>CM037456.1:105000-4905000 GCA_021014325.1 Plazaster borealis | reverse complement strand
AGTAAACCAACGGCTGGAAACCTATACCCCCATGGTGCATTTGCTACGGTAAAGAGAACTGTCATCATTGTAACCGTACACCGCGGAAGCAAATTACATTTTGATGATGATCACAGACTAATGTAATCGTTTCAACGGATCATGATTTGTTTTGTTTTGAAAATCCAACACCCAACCCTGAAATGAATACAGAGATAGCGTGCGGAGGATCGTCAATGGTGGAATATACACAGACCTTGATTTGCTACTTATATCATTTTTACTAAATGGTGTTATTTTAATTTAATTGTTTTGGGTGGGGCTCTTAGAATCCATTTATTCAACTCCATTAGCCTTTTTTGGGATACATTGGACACTATAGGGGTGCACTGTTGGATTTGGGTGTATACAGACAAATTTACCCAAATCAAACAGTGTTTAATGTGTCCGCCATCAAAATGGCTTATTAATTACAAAGTACATACATCTTCTATGGAACATTAATGATGTTATATATATAGTGTGTGGCCATGTTCTGATGAGTCATTTGCTATATTTTTTTAGGGGGGTGTCAAAATGCAAACAAAAGACAAAACACGGTTCCAATCCTTAGGTGGGAGGAGTTATCCTCGTGCACGCCCCCTTGTTACGTCACAGACACGGTCCTTTCCCATCTCTTGCTATTACACAATGAGGCTGAATGGGTGCATTACTTAGTACACATATGCAAATGAGTTGTTATTTAATGTAGGTTTATTAGTCAATGCAATTTTGTGTTATGATCAGATTCTAAACGGGTGTGACCCTGTTTTCAGTTGAAGCATTATGACAAAGTATCAAACCATCTGAGTTTAGGTGTCCGTGACTGCCCAAAGTAATTGCCGTACGGAGGTTTTCTCCACACCTGTGATTTAATTATTAACCTGACGGCGGTTCAAATCCCGTAAAGTGGGTAGTCTTTATACATGCTATGAATTCGATGCACATTTGAAACCACACCAAGGTAAGAGATTGCTATAAACCCGTTGACGTTTATAATAAGCCATTTTGAGATACACGGTGGATGCATTATAATTGCACTGTTTGGTTTGGGTAAGTCTGTCTGTATACACCCAAACCAGATTACTCTTTATGGTGTTCGCCATATCTCAAAAAGGCTTGTAACGGTGACTGCTCTATGTTCCGACACCCCTATGTTCCGACAACCCTATCTTCCGAAAAACCCTCGTGATTTACACGCCAGGGTTAGGGTTAGGGTAAGGGTTAGGGTTAGGGTTAGGGTTAGGGTTAAGGTTAGGGTAAGGGTTAGGGTTAGGGTTAGGAAAATACACTTGCGGTGTCGGAAGATAGGGGTGTCTGAACATAGGGGTGTCGGAACATAGGTGTGTAACCATTGTAACTATATGAACATCTTCACCGTTACCTCGTCATCATCCATAATTTCGGATTGGAACTGGGAAAAACTTAAAACGTTATACCTCAAACCCCAAGCTGTAAAATGTTACTTTCAATTCAAAAAGTACAACATCATTTCAATCAATCTTTTACTATTAGTTTCCATTCGTTGTCATTGTAGTATAATTATGTCTTTGATATCAATATTATATTAGCATTGAATGGTACTGCATAATTAACTTCCTTGACACCTCGAAGGCGCTGACAATTTGAAGCTGTCAAGGAAAGCACGTTACAAAATTGATGTTTGACCTGTGGGACTAATCCTCAAAGGAGACATAAAGTGACAAAGGTGGAACCTTGCCCCGTGTGATTTGTAACCGCTACGGTCGTGAACTTAGTACGGGCGTCTTGGATGGGGGCGATTCTTCTCTGGCACCCTACCTTGTCTACTCGCCATGGGCCCCTTATTTATTTTAGACTCTGGTTGAAAAGTGGTGTTGTTGGTGTATTGAATAATGCTTCAGACGTACACTGAATTGACACCAGGGCCCAATTTCATAAAGCTGCTTAAGCACAAAAAATAGCCAAGCACAACAAAATTATGCTTACCAGAACAGAGTTACCAGCCAAAATACCATGTCACATGTACAATTTGTGACTGGTATCCTGCTCAATTCTGCTAAGCAGAAAACTGTTAAGCAACTGCTTAAGCAGCTCCATGAAATTGGGCCCATGTGTGTTGTCACATATAGATATCAAAAAAGAATCAACATTTACGCCATAGGGTGTTAAAATAACAATAATTTCTGCAAAATTACATGGGTGTTATTTTAACACCCTGTGATATTAATTTTGATTCTCTGTTCGGTATAATTGTGACAACACCACTGGTGTCATTTTTAACGCCCCAGCTTTTGCAATGTATGTAGGTTTTGAGATCAGCTTGTTCTAAATTAATGCTCTTGATAACAAAGTTTGCTTTACACTATGTTTACAGACTTTAATTGCTGGTTTCTTATGTCTTATAATGCCTCGAGGTTCTGAAATGTTTTATTGATAAAAAACATTTCATTTTCGGGTCTCCATGCAGAATCACGCTTCTGTTTTCATGGAAAGTTTGAAATCGTTCCAAGTTAATCGCTGCTTTCTTTTCATATCTTTTCATTTCATCATTTCATTTCATTTAATTTCATTTTCATTTCATTTGTTCTGGTTGTTAAGCCAATAATTCTCAGAAAAAAGAAAACTTAATCACTGTAGCCAAGAACTCCATGGAGAGTAGACAAGAAAGGAAGTTTCAGTTTGAGATGTTGGAGGAAAACCACATAGAATAATTCCAGGGGAAACCCCACGCAATCAGGTAGGAACTGAAAACCCAAATCCACATAGTGCCCTCGGCGGGATTCGAACTGGGGTCCGTGGAAGGCGAGGAAAGGAACCACTATACGCCAACCCAACCATCCTTTCATTTTGTTTCAAGTACATCTGGTTAGTCTGTTTTCATGGAAAGTTTAAAATCGTTCCAATCGTTCCAAGTTAAGGGCTGCCTTCATTTTATTTCAATTCCGGGTGAGAATTGACCCGGTTCCGGGTCCCGTGGGGCCAGACCCATTTCTTGGTCAGTATGACCCGGAATCTGTGTCAAAATGACCAAGAAATGGGTCAAATTGACGCAGAATCCTAGTTAAAATCCCATTTATTAACCACTTTCAGGGTCAGCCTGACCCGGAAATGGGTTTGGCCCCCTGGGACCCAAATTATGGGTCAAACTGAACCCAGGAGTTTTTTGGCCTACATCGGTGTTTTTTTTCTTCTTCTTCTTCATTTTTACATCGAAACTGTTCAACTGCAGACATAAACACTATGGGTCAGGTATATATAACATCTGTCGTGACTCCACGCGTAATGAATGTAACCCGAAAAGTAATTTAAAATAAAACCACAGCTTGTCAATTGGAATTAAACTTTCATATGTGGTGACCATGGACAAAAAACAAACATCAATAATATATAGCATAACGTCATGAAATAACCGGCGTTCCTATATAATACTATTAATAGTGAAACTGTATCCGCGACATAAATGAGGCTTTGGTTTATTACATCATAAAGCAGGTGGCGGTGTCATATCTTGAGATCGGATATTGCATGCAAATTGTGACGGGAAAAAGTAACTAAAGTTAGTTACACCTATTGGTACACCAATTAGAGTTCACCTAAGATAATATAAGGACATGAGGTAATCAAAAGATACCCAAACCGTGGCAATTTTGAATGGAGCAAAACATTAAGTGGGGAAGGTATTGCATTCTGCTCTACCAGCCAGGCTCCTAGTGGATGATACCCATGCCTACATCCTTACGGACTGACTGTGAAGGGGGGTAACTCTGTTTCAGCCCCAGGAGTGGGTGGCAACGTGCTCCTGGTGGCAGTTGATTTGGGTCGATAACCCAAATCAGTTAAGTGTTAGCCCTCACCTTGAAGTGGCCGTCCGGCCTTGTGATGTTAGGCGATCTCTCATAAAAATAAAAATAAAATCATAAAACAAACTTAGGGGGAAAGTGGGGAAACAAACCAAAAATATTATAAAAAACATAATTATTAAATTTGGAATAACTCTATACTCAACTCAACAGTTTTATTACTCGAACTCAACTGCGCAAATTATTTAGATTTTTGTTGTCGAGGACTGTATCTAAAATATGACGATGTCGAATCAGATAATTATGATGGTGATTAAGTTTTACTTTATCATTTCAAAAATACATTTAAAGAATCGAGCTTCAAATTATGTTGACAAATAAACGTACGCAAGTTGGCTCCCCCTGTCTATATAAGGTTGAACCTTTTAGAGATGTACACAGAGTAAGACCGAGGCGGCTCGCTGGCAAAACAAGTACCTTTTATTCTAAGGGATGAAGACAAAGACTACTGGCAAAACGAGGACATACTAATCTAAGGGATGAAGACAAAGCCTGCTGGCAAAACAAGGACCTATTATTCTAAGATATGAAGACAAAGGCTACTGGCAAAGCAAGGACCTATTATTCTAAGGGATGAAGACAAAGACTACTGGCAAAACAAGGACCTATTATTCTAAGGGATGAAGACAAAGACTACTGGCAAAACAAGGACATACTAATCTAAGGGATGAAGACAAAGGCTACTGGCAAAACACGGACATACTAATCTAAGGGATGAAGACAAAGACTACTGGCAAAACAAGGACCTATTATTCTAAGGGATGAAGACAAAGACTACTGGCAAAACAAGGACATACTAATCTAAGGGATGAAGACAAAGCCTGCTGGCAAAACAAGGACACATTATTCTAAGATATGAAGACAAAGGCTACTGGCAAAACAAGGACCTATTATTCTAAGGGATGAAGACAAAGCCTGCTGGCAAAACAAGGACCTATTATTCTAAGGGATGAAGACAAAGCATGCTGGCAAAACAAGGACCTTCTATTCTAAGGGATGAAGACAAAGGCTACTGGCAAAACAAGGACACATTATTTTAAGTGATGAAGACAAAGCCTGCTGGCAAAACAAGGACCTATTATTCTAAGGGATGAAGACAAAGCCTGCTTGCAAAACAAGGACCTATTATTCTAAGGGATGAAGACAAAGGCTACTGGCAAAACAAGGACCTATTATTCTAAGGGATGAAGACAAAGCCTGCTGGCAAAACAAGAACCTATTATTCTAAAGGATGAAGACAAAGCTTGCTGGCAAAACAAGTACCTATTATTCTAAAGGAGGAAGACAAAGTCTGCTGGCAAAACAGGGACCTATTATTTTAAGTGATGAAGACAAAGCCTGCTGGCAAAACAAGGACCTATTATTCTAAAGGAGGAAGACAAAGGCTACTGGCAAATTGAGCACCTATTATTCTAAGGGATGAAGACAAAGCCTGCTGGCAAAACAAGGACCTTTATTATTCTACGGGACGAAGACGAGTGCTTGCAAAACAAGCACCTATATTATTCCACGGTATGAAGACAAAGCATGCTGGCAAAACAAGGACATATTGTTCCAAGGTGAAGAAAAAGGCTACTGGCAAAACGAGCACATATTATTCTAAAGGATGAAGACAAAGCCTGCTTGCAAAACAAGGACCTATTATTCTAAGGTATGAAGACAAAGGCTACTGGCAAAACAAGGACCTATTATTCGAGGTGATGAAGACAAAGGATACTGGCAAATTGAGCACCTATTATTCTAAGGGATGAAAACAAAGCCTGCTGGCAAAACAAGGACCTATTATTCTAAGGTATGAAGACAAAGGCTACTGGCAAAACAAGGACCTATTATTCCAAGTGATGAAGACAAAGGATACTGGCAAATTGAGCACCTATTTTTCTAAGGGATGAAGACAAAGCCTGCTGGCAAAACAATGACCTATTATTCTAAGGTATGAAGACAAAGGCTACTGGCAAAACAAGAACCTATTATTCTAAGGGATGAAGACAAAGGCTACTGGCAAAACAAGGACCTATTACTCAAAGGGATAAAGACAAAGGCTGCTGGCAAAACGAGCACCTATTATTCCAAGTGATGAAGACAAAGGATACTGGCAAATTGAGCACCTATTTTTCTAAGGGATGAAGACAAAGCCTGCTGGCAAAACAATGACCTATTATTCTAAGGTATGAAGACAAAGGCTACTGGCAAAACAAGAACCTATTATTCCAAGTGATGAAGACAAAGGATACTGGCAAATTGAGCACCTATTTTTCTAAGGGATGAAGACAAAGCCTGCTTGCAAAACAATGACCTATTATTCTAAGGTATGAAGACAAAGGCTACTGGCAAAACAAGAACCTATTATTCTAAGGGATGAAGACAAAGGCTACTGGCAAAACAAGGACCTATTACTCAAAGGGATAAAGACAAAGGCTGCTGGCAAAACGAGCACCTATTATTCTAAGGGATGAAGACAAAGGCTACTGGCAAAACGAGCTCCTATATCTACGGGATGAAGACAAAGGCTACTGACAAAACGAGCACCTATTATTCTAAGGGATGAAGACAAAGCCTGCTGGCAAAACAAGGACCTATATTATTTTACGGTATGAAGACAAAGCATGCTGGCAAAACAAGGACCTATTACTCAAAGGGATTAAGACAAAGGCTGCTGGCAAAACAAGGACCTATTATTCTAAGGGATGAAGACAAAGCATGCTGGCAAAACAAGGACCTATTACTCAAAGGGATTAAGACAAAGGCTGCTGGCAAAAGAAGGACCTATTACTCAAAGGGATAAAGACAAAGGCTGCTGGTAAAACAAGGACCTATTATTCTACAGTATGACGACAAAGCCTGTTGGCAAAACAAAGAGCTACTTTTCTAAAAGGTATGAAAACAAAGTCAAACTTAATGCAACGTGGTTGCCGGTCCTTTGACGGTTACTTTAGCGTTCACTTTGCTTGGAATGTCTACAGAATTAATTTGAGATAATTCAATGGCAGAACAATACACTATAATAATGCATTAATGACCTTGAGTCTTCACATTGATAATATAACACACAGTGTTATCCCGTCTACCTTTCACTGGTGTAATTAATGATTACAGTCATTATAATGAACTCAGCCTCGATAGAGTAGAGAAGAAACAATATCCTAATGAGCCGACAGTGGTGTCGTGATGAACAACAATTGATTACCAGCACGAGTAAGTCAATCATGTGCCTATCATTAGCAAAAGGTAGTAATCCAACTAATAACTAATCGTTAATGTAGGACTTGCGTAAATCCCGACCTTGTATTGACTTCATTTTTAATTATGATCTACACAAGGATGCTTCCAGTTCGTTGGTTACTACTGAATTAGTGGCGTAGCTAAAGATGTGTCATTAGGGTGGGTGGTGGTGATTGTGTTGGGGTGGGAGGGGTGATGATGATCGCGTAATTGGGGTACGGTGGGGGTAAGGATTGATAAGAAAAAAGGGCATAGCTCGCATAGATTGATAATTGATTACCTTTAAAATATATCACATTGTAAGTCCGAGCAAAACAATGTTATCATATTTTTGTTTTACAAAAACACGTCATCGATAAACCGAGAGAGGTTATTGAAAAGCAAAGATTGTCTGCATTTATGGTTACATCTTTAAATAAATTTGTGTTTTCTTTGATTGTGTATTGTTTGGAAATTTTTATGAAGTATGGAAATTTAATGTGAGTTTGAATTGAACAAGTTCATCCTAAAAGATCGAACTCTCCACGAATGATGGAGTATGCTGCCGATATATGAAAAACTGAAAAGAAACCTTTTGGTCTTTTCCGGATATTCACAGGAATATAACATGGTTTTATTCCCAAGATTCACTTCCAAGCTCAGATAGTCAAATTAAATATGTCACAAGGAGTTGTAAGCATTTCTTATAATGATTGATGACATGGTAAATTAGCTTGTTTGGGAGTTCAAACTTCGTGTTTGCTATCATTACAACGTTGAAGTTTGGCTGAAAGTAGACAGACGATGTGTTTGGCAGAATTCTTGATTCCGACGGCATATATAGTTGCGACCTTATACTGTGACATAAATCAAACAGGTCTGAAAACAATTGCTCCATAAATTTTGCTTTATTTAATTAAGGCTGTTTGATGATGCGTGTGATCATTTTTTATCATGTACGTGTACAAGACAAAGGTGGTTTGCCATCAGGGTTCCACGAGTACGGAACAAATGCTATCTTCATTTGGAAAACATGTTTCCAATCGGGGTAGGAAGTACGGAACAATACTATCTTTATTTGGAACTATGGTTCCAATCAGGGTAGGAAGTACGGAACGATACTATCTTTATTTGGAACTATGGTTCCAATCGGGGTAGGAAGTACGGAACAATACTATATTCATTTGGAACTATGGTTCCAATCAGGGTAGGGAGTACGGAACAAAACTATCTTCATTTGGAAAACATGGTTCCAATCGGGGTAGGAAATACGGAGCAATACTATCTTCATTTGGAACTATGGTTCCAATCAGGGTAGGGAGTACGGAACAATACTATCTTCATTTGGAAAACATGGTTCCAATCGGGGTAGGAAGTACGGAACAATACTATCTTCATTTGGAACTATGGTTCCAATCGGGGTAGGAAGTACGGAACAATACTATCTTCATTTGGAACTACGGTTCCAATCAGGGTAGGGAGTACGGACAATACTATCTTCATTTGGAAAACATGGTTCCAATCGGGGTAGGGAGTACGAAACAATACTATCTTCATTTGGAAAACATGGTTCCAATCGGGGTATGAGTACGGAACAATACTATCTTCATTTGGAACTATGGTTCCAATCGGGGTAGGGAGTACGGAACAATACTATCTCCATTTGGAAAACATGGTTCCAATCGGGGTAGGGAGTACGGAACAATACTATCTTCATTTGGAACTATGGTTCCAATCAGGGTAGGGAGTGCGGAACAATACTATCTTCATTTGGAAAACATGGTTCCAATCGGGGTAGGAGTATATCCAAACTTGGACAGCATGGGTGACATTATGGAAAGCCATAGTATAGTTAGTATAGCAGTGGACGTTTATTGTCAGTCATTGGGTTAATAAACTCACTGGAAGAACATGGTCCTGATCTGGGTGAATTATATCCCACCTAGGGTTGATAACGACCTCTTCCGTGTGAGTAACGAGGGAATTATGTCTATACTTGAGTTCGCCTGACTATAACCCGCTAGATTCCTATCCAAGCCATAACCTTCCTTCGACCATAACCATTTGTATTCTCAGCTTAAACCTGACATGATACAGTGTGGTGTCTAAAAACAACATTCTGGGCGAGTCACTCGGAGTGATTCACCAATCTGGGCTCAATTTCATAGGGCTGCTTAAGCAGAAAATATTGCTTAACAATTTTATGCTAAGCAGAAATGCGCAGGATACCAGTCACAAATTGTATACGTGACATGGTAGTTTGGCTGGTAACCTTATTCTCGTAAGCAAAATTTGGTTGCGCCTAGCTACTTTTTGTGCTTAAAAGCAGCTCTATGAAATTGGGCCCTGGATTGAAGGTGTTCACTCTGACGTTGTCTTATACACTATTTTCATAGAGCTGCTTTAGCACAAAAAGTAGCCAAGCGCAACCAAAATTTTGCTTACCAGAATAAGGTTACCAGCCAAACTACCATGTCACGTGTACAATTTGTGACTGGTATCCTGCACATTTCTGCTTTAGCAGAAAATTGTTGAGCAATATTTTCTGCTTAAGCAGCTCTATGAAATTGAGCCCAGCAATAATCAGCCATGCCTTGGATCAAAATCCCGAATAGACACAGAATCATACAAATCTAATTTCCTCAGACAACACCATCAGTCATAATTATTGATAGATTGCAAACTCCCCTCAGCCCGGTTTATTTGTGGAATCATTATTTTCTTAAAGCCGTTTTGGTTCCATATCTTAATAGACTGTGCAAGTCTCGCGCATACTTGAACTTCCGGGACCATGGTCCCAACCATAATGGAGATTTACGTGGGCAAGATTTTGTTTTGTCAATTATTTTAGTTTAACTTGGTTTATGACCTTGAAAAATATGTATGTTGAATGTAATACTTAGTGATTCAAAATATGAAAGTAAAATCAATTCAACAAAATAACGAAGACAACCCGGGAATTAAACTTGACCTCAGCTTCCGGTTGCTGCAAAAAATTAAGAATTTTGTGCTCACATCCGATCACAAAACTTGTGTAAACGCTTGTTTGGGATGCACGATGAAAGAGCCTTTTCATTGCAGTCTATGTTGTTGGGGCGTGAGCGTCCTCCATGAACTGCGTCAAGCGTTAATTTTAGGCCCGTGTGACCTTCGCGAATCCACGCAAGTGGTTTCTGAAAAGTTAAGATAAAATAAGCATTCTTGTCCCAGAGTATTAATTTGGCTTTAATAATATTTAACACATTATTTGTGTATTTATTATAAAAAATAAAGCTGATTTTTAAAAACATGTAATGAGTATTTTTGTTTTTGTTTTTCAGATTTTGTTTTTTTGTTTTGTTTTGTTGTTTTGTTTTTTTGTTTTGTTTTTGTTTTTCTGATTTTTAAAAACATGTAATGAGTATTTTTGTTTTTCAGATTTTGTCATTAGATATAATTTAAAACAAAGATTTGATTTCAGAGAAAAAAATGTTCTTCGTTTGACGAGTTTCTCGTTCCGATACGCGCGAGACTTGCACAGTCTATTGAAGAAAAATGACACACCCTATTGGCACTGATTGTAAACATCTTAATGAGCGTTTCAAATGATGAAATCAACCTTAACTATATGATCAATAATTCAATGTGTTTATTTGATGGAATGCAGTCACGGTCAGTGCGTTTATTTTCGTCATTATTGTCGTCTGTTACAACATGTGGAAACACCTAACGCTAAACAGACCAGGCTATCACCTTCACTCGATATTGATGTCTGTGGGACCTTGCTCTAAGACTCTGCGGCACTTGAGGAACAAATTGCCCCCTGCGCATGTAGCGCGACATCGGCTGGACTTTCTAATAATCTGCTATAGTCATCTAATAATTAAATATTCTAATACGCGGTGGCAAACTCAGATCAAGTTATTCATTATAATTCATGTCGACGTGGTATTCAACCAGAAAATTGATCTTAGTTCAAGGCTTTTGTTTTAGATTACCTGCATGTTATATGGAATAAGCAACTTACTACACGAGACAACATATTACATGTCAAGAAAATATACTGACAATTTAAAAAAACTACATTTACCGAACTTAATACAAAATCACCGATTATGAGGCGAGAGGTCCCTTTTTCTAAAGGCAGGGTATACTTTTGGTCATTTTCAAAGACCAGCATCCTCACGTTGGTGTATCCCAAAGTATGCATAAAATAACAAGCCTGTGAAAATTTGAGCTCAATTGGTCATCGAAGTTGCAAGAAAATATTGAAGAAGAAAAAACCCCACACTCGTTGCATATGATTGTGTGTGCTTTCAGATGCCTGAGAAAGGCTTCATGTCTGAAGCCTTTCCTCAGATTCAAATTTGGGGGTGAAAAATCACCTCTTTCTCTAAAACTATTCATTACTTCACAGGGTGTCGTTTCTAGCAATGTTTTATAATATCAACGGCTCTCCATTGCTCTTTATACCAAGTAAGTTTTCATGAGCATTAATGTTAGGAGTAATTACCATAAGGTATACCCTCCCTATAAAGCTACCAATGTAAAGAGGAAAATTAGACATTTCGCAATTAGGGAGTTATTCACCTCTTGACTTCGACTTTCATGTCCAAGGACATTGTTAAGAACTTGGTTGCGTGGATATCGAGAATATAGCTGACAAGACTCACCAATCGAAAGCTTGATTGGAAGTATTAACGTAAATTTCCCTATAGAGGACAGGTATAGACGATGTGACCTGTGACATCACATGTTTACAAAAGAGCCACAGAGCCTGGACTTCCTGCAGGCACGATTTGTACACAGACTAATGGAATAACACATAAAATCTTATATTTTATGGAGATTGCACTGTCTAATTCCTATCAACTTTTGATATGATGAAAGGGGGCACATCTCAAAACTTGTCCAGCTTTTGCTTTCATAATTCTTGGATTTATGTGGAAATTATGACACAAAATGTCAACTTTCCCATAGGACCTGTGTAGTATCTTGCCTGCCAGAATACCCAAAGAATGCACAAGGTCACACTTATTGTAAACAAAGTTCACATGGTCTATAGGGAGTATAATTTCAATCCTTTTAATGCTTATTCATTGTTCTATAAATATGCAAATGAGATTCCTACCGTCACAAACGTATTTATGAAGCCATAAAATACTTGCAAATGCATCAACATTATGTTTTCTGAAAGAAAGAATGTGCAGGTATATGGAAACGACAAAGCATATAGTCTCATAACGTGCATGGGTAAAGAACCGTTTGATATACATAATACGGTCGTAAAATTCCCCAGCCTTTAAAATATGATCATTTTTTTCAGTAATCCATTCAATGAAGTCACCTGATTGGATCAACGCGCAAATAAAAATACACTGGGTTTCTGAAAGAGTACATGACTGTAGTGCATAATGCGATCAAGCAAAATGAATCGTTTGTCGACCCAGGTAATTTTTCATTCTTGAATATTTTGAAAAGAGCATAATCTAGGCTTATGCTTTAAATTTGTTAAAACCACATGTTGATACCACCTTTGGTTTAAAAGTTGTGAAAGTAGAAACACCAAGAGATGTGCGAAAACGAAACTGAGAAAAGGGGGTTTAAAGTCGAGTTGTTTATTGAAACTACATCGACACATTTTCTTTCAATGCTAACTTTGACCCCTTTCTGATGTTATTTTCAGGAAGGAAGTTGCCAATATAAAATAAGACATATTTTGGCGTTTAAATTTACAAAAAAAATCTTTTTGAAAATTTCACCCCTGTTGGCCTGTTTTGGCTTGCTTCTCCATAATGATATTTTCGACAAACGACTCATAACTGTTGTTAGTTAATGGTGTTTTATTTTTTTCAAGTTGTGCAAATGGAAATAAACTAAACAAACAAACAAACAAACATTTAGCTTGATTGCATCATTGGTGAAATGGCCTTGATTTGGTTGATTAAGACGAGTTTTGTATTCGATCCTAGAGCTGCGTATATGCTTTTGTAGAGAGCGACTATATCAGTCACGGTGCGTCCACAAGCTAATCAGACCTCACCTATAGATATCAATCATCGCACCATTATACTTCTTCGGTCAGTTCAAGATTTGCTTGACATGTCTATAGGGTGCTCTTGGTGTAATAACACCAATATTGGAATGACGCCCTTGCTAAGTCAGCCACCATAGTCTGCGTCAATCCAGCGGCGTGGTAGCGTCTTATCCTTTAACCAAGACACCAGAGGGTACCTTCTGTTTTCAGACAAATGTCTTGGGAAATTCATGACTGGCAGACAACGGAAATTGAACTTATGATGAGCCACATTATATATTCCGACGTCACATGCAGACAGAAGGCTTGAACAATCTTCTAATAATACTGACAATATGTTTCAACTATGATTATAATTCCATTCCTACACAGGTTGCCAGTGGATGTGTGTAGTGATTGACTTTTAAGTGCAACGAGAATGACTGCGCGAGAGACAACGTTCTTCCATTAAGAAACCCCCGAATTACCACTTTGGATTTGGATATAAACCAGGACAATATTACTCGCACGATGTCGAAAGCGCAGAAACGAAAAGCCACGATACGAAGGCCAGGCCACCAGGGCTCCAGGAAGGTAAGTTCTATTTCTGAGTTCATGGTAAAACATCCCTCCGTTCTCCAGTATCACAAAGTTACAGTTCAACTATGATATCTCAACAAACAATTTCATGATTTCATTCCTTCATTTAGTTCATCGAAGTTGTGGACTACAAAAACACCAATTGCTTTCTGTAAGCACTACCCAGGTTGGACTTGAACCCACAACCTATAGTCCTAAGCGGACGTCTACCTGTTTTCTTACATGAATCGGAAATCATCCATAACATCGGTGGATGGGAAAGAGTCAACTTAATGGTCCAATATATCCCAAAATGAAAAAGCTAATTTTTTAAAACAGTATGAACAAAGCTGCATCGTGGGAACTTAGTGTAGTTACAAGATTCACATCATTGTGAAGAAGACAATTTCCATGCACGTATCGTAGTTTCAGAAGGAACAGTATCATATGCCTACATTTTGGAACTGACACAATTTGCTTGAGCTTTCAGATACATCTGACTGCTCTATTCATCATAACCATTCATGTTTCATGCTTTCTGGCCCTTAAAGGGAATGTTATATACACTATCTATAGAAAAGGGGTTCCAAACTTGTAGAAGTTAGATACATGGCTGCAGAATCAGAATGATCACGGGCTTGTGTCTGAGACGTCAAAACGATCTCATGTCAAGACCTTGTCATCTTCATTAAACCATCCATTTTAAAATGTTCATTCCATTCCATTCTTCCCATGTAACAGCCAAATTCAAACCATCATGGGCAAGACAAGAAGCAGGTAAATCGACTTTTTGACAATGTACTTGGTAACTGGATATTAGACTTAGAGCTAGCACATCTTCATAGTACTGCAGTATTCTGGTCTAGTTTGTTTCTTTGGACTTTTTCTCAAAAATCGTAGCTTAAAACATAACCATACAATTCTTCCATAAAACAGCAAAATTCCACCCATCATGGGCAGGAAAAGAAAGAGGTAAATCGACTTTTTGACAATGTACTTGGTAAATGGAGATTAAAATTAGACTTAGCTCACCTTCATAGTACTGCAGTATTCTGGTTTATTCTGGTCTCTTTGGACTTTTTCTCCAAAATCATAGCTTAAAACATAACCATGCAACATTCCGCTCTTCCATAAAACAGCAAAATTCAAACCATCATGGGCAGGACAAGAAGCAGGTAAATCGATTTTTTTTTGATAAATGTACTTGGTATCTGGAGATTAGAGTTAGAGTTAGCACAATCTTCATACTTCTGCAGTATTCTGGTTTATTCTGGTCTAGTATGTTTCTTTGGACTTTTTTTCTCAAAAATCATAAACATAACACGTTCTCCGTTTACCTTGAAAACAAAAGCCACCCAAAAACCAAGGACTTTTTAAGGTTCGTGGCAAACATATGCTTGCTTGATATTCAGTTGTACATTGTATATAAATAATGTATTCACCTTGAGTTTCCCTTTAAAAACTACCACTGCAAAAAAACAAATGGTAAAATGAGCATAAAAATCAGCACAGTTTATATCAAAATTTGTACGAGTTCAAAATTAGTGTAATGTCAACCAACATGTGCCATTTGGGTTTAAAGGGTCTGTATACGTTTGGTAATTACTCATAAAATTAATGGCAATAAAAACTTACTTTGTAAGAAGTACAGCAGCTTCTGAGAGTGTAAAGCATTTTGAGAAACATGTCACTTTGAAGGAATGTGGTTATGGAAAAAGATATCAGTTTTTATCCAAAGGAATTTGAATCTGATAAACGTTTCTCAGATTGTGTATTCCAATTGCAGATTATTCTTCCCGCGTGGACATAACCCGTCTAGATTTTCGGCAATAATTTAAAAACGCTACCACCTTTTAAAATGATATTTTCACAGGTTAGTTTTATGGTATATATCTACAACTATATAGGATTGAAACAAACAGTGGGTTCCAATTACCAAACGTATACAATCCCTTATAAGGTAAACCGAGAAACGTACAGTTTTAAATGCAGTTGAGTTAATATTATTCTCAAAAGATACAAGAATTCTATTAATTTCAGTTACAGGTTGCAGTGTCATGTCTTTATCTTCTATTTATTTCCTGTTTTGGTCCTATACAGGATCTGATCTTTATCACATATCATCGAATGATGCACCTATGTAGCATTTTTAGCTCTAAATTTATTTAATTCACCTCATTTTTTGTTTTCATCCCGGGAACATTTTCCTTTCCAGGGAACTCACCGTAAACATAATGTGCGTGTGTATTATAAAAGATAACCAATTAATTATAGCAAATGGGAAGAAACGAGAAACACCGACGGCTGTTTGAGGAATGTGTCAAATTAATAGCTTCAGCAATTAGAAATGACCTCAACATAAAACAGCAACATTGTCATAATACAAAATGAATTAACAACAAACACGCCCACATTTTCATACTAAATCCACTGTGTAAACATAAAACCATTTCATGTTTGCGTTTTTTTTACAGCTTGACAAACACAATTCCTTTTCAAAGAAAACACTCTTAAAACTCCCGGGTCAGAGTTAGAGCTGACCTGGAAACTGGTTAAAAAATTGGAGTTTGACTCGGATTATGCGTCATTTTGACAAAGTTTCTGATCATTTTTGACACAGATTCCGGATCAAATGGGTCAGGCCTCCACGGGACTCGAAATCCGGGTCAATTCTGACCAGGGATTTTTTAGACTGCAGGGAAATCTGAGAGCAAATCAACATTTATTATTTGGTTTTTGCCCATTCACCGATGTTTGTAAAGCACTGTATACTCAGTACTTTCCCGAGTCCTGTGCAAAAAAAATCCACAGGCATTATTACTCAAATGTGGGATCAACGTTTATTAAATCAACGATTGAGATAAATGGAAATGGATTCGACTTTCCATCAATGAGCATGTTCCGTTTCCCGTGTATCAGTGATGTATTCAATGATGCTGGTTCCTACAGCATTGTCTATTACACAGATTGTCAAGGACACTGGTTCCTACAGCATTGTCTATTACACAGATTGCCAATGACACTGGTTCCTACAGCATTGTCTATTACACAGATTGTCAATGCTACTGGTTCCTACAGCATTGTCTATTACACAGATTGTCGATGATACTGGTTCCCACAGCATTGTCTATTACACAGACTGTCAATGCTACTGGTTCCTACAGCATTGTCTATTACACAGATTGTCAATGCTACTGGTTCCTACAGCATTGTCTATTACACAGATTGCCAATGACACTGGTTCCTACAGCATTGTCTATTACACAGATTGCCAATGACACTGGTTCCCACAGCATTGTCTATTACACAGATTGTCAATGACACTGGTTCCTACAGCATTGTCTATTACACAGATTGCCAATGACACTGGTTCCTACATCATTGTCTATATTACACAGATTGTCAATTTCCTACAGCATTGTCTAATACACAGATTGTCAACTGTGAATCCCCCCACATCCAATTACCACACCCCTTAAAGGAACATTACATAATTGGTTTTTGCTAACAAAACAGTTAAGCACTTTATATAATCCACCATATACATAAACTGACAAACCTGTAGAAGTTTGAGATCGATCGGCCATCTGGGTCACGAGAAAATAGTGAAAAACCGATTACACATTTACATGTGTTATACAATGCATTAATAAAACGCCCATAAGCGATAAACTCCAATCGGAAATTAGTTTTATTTATTTCTCATCAAATATGGCATTTCAGAGAGAAATATTATTAGGGATGTTTTCTACTGTCATCATCATTAGACCGTGTAAGTTTTATGTAAATCTGTGACCTTAAAGAAAATTTTAATTACCAGTTCTGTAACGTTCCTTTAAAGAAAGAACAAATTACTAATAACACAGCACACGTAGTTTTCTTTTGTTGGTGAGATTGATCACAATAGCGGATTCTCGCTCGATCGACTTAATGAACTAGGTCATGCAAATAAATTTAAAGACTCTCCTACATTATTTGTGAAACGTTTCTTCCAAATCCTTCGCATATGAATCGTGGTCCTCTATCTCATGCTGCAGCAATGGTCTCATTCCCTGCGTGCGGTAACGTAAAGGATACTGTCCTCAATACTAATACACAAAGGTACCAGACTGGTTTCCGTTCCAGCCACTAATTGGTAAACGTGGGCTCGTTTTGGAAATACGGCTTCGCCTGTCTTTGGCTCTGTCTTATTAGGCTCTACTCGTCTTTTTGAAGGCGCACGATTTCAAACTAACTGACTGAGCATGTGGCGTAACCAGAGGGGGGCACGGGGCCGTACACTGCAAAAGCTTCGGTGTTAAAATTGACACCATGGGTGTTGTCACATAGAGATAACAAAAAATAGAATCAAAATATACACCATAGGGTGTTAAAATAACATTGATTTCTGCCAACACAATTCGATGGTATTATTTTAACACCCTATGATGTTTAATTTTGATTCTTCCTTGGGTATCTATATGTGACAACACCTATGATGTCAATTTTAACACCCGAATGTTTGCACTGTAGCCCCTCTCTCAGAACCCTTGACCCCCCCCCCAAAAAAAATGAAATCAACCAACAAATGAATGGTTCGATACATTCAATAGATCCCCCAAATTACGTGTTTTCCCCCCGCTTGTCCCCCACCCAACCCCAAATGAAAATATCCCGTTATGCCACTGTCACTGAGCCTTACCCGGGGTTGGAAAAGTAACATTGTTTTGGATGAGGTGGCTGAACAAGATGGCTATGAATAAAGCTAAATATTCATGCAATACTAATGTGACCTATTCACTGATCAATGTAATCCAGTGGTAGCCACTCTATACAACAGCTCAATCATACACTATAAAAAGTCAATATGTGCTTCCATTATTGCTGTAGCCTACTGCATTCGGCCAAGGACAGCATTTCGCCGACAAAGGTTTGGGTTTTTTTTCGTTTTGAAGTGAAAAACAAAAAAACGTCATCTGCCGGCGCAAACAAAAGGATGCAACATTAAGCTTTAATTGTCTGTATTAATCTATGGCTATTAAACCTAATTCTTGCCAGTAATGATCTTCGTGATGTGTGGAACAAATTGGGAAATTAGAAAATCACCAGTTAAAGGCATCGTACACGTTCGGTAATTGTCAAAGACCAGTGTTCTCATTTGGTGTATCCCAACATATGCATAAAATAACAAGCCTGTGAAAATTTGGGCTCAATTGGTCATCGAAGTTGCAAGAAAATGATGAAAGAAAAAACACCCTTGTTGTACAAAGTTGTGTGCTTTCAGATAGGAATAAAAACTTCTTGCATGAAGTTTTTATTATTTTAGTGAGAAATTACCTCTTTCTCAAAAATTACGTTACTTCAGAGGGAGTCGTTTCTCACAATGTTTTATACTATCAACAGATAATATATATTTTGAGTAATTACCAAACGTGTACAGTGCCTTTAACTAGAACGTGTATAGAGTATTACTTATCATAATTTGTTTGTAAAAACCAGTTTTCACGATGTCAGAAATTCATTCTGAGTTGCAGCTTGTAATTACGACACCTATACAGTGTCATTATTTATGGTATAATATTATAGATTTCTGTCTTTGTGTTTATTGATTGACGGAGATGGAATTCCTGTTATAGTGCTCAGAATTGTGCCGGATATAATATTACAAAGTCATGTTTTCATATCAAATTATTGCTTGTAAAGCATGACAGTATACGGGAGAATTGTAAGGATAATTTCAGAATAATGACAGTGATCACTATCTATAGTTAAAACATTTCTTGTCACTTTTTCTTTGTTCAAGCCGGAACTATTAACAATTTACACGCAGTCAGTTTCCCTTGTATACGGAGATTGTTAAGTTTAATTTCAGGTGGGTATTCTGTCTGCTGCGAATATATCTCCTTCTGCAAACTGTATCTTAAAGACTACCCTAACATCCTATGTAGGCACATTTCTGAACCCATCAGCTCAGAACAGTTCACTCCATGTAAAACAACAATTTGAAGTGCTGCTCATTGTGACTATCGCATACAAATCCAGAATAATGAAACCGATTGGGGTGTCATGTGCTCGAGTGGTTTAGAGCATCGAAATCAAGTTCCGATGGTTAAGTCATCGGGGTGTGGGTTCGAATCCCGGTCATGACACTTGTATCCTTGAGCAAGATACTTCTCTATAATTGCTTCTCTTCACCCAGGGGTATACATGGGTACCTGCGAGGTTAGACAGATATTGTGTTTGAAAAGCTCGGGCTGTTACTCCCCAGGGAGCTGAAAAAGATTACAGGAATGTTATTGGCCCAATGACCAGGGCAATGTAAAGCGCATTGAGACGTTGTTGTGAAATGCGCTATATAAGAACTAGTTATTATTATTATTATTATTACTATCCACAAGCCTAAAAAAATCTAATTTTCTTTGTGCAACCCCAAATTATTAAAAATGTACCCAGTCAGTTTCCTTAGTGGCTTACTACTTGACAAGTAAACAAAAATATTGACTGTTTAAATACAAACTGGGATAATTTATCATGTGTTGTCGATGTCCGTCGGCCAATCCTAACCCCGTCCTTCGGTTTTCTTTCTATTATTGCCTCTATTGACATTCTCTCAGCCACGTCAGACACCGCTTCGCCATTGACCATTCATTTGTAGACAATTAACTTCATCATCGTTATCAATCATTTGTTCATATATGGTACCATACAGTGTGACCTACGATGTGATAACACCATGCATTATGTTGTTAACACGCCTGCGACTGAACAAGTAGGAATCAAATGCTCATAAGAATGTATACATTGCCATTCTCGTTTTTATAAAATTTACTAGGTAAATATTTGAACGTACAGTTTTGCATTTTGGGTGCGCTTACACTTTTTATTCTAAGTGGGGTTGAACAACGAAATATTGACTAATTTTCAATTTGACTTATAGTCAATTTTTCTTTGTTCAACCTCAAATTATTAAAAATATTACCCATTCATCATCAGTTTCCCTTGTGGTTTATACCTCTAAATACACACACACACAAAAAGGAAAACAAAAAAGAAAATCGAAAATTTCCGGACGACAAATACTCCGTATTGAAGATAATGCTATAATGATGGAACGTTTGCATCCTACGGGGACGGGTTCAATTATCCCCACCCCACCGGGAGTTAGAACGTGTACTGCAGCTGAAATAGGAGTGACTTATTTTTTAAATTAATACAACAATTAGTGAAGTTGACTTTCATTAGGCTTGATACTGTTTGTCAACTTTCATAATTAATGTCCTTGTGGAGTATTCTAATGTCCAGGTCTGTAAATATTTTAATTAAATTAATTTGCAATATTAATTAGGGCCTATTACAATATTTTTGTGCGTGATGATAGTTACATATTTCAACACAAAACATGAGGAAAAACCATGCGGTATGATGGCTGAAACAATTTGGGAATAGTATTTTCTAAGTTGATTCTTTTGAACTGGTGTGAAATGCTATGGAATGGGGTTATATGGAAGGATGGGGTAAAATAATAATTGTTGAGAGAGTTATGCATTAATTAGTGATGTGCTGAGATAATAACAATAATACTGAGTTCTTATATAGTGCTTTATCACACCCGATGGGTGTCTCAAAGCGCTCAGTATTTTTTCCTGCAAGGTATGTGGAGTTACCTGTTGAAGTATGAGACCTATTCCTTTGCATAGCACGATGTAATGGTTTACAAGGTGCTGTGGTGCAATATGCACCAAAACAAACCAGGAACATCGGGGGGAACCCCTTCTCTTTACGATAAGTGCACAGGGTTCTTTTACGTGCATTACACAACACACAGGACCTATGGCTTAACGTCCCATCCGAAGGACGAAGCATGTGGTTAAGTGTCTTGCTTAAGGACACAAGTGTCACGACTGGGATTCGAACCCACACTCTGCTGATCAGAAACACCAGAGCTTGAGGTCGGTGTTCTTGTCCGCTCGGCCACGACACGCCACAGACAGATAAATGTACACGTGCTTCCCGTGGGGGGGGGGGGTTCAAACAAACCATTTTGAAAACTATCGGTTCTTTTCTCTCTCGAGTTGCCTCTGCTTTACTAAAAGATGCGGACAGAAATTAGCTACGATTCATCGATTGAAGAACGGAGCTGAACTCAATGGTTATTTTGGAAACGATCTCTGACTCGACTATGGACAAAGTGCAGGTAGTTTTTTCAATCCCATTGGTCCCTGTAAATACCATGTTTAGTAGCTGTTGGCGACAATTTTTGGATAACAATTTAACGATCTGCTGAGGTAAATAAATACTGGTTTTAATTACCAATGATTTCATGGTGGTATAGTTTTGGAAAATGATCTCCGAAGCGTTATTGGACAATGTGCGGGCAGTCTATTCCTGCAACATATCATTAAAACAATTTTGTTGATGATATCTTCGGATAACAATATCAAACTTGTTCATTTTGTGTAGGAATTTTTGAGATATTTTATGGGTCTTTTTATTTCATTTTTTGAGAATTACATTTAAACTCACAGATATATAAATTGCACTTAGAAAACTTGAGTTCAAAAGTCGCGATTGCCTTTTTAAATTTAATTGATAAAACGAAAATGAAACATTTCCTTGACTACTTTAAACAAATTCAACAAATCTAATTTGACATGAAGTCAATTGCATTTGTATCGACTTCCATTTCATAATCGGCTGTGAACAAGAATGCTTGTAATCACTAGTATGGGTAACCTTTATAAAAAAAAGTCAACTTGTGCCGTAACTAAGATACACCTGATCAAGTTGTCATGCAGGAACACATTACTCACGAGACTTTGACATACAGTCCCATCAGATGTAACGACAATCACAACATGGTTTACGTCATCGATGAGTCAAATACAAATAAACCTATGTGTCCAAATGTACGGAGCTCTGGAAGTACCATCCGACATGTTGAGATCCTGAGAAAATTTTCCGCGGGATGATGACGTCATAAACGTAAGCTGACGACATCCTGAGATGATTTATCTAAGGATGTCGACATCATGAAAGTATTAGTTGTCGACATCCCGAGATGACGACATCCTGAATGTAGGGTGTCGACTTCCTGAGACATTTCACCATGGGATGATGACATCCTGAAAATGTTGAGAACCCAAGATATCTTGGGGAGACAACATCCATTTCAGGATGTCGTCATCCCGAGATAAAATATACCTGGAAGACGACAATCTACTTTTAAGATGCCGTCATCCCGAGATCAATTACCGGTATCTCGTGATGTCGTCATCTTACGTTTATGATGTCATCATCCTGCAGTAAATTATCTCAGGATCTCAACATGTCAGATGGCACTTTCAGAGCTCCGTAGAAACCACATCCACGCTGCTATTAAATGTCCATTCTAACAGTATTTTGTAGTTCGATGTACTATCCTGCTGATAAAGTCATTTGCATCTCAGGAGATAGACTTACGGTATAATATCCCTCAAGGAATTTTTGATGAGCATTGAAGATTAAATCTATAAGCAAAATTTCAGATAATATTAATTTTGCTGAGTAAAAAATTAATGAACGTCTGTCATAGATAAATCGACAAGATTAGAGCTCAAACTAGACTTAATGTTTAACAAGAAACATTCCCTGATCAAGCTGATCTCAAATTTATACACAGTGGGCAATGTACAAATATCAGTATGGAAAATCAATACAATAAACATAGATTATGAAATGATACAGCTGAGCTAAATATCCATAAAAATGCCCCATACCGAGGTTTCCTGACCTTCTTGATTTAGTTTGCGTAAAATGTCAACCAGAGAGTGCAACCCGTATTTACTGTAAATACATAGTAGTCCATGAGAAAAACCATCCGAACAATAAAGGTTTATATGCATGTTTAATATATAGTTTACTAATTTTAATAACATTTGCTGGGCTCAGTGAGTCTCAATGTGCAGATAATATTTGGAAAATAACGAAGTCGTAAAAAAGATAATAAAAAATCATTGCAATGACATCGAAAAGAATGAAACAAATATCTCGCTTACAAATTAAACCTTTTTATCATATACTAAAAAAAAGGGAATTTTTCTCAAAATTGAAACTCGGTGAAATCTCTGCTAAAAGTCAGTATTTGAACCTACGTCATTTTCAATGCTCACTGTGGTTTTCCTACGTATTGAACCATTACCAATGCAAGTTGCATCAGCATTAGAGTCTCAGCCTTGTGTGTGAATTGACAATGTTGAACAGTTTTTTAATGTCCGGAAGAGGACAATTTGCGGATTTTTTAAGAAAGAAATATGTGGTGGTTTTTCTCGGTCTACCTGCAAACCCACTAGTAGAGTAAATATGCAGTCGACAAACATAATTTATGATAACCAAATTATACCAAATAATTTATTCATGTATTCTATATTTGAATAAATCATTCTGTGTCGTACTACGGTAGTTCATGACTGAATAAATCTATACATAATACAAAATGGATATGGTTTTTTTTCCCTGAACTAGGCTGGTGCTACTGTTTGGAACAAAATACCTAGTCATGTCCAGAATGCCTCCTCTATTGGTAGCTTTAAAAACATGTATACGAAGGTTTGTCTTAAAGGCATCGTACATGTTTGGTAATTGTCAAAGACCAGTGTTCTCATTAGGTGTATCCCAACATATGCATAAAACAACAAGCCTGTGAAAATTTGGGCTCAATTGGTCATCGAAGTTGCAAGAAAATGATGAAAGAAAAAACACCCTTGTTGTACAAATTTGTGTGCTTTCGGATAGGAATAAAAGGCTTCTAGCTAGAAGTCTTTTATTATTTTAGTGAGAAATTACCTCTTTCTCAAAAACTACGTTACTTCAGAGGGAGTCGTTTCTCACAATGTTTTATACTATCAACAGCTCTCTGTTGCTCGTTACCAAGTCAGTTTTTATGCTAATATATATTTTGAGTAAATACCAAACGTGTACGATAATTTTAAGTAGATTGTTCTTTATTGTGTATAGTACGTGTATTGTGTATTTTCCTTTCCATATTCCACCTGGGTGTTTTCCATTGTTTTGTTTTTTGCCAGTTTGTTGCTTGTTTCTTTTTTTAATTGTTCTTTGTTAACAGGACCATGATGTAAAACAGCCTTTGGCTGATTTTTGTATCCTGTATAAATATGTTTTTAAAAAAACACACCAAAAACCATAAATGTATATCGTTGAACTTGCAGACCATAGACCATTCCATCCAAATACTGAGTTTTTACAAAAGAACAACTACACACATTTCCATATACAGCCGTTTATATGAAATTCAAACAATGAGGAGAAAACATTTTGGAGAAAGACGTTGAAACACAAGCCCACTCCCCACCCCACCCCTATTTTCTGTCTTTCCAATCATCAGTTCGTGTCATTAATTTATAATTAGCAAGTCTAGTTTATTACCGTTGATGGTTCCAAACTATCGTGTAACAGGTAGTATATGTGTGCCAGTAAAAATAACTATTCAAATAGGAAGGTCAGTGTGTGTTAAACCGGCCTTGACGGTCATTTATTGAGTTTTTTATTTTGAACCTTGCCATGAACTTCCCATCTTGCTCCGGATCATAAACTTGGTTCGAATGTTACAATCAACCTTTTGGTTTCCGATGTAGCTCCCCTTTTCATCTCAGGTTACACTGACCAGCTTGAACTTGTGTGCACTGAATTATTTAGGAAATCTACTGAATGAGGAACTCTCTGGCCAACTTGTAGGTCGGAAACTGAGGAAGGCGCCTTATTTAAAGACACGCGTGGAATGGCTTACCAAATTTAGGTTAGAATTTCATGGCATACTTCCTGCCTGTGGTAAATCGAATCAAGAACATTGGATCCTCAACAAGGTTTTAGACCAAAAAAAATGCAT
The DNA here is from genome assembly GCA_021014325.1 of Plazaster borealis. NCBI lineage: Eukaryota > Metazoa > Echinodermata > Asteroidea > Forcipulatida > Labidiasteridae > Plazaster > Plazaster borealis. The sequence goes on along the minus strand of CM037456.1, from coordinate 4,879,505 downwards.
AAAGATGACACCTTGTGATTAGGTCAACGCAACCAGGCCAGTAGCTCTCTGAAAGATATCGAGCGAGTAAGGGGTGTGCTTGGTGAGAGAGGAAGGGATAGCGACCGGATTGTTTATGGTACATATTCACTGATTGATGGTTGTTAATGCATTGTTGGTGCAAGATACGGCAAAACTAGGAAAAACTGACTATAAAATAGCTTCCTTGCCTGTAAGGCAAGAACATGAGATGGACAACCCGGTGTGATGAAGTACAGGATAAATCGAGATGTTTGATCAGTGAGTGTCCCTAAGGCGGTTTAGGATAAGTCTAAGGACTGAGTGACTGTCTGCCTTCTATGGATATTGTTGAATATTGCATCAGTCCTGCATTTTGTGAATGTCACATAGTAGTGTTTTTATTTGTCGAATCCCTGGCTAGGATTCTGTTACATTTTTAAAAGTTTGTTTATCTTTTCAGTTTGTATTTAAAGGAAATATTCATTATCAGTGTTCAGTGCTCTCGCCTAAGAGGGCGCTCTGAATATTGCATCAGTCCTGCATTTTGTGAATGTCACATAGTTGTGTTTCTATTTGTCGAATCCCTGGCTAGGATTCTGTTGCATTTTTTAAAGTTTGTTTATCTTTTCAGTTTGTGTTTTAATAAGGAAATAATATAACAGTGTTCAGTGCTCTCGCCTAAGAGGGCGCTCTGAATATTGCATCAGTCCTGCATTTTGTGAATGTCACATAGTTGTGTTTCTATTTGTCGAATCCCTGGCTAGGATTCTGTTGCATTTTTAAAAGTTTGTTTATCTTTTCAGTTTGTGTTTTAATAAGGAAATAATATAACAGTGTTCAGTGCTCTCGCCTAAGAGGGCGCTCTGAATATTGCATCGGTCCTGGATTTTGTGAATGTCACATAGTTGTGTTTCTATTTGTCGAATCCCTGGCTAGGATTCTGTTGCAAAAGTTGTTTTATCTTTTCAGTTTGTGTTTTAAGGAAATATCAGTGTTCAGTGCTCTCGCCTAAGAGGGCGCTCTGCAAAATCGACTACCGCATCTCAAGAGTGGTTATGAAATGTGGGTGTGTATGCTTCAGAATTCAAGTGAAAAGTAACATTGTATTAAGTTATCCAGCATTTTTTCTAATCTTCGCATTGTACATTCTCAAGAAAGTATAGGGGTGGAAAGTGATAAAAGCATGGAACAAAAAACGGTTGAAGTCATCACCGACTTCACCCGTAGTCATCATTGTGGAACTTATCCGCCGTCACTTCTGACCTTGTTTTAATTATACCCCAACCACGATTGCACTTGAAGTACTTGAAGTTGACTCAAAACATCCACTGCATGCCGACAAGAGCTCAGGCATTGCCGTTTATTAAAATGAACAAGAGACGGACGTCAACGTGGGCTTTCACTTTTACGACAAGGGTTTATGGCACCAGAGGCATGAATTATATTTGGCAACAAAATTTCCCTCATTAATTAAAGGTTTCCTAATACGTTGCTACCATGACAACCTTTTGGAGCAGGTTATCAGAAAGTACATAGGTTATCATACCATATATAAAAGCTATAAAAGAAAGGAAAAGACAAGCGGTGGCATTTCATTAATTTATATTCTTTTTAGTATACGATCATTGTGAAAACTGTCTGTAGTTCATATGAGAGATACGGGACTATACGGTAAGATTTCATACACGGAACGCCCACAAACAAAATTCTGTTTAAATTTGCAATGAGCTAACATTATCAAGAAGGAGATCGGATGTGTCAAATCTTACACTGGTCGTAAACTGGTCCGAACCCGTCAAAAAGTATCGAATAAAAAACGTTTTTGCACCAAATAACCCATGACAAATAGGCCTACTCAACTATGTCTCAAATCAGGCCGCTGATGACAAAAAAAAACACGATTGGACACTTCTGCAAGAATCCCTAATGCGAAAGCTGCTTAGTGTACAAAATAATGAAACGGCTGTTGATTTACTTTGAAATTGGTTGCGTATCTTGTTATCTTTCGAAGTCCGGTATTCTAAAAGCTCATAGCATTATTCAGTCTTTGTTAATTAGTTCGTGTCGTCGTCGTTGTCGTCGTTTTTCGTTTTGGTTTGTGTCTTGTATTTTTTGTTGGGGATGAATTTAGTATCGTGACATAGGTTCCATCCCTTAATACACACAGCATGAATTTAGTACCGTGACATAGGTTCCTTCCCTTAATACACACAGCATGAATTTAGTACCGTGACATAGGTTCCCTCCCTTAACACACACAGCATGAATTTAGTACCGTGACATAGGTTCCTTCCCTTAATACACACAGCATGAATTTAGTACCGTGACATAGGTTCCTTCCCTTAATACACACAGTGTGAATTTAGTATCGTGACATAGGTTCCTTCCCTTAATACACACAGCGTGAATTTAGTACCGTGACATAGGTTCCCTCCCTTAATACACACAGCATGAATTTAGTATCGTGACATAGGTTCCCTCCCTTAATACACACAGCATGAATTTAGTATCGTGACATAGGTTCCCTCCCTTAATACACACAGCATGAATTTAGTACCGTGACATAGGTTCCCTCCCTTAATACACACAGCGTGAATTTAGTACCGTGACATAGGTTCCTTCCCTTAACACACACAGCATGAATTTAGTACCGTGACATAGGTTCCTTCCCTTAATACACACAGCGTGAATTTAGTACCGTGACATAGGTTCCTTCCCTTAACACACACAGCATGAATTTAGTACCGTGACATAGGTTCCTTCCCTTAATACACACAGCATGAATTTAGTACCGTGACATAGGTTCCTTCCCTTAATACACACAGCATGAATTTAGTACCGTGACATAGGTTCCCTCCCTTAATACACACAGCATGAATTTAGTATCGTGACATAGGTTCCTTCCCTTAATACACACAGCGTGAATTTAGTATCATGACATAGGTTCCTTCCCTTAATACACACAGCATGAATTTAGTACCGTGACATAGGTTCCTTCCCTTAATACACACAGCATGAATTTAGTACCGTGACATAGGTTCCCTCCCTTAATACACACAGCATGAATTTAGTATCGTGACATAGGTTCCTTCCCTTAATACACACAGCGTGAATTTAGTACCGTGACATAGGTTCCCTCCCTTAATACACACAGCATGAATTTAGTATCGTGACATAGGTTCCCTCCCTTAATACACACAGCATGAATTTAGTACCGTGACATAGGTTCCCTCCCTTAATACACACAGCATGAATTTAGTATCGTGACATAGGTTCCCTCCCTTAATACACACAGCATGAATTTAGTATCGTGACATAGGTTCCCTCCCTTAATACACACAGCATGAATTTAGTACCGTGACATAGGTTCCTTCCCTTAATACACACAGCGTGAATTTAGTACCGTGACATAGGTTCCTTCCCTTAACACACACAGCATGAATTTAGTACCGTGACATAGGTTCCTTCCCTTAATACACACAGCATGAATTTAGTACCGTGACATAGGTTCCTTCCCTTAATACACACAGCATGAATTTAGTACCGTGACATAGGTTCCCTCCCTTAATGTACACAGCATGAATTAAGTATCGTGACATAGGTTCCCTCCCTTAACACACACAGCATGAATTTAGTACCGTGACATAGGTTCCTTCCCTTAATACACACAGCATGAATTTAGTACCGTGACATAGGTTCCCTCCCTTAATACACACAGCATGAATTTAGTACCGTGACATAGGTTCCTTCCCTTAATACACACAGCATGAATTTAGTACCGTGACATAGGTTCCTTCCCTTAATACACACAGCGTGAATTTAGTACCGTGACATAGGTTCCTTCCCTTAATGCACACAGTGTGAATTTAGTATCGTGACATAGGTTCCTTCCCTTAATACACACAGCATGAATTTAGTATCGTGACATAGGTTCCCTCCCTTAATACACACAGCATGAATTTAGTATCGTGACATAGGTTCCCTCCATTAACACACACAGCATGAATTTAGTACCGTGACATAGGTTCCTTCCCTTAATACACACAGCATGAATTTAGTACCGTGACATAGGTTCCTTCCCTTAATACACACAGCATGAATTTAGTACCGTGACATAGGTTCCTTCCCTTAATACACACAGCATGAATTTAGTACCGTGACATAGGTTCCCTCCCTTAATGTACACAGCATGAATTAAGTATCGTGACATAGGTTCCCTCCCTTAACACACACAGCATGAATTTAGTACCGTGACATAGGTTCCTTCCCTTAATACACACAGCGTGAATTAAGTACCGTGACATAGGTTCCTTCCCTTAATACACACAGCATGAATTTAGTACCGTGACATAGGTTCCCTCCCTTAATACACACAGCATGAATTTAGTACCGTGACATAGGTTCCTTCCCTTAATACACACAGCATGAATTTAGTACCGTGACATAGGTTCCTTCCCTTAATACACACAGCGTGAATTTAGTACCGTGACATAGGTTCCTTCCCTTAATGCACACAGTGTGAATTTAGTATCGTGACATAGGTTCCTTCCCTTAATACACACAGCGTGAATTTAGTACCGTGACATAGGTTCCTTCCCTTAATACACACAGCGTGAATTTAGTACCGTGACATAGGTTCCTTCCCTTAATACACACAGCGTGAATTTAGTACCGTGACATAGGTTCCTTCCCTTAATACACACAGCATGAATTTAGTACCGTGACATAGGTTCCCTCCCTTAATGTACACAGCATGAATTAAGTATCGTGACATAGGTTCCCTCCCTTAACACACACAGCATGAATTTAGTACCGTGACATAGGTTCCTTCCCTTAATACACACAGCATGAATTTAGTACCGTGACATAGGTTCCCTCCCTTAATGTACACAGCATGAATTAAGTATCGTGACATAGGTTCCCTCCCTTAACACACACAGCATGAATTTAGTATCATGACATAGGTTCCTTCCCTTAATACACACAGCATGAATTAAGTACCGTGACATAGGTTCCCTCCCTTAATGTACACAGCATGAATTAAGTATCGTGACATAGGTTCCCTCCCTTAACACACACAGCATGAATTTAGTACCGTGACATAGGTTCCTTCCCTTAATACACACAGCGTGAATTTAGTACCGTGACATAGGTTCCTTCCCTTAATGCACACAGTGTGAATTTAGTATCGTGACATAGGTTCCTTCCCTTAATACACACAGCGTGAATTTAGTACCGTGACATAGGTTCCTTCCCTTAATACACACAGCGTGAATTTAGTACCGTGACATAGGTTCCTTCCCTTAATACACACAGCGTGAATTTAGTACCGTGACATAGGTTCCTTCCCTTAATACACACAGCGTGAATTAAGTACCGTGACATAGGTTCCTTCCCTTAATACACACAGCGTGAATTTAGTATCGTGACATAGGTTCCCTCCCTTAACACACACAGCATGAATTTAGTACCGTGACATAGGTTCCTTCCCTTAATACACACAGCGTGAATTAAGTATCGTGACATAGGTTCCCTCCCTTAACACACACAGTATGAATTTAGTACCGTGACATAGGTTCCTTCCCTTAACACACACAGCATGAATTTAGTATCGTGACATAGGTTCCTTCCCTTAACACACACAGCATGAATTTAGTACCGTGACATAGGTTCCTTCCCTTAATACACACAGCGTGAATTAAGTATCGTGACATAGGTTCCCTCCCTTAACACACACAGCATGAATTTAGTACCGTGACATAGGTTCCTTCCCTTAATGCACACAGTGTGAATTTAGTATCGTGACATAGGTTCCTTCCCTTAATACACACAGCGTGAATTCAGTATCGTGACATAGGTTCCTTCCCTTAATAAACACAGCGTGAATTTAGTATCGTGACATAGGTTCCCTCCCTTAACACACACAGCATGAATTTAGTACCGTGACATAGGTTCCTTCCCTTAATACACACAGCATGAATTTAGTACCGTGACATAGGTTCCCTCCCTTAATACACACAGCATGAATTTAGTACCGTGACATAGGTTCCTTCCCTTAATACACACAGCATGAATTTAGTACCGTGACATAGGTTCCTTCCCTTAATACACACAGCGTGAATTCAGTATCGTGACATAGGTTCCTTCCCTTAATACACACAGCGTGAATTAAGTATCGTGACATAGGTTCCTTCCCTTAACACACACAGCATGAATTTAGTACCGTGACATAGGTTCCTTCCCTTAATACACACAGCATGAATTTAGTACCGTGACATAGGTTCCTTCCCTTAATACACACAGCGTGAATTCAGTATCGTGACATAGGTTCCTTCCCTTAACACACACAGCATGAATTTAGTACCGTGACATAGGTTCCTTCCCTTAATACACACAGCGTGAATTAAGTATCGTGACATAGGTTCCTTCCCTTAACACACACAGCATGAATTTAGTACCGTGACATAGGTTCCTTCCCTTAATACACACAGCATGAATTTAGTACCGTGACATAGGTTCCTTCCCTTAATACACACAGCGTGAATTCAGTATCGTGACATAGGTTCCTTCCCTTAATACACACAGCGTGAATTTAGTACCGTGACATAGGTTCCTTCCCTTAATACACACAGCATGAATTTAGTACCGTGACATAGGTTCCCTCCCTTAATACACACAGCATGAATTTAGTACCGTGACATAGGTTCCTTCCCTTAACACACACAGCATGAATTTAGTACCGTGACATAGGTTCCTTCCCTTAATACACACAGCGTGAATTAAGTATCGTGACATAGGTTCCCTCCCTTAAAGGGTGTGTACAGCATTGGTGAGAATGAAAACATAAATGCTCACAGATTTGCACATAACTCACATGGTATGATGGTCATGGTAGAAAACTTCCATTGAAATATTTTTGCTTTACGAAATGAGTAAAATACTAGTATTTATCCTGCAGGATAAATTCCAATGTTTAAAAAAAAGGTTAAAACACATAAGGGGGTTTTTCACTGTTTTCTCATGACTCCGAAGACCGGTTTAGCTTAAACTTTCACAGGTTTGTTATTTCATGTATTTGTTGGGTCACATCGAGTTTGGACACAGGTCTTTGGCAATATTACCAATGTTGTACACACCCTTTAATACACACAGCGTGAATTTAGTATCGTGACATAGGTTCCCTCCCTTAAAATACACGTGTTCTAGAAAAGTGACGACTCGTGAATAGGAAAATGTCAAGAAGCGTAAAGAATCGGGTTAATATATCGTGTGGGAGTTGGCAAGATGTGTTATTATGCGATAGAGACTGGAATTCCCTGGTAACACGTCAGTGACTAACGGGCACCGCGTAATCAGATTTGCACACCGTTAGACCAATGGCACTTTCTTGGGGATGACCGGGTTGGGATGAGGTAGCCATCAAGGAGGTTCTCAGGAGACTTCAAGACATTATGAGGCGAATGTGCTCGAGGAGGTGATTTGGACTCGGTTGCGGGTTCTATATTAATATTATGTATACTATCGACCATTGCCTGGTGTAGATTTACACGCGGTATTTATTAATAGCGTCGAACTACCAGCATAAAGTAAGACGTCTTTCATCTCATGATCTTTTAGGAAATTTGCAATAATAAAGCCATAACATATTTTTGAATAATTACGTTGTTGTTGTATTGACGAAAAATGAACACACTTTTAGATAGATGAAACTGTCATGCAATATATGTAATATAATTAGGCAATTATGCAGGTACGTATAGGTGTTAGGTAAGATATCTTTCCAATAGGCACATACGAACAAGGGACCTCTATTTACGTTGATATCTCCACAGCTAGGGGATACATTTTGCCCGTCATAAGCTTGTGTAAAATATCAAAACAAAAACAGGATATTATCAGGTTTTACCCGTACACCGATGTGTGTAAAGCACTGTAAAAACAATAATAATAACAAGTTCTTATATAGCGCATTTTACAATAAACGTCTCGATGCGCTTTACATTAGTGCCCTGTTCATTGGGCCAATAACATTCCTTTAACCTTTCTCAGCTCCTTGGGGAGTATACAACCCTGGGCAACCGTGGCGCTCCGAAGGCTTTTTCAAACACAATATCAACCTCTACCCTCGCAGGTACCCATTTATACCCCTGGGTAAAGAGAAGCAATTATAGTTAAATGACACAAGTGCCATGACCGGGATTCGAACCCACAACCTGATGACTAACCACCAGAACTTGAATTCGATGCTCTTAACCGCTCGGCCACGACACTCTACTGTAGACTCAGTACTTTCCCGAGTCCTGTGAAAAAAAAAATTACAGGCACATTACTCGGGTGGGATTCGAACCCACGACCTTTGCCATTCTAGAGCAGATGTCTTACCAACAACATGAGGATGTTTATGAAGTTTTCTTTGCGTTTCTCTCAAACCAACACGTGACCAACCCGAGCCAATAAGTGGATAATAGTCTGGCCCCATTTTAGTACAACGAGAATCGGTATAATGCATACAAGTGTACACGACAACTTAATAGTTAATGACTGTCTGAACGTTCACAGTAAACACTCCACGTTGTGCATAATGAATAATGAAAGGTGCGGGATTTCTTCTTTTTTAAACTGGTACTGGTAATGTGTTTCCCTCAAATAAGCTAAACTACCATGGTAACATCCGAGGCCAAATTCTATTTAGTTTATAACGGGCAGTTCGAGTCAATAGATGTACAATGTAATGCGCATGGGCCCGTACTACACGGACAAGGTGATAAAAACTGAACCTGCAGTATCTCATGTGTTTGTAAGGATGCATTATTAACGGCGAACATGGTAACAAATGCCTGGGAGATTAATTGTTATTAGTTGTAGGCGTAATGATTGTCTTATGGGGGAGTTGAAGTTTTCCATAGACAGCGAATGCAAATTAACATCAAGCATGGCTCAAATGTTTTTTAAACCTGTGTGGACAATTTGGTGACGTATTTGTACGGGGTGGCAAACAAAACAAAATCCTTTCAAGGTCATTTAAATTGTGTACGAACTGTACTGTTCAAGCATGGAGCAAGCCTCCGTGTTTACCTGGATGGTTAAAGGCACTGAACACGTTTGGAAATTGTCAAAGACCAGTGTTCTCACTTGGTGTATCCCAACAAATGCATAAAATAATAAGCCTGTGAAAATTTGGGCTCAATTGGTCATCGAAGTTGGTCACCCTTGTTGTACAATGACTCAAAACAAATATTAGGCAAGCATAACTTACTTGGTAACAAGCAACGGAGAGCTCTTGATAGTATACAACATTGTAGGAAACGACTCCCTCTGAAGTAACGTAGTTTTTGAGAAAAAAAAATAATAAAAAAAACTTCTTGTAAGAAGTTTTTATTCCTATCTGAAAGCACACAAATTTGTACAACAAGGGTGTTTTTTCTTTCATCATTTTCTTGCAACGTCGATGACCAATTGGGCACAATTTTTCACAGGCTTGTCATTTTATGCATATGTTGGGATACACCAAGTGAGAACACTGGTCTTTGACAATTTCCAAACGTGTTCAGTGCCTTTAATGTAAATAAAACCAAACCAAAAAAAATATATAAAAATTGCGTAGATGGTTTTTAAGGTAGAAGCTGATGTAGAAGGAAAGCGTACGATCTGAAATTAGTATAGAGAACCTGCTCATTGAATGCAATCAGTCTAGCTCCCTCTCACCCGAAAGGGCAATTTCCGGACTAATCTATTGTAACAAGAGCAATTTGTCATCAAGGCACCATACGCAATGTTGTTTATTATTACACACTGCCATGAAAGTACACAACCATTGGATGTGGTATAGTCAGTATACACTATGTGTTCTGTCTATATTATATACGCTATGATTAGATTGACAATTCGTCAAGTATAGCATTGACAGTAGAATACCAGGGCCCAAATTATAGAGCTGCTTATAAGCACACAAAGTCGCTAAAGAACAACAAAATTATGCTCACCAGAAAAAGGTTACCATACAGCCAAAATACCATGTCACATGCACAATTTCTGACTGGTATCATACTAATTTTTGCTAAGCACAACATCTGTAAGCAAAATTGTCTGCTTAAAAGCAGCTCGATGAATTTGGGACCAGTATGAAAACGAGATCTATAACCTAGTGCTCCGTAGTCACTGAATAGGCGAGTATCCCTGTAAAAATTCATTGCAACCAAATATTATTCTCATATAAAGGTACATTCAATGATAAACATACATCTATGAACACAGAGAGAAGATACGTAATGGCAGCTTATCTAAGTACGGCAGCTGACCAAGTTAAAATCAACTAGACATGGAACAAATGACTTCTCTTGAATCTTTTTACGGACTATCAAAATGTCTCTCCCGATACAAGAATTTTTTACAGCCAATTTCCGAGCGGCTTCACCTTGCGTCAGCGTGATTGAGTTGGCGATCTATTGCACCCAGTGTCACTGCCATTGCATTTATTCAACCTTCCTCGTGGATATTTCATACCATGGACATTGTGCTTAAAATGTCAGTTCGTGTCTAGTTTGCGCTTTGTAATCTCGAATTTCACGATTTCTGCACGGAATGCTCGCATTACATTCAGGACAGGTTACAGATTTACCGCGGCGTTCTCTCCGAAAGCTCATCAAATATTATTAGCGAATCGTTAGAAATCGAACAGTGTACTTTTAAAAAGTTCAAAATGGTGTGGACAAAATGCAAGTCCCCTGTTTGGTAATGCACAACGAGAACTCTCTTTCTTGTGCTATAAATTTGGCAGTTTCGTTTTTCCATTTTCTACTTGCGATCAGAATGTGTAAGTTTCATTTGTGTCATTATAAAACTGACACATTGCTATTGCAACTTTAAAATAACAATTTGCATTTCTAGATTCGATTTCGTTTTCTTATTTCCTTACATTATTTTCTTTTGTGCCTTTTTCAATAGTTATAATGCCTATGTTCTCTATATGCATTTGTTTGTTACCTCTGTCAAAAGTTTGTGTCTTTTCTTATTGTTTACATTTGTTGATTGTGTCTCTGTATATGCTCGGACCAATAAAATACCGTTTTGTCACTGATTGGGTCACCCAGTTGAAATAAGAAATACATTTTTAATCATTGTATACAGCTGGTCTGGTATTTATTGTCTCTAGTATCTTTGTATTATATATATATATATTTTTAAAGTGCATCGAGGGATCTGTGATCCATAATGCGCTATATAAATGCTGTTTTAATATTATTATAATTATTATAAATACACATACATAACAGACACGACAAAGTGTGCAGTTTTATATTGCCACCATGCCTTTAAGGAAGCTGGTCTAAAAACATCGCCATGTTTCATTCATCCCTTATCAATTACAAACCTTGTCCCCATCAACAAATGTATAGGAATAACCTCATTTGCGTCGGAGTACTACAAAGCAATAAGAAAGTATAATTCACACATTATACAATGATACAATAGCAATCACAAACCAGTAGAGTGAAGTGACACTATTGATGTTGCAGCGACACGTGTCCATCCCAATTCAATAAAAGTTGGTCTTACGATGTAAGAGAGAGTAATTCAAAATCTCCCCATACTTCTTGAATCAATGTTGTTCCAGAATGAGGAGGGAGGTCCTCGCTGGGGAAACAGGAGGTTTCTTCATATCTCCACACAGGTCACTAACACGGGGCTTCTTGCTCCAGATGAATAAACGCTAATAAAAAGTACAAATGCCTTTCTTATTATTGGTCAACGGGTAGTTTCCATAGATCGATTTCCAAGGTCCACAGGAAATTAACTTCTGGAATAATGTGATATGTATCTTTTAAGCGGTGGGACGTGATTTTGGAGAGCGAGCGATGCTCATGGTTGCTGACATGTGGTTGTTCCAGGGGAAGTGTAAAAGCTAGATGACGTGGTATTAGGGGTGGATATTGAAACGTGATAGTCAAGTGATGCTCATATCCGTTGTCAATTTTAATAGAATACCAAGATGGGATGGTTACGTTCAGCCTTCTACAAGTTTGTGTACTTTCTGTCGCTGTAATTTTGTGTTTTTTAATATAGCTCTTTTAGCTTTTTTATGTGTCTTTTATGGACTTGTTTGTAGGGATATTTTCATGTGGTGAGTTGTTTGTTTGTTTGTCTGTCTGTCAATCTTTTGCCTGCCTGCCTGTCTGTCTTCTGCATGTTGGTTTCGTGTTGGCTTTGTTGTTTTGTTTAGGTCGTTTTGCTTGTTTGTTTGTTTGTTTGTTGTGTATTTTGTGTGTTTGTTTGCCTGTTCTTTACTGACTGGATGTTGTGATGTTTGTATGTTTGTTTTGTGGGGGTGTTCGCTCGGTTTGATCAATGTTCTCAAAATATTTTGTAATACTGTTTTAGTTTTCTTATTATAGTTAGTTTTGTGATGACCAGGGGCTTGTGGCAGACACATCTGTTTGATGACAGTTTGTAAAAAAAAACACCTTTTGTACCTCCCTGGACTACTCCTGGTCAAGATGTTTTTATTGTCCGAAGATATGTTGTTGTTGTTGTTGTTGTTTTGTTGTTGTTGTTTTTTAAGCCTTCGAGAAAGACTCTGCTAGAGTCGAAACGTCAGGCCACTAACTAATTTTGCAAGATTTTAAATAAATAAATAAAACAAATAAATTATCTCGATGCAGTGGTGTGTACACATACACTAAAGAAAACAGAAACACGAAATCGACATCTTGGCTTCCTAATTCAACTCAAAATTATCAGATCGAAGAATAATTGACGACCAATAGTCCACTTCAGTGAACTGTGAGAAGATAACTATCATACGTCTGATTGGCAACAGATCGGTGATTTCAAATTATACAAACTAAAAATGTGCTCTCTGAAAGGAATAATATCATCAACATCAACTTGGTATCATTTCTTTCTTAACTAATTAAGTTTATATAGGATTTGAGGCATTGCATGGTGAGGTATCAATATATATTTGGTTTGCGGTAACACCATGTATATATCTACTTGCTAGGTAGATTTTGTTCTTAGAGAACTTGTCTTGCTTTTTATTCTACTGCCTGCCGCAGAGTATAGAATATTCTGAATTCGGGAGACTTCTCGGTTCTGAAAAGAACTGTCCTTCTTATTAACTACTACCTGGGCGGGAGGTAGGAAATCGGGCGGTATTACTTCTGTAATTAAGTTTACATGTACCAATTAAGACATGTTCTTTTATGTCAATAATAATATGCATAGTCTCTCCTCTTCCTATTAGATTTCACGACATATTTGGGTCATTACCATGACAACAACAACACACAGTTTGGTGAGGTTAATCAAGTCATGTAGGAGAGATTACGAAGCTGGAGACTAGACAACAATAATAACAATACTTGTAATGAAGCCTATATTACAGTGCACCAATTATGGAGCACAGAGTTCTGACTTTCATAATGGTATTTTGCCTAACAAGTACGCATGCGTCAATCCATGTTTTAACAGTTGACCTTTTTGAATAGACTGCTTCACTAGGTTTGATGCCGAGTTTCGTTGTCGCGACAATATGTTCCAAGAAATCATTAAAGCATTTTTTTGTAATGGTTGGATTGTATACTGTTCATGCATGCTAAACAGTGCAGCCATCGGGAGTTCTTACATGTTGAATTTTGTCATTAAGTAATAAATAGGGATCTGAGTCGGGTGGTTTTCGACCTGAACAACAATAAATAAATGCAGTTAAAAATGCTTAATGGCTTTATTCAAATTCACGAAATAAATGTACCAATTACAAGTACAAATGTTTCTTTTGTTGTATAAATGAAAACTAGCCAACATTTCCTTTTTGTCTGGTGTGTGTTCACCTCTTCGGACATTTTAAAGCAATTTCATCGGAAAATTCAAATTGTGCAAAATGAAGAATGTGCTGCATTGTTGGACGAGTTAATTTATGCTAGACTTTAACAAGTCCTAATATTGATCCGCAGTGCAGGAGCCCACTTTACGTATGGTAAATGCTAATTATCTGCTATGCAGCCATGTTTTTGGTGCGTCTTACTGCGACGTTTTTCTTGTGACTAGCATTGTGCAAATCTAGTTCTGCCTGGGAAATGGCGTTTGCGTATCGATTTAGGCTTGGAGCGCCCCCTTTGGGTTGTGTTAACCACGCTTCAACGCCAATCTGGTGGACTAAAGGACGCCCCGCTAAGTCAATACGCTACTTCCCAATTAAAGCGATTCTAGACAAGTATTGTTTGTGTGTGTGAAGTTTCAATACAAACTATAACGGTAAAGCAGTAAGGAATGTAGTGAATGTTACATCTTAGGTAATGTTGATGGTTTATAACAATGTCCCGACACACGTTCGGTTTTATTGTTAAATGTGATTTTGGTTTTTAATTAAGATTTCACCTGCGGTCTGTGGTTAGGATAATGTGTCCAAATCATTATTTGGTTCAAGGAACCAGTGATGGTATCCGCAGGCTGTTTCTTATTCATCTCAGCTAAAGCTTAAACATTCAAAACCACAAAGGAGTTTTCTGGAAAATCTGTTACCTTGGGCAGCTTAATTTTGTTTGGGCATAAAGACCAGGTTATTTTGTATTTCAAAGAAGTATCTAATAGAATGTTAGCCTCTAGCCTAAGTATTGTCCTAAATGGATGACGAAAATCGTTTGCATTTATCACTTCTGAATCCGTTCTAATTACTCACGATTCTGACTAATTGACCATTGTTCTTGGGGTGTGTTGGAAAGATAGCTATTCAATCATGTCTTTTATTTGTGAAAAAATACTTGAGTCCAGTTATAATATAAACAATAATAATAATAAACGTATAATACATAGCGCCAAAGTCCGCCTAAAAAGACGCTCAAGGCGCTTCACAAAGACACAATTTAAAAAGCTTAGGCCATACACAATTTATCTCAGTAATTAACCTAAGTAATCTTTGAATTCTAAAACAACAATAACATTGTAAACAAATCACTGAAAAGTCTTCAACAAAAAGGCTACAATCCAAAGCCATCGTTATTAATTAACATAAAACAACTGCCTGTAAAGCTTTCCATCTATTATTATAATGATTTCAATCACAGTTCCGTGCCACCACGTTATTTCACCCTGTTTAGCCGTACGTTCCGGGGGCTTTTGGTTTCAAATCAATGGAGCTCCAATAGCAAAGAACCATCGAAACAAACAAGCTCCACAAACTGACAAAATGTGCAAATTGCATCTGATTGCTCAGATTACCTGGGGCTGAATAGAAGATGTCGACCTCCCAAAACCCTTAAACCACGAGTCTATTTATTCTCCTACCTTATTGACACTTGGAAGTGTAATTTATCAAAGGAGGCAGAGTCTGCTCAGATTACTAAATAGACAAGTTAATTGGTGAAGACGGTCTGCGTTTAAGTACCTCGTATAAAGACAATCTTATGAAATGTATTTTTGAATATTTCATCTTGTTCATAACTCAGCCATCCTTGATGGCTTCGTCACGTCATCCATTTTGTAACCCCTCCCTATTTCGCGCATTTCAGAAGATGTGTTTATTTAGCAAAAAACCGTTCAGAAAAGCTTTATACAAACTTTGATATTATTGCGAGTAAACACCTTAGTGTCTGAAAGCAGGGTAGGGTTTAATTACGGTTGTGCCCGGAGCATTTTTTTCTTTTCTTTTGAGGTTTGTTTATCGTGAATGATAGTCGACTCTTTTTTTACCGCTCGATGGCATGCGATTCATTTACTTATTGATATTCTTAACAATGTAAACAATGGGCTGGACTCCATGCAGGTTGCACTTTTTATTACCTCCCACTTGGGATTTGGCATGTGATCGTTCATGTCCCAGCACTCCGATATTTTAGGTACATGCATTGACGCGCGGGAACTTTGATTTTGATTTTCTCCAAATTGTTTACAAGTGCGTGCATTTTGATGATACAAAATTGTGGTTCAGTTCCGAGTGTATCGTAAAATCGTTTCCACAGCATCGAATTTTATCTTTTTGTTTTGATTTCAAAAGGTGGGTCTAACAATGAGTTTAAAGTAAACAATAAAAAGAACAAAAGTAAGAGTTGCCCGTAATTTAATTAAAATGGACGGAATACAGGATCTTTTTTACGTAAGGTTACAATGAACTCCATTATTGCAAGGTGGCATACTGTTGGTACCAACTATTATTACGCCCAGTATAACTGCTTAATTAATTAGACATTTGATGGGGGACGTCTAACCACACATTAAATGTCTTAAAAATCAAGAAAGAGACGAAATTCCAGATGACATTCCATTGGATCAGTCGAGCTGTACAGCCACGTCTGGTTCCCTGCCTACGATACGTTTAACTTGTATTGTATAAGTCAAACGTGTAACAAGATAGCAATGTATTTGGGGGACAGCCTCGTTTTGAAAAGATTTTTTGTCTGAGTAAAACAGTGGAAGAGGAAAGGGCTCATTAATCTCGTATATCACCCAATGATCATTGATCTCGTATATCACCCAATGATCATTGATCTCGTATATCAACCAATGATTATTGATCTCGTATATCAACCAATGATCAATGGTCTCGTATATCAACCAATGATTATTGATTTCGTATATCAACCACTGATCATTGATCTCGTATATCAACCAATGATCATTGATCTCGTATATCAACCAATGATCATTGATCTCGTATATCAACCAATGATCATTGATCTCGTATATCAACCAATGATCATTGATCTCGTATATCAACCAATGATTATTGATCTCGTATATCAACCAATGATCAATGGTCTCGTATATCAACCAATGATTATTGATTTCGTATATCAACCACTGATCATTGATCTCGTATATCAACCAATGATCATTGATCTCGTATATCAACCAATGATCATTGATCTCGTATATCAACCAATGATCATTGATCTCGTATATCAACCAATGATCATTGATCTCGTATATCAACCAATGATTATTGATCTCGTATATCGACCAATGATTATTGATTTCGTATATCAACCACTGATCATTGATCTCGTATATCAACCAATGATCATTGATCTCGTATATCAACCAATGATCATTGATCTCGTATATCAACCAATGATCAATGGTCTCGTATATCAACCAATGATTATTGATCTCGTATATCAACCACTGATCATCGATCTCGTATACCAACCAATGATCATTGATCTCGTATATCAACCAATGATCAATTGTCTCGTATATCAACCAATGATCAATGGTCTCGTATATCAACCAATGATCATTGATTTCGTATATCAACCAATGATCAATGGTCTCGTATATCAACCAATGATTATTGATCTCGTATATCAACCAATGATCATTGATCTCGTATATCAACCACTGATCATTGATCTCGTATACCAACCAATGATCATTGATCTCGTATATCAACCAATGATCAATGGTCTCGTATATCAACCAATGATCAATGGTCTCGTATATCAACCAATGATTATTGATCTCGTATATCAACCAATGATCAATGATCTCGTATATCAACCAATGATTATTGATCTCGTATATCAACCAATGATCATTGATCTCGTATATCAACCAATAATCATTGATCTCGTATATCAATCAATGATCATTGATCTCGTATATCAACCATGGTTAAGTCTAGTCGACTCTAGTCGGCCAACCGAACTTGCTCATAGGTTAACTATTCCCTATAGCGAACAGACCGACTTGAGCTATTGAATCCATGGTGCACACAGAGCTAATTCGCAAGATAATCAGGGGACCAGTCTAAGTTTGGTATCTCCAATAATTAATCCACATAGCCTCATGAGGGCGCTGTGCTTAACTCGATTGGGGTTTCCACAAAATGAAGATGATTTTATTCACGTATGACAGGCTAAGTGCGCCCTTTACAATAAGTATTAAATGGATTAGTACCTCCACCTCTAAGTGAAAATATGATTTAATCACAGGGAGTGAAAACTTGATAGTTTTTGTGAGTATTTCAAAGATCAGATTCATTGAATGTGACGTTGCCTGGACATTCCGTCAATTGAAAAACCCCCAAACAAGGCAAATATTCTCTCGTTAATTGGCCACCCTGACTGGGGGAGCGTCCCTAGCAGGCCTTTCATCTGGATTTCCGGCTTCGATTTGAAGCAATTTACTGACAGTCCCCCGAGAAGAAAAAAACTCCTCCAGATCTTTTCTCCAGTTACCAACTGTAGAGACACGGGCTCTGCAGTGTCAGATTTCATTTACAAGTCGATTTCGTAATACCAATTGAAAACATAATTGCTAGTGTAAATGATTTAAAAAGTCGTAAAAAATAGTACGCTTGATCTTTGCAATTTTGTTTTACTTATGAAGAAAAGCAATCAAAGGGAATTGTTTTAGACAAATTTCACACGATGTACGTTCAATTTTGCGGTGACGCCATGTACTTGGCTGTGTAGATTATTTTGTCTTGAGTTGTCTTGCTAATTATTCTACTGACGCAAACTGAATATACGTTATTGATACCTCACCATGCAATGCCTCAAAACCCACATTTAACACAATTCATGCTTTTATGGTTTGAACTATAAAAATCTTCAAATTTGTGGAGTGTCCTGAAACAGTTATTCTGTTCAATTAACAACAACGACATTTGCGTATTTGAACATGATTGGAACAGTATTGTCACATTTTGTCTTTGTAGTTTATATACATATATATATATTTAATATATTTTGAATATATATAATAATTTCTGTATCAATATTTTTATATATATATTAATATTCAACACTTTATACACGAAATAAAAATAATATAAAAAGAACTAAAACGAGATGTTAAACAACAAACACCTGCTAAATGCTAACATGTTCCTTAAACCTGCTCAGAAAATTGGTTGCCTATCTCGAAGGCTATAATGGTGTAAATACTCGTTATATACAAGAGGGTTCTACCCGGTTCGTGTTCTATGTAGGTTATCATTGGCCACCATAACCCCCCCCCCCCCAATTGTGGATTTCTATTTGGCATGAAGTCGTGGAGTTATGTTTCTTGAATATCGCTACGTGTATTGGAACAGAACAGTCTTTAATTTAACTCTGCAAATGAAGACGAAAAAACACTACGATATCTATAATGAGATATCTTGTATGGGGTCAATGGTAGAATTACACAAAATGGCTGCAAAATGTCAAAATCATAAATTCATAAACAATTTGTTACATTGGGTTTCGAAATAGCATCTGCACTTATTCGCAAAGGCCTCTTGGTTGAAGGTAGTCCAAGTGAACTGTGTTAAAGGTATCGTACACGTTTGGTAATGACTAAAAACAAATATTAGCATAAAAACTTACTTGGTAACAAGCAACGGAGAGCTGTTGATAGTATAAAACATTGTAGGAAACGACTCTCTCTGAAGTAACGTAGTTTTTGAGAAAGAGGTAATTTCTCACTGAAATAATAAAAGACTTCTTGCAAGAAGCCTTTTATTCCTATCTGAAAGCACACAAATTTGTACAACAAGGGTGTTTTTTCTTTCATCATTTTCTTGCAACTTCAATGTTATTTTATGCATGTTGGGATACACCAAGTGAGAATACTGGTCTTTGACAATATTACCAAACTTGTTCAGTGCCTTTAAGGGAGTATAAACCAGTATTTGCCGCAATGGCAGGTCAAGTTCGCCTTTCAACATGATAGTCCCAAAGCTGCCTTAAACTGCACATGTCCACAGATACTCAGGGAGAGTACACACTTTCAATGTGATGGTTTCATTAGTGTGTAAATCGTGAGAATCTCACGGGTCCAGACATTGCCGAGTGATCCAATGCATACGACCCGTTGACAGCACTTGCGTGCGGTAATAAGCATGCTGGATATGAATGTGAATGCGTTTATTTCAGATACCAACAAAATAATTATCAATTCAAAAACAGCAGTAAGAAAACACATCGCTCATATCGTGTCAATGCGTAGACGGTCTACTCATTTTTTATGCAAAATTCTACTCCCAGCCCAGACGTGATTGGCTGAGTGCCACTGCGACGTCTTACGGTTTTGTGTGTCCTTCATTCATGAAGCTATAGCAATCGATGGTATTATATTCACCGAATGAATCCGAGCAAACTGACAAGCGGATTTGAAGCTGAGCATTCGAATCCCTCATTTAACATGTTTTGTTTTGTTTCATCAAGTCAATTTACACGGTTCGTCTGTTGTATCACGCAACATGAGTTGACTGGGTTCATCCATGCACCAGCGACTCGCAGAACCCCCTTTTCTTAAAACAGTGCTGTGTTCCCCTGTCACACTCAACACAGCAATGTACTTTTGGTCTGTAAGATTTAATCGACTCGTGCTATGTATAACTTTTCCCATCTTTTCCCATCGGAGAGCCTGTTATGGGAGGCAGCATCATAGACCACAAGGCACCCAAAGTGTACCAATCTCATGTGCAAATAGGAAATGACTCCGGGATCCAGGCTAGATTTGTCTAAATTGAAATCTTGGTTTACGTTGGCAACTTCAGATCCGTGGCGTTGTGGGAGAACGAAGACATTGCAAGGGTAGAAGAAGTGCATCGCACCCAACCAGACAGCAGTATTAAAGCATGCTATGCTACATTTTTATGTTAAGTTTGCATCCAAGCTTGAATGAACACTCAGCAGTTGGTGTGAGAAAGCACTCAGGAGACCCATCTTCTACTGCTAGTAAATTGATGTACAGCCTCAATCCGCAGGTGGAGTAAAAGGCTGGTGTATTCAATACGCTATTGGTCGCTTGGACTGCGTGTATAAAGGGCAATAAGACTGCATATTAAATGTGGTATTCTGGACTTGGCAGATAGCAGGGACCCATAGTGGGAAGAGACTGGGGCAGTCCACAGTGCGGATAGACTTGAAAGTATAAGGAGTCACGGTCCAGATCGATGGTATACCCTCCGTGGGTACCCCACCGGGTAGATCGGCATCGTCTCAACTCCTCTCTTCTACCTCCACACCGCAACTCTCGCCTGTCATAATCAACAGCCTTCCGGCTACCAGATTTTAAGCCAATATCTTTTTTTTACACACGCGACTTGCTCCGTTTGTAATATGGATCTCCTGTTCTAACCACTTTAGTTATTCTATGATCCCGCCCCAAGGGGTCATTTATTCACACCCCCACAAATCTCAGATGGTCACGTGACAAGAGTCTGGCTGGAACCTGCCCTAAATACTCCTTGCTCATTTTCAGATTGAACTAACCTGGAATATACAGCAAACACTTGTAATTTAAAAAAGAACTCTCTCTCTCTCTGAGCGCTTGGGAAAATTTGTGAACTGCCAAAATGCCGGAACGGAAAATTAAGTTTGTGTTGAATGAAGGTGGTGGGCACCAACGGAAGAGGAACAATAAGCCCCAGCGAAGACACACCGGTGAACAGGTCAGTAAATTCTTCTCCCCTTATGTGTCTCCTATATTGTTAGATGATTTAAAGCTTCGTGTTTGAGGTCTCACCGCTAATGCTTGTCTGAGTTGAATTATCTGCTTCCTTGATCGTTTGAGGATCGTTCATCAATGATACATTACCTTGCCGTTTCTGACTGAAAAAAGGGGACTAGTCGTAAAATAAATAACCCAAGCGATTTGTTTAAGAGAACATCCTTCGATTGCACGACAACCTTCCATTAAGACGTGAAAAATACATGCATTTATGAGTTTGTTTCAATAATAAATGCGCCATATTTCATGATCCAAATATGACCAGGGTCAATTAAATTTTGCAGCCTGTAGACACGAGCTTTATTAGGATTTTCGTGGTTGGCTTTCCATCGATGTTAGCGATGCAGTGATGGGGTTGATTAGGAAGGAACATGGGCTGGCCAAAGTGGTGATGACCAACAAGGTTGTGACTAAAAGCCATGATTACCAAGCGATAATTGCCAAATGTGTAATGACTAAGTGGTGATGGCCAAAAGTGGTGATGAAAAAGTGGTGGTGATCAAAGTATAATTACGAAATGGTAATTTCCAAAGATCCTGACAAAAGTATTGATGGCCAAAGTGTTGCTAACCATGTGTGATGGACAAAGTGGTGATGTAAAAGTGGTGCTGGCCAAAGTGGTGATGCAAATGTCATGTGGTGCTGACCAAAGTGGTGATGTCAAAATGTGCTGACCAAAGTGGTGCTGACCAAAGTGGTGATGTCGAAGAGGTGCTGACCAAAGCGGTGATGTCAAAGGGGTGCAGACCAAAGTGGAGATGTCAAAGAGGTGCTGACCAAAGTGGTGATGTCAAAGTGGTGCTGACCAAAGTGGAGATGTCAAAGAGGTGCTGACCAAAGTGGTGATGTCAAAGTGGTGCTGACCAAAGTGGTGATGTCAAAGTGGTGCTGACTAAAGTGGTGATGTCAAAGAGGTGGTGACCAAAGTGGTGATGTCAAAGTGGTGCTGACTAAAGTGGTGATGTCAAAGAGGTGGGGACCAAAGTGGTGATGTCAAAGAGGTGCTGACCAAAGTGGTTATGTCAAAGTGGTGCTGACTAAAGTGGTGCTGACCAAAGTGGTGCTGACCAAGGTGATAACGACCAAATGGTGCTGACCAAAGTAGGATGTCAAATTGGTGCTGACCAAAGTGGTGATGGCTAACGAGGTGATGTCCAAAATGGTGATGGCCAACGAGGTGATGACTAAAGTGAAGACAATTCATACTTGGAAGGGGATAATGTGATACACACAAAGTACATCTGAAGTGTCATAATATCATTACTAAGACAAAGTTAGACATGTGATGTCTTCACTGCCGGTATCTTTTTGACAAAGGTTTGGGATTAATGTTACGTTTGCATCAGGTTGGCTCAGTGGTTTCTTTCCCTGCCTTTCACTTCTGTGAACCCCGTAAGCGAATCCCACCTCAGACCGGAGCCTTGCATGTGGATTGTGTTTTCAGTCCCTACCTAATTGCGTGGGTTTTCCCCCATTGGGGAAACATCTCAAACTTAATATTTCTTTTCGTTTCCTATCAATCCCTAAATTGACGCTAATTGTGCTGTGATGTGCAATAAAAGCAAAGCTCTTAAGATTTGATGATGTGCCCCTGTGTAAATACAGTTTTAATTTTTCATTGAGTGTAAAATATTGTAATTCTTTAGCATACTTTGTAATTCTGTAATTGTTTAAATTTATTTTTACGGTTATGAGCATGCTCGACAAAGCAAACTTCCATTTTATGGAGAAAACAAATTGAATTGAATTGAATTGAATTGAATAAAATGTAGATATCCAAAGTTGTGTTATTTTTTTCCTATTAGCTGTCGGGTTTTTAAAATATGAAAATTAAATCTGTATCTGAATTGAATTGAACTGAATTGAATTGAATTGGAAACATCATCTTGCTATAAAAAACATTGATAACACTGCTTTTACCCAAAAAATAACGTTCGGCAATTTCTTTCTACATAATAAGAACATAGTAGAAATAGGTAGCAAACAACATTAATATTTGCCATAATCTGTTTAGCTGGTATGCTGATGTTTCTCTACTTTAATTTGTGCGCTCTATGATGAAATTGGCCCCAGGTACTTCGAAATCAAGACAACATGATGAGTGCATCCGTTGCAACTATCGCCAATATCTTGTGCACAACTTCACATGAACATTACAGTCTGGTAAGGTGTTAGCCATGTACATGAGAGCAATCTCTCTCTCTATGAGTTGTGGTGGTTCAAAAAAACTCGACGACTCGACGTTTCGATCAGCATGCTCTGGTCGTCTTCAGGAGAAAGCATTACAGTTCGTCTGCTCATCACTGTAAAATATTTCCTGTAAAAATTACAGTAATTTACAAGCTGAGTTGCCAGTAAACTGTAAATGTTAGAGTATTAAGGAGTAACTGTAAAAAATTACAGTAATTTACTGGCAACTCAGCTGCCAGTAAATTACTGTAACTTTTACAGGAAATATTTTACAGTGATAAGGTCATGTGTGCAATTTGTAGTGGTTTGATGACATTGTTTTTTGCACTTGTTTAGCTCCTGGTTAATGGGGTTTATTGATCAAGAGTGGTCTTCAAAGTTTTTGTTTGGCAAAAAAAAAACATTCATTTTCTAAGTAAATCATTTATTTGTTGATTTTGATTTATGTTTTTCAAAATGTATACGCATTTTTCATTTGATCATTGCGAATATGAAATTGCAATTGATGACCATATAGCACTGTGCCGACGAGTCGTGATTTAGGGCCTGTACAATATGCTCCCAAACAGACACGGGTTGTCTATTTCGATCTTATACGTGTTTGGTCAACGACTTAAAGGCACTGAACACATTTGGTAATTGTCAAAGACCAGTGTTCTCACTTGGTGTATCCCAACATATGCATAAAACAACAAGCCTGTGAAAATTTGGGCTCAATTGGTCATTGAAGTTGCAAGAAAATCTGGAAAGAAAAAACACCCTTGTTGTACAAATTTGGTGCGTTCAGATAGGAATAAAAACTTCTTGCAAGAAGTTTTTATTATTTTAGTGAGAAATTACCTCTTTCTCAAAAACTACGTTACTTCAGAGGGATTCGTTTCCTACAATGTGTTATACTATCGACAGCTCTCCGTTGCTCGTTACCAAGTAAGTTTTTATGCTAATATATATTTTGAGTCATTACCAAACGTGTACGGTGCCTTTAAAGGACGATTGAAGTGTTTCTTGAAATGCTTGTATACTACTGCACGAAATTAAGAACGGTTTTTCCTGTTGTGTCGGGGGTTTTAACTCACTCCCCTCGTTAGTAGATGGCTGACCTAGTTTTCATTGATTAAAAAACGAACCGCTCGGTGAACTGATTTTAAAAGGCGTTAATGACGGGTCGTACTGTTTATGAGATTAAAAACAAATTCATGTAGTATTATTGATTGGTGAGTGGATATAAGGTGTTGATATGAAACTCGCCCTAGACATAATGAAAATGATTACACACAAATTCAAATATGAGACACTGGTAGATTTAATTACAATGTAATATGACACCACTCTGTTGAAATATACATAAAGCGTCCTTTCTCATTAATTTTAATTTAGACAAAACTAGTCCTTTGTTTGAGACGGGTTATATTGATTCAACACTTGTAGCCGTTGTGTTTAATTAAAAAACCCAACTCTGGCGTGTAAATAGACAATTTATGCAAGGGTTTTATTTTATATTGAACGGCAGTAGATTTAAGGGATCGGTGTTTTTTATCTTTTGTTTTAATTAATTATGACGTAAGATGCCTGGAAGGAGACTGAGTTTCAAATGAATTTTTTTGAAATCCAGTGTGGATTTTCACGAGAATGTTTAGCCTGTATTTTGCCCGTGGCTGTTATTTTAAGGTTTTTTTTCTTTTTTTTTCTTTTTTTTTGGCCTCGAATTCCTAGCAAGGAAAAAGTTGTAATAAGGTCTGGTCTTTTGATATTTCTGCATTGAATAATGTTGAAGAAAACATGCGACCTTGACTTAGTTATACAATCTCGTGTTTGTTCAAAGACTGGCAGGTTCTATGAATAGGTGTACTATAGCCTTGACTCAGTTCAGCCATTTCGTCTTTTATTCGGTTTGAAAGAATTTCCAAGCGTAACTATCCCTGAGTCAATTTAAGAGGAAACTGTGATGGGGCGGGAAATGTAGGCAAATTCATCACATTATTACAGTTTTTTGAAGCATTGTAAACGTTTTAATTTCCGTTCATTTCAATGAACATTTCCGTTAATTTCACTGAACAATTTTGATTTAAAATAACGTGTCAAGACATTTCTACAATAACTGACTTTCATCCTTGAGCTTGTCAGCACACTTTAAAACTTACAATCGACATTTTCACTGTTTCCCAACGAACGATAATTTAAATTATCATGATATAAAACAATTATTATACCTATTCTACCAAAGGAAACGCTCTTCCTTTAAAGGCATCGTACACGTTTGGTAATTTTCAAAGACCAGTGTTCTCATTTGGTGTATCCCAACATATGCATAAAATAACAAGCCTGTGAAAATTTGGGCTCAATTGGTCATCGAAGTTGCAAGAAAATGATGAAGAAAAAACACCCTTGTTGTACAAATTTGTGTGCTTTCAGATAGGAATAAAAACTTCTTGCAAGAAGTTTTTATTATTTTAGTGAGAAATTACCTCTTTTGCAAAAACTACGTTACTTCAGAGGGAGTCGTTTCTCACAATGTTTTATACTATCAACAGCTCTCTGTTGCTCGTTACCAAGTCAGTTTTTATGCTAATATATATGTTGAGTCATTACCAAACGTGTACGATGCCTTTAAGACGACCGCCATATTGTTAAAATGGCTTCTTAATATTCAGATGGTTAAGTTGGAATCTACTGGAAAACATCTTAACGATACTAATCTGAATTCGCAGGCCATCTCCCCAAGATAATGGGATGGAAACAACAGAGTTGTAAAGATTGTTTTCAGCATAGTGACCGTTCTGTCTTCAATGTTATCTATTAGTGGTTAAGTTGCATACAGATAGAGCAGCTACCAGGTTTGACTAATTGTCAGGATGGTGAGGTCTAGGGGTTTCTCACTATGCTGCAGACAAGAACACGGACATCTAATTGAATTGAAAGTAGTTCGGCGTTAAACAGGATGGCGAATGTTGTTACTTTTTAAGCGAACATCAAACATGGAGATTGTATAATGGACGAAGGATGTGATATTTTGGATGTAGTTTCTTTTCCACTGATGGGGGGAAGCCATTTATACGTTGCATTCTTTTTGAGGTAATGTATACTCTCTCCCCGGATAATTGACCCTGGGCCATCTGGCCAGCCTGTCTCCAGAAGGGTTCAACCCTAAGATGTTAAGACTGACCATGGTTTGACCGTGGCGTTAATGACTAAATGAAAAGACAACACGACTCTACACTCTCTGAATCTCTCCTCTATGAACGCTCTTTCACTATAGTAAAAACAGGCAGTGGCAAGTCAAACTACAACGCCTATCGCCTACAGTGAGTACGGTATTGAATAACTGTATGATGTCAAAACATCTGGTGGTTGCGTTTTTGAAATATTTATTATTTATTTATATCATCGTCTGTGCATATGTTTTGAACAATCAATGTTTCATGCACCGATACTTAATGAGTATCCAACTCACTGTATTTGAAACCCTGTTGAAAAATTCTAAGAATTGTAACTTCATAATGTCAACATGATTAGCATAGTTGGATTTATCAATCCATAAAGAATCAATATTCATTGAAAAATAAATAAACTTCAGTAAATGGCATACATGATAGCTGTACTATAGTGAGTAATTCAAAGGCTCGTTAAATGATATGCAACCAAGATGAAAGGGAATTCAAAAATGTTGCTCTGTATGAAGAGGACAATTTACCCTCTGCCCTTTCTAATAAATTAAATAACGTACTCTTTTGCTGAAAACACTTTGTAAGTTAAACATTGTTTTTTCACTTAAAATTTTAAGCACATACTTAAATACCAATGTCTCGATAAGAACTTATCTAACGTCATAATGACGTCATCGTTTTTCAAACTTGGCTTAACGAAAGATTATTGTTATTTTTGAAAACTCATTATTGTGAGTTGCATTTATTTCCTGTTTAAACTTACGCATAATCATAGAAGATTAACACTTTGCTTTCTTTGATATTCCCAAAGCTATCAACATGTTTTTCATCGATTCAATGATATAGCTCACACATTAACAAAGCACTGACCCCAAAGATAGCCGGACACCTAGTGTTTGTTATTACGAACACTAATTTCTAGTTTATTATTTATTTATAATATATAAACAGTGTAACTTGTAAGTGCGCTTGATAATGGAAAGCATGTGCGTTACTTCCAAGTGATACCACATTAAGAAACTGTTTTCTTCGCTAAAACAGGTGTTTACTGACACGCTGTGTTAAATATAGCTCTTTCATGACAAAAACCTCAGTAGGTATGATTTATGTATTGAAGCCAGTCATGATATAGTGACATATGTGCAGAAATAATGCCCGGAGAATAGCAGAGGATGCTGGTCTTATTATATCCTGTTTGTGTCTATAGTTTTCACATGGGCAAGTCTGCTGAGACTAATACCCTAGTGAAGCTTCTTGTAGAATGATACGATTAACCTGTGCGTTGTGGGGAAACATACGACTGGCAAATAATTCTATTAGTTCACAGGTTGAGCACAAACATGGGTTGGCCTTATTCGATTGCCTACTGCATCCGTATTGTATGACTTCTGTATGTATACAACCATGCTCATCATCGAATTGGAAGTATTTGTATATCGGTTGTAGTGTAGTTAAACCAATAAAATGAAAGCTTTAATTTCACAACGGACGAATGGAAGTCTACTGCAAAGAATTTAGATATAATATCCACATTTTGCCTATGATTTAACCTATCATGATACAGCAAATGGCACAAACGGTTTAAGTGTTACGTATACGAAGTGACCACCTGAGAACAATAGAGGTCCACATAATGTAGGGACTTGAAACAGTATGTGGACAGTGATAAAGAATAGGATTTTCCTAAGTTTACAGAACAAAGGAATGTCCAAAGAGTGTATGCAACACAGAGCTGGGTTTTTGTTTTGTTTTTTGGGGTGTTGTTTTTTTTTTTTTGGGGGGGTATTTGTTTGGTTTTTTTTTGTTTTTTAGTACATGGTTGTTTGTTGTCCCGCATTTATTTTGAAATATGAAATTCATTTAAAATCGTGAAGGTCAATAGGAAACATAAAACTACCGTGGCGATTGTATCGCCATTTTCTATGTAAAAATTATGTGCTTATGTCCATGCTTACTAAAACGTCACTGCAGTAAAATAAATGCCTTTTCATCAAATCTTACTTCGAATGCAACTCAAGGATGTATTTAATACTGGCACAGATTAGTTTAATAGTCGAACCATTTTATAACCTCGAGTGCCTAATACTATTACATGCGTATGTTTTACTGGTCTATTATTATTAAACAATTTTCGGTAAATAACGACTGTCTACCGTTGCAGTATGATTAAAAACCCTCAAAGAGGTACGTTGTCAGGACATGCTTAAAGCAGCTGTATGAAATTGGGCCCTGGGGTCGATTTCACAAAACTCTTCCTAAATTAGGACTAGTCCTATAGGCAATGCTAAGAGATAGGACTAGTCTGAAGTTAAGACCAGTTACTGGTGCTAACTTCAGATAAGACTAGTCTGATCTCTTTGTGAAATTGGGCACTGGTCAGCTCATAATGCTGGGCCATTCCACACGACCTAGAGGAGGTGTCAATCAACCTGGGACAGTGGTTTGGTTAGAAGGGGGCAGGACAAAACTCTGCCAGCATCCTTTGTGTACAAAATCGGTCTGTCGATTATCAATGGTATATATAGATGAAACCAAATTATAAAACTTAATTAACTAAATCAAACAAATAAGCTTAACATAACCCAGGCGATACCTGGACATGTTAATAACACAGACATGTTAAGTAGAGCGACATTGTGGGCTTTCCCAGATGTTGTCTATGATCCCTTTTCATTAATCTTTCCTGTTAACATTTTGGGTGCACCCCACAATGTCAAAACATTCCACAAGTACAGTTCCTACCTAAAAATCACCCACAATGTCTATCTATAAGCACACTTAGGTTTGTTATTTGTAATCGTTGACAAAATGCAAAACAAACCCTTTTGTGCCGACAACGTACAGGAGGGACGTTGCAACCAAACAGGTCCCTCGCTGCAGGGGTTTTAAAGGTATGATAGGCAACAACCTCGTCCCCAAGGTGTGTCGAGCAGTACGAGGTTGACCGCTCTCTCACCCTGGTATTGGATAAATTTTTTAGATACGTATGCAAATTAGAATAGTCTGGCTGTGAACATGGTGAATACTGAATGAGTACAACTTAACATGTTTACGTTAGACTTTTGTACACCAGTCGTTGTCCAATCAGGGTCCAAGTAAGGAGTTTCCCTCCCAGGGTTTACTATTGTAAACATGGTTGGAAATAAAGTAAACCATGGGGGACGAGGTTGGATAGGCCATGATACTCCTCGTCTGTTTCTGTGCAGCATAACGATCGGGGCCCAATTTCATAAAGCAGAAAATTCTGCTCAGCAAATTTCTTTGCTAAGCAAGAAATGAGTGGGTACCAGCCACAGCAATGGTAACTGTATGGTATTTGTCTTAAAGGCACTGTACACGTTTGGTAATTACTCAAAATATACATTAACATCAAAACTGACTTGGTAACGAGCAACGGAGAGCTGTTGATAGTATAAAACATTGCGAGAAACGACTCCCTCTGAAGTAACGTAGTTTTTGAGAAAGAGGTAATTTCTCACTAAAATAATAAAAGACTTCTTGCAAGAAGCCTTTTATTCCTATCCGAAATCACACAAATTTGTACAACAAGGGTGTTTTTTCTTTAATCATTTTCTTGCAACATTGATGACCAATAGAGCCAAAATTTTCACAGGCTTGTTATTTTATGCATATGTTGGGATACACCAAATGAGAACACTGGTCTTTGACAATTACCAAACGTTTTCGGTGCCTTTAAGCAAGAGTTTTCTGTGCTTAGCAAGTTTTGGTGCTTACATGATTTATAAATTTGGGCCCTGGTGTTATCATAAGGTTTTGATGCCATTATAAGGATACCATTATCATTCACAGTCACGCTGTGGTAGTAATGGCGGTAAACAGTCCAATTTTATCAATCCACCTAATAATCCTGCCATCCTCAAAAAGAAAAAGAAAAAACGCGAAATGCATGTAGATTGGATTCATCTACTGTTGATGTTGAAGCCATCTGACATGAGGACGAAAACAAACAAATCCAAACACATTGCGCCTGCACTGTGTCCCAAGAGGGGTCGAATAACCGGCTGTAAGATTCACACGTTAGTTTCTCGTTTTCTCTCGTAATTTCTCGTGTTTCGGGATGATTTATCACAGGCGTGCGTCTCTATTAAAACAAATTGATGACACTTTATGCGTCGGTGGATATTGATTCACATACTTAAGGTTGCAGGTTTAAAAGAAAAAAAAAAAAACATCAGTGAGATTTTAAGAATAGATGAATCTGGTGGATTGAATAAGTACTTCTGTAAGTTGATAATTAATCAAACATTAACGGGTATGTGATGGGGTGTGCTGGAAAGATACGATCGTTCAGCGGGTTGGAAATATTTCCTTCTGGGAAAATGAAAATACAGAACCTTTGGCATTTTGCAGGCTTCAACCCAACATTTCACATGGAAGAAAACCTCTTCTTCAATTATCCCGTAGCTGCACATCGGGGAGATGGTGGGTGCGTATATCGACGGAGGTGCTCAGGCATGAGGTATATCTTGCCCCCTGGAGTCTCCTCTTACCTTCGGGTCAAGATAGACTAATTCCCTGTGACATTTTGGAGGGTTTACCTTGTCAAATCAACGCCACTCAAGGGGTGACCGAGTAAAGAACACATAAGAAGTGTGGTGTTTTTTTCTCTTTGATCGACCGAGCCTGGCTGAAGCCTCTACCTGTGCGTTGCAGGAGGTGAAGTGACTGGGGTTGGGTGCAGGGATCTACCGTATATAGTTCCTTCAAAATGAGCCATTTCCCCCCACAATCTATTAATCGAATGATTGTGCTGATTCTCTTGGAGTGTCAGTTGGCTCACCGAGCTTGTGATATACCAATGATTTGATCACTGGAAAGATTCACAGCCATGACTCTTAGGATCAGCATCACCATATGGGGATACACCAATCCAACACCAACACATCGATTACAAAGGCGTGGATTGGGCTCGTATTTCTTAATATCAATAATCAATTTTTTCTTTTCTTATTTGCTTGTTTCTCACTCCCTCCTGTTTTCCAGGGTACCCGATTGTACTTCCACTCATAGTTTTCAACTGTTGAGCAATACGGCAACACGTACATTGATTAAAAGATAGCATTGCTTCACTTGCAGCCGACCTAAATATGTTTTTTTTTTGTTTCCAGTCGATTGCTTGTATTATAAAGTAGATCTATACTCCTTGTCTCCTGCAGTAAGATGGTGGATCTAAGTGGCCAGTATCTCATGTCCTAATCTTCACTAATGAAATCAACTTGCGCCCCAGTTATTCTTGCAGACTTTTAAAATCCTCAGACTGACCTCTGAAAACCCTACATGGTACAGAGGGAGGCCGAGTTGACTAAAGGCGATGTAATAAGTGCATTTAATAAACCATTACAATTGATTAAACATTACCCCCAAGGTATAAAACGATTAGAGGGGGGCCCTAAACTACAAAATTAGAGATTACGAATAAGCTTCTGGGTACCTTGAAAAAAATCAATGATTGTGCATAACTGTTGATATTAATAAACACGTGTCGGATGAACCTTGCTCTATAGATGAACTATGCATATATTAAACGATGTACCGCACTTTGGCGGCAGAGGTGTATGATGTCATTCTACATCGACACAAACCACACATTGAACTAGAGTTAACTCTACCATGGACAAGCTTGCCTAAAAAATGGTTTCAATCAATTTGAGAGCCATTGTACTGTTCTCATGCTCATTGCAAATTAGTCCTCTTCAGCTGTAAAGTGACTATTCGATAACTTACAGTTTTATATGATCACGATTCGCTCATATAGAATCAATTGATTATTTTAGTAAAATCATGGCAACTTGGGTTATATATACTTTTGACCGTATACTTTGTGAATTTTTTACCGAATAAGCCTTTCCCATGAAACAGCTAAAATCAGTAACATTTACGCATACGTACAGACACCATTGGTTAGCAAACGCCACAGAGTTGTGCGCACTAAAGGCAGACGCATAAACGCGTATGCGTCGCGCAACCATCAGCCCCCATACAAAAAGGCGCGCGATAATTTTGCCAACCAGAGCCCAATTTCACGGCTCTGCTTACCGCCGAATTCTGTGCTTGCGATCACCATTCTTCCCCTAAAGGGCAAGCGCCGAATTTCTGCGCGAAGAATGCCGAGTAATGTGGAGTACGCACGCGCACAAGCAAAATTTCCCTGCTAACCTGTGAAATACACTTGACGTAAGCGCGGAATTCCTTGCTTCTGTAAGCGCCGATTCTTTGCTTGCGGTATTAAGCAGAGCCATTAGCCTTTTTGAGATATGGTGGACACTATAGGAGTGCACTGTAGGATTTGGGTGTATACAAACAAATTTACCCAAATCAAACAGTGTTATAGTAATGTGTCCGCCATATTTCTGGTGGACACTATATAGTACACTGTAGGATTTGGGTGTATACATCAGACAAATTCACCCAAATCAAACAGTGTTATAGTAATGTGTCCGCCATATTTCTGGTGGACACTATAGGAGTGCACTGTAGGATTTGGGTGTATACATCAGACAAATTCACCCAAATCAAACAGTGTTACAGTAATGTGTCCGCCATATTTCAAACTGGCTTATGAAATTGGGCCCAGTTGTGTTAGCCCAGCTGTGTGATCGCTCGACGTGCAATTTGCATATTTCACTGGGAAAACCCTTATCGTGCGAATCAAATAGCGAGATTATTTTATTTGACTTGTAGTGTGTGAAATTCGTCGTTCAGAATTGTCACCGTCAATCAAAACACCACAAAAACAGTGGCATTGGTGCTCCAGTTCTAATTCACAAAGGAAAAATGTCGACTTCGATACAGCCATTGAATGTCTGGAGTAATCTACGTCAACCATGAAACCATACAAAGACCTGCGGTAGTCGTCAACATGGACGTTGAAGGTTTTTTCTACACCCGGTATTCAGCGTCATGTTAATGAGCAAATCTCCATGGAAATGTATATATTCTATATTTAGCACTGTTCGTTTAATAAATAACGATAAGTTTCTTGCTTTACATCCCCCACGTGTATATACGCCACAGCATGACCACTAATTCCATTCAGCAATGCCAAACCTAAGACCTTAATTACTCTCAAGTGGTCGCCCTATCGTAATTCGAACCAAGGCTGATACGCTATATAACGCGTGCAAAACCCGAGTCTCTATTGGTTTTAATTGGACAATCAAGATGGCCGACTGGACTTTGAACAAATTTACCGGTTTTGAAATCTTTCTTGGAGTACTTAATGCAGTGTTTTTTATCAGACCGTCTTTAAAGGTATCGTACACGTTTGGTAATGACTCAAAACAATTTTTAGCATAAAAACTTACTTGGTAACAACATGGAGGTAACAAGCAACGGAGAGCTGTTGATAGTATAAAACATTGTAGGAAACGACCTCCTCTGAAGTAACGTAGTTTTTGAGAAAGAGGTAATTTCTCACTGAAATAATAAAAACTTCTTCCAAGAAGTTTTTATTCCTATCCGAAAGCACACAAATTTGTACTACAATGGTGTTTTTTCTTTCATCATTTTCTCGCAACTCCGATGACCAGTTGAGCCCAAATTTTCACAGGCTTGTTATTGTATGCATATGTTGGGATACACCAAGTGAGAACACTGGTCTTTGACAATTTCCAAACGTGTTTAGTGCCTTTAACAGCTTCTTTATTAAGTATCTACACGTCTTATTGGTATGCCTGGTTGAAGTGATGGAGGCAAGGATTTCAATGGGCCAGGTTGACCGATAGGTCGTTGCATGTCACGATCTCAAGTTAGTCTATAATCTACATAAGTGTCCATTAGTTTCAATAGACTTCGATAACAAACTGGATGGTTGCCATAATTATCTTTAGTAAAAAACTGAAGATTCTAAATTCTCCTCTTACTTAGTTGTCTTTTCCCATTCAGCTTATCAAAAACGGTGCTTAGTATATTCCTGCATGTTTATATCCCATTTGATGAGACTATATGTAGTATCACACCAGAGTCTAAACCGTATCTTGACCATACCCTCAAAAAACAACACAAATATTGAACCATCTTCATTAAAGCATGCAAATGTTTAGCATTCCTTGATCACCACTCTAGGTTCTTAGATGGAAGAGGTCCCTTTTATAAAATCTAGACGATTTTAGAATCTTTTAAAGTGATTGATTTACTCAATGTTTATCGGAGGGGTATACGCGTCCAGCAGCGGGCGCCAGAGTAAATACGCCTTATCTAATTATGCATTTACTTGATGGAGCCCCACTTTATACATCAGAAGGGGGTGCAATGCTACGGCCATTATAACCAGTTAATTACTGTTCCTACAAACATGTTTTATATGACGCAGTATGACCATCACGGTGACCTGTGTATACCCTTGTACTAGGCCTACCTTGTACAACGATGTCATTCGAAATGGGGCAGATTTATTTGGGTTGGTTATTCTATTGTGTAAAGCATCAACACCAAAACGCCTTGAGAAAATAGGAAGTCCAATAATTAATTATTTGGTGAAGTTCATCTTGGGAATCTCTTCCCAAATAAATTGTTCTCTCCTGAAAAACACCATAGGAATTTAGTTTGAAAATGTCTTGCTAATGTATAGTATAGTGTAGGAATTTAGTATGAACATTAAAACAGGAATTTAGTATGAAAGTTTCTTACTAATGTAAGTATAGTATAGGAATTTAGTATGAAAATTAAAATAAACATAAAATGCACCTGAGTTTGTGGGGATTTTAATTTTTAAAGGACCTTTATACACAGCTGTTTTTACCAGCAGTCAGTTGGCTGCGTGAATAAAATTCAATCCACGAAACAAAAAAGCTTTAAATAGTGCCATTTCAGTATATAAATCCATGGTATAGAGGACATTCACT
This sequence comes from Plazaster borealis, assembly GCA_021014325.1. Classification (NCBI taxonomy): domain Eukaryota; kingdom Metazoa; phylum Echinodermata; class Asteroidea; order Forcipulatida; family Labidiasteridae; genus Plazaster; species Plazaster borealis. The sequence goes on along the minus strand of CM037456.1, from coordinate 4,843,849 downwards.
TCAGGTGGTTATCACTTCTAGTGGGGTAAAAAGAATGTGGCAACAACATATCACAAACCTACGTCACTTACAGATAGGAGGGGGGATAAAGAGATTTGGAATGTACATGGAAAACATTCTCCTTATCTGCTGACTTTCCTGATACGTATTTAAATCTGTATCCAAATGACATCTCAAGATAACTTGATTTGAAGCAACCCCCAAGAGTAGCAATGTCAGCTCTGAATGCTCTCCTTCAGCTCCCTCTGCGGACGGCCAGCGGCAGCGAAAGGGGGAGAGTTTTATTCCTTAGTTTAGTCTCTTCACGGGGATCTCTCCCCGAATGACTCTAAGGCAAATTTGATTTATTTATTTACCCAGTGAACAATACCTCGGACATCATCCAATCAATTGTGGGTTAGAGAGTAATTCGGCGTGAAATATTCTTAGGATTTCCAAGAGGGCTAATGGTATCGGGGCTAGGGTAGGTCACGTGACCTTCTGGAAATTATTGACTGGACTGTGAGAAGATGGGCCATCGGGGGGCCTTGGACTTGGCGTGGCGTGGTTAGACACTGCCCCGTGACCTCCTAATTTGAGCAAATAAAAAACTATGAATTACATTGACGGTGTAAATCAGGTATTGTTTCAGAACTTCTGTGCCATGTTGGATTATTTAGGTTGGGTTAGGTTGACCTCAGTTCACACCTTGTGGTAGTTATTCTTATACATAACAAAGAAAAAAATGCTCTGGCCAAGTGTCGTCATTATTTAACTTATGATTTATATAATTACACAAGTCAATAATGACATTTTCTTAAAGGCAGGGTATACTTTTGGTAACTGTCAAAGACCAGTCATCACTTGGTCTAGCCCAAATAACAAACCTGTGAAAATTTGGGCTCAATTGGTCATCGAAGTTGCAAGAAAATAATGAAAGAACGAACACTCTTGTTGCATAGAATTGTGTGCTTTCAGATGCCTGAGAGAGTCCTCATGCCTGAAGCCTTCCTCAGATTCAAATTGTTTGGTGAAAAATTACCTCTTTCTCTAAAACTACATTACTTCAAAGGGGGTCGTGTCTAACAATGTTTTATAATATTGACAGCTCTCCAGTGCTCTTTACCAAGTAAGTTTTCATGGTCATTAATTTTTTGAGTAATTACAAAAGGTACAAGTTCCCTTTAAACAACCCGTTTCCATATAGTAATTAATACTTTTGAATAAAGCTGTTATGAATTAAACTTAGATAGCGTGTTATTTTAAGATGAACTACTTGGTGATAGACTCTTCGATGCGATGCACGACTTATTCCTTGAGAAATTTGTTTTTTCTTCAGACAATACTTTTCGAGAGATGAGGCATATAACTTATCAATTGATTATTCATGATTTATTTTCCCTGCTGTCTGCTCACCGGAAACCCATCTGTAGCAACACTTAAGTAGATTTTGTTTTCTTGATAAGGAATTACTCCTCTACAGACTCCAGAGGTCCCATTATCATAAGCAATTTCAGACTAGGACAGGTTGTTCTTGGCATGCGGTGCTTAAACCATCTATCGTCGATACTTATTTATGTGTGAACTTAGCTTTCTCGTTTCTCACCAAGTTCTTTAACCAGTAGTTTTCACACGTTTATATGTCAATTTATCGACGTCCATAATCACGATTAAAGCGCGTGACCTTTTCGTCAAGCGTCCTAATTTGATGTCCATAGATTTACACGACCATTATCAAATGGTAAAGCAGTTTAATTTCTTAGTTGTTTTACATTTTACATCTTTGCAAAGCTTTGTACTGCATATGCAAATGTCTTAGGATGGTTTAAACCCAAACTTCCTGCGGGGTTTATTTGAGTGTTCATCATCATGTTCAAATACTTAATGTATTTGGATACAAGTTAAAAATCCATTTGGTTACGATTAATTCATTCTAGTTCTGTTAGTGTTATTTGTAATTTTGTTCTCTGCATTTTTTGTATTTATTGTAATGCGCAGGAGAGTATATTCGTATAGGTATTGCGCAATACAAATGTCCGTAATTATGTAGTGGTAGTTTTGTTGCGTTATTAAAAGTGCGCGTTTCGGAACGGGTATCATGTCATAATTACATTTTTTTAAATTTTTATCTTAAGGAGATTTATGTAAAACAACGACAGCATAAAAACAATCAGAAGAAATGGGTGCTGTACCAGATTGTCAAGCACTTATAAATAGCACATCACCCTCCTATATAGAAAGTGCAACAACCTGTCTTAACAGACTCAATTACAGGTAAATAGCCATGCCAGTATACTCCGTGGAGGATAATATCTGTTGCCAATTTCCAAGACTGGGTTTCTCTGAAACGTTTCCGAAACGTTTTTCCAGCTGGGGGTGAAGAATGGTGAAGCTATACGGGAAGGAAATAAAGGGGAACTTGGATACGACTTACCCACACTGTGGATGCGTGTGTTCCATCCCAGAATTACGGTTGCGCACCAATGATGCCCACTTGGAGGTTTCTCCAATTTCCCAACAGGTGGATCCTTCCACGGGATGTCACATATTGTCATCCCATAGAAAACATCTTCAAGAGGTATAGTAGAGGGTCCGGGGTGGTTTAAATTGGCCACAACATCCTCCTCCTGCTTTGAGTAAAAACGAAAACAATTTTAATATGGGAAGACTTAAGGGTTTTGGAGAGAAACAGAAACCAATCAGTTTCGCAAACCAAAAAAACCTGCAGCTCCAATTCCTTATGAAAACCAATCTTAAAGGCACTGTACACGTTTGGTAATTACTCAAAATGTATATTAACATAAAAGCTGACTTGGTAACGAGCAACGGAGAGCTGTTGATAGTATAAAACATTGTGAGAAACGACTCTCTCTGAAGTAACGTAGTTTTTGAGAAAGAGGTAATTTCTCACTAAAGTAATAAAAGATTTCTTGCAATAAGCCCTTTATTCCTATATGAAAGCACACAACTTTGTACAACAAGGGTTTTTTTCTTTCAAGATTTTCTTGCAACTTCGATGACCAATTGAGCCCAAATTTCCACAGGCTTGTTATTTTATGCATATGTTGGGATACACCAAGTGAGAACACTGGTTTTTGACATTTACCAAACGTATTCAGTGCCTTTAAAGGGATAGGGTCATAGTTTGGTAAAGTATTCCAAACAATAATGACATAACAAAATATACTTGGTGAGAAGCACTGCAGCTGTTGTGATAGTATAAACTATTTTGAGAAAGGATTCCCTTCGAAGTAATATGGTTTGGATAAATTGTTCACACATTTGAATCTAAGAAACGATTTTTCTGAGGGTTGGTGTCTGGTCGCCAATGCTGCGGTTAGAGATGCGGTTGGTACCCGCTGTCACTTCGCTAAATTAAACGTTGGACGGATTTGTTCTTTAGAAATTATCGTGACATTTGTTTTTGCTGCTTTCTCAGCAAGTATAAGACACTGTATTCAGCTGAAAATTTCACATGTGACTTTTATAATACCTTTTATTTTTAAATTTTGCCTAAGATGATTTAGCATTACGGTGACAAAAAAACAATCTATGGCGCTACCTTTAAACATAAAAAATATTATTAGTGTGAAGCAAAAGGGTTTGATATATATGTGTTGTTTAAAGGCACTGAACACGTTTGGAAATTGTCAAAGACCAGTGTTCTCACTTGGTGTATGCATGAAATAACAAGCCTGTGAAAATTTGGGCTCAATTGGTCATCGAAGTTGCAAGAAAATGATGAAAGAAAAAACACCCTTGTTGTACAAATTTGTGTGCTTTCAGATAGGAATACAAACTTCTTGCAAGAAGTCGTTATTATTTTAGTGAGAAATTACCTCTTTCTCAAAAACTACGTTACTTCAGAGGGAGTCGTTTCCTACAATGTTTTATGCTATCAACAGCTCTCCGTTGCTTGTTACCAAGTAAGTTGTTATGCTAATATTTGTTTTGAGTCATTGCCAAACGTGTACGATACCTTTAAGAAACATGAATTCAAAGGTAAAGTACTGTTTTAGCTAAATTGGGATTTCACCTTGAACTAACTCGATATAGGAAGCGGTTGCTATTATGTTATTATAGAGCAGAACAAGCAGACATTGGATCGATATAGAGATGTATACAGGACCCTAGAGACTAAGTATGGGATCAACAAAGACGATACCCTCACAAGATTGCTTAACTAGGATACCATCATCATTTGATGGTACAATTATTTTTGGTTTTTCTTCTGAAGGCCAAACCCATAACTACATATCCCCGAGGGACTTTTTTCTTAAAGGTGCTTAAAAATGTATATGACTAAACAATCTGGAGACGAAAAAATAGTCTGTCCCTTGTGTGTGTATTCACGAATCGGATATGTAATCATTGCTATACGCCTGGGGATCATACAAAATGGCCGCTGTGCGATGATGATTTTGTTTTAACTCTGGGTTCGTTTTAATGCTCTACCATTGATCACTTTAGTTACGTTACTGTCATTAATTTTTGTTCCAGAATTCCATGTTGAAAAAAAAAAATAGTATTTCAGTTTTTGTTAACTACAAAAACAAGGCGTTCGGAAGAAGAAGAAGATTGAGAAGAAGCCCGAACACCTAATAACAAAGAAACAAACACCCCAAGAAACAAAGAAACAATTAAACAAACAAACATTGTGCGGGCCCATTTAGCTCCGCATATCTTTAGTTATGTTACTGTCATTTCTGTTCCAGCTGAATTCAAAATTGAAAAACATGAACAAACAAAAAACAAACTAGAAATTCAGTTTTTATTAACTACAAAAACAAGGTGTTCGGAAGAAGAAGAAGAAGATGGAGAAAAACAAGAAGAACAAAAACAAGAGGTGTTCGGCTGAAGCCCGAACACCTACAAACAAAGACACAAACACCCCATGAAACAAACAAACAAAAAACAAACTAGAAATTCAGTTTTTGTTAACTACAAAAACAAGGTGTTCGGAAGAAGAAGAAGAAGAAGATGAAACAGACAAAAAAAGAACAAAAACAAGAGGTGTTCGGCTGAACCCCGAACACCCAAACAAAGAAACAAACACCCCATGAAACAAATAAACAAAACAAACACACATAGTAATGGCCCATTTAGCGTCGCTAAAGGGAGGCATGTGACAGAGTTTAGTCTATTCATCATTGATACTAACATACATTATCTAATCAAGCCTCCATAGACTCCATTGTATCTTTGAAGACTTCTATAACACAAAGTAGCGACCGTAACATTTGTAAGGCATGAATGCGGTGTTGCTGTATTGTACGGTTGTATGGGACTTTAAGAGTTATTAAATTACAATAATCTGAACGCTGTATGGTCATTATGCGTTCGTGTTGCTAGTGACGTGCATGTATAGTTTAGTATTGTTGAAGATTTGTTCAAAGTGTGAAGAAAAAACAGGTGCAGGGGAAAAAGGAGTCTTAAAACGTTTAAGTTCCCCAAATCGTCGTGGGAATAGAAAAGTAGATCGCGTATATTATGTACCCAAACGTTTTCTTCCTTAAACTTTGGACAAATATAAGGTTGTAATGATGTCATTATTTCCGGATGTAATGATGTCATCATTTCCGGATGTAATGATGTCGTCATTTCCATTTCTGGTGCTTACTCTCTGTGATTTAAGTTAAGTTTCAAAATGTGTATACTGATGGCAAGATTGTTGCAGGGGTAATAAAATGATGCTGCCTGTCTGTTCTTTGAAAAAAGGAAGAACAAATCAGCAAAGCTGACGTTGGTAAAATAGTTGCTACTGCCGGCTTACCCTCTTTGAATCAATATAATGTACGTTATTAATAAAGGATGCACAACATGTTCCATACTTAGTTTTTGATGTTTTTAAAAAACAGCAAGCAATTCGTCACGATGGAGAACACCGGTGCTAACCACGAGACATGCATACTTAAGTGGCATGTAAGTGGACCTGGAGTATTTTCCTAATAAATTGTTGGTGAGAGAGAGGGAGATTCTCGGATGTTGCTTTCAATTCGGTCCAGTCGTGCCTGGAGGGCTCACCTTCGAGTGTCGTGTGCCTGACACAACAAATCCTCAGCGCTCTCATAAATGTGCCTCATTGCGCCTCATTGCACCCCATTGCACTTCAAGCATATCACACCGAGCCAGTATGTAGGGTATATCTCAATACGTTAATACCACTCAGGGATCTCCTCGTGTGTGATAGATCTACACTTCTGTTGCTGTGATTTAACCCTCCCCAACAATACACGGCAATCTACTTGCAGCACAGCTTATGCAAGCATCAACCTTTATTACAACCGATTTCTTATTTTTTTTTTATAAACCAAACCCTTAACAATGTTTTCTTTTGATTGTGGGAATTCCGAAATGTACTCTGCGGCAGTAGAATAAATAGCAAGACAAGTTCTCAAAGAACAAAATCTACACAGCAAAGTAGATAGAATAATGATAATAATACGAGACATTTATATAACGCATAATGCAGGAGCCTTTATGCGCAACACTAAATATATAACAATGAAAAACACATGGTGTTACCACAAACCGAGTATACATTGATACCTCACCATGCAATGCCTCAAAATCTATACATAATCACATTCTTAAAAATCATTTCTTTTAAGGAGTTTATCAATTAGCCCTCCTACTGTGTGACCATTTAATATCATCCGCAGTGGTTTTTGAATGGTGGATAAGCTATGCCAGCCTGCAATTATATGATATGTGGTGAATGCATCAACACAGCACACAGTCAACCCTCCTACTGTTTGACCAGTCTATATTGTCCATTGTGGTTTTGAATGATAAACTATACCAGCCTGCAATATGATATTATGTTGGGAATGCACATTACACAGTCAGCCCTCCTACTGTATGACCATCTAAGATCATCCAAATAGTTTTGAATGATTGATGAACTATGCCAGCCTGTAATATGATGGTGAGTTTATCTGCTCAGTACACAGTCAACCCTCCTACTGTCTAACCATTCAATATCATCCAATGTGGTTTTGAATGATAGATAAACCATAGAGAAAGGACCACTCAATGGATAAACTATGCTAGCCTGCAATATAATATCATGAGGTGAATACACAGTACACAGTCAACCATGCTACTGTCTAACCATTCAATATTATCCACTGTGGTTTTTGAGTGGTAGATACACTGTGCCAGCCTGCAATATGATACAATTTTGTGAATGAAACTACATATCACACACAATGTACACAGTTAGTTCTGTGCACAGTTCGTCAACTCGCTGTAAAATGGTATCAAAAGTAGGAGGGTTAATATAGTATTATTTTTTTTAAAGTTCTACGACATCTTTAATTCACCAAAACAAAACACAACCATTAAAATTCAAATCCTTATTCACTTCCATAATAGGCTTACCTATTTTCTAACCCCTTCGAGACACGGGCACGCTTCACATAAAGTTGTTGTTTCTTTTCGTTTAAAGCGATGGTCTTTTTTTCGCACAACGAGTAAAAATGCGGCAACATGCATTTTTACAAATCGTATTCTCGTAGCCATTTGGGAAATCACGAAACCCCGCGTGAATTTTAACGTACGTGCTTCCCTGTATGTTTTCCTATATATTCAGCCTTGGTCACAAGAATCTACTTGACACACTTACATTTATACAAAACACTAATAAGGAGTTCCTCTCTCTCCATTCAGTTTAATACAATTTCGAGTGAGAAACTCCTTTTCCTGGCCGGAGAATTCAAAAGATCTTACAATTGAAGTCCAGTTCTATTGTTACTGCTTTCACGCGGTCACTCGTCACTTTGCCAGCAAAACGAGTCCACTTTGTCAATCAAATTTTCTTGAAAATGGACCATATGCAAATTTGACGCAACCATATTTAGACGATACTCGAAAATGGACCATGTACATTCAAATTTGACGCAACCATATATAGACGATTATGCGTAACGCCGCATTTTTGTTCTCGGCCATTTCCTTTTGACTTTCTGAAATCACTCATCAAGACTCTTCAGTGACTCAAAATTTCATTCAGAATATTGTACACAGGCAAAAATCCTGAGCTCCCGTAATTTGGACGCGAGTTCATATCTATGGAGCGAGAACAAAATCAACTGATGTAGCACACAGCAGTAGGTCTACGAGGTTACAAGTAATGCCTAAATGAACCACGTTTAGAAGGAAATGTAATAATAGTTTGTGATGATCGACGTGTGACTTCATGACATTATTCTGCTCATTTGGTATAATGGTTGACCTACATGCGGAGAATCTCAACAACCTGTTCCAATTAACTATAAGGACACACTCTCTAAACCCAGGACCGTAACTTTGTCTTGAAACATAACAGCCTAAGGTGGTTCATTTTTATGTGGCGCAGTGTCCCGTGCCGTACGGTGACCCCTCCATCTCTTTTGAAATTAAATTCGTTGCATCTAAATAATATAATTTGGCAGCGCTTCAGTATAGTAGCATCCAAATACGTGTTTTGAAATCAGCGTGGTTTATCAAGTTACCTTAGATTACTCAAATCTTCTCGGGTTTCCTGGCCGGAGTGCTCACCGAAAACACGCCAAAAAATAATTGCCTGCTCCACTCAATAAGTGAACTATTCGCTTGACACACCAAGTCCTATTCCAGAACATCCAGAACACTTCTTGTAGGACACATTTCTTCGGAATTTTGATTGAAATGTTTCTAGAAATGCACGGTGTTTGAGGTCCTTGTAATACTCGAATGATTTGTCGAGAGTCGTTTGTTATCACAATTGTAGTTATTTCTTGGAAGTAAGGCGTCATTTTGATTGCGTGCACTCGTCAGTAGTTGCTTTCTTTGATTAACTGCCATGTGCAGTGATACGACGTTTTCTTTAAATAAAAACAGGGGTTGGTAACTACAGTACAAATTCAAAACAGTTTTAAAGGGAAGGTATACGTTTGGTAATCACTCTTAAAATTAATGGCAATAAAAACCTACTTTGTTAGAAGTACAGCAGCTGTCGATAGTATGAAGCATTTTGAGAATCATCTCACTTCGAAGTATTGTGGTTATGGAAAACTTTATGCGTTTTTATCCAGCAAAATTTGAATCTGAGAAACGTTACTGTCAGTCACGTTTCTCAGATTGTGTATTCCAATTACGGATTATACTTCCTGCGTGGACATAACCGCTCCGGATTTTCAGCGATATCTGAAAAACGCAACCACTTTGTGAAATGAAATTTGCACAGGTTAGTTTCATTGGATATCTTCATTTATATAGGATTAAATCAATCGAACGGTTCCAAATCCAAATGTATACTTACCCTTTAAGGTACAGTCTTACCAAGAACAAGTTGATTTTTACAAGGACTTGCCAGGTAAATGTAGAAGAGTTCTTGTTTCAGGAACCGGAACTTAAGCATTACAAGGTGAAGGTATAGTCGTGCAAAAAATACGTACATTTTTAACAGGTAGTCATGTCAGACTGTTGAACAGTAAACGTCAATTATTGTTTCAACAACCAGCTTAAGTATCACCCAAGAGTGACAACGTCTGCTCTTGGGTTTCTAACTGCCGTTGTGCTATAGTAGCTGCCGGTACTGAGGATCCTTTTTTCTGCTTCTTTTTTCCTCCCCTCCCTCTTTCCCCTTCCCCTTCCCCTCCCCCTTTAACTGTGGTAGGATGGCTCTGTAGAGGTGCTGGTCACCTGTTCCATCTTGCCGCTCACTGGCGACTTGTTATTTATTTTTTTACATTCTTTATTTAATGTCTGTTATTGGTTTTACTACATTTAATTTTATTTTATTTTATTTTTTATTTCCTGTAATTTTTAACTGTGTAATATGTGCCAGTGAAGAAGTGTAATAAAAAATATTTAAAAAAATTTAAAAATAAGTCTTACCAAAACAAGACTTGTATACATTTCAATCAGGTAACAGCAGTCTTCCGGATCAGAATTGACCCGGACGCTAGGTCCCAGCAGGGGCTCTGACCCAATCTTGGGTCAGCCTCACCCGGAAAGTAGTTTTCAAATGGGATTTTTATCTCGCATTCAGCGTCAGTTTGACCCATTTCTGGGTTATTTTGACACACATTCCGGGCCCAGTGTGACCCAAATGGGTCACGTCCCTGAACCTGAATCTGGGACAATAGACCTTATGCACATGATGTCATTTCAGTAGGGCGCCCTCGCCTAGAGGTCGAAAGGAGGTTGTTCATTGGCCAAACCTGTGCGCCGCGCGTAAGAATCTGTGCGTTTCGATTGTTTCGTCATCGTTTTACCTCTAAGATGGCGGCTGGATGACGTCAATGCATAAGGTCTATTTTGACCCGGAGGGTCAGAGTGCAAGGTAATGTTGTACAGATATTCCTGTTTGAACAACATTTTAACATACTGATCACGGTACTTTCTATACATCTGACTTTGAAACAATATTGTTCAAGTCATTATTTGCTGGAGATCTTTTGCAACTTTTCCCACAACGTCACTTTCATGAGATATCATATCGCTGCTTCTTCGAAATCCAAACAGATATTATCTCCCGGGTACTTCAAGTCAGCTACAGTTATTAATTTGTAATTGACTATGATTGCCCGGGTGCTTATGGCGGGAAAAAACAAGGTGATCATTGTGTGCAGACAAACTGGCAACAGGAAAAAGTATCGCCAGACAGGAAATTGTGTCGGTGTTCTTCAGAAGCTAGTTAAACATTTACAAGCAAAACCTTTGAAACTGTACCTCGAAGAAGAAAAGGGGGCATAGGCTATAAGTCTGCTTTCATCCGATTGTGGGATGAAGGGAAAGTGTAATGGTTAAAGTACGCTCTGCAGGGATCAACTGAATATTTGCACAACCATAAGTCTATATGGACATTAAAGGGCAGAGTGTGGTGACAGTACACAGCATCCTTCCTCCTGATCTACTTACAGGGTGCTTTGTAGCCGATTCTAGCCATAAAATCGATTTCAAATCCTTAAATGGAATGGATTCTTTGTAAACAGTAGACCAGGTTATGCATGGAAGCCTTTCTGTGAACAAAAAAATCGTTTATATTATTCTTTAAACCAGTTAAAAGATGAAAGCAAATTGTTTGATATATTACGAGCGGCAGTCGGTATACTGAGGTGCCGTAAGATAATGGGCGGACTTTTAACCTGACTTGGCTAATACTGACGCAAGGGAAAAGTGGAGCGGTAAATATCCACTTTAGGACAACCTATTAGGAAACAGAGTTTCCAATCTGCTCATAGAGCGACCGGACCGCAGGAAAATTAATGAGGTTTGTGCTAAAGTGCTGATTTGATCGTATGGTTGTTAGAAACAAGACAACAAATCTTAAAATGAAAGGACTGAGAATTTCAGCCACAAATTAACTAAGCTTTTAGAGCGGTATATCAAAAGATAAAAAAATATTGCAACAATCAATGTTTCTCGATTGTAACAATCAATGTTTCTCGAAAGAAAAATTAATGTGGTCAACTTTTCCTGACAAATTTGAAGAAAATTAGCAGCAAAACTGTTTGAAACTTCACTGCCAAACAATTTGTATCCACCAATTCACAAACAGTCGTCTTGGCGTATTAAAACCTGCCTTTACACAAAATTATTCCTCTCTCTCTTAAAGTGAATTTTCAATCTCGGCAGAGGACTTTGAAGATTTCACATCCACGATTTCTGTCTAAACATAATTTCTCAAGATCTTTAGTTCGTTTACGTTTGGATGTTCGTCTGTTCACAAAAGTACACACGACTTCTGTTTTGCATAATTTTACGCCAAATCATTCAATACATCACCCTATAAATTGCAAATCTTCCGAAGCTGGTGTCAAGTATTGGATTTTGAGTTAGTTGGACTATTCCGCAGATATAGAAGTTAAAAGGTTGAGCCTTAAAGGCACTGTACACGTTTGGTAATTACTCAAAATATATATTAGCATAAAAACTTACTTGGTAACGAGCAACGGAGAGCTGTTGATAGTATAAAACAATATGAGAAACGACTCCCTCTGAAGTAACGTAGTTTTTGAGAAAATAATAAAAGACTTCTTGCAAGAAGCCTTTTATTCCTATCTGAAAGCACACACATTAGTACAACAAGGGTATTTTTTCTTTCATCATTTTCTTGCACCTTCAATGACCAATTGAGCCCAAATTTTCACAGGCTTGTTATTTTATGCATATTTTGGGGTACACCAAGTGAGAATACTGGTCTTTGACAATTACCAAACGTGTTCAGCGCCTTTAACAATAATTATTCATTTGAAATACACAATACTGGAACAGTAGTTTTCAATTCCGTGTTATACAGCATATTTATATATAGTATAATTAAAATAACAAAATACACGTAGAGTGGGTTATCAAAAACAAGTAGCAAAAAGCCGTCGATTTTTCAGAAAAATCTAATCCATCGTGTGTAAACAGAATCCTTAGTGCGTATGACTAGAGTGATATAGCGCCCTCATTATTTCGGTTAGACGATCAGACATTTTTTTTCCAGATAGCTCGAGCTATAGGTAAATTTGAAAGGTCCTGAATCCCTTTGAATAAACATCCTTAATGACAAGCGCCGTTCCAATTCATCGAAATTATTTTAAAAGACGCTTTATTTATTCTGAATGTAGCGATTCGATTCCTGAATGCTAAGTAGCTTGTTTGACAAGAAGAATGAGGGATGACTTGAGAGAAAAACAACGTCTTGAAGGTTTGATGAGGTGACCTTCAAGAAGCCTACATTGTGTTATGACAGGCACCATGTCTTGTGGGTTGCAGAGTTGGGTTACAATTTAATATCGTGATGGCCAGAATCAATCAAGAACTAGGGGTTTATAAACTATAGATAGCTAATGATATTCCCTGGAATCAGAGAAAAGTCCGCATGATGACTAAAACTCATGTCTGTAAAGATTGTCATCGTCAGTTCTTGTGAATTAGGGTATAGTTTCTTGGTATATGATGATAACTGGGTTCACCATTCTGTATCAATTTCTGACGTATGAAGTGATGTACTTGTTTCTGTTTATTGAAATGAATATGTTTACCTTTTAGTCCCAAATTAATCCATATGAGATACTCAGTGAAGCATTCTGCTCAGTATTGGACCTTCGCTAATGATGCATTTTATCATCTCTGGTATACTATCCAGACGGTGTACTTGCTGTACACTAATAATAATAACAATAAACTTTATTTATATAGCGCATCTCCTGTGCTCATGGCGCTTTACAAATTATACCAATAGGCCTAAATTAGAAATAAAATGATCTAAACAATTACAATACTATTCTTACAAAAAAATTCAATAAGTACTAGATAAAACATAAAGATAAACAAATGGCACAAGACAAAATATAAAAAATATTAACTATGAATGAACAAACAATGAATAACAGATTCATTTTTAAAGCAATGAGAAATTACTTAAAATAGCTGGGTCTTAAGACTACGTTTAAAACTGACCGTGGAGCTTGATTTTCAAAAATTCAATAAGCACTTCATTGTGTAGCCCATTGACCGGAAGGCACCTATAATATAAAAATGCCAAGAAGACCGTATAATCATTTTAAGATGAGAGGTCAAAACCACTTCAACCCCCATATAAATGCGAGTTTCAAGTACGTGTCGGGATGCGGACCGGGGTTCACAAAAGTGAAGGACAGGAAAGAAGAGACATTTAAACCGATCTGCTAAATTGTCTTGTTTTAACTTACAAGGGACAGGTTCAATTATAATCCCAAAGAGGAATCACGTTTACTGTAGCTGAAGAGTGACCTTTAAAAAAAAAATTAATACAACAAATTGTGAAGTTGACTTTTATTAGGCTCGCAACTCATTCATAAATGTCCTTGTGTAGTATTCCAATACTCAGGTAAAAAAAAAATTAATTTAAATAAATTGTCAGACTAATTACTATAATTTGTTGGGTTTGGCTATTTACACGTTTTTTAATAGATCGCATAATGAGACACCATGCAGTAGCCTATGATGGCAAAAAAATAATAATTTGGGAGTAGTATTTTCTAAGTTGATCATTTGAACTGATGTAAAATGCAATTGAATAGGACTAAATGGAAGGATGGGGTACATTTTTGAGAGAGATGCACCAATTAGTGGTTTTGCTGAGACAGATAAAGTACACGTCGTCTGCTCAGATTTATAGGGTTATTAGTGCGATTCGCAATATTTCATAAAAAGTGCTTTTGCATATTTTGGAGCTCCTGGTAAATGGGGTTTATAGATCAAGAGTGGTCTTCAAAGTATTTGTTTGGCAAAAAGGAACATTCATTTTCTTAGTGAAACATTCATTTGCTGATTTTGATTAATTTTTTCAAATAAATACGCTTTTTTTGTAATGACCTTTTGATCATTAAAAATATAACCTCAATCAAAATGTTGATTTCATAACCTTTCCATACGTTGTATAGATAGTTTGGCCGACAACAAACTAACAAATATTAATTTTTAATTTTGTGTGTGTTAATTATTATGTTTTTACACTGTGAAACCGCAGTATTTTTGTGCACAAGCTATTATGTAGAAAGTGTTTTCTAACTGGAGATTCCGAGTCCATGAGTCACACTGCCTATAGGGTCATAGACCATGTCAATCGGGCCTGTCTGAGGATAGAACTTAAAGGGTTTCACCTGTTTTTGCTAAAAACTGAACGAGTAATTAACTAAAATGTGTTTTCGGTCACCTGGCTGCAGTACCGTTAGGCCATCGGAGGGTTTTAAAACATTATAATAGATGATAAGTGATGTTTGAAGCTTTAATTCCCGCCTAAATGTGCATCCCTCCAGTCCTACTTAAGTCTCATGATCATCAGCAGTCAAACATTCTCCTGGAGACGAGCAGAGTATACTGTTCGAAACGTCGAGACCACACCGGCTCTTTTCAGAGCCAACACTCCTCCCAAAAGAGATTGACACATGGTAGTACCCGCAAGTTTACGAATTATAGTTACTTTTTGTATAATAGATGGTGATAACTAAATTCCACAGTTGGGGCAAGGACCGATGGTTTAACTAGTGGTTGTTTAGTGACAAATGTTGAAGTGCCAACGACTCTAGTCATTGTCAGGTCAAAGGTCAACATGACCGATGTTATCATTTTCTGATAACTGGTCCACTCTGCACTGTGCTATGAAAACGGCTATTGATAACCAGCGATGCGACCATGCCCAGTACTGGTTCCAAAAAGTCGACTATTGTAGTCCAACTATCGTCGACTAGACAGAGTTCGAATATAGTCAACGATAGTTCTTGCGCGAACTTGGCCGAGGCCTATCAAGGGAAGATGTTAATCTTTAAGCGCGCCCTCTCTTGACTTATTATGACGACAAGATTTGTAACTTGAAAGACCGCACCATGGCTCAATACAACAACTCTATTCATATGGAAAAATACTTATATGGATGGAAGATGTGCTGTCGTATGTGCGGCCATTTTTAAACCGCTACTAGCCATGCATTAACTGTTCAGATATCTACTTTATTAACTGTTTGCGTGTAAAGAAATAACGTTTCGTTTCCGATTCATTTGACATAGAGAATAAAACATTTCAACATAAGGTGATCATTCATTGCTGGAGAATATTAATATGGTTTTATTCTGATTTGGAATTCATATAAATTGGATGCGTATACAGTGGGAAACTTGTCACGAACCTTGGTTGTAATTTAACAGGAGAATCAGGACAGTTGATGTCTATTGTCATGATTTTAAACCTAAATGATATAAACTGTTTTTATTCAGAGAAATTTTGAACGTGTTTTAAAGGCACTGAACACGTTTGGTAATTGCCAAAGACCAGTGTTCTCACTTGGTGTATCCCAACATATGCATAAAATAACAAGCCTGTGAAAATTTGGGCTCAATTGGTCATCGAAGTTGCAAAAAGATGATGAAAGAAAAAACACCCTTGTTGTACAAATTTGTGTGCTTTCAGATAGGAATACAAACTTCTTGCAAGAAGTTTTTTATTATTTTAGTGAGAAATTACCTCTTTCTCAAAAACTACGTTACTTCAGAGGGAGTCGTTTCCTACAATGTTTTATAATATCAGCAGCTCTCCGTTGCTTGTTACCAAGTAAGTTGTTATGCTAATATTTGTTTTGAGTCATTACCAAACGTGTACGATACCTTTAAAGCTAAAATGAAAATGGGTAGATAACAGCTGATTTGAAAATAATCATAAACTCGTAGATGACTCCGAAATACCGTGAAGACAAAAAAGTTATCATAAACAAATTGCTTTCATGTCAAGCTGTTTGATGCACAGTCAATTTTTCTGAAAATAAAATATTTTGAAAACAAACCTCTTCTTTTTGTACATTATAATTTCAGTGTTAATGCTGTTTTTAAAACTACACATGTAAGGCTGATTTTGTGGGCATATTATAGCAATTTGACCGACAGGAAAAGTATTTACCAATTATAATTTATATATTATATTATATCTTTTATTTACAAAGTTCTTCATGTGGATCTCTATTTATCCTCACAATAAAATCCGCTAATGGTGATTCGTGACCTTAAAAAGACGTCAGCCGGCCTAAGGTCACCACGTCACCACGAGGGTGCGCTGTTTTATGTCAAATGCTGCAGACAGTTGCGTATAGATGCTCGTTTAAAGGCGTATCCAACAATGTCTAGTTCCATGTCTAGTAACCAGTCTATTTTGCGTCTGTGGCTTGGTTACATTGGTAATACAGTGTCCGAATTGACGGATTCGGCAGTGGCTATGGCTGGACTGCTGAAAAAGGGGCATTTTCTTCACCGTTGTTGTTGCAGCCAACGGTCATAGCCGTAGCCGAAGCCGAAGCTGAAGTCGCTTGGTTCATACGCGGCATAACATTAACGTAAAACAACATGGCTGCTCAGTAGTCACTCATAGGTCCAGGATTAACGTGGTCTAGGAATCAAAAGCTTGAAAGGGTGGGGGCACATGCATTTGCCACCTTCATTTGCATAAGTTGCAAATGATAGTATGAACTTATCATAAATGTCAATTCATGCGGAACAATTAGACAGATGTTTATGTTTAAAAATATTGTCATTAATCTATCATTGAAAGCCCTTTTAGACGGAAAAAACACATTTCGTATCAATTATGATAATGAAAACAATTATTCCCGAACATCATACTCTGCATTGATAAAATGAGAATGTCTTTGAGCATTTCGAAATACACAACTCTCCTTGAGTATTTTGTTGTTGTCTACTACATCAATTACCGGTTTTTAATTTAAAAATGTAGTGGAGAGAAGTAAAACTCATATTAGGTTTCTCTTTTAAATTGCATCTAAAATGTTGTAGCTGGAAATATAAAAAAATGCAGTTTGTATAGTTGTTGTTTGGGTTTGTGACTCCAAACAGTGTAGAATTAGACCAGGGTGGATGTCTCGCCATCACACTAAACATTATAACAAGTGTACAAATTTACCATTATAAAAAGCAGGCAGTAGAAACTCTCCACAAAATCTATTACCTCGTTCTAAAACTGCCTCATTAATAAGGGCCAATTCTGTCAATCAATAAAAAGATTAAGAGGGGATTTGGAAATGTCAAAAGCTTCTTCACTATACATCAATCACAATCTAGTTTGTAGCCCACTGCCTCGCTATAAGACAGCCCTTTTCTTCTTCCAAAGCGCCTCGATACAAAGACACTCGTCTTGGAACTCGCATAGCAAAGGTCACCTATGCAGATTGGCCAAATTAAAATTGTAGAGATATGTATCATATATGAGATTTAGTGCATTGACGTTAGGGGGTCGACTAACTTCTTTAATCCGCGTGTGCATTTACTGAACACGCCAAAGCAGCGACTTAATTGACATTTTTTTTCGTCGAAAACCCAATTCAAGTCATTCAAACTACAATTGATACGTCTACGGTGAAATTGTCAAGAAAAATTAATTTGAGTGGGAGAAGTGTGTGAATATAACTTAATTAAAAAACTACGAAAGCCAATACGGAAAGGAGGTTCTGCTTTTGCAGTT
Organism: Plazaster borealis; assembly: GCA_021014325.1. Taxonomy (NCBI): domain Eukaryota; kingdom Metazoa; phylum Echinodermata; class Asteroidea; order Forcipulatida; family Labidiasteridae; genus Plazaster; species Plazaster borealis. The sequence goes on along the minus strand of CM037456.1, from coordinate 4,825,909 downwards.
AAGGGTGTCTGAACGGCGCTTTCTTTGATTTGTTGACTGTTTTGTGTTGCTATTAAATTCAACGAAGATACAAGTAAACGGGTCAGAGTTTAATGTTTAGCGGTTATCAAAAAGACATTTTGTGTGTTTCATGAACGAGAAGTGACTTGTTTTTATTGACGGCTGATCCTGAAATCTTCCTCATTTACAGATACTCATTTTGATAACAACATAATTGTATGTATAGTGAATTATCTCTCGTCTTGCGCTTCAATATGAATCTGAATTCATTGAGAAATCCGACTTTTAGCGGTGAGGGAAAAACATCTTTTGGTAGAAACTCCATTTTGTGAGTTGATACCCTTTAATGATAATAAGAGAGGCTTGCGACCGTGCCTGGGTGGTCTGTCATGTGCGTGATGATTGCAGTAGCATTTTAATTAAAGCATCACCACACACTGCGGTCCGATGCCTGGTGTGATTTTATCACTAAAACATAAACTCCCTAAAACTTGTCACATTCAAAGGTATTCCATTTGCAACCACGGACCATTTTGAAGCTTACGATAAGAAGATATTTGACTTCTAACATAAACATGAAAACACATTTATGATACGCTTAGATGGGTCTCAAATTACATTCGGGTATACTTTTTCCCTAACAGCTCAGTGCTTCATCGAGTGTTCTCATTTCCAAGGTGTCATTTGGAAATACGGTTGATATGTTGATAAATCACTCAAAGCAACCGCATAATGATTTGCGAAAAGAGGGTTTGAAATTGTGTTCTCATCTGAAATGACACAAAGAGATACCAACCTCTATCGGTATCATGCTTTCTGTTTCACTGAAATATCAAACGTGTAAAGATTGTTTCATCAGTTTTTCATTTTTCCCAGAAGTTTAGCGGAAGTGGTGTGCATATTAATGTCCAATGATATGGAAAACCAAGTCTTTGACTGTATAAGGTCATTCCCAAAAATTCATTATGTACGCGTACAATTCTTAACTGTGTTCCACTGTACGAAGGGTAACGCCCATTGGCATTGCGTGGGTGGTGTGGGGCCCCGCCGCGTATTCTGCACTTTACTGCCGGCCCGGTCGGCCAGCAAGCCGCGGGCATATCTAAAGCGAATTACTGCTCATACAAACCCGGAAGCTCGTCGATCTGCCTAGCCGTGCACGATCTGTGACCATCCCTGAAATGTCTCGTGCATGCACACGATGGCAAAACTTAATATTGCGGGATGATGGTGCCTCAAATTAAAATAATATACTCCACCGTGATATTTATATTAGATATACATGACGAGGGGGTTACATAGATTGAAGGAAGGAGGTGGGAAGTGGCAGATTTAAGAAACTGCCCTGAAAGTGTCTAGAAAACTCGTAACACGAATTCTGTTTTTCATTTTGACACAACTTTAAAATGTTCTGCTTTTAGCTGGATTTAATAACTCACATTTTCGGAATATCCGATCAAATAATTTATTTGTTATAAATTATTGAGTGGTTTATTGAACTATATTGTTATAGGCAGTCATGAAGCTGAATTGCAACAATATATTACCCTCTTTTTTAAAGTATATTAAAAGTTACAAGTTAAAATGATAAAGCCAATATCTGTGTCATAGCTGACCTGAAATTAAAATATTATATACTTTGTCTGTATCAAACTTTACAAACTGGCTAATAAATTAATATCAATTGATACAATATAAGTGCTCTCATCATAAAATATGAGAGCAGTCACGTAGATCCTATAGGTGATGCTTCTTATTGGAGAGTTTTATTTTTATAAATAACACAATGACGAGGTTAACTTTAAAAGCTATCACTTGAATATTTTTTTAAGTGCTTCAACAATTACTTTGATTGTTGTTATCCATATTCCTCCAATCCTTTTCCTTGTGTATGCGTCGTCACTGAATGGACAAAGGCAATTTCAATTCAGACAGACAAAACTATTAAGTGTCCAGTGACGTTATTTCAATTTAGGTTTAATTTATACGAGAGGCAAATTTCATAAAGTGTAATCAATCTAATAATGCAAACATATCATTTCGAATCAGCCCCTCCCAAAAAGATGGTAAAGGCCGACTGTAATTCATGGTCATTCCTTTATTAGAAAGACAAATAATGTAAAGCCTGTTTGTAATTAAGTACACATGGTTCGGGATTTATAAACGGCCTTAACTCATCAAGTACAATCTACGCGAGGATCGACAATCATTAAGCCTTGCTTATGAGGTGGCGGCAGTAACTCATAAATATATCTCAAATTGAATTGTTCTTTGCTGACCAATCTGGTTAATCAAACAATATTAAAACTATACTAACTATTGTAAATTAATACAGGGTTGTGTGATTGAATTTGAGTTTTTTTAAGAGAGTGTAAGATAGTTCTGGTGGTCAAGAGATGAGTTCCTTAATTTTGTTCCTATTATCGAGTTGTGTTTTTTATTTTTTTTTTTAAAGGATCTATTATAGGGCTTTTGTTATTGTTGTCAGAGTTGTTTCTGAATGGGAGTAGTGGAAATCATCTCATGTCATCAAAGCTTCCGATTAGTACAGGAGTACCTACAATTGCATAGTTGAATAAGTTCTAGAGAGCTGTTAGAATTATAGGCCTATAGCTATAACCAGCTAAAGACATTTTTAATGTGCATCCATAATAAGTTCATGAATAAATAATGAATATATTGGATTAGGGAGATTTCAGCCCTCTTTGGGGAAGTCACCCACACATATTGTGAAACTCCATCCCACACTCTGCAAGCAAAGATACATTTACTCCAAGAGTTAAATGGTCTGTATATGTTTGGTAATGACTCTGAAAATTAATGGCAATAAAAACTTACTTGGTAAGAAGTACAGCAGCTTTGGATAGTATAATGCATTTTGAGAAACTGTTCACTTCGAAGTACTGCGGTTATGGAACAATATATCACTTTTTATCCCCCCCAAAATTGAATCCGAGAAGCGTACATACTGCAGTAACGTTTCTCTGATTGTGTATTCCAATTGCAGATTATTCTTCCTGCGTGGACAAAACAGCTCCAGATTTTCGGCAGTATCTCAAAAACGCTACCACATTTTGAAATAAAATTTGTCCCAGGTTAGTTTTATGGTATATATCTACATCTATATAGGATTGAAACAAACAGTGGGTTCCAATCACCAAACGTATACAATCCTTTAACTATTTCCCCCAGTGCACACTGTTCACCCATACACCATTAGATCAATCAATTATTGTTTCTATGAACTACGAGAGTCTTGTAACAGGGCATTCATTTGATTTGTTGGGGTGTTTGTTTGTTTGTTTGTTTGTTTGTTTGTTGGGGTGTTGGGGTGTTTGTTTGGGTGTTTTTTTCAAAATGTTCAAATTTCAAGGATATGATTGAATTAACTTCCACACAAATACGAACAAATCAAACTGTTTTCGACATTTTCTCAATAATGGATATACACACTGCCCAATTGGCACCTTTTTCACTTATAACAAAACCAATGTGAAAGTATCAAGAGGGATATAGGCGCTTACTGCTAAATATGCATACATTTTAATTCTGTAAAATCAAAGGGAAAATACACTTTCAACTTGTCAAATATTTTTTACAACACTTTTTGAGATCCAGAAGGTACGTAAGTCTAAAAATAGGTGATCGGTAGTTATGACAACACTATATGGTATCCATGACGTTGTTTTGTTTGGCACTGATGGTTCTACAGGAAACTCGTTTGTAAGTTCTACGGTCACTTTCAAGCATCAAGATGAGAATATTGTTTACTGCTTTGTCCTGTCAGCCAATCAAGTGCAAACAATCGTCAACGTGTTTGCGTGAGAATTTAATTCCATGGCAATTCAGAATGTGGTGCAAATACGACTTGTGTAATTCTCATAGAGTGGTTTGGCAGTTCGGTTAGCAATTGCTGATTTCCTGTCCACAATGTGCCCCATAGGTGCATCATCTGAGATCAACACCGTTGACTGGAGAGTCCTTGATTCGTGAAGTGCTTTGTCAAGTACTCTCCAACAATGACAAGTCATATAGCGTACTGGATTTATATATCAAGTTTCGCCTCATAAGAGCAAAATACCAAATGTGGGAACAGATTGTAGCAAATTGTACAAAGATGAATATACAATAGCGACTGGCGTGCTTGTGTGTTGTTTATCAAGTTTCCTTCCACGCAATCCAATTAAAAATTGACGCATTTCATTAATTTGGGGGTGAAATCTAAAGAGGGAAGAAGTTGGTGTAAAGTAACATGACACGTAATGGACGGATTATTACTTATGTTTGAATGTTCTCGTCGCAGATGGGCAATGATGTGTACAATTTGCCAGGTCAATGACAAGCTAATGTTTGTACTTATATTTTTAGATGGTTTTTTTTATTCGAATTAAAAGTGAGTCCAATCCTATACGGAATGTGGCTACACTGCGTTTTCAATCTAAACATCACACTCCCTTTATCCTGATAAATCAGGGGTTAATAACTTCTTATTTGTTACTTCTAAAACGTAAGATGTATAAATTAATTTTATCTGCATTTGTTAAGAACAGAAATTAGAGTTATTTGTGGTTTGAACTCAAGCACTTAAATTTTCTGCCGTGACTTTCCTGGCCTCGGCCTTCAGGGATATCCGCCCTTCAGTATGCATTTTGTCCATTTAATTCGGATAATTTAATTTAAATGGCAGAACCTATCTGCTCAAACTGATCACAAAATAATTATCAAAATCACCAATGATACGCGATGTGTATATATGTATACAGCACCACTGACTGTCACACCAGTTGCTTTTACACTTTATTTTATGCCGGTTGGGAGCAAATAATAGACGGTGATCGAGACGATTTCTGGATTTCTAAATGAAACCGTGATTTTGAAGAGAAACAAGAAAGAGGCTCCGGGCACATAGAACATTGTTTAATGAGTAACTTGCGCTTATCTGGAGATACCAAAATGTTATCCATCTTCATTTATTCATGACAAGGCAAATTAAAAAATCTATTGGTAGGAAAAAAGAGAAGATCGAGGCACCACTCGGTGCAGTTATGGCGAACAATCATGCTCACAAAAACAACTGTCGGTTGGATTTTACAAATTCATCTACTGGGAAGAACTCCAAAAAGGAGAAAAGGAAGAAGGAAAGGACTGTGTTTTTTATTGAACCTCCGCCCCCGAAAGAAAAGGTGAGTGGGTTGTTTTTTGTATCTAGCGTATATTTTAGTTTTAAACCAAGCGTTCATCCGAGAGTGACGTGATAAGCAAAGGGATCTTGTCTTGAAGTGTTGAAGTAGGATAGTTGTAATGATAATTAAAAAATCTATTTGTGTATTTATAATATTGTTTTTCTCCTTGACTTTATCATTTTCAAAAACATAAACTCTTGAGGATGATGAATATTTAACGCGCACTTGAGGCTTTGTTCATGCTTCATTGCACCCGTAAGTTCGTTTCCTATTGGTTTCGTGTCATTCTGCGAATGGTCGAGGTATATACCGGTAGTGTGTGTATCGTGTATATTTATTACACTGACGTTTGCTACATAGCTCCACAACGAACATAATATACAGCACCTCGTAGTGGGGGGGTTAAAAATCGTAATTGAATTAAGAGTCATTTACATGCTGGCCAACTCCTTGTTAGGCAATCGGCACGTCTTTGTGAAGACCAGTGTTTGCACGGAAGGGGTGAATCGCAAGTCAGACGTTTGTCCAGCTCTTGCTGTAAGCAAGGTGGGCTGACCTACACTACCTTGCGGGGTTGGCGTGTGGTACCTGAGGGGCTACACACATGAAGATTCTCAGACCACACGTCCACATCTCACCAATGCACCTCATCGTCATCTATCAAACCACAACATCTTTCTCAATTTAACACCTCTGCCGGGGAAGAACCCCCCCCCCCCTTCCCATATTTTCACGTATTCCAAAGCCAACGCTATCAAGTTGCTTTATATCCGATGGAGAGACGACAAGCCAGGGATGATTAACAATCCTTTGGGATCAGCGATCAATTGAACAGTGATATCAACCCCTTTTTGACTACACACGCAAAATAACAGCGAAACTCGTCTGAGTTTGTCACCACTTTTTTTGTGAAGCTGAAAGTTGCGGGTTTTTTATCCAGCTGCACGATCTATCTTGCTGAGAGGAAGAGGCTACGCTATACGCACGTATCATAACCGACCTACGTCAATAACTCCTCATTCGCCGACCACATTTGGACTTATCAAGTTGGATTCCGCTGACTTCTAGCTGGGAGATGGTGTTTGTAGAGAAGACCCAGTCTGGTGTGACAGTAGGGTATTAAAGAACCGAGAGAAATATGTCTGAGGAGGCACCACCTATTGTTGAGAAACCCTTGTACCTGAGGACGCTTCCTCATAACCGAGGACATGGACACGGACATGGGGGTCACGGAGCAAGAAGAATGTCTGTAAGTTACCACCAAAATCAGATATTTCACACCCAATAGTGCATTACAGTATAGCGTGAATAACACTATACGCCATGTTTCACATCACATAGGAAAAGTGTTGACTTGATATGGATTTGGACGAATGTTTGTGGAGGGACCATTTATATAATTAGCGGCGTTATTGAATTGCTAATTGAGTTTGGTATAAGCGTTCGAACAAACATTTGATAATGTGTTTTTGTTTTGACAGTCGATATTAAATCACTTTCCATGTTTGTCTTGCATAAGATGGAAACGTCTAGTGCAAAGCTGACCTTCGGCAGCCAGATTGCCAGATTCTAGTAACACGTTATATTATCAATACTCAACGTGTCCAGTGATAACCGAGGTGTATAAGCATGTATTAATTATAGACAACTCATCATTATTCAATTTCAAAATTTAAGAGCGCGAAGTAAAATTGCACGTTTAGAAAGTCGTTTTAATGTTGTTGGGTTTTTTTGTATCGGTATTCATAAAACTTGAGTTAATTTTAAAATTGGTTTCACAAATCGCACAAAATGTCATTGCTTGTTTCGTACACGTTTGGTAATGACTCAAAACAAATATTAGCATATAAAAAATGACTTGGTAACAAGCAACGGAGAGCTGTTGATAGTATAAAACATTGTAGGAAACGACTCTCTCTGAATTAACTTAGTTTTTGAGAAAGAGGTAATTTCTCACTAAAATAATAAAAACTTCGTGCAAGAAGTTTTTAATCCTATCTGAAAGCACACAAATTTGCTTTTTCTTTCATCATTTTCTTGCAACTTCGATGACCAATTGAGCCCAAATTTTCACAGGCTTGTTATTTTATGCATATGTTGGGATACACCAAGTGCTTTGACAATTTCCAAACGTGTTCAGTGCCTTTAACTATAAAATGCCCATATGTTACGGGAAAAAAAACATTCAATTTTGTGCCGTACGCCTCGAGACAAGCTAAATTTTATATCAAGCTAAACGTGAGTTCATGCACTCGTATATTATTTAAACTCAGTGTGACAGATCGAGTTTTTACTATGTGTGCTGGAAAATATCCTTGTGAATTGGAAGCTTCGAGAAATGTAAAAGAAAAGGGGTAATGGTGGCCACGCGCCTGATTAATTTGTTTACATGGCGTTTAAATCTAGAGTCTTGCCCCCTGGAACTTGCGCGTTGTATTTGTGTACGTTCCAGCTCTGCCCCTTTTGAAAATTGATGTCTTGTTTTCATAATTTCTTAACAACATGTGCGTTGGAATTAGTTTTTGCTGCTTCGACAGTGTTCAGTGACGTGTACAATGTATTGCAATAAAAAAAACTGTTCATTTGTGCCGAGAAGGTTTGACCGTTTTGAACGCTACGGCCCACTTTTCATTTGATTGAGTACCCTCATGATGTTCTGATAGTAGAATCAAGCTAAGATCGACCTAATAATAGAAGATTCCTCAGGCAAGGCACGCTATCTTCTCCAGGAATCTTAACACCAATGAGAGCATTTCATTGGTAAGAAATATTAATGAATGAACCAAGCAAGGGCTGATGGTCGTGTCGTACAGTTAAAGGTTTTTTTTTAATGAAACGAAATGTTGAGTTGACCGAAGGGAATAATTCGATTTACATTAATGCATTCTGAGAATTGTACACTTTAAAGATCAGCGGCCTATTTGTTGATATAGCTCATTTATTCCCTGTACTCTCTTAAAAGGGTAAATCCACCTTAAAAACAAAGACATTTATTTTCTACAACTGTCTCTGAGAATCGAGTACACAATCTTGCAAGAACTAGTTTTGAATCTGTCCGAAATATTAGTTATAGTAACAATCTGAAAGCTAACTTGGTTGGGATTTTAATCTACGACGGACCTTAGAGCACATTTCTCTTGACAATCACCATATACACAACAAAAAATAGCATTGTCCCTTAATAATTGTATTATTATTTTATACAACACAGTTTGAAGGATTGTGTCATCCTGTAATAAATATTAAAGAATGTCACTGATTATCATCAGCTTATATTTTGTGACATCTACACTGGCGAGCCTTTTTTTCAATATTGGGGTTTATGGATGGCACTACGCGTGAGTAATCGGTGTAGGCTGAGCAGGTGCTGGCCGAACAATGTTTTCATACTCGACCGGCTCGGATTGCTTTGGGCCAGGCCGACTCGGAGGAAATATTCGCCCTGCCGAACGGGCTGATAACTCCATGAAATATTGCCCCTCGTTGGCGTTTTATAACTCCCTATAGACCGATGCTTTCCAAATTGATGGTTTTGCTGTTAATTAACATTGAGGTATATAGTGTAAAGGTGGTTGCTTTCAAATACGAGCTTAAGATATTGGAGTTTACATCAAAATCAACATTGTCTTTCTCTTTAATTTGACCATCTGTTTACGATTGTCAATTTTCAATAGGCTTTAAATAAATTATTAGTTAAATTAAATGACCTAAATATTATACTGAAGTCGGTTTTGCATTACAATATTATTTTTTAACCAAACCTGCAAACCTAATTTCAAATTTGCAAATATGTATTTCAATAATGGAATTCAAGAAAAAGACGTTTCAAGATAATTTTGTTTTGTTGGAGTGCAGTTGTTGTGACAGTAGACGGCTTGTCTTGGATTGACGGATTATTTTGTCATGATCGTAACATTCTAAATTTAGACCTAACTAGATTAGGGTTGATTGTGTTTCTCCTGAGTGACGACGGTGCACATAGCGTGTCATTGCGGACTTTTTTGGTCGTAAAATGATTGCAACAAACCTTCATCTTGTGATCAGAGTAACTTATTGTTTACAGGGTAAGAGTAAAAACTGAATCATGCGACAATTTTCAAGAAAAACAGTATTATCCGGTTAACTTTCTTGGGTCGATTGGGACTGAGAAAGGAAAACAAACGTAAACAGAGGTGTGTATTTGTTATAGTTATACCCACACAACCTGATCAGAAATAATGTTATTTACATTCATGTCATAATTGATTGAATATTGCGATAGGTAAGCACCCCGGAGATGTTTTGATTTGATATTTTCAATTTTTGAGTGTGAATACTCAAACAAAGATCCTCCACCTAATCATTTTGTCACACGGACACCGTGTGGACACGTCTGCGAGGCACTCGAAATGTAGCCCGAGTCATAAATGTATCCCGGGCTACATAGGGGTGAAGTGTACGGGCTAGGATCAGGATGGTTCAGGCTATACATTAATGTAGGCCTATACGAGTATCTGGCTACATTTGATCCCGGTGTACCTTAGCTTCAGCTGGGGCTACATTTAGGTTTGGGCTAAATTAAGGTAGAAGGATTTGGCTACATTTAGTCCTTGGTTACACTAGGTACAGGGTTGGGGCTATATTAACGAACAGGGATTTGACTACATTTAATCCCGGATTAGCTTAGGTACAGGGTTGGGGCTACATTTAGGTTTAAGCATAATAAGGTACAGGGATTTTGGCTATTTGTAGTCCTTGGTTACCTTATGTACAGGGTTGGGGCTACAAAGTTTAGGTTTGGACTACATTAACGTACAGGGATTTGACTACATTTAATCCCAGTTTACCTTATGTACAGGGTTGGGGCTACATTTAGATTTGGGCTACATTAAGGTACAGGGATTTAGGTACATTTAGTACTGGGTTACCTTAGGTACAGGGTTTGGGTTAAATTTACGTTTGGGCAAAAATTAAGGTACTGTACAGGGATTCGGCTACATTTGGTCCCGGTTTACCTTAGGTACAGGGTTGGGGTTACATTTAGGTTTGGGCTACATTTAGGTGTTACACAATTCAATATAATTATTTGGGACTTCTAACATCTGGGGTCTGTACAAATAGGACGGTGTATACCATTAGGAGAGATCGTTCATCGTCATTATAAACACATTACAAATAAAGGACATCCACGTGGTGTGTGTTTCAAAATACGTCTAATTAAAGTGATTTCAACACAAACAGGAAATATAAAACCTAATCTCATTTATTCCACGACTTGATTATGTTTGAGCACTGAGCAATTTGACCTGAGAAAAGGGGGTTCAATATTCTGACCTGAGACTCCCAAGAGTGCAAGCAGGTGGATCTGAAATGAAAATGTGTCTCGTCAAAATTAAACGTCTTTATGATTTTCCCTGCAAGAAGAAATAGCATAAACTTGGACTGATGTGGTATGGGTTTTTTGTCCTACAATGCACGAACTTTTTTTTGCACATAACTTACAATGCTTGCACTATGCACATTTATTACAAGACAATTTACATTTTGTAGGTTAGCCAATAACTAGTTTAAGATCTTGTGATAATGAAATAGATTGATAAAGTTACGATGTTACTGTCCGAATGCTCGTTTTGTAAAACGATTCCGATATCCATTTGAATACCATTAAACTGCATGGTATGTTTTATTAAAATACTACAACGGTTGGTACCCCTAAATGCAGGGTATCGTTTTGGTAATCGTCAAAGACCAGTATCCTCACTTGGTGTGTCCCAACAAATGCATGAAATAACAAACCTGTGAAAATTTGGGCTCAATATTGGTCATCGAAGTTGCAAGAAAATAATGAAATAAAAACTACCCTTGTTGCATAGAAATGTGTGGTTTCAGATGCCTGCTGAGAAAAGGCTTCATGCCTGAAGCCTTTCTCATATTCAAATTATTTTGTGAAAAAAATACCTCTTTCTCTAAAATTATACATCATTTCTAACAATGTTTTATAGTATCAACAACTCTCCATTGCTCTTTACCAAGTAAGTTGGTATGGGCAATAATTTTGGAGTAGTTACCAAAGGTAACCTCTCTTTAAATGTTGTTAGTTCACTATTAAGATGTTTAGGTTTCTGGAATTTTTGCAGGTACATGTACATTATATAAAGTTGTGTACTTTACCTGTCCCGTCGCATACGTTATTTAATTGCAGCACTAACCAATTCCACGATGTTAATAATCGTGACATGATAAAAAAACAGAAGAGCTGTATTAAATAGCTTTTCTGGAATAAATTATGCAGGCGGTTGAGGCATACGCGTGAAAGAACAATAGTGCTTATGGGGCTGACAACACCAGATGTATGAACTGTTCGCTTTTCACACAATACCCGAATGTGGTCCGAGTTTTGTTAACCTTTTTATTTGAATACGAATATATATATGCAAGACAATTCATCCAATGTTTAAATAATCAGGACGTATACCAGCCGTAAATTATGAATCTGAACCCATCAATGAAAAAATGAAAGGAGGTTTATCTTTATATTGAGGTTAAAAAGCATAAAACGGAATCTGATTGTCAACTTGAAAAGACATATAACAGCCGTCAATTTAGACTACCATTATGAAATTGGGGGAGGGGTAATCTTTATATTGGAATTATACATTACACAAAACAGTATCTAATTTTCAATGTTGAAATGACATAAAACAGCCGTCAAATTGATTCTGAACTAACCAATGAAAAAAATGAAAGCCCCTGGTGAGGAAAACCAAAGGCTTTAAGACAAACAAAAAATTGTCTGGCCTGCTAATAAAACAGCAAACGACGACATTGTGATGGCTGTTTGTGGGCGGCTGTTTTGTTAGTGTGAACTACACGACTTCCATTCAGCATACAGCACTTAGGTTGTGAAGATAGACACCTGAGTGACTGATCCAATAACACATACCCGTTAAGACTTTCTTAGATTGGTAATATTTCTCTACTGGATACAGTCCGCTTCTGCTGCATGTTGATAAATCCGCTGGCTTTTGAAAGATTAATATGACAAAAACAGCGTTGAATACTAAAAGATAGGATTTTTTTCTCCTTCTTTTAATATCGCTGAAATTGTTTAACATTTGGAATGTGTGTAATGTATTTTTTTTTGTATATTGATTGCTTGAATTTCAGAACTATTTGTAATATAACGAGTATGACTTTCAAAGATTATTCAATGCCACTGTGTGTATATTTTTTATTAACGAGTGTACTTTGTTGGAATTTAATTTTGCTGGAATTGTGGGAAGAGTGGTAATATGAATAACATTGCTCACTTTTAAAGGGATTGTATACGTTTGGTAATTGGAACCCACTGTTTGTTTCAATCCTATATATTTGTAGAAATATACCATAAAACTAACCTGTGAAAATTTCATTTCAAAAGGTGGTAGCGTTTTTGAGACATTGCCGAAAATCTGGAGCGGTTATGTCCACGCAGGAAGAATAATTTGCAAGTGGAATACACAATCTGAGAAACGTTACAGTCAGTAACGCTTCTCAGATTCAAATTTTGGGGATGAAAAGTGAATTTTTTCCATAACCACAGTAAACGCTTCTCAGATTCAATTTTGTTGGGATAAAAAGTGATATCTTTTTCCATTACCGCAGTACTTCTAAGTGAAAAGTTTCTCAAAATGCATTATACTATATCCAAAGCTGCTGTACTTCTTACCAAGTAAGTTTGTATTGCCAGTAATTTTCAGAATCATTACCAAACGTATACAGACCCTTTAAGAAGTGTATATACGCGCTGCCAATGAGTCAACGGGTGTTCATTTGCTTTGTGGAGAAAGATCACAATACGTAGAGAGTTGAATTTGTCTGCAGGCTTGGTTTCTAACGACAACGGTTGTAGAGTATTTTCAGGGTTCACCTCACAATGTACTGTTATTAAAACTCAAATGAAGAAATTGCAAGGATCGGCTTAGTATAAGGGTTCATATATGAGCATAAGGTTTCTATGGAAATTTAAGTCACAATTTTATATATATATATCAAGAAATAAACCACAAGGGAAACTGACTGGATAAATTTTAAATAATTCTGGATTGAAAAAAGAGAGCACCGGTACGTTAATCCGGAGGTCGCGGGTTCAAGTTTCGATCTAGTAATTTTTCTTTGTTCAACCCAAACTATTTGTTGTTAAAATACACACAAATTAAAAAAAAAAACATTTAAAAAGCAAAATAAATGTTCATATATAAAAAATCGTTTCTCTGAAACCCTTAGTTACATACACATACATATACATACATTTGTAAAGCGCCCACACAGATTGGAGCGCTTTACAAAAGCTGACATAAATAAAGATACAAACAAACAATGCATTAATACAGGAGATACAAAAACTATACAACTAAAATAATATATGGCATAATTACACAAATAAATGGGTTTTGATTTGGTGTTTTTGACAAAATCATCCTTTAGAACAATCTTCATGAGCAGTGAGCTTAACAATTTATAAATGTTTCAAAAAAAAAGTCCAAATTTGATATCCTCTTTTAGGATGACCAACATTTTCCCCAGCCTCGTATGGTGTACACAAAGCCAGACTTGCCGTGTCTTTATTGCTTGGTATACCCCAGTATATGCTGCTCCTTATATGCATGCCAAAATTGACTACAAATTAATTTAAAGCTGAGTCGAGCTCCGTTTATAAGTTCAGCTGACATTTGTGCAGCGGATATCTGCATGGTATATCTTTAATTAGGAGAAATGCAAAGGGCGAGCCCAGACAGTAATGAAGAAATCACCAATCATACCAGGCAAGGTTGGGGAAGGCTGGCTTCGCTGCATGACTGATCTAAGAAGGGAAGTGTGGCACGGACCTACGCCAACTAGTTATGGCATCATGAATAGAGATGTATTTTCATATAAAACAAGGTGTAGCCTACTTAAACGATGGTCGGGGAAACTTTAAAATAACACATTTTCTAAATCAATCTTCAGATAAATAGATTGAACAAATACACCTCGGTGTTGATACTAGAAATTACTTATAGTTGAGATTCACTAATAACTATCGACTATACTCTGTGCTATCTGGAGGAACGTAACATATCAGAAAGAGTAGCTTCACCCAATCAGAGTAGCAGGTCCTCATTCATTATAATAATTGATTGGGGGGTTTTTCATCTGAGTTTGATTGTGAACTGTTCTATCAACGCTTATCTGGAGGAACATAGACGTATCATAAAGTACGCAATATAAAATCATCTTCCAACATTTGTTATTGGCCTGTAATTTTTTTATATATGAAAGATTGCCCCAAACAAGGCTTAAAGCCACTCTTGGTAAGGGGCTATAAGAAGAAAATTATAAAAGAGAAAAATAACTCAGGAGAGCTGGAGGTAAGAATTGATATTCCTCTTAAAACAGTCTAGATTGAAGGATGGAGGGAAATATGCACCAGGCAAGGAGTTCCAAACAGATGCAGTACGTGGGACAAAGCTGTTGGAATGGCTCTTCGTTCTACATCTAAGCAAAATGCAAAATTGAATGTAGTGCGTTAAGTCAATTCTAAATCATGAATCTTTAAACAAAGGTCAGTTTTTTGTCTCCACCCTCGGTTTGGTTTCATTGGTGATATGGGTGAAAGAAATAAGATGGTTCCTAAACGCTTATACGTTTCACTCCTAGAAATCCACATTGACACATACTTGAATAAATTCAGTATGTTGATTTGACGAACAATTCCTCGCTTTGCATAATTGGACAATACCTGGCTGGTTTAATTGGTCTCATCGTGTAACCCGTATGATCATTTTCGGTAAAACAAAAATAAATGCGAGACTATGAATTTGGCCTTCAGTATCTGTGTACGTAGATAGAGGTTGACATTCGAATAACTAATTAAATAACATATGCTTGTAGGCAGTACCAAGCCATGCATTGCGTTGTGTGTTGGGATACAGTATAAATTTATCATTAATATGCTTTTTATTAAATCTGATTAGAGTAGAGATTTCAGATCTGCACCGCTGCTGTCGTGTGTAATGTACAGACCGATTTATATGCTTAATTTACCGCTATTGCTGAACCCAAATATCCGCCTACCCGACATTTTGTCTACTTTTAATTGGTTCGCTTTTTCTTTTTTTTCGAGAATTCGGAGGGGAAATGTAATACTTAGTACAAAACGCTGAAATTGTTCTGAAACAAAATCGTCCGTTTTGTGTACTAATGTATTTTGTACAAATGTATTTTCACTGATTGAATTTAAGACTGATTTACCTTGAAATAGACCACATATCCGACATTACACGACTCGTTATTAGCTGCACTTTAGCTGCACTTTACCGATAGAGATATTACTTATAGAGAGATAGTTATTCCCAGATTTGAAGCAAACAGTATAATTGAAAAGGACATTATGAATCAGTACCTATAACGATTCCAGAATAACTTCACAACAAACATGACGGATCGAGCTCATCCGATCAGATTAGATGAGATTAGCTGATTGCATCTCTCCTCGTTATGCTTTACCCATACACTTCTTCAAAGTAAATTACAGTTATGATGCGCATGCGCCGCATAATTGCCAGCCAAGGGTAGGACCTGACAGCGGAATCTATGATAAATTGATAAAGAAGGCTTATTGTTCTTTAATGTGGCCTATTTCTGTAATCAATTGGCAGACATCTATAGGTCAGATTTCACTGTAATACTGTCCCTGCTCTGCTGTAATGATCCACATCTATTTAAAGCCATTGATGATTACCGCCGATTTCCACACACATTTCGGACACAGATTATTGGCTATTTTTAAACTGACACTATGGCAAAAAAAGACATGAGTTGGAGTCAGAATAACAATAACCCGGGGATGGGTCTGGTCCTACTAAGATATTGGTACGAGAGTCAGTTTGAGTCTGACTTAGTTCCATGCTGAGAGTCAGTTTGAGTCTGACTCCGTTTCATGCTGAGAGTCAGTTTAATTCTGACTCGGTTCCATGCTGAGAGTCAGTTTGAGTCTGACTCTGTTCCATGCTGAGAGTCAGTTTGAGTCTGACTCGGTTCCATGCTGAGAGTCAGTTTGAGTCTGACTCTGTTTCATGCTGAGAGTCAGCTTGAGTCTGACTCTGTTTCATGCTGAGAGTCAGTTTGAGTCTGACTCGGTTCCATGCTGAGAGTCAGTTTGAGTCTGGTCCTACTAAGATACTGGGACGAGAGTCAGTTTGAGTCTGACTCTGTTTCATGTTGACCCAGGGATGGGTCTGGTCCTGCTAAGATATTGGTACGAGAGTCAGTTTGAGTCTGTCTCGGTTCCATGCTGTAAGTCCATTTGAGTCTGACTCTGTTTGATGCTGACCCAGGGATGGGTCTGGTACCTTGATCACAGTCACTTTGACTCCAAATCGATTTCAGTGTGGTCTCTTGAAACCCGAAGCAGAACCAGTTTGACAATGATCAGTACTGTGAAACTTGTTCAGAAAGAATTTGTGTCATACAGACCAAATAGGGATATATAAGTGGACCCGCTGGTCAGTTTTAAAACATATTGATCTGTTCTGATCTACGAAAATATAGCTCCTTTCTTGATACAAGACACGTCGTGTTGAAATGTTAGTACAGAAATCAGCCAGGGGAACGCCTCCTATAAAACAAACATAAACATCATCCGCACGAAGGAGTAAAAACTTATAGCAAGGAGGAGAGCAAGATGCTTGTTTCGTAACCAGGTTATGATAACAGCTATGCTGAACGGATGAACTGACGTGTGGTGAGGGTACTGATGAGAGGCTGATGTTTATGCGGTTCTGACGGTACAGCATACTTTGATACCTCCGGGTGTAGCACCCGTTGGGGGACTTACGTAGTAAGAGTGGTGGAAGTTTTCGTTTTGTGTAAATCCCGGGGGATGAGTTTTACATCAATACGCCGAGTTGGATTGCGCAGTCATGGCTACCGCGACATATGGATGCCTGAGGGTGTGTCAGAGGTTCAATCACAAGGTGTGACGAATCATGGACGAATACACAGGGTACCTTTATAATGCTCTTCATGTAATATCATGACATCACAATCGAAAAGAGTCTTGGATTTGGCCATAGAGCAAGGATTTGACTATAGAGCAAAGGGTTTGACCTTGGAGCAAGGGTTTGACCATAGAGCAAAGGTTTGGCTATGGAGCAACGGTTTGACCATGGAGCAAGGGTTTGACCATAGAGCAAAGGTTTGGCTATGGAGCAAAGGTTTGACCATGGAGCAAGGGTTTGACCATAGAGCAAGGGTTTGACCAAAGAGCAAGGGTTTAACCAAAGAGCAAGGGTTAAAACATGGAGCAAGGGTTTGACCAAAGAGCAAGGTTTGACCATGGAGCAAGCGTTTGACCATAGAGCAAAGGTTTGACCATAGAGCAAAGGTTTGACCATAGAGCAAAGGTTTGACCATAGAGCAAAGGTTTGACCATAGAGCAAAGGGTTTGACCTTGGAGCAAGGGTTTGACCATAGAGCAAAGGTTTGGCTATGGAGCAACGGTTTGACCATGGAGCAAGGGTTTGACCATAGAGCAAAGGTTTGGCTATGGAGCAACGGTTTGACCATGGAGCAAGGGTTTGACCATAGAGCAAGGGTTTGACCAAAGAGCAATGGTGTAACCAAAGAGCAAGGGTTAAAACATGGAGCAAGGGTTTGACCATGGAGCAAGCGTTTGACCATAGAGCCTTGGTTTGACCCTGGAGCCTTGGTTTGACCCTGGAGCCTTGGTTTGACCATAGAGCAAGGGTTTGACCATAGAGCAAGGGTTTGACCATGGAGCAAGCGTTTGACCATAGAGCAAAGGTTTGACCATAGAGCAAAGGTTTGACCATAGAGCAAAGGTTTGACCATAGAGCAAGCGTTTGACCATAGAGCAAAGGTTTGGCCATAGAGCAAAGGTTTGACCATAGAGCAAAGGTTTGGCCATAGAGCAAAGGTTTGACCATGGGGCAAGGGTTTGACCCTAGAGCCTTGGTTTGACCATAGAGCAAGGGTTTGACCATAGAGCAAAGGTTTGACCATAGAGCAAAGGTTTGACCATAGAGCAAAGGTTTGACCATAGAGCAAAGGTTTGACCATAGAGCAAAGGTTTGACCATAGAGCAAAGGTTTGACCATAGAGCAAATGTTTGACCATAGAGCAAAGGTTTGGCCATAGAGCAAAGGTTTGACCATAGAGCAAAGGTTTGGCCATAGAGCAAAGGTTTGACCATAGAGCAAAGGTTTGACCATGGGGCAAGGGTTTGACCCTAGAGCCTTGGTTTGACCATATAGCAAGGGTTTGACCTTGGAGCAAGGGTTTGACCAAAGGGCAAGGGTTTGACCATGGAGCAATGGTTTTACACGGTGATTGCATAAGGGCGTTTGTGAAGATATCTTCGAATCAGGAGCAGGCTTTTCTTACGTCAGTCACTTTGGATTTGTGTGCATTTTTGCGCACAAAAGCAGTTGGACTTTTGTGGACTTCAAAGCATATTGTCGTGATGCCTGTGGTTTCGAAATGTCCATATTAATCCACTCTTGGGTATCATCTTATATTTCTTTAGTTAATTTACAAATAAAGCAAACAAAAGTTCAGTGGTAAAAAATGCAAACATTGTTTTATGACCCGACGTTTGGCCCTATCAGCGTCTTTCTATAGCAGCAAACACATTATTTTGAGAAGTTATGTTATATTATATAAATATTAGCTGTGGTCATTTGTTATTTGTCAAATAGGTTGACCTCTTCCAAACCATTTTTCAATCATAGACTATAATTTATTACTGGATTGAAAAGTATCATTTGGTCTCGTAATCCAGGTGCTTCCACTGCGTTCCAATTCCACGTATAATAATTTGTCATTCTGATGACGACATGCAGACGCCTGGGTGCCAGATCGTCTTTAAATTCACAAAACACAAACGACTTGAGTGAAGTATAATTTGAACACGTGATCACGGATTATACCATCTGAGCAATCAAATCATATAAGGCTTGCTGTTCGTCAATAAATTAGTGTTGAATTATGGCCGCTAGTCAGACGCTCCTAAACCCAATTCATACAGCAAGATCAACCCTGACTTCGCTAAATGAAGGAAGCAGGTCCCAGAGTATCATTTCTATGTTATTAATTGATCATTCTTTCATCTTAGTTAACCGTTAACTGTTCCTTTAATGATGGCCCGTCCCAATGATTTCCCGATTGACAGTACTTGCTGTTTTTTTCACCGTCTGTCACTATTTTACATTGAAAAGGGCTGCGAACCTCAAATTAATATGCCAAAACATGACCGCAGTCAAAAATGACAATGAACATGAACATGATCTAACAGATGTTAATTTTGCATCGGGAATAAAGAATATAATGTGTTTTTACCCTTACACCGATGTGTATAAAGCACTGTATACTCAGTACATTCCCGAGTTCTGTAAAAAAAAAATCAATAAGCAAATCACACAGGTGGTATTCGAACCCACAATCTTCATGAAAATGATTGCGTGTGTGATGCATAACCATCATTAACTTCACCAGATGAAATATGCGAACAAGTAAGGCTTGGCACTGGACACTATTGGTAATTACTCAAAATAATTGTTAGCATAAAAACTTACTTGGTAACGATCAATGGAGAGCTGTTGATAGTATAAAACATTGTGAGAAACGGCTCTCTCTGAAGTAACGTCGTTTTTGAGAAAAAAAGTAATTTCTCAGTAAAATATTTGAATTCATTTCGAGACCTCACGCGTAAGGTCTCGAAATCACATCTGAAAGCACACAACTGCGTGTGACAAGGGTGTTTTTTCTTCCATTATTATCTCGCAACTTCGATGACCAATTGAGTTCAAATTTTCACAGGTTTGTTATTTTGTGCATATGTTGAGATACACGAAGTGAGAAGACTGGTCTTTGACAATTACCAAAGGTGTCCAGTGTCTTTAACAACACATGGCGAGTTAAAAAAAAAAACACTTACAACTCAAAAAAAGCGCCAGCAAAAACGTAATAGTTACACTTAAATAAATAGAACGAAGTCTTTATCCTAGACAAGGAGTAAATCCCCGAAAGACCGATACAATAATGTATAGACGTTCTCTCGTCCGTTATACGTAGGCTTCATTATGCTAATGACTTCATTATTATATAAAATGCACCAATACATTGTATAAAATTGCAGGTTTTTTACCTTCTGAATTGCCAATTTAGGTTAGATTCTCATTTTCTTTTAAGAGCAACTAGGTCGAGGCCTCTTTCAAAACTAAAATGTCATCTTTATGAGATGTTTAAAACGAATTGGTTTTAGGGACCAATAGAAACAGCACTGAAACAGCTATAACAATTAGAGCACATGCTTTTCCATGCGTTAATAACATTGTGCTTCAATTATTTAAGTGAACCTAACGTGAACTGTTATTTCCACCGTGTAGTCTTTTGAAAAAAAATGAATTGTTGGCCATTGTCCAACGTAGGATATCAGCTATCGGACAACAGAGGGCGCTCCTATAGCCCCACAGACAGATTTGTTCTAGCTGTACTTAATTATAGCCTGACTAGCTATCCAAATTGCCCAGAGACTGTCAATATTGTCTAACAAGCAACCATTTAGATATGTTTTTAAAAAGACAATGCGCTACCCATTCGCCAGACCCACACCGTACCCGCCACCCCATAGGAATGCGTGTTATGAATTAGCACAGTTTACATCCAAGCCGCCGGATGCTGTGTGTCATTAATTGTTGATAACAAATTCAGCACGCAAATGTGGTGAACACTGCTGGCGCATTAAACATTAAAGCATATCCTATATCCACTCGTGAGATCCTTTCAATTTTATTTAATAGACGGTAGTGTTTATAGGCTGCCTTTTTGGTAAACATAACAGGAAGGAGTAGCGCTACATTGGATTGGTCTGACGAAGTAGCTGGAACGGAACTTATTCGACTAATCATTATGGTTTATTTAATCATTAGAAATCAGCTATCAATTCATATGTTATCCTTTCTTGCGACTGAACGCATGCACACTTAGTTCACTGTGAAATAAGTATAGTGTAGAATAAAACAACAACAGTGAAACCGTGGACACACGCAAAGGTACACTGCAAAAACATGGGGTGTTAAAATTAACACCATGGGTGTTGTCACATTATAGATACCAACAAAATAATCAAAATTTACAACATAGGATGTTAAAATAACACTTATTTCTGCTAACACAATTACATTGGTGTTATTTGAACACCCTAAGGTGTTAATTTTGATTCTTTCTTCGGTATCTATATGTGACAACACCCATGGTGTCTATTCTAACACCCAGTTTTGGTAGTGTCAAGGGGATTTTCTTGATTGGAACTATCTTTTATGGGATCCCTTCGAAGACCGACTCACGAGTCCTTTCTGGCCCTGGACCACCACCGTCTGCTTTGTCGTCATGACTTGCTCCAACCATGCTCCAAATCGCCTGCTGCTTAATAACATTTCTGGGGCTGCATATTTAAGTCTATATACCTCTGAATAATTGACGCACAAAATTATAATGTAATTGTGGCGTGGAAAACACCAACTATTGGCGTTCAGGGATCGCTGTTTATTCTCCAAAGGGTAAAAAGTACTCAGTGAAAATACGAAGTATTCGGCTCATAGGGACAGATGAAACCCATTACATTTAAACAACAATTCTGGTTAGTTTGTGGATATTCTTCAGGCCTTTTCATTTAGGAATGTGCTCATCCAATGCGTAAATTGTTGCTGCATTTTTCCATTATTTTTGTTTAACTTAAAAAGTCATACACATTGTACATGGTTTCTTTAGTATGATCGAATTATATCAAACGGTATTTCTCATGGAAATACTATGTGAATATATATTTCATTCGTAACCAAGTATGATCAATATTAGAACCTTTTACTGGTGCCATTAAATAATTTCTTTTTCGTGTGAAACTTATTTTCTTATTAGAGACGGCTGCTATTTTCTGTTTGACATCCCCCCCCCCGCTGACATCTTTGTTTCTTTCTTCTAAACCACCAAGTACAAGTTTCTCTCTTACAATAATAATAATCATAATATTATGGTGATATTTCTATTACTTTAAAGTCCCACACGAAACAAGTCAGTGGAAGAACAATGGACCCAACCTCGTCCCCATGGTTTACTTTATTTCCAACCATGTTTACAACAGTAAACCCTGGGAGGGAAACTCCTTCCTTGGACCCTGATTGGACAACGACTGGTGTACAAAAGTCTAACGCAAACATGTTAAGTTGTACTCATTCAGTATTCACCATGTTCACAGCCAGATATTCTAATTTGCATCGTATCCAAAAATGTTGGATATGCAAATGATCCAATACTATGGTGAGAGAGCGGTCAACCTCGTACTGCTCGATACACCTTGGGGACGAGGTTGCAATGGACCTGATGCACGTGACGTCATTTGAATAGGGCTGCCTAAGCTAGAGGTCAAAAAAAGGTTGCTCATTGGCTTATCCCGTGCGCCGCGCGTACACTGTGTGCATTTTCCATTGTTATCGTCGTTTTACCACTAAAGTGGCGGCGTGGTGACGTCAATGCAAAATGTCCTTTATGTGTTTGGTTTGAACAGACAATTTCACGCTTCAACTCTGTTCAATGATAAAACGGCGACAGTTCTTTTGATAGGTCAGAGACTGTATCATTTTGGGAACAATTGTGTTTTTTAAAGGCCCTGTACACTATTGGTAAGATCGAAAAAACACAAATGTTCACAGATTCACACATAACTTGCATGATTTAAAGTAAGTAATGGTAGAAAGGGTTCCTTAAAATTGTTCTGCCTAAAATGCTTTGGTTTCTCAGAAATTAGTAAAACAATAGTTTTTATCACGCGCGATAAAAACTCGATGTTTGAAAAACAGAAAACACATAAGGTCTCTATTCACTATTTTCTCGTGACCTTGATGACCAATTGGGCTCAAACTTTCACAGGTTTGTTTGTTCATGCATATGTTGAATTACACAAAATGTGGACACTGATTTTGAGCTGTTACCAAAAGTGTACAATACCTTTAAGTCTCATATTATATAGTTGGCTTTTGACTTTTGTATGTAGTCAGTATTAGTTACCAGTCTCACATCAAAACTAATAACTTTTAATAATTCAATGACATACCCGGAAGTTTATTGGCATTCGTCGTTTCTGTATTTTATATTATTGTAGTTTTTATTATCATGTTTTCCTGCAATGTGGAGTGAGACAATTTACAACAAATACATATCTGGGCTTCCTTGTCCCCATCAATTTGGATTCTATAATTATAGCAGACAGTTAAGGAAAGCATGGTGTGGAAATGCAAAGATCGTACAGGTATGAAACTCAACGACATAAAATACAAAACAAACTCAAATTTACTAGGTTCACCCATGGAGGATTTTCTTCCTCCATAGTTCACCCAACACCAACAACAACAAAGAAGAAACAAGATAACAACACGCCAATAAATTATCAAGAACAAATGTCAGATTCGAAGCTTTGCAAGGTCGCATATCGGTTGTGACAAAGACTATTCAAGGTTTCAAGGTTTCAAGGTTTGTTTATTTTCCACAGCATCAATAAGTAAAAAGACATCTGTCACTCAGCAAGAGCGATCGGTGTAAAGAATACAACTTAACAGTCTAGATATCGACAATAAGATTAAAACAAACATGACACTGCAGAGGGATCCATTTTAGAAGCAGAGCTTGTAGGCAATGGTCCCTGAAGACATGCATTTGCATGAGACAGAGAATAACAATTAGGTGAACCAAAAGGTCCGTGGGTCGAGTCGAGCCACAAGGAACAAAATTGAAACGTTCCAAAGATCAATACGGTTCTTCTATAAGAACCATGTCCGATAATGGTTCTTGTATAAAGAACTGTTCCAAAAATCACACAATTCAATGCATGGTGTACCAACTCTGTCATCGGATATAAGCAACAATACACATTCAAACAAGAAACTGTATTCTTTATCCCGCTATGCAAAATTAACATCTATTAAATCGTTGCGATATATACCCGCTTCTAAAACATAGGATTCGAGCTGCCTCTAGCCACCGGTCAAGTGGTAAGACATCAGCTCTTGCAATACAAAGGTCGTGGGTTCGAATCACACCCAAGTGATTTGCCTGTGGATTTTTTCAGAGAACTTGGGAAAGTACTGAGTATACAGTGCCTAATACACATCGGTGTAAGGGTAAACAAACAACAATACTCCTCAAAGAGTCGTCCAGCAATATTCCTTTAGTTACCAAAATTCATGCTTCAAAAGACTTCTCAAGTTGAACTGAAGCGTCAAGACCCTTGAGAATTCATGCTTCCTTCTCTATATTTAGATACCATACCAGTAACATCTCTCAGGTGGGTTAAGTGTTTGCGCTGCGTTAAACATTCGTACCAGATCCCATGAACTACGTGGTCGGTGTCCTTTAATTGTTTAGTCATGTATTTGATTTGAGAGAAAACAATTGACTACATCGGATCAATGAGAACCACAAATCCCCAGGGGGGGGGAACCGTTCATTCCAAAGCTAACCTCAAATTACCTGGGATCCAACTATAGGGATATCGTCTCAGTAATTCCAACCTGGAACCTATAGGTGGATTAAGCTTAACATGATCATGCGGTGTTTATCTAGCCTTCAATGTCGAGGAGAAAGTGACTCATTCATTATTTTGAAAAGTCAAAAAAAATGATTCTGTCTTTAGAGCTTGGATAGTGGTGTGTAATATTACAACAACTCAAGTTTCAATGTTGGACATTTCTTTTGTGTAAAGGTGACAACGGTAAAAACTAACAATGGAATATTATTGAATAGCAACCATAAGTGTGGCTAATACAACGAAGGCAAAATGAATGGTTTAATATTATGACCGGCAGGACATTCAGTGACAATACTAACCCGCACAAAAACAAAAATATATGTATATTCTGTCACCAAAGTTTTGTAATTTATAACGAGGTATGTAACGGGTGGTAAACAACCACAACAACCGTTCCTACCCGTATTTTAATACTTTATAAAATGTGAAAATAACAAAACACTTTAGTATACAGGGATTATGCTTTTACAACTACTTCAGACGCCGCCTTGCGAAGCGGATTTAGCATAATCATTAGCTTTTGAAGTGAACGTGTGTACTGGAAAACAACTTTGTTTATATCGTGTCATATCGTACCAGCTTATCATGAATCCCCATCCATGTAGCATTGAATGGTGGGAAGGCAGATAGGCGACCTTTTTGACATCTTCAGGCAGCACATGATATATGAGAGAATAGTAAAAGGTAGTGTTCTACATTGAACGTAATGACCATGTCAGACGGGGCAATTTATAGGCAACCAGTTCCAGGCAATCTCCAAGAAGAAGAAAAAAAGCATTCACTTGTCAATTTCCACATAATTTTCTTGGGGACAGTAAAATACTGTTAGAAGATTGTCTCTTGTGGCTGCCGAAGTGTTCATTGTACATGCAGTGCAATTGGTTGCCTCCAAAGTTGCCTGTAAACATTGCCCTGGGGTCGATTTCACAAAACTCTTCCTAACTTAGAACTAGTCCTATAGGCAATGCTAAGAGATAGGACTAGTCTAAAGTTAAGACCAGTTACTGGTCCTAACTTCAGATAAGACTTGTCTTATCTCTTTGTGAAATCGGCCCCAGTTGTGACAAGGCCGTAGGATCGACAAATTCCTCGAACTCCTACAGTTAATACCAAAATGAACATTCTTGGTTATCCTTCCAAAATAAACCCCGTTAGGAATACCTTTAATTTGTAGTGGGCAGCCCCACCCACCCATACCTGTTTCACTCAATGAACACACCCACGCTGTACAACTGCTAACAGATCGTCCACACTGCAGAGGGTTCTGAATTGTACTGGCCTGGACAGTGCAGCATCGCTGCTGCCTTTTTAATTTCACAATATTCTTTCCATGCATCACTGATCATGATGTGTACGGTATTTTGTGTTAATGGTAGATGCACATTTTAATGCCATTAACCCTACGTAATGCATCTAAATTACAAGTTACCGTGATCTCGTCTGAAGTGCACTGCCGATTTGCCCTCAGTGTCTATATCTAACACATGATACCAATAGTTCACAGCAATTCTCGACAAAATATGAATCATAATATTGTGCTTCATAACGAAGTCGTGAACTTTAACGATTGTGATGAAGTGTCACGTTGAATTATCACATCTTACATTATATCTGACAATGTTTAATGAAACTAAGTTTCTTTCGCGCTCTCTTCAATGCATTTGAAAAAACTCGCCTTTGGGGACAAAAACTTATTTGGAAGACACCAAGTTGTGACATAGATTATAGAACCACCGACCAACAAACTGATCACACAAGCACAAACTAAATCAACTAATCCATAACGGTAACCTGTGTCAATTCAAAAATATATACTCCCCTTCCTTTGATATTTCATTACGTATCTTGGATATTTCATTACGTATCTTTTTTTTTATCCGCCAATCGGTAACTACTTATTCGCTATCGTCAGCAATCGGCAGCAGTTTGCTTCGCTCCACAGATAAATACGACAACACTTGGACGATTCGTATTTGCTTTCCCTTGCCTCAGTGAACAAGATTAATGTCATAAATGAACTACCACATTTCAGTGTTGCTGCCTTGTACGTATTGTTTCACACTTCATAAGATCATGTTTGCAGATGTGGTTACTTTTTGCAATATTTGCTCTATAGGTCATCCCTTCCGTGTTTGACAGAAAAAAAAGCTTTTAACTACAGTCAGATAAAATGGGGACGGTCATTCCACTTGTGTGTAATTGCCTGTTGCTATAGACATTGAAGGTACGGTAACTGTCTAGCGTTGAGGGAACAGTGAGAAGGCATGATGGCGTGACCGCCACATCGTCAATTGTAGCACCTCGTTATCTATGGTTACAAATTGACGTTCGGTCTATAAGATTTGTAGGCCTATATAGAGCGAGTATAGCAGCGAATGAGAACCTTATGGTAGCGATATCCACGGGTATACACACTTTGATGATAACTTGTTAGATCATAAATGATTTATTATACTTTCATGCTATGTAATGAGAACGTAATGATATAGCGTAACACCTAGATCCTAATATTATCATATTATAGCTCTTTTGCTGGTGTACATCATCCTTTAAGAACCTTATTGTATTGGTTCCGACTATCATATCGTGGCAGGTATAGATTCTAAATGATTAATTTGTTGTCACACTATCTTTTAAGAATCCTGTGGTATTAAACGTGGATCCCAAAGAACCAAGTGCTATAAATTGTTTGTTTTTTTGTTAGATTCCGGTATATAAAGCTCTATTTATTTGATGCTTTCTAAGTGATGGATATATTGCCGCACTGCACCTTACACAAGAACCTAATAATAGTGGTTTCAATGGAACGAAATGCTCTTATATTATTTATGTTATACTTTCTAAATGATTGATATTGTGACACTCGTCTTACACAAGAACCGAATAGTTGTAGTTCCAAGAGAACGAAATTCTATTGCATTACTTTCCAAATGATTTGCTATAACACTGCATCTTAGTATGTTTTATAATGTTAGTGCTTTCTTTTATACGGTGGTTTTTCCGCTTACTTTTACATTAGATATTAATTAATTCCGAGAAGACAAAATGCTGTATATGTTTGTTTTTGTTAGAATCTATATGGCTGATAATTCTTCAAACTTCATTTTCAAATCGACATTTATTTCCATATTGGTGAAAAAAGGAGAACAGTAAACAAATCTAGAACAATGACTATAATCAAGGACAACAGAATGAACTGATTCAGAAAAAAATCAATAATGAAAAAAATTAATAATCAATGAAAATAATATAATGAAAATGGATATGGAGCATACCAATATGGGGGCATTTTTAGAAGCCAAAGTAGGCTAGTATTGAATTACGTTGTTGTTACACCTTACACAAAAACCTAATAATAGTGGTGTCAAGCGAACGAAATTCCATAATGTTATTATGTTAGTTTCCAAATGAATGATTTGCTATAACAAACACTGCGTCTTATTATGTTGTCTATATGCTAGTGCGTTTTTTTTCCGTTTACTTTTACATTATATATTTTAATTCCAACGCGGGATGGCGGCGATAGAGCGGTGTTTGTTATAATACTAATAAACCATTAAATATTGTAACAGCTTAAAGGAAGTGATTGCCAGAGAATGAAATACTATTGTGAAAAATTATGCAATATATATGATTGATATCTTGTCATACTGCATCTCATGCAAGAATGTTACGGTATAGTTATCCAGAGACCGAAATGCTGCTATGTTATGGGTTTTTTAATAAACTATTTAATATTATAACAGCTTATTGGAACTGATAGCCAGAAAACGAAATACTATTGTGAAAAGTGATGCATTATGAGTGATATCTTGTCAAACCACACCTCATGCACAAATGTTATGGTAGAGGTGTCCATAGACCGAAATGCTGCTATGTTATGTGCTATAATACTAACAAGCTATTGAATATTATAACAGCTAAATGGAAGTGATTGCCAGAAAACGAAATATTTTTGTGAAAAGTGATGCATTATATATGAGTGATATCTTGTCATACTGCATCTCATGCAAGAATGTTACGGTAGAGTTACCCAGAGACCGAAATGCTGCTATGTTATGGGTTATAACACTTATAAACTATTGAATATTATAACAGCTAAATGGAAGTGATTGCCAGAAAACGAAATACTTTTGTGAAAAGTGATGCATTATATATGAGTGACATCTTGTCATACTGCATCTCATGCAAGAATGTTACGGTAGAGGTATCCAGAGACCGAAATGCTGCTATGTTATGTGTTATAATACTTATAAACTATTTAATGTGAAACAGCTGGAAGTGATTGTCAGAGAACGAAATACTATTGTGAAAAATGATGCATTATGTATGAGTGACATCTTGTCATACTGCATCTCATGCAAGAATGTTACGGTAGAGGTATCCAGAGACCGAAATGCTGCTATGTTATGTGTTATAATACTTATAAACTATTGAATATTATAACAGCTGAATGGAAGTGATTGCCAGAGAACGAAATACTATTGTGAAAAGTGATGCATTATATTATGATTGATATCTTGTCAAACCGCACCTCATGCAAAAATGTTACGGTAGAGTTATCCAGAGACCGAAATGCTGCTATGTTATGTGTTATAATACTTATAAACTATTGAATATTATAACAGCTGAATGGAAGTGATTGCCAGAGAACGAAATACTATTGTGAAAAGTGATGCATTATATTATGATTGATATCTTGTCAAACCGCACCTCATGCAAAAATGTTACGGTAGAGTTATCCAGAGACCGAAATGCTATGTTATGTGTATAATACTTATAAACTAATTGATATTATAACAGCTGAATGGAAGTGATTGCCAGAGAACGAAATACTATTGTGAAAAGATATCTTGTCAAACCGCACCTCATGCAAAAATGTTACGGTAGAGTTATCCAGAGACCGAAATGCTGCTGTTACATTCTAACTGATTGATTAGTAATGATGCTGCATTATATTAGACCTCCTACGGGCGGTGTTTCCAACACCAGGTTCTTAAGTTTCACATTAGAGATTCGAGATGACTGATTTGATTAAACATAAATGAAGATTGGTCAATTAGTAATCATTATAGAACAATCAGTATGAGCCCTCTTCCCCCAGCTACACAGGTGAATTGAGAGCAAGTCAATTAAAATGTCACTCGCATCACAACTGCCCTTGAACCCACTCAATAACTAATCAAGTCGACTCTGTTTAATCTTTTAAAAGTGACTGGCAATCATGTGTGTTATTTGTGACGAATTTAGAATGCATTATTTATTGTTAACGCCGTTTTTGACGTACAATGGATCGTTCGTGTTGTTTACATCGATGCAATTTTCACCGCGCATGTTCAGAGAGTGTTTTACCAATGTATCGCATTTCTTTTTTGAGGATACATGAAATTATAACTGCGCTGGACTCATGTTGGAAGTGAAGCACATTTCTGTCAGTTTTTATGAAAACGCGAGGCACGCATGTTATGATGATGTTAATTATTTTGTGATGCTGTTAGCACAAAATGGGCTGAATGTACAAGTTATGAGGTCTTGAACAATAACCAGATTCGTTAAAGTGCTTTAACAACTCTCTTAATAAAAAGATTTTCTTAGCTAACGAGTGTTGTAAAAAATATATACAAATATAAAAAATCGAATGCTGGTTTTTGATTGCAATAATAATAAACGACAGTTTGATACGCGTGCAGGACCTTTAAAACCGCGAGAATAATGTGTAGATTGATCTTCGTGGCTGCAAAGACTGTGGTGACCAGATGTCGGTAGTCACACGCCAATGAATTGAGTTATGATTCAGGCAAACTCGCTCCGCTTCAACTCCAAAACTATTCGTCGCGTAATACTGTCCCTATACACCACACACTCAATGGAACTGTACACTTCAAACGAGTTAATCATTATGGAGTTATACAGAGTTGGGCAAATCAGGTGGGCTCCTACATGCGCATGCGCATACCAATCAAGGACATGATGTGGTTTGTCGTTACCGGTACTACGCTTTGGAGAGCTAGGGGTCGGTTCAGAATAACGTAAATGTTCACGTTCATAAACACATACATACATGTAACCAACGGGCATTGCCCCGTGGCTGGTGATAATAAGGGGCTCAATATGCAGTCATCCAATACTTTCCAACGATCTACCACAGAGAGAATTCCGGTTTCTTCGGAAGGTGTTGCTCATAGTAACTAAATAAACCACGACAGGTGCTAGCTGTGTGGTAACTTAAAGTTTGCTGGCTACAGGTTGAAAGAACGTTATACGGAGATACCACAGTTTGGAGTATTCTGGATATCACTTACAGTATAATAGTTTACGGGTATCCACTTCCGATACCATACATTAGTTAGGGTGTTAGCTTTGTGAGTCTTCACCACGCTGCACGTCGCCAAACGTGTGCAGGGACACAGCCCAGGGGAACGTAGCAAACCCGTATGACGACAACTTCATTTTCCCGTGGAATATCAATCTCATGAATGAATCAACGAGTGCCCCAAAACAACTTGTAACTTCTCTTGTTGGGGTCGACAATGATGATAGAACAGAGACAATGGTGGAAATTAATTCATTGTGGATCATGTTGATGGCAGCTGGTTACGTAATCGCATTTGTGAAAAAGAAATCACATTAAGTTTTAGGCAGGTTATAGCCATTTCACTGTCGAATGCCGCATTTTGGTTTGTAGACATACCTGTTTGGAAATATCCCAACGAAGTAAGGTAGGTTTCTTTTGCTGTCCCTGACCACCGAGGAAATCTCGTGTGAATAAAAGTTGGTATTTAAAAGGTCACATTATACAACTGTATACTGGTGGACTTTGATGTTCAGGCGTAAACTCATTCCAACAGAATTGACAATGGTTGGGTCTTGCGTAACTACTCACCATCCCTTCACACGATGATTTTACGCACGTCCTTGGTCAAAACTTCCGCTAGCGGAAGATTTTGTCGTAGGTCCGGACCTCCGACAAAGTGTAGCAATGTCGGACAAGATTTTACAAGGGACCTTGGACACTCCAAAAATTGTTGCCCTTTCACACGGGGTACATTTTGTAAAATGTTACAACCATGCTACAATTTAGCAAGGGACCCTTGCTAAGTTGCTCTCGTGTGAAAGGGGCTTTACTATCTCTTCTCAAAGTCACACATTGTCCCAGGTGTACCTCCCTCCCGACCACAAACAATAAACATTACAGTTCAGGGAGGTTCGATTCCTGGCGATGATTCAGTTCTGTTGGAATGAATTGCATGTCTCTATCTTCCCGAAGTCATACATGCTTCTTGTGTTTGCTTCTAGGTGTCCCACCCAACCATGGAGATGGATATTGGACCAGGGAGGTTCGACTCCATGGAGAAACTGTTCTTGGCAGCGGCTGAGAACGGGGACAAGAAGGCCATTATGTACGCCCTGGAGAAAGCCCCAGATTTGAATATCAACTGCTTTGATAAAGATGGTAGAAGTGCTTTAGTCATTGCCATACAAAATGGAAACTCTGGTAAGTTGAATATTGATATTTATTCCATGTCTGGTGTCTTGATTTTTGATGAATATTCGATCCTTACCTATCATTTGTTGATTTATTTATCAATGAGTCTGCATGGTTTTCTTTTAATGAATTATTAAGTAATAGCAGTTTGAAATAGTTCACTTCTACTCTACACAGACCTGATATCACCGGAAACACAGGAGTCGTATTGTTGTTCACGCCCCACCCAATCAGTCAATGTTTTATCTCTTAGACTGGTCAGAGGTGCGTGGGGTTTTTTCAACCAATTATAGTGAACAACTTATGCGGAAACATTGTGTGGCAAGAATATTGTATCAAGCAACACAATGGTCTTTTTCCCCCATCAAATTATAACAAAGTGTTTTAGCTCATCCATATATCAAGAACTATGCTTTTCCACCTGACATGATTGATAGGGCATTATACCATAACTAATGTCACTAGTTTCTCATTATATAGGCCTAGTGAAATGGCATATAGCTGATGTAACATTACAAACATAATTGTGTAAACTCATCACAATTAACATTGGTGTCAAATTCACTAATAACAGATGGAAGCCACTTCGGAGTAAAGGTCTACGTGTCACACTCTGCGTGAACCTCCAAATTATCTATCAAATAAATCTCCTGTTTTACGATTCCGTGAAATCGTATTTCCAAAAAGAGACATCCTTCATGTAGAGACAGGTGACTGAAAGTCCACTCACATGTGAATACGGACTTGTATATACTTCAACTCTAGTTCTCACACCGGCTTGGGGGCTTTTAAAGGCACTGGACACGTTTTGAAATTGTCAAAGACCAGTGTTCTCACTTGGTGTATCCCAACATATGCATAAAATAACGAGCCTGTGAAAATTTGGGCTCAATTGGTCATCGAAGTTGCTAGAAAATGATGAAAGAAAAACATCCTTGTTGTACAAATTTGTGTGCTTTCAGATAGGAATAAAAACTTCTTGCAAGAAGTTTGTTATTATTTTAGTGAGAATTTACCTCTTTCTCAAAAACTACGTTACTTCAGAGGAAGTCGTTTCCTACAATGTTTTATACTATCAACAGCTCTCCGTTGCTTGTTACCAAGTAAGATGTTATGCTTATATTTGTTTTGGGTCATTACCAAACGTGTACGATACCTTTAAAAATGTTTTTAGATACCATTCAGTATTTTAGATAGAAGCAGGTAACAAGAAATCTTTACACGATTGGTTGGTATCCCACTTTCTAATAAATGGAAGTGGTTCAAGTGGTTGATATTTTTGTGTATAGACATTAACCTCAAATTTTGGCTGCGAATGCATATATTCATTGCTTCAAGGTAGGGGGCAAGTTATCAAAATCATTTGAGCGTGTAATGACATTAATGGCTCTGCCATCGTGAAGGAGGTTTATATCAAACATTCCGGCTTTTATGGTTCAGTGATCTAAATCATAACTTCTTCCAATTTAAAATTGATGTAACAGAAGCGCGAGGGTGCAAGTCAAAAATAGTCTGGTTTATGGTTGGACATCCAAAATTTACTCGGTGATTTCTTCCTTGCCTTTCACTTCTGTAGACCCCATTTCTGATTAGGTTTTCAGTCCCTATACCTGCTGTGATAGATGTAGGTCGATTGGCAATCTTTAATCATTCAGTGTTTGCTTTTTAAGAATTCATTGGCGGATTTCTCATATTGGAGAGACAATTCTCATCTAATCACAAAGTAATTGTTGTCGTTCGAAACTATCATTTGTCGCATTGGACCCGTTGACTTTCACGGTGTACGTGGGTTCCATTTAGGAAATTTATGTGACGGAAAAAATTTTGTAACAAGAGTAAATTGCTTAATTATGGAAATATTATAATTAATGGTTTGATAAGTAACTGGTTCGTGGATTCAAACAACCATGACACTCATGAAACTCTGGGTCAAGTTGTCCAGAAAAATTGCCACCACGTGGATGGCAGTTATATACTTGTTTTCATTTCGCATATCTAAATAACTGTACTCGGAGGAAAATTCTCTCGTATATGAAAGCATTTCAGACTGAAATATAGCTCAGTTGTTAATATCAAACCTATACAAAATTGAGCAACTATTCTTAACAAAATTAGTATTTTCTCTTTCTTTGTTATATTATTAATATTTGCCATACAGCATGACTTCTTTAGATTTCACGAATTAATTTTAGTAATTATAGAATTGTATTTTGCTGGGGGGTTTTTGTTTGGTTTGTTTGTTGGGTTTTTTTTTCGTTTGTTTGTTTGTTTGTTTTTGTTTTTGTTTGTTTTTGTTTTTGTTTGTTTTGGGGGTGTTTTGGGGTTGGGTTTTTTGCGTTCTTGCGTAATATAGTTAAGCGTCATCTGAATGAATATAATAGGTTTACAACTCTTCTTTTGCTAAGTCTCATCGTTGTAACTTGAAATCCACAAATAACGTAAATAATGATAATATACAACATGACTAGACTCGGCAAGTAAAACATTTTTTTAAATCATCTAAATTGTCGAATTGATCATAACCGTTTAAAATTAACATGCAATAGCAATGTTCAGGTTCAATATAGCCATTTGTCATACTTTGGCATGTGCATGTTGTGCTTTTAGTTGCCGAGATACCATCGTACATTAGATGAGTCTAATGTGGGTACGATTAGGCAACTTTGAAGACGATATAATGGCGTATGCTAATCTATCCAAAATGCAAATAACCTCTCCTCTTGAGATATCAAAGTAATTAGGCCTGTCGGCAATAATGATTGAAAAATCAAAAGCACATGATACTCATTAAATAATTATGAAACCAAACCACAGATCAAGTTCAGAAAGTACCGTAGAGCTAGCAACGTAAAGACATAGGGCCCAATTTCATAGAACTGCATAAGTATAACAAGTAGCTAAGCATATCAAAATTACGCTTACCGGAATAAGGTTACCAGCCAAACTACCATGTCACAAGTACAATTTGTGACTGGTATCCTGTTCGTTTATGCTTAGCCGAAAATGTTTAAGCAATTTATTCTGCAAAAGCAGCTCTTTGAAATTGGGCCCATCATAGAGCTGCTTAAGCACAAAATGTAGCTAAGTACGACAAAATTACGCTTACCTGAATAAGGTTACCACCCAAAATACCATATCTCATGTACCATCTGTGACTGGTATCCCGCTCATTAGTGCTTAGCAGAAAATTGTTAAGCAATCGAGCTGCTTCAGCACAAAAGATAGCTAGGAACATTTCTACCTCCATCGTAAAAAAAATGCTTGAAAGAATACAAAATGCACAAAAAAAAACATGTAGTCTAACATGTTCTATACGTGACATCCTGTTTGTTTTGCTTAGCAATTGGGCCCTGTATGAGCACAAAGTGCTAAGCAGCGACGCATTCTACGATCTGATGGATTTATGGAATATTCCAGTTAGGTTTTTGAAAGACTAAATAGTACAAAAACGAGTGTATAGTTATATCACAATAACTCCTGGATCCAGTACAAATGCATGTCGACCAACAAACAATCTGGGCTCCAGTACTTACGGAGTCTTACATAAAGTGTTCCGTTATGTCTTGTTCACTTGCATATGTTGTGAAAGCATGAATGTACGGGGAATTCTTTCTTCTTATAAATGTATGGATACTTCCTCTCTTTTTTATGCAAAAACTTCGACAGGTTGATTTTAGACTCATCAATTATTATTCCCTTCGCTTGGACCAAAACAACCCCAGGATTTGTTTTTGATTTTTTTGTTTTGATTTTTTTTTTTTTTTGGGGGGGGGGGGGTTCCCCTCTTTTTTTTTTTAGATAGGCCTAGGCCTTTCAGACGAACTGTTTCGAACGATATTTTCCTTATTATCCGTGCTTGTGAGGCAGTACTTGGCTAATTTAATTTAAATTTAATTTTCCAAAGCAGAATAGGAACTCAGCCTGTAGCCTTTAGTTTTGCCGTTTTATCCTGCTCTGGAAAGTCAACATAGGCCATCGATAAAATCAAGTACAAAGGGAGCGCAGCCTGCTCAGAAAAGTCAACACTTCATGGAAATCAGCAACCAGCGAGAAAGATTAATTAAATTTCATTAGGGTCTGGGCATAGGAGATTAAAGTCAATCAAAATGTCTTATATATTAATTGATGTTGGACACATCGTCTCGAGGCTGGATGTGTTTTATGACTAATGACTTTCTTCATGGATGCTTGCGCACCCTTCTTTCTATGTTTGGTTCCATTGTATAACGTTTCACAAATCAATAATATTAGTCATTCATACAAGGAATACGTTTCAAATTAACAGAGCCTCTTTTTATAATTTGTGCCACTGCTCAAAAAAATAACTAAAAAAGCACACATTTTTACAAAGATTATTTTGAGGAGTTAAAAACTTGTTTGTGGAATTAAATGTGATAATGTGGGATGTGGTGCAAGCTTTGATATTTACAATGACCTATTGATACTTAAAGTATACATTCCAGTATGCCCACGTATTACTCTCCTAATGTAATATAATGTTTTCGTATACAAGTTAATGATAACATGGCGAATGCCGGGTGTTTTATCATGAATATATATTCATGAATTTTCTTTCATGAAAACGAGTTCGTGTCGTAACATTACTTTCAGGTCTGCCAACCCCATATAGCGAGACGTTCGAATAGTTCTCATGGCCTATACGTAAACTCCTTCTGAAGTTTGCCCATTGCTCTGACATCGATGGGCATGTGGGTGGAAAAGGAAGGCAAAACTCAGACGAAGGCAACATGAGAACTATAGGTAGAATCAACAACGAAGTTGTCAAATATTTCCGAGGTTGGCATCGGGCGGAACCCGTAGCCACCTGCCGTTGAAACGACACTTCCGCTTCCCCCCATTTAAACCATGAAAGTTCGGATAAACGCAGTCCGTACGCAGGCCTTCCGGTCTGACCGTGTTGTATTTGTTCATATTTGAACTGTTTGTTTAGGCCAGTCTAATGAGTAAGAACTAATTCAGTATGGGAACTCGTATAGGAAATGTAAATATGTGTAGAAGCTCAAAGGAAAGTATAATTTACAGGGATGCTGTTTTGTCCATCCACAATGTTGATGGCCAGTAAACTCAGACTACACAACGTATTTCAAAGGGTGGTAGAACTTGGTGGAGTACTTATATTTACATTATTAATATTCAGTAGATTGGTATAATATTTATATAGTTCATAACTAAAAACTTGGAAGTTTATTATACTGAGCTTTAGGGGGAAATGGGCGCAAAGGTTTTTAATTTTATTGGTTAATCTTAGTATACATCACGTCGGGCAATTTTTAAATGGGTTAATTCCATTAGAAGTTGTGATCGGTTCATCAAATCAATAATAGGCCACAGTTTATAAGTATATTGGGAGCTAATTTTGACAGTAATTTCAATGCCAGTCATTCTGTCATTGACTCTATTGATTTAAGCTTTACGGGTGTTGTATAAAAAGCAATTTTAACTGGCGCTACCGACAGCGTGTGTACCAAGGTCTTATTAGTGTTAAAACACAGTGATAATTACAGAAAAGGCACAGGCCTATTCAGCTGCATTTACCGGCTTAAAAAATGCAGGCCGTATCATTAACCCCGAGACCCTT
Organism: Plazaster borealis; assembly: GCA_021014325.1. NCBI lineage: Eukaryota > Metazoa > Echinodermata > Asteroidea > Forcipulatida > Labidiasteridae > Plazaster > Plazaster borealis. Next base: position 4,788,041 of record CM037456.1, on the reverse strand, counting down.
TTTTGCGTACTAGTTCAAAACCCATTATTTTCTGACCCTCTCTCAACACAGCGATGGTTTTTCTGCTGCACCACCTTTGCATACACACTTAAAACAAATGGACGGACTTAATAAGTCATCACTAACACGTTAATGGGGAAATGATGTTCTAGCATTACCCCTTTATGAGGGAGAGAGGGGATAATACTCCTGAGACGTCTAAGAAGATGTTCTGGAAAAACTCACCCCGGTGTCGGTGTCAAGTACGATCAAGTGTGCTGCAACGGGGGGTTAGCTCTTTCTCTCTCTGTATACCGTCCAATTTATTGAAGTCCACTGCATATACACACCATATATAAACAAACACTCTGGAGCTCCTTTCATCTGTTGGGAAATCAACGTCAATGTATACAATTACCTTGTTTTCCATCAGGGTTATAGCTAAAAAATATGGAGATTGGAGTTTCAATTTACTGTACAATCGCAGTACAATTTATGTTTATTTCTTGGTCAATTAAAATATTGGAGTTTTCCTTTCTGGCAGATGGTTTGCATATGCACATCGCTGCAGTTAAACCGAAGTGGTGTCTGAAACCGTGCGTATTGTTTAAGGGAAAGATGAATTTAGAAAGAAGGCTTTTCCATTTTTCTGTAAAAGACATTGGTCACAGTGTATTCCAGTAAACCAATAATATATATAAATATCGGATTTCTAAAAGAAACTTTGTATGAATGTGAGCCCATTCAGATGAATTTGGGGCTCACGGTGTCACGCCCACACATTCATTACAATATGGTGTTGTCAGCAGCAGAGTGGGGGTTCGAATCCCGGTCGTGACACTTGTGCCCTTGAGCAAGGCACTTAACCATAATTGCTTCGTAAAAGTTGGGAAGGTAGTGCATTCTGCTCTACCAGCCAGGCTCCAACCAAGTGGTGACCCATGCCTACATCCTTACGGACTGTAAAGGGGGCAACCCTGTTTCATCCCCAGGAGTAGGTGGCAACGTGCCCCCGGTGACAGTATCAGTGTAGCCCTCACCTTGAAGTGGCCGTCCGGCCTTGTGAGTTGGGCGATATCTCATTTAAAAAAATATTTAAAAAATAGTAACTGGTGAAATGTTACGGCATATAGAAAACATAATTTCCTGTAAAATCAGGTGAAATTCAATGTTAAAAGTCTTTTTTAAATTGGCGAACAATATGGAGATTTTTAAAACTTTCGACAAAAAATGAATATACTAAACCTGAAATAATATGTAGCTCAGATTGGGTCTACAGCATGCAAGGTATTTCATTCGTTAGCAAGAAAGTACTTTTAGTTTTATGCGGCTACTTTACCAGCTAAATGAAAATTTGACTAATGATGTGCTGAATATGGGAACGGTTGGAACTACTTATAATCTCATCATTAGCCTTCATTTAGGATCATCAATATCTCTACCGTCCAATGTCATCCAAATTATGCTCAAGGGCTAGCAGTGGGTATATGGCCTTGACCTACTGAATTAAGATTGGAAATGAGTTTAACATCATCAGCTTTGCTTTGCTATTTATTAAGCTAAATTGAAGGAGTTATCACCGTAACACGATAACCCATGTCTTGTTCAAAATGTCATTGGGCTAAGCGAGCATGAAAACACGCACGTCTGGTACAAGGAAAACACGGTCGTGGAGAAAAAAACAACCAAAAACAGGTACATTCTCTTGAAACATTTTACCTCGATTGAGTATAAAGGTTAAATAATCAATTACGTAGGCCACGTTACTATGGAAACCACCGATCTGGCGCGTTAAAAAAAAAACAATATTGAATTTCACACGTGAAACTGGACTGCAACCCATGCATCAAGCATTAACCCAAAAGACCGGCCAAGAGGTGTGTCTGAAATCAACAACTTCAATATTTTCATGCATTTTTTATAAACTAGAACTTTGTGTTTCTTAACTGCTAATTAATATTTTAAATGCAATAAGGTTACCTCCCCATGCATGGTGTGTAGATAAAGAAAGATCAATGTTATTAGGCTCGAGGCCACAGTCAAGTTCGTCATTTGGAAGAACAAATAATTATTATAAAGCAAGCAACCAACAAATTGTAGTTTGCACAAACAATTGTTTGATATAGAGGATTTTATTCGTGTGATTGTTCCTCCGAAACTAGACCGTCGTTTTGTTTGTTTGTTTATTGGGGTGTTTGTTTTTTTGTTTATTTGTTTAGAAGATCTTTCCAACAAGGGAACTTTTGCAAAAACTCCACAAGGGGCTATAAACGCTAAGCTGGCAACAGCCAATCTCTCTCATATAAATATTGGTGTAAAGGCACTGTACACGTTTGGTAATTACTCAATAGCATAAAAACTTACTTGGTAATGAGCAACGGAGAGCTGTTGATAGTATAAAACATTGTGAGAAACGACTCCCTCTGAAGTAACGTAGTTTTTGAGAAAGAGGTAATTTCTCACATAAATATTAAAAGACTTCAGGCCAGAAGCCTTTTTCAGGCATCTGAGAGCACACAAATTTGTACAACAATTGTGATTTTTTTTTATCATTTTCTTGCAACTTCGATGACCAATTGAGCCCAAATTTTCCCAGGCTTGTTATTTTATGCATATGTTGGATACACCAAGTGAGAACACTGGTCTTTGACAATTACCAAACGTGTCCGGTGCCTATAACGTCTGTGATTTCTGTGTTTTGGATTTCAGAACCAAACAAAGCAGCATAAGACAAGATTTAAACAACTTTAAAGTTTAAAAACCATAGAGAAAACAAAAACAGTTTTCCAGTATAAATATAATAAAATTAAGCAAACCTTAATGGAATTTATAGACGCGGATCGTTGATCATTTACAATGGGTCAGGAGCAAAAGAATGCATTGATGAGCGAAGGAAAAGATAACCAAATAGCTATATTAGGATTTGAGGCATTGCATGGTGAGGTATCAATATATATTTGGTTTGCGGTAACACCATTTGTATATCTACTTGCTAGGTAGATTTTGTTCTTTGAGAACATGTCTTGCTTTTTATTCTACTGCCGCAGAGTAGAATATTCGGAATTCGGGAGACTTTCTCAGTTCTGAAAAGAACTGTCCTGCGGTAGGTAGGAAATTGGGCGGGACTACTACTTTCGCTATGTGGATCGGGGGGACTTCTCGTTAATAACTACACTGCCGCGGAGTGAGTTTAAATAGGTCCCAATTAGCGGCTAATAAGGATGGTACGAATAAGGAACGAAACGCCCAAGCTTAATCCAGAACCGTGTACGATACCATTTTGAAAAGCACTTGCACTGCGAGAGCCATCTGCTAAGGAGCAAGAAATGCATTCACCTCCGCCATCCCCACTTTCCACCAAATAATTCATTTAGCTTAAGGGTTGGAGTTCTTTCAATTTCACGCAACAGTATAACATCATGTTTAGTTTATTTAAAGACACTGAACACGTTTGGTAATTGTCAAAGACCAGTGTTCTCACTTGGTGTATCCCAACATATGCATAACATAACAAGCCTGTGGAAATTTGGGCTCAATTGGTCATCGAAGTTGCAAGAAAATGATGAAAGAAAAAACAACCTTGTTGTACAAATTTGTGTGCTTTCAGATAGGAATAAAAGGCTTCAGGCCTGAAGTCTTTTATTAATTTAGTGAGAAATTACCTCTTTCTCAAAAACTACGTTACATCAGAGGGAGTCGTTTCTCACAATGTCTTATACCATCAACAGCTCTCCGTTGCTCGTTACCAAGTAAGTTTTTATGCTAATCTATATTTTGAGTAATTACCAAACGTGTACAGTGCCTTTAATAGCAGCAAATGCGATAATTTTAATGTTTTTAAAGCTATTTTTCCATTTACACGCAGACAATGTATTTGTTTTTACACTCTCCTCGGATTATTTTATACAAAAGTAGAAAAAGGCATTAGTATTAGTAATGGATTCCGGACTTGGTGCTTCAACCCCCCAGATCATTAGACATTTTATTCAAAGGTATGCGACATGGTATGCAATAAAATTCACGACATCGCAAATATATTCGCAGACGTGTGCGCACACATTCGCGAATTGTTTCACAACATTGCATACGTGTGCGCACACATTCGCGAATTGTTTCGCAACATTGCATACGTGTGCGCACACATTCGCGAATTGTTTCGCAACATTGCATACGTGTGCGCACACATTCGCGAATTGTTTCGCAACATTGCATACGTGTGCGCACACATTCGCGAATTGTTTCGCAACATTGCATACGTGTGCGCACACATTCGCGAATTGTTTCGCAACATTGCATACGTGTGCGCACACGTTTGCGAATTGTTTCACAACATTGCATACGTGTGCGCACACATTCGCGATATGCGATGTCCCTTCAGGGCCACCATAGGTGTAGTACAACGTTAACTTGTACAAATGATGTACCGGTAGGTCAAGAAATTAAAAACAGAAACAATTGGCTAGACATACCCAAGGTTTAGAAAAGTAAGAACCAATGAGTTAATTTGTGTTACAAAGATTTATGGTCAAGGAAGAAGTATTAATGTTGGGATTGTCACTAAATAAAAAGATTAAGCTGACCAAACCTAACGGCAACGGAATATTATAAGCGTGGCCCAAACCTGCATACATAATTAGTAAGATAAACACTATATTTGAGTGTAGATAACTCTACAGTTAAAATAAGAGATAGTTACTTATATTTAACGTTGCCATCTTCTTTGGAAGTAAAAACTTAAAAGGATTATAAGAATATGATATTTATATATTATGTGTAACTAAGGATACTTTGTATGACAGTAAAGAAAAGACTCCTAAACCCAAAGCAGTTTCTAATTGAGGATATATTTCGAGTCAAAGACCCAAAGCCATAAAGACTTCTATGAAAATGCACTTCGACGGAAGCGATACCTCAAATGTTGAAGAAAATGGACTGAATGGCATTGAATCAGTGTAACTTCAGTCATGCCTAATAATTATATCTTCGTCTAATTTCAGATTAGTATTTGCTGTTCATTGTATCTGACCTCGTCTAGAGGAGAAAATAATACAAAAGCTACCCTTGGCTTCGCTCTATATTCGATTATATTGGTCTCGTTTTCAATCATAACTTCATACTTTGATCAGCTTAATAATGTACATATTTGTGCATTGTTGTCTTTTCTGTGCAAACGTCAATAGACGTCAAATTTCTTTCGTGAACAACAACGACTACAATAACAAAATTAAGAACTTCATTAAGATTCAACAATAAATCGGTTAACTGTACAGTTCGGTCTGCTCCCTGGCACTCCGAGAGACTTTTTCTAACATGGGGAAACATTTTTCCATCCTAAAAACAATGTTTAAAACAATCATGAGGTGATGGCTGTTCACAAATCTATCAGCCCCTTGCAAACCCTTATAGGGTCTCATAATTCAAAAACTTAAACAACCTTTTTTAAACCTGATATATAAGTGCGTTATGGAAAATATCAATCAAATTTCGAAAGAGGGCCCTAAATTATTTAATGATTTCTCCAAATTGATAACTTTCTGATGTTGTTCCAAATTCTCTGCAAAGTAGACACAGCTCCCAAAGAAATCGTTGTTGTGCTAGTTTATCCGAAAACCTTTTGAGTTCTATAGTGAATAAATGTTTAATCACACCAACATTATGAAGTCCTCCCTATTTACATATCCCATCATCCAAGACGAGCCTACTGACCCTAAACACTCCTTGAAATGTCCCATCTCATCGAACCAAGTCGCCAAGACTCGGCCTGGAGCTTCATAATGTAAACACATTAGGCTCTCTTGAGAAGCCGCCTGGATTTGTGGCTGAAATAATCCCTCCCTACCACTAACTAAATATGATTGGTTTAGACATCTGAGATGGTCCACTTCCGTTGTTACTTGGTTACCTTATCCTACGCTCACAATTTTAATGCTATTTTTGTGTGTCGCATTTCGTGAAAATTTGAGTAAATTTTCATATTTATGAGCAAGAGGGTTTTTTACAAATGTCTTATAGATGATAAAATAATGTCTTGTGGGGAACGATTCAGAGGATGGCTCTGATCTTCTTACGTCTTTAAATTTTGTGTTCAATTTATGAGAATCATCTTTAGAAAAATTAAATACAGTCATTGTTCTTAAAATTACATCGAAAGTGCAAAGTGGTACAAATTCACCAAGGGTCAATTTCGAAATAAGCTCACCAATAACTTTTACATTTTTAAAAGCAATGTATTATAACGAAATGCATGTGGAATCTGCGAAGCAAAATTACTCGTCGATGCCAAATAAATTAAATTGCAAATGTTTCCTCTTGGAAATAACAGTAAACATGGGACTACATACATGAACGAGAAGTTCCTTCAAATTCTATGACCCATTAAGATCTGATCAATAGACTTGTTAGGAGACTAGACTGAACACAACAATACACAAATGAGCCATAGTATCCAGGGTAGCGGAGCCATAGAACTGTAATGCACGTAATGTACGGTGGCCAAAAAAGAAGACCGCACATTAAAATCCAACTCTTTGTTGTTAGTTTTTAGGTTTACCATAAATTTCCTGTCATCAATTCTCACAGTTCGGGTCAATTAGAAAGTTAATTATTCAAACAGTTTTGCATTCAAATTTAATAAGCGTGTAGAATACGCCACATACATTAACCTGTTTCCAGTCCACATACTTTTAGCGTTTATATAGTTGTACTAGACCCGGAGTCAACGTGACTTTGTACAAAGGGAAATTATCACAGCCTCGGCGAGGCCTAATGCTACTTATGTATTACGCATGTAGAGTAAAGCTTGGCATGGGTTTTCGAGCATCCATCGCGTTGGGTTTAAATGTGCGTCTACATCTGTTTTCCAATAACCCAGATCCTACGATCAAATTCATTAATAGTTAAAGCATGTAATTAACTTCTAAAGTTTTACATTAACTGTTTTGTTTTGTTGAGTTCTTTCGTCTTGACGCATCAAGGACATGGTGATGAAGTGACTGTTATCCCAGTCTTATTAATAGTTCAGTGGAGTGTGTTGTGTGTTCCTTAGCAACTACATCTTGAGGGTGGATTGACTCAGTTGTTGCTCCGTTGTTGCTCCTTGGTCTATTTGTACTTCTAGATGTTGTCTCGTAAACATGCATGACCCAATAAATACAGAGTGGGTATTAAGGAACTTAGTCTTTTTTATTAAAGGTCGACATTGAGTTGCTAGTCTTTTTGCTTTGATTAAACTACATCTTCAGGATTACTCTTTCTGATAGAAGACAATTGTGCCAAATTGAATAGAGATCATTTTAAATCTCATTTAAGATATAATATCCATATCGGACCTGTCATCAATAACGGTAAAAACTGAAGAAAATCAAACAGTCAAAGGAACAAATTTACTTTCGTGTTCACTTTCCGTTTATCGAATTTGACCGTTGTGAACATCGTTTTTAAACCTTAATCTGAAACAGAAGTAAAAAACAAGAACACTTTTTGTGTTTTGTATAATATATGAATCCGTTTAAGTAAATATCAACATAAAATTCAAGTGATCAATTAAATTTGCTAATCTCTTTACTTCAAATATTTTTGATTGTTTTATTCATTGCTTTTTGTAAGCCGCATTGAGATTTGTCGGTGGAAAGTTAAGGCGTTGTGAAACAATAGCCCATATGCACAAGTGCTATCTTAAAAATTAACCACAATCCATCTTGGAAAACCGATTACTGAAACCTCAAACGAGGCACCTGTTTGGGACCAACTGCGTTACGTTGTCAGCACGTGCTGACCATCATTTTCCATAGGTTTAGAGGGTTTGTTTTTCCATTTTCTCAACAATTTCTTTATTTAAGTGTGTTGTTTACATGTCCACAGGTATTGCCTGAGTAAGTTTAAGCTTATTTGTTTGCTTAATTAATTGTTGTTTTCATAATTTCGTTCATCTACAATTGACCTACCAATTCCGTACACAAAAAATGCTGGCAGAGTTTTGTCCTGCCCCTCCTAACAAAATCACTGTCCCATGTTGATTGACACCCCATCTAGGACGTGTGGCATGGTCCAACTTAGGATAGAGCTGACCAAGTGTTTACGATGTGGATAAGAATGGTAATACTAAAATATGTCAGCATCTGCTGACAACGTAATGCGTTTGAGGGTTTTCAAGCATAAATCAAGCTGCCAAGATGGACGCCATGTTGTAGTTCACATATAATATGTCGGGGTTTTTATAGGTGTGTATATCACATTGCTTCAAAATCAGCGCGTAATGAAGGGCCGGTATTGCTTGGACTAGGGTTTCACCCAGAATCCTTTGCGCGCTGATCATGCGCATTGGGACCTGCATATATGGGCTATTGTGTTATTTATCTATATGTAAATGAGTTTCAAGACCACAGACAGCAGCCTTGAGAAGTTGTCTTGTGTCTCAAGGTCCTTCGATGAATTAATGCATTCAGATGAATACTTGTCACGCATAACGAATGTTTTGCTTTATTTCGCGGAAGAAGGAAACGGCCAATAATGAGTACATGCCTTCGTCTACGGATGAGTTGGCAATTTCATTTTGTCAGTTGATATTTGACAGGAAGTGTGGAGAACAGGTGGTTGAGGATCTGATTCGACCATTCTCATCAACATTTCAATCATGACAATTTTGACTTGTCAAGCGTGTCGATATTAACGAGTATCCAGAGATCTAAAGGCTGAAAGAGGGTTGACTAAAAAACACACCAAATCATCAAGTTACCTTACTTAATGCATTCGGTGATCTCCCAACGGTCGACTGACGCTTAAAAATCCCACGTGCTGTTACGATGCACAGGCAACGGAAGCGGTCACATTTTCAATCAGAAACCAATATATTTCATACAAAAAATCAAGTAAAGACAAATTTATAACAGAACTTAGTTCCTAGTAATCGTGGGCTACTTACTGTTATGTTATTGAGAACTCATAGACGTTTGCCATTTTGCCTTAATAACACGTGGGCGAAAAAAGGGATCCTAACTGAAGTTACAAATCACGTGACTCGTGTTGTAAATAGATCAATCGATGGATGTAGTTTAGCTCAGTCGCTACTTCCTTGACAAACAGTGAATACAATTTTTAAATGACAGATTGGACATAGTGAACTATGGATTGATGTGGGTTATAAATTACTTAAAGGGAAGGTATACTCTTAAAATTAATGGCAGTACAAACTTACTTTGTTAGAAGTACAGTAGCTTTCGATAGTATGAAGCATTTTTTCGAAACATTTCACTTCGAAGTAATGTGGTTATAGAAAAAGATATCAGTTTGTATCCCCCGAAAATTTGAATCTGAGAAACGTTACTGTCAGATACGTTTCTCAGATTGTGTATTCCAATTACGGATTATTCTTCCTGCGTGGACATATTTGCTCCGGATTTTCGGAGATATCTAAAAAATTCGACTACCTTTTGAAATGAAATGTTCACAGGTTAGTTTTATTATATATATCTACATTTATATATGGGATTCAAACAATAGAACGGTTCAAAAAAACAAAGGTATACTTTCCCTTTATCCCATGCCACACAGTAGTGGGTTGTATTGCTCAAGATATTTTCAGCAACTTTCTATGCATCATAATAACAGTACTGGGTTCTTATATAGCGTTTTATCACACCCCTATGGGCGTATCAAAGAGCTCAGTATTTGTTTTTCAACAGGATAAGAAGAGCTGTTTTGAATTATGAGACCCATTTATGTAGCACCTTCTAATGGTTTACAATGTGCTGCAGCGCATTCAGCAGCCGCTGCCAGAAACACCGCGAAATCTTTGCGATAAGTAACTGAGTTCTTGTACGTGTATTATACAACACACGGGACCTGTACGGCTTTACGTCCCATCCGAAGGACGAAGCAAATGGTCAAGTGTCTTGCTTGAGGCCACAAGTGTCAAGACCAGGACCCGAACAAAGAACCCACACTCGGCTAATCAGAAACACCAGAGCTTTAGTCCTGTATGCTTGACCGTTGGCGGCCACGACACGCCATCGTGCGTTAAAAACTACATTGATGTACCCTGTAATAATTATTTTTTTCAGTGTTGAATACGTTTTATGGAATTCATACATTTTCATTTTGTTTTAAATTGGAAAAGTCAAAACTTCAACTGCAATCGGTCAGGTATATCACCAACACCCAAACAACCCCCCATCTCTTAATTAAATTAGGTCACTCTGTTGTTACACACCGCAACTGTTTGAGCCTAATTATACGCCTTGGGCTGTTATCCTTACAAACAACAACGAAATAAAATCCTGGTTTTCAACACTTTATGACGCTTGGCTAAAAAACAGCTCTCAATGACGTCATGACCGTCTAAGGGATGAGTATTCCAGATCATAACAACTTGTCGAGCTATGAGCGAAAGCACTGTAGCCTCACCGTGTGTCTTTTTTATGAATATGCACAATCCCTCGACGTGTGTCTGAGTATATGAATAATTCATGGCGTCAATGGGAAGGAACTTGCACACAACAAACCTATTTGCGGTGTTTATCAATTCTCCTTGAAATTGGCAGTTTTGTTACTATTTATAGCCAGAGAATGTCGTCACCCGGGGTTAAAATTATATATATTCTTGTGAACTATATATAACTTACGAAGAGCGAATGTACGCCTCTGAGTTTGCCGAACGTGGTAGATTTAAAAGCTTATTATTTATGCTGCTCATCCAAAAAGGGTCAAAGATTACAACTTCTGTCCCATAAAGGGAAAGTGTGACACCGTCAACTTGACGATTTGAAGGAAATGAATACTACAACTTAAAACCCACGACGTGACTTTTATGATGAAAGTTTAATCTTGCTTATCACATGTATTGATTTGAATATTGAAGGGACGACAGTTATTTTTGTGTTCCTGTACAAATTTTTACAAGATGTACAATGTGTTGTATTCAATTAAACCATTGTGGTTCATTTGTTTAATTAAATACAACACATTGTATCTCTTATAAAAATTTGCATAGGAATTTTTTTTCCATCGAATCAATTCTTGTTTGTGAATGGGAGTGATTAAGTTATCGATATTTTTACATTATTATTTTTATTTTAAATTATTTAATGTTTTATTTTATTATTCTCATGTTTTATTATTTGTTTATTTGTTTGTTTATTTATTTATTTGTGAATTTATTTAATTTATTCTTCTTTTTTTCATCTTTTTTCTTCTTGTTTCTTTCTTTTATTTTTTTATTTTTAGGGGGGCTGAAAGCTTGGTTTATATCCAACAATGAGTGGAGGAAGGTTTTGAAAATGAATGAAGAGATATAAAGTATGATGTTCGTTTTCAGTAGCACCACATAAGTATAGGAGATTACACTCTCTTTTTTCAATGTTTTTTTCTTTTTTCGTTTTTTACGAAAGATTCTGGGACAAGGTCTTAACATCAACAATATTATCTTTCGTCAAAGTGTCCTTGTGTTTCATTTTTTTATTATTGTAATCATTATTGGAACTCACTCGGTAAACAATAATCGGAGCATATCGCCCACAAATGCTACAAAAAACGCCTGACGTCAGTCACTGAGCCTTGGCTAACCAACCATATACTGGCGTCATTTTATATATATATGTGTCTTCATATACGTGTTGGTATGCCGTAACTGTTGTGTACCTATGGAGATGGAGTGGGTGTCGGAATGTAGGCGGGGCTCAGACCAAAACCTCTGAGGCGGTTTCTTCTTCAATGAAACTTGTCCCTTTACCTACAACTTTCAGTTCAAACAAATTTGGATTTGTTGTTATTACAGCATTGAGAAACATACTGGGTATGCTTATAAATATGTTGTATAAATACATTTCACATTATGTTGATTTAAACTTTCAAAACTTTAGTGTCTAATCCAATGAAAATTCCTTTTAATGATTGTCTCATTTATACCGGACACTTAATGTACGGTATCTGACCATGGAGTTTAGACACCAAATAAGCAATTATTTTAATTATCGAAAGTTACTTCAAACAATTAATGCACTTAGTGTATTTTCCACTCAGTGAAATATTTTCACATTTTTCATCAAAACACATTTCTGTATTTTTGCATTCAACTAAGTAAACATACTTATACGCTGTGGCGCTATATATGGAGCAATTGATTTTAAAGATGAAAGTGGTAATACACGGCAAATAGTCTTGATTTAGGGCAGGTGGACTGTCCATAGGTACGACTTTCGACGTGGACCTGCAGCAGAGATTAAGCTAGCTCGTTCTACTGAGTGAATTAACTCAAAGGAGGAGAGAAAAAAGTCATTCCCACCTTTAAGTCCCAATATGAATCGATTTCCCGGCCAGTAGAACAATTTGAACACAAGATTAATTTGCCAAACACGGCAGTTTTTGTCAGAGGCCACGTGGGTAAAATGAACTTTTCTTTAGTCTGGGGGCAACTGAAGGCTCTCGTGTATTGAATAATGCTATGAGTGGGTCACTCGTGGTGGTATCGGATCGAAGGCCGGTTACTTAAGTGGGATCGTGGAGGAAATAAGTTATTGACTGTTTTTTGTGATGGGTAGACATGGGAAGATAATTTGTTTTACTAACCATGCTAGACACTGAGTCTGAACTCTACAGATAGCAAGGAAACTGAAGCCGGTACTTGTCTTGGACATCGAAGTTTAGTTTATATATACATAAAGGCGTAACGGTGCCGATTTAGGTTGCATTGATGAATCATGGGCGAGGCGCGCAACCTGAGTCATGTGGGATACCTGTTAAAATAGAGTCCAATAATTGACAGTCCTTGATAAACATCACCCAACATGGTACTACATACATTTGTACGTATGCACAGTATTAAAGTTGTGACAAACATCTACCCTTGCAAATCGTTTAAAGGGTCTGTACACATTTGGTAATGACTCTGAAAATTAATAACAATACTAACTTGGTAAGAAGTACAGCATGCAGCTTTGGATAGTATAATGCATTTTGAGAAACTTTTCACTTTGAAGTACTACGGTTATGGAAAAAGATATCACTTTTTGTCCACAAAAAAAATTGAATCTGAGAAGCGTTACTGAGAGTAACGTTTCTCAGATTGTGGATTCCAATTGCAGATTATTCTTCCTGCGTTGACATAACCGCTCCAGATTTTCAGCAATATCTCAAAAAAGCTATACCACCTTTTGAAATCAAATTTTCACAGGTTAGTTTTCTACAACTATGGATTGAAACAAACAGCGGGTTCCAATTACCAAACGTATACAATCCCTTTAAAACTCTTTATTTCATATTCACAAGTGTTTCAAATCATCATTGGATTTCTTCGGAAGAGCGAATATATTTCCAGTAAGATTGGTTTCACATAATATATTCAACCTGTGAAAATATCGACTGCGACAATAAAATTAAGCAACGGTAAAGTGCAGAATCTTTAAATACTTTTGCTCGATTGCTACTGACATTACAACCATTTTACCCGAATCGATTATCAAGAATATTTTCCATCAATTTATAATTATTAGTTTGCATTGTGACCATTGAAAGGGTAAAGAAATATTACAATTTTTTTTTAAATTTTACCCAGTCAGTTTCCCTCGTGGTTTATTACTTGATACAATTAGTTGAAAGTGTAGCTTTATTTGTGCACTGGCTGTTGTAAAATGCAATCGATCCGAAAACACATAATATTGTTTGGGAAAATACATTACTGTATTTTTCCACATCAGTCAATACTTTGTTTTGCATCAACACAATAAAACCTTAATTAGTGACACTGTCACCAACAGACGGAGATATCAGCTCAAAGCTTTTTACAAATTGCACTCACGCATGCACCTGTTTAAATGGCTTACTCATTGTTCGTCAGAACTGGTCATTATATGGTTTGTTTCTGATCCGGTCAGGAGGCTAAGTTTGAACTTAATAGCTACGGCTACGGCTAGCTACGGCTACGGCTACGGCTACGGCTGGATCACCGCGTCATCGTGCGTTTTGAAGCACAGGTCGTCCTCAGCAACACCCTTAGCAACAGTCGTAGCCGTAGCTGTACCCGCCAACTCAGATAAGGCCTTAGTTTGAACTTGAACCGTTGCCGCCCCAAAAACCGAAAGTACCGAAACTACAAATCTCTTCTGAATAATTATGCAAATTTGAAGAAAGGGCAAAACTTGCATGAGTAGGCCTATATGAATCATAACATACTGGAAGTCTTGTGTATAGTTACTCCAGGAGGAAGGAATGCTAGTGTACATAACGTCTTAAGGAGCCACTGCAAGAATATGCTTATAATTATCTTAAGTCGGTTAATTGGTGGAATTAGAAGTCACTGTCAAATATAGGTGTAGTGACATTGAGCGCTGAATGCAGTGATCAGTCCTCTCCACTCCAAGGTTGTCTCGTAAGTACACGAAAGATTACCATTAAAACAATTAATTAATTAATGTGATTAGACTCTTCACTCTGTTTACAATTCTTCCTCTTCGCTTTGTCTTAAAGGTTTCGGTTTAATTCCCGTGAAGGGGAGGGAAGTAAAAAGAAGAGGATGATAACGGTCCCGGGCCTTGGAGTCTAATTTGCTGAGCGTTCTGGGTATACCGTATAGTTGTTAGTTATAGATAAGCAAGGTGCCCTTCGAAAATGACACAATTGCCAAGTTATTGCAATAAATCCAATCCGTTTCTTCGGAGATGATTTGAATCTCATTATCGATGACATTTACTTGGTGTGTTTTGGTATTTCTTATTATTTCGTTTGGGCCAGCGGTCACGCTCGACGCTGATCAAATTAATGTGGTATATACGTATGTCTGTGCCTCGCATATGGCCTGCACTAACAGATGGCTGATGACGACGGTGCATTGTATAGACGTGGTAATGCCACTGGTCTGGTTTGGCTTTTCATGCAAAAACATGCATTGATTATCACACTGGATTGAGATGCGTCCTTGTAACGAAGAGATGATAGGAACGCCGTATTGTTATTATTGTTCTCTCAATGTTACACATTTTACATTATGTGATGAAAACTGCATTGATTTCAGAATGCTTGATCATAGTCGACAAATCATGGTCACGGGGGGCTTATTCTTAGCTAAAATTCCAACGGACACTGTGTTGCAACTCAAGATTATTTTTAAAACTTCTTTTGAAACATCATTAAAGGTGCGAGGTCCGATTTTGGACCGATTTCACTAGAAAATAAAGATTGAAATTTCAAATAGCTGTTTTTGTTGTTTAGAAAAAGTTATAAGGTTTCATTTAAAGGTGCTAAGTCAGTTTTTGACTGATTTGAACCGAACATTTAGATTTAAATTTTCAATGGCCATTTTCATTAGATTCGAGAAAGTTACAATCCAATGATAATTAATTAAACATTAAAAATGAAATACTGTCGGGGATCCCGACATTATCTCACGTCCATCAGCTATGAATAAATAATTGTGCAGGTAACATGTATTTTGTGCATTGTCCATGACCATATATGCAAATTTTTTGCATGTTTTTCGTTTTGAAACAGTATCATCTGTCAAAATTCGTTCAGAGAAAAACTTTAATAACAAAATAACTTTTGTAAATGAATGTTATTTATTCGAAGAATTCATTCACCATTTCCTCTACTAAGGAAATATCATATAAAGTTGTCGTGTACATCTTGTAATGGTTCTAACTTTAGTGAAGTAAAAGATGTTTCATCTTTCAACAGAATCATTTTTATGATCAATTATCTGATCTTTTTCTCAAGCATTATTCACCAGCTTGTACTAACTTCACAGAGCATGTGCATAAAATATTCAATTGACGACGGTTGAAAAAAGTTCGTTTCTATAATACCAAACATACATTTAAAAACTACCCCTTGCCAATAGAAGTATTTATTGTTTTTTACCATAAAGCCATGTTTCTTTGTATACATTTAGAGTTCTATATTTTACATGTCCAGGATTTAAAAATGCCATCTTGACATTGGCTTGAATATAACTCTCCAAAATGTAGCCTGGATGCGTTTGTTGTTATCAGTGATGGGAAAGTGGTCATGTTGAAAAACTCATTATTTGGGAGTTGGGGAAAACATGCTCGGATGTAGATAGACTGTTTTCAAGGACTGACCAACAAAACATGCTACTAAATTGAACTTCACTTAAAGTCGGCCTGGATTCCCCCTTTGTCTCTGAAACTGTGTCAGACCTTATTTTGAAGTGATGAGGTGTTTTGATTATCAAGCTATTGATTGGAAGAAATCAGGGTAATGAAACATGTTTACGGCACTATTTTATTAGCAACTACTTTACTACAAACAATGAACGACAAACAAAGCCTTAAAGGCACTGGAGACGATTGGTAATTGTCAAAGACCAGTATTCTCACTTGGTGTATCTCAACATATGCATAACATAACAAAATTTGGGCTCAATTGGTCATCGAAGTTGCAAGAAAATAATGAAGGAAAAATACCCTTGTTGCACAAATTTGTGTGCTTATAGATGCCTGAAAAAGGATTAAGGCCTGAAGTCTTTTTCAGATTCAAATATGTGAGTGAGAAATTACCTCTTTCTCAAAAACTACGTTACTTCAGAGGGAGTCGTTTCTCACAATAGTTTATACTATCAACAGCTCTCCGTTGCTCGTTACCAAGTAATTTTTTTATGCTAATATATGTTTTGAGTAATTACCAAACTTGTCCAGTGCCTTTAATATTGTCCATATTGAATATATTTTAGTCGAGTTTATTTTTGCACAGGTGGATTGCAATTTGCGATCAATATAAGAAATATTCTTTCTTGGAAAATGTCGCTCAAAACATTTTGAGGCGGTTGGTTTACACCACAATCAACAACAAAACAATTTCAATATTTCTTATATTTTATGAAAATTAAGTCAATTATCTTTATGTATCACGATGTAATCATCTTTCTTGTGTGAGAGAAAATGGATCTGAGATGAACCATGAGATTCTTCAGACTGTTTCGACCACTTTGCTCACAAGCAGTCTTCGGAGAATGGTTCATCTTTAAATGTTATTCACTGTTTTGATCAAAAACCCCCAGTACTTTAGACATGATTTCTGGACCGTTCTGTAATTCATGTGAGACTAAACACAACCTCCAGCAAATTGAAGTCGATCATGGGTTAGGACTACTCAAACACAATGCCACGTTCAACCCTCGCAGGCACACATTAAACATTGTACAGCATTGATATTACTTTTACTTAAGCCGAATGATCAATATAGCATACATCTCCAATGGATCTTGTGGTTGACATAGCAAACTCGTGTCCCTACCCCTGCTGGTGATAATAACGAGTGTACCCCCACGAGGTAGGTCTTCCCATTATTGTATACCGAGAAATCAATATTGCGGTGAATCAATGCGGTCCATGTGTGGTCGTATGACCCAATTCCGAACTTCCGCTGACATTTTTGTTTGTGGTTAGCATGCATCATTGAAGGTGCTGTATATGTTTGGTAATTGGAACCCACTGTTTGTTTCAATCCTATATAGTTAAAGATTTATACCATAAAACTAACCAGTGAAAAAAATTCATTTCAAAAGGTGGTAGCATATCTTAGATATTGCCGAAAATCTGCGAGCGGTTATGTCCATGCAGGAAGAATAATCTGCATGGGAATACACACTCTGGGAAGCGTTACGGCCATAACGCTTCTTAGATTCAAATTTGTTGGGATACAAAGTGATATATTTGTCCATAACCGCAGTACTTCGAAGTAACAAGTTTCTCAAAATTTTTGTAAATTTAACAACTCTCTGTTAATGGATAAAAACTACTCTGTTTTAGTGAGAAATGTTGTTTCTGATTTGGTAGACGAATATGCTGCTTCTCCCTATTTGCTCTCTAATGTTAAGAACATTCATCCTAAAGATATTCAGTTTACCATTAACGACCAGACATTTTTTGAGATGCTCCTTATGAAAATAAGGTCTAAAACAATTTCATACTCCACATGGAAAAAGAAAGAGTTCAAAAAATTAGAGGTTTCTCTAGAAAGGGACATTGGTATTCTTTCTAATAAAGTGGCCGAAGGTGACATTAAGTCAATCGATCTCTTAAGTGCTAAACAAACTGATCTTGTAGATCTTCGTAAAATCAAAATGGATGGTGTACATATTAGATCTAGAACACGGTGGATGGAATGCGGAGAAAAAACATCCAAGTATTTTCTGAATATGGAGAAACGTAGTTCCGTTAGTAAATCTATCAATTGTGCTGTTAATGATGCAGATTCCAGATTGACAAAATCTAATGAAATTCTTTCCGAAGCCAGGAAATTCTACAAAAGTCTTTATTCTCATCGGAATGTTAATAACTTGACTGATTTAAATTCTATCTTCAAGAAAGCTGATGCTCCTATTCTTACAGATAAAATACGGGATAATCTGGAAGGTCCTTTGTCGCATGTAGAGCTTATGCAAGCTTTAAAGAATAGTAAGAATGGTAAATCCCCAGGTTCCGATGGGTTCAGTTTTGAATTTTATAAATTCTTTTCGCCTGATTTATCGTGGTTCCTCTTACGTTCACTTAACTTCGCTTATTTCTCGGGCAAGTTGTCAGTCACTCAGAAATACGGCATTATCACTTTGTTACCAAAAGGGGACAAACCCCGGCAATTTTTTAAAAATTGGCGCCCTATTTCTCTCCTGAACACATCTTATAAATTGGCGTCGGCGTGTATTGCTGAGAGACTCAAAACTTGTCTACCAATTATTATTAATGAGCGACAAAAAGGCTTTATGCCAGGTCGGTTCATTGGTGAAAATATTCGTTTGATGTATGACTTACTTGATGTCACCGATTCGAACAACATTCCTGGTCAATTAATTTCCATTGATTTTGAAAAATTTCCATTTACTATCACATGAGTTTATCCTCAAAGTTCTTGATAAATTCAACTTTGGTGCATTTATAAAAAGTGGATCAACCTCTTCTACAACCAGGCCTCGTCTTCGATTTTGGTGAATGGTTTTCTTTCAGAATCATTTAATATAGAACGGGGCTGCAGGCAAGGTGATGGTCTAAGCCCCTATTTATTTATTATGTGAGTTGAAGTTCTTGCTATGATGATGGATAATGATGAAGACTTAACAGGTACTAAGGTAGCCGGTAAAGAGTTTCGATTATCCCAGTATGCCGATGACACTGTTTTATTTCTCGATGGTTCAGCTAAATTTATGCTTACTGCATTTAACATCCTCATTTAACATCGACGCATTTGCCAATATGTCCGGACTAAAAGTCAATGTAGATAAAACTAATGTGGTTTGGATAGGGTCAAAGAAAGGTCAAGATGGCAAGATAGGCGAAGGGATCAATGCCCACTGGTTTATAGAAACTTTTAAAATACTTGGTATTCAGTTTTCCATTGATCTGCATTCCATGGTTCTACTCAATTACAACACGACTATACTTCCATTACGTAACCTGATTTCGAGTTGGTCCAAAAGGAATATTACGGTGCTTGGCCGAATCACTGTTGCCAAATCTTTGCTTCTGTCTAAGCTTACTTTTCTTATTTTAACTATCCCTGATCCGCCTGTTAGTATTGTTAACGAATTAAACTCTATGTTATTTAAATTTATTTGGAGGGGACACGACCGGGTTAGCAGAAATCAAATGGTTCAAGATTACAGCCAAGGTGGGCTCCGCATGAAAGATGTTCGTGAATATATGAACGCTCTTAATAATAACTTGGCTCCGAAGACTCCTACTTTCTGACAATGGTTGTGGATGGGTTCATTTATTTCACAAGATTATGGACATTTTTGGATTGTCCAGTTTTGAAGGTGGTTCCCTGAAATTACTTTATGCACATAAAAAAAACTCCGTATGGGAACCCTTTTTGAAGAAATGTCTTTACATCCTGGTCAAAATTCACCATGGCACATAGCCCAGAAACCGCTGAAGAAATATTGACCAATACTCTGTGGCACAATGACAAAATTAAGGTTGATAAAAAAATGCTTCTATTTCAAACGTTGGGAGTCGGCAGGAGTCAATTATATCTATAACCTTGTCGGTGATGCCGGGACTTTTTTGTCCTTAAATGGTTTTAGAAATAAATTTCATATTAAAACAAATTTTTTGGAATATGGGGGTGTGGTCAGAGCCATCAAGTCTGCTTTTCCTAACATTTTGCCTTTTACGAAAGGTACTGTTCAACTTCCTTTTATTCCATTCAATTTCAAGACCCTTTTGAGGGACAAAAAAGGCTCCAGCAGAATCTTAAAGGTCTTGACCTCCTCCAGGAAAGTCACTTATACATTTATTCCTAAGTGGAACTTTAGTTTGCAAATAGACTATAGTTTTTCTAAATGGTCGTTAATTTTTAATATTCCTTTCAACTGCACAATAGACACTAGACTGAGATGGTTCCAGTACAGACTAATTCATAGAATTCTAGGCACAAACAGTTTTCTTTTCAAAATCAACAAGCTGAACTCTAATTTATGTACTTTTTGTAATAATGAGGAGGAGACTCTTATCCATTTGTTTTGCTCATGTGCCGCTACCATTTCTTTTTGGACAGCAGTTGTTTCATGGATTAATTATACGACTAAGTTAAACATCATCCCTGACAATGAAGCTTTTTTATTTGGCAAAGCTACAAAGCTACAAATCTTATTTTATTAGTTTGCCGTTTTCATATTTACAAAAGGAAAATGTCTAAGAACAGACCATCCTTCTTAATATTCAAAACAGAACTCAAAAATTATTATGCCATGGACAAATTTATTTACACCTGCAACGATAAGTTGGCCAGTTTCTATCATAAATGGGATTTCTTCTCTGTTCTTTTCCAAGATTAATGTTATAAGTGTTAATTCTCTTTTAAAACGCTGTGTCTTGCTTTCACTTTTATCATATGTATGTTTCAACGATCTGATGTATGATTTTGTGAAATGTCGTAAATAAACCATTATCCCCCGGGGAAAAAAAAATAATAATAATAAAAGTTTCTTAAAATTCATTATACTATCCAAAGCTGCTGTACTTCTAACCAAGTCAGTTTTTATTGCCATTAATTTCCAGAGTCATTACCAAACGTGTACCTTTAAACTTGTCTTTCTGTTCATTTCGTGTCGGACTTTATTACGTTATCAACAACCAGAAAAATAGAAAACATTAACCTAAATAGTTTGTCGAAAATGTTCAGCAATTTCTAATTGGTCCAGAGTGATTTCATTCTTGTATACTCATCCCTATATGTTCCATGTTAAAGGTCGCGTTCCCTTTGGTTAACAACAGTGGTAAATGCCGATTACCTTTGTACCAAAGGTGCCAGACTATTAGTCTTTTCGAAATTCAAGATGGCTTCACCATTAGAAAAGTCGCTTACAGTCTAAAAAGATGGTATATCGGCCAAACTAAAGGTCAATGACATTAAAGATAGAATCATCGAGTTGAACAGTCCTGTTCTCATACAAGTAAAACAATTGTCAACAAGGAATTCTATTGCAAGGCTTAATGGCATGACGTGAGGCAAGCACCCCCTTGTGGTACTCGGTGAAAGTATCGAATTGCACCCAAATGGCTGATTTCTTTTGCATTTTCAGGGCTTGAGTTTGGGGGGGGGGAAACCAACAGGCTTGTGGCTCAAAATGTTCACTGGACCAGAATTCTTTTTTACAAGACCAGAATCACAATTCCTTCCATGAATCTCAAGCATTCTCCTGCATAAAACGCACCCAAAAAGCATGCAAACTATTTTAAATGCGATATATATTTTTTGATGTAACAATCAAAATGCCATGACAGCATGTTTATCATCAATGAGCGAATATGTAACGTGAATTTTGTGGCATTTTTAATCTCGAAATGCAATTACATTCTGCATGCAGCCAGTGTTAAAGGTATCGTACACGTTTGGTAATGACTCAAAACAAATATTAGCATAAAAACTTACTTGGTAACAAGCAACGGAGAGCTGTTGATAGTATAAAACATTGTAGGAAACGACTCCCTCTGAAGTAACGTAGTTTTTGAGAAAAAGGTAATTTCTCATTAAAATAATAAAATCTTCTTGCAAGAAGTTGTTATTCCTATCTGAAAGCACATATTGAAATTTGTGCAACAAGGGTGTTTTTTCTTTCATCATTTTCTTGCAACTTCGATGACCAATTGAGCCCAAATTTTCACAGGCTTGTTATTTTATGCATAATGTTGGGATACACCAAGTGAGACCACTGGTCTTTGACAATTACCAAACGTGTTCAGTGCCTCTAAATACCCGCGTCAGTTGTGTATAGCACAATTTACGGATATCGTCACACTCACCGTATAATGTCACTGCACCGTGTGCAAAATCCGTATTTTAGCTTATTCTGGTACAGCGAACGTGCCATTGTGCCAACTTGGGGTGGCCCCCAATCCCCCCACATTTCCCTCTGCTTACACCACAAAACTTGTGTCTATGAATGTCCAACCCTTTGTAATTACAGTTTAATTTCACACTCTATGGGACCAACTTATCACATTCTAATTTCAAACATGGTTGTGCATTACAGTTAACACATTCAAATATACCCGCGCTAAACGTAGACAAATGGGATTCAGCATCGAATGCTCCAGAACGACCTTTCTTTAAAATAAAAACGTTCACGTTCGGCAGAGGTTAGACGAGACGTGTTGTTGTTCATGGAGTAATAAGGTTTATGCAATTTATGCATGGAGGTCCCCCCGTTCCCAGATGAGGAACTGTTATTATGTCGAACTCACATGATTAGCCATGCGGACTATATTGGTCAAAATGGTAATAAAGAGAAATTGTCTTCGACCTCGACTGAATATCCAATGAAGATATTTCCTAATCGATCCCCCAGCTTCAATGTCGATTGGCTTTATTTAAATCTCACATCATGGTTCCCAAAGTAACGCGTGGAATTAATTATGCTACTAATAAAAGTCACAGATAGCGCTGTCGTATTGGCTCGTCACTTACGACAAATGCAACACTCTACACTCGTCTTGAGGATTCTGACGACGAGCAATGTATACTGTTCCAGACCACAACAACGGCATTTTTCAGAGCCAACACTCCTCCCAAAAGAGATACATGGTTGTCCCTGCAATACTTCCTTGTAGAAGTTACTTATATCCACCATGCAAAGCTTCAAACAACACTTTCTCGTATATAGGTCAAAAGCAAATTAATTGAACAACACTTCCATCATGGGTTTTCATTTGAAGTAGGCTGTGTCCGAATCAGCGGCTGTGGCTACAGCTGTGGCTGTTGCTAAGGATGTTGCTAAGGGCAGCCGATGCTTCGACACATGTTCAACGAATAAGCCTTAGCCGTAGCCGTTAATTCGGACACGGCCTAAATCATTCCAATTGGTCCTTATACCATGAGCTAATAATTATGCTAAAATAAAACATGCACACTCATAGATTCATTTTGCTTATTAAAACCGGTTGCAATGAACCGATAACGGTGACCCGCAACCCCAGAAGTTTGTAGTTAGCGAACACGAATGGTGACAACACCAATATCGAAGCGGTCCAAATTTGGATTTGCCTGAACGAGTAAGATTAATTTAAACTTCCTAAAGGCAATAATGTGCGGGAATTTCTCTTTAAAGGGACACGTTGCCTTGGATCGGGCGAGTTGGCCTATAAAAAGCATTTGTAACCGTTTGTTATAAAATGCATATGGTTAGAAAGATGTTTTAAAAGTAGAATACAATGATCTACACAAATATGTCTCGAAATTGCGTGGTTTTCCTTTTACATCGTGAACAAACACGGTCGGCCATTTTGTAGAGTCAAATTTTTGACTCCACAAAGTGATGCCTGATTTCAGCTCACTGCGGAAACTTTGAGCTCGGAGAAAATTTAAGAAGTTGACCCCTTGCATTGGCCGCCATCGCTGAGGTCAAAACAATGCGTGCACGCGTGTGTGTACCCGCCTCGCACAACTCTCAGCCAATGAGATATCTTCACTGACCTCGGTGAGTGCACTGTTTGGCTTGTGACGTCATTTGTAAGGGGTCTTTACCGTTTTAAATTCGCAACTTAACTTCTTCTTCTTTTTCTTCTTTTTTTCCACGGAGGAAATTATTTATTCACACAAAGACAACTTAACTTTATTTGCGATTGTTTTGTGAATGGAGTGAATTTATTTAGAAAGGAGTGAATTTTGGTGGTTGAATTGTTTACAGTTCTCGCTTGAATTCGTGTATCTTTTGAAGCAACCCTCGTGCTGGAGGGCGAGTGGAATATGATTGCAATGTTTATGAATAAGGTTTCCGTGTAGATTATAATCGTGCCATCATTATCGTGCCAAGTATACTTTAACAGCTGTTTCGTAAAATTGATGTAACATTTTAATTTCGGAATAATCATGGTTGTTGCACATGCCGGTGAGACTAGATCGCGAGCAGTGAAATAAAATACGCTCTTGGCGTCCGTACGTCTGTAGCAATTATTTATTTAGAGACATGAACTAAAGAAACAGGGTCAGGGCGCTTCTCTATACGGAACACTAATTATTAGTTGGATGACCATGACGTGAATGACCTGGTCACTCCTGACTTTTATCCACGGTAAACTGTCACATTGTCAAAACAAAGGAATTTACAAGCAGGAGTACCCCCCCCCCTTTTGGACTTCAGTTTAGGCAGTTTCTCTTGTTTTAACTGTTTCCTCCATCATCGTCATACTTCAGTGAACATTGACCCGGTCTCAGTCGACGGTTTTCTTGAGATTAATCTTTGGCCAACGAAGGTCTCCAATTGTGATTGATGCATTGGAAGCACGACAATCCTAAAATGTTTGACGATTTTCATGTCCTAATTAACCTTGGTTAAGTTCTTGAGAAAAAAAAGATTTATGTTGATCAAGCATTTTCAAAGAACGGTTGCATAACACGGGAGGACAAAAATCCATATATTCTGTCCGATAAATCGAACTGTGTCCTTTGCCCGGTTTCGGCAACTTCTTCCTCTCGACAAGTGACAAGCGATCAGTTATTTTCCAGAACGCGTCGCTTGATTAAATGTCGAATTCTGTATATGACTTACGAAGTGTAAACCGCCTCTTTATTTGCCTACCAAACAGCGTGAAAATTACCAAAAGATAAGGCCAGTGTAATGTGGTAGTAAAGTAAGCAGGTGGCAGGCAAACAAGAAGGTGCTGGAACTAAATTGATTCCCTCGGATCGGAACTGCATCGCGTTTAACCATTCATACCTTGGGCCTTAAGGCTGACTTTAGTGCAACGAAAGCAGAATTTGTGGCTCAATATGTGACACAAGTCTTATCATATACCCACACACCCAACACATGCACGCTCGTCTGTCATATATAGCTACAGTAGATAACACACCACGTTGATGAATGAACCGACTCGCAGCTAATCAGTGTGGGTATGGTCGACCGAGGGGAAAACAAAACAGCACCGGTTACCTCCGGGCGAGACAAAAGACTCATGAAATTGCCTGATCAAGATTGAAGGCTATCTTCAGTTCTTGAATTTGATGTATTGGGGTGTCGACTCGAGAATATTATGTATGTAGAACGCACAGGGGCGTGTTTGTGCTATGTCGCAAGAAAAAGAGATGGTGAAATGTTCAATTTATTGTGTGATGTGAACAGAATCTGGGGGTATTATTTTGACAACTCCAAATTGTTAGGTGCTCACTGAGAATTAAGTACGGGCAGGCCTGAGGTATTTTGTGTTCGTTTCAAAAAAAAATCTCATACAAAGTGTCATGTTTTTACTGTATGACTCTGGAGAATACTCTTTGCGAATGCCCACAGAGCATCCAAAAATAACATATTAAGGAAAAAATACTCGAAGCAGTGCAAAAGTCACTCCATACCTAGTACTTATCTCCGTATTTCATCAAGCTCTCTGAAGCCTCTGGACATAAGAAAAGATGAAGAACGGGGTTTTGTTTAAGGAAATGTTGGACAGCTAAAAAAGGATGAGAGGTAAGACGCTCTACATGCAACCTCGTCCCCAAGGTGTGTCGAGCTGTACGGGGTTGACCGCTCTCTCACCCTGGTAATGGATCATTTGCATATCCAAATTTTTTGGATACGTATGCATAGTCTGGCTGTGAACACGGTGAATACTGAATGAGTACAACTTAACATGTTTACGTTAGACTTTTGTACACCAGTCGTTGTCCAATCAGGGTCCAAGTAAGGAGTTTTCCTCCCAGAGTTTACTATTGTAAACATGGTTGGAAATAAAGTAAACCATTGGCATGAGGTTGCTCTACATGGGGAAAGACTACGCATAACTTTAGGATGCCTCATGTGAATAGTCTAGCTTGATCATACGTGATTCTGAGAACGTACAGAAATAAAGGCCTGATGAAGGAGACACCAAGAGACTGTGGTGCACATGTCCACCGTCTCCTCTGGAGTACACGTGTTAGATACCAGAGGTACAGTGACAGACTCGTAATTGTTACAGGTCCCCTCCTTGAGGATCGGTATGAAAATAATTGGCTGCTGTTACTGAGATGGCAAGAATACACGCGTGTAATCAAGTGACGACTGCGCAAGGTTAGACACATACTGAAATAGGTCAAGAGTATCCGCTGCTAATGTCCAGACAGTTTCGTCTGTCAGGGAAAACTATTTTTATTTCTCAGTGGAAGAAAAAGAAGGCTGGTTGGAAATACAAAACGATACTCTTCAATGTCATTGATGACATTCCTCTCAAAGCACTGATTGTTAAAATGTGTTTTCAGTGAAAGACGTGGTTGGTAAACATGTGCGATACTAAAAGGCTAAACAAAAAAGGTATAGATAGTCAGTTTGGGAAAAAGAAATGAAAGCGTTACCAAGCACGTTGTTTTGTTTACTCTACAATAAAATGATGATACAATCAGATGCATGTGAGGGGACCCATGCGGTGCGTGCCTTTACAAGGTACTTAATGCTCTAGATCTCATGAGTGGCACATAGCATGCTTCTCTTGATCACACATAGCTAGAAGCTTCTAAAAAGCTTGTTACTGGTTGTAATGAATGTGGGTAGGTGTCCCGTTTACTGTCAGGTTGTTTTAAAAGAAACGCTGGGATGGTTAGAAAAAAGTACATCACTCTGCTTCTATTTTGGTAGCGTACATTTATTTCATACATTCTGTTAGTATGCAATGAACACAACATTAAAGGCACTGAACACGTTTGATAATTGTCAAAGACCAGTGTTCTCACTTGGTGTATCCCAACATATGCATAAAATAACAAGCCTGTGAAAATTTGGGCTCAATTGGTCACCGAAGTTGCAAGAAAATGATGAAAGAAAAAACACCCTTGTTGTACAAATTTGTGTGCTTTCAGATAGGAATAAAAGGCTTCTTGCAAGAAGTTTTTATTATTTTAGTGAGAAATTACCTCTTTCTCAAAAACTACGTTACTCCAGAGGGAGTCGTTTCCTACAATGTTTACTATCAACAGCTCTCCGTTGCTTGTTACCAAGTAAGTTTGTATGCTAATATTTGTTTTGAGTCAATACCACAAACGTGTACGATACCTTTAAACAAGATTCTGTGGTCACGTTTTAGTAAAAACACTTTTTTTCTGTAACACGGTTCTTTTGTTAGCCTAAGGTTTTTGCAATGATGACGGTCTTCAAATGCCATTTCCTTCTTTTTTTTAAGAATTTCGGAGGGAAATGTCTCTTAGGAGTTGTCGGAACTTTATGGTCAGTAGGATTTCAGATTGAATCTAATCATTTGGATAATTACCGACTATGTACTTTGTTGTTAATGGGTCCCCCTTTTCAGATGATTTCTATTTTTAGCTCTATACCAACTTGTCTGGTAAAAACATGTCATCAGATAATCAGTTCTGAATTCGTCTAAAATGAATAAATGAATTTATAATGTCGCTACCGTAACTATTCTGAGATTTATCTGCCTTTTAGCTAGGTCTGTTTGGCGCTGCCTAATTCACAATGAACATAATATACATGCGTTGTAATAATTTACACCCAGTTCGACAAGTGTGGCACCAAACTACTATCCGAGAATGCAGAGTTGATGACATCTGCTCAGCTAGACAACTTATTAGAGCTCGTGAAATCTTCGACAGGAGTATTATTCAATCTGTGGTATTATAATCATGTTTAGTCCGAGATTTCTCAAGACGATATCTCAACACTTTGGGGAATCGTGCAGGGTCTTATGGCATGTAGAGTTGTGTGTTACTTTAGTGGCGCCCTCAACGCACAGCCAACAGAAATGACACAGGAAGGGAACCATAACATATTCGATACTTAATCGTTTCTGTCATTTAAAGGGTCTGTATACGTTTGGTAATTACTCATCAAATTGATGGCAATGTAAACTTACTTGGTAAGAAGTACAACAGCTTCAGATAGTATAAAGCATTTTGAGAAACATTTCACTTTGAAGTAATGTGGTTATTGAAAAAGATATCAGTTTTTATCAAAACAAAATTGAATCTGAGAAGCGTTTCTGTCAGACACGTTTCTTAGATTGTGTATTCCAATTGCAGATTATCCTTTCTGCGTGGACATAACCGCTCCAGATTTTCGGCAATATTCAAAAACGCTACCCCCTTTTGAAATGAAATTTTCACAGGTTAGTTTCATGGTATTGTCTACAACCTATAGGATTGAAACAAAAAGTGGGTTCCAATTACCAAACGTATACAATCCCTTTAATAAGATACCGTTTGTTACATCACTGTAATAGATGAGCCATTGCTTTGTACGATCATTTTGATTTCATTGAGTAAAGTAAAAAATCAACAAACAATCTGTAGATGAAAGTATATCTGTCTGAAATTTTAGATAAATTGCAAGGATTAATTTAAAGATGTAGCACAACTACGGTTCAAATGCTATTATAAATTCGCATGCCTCAAAGTGAAATTAAATGACGGTTTCGCAACACCAACATTAAGCTGCTCGGTAATTGCAGTGACAAGTTTGGACTTAAGAGGAATTTTAGTGTTCGCAATAATTAGCTTTCATCATTCAGGGAAGGCCAAGTCAACGTAGCCTTCCATCTGTGTTAATTATCACCAGACTTAGTGCCTTAAATAGTGCAATCTCAAGTGACTGCACGCCTCTTAAACGCCAAGAAGTTGCAAGAAGCCGCAACGTCTTCAACTTTCACAAGAGACTTCCCTTTTGGGGGGACCATCAAACCATCTCGACTGAAACAAACCGCACAGGAAGAAATTAATTATCTTCTTTTCCATGGTTTGGTGTAATTATAACAGTGAGTTCCTCCTTGCACGCTTCGTCGCTCTAGAAGTTGCAGGCATGGTGATCTGATTAGAGACCAATAATCTCGTATTGCTATGCATCTTCGTGCATCTTCTTGACGTGTATCAGCTGATGCACAGGGGGTGTGTACACAGCAGTATAACGCTATACACCAAAAAACGAGTACCATGTGGCATGGGCACCTGCGACGTGTCCAATGATATATTTCGGTCATACACTGCAAACATACAATCTGACATAGATACGGGGATCCTAAAATTCATCACATTTTTTCTAGCAGAATAAACTGTTCGAAACGTCGAGACCAAACCAACGGCTCTTCTCGGAGCCAACACTCCTCCCCCTTTACAGATTTACACATGGTTGATACCTCAATATTAACTACAAAATGGTTAATTTGTATATCTATGTTTGCTCCTTTGAGCAGTTTTTAATTACAATAGGGGGTTATAGATCACAATCTTCCTTATATAGACTTTATGCACATGACGTCATTTGAGTAGGGCGCTAGAGGTAAAAAGAAGGTCGCTCATTGGCCCATCCTATGCGCCGCGCGTAAATAACCGTGCGTGTTTCATTGTTTTACCTCTAAGGTGGCAGCGTGATGTTGTCAATGCATTTAAGGTCCATTATTTGTAGTGCAAGAACCTGGAAATTTGTTCGCAAATAACACATTGTATTCGAGATCTGCAAACTTTACATTACGACTTCATGCAGAATCTTTATTAAGAGAGCCATAATTTACATTTTCATAAAAAGGGTTACCATAATATTGTGTACTGTTGACTGCAGGTTCAATAAGGGTTGCACCAATTAAATGAAAATGAATCCTGTAAAGTATCAGTGTTTGAGCGTAGGAAGCAAAGCAACAACACCATGATACGTAGATGGGTTTAATTTGTTATGAAACAGGAGAGTTATGAAAATAAAAACTGATATGGGCACCAAAAACATATGATGTGACCAGGATACGGTACGCACTGTTTATTCGATACGGTCAAAATTTATGTTTTGTGACACTGTACAATAATGAATGGATGCATGCAAAGAATACGGTCGCACAGTGTCGTGTCGTTGTTCTGTCGAATATTTTACGAAAATTTACACCGTGATTTGAATTTACCCGCAGTCTGCCACATGTGTCTTTACTTGTACACTGTTCTGTTGAAAATCATGAAAAACTAAAATAAACAATATTTCATATATTACATATGAATTTTGTTGAATTTCCCCCTTCGGAATGTTAACGGTAAGTTTGCGTATTTGTTTTTGTCCGCATTTAATAATAGATATAGCCTCGTGAATAATTTGGACGAAATGTGGTATCTTCTACTCTGCCTGCTAATTGACTGCCATTTCTAGTTGGTTTGGGATCACTGCACTTCCCATCCGGAAGGCTTAATCAACCCATGGCCGTTTACCCTCTGGCAGCGATGTGCCTCACTCTTCAAAACGATATTAACAAATTAACTCCGGATGATGTCCAGTTATATATTTGCTATTCAAATAAAGAGTGTTTCGTCAATAGGAAATATCACAACGTACGCCAAAACATAGCAGCTGAGAACAACAAACTTATGCTTACCAGAATAAGGTTACCAGCCAAAAAACATATCACATATACCATGACTGGTATCCTGCTCTTTTTGCACAACAGAAAATTGTTTAGCAATATTTTCTGCTTAAAGGCACTGGACACTATTGGTAATTACTCAAAATAATTGTTAGCATAAAAACCTACTTGGTAACGATCAATCGAGAGCTGTTGATAGTATAAAAACATTGTGAGAAACGGCTCCCTCTGAAGTAACGTCGATTTTGGGGGGGGAAAGTAATTTCTCAGTAAAATATTTGAATTCATTTCGAGACCTCACGCATGAGGTCTCGAAATCACCTCTGAAAGCACACAACTTCGTGTGACAAGGGTGTTTTTTCTTCCATTATTATCTCGCAACTTCGATGACCAATTGAGTTCAAATTTTCACAGGTTTGTTATTTTGTGCATATGTTGAGATACACCAAGTGAGAAGACTGGTCTTTGACAATTACCAAAGGTGTCCAGTGTCTGTAAAGGGTGTGTACAACATTGGTAAGAATGAAAAATGCTCACAGATTTGCACATAGCTTACATGGTACAAAGATGGTCATGGTAGAAAACTTCCTTTGAAATAGTTTTGCTTGAAATGCCATAGTTTTTACGAAATGAGTAAAATAATAGTGTTTATCCTGCAGGATACATTCTGATGTTTGTAAAAAAGTTAAAACACATTAGGGGTTTTTCACCGTTTTCTCATGACTCCGAAGACCGATTTAGCTTAAACTTTCACAGGTTTGTGATTCCATGTATATGTTGGGTCACATCGAGTTTGGATACAGGTCTTTGGCAATTACCAATGTTGTACACACCCTTTAAACAGCTAGAAAAAAATGGGCAAAGTTAGTATAGACTATCACCAAGACGTCTAAGAAAAAACATGTGAAAAACTCAATCATGTAACAGATTTTATTAGGGAATTTCGTTACATCTGTACTGAGTGTTGCATCATTGTCTTTATGACAGGTGATTATTCGTTGAGTATTTATCTCTCTCTAGTTTATTATGCTAGATTTGTGTCGTATCGATTCATGTACTGGCTTTTACAAAACAGAGTAATGTAATGGCTCGGTGTGAAGCGTACTCGTTTTGCGTTTCGAGGAGCCATTCCTAACCACATTTTTATTCCGACCAGTGGAGTACGAGACTTTATTATCATGTTCCCACGACATGGTGATTTTATTAACACATCTTTTACACATCTGAGCATTTGTACACATTTTAAGTTCAGTGGCGTAACTAAGGGGTGCACATCCCCCAATTGATGTTCATGCCCCCCCCCCCCCTTGAAAATCTTGACTTTTGGGATTGGAAATTTCAAGAGATTTAATGTGATAATTTCGATGTTTTTCAAACCATAATGTTTTCCATTTACACGCAGACAATGTACTTTTTTTACTCTAACGCCAGATTATCTTACAAAAAATTGTAAATTACATAAAAGAAAGGCACTGAAAAGGGGCATGTTTAAGAACAAGGCAAACAGAAACTTGGCCAGATGTGCCCCCATAGAAAAAAATAGAGCACCCCTTAATTGTGCCCCCACGGCAAGGTTTAAGTTTCAAACAATAAAAGTCATAAAGCTGAATATTATAGTATATCAAACGCGTGTAAGACTCACTTTCCCTTCTTTGTCGTTGTTTACACTTCTTTCTGATGTCTTGTGCCTCCAATGTTTAGATTCTAAAATATCCCCTAAACCAGATATTTGTTTTTGATGCCGACTTAAATTTTCTGTTCCAGCTTACTTTTAAAATGTGTATAATGTTGTTCATTGTATAACGTCATCATCCTTGCCCTTTGTTTGTGTTTTAAGTGCAATATACCTACCACCTCACCTGCTGAAACCAAGGCAACAGCTATTGATTTATCACATTCGATGTCACATTCAATATCATGCACTATTAAAGGCACTGGACACTATTGGTAATTACTCAAAATAGTTGTTAGCATAAAAAACTACTTGGTAACGATCAATGGAGAGCTGTTGATAGTATAAAACATTGTGAGAAACGCCTCTCTCTGAAGTAACGTCGTTTTTGAGAAAAAAGTAATTTCTCAGTAAAATATTTGAATTCATTTCGAGGTCTCGAAATCAAGCATCTGAAAGCACACAACTTCGTGTGACAAGGGTGTTTTTTCTTCAATTATTATCTCGCAACTTCGATGACCATTTGAGTTCAAATTTTCACAGGTTTGTTATTTTGTGCATATGTTGAGATACACCAAGTGAGAAGACTGGTCTTTGACAATTACCAAAGGTGTTCAGTGTCTTTAATCAACTATAATAAGCTATATAATGTGTATTAACCCTTACACCGATGTGTATTAAGCACTGTATACTCGGTACTTTCCTGAGTCCTGGGAAAAAAATCCACTCGGTGGGATTCGAACCCACGACCTTCGCGTGTTGTATTATTTACTGTCAGGCAGAGAAAAGGCTTACGGTGGGTAGCTTCCTGCAGTAACATTATTTATCTTGTAAGCGGTCATATCGTTTGCACATTATGTTTTATTTCTGAAGATATTAATAGCGCACAGATCGAAACGTCAAATCGGTAAGGTTTTCAGAGCTATCACAACTCAGAAGTGATAAGTTTGTCATGTTTGCGCAACACTCACTAAAACAGTATTTTGTGCAGTTAAAGGGAAACAAAATTGTATTCACTTTAATAGCCCAAAATACTGATTTTACATATAAGGACCTTGGCAAAGAAATAACAGTCAAAGTTTCGACTGTTATTCTTCATCAACCAATCCAATTCAGCGCCCTTTGATTTCAAGTTGTCTGACAAAAAATGATTAAATGATTTGGGGTTGAACAAAGAAAAATTGTCTAGAGCGGGATTTGAACCAACGACCTCCGGATTAACGTGCCGGCTTTCTACCAACTGAACTATCTAGCCCTGTGTTGGCGGTCTCCCTATTTTGTCAACATCTTTGCTCGGGGTTCCAGTCAGAAGCCATACAACCCGTTAGCTGCCATGTAGCCAGGAATCACACCCAAGTTTACGATACAACCTGGGAAGCGGCAGCCAGGGAATCCCCTTAAGGGTATGCGACTTTTTTTATTTCAGATATCAAAAAACAATCTCGTCCCAGGGCATAGGGGCAGTTTTTCCTTCGTAAAGGGAATTTCTATTTTTTACAGAATCATTGGGCCCCGAGGCAATGGTCAGGGGCATTGAGGCGATTGCCTCCATGTGGACTAACAGGCCTGTGGTTGCTTCCACGGTTATCCCTTGATTCGACCCCAGTGATAAAAAACAAACACACAAATATCTTCATTGCAATCGAGATAAGTAATTGATAAGTATATTTTTTAATTTTCAGACATAATCAAGGTGCTTCTGGAACACAGTGTACAACTCGGGGACGCCCTCTTGCGAGCAGTTGATGAACAGTTCACCAATGCTGCACAGATGATCTGCGAATACATCAAGCAGAAAAATATCCCGGTATATGGCCTACTCATTTTTCATATTAACAACTCCCTTCATTTTAGTTACCGTAAATTTAGTCGGGAAAAAACTCATTGGGAATTTTCGCAAAGCATTTACAAAGAAAACCCTTTTTTCTTGTTTATAATAACCTGAATAATGTGTAGTAGCACTAAAGAGGTCCTTCTCAGTCAAAAATAAAGTACACATTTTTAGTGCAAAAAAATATTGCGTATAATATAATATCAGTGCATTTTTCTATGAAATATAAAGTGTGAATCATGTGGATTCAGTACTGGTGCTTTCATGAAACAAAATACATTCGATCTATCTGAAGCTTAGTCAAGGGTTCCCTATTGTTTGGTAAATTTGGGCCTATTTGAAAATCCTTTTCAAACATTTAACTTTATCTTTTTCTACGAGCTCATAACAAAATTCCCTGGCGCGTCTTTCCTCGGCTTTACAATTAAGGCGGAAATTGTAGTTAGCATGAGTTACAGAATCTGTATTAAAATATTCGAGTCTAATGTTAAAATTTAATTACAGACAATCGGGACTATTTCCAATTAATGCAGCTATGTTGAAATAAATAAATAAAGAATGTGGCTATTTGGCGGGATTCTTTTTTATCGGAAGGGGGCGTTTTGTCTCAATAAATCTCTCCTTGGGGTGGGGTTAAGATGCGTAAATAAATAACATGAGACTCAATGTATAAAACAAGCTTCTTTAAGATGTAGTTGACTACAGCCTTAATTTGATAAATGATAAACATGCGATTATAGAGGTAGGGTTGCAGGAACTCTATAGCTGATCTTAATCCTATTACAATGCATTAAAAGCATAGACCTTGACCGGATAAAGTTGATCATGGTACACTGTACAATTTATGTGATATTGACTGGAGGCAACGAGTTAATTCTCACTCTTCAATCTACTCATTACCAGACATGACGTCACATAATAAATAATTAATTCATGAGTGCACTATTTACAGTCTGGTTCTGTTTCGGAACTATTTAGAGAACGGAAACGATTTTTGAAGTGTTTCTTTTTGACAAAATCGTTAAAAACAATGGTACTACGTGCACATGCTAAACTACATGAGCATTACTGATCGAAACGTTGAGTCGTTAACCACCGGTTCTGTTCAGAACCAACTCTACTCAAAAGATATTCACGTGGTGTTACCGCAAACCTCTCTTAGTTATACCTCCACCATGCAAAGTTTCAAATCCTACAAACTACATGTAGTTATAGTTACTTTTAGTACTGGTTACTCTCAACGAAGTATACTACTTGTTAACAGTTACCAACTCTTAACAGAATAACTTCTTAGTACTGTAGTTATTCTTTTCACCATTATTAAGTTTACTTGTGTCCTGTTTTTAATGGAAGTGGCACTTTTACAGGTGTACAGCGTGCTGAGATAATTGTTTGGGGTGCACTTAAAACAATGATTATATTATATTAGATTAGATTCTCAACTGGGAACACTAAAGTGATGTTTCATTCTTCCTTGTTATCATCGGCTTTAGGAATTCCTCAACTGTCGAGCGCTGAATGGCGACTTCCATCCAGACATCACGCCCATCGTGCTTGCCTCCCACCACAACAACTACGACATCATCAAGATCCTGCTAGAGTACGGAGCAAGGATTGAAGATCCGGAATATTATGCCTTCAGCACGCAGACCCAGACCCTCCAGCACTCACTGGGTATGTTGAACATCTACCGTGCTCTAGCCAGCCAAGCCTACATCTCCCTGACAAGTGCCGATCCAATCCACACGGCCTTCGAGATGTGCGTCAAACTACGGAAGCTTTCCATGAAGAATCCGGAATTCTCGGAGCAGTTCCAGGAGTTGGCTGGTCAGTGTGAGCAGTTCGCTGCTGATATTCTGGGTCACATTCGGAACCACAAGGAGCAGACTTGTATTTTATACCACGATCCTTACCTCTGGGGAGCGTACGTCGAGGGAAATGGAGTCGGACCATATAAAGTCAAGATTGCAATCCATTATGAACAGAGAAAGGTTGGTTCCCATGCAATACTGACTCAAATACTACGTGATTCAAAAAGGGGCCAGACCAACTTCCCTCCCAGCCTCGATTTGGTTTTTTTAAAATTCCATTAGGGCCTACCACAGTTCAAATTAAATATGAAGGATCTCCAAAAAGTTAATAAACCCTGTCTATATGACGTCATGAGCTCAAACATCGCCCTCACTCAGGTAAAAAAAGACATCCAAGTTTTGTTTTATTTATTCCAAAAACCAACAGCGCGTACACACGTGTCTGCCGATAAGTTCGTTCAGAGTTTACACAATACAGTTCATTCACACTTTCGGTTTTTCCTTTAATAATGTGAAAACCAACACAATCAGGAAAAAAACGTTATCTTCAATGGCGTTGATTTCCCGTCTAAGGTGGGATTCAAACAGAGTTCATTGAGGTGAAATATTCGAAGAAAGATGCTCTATGCCAACCTGATCTCAAAACATGACTAATCAGTGATTTTAATTTTAATTTTAACTACGAAAACCTATTCAGCAAAAGTGTCAATGTGGCGACGACGGGCAACACTTTTC
Source organism: Plazaster borealis (assembly GCA_021014325.1). NCBI lineage: Eukaryota > Metazoa > Echinodermata > Asteroidea > Forcipulatida > Labidiasteridae > Plazaster > Plazaster borealis. The sequence goes on along the minus strand of CM037456.1, from coordinate 4,751,252 downwards.
ACACACTTCATTTTCATTGTATCTTTTCCTGGCTGGTCCGGATTTTTGGTCTTGATTGTATTTGTATTATCATTATTTTGTAAGCATGTCATTTTTAGTATTACCTTGTGACACTACCGACCAGGTTTTGTGTTTTTAATCCGAACTAAATGACAACTTTTCTTTTTCCAAACTGTTCAGTTTGTTGCACATCCTCACTGTCAGCAGAGGCTTACTCAACTGTGGTACGAGGGCCTCCCGAGGTGGTACGACACAAACTGGCTGTCTTCTTCCATCTTCTCCGTTCTCGTTGCCGTTTTCTTTCCAATACTTAGCATCTTGTACATCATATACCCAGGGGGCAGGATTGGAAGCTTTATGAGAGTCCCCCATGTTCAGTTTGTGTGCCACACATCATCAGGTCTGTTTTTCCTCCTCCTGCTCGGTCTTCAGTCGTCTCGACAGACGGATGATCTTGTCAAATTAGTCAACATGGACACTCGGGATGATGTGCCCACGTTTACTGAATGGCTCGTAATCTCATGGGTCATCGGTAAGTTCAAGATCATAGTATCCTATACTTGTATCCGATGTTTGGATATTTTCTTATTTCATGTATACAAACATCGCAAGACTCACACACGTACACATTACTCATGTTAATAATTAAAGAACGGGTTTTATCTAAAGTTGAAGCGGTTAAAAGTAACATCAACTGTCCACTGAACAAATTGTTCAGCATCAGGCTAAGAAATGATAGGAGATTACAGATTGCTGTCCTTCTCCTTAATATTCAGCCCATGCGTTAATCTCGTTCTGCTATAAGACAATATTATTGTATATTTCAGCATAGTTTTTGGTACTGTTTCATTATTTTCTGACTTGCATGACGTGTGAAAGGAAAGTGTCCTCCAGGACCAATACACTTAATTGAATTGAATTCAAGAGTGGATTTTGCCACATTGACATAATCCACTCGTGAAAGAAATAACAAATGAAGAAATTTGACTCTCTTTATGGGTAAAGATGACTAAAAAGAAAAGGCGGATGGGCAACACACTGCAAGAATTATGATAGAGGTAGATATTCAATTACATGTGACCCGCTCTGCAAAAAATGGCCCTTATGTCGCAAATTTTACACACATTGATGGAAAGGCCATACACGCTTTAATTTGGTGTATGAGTTAGCTTTGTAGCATTTTGCAATCTGGAGATAAACCCAGCTTTACATATTAAAATCCTTCATTTTTTTCAAAATTACTTGAGTGACTTCAGGAGAAAAACCTGTTTAAACAAGTGCAGTGAACCAAGAGATTAAAAATTAGATGTAGCAAATTGTTTTGTAAAGTACCCTAGCAACAAACACTTTCCTGCTGATTAATATGGGTCTACAATTTTGACCAACTGTTGTTCATGGCTCTTAAAATATTATACTAAAATATGACACTTTATGAAGCATGGGATTGCATGTTTTTTATTAATTTGCATAATGTATTAAATCTGAATTTAGAGTCCCTTGAAAGAGACAACAATCCATATAACCAGCCTAATATTTGTTGACATACACCAAATAGAAAATAACGCGAATGATGGTCCAGCTCAACTCCGATGGTATTTTCATTATATTTTCAAAATTCGAGCTGCATTGAACTGTTTTCTTTTGTGTTTTACTTTAAGGTTTAACTTGGGCCGAGATTAAAGAATTATGGTACTACGGTTCAAGATATCTCAAGGATCGGTGGAATATATTGGATTTCCTAACCCTCTCTCTGTATTGGGCATCAATCGCTCTGAGGGTGGTGGTTTACGTACAGGTAGGTTTCTATAAAGACATCAAAATCATCGGACTGAAAAGAGTCGAAATTTAAAGGGAAAAAAACCAAGACAAACACGTTTTCAAATAGTTACAAGTGCATGGTTATAGGAAACGGTTGGTATAAACTGTGCAAGTCTCGCGCGTATTCGAACATTGGGACCCGTTAAAAGTGCTCGAGTTTGTTTTCTTCGCGCGTTAAAGCAATGTATACGTGGGACCAAACTGGTCCCACAAAATGTTCGAACATGCGCGAGACTTGCACGGTCTATTGAGATAAACCGATTTTCACAATGCAGTTCATTGATACCTACTTTACTTTTGGTTATTTCACAAAAGTAAATGCTCAATCACAGATTGCAATCTGTATTATATAGTCAGTTGATTGATTATAATAGTCAATTTAAGATACCATCAATAATATAGACCATGTGAACTTTGTTTACAATAAGTGTGACCTTGTGCATTCTTTGGGTATTCTGGCAGGCAAGGTTCTACACAGGTCCTATGGGAAAGTTGACATTTTGTGTCATAATTTCCACATAAATCCAAGAATTATGAAAGTAAAAGCTGGACAAGTTTTGAGATGTGCCCCCTTTCATCATATCAAAAGTTGATAGGAATTAGACAGTGCAATCTCCATAAAACATAAGATTTTATGTTTTATTCCATTAGTCTGTGTACAAATCGTGCCTGCAGGAAGTCCAGGCTCTGTGGCTCTTTTGTAAACATGTGATGTCAAAGGTCACATCGTCTATATACTGACCTTTATAAGGGGCTAAAGATGGAAAAGCGGTTCTCCCCAAAGGTGGGCAACCTTGACGAGTGAAATTATAGAGGGCACTCTAAAAACCATAAGAGCAAACTAATCGATTCTAGAGCCTAAATAACTCTTCAAGGAACCATGATCCAGGAACCATGATCCAGGAACCATGAGATAAAATACTATAATCTACCTCTACCATACAAAGGCTTAAATGACAAGGTTCTGTATACGTTCGGTAATTGGAACCTACTGTTTGTTTCAATCCTATATAGTTGTAGATAATTATACCATACAACTAACCTGTGAAAAATTCATTTCAAAAGGTGGTAGCGTTTTTGAGATATTGCCGAAAATCTGGAGCAGTTATGTCCACGCAGGAAGAATAATCTGCATTGGAATACACACTCTGAGAAGCGTTACGGCCGAAACGCTTCTCAAATTCAAATTTTTTGGGGGGAAAAAGTGATATATTTTTTCCATAACCGCAGTACTTCGAAGTGAAAAGTTTCTCAAAAGTCATTATACTATCCAAAGCTGCTGTACTTCTATAAACCAAGTAAGTTTGTATTGCCCTTAATTTTCAGAGTCATTACCAAACGTGTACGATACCTTTAAGACCTATACACTCTGTTTTAATTGTGTACCATGTTTAATAGGCTGATACCAGGAGGGAGCTCATGCTACCTGGCACAGAGATACCATACACGACGCCGATGAACTATAACCTAACCTACCCTCCTGACGACGAGGACTCCACAAACACACCAAGTGGAGAGATGCCGTACAACGTATCCCTCGGCACCGACATCACAACCACAGGAGAACCCATGAACTTGGAGCGTCTCTATCAATCCATCTTGGTCATCTCGTCTAAAATTGAAGAACTGAAAACTGATCGCGATGAAAACGACGAGGAGGTGGACCAGCAATTGGTGATGCTCAATCGGGTGGTCGTGGAAATGAATGACACGATGGCGACGTTCATCAAAAGCCAACTGGAGGTAGATGATACTGGAGGAAGCAGCACGAGAGCTGGTGGCAACTCACCACGACGGAGGGCCGGTTCAGGGGCCGGTGGCCCAGGTTCCAGCATATTCCTCCTGAACGATTATATGAAACCCAATAGTACGGGAAGAGCGAAATGGAAACCCTTCGATCCAATGCTGATCTCGGAGGGGCTCTTTGCAATAGCTAAAGTACTGAGCTTCCTGCGGCCTATTAGTCTTACTGTTATGAATCGACACGTTGGGCCCATGCAAATATCACTTGGTGGTATGATGTTTGATATCACCAAATTCATGCTCATTTTCTGTTTTGTCCTGTTCGCCTTTTCTCTTGGTATGAATCAACTTTACGGGTATTACGCCACCATTAAACACAAGCTGTGTACAATTGAGGACGAAATGTCTTGTAGGATGTATTTTAGCACGTAAGTTGTACTTTTACTTTTACTTTAAAAAATAAATATTGACCTTCAGAAACACTTGTATTGATAGTGTGACTACACGAATGGATAATAATTCAGATCATGCTTAAAGGCACTGGACACGTTTGGCTCAAAATAATTATAAGCATAACAAATTACTTTGTAACGAGCAACAGAGAGCTGTTGATAGTATAAAACATTGTGAGAAACGACTCCCTCTGAAGTAACGTTTTTGAGAAAGAGGTAATTTCTCACTTAAATATTTGAATCTGAGAAACACTTCAGGCCTGAAGCCTTTTTCAGGCATCTGAAAGCACACAAATTTGTGCAACAAGGGTGTTTTTTCTTTCATTATTTTCTTGCAACTTCGATGACCAATGGAGCCCAAATTTGTACAGGTTTGTTATTTTATGCATGTTGGGATACACCAAGTGAGAATACTCATCTTTGACAATATTACCAAACGTGTCAAGTGCCGTTAACAGGGCAAAGAAACATCAATGTCTGAATTGGAGTTTCCCTTTGGAATGACAATGACTACGGTAACGTTGACATTAACGAAAGTGACAATGACATTGACATTATACAAACAAAATATCATTTTGAAGATTCTTTGTACGAAGACAATGTTTTTAAAGAGGGGCAAATGTAAGCTGCCTTGCAGCACCTGTTTCTTCTTTTAATTCAGTCATTGAAAGTACAACATTCTATCATTGCATCAATTTGCTCTCGATACCTGTGTCCGGCCGTTCTTAAAGATATCATGCACATGACTTCATTTGAGTTGGGCGCTCTACGCTAGAGGTCAAAGGCATTGGGTTGCCCATTTGCTCATCCTCTGCGCCGCGCGTCTAAGATGGTGCCGTGATGACGTCAGTGCATATTGTCCTTTGTTTAAACGGCAGTAGACCAACCTCGTCCCATGGTTTACTTTATTTCCAACCATGTGTACAATAGTAAACCCTGGGAGGGAAACTCCTTACTTGGACCCTGATTGGACAACGACTGGTGTACAAAAGTCTAACGTAAACATGTTAAGTTGTACTCATTCAGTATTCACCATGTTCACAGCCAGACTATTCTAATTTGCATACGTATCCAAAAATTGTGGATATGCAAATGATCCAATACCAGGGTGAGAGAGCGGTCAACCTCGTACTGCTCGACACACCTTGGGGACGAGGTTGGCGGTAGACCTATTTTCTGAATTTCTGAAGTGCATAGCTTATAGGAAGAATAAAACAATAGTATGTGTTTTGTTCCAGTCTTCCGGAAACAATGGGGACTTTGTTTTGGGCGCTATTTGGTCTTCCTGATCTCGACATCCTGGACCTGAGGCATGCGAACCACACCTTTACAGAGGGTGTGGGCACGGGATTGTACGCTGTGTATCACATCATTGCTATTGTAGTGCTGATGAATGTACTGATTGCTATGATGAGCAATACGTATACACGCATTGAGGTAGGTTTTGATGGGGTTTTTTTATTTAAAGGGGGGGGGGTGTTTTTTCTATACGCCAGCCCGAAAACAAACAAACGAACAAAAAACAAACAAACAAACAAACAGAAACAAAAAAACACACAACGACAACATCTATCAACTACAAATCGTCAACTCACATCTCTTGGTGTTTCTACTCTCACAACTTTTGAACCAAAGGTGGTATCAACATGGAGTTTTAACAGTATTAAAGCATAGATTATGCTCTTTTCAAATGTATAAAAAAAAATGAAAAATGACCTTGGTCGACAAACGACCCATTTTGCTTGATCGCATCACATTAATTTTACGAAAGCCGGAGACAATTTTGCAGGAAATAAACGCCAGAGGAAACCTTTCGAAAACCCTTTCACACGGAGTCCACGTTGTTCGCAAACATGCGAACATAGTTTGAAGGAGGAGGATTTTTTTTGCTGTTGTGTAGATGTCCTTTTAAAGCCTCCATACATTGTCACATTACCATACAGGAAGATGCTGAGATTCAATGGAAGTTCTCAAGATCTAAGCTGTGGATGACGTATTTCGAGGGTCGAGGAACCATACCACCCCCATTTAACGTCGTCCCTTCACCCAAGACGTTTGGGTACGTCTGTAAGTGGATCTGGGACAGGTTACATGGAGCACAGTCTCGACAGGAGAAGAAGGTACTTATACCATTTGTCATACTTTGAAGCATGTAAGACTAATTGCATTATGACGCCACGAGCTCAACAGCGCCCCCATGATTAGTCTATAGTAAATATAAATAGTCGAGTCTTGAGCAAAGACTAACCCTGAAGTAATAATAATAATAGTGACAATTTATATAGCGTCCATCCATGAAACATGATCCTAGGCGCTTAACCATAAGAAGAATAAAAACAATCTATATACGGTTTTAAAACTTTAGAGAAAATACATTAAAAAGGTAATTATCAGTTACCGGTACACTATAATATAAAATCAGTAAAAACAGTTAGGATAAATACTAATTCAAAAACCTGGCATTGTTAAAAGTAGGTACTAGTTCTAAAAAAAGGTCTAAAAAAACAAGTTTAACAAGGTTTGTCTTAAGGCCATCCTTGAACCCATCAACATTGTTGGCTTCCCTAAGTTGCTTATAGGAAGGTTAGATACAAACTATACATTGTGACTGGTTTTGATCACTCATTCGATAAATATTAGTGTTTGAGGTTCACGAAATCAGGGTTCTCAAATCGTTTATAAATGACCGATTGTAACAACCTCTACTTTACAATTATTTACTTTTTAGGAGAGAAACAAAGCGTTTATGGAGGAAAGAGAAAAGCAATATAGGGTAAGTTTCGAGTTTGCAGAAATGTGGTTTCTTCTGGCTCATACCCCAAGTGAAATGCATTTATATACACGACCCCACTTGACCTCTCCTTCCGATCTAAATAGGAAGTTACCCACACAAAAAAGATTTGTACACAAATTTGAAATATTTATACACCAAATGTGAACGCTTTGTATGTCTTTGTCTTTGTGTATGAAACATCAATGTAGCGCAAACTTTCAAAATAAATATATTAATCAAGATTCAAAAGTTCTCAAGGTTATTTGAAACATTGTAAGTACTTTTTAGAAACAAGATTGGATTAAATTGGTCAGAGTCTTAGATTCGGAAAGTGTTCCCCCCCTTCAATTATTTGAAAATAACATTATACTTTATATAATTTTCTGATTGTCAGGACATCATGGGTAAGCTAGTAAGACGGTACATCTTTGACGCCAAGAGGGACGACGAAGAAGGAAACCAAGAGCAATGGGTCAACCGCATCAAGCAAGACATCTCAGGCTTCAAGTATGAGATGTTCGAGGCCCTCTCAGGGATGGATTCTAAGATGCAAGACATGGAGACCAGGATAGCTAACGGACCGCCTGATACTGCCGTTGGGACGGAGATGTTCCAAAAGATGCATGACTTTGTCAAGAAACCCCTCTCCCGACCAGACAGTATGGAGTCTGTCAAATCAGGGTGCGAGGAACTCTGTGCTGCCGCTTCTCAGGATTTGCTTGATTCTAGAAACTCACATCTAAATACGTCAGTGTATGATACTGGCGAGTTGGAGGGACCTTCATCCAACAACCGATACAAGCCCAAATCACCATCATTACCAGCCAATATTGCCTCGTACATGTACCCACCAGAGTGGGAGAAGTATGAACCTATCCGCTTCATTGATGAGGATCCAGAAGTGCCACTATTGGGAAGTCCAAGGAACAGCATCAGCAGTAATAAAAAGAGAGGGAGTAGTCGACGAAGACGAAGGCACAGTGCCACTCATCTAAATCACATAGGCAGTATTTCACGCAATAATAAAGACGTTGTTGAAAACTTGCTGGAGAGCGCCACCAAGGTTTGACCAATCCCTCTCCTCCTCATTTTTAACCAGCTTGTTCAGACAATTTTGAGGAGTCGTTTCTCTTCTCTAATACTGCCCAAACAGGTGGCAGTAATGACCTCTTCGTCAGCAAGATTAAGGTCATCCTTATAATATATTTAGGTTATTCATGCTAAGATTTTGTATGTCTAAATATAAGGAAATTGTAATTTTAACAGATTTATACATATTTATCTTGTTTTAATGCATGTTCCCCGTTAACGACTATTCTATTTATTATTACTTCCTTATATATACAAGAGTAGTTGGAATTATTGGTAGTTTGTAGGATTTATTCCTGTAATTATAAAGAACTGATTTGTGTTGGTTTAGATGTCGTAATTTAACGTTTGTTTGAAATTTGAGAAGCTGAGAAAAATTCTAAAAATTATTGGATGGTTGCTTCAGGCATTTTACATAGATAAAAGGCTATAAATGAGTATACATGAGATAAAGTGTATGTCCTTATTTACATATTTTTTAAAGGTTTTGATGAAACATGTCATTATTTGAAAGAAAACTTACAAACTGAAAAAAATTACTATCGAATCAAGTAGACGTATAAATCATAACTTTTAACTGTATGCATACCCATTACTTTTTAAACAGAGGCGTACAAAACGGAAGCGTTTGAAGAAATCCGTGTGTTCGTAAAGCAGTGAATCCATCTCAGTGATGACGTAAAAAATGACGTAATAATTGCCTAAATTTATGAATTCACTTCTCCTGAAACTGTAAAGTAACGTGCACAGATCAAACACTTCCAAGGTATATAAACAAAAAATATTATTAAAGTCCACCGGTTTGTACAGAACAGTTATCATTCACTATACGCGGAGATGTTGTTTTATAAGATTTCGCCGTGTTGAACTATTTGATGAACGTTTTTCATACCACAAGTTTGGGGGTAAACCTCTTCAATCCGACGTAAGTGGAGCGAGTTTATACAGGGACGGTAGAAAATCTATTCGATGATTGTAATTCGTCTTTTAAATTTTCAATGATTTATTTGCTCCACGTCAATTTGTAGAGCCGATATTCTAAACCTATTTAATGTAGACTTGTTACATATATAAATAAACATATAAATATTTCAATGATTTGTAGGAATAGTATAAAACGGTGTTGCTTGTGTATTTAAAAACTACCTGAGTAACACAAGTCCTTTGCAGTACTTTAAAGACAATGAAGAATCACAGAATTCGAATTTTCCAGCCATTATGTCTGGCTATAATGTAGGCAATTAGAGGCGATTTCTAACTGTAGATTGTCAGTGTGGGTAGATGCTAAGGAAACAAGAGATTTGGGAGATCGAGGTAGAAATTGTTAATTTTGAAAACTTGTATAATAAAGTGACTTGAAATAAATGCCTAAACATGATATAGAAGTGCATACATAACATCAATCCTCTAAAACAAATCAATATGATAACGCCGTAATGCTTTCTAAGTGCAAGGTTCGAATGGTTAGTTGTTGCTTTTCATTCGGCGGTTTTATTTGTTAGGTTCTCTTCATTTGGTGAGATAAATATCTTTACAGAAGTTAAAATAACTACAGATGCAATCACTTGAAGATATCAAGAGAAGTGTAAAAAATAACTTAACATTTTCACTATTTAGTAAGCAATTTGTTTAGATGTTTTGTTCTTATTTGAAACATCGTCCAAGTTTGTAGGATTTTACCTTTGTGTGGAGCATTTTCAAGATACGTGTGTGGATGAATTTTGTCAACAATGTGAGAGACTAAAGGAGAGAGAGAACAAATCGAAATATTTAAAGAGGTAAAATTCTGCCCAAACAAATCCTGGACTTTTGGTATGGTCTCTGAAGTAAAGCTACAAATGCGGGTGTTAGGTTGTTCTCTGACACTTCAAACTTCTCAATTTGGGCGCGCCATTTAAATTTCTCTTTAATTAACAGGTGATGAGAGTCATCGCTGAAAAAAAATCTGAAACTAGGGTCAAAATGTTAGGTGGTATGTTAGAAATGAAGGCTTTTTTACGCCTTTAGGTTACACCTTGAGTTGTAGATTTCAAGGTGCTTCGGATAATGTGTACAGGAAGCTTCAGCTTGAGAGAAGATCAAAGAGCATGATTTCTCCACATCTGGAGAAAATAACAGCTCTTCTTTTTTCACCAGGCAGACAGAAAAAAGTCTGAATTCAGATAACAGTCTGAGATCTCTCACCCCTGTTTTGAGAAATAATCATGGATTTTGGGATTTTTAATGCACTGGCTAACCGGTCGAATATTAACTTCCAGGAACAAAGTTTAAAACAAATTGTCCTTACGTTTCATAGATTATTTCATCAACTAGTCTTCGATTCATTAACTTTTGAATATTATGAAGTTTTAAAAAAAATACAAAAAATTATTTTTGAAATTATATCGTAATGTGCAACAGCATTTTCGATTCAAAATGAAGAAAAGTATTAATTAATTTACAGTTTTAATTAAATTAACAGTACGTTTTCTAATTTATTGCAGTTTATTGTTTGTGTTGGAGTTGGAGAGATTAGCATAGTCCAGAAAATGGAGAACTGCTTGTATAACTTTTTATTAGATGTTAAATAGTATTATGTTTTTGTGTATAGCGTTCCTACCATGCATTTAACTTATTTATTTATTTTTAGTATCACAAATGTTTATTCAACCTCCTCCCGTATACGGTTCACATTTTCAAAAAAAAATGTGGACGTCTGATAATAATGTGACATCATAGTGTGATTGTTAACGCAAGGAGGAGGAAAATACGGCAACTTCAACGATGACAACTTTCTATGAAGCTAAGTTATGAATCAAGGATTTAAGTATAAACATGTAATCATACTGCACTGTTAATTGGGCAAAAATTGGATCCATATCATTGTCCAACAAATCAATTTTCGATAGACCTCATGCATGCACATGACATCACCAGAGCCGTGTATTGAGGGAGTTGCGACAACTTGCGATTAGAAGCCATTTTGTCTCCAAAAAATGCATTGGCGAATACAGGGTGCCAGACTAGTCTGCCCATTGGGTTGTACTGCATTTGGAACAAAATGGCGTCCAGCAACCACGTGACCGGAGAAAGCTGGTCCCTCCATGTCGCAACTCTCTCAATACACAGCTCTGGACATCACTGAAGTGGAGCGCCCTCACCTCATTGTAAAAACGCGGTTGCTCACTGGCCCATCTGCGCGCCGCGCGTATAGTTGGAGCGTTTCCACTTCTCATCGTCTTACCGTCTTACTGCGGTGAGGTCACGTCAATGCAGAGGTCTATGTATAACTTCAAGATTTCGAGAATACAATTATAGTTGAGGTGTATCTTTTTTCGAATCGTCAGTACGCTTGGAAAACAATTGGCATTTAAAATTATACTCACTTGACCAAGTAATTATGTAAACTATAGTCGTCTCTATTTCTTATTATTTTTTCCCAATATACTGCTCTTCGTATCAAACATTGTATCATTCAGGCCTGCAAAATCTAAGGAAGAATTTGAATTGAATTTAGTTGACCTAAAGACGTTATGTGACAGTGAATGGTTGCACATACTACCGATCGAGTTCTGAAGAACGTGAATTATGGTCGTATAAATCTCAAGAACGTCAAGAACACTTATTATTGTAACTAAAGTGCACCACGCTGACTCCAATTACGATCAAACTCTTCAACCAAACTGAACCTATATTGAATCTTAAAATCAATCCCGAAGGAAAAGTTCTGCGTAGCTTCTTCTTCTGTTTTCTCTTCATCAAATTCTCATCTAATGCACCAATAAATTTATTAGTACTCCGTCACGACAAAGGCTTTACAACATCTTTATATCACCTAAATTGCTCTTGGATTTACAGCTTCATGTACCGTAATGAAAGCTGGTAAGAATAAACATTGCCTACAAAATTATGCATCTCCGTAACTCTATTAAGTGGGTCATCTTCAAGACAAAGACATTAGACTCGGTCATTTTCCGGCATCTTCAAGATTTTAAGAACATGTGCATGATCGTAGACATTCATCTGAACGTTTACTGATGAAGGATAACAGTTGTTGACCAACAGACCAGCATTTTTTTCTAAAGAAAGGAGAAAGGGGCGGTTCCACTGCCCCCATATTATTGCACTTCACATTTCATTTGTAAATAGATAAATATTGAAGATTAGAGTTGGTTGGAAGGATGTCTAGGACGTTGCCATGGTAACATGCCGCGGGTTCGGTTTAGTTCATGGTATAAGGACAATGTGAAGGTTACAGAGTTTGAAGAAACATGCAAAAGATTACTTTTCCTAGAAAAATATCACATAATTTGTCTTTAGCTTTCAGGATTTCATATAAATTAACTGTTCGGGTACTTCTTTCTACCTTCATCCATTGTTTGGTTGTATCGTTTGTTTTTGTCAAATTGATTATCAACTGTTTTGATCATAAACTGTAAACGAATTGTACAATAAGTAGTGGATCGAGGTTGTTTTTCTAAATATGTAATGGGTCTGAACAACTCCACACATTATCTAAGCAATTATTCGAATAAATATTGTATTAAAATATTTATGGAAATGTAATGCTTCTTACACAATGGGAGACGTTGCTTTATGTATTTTGTTCATTTTTTAAAACCGAGTGTCACGTCTGTGTTTAATTAACTGATTTATAACTAAAGGCACTGAACACGTTTGGTAATTGTCAAAGACCAGTGTTCTCACTTGGTGTATCCCAACGTATGCATAAAATAACAAGCCTGTGAAAATTTGGGCTCAATTGGTCATCGAAGTTGCAAGAAAATGATGAAAGAAAAAACACCCTTGTTGTACAAACTTGTGATAGGAATAAAAACTTCTTGCAAGATGTTTTTATTATTTTAGTGAGAAATTACCTCTTTCTCAAAAACTACGTTACTTCAGAGGGAGTCGTTTCCTACAATGTTTTATACTATCAACAGCTCTCCGTTGCTTGTTACCAAGTAAGTTTTTATGCTAATATTTGTTTTGAGTCATTACCAAACGTGTACGATACCTTTAAGGATATACAAGAAGTCGATTGACAACTATGAACACTGAATTTTGTTGAGGGCTTTTCTCGGTGAAATGCATTCAATTGACGTCTCTACCTTATTCTCCAATTTCTTTGGCCTCAAAAACATTACCGTTTAAGTTGAATATCGCCCTCTTGCGGTTTGATCAATCTGTTATAAAATCTGTATAAATGTATAGATTGGCAGGTTCGTACGTGTATCGTCGTTCGGCTATGTTGTGTTCCAACAAGAGGAACAATAACAAGACCCATATTACCCAAGTTTATCACCTAACTATGAAATTCCTTACCCCGTCTAAATTTGTTTGTATTGATATGGACGGTTTTGCCGCCCCGTCCAAGTAAGACTCAACTCAACAAATAACGCAAATGGAACATTTGTTTTCTGAACTAAGACTAAAGAGTGTTTTATTTAAATACAAAATGTGTATTTACAGACGAGAACGAAATCTTAGTAAGCAACGGGTTGGACGCTGGACAACTCGGAGGCGCACCTGAATGACACAGACCACGAGTCGACTGCGCACGTACATTTTATACTACTGGGTATTACATAATAACCATGGAGGTATTTCCATCTCGGTACAATAACCAGGTGTATATCGATAGATAGCTAAACATGTGAAATGAATCAGCCAGTGGCTAAAATACACAAAAGAAATAGGTCAGGGTGTCGAAGCGTCATCACAATATTATTCACAATTGTATTGTAGGAGGTCCTGTATTCGGGGTGCCCCTCATAAATCAATGCATAAGTTTCACGTCACTGCGCGTGATGTACACCACCCCTAGAGACGAAGTAACATTTTCTACTTGCCAAACATCGAGTCTCCTCTTTCTTGACCTAAACTTACAGACAGGTAACCTTCCACCGTTAAGTTGTACTTGTAATATCAATTCAAAGAAAAAGCTATGGTACCCCGAAAACCGGCGACTGGAGGATATCTGTATATGCATGCGATTTTCTTCTAATTCAGAAACGCTGCTATTGCTAGTGCATCCTAGGATATTTTTTTTGGTGGGGCATTTTCCTTTTAAAAAAAGGGGGGAACTACGCACTCATAAAGATGTACTCTTGCGCTTCAGTCTAATTCCGGCCTGGAATATTATACACAGAGGCCATGGAGGCCATGGATCATGGTCTCTGTTGCCCCTGGTCTTGAGCCTTGTTGGTGCCCCTTAACATATAACAAGTTTCCCAGACTTTAAGATTTTCCAAAGGAAGTGCCCTTAATACACAACAAAAATGGCCTTGCACTCTCAAAGAAGAAGTTCCAGGTCAGCTAATTTACCGGTAGTGCAAGACAACGACAACTTGACGTCTAGGTATAGAAGTGTTATGGACACACGTGCCACTGTGCATTCATTTCATGACGTTAGAATAATTATTTGGAAAGAGTCCTACCTGAAAGTAACTTGTTCTTTTCCTCGCAATTCGTTAGCTGTTTCCCTTCCACAGTTGCTGCGCTAAAACTCTCTCCCTGTTCCATGATAAATTCCTCGTGTTATTAACATAAATAGACGAAAGCAACAAACACTCACAGTACTCCATTATTGTCGTCTTTTCTTTGCTGGCTTTTTGTGTACTGCCCAAAAATGTAGAAAAAAGAAATGGCACATTATCGTCTGCTTAACAGAGGAATGTTGCACACCTGTGGACGAATGAGCGTCTCAACCAATTAAAACTGTTTTAAGTTAGCCTTCGGTTTCTGCCAAAGCCTTTGCAAGAATGAAAACGATTCGCTTACAGTTCATTGACCGTTCCATTCTGTACTATGGGGAAGTAGGTGATTTTTTATAATTCTCTGTGCTTTATACAACACAATTATACTACATGAAGCATATAGATATTCACAAAAACCTTTCTCGCAAACCTTTTGTTCAAAAAAGTGAAGTTAATGTAAATTAAAGCTGTAATATTCCGGAGCGCATCATGGTGGTTTTTTTTTAAGCTTTTAACTCAACCCTACATAACAATGTTTATTTCCTAGAGCAACTAATTAATGCTGGGTTAATGTCGTGCTGGAACCAGTGAAATTAATGTCTGGTCCCCTGTCTTTATCCCTTGATGGTTGATGGTAGTAGCATGGAGGGTACCTCCATGGTAGTAGTGAGCTGTTGTTGCTTTGTATTTTGCCAACCAAGGTTGGAAAACTATGGGAGGCTATCAATGCAAAGCAAAACAGATGGCCACAGTTTAATACACAAATATTCAAAAATAGTGTTGAATTTGTTGAAAACAAAGCAACTAATCATGGGATGTATTTTTTGTTAATTGAAAGAGTGTTGAATTTTGACACAACATCTGTTAACACGATTTAATGTTTTGCTAACATTCAGCCGTTTCAACAATAGAAATGTCTATTCGAACCTATTTTTGCGAGACGGAGTAATCCAACTTTCATGGAATTAGAAATGGTGAATAGATTCAGGTTATTTCTTGTGTTTCTTTTTATAATGAGAGTTATCTTAAATTTGAAGGTAGTTTACTGATTACAGGGTTACACTGAATCATTTACCATGATGAAGTTTGTAATTGATGTCCAAAGCTTTCCTATTATACAAACGTTCACTCTGAACAGTACGCCACCGTTTTGTTTACAACTAATTTTTCCTGGTCAACACAGCAGGCCCCCCGTCTCTATACTAAATAAATACAAAGGCCACATGTCAAGTTCGAAGCAGCAGGTGAGCCACGAACGCTGCAGTAGCGTTTACAATAGGCAGTGCATTTCAATCAATTATAAACTATACAACAAGTGGGTGGGATTGAGCAGTTTTATGTAAACTTGCTAATTAGCCATAGACGACTGACTAATAATCTGTTTGGATCATTGAGCACGATGTAGTGCCTTGATTTTTTTTTTTTTTTTTTTTGGGGGGGGGGGGGGTTTAACAAACTCATAAGGATAACATCATGATTTACATTAGGCATGCATTTAGGCAACCTAAACCAAAACTACTAGATTTTATAAAATGGTACTTTGAGGTTTTCTTTTAAAGCACATACACATGTATGTCACATTGGTAACTGTCAAAGACCTGGGCCCAATTTCATAGAGCTGCTTAAGCAGAAAATATTACTTAACAATTGTCTGCTAAGCAGAAATGAGCAGGATACCAGTCACAAATTGTACATGTGACATGGTAGTTTGGCTGGTAACCGTATTCTGGTAAGCGTTATTTTGTTGTGCTTAGCTACTTTTTGTGCTTAAAGGAACATTACAGAACTGGTTTTTGCTAACAAAACAGTTAAGCACTTTATATAATCCACCATATACATAAACTGACAAACCTGTGGAAGTTTGAGATCGATCGGCCATCTGGGTCACGAGAAAATAGTGAAAAACCGTTTACACATTTGCATGTGTTATACAATGCATGAATAAAACGCTCATGAGCGACAAACTCCAATCGGAAATTAGTTTTATTTATTTCTCATCAAATATGGCATTTCAGACAGAAATATTTCTAGGGATGTTTTCTACTATCATCATCATTAGACCGTGTAAGTTTTATGTAAATCTGTGATCTTAAAGAAAATTTTAATTACCAGTTCTGTAACGTTCCTTTAAGCAGCTCTATGAAATTGGGCCCAGTAATATCCGCACTTGATGTGACCCAACATATACAGGGAATAACAAACCTGTGAAAGTTTAACGCAAATGTACAACATTGGTAATTGTAAAAGACCAGTATCCACACTTCATGTGACCCAACATATACAAGAAATTAAATAAACTGTGAAAGTTTAATCTAAATTGGTCTTCGGAGTCATGAGAAAACAGTGAAAAAACCCATTATATAATTTCAACCAACGGATTTTATCACCAGTGATAAAGACTAATAAATTGTTTTACTAATTTCCTGAAAACTATAGCATTTCAAGCAAAACTATAGACCATGTGAACTTTGTTTACAATAAGTGTGACCTTGTGCATTCTTTGGGTATTCTGGCAGGCAAGATACTACACAGGTCCTATGGGAAAGTTGACATTTTGTGTCATAATTTCCACATAAATCCAAGAATTATGAAAGTAAAAGCTGGACAAGTTTTGAGATGTTGCCCCCTTTCATCATATCAAAAGTTGATAGGAATTAGACAGTGCAATCTCCATAAAATATAAGATTTTATGTTTTATTCCATTGGGCAGTGTACAAATCGTGCCTGCAGGAAGTCCAGGCTCTGTGGCTCTTTTGTAAACATGTGATGTCACAGGTGCACCATGGCCATTTTATGTAAGTTATGTGCAAATCTGTGAACATGAATAGTTTCAACCTTATCAATGTTGTACTTTAAAGCTCAATCAGTCATTGGAGTCACAAGAAAAAAAGTGGACACAAATCCTTAAATGTTTTTACTGTTTTCAAACATTGAGTTTGGGACTCACAGGATCAAAACTAATTGTTTTACTCATTTCTCAAAAACTTTTGTATTTCAAGCAACAAGGGAAGTTTCCCACCATGACCATCTTTGTACTATGTAAGTTGTGTGCAAATCTGTGAACTTTTTAAGTTTTTACTCTTACCAATGTTATGCACACCTTTAAAACAATCCGTCAATTTTTAAGGGTACCTCACTTCATGTTCTGAGTACAACTGGTAAAATTGGTTGATTTCAGTGAGTTGAGTGATTAATCACCAAATACCAAATACATATTTCATGCCGTGCAGTTTGAAGTACCAGGGCCAGCTTTAAAAAAAATAACTACAACATAAAAAACCCATTTCTTCAGCATTGTAACATCCATTTATAAATCTGTCAAACAAGTTGATGTACTTTGTGCGTTTAAAACTCACACTTCAAATATAAGTGCATTTGGATAAACACTTGACATTATTAAATCAGAACATCCTCCGCTTTTGTTTTCTTGGCAACCCTTCTTTGGTTTTCTTGTCAGTTCCTTCCTGACTTTTCTTTTCTGGCAACTCTTCTTTGATTTGGCAACGTAGAAACACAATTAGTTCCTGCTGTAGGAGCAATTTGCTTTCTTTTAAAACCCTGCAGTACTTTATTACGTAATCTTTTATAAGATTGATAAGATTTTTAATAAAGGACAAATAGCAACTTCAAGAAACAATAAGACACAATGACACCTGTAGTGCTTTACCCACTGATTTTATATTCCTCCATTCACAGTGACAGAATTTTATTCCATACCGTATGTCGGTAAACAGGACAGCTGTAAAACCTGTGAATATATACATAATACATAATGTACACAACATCATGTAATAATCTTAATTCTACGTATCTGCATATTTTGTTTCAAATCGATTAACATAAAACAGTCCTATAGTGCGCTATGTATAAGCAGAGAAAAAAAAATATTTGCAGCACAAAGGTTAAGACACGAGTATTAAGCCACTAATTATTTTTACATTAATCCTTATACATGTATTTTGGCATTTAGCAATATGTACAGCATGTTTCAACTTTGTACGGAAGCGGATTATTATGGACTGCAATCTACTTGACAAACTTTCACGGGTGCTTGCATTTTACCTTTCTTAGTATCCACATATCGATTATCTAATCATTATCATAAAGGGAATTGGTCAATCAGGTTTTTATAACTATACCTGCTTTTAAAAGAAATACTTGATATAGGGAACGATTGAATTAGTATGCACAATATTTCACATGGTACTGCAACAGAAAATACAGTTAAGGCCATGCTACACAAGGCAATTCACAGGCAATCAATTCCCTGCAATAATCTAGTACATAGATGGACAGACACTGTTGGAAAAATGTCTCTGTGTGACCAAATGTTTCTTTTTAAAGGGGCTGTGTCATCATGACCAAAGCAGGCCTGTGGCTCACCCAGTTACTGCGCGCGCCATCCCTCCCTATCATACCATGGAGAGCGCGTGCACGTTCTGTAACAAGGTGAGAGTTCATAATTCCATGTACAGCCACAGGCCTGCTTGAATCATAACGACACAATTGAAGTGTCGGTTTCTTCTAAATTGTCTGTAATGATGTCCCCATGAAACAGTAACAACAAATATCAATTTTCTTTTTTTCACATTCGAAACCTTCCAAGGAACGACTGTCTTGATTGAAGTGGAGCTGTGTTTTGAAAGGGTTGAGACAACTTGCAATTAGAAGCCACTTTCAGTCCAATGTGCACACACAGGGTGCTAGACTAGACTGCACATTGGGTTGTGCTACATTCGGATCAAAAATGGCGTCCAGCAACCATGTGACCAACGAAAACTGGTACCCCTGGTCCCGCCATGTTGCAACTTTCTCAATACATGGCTCTAGATTAGAGTAACATGTCCAAATGTCAAAAAGCTACTGAGCAAGTTTATGTGCTAAGCAAAATAAATGGCAGAGCACCAGTGGCAACAATGTGAATTACACAGATGTTTAGCTGGTAACCGGTGTCTGCTAAGCAAGATATTTCAGTTCTGAGCAAACTTTTGTATATACCAACTGTATGAATTGGGACTTGATCAGAAGCTGTCCTTAATTCATCAAAGAACTCGAGTTTACTCAAATTCAACACTCAAAAATGATTGAATTCTTATGACGTTGATATAGGCCTATAAAAGCCTCATACAAATGAGTTGTTTTGCCCAACAAAGTGTGTCCCCCCCCCAACCCAGTCTGTGGTAACTAAACCCCCAAATGTTTGCAATATCTTGCTCCATGTGACTACTTCATGCTACATGTACAGCCACCACAAATCCAAAATCAATCGATAAGTGTTTATGTATGATGGCGAATGTTGTTGGAGTTTTCCTTCTCGATCATAAGGTAAAGTTACTCGTGAGTTGTTTCCATTTATTTGGCATCGTCTTCATTCAACAGGAAGAGAAAGGCATTCCGCTCAAACATTAGGCCTTTCAAGATGAAAAAAAAACTAGTTCAAACAAAGAGACGTTCTTCAATTTGATTGATTTCGATCAACATTTCTACAGAAAGCTGCAGCTAAAACCTGTTTCTGTGGTGGTTTCATGATTACTGTATCTGAATATTTCTACCAAACAAAGTTTGTAAGAAAATGGAATTAACTGTTTGCAAACCAACCAAAAGGACATATGGTATAAATGCAAAACAATTGTTAATGGACTAACGTTTTGCCGCTAACAGAGACTTTCTCCAACACTAAATCCTGTAGCCTTGAGAAAGACTCTGCTAGTGTCGAAACGTTTTGGCCATTAACAAATTTTTGCAAAACAACTTTTGGTTACAAACATAAGTCGTAACTGCGATTCATGTACATGGCATAAGGAGTATATGGACCCAATTCCAATGCGTTGTTTACAACAAACACAAAACCAACGCATCAGGTCCAGTTCCATTCTCACTCAAACCCACCTTTCAACGATCAGCTAGAAATCTTACTTTTTTGTGAAGTATAATAATAATAATAATACTGGGCTCTTATATAGCGCTTTATCACATCCCTAGGGGCGCTCAGTATTTTTTCCTGCAAGATATGCGTAACTATGTGTTGAAGTATGAGGCCAATTCCTTTGCATAGCACCATGTAATGGTTTACAAGCTGCTGTGGCGCAATATGCAGCCAATCAAACCAGGAACACCGGGGCGAACCCCTTCTCTTTACGATAAGTGCACTGGGTTCTTTCACATGCATTACACAACACACGGGACCAATGGCTTTACGTCCCATCCAAACGCAGCAATGATGGTTAAGTGTCTTGCTTAAGGACACAAGTGTCACGACCGGGACTCGAACCCAAACTCTGCTGATCAGAAACACCAGAGCTTGAGTCCGGTGTTCTTATCCGCTCGGAGAAATTCTAAAATAAAACCTTAGGAGAATTAGGAGTAGATGAGAATGCAGCAATAAACAATAGAAGGACAAATGAGGGCAGACCTAGTCCAATGAGAGTTTGTCAAGTATTCTACAGTTACCATTACTTAGTCTAATACACTCAGACTCAGTGATCACATTAGCATAACATCAACCTCATCACTAAAAAAAAAAAAGTGTCTAAATACACAACAAAAATTGTATTATTCACTTAAATAATACTAACAAAAATCACTTTTCCAAAATATTTCCATATTTCGAACATTACCATATTTCAGAGCATATTTTTCCTTTTGTCAAATATTTTTAACTAGAGTCAGGTAATCCATGAGCCTTCAGATCTTAGCTAAAATTTACCGCAATTGTTCACAAGTTACAAACGACTGTTACATGACTGTAAAAAATAAGTGCAGAAGGCTACAGATCCTGTTAATCTAATCTTGTATCCATTCTAGTTGAAAAATATCTAAAATCTTTTTCAATAAGTAATATTAATTTATACATAATATTACAATGGCTCGTTAACATGTTTAACACCTGCTCTTAATTAATCAAATTTTAAAGTTTCTTTCAACCTTTTGAATAGTTAAAAAGATTTGTTTAAATAATATTTTAGTGCTGAGGATTTTGTCCATCCCGAAGCAGAGAGAGAACTATCGGTTAAACGGCAGTAAACTGATGGTAATTTGACAATCAAATCAGGGCAGAATTAAATAGATCCAACTAAAATCTCATGTTCATTTTTTTTTATTTTTTTTTTTTATGGGGGGGGGGGGGGATTGTTAAATAATTTGATATAGTCTCAACAGAAATTCATAATTGTTTCAACTGGGATATTCTACCAATCAATTAACCTCTTTAGAGACCATAGCGGCCGGAAACGGCTTGTACCGAAATGCCCACAGCAGCTACAAACGGCTGCAAGATTTGACTTACTTCCATTCAAACAAACAAAAAGGTCAAAGTAAGGGTCATGACCTGAATTGAACTTTTCCAATGTTTTCCATGTCAACGTAGTATCTCTGTTTCTAAAAACAAAACCAAATTTCTGTTTCACATGATTTTGTTTAGACACTTTTACAAGAGCAAATTGTTTCAAAAGATCAACAATATTAGCCATGTTTGTGCGTATGGTGATGATTATAGAGAAATGAATGGTCTCTAGAGGGTTAACAGATCTACTTTCTGGATGCGAATGTGTACCATGCCCGATATGTGACAGAGGGAGTCCCTCCACCACCCAATATTCTCATACTCTAACATACTCTTCCCCTCTTGTACAGAAGTCTCACCCCCCTTTCAAAATCCTCTAAAGAATTCCTGAGATTCCAAGACACAATTCGCCATGTGCGGGTAGAGCCTCGACTTCATGCTTCATTTGTATTGTATGCACGTATCTGTTTGGATGAAAGTGTCGTTACATTACTGTCGACAATACAGCGTTATATAATGCTTCTATTCACTGCTGTCCCAAATTTGAGGCTCTACACGCAAATGGCCGACCGTGCAAGGGTGAATAGGAGGGGGTACACCATGCCACATATCGAGCCAAATGTGGGAGTGGGATAGGAGAGGCCACTTTTTTGTTTTACTGCAAACAATGAAATTTCAATCATGTAGACACATAATCTAAATGAAAACTCTTTACATTAAAAAAATTCAATATTTCCAAAATGGGTATGTTCACTGTTTTTTCTTCTTGTCCCGAAAATTTACAATGCATTCCTCATGAGAACTTAATTTGTTTTTATCACTGGTTGTTCTTCTGCCCGCATTGTCAAATCTTATGATTGGATGTTGTCAATAATTTAAGCAGAATATGTTAACAGCTTCAAGTCTTTTTTTAAAACACTAATCTTGGAAACAAAATTGATCTGCTAAAGTGCGATATTTGTTTGTTTGTGTGCAAGTAAATAAATAGTTGCCCCAAGCATACTCACAAGCAGTTGGATTAAACCTTGGAACAAGAATAGTATAATTTGTTTTGCATTTCATTTGATTTCATATCAATGTTCAGGATAACGGTTATTTATCTAAATATTTACTTCTTTATTATAAAAAATTTAAAATGACACAACTTTTGAAAAATAGTAATTTAAATTCCGAATAATTGGGGAATATTATGTTTAGATATTCTCAATAAAATCGAACTCATTGATCTGTGTTTAAAAAAAAAAATCATCTTTGATTAAAAAACGAATGAAGGGAAAAAAATAGGAAAAATTACTTTTTACAAAGAACACAATTCAAACACTTACAATCATTCTGATTCTTTTAAAGACAAACGAGACTCACGCTATTAACAACAACAAAACTTGCATTATTTAGATCCAGAGAAAGTATTTTTAAATGATGGTAATTACCACCTCAGCGGTTTCAGGACTTCATTTCCGAGTATAAGTGTGAATGAAATACTTCAAAAATAGACCCAAACCACAATTCAGCAGTAACAAAGGAAATGTTCTTGGGGTGCCCGTCATTAATTTTGCAGTAAAAGACGTTTTGCACCAGTGTGTTCACGTTTTTTTTCTAAAATAATATTTTAAGATGGCAGATGACTATCTATTGAACGTTTTCATCTTTAAAAGTCTTCCTTTCATTATGTATTTGAAATATATTTTATAGCAGTATTTCTAGAGGTCAATTCGAAATGTCTGGAGCATAAATACATTGATGGGTAACACAATCAGATTGTATTTTGAATGCAAGAAGGAAAAAAACAAAAACGACAGAAATGACTTTGTCATCACTCTATAATACATGTACATACTCTCTCTAGTGTATCACATAAAAAACTACAACAGAAGCTGGCTAGTTGCTTTAATAAAAACAAACAAAAGGAGCAGCCTACAAAAGACTTTTAAAAAAAAGCAAAACAAGTTAAAAACAAAACAGAAGGGGGCAGCAAAGTTTGAGTTGGTTTGAGGAATCCACTACGAAGAATTAAATCCAAAAGAAACTATTGAGGATCATCATAATCTTCATATACAGACGATTTGACAGTTTGTACTGGAAAATATTGTTGCCATGCTTTCAGATCACCAGAAGACATAAAAAAACAAATCTTGATATATATATATACATCTTAACATAAAACATATTTATATTGTTATGCTAGGGAAACAATCCCAAAATGGAGATCCTCACATATGGAGTCTGACAACATTTAATGTTGAAGGGACACGTTGCCTTTGTGGAGTCGAAAATGTGGTTATACTGTTGTTAGTTCACGAAGTAAAAGGAAAAACCATGCAATGTTGAGGGGTAGTTGTGCGAATAATTATATTTTACTTTTAAAACATCTTTCCAACAATATGAATTTCATGACAGACAGTTTTATAGCCAAAAGTGCCCAATCCCAAGGCAATGTGTTCCTTTAAAGCATGTAAGAGGCGTGGAAGATTTGAATACGAAATTGTTTTTGAGTACGAACAATTTCTAAGACGAGAATGTTTTAACAGAAGATCCTTGAAGCATTTCTCCTTGATGCAAATTACCGTTTTACCAAACGAACAAATCAGACAAGGTAATGTTGACATCAACAGACATTTCTTAAAACCAATGCATGCACAACTTCTCGGTAGCCATGTGTACGTAAAGAATGAAACAATGTCAACTTAGCAACAACATTAGTGAGTGGATTTAGACTACAAAGCACCCATGTTTTCTAGTTTTGCCTTTGTGTTAACTAATAAGATACAAGAAACTCAAATGAAAGAACAATAGTTACACAGTTGCAAGTTAGTTGCTCTGAAACATTCACGGTTGCATTTACGTACAGATTCAAAAAGATTACCTGAAAAAGCGCCAAGACAGTGAGCCAAAAACCAAATTATCTGAACATCGTTTAGACGATACCCAGCTACATGTACGATTTCGTGTGCAACAATCAAGAATATAGTCTAGTAATTATATACAACTCTGTCGTTAGAAGACAACACAGGCATGTCTTGGATGTCCACCAACTTATCACGGAAAAAACTGAAGACTGTGTACAGCGTCAAGATCCTGTCACATGAAGTGTTGAGCCGATGACACAGTGTACAGAGAACTTGCACAGGAAGACTGAACCAATAAAAGTTATCTGAGGTTGCCCTAGAAATAATGCTCTGCGAAAGCAGTGTTCACATCATTTTCATGAAGAAAATGGTCATGTTTAGTCTAAAAAGGTATTTCCTTGAGACTAAGTTTGATACGTCAGACGAAGGAAAGCAAGACCTTACTAGTTTTGTTTACCAGTTGCCAAATTTTCTATAGCAGCTAAAAATGGTGCTCAGCAAATATATCCGCAAAGCATAAATCAGCAGGGTACCAGTCTCAAACAATATACAAAGAGTAACATTTTGTAGGTGATATTAAAAAGGTGTACATTTGTTGAATTTGTGGGGATGTTTTTTTCCAGAAAGTATTGAAATATTGCAACAATACAGCCTGTCCATTAGTGATATCAACAAGCAGACAAAAAGTCGCTGCAGTACTCTAACATGTATAGACCATGTGACCTCTGTTTACATTCAAACCGCCCTCTGTTGACAAAAGTCATGTTTCCGCCGGGCAAGAAGACGCGTACTCATGGTAACATTGCGTGTCCTTTATAGCTGGCTGTCAGTACACAAAGGTTTTGCCCAGCGACAGGCGCGCGCATCATGTTATGATTTTCGAATGACGTCAGAGGTCACATCGTCTATACCAACTCAGTTAAACTGTATTAGAGGAAACAACGCTCCGGCTTAGTCTCCGGCTTAGTCTACGGCTTAGTCTACGGCTTATGCTTAGTCAGCCTGTTTGAAGTTCTGTATCAAAAGTACACACGTTTTTTTCAAAAATTACTGACGGAGCCTAAAGCCCCAGACAAAGCCAAAGCCGTGCTTTCTAAACGAGCCGTTTCTTCATGGTGCCGCCACATTGTTTTCCTTCCATTCAACCTAATGTATCAACCAAAATGAGACTGGAAGGAAAAAAATAGTCAGGCTCCTCTATATAACATGAAGACTAAGCACTACCATTGCCATTAGGTATACAGGGAACCTGAAAGACAGCCCAACACCATGATGATGGTCTCTTCTATATTAAGTCCAGCCTGTCAGAAAAATACATTTGCATGCTGAATAAAGCTACTTACAATTGAGGTTGGGGTTTTTTCTTCTTTGTTCAAAACTAGAATCAATATTTGGGGGTTTTTTTCTTCAGCCATGCAGTTAAAGTTGTAGATAGATTAAATATCAAGTAAAAATAACAATTATACATACAACATACTCCACCATAAGGTGTCTGATAACTATCTACATATTTTGATGTTTGCATTTACAGTTGAGTGTGTTGGTAAACCAAATTCAACACAATGATCTCCGTCGATTAAAAAAAAAAAGTACATTTACTGAAACAATCGTATTGAGAGATAAGACAAACGTCGACCTGACCACATGAATAGTAACAACGAATACCTGCAAACCACATACACATACATCTTTTGCTTTGTTTTTTTGAGAACTTTTCATTCGGCTGGAAAAACTACTCTTGAAAACTTAAACAGTTTCCATCCAAACATTCATTCAAACAGATTTGCATTTGAAGCGGTAAGACTGACTGTCGATCTGTCTGACCCAGTTGGTACGGGTAAATGTTTTTCTTTTTCTTGACTGCTTCCTGGGCAATCTAATGAGTTAAGACCATTTCCTGTTATTTAATCGAAGGTTGTGACACAATTTCACAGTAGTAGGGGTCAGAAAGCATCCAGTCAGAATTGCTAAACATCAGTTAGAAAGTTTTTTTTAAAAAGGTATTGGATTGCTCAAATCCAAGAATTAAATTACTCCTGAGAAGAAAAGAAAAAAAAACGAGAGAGAAGATTCTATTTGAAGATATTTGATTGTTCAAAATACAAGGATGTAATGTCAATTAAGACAAACTTTCAAACATGAAACAGTTTGCTTCACCAATCAGTTTTAAAAAACTAAAACATTCAATTGGTATGATTATTTTACAGATGTGCCTATCTAAGACCAAATGCAGGCCTGGAATTACATGGAGGCCACGGAGGCCATGGCCTCTGTTGCCCCTTGCCTCGGCCTTTGCCCTTTAAAAGTTTCCCTTAGACTTTTAAGATTTTCCAATGGAAGTGCCCTTTGCAAAATGAAAAATGGCCTTGCCCCATCAAAGATGAAATTCCTGGGTTTGGTTCCACAAAGCACTAAGATTTATCTTAAGACGAGTTATCAGTATCGCCATAGTGATTCGTATTGTGACATCACACTTAGGCAATTAAGATTGATACACAGTTAAGATTAATCTCCTTAACATCCCTCGTTCTAAACACACTTGGGGAGACTGTTGTTTTTCACATGCTGGACCATCTCTTTGGAATGCTCTTCCACTGAACCCCAGACTAGTAGACACTCTCTCCAGCTTCAAAACTAACTTGAAAACTCATTTGTTCAGTCTTAGCTTTAAGTACCGTCATTAGCAGAGTTCTTTTTCTATGCGCCAAATATCCATTAGCTGTTTGTGAAATTGGCCCCGGGACTGCAAGTTATTCTGAGCACCAGAAGGATACTTTTTTCACAGATACTATACAATACATGTCGGTAAATCATACAATAAACCAACAAAAATATTGACTGGACTTTGAACATGTGTCTTCTTAATAACTGTACAAGTGCTCCACCAACTGTGATAAAAAAATCCCTTAAATATTGGATGATCCAATTATGCCATATTTGATTATCCAATAACGCAATATTGGATCATCCAATTATGAGAGAACATGCATCACAGATTGACAACGAATAACACCCTACCCTTCTCCGCAGTTTGATACAACCCGAATAAGGGCTGTAACGAGGACAAACAATATAAACAATCACCACATAAGATGTCTCCAGTGTGGTTCCCCATTACTACTGACCAAATAATTTTTTCAATTCTGATACCACAGAGGAAAACAAAATTGAAGGATGTTAGATCCAGAAGATGAAATCAGCGATATCCTTAAAATAGATGGAAAAATGGACACTTGGCAATTCTCAAAGTTGTCGCCTGTTGGGGTTTCTAACCTTTCCCCCGATCCCAATTTAATCACAAACAGACAGCATTGTGGTCATTCAAGGGAATCTAGAATCGCTCACTAGCTGCATACTAGTTCACAACCCCTTCCCCTCATGTTTGCCCGAGAAATAGCGCCCTCTATGGGCTTAGCCTGCAAAGGTACACTAATCAGAGCATTCTCTTGGCTTTGAACTTACGAGTTCTAGTAAGAACGGGGAGTTTTTAGAAATTCATGTGGCGATGTAAACGAAACCTGGGAACACAAAGCAAAATATTGTTTAACTCTATTGCAAAATTGTATGCAATATTGCATCATGTGAGCCACCATTATTACATTTCATGGTTAATTCAATATTTCCAACGACAAAAAAACCAAACAAACAAATAAACGAATCACTACAGACAATGGATACGAAGCTCGCTCCGATTGGCTGATTGGCTCAGCTGTTGCTAGGCGCCTCCAACATCTCCATGAGAAATGTGTCAATGGGCGTGTCACCGATCAGCTTGAAGAAGAAGAGGTGTTCCAGACATTTGAGTCCGATGGAGCGAAGAGCCGGCAGACGCAGGAGGAGTTTGGCAAAGCGGCCGGGTTCATCCGGGTATTGCATGCGGCAATACTCCTCCAGAGATGCGTACACTTTCTCGCGTAGCTCCTCCACTTTCTGCACTGAGTTCAGGTTCTTGGCATCTGAGAAGAAAAATGTTTGACAAATTCAAAACCAAATAGACTGAATGACGGCCTTGTGAATGGTTGAATGATAATGCTCCCTGTTTGGGTCAAAGATTGAAGAATATATTGTTACTTTATGTTGATAAATCACTCGGGGAATTAGATTAAAGGGATTGTATACGTTTGGTAATTGGAACCCACTGTTTGTTTTAATCCTATATAGTTGTAGATATATACCATAAAACTAACCTGTGAAAAATTCATTTCAAAAGGTGGTAGCGTTTTTTAGATATTGCCGAAAATCTGGAGGTTTATGTCCACGCAGGAAGAGTAATCTGCAATTGGAATACACTATCTGAGAAACGTTACTGCAGTACTGCTTCTTAGATTCAATTTTTTAAGGATATCTTTTTCCATAACCGCAGTACTTTGAAGTGAAAAGTTTCTCAAAATGCATTATCCTATCCAAAGCTGCTGTACTTCTTACCAAATAAGTTTTTATTGCCATTCATTTTCAGAGTCATTACCAAACATGTATCTATGGAGCATTTAAAGCAACGAGTGTGCAGTTTAAACCATTAGCGTCCAACCATCACAACCGTGTGTCATTCGAAGAAATCACCACTGTCGCGCGTAAACATCCTGCAAAATTTGTGTTTAGGGTCCCCACATGTTAAAGTCATTCAACTCAGTACCTCAAAATGACATTGCCTGATTTTAACATCCATGTACTCAGGAATCTAAGGCAGAGAAGAATACCTCCTATTGTGGAGAGAATCTCGAATAAACGGTCTGCAAGCTGTGACTATGTGAAGGAATGTGTGTGGCAGAGTTTCCGCCCTCGTCCAACCCCATACCCCCCCCCACCCCAACCCAGTTGATGATCAAGAGTCAATCGGTTATTGAACCAATGGTATAAAAACACTCTTCAGAATGTTGATTCAATCATGATTATCTGCACAACATGTACGAGTTCATCATTTTAAAACCTTCCCCCATGACATGCCTGCTAATTCAAGGAGGCAATTTGTAATTTTATCAACATTATTTAATTGTTATGCTTCAAGGTATTTCATTTTTAAAAGAATACCATTGAAATTTTTCGATAGTTTTAAAGAGTCAGCCATCTTGAAACCAAGCCTAACCGAGCCAAAAAGTCGGTTACGGTTTGGTCGGAACTGCCGCATCACTGCGGTTCAACCGGACATGCGAAAACGCTCAACCAATGACCAAAACTCAAACATGCTTCTAGCAAGAAAAATTAGGCAGCCAGCTTGCGCATTCACCATGGATTTGCATTGTTACGTCACTCATTTTCATACAGTAAGCACCAGAAGGTTAGCATGCCTTCTCGTGTGCTTACGGTTAGCAGCACTATGAAATTGAAACTCGCGCAGTTAGCACAAAATCGGCCGTTAAGCAGCTCTATGAAATTGGGCCCATTGCTCAGAAGGTTAACAAACTCATCAAAACAAATACTAAACTACCTCGACTACAAGTTTGGACACAATGTGGAGATAATCCTCTTTTGTTTTGTTTTCAGGAGAGAGGAAAATAAGAAAGCTGTACCAGGGCTCGAATTTAGGAGAAAAATCCACAAGACCGCAGGGCTTGTAGCTCAAAATGTTTACTGGTCCAGAAATTTTTATACAAGACCAGAATCAAAAAGAGAAAAAAACTTTCTGAGTCCTGACAACATGCAATAATTGCATTGAGACATGAAAGAGAAGATTTATCTCTTTGTCTAGGTGGTTAAAGATATCGTACATGTTTGGTAATGACTCAAAACAAATATTAGCATAAAAACTTACTTGGTAACAAGCAACGGAGAGCTGTTGATAGTATAAAACATTGTAGGAAATGACTCCCTCTGAAGTAACGTAGTTTTTGAGAAAGAGGTAATTTCTCACTAAAATAATAAAAACTTCTTGCAAGAAGTTTTTATTCCTATCTGAAAGCACACAAATTTGTACAACAAGGGTGTTTTTTCTTTCATCATTTTCTTGCAACTTCGATGACCACTTGAGCCCAAATTTTCACAGGCTTGTTATTTTATGCATATGTTGGGGTACACCAAGTGAGAACAATGGCCTTTGACAATTTCCAAACGTGTGCAGTGCCTTTAAGTATACTTTATTACTCAGAATTAAAAGGTATTTTTCAGACTCAAAGTCAACATTTGAACATAATTTATTTCTTTTCAAGATATTACACAGTAAGGTACATGTATTGTTATTCAATTGAAAAATACAAGACCGCCGGACTTGTCTGGTCATAAGTTTACTGACCCGACACTAAAACCACTGGCCTCGGGCCTGCGGTCCAGTGTAAAACTCAATCCACGCTGTGTACTATGATAAAGGTCTACAAGTGAAAGAGAGTGAGATGTAAGAACAGACTGTCCTCTGATTGAAGAGGCAGACTACAAAGCCGATCCTATACCTACTTGTTTATCCTAAATTACACTCCATCTTAAAAATAAAAAAAATGCCCTCCTATCCGATTCCCATCCCATCCAACAACAACCGGTAACATTCTCGATAGTAATTCATTCTTTAATGAAAAGAATGATCTGCCAGAAATTTCTATACTTTTATTTCTTAGCTGGTCACCGTAGATTGTTTTAACATCTGGCGTCAAGAATCTTGTTTCAAACTCAACAAGGCCTAATTTCGTGGCAATGCTAACCACAGTTGTCTGCACTTACAATGTATGTCAACTGGTAGAAGCACCGAATTATGTGAGCTGTAAAAACGGCACTCGGCATGAAGCAATGAGATGAAATGGGCACAGATATTCTAGGTTAAATATTAATAATACACGGTTCTTTTATACAATGTAGCACTTTATTGCGCCTGGAGGGCATCCCAAAGCGCTCATTATTTTTTCTGCAGGTACATGTATGTAGAGCTATGAACTATGTGACCCATTTAAATAGCAACTTGTAAGGATAAATGTAGTGGTTTTTTTTTTTAACGTGACAACAATGGTTAGGTGTCTTGCTTTAAGGGCACAAGTGTCAAGACCGGAACTCTTTCACACTCAGCTGATCACAAACACCAAAGCTTGACTACGGTGCACTTGACCATGACACGCCACAATGTCATTTCTTAAATAACCAAGAGGGTTCTTTTCTGACAAACAAAAAAACCACAGCGTAACACACCACAACTCCTCTACTCTTCAATGAATAACTGGGTTTCAAGTAGTAACAACCTGAGTTTCAATGATTACTAATCTGAGTTTCACTAGGAGCAACCTGGTCTTCAACGAGTAACAACCTAGGTTTCAGATAGTAACAACCTGGATTTCAACGAGTACCAACCTGGGTTTCAATGAGTACCAACCTGGGTTTCAATGAGTACCAATCTGGGTTTCAACAAGTACCAATCTGGGTTTCAACGAGTACCAATCTGGGTTTCAACGAGTACCTTCGGTTTCAACGAGTACCAATCTGGGTTTCAATGAGTACCAACCCGGGTTTCAATAAGTACCAACCTGGGTTTCAACGAGTACCAACCTGGGTTTCAATGAGTACCAACCTGAGTTTCAACGAGTACCAACCTGGGTTTCAATGAGTACCAATCTGGGTTTCAACGAGTACCAACCCCGGTTTCAATGAGTACCAACCTGGGTTTCAATGAGTACCAATCTGGGTTTCAACGAGTACCAACCTGGGTTTCAATGAGTACCAACCTGGGTTTCAACGAGTACCAACCTGGGTTTCAATGAGTACCAATCTGGGTTTCAACGAGTACCAACCCCGGTTTCAATGAGTACCAACCTGGGTTTCAATGAGTACCAACCTGGGTTTCAATGAGTACCAACCTGGGTTTCAACGAGTACCAACCTGGGTTTCAATGAGTACCAATCTGGGTTTCAATGAGTACCAACCTGGGTTAAAGAGAACGATGGCTCTCAAGCAGCCGAGCTCTGTCTTGTCCATTTTCATCTCTCTCATCTTAGCAACAAGTTCCGTCAAGACCCGGTCAAAGATAGTTCCGACCCCCGCATGGTGGGCGCTGTTCCGATGAACATGGAGACCAGTTGCCAGGAGGATACCATCCTTGACGGCAATGGAGCGATGCGAGAATGCAGCAATCAGCAATTCATTCCAGCCTGAAAAAGAAGACCATACGGGAAGACTATACTATAAACATTCATTAGGATGCAGCCATCTTGGATTTCTCCGCATACTAATCAATGTGACCAAACCGAGGCTGGAGGAATATATAGTCTGGTCACTTGTTAATGATATAAAATTGTTCTATCACTGTTACTATGAAGTCAGGGTATCAGACAACTATCGCACAGAGGCAGCAATCAAATACATAGAGATAACCATTTGTGACTATCTGCTGTATTTATAACATAATATTACTAAAAATTCTGAGAAATCTTTGGCCAGCTCTTTATGATCAACAAACTGATTTCAGGCTAGGCATCTTATGGGACCTTGACGCAACTTGGGGCTTAGGCAGAGGCTGTGTCTTCATAAGCATTGATTTCAGGGTCAAAGGTTAAAAATGACTGGCTTTTCCTGGA
Organism: Plazaster borealis; assembly: GCA_021014325.1. Lineage (NCBI taxonomy): Eukaryota > Metazoa > Echinodermata > Asteroidea > Forcipulatida > Labidiasteridae > Plazaster > Plazaster borealis. Next base: position 4,718,308 of record CM037456.1, on the reverse strand, counting down.
GCCACATCATAAGCCAGAGCCTAAAGGCCCTCTCAGGGGCCAGTTTCATAGCGCTGCTAACGGTAAGAAATTTTTCGTGCTAACTATAGCAGACAAATTTGCTTAAGCGTAAGCGTATTTCACAGGTTAGCAAGAAAATTAGCCGGACAGCTTGCGCGTTGATCATGGATTTGCATTGTTACATCATTCATATTCATGCAGTAAGCACCGGAAGGTTAGCATACCTTTTCGTGTGCTTACGGTTAGCAGCGCTATGAAATGGAATCTCGCACAGTAAGCAAAAAAATCGGCCGTTAAGCGGCTCTACGAAATTGGGCCTGGGTCACTGCGACGGAACAGTCAGGATCAGGCAAAAAATTAACGCTCAGGTCACTATAAAATGAGAAATCATGTCATGGAACAAGTGTCACCCAAACAAAACCATGCTCATGTCACCCACAATCGAAGACCAATTGCTAAAGCAAGATCTGCGATAATAGCCATTCGCGTGTTGGCGCCCAAGCTTACGCGAGCGCTAATAACGCATAACGTACCAATACAAAGATTACTCAATGTAATATCTATGGATTGATTCCAACCTGTCATTGGGAACACGTCGCAGAAGTAGGAATTTCTCTACTCTTGCGACTGCTTTTTTTTTCTCTGACAACGACTGATCCCTATCGCCTTAACATCATTATAGTTATTTGTAAGCAATCGGCGACTGATATGCTCCCGACGGTCTTAGCTCAGGTGCAGCATCATCCTGAAAAGTCAGTCGCCGACTGTTTTTGTGTCATCACAAGCTCAACATGAGGACGGCTTAAGCCATACCCTAAGCATGGGCTGACTCCCCTTTGCATGGTTGCCTCCCAATAGGCAACCATCTTTGTCATGTGACACAAAAAGTCTATGAGAATCAAAGGCCCTTTACGAATCGACCGGCTTCGGCTTCGGATTCGGCTCAGGCTAGCTAGGCCCCTCAGTTGTTTTGACAATACGCGTGCTATGCGTTCAGGGATTCAGACGAGAGAACGGAGCCTGAGCCGAATCCAAAGCCGAAGCCGGTCGTTTCGAAAAGGGCCTATGTGAGGCTACATGTATGTCCAACATAGACTGGTGCCTGTTAAAGACGCTTACAACATAGGTTTGTCTTGCGGAATAGAAGTCGGGGGACCAATTTACCTGCTCTAAGAAGGGTGACCTGATCATCAAGAGGTAGTTCAGTAAAGTGTGGAATTCTCTTGGCCCATTCTACCAATGTGAAAAGCTGTTTGTCTGCTGCTTGGCATATGTTGGTTACTGGATCATGCTGAGAATTTTCACACAAAAAAGCTTCATGATTAAAACGAATACTCACACTTCTCTGATCTTTAAAGGGGCACCTTGCCTTCAAAACCCTCAAAATGTTGCTGTTTATTCCAACCGTGGTCCTAGAGGTGGAAGGCAAAGGAAAGATACCACTACGCCAACTGGGCCACCCTATCTGCCCCACTACTTACAAATCTGACAATCAAGATCTACTTGCACAAGACTGACAAATATTTTAACAACAAAGTCAATTTTACATTGCTCCTTATCCTTTTCAAGAGATGTTCATGCACAAAAAAAAACCCACATTTAGTTGTGTAATTAGTGAACAGTGATTAAAAAAAACATAATTTGCCTCTTGAAATCAACCAGCGGAAAATACATGTACGGTCCACCATTTTGTTGAGTCCAAAATTTGGTTCCACAAATAAGCAGACTGTGTTCTGTCATGAAATTACAGAGCTTTCAACATTTGCATCTTGCAATCAGGGAGATTTTATCCAACAATCGGGAAGATATTTAGAATTACATTCAACATAACAGGGACGAAGTTTCCATAATCAGGGAGATTGTCTAATTTGTTCACCGGAACATGGAAATATCAGTTTAATTTCAGGGAACTTTCTGCAGAATCAGGGAGAGTTGACAGCTCTGAAATAACACAAAAAACACACACTTTCAAGGGATACTTAAGTGAATCATTATATTCTACTTTTTAAAATCTCTTTCCAACCATATTCATTTCCAAATAAACGCTTTTTATAGCCCAAAGCAAGCAATCCGAGGGCAACGTGCCCTATGACGAGTCAAAGACATTGTACATAGACTGGAGTCACCAACTTACAGTTTACCCTGGAATTGAATTAAGTATAACATCATCTTTCTTCGTGCAGCACTATTCAAATAAAAACTTATTAATCTTTTACTAAACATCTGCCTCTTGTTTCATAATAATCCTTCGACAATCAAATGTATAAATTGTACATTTGAAGTAGTACAATCATTTCTAAGGTTTCTTGAATAATTTATTCCAAAAAAACCCATAGAAATTTTAAGTAGGGCTTCGTGTTAACCCGTCATAATTAAATTTCAAACCATTTCCGAGAAACTTTCAGCGCGGGATAATTATTCATTCCGTCAAGGCAGGAAGATAATGAACAAAAAAAACCTAATTGTATCTTAGCTGCCGACTATTCATACGGTCTCTAGAATCTACTATTTATAGGGAAATGGTTTGTTTCTTTGAAAACAAACAATTACGCCTCCCTGCTGTTATTATAAGTTTTAGAATAATGATCGAACAGGAATCGTGTTGCTTGGATGAAATTCTCTCCGACACAACATTTTCATTCCAGCACAGTAACAATCCAGACAGGATATCCTTGTAGTTTTGCGGTTTGAATTACTTTTATCTTATAAACATTTAAGCTTCATTCCTTCTGAAATACTGGAGGGATTTCCCAGAATTTTATCCCAAATTCAACAACAACTTCCCTAAGCTCTAGAGACAATTGTTATTATTATTTAATATTATTATATATTTCTGGTAATGTAATCAAGGATGCCTCATAAGTGAACTTAATCACTGCAGCTCGCAAGCCTGAGAAACAAGGGTGCTTGTGAGCCAGAAACACCAGGGTTAACCCCTACTCTTCCACAATAAGTGTTCTGGGTTCTTTGACATGCACTACCAATCCTAGTACACGGGACCTACGGCTTAATGTCCCATTTGAAGGACACATTAATTATGGTAAAGTATCTTGCTCAGTGACACTCTAGTGCCACGATCAGGACTCTGCTGATCAGACACACCAGAGCTTGAGTCTGGTGCTCTTAACCGCTCGGCCACGACACGCCACAGTAGCACGATTAATTTTAAAGTGAGGCTACCTTATGTAACCCCCCCCCCCCCCTCTGTAGCCAATATGTGGTATTGACCCAATCCACTGCACGTCATCACAATAATCTTGGTTGCGCCATCTTAGTTGGGAAGGTACTATTCTCTATCAGCCAGGCTCTTAGTGGATGATACCCATGCCTACATCCTTTTACGGACTGTGAAGGGGGTAACCCTGTTTTAGCCCCAGGAGTAGGTGGCAACGTGCCCCTGGTGGCAGTTGATTTGGGTCGCTAGCCCAAATCAGTTTAGTGTAGCCTTCACCTTGAAGTGGCCGTCCGGCCTTGCGATGTTATGCAATCTCTTATAAAAATTTTAAAAAATTAAAAAGATTTTGGCAGTCAATGTCCTTGTGTGTACAGTGTTGTGCGCATTTTAGGCAATGCAGTGTTTACACGCTAACCTGTTGCCTCCCAAAATGATGAGCGTGGCACAGCCGCCGTGTGTGACGTGCGTGCAAGGGGGTCAATATAAGGTACATTATTTGGTTTTACCCTTACAGTTACCCCGATGTGTATAAAGCACTGTACACTCGGTACTTTTCGAGTCCTGTGAAAAAGAAATCCACAGGCATATTACTCGGGTGGGATTCGAACCCACGACCTTTGCCATTCTAGAGCAGATATAAAAATTTTAAAAATCAGTGAGACTTTTCCCAGTCTGAAACCTTTCCATTCCTGATATCAAGAACAAACAACTAGGTACAGCTTGTTCATTTTAATCACTGCCGACAAAAAGATGCAGGGAATCATTTCGTCCAGCAATTCTGCAAAGCAAACTATTTAGACTGAACAAGTTTTGTGCACACTCATTGTTAGTTATTGAGTAGCAAATGATGATTTTTGATTAGCAACTGATACATTTTGTGAAGTATTGCTCTGCTATACAAGGGCAATCGTTCACTAAGATGATAAATCAGGGCAGAGAAAGGCTTCATGCCTGAAGCCTTTCTCAGATTCAAATTTGTGGGTGAAAAACTACCTCTTTCTCTAAAACTACAAGGGGTCACGGTTTCTAATATTGTTTTATAATATCAACAGCTCTCCAGTGCTCTTCAACAAGTAAGTTTTTATGGTCATTAACTTGTGGAGTAATTACCAAAAGTATACCCTGCCTTTAACTAGAGGTGCTGGCTGTGAACAGAGCCAGTTGGTTGTTCTCAATGTTCTGACTAGTGTGCTCTAGTTTCAGAGCTGCCAACATTAGCATCTTGCAATCAGGGAGATTTCGCACGACAATTACGGAGATCTTTAGAATGACATTCAACATAAATAGGGACAAAGTTCCAATAATCAGGGAGATTTTCAAATCATGTTCATCAGAACATGGAAAGATTGGTTTGATTTTCAGGGAGCTCTCTGCAGAATCAGGAAGAGTTGGCGACTCTGTACAGTGTAGTTCTCATCAGTAGAAATGTTGAGGTTTCTTACCGGTGTATCAACGTATGTATCAGTGTTCGGTTCCACAGCCAGCTCCGCTTCCAGCACCTTCTCCACCGGCATATCGTTGTTGACTGTGCTCGTACTCTCCACTTCTCCCTCCCCCTGGCATTTCTCTTTCCTCTGTCGCTCCTCTTGTACAGCTGCAAGACACACAGCTCCAAGAAATAAGCATAGAGTATAACATTCAAATACAGACTTGGAGCGTTCTTTTAAGCTTGTGTGAATACAGGATGGTGTCGCTGCCACACAACACCTTCAAAGATGTGCATGATATTAAACTCTATAGAAGAGAAGAGGCAATGTTAGTAAAATACAGATACAAGACAATTTGCAACTTTGTTATTTTCAGTTTGGAGTGTCTTCAAAGAGCAAGGGAAGTGTCAAATTCAATTTTGTGATGTACTCATTTTTCCAATAGATAAAGTCCTCATGTGAGTGTGGAAAAAATTTCAAGTGTCTTACCTCACGTTAAAGCGGTGTAAATTGCCATTGTTTTCGATAACCTTCCGGGGCAAAATTTGTCTACATCCATGACATCCAAAAACATCCGATGACATAATTCTGAGAAAGATGGGTCTGTACATGTTTGTACGGGGATGTTATGGTTCATTTCTGACTTTTAATGATATTCAATCAAAACAGCCTTGAATTTGACATTTTGACTGACAAAATATTCCTCCTTGGAATGTAAAAGATCCATTAGCTGTTGAAATGCAATGAAGTCATGTTTCAAATTTCACTCTAAAAAAGTCATGAATGAACCAAAACATCCCATACAAAAATGTGCTGACCCATCTAACTCAGAATGATGTCATCGGATGTTTTGGATGTTGACAGATTTTGCACTGGAAGGGTTTGGAATGCAGGGGCAATTTACACCATTTTAACATGATGTTTAGAGACTTGTAATTTTTTCCCCACTCACATGAGGACTCTATCTATTGGAAAATGAGTAAATCACAAAATTAAATTTGACATTTCCCTTCCTCTTTAAACAATTGTTTTAAATAATTTCTAATTAAGTTCTGACTAGAAGATGTCAAAAACTCAACAAAATCATCCAGTCTACGGCAACTCAGTAATTGGTGATGGCTGCTCTGGGACAGAGCTGTGTGTTGAGAGAGTTGCGGCAACTTGCGATCAGTGCCATTTTCGGTCCCTAAAAAAACATAATGTGTAGCACACAGGTTGCTAGACTAGACTGCAACATTGAGTTGTGCTATGTACATGTAACTTGGGCCGAAAATGGCGTCAAGCAACCACCACATGACTAAAGAAAACTGGCCCCCTCCATGTTGCAACTCTATCAATACAGAGCTCTGGTCTGGTCTAGGCTAGCCTCACACCATGTACAAATGGGTGCACCAAATTAAAGCAAAACTATGTTCGAAGATTTAAGGAGCTTGAAATTTAAACTAAATGAAGGGAAAACTTCAAATCTGTCATGAAATGATAGGGCCTACATGTACTGTTTTCAAACCACAGTTTGATCAATCCATAACACATAAATCAGGGAAGCAAGAATATCAAGAAATTCTCCACTAAGCCGCAGGTTTGTAGCTCAGAATTGTCATTGGACCAGAAATATTTTCTACACGACTTAATACATTTCTTTCTGCTTTGAATTTGCTGAGCGTTAAGGTTTGGAATTAAAAACGCTGAAGTACTGTACATGTACAGTACATGTACATAAGTACACTGTACGGACAGAGAACTTGTTCAGTTGTGGGGTTTACATGTACGGACTGAGGACTTGTTTGGTTGTGGGGTTTACATGTATGGACTGAGGACTTGTTTGGTTGTGGGGTTTAGATGTACGGACTGAGGACTTGTTCGGTTGTTGGGTTTACATGTACGGACTGAGGACTTGTTTGGTTGTGGGGTTTACATGTATGGACTGAGGACTTGTTCGGTTGTTGGGTTTACATGTACGGACTGAGGACTTGTTTGGTTGTTGGGTTTACATGTACGGACTGAGGACTTGTTCAGTTGTGGGGTTTACATGTACGGACTGAGGACTTGTTCGGTTGTGGGGTTTACATGTACGGACTGAGGACTTGTTTGGTTGTGGGGTTTACATGTACGGACTGAGGACTTGTTTGGTTGTGGGGTTTACATGTATGGACTGAGGACTTGTTTGGTTGTGGGGTTTACATGTACGGACTGAGGACTTGTTTGGTTGTGGGGTTTACATGTACGGACTGAGGACTTGTTCGGTTGTTGGGTTTACATGTACGGACTGAGGACTTGTTTGGTTGTGGGGTTTACATGTATGGACTGAGGACTTGTTTGGTTGTTGGGTTTACATGTACGGACTGAGGACTTGTTCGGTTGTGGGGTTTACATGTACGGACTGAGGACTTGTTTGGTTGTGGGGTTTACATGTACGGACTGAGGACTTGTTTGGTTGTGGGGTTTACATGTATGGACTGAGGACTTGTTCGGTTGTTGGGTTTACATGTACGAACTGAGGACTTGTTCAGTTGTGGGGTTTACATGTACGGACTGAGGACTTGTTCAGTTGTGGGGTTTACATGTACGGACTGAGGACTTGTTCGGTTGTGGGGTTTACATGTACGGACTGAGGACTTGTTTGGTTGTGGGGTTTACATGTACGGACTGAGGACTTGTTTGGTTGTGGGGTTTACATGTATGGACTGAGGACTTGTTCGGTTGTGGGGTTTACATGTACGGACTGAGGACTTGTTTGGTTGTGGGGTTTACATGTACGGACTGAGGACTTGTTCGGTTGTGGGGTTTACATGTACGGACTGAGGACTTGTTTGGTTGTTGGGTTTACATGTACGGACTGAGGACTTGTTCGGTTGTGGGGTTTTATGTCTACTGGTGTCAAAGGTAAAATTACTGGACAATGGCCAGTGGTGCAAGGGGTATTTCAAGCCCTGTACATGGTGTTATTAAAAGACACTAACTTTAAACGCCTACAAATTCTGGTGAAATATCTACATGCATGAGGGACATGGAGATCTGGGGACAACTCTGTCGTGACATCATTGACCGAGGACACCACTCGGAATGGAAGAAGCAGAATTCTCCTGAAAATCTCATTTCAAGTAATAAACCACAAGGGAAAACTGACTGTGTAAATTTCAAAATTAATTTAGAGTTGAACAAAGAAAAATTGACTAGAGCAGGACTTGAACCTGCGACCTCCGGATTCACGTGCCGGCGCTCTACCAACTGCACTATCGTGGTTGTATCTGTCATCACAATGCATGCAATGTAACAAATTAAAGAGAGTATGACTTGAATACAGTCTGTAACCCGAGACGATCAATAGCTGACATATTACCAGGCACAATAGCTAATAACGAGCCATTCTAGGTCACTAGACAAGTCATAAGCAACCGATAACTACATGTGTAGCAAGAATCGACAGCCAGGGCTGCACATTCTTAACTGTACTTTTTGCTCATAATGTCAGATGTCTGTAAAACGACGGTGTATGTACAATGTAAATGTAGTGTTACTGTACATTGTGCAAGCCCTTCAGATCAGAGCCAATGCTGCGTCTGTATACGTTTGGTAATGACTCTGAAAATTAATGGCACTAAAAACTTACTTGGTAAGAAGTACACCAGCTTTGGATAGTATAATGCATTTTGAGAAACTTTTCACTTCGATATCCCTTTTTATCCCCCAGAAATTTGAATCTGAGAAGCGTTACTGGCAGTAACATTTGTCAAATAGTGTATTCCAATTGCAGATTATTCTTCCTGCGTGGACATAACCACTCCGGATTTTCGGCAATATCTCAAAAACGCTACCACCTTTTGAAATGAAATTTTCACCGGTTAGTTTTATTATATTATATCTACATTTATATAGGATTAAAACAATCAAACATTTCCAAAAACCAAAGGTATATTTTCCCTTAAAAAAAATATATATATATATCAATTCACTCACACAGATTGTACATCATAAATATGTATACTGTGTATGTACATGTATTTGTGAATGCCCCACTGTGCGTAAATTGAATACGTACCCTACAATTGTATGCCTTTTTTTTCTAACCATACAGTTTGAACGATTGTAAAATGACCGATTATAAATGTACATGAAGGGTTTAAACTCCCGTCGGATGACCAGATGTCTTTTATCCTCATTGTGAATTCAGAGTTTTTGGAGACACTACATCGTCCGTCATTTACATACATGATGAACGTACAAATATGCCAAATTGGTAATCTACAGTACTATAGACACTGTTTTGCGATGTACAGGGACTGGGGACCCCATAATTAGAGCTTTAATTTTTTTTTTTTTTTTTTTTTTTTTTTTTGGAGGGGGGATCCACAAGACCAAAGGGCTTGTTGCTCATGAAAACTCTTTACTGGCCAAGAATTGTTTTAACAAGACCAGGGCCAAATTTCATAAAGCTGTTTAAACAGAAAATTCTGCTCAGCAAGTTTCTTTGCTTTAGAAGCAAGAAATGAGTTGGGTACCAGTCACATCAATGGTAACTGTGTGGTTTTTTTGGCTGGTAACCTATTTTTCCTAAGCAAGAGTTTTTGTGCTTACACACTTTATGAAATTGGGACCTGAACAGTTTAACATGCTTACTCTTTTTTATTTGAACAAGCACAAAAATTGTTGATCGTCCCCGCCCGACCCTACAAAACCCCTGACCCCATTTTTTTTTTTTTTTTTATCATAAAAAACGGTATTTTTAATGATCTTTTCAGTCAAATTTGGCTCCCAGATTTTTCAGCTGATATTTTTTCAAAATCCATAGGTCGGAAATAGATGATTGAAGAAAGGTTATTCATGTTGGCAAAACAAGAACAATTCTTCAAACATTTACTTATTAGGCTGCATTTTAGTTTTTTGAAAATGTTTACAGGAAATGTCATCTAGGATTTGAAAGGGTTTCACAAAACAATTAAAAACATCAAAATCACACAAACCCTTTGTTTTATAGTAATTATGATGATATCTATATTCTTTATTTCATATTTTGGCATGTCAAAAAAAAAAACGCCCTCCCTCCCCCACTTCCCAACAAAAAAGGACGATCAACAATTTTTTATTTTTATGTGGCCTTATGGGTATACATACTTCATTATTCAAATAGAATTGAAAGGTGTTTATCAGACTCAAAGTCAACATTTGAACATTACTTGTATTTTGTTAAAGATATTATTACACAGTGAGGTTTTATTATTCAATTGAAAAACGCAAGACCGCTGGACTTGTCCAGTCATGAGTTTACTGGCCCGACACTATAACCAGGCCTCGGGCCTGTGGTCCAGTGTGAAATTCGAGCCCTGCCGATAATCATGATCAACGTCTGGTAAGCTGTTCACATCGGCCTCTATGGATGCTAGTTATCCTGGCATCACCAAAATTGCATACAAATTCCCTGATCGGAGCTATCAATATCAGATCCATTTTTCAACTTGTACGATGTGGGGGTTTTTTTATCAAATGGATTTTGCAGATTTTTGAGCCGTTTTAAGAAAGCGACGATTTAGCCCTGCAGCCAAAAATACGTGTTTTTAGAAAATCGAGTTTGAAGTTGAACTATTTTTAAAACTATTGTTTAGGACACTACGTACTATTTTTTCTTTTAAAGTTTACCAACAAAAGAAAGCTGAATTATTCTGTCACTCAGAACCGTCAGCATGTTTTCAATTCTGCGACTGTTTTGATGAGTAAATAATTCCTAATCGAAAATGTCACTTCGTAAAATAAAATAAAACAAACCAATGCGTATTTTCTTCGTAAAAAACATAAATGAAAGGTTTGTCACTTTGTAAAAACCCAAACGTTAAACAAAGCCTACTTTGGCACCGTGTCCGCGCTATGTAGTGTAGTTCAATGGACTTCCAGGGTTCTGCCCACGGTGGTCGGTGCCGGAAAACCCGACCGGCACTTAATATGATTCCCCGACCACCACTAACAGAATTTTTTTGTTTTCTGACCACCACACATTTTCCTTTCTATTTTTGCCCTTTTCCTACAAAATATTTTGAACATCGTGTAGAAAAAATTATTTACCAGTAAAAAGCTTCATCCAAAGTTTCGAGTAGCCTACTTCTTTGGTTTGAGTCTATTTTAATGATCCAGGGTCGAGCATCCCTCCCGCCTGTACAATGTACATTATATCCAACGAAACTCGCATTGATTTCGCAATGGTTTCCAGTCACGCTGATTATAGCTTTACGCTTGGAATAACATGATACCAGTTTCATCATGTTGCTTACCCTATTCTATAGCGTTTAATACAACGGAAAATGAACTGCAGAGTAAGCACCATGCTATAGATGCTGTAAATTGTTTTCCTATGGCGGTAAAGGCGTGCGCGCACTGAGGGCCTACATTCAATGCACAGCTACAGGGCGCACGTGTGTAACCACTCCGTGCACGATCGAAATGAAATTGACTTGACCGTACTAGGGGAAACTTTTTTCCGGCACTAAAGAAATCCTGGGCAGAACCCTGGACTTCAGTGGCGAATTTTGATTTGTCACTTCGTAAAAGCAAAAGATGATAAATATGTTAATCGTCAGTCATTCTAATTAGTGTTATTCCAAAAATATTACGTATTAGGTCCTGAAACTTTGTTGAACAGCATTGATTACATCAATTATTTACAACAAAAAACCTTTTTGTTAAATTTTATGATTTTTGACTTATTTGTCACTTCGTAAAAACAACGATGATTTGTCTCTCCGACAAGGGTTTCTTGAATTGGCAAAAAAAGATACATGGATTCGTAAGAATGAGATAGATTTCTCATACATGGTGTTGTAAACAACAAAGCGCCAACCGCAAATTGCTAACCGCAAGAATTTATTCTCCACCTGCTATGCTTCAAATCCTACTTATGGATTCATTGGGGACAGATTTATTTGTGGTTTAAGGTTTTTTCTTCTGATTTCATACTACTTTTCTTTGATTATTTACAATTATTCAGAAATTGCAATGAAGACCTCCTGAGCCAGGGATTGAATATTTCTCAATGAATGATAATACTACTCTACGTTCAGAGACAAATCGACCTCCTATTTATGCAGACTGTGCTTTATAAATACATAGTAATCATAGCAATAGAGAACATTTATATTGGATACAAATTCGCAAAAAAAAACAAACAAAAACTAGAACTGAATTTGTTACGAATAAATACTGGGGTTTCGGCTTTAACAAGGCGAACTATTAAGAATGGAATAATGTCTTGTTGACGTAATGTAGTTTGTTAATTAATAAGTTGTCACAGTCCCGATGATGGAGATCGATTGTGGGTCAAGTTAACGAAAATGGAACCTGTCGCTTTAGGGCGCTTTTTTATGATGAAATTTCTATTGTATTTGAATTTCCAGTTTGGAACAGATGGACCGGTATAAGCAGGCATGAGAATATGCAATGATAAAAAAAACGGAAAAAAATCTCACGCTAAAATTGAATGTCCGGATTTTGGGCATTGTCCGGATTTTGGGCAATTTCAGGAATTTGTGCATGTCCGGAATTTGGGCAAGTTGACCGAGACGTCAGGGCCACATCCAATTAATCCCTCTGGCGTTATTGGGACCATGGGTGTGATCAAGGACAAGTTCATAGGAGTAAAATACTTCTTAAAAAGATGAAATCATAACAGTGCTAGACGTATATTGTCTTAAAAAGCTCAAAATATAATCATCTTCCGAACTTTTCACGAAATTTGAACGGAGTAGTCATTTGAAATTTTGATTTTTTGAGTATTTACCTGTGATAGTAAATCATTGTGTTAAGTGTTTCCCCCCTTTGACCATTGAAAGCTGTCTTCAAATATCTTTTAGTACCTCCAAGATTATCCCGACAGTACACAAACCATAGCATTTTGGAAAAATATTGTGAGACGTCAATTGTCAACGAATCTCCGCCTCACACACGTGTGTCGCACACCCATTGCAAGCGTGTGGTCTCGAAGTTAGTTCTAGTTCATAGTTCAATGCGTTAAATATCTCCAGCCGTAACGTATCGAAGAAACGGCGCTTTTGCCTCTGGTGCTTACTGATGACTGGTATAACAAGTATACCGATTCGCGCGCATCCAAACCATCGTGCGTTGCTGTCAGTAGACTTTTCAATGTCTCCACACATGTTCCTGCAGCAGCGATAAACATCGAGAGTTATGGTCAAACTGTACCGTAAGTGAAGCGGGGAATGAGAGAAGTCTACACATATCCACTGATCTACACTGTACGCCATGCACCACATGGAACAACAAATCAACGCATATTGGGCCAGCCAAGGCACACGGCAATTCTTTACGACCGAGACTATTGGTAAATGGGTAAACCATACATTATTTCCGATCTGACCAAGAAGAGGGATTGGCGAAAACCAAATGTATACCCCCTACAACTCACCCCCCGAATTTTATATCAAATTCACACTGAACTCGAAGACTACAAATTTGAAAGGGAAAAAACCGGAATTCCGGTTTAAACCGGAAGATTCTCATGCCTGTATAAGTTCGGGTCATGTGGGAGGATGAAATGTCATGAATGTGGCACTTGTGAGGAGCTAAAATATGTCGTAAAACTATAAATGAAAGATAATGTACATGTACTGTAAAAGTACAAGTGGCACAGAGATTACAGTCGACTCCCGTTGTTACGAGCTCGCAAATTACGAGGTTCCTGTTAAAACGAGGTTTTTTGCCGGTCCCGAACTGTCCCGTGCGTGTTTCAATGCATCACGGTAGTAGCCAGAACACGGTTACAACGAGGTAATTTTGTCGGCCCGTTACGAGCAAAACATTGTTTTCAACCCTTTTGTAACGAGAATAATAAAAAACAAAAACAAAGGATGATACCTTTAACAACCTGAACATCGTTATTTTTGGCTTGTAAGACAATCAATAGAGGTGCTAACTGGACGCTATCGCTAGCAATACTAATCCGAAACTGGAGTCACGATGCAGGTTGTTAATTCCAAACTCCGGACAATGGTGGGATTAGGAGGCTTGCATGGTTTACAAAACGGGGCAGATTCCATACTAAGTAGGCATTCATCAATTCATATGAAATCTTCAGAAAAGATACTGATCCATTGAGTTTTACAAGTGCTTGATGTGCATTTTCAGCAGAAAACCCCCCCCCCCCCACCACAACTGAAAAGCTAAAACATTTGCGCGATCAATATTTAAGGCAACAGCAAGATTTCCCTGGTATCCCGCGTTAGCAATGAACCATCTAGCATACACTGGTGGTTACCAATGAAAATCAAGATTCTATTTATTGATTGCTGCGACCGAAGTTTTGCACCGAAACTTCGCTAAACAAGAACAGCAAGTTAAAATCTCAGACAGTTTTTCAATCATGTAAAATGTAAATTGATTTTATAAATTGACTTTCATTCTAAACTAACTCAGTTAAAACAGTTTTATTAGCCCAATTTTGTGCTCATTTTGTGCAGTACATGCACACACTATGCACACAGTTATCCACTGTATTGCAGCAGCCTTATCTGTGCGTACACAGGCCGTGTGTGATACGGCCGTATGGTACGTACAGCGACAATTACGTGTCATGTACACAGACACGGCGATCGTGCTTTTTTGACGGGCGTTTTTAAATCGGTAATATTGTCAAGAAATGAACGAAAAACACTCAAAACAACTGCTGCTGGATCTAAGTTAGACGACAAGCTTTTATTTGATGTGTTGTTTGTGTGTTTTAAGACTGTAATTCCTGAGATCGAAGGATAACAAATTTCACTGGTTAATGCTATGAGAAATTTTTGAATGGAAAAATAATAATAATACGAAAAAGAAAGAAAGAAATTTCGACGAAAACAAAGGTGGTTTCGGCGGATAGCCGAAACCCCCAAAAACGCTTAAGGCGCATACAAAGCAGGGCCCAATTCCATAGAGCAGCTTCTAAGCACAAAAACTAGCTAAGCACAACAAAATTATGCTAACCAGAAAAAGGTTACCAGCTAAAATACCATTTACCATGTATCCTGCTGATTGTTGCTTAGCAGAATTTGTTTAAGCAATATGTTTAAAATTGGGCCCTGAGAAAATGTGTTAGTAGCAAAAGGAATTTCATCTTTTGAGAGGGCAAGTCCATTTTCGCTTTGCAAAGGGCGCTTCCAATCCATTGCAAAACCTTAAAGTCTATGGGAAACCTTTGAAGGGGCACCAAGGCCAAGACTGAGGGGCAACAGAGATTATGGCCTCCGAGGCCACAACAGCAAACAAAATACAAGGGTATGATTTTTCAATGAAAATACAGACTAAGCATTTACACATGATCCTGACCATTAGCGATTTGCATGAGATGTGTTTTCAGACTGTTTTTGAATGTAACTTAACAGGGTTCTCCCCAGGTTTTTTTCAAAACTGTGGGGCATTCTGGACCCAAATTTGGTGATGTTTGGCCGAAGCATGCTCAATTGAAACAAGGTCTTTGGAATGTTTTCTACTTGGTGTTTATCTTGGTTTTAAAAGCCCTACTGAGCATTCTACATGGTTTTCTCTTGATGTTTGTTTTTGTTTTGGGGGTTTTTGGGGGTTTTGTTTTGTTTTGTTTTGGGGTTTTTTGTTTTTGTTTGTTGTTGTTGTTTTGTTTTGGGGTTTTTTTTGCAGGGGCGAAATTTGCGCATATCAGCATGCAAAATCGCCCGATACGCTAGCTTGTACATGTACATGGGGAGAACCCTGGTATAACTATGTATTTCATGAAATGTCTGTACTTTACTGTATTGCATTGATGTGGCTCTTAATGGATAGGGTAGTATTTGAGTGTTCCTGACAGGTGTAGGATCTCGTTCAGTCTTCTAATTTTAAAGGCAATGTATTCCTTTGGTTTTTTGAACCGTTCGATTGCTTTAATCCTTCAGATATAAATGCAGATATATACAATTAAACTAAACTGTGATAATTTCATTTCAAAAAAATTGGAAGCGTTTTTGAGATATTGACGAAAATCTTGAGCAGTTATGTCCACGCTGGAAAAAAAAATCCGCAAGTGGAAAACACAATCTGAGAAACGCTTCATGCAGAAACGTTTCTCAGATTTAAATGTTTTTGAATCCCTCTCTCTAAAACCACATTCCTCAGAAGGGAATTGTTTCTCAAAATGTTATACAATACCAACAGCTGCAGTGCTTCTTACCAAGTAAGTGTTTATGGTACATGAATTTTTGTAGTAATTACCAAAGGTATACCCTCCCTCTACATTCATTATCGTTTCGATCGATTACCTTTTACTTACTGTATTTTTTCCTATAGGAAAAGATGTGAGTTGGTCTCATTTTGTGCGTGTTTCTTACCATCCTATTAAATTGAGTGTAATTTTACTTCCCTTGTGTAGATGTGTCTTTTATTTAAATTTTCTTTTATTTGTACTTAGCCTTGCTCAAGGCGGTTGCGGTTTTTACTCCAAAAAAGGCAGCATAACCCCACGCGTATACATGCATGTACTGTACACTGTGCGTAATGTGTGTATCGCATTGAGCATGATGCCTGTACTGTGCTTCTGTGTGTAGGTCATCCGCACTCATATTGCTGTCCACATACGGAGCTGCCAACATTTGCATCTTGCAATCAAGGAGATTTTTATCCAACAATCAGGGAGATATTTAGAATTACATTCAACATAATAGGGACAAAGTTTCCATAATCAGGGAGATTTTCTAAATTGTTTCATCAGAACATAGAAAGATTGGTTTATTTTCAGGGAACTTTTTGCGGGGGGGGGGGGGGGGGGGCGTATATGTGCTGGCATGCACATCATGAATATTTAAATCGGGATTCATGAGCGCGGGCCGTCTTTTTCGGAGTGAAAACCGCAACCGTGCGCCCGCCTTGAGCAAGGGCTAGTGCAGTACATGCAGGAGCCTCAGCTGGATACTGCATGCTATGCATGATGAACTATTTAACCTTTTCATGCACCATTTATTTTAGTGATAAATTGATCATATGAACACAGTAAGTGTTTACTTGGTGTTTTTTTGCAAATGGCGACCCCAAAAAAATTAGGTCACAACAGCGCTCTCAAGAGTCCTCTTTCCCATTCTGAAAACTGTGTGGCCGTGCGATCTTTATTTTCGTTTTACAGCTATGTTTTTGAAGGAACTTAAACCGGTCGCTAGCCGGTCGGCGCATGTAAGAGTTAACTAACCAATTATTTTTTGCGCCATTGACCAATGGGGTCTTCGTCTTCCGCGCGCATTATGCATGTAGTAATGACCCTCACTAGGCTCAACACGGAGCCAACAAGGCGTTGGTTAAGAGAGTACACGTATACATCTCACACCACGCACGCACACAACCTTACGGATCAGGTTTTGTTCTATTACTTCCTTTTCTAAAGAATTCCCTTGTGGGGTCCAGGTTGAACAAAGAATTCCCTTGTGGGGTCCAGGTTGAACAAAGAATTCCCTTGTGGGGTCCATTGTTCCATTGTGTAAAAGACCCCATGGGGGACTCATGTAAGCTCAGAGCTGCCAACCTTAAACTGGGCATTTCAGTATTCTTTAGGCTGAAAATCAGTATTTTGCCAATGAAATCAATATTTTTCTGCGCGGCGCAGATACACTTCTTGTACTTGACTACCTACTGGTAATTGAGTTACCTTATACGTATGCTTTGCTCATATTACATGTATTAAAGCCAATCATTATGTCAGTGTTTTAAAAAAAAAAAATTAAAAAAAAAAAAAAAAGTAATTTTTGTTTGCGTATCGGACCGCAATTTGCGCTACACTGTGCATGGGGAGAAGCCATACTGCAATTCTTTCCAATTAATGATATCAAAATACTTTAGTTTCTGTACCATCGTTTATTAAAATGAATAAAAAAAATTCACGTTTGCACAGGAAACACACCATTACAATACCACAGTGGAGGGCAGTCAAGTATTTGAAGGACTTCGGCAAGTTTGTCAACTTGGCTTTCCAACCAATTCCATGTTCAACCATGGTTCAACCAATGCATTCTTTACGCCTTTTATCACAATTTTTCATCAGATCTTGGCCTCCATTGCGTCGAAGATATCTTTCCTTTTTGTCATTTTTATTTCAAGTTATACATTGATGCAGCGATCGCGATGTTTCACACACTAAACATCGTGAACAGTAGTTAAGTCCTTCAGCGCAATAGGTTATGGTACCTAATATAAGCTCTGAAACGTGTGTGAATTCACGGCTTTCATTTTTATTACGATCTCATTGTTTGTACTGCATTTACACTGGGGCTTAAAAGTATGATAGGATTTTTCCGAATCCATATTTTGAAACGCAAATTCGTACTTCCGTATTCTTGGTTGATTTCCGTATGAAATACGGAAAATCCGTACTAGTTGGCAGCTCTGTAAGCTCACTTCATGTACATACACATATATTGTGCATGTACACACAGACCGCGTTCCCACTGGATCCACAAATGCGAGATCAGGATCAAACAGCAGGATTAGCCGCAGGCGGAAATCGCGGCCGCATTCCCACTTGCGTATGATCGCGCATTGATCCCCCTTTTGGGAATGGAAGTGGATTCAAAGTTCACCAACGCAGGTCGGTTTGGGTTTAGTGTGGATGCGTTGTACAGAACGTGTACCGTAATTTTCGGATTATAAACCGCGGTTTATACGTTGATTTTGACCTTCGGCTTATATGCCGATATATTATTATTGTAGAAAGAAAAAAAACAGCGTACATTTTTTTCAGAAAGATCGTTTGTAAAATATTCTAAAAACAAATACAAAACAGACAGGAAAAATCATACACCGCCAAACTCACTCTGAAAATTCTTTTAAATTTTTGCCTCGTTTTTATTCCTAGATGAATGGGTCACAAAAAGTCCCATTTCTACTCCAAAGTTTTTTAAGGAAATCCGTCTGTTCAACAAGACCGTTTTTTGTCCATATTTATGAACACTTTGAACATCAAAGATAGTCCAGCGGCTTTTGAAAATAATTGTCATCCTCGGACCCATCATATAATCCGTATGTCTCACAATATAGTGGGGTCGATCACAAGGCACGATCGTGAATACGAGGTACGAGATAGCTGCAAAAGAAATATAGTCGGGTTGCCCTTCCACACAGAGAAAAATCACACGCTAAATGTCATTGCAAAATGGCTTACTTCTGGGTACCGGCTGCCATAGTAAATGCGTGTACAGACATCGTTCTGAATAATAAACGCATGCCGGAGATGGGTGCATGCTTTTTAGAGCAGACTTTGATACGACTCGTGTGTGCTGCCGCTGCCAACTTACACAGCATTCAAGTAGTTGGTATCGTCACGCGACAAAATGCATGGTGCGTGCTGGGAATAGAAGAAAAAAGAACACCGTTTTCGCGCCATTCGGGCCTACCGTACCCGGGATGTTCGCCCTCAAATTGCGGGGTCTGATCGCCCTTTGCGTTCCCACTAGACTTTTGATCGCCCATTAATCCAAAAGGGCGATCAGATCCCGCTTTAATCCTACTCCCGAGGTGGATCAAATTTGCGGGGTCTGATCCTGATCGCCCTCGCGTTCCCACTTACGCTTGATCGCCCTTTGATCGCCCTTTTCGAGAAATTGCGGGGTCTGATCGCCCTTTTCTCAAATTGCGAGATCAATGCGGGGTCCAGTGGGAACGGGGCCACAGACACGTGCACATACATTGTAGCTAGCTCGCGGGAAGCGCGGCGCAAAGAAAAAAAATATGAAACAAATCTAGCTAAATGAAAACAAAACTCCAACGCCTTGATCTAGGCTAATATGTGCCGACTTTTTCACAAAACGCCTGGAAGGTTCTCAACAAATGGATCTGTTGCTTTGTATGAATATTACTAATTATGTCAAAGGAAGGAAGGATATGTACACGTGAAATAATCACACGTGGACCACACGTGCAAATATCTCATTTCACTTCAACCGATGCATGTGTGTAAAATTGATAAGGTTACCTACAGTGTCAGGTGCCTGCAGAGGGGAGCGTGATCATGTGATGTCATGGCAGGCAAAAGCGGGTATGTGTTGTCAGGGCTTGAATTGTTTGGGTGAAACCCACAAGACTGCAGGGCTTCTAACTCAACATATTTACTGGACCAGAATCTAGTTTATAAGGCCAGAATAGACCATTATCATGCTGCCACCATGCTTGTCATGTTCCCTGTCTGCATTAGCAATAATAAATACACATTCTCATTATCCCTAAAAGCACCAAACTATTCTTCCTCTCAGCCTCGTTTTGATTACATTGATTTGAATGAGAGACAAACAAGATGGCTGCTCCATGATACAAGTCTATTGAAATGAGAAAGAAGAAAAAAATGCCCTAGGTCTACAGTTTAAAAATTGAACTGTTTGTAATTGAAAAAGCAGTAAGAAAAGATTTATCTCATTTTGTATTAAGTGTTGTTCAATAGTCAACATAATTATATTTTATCAGACTTAAAAGTCAACATTTGAACACAAACACAACACCGCCGGACTTGTCCGGTCATGAGTTTACTGGCCCGATGCTAAAATCACTGGCCTCGGGCCGGGCGGTTCCATGTCAAATTCGAGCCCTACATGTAGATGTTTACGGCATGCTGTAACCCAAGTCTATCGTATTTTTGTCTTCCGCATTATGTATCCTGTGAGATTAATATGACATATCAAAGAAGTGTTAAAGGCAGGTCAAAGACCAGAATCCTCACTTGGTTTTTGCCAACATATGCATAAAATAACAATCCTGTAAAAATTTGGTCTCCATTGGTCATCAAAGTTGCAAGAAAATAATGAAAGAAAAAACCACCCTTGTTGCGTTGAAGTTAGTGCTTTCAGATGCCTGAGAAAGGCTTCATGCCTTCCTTTCTCTAAAACTACATTACTTCAAAGGGGTCGTTTCTTACAATGTTTTATAAAATTAACAGCTCTCAAGTGCTCTTTACAAAGGAAGTTGTTATGGCCACTAACTTGTGGAGTAATTACCAAGGGTACACCCTGCCTTTAATCCTTTGGAAACCATAGTGGCCACAAGCGGCTTGTACCAAAATGCCCATAGCAGCCGCAAACAGCCACAAGGTTTGAACTACTTCCGGTTACATAACGAGGTCAAAGTAAAAATCAATGTAGTATGTGAAACATAGTATCCCAATTTCTAAACACAAAACTAAACAATTCCGGTTTCATGTTATTTCTGATAACATTTTTACTGACAAAATTTGATTAAAGAAATTAACAATATTAGCAATGTCTGAGCGTTTTGTGATGATCATACAGAAATGAATGGTCTCTATAGGGTTTTAAATCAATTTTAAAGGATTCTGCATCCAAATTACTATCGCTTTGGAGATCTCATTATTATTATTATTATTGTATTTTGTATTTTATTTTTTAAGCGTACCACCATTAAGACATTTTGCATTACAACCTGCCTTGAAGTGAAATTTACTGTACAAAATACACATCAGGGATCAAATTTTACACTGGACCGCCGGCCCGAGGCCAGTGATTTCAGCGCCGAGCCAGTAAAGTCGCGACCACACAAGCCCGGTGGACTTGTGTGATTTTCAGTTGAATAATAATACTTCCCTGTGTAAATAATACCTTTGTGAAAAATGTTGGCTATGAGTCTGATAAATAATATCTTTCAATTCTGTGTAGTATCGAAGTGTACTCATAAGTCAAATGAAATAGATCTTCTCTCAGTCCTTGTTCAACTCATTTGATTCTAGTCTTGTAAAATAAATTCCAGTCCTGTAAGATTTTGAGTTTCCAAGCCCTGCGGGTCTTGTGGATTTTAACGCCAAATTCAAGCCCTGCACATCAAATACATATGCACATCATGTGCATAGCATACAGCAGGGAATGATTTTGTTCAGCAATTTTGCATCGTACAAAATAGCAAACTATTTAGACTGAACATGTTTTTTGCACACTTGAATGCTGATATTGAGCAGCAAATGATGGTTTTTTTGAGTAGCAACTGATAAACTTTGTGCAGCATTTTCCTCTGCGTACTGTTTTCTTTGCTCAAGAAAATATAATGTACTATTTTCGTTAAATGTTTTTGGGGGAATTCAGGGCTTGAATTTTACACTGGACCGCAGGCCCAAGGCCAGTGGTTTTAGTGTCGGCCACAAGTCCGGGAGTCTTGTGCATGTTTTACAATTGAACAATACATCACTCTGGAATATCTTGAACAGAAACAAATTATGTTCAAATGCTGACCTTGAGTCTGGAAAATACCTTTCAATTCTGTTGAGTATTGAAGTATACTTAATACCCCATCAAGACAGATGAGATCAATCTTCTCTTACATGTCTTAATTGTTCAAATAAAAACAGTTAAATGCATGTTAAACTGTATCAGGATTCAGGAAGTTTTTTTCTCATTTTGATTCTGGTCTTGTACAAAAAATTCTGGCCCAGTAAAAATGATGAGCTACAAGCCCTGGGCCAAATTTCATAGAGCTGCTTTAGCAGAAATTATCGCTTGACAGATTTATGCTAAGCAAAAATATGCGTAAAACCAGTCACATATTGTGTATGTGAGATGGGATTTAGGCTGGTAACCCTATTCTGCTAAGCAGAAATGTTTTGTGCTTAGCAATTTGTTGTGCTTAAGCAGCTCTATGAAATTGGGCCCTGCAGTCTAGTGGATTTTTCTCCCAAATTTGAGCCCAGGAACTATTAAGTGAAATTTCTCAGTGACTTTTTTGTTGTCTTTATTTTAAAAATAATTTAATCCTTGTGCATCTGAATTGAGTCCACGACATGCCGATTTGAGCCCCGAGGAAAATCCTGTAATATCTAATCTACGTATGAGGAGATTTAACAGGATTTATAACTTGTGCAAATTTCAACAAAGGTTCACATTGCTGTAGTGTAGTGTAGTACCATAATCCATTTACTGATCAGGCTATCACTGGTTTGATTACAAACCTTACTGGCTTGTCTATACTGCATGTACATGTACCAACACGTGCAATGTCCCCACAAAAGATTTAAATAACAATCCAAACCAAAAAAAAATGAATAAATTTTTCCGTCCCTGAAATATTATTAATCTTCACTAAAAAAATCAGAGAAGGCGGCGCGGGGTCTTGCCAGCGATGACTCAACGCCCAGCGCACGACACCGTTACTGCAATTTCGACGGGGCAAAATCAACATGGTTTTTTAACACGAACGCTGGCAAGTGTGCAGTCGAAAAAAGGATCGGGGTCAGAGATGCCAAATATTGGCATTTGAATACGCCGATGTTGACAACTGATGGTTGAGTTTCAGCCACGTAAATTAGGGAGCACTAGTATATATGCCAGTGCAAGTGCAAACGTATGCATCTAAACAAGTCAGCCATTGAAGAAAAAATACTGAGCGAATGGTTTGTGGAGGCTCTTTCGGTATGTTCAAATCCCAAGAATTAAAAATAGCCCGAGATCTAGGGTGTCAGTACCCCCCTATAGCAATGTGTTAACTCCGATTGTACTTTGAACTACGGCGCTCCATGTTTACCACCCCTGAATGTTCTCTAAAAATAGATTTTTATTTTTTTCGGTTTCCGGGTATGAATAGACCCCGAATGGAAACTCCACATGAATGCAATTCATTAAAAAAACGGGGGTAGTGGGCCATAAAAATAGACTGCAACATTGTGAGCTGGTGTAACTAGATACTGCCGACCTAATGAGTGGTGATCACAATAAGGATGCGTACTTTTTTTACAACTGAATCTCTTTTGCAGATCTATGTAGCTGTGAGACACGTTTTCATGGCTTAATCTCAACACACTAATATCAGGAGGTGGGGGTGGGTGTGTTTTCCCATACAGGGTTCTCCACAGGTTTGTTTAAAGGCACTGAACACATTGATAATTGTCAAAGACCAGTGTTTTCACTTGGTGTATCCCAACATATGCATAAAATAACAAGCCTGTGAAAATTTGGGCTCAATTGGTCATCGAAGTTACAAGAAAATGATGAAAGAAAAAAACACCCTTGTTGTACAAATTTGTGTGCTTTCAGATAGGAACAAAAACTTTTTGCAAGAAGTTTTTATTATTTTAGTGAGAAAATACCTCTTTCTCAAAAACTATGTTACTTCAGAGGGAGTCGTTTCTCACAATGTTTTATACTATCAACAGCTCTCCGTTGTTCGTTACCAAGTAATTTTTATGCTAATAGCTATTTTGAGTAATTACCAAATGTGTACAGTGCCTTTAAAGGACACAGGATGAAACGATGCCAGTCCAAACCAAACATTCAAGTTAACGTGAGCTCAAATAAGAGTACAGTCCAAGCACCAGAGAATTCGTTCTGTAGTTCCGGGGCCAAATTTCAAAGAGCTGCTTTTAAAGCAGAAAATAATTCCACTAACAATTTTGTGCTAGGCAGAAATAAGTAGGATACCAGTCACAAATTGTACATGTCAGGCCTGGAATCACACGGAGGTCACGGAGGTCATGGCCTTTGTTGCCCCTGGTCTTGGCCTCGGTGCCCCTTCAAAGTTTCCAATAGACTTTAAGATTTTCCAATGGAAGTGCCCTTTGCAAAATGAAAGTGGCCTTGCCCTCTCAAAGCTGAAATTCCAGGCCTGACATGTGGCATGGTAGTTTGGCTGGTAACCTTTTTTCTGGTAAGCATAATTTTGTTGTACTTGGCTACTCTTTGTGCTTTTGGAAGCAGCTCTATGAAACTGGTCCCAGACGTGTTCAGAAAAGTAAAGCCGACTTAAATGCGCTTCTCATCCGGAGAATGCGCCGTCTTAATACTGGAACGAGAAAAGCTGATTCTCAAGTGAGTTTGAAGCCGTGCAATGACAGCCAAGGTTACTAGGACCTCCTTTTCTCTTCAGCCACAATACAGAATGCTTCGCAGACTAACACTGATCCCTGGTACAACCAAACAAAGAGGTGAATATTTACCCCCAAGGTTATCAAGGACACGTGGGAACTACGAAGAGACCAGGAATATCAAGCATTTTTAAACAGCTACTTGAACAAGAAGGCTATTTATACTTGTTTATATTTTGTTTGTTTATCAATTAAATGTAATTTTGATATTTGTACACTTCTGAATTTTTCGAAATTATCGATCAAAAATAGGCCCCAACCTCAAGGTTTTGAAAAACCAGAACCTCAAGGTTTTGAAAAACTAGAAACAAGTGCTGTTAACGGTGTGCCCCACATATGACATAACATTATTTTTATGGCTTTTGATTTATTATTGTCAAAACTCTTTCAAAGGTTTTTTTTTTCTAGCCCCTTTTTTATGGTTAATTTCTATTTGTAAGAGTACTTTTTGGCCTGCTTGGCCGCCAGTGCAGTAAATAAATAAACCAGAATAATGAGTAATGACTTAACAGGACTTTTTCGCGAATCTTTTTAAAAAGCATTCAAAATGATTGAGTTTTTTACACAATTAAAATCTGTTTAATCTCATGTGAACTCAATTTCCTTATTGATTGAAAATATTTTTAAATGAATTTCAGCAAAGATCACTTGTTGCCGTTTTCGCTCAAGTAGGTCTTGAATCAATCATCTCCATGGAAAAAAAGTATTGACGTCAAAGAGAAACAAACATGCATACAAGACCCTCAACAAAGCAGGGCCCAATTTCATAGAGCTGCTTAAGCAGAAAATATTGCTTAACAATTTTCTGCTTAGCAGAAATGAGCAGGATACCAGTCACAAATTGTACATGTGACATGGTATTTTGGCTTGTAAACCTGTTCTGGTAAGCATAATTATGTGGTGCTTAGCTACTTTTTGTGCTTAAGCAGCTCTATGAAATTGGGCCCAGGTGATGATTGGTAGAAAAAGGAGAAATGAGAAGATCAGTGAAGATCTTCTGTACAGCACCTCAGGAACCTGTTTTGGGTTGAGGGCGCTATATATTAAGCGTTGTGTTATTTATTGTTATTATTAGATAGGGAGTGTTTTTACCCATGATCCTGCCACAATGAACCAGGAGACTAATTTTAACCCCCACACAGATGTTTGGCTACTCTTGCCATTTGGAAATATCACAGAGAACTTAGACTCAATTTTATAACTGTATTTGTGTCAAAGCCGGCATTTAAAGGTATTGTACACTTTTGGCAACAGCTCAAAATCAGTGTCCACATTTTGTGTGATTCAACATATGCATGAACAAACAAACCTGTGAAAGTTTGAGCTCAATTGGTCATCGAGATAACGAGAAAATAGTGAACAGAGACCTTTTTCAAAATATCGCGCGTGATAAAAACTATTGTTTTACTCATTTCTCAGAAATGATAGCATTTTAGGCAGAAATATTTTAAGGAACCCTTTCTACCATTACTTACTTTAAGTCATATAAGTTATGTGTGAATCTGTGAACATTTGTGTTTTTCGATCTTACCAATAGTGTACAGGGCCTTTAACCCTTTCATGCACCATTTATTTTAGCAAATGGCGAGCCCCCCCAAAAACAGGTCACAATAGTGCCCTCAAGAGTCCTCTTTCCCATTCTGAAAACTGTGTGGCCATGCGATCTTTATTTTTTGTTTTACAACTATTTTTCTGAAGGGATTTAAACCGGTCAGTGCATGAAAGAGTTAACCATTCTTCACTTGCATGTCTACATGAACAAATGTACATGTACATTGTAGTGCAAAACATTTACATGTAAGTTCTACATGTCAGCTCTGTAAAAGTTGAGAATGCAGGGGTGCTATCAACGAAACTATCAAATTGGGCCACGATTTAGTGTGGGGGTCATATCAAAGTGTTAGCCAGAGGGGTGTCTGGGTGTCTTTTGGACACCCTGTTTTAAATTTGGACACCCTGTTTTATCTGTCATTTACATGTAAATGTATTGTAAGTGACCAATTTAAACACCCAGTTTTTAAATTTCCAGCAAATTTGGACACCCTTTTACAAAATCCTGGCGAAAACCTTGGTGGGGGTGGGGCTACATTTCTCTAAAAAAAACACAGGATATCATCCTTACCTTCTCTCCTCATGCCCATGGCAATGCATTTCTGGTAGCGGCAGTACTGGCAGCGATTTCTCTGGCGTTTGTCGACGATACAATTGCGGTCATCTCGACAGGAGTAGGACAATTCTTTCCTGACGGTCCTCTTGAAGAATCCTTTACACCCTTCACAGCTGTAGACTCCATAGTGTTTACCTGCATGTGACATGATTGGGGGGGTTTAATAATGGATCGTGAAATGAATATTGATCTCAATCGTATAAAGAATAGATGAATTCTTTATTGCCATAATAATAATAATACTGAGTTCTTATATAGCGGTTTATCACACCCGATGGGCATATCATCAAAGCGCTCGGTATTTTTTATGTGGAGCTACGTTTTTGAAGTATGAGACCTATTTCTTTACATAGCACCATGTAATGGTTTACAAGGTGCTGTGGCACATTATGCAGCCAATCAAACCAGGAACACCTGGGCGAACCCCTTCTCTTTATTATAAGTGCACTGGGTTCTTTTAAGTGCATTACACGACACACCGGACTTCCAGCTTTTTGTCCCATCCGAAGAACGCAGCAATAATGGTTAAGTGT
Organism: Plazaster borealis; assembly: GCA_021014325.1. Taxonomy (NCBI): domain Eukaryota; kingdom Metazoa; phylum Echinodermata; class Asteroidea; order Forcipulatida; family Labidiasteridae; genus Plazaster; species Plazaster borealis. The sequence continues at coordinate 4,691,190 of CM037456.1, read as the reverse complement.
CTTGCCTAAGGACACAAGTGTCACGACCGGGACTCGAACTCACACTCTGCTGATCAGAAACACCAGAGCTTGAGTCTGGTGTCCTTATCCACTCGGCCACGACACGCCAATACAGACTGTGTTTTGGGTCAGTGTGATACCCAGAGAGATGTCTTACCAGCATTTAAATTCTAGTAATAAACCACAAACCAGTCAGTTTACCTTGTGGTTTATTACTTGATATTTGAAATAAAAAAGTTGCATCCCCTTTAAGGTGATCCCTTGGCTGCCACTTCCCAGGTTGTATCGTAAAACTTGTGTGTTATCCCTGGCAACACGGCAGTTAAAGGTTGTACGGCTTCTGACTGGCATCCCCCCAACACAGATATTGACAAAATAGGGAGTTGGCCAATATAGGGCTAAAAAGCTCAGTTGGTAGAGCGCCGGCACGTTGGTCGTTGGTTCAAATCTCGCTCTAGTCAATTTGTCTTTGTTCAACCCCAAATTATCATTTAAACTCCCTACTTAATCGGTCACTTCAATTTAAAAGTATAGGAAGTGATCAATCTGGACACCCTGTTTTTGGATTTTCAGAAAATCTAGACACCCTGTTTTTGGAATTTCCAGCAAATCTTGACATCCTGTTTTTAAGTATTGAGCATATCTGGACACCCTGTTTTTTTTATTTCCAGCAAATTTTGACAACCTGTTTTGGAATTTCCAGCAAATTTTGACACCCCTGTTTTTGAGTTTTCAGCAAATCTGTACACCCAGTTTTCAAATTTTAAGCATATCTGGACACCCTGTTTTTTTTTTTTTTTTAAAGCACTTCTGGACACCCTAATTTAAATTTTCGGCAAATCTGGACACCCTGTTTCTTGATTTTCAGCAAATTTTGACACCCTGTTTTCGAATTTAAAGCAAATCTGGACACCCTATTAATTTTGAATTTTCAGCAAATTTGGACACCCTGTTTTTGAATTTTCAGCAAATCTGGACACCCTATTAATTTTGAATTTTCAGCAAATGTGCTCACCATGTTTTGGAACTTCCAGCAAATTTGGACACCCTGTTTTTGAATTTTCAGCAAATCTGGACACCCTATTAATTTTGAATTTTCAGCAAATGTGGTCACCATGTTTTGGAACTTCCAGCAAATTTGGGCACCCTGTTTTTGAATATTCAACAAATCTGGGCACCCTGTTTTTGAATTTTCAGCAAATTGGAAAACTCTGTTTCCAGGTACATAATACTTGAAAGCACGTACTGCTGGGCAGACAAACTTGATCGCTTCAGACTTTTGTAAACGGAAATATTGTTACATCATGTAGACTTCCAAGGTTATTCACGTCGCACAGAAATCTGCTATCCTTAAAGAATTTGGCGACTTGTAATGTTTTCTATTAAAATAACGAATTCCATCATATGAAGTCATGAAAATCGATGTGAAAAACACACTTCAGGCCCAATTTCATACAGCTGCTTAAACACAAAAAGTACCAAAAGCACAAAAAAAATTATGCTTACCAGTTGGTTTTGTCAACGCAACACTGATTTATAGGCCAAATTATCAAGAAATATATGACAAAAGTCACCTGTGAAAGTTTCAGCTCTTGATGTTTGTTGTGGGGGGGGAAAAAGAGCTGAAACACTACATGATGTAAGAAAGATCGTGGAACGTCAAGTGAGCGCGCGTCACACATTCACGCTGGTCGAATTGGGGCACCCCATTGATCCAGTAACTAGGCTTATTTCACATTATTGTAGTTGTACATTACTGTTGCCAAGCATATATAAGGCCAAAAAACAGGGGGGGAAGGGGGGAAAAAGATGGGGGGGAAAGCGGAAATAAAAAATTGGCAAAAAAAAGCGGATATCCGCTTCAAAGCGGACATCTCACAGGCCTGTTTGTTGCGTAATGGGCTAAAATTTGTGCGTACCGGCACGCAAATAGCGCGTATCTGCCCAATACGCTAGTTTGTGCAGGGAGAACCCTTCCCCTCATTCTAGACCCAGAACTTTCTAGATGAATATCACCAAAAACACTAAGCTCAAGGTTTGGACACAATGTGGACTATTTCTGTCTCCCTTTAGTGACTGCTTTACTTGTACCAAGAAAATGTGAAGAACCCTGAGAAATCACACGCCTAAAACCTGCACGCACCATGCACAACGGTCTTCATCAACCTCAGTGAGGGCGCTGTTTGAGCTTGCGACGTCAAATACAAGGGGGGTCTATATTGACATTATTGTACTGTTCCTTACCGGATGCTCTGTCTCCACATACAGCACAAATTCCTTTATTCATTGAGGACCCGGGCATGCCCAGTGGTGAATGCGCCCCTTGGTTGAGCAGTGACGACGGCGACAACGACATATGTGACATCATGGACTGTGACATGGGGTGGGTGGGGATGCCGGAGGGTCCGATCATGGGCTTGATGTCCTCCTGCGAGGAGACCGACGACACTGATCCCATACTGCTTAAGGTTGGCGACTGCATGGCTTGTGAGTGCATCATTCCTCCGTGCACGATGGAAGGAGACGTTATGAGAGGAGGGGAACCCATGTTACGAGTGTTCGACATCGGAGGTGGCGAGCCCATCGTACTGGTGGGTGACTGGATGGACGTGATGGAGTTTAACGAATCTGGACAGTGAACAAAGATATTTCTTTTTAAAGGTTACAGAAATTAATTTTGAAGTTAAATTATTATCATCTCACTTTTCGTTTCAACGCTGAAATTACACCAGTGGCATCCTTCACCTGGTACCCTGTATACCCACTGGGAATTGTAATTACCTGTAATCATATCATAACACCATGGTATTCTTCACCTGGTATCCTCCACTGCATGATATCATGTGAAGAATGCCTCTACATTTGAACACATCACACAGATTGTTCTGTGCACAGTAGTGCCACCATACAAAACACATGCAGTTGAATGGTTTCAAAGGGTTGGTCAACTAGATGGAAAATGTTACCAAGAGTACAGTGTAGGAGGGTTAAAACGGTTGACTGCTCTTTATTCCGACAACCCTACATTGTCAATCCAACAACCCCCTCTTGATTTATGTGCTGGGTTAGGGTTAGGTTTAGGGTTAGGGTTAGGGTTATGGTTTATTTATTTATTTTGCCTTGTTTTAAAACCAAGGTAGACCCACCAGTTATCAAAGAACTGTTCTCCCTTGGGGCCATGGGGTCACACGTAAAAAAATACAATAACAGAGTACAATAAACTAAAACTAAAAACACAGTATCCACAAAAAGGACACCAAACATTTAAAAAACGTACATAACCAGACATGTAAGTATACAGAGAGTAAAAGGGTTTAAAAGATAAAATACACCCCAAAATCCAGGATAAAAAAGGCTCCATGCAATTTTGCCAGAGTTGGCGGAGCCTTTTACCCCCCTCCCCCTCCCCCCTCCCCCCTCTCCCCAGTACAGGCTTTTGAAAGAGTTAGGTTAAGAGTAAGGGCTAGGGTTAGGATTAAGAAAATACGCCAGGGGTGTCGGAACATAGGGGTGTCAGAACATGGTGTGTAACCGTTAAATGTAAACATTTGTACTAGTGTCATTTATACAAACATATTTTGTACACAGGCACATTGCACTCATGTGCATACTCATACTGTAGGCCTATTGTGTAGTACACGCGAGTACATGTATAGGCACAGTACATTAACCTTTCCCCTGTTAACTTCCTTACAGAATACACAGGATGTAACCCCCACCCCACTTCAAACACCCAACCTTAATCTGCACACTGTTAAAGACATTTACTCCGCGATGACAAGTCCCTGACATCCAAACTTCACAAACGGAAAAAAAAAAAAAAAAATGTTTTCCTGCAGGACAATGCGATAAAAATCAAGTGTTGAAATGTTTTGACAACATGTCTGAGCAACCTTGAGACATTTTTTAAAGCATACATGTATAATACGTGCGTTTTAAACATTATTTCATGTGGAATTTGCAGGACTAATTACTGTGTGGGGCCTACTACACAGCGGGGTTACACACCACCACCGCAGCTATGCAGCACCTCTTACATTTCAAAGGGAGTGTAACGATGGGGCCCACTGGTTTATTTCCACACAGGAAGTTAGTGGAACTGCCCTACACATGACCCCCCAGTATAGTATGACTCTCTCCCTCCACTCTTAACACAGTCTCTCGGCAGGAATCAACCACCTTGCCTAGCCATCCAGGGATCTCGGGGGCTAACCACACATTTCCCATATTTTGGGGAGAAAAACTAACTGCGAGTGACGGTTACATGTGGCATCACTAAAGAAGGCAAGGAGTGCGTGTTTGTACTGAATACTACAGGGAGGACTGAGGGGATATCCTACCTTCAGCTTGTTTCTTCCTCCCTGGTTATTCCATAAGAAAACATATCCTGGAATCTCCTCGAGACAAGAGACACAAAGTTCAAAACATCAAGACTCTTAACAGCGATCTCCCGTAACAGTGGTCGGCTTGCCAACTGCCAATTAAAACACCAGTCAGAATTCTGTCCAACCAGTCCGGCTGGCCAGTTTATTACTTCTTCCCACCGCTTGATGAAAACCTCTGATTGTTCAAATTACTTGAAATTACAAGTCCCAGGCAATGTTGAAAGGAAACCTTAAAATAGGGACCAGTAAAAAAGATGGAGGACCAGTGAAATGCGAGCTAACTGCTCCCTCTGGGTAGTCAATGAAAAAGTTAAGGGCAAACCCCTGCTGTTCTTCTCAGAAACAACACTTCTCTCTCCACTTGTTTGTTACTCATTAACTTACGTACTTATCTACTTAGTTCTTACGATTCAAAGTTTCAATACATTGTCTAGGGTACATGTGGAATCAGATTACAATGTAGAGTCTACACTGTACGTACCAGCGTTCTCCCTTAACAGTGGTCCGCTGGCAAAATGCCAGTTGAAACGCCTGAGGACCAGTCGAAAATCTCTCCGAGTAGTCCGGCTGGCTCGTTAAGTGTTGGCAAGCATCCCTATTTTATATGAAATATGGACTACTGAAAAAGCTGACGGACTAGTGAAATAATAATAATAATAATAATAAAATGCATTTATATGGCGCCTTATGTAAAATACCCCAAAGTGCTTCACAATAAAAACTATCAAACCTAGGCAATAAAATACTTTAAAAATTAACAAATTGACAAGCTAACAGGGCCGAATTTCATAAAGCTGTTTGGCAGAAAACTCTGCTCGGCAAATTTCTTTGCTAAGCAAGAAATTAGTGGGATATCAGTCAAAGCAATGGTAATGGTACATGGTATTTTGGCTGGTAACCTATTTTTCTTAAGCAAGAGTTTTCTGTGCTTAGCAAGTTTTTGTGCTTACATGCTTTATGAAATTGGGCCCAGAGGCCGATTTCACAAAGATCTAAGATTGACCGTAACTGCAAATCAATCGTAGTTGCTTAGTAAAGTGTGATGTCACAATACAAATCACTATGGTGATACTGAAAATTTGTCTTGCGATGAATTTTATTGCTTTGTGAAATCGGCTCCTGGTTCTACTGGCCAGTCATTAAAGAAGTGAAGGGCAAACCTTGTCTACATGTACAATGTACAACTTTGTACATATTTTGAATAAGATTTACCCTCAGGCCCGGAATCAAAATGGATGCCACAACGGCCTCCGTTGCCCTCGATTTTTAGCCTTGGTGCCCCTTCAAAAGTCTCCTATGGACTTTGAGATTTTGCAATAATAATAATAATAATAATAATAATGCAGTTCTTATATAGCGCTTTATACTCCCGATGGGTGTCTCAAAGCGCTCAGTATTTTTCCTACAAGGTAAGTGGAGTTACGTGTTGAAGTATGAGACCTATTCCTTTGCATAGCACCATGTAATGGTTTACAAGGTGCTGTGGCGCAATATGCAGCCGATCAAACCAGGAACACCGGGGCGAACCCCTTCTCTTTACGATAAGTGCACTGGGTTCTTTTACGTGCATTACACAACACACGGGACCTACGGCTTAACGTCCCATCCAGGACGAAGCATGTGGTTAAGTGTCTTGCTTAAGGACACAAGTGTCACGACTGGGATTCGAACCCACACTCTGCTGATCAGAAACACCAGAGCTTAAGTTCGGTGTTCTTATCCGCTCAGCCACGACATGGGAGTGCCCTTTACAAAATGAAAATGGCCTTGCCCTCTCAAAGAACAAATTCCAGGGCCCAATTTCATAGAGCTGCTATAAGCACAAAAACTAGCTAAGCAAAACATAATTATCCTTACAGGAATAAGGTTACCAACCAAAATACCATGTCCCATCCTGCAAATTTTTGCTAATTGTCTGCTTAACCCTTTAGAGACCATTCATTTCTGTATAATCATCACATCGCCCAAAAACATTGCTAATATTGTTCATTTCTTTAATCAAATTTTGTCAGGAAAAATGTTAACAGAAATAACATGAAACAGAAAATTTAGTTTTGTGTTTAGAAATTGGGATACTATGTTAAAATACTATATTGGAAAATGTCATATCCGGACACACCTTGCCTTGACCTATTTATATGAATGGAAGTATGGGCATTTTGGTGCAAACCGCTTGTGGTCGCTATGGTCTCTAAAGGGTTAAGCAGCTTTATGAAATTGGGCCCAGGGCTGCATGTACACGTATCTGTTCACTACCGAGCCGTCTCGCGTAGTTGTAATTAATGTGAAACACTTAACCTGCCGCCATCATTCTTTGTCACGCTCCCATTATGCGTATGGGCACTCAACATCACTTAGTACCAAGGTTTTAGCCAGGATTTGGTAAAAGGGTGTCAACATCTGCTGGAAATGTAAAAACTGGGTGTCCAAATTGTTCACTAACAATACACTTGTAAATGACAGATAAAACAGGGTGTCCAAATGTAAACAGGGTGTCCAAAAGACACCCAGACACCCCTCTGGCTAACACTATTCTGAGTACCATTACACAAAAAGAGAGCAGACTATTTTCCCTCCCCGACTCAGGCCGTGTCCGAATTAGCGGCTACAGCTACGGCTATGGCTGGATTTCCACATCATCATGCGTTGAAGAATAGGACGTCCTTAGCAACACCCTTAGAAACAGTCGTAGCCGTAGCTGTTGTCGCCAATTCGGATGCGGCCTTAGTTTAGTTACAACAAGATGGCCTCTCTCCTTGTGTAGTATAGACCTTTATCATGCTGCCACCATCTTGGTCATGTTCCCTGTATCCAACACCAGCAATGAATAATAACATTCACTGTACAAAAAGGAACCAGACTATTTCTCCTTCCAGCCTCGGTTTGGTTACATTGATTTGAATGGGAGACAATCAAGATGGCCGCACCATGATAAAGGTCTATTTAACTGCAGACATCTCTGTCATCTAAACAATAATTGTCACATTATAAACCACAAGGGAAACTAACTGGGTCAATTATAATTTAATTTTGGGTTGAACAAAGACAAATTGACTATGACTTGAGCGGGATTTGAACCTATGATCTCCGGATTAAACGTGCCAGTGCTCTACCAACTGAGCTTATATAGCCTTATTGGCTGTCTCCCTATTGCTGCCACTTCCAAGGTTGTATCAAAAACATCCCCGTACAAAAATGTAGACACCCATTTTTCTCAAAATGATGTCATGAGATGTTTTTGGTGTTGACAAATTTTGCACTGGAAGGGTATCGAATACTATGGCAATTTAACACCATTTTAACGTGAGGTTAGAGACTTGTAAAAAAAATTCCCCACTCACAGGAGGACTCAACTATTGGGAAAATGAGTACATCACAAAAATGAATTTATTGGTCATTTCCCTTTGAAATGAAGAACTGTAAAATGAAATAAAGGACTATTTCTTTTGCAGACTATTTGGAAATATTTTGCCTTAGTCGATGTTACAATGAAACGAGCAACTGAACAAAGATATCAAAGTCACATGAAATTTTAACAATTAACCACTTGGCATGGCTTTATAAAATATTCACTGCATTTCACAGCATTTTTTTCTTTCTGGATCAACCCTGGGAAAATTCCTTTGACACACAATCAAAAAGAAAGACGGAGTCTGGGTCTTCCATTTGGGAGTGGCTACGTACAAGGAAATACATGTACAACTCCACAACAAAAGCTTTGCCTCATGAGGCGGTTTTTCCAGGCAACTTGAAGGCAACAAAATGCACTGCTTGCAAAATGAACACTTTGGTAGCACAAGAGACACCAAATATAGACTGTGAAAGTCTCGCGCATAATATTCACACTTCTGGGACCGATGTGGTCCCAACCATATGGAGTTTTACGCGCGTGGGATTTTGTTTCGTCAATTAGTTTAGTTTAAAGTAGTTTATGGCCATGAAAATTATATGATGTTGGGAATGTAATTAGTAAGTGATAAACAATATGAAATACAACCAATTCAACAAAATAATGAAGAAAACTTGAGAATAAGACTTGATCTCTGTTTCCGGTTACTTGTAAACAAAATTAAGAATGCTGCCCAACCATAGAGAAAGGCCCAACTGACGGTCATGTTGTCATTAAACCTAGGTTATAGCTGCAAACATTCGCGCGTGATTGGCAAATGGGGTTTCTTACAATCTAAGCATCCTCGTCCCAAGTTTTAATTTTGCTTCAACTTTAATTTGAACAAATCTTTTGTATAAATACAAAAATTTAAAATTTATTTATAACAACTTGCTACCAGGCATGAGAATGGGCGATGATGAAAAATACGGAAAAAAATCCCGAAAAAATCCAACGCTAAAAATGCATGTCCGGATTTTGGGCAATGTCCGGAAATTGGGCAACGTCACCAAGCGTCGGCGCCGCACTCAGTGGTTGAACCATGCATATCCTACCTCCATGGGTCGAGTTAGTAGCGGGAAAATACTCAAAAAACAATAATGAAATCATAAAAAAATGCTAGACGTATCTTATCTCAAAAAGCTCACAAAAAAATGTGAGACTTAACGGTTTTGCAGACGTCGACGATTCTCACACACGTGCGTAAAAAAGTCTAACAATGCGCGCGCATCCACACACCGCGCATTGTTGTCAGTAGACTTCCTAAAGTCTCCACACACGTTTCTTTGCTGCAGCAGTAAACTTATTACGGTCAAACAATGAATAAACCGCACCGTGATTGAAGCGAGGAATGAAAGAAGTCTACACATATCTATTGATCTCGCTGCATACGCGATGCACATGGAAGAAGGGCGGCAATTGTTTACCTGCCGTTTTTCACGAACGGAGTGTCGATCCGCGGTATGATTTTACAAAGGTAAATTTACAATTTCTGATTTAAAGACGAGAGATTAGCGAAATATAAATGCATTCCCCCAACACCCTACCCCCCAAATTTTATATCAAATTCACATTGAACTCGGAGACCACATATTTTGAAGTGAAAAATCCGGAAATCCGGAAAAATCCGGAAGATTCTCATGCCTGTGCTACGGGTATTTTTATTTCCAAGAATTTTGTATAAATATAACTTAAAAAGAAGATTTGATTTCATAGAAAAATATACTCCGTTTGAGTTTTTTCTCGTTTTCGATATAATGCGCGAGACTTGCACAGTGTATTGACAAGAAAATTATGTGAGTATTAAAATTTTGAAAGCCTTTTCTTCGTGAAGATTTATACATGGAGCTAGTTGCCTGTAAATTGCCTCATGTGACATGTACACATGTACATGTACACATGTACGCTCCTAAAAAGCATGAATTTATCCAACTAAACTTTTTGGCCTGGAATTACACGGAGGCCATGGCCTCCGTTGCCCTGTTCTTGGCCTTGGTGCCCCTTCATAAGTTTCCCATATAGACATTAAGATTTTTCTAAATGAAAGTGCCCTTTGCAAAATGGCCTTGCCCTCTCAAAGATGAAATTCCAGGCCTGAAATTTCGATTCAAAATGCTGTAATGGTCTGTTCCCTTTAACACCATAATTCAACAAGATTCAAGGCATAACTTAGTCTCGGATCATTTCCCAGCTGGAAATAGCTCAGCTTGTAAATTTATGATAAAAAAAAATGTAAATTTATGATCAAAAAGAATGTAAATTTATGATTAAAAACGAATGTAAATTTATGATCAAAACAAAATACAATTTTATAATCTCCTTCAGGCACAAAACACTTGATTTATTACTTGGTATGAATTTGTTATTATTTTGTTCTGGGGTTTTTTTTTTCTTGATATCTAATTAAAAGTTTACTTAACCATGCCTGCATCTTTTGAAAAATGTGGAGTAGTAATAAAAAAATAAGTACTTATTGAAGTGTATTATTCCCATCTTAGTGTCTGATAGAGTATGCTCTTAAAAGAAATAAAAAACCATTCCCACTATAAATGATTTTTTTACAACTCATTCTACACATGTTAAGTACCGCAGGAATATGCCTTACGATCGTTATCCACCTCAAAAACCTACATTTCCCCCCAACACTCTTGATCATATTCCAACATTCAAACACGTACACCTGTTTTAAAAATACATCCCAAAAACAACGGACCAAATACTAGCCAAGAATATACCCCCAGAACAAGCCCACGCACTCTGCGAACAAAAACACTGAATGAACCCCAAACTCCGACAGACAAAATGGCTACCGTTAGAGCTAGCGCAGGCAGGCAGGCAGGCCCCCATGTAAATAGACACAGATCTGACCTGACCGTGACCTTTGTAATATAATAATACAGACAGTCCAGACGGTGCTGGCTCTGTTTGTGTGTGTGTATGACTGTGCATTGACATTATGGCTGTTGTTGTCAACGGGATTCCAGTGCCTTGCATTACCCTATTGCAAGTCCACCACACTCCATTAAAAAGAAATGTTCCACATGTACAGGTTTCTATCTCTCTGCACAGCGTACGGACTGTACACCGCGAGAGAGCGTGCGTGCATTGAGTGTGCAGCACTGCAGGAATTACCCCCACTCAATGGATGGGCTGTAATATGTTTACTCCCAAACTCGGCAATGTATTTGACACATGTTCTTGATCAAGTTGAGATAAAATATTCACGTTGGTTTATTTATGAGCAAAAGGTTGCAGTTTGTACTTAAAATTTTTACTACAATTGCGCATTACTCATTACAAAAATACATTATTGTACAAGAAGATTTAAGCAGACTATTTTTTATTAAATGCATTTTTAAAAAAATGAGAATATATCCAAAAAAAATATTAAGAATATGTGCAGCTAATGATGAAATCATTATCCTCTGGATTTAATCACTTGAGATTATTCCTAAAAGGGTCAAAATAATTCACCGTTTTAGAATTATTTAGTTTTCAAATTATTTCGGCTGTTAAAATTATGAATTTTTAAAATGTATATAATGTACATGTACACTTTGTTTCTTTAGATTTAAGATCAAATTCACAAAAATCTTCTCTCTTTTTTTAACACAATTTAAAATGCTCCAATTGCACTTGCTGTAAAGCTTTTACATGTAAAACCAAACATAAAACATCCTGTAAAAACAAGAATTAGTCTTTGGCAAAAAACCAACCTGTACATATTCCTGTCTAGTGTTCAGCCTACATACATGTACGTAGCAGGAATCTCCCGGGTATTTTCAAGACTATGGTGGCATTCTACACATTTTGGAAGTTTGGCCCAAGCACGCAGAATTAGTCTTTGGCAAAAAACCAACCTGTACATATTCCTGTCTAGTGTTCAGCCTACATACATGTACGTAGCAGGATTCTCCTGGGTATTTTCAAGACTATGGTGGCATTCTACACATTTTGGAAGTTTGGCCCAAGCACGCAGAATTAGTCTTTGGCAAAAAACCAACCTGTACATATTCCTGTCTAGTGTTCAGCCTACATACATGTACGTAGCAACATTCTCCCGGGTATTTTCAAGACTATGGTGGCATTCTACACATTTTGGAAGTTTGGCCCAACCACGCTGAACTGTAACAAGGTCTTAGGATTGCTTCCTACTAGGTGTTTATCTTTGGCTCTAGAAGCCTTAACTGTGCAATCTGGAGCATTCCAAATGGTTTTATCTTTAGGCCGAAAAACAAAATTGATTGTTTGTCCATAGAGGGTCCTCAAAAGGAAGGATCGGTCGATTTTAAAGGCATCGTACACGTTTGGTAATGACTCTGATAATTAATGGCAATAAAAACTTACTTGGTAAGAAGTACAGCAGCTTTGGATAGTATAATGCATTTTGAAAAACATTTCACTTTGAAGCACTGCGGTTTTGGAAAAATATATCACTTTTTATCCCCTAAAACATTTGAATCTCAAAGTATTTATGCAGATTATTCTTCCTGCGTGGACATTACCGTTCAAGATTTTTGGCAATATCTCAAAAACACTACCACCTTTTGAAATGAAATTTTCACAGGTTAGTTTGATGGTATATATCTACAACTATATAGGTTTGAAACAAACAATAGGCTCCAATTACCAAACGTGTCTGATGCCTTTAAATATATATTTTTTAATATGGATATTGTTTTTGGCAGTATAACTCTTTGGCATTAAATTATTCAAACACAAAACACAACACTTTCACTGTATTGAACTCTTCTTATTACATGTGTAAATGTCTTTGAATAGTATATTAATACTAACAACTGTTTAACTAACAAGATTTCTATGATGTTGATGTTGAGATGAATGCTGTAGCGGAGCTACCAGCTGATGAGTGCATAGCAGTACTGAAATTTCACCAGAATAAAAAGTCAGGAATGTATAAACACCTTGGGTTGGTAAACTGTTTTATATTCAATATCTAGTTTCTTCCTGTTTCAGAATTTGTTGACCAATCTTTTGAGAATTTCAATGAATTTTTTTGAAAAAAACAAACAATTTTGGTTGTGCCGCAAATGATGGTTGATCGGACGAGGACAAACAAACAATTTTTTGGGGGGGCCTTATGAAAAAGAAAAGATACAAAGGGTAAGCATTCATATTGGCCGCAATTTGCATGTATCATCACGCAATTTGCACATATCAGCTTGACATGCTAGCTTGTGCATGGGGAGAACCCTATAGAGTGCAAACATAGAAGTAGACAAACAATTTCCTTCTCAAATGATGTTGAACATTTAAGGGTTGTTTTTACAAACAGTACTTCATGAATGATCTTCGACTTCATTATGTGCTCTTTAAATGTCAGTTCATCAACCTCTCTCTTCCTTTAGCTCTTTTATTACTTATAAATACAGACCACATGCACATGCACATGTAGGTGTTTTTACACAATGATTATGCATTTCGGACAGACATGTACAACTTACGAAATCTGGATGGCTTCAAGACAAAAAAAACTACAACTGGTTTAAACTTAACTAGCCCAACTTCTTCAATAATCCTTTGTGCCAAAGTGAAGAAATCGGAAGGACTTGGGCTATCAGGGCATTGCGATAAAGTGTGGATCCAGAAGGTTTTGAGCCAGAAATACATGTAATTGGATTTCAGCTGTGAGAGGATTTTTCAAGGAATTGGGCAATCAGGTTATTTTTGACACAGGAAGAAGGATTTGGGTCGAACTAACCTTGGCCAAAATGGGACTCTAAAGGATATGGGATGATGTGGGATGGGAATGTGTTGATTAAGATGATCACAGGAGAATTTAGAAGGATTAGGCTTTTTGAGTTTTTAACTCTCTACTTCTGATGGATACAGTGTACATGAAGGAGGGGTGGTCGGGTTGGCGTATTGGTAGGTTTCTTTCCTCACCTTCCACCTCTAGGACCCCGGTTCGAATCATGCCGGGGATTGGGTTTCTGCAGTCCCTACCTGATTGTGTGGGTTTTCCCCTGGAATAATTCTCTGGGGTTTTCCTCCCACATCTAAAACTGAAACGTCTTGTCTTCTCTCCTTGGGGTTCTTGGCTAGTACAGTGATTAAGTTTGCTTTTCTGAGAGTCCTTGGCCTCACAACCAGAATATTGAATGAAATGAAATGACATGAGGATAGCAAACGAGTCTAGTCTGTGTTAGGGCTATTTGTACTGTAGTGTACACGCAACTTAAATATTATTTTTTTATGTGGTCGCCATAACTAAAGGTCAAACAACGGAAACACGCTCGCTCACATACACGCGCCATGCACAACTCTCAGCCAATGGTGTGTCTTTCTCTGACCTCAGTAAGGGCGCTGTTTTAGCAATTGTGACGTCATACACTAGGGGAGTTTTGGACTGAGCTTACTTCAAAGCCAGGACAGGAATTACATTAAATGTGTAGAGGCCGTGGCCTTTGTTTCTCCTGGTTATGGCCTTGGTGTCCCTTCACAATTATGCCCTAACACTTTCTAATAAATGCTTTCTTTCCTACGTGTAATACGAACAAAATATTAAAAGTCCTTTTCAAAGACATTTTGTGATTCAATCCTGGCATCAAGAATAAACCATCAAAAAATTATTAACAATTATAAATGTAGCCTACATAGTACAAATGAAATGATATGGGTTATTACTTTTTATTACATTTGAACCAATAATTATTGTATACGTTGTGTCCACACACACAGACATGTTCTTTCACTTCGATACTAAACATATATGTAGGACATACAGACACAATTTCATTATTAATTAATGGATGAGTCTTTTTTGAGTCCAATTGACAGTTCTTGATAAACAGCACCGAACATGGTGTACACTACATACATTTGTACGTATGCATAGTATTAAAGTTTTGACAAACATCTACCCTTGCAAATCGTTTAAAGGGTCTGTAATGGCAATAAATAAAAACTTACTTGGTAAGAAGTACAGCAGCTTTGGATAGTATAATGCATTTTGAGAAACGTTTCACTTTGAAGTAATGCGGTTATGGAAAAAGATATCATTTTTTATCCCCAAAAATTTGAATCTGAGAAGCGTCACTGACAGTAACGTTTACTCAGATTGTGTATTCCAATTGCAGATTATTCTTCCTGCGTGGACATAACCGCTACAGATTTTCACTTCAGCAATATCTATTAAAAAAACGCTACCACCTTTCGAAATGAAATGTTCACAGGTTAGTGTTATGGTATAAATCTACAACTATATAGGATTGAAACAAACAGTGGGTTCCTACCAAACGTATACAATCCCTTTAAAGACAGTCTCTTACTATGTACTGAAGACATGACGGTAGTACTGTTGCTTACTTTGTGTATTATTAATAAGTTTGTACACATTTGCTAACTGTGTATCAATCATGTACACTCACAGAATACAGGTCTGTCAGGTCTGATGCTTCGTTTTTGAGAGGGCACCAAGGCGTTTTCTCTTTAGTAAAGGGCACCTCTATGAGGAAATTGTAAATTTATATCGGAACATTTCAAGGGGCACCAAGGCAATGACCAGGGGCAACGGAGGTGATTGCTTCCATAAAAATATCAGGCCTACATTGCGGCATAAACAAAGTGCTACACAACATGTCAGGCCTGGAATTTCATCTATGATGAGAGGGCAAGGCCGTTCTCCATTGTGCAACGGGCGCTTCCATTGGAAAATCTTCCAAGTTTATAGGACACTTTTGAAGGGGGCACCAGGGCCAAGACGGGGGGCAACAGAGGCCATTGCCTCCATGTAATTCCAGACCTGAAATGAATGGCAGTTGATACATGTAGGCCTACTCAAAACTGAAAAGTCAATGGTAGGATTATTATTTATTCAGTGTACATTAACCCTTTCATGCACCATTTATTTTAGTGATAAATTGATCATACATGTATGGACACATTAATTGTTTACTCTTTTTTTTGCAAATGGCGACCCCACCATAACAGGTCGCAATAGCACCCTCAAGAGTCCTCCTCTTTCCCATTCTTAAAACTGTGTATCCGTGCGATCTTTATTTTGCATTTTACAACTACTTTTCCGAAAAGATTTAAACCGGTCGCTAGCGACTGGTCGGCGCATGAAAGAGTGAAATCAGTTTGTACATACATGTACGTCTGCTACACAACTGTACAAGCACAGAATACATTTGTATACATTGCTGTACAAAATGTATCAGTTACGTACTACCCACAATCACTTTCTACACACTAGGCCTAATCACCATTTAAGAGCGAACAAAACATGTTCATTCCAAAATATTTTTTTCTCTGCAAAATTTGCTGGCTGAAATCATCCGCAGCATTTAACCACAATGTACTGCATCAATTATTTACATGACCATGTTCACCCACTGGATTGATCAGTGTGTTCCTTGCACTATTAACCGCACACACATACATTCATCATGTTTGTAATTTGTAACTTGTCCACTGTCAAAGAACATGAGTACAGTCATGACAGTAGCTCTGTACATTCTAAAAATAGTAGCGTTAACATGTGATTAACTTAACACCACGCATTACAGGAAGTCGCTACAGTACATGTATTGCTAGAAGATTTACGGGTACATGTACAAGACAACCAAATCCAGGGATTGCCCTCAACTTTTTCAGCGACTCCATGACTAGCCAGCAGGACCTGGGCCCAATTTCATGGCTCTGCTTACCGCGGTATTCTGCGCTTACGGCGCCCTGTAAAGCACACGATTATATGGGCAGAATTCCGCGGTAAGCAGAGCCATGAAACTGTACCCAGTTAGCTTGTCATTTCACTAGCCCGTCAGCTTTTTCACTCTAGTCCATATTTCAAATGAAATAGGGATGCTTTTCAACACTGAACAACTGTAGCCATCAGACCACTTGGGAGTGAATTTTGACATTTGTTTTCAAATTCAATGCTTTTTCCTACTTCGTTTACTGTAATATTATCCTGCACAAATTGTTCATGTCCTGAGGTAACAACCCAAGCAAAGTCTATTATTAACTTTCGTCAAGGCCTTCGTGGCTCAGACTAAGCTATGTAGCCGCGAAGCGTCTGGAAGGGGAGACCGTAATTATGCGCGCACACGAGAGGCGAAGCCATGATGGGGCCTTTTCCAACTTGATTTTGCGTATTTTTTGTTGTTGAATTATTCATAAAGATGCAAACAGGGAAAGTGCTAAAAAGGTTAACCAATCACTATGCATAATAGGTTAATGTATGCTGACCCCATTGCTTATGATTGGTTTGGAATTCTGCTACCCCTGGGAGGGTAGCAGAAATCAAGAAATAACAGAAAACATTAGAATTTCCTGAAGGTCTTCGTGGCTTCGTCAATCACACGTGTGGACTCCGGTTCCAGTTGCTTTGTGTAGCTACACAGCTGTCTAAGCCACGCAGGCCTTGACGAAAGGCTATTATTAACTAGGCTTAATTACTTGTTTTTTTCGTTTACAGTGCGCAATTTTCATGAAAAAAGAATGAAACAAACACCCATGATGCCATACATGGACCAGTGTTCTCCCTTAACAGTGGTCCGCTGGCCAAATGCCAGTTAAAAAGGCCAGAGGACCAGTCAGAATTCTCACCAAGTGGTCCAGCTGGCTAGATCAGTGTTGAAAAGCATCCCTATTTAATATGATATATGGACTAGTGAAAAAGCTGACCGACTAGTGAAATGACAAGCTAACTGGTCCTACTGGCTAGTTACTGGAAAAGTTAAGGGCAAACCCAAGTGTACATTTCATTTTGAGCCACTCACACACTCGCACACAAAATTGACCATCCCTAGAGGCCAAAATATTTATTTTTAACATTCTATAGATTCATCTGAAACCATGGAAAAGAGAAGGCAAACAAACAACATTTATTTATACAAACAGGATAGAGGAGCTGACACTGTGGCGCTTCTCGTTAGCCAATGATAGAGTTGGCGCTATTTTTAAGATGGTTTATTTATTAATTTGTTATTTCCTGACAGGTGCTGAATGTTTGTTTCATAATGTAGAATGGGAGACTTCTTGGGACACTAGGTGGCAGCAGACTTACCAAGTAAATCCATTGTTCTTGGAAATGTGCGCATGCTATAGAACTACTGTGGCGTGTCGTGGCCGAGCGGATAAGAACACCAAACTCAATCTCTGGTGTTTCTGATCAGCAGAGTGTGGGTTCGAGTCTCGGTCATGACACTTGTGTCCTTAAGCAAGACACTTAACCATTATTGCTGCGTCCTTCGGATAGTCCCGTGTGTTGTGTAATGCATGTAAAAGAACCCAGTGCATTTAACGTAAAGAGAAGGGGTTCCCCCCGGTGTTCCTGGTTTGATTGGCTGCATATTGCGCCACAGCACCTTGTAAACCATTACATGGTGCTATGCAGAGGAATAGGTCTCATACTTCAACACGTAGCTCCACATACCTTGCAGGAAAAAATACTGAGCGCTTTGATACGCCCATCAGGTGTGATAAAGCGCTATATAAGAACCCAGTATTATTATTACTATGTGAACAATGAAAAATCAACTGGCACAATGTTGCTGCCACCTACATATGTAGCTTCCCAAGTCTCCCATTGAATATATCACAGGATGTTTGGAGTTTTTATTTTTATTTTTTATTTTTTCATACAGGCTTTTTAAAAACATTACAATACAATATACAGAAAGACCTAGAAAAATTACGAAAAACAGGAATATGTAGAAATACAAAACAACAGCAGCCTAGGGATTGCCAAAAAAACGAACTAAATCACTATCTAAAATAATCCCCTTAAAACAAAACAACAACAACAACAACATTAGAACAAACAGACAGATATCAAAAATACATGGAAAGATTATATATACACTATTATAAAAACATTATGTACACTGTTATAAAAACATTATTAACAAAAAAGAAAATTCAATAATTAAAAGGCTAAAGACTCGACTGGGTAATGGTCACGTCTAAAGAGTATGTGATTTAACAGTTTTCTACCATGCAACTGTTTTTATCCTGTGAAATTAATAAATGAAATGAAGTTTCCATCATTCTTTTCTACAATTACAATCACATAAAGTAACATCCATGTCAACAACATTCTTAATTGAGTCTTTACTTGATCCTCAGACTGCCTAATGATTAATCCATGTCTGCGATGTGAACACTGCTAGTCCCGCCATTGTATGTATTCAATTAGTAGACCACATACATGTAAGGCCAAATAAATAAAAAAACATGTCTAGCGTCCCCGCCCGCTTCCTTTTTTAAAGGCCGCCTCCTTTTTTTTGTTGAAAAGAAATAATCTTACTTTATACAGTAAAATGCCGTTTTTATTCATCCAGGGTATCCTAAATTGGTAATTTTTGTAAAATGAAGCCTACATGTTCTGTAGTTTTTCGTAAACAAGCTAAAATTTCCCACGGAACTGTGCTCCGTTAACCATACTCGACAAACTAGCGATGATAATAACCACTTTTCCCGAGCATGCGCAGACACGTCGAGTCTTTGGTCAAGGCGTTTTTAACTTGGTTTTGTATGCTATCGCGTCATTTCACCAATAGAGGCGTTTACTTTCGTGCTATCGAATTGTTCTAAAACGCCCTCTAGCGATCAATGTTTCTTGCATTTATTGTCGCACGCAAAGCGCAAAGATAACGAAGACTACAAGCCTGTAAATTGGAAACGATAACGAAAAAAATCTAGGACAATGTGCACAGAAATGAGGTTTAGGGTTGGCACCCTAAGATTTTATTTTATATCGTTTTTTGGAATAAAAAGATACAGGGTCGGCATTTCTAGCGACGGTCGGGTAACCGGAAACACAACTAATCTTTTGTTCGGCCTAAGTGGAGAGAAAATGCAGCCTAATGAGAGAAATCAGGGACTCGTCTCTGGACACAATGTATCCAATTATGGGCCACAATTTTACCATTAGCTACAATACACTGGCTAGGCTCGAATTTTACACTGGACTGCAGGGCCCGTGAGGCCTGTGATTTTTTGCCCTGGGGCAGTAAACTCCAGCGGGTCTTGTGTATTTCAATTGAATAATAATACCTCACTGTGTAACAACATATAATGATGTTCAAATGTTGACCAAGTCCGATAAATACCTTTCAATTCTGATTGGGTAACAAAATATCTAGGCTACTAACCCATAAGACAACATTCATGAGATCAATCTTCTCTTACTGCTTGTTCAAATACAAACAATTTACATGTTAAATATTGTAGTTCTCGGTTACTTTAGATTATGGTCTTGAAAAAAAAATTCTGGTTCGGTAAACATTTTAAGCTACAGGCCCTACGGTCTTGTGGAATTTTACCGCAAATTCGAGCCGTACACTGCCTGGTACACACTGCACAAAATACACGTGTTTCTGAATTTTTAAGAAATTTTTATATTGTACATGTTCTAGTGCAATTCAACCCTATCGGTTGTCATACTGTTCATTCCTTTTTAATGTTTTTATGAAATAAACCAATAAATATAATATAATATCCCCCATACGCTCTGGATCACTGGCCAGGGTCCAGTAATTTTAGCATTGGCCCATTGTCGGGTCTGGAGTTTACTGGCCCGCAAGGAGAATTTCTTAAAGTTTGAGCCTTGCGACATGTGATCACACATGTACATGGCAGGATAATAATAACGCCACATGCATGACATGTAACTCAAGTATCCTCCAAAGTGACAATGAACCAGATTATAATCCTACCACTACCCGTATAAAATTATGTAGGCAAGGAGCCATGCAATAAAGAGTCATTTTCATCATTAATATAATGTATCAAATCATTATTTTCAAATGGGAAAGGGATACAGCCAGATACCCAATTTCATAGAGCTGCTTTTAAGCAGAAAAAAGTTGCAAAGCACAACAAAATTATGCTTACCAGAATAAGGTTACAAATACCATTTTACATATTATGTGTACAAAATGTAACTGGTATCCTGGTTAGTTGTGCTTAGCAGAAAAATGTTAAGCAATATTTTCTGCTTAAGCAGCTTTATGAAATTGGGCCCAGGACCTATTTTCATAAAGCCCGTAAGCAGACATTTTTGGGCTTACAGCGCAGCCATTACCAGAATTTTCTTTTCATAAACACTGCTGACCGAACATGTAAGCAAAGTAAAAGGCATGCTAACTTGCCGGTGGTTTTCTGTAGTAAGCAGATGAATGACGCTGCAATGCAAACCCAGTGTGAACACGCACACACACACACCCTGGTCAAATCTTCTCGATCGTTTGCGAAACACACTTTTGATTATGAACGCATGTTTTTCTGCCACAGTAAGCAAACAAAATGTGCTTAATGGTAAACAGCTTTATGAAATTGGGTCAAGCTACAAAAACAAATACAGTATCAGCGCTTGAATTTTGTGTGAAAATCCACACGACCACAGAGCTCACAAATGATACCGGAACATATTTTTGTTTACAAGACCAGAATTTAAATGAGAGAAAAAATT
Source organism: Plazaster borealis (assembly GCA_021014325.1). Lineage (NCBI taxonomy): Eukaryota > Metazoa > Echinodermata > Asteroidea > Forcipulatida > Labidiasteridae > Plazaster > Plazaster borealis. The sequence goes on along the minus strand of CM037456.1, from coordinate 4,669,976 downwards.
CCTGTACACAGTTTAACATTTGAATTGTTTTAATTTTGGACAAGCACTAAGAGTAGATTTAAATCTCATTTGTATTATGAGTAAGAATTCTTCAATACTCAAACAGAATTGAAGGAGATTTATCACAATGAAAATCAACATTTGAACAAAAAACAAAAACAAAACCACCAGACTTTTCCGGTCCTGAGTTTACTGGCCTGATGCTAACACTACTGGCCTCAGGCCTGTGGTCCAAGGTGATAAATTTGAAGCCCTGAGTACATGTATGTACTGCACCATGAAGTTAAAAAATGCTGGCACTACATCTTTAATGTTCCATATGTTTTACTTCGGGAAATTGATTATTTAATATAGATGGCTTACAGCACCATAAACAGAACACTCCACCTCTCCACACTCACAAGACACAGCTGTGTCTGCAGGAAAAAGTTGCTATACTTTCATACATCGTGTCCTCATAAAAAACTTACAAGAATCTTCCAGTCGATATAAAAGATGTAACCTACAGTGGCGCTATTACTGAACTCAATGTGATAACCGCTTATGAATAATTCACCACAGTTGAATCGCCCTAAATTGTAATGAATTTCTTTTTAAGAGGATGTTTTTTTGGTATTGCTAAGATTTTCACATTTAATTGAAACATAAATGAGTCGTTAGTTAAAATAATTGTATACGTTTGGCAATTGGAACCCACTGTTTGTTTCAATTCTTTTATACCATAAAACTAACCTGTGAAAATTTCATTTCAAAAGGTGGCAGCGTTTTTGAGATATTGACAAAAATCTGGAGCGGTTATGTCCAGGCAGGAAGAAAAATCTGCTCTTACAGAACACACAATCTGAGAAATGTTACTACAGTAACGCATCTCAGATTCAAATTTTAGGGTATAAAAATGGTGGTAGCGTTTTTGAGATATTGACGAAAATCTGGAGCGGTTATGTACAGGCAGGAAGAATAACCTGCAATTGGAATACACAATCTGAGAAATGTTACTGCAGTAATGCTTCTCAGATTCAAATTTTAGGGGATAAAAAGTGATATATATTTTTCCATAACCGCAGTACTTCGAAGTGAAATTTTTCTCAAAATGCATTATACTATCCAAAGCTGCTGTACTTCTTACCAAGTAAGTTTTTATTGCCATTAATTTTCAGAGTCATTACCAAACAAATACAGACCCTTTAATACCATGAAAATTTTGTTCATGTCATCCTCTTGTTATCAATATATGTACCGTAAATGTTATACTCTTTATCATGTTGTTGAGAAACCAGCAGGGAGCTGTCAGATATATTTGACATGTTTTCAGATCAAATTGCCCACAGGCAATTTTTTGTTTTGGATGAAGTAATTTTTCCCTCATGGATAAAAGCCACACAAACAGTAAAAAAAAAAAGACAAATCAATTTGTAAGGATGCTGGTAAACTTCAATAAACTAATTTTACCTTCTGCTTATTTAGGACCGTGTTTGGATATAATTATGCCCTTTTTTTCACTTACCATAAATCCCATTGTGTGTGAGGGTCATTTAAAGGGATTGTATACCTTTGGTAATTGGAACCCACTGTTTGTTTCAATCCTACAGTGTTCTCCAACTTTATTAATTAAAGGTTGGTGCTTGGTGTGGTGAAAACTGTGAGGGGGTACGTACAATGCGAGCGCGAAGCGCGAAGCCCTACGGCGTGGGGTCCGGGGCCCGCTCAAGGGCCCCGAGAAAAATTTTGATCCTAGATGCTCCTGTGGTGCATTCTAAGGTGAATCCTGGCCACTTTCCTCAGACTTTTTTGAGGAAATATTTTTACAGTTTTTAAGAACACAAAGTTAAATACTGGTTTTCTAAACACTTACTTGAAATAAAAACCAATTTAATTTAATTTATTGGTACCAATTTATCTTAGGCACCCACTAGAGGAAACGTATGTGTCCGGTAGCCCGACCGCATTTCTTTTTCTTACCTTGTAATTCCGTGTTACTAGTGTGCTCACTTCAAATGCATTATTTTCTCAAACCTTTCTGGGGATAATTCTCTCAGCACCAACTTAAACTTTAAAGGTATTGTAGACTTTTGGTAACAGCTCAAAATCAGTGTCCACATTTTGTGTGATTCAATATGCATGAACAAACGAACCTGTGAAAGTTTGAGCTCAATTGGTCGTCGAGATCACGAGAAAATAGTGAAAAGAGACCTTATGTGTTTTCTGTTTTTTCAAAATATCGCGCCTGATAAAAACTATTGTTTTACTCATTTCTCAGAAACGATAGCATTTTAGGCAGAAATATTTTAAGGAACCCTTTCAACCATTACTTACTTTAAATCATGTAAGTTGTGTGTGAATCTGTGAACATTTGTGTACTTCGATCTTACCAATTAGTGTACTTGGCCTTTAAGTGAAACGTTGGATTAAAGTCAAATTTCCTAGTAACAAACTACCATGGATTGGTAACTTTGTACCACAGATCTATGTGTTCATGAACGACTCCATTAGTAAAAAGTCAAAGGTCTGTAGTGAGATGACCTCAACTTTTGAAGGTCAACGCCCTACCCCTCTTCTCTTTCTCAGAAAGGCATCCATTACCTCAGCTCTTCAGCTAGCAGTTTAGCAAATACACCGAACAGTGAAGGTACAGAGTAAGAACACAATTTGAACTGAACTAAAGTCAACTAAAGTCAACTACAGTCAACTACAGTCAACTACAGTCAACTAGAGTCTACTACAGTCAACTGCATGTACAGTCAACTGCATATGTACATTACTTGCGACATGTTTACTACGTTGTTTACGTATGCGGTCATCGCCCTCGCGCAACGGTTGCCTAGGCCTACGTCACTTCCGCTTGTTCTATCTAACAGGTCAGGGAGGGCGCCCTCTCGAGATCTAATTTGTCAACCTACGCGGCGTCCCTGGTAAAACCAGACACAAATTAATCCAAGTGCAAACAGCTGTTAACTTACCGGGCCGGTAAGTTGCTGGTAAGTTAACTTACCGGGCCGGTAAGTTGCCGGTAAGTTAACTTACCAGCCCGATAAGTTACCAGACCCAAAAGTCCAATGAGAACGCGGCTTTAGCTCATAAATATTTGCCTCTCTTTTAGTTTACTTAACTATTCATGGATTTTCTTATTGCTCTGTATTTTACTACTTTACTATTTTACTTCTTACTGTTTGTACACAGGACCCTTAGGGATAGCAGTTGTAATACTGATAAGGCTACCCTGTCTAAATAAATCAATCAATGCCCTGGTCTTGGCCTTGGTGCCACTTCAAAGGTTTCCCATGGACTTTACGATTTTCTAATGGAAGTGCCTTTAGCGAAATGAAAATGCCATTGCCCTCTCAAAGATGAAATTCCATGCCTGTAGCAGTAGGCACCCAACAGTTTATTTCATGACTACCCTTGAAGCAATCTGCATAATTTTGTAAATTCTTATCATACCCAAGTTTTCTTTAAGATGTCTGTTCAACAGCAATTTGAGTACGCTCTCAAATGCCAACAACATTTCCCATTTACTGCCGGCATGTTTTCATAAGGTTGACCTATTGACCAGTACCGGGTATGCTCAGGAAAGGATTTCGTCCAGCAATTTTTACACAGCAAAATATTGTGACTGGACATGTTTTGTGCACACCGAAAGCTTTGAAAACCCTTTAGAGACCATAGCGACCGCAAACAGCTTGTACCAAAATGCCCATAGCGGCCGCAAACGGCCGCAAAATTTGACCTACATGTACTTCCTCTTTAAAGCAGAGGGTCAAAGAAAAGGTTTCAGACCGAATTGATATTTTCCAATTTTTCCATGTTAACATACATTTGTAGAATCTACAATTCTAAAACAAAGCCATATATTTCTGTTCCATACTAAGTTTCTATACATTTTTCCTGAGTATAATGGAGCAAAAAATCTCTAGCAATATCTGGGCGTATGGTGATGGTTAAATACAGAAATGAACCGTCTCTAAAGGGTTAATATTGACCTCTTTTTTTAACTGATACATTTTTGGGGTAGCATTTTGCTACATGCTACATCAATATAAGGGAAATCGTTCACTGATGCTTCAACTATAGTCGGTAGTTATTTCAATGTTGCCACATCACGTCCAAATCAAGTAACTTTTGCTGCGGCTATGGCCAATGGCGTACCCAGGATTATGTCTTAGGGGGAGGGGGGGGGGCTTAAAGAAATGTAACGGGTGGGATCCAGGGGCTGGCCTGACAGCCCCTGGTGGGGTCCAGGGGTGAAGCCCCTGGTGTGGTCCAGGGGGCAAGGCCGCCTGAAGCTCTGAGCTATTAGTGTTATGGGGGTGAAAAATCAAGCCTCTGTATGCCTAAAAAAAGAGAAATGGACGTGTCACTTTTTAAGCACTTCTGATCCATATCAATCTTTAAATTTTACTGGAAATATTTCTGTAACATCAACGGGCTCAAAGAAAATTTTGCCATTCACAAAGCCACTGGCGAAGCCATTACATGTTATTCGGACAGGGACAAGCTCTTCAGCTTTAAAACGAGATTGAAAAAAAAAATGATGGTATCATTTTTAAGCAATTGAATACCAGAGAGGAAACTCTAGCAATGATTTCCCTTTCTATTGTAACAAGTGTTTATTTGTTTGTTTCGACAGTTTGTTTTGACAAGCCAGGTGCAGGATATGACCAAGTGATAATGGCCGCAAGCTTCTCCCGTGGTGGTTTACTGACACACACCACTGACCAAGAGTTTCCTTGTTCTCCAACATCAATTCAGGGGAAATTGTTCACAGAGTTATCAAAATAAAAAACACACTCTCTGGTGTTCAAAATCAGAACTCTGCTTCCTACACTGTACCCTGTCAGCTGTTATAGTTAGGATACATTTACAATTCTCAAGCTACTAGTACTATCATTGTAAATTTCTTGGTAACAAAATCAAGGATGCCTCATAGATGTAAGTGAACTTAATCACTAAGCTTGCAAGCCTGGGGAAACCAGTAAATACGGGTGCTTGCTACACGTATGTGAACCAGAAACACTGGGGTTAACCCTTACTCTTCCACGACAAGTGTTCTGGGTTCTACCACCCCTAGTACACGGGACCTACGGCTTTACATGTACGTCCAATCCAAAGGACAAAGCAATAATGGTTTTTAAAAAGTGTCTTGTGCAAGGACACATGTGTCATGAACGGGACTCGAACCCACACTCGCTGATCAGAAACACCAGAGCTTGTGCCTCATGCTCTTAATCGCTCGCAAAGACACGGCACATGTACATCGTTCTGGCTCCTAAAAGGCCTGGAATTTCATCTTTAAGAGGGCAAGGCCATTGTAATTTTGCAATGGGCACTTCCATAGGAAGAGGCACCAAGGCCAAGACCAGGGCAACAGAGGCCATGGCCTCCACAACCTCCATTTAATTCCAGGCCTGTCTTGATTTAGAAAGATAGTTTTTTTCATTGGGCTGTATACTCCCCAGGGAGCTGAGAAAGATCACAGGAATGTTATTGGCCTAATGACCAGGGCACTAATGTAAAGCGCATTGAGACGTTATTGTGAACTGCGCTATATAAGAACTAGTTATTATTATTGTCAATTGGGGGTTCTAGTCAATTTCTTGAGAAATCTTTAGTTAGTTTGGTGCAATCATGACCCATGGAGGCAGGCAGTATCAAGGTAGTATTATGGAGGAAGGACTTTGTACTAGTACAGTGTAGGCCTATAAAAGTCAGTTTGAGGTTAGTGGGTGACAGGCTATCACACAGGTGTTACATCATCAGGCCAGTAGTAGGGTAGTGCATCATGAGGCCCACTGCAATCATAACATTTGTTTAACAACAGCTTACCCCAAGTATGCACAGATTACTGTACCTTGTGTTAACCGCTCTATGTTTCGACGCCCCATATTTTCCGACAATTTGATGTTCCGAAAACCCTTGATATTCAGACAATTTGATGTTCTGACAACCCTTGATATTCCGACAACCCTATGTTCCGACAACCCTATGTTCCAAGTACAACCCTATTTTCCAACAACCCTATGTTCCGACAACCCTATGTTCCGACAACCAAATGTTCCGACAACCCTATGTTCCGACAACACTATGTTCCAACAACCCATGTTCCGACAACCCTATGTTCAAACAACACTATGTTCTGACAACCCTATGTTATGACAACCCTATGTTCCGACAACCCTATGTTCCGACAACCCTATGTTTTGACAACCCTGTTCCGATAGCCCCTCGTGATCTACACCCTACAGTTAGGGTTAGGGTACAGTCAGAGATCAAATTTGGGGGGAAAATCCACAAGGTTTGTAGCTCAAAAGTTTTGCTGGACCAGAAAAAATTTCACAAGACCAGAATCAAAATGAGAAAAAAACTATCTAACACAGTGTCACGATTAAGCTGTTTTTATATGTAATTATATGGGTTAATTGAAAGATATTTATCCGACTCAAAGTCAACATTTGAACATAAATTTTGCAAATGATGAGGCGATGTACTATTATTCAATCACACTAGACCGCCGGACTTGTCCACTCCTAAGTTTACTGGCCCGATGCTAAAAAACACTGGCCTTGGGCCTGCGGTCCAGTGTTAATTTCGAGCCCTGTAGTACAGTGTATAGGGTTAGGATTTAGATTAGGAAAATACAATTAGCACTAGCAGTGTTGGAACATCGGGGTGTCGGCACATCTGTGTCGGAACACACGTGTCGGAACACACGTGTCGGAACACACGTGTCGGAACACACGTGTCGGAACACACATGTCGGAACACACATTATAGGTGTGTTACTGTATCTTGCTGTACACTGGTAAAGTTACATGTATGTACATTTTAAAAAGAATTATATCATACAAAAGTAGTCCAAGATAATTGATAACCATGTGCCATGTGGCATGATCCTATCATAAACGATCGTGGTATGCAAATAAACCTATACACCTGTGCATTCCCCTGACAGACCTAGAGGTCAACAGGTCAACCCAAATCAAGGTCAACATAGTGCAGTAACACTGTATGATTATGAATAAGGAATACTCAATAGAAAGACAGGTGTTGGGCTTTTGCTCCGATTAAAAAAACACACCATCAATTCAACAATCTTACTCCAAATCTTACAAAACCCAGGACTCTATACATGTAGCTTTCACTCAAGGTTTTAGGGGATTTAGAGTTGAAGGGATTGTGTACGTTTGGTAACTGGAACTCACTGTTCGTTTCAAGGCACTGAACACGTTTGGAAATTGTCAAAGACCAGTGTTCTCACTTTGATGTATCCCAACATATGCATAAAATAACAAGCCTGTGAAAATTTGGGCTCAATTGGTCATCGAAGTTGCAAGAAAATGATGAAAGAAAAAACACCCTTGTTGTACAAATTTGTGTGCTTTCAGATAGGAATAAAAACTTCTTGCAAGAAGTTTTTATTATTTTAGTGAGAAATTACCTCTTTCTCAAAAACTACGTTACTTCAGAGGGAGTCGTTTCCTACAATGTTTTATACTATCAACAGCTCTCCGTTGCTTGTTACCAAGTAAGTTTTTAAGCTAATATTTGTTTTAAGTCATTACCAAATGTGTACGATACCTTTAAATCCCATATAGTTGTAAATATATACAATAAAACTGGCCTGAGAAAATTTCATTTCAAAAGGTGGTACCGTTTATTAGATACATGTATTGCTGAAAATCTGGAGCGGTTAAATGTCCACACAGGAAGAATAATCTGCAATTGGAATACACACATCTGAAAAACGTTACTGTCAGTAACGCTTCTCAGATTCAAATTTTTCTCAAATATGCATTATACAATCCAAAGCTGCTGTACTTCTTTCCAAGTAAGTTTTTATTACCATACATTTTCAGAGTCATTACCAAACGTATACAGACCCTTTAAACATCTACGGCGGCAGCGGCCGGATCACCACTCATGGCGGCAGCGGCCGGATCACCACTCATTCTTGGCAACAGGCCAGCATAACTGATCTTATCAAAGTTGACAGTTTTTAGCTGCTGAATTACTAAATTTATGTCCATGTTTACTGACGGATTTTGAAGCGGGTTTTTTTTGGGGGGGTGAGGACGTCCAAAACAGCAATTGTCTCAGGGTCAAGGATTCAGACACTTTTTAAAATTTCTTAGCCTTGCAAATCTACTTTTAAAAAAGTGAATTTGTTCCTTAAAAAACTAGACGGCATGTGAGCTCAAGCGCATCAAAAATGAGTTGTTTACTGATCAACCCATGTTGCAATGAATTACGTTGGTTGCTTTTTTTTCCCCCCTCTAATCTCTTTACCTGAGGGGTAATTCAAAACTTTGTTCATTTTCAAAACAGGTTCTAAAAATAACCAGAACAACGAGGCTGCAGTGTACTAGTCATAAAATTGCATTTACATGACGTATTTGCAGTCCAAGAAGGGAACTGGACCGTGAAGATTTTAACCTCATGCTTTATAAGGTGAACCGACCGAGAAAGGCTTTTTCATTTTAGATCTAAATAAATGACTCAGTGCATTGTGTACCTGTACCACTGAACATGCACATGTACTTTACCAAATTTAGCCAGTTTGTTTGATGGTTACTCACGTAGTTACACACTATTGTAAGTGCAAATAGACTTAAAATTTGAATGTGAATTAAAGAGCATTATGAATTAGGGATATATAAGAAAAAGGCAGTGAGGGTAAATAATGTAAGGCCTAGTTCTTGTTGGAGTGTCGTGGCCGAGCGGATAAGAACACCGGACTCTCAAGCTCTGGTGTTTCTGATCAGTAGAGTGTGGGTTTGAGTCCCGGTCGTGGCACTTGTGTCCTTAAAGCAAGACGCTAAACCATTATTGCTTCGTCCTTCGGATGGGACGTAAAGCCGTAGGTCCCGTGTGTTGTGTAATGCCTGTAAAAGAACCCTGTACACTTATCAGAAAGAGAAGGGGTTCACCCCGGTGTTCCTGGTTTGTTTGGCTGCATAGTGCGCCACAGCACCTTGTAAACCATTACATGGTGCTATGTAAAGGAGTAGGTCTCATACTTCAGAAACGTAGCTTCACATACATGTAGCCCTACCTAGCAGGAAATTACTGACTGTCGAAGCGCCTTGAGCGTCACTGAGTGACGGATTTAAGCGCTATATAAGAAGCCACTATTATTATTATTGTAAAAAAATGTATGAACATTTTTCCAACACTGAACCAGCCAGGCGGACCACTTGGAGAGAATTTTGACTGGTCCTCAGGTGTTTTATCTAGCATTTTGGCTAGCAGACCACTGTTAAGGGAGAACGCTTAAATGGTTTGTGTCTGGTCCCATTCATCCCAGATCATAGTAAGACTGTGAGGTCAACGCAGTGTGTGTACCCTCAACTTCAACCAACAGTAAATAGTCCAAATGCAATAGTCATTAACATACACCCTGCAATATCACTGGGACTGTATGTAATTGGGTCAGTTATGCAGGACCAGTCAAGCAATGTCACTTGCAGGTCAATTGTGTGACACCATTTCAGCTTTGGGGGTCAACGCTATTTATGTATTTAGTCATTTCAGAGGATGATGTCATTTGTATAATAAAAGAAGTACATGTACTTCTTTTATTATACAAATGTACCCTGCAGTATCTAAAATAATGACCTCAAATGGGGAAATTACATGCACACCGTATACATGTACTGATATTTCTAAACACAGCAGTTGTTTATATTTTGGTAGGGCTTGAATTGGCAGTGTTTTTAACTGTGTGAGCATCGTGTTAGCCAGAGGGGTGTCTGGGTGTCTTTTGGACACCCTGTTTTAAATTTTGACACCCTGTTTTATCTGTCATTCACATGTGAATGCATTGTAAGTGAACAATTTAAACACCCAGTTTTTAAATTTCCAGCAAATTTGGACACCCTTTTACCAAATCTTGGTTAAAACCTGATAGTGATATACTGATATTTTTTAACACAGCAGTTGTTTATATTTTTGTTCATGTTTGTAGGGCTTGAAGAGCGTGTGTAGACCAAATTTACTTGATGCGAAACAAGTAAAACGAACGGTTTTCTAATTTTTGTTTAATTTTTTTTGAATGTGCCATTGGTACAAAAAAACAACTTGAGGACAATCAAAATATGTTAAAACTGTAATTTTGTAATGCAAGGAAAATTCAGGAAAAATCTTATGGCTATGAAGTGATAAATTCACCGGACATTACATGTGGGAGGGAAGGTGGGAATAAGTGAATACTAACAACCACTGGTGTTCAAACAAAATAAAATAAAAATGCATTAACCAATAAATACATTATATATACTAACTTTATGTAGGCAAACAATTTCCACGAATGATTAGACAGCTTTGAATATTGCACCCTGATCGCACTTTGTACTTTATCTCGAAACAAATCTTTTAGTGAAACAAAATTTTATCAGATGAAAGACTGTGAACCCTGACTCACTTTTCAATTGCAGAAAAACACTTTCAGTAGCAGAGTAGAAGCAATTAATGTAAATTGGTTTATTGTTCTTTCAAACGGGGCTTCCTGATGTAACACATTTTGTCGGCCAGGTACCGAAACTAGAACACCTTCAGAGATGACTTATTGGAATGGGTTGGTTTAGAAGTGGGAGGTAAAAAATGACTCGAAAGTTCACTAAAAGCTTACACTGAGCACTAATAAACAATAGTAAACAAAAACATTTCAGATCCAGCGGAATTCAAGGCATTGGTACATTGTCACAACTAAGTAAAATTTAAATTTGACAATGTACCAATACCACGGCTCAAATCCTAACATAGTTTTAAACATGACCTAAAATGATTCCTTTTTTATGGATTGGGGTTGAACAAAGAAAAATTGTCTAGAACGAGATTAGAACCATCGACCTCCAGATTAATGGCCGGCGCTCTACCAACTGAGCTATCTAGCCCTATGTTGGCGGTCTCCCTATTTTGTCTGGAGGTCGTTGGTTCAAATCCCACTCCAGTCAGTTTTTCTTTGTTCAACCCCAAATCATTTCAAATTTACCCAGTCAGTTTCCCTTAGGTTTATTATTTGATATTTTTTTTAATGGCTGAACTTTTAGGAGGTTGTTTGTCAGTAAAAAGTTGAAGTGTACACATAGCGTGTACATTTACATATCAGATGATAAATCTTCAAAAGTGTGGATGGAAAAACACTAGACTCAGACTTGTAGGATAAGATCAGAGCCTGATTTCATAGAGCTGCTTTTAAAGCAGACAATTTTGCTCACAAATTGTGTACTTAGCAAAAATTAGCAGGATACCAGTCGGAAATGGTGCATGTGACATGGTATTTTGACTGGTAACATTATTCTGGTAAGCATAATTTTGTTGTGCTTAGCTACTTTTTGTGCTTAAATGAAATTGGGCCCAGTTGTGAGGTCACTGACCAACGGCTAAAATGACTGGTCTCTGGCAGTGGTCCAGCGGGTGTTTCAAGCACTGAATATGTGTACAGCCTCAGTGTTCTCCAACCTATAGAAAAGACGTGGCGCACCGCCACGCTTTCTGCGGCGCGCGCCACGCCTTTATAATCGCCGCCAAGCTTTTTAAAAAAAAAAAAAAAAAAATTGTTTGGTTTTTTGGGGGGTTTTTTTAGCACACTAGTAACACGGAATTACAAGGTAAGAAAAAGAAATGCGGTCGGGCTATCGGACACATACATTTCCTCTAGTGGGTGCCTAAGATAAATTGGTACCAATAAATTAAATTAAATTGGTCTTTATTTCAAGTAAGTGTTTAGAAAACCAGTATTTTACTTTGTGTTCTTAAAAACTGTAAAAATATTTCCTCAAAAAAGTCTGAGGAAAGTGACCAGGATTCACCTTAGAATGCACCACAGAGCATCTAGGATCAAAATTTCTCTCGGGGCCCTTGAGCGGGCCCCGGACCCCACGCCGTAGGGGCTTCGCGCTCGCATTGTACATACCCCCTGGCAGTTTTCACCACACCAAGCACCAACCTTTAATTTTCAAAGTTGGAGAACACTGCAGCCTATGTATGTACAATGTATTTTCATTTATTTATAAAATGCACAATAACACTATGTCCTGTCCTGAAAGTGAAACAAAAATAACAACTTTTCAGCTCATATGATTGTTCCTCTCTTAGAATAACAATGTACAGTTTTGAATTTTCATAGTAGCTCTTGTATTGTATTTCTTTCTATTCTTATTTTCAATTTGCCATCTTAAGAGGTAAAACGTCGACGACACAGTGGAAAAACCCGCGTCTCTTTGTACACGCGGAACACAGGATGAGCCAATGCGCATCCTTCCTTTGACATCTAGCCGAGGGCGCCCTACACAAATTACGTCTTGTGCATAAAGCAGACATGATATTTGGCCCTTGGAAAAAAGTAGGAACATTTTATCAAGTACATGTACATGGGCTGACTTTCATGTAGGCCTACACAAGGTATAGGCCTAAATAGCCTGTTTAGGCTATTTAATCACAAATTGTTTTTTTCAAGGGCAAAAAAAAACAACAGAAATAAGACTAAAGTAAAGTGCGAGGAATATCATGCATGATAAAGTCAACAACGAAAAATTGCATACACCTGTGACATTGTAATTTAAATCAATATTGTAGGCCTACATGTACAGTATATGGTTTTCACAGATTAAACAAGTCAATTTTTACAAGCTGAACCCCCCCCCCCCAAAAAAAAAAAAACAAACAAACAAACAAAAAAACATGCAAGTCTCAGTGGTACATGTGTTTTAAATAGAAGTGTGCAAATTTTTTTCCTGCAAAATACCTACTATGTAGATTCCTAAAACTGTTTGAATACAAATGAGATCTGCACAGTTTTTAACGAATCTTTTCCCCAATATCCACTGTCATACACAGCCGTTCCCTTTACATACAAACACCAAAACTGTCAAGATTAGAACCATGATGCATAAAATCTCAAATTGTTTCAAAGTGTCACAAGAAATCAATTCGTGATCTGTTCAAAACCTGTGCTGATACAAACGTTTTCTGGAGTACTGTTTCTCTTTATTTTGCAGCAAAGTGCTAGTGACTTGTCTGTGACAGGAGGCGCCATGTGGTCAGCCACAATATACAGGCACGAAGCCACATGGGCAGACCTTGGACGCCAAGAAAATTACCAACCCTAGAGACATAAATTATGCAGGCAGGTCGCCAGCCAAGTTCAACTTTTTAGGATTACATGAACTTGGCCCCTCTGTGTGACAAATGCTTGATGTATTTACATGTAACCCGAGGAAGCATCCAGTGTGTGTGTGTGTAAAAATAAAACGGAGAAGTACAGTAGAAGAAAAAAAATGATTCAGTGCAACAGTTAAGTACATCTACACCTCAGATTTACGGCTGTGTTTTATGAGACGGTAAAACGAAAATAAATAAAAATTACTAGACCTGTGATATGTTGATGACTACATTATACAGTTTTAAATGCATTCATGCGAATATATATAAACATGTACCGTAACTGAGCCTTTATCAGGCCAAGGGACAGGCTAAAAATAACAAATAAAATGACCTTCTATGCCTCCAAGTAAACCACACAGTTTCTATGCTAATACAAGCATAAAATGCATTAGTACAACATCATCTAGAGCAGTATATTTTGTTTCTGTCTGTTTATTGGCAATGTACATCCACAACAAAGTTTACCACTACAACTTTTGGGCCACCAACCTGGTGGGTCACTTTAAAAGATTGTAACTTTATCTTCCCAACAGGAATTTTATCTACCCTGGGCAGGCAGGTGTTAAAGGGTCCAGTCCTGAAAACTGAACAACACCAACATTCTCTTGTTGGTATGAAGGTTAAACTAGAGTTCCTGCAAGCTGACAGTTTAAGCTGCTAAAATATTGCCTTTGCAAATCTTCTTTTTTCTTTTTTCAAAATAAGTTAATCGCCTACGTTGATAATAACATAAATTGTACTCCCCATTCGTTTTCAAAACATTTTTTAATAATTAGTTTCTATCCATCAATTCAAAAGAAAGTATTAAAGGAATATAACATAATTGGTTTTTGCTCACAAAACAGTGTAAGCACTTTATATAATCCACCATATACATAAACTGACAAACCTGTAGAAGTTTGAGATCGATCGGCCATCTGGGTCACGAGAAAATAGTGAAAAACCGATTACACATTTGCATGTGTTATTCAATGCATGAATAAAACGCTCATGAGCGATAAACTCCAATCGGAAATTAGTTTTATTTATTTCTCATCAAATATGGCATTTCAGACAGAAATATTTCTAGGGATGTTTTCTACTATCATCATCATTAGACCGTGTAAGTTTTATGTAAATCTGTGATCTTAAAGAAAATTTGAATTACCAGTTCTGTAACGTTCCTTTAAGTTTTAAAATGCGAAAAGATTTAATTTCACTCTTTGGCCCAAGTTTCAGGCACATTTTGATTTGTAAACAGATGAAAAACAGCAAACAATGGTGTAACAGGCCTGTAATTTCATCTTTGAGAAGGCAAGGCCATTTTCATTTTGAAAAGGGCACTTCCATTAGAAAATCTTAAAGTCTATGGGAAACTATTGAAGGGGCATCAAGGCCAAGACAAGGGGCAACAGAGGCCATGGCCTCCATGTAATTTCAGGCCTGGTGTAAGTCGGATCACTTCCCAATCAGATAAAAGTGGCAAGCAGAAAATGGTGCTTTAATAGAAAATAATGTGTATGCTTAGCAAAAATTAACAGGGAACTAGTCACAAACAATGTACATAACATTGCAATTTGGTTAATAACCTATTTTTTTCTTCTGCTAAGCAATTTGTTTGTGCTTTTTGAAATAAACCCTTCCCATGAAATTAGCTAATAACATTTATGCATGCGTACTATACATTCTTGGTTGGCAAACGCCATAGAGTTGTGCACTATATGCAGGCGCACAAAGGTGTGCGCGTCACACTGTCATCAGTCCAATACAAAAAGGCGCAATGTGTCCTCATTTTGCCAACCAGTTAGTGTTCGTGCGCATGCACGATGTGCAATTTACAAATTTATGTGCAATTTACATATTTCATGGGAAGGGTCTTTTGAGCCATGGTCTACATTTTCACTGCAGATGACTATCAACTCGGTAAATCCTCATTGTAAACATAAACATAAACAAGTGTGTGCTTTCTATGTGTGCTTGAATTTAATATTAATAAATAATAGTGGCTTCTTATATAGCGCTCAAATCCGTCACTCAGTGACGCTCATGGTGCTCAAACATTATTATAATTTATCCTGCAAGGTATGTTGAGCTACCTACGTTTTGAAGTATGAGATATTTTTTCTTTACATAATACCATGTAATGGTTTACAAGGTCACGTGCTGTGGCGCAATATGCAGCCAATCAAACCAGGAACACCGGGGCGAGCCCCTTCTTTAGCGATAGGTATAACTGGGTTCTTTTACGTGCATTACACAACACACGGGACCTATGGCCTTACGTCCCATCCGAAGGACGAAGCAATTATGGTTAAGTGTCTTGCTTAAAAGGACACAAGTGTCATGACCGGGACTCGAACCCACACTCTGCTGATCAGAAATGCCAGAGCTTGAGTCCGGTGCTCTTATCCGCTCGTCCACGACACGCGTATTAATGTTTATTCATGCACACGTTAACAATTCTTACTTTAACTGACTGATGTTACAGAATTTTGTTATTTTTCTTATTTATATATTTGTTTATGGGGGAGGGGGCACTTGTATGTAAAAGCATTTAACAGCTTCAGGGACATTCAAAAATTAATATTCAAAATACATTGTAGGCCTACATAAACGTTTGTAACAATACACAGCATGTAGGTGGATTTTTGTGCCTAAATCATACCAGCATGAAAAAATATACTGTTTCCATCCTCTTACATAAATATTTTTCTAAAGTAATAAAAAGTCAACCAGCCATATGTTTTGCTTTTAATGGCCATATAATCAGGTCAAAAAACAAAAAAAAAACAGACAAGAAGAATTACGGCATGGAATGCAAGGTGAGTGGTCATTTATGTAGGGGTCAGTGTAGTGTCAGAGTACATAACCTTCACGCATGTCACATGTTCCTAGAGGTTAATACTCGTCAAGATCTGCTTACCATCGCAGTATTGTGACTGTAGACTAATTTGGCACTTATAGAGATGCTTACTGGCAGAACTAAACGCAATTAATCACTGCAATAGTACCATGATTGGACATCTTAATGTATGTTAAGTTCTCAAAACTCAGTGTACTGTACATAATAATATGTATTCCAACCACTGGCCTGAATTTACATGGAGGCCACGGCCTCTGTTGCCGGCCCTGGGCCAAATTTCATAGAGCTGCTTAAACAGAAAATATTGTTTACAATTTTTCAAAAATAAGCAGGATACCAGGGATTACCAGCCATAGATGGTACATATATGTGAAATAGTATTTTGGCTGGTAACCTTACTCTGGTAAGCAAAACTTTGTTGAGCTTTGCTACTTGTTGTGCTTAAAGCAGCTCTCAGGGCCCAATTTCATAGAGCTGCTTTAAAGCAGAAAATATTGCTTAAAATCTGTTTAAGCAGAATTGAGCAGGATACATCATACATGTAGGCCTACCAGTCACAAAATTTAATTTCATGGTAATTTGGCCAGGAACCTTATTCTGGTAAGCATAATTTTGTTGTGCTTAGCTACAGTTGTACTTGTTGTGCCTAAGCAGCTCTGTGAAACTGGTGCCTGGTCTTGACCTTGGTGCCCCTTCAAAAGTTTCCCAGACTTGAAAGATTTTCCAATGGAAGTGCCCTTTGAAAAATGAAAATGACCTTGCCCTCTCAAAGATGAAAATCCAGACCTACAAGCCCATGCTTCTTGCCTTTACTTTTAGTAATAGTATGTTCATTGTGCCTCAAAATTAAGAAATGAGCAGCACACACGACTACCGCAGTTACATAGCTGTGGTTGGTGTTGTGACTGCCACTAAATGTCTTAAGTTCCCTGTAAGATGCCAAATACGCCTGCCACTTTTTCGCTCATGACCAAAAACATAATCATATTTGGGTATTAAAATTGTTGGTCATATTGAAAATAAAAGTGGCGATCAGATGGGGAATTTTTGTTTTTCCAAACCCTTTTTTTTCACTGACTTGACCTTTTACAAGGAACACCCATTTGCTAAGTTATTCCCTTTTACTTTTGAATTTTTAAGTAAATTTTACCATCCCCCAAAAACAGTCACAGGAGGTGATAGTCTTAGTACGGTCCCTATTGGTACAATGTTAACCGGTTTCCCTATTGCTTAATTCATACCAGGAATAAGACATCGCATCAGAATCATCGTTAATCAAGCATGGCATATCAACTCACTGGGAATGATCAGAATTGCAGATGCTCCCAACAACCGTAAACTATTTTAATTTTTAACAGCTAATTCATCCTCACTTTCCTACGAGTAATATGTGGAATAAGTTTGTTGACTATATCAGTCAGTAAAACATACTTTAATTTCAAGTACCCTTTTGCAGAGTTAAGATTGGACAAATAATGAATTTGATTTAATTTGATTGGTAAGTCTTCCTTCCTCCATGGTGGTTGGGACTCATCCTTAACAGTACTAGCCCGGCGTACATTGTCTCGTAAAATCTGCTATGGGCTGGTACATGTTTAACGCCACTTCTCAACTTGCCCCGTGGGCTTCAAAAAACTGTGCAACCTACTTGTTTATATCTGTCATATTTCTTCCTTTTCAGATGTGAATAATACATTTTATAAATGTGTTCTTTTGGAGTGAATCATGTAATTTTCATTTGCCCAATATACTGGTTATGATCACTGCCAATAATACATCAAAAAGATTAGTTGCGATAATCGTAACCCTCCTCCCGGCGGTCAGAACGACCGGAGGGTTACGAGTTGGATTATGGCAAAAGGGTGCGAAATGTGAAATGTGAATTTTTTTTCGAGACTTGTGACCAGATTTGCCCAGTTTTTACCACTTTCAAAAATCATGACCCATATTCCAAGAACACGGATTTGATCTTGAATGTGTAATGAATCCATTCATAACACTCAAAACATCATTGAAAAAATAATTAGAAGAAAAAAGACAAAAACTTACCAGAGACCTAGTGAAATGCCAAGCGTAGACCAGACGAACCAGACTACTCTGTGAGATGATTCTGCTACAGCCGAAGGCTCCACCCCGCTGATTGGTCGAAAAGTGCATGGTTTAAATCATCATCCAGAGTGGTCTGGTATTCGTCTCGTCTACGTTTGGCACTTCACCATGTTTACTCAGTCTCTGGTAAGTTTTTGTCTTTTTTTTAACATTTAACATTTCGCACCCTTTTGCCATAATCCAACTCGTAACCCTCCGGTCGTTCCGACCGTCGGGAGGAGGGTTACGATTATCGCAACTACAAAAAGATAACGTTTTGACTATAGTGTTTGTCTTGAAATTTGGGCTAAGCCTACCTCATTGGGCTAAGTAAAATGCACAGTTTACTAAAAATTATACATCAGCTCATTATTTAGGCTACTTCTTTAAAAAGCTTAAGCGCAAGACCCGACTGGACTTTTAAAAGTCTGCAATTGACATTTCAATCCCATCATTAAACTGTTAGACTTGAACAACACAGTCAATGTGACATTCAAACAAATGTATAAATAACCAGTTCAGACACACCAAACATGCAATGTCAATGTACTGTGAATGAGACCAAGTCGTGTGTACACTATACACGGTGCTGCTGTGGTATTTTAGGGGTCAAATTAAGGTTCAATTAAGGACACATTTTCGTCGGTCAAAAGTCATCATTTGGCATGTCGCATCATCCACAATACCTCAAACACTGCATTGTTCATTTCATTTACTACCAAAATATCACTCTGGAGTGGGTGTGAAACCAATTGAAAGTCGACATTACCGAGATATTCCACGGCACAAGTTTGGTAAAATAGACCGCTCTCTACGTGTGGAATCGGCAATGCTAATTGCGTTACCTCACATGACCTCCCCGTCATGCAATCGACGATGCAATGCTCTCACGCCTGTGCTGTACACAAGACATAGGCAGAAACGCTTGGCCTACCGTAACGTAGATTTCCATCCAAACTTAACCACAATTCATCAACAATAAAACACTTCTACTCACCGATATTGGACATGTTGTCCATTTTGGATGCTTTTCCTAGGCCTCTTCCGTATTCTACTATGTATTTCCAATCGATGCTGCGTCAACCTGCTGGAAAATAGAGCAAATACACTGAATTCTCGACAGCAAATTTCACATTCTCTTCCCAGGTCGCGTCAACCGCGCCAGTCTAAAGCGTCTGGCCACAGACTCGATAAGCTTATTTTTTATGTTGGTCTAAAAATAGGTCAAGTCTGGTTCCGTAATAAAGGCATTGCAAAAAATGAACATAGCACGAGTGTGTGGCAGTCAGTCAGTATGTGTTGAAACTGCGAGGCGATTATAAAATCATTTTCTTTTAATCTTTTCTAAAGATGACACGTCTTTCTTGCAATTTGATATGCATAATGACCAAAATTGAACTGTGAAAGGAAATTTTGTCATTTAGCTAATGCTTTTTGTTGTAAAAGTTTACTCTGGTTGCAAAAAAAACCCAGTTTTTCCCCATGATTTTGTTTTACTTATTTTTCGATCCTCCGGGCATTTTTTATCACTCTGGTTTTGATTTATAAAAAAGGAAATATCCTTCATGTAATGCACACCGAGATGAGAAGTGTGTTGTAAGCATAGAATAAAACAAAAGTAACAATTAGACCAGTTATTATTTATTATAAATAACTAAAACATATCTGTCTAAACAATGCAAACAATAGAAAATGTTGTCTTCCAATTTTACCCACCAATGTATCTGTCGGTTACAAACTGTCGGCAATCAAACTCCACTAGCTGCAGGCGCGTGGTGGCTAGCAGAATATGTTAACACTAATTTTATTTGTAGCCCCCCCCCCCCCTGCCCCCAGTGATGATAAAGACAACTGCAACCTTTGGAGTTTTGATTTAAAGGACTCTAATTTTTTATTAAGTGGCTTCCCTGACATCTGTAGGAAGTGAGTTCCACTCAGTTGTTTTTCTTGGCAGGAAAGAATATCTGTAGCAGTCCTTTTTTAGATGTAGGATGAACAAAAGAAATTGAAGATGATTTTCTTGTTGAGATTTTGCACCCTTTAAAACTGTATCTGTCGGTTACTGCAATGAAATTCCACTATGGTGTACCCACATGTACATGCACATGTACTTGCATCGTACAGATTGTAAATCTGCCAATAAGGAGCGAACCTGTTATGTTTCAGGCGAACGGTGGCCGCAGATCGAAGAGATCAAGAAAACAAAAGACTCAATAATAACTAGGCTATATTTCGCCTCGCCAACAGCCCCGAAATACCAAGAAAGAAAATAAACAGAAGATTAATAAAGGTCCAATAATTACTTTATATATGATATTGCATCTTTGTGAATGCATACCGGAACTGGTGTTGTGGGTCCTTGTACTTCTATATGGAAATCTCTCGCATCGTGAGTAATCACTACATCATTGTTGCTCTTATTTGGGGTCAATCCACCCCAGTCCATTGTCCAATACCTCCCCATAGTATACGCGGCACTGTGACAGCATTATTCAGACCCCATACGCCCCGTTATTTGTAAACGATCACTGGGGTGGTTCTGTAATACTTCTTATTGTAGAAAAAGTTCGTTCTCCGTAATTCAGCAAAGTTTTGCTGTTTATCCTTGCCACCACATTACGGTTGTTTTGTGCCTTTATGGTTAGTTTTTGCTATTATTCATTTATATTTATTTATTTATTTATATATTTTGTTCACTTGACCTTATCACTTAGTAATTGTTTTTATGTAATTTATGGCCAAAATAAAGAATAACAAGAAGAATATTAAACAAACGTATATAGACCTATACTTTTTCGTTATTTTCATTTCGGTTGATCATTTCACAAACTTGCAAAAATGGAAGTAGGCTATTGTTTACTTACCATTAGCAAATCCAATACACTGAGACTACTTTGCAAAAAAAATGAATGAAATGGCGGGAAAATCATAGAATGTTAAGGACATTGAGTTTTCAGGAAAACAAAAACAAAGTTTATTTGATAATCAATAAAAACAAAGTTTATTCATGATCAACTGTGTTGGGTTTTGTACTAAGAACATTTCCATCACAAACGCTGTCATTTTTCTTTTTAAATCTTTGAGATGAGTAGCTTCTTTTCATACACTCCAAAACTCCCGGTCAGAATTGATCCAATTCCGTATCCTAGGGAACCTGGCCCATTTCTGGGTCTGTGTGACCCGGAATCAGTTCCAAAATGACACAAAAATTGGCCAAACTGACGCAAATCTGACCCTTTTTCTCTCTCTTTCTCTTTTTTTTTCTCAAACCAGTTTCCGGGACAGCCTGATTCGGAAATGTTCCAGGCAAACTTCCCGGGACCCAGACTCCGGGGAGTTTCTTGAGTGTCAAGCTCATTAAAATGACGTACCCGTTAATGGCCGACATGTCAGCGAGGTTTCTGCTACCGGAATGCATGCACATCCGAGCTTTAAAGGCATAGTACACGTTTGGTAACTGTCAAAGACCAGTGTTCTCACTTGGTGTATCCCAACATAATGCATAAAATAACAAGCCTGTGAAAATTTGGGCTCAATAATTGGCCATCGAAGTTGCAAGAAAATGATGAAAGAAAAAAAAACACCTTGTTGTACAAATTTGTGTGCTTTCAGATAGGAATAAAAACTTCCTGCAAGAAGTTTTTATTATTTTAGTGAGAAATTACCTCTTTCTCAAAAACTACGGTACTTCAGAGGGAGTCGTTTCTCACAATGTTTTATATCAACAGCTCTCTGTTGCTCGTTACCAAGTCAGTTTTTTATGCTAATTATATTGAGTAATTACCAAACGTGTATAGTGCCTTTAAAGAAACTCGAGTTTATTAATCATGAAATGTGTGTGTATATTCCATGAGATTGATTTGGGTATTGAATATCTTTTAAAAACTGAAATGGGCAATTCATTGATGAGTTTGGCCCTTTATAAGTCAATAAGGTGGTAGATCAGAACGATGCACTCTTCGCAGTATCGGTTTACCTTTAAGTTTATTAGAGCGTGGTTATGAGAACTAGGGCACAGCGTTCTCCCTCTGATGATCCAGTGAGCGTTTGGGAACTCTACCCGCTGGTAGTTTTTTTTTATTTTTACGACCATACTGCAAATAAGCCGTAATTATTAGCTACAGATAGGAATAGATTTTTGTTAACAATTTTTAAATTCTTGTAAAATTCAAAGCCGGGGTGAAAAGTCCAAAACAATCTTAACGACCCTATTAATCGTGTATTAGGTTGGGTTTTTTGGGGTTTTTTTTTGCGGGGGGGGGGGGGGGGTAAAGATAAAGGAGCTGTATATTTTCCCACATGAATTTAAAGTAGGTCGTCTTTAATGAGTTTTTAGTACGCCATGAAATCAGACAGGGTACACATTTCCGACTAGGGTGTACAAGTCATTGCGCTTTGGCGTTTTCACATCAGAGAAAACAGACTTGTATTTTTTTATCATCACTCTACTACTTTCCAAGTTCGATCATCACACAATAAAATTATGCGTTCGACTTTAATTATAACCGAAAGAGCACCGGCAACAGAAGGCAGAGGCAAGTAATTATTAGAAAATCAATTGGCATGTCCCTAAGGTGAAGTGTCCCTGAATAACGTCTTGTTTCTAACAATTATTGTATAAATCCCCCGAAAAACCCAATCAAACTGCCCCCCCCCCCCGTCCCCTAGGCAGGGCCATCTGGCACTAAATCTTGGATGTTCCGTCACAAGCGGGCGCACGTCACTGTCATTTTGGAAGGATTTGACCACGGATTTAGAAACCGATTAATACAAACACTCACAAAATTATCCGGGGTTGGGGGGGGGTGGGGGTTTACAATAATATTTTGTCACAAGAGGGCGCACGTCCCTGTCATTTTGGAAGGATTCAACCTCGTCCCCATGGTGTACTTTATTTCCAACCATGTTTACAATGAGAGAGCGGTCAACCTCGTACTGCTCGACACACCATGAGGACGAGGTTGGGAAGGATTCGCCACGGGATTCGCCCATGGTTTTGCCCAAGCAATACTGAGGATTCAGAAACCATTCAATACAAACACTCCAAACTGGATGGGCGGGGGTTACAACAAAACAATTATTTCTATAGAGATCAAAAGGGATTGAATAAGAAAACAAAATAAGGGTTATAATCTTTTAGCGATATTAGAAATAAGTTTTTCATAGTTAAGTTCTATGAATTGTTATCAGAAGTAAAATCTGGTGCGGTTTGAATTTCATATTTTTTTGTATAGCAAAAACTCCATACAATCATAGAGCATGGAGGTAGTGCAGGGTCCCTGCTCTATGAAGGAAAGATAATGACTGTAATCGAAAGCCCTCATAATGGATTTATTTCATTCAAAATGTTCTCAAAAATTTACAATAGTTATTTTAGACTTTTAGATGACGTGGTTATTATTCAGGGTTGAAAAGCTATGCACCCCCTTCATTCAGACGGCTCAGCATCCGGTACTGCATGTGATCTGGCGGAAGACAACTTCTTGCATTCGCAATCAGGCTCATAGCGTTTTGGACTGAAAACGCCCAATTGATGTTTACTACCACTGCAAACTGCAAAAGCATTCACAGGTTACTGGGACAAAAAGAAGTCACATTTTGCTTGTTTTAAGTCATTTTACATCGTTCACTGCCAATATGTTTGCAGATACAATACTTATCGTTTTCATATCTGTGTGTACGGCTCTTCTATCTGAAGGTTTGTAGAATTTACGTCATGAATGTGACGAGTTTTGTATGGCAAAAACTGATTTTAATTTTTGTACGTCTTTCTAATGGGCATGATGGGAATTTTGCGGGGTGGGGACAGTTGGGGGGGGGGGGCTGTGTTATGACTAGGGACAGGGTGTGGGCCATTCGTATCCGATGTTATAGTTGCGATTTATTGTAACCCTCCATCCTCCCGATGGTCGCAGACCGGAGACGATTATCATATGATGATATCACAACTAATCCGATTTATTGCTTAAATTAATTTATTAACCCTATTTCTAACCCCCATCCCAAAGCGTTTTTACTAGAATCCATCCCTAACCCAATACATTCCAACAGCTTGTACTACCATGCGATGGGAACTGTACCCAATCAAGGGGGGACGATACACAACCTAACAAACTCCAACAGGCTTTTTTTGTTTGATTTTGTTGGAGTGTGTACACTTGGCATGTGCAAAATTTGATCAGTGAAATCACACAGTACCCAACGTATTACATAATCAAACAACTATCCCCACTCAAACAAAATTACACATCATCATCATTAGACCATGGAGGTACATTTCACACATCCACCATACTAGGCCTACTGAGTACAGAGTAGAGTAAAAATTACTGTACTGTAGCTTGATCAGTTTATGAGTTCATGAGTTCATGAGTTGGACCTAGTTCGTAGTGGTGCCAGTGCAGTAACTGTTGCGCTGTACTCCTTTTTCATGTTTTAAAACATTTTAATGTCAAAATTTCAGAAAAGGAGTACAGTACAGCGCCCCAGTTACCTGCATACCCTGATAGTGATATTACACAGAACAAGGGTCTATTCCTGATCATTCATGTGGTTTTGACCGACCTACGTGTGTATCACTTTTCTTTAGCTGCTAACCCAGTGTCAATATTCACTGACACGTGACTGTCACTGTGGCTAGTGTCACACTAGCCCACCTTGTTGAGCTGTAATGGCTCTCTATCGGTCTCATAATACTCACCATTACATGTTTATAAGTGGGAGAAATTTGCGATCAAAGAGGTACGACTTGCTCGTACTTTTAAAACTTCACGTTTTAGACATGTATGGATGGTGGGCTGTAATGGTGAGTGTTATGAGACCGATGTTAAAAGAGAGCCATTACAGCTCAACAAGGTGGGCTAGTGTCACACTTCCATGGTCACACATTCTCAACAGTCTTGAAAGTCACCGTCTGTCAGTCAGTCAGTGAGACAAGATTTTCTGTTCATAATCGTAAAATAATGAATTTAAAGGTGGGATGATCTCATATAGATTGTTTGTTGTCAACGTAATGCTGATTTATAGGCCAAATTGTCAATAAAGATACAATAGGCCCTGATAGCTTATAAGTCACCTGTGAAAATTTCAGTTGAATTGTCACTGTCTACTCTATGTTGAGAAAACAGCAAAAAAACTGTAACGGTATTTTCATCAAGAACGACGAACCCATTAATGTTTAGCCAGGTGACACGGTGACCAACAGTATCTCCGGCCACAGCATTCACAAACGGACACCATGGAAATTTGAATCTCCAAAACTCAGATTTTTGGAGATTTCTTTTTTTTTTACTATGTACTATTCAAAAAAGAAAAAAATTGAGAAATAGTAAATAGTAAAGCCCTACCTCCTCCTTTAAAAAAAAAAGTCAGGACGAGAAACTTTTTTAACTTGCATCAAGAATGTTTTTTTGTCCCAGCTCATGCTTTATTTGGAAGATGCACATTTGTTTATACTGCAACTTGAAAGTTACAGTGGGTTATTTTGAGTAATTGTTGTTTTCAGCACATTAATTTATTATATTTTTGATTTTATTGCTTCCTTTACTTTTGTTTTTTAGGAATAACCTTTGCACTAGTTTACAGAACAGACACGTACAAGAAACTGAAGGCTGAGGTTGAAAAACAGAGCAAGAAATGTGAGTTTAGATTGTTGGAAGAAATCACAAGGGAACCTAAATTGTATTGTTCTTTGTGATTGCAGGAAAGAAATCTGCTGGAAATGCAAGACAAGTTTAAATCTGGGTTTTTTTGTCTTACAACTACATTTTTACCGCTTAGTCAAAAAAAAAAATGAAAAAAAAAATGAAGACAACCCCCCCCTCCCCAACAAAGAAACAAACAATAGCCATTAGTCGGAGCTTGCAATGTAACCTTCGTTACTTCAGTCCTGGAATTTTATCTTTGAGAGGGCAAGGCCATTTTTATTTTGCAAAGGGCGCTTCCGTTAGAGAATCTTGAAGTTGTAATCTCGGTTCTTACCTCTGAGTAACAACGGTGGGTCGTTCGTGAGTCCGGTGTGCCAAGACGGCGATAGAGAGCTAATAAATAGACTGCTTCTTCAGGAGTGGTGGACAACGGACTGCTGCATGGCCAGGCCGCAAGGTGCTGCCCAGCCACCGGTCACGCCCGACTGGTTTATTACATAACATTTCAACCATGGGCAATAATCACTACAAAGTCTATGGGAAACTTTGGAAGGGGCACCAAGGCCATGGCCTCCGTGGCCTCCATGTAATTCCAGGCCTGGTACTTACAAAATGTTGTTTAAAATGGACGATATACTTTTACTTCTCTGAAGAAATTCTTCCTTTTGTTTTTACTTTCAGTGGAAAAAACAAAAGAACAGTTTGGCGAGATCAGTGACAAAGGACAAAAGAAAAAACTAGGTAAGTAAAAGTTATCAATGAATCCAGAATAGAGTATTTGAAGTTTATCAAATGTATACAAGATTATTATTGTTATTATTATATATTTCTGGTAATAAAACCAAGGATGCGCCATAAGTGAACTTAATCACTGTAGCTCGCAAACCTGAGGAAACCTGTAAATGAGGTTCTTTCTATGTGAACCAGAAACACCGGGGTTAAATCCTACTCATTTCCATGATAAGTGTTCTGGATTTTTTTATGTGCACTACCAATCCTAGTACACTGGACCTACAGCTTAATGTCCCATCCGAAGGACAAATTACTATGATAAAGTATCTTGCTCAAGGACACAAGTGTCACTACCGGGACTCGAACCCCCACTCTGCTGATCAGAAACAACAGAGCTTGAATCCCGTGCTCTTAACTGCTCGGCCAAAGCATGCCACAAGCTTGACACTAAAATGATTCTCTTTGAAACCAAATGACACATTAATAATGAAATTTTCAACTTAATTTGTCGATTTGTATCTGCAGAGCGTCAGGAGGAGAAACTGAAAAATGACAGTCGAGATTTATCAATGGTGAAGATGAAATCCATGGTGGTTATTGCTTTTACATTCACATCATTGATGGGAATGTTCAACTCCATGTAAGTCATTCCTTTTGAAAACACAGTAGATGCAGGCCTGATTTTACCTCCATGCCCCCTGGTCATTCTGCCTTGGTGCCCTTTTGAAATGTTCCAGTATAAATTTTACATTTCCCTCTAGGAAGTGGAAGCCTGATGCTTCTTCATAGAGGCAATTGCCTCCATGCCCCTAGTCATTCTGCCTTGGTGCCCTTTTGAAATGTTCCAGTACAAATTTACATTTCCCTCTAGGAAGCGGAACCCTGATGCTTCTTAACGAAGGCAGTAGAGGCAATTGCCTCCATGCCCCCTGGTCATTGCCTTGGTGCCCCTTAAAATGTTCCAGTACAAATTTACATTTCCCTCTAGGAAGTGGAAGCCTGATGCTTCTTCATGGAGGCAATAGAGGCAATTGCCTCCATGCCCCCTGGTCATTGCCTTGGTGCCCTTTGAAATGTTCCAGTACAAATGTACTTTTCCCTCATTGAGCGCACTTTACCAAGGAAAAACTTCCTTACAAGAAAGAAGCACCACCAGCAGCACTGCGTAAGTTCACTGATGCAAGATTTGTTGTGTAAGTGGTGTACAACTTACACAATAAATGTTGGACTTACGCAGTTGAACAGAGTTTGGTAAAATGGTGGCTGGCCTGTAGATTTGGTTAAATCATCAAAATGAAAAAGTGCACCCAATTAACTTCCACAACCTTTTCTGTGTGTATCTTGACAGATTTGTTATTCCACTCATAATACTAGCAAAGTTTCTGCTTAACTGTGAAATTAGGTCAAAAAAATGTAATTCTGTTGACAGAACTTTAAAACAGTGAGAAAGTTTTGAGTCACGGTTATTTGCATAACTACAGGATTTCCCTTAGAACACACAAACGCTGTTAGCGCATAGCTTCGGGAAAACCCGAACAAGGAGTTAGTGTCTTTCTTTATACTCTCATTACTAGTGGTATGAGTGGGGGGAACATGGCAAAATATGTATTACATTAAAGAGAATGAGGCGCTCTTTCCAATGGTATACAGTTTGTTGGGATATTTTCATTTGCAAGGCAGTAAATAATGAATGTTTATTGTAATGCAGCGATAAATGCTACATGGGCTTAGGCAGGAACAGTGTTTATACACATAACCGGTCAGCCGGATATGGGTTACTGAAATTTCTTGTTCTTCAGTCAGAAGTAAGTTTTTTCTTCATCAAAACTCGGTTGAGAAGGACACCCGTAATGCCATCTGCTGAATCTGTGTTTTGGTAACTATTCATATTTTGCCACATTTTGATTGTTTCCTGATAGATTTGATGGAAGGAACGTCGCCAAGCTGCCATTTGAACCCATCTCTTGGCTACACGGTATTTCACATCGGAACCTTCTGGGCAGCGACTTCACTGATTGTTCATTCATCTTTCTATACATTCTATGTACTATGTCTATTAGACAGGTGAGGACAGTATGTAAACATCATAAAGTCCACTCCCTGCCCCCCTTGACTCCCTGACCCCCTTGACTCCCTGCCCCCTTTGACTCCCTGCCCCCCTTGACTCCCTGACCCCCTTGACTCCCTGCCCCCTCTTGACTCCCTGCCCCTCCCCTCCCTGCCCCCTTGACTCCCTGCCCCCTCCCTGCTCCCTGACCCTCTTGACTCCCTGCCCCCTTGACTCGCTGCCCCCTTTGACTCCCTGCCCCCCCTTGACTTCCTGCCCCCCTTGACTCCCTGCCCCCTCTTGACTCCCTGACCCCATCGACTCCCTGCCCCCTCTTGACTCCCTGCCCCCTCCCCTCCCTGCCCCCTTGACTCCCTGCCCCCCTCCCCTCCCTGCTCCCTGACCCCCTTGACTCTCTGAGCCCCTTGACTCACTGCCCTCCTCGGCCCCCCCGCCCCCCCTCCCCGGAACCCCCTACCCCTCCCCCATTTAAATCAAAATGTTGAACTTAAATGTGGGTGTTTTTTTTGTTTTGTTTTTGGGGGGGGGTCACGAACATCAATTGAGGGGGGGCGCGTGCACCCCCCTTTAGTTACTTCACTGCAAAGAGTGCAAGCAATCTTCCATTTTATCTTTTATGTTTTACCATCTGGTTTCAGAATATTCAGAAATTGTTGGGATTTGCTCCATCAAGAGCGGCAGCTAAACAATCCGGGGGATTCTTTGGACAGCAGATGCAAGCCTCCAAGTAAAGAAGAGAGCCTCGGCAATCGATAACTTCTTCTAATTTTCTCTGTTTTTCTTTCTTGTTTATCCCTTATCACTTTGTTCTCTTACACTTAGAGAGAGGCTGTGTCATCAGGATCAAATCAGGGCCCAATTTCATGGCTCTGCTTACCGCTGAATTCTGCGCTTGCGATCGCCATACTTCGCTTACAGGGCAAGTGCCGTATTTCTGCGCTAGCTGTGTAAGCGAAGAATGCCAAGTAGCATGGACTACGCACGCGCACAAGTAGAAATTCCCTGCTAACCTGTGAAATACGCTTAACATAAGTGGAGAATTCCCTGCTTCTGTAAGCGCCGATTATTTGCTTACGGTAAGCAGAGCCATGAAATTGAGCCCAGGCATGTGGCTGTACATTGAATTACGAACTCTGAGCTCTTATCCGTTTTTTCTGCACGCGTGCACCTTCCCAACGTATCCTATCTATGGGTGCGTTCGATTAGCTTCCCCGTGTGTACCAGGGACTTACACTCGTGGCAGCCACAAAACGAGGCTAATCAAACGCTGCGGTGTTTCACTTGGCACTCTGGGAAAATTAAGGTCAAAGGTTGTTGCATAGCAGCGCAACTTAACAAAGTGTAAACAGACAGCTCTGTCATTTCCGTCGTCTGCTCAATTGGAAAATGTCGATTTACGTGACGACTCAATTTATTTATATCATTTATAATTTGTACACACTCACCAACTGTTTGTTTTCCAGGAAACACATTTCTTTTCCATTTGCCATAATCGTTCATAGACGATAAATCTGTGTATTAATTTGTTGTTTTTGTACTCGCGTCGAATTCAACTTGTCCCCCGCCATCTTGGTATGATACACCTGCAGCCGGAAACTACGTAATTACACCCGGGCATCCACCACAGACCCGCTCGCGAGCTGGGGCTGTGGTGGCTGACACCGGGGCAGACACGAGTATCATGTGATGGCTAATCGAACGCTCTCGTGTAAGTTTTACTTACACGTGTAAGCTACTCGAACGCACCCCTATGGAGTGCGCACGCGCATGCGTGCTGTAACTTGGAGAGACTATAGTTCCATGTACAGCCAACGGCCTCCTATGACCCTGACAACACAGCCCCTCTAATAAATTATCTTGCACCTGTTTTAGGATCCCAATTCAAAAAAGTTGTCCTCTGAATGTTATGGTGGAGTTTGCAAAGTACATGCCTAAAGCCCGGTCCATACTTCCTGCGAATGCTTCAGGAGAAGCGAATTTCACGTCACAGCTCTGTTTTCGCTGCAAATGGTTCGGAAGGACAGCTCAACTCTTCCGAATTGTTCGTTGCGAATTTGTTTCGTCAAAATTCACATCGCATTTGCATTTGCAGGAAGTATGAACTGGGGCTTAAAGGCACTGAACACGTTTGGTAATTGTCAAAGACCAGTGTTCTCACTTGGTGTATCCCAACACATGCATAAAATAACAAGCCTGTGAAAATTTGGGCTCAATTGGTCATCGAAGTTGCAAGAAAATTATGAAAGAAAAAACACCCTTGTTGTACAAATTTGTGTGCTTTCAGATAGGAATAAAAACTTCTTGCAAGAAGTTTTTACTATTTTAGTGAGAAATTACATCAAAAACTACGTTACTTCAGAGGGAGTCGTTTCTCACAATGTTTTATACTACCAACAGCTCTCTGTTGCTCGTTACCAAGTCAGTTTTTATGCTTATATATATTTTGAGTAATTACCAAACGTGTACAGTGCCTTTAACGCTAGAAAGATGGGCAACCTGTAGATTGAGCAGACATTCAAATAATTAACCATTTTTGACATAACAGTTTTACATGCTCCCACATTCAAGTCGAAGCATGTCTGATAAACCAATCTTTTTTTTGCATTTGTAATTTTCATACTTGGGTGTATGTTGTGAGATGACTTTGTTCATGTTTCTGATGTACTATTTCGAATGAATTTTATAATTAACTCCGAATGTGTTACATCTTGTAGTAATTCAAATAAATTAGTGGTGAAATGGTGAAGACTTTGACCCACAGAAGAAAAAGACAAGACTGTTTGACTAATTTATTTCAAAGTAATTCATATTTATTTTACATTAGACGTATAAAATGAAAAGGTTCAGACAATGTAGTTGTTTATAGTTTGCACAAAGCCCCCCTGGTATTCACTGCCATTGCATATATCAACCAATAGAAACGAGTGTAAAGGCACCAAGCTTTACTTTCGGCAATAAGGCGAGCAAAAGAAAACAAAATGATGTTTAGCATCCCACCCGCTTCCTTTTTAGAGGTCGCCCGCTTTTTTGTTAAACAAATGATAAATTTTAACAATCTCTGGCGAAAATAAATAAATTGTTGTCCCATTTTCTGTTGTATCTTGCCAATAAGAAGCCAATATGTCATTTTCTGAGTCCAAGTGGCGGCCATTTTGAAAAAAGCTGACAACCATCTTGAAAAATAGTCCGGCCGGTTGTCTTGAAAAATGTGTCGCGGCGGCCATTTATAAAAAAGAAAAAAAAGGCCCTCCTTCATTTTGTTCAAAAAGCCAGGACGCTAAACATGTTTTATTTTTTTGCCTAATAAGCCTCCTTTTGAATGACCACAGCGAGGGTGCTGTTTGAGCTTGTGACATTATAAACAAGAGTTTTTGAAAATGAATAATAATAATGATAATAATAGTAACTAAATTAAGTACTGGGTTAAAATGGCATTTTTCTGGCATCTGATTCAATAATTCCAAATGTGTCGATAATATGTCCTCTATCTGTTAAAGTTTGTCGATTTTGAGGAAAAGAATTAGATGGTGAACAAAAGAAGAAACAAAAGGCAAAGTCACACAGGGCAAGTTTTTCAGGCAACATGGAAGCAACCAACTGCACAATGAACACTTTGGCAGCACGAGAGACATTCTTCTAGCTGTTACTCACTATCCCCAAGAAAATAACGAGAAAACTGAAATGTGAATGAATTTTTGTGGTGACGCCATGCAGGTTAATCTCTCTTTTGAGTGATTGTGGTTCCGAAAAGAACTGGTGGACTCAACGTTTCGGACAGTATACTCTGTCCGTCATCTCAAAAGAGAGATTAACCTACTTGGCCCCAATTTCATAGAGCTGCTTAAGCACAAAAACTAGCTAAGCACAACAAAATTATGCTTCCCAGAATAAGGTTACCAGCCGAACTACCATGTCACATGTACAACTTGTGACTGGTATCCTGCTCATTTCTGCTCAGCAGAAAATTGCTAGGCAATCATTTCTGCTGAAGCACCTCTATGAAATTTGGCCCTGGTGTCACCGCAAAAATTCTTACTTTACTGTCTTTCCACCATGCAAACCTTCAAGTCTTATTTAATTTTCTTCTTGGAGATTGCCTGGAAGTGGTTGCCTGTAGACTGCCTCGTGTGACATGACATTTACAGAGAATCAAACCTGTATCTTAATTTTTCCTGATTGCAACAACTCTGTAATTACAACTACGCCAACCATGCAAAACGCAGGCAAAATAGTTGGATTACATTCTATTGTTTGGGTGTTGAAGTATTCAGGTATGAGATTTTTCAGGATTTCAGAATTTTCTCAAAATCTCCTTGGGCCCTTAAATTTTCTTGAAAGAAGTGAAGCAGTCACGAAAGGGAGAAAGAAATAGTCCACATTGTGTCCAAACCTGTAGGTTTATATTTCTTGTGATGCACAGAGTCTGTAAACGTCCTGAATTGTAACATCTGGGAGGTTCTGGGTCTAGAATAAGGGGAATCCTAGGCCAGAAAGCCGTTTTTCAGGAATGTTTATATTCAACAAATCTCATCATTAAGTATTGCGCTGAATACTTCTCATTCTTCAAGTTACCTCATAAAAACATAAAAGGAGTTGAGGTTAGATGAAAATACGAAAAGTTAAAAAACAAACCAAAATATTATTTCAGTACTAACTACCAAGCTGTTACAGAATCAAGGATTAAAAAATTCATGTCACCAAACCCGAAATTATACAACTTCCCAAAGTTTAGAAAAGAATATTCACGTTTTATTTTTAATGTTTCTATTTTTATTTTGGGGGGTTATAAACATAAATTTGCATTAATAATCTGAAAAAATAAATATTTATACAAACATCCTTGTTTTACCAGTCACGTCTTGCACCTTATACCAACACCAATTATACACCAATCTAAACAATTCTAACCGCTTTACAATTTGTACAAATCAGGAATTTGTTACTTGACTTTTGAAACTAGCATTCATTTTAGAAATGGTCTTCAAGTAACAATATATATTACTTTATAACATCTAACGCAAGAACTAAAAACAAGTAGAGATACAAACAAAAATTAAAGGAAAGTTGCAATTAAAAAGAAAAGAGGAGTAATTGTTTATACTTCTTCAAGATGTGATATAACATTGGCCCCAGGTCAGGCAAATTAAAAAACCAAAGTTGATTTATTTAAAAATAAAATTATGAGAGATCGCCTAACAACATCACAAGGTCTGACGGCCACATCAAGCTGAGGGCTTCACTTAACTGATTTGGGCTATCGACCCAAATCAACTGCCACCAGGGGCATGTTGCCACCTACTTCTGGGGCTGAAACAGGGTTACCCCCTTCACAGTCCATAAGGATGTAGGCATGGGTATCATCCACTAGGAGCCTGGCTGGTAGAGCAGAATGCACTATCTTCCCAACTTTTTACGAAGCAATTGTGGTTAAATGCCATGCTCAAGGGCACAAGTGTCATGACCGGGATTCGAACCCACACTCTGCTGCTGACAACACCAGAGCTTGGGTCCGGTGAACTAGACCACTCGGCCACGAAATGATTACTGAATACTGATGGGATCAATCATCCTAATGTGTTATCTGAATTGCTATAAAAAAAAAAACTATGACGATGAAATCATTGTCAACTTTAAATTTTGAAGAAAAACCCCCCCAACCTTTCAAATGAGACAAGATTCACGTTAATTATTCACCAGATGTCATGAAAAACTGGAGTAAAAATCTGCGTAAATGTCAATAATTTTAATGCAATGCTGTGTTCGAATCCCACCCGAGTAATATGCCTGTGGATTTTTTCACAGGACTCAGGAAAGTACGGAGTATATAACAGTGCTTTACACACATCGGTGTAAGGGTAAAACCAAATGCAAAATTCTTTATCCCGATGCAAATTTATCATCTATTAAACAATGCTGTGTTGTTTTTTCATGAGAATACATTGCTACCAAAACATGACATCTTTGGAAAGTAAAGAAGGCGAAGGTGAAGTTGATGAAAAGAGTAAGAAAACTGACAGAGAGGACCTCTGCTCAATGGACCCCGTCTCATTTGATGAAAACTGCATCCGTTTCTCGTAGACCTCATCCTTGGTTTGTGCTCTTCACAATGATGGGAACTGTAAAGAAATGGGAACAATGGGTTACTGACACAATGATTAAGGTAGTCTCTAAGTTATCCTCAAAATTAAGACATCCCAAGACAATCTAGGATGCTTATCTCAGTAGAAACAGAGATAATAACTGGCAATAGACTGTGCAAGTCTCGCACATATTTGAACTTCCGCGACCATTGTGGTCCCAACCATATGGAGATTTACGTGGGCGAGATTTTGTTTTGTCAGTTATTTTAGTTTAACGTAGTTTATGACCATGAAATATACATATGTTGTTGGGAATGTAATACTTAGTGATGAAAATAGGAAAGTAAAATCAATTCAACAATATAACGAAGAAAACCCGAGAATTAAAATTGACCTCAGCTTCCGGTTGCTGCAAAAAATTAAGAATTTTGTGCTCGCCTCCGATCACAAAACTTATGTAAACGCTTGTTTTGGATGCGTGATGATAATCATGTAATATTTTCAAAAATTCTTATTTCTACGGAATATTTTAATAACTTTGACTCACTAAATATGATAAGTAGAATCACAACAACCACTAACAGCAAAAGAAGCCTCATCTGTAAAAAAAAAAAATCACCGGTAAAAATTCACCTTTTTTCAGTTAAATATTTAATAAATGAAAAAAAACCCACACAATTAATCACAACTCTTCACGCATAATGCAGAGCTGCCAACATTTGCATCTTACAATCAGGGAGATTTTGTACAGCAATCAGGGAGATATTAAAAATGACATTCAACATAATAGGGGAAAATTTTTCCCTAATCAGAGAGATTTTCAAATTTTTTCAGCAGAACATGGAAAGATTGGTTTATTTTCAGGGAAATTTCTGCAGAATCAGGGAGAGTCGGGAACTCTGCATAATGCTATTGAACCTGTAAAAGGCACTCCTAAAAGATGGTCTTTATTAATTAATTCTGGTTGTGAAGCCAAGGACTCTCAGAAAAGCGAACTTAATCACTATACTAGCCAAGAACCCAATTGAGAGAAGACAAAGAAGGAAAACTAAGTTTTAGATATGGGAGGAAAACCCAGAGAAATACTCCGGGGAAAACCCACGCAGTCAGGTAGGGACTGAAAACCCAATACACATCTATAGTATCCCCGGTGGGGTTCGAACCGGGGTCCAAGAGGTGGAAGGCGAGGAAAGAAACCACTTCACCAACCCAACCGCCAAACCGTCTTAACAACAAACTCAGGCCAACTCTGAATTAGGGGCTGCGGCTTGATCATCACATGAACGCAGGGTTCTCCCCATGCACAAGCTAGCGTATCAGTCCTATACATGCCATTTGCGTGTCGATACGCTTAAATTTTGGTCTTTACAGTAGGGCTTTTTAAAACCAAGATAAACACCAAGTAGAAAACATTCCGAAGACCTTGTTTTAATTCAGCGTGCTTCGGCCAAACTTCCAAAATTTGGGTCCAGAATGCCCCCCAGTTTTGAAAAAACCTGGGGAAAACCCTGGAACATGCATTGAAATTTAGGAGGCCCTTAGCAACGACCCTTAGCAACAGCTGCATCTGTAGCCCAACAATTGGGACACAGCTTTACTCTGCCAACAAAATTACTGAAGTGAGGCAAAACATTGGTTCTTGGAATAGCATTCTTGACATTTCTAAGGCTGTGTTGGATACAATGGCTTCAGTAGTGGCTATTGCCACAACTCTGAAAATGCCTATTTCAGGGCTCGAACTTTACACTGGACCACAGGCCCGAGGCCAATGATTTTAGCATCGGGCCAGTAAACTCATGACCAGACAAGTCCAGCGGTCTTGTGTTTGTCTTCAAATGTTGACCTTCAGTCTGATAAATAAAATGTCTGTTGATTATTGAAGAATTCTTTTCCACAATACAAAATAGGATAAATCTTCTCATTAGTGCTTTTTTCAAATTCAAACAGTTCAACTGTTAAACTGGCACGCATTTTTCTTCTCATTTCAATTCTGGTCTTGTAACCAAAATTCTGGTCCAGCAAATATTTTGAGCTACAAGCAAGTTTTTCCCCCAAAATTCGAGCCCTGTATTTGTGAACATCAATGCTGCTGTCATCAGCCAAACTGAAGATGCTTGATTCAGATACGGTCTTCGAAAACAGCATGTGGCCGTATCTGAACTGGGGGCTACCGCTCTGGCTACGGCTGTTGCATGATGACGCTGCGATCCAGCCATAGCCCTATCCGCCAAATCACCTAATATTTGAACATTGCTGGCTTGCAACTTTTTCATTGGTATTTTTTGTTCTCACCTTACATTCTCTCCACCAGAAATGTGACCTTAGACCCTTGGCGCTGACTCTAAATACTGATGCACTGTAAACAAGCTCCTCTGTAAGAAATTCAGAGATCTCAATCAAGTACATCTTACTATTATGATTATTACATCTTGCTCACCTTGCGCTTAACTTGAGATCCACCATTAATAATAGTTTTATGTTAAAGACTTTGAGGACTGGTAGCTAGTCTATATTGTACCAACTACAGACCTAGCATCAATGTTGGTTTTTTATAACAAAAAGTTTGAAGACTGGCTGCAAGGAAGTTATGATTCTATTTTACTCATCTGTTATTGAAAGTGCTATTACTCATGACTGTGTGGTTTGGTACAATGGAGCAAGAAAACAAGATACAGATAAAATGATATGGGTTGTGAAAAAAGCATCAACAATTCTAGGGATAGACATAGATCTGGATGAAACTTGTAGAGAAAGGGTTCGATCTAAAGCAGAAGCGGTCAAAAGTAACATCGACCGGCATCCACTAAACAAATTTTTCATCAGACTAAGGAGTGGTAGGAGATGGCAGTCACTTCGATGCAAAACAAAGAGATATCACAACTCCTTCATACCATACGCTGTCCGTCTCCTCAATGATCAGCCCAGGCACTAATTACTTGAATCTGCTAAGTTTTTGTTTCATTGATCTATTTAGCATATTTTTGTTTGTGTGTAATTATTCTGTGTATGGCATTTATGCAAGGAAATGTTCCTCCATTGTAGGACCAATGAACTGAATTGAATTGAATTGAAGTCTAAAGCACCAGTTAATCTCACTCTACACATACCTGTACTAGTGGTTGGGAGGGCTGGCTGCAAGTTTAATTAATACAATTTTTTCTAACAGTGTTTTACTACCTCCAAGTGAATTAAGAAAACATTTAAATGTGAAAGTTGTTTGCCTTCGTGGACACTTGGCATCTTTTCCATACCATAGCCCTTGTAAGACCGAGCTTTTGTCTCATAGACCCCTTACATTGGTCGCCATCGCCGAGGTCAAATAATGGAAACATGCCCACGAATACCTGCGACAAGCATGACTCTCAGCCAAAGATAGGTCTTCGTTGACCTCAGTGAGGGCACTGTTTGGGCTTGTGACACCATATACAATGGGTAGATCAGAGCTGTGTATTGAGAGAGTTGCAAAATAGAGGGACCAGTTTTCTTCGGTCACGTGGTTGCTGGAAGCCAGTTTTTGTTCATATGCAGCACAACCCAATGGGCAGACTAGTCTAGCACCCTGCATTCGCCCATGCAGGTTTTTTGACACAAAATAGCTTCTAATCGCAAGTTGTCGCAACTCTCTCAACATCAGGCTCTGGGTTGGATGATTGAAGACCTGCTGCAAGTCTATTATGCACTGACCTGATTTTTCCTGTAAGTCATCTATTTTTTCTCCTCTGTCTAAGACTTTACTGATGTTATCGTGCATTACATCAATCACCTCATCCACTTGCTTCTGTACACTACAATAATGAAAAAAAAGAGGGAGGAGAAAAAGACAACTTACACTTAAATTACCATCCATTTTTTAAAACAGTGGCCGAGCGGTCTAGTTCACCGGACCCAAGCTCTGGTGTTGTCAGCAGTAGAGTGTGGGGTCGAATCCCGGTCATGACACTTGTGCCCTTGAGCAAGGCACTCAACCATAATTGCTTTGTAAAAAGTTGGGAAGGTAGTGCATTCTGCTCTACCAGCAAGGCTCCTAGTGGATGATACCCATGCCTACATCCTTACGGACGGTGAAGGGGGTAACCCTGTTTCAGCTACAGGAGTAGGTGGCAACGTGTCCCTGGTGATAGTTGACTTGGGTGGACAGCCCAAATCAGTTAAGTGTAGCCCTCACCTTGAAGTGGCCGTCCCGCATTGTGATGTTAGGCAATTTCTGATAAAAAAAAACACCCCAACGACAACAACAAAAAAACCACAATTTTTTGTTTGAGACCTTGCTGATCAGGAGAAATAAAAGCAACGTATACCTTTGGTTTTTGGAACCGTTCGATTGTTTTAATCCTATATAAATGTAGATATATACAATGAAACTGACCTGTGATAATTTCATTTTAAAGAAGGTTGCATTTTTGAGATATTGCCAAAAATCTGGAGCAGTTTTGTCCAAGGAAGAATAATCCGTTATTGTCTCAGATTAAAACAAATTGAATCTTTTTCTCTAAAACCACATTCCTTAGAAGGGAATCGTTTCTCAAAACGTATACATTATCAACAGCTGCAGTGCTTCTTACCAAGTAAGTTTCTATGGCCATTAATTTTTGGAGTAATTACCAAAGGAATACCCTCCCTTTAATAAACAAGAAAGCTTGACTACTTACTGTTGTATTTTAGGATCTGGTCGGGCAACCCTTCTAGATGATGACGATGGATTTAACTTTCCACCGAAGAAATCTTCCTCGTCATCGCTGCCGTTGTCATGGTACTCCCCTAAGAGATTCTCCTGCAAAATACATCCATAGACAAATAAAACAAGGGAAATTGCAAAGTAATTAAAAATAAGTTACACCCCATTTTTCAGGCCATGTGCTTAAAGTTAAGATTAAGCAGCCCACCAGGGCCCAATTTCATAGAGCTGCTTAAAGGTATTGTACACTTTTGGTAACCAGGGTTCTGCCCAGGATTTCTTTAGTGCCGGAAAAAAGTTTTTCCAAGTACAGTCAATTCAATTTCCTTTCGATTGTGCACGGAGTGGCTACACATGTGCGCCCTGCAGCTGTGCCTTGAATGTAGGCCTCCATAGTGCACGCACGCCTTTACCGCCATGGGAAAACAATTTACAGCATCTATAGCATGGTGCTTACTCTGCAGTTCATTTTCCATTGTATTAAACGCTATAGAATAGGGTACGCAACATGATGAAACTGGTATCATGTTATTCCAAGCGTAAAGCTATAATCAGCGTGACTGGAAACCATTGCAAAATCAATGCG
Organism: Plazaster borealis; assembly: GCA_021014325.1. NCBI lineage: Eukaryota > Metazoa > Echinodermata > Asteroidea > Forcipulatida > Labidiasteridae > Plazaster > Plazaster borealis. Next base: position 4,630,101 of record CM037456.1, on the reverse strand, counting down.
AGTCGTTGGATATAATGTACATCGTACAGGCGGGAGGGATACTCGATTCTGGATCATTAAAATAGACTCAAACCAAAGAAGTAGGCTACTCGAAACTTTGGATGAAGCTTTTTACTGGTAAATAATTTGTTTACAGATGTTCAAAATATTTTGGAGGAAATGGGCAAAAAACAAAAGGAAAATGTGTGGTGGTCGGAAAACGAAAAAATTCTGCTAGTGGTGGTCGGGGAATCCTGAGTGCCGGGCGGGTTTTCCGGCACTGACCACCGTGGGCAGAACCCTGGGTAACAGCTCAAAATCAGTGTCCACATTTTATGTGATTCAACATATGCATGAACAAACAAACCTGTGAAAGTTTTGAGCTCAATTGGTCATCGGGATCACAAGAAAATAGTGAAAAGAGACCTTATGTGTTTTTTGTTTTTTCAAAATATCGCGCGTGATAAAAACTATTGTTTTACTCATTTTTGTGTTTTTCGATCTTACCAATAGTGTACAGGGCCTTTATTTAAGCACAAAAAGTAGCTAAGCACAATAAAAAGGGTGTCATGGCCGAGCGGTTTAGAGCACCGATTCAAGTTCTGGTGGTGAAGTTATCGGGGTGTGGGTTCGAGTCCCGGTCGTGACACTTGTGTCCTTGAGCAAGATCCATAATTGCTTCTCTTCATCCAGGGGTATAAATGGGTACCTGCGAGGGTAGGGGTCAATATTGTGTTTGAAAAAGCCTTCAGAGCGCCACGGCAGCTCGGGGCTGTATACTCCCCAGGGAGCTGAGAAAGATTACAGGAATGTTAGTAGCCCAATGACCAGGGCACTAATGTAAAGCGCATTGATACCTTATTGTAAAATGCGCTATATTTGGTTATTATTAATATTATTATTATTATTATAATACCTTCTCATGTTCTTTCCCACGTTCTTGACCTCGAGCGTACCCGTTCCTGTTGAATTTAGGTGGCATTGTGGACAGGAAACCTTGCCCGGTGAAGACGAGATAAACGAACACAAATTTCTCTTCAACTATCAATCAGCAGGCTTAATGAAAAAATAGCATTAAAAATAACAAAAATTTATTAAAAATTAATTTTAACAATAAATTCAATAAATTTTAACCATCATGACCATGTTGTGTTCATGAATGTTTAATTCTTTGACTTGAAATCTTTACAATAAATCTGGATGGAGATTAATTATAACTTTAATTTAATGGATGAACAAATTTAAATGGTATAATTTTATTTGCTACATACATTACATTTTGATTTTACACTGACACCATTTATTTAATTTTTTTGTATTGTTTATTTTCTAGTTCAGTTTACAAATACAATGCTGCATTGATCAGGACTGTGTACTGTGAGTGTGTCACTGATCCGATCTATTTCTACCTCCATGGATAGACTATGTTTGTCTTTAATAAAACATTCACATTTGTGATGACTCACCTGTAGTATAAAGTAGCATTCCATTGGCAATGAGAATATCGTATATGTAAAGATCTTTTGTTTAAACAATTGTATTTTTATGAAAAATCACAGAGTTTTGTGATTTCGTCGTAATCAGTAACAGAGCCGTATATTGGGAAACAGCGCCACCTGTCGGTCACTCAACAACCCACAAAAAGTGTTATATCGACGACTGTTTCATTGTTTGACTCCAGCTGGATTTGTAGTGGTTTCAAAGTGCTTGAAGGGAAACTGCAAAAAGGTGTTACATTCTTTGTTTGTATTTATCTACATAATTATTTTGAACCTTAAATAAAATATTTTCAAGAAGCTCTGCAGTAAATTTGTATGTGGCCTCACTTGCCCGTTTTCTACACAAAATGTAAAACTCTGGTAAAACTGTTGCCACTGCCCCCTCTCGTGGTCATTTTTGTACAATCGTGAGCAACATGGCGGTTTGATCCGAAACGAAATAAAACTAAAAAGTAAGATTTTAGTTTTACAAGAAAGAAGTGATTTTCTTCCGAATTCATACCGAAAAGGATATTATAATCAAACTGAAAAGGGTGAGTAGATTTTCAAGGAGTATAAACAATAACTAGGCCTACATTTAAAGGGTGTGCATAACATAGGTCTACTAAGCTACTATTACTAAGACTAAAAAAAGTAAAAATATAAATTGTCACAGATTTGCACACGATCAACGAACATACACACAGTACATGATTTGGTCACGGGAAACTCCCTTTGAAAAGTTTCGCTTGAAAATAGTTTTTGAGAAATGAGTAAAACAATTAGTTTTGGGTATAGAATGCAGGTACACTTCAGAGCTAGCTGTATATAAAAAGATTAGTGGTGAAGAGGATTGTTTAACAAAGGGAAATATGATATGAAGTTACTGAAAGACGAGCAGAGTTAGACTAAGACCAGAAGACTAAGAGTAGCCTATCTCTTTTAGTTTTATAAAATATATAAAGACGTTACAATGAGTAGGGTAGATGGCCTTAGCTTTCGATCCAGACTAGCCCAGGTTGGACTCCTCCGTTGCATACAACGCGACGGAGTCCAGGGTATAAAGGTCCTCAGGCATTGCAACAAAATTTATAACCATTTTTTATCATATTTTTACCTTTTTGAGGAAGCTGAAACGTGACTAACATGTTCCTTGTGTCCTGAACCTTACAACCGCTCTATTCAGAATTGCCAATTTTTCCCTTAGATGACATTATTGTGAAAATAAAATGGAAATTGACGCATTCGTTGCGACAACCTCAACTGACATGAAACCAAGTCCACAAAAGAGGGCGCTGTCTAACCCGTAACACTGAACGCTTTTTCTTCCGGGCGGCAACACGACGGAGTCACAGCGCCAGTGCACGACTTGGACTTATTTTCGGAAATAATGTCATTCATGGATGTATTTGATAGGTTTTGAACTCAGCAAAAGTGTAGTTAAAGGCACCAAGAATAAGTGAATGGAGTTTCAGCTTCTCAAATTAGGTAAAAATATTTTAAAATGTTACTCAAAATTTTGTTCGCATTGTAAAGGATCTTTATACCCAGGACATCAGTGCAGTGGCACTGACTGACGTCCTACCAGGGCTAGATCCAGACCAGACCTTCTTCAGAGGCATAAAACAAGTACAAACAAATACATATCCATTTATAGAAAAAGCGAGGAGAAAGGGATTAAGGGAAGGATCCAGAAAGGAGCGGGAAAATTATAGCCAATCAAAGTTTCTATTTCAGAAACAATTGGTGGCTATGAACCAATGGGAGTAAAGTGGTGAGGACAAAGGATGTATAGTATGAAAAGATGGATTACTGGACCATAAAAGTGGTAAATGATTGTTCGATAACAATGCAGGCAAACATGAAAGGGTAGGATTGGAGAGCAAGTTGCATCATGATGCAACTAACAATGGTCAATTAAAGAATAGCAAGATCAAAGGTAGGATGATATTAAAAATAGGTGTGAGGGACCTGTGGAAAAAAAGGTTACTACATGAGAAAGTTATAGTAACAAATTTATAAAAAACAACTTATTGACAGAAATAAATGTGTTTATTTACACTTTATTTACAGAATATATACAACACATGAATTATCAGGCAGAAGTGAAGTGGAGGGTGATGGGAAGTTATTTAACACCAGTGTTTATGTTTAGTCCAAAGGGTTGGACTGTCTTGAGTTGGTGAATCCAGTGTGATTCTCTATGCTTGCGGTGTGTGTCATCACCATTGCAAGCTTCAATCACCAGAAGTTCAACATCCTTGACACTATGATTGGGGCTATTGAAGTGGATAGAGACTGGGTACGGTTTCTTGGTCTTTATGAAAGGGACATGATTCGCAAGACGTTATAATATATTACATAAAGTTGATTCTATCCTCCATGGTTAGACCCAGTAACTGGGGCGCTGTACTCGTTTTACAAAGTTGTTCCTGCAAGTTCACTATTTATTTATAGTAATACTTCTTATGAAAGGGAAATATAGTCAACAAACCAAGTGTACCTGTATAACCATGGAGGTAGGGTATCCTATATTTAGCCCAGGTTGGACTCCTCCGTTGCATACAACGCGACGGAGTCCAGGGTATAAAGGTCCTCAGGCATTGCGACAAAATTTATAACCATTTTTTATCATATTTTTACCTTTTTGAGGAAGCTGAAACGTGACTCACATGTTACTTGTGTCCTGAACCTTACGCCTGCTCTATTCAGAATTGCCAATTTTATCCTTGGATGACATTATTGTGAAAATAAAATGGAAATTGACGCATTCGTTGCGACAACCTCAACTGACATGGAACCAAGTCCACAAAAGAGGGCGCTGTCTAACCCGTAACACTGAACGCTTTTTCTTCCGTGCGGCAACATGACGGAGTCGCAGCGCCAGTGCACAACTTGGACTTATTTTCGGAAATAATGTCATTCATGGATGTATTTGATAGGTTTTGAACTCAGCAAAAGTGTAATTAAAGGCACCAAGAATAAGTGAATGGAGTTTCAGCTTCTCAAATTAGGTAAAAATATTTTAAAATGTTACTCAAAATTTTGTTCGCATTGTAAAGGATCTTTATACCCAGGACGTCAGTGCAGTGGCACTGACTGACGTCCTACCAGGGCTATCCTATATTTATAGTTACTTGAAGTTGATCACGATCCTAGCCTACTTCACTTAACACTAGATTAGTAGGAGTTTGATCTCGCGGGTCCAAAATTCAGTGTTTGAAAACAGTGAAAACATTTTAAGGTTTTTTCCACTTTTTTCTCGTGGCTCCAACCAATGACCGATTGAGCTTTAACTTTCACAGGTTTGTTGGGGGTTTCGGCTATCCGCCGAAACCACCTTTGTTTTCGTCAAGATTTTTTTTCTTTTTTCGTATTATTATTTTACTTGTCGAAAAATTCTCATAGCATTAACCAGTGAAATTTGTTATCGTTCGATCTCAGGAATTACAGTCTTAAAACACACAAACGACACATCAAATGAAAGCCTGTGTTCTAACTTAGATGAAGCAGTAGTTGTTTCAAGTGTTTTTCATTCATTTCTTGGCGATATTACCGATTTAGAAACGTATTTTTTGAAAGAATTGTACAATTTCTCCATGTGTGATCTTGCGTAGACACTGTACGTAGTGATACGGTCCTGTTACACAGCCATGTATAGAGAGCCCGTCGGTGTGCAATGCGATATCGTACTGACCTTTGATCCTTCCATTCATGATTTATCTAACGATGGCAGGATATAGAGCGTGGAAATGGGGAAACACAAGAGGGTGCTATACAGGCTGACCATTCTCAGATTTCTCAGCGCCCAAAGGGTTATCAATTATTTAGCATCTTTCGTTCACCACAACCCTATAGACACCTATTTCTACTCGTGTAAAACAATTCTCATGGACACAAGAATTACAGAAGGCAGTATTTGAACACACTAACGGCACATGTAACTTTTCATTTTTAGTTTTTAATTTATTATTATATTTTTTAACGGTCTTTTTTCCCATATGCTTTCAGTTATTAATAATCATTACGTCACCATATTTTTATTTTCATCCTTGCAGGTGTTTTTGTTTTAATTGTTCTGCTTTTTTGTATAGGACCTAAATTTCAATTTTATAAAAAGATTAACAGAAAAAGTTAAAAACTGAGTAATCAATAAGTGAGTTAATTTCTACTGAGCCATTTGTGAACTGTCCATGACGTCAACGTATTATTTAACACTAGTTTTTGTTTTCTTAAAAAAAAATCATGGTCGTTTTTTTGTTTCTTATCTTCAGTTAACTTGATAGAACTTAATGATGGCAGACCCAGAAGCTGGGCCACCAGAGAGAGAAGTACCGGTAGGTTTACATTTATTCTTGTACTAAAACTATTTAATAAATCTTACAAGAAACATTGGAAATCACTAACACCTCTTGATTGAATATTTAAAAACAATAACAGCTAAAGTATAGACTGTGCAATTAGGGTTTGCCCTTAACTTTTTCAGTGACTGTCCAGTCGCGGAACCAGTGAGCTTTTCATTTCACTAGTTCGTCAGATTTTTCAGTAGTCCAAATTTCAAATGAAATAAATGCTTTTCAAAACTGAAACTAGCCAGCCAGACCACTTATAGTAGAGTTTGACTGGTCCTCAGGTGTTGTATTTGGCATCTGGCCAGCCAGTGGACCACTGTTAAAGGTATCGTACATGTTTGGTAATTACTCAAAACAAACATTAACATAAAAACTTACTTGGTAACAAGCAACGGAGAGCTGTTGATAGTATAAAACATTGTAGGAAACGTCTCCCTCTGAAGTAACGTAGTTTTTGAGAAAGAAGTAATTTCTCACTAAAATGATAAAAACTTCTTGCAAGAAGTTTTTATTCCTATCTGAAAGCACACACATTTGTACAACAAGGGTATTTTTTCTTTCATCATTTTCTTGCAACTTCGATGACCAATTGAGCCCAAATTCTCACAGGCTTGTTATTTTATGCATATGTTGGGGTACACCAAGTGCGAACACTGGTCTTTGACAATTACCAAACGTGTACGATGCCTTTAAGGGGGAACGCTGTTCAGTTTTATCACAAATAAGATCACCTGCAAAATACTTACTTGAATCACATTCAAGATTGTAACAGGTTGTGTTTGTGTTTTGCAAAGAGGTTTGGAGAGTCATAAAGATGGTGAGATTGACCTTGTTTTGTGAATATATTCAATTATTCAGGTTTGATTGTGTTTAACATAGCCCCAGCTCAATGAGAACATAGAGGTAGATTTGGGCAACAGTTTTTTAAAGACCGCTTACTATAATATGTACAGGGCCCAATTTCATGGCACTGCTTACCAAATAATTTGGCGCTTACGCGCGTTGTATCGTGTGTATTTCTATAGGACGCAGCTGGGCGTAAGCGCAGAATTCCGCGGTAAGCAGAGCCATGAAATTGGGCCCAGTATGTTTACAGGCCTGGAATTTAAACTTTGAGAGGGCAAGGCCATTTTCATTTTGAAAAGGGCACTTCCATTGGACAAGCTCAAAGTCTATGGGAAACTTTTGATGGGGCAACAGAGGCCATGGTCTCCGTGTATTTCCCGGCCTGTGTCTATTTGAGGAACAGGGTTTGCCCTTCAATTTTTCAGTGACAAGCCAGTGGGGCGTGTTAGCTTGTCATTGCACTACAATGTAGTTTGCCAGCTTTTTCACCAGTCAATATTTCATGTATAACTAGCCAGCCGGACCACTTGGAGAGAATTTTGACTGGTCCTTACATGTAGGTGTGTTTTAACTGGCATTTGGCCAGCGGACCACTGTTAAAGGATGTGTACAACATTGGTAAGAATGAAAATATAAATGCTCACAGATTTGCACATAACTTACATGGTATTAAGATGGTCATGGTAGAAAACTTCCCTTGAAATAGTTTTGCTTGAAGTGCCATAGTTTTTACGAAATGAGTAAAACAATAGTGTTTATCCTGCAGGATAAATTCCGATGTTTGAAAAAAAGTTAAAACACATAAGGGGGTTTTTCACTGTTTTCTCATGACCCTGAAGACTTGTTTAGCTTAAACTTTCACATGTTTGTTATTTCATGTATATGTTGGGTCACATCCAGTTTGGATACAGGTCTTTGGCAATTACCAATGATGTACACACCCTTTAAGGGAGAACGCTGGCAAGTCTTATAACAGTTATTAGAAAATATGAGCCAAGTATGCAAGTGCGTGATTTTGTTGCCTTCACACAATTAAAGCAAGGTATATGGAACCCAAGATTCCCCAGAATGGTTGAATAGCAGGCCTGTAATTACATGGAGGCCATGGCCTTATTCCCCTGGTCTTGGCCTTGGTGCCCCTTCAAAAGTTTCCCATAGACTTTGAGATTTTCCAATGGAAGTGCCCTTTGCAAAATAAAAATGGCCTTGCCCTCTCGAAGATGAATTTCCAGGCCTGGAATAGGCCCAAGAATTGCACTGTCTATTTATGGTGATTTTTTATTTGAACTTTTGTAAGGGCTCTCATATTTAAATTGAATTGAAAACAGGAATATTACAAAACAAAAACTGAAGCAGTAGGCCCTAAGTCTGTATCTAAAACAAAATATATTGAGTTTATTGTTGCTGATTGATGCTTTTGTCCCTTCACAGTTTCTCAAGTTTCATCAGCTGACACAACTACTGATAAACGATGATAAGCCAAGGACACTAGCGCCTGAAGAACGCTTAAACTTACTGGCCGTTTCCAATGAATACGGCTACACGTTCATTGGCTGTAACTCAGGTATGCGGATATCTGTCTCCTGTAATAGTGAGAGAAATTGCCACATTAATCCTCCTACTGTCTGACCATTCAATATTATTCACTGTGGTTTTGAATGATAGATAAACTATGTCGGCCTGCAATATGATATCATGTGCTGAATGCAGACACATTACACAGTCAACCCTCCCACTGCCCACTGTCTGACCATTCAATATTATTCACTGTGGTTTTGAATGATAGATAAACTATGCAAGCCTGCAGTATGATATCAACTGGTTAATGCATTACATGGTACACAATCGGCCCTCCTACTGTCTGACCATTCAATATTATTCACTGTGGTTTTGAATGATAGATAACCTATATGCAAGCCTGCAGTGTGATATCATGTGGTGAATGCATCTACTCAGTACAAAGTTAACCCTCCTACTGTCTGACCATTCAATATTATTCACTGTGGTTTTGAATGATAGATAACCTATGCAAGCCTGCAGTATGATATCATGTGGTAAATGTGTAAACTAGACAGTACACAGTCAACCCTCCTACTGTCTGATCCTTCAATGTCAGCCATTGTGGTTTTGAATGATAGATAAACTATGCAGTCTGCAGTTATGATATCATGTGCTGAATGAAACACAGTATTCAGTTAACCCTCCAACTGTCTGACCATTCAACATTATTCACTGTGGTGATAGATAACCTATGCCAGCCTGCAGTATGATATCATGTGGTGAATGCATACACAGTACACAGTCAACCCTCATACTGTCTGACCATTCAATATCAGCCTCTTTGGTTTTGAATGAAACTATAAACTAAAACTGCAATACGATATCACACGGTGAATGAATTTATACAGTACACAGTTTAAGTTCTGTGCAGAGTTGTGCCGCCATACAAAAACCCATGCTGTTGAATGGTTTCAAACGGTTGGTCAACTCGATCAAAAATATTACCAAGACTAAAATAAATTGTTCAACCCTAGGGTTCTCCCCATGCACAAGCTCGCGATTATCGGGCCGATATGCAAGAATTGTGTGCCGATACGCAAGAATTTCGATCGATACACAAAAAAACGGCCAATATGCAAAAAAAAATTTAAAAAAATTAGGGCTTTGAAAACTAAGAAAAACACCAAGTAGAAAACATTCCGAGGACCTTGTTTCAATTCAGCGCGCTTCGGCCAAACATCAAAAATTTTGGCCCAGAATGCCCCACAGTTTTGAAAAAACCTGGGTAGAACCCTGTACCCACCACAATCGCAAGTGGGTATTTCATATAAGAAGTAACTATATAACTAGTAATATAATTGTATATTGTCGAACAATACAAAGGACAAACAATAAGTGAACAATGTGAAATCCAGCCCTCTTCAAGCCTATACAGGGCTCGAATTTGGCGTTAAATTCCACAAGACTGCAGGGCTTGTAGCTCAAAGTGTTTATTGGACCAGAATTTATTTTACAGGACCAGAATCTTCTTAAGAAAGAGCTTTCTACAGAGTTTTAAACATGTCATTTTTTTATTTTGTTTAACAAGCACTAAGAGAAGATTATCTCATTTGTGTTGTGGGTTAGTATATTTTGAGACTCAACGGAATTGTATTACCAGACTTTAAGTCAACAATTGAACTTCATTTCTTTCTGTTAAAGATATTACACAGTGACATGTTATTATTCAATTGAAAAACACAAGACTGTCGGACTTGTCACTGTCAGGTCATGAGTTTACTGGCCCGGGGCAAAACAGAAGGCCTCGGGCCTGCGGTCCAGTGTCAAATTCGAGCCGTGCTATACACATTCTGTTTATGCAGGTCTCTACATAAATGACTTTTGCCAACTTCGGTCAGAAAAGTTCCACAGTGAATTGTAAAAATAATTTTATTATTTATTTATTTTGTGTTCAGCTATAAAAATTCTGAAGACATCGGATATCAGGGATTGTTATGACCCAAATGCAACTTCAAAAGGTAAGTAATAGTACTACGGAAAAATTTCAATTAAAACATTTACGGACAAGGTCGGTAACTTTTTCCAGCCATTTTTTTATAGAATTTTGAGGGTGATTTAAAAAACAAATAAAAAACCCCAACGATGAATCAACTCAAATAACTCATTTTGAGACGAGAGATCGCCTAACATCACAAGGCCGGACGGCCACCTCAAGGTGAGGGCTACACATAACTGATTTTGGCTGTCGACCCAAATCAACTGTCACCAGGGGCACGCTGTCACCTACTCTTGGGGCTGAAACAGGGTTACCCCCTTCACAGTCCGTAAGGATGTTGGCATGGGTGTTATCCACTAGGAGCCTGGCTGGTAGAGCAGAATGCACTACATTCCACATTGTTACGAAGCAATAATTGTTAAGTGCCTTGCTCAAGGGCACAAGTGTCATGACTGGGATTCGAACCCACACTCTGCTGCTGAAAACACCAGAGCTTGGGTCCGGTGAACTAGATCGCTCGGTCACGACACGTCACAAGTATAAGCCAGCATGTCCATTCACATGTTGATACACCTTTGGGTCGTTTCAGGTACTTAAAAATTACAACCATTGGATAAACTGCTAACATGGCATGCAAATTGGTACCCTTTTTTGTGTTTCTTGTCATTAGACTGTGCAAGTCTCGCGCATATTTGAACTTCCGGGACCATTGTGGTCCCGACAATATGGAGTTTTACGTGGGCCGGATTTGGTTTTGTCAATTATTTTAATTTACATAGTGTATGGCTATGAAAATTGTTTATGTTGTTGGGATTGTAATACTAAGTGATTAACAATATGAAAGTAAAATCAATTCAACAAAATAACAAAGAAAACCTAAGAATAAGACTTGACCTCCGTTTCCGGTAACTTGTAATTTTTGTTGTTGAATTTTACCCAACTGTCGGTCATGTTGTTATTTAATTTTAAGCTATGTAATTGACGCACACATTCGGGCGTGATTGGCAAATGGGGGTTTCTAACAATGAGCATCCACGTCCCAAGTTTTAGTTTTGTTTCAATGTTAATTTGAAGAAATTATTTGTATTATACAATACAAACTTGCTATGAAAAATGTTCAACAATTTTGTATAAATATAGTTCAAAAAGAAGACTTGATTTCATAGAAAAAAACATGGTCTTCGTTCGAGTTCTGTACTAGTTTTTCGATATGTGAGGTCTATAGCTAATTCTGTCTTTTGTTTTGTGACATATACTTGAATTGGTACATTGATTATCCATAGTGAGTGACTACAACTGCTCCAAGGTAGAGCTCAACGCCAATCCTGTACACCTAGCCTTGAATGCAGACAACCTCATCTTATCAGTATGTACAATGACTGAAACCAACCTCATGGTGGCGCTGTTTGATGTACGAACTCTCGTACGCAGGGTGAGTGTCCGATGGTGCTTTGACACGGGATTCATTTACACATTTTCATACCTGACCAATTGGATAACGGTAAAATTGGGCCGTTCATTTCTGAGTCCAAAAATCCAAGCTCTTAATTGATTCCTTTAGTTTTAAGAAACCTTGGGGAAATCGGGACCAAAATGTTTGGAAGTTTGGCCTAAGCATGCTGAACTTACACAAGGTCCTCGGAATATTTGTTACTTTTTGTTTTATTTTTTGGTTTTAAAAGCCCTACTGTGCAATCTGGGGGCATTCTCAATTGTTTTATCTTGATGATTTTGTTGAATTTGTCTGATCGACCACAATTAATGTGTATCGGCTGCAATTCGTGCGTATCAGCTTGTAATTCGCATGGATTGTGATCCGATATGCACACAATGGCCCCCAATTGCACGTATTGGCCAATACGCTAGCATAATAATTGTATTGTAATTGTATCGAATTTTATTCCAAAAACGGAACAAACCCCATACCCTGGGGAAGGGTTACAACAATAACAAAATTTAAACTTATAATACAACAAAGAAGGAGATGTAAGCAAGAACAAAATATTAAATTATGTTTGGGTTTCCTTTAACCTAAAAGCAGAGAATATGTACTTCGCAACACAATTCATAATGGTTTTATCCTGAGAGCTCATAAGGAAAATAAATTTGTCATTCTCAGATGAGATACTAAAATCTGTGTAACTTTGACCAATAATAATATGATACAAAGCATTTATATAGCGCTCTAACTAACCAGAGAGAGTAACACAGCGCTTAACACAACATTAAACAACAGCAAAAAAGGATTGAACAGAATAAGCAAAGCACATGAGTGATTAATTAAACAAGTGAGTTTTGAGAGATTTTTTTGAAAGCTGCTAGTGAGTGAGAGTGGCAGATACTGCAGGGTAAATTGTTCCAGAGTTTTGGGGCAGCAGTGTGGAAGCTTTTGTCGCCAGTGATAGTACGGGTTTTAAGGCACAAAGAGTAATTTAGTATCACTATCTGTTGATGATCGGAGGCTTCTGGCTGGCTGTGGTACAGTTGAATGAGTTCCATTAAAGGCACTGTACACGTTTGGTAATGACTCAAAACAAATGTTAGCATAAAAACTTACTTGGTAACAAGCAACGGAGAGATGTTGATAGTATAAAACATTGTAGGAAACGACTCCCTCTGAAGTAATGTAGTTTTTGAGAAAGAGGTAATTTCTCACTAAAATAATAAAAACTTCTTGCAAGAAGTTTTTATTCCTATCTGAAAGCACACAAATTTGTACAACAAGGGTGTTTTTTCTTTCATCATTTTCTTGCAACTTCGATGACCAATTGAGCCCAAATTTTCACAGGCTTGTTATTTTATGCATATGTTGGGATACACCAAGTGAGAACACTGGTCTTTGACAATTACCAAACATGTGAGGTGCAGCGTCAGTATTGAGACATTTGAAAGCCAGGGTCAGTATTATGAAGCTAATTCGGTTGGAGACTGTCCGCCAATGGAGATCATGAAGGAGAACCCTGATAACCCTTGATTATAAGAATCAATTTTAATCTTATCTCGCAACAGGGCAACAATGCAACACCATTTTCCAGCGTCCCGCTCTCCAAAGAACCCAACATCAAGCTAGTCAACCTGGTATGGAATCCAGCCCAACCGAACTGCTTCGCTACGTGTCTCTCTGATGGCAGCATGGCATTATGGGATAGCTCGGGAGACACTATTACCAGACCATTTGAACTTCCGATTGGTGTACACATCAAAGCCAGTAAGCTAAAGATAAAGATTTCAAATGCTGAATTTCCTCTGAAGCTCTTATTTACAGCGTGACTATGACTGCGTAAATGTTGAATAATTAGGACCTCCCCTCTTATCTTGTATTATTTTGTCTATCTGCATACAAAACCTGTTGGTTCCCCGTACTACAAGACCAGGGCCCAATTTCATAGAGCTGCTTAAGCAGAAAATATTGCTTAACAATTTTCTGCTTAGCAGAAATGAGCAGGATACCAGTCACAAATTGTACATTGTACATGGTAGTTTGGCTGGTAACCTTATTCTGGTAAGCATAATTTTGTTGTACTTAGCTACTTTTTGTGCTTAAGCAGCTCTTTGAAATTGGGCCCAGGTCTGAGATTTACCAGCAACATGCTCCTTGTTCCCCGGTCTCGTTTAGCCAGCTACGGGGACAGGGTTTTTTCCAGCATAGCACCCAGGCTCTGGAATTCACTTCCTGAAAACCTCAGGGAAATACACAACATCTCCCTTTTTCAGCAGCAACTGAAGACACACCTGTTCACACTACCATACCATTTGAGAATTTCCCTCTTTTCCATCTTGACCGGGGCCTTTGTATGGTTTTTCTATCAGATTAAAGTGCGCCTTTACAAATGCTGTGTTATTATTATTATTATTATTATTACTTGGAATTGTTTAGTGTGTTGGAGCCCAAAGGGTAAGCAGATTGTCCTAGGGACCGCCACTGGAGAGCTAGCTCAGTACAACCAGAAACTGGAAATCAAGAGAATGATTCGATCTCCAGACTTTACTGCTGATGATGTCAAAGGTTAGATCTTGAAGCAATCCACATGTATATTCTTAACCCTTTAGAGACCATAGTGGCCGCATGTGGCTTGTTCCGAAATGCCCGTAGCGGCCGCGAACAGCCACAAGATTTGACCTTCTTATGCTCAAACAAGAGAAAGAGAAAAAGATTAAAAGAAAAGATAATGTGCCGAATTGACTTTTTTTCCCAATGTTTCCCATGTTACCATAGAATCTACAATGCTAAAAGAAAACCATATGTTTCAATTTCTTAATCATTTTCCTGGGGAGTCCAAAAATCAACAGGATTAACAATGCAGAGCTGCTAACTCTCCCTGATTCTGCAGAAAGTTCCGTGAAAATAAACCAATCTTTCCATGTTCTGATGAGCAATAATTTGAAAATCTCCCTGATTGTGGAAACTTTGTCCCAGAATAAGAAACTTATGTTGAATGTAATTGTAAATATCTCTCTGATTGTTGTACAGCTCTGCTCAACATTTTGTGTTTTTAAAGTTGTTTTATCAAGCTTGATACTTCGTTCTTGTACATGGGCAAGGCAGTTTTTTCCTTAAAGGGACACACCGGCTGAATTGGGCTATTTGGGCTACAAAATAAACTAAAATATGACTTCAACGGTCTTCCAGGAATGAAGAAGAACAGTCCGTAAAAAAAATCATCAAATTTAGCCGTTTTTGAGCATTTTTAAACAAAAACGAAGGTCGCGTGATAGTTCGAACCACAAACTGGTTCAAATAATCACGTGACTTTCCGAGTTAGTTTTACTTCCAGCCGTTTAAAAGTAACTTACCATACCAATTTTTTTTTTTAACACAATTATTTACGAGTAATTGACGAAAAAGATCACGAATTCAAATTATCGCTACAAGTTGTAAATAATGGTGAAAAATCCAACGTAAGATTCGCATTCAAAGAGTCCGTGTAACGGAGGCGTGTTGCGTGGCCCAAAGGCGTGGAGCAATCACAACGTAAGCCTTGGGGGCATATCCCGTCAGCCGCGCTACATCCCGTGGGGCCAGAGAGCGTTGAAACCTAGGGGCATGAACTCCTCAGCTTGCCAATAGCCATGGCTTCGGAGCCTGTCTGGGGGGTTGGGAGCCAGACCTTAATCACGTTTGGTTCCAAGTGGTTTTTAGGCAGTGCCCGTGTTGGATTGACTGCGCTGCACACACTCGGCTGAAAAAGCGTATACGCTGACCTTTGACCGCGTTTGGTTTTTTTCACTATTTTTCGTTAATTGCGTGCTAATTTTATGATTTTTTTTTTTAAACATCAAATTATTTATTGTTTGTGACTCTACTTCACTAAATTATGTAAATGGTAAGCCGGTGTGCCCCTTTAAGAAAAGGCACCTCTACTTGGGAAATTAATGTTTCTATTGGAACATTTCAAGGGGCACCAAAGGCAATCACCAGAGGCAATGGAGGCAATTGCCTCCGTAATCTCCAAGAAGTACCAGGGCCCAATTTCACAAAGCTGTCAAGCAGAAAATTCTGCTAAGCAAATTTCTTTGCTAAGCAAGAAATTAGTGGGGTACGCGTCACAGCAATGGTAACTGTATGGCATTTTGGCTGGTAACCTAATTTTCCTAAGCAAAAGTTGTTGTGCTTACATGCTTTGTATTGAACGAGTCCCTCATGTATTTATTTGACATATTGCTCAGTTGGTAGAGCTCCGGCAAGTTAAACCGGAACGTCATTGGTTCAAATCCCGCGCCAGTCAATTTTTCTTTGTTCAACACCAATTTGTTTAAAATTTACCCAATCAGCTTCCCTTGTGGTTTATACCTTGGTATTTGTCATGACCAATTAGAATTGAATGATTATTCAAATTTTATGTTTCAGTTGTCGATATCTTATGGTTGTCGACGTACATGTTTGCTGTGGCTTATATTGATGCAGAAGAGGATCTTCAACCAAACCTTACCATTGTTAATGCACCTGTAAGTATATCACTTATATCACTCATTCTAATTGTGGCTACATGTAATTCATTCTGTAGTTTGTACTGATGCAGAATAGAATCTTTATCCAAACCTTACCATTGTTAATGCACCTGCAAGTATATCAATTATATCACTCATTGTAATTGTGGCTACATGTTCAATGTAATTCATTCTGTTGCTTGTTCTGATGCAGAATAGACTCTTTATCCAAACCTTACCATTGTTAATGCACCTGTTAGTATATCAGTTATATCACTCATTCTAATTGTGGCTACATGTAATTCATTCTGTTGCTTATACTGATGCAGAATAGACTCTTTATCCAAACCTTACTATTGTTAATGCACCTGTAAGCATGTTTAGTATATCAATTATATCACTCATTCTAATTGTGGCTACATGTAATTAATTCTGTTGCTTGTACTGATGCAGAATAGTCTCTTTATCAAAACCTGACCATTGTTAATGCACCTGTTAGTATATCAGTTATATCACTCATTCTAATTGTGGCTACATGTAATTCATTCTGTTGCTTATACTGATGCAGAATAGACTCTTTATCCAAACCTTACTATTGTTAATGCACCTGTAAGCATGTTTAGTATATCAATTATATCACTCATTCTAATTGTGGCTACATGTAATTAATTCTGTTGCTTGTACTGATGCAGAATAGTCTCTTTATCCAAACCTTACCATTGTTAATGCACCTGTTAGTATATCAATTATATCACTCATTCTAATTGTGGCTACATGTAATTCATTCTGTTGCTTGTACTGATGCAGAATAGACTCTTTATCCAAACCTTACTATTGTTAATGCACCTGTTAGTATATCAATTATATCACTCATTCTAATTGTGGTTAAATGTAATTCATTCTTTTGCTATTATTGATGCAGAATGGACTATTTATCCAAACCTTACCATTGTTAATGCACCTGTATACATTCTATTGCTTATATTGATGCAGAATACACTCTTCTGGGAAATTTCAGACTTTTATCTGAATTCAGACTTTTCATGTCAGCCTAGTAAAGAAAATCAGGCGTAATTTGTTTCCACATAAAATTATATAGAAATCCTGTTCTTTGGTCTACTTCTCTAGTGCTGAGGACACTGTTGGTAAAAGCTCTATGAAATCTAAACCAACCCTGACATGTTTTTCCGAATTTAACAATTAATCCTCTCTGGGATCCTTTTTTATTCAGGAGACAGTTCTTGAGGTTTCTCTTCTGTAGACGACACTTGTGAAGTTACTTTGTCTTGTGTTTCATTCTTTTACAGAAAGAAGGACCACCTACTTTCTTAAACTTTGAGGACGTCTGTTTTGGAAGTGAACAGTTGAGGACAGCCCAATACCAGTTTCAGAGTTTTGAAAAATGGTAAAAAGTATTTTAAAAAATGACTTACAGAACTTAGAAGCAGCCTTTGTCATTTATTTATCAGGAATTCTTCTTTCAGCCTTGCTGGTATTCGATAACCAAAAATACTTCCCGAACACGATCATTTAAAAAACAAATTCCTGGATTTTATTCATCAGATATTTTTGTGTTGCTACTGATTCATTAAAGAGTCTGTATACTTTTGGTAATGACTCTGAAAGCTAATGGCAATACAAACTTACTTGGTAAGAAGTACAGCAGCTTTGGATAGTATAATGCATTTTGAGAAACTTTTCACTTAGAAGTACTGCGGTTATGGGGAAAAATAATCACTTTTTATCCCCAAAATTTGAATCTGAGAAGCATTACTGACATGGTAACGTTACTCAGATTGTGTATTCCAATTGCAGATTATTCTTCCTGCGTGGACATAACTGCCCCAGATTTTCGGCAATATCTCAAAAAACGCTACAACCTTTTGAAATGAAATTTTCACAGGTTAGTTTAATGGTATATATCTACAACTATATAGGATAGAAACAAACAGTGGGTTCCAATTACCAAACGTAAACAATCCCTTTAAACAGGAAGGGAAATGTCAAATTCATTTTTGTGATGTACTCATTTTCCAGTAGAAAGAGCCCTCATGTGAGTGGGGACAAAATTATAAGTCTCTAACCTCACGTTAAAATGGTGTCAATTGCCATTGTGTTCGTTAGCCTTCCAGCGCAAAATCTGTCAACATCCAAAACATCTGATGACATCATTCTGAGAAAAATGGGTCTGTACATTTTTATACGGGGATGTTTTGGTTCATTCCTGACTTTCGATAACATGTAATCAAAACGTCCTTCGGATGGGACATAAAGCCCATGTGTTGTGTTATGCACGTAAAAGAACACCATTACGGGAATGCTCCATTAAAGCCTTTCCGAGTTTGAAGCCCCAAACTCGGAATTCCACATCCTTTTTAATGAACGACTTGTTTACATTTGATCTACGTGTGTCAATAAACTTATCGGATTAGTAAGAGTTAATCCTCTTAACCAATGTAAGCACTAGGACTGGAAGTTTGTAAAAAATAAATATACTACAGAAGGCCGTTTTCTTCTTCTAAACTCCTAATACATTGTTAATATGTACAAAAAGTTAACATAGTTTCATGTTTCAATCATGAAAAAGGACCAAGTACGACCTGAGAACCGATCTTGTACGTCGCCTGCGCTGCCTCGAAAAGGCCGAGGTACGTGCGGATTGATTTGTACTGATTGTGCATTTGTTGCTTCGTCATGTCGTAGAGCATGGTCATGTCTTGTAAAATGATTATGATTGCAACATTTATAAAGAAACTAAGTAAAGATATTTAGTTTATTTGTATACCAATTTGTGTTTTGTTTGATTTAACCCAAAAAGTAAAGCAAGTCGCGCAATGGTGCACTGCACTATTTTTTCTCTGGCGTAGTTTTATGTACACGCATTTACACATGTAAACCCATTGAAAAAGTGGTACCATCATAAAGCTTGCTGTCTGCAGATTCTATTTTCATTCATAAAATTTGTCAATCACGTCATAATAAGCCAATAGCAGTGCTTGTTACAGAGCTAAAACACGTAAACAACTATTTCACTTGTGCTGTGGTCATCTCTTACGGGAAATGTGATTCGCCAAGTTGTATCACATGATCGGTTTCATCGTCTTACTCCCTGAACGTACACGTACATTATCAGTACAGTTTGCACGCCGATATCGAGAGCCAGACTATCTAGTTCGTTCATGAATTAATGCACGCACAACCTGTTCGACGTGTACCGAGGGAAATCTTCGGTGTGTCGGAGCCAGAGTTTGACATCAATTTAGGCATTTTGAGTTTGAGTTTGTACCCGTAGTTTCTGAATTACTACAGTATTTGTGTTTTTAAAACAAATTTGTGATATTTTACGACAGAAATGTCACGAAATGAGACCGATTTACCGGGGACATATTCGACCGAGCGGTGTGCGCTGATGCGTGTACTATGTGTGTGTCGAGTTTTCTTTCTGTGCACAAACAACTGGTTTTCTCGGAATAATTTTTTTTTTGGTCGGGCAATGCTTGGGTCTAAATCCACTCTCCTGGGGTTCTATGGAGGGATAATCAATACAATCTATATACCATTGGAAAGCTGAATTATTGGACAATATGAAAATACTATAAACTCAATTTTAGTTTTTTGCTACTTTGTCCGGGTTTTGTGGGAACAGGTCACCGTTTAAGAAGTGTACGTTGCCTCAGAATTAAGATTACCTACGGCAAATGTTCCCGTCCGTCCAACAGACGATCGTTTGCACGTAAACATGTAAAGGCAGAAACAACTTTCTCAAAAAAACTTCTTAAAAAACGTCAAATAGCTTGAGGATTTACGGACGTAAACTAGCCTTGATCAGGCTGTGC
This sequence comes from Plazaster borealis, assembly GCA_021014325.1. Lineage (NCBI taxonomy): Eukaryota > Metazoa > Echinodermata > Asteroidea > Forcipulatida > Labidiasteridae > Plazaster > Plazaster borealis. The sequence continues at coordinate 4,610,186 of CM037456.1, read as the reverse complement.
AAAAGCTTTTTACCCCATTGCCCGAATACGATGCCTCTCTCTGCAGCTTCCGAAGATGGTACATGAAGAACCAATGGCAGGACTATAAGTCAACGACTTACATGTATGGATGTACATGTAGCCTACTCTGTAGTGTATAAAGCCCATATTCACACATGTGTGAAATGGGCTTTATTAATAAGATGGCTGCAGCCCCCCAAAAATACCATGATCCCTTGCTACGAATTTTACGAGAGCTGATGTTGTCGCCTTGCATGACTGATTTAGCAAGCTTACATTGTACATCATCCAATATATTTTATAATCATACAACCAGAATGTATTTGATAATGCATCAGTAAATCCACAAATCAATTCAACATGCAGGTCGCTTGTAAGCTTGGACATTGATGGCAGGGTTTTAAATGGTTAATCAAAACTGTTTTCGCTTGTATGCATTACTTTTAATACAAAATCATTCTAAATTATTTTGTTAAAGCGCTAATGCTTCAATACGTTTCCATCTTATCATAATATTGCCGTTGTGGGACATTTGCATATTTGATAATATTTGTAAAAGGGGGTTAAGAAAGTCCAAACTCCTTTGATTAATAATATTTCCTTTCTGTGAAGGCAGAATATTTGTTTAAAGGGTAAGAAAGACCGAACTCCATATTTGTCATTATATGTCCCGTTGTTGGAACACTTCCATAGTGGAGAAAGAAACACAAAATTACATCCGGGTAAAAGAAATCGGATTGCATTCAGTGCTAGGGCTAATAATACGAAATGGATTGGCCCTACTTATGGGGCTACATGGACTAGCCCACCTTGTTGGGCTGTTATGGCTCTCACTTCTAAAAGATCGGTCTTAACGTAGAGGAAGGTCCATTACAGCCCACCCCAGTGTCTAAAACGCTAGGTTTTAAAATCAAAGTACGAGCAAGTCGTACCACATTGATTGCAAATATCTCCCCTTATAAACATCACATACTACTCCTACATACTTCACCCTATTCCTTAAATTTGTGGAACATGATGGGGCTTACCAAACGATTATTTTGACCAGATATGATGTTATGAAATTACAAATAAAACAAATAATATTAAAAACTGTACATGTACACATGTATTAAGACATGGCGACAGCCCCTATGCCTTTACTGTTGTTGGCCCAATAGTCAACATGTGGTACGGAAAACAAATTGCTGGCTGGCGCCGCACAAAGCATGGCGGGTCTGTATCACATGTTGGATGGAGAACTCTGCAACCCTTGCTCTATGCATGGAGGTAGGCTCTATGCACGCTCTATGCATGCTGCAACGGACTGCTCCACGCATCACTGGTTAAAAGTAGTACCGGCTTCTTACACTCTTCGTCCAGTTAATGGGATTAAAAGTCTATGTTTGTCGAAGGGATTACAATGAGATAAGGAGTTGAAGTAGGTAAACTTTGAAAAGGATGTTTTAGCTTTAATGGAGCATTCCCGTAATGCAGTGCACTTATTGTTAAGAGAAGGGGTTCGCCCCGGTGTTCCTGGTTTGATTGGCTGCATATTGCGCCACAGCACCATTACATGGTGCTATGTTCAGGGAAAAAAGGCCTCATACCTCAAAACGTAGCTCCGCATATCTTGCAGGAAAAAATACTGAGCGCTTTGAGACGCCCATCAGGTTTGAGAAAGTGCTATATAAGAACTACGTACTATTAGTATTATTAGGCCCATGTCACACGAGGCAATTTACAGGCAACCAGTTCCAGGCAATCTCTGTGAAGAAAAGGCATTCTCAGTTGAATGTTCACATATTTTTCTTAGGGGATCGTAAGACACTGTTTGAAAAAATACTCATGTGCTACCAAAGTGACCCTGTAACGTGCACTGCAGTTGGTTGCCTCCAAGTTGCCTGTAAAAGTTACCTCGTGTGACAGGGCCCTTTAAGATAAATAAAATATAAAATAAATAAATTTATAAAAACTATGAAAAACAACAACATGCTTCCGAGCCCACACTGAGAAAACGAAGGAAGTTTAAAGGCATCGTACACGTTTGGTAATTGGAGCCTATTGTTTGTTTCAATCCTATATAGTTGTAGATACAATGTATATACCATCAAACTAACCTGTGAAAATTTCATTTCAAGAGGTGGTAGCGTTTTTGAGATATTGCCGAAAATCTGGAGTGGTTATTTCCATGCAGGAAGCAGAATCTGCATTGGAATACACACTCTGAGAAGCGTTGCCTCTCATTATTCAAAATATTTGGGGGATAAAAAGTGATATATTTTTCCATAACCGCAGTCCTTCAAAGTAAAAAGTCTCTCAAAATGCATTATACTATCCAAAGCTGCTGTACTTCTTACCAAGTAAGTTTAAATTTCCAAACGTGTACGATGCCTTTAAGTATTGCGATAAGGATAGCTCAACAAATTTATGTTTACTCTCAAAGACAACTGGTTAAATACGTTTGTTTTTTATAGTTTGGTAACCAACAGTTTACAGGCTTCTAACATTGCAGATACTTGTAAAAATCACCCAAAATATTGTCTAGACTGTTGCTTCAAAATGCCAACAATTTGAAAGCAGGTTCACTGCTTTTTGGAAAGTACAAGTTTCTCTTACACAAATTTAACTTCTTCAGAAACTTTTGGGTCAGCATTGATTTATTGTGATGTCCTTTTTAGGTCCTTCCTTGTAGCCTTGTCCAGTAATGCTCTGGAAGCAGCTGTACTGGGTCGGTCAACGGTAGACGCATCATTGTGGGAAACCTGGACTGTTGATGATTCTGCTCGTATTGAGCTACCGTTGGCTGGTGACGATGAGGAAACCTACCCAATGGGCATTGCCCTTGATCTGACGTCATCATCTACATTTGAATTGAGTAAGGCAAAAAAATGAGACTTTTACCTAGTTTAATAACTATAATTGCTTCTAATCACCCAGAGGTGAATGGGTACCTGTGAGGGCAGAGATGGTTCTTGTGATTGATTTAGCTTTAGTGCACTACATATACTTGGCAGCACAGGCTGTATACTCCCCAGGGAGCTGAGATGGTTTACGGAAGGAAATATATGGCCCAGTGACCAGGGGTAATAATGTTTGAAGCGCAATGATCATTCTTTGGGATTGCGCTATATAAGAGTCGATATCAAAATAATTTCTTCTTCAAAACTGGGAAGTAAAATCTGAGAATGTTCACATGGTTATTGTTAATGCTCGAAACCGATTTTCATGTAATGTTCTTTTTGCAAATCTTTTATGATGTCAGTCCTTCAAAATAGAGAGTATAAGTTTGCTTCATAATTTCTTGCTGAAGGCACAATTTAGTTGTTAGTATCGGTCAAGCTCTGATTGTTTATGATCAGCAGAGTGTGGGTTCGAGTCCCTTTCTTGACACTTGTGTCCTTAAGCAAGACACTTGACAAGTTATTGCTTCGTCATTTGGATGGAACGTACAGCTTGCAGGTCATGTGTGTTGTGTAATGCACGTAAATGAACCAAGTTGCACTTATCGCTAAGAGAAGGGGTTCGCCACCGTGCTTCTTGTAAACTCTTATAACGTGCTACATGTTCGGGTCTGATATTTCATAAACTTCAAAACCTGTCTTAAAAAGTGTTTCTCTTTGTTCAAGCGCCTTGAGCACCTTATTGGTGGATACGTGTGCTATATAAGACTCCATTGTTATTATAAACTTTGCATATCGAAAACGAGAAAACAACTTGAACGAAGACTATATTTTCTATGAAATAAAATCTGTTAAAAAATTATATTTATACAAAATTCTTGAAAATAAAAAAACCCATAGCAAGTTGTTTTGTATAATACGTACAATTTGTTCAAATCAACATTGAAACAAAATTGAAACTTAGGACGAGGATGCTTTTTGTTAGAAACTCCATTTGCCAATCTCGCCCGAATGTGTGCGTCTATTAAATAGGTTTATTGACAACATGACCGTCAGTTGGGCAAAATTCTTAACTTTTTACAAGTAACCGGAAACAGAGGTCAAGTCTTATTCTCAGGTTTTCTTCGGGTTTTTTTGTTGAATTGATTTTACTTTCATATTGCTTATCACTTAGTATTACATTCCAAACAACATATATAATTTTCATAGCCATAAACAAAATCCCGCCCATGTAAAACTCCATATGGTTGGGACCACAATGGTCCAGGAAGTTTGAATATGCGCGAGATTTGCACAGTCTATTATTACGATTATTTTAATTTGTTTTATTCTTATCTGTAATTGCATCAACTGAACTAGGATCTTGATATGATGGATAGATGAGTTAAATCCAGTGTCTTACAGTGATTCCTTTTGCATCATCAGATACTAAGAAGTATCAACCTCCTCCAATGTTAATGGTATTGTCCACTGAGGGTGTGCTGTGTCCATACTATGTATTAAACTCTGATGCGTCTGAGGCCATCACTGCCAGGGCTCAACCATTGTCTCTTGAGGGGGAGAGAATTGGTAAGTTTATCATTTGGAACAAACCCATAAGAATTTATGCACCCGCTGTTAAAACATAGGATTCGAACTGCCTCTAGCCACCGGACTAGCTCGATGGTCTAGTTGGTAAGACATCTGCTCCAGCAATGCAAAGGTTGTGGGTTCGAATCCCACCCGAGTGATTTGCCTGTGGATTTTTTTTCACAGATATCGGGAAAGTACTGAGGATACAGTGCTTATTACACATCGCGGTAAGGGTAAAAAACACATTATTTTCTTTATCCCCGATGCAAAATTTACATCTATTTTAAATATGAAAGGTTTATCTTATAAAGTACATTTACTTGCAGTGAAAGGGAAAGTTTAAACTAATGCTGCAACGAGGATGCAGTAGATGTAACAGGAAACAATTGACATCAATATTTGGTTTATACAACAGGCCTGGAATTTCATCTTGGAGAGGGCAAGGCCATTTTCATTTTGCAAAGGGCACTTCCATTGGAAAAGGTTAAAGTCTATGGGAAACATCTGAAGGGGCACTAAGGCCAAGACCAGGGGGCAACAGAGGGCGTGGCATCCGCGTAATTCTAGGCTTGATACAAACAAAATCATTTTCAGTCTTTTGTTATAATTATTACTTTCTCTATTGCAGGCAGAGCTTCCCTTACTCAACCACAAGTCTCAAGGCCTGCACCCCAAGCAGTGTTTGCCCAGCCTCTTCAAGTACCTAGAACGACCCCTCGGGCACCCCCGCAAGCACCCCCTCAAATTTACTCTCAAACACCTCCTCCTGAACAACCAAAGTAAGGCAACAAAATCATCTTGACTGTACAATATCTGGTCAAATTAGGGTGGCATGGGTGGTGTAGTGCGTAAAGTGCTCACCTCTCACCAATGTGGCCCTTGTTTGATTCTCGGCTAAGGCCCCACAAGGGTTTTTCTCTGGGCCTTCTGGTTTTCCTTCCTCTGGAAAAATCATACATTTTCAATCTCTGGCTGTGCTCTGTGTTAATATATGGGTTGATATGGCTGGCTGCCAAAGGCGCTGTTGCATGCAGCAGTTCGAACACGTTGTAGCCGCGTCCTTCACAATTCAGCTTCTCAGAGCTCTGTAAGTAAGGATGATTAGCCTCCCAAATTATTATTATTATTATTATTATTATTATATGACAGGAAACACAAAAAAATGTATTAATATAATAATAATAATAATAATTATAAAACTTCAGGATTTGATTACATTTTAACTCTTCCTTTTCAACACCTTTTGTCACACCAGGCAATTGTCATTGCTCAACACCGCATCAGTTCCAATTCACAAATCGTCAAGTACGGGGAGTTTCGCTCTCGATCAAAAATCTCCATCCTCACCTTCCGCTTCTTTCTTCATGAAGCCCAGCCCACAACCAGACAGGAGTGCCAGCTTCTCCTTCTCCGGTCCCAAACAACCAACCACGACAAGTGGCCCTTCAACCTTCATATCCGGTGGCCTGTTCGGCAAGTCTGCATCCAGCAGTAGCACCCCGGCGATATTCCCTTTTGGCGGTATTAAAGGTGACGAACCCAAAGCTGGAAGCGCTGTCTTTACGGCTCCTTTTCTGTTTGTGGCTCCAAAGGCTGTCCCTGCTAGTACGTCCCTTTCTCAAGGAGGCTCTCAAGGATTAACGGAGCAAGGAAGGTTCGTCCAGCAGGCAACCTCACCCCTTACCACCCCTGAACTCGGTAACAAGTCACTCTACAAGGCCTCGCCTCAAGCTGCTCCGTCATCAGGAGGTGTAGGTCCCCAACAGTCTGGAAGTCTGTTCGCAGATCTCAAATCTCAACACCCGGCTCCTTCCTCTGCCTTTAGCTCGTCACAACAGAAGCCGCCTGCAGGAGCAACCACATTGGGTGGAGGTAAGCAAGTCTCTTTGAATAGACTGCAAGTCCCGCGCATATCATAAAACGAGAAAAGAAACTTGAACGAAGACTATATTTTTCTATGAAATCAAATCTTCTTTTTAAAATTATATTTATTATGTAAATTATATTTATTATATACAAGGCCCACAGTCGTAAGCAGCAGAGGTAGAGTGGGGAAGGGGGGAGGGGTGAATGACCTACCTTGAGTCTGTCTTGCTCTTCTTGCATCTTAGTCTTTTCATTATCCTGCCTCCTGCGACTGTCTTCAGATGCGCTCATCTCATGCAGATAATCCCCGTCTCGTATCAAGGATGCATCTAATCTTCTTGCCTGGGGACACAACAACAATCAACAACTCATATGTTGACAACAGACTGTGCACGTCTCGTGCATATCAAACAAGAAAAATTCAAACGAAGACTATATTTTTCTATGAAATCAAATTTTATTTTTAAAATTATATTTATACAAAATTCTTGAAAATAAAAATACCCATAGCAAGTTGTTAGAAATAAATTTAAATTTTTGTATAACGCAAAGAATTTGTTCAAATTAACATTGAAACAAAATTAAAACTTGGGACGAGGATGCTTGTTGTTAGAAACCCCATTTGCCAATCACGCCAGAATGTGTGCGTCAATTACATAGGTTTAATGATAACATGACCGTCAGTTTGGCAAAATTCACAAGTAACCGTAAACAAATCAATTTTGCACATGATATCTTTAGACTACCATATTTTGAAAAACAAAATGGCTGATTTCTTAGATTTGTTCACCACTAATGCTCAACAGTCACCACTTTCATAAAATACTAAAATAATTGTAAAAGCTTATAAGTAAGTTGGTGAAAATGGCTGTCAAATGTGGGTACACTTTTTTTTGAACCACCCTGTATATGGTCAATGATATATCTTATTTGGGGGTTTTGGGTTTTTTTTTAAATTTTGTATATATTTTTTTCAGAACCTGGTACATGATAATAAGTGTTGTTTTTATTATGAGATTTTGGTTAATGAGTTTTTAATGGTTTACTCAATTGTTTTGTGTTAATCAAATTAATTTTGGCCCCATGGGCTGCAAGACTTAAATGTTTTTTTATAAACCAGGACAGTAGTACTAATACGAATTGCTCATTTCCCATTGATCATGGTCCACAGGTGTACAACCAACAGACGTTGTTAAAGTCACCAATTCTTCGCCTTCGTTGAAGACATCAGGGTTTGGGCACCCCACCCCTAAGACATCCCCGGGGAAGGTCCCCCTTGGGTCGGAACAACCCAAATCTTCATCATTTTCCTTTGCTCCACCGAATCAAGTCGCCAGTCAAGAAGCTTCCCCATTCGGGGGTGCTCCTCCCCCTAACCGTGTAGCCCCTCCGTCTGGCTACCCAAACCAAGTCGCTCCTTCTGGGGACGGGTTTGCTCCGAAACAACACGGCCCTCCTGCTTACCCCGGTGTCCCCCCAAACCAACTGGCCCCTACTCAGCCCGGTTATTCAGCCCAGTCCCCCTCATCCGCCAAGCAGCAGCAACCTGGCCCGGCTCTTCCTGATTACAAACCCACACCATCTGCACAAGCACCACCACCTGAGGCAGCTACTGAAGATAGTGGACCCAGACCCAGAGGGAAAGTGCCGTTCACTGGAAGTGCTGTGGACTTGGCCTATTTCTCCAACATTAAGGAAGAGGTACATTTTGTTTATTTTTTTCATTTTTAAGGTCAGGACGTGATTTTGACTTTGACTTTTTTTGATTGGGCGGTCGGGTTGGCCTAGTGATTTCTTTCCTCGCCTTCCACCTCTAGGACCCATTAATTGTATTGAGGAAAACCAGGATGATTTAGAAGGATTTGGGCTCTTTGAGATTTTAACTCTCTACTTCTGATGGGAAACATTGTACATGTAGGAGGGGTGGTGGGGTTGGCGTAGTGGTATCTTTCCTCACCTTCCACCTTTAGGACCCTGGTTCGAATCCCACCAGGGGGTCACTATTCGGATTGGGTTTTTCAGTAACTACCTGATTGCATGGGTTTTCCCTTGAATAATTCTCTGGGGTTTTCCCTCTCACATCTAAAACTAAAACTTCCTTCCTTGTCTTCTCTCCATTGGGTTCTTGGCTAGTACAGTGATTAAGTTTGCTTAGATACTGAAAACCCAATCCACATAGTGCCCCTGGCGTAATTCAAACTGGGGTCCTAGTGGTGGAAGGCGAGGAAAGAAACCACTACGCCAACCCGACCACCCTAGTCCGGACCTAATGAGGTTTTCAACCCCAAATTATTAAAAACTTACCCAGTCAGTCTCCCTTGTGGTCTATTACTTGGATATATAAATAAATAAATAAGTAATAATAAAACTTTGTTTAGTGTTTGAGCTCCAGTGGCCGCTGTGTCGAAGTGCTCATTATTTTTACAATAGGTATGCACAGAGGCCTGTCGTGGCCGAGAGGCTAAGAGCACCAGACTCGAGCTCTGGTGTTTCTGATCAGCAGAGTGTGGGTTTGAGTCCCGGTCATGACACTTGTATCCTTGAGCAAGATTTTGACCATAATTGCTTTGTCCTTCGGATGGGACATTAAGCCGTAGGTCCTGTGAACTAGGATTGGTGGTGCACGTAAAAAGAACCCAGAACACTTATCGTGGAAGAGTTGGGGTTAACCACAGTGTTTCTGGTTCACACAGCAAGAAACCTTGTTGACAGGTTTGCAGGCTACAGTGATTAAGTTCACTTATGAGGCATCCTCGGTCTCGTTACCAGAAATCTATAAAAATAATAGCAATAAAAATAACAGCTATGAATTATGAGACCCTTTCTGATGTCACATCAATTATTAGCTGTACAGACAGAAATAAAGAACATTTTTTTTTGTTTAAGATGGATCATTTTATAAAGGAGATGATGGAGTTGGAGAACCACACCAAGAGCCAAGCCAAGAGGGCGCAATTCAAAGTGGGTGATGGATCCGAACTGGAGGAAATGAAAAAATCTATAGACGATCTGCTCAAATTCAAATCTGAAGTCCTACATATTACCAAGGTAAAAAAACATTCTTCATAAAACCCATCAGCTTACTCAGTGCTTACTCTTCTCAGATTACAAAATTTCTTGGCATGATGGAGAAAATATTTTGTCGTCGTCGGTGTGCCTGGAATCCATTTCAGATGTATTATACATTTCACATATTTTTTTGAATATTGTCTCGAGTTGCAGACTACCAAACTATTTGTGTATCGCTACCAATAATGTGCCGTTGTTTAAAGGGATTGTATACGTTTGGTAATTGGAACCCACTGGTTGTTTCAATCATATAATAGTTGTAGATATATATACACCATCAAATTAACCTGTGAAAATTTCATTTCAAAAGGTGGTAGCGCTTTTGAGATATTGTCGAAAATCTGGAGCAATTATGTCCACGCAGGAAGAATAATCTGCATTGGAATACACACTCTGTCTCAGATTCAAATTTTTGGGGATGAAAAGCGATATCTTTTTCCATAACCATAGTACTTCTAAGTGAAAAGTTTCTCAAAATGCATTATACTATCCAATGCTGCTGTACTTCTTACCAAGTAAGTTTTTACTGCCATTAATTCTCAAGAGTCATTACCAAACGTATACAGACCCTGAAACAAACAGGTGTTTAATCTTGAAAATGTTTCAAGAAGACGTAACGGGAATGGGTAAAAACCAAAATTTATATACTTTATCCCCGATGCAAGTTTAACATCTATTATAATCGTTGCGGTACCCGCTGCCAAAACATAGGATTCGAACTGCCTCTAGCTACCGGGCAATCTCGGTAGTCTAGTTGGTAAGACACTGCTCTAGATTGCAAGGGTCGTGGGTTCGAATCCCACCCGAGTAATAAGCCTGTGATATTTTTTCACAGGACTCGGGAAAGTACTGAGTATACAGTGCTAACACACATCGGTGTATGGGTAAAAACCAAAAATTTATAAGACGTAACTTAGTCCAATCCCTCCAATCATCAGTCCATTGCTCTGTAAACTTCCCTAAGTCTTTGTTATTTATTTTTTATTTATTTTAAATCTTTAGACATTTTCACAATAAGTACAAGTTGAACAGGGGCTGTCAAGGGTATACAATAGTATCATCAAAAAATGTGTACAACCGGACCCCTGCCAACGATAAAAAATAAAATTATATAATTATTAAAATGGAGATAGCACACACAAAATCACACACCAGTAAAACATAAAAATAAAAGCAATTCCAAAACCTGACAGAAAAAAAAACACCCATTAAAACAGCCTTAAAGGCATTGTACACGTTTGGTAATTGTCAAAGACCAGTGTTCTCATTTGGTGTATCCCAACATATGCATAAACTAACAAGCCTGTGAAAATTTGGGCTCAATTGGTCATCAAAGTTGCAAGAAAATGATGAAAGAAAATACACCCTTGTTGTACAAATTTGTGTGCTTTCAGTTAGGAATAAAAACTTCTTGCAAGAAGTTTTTATTATTTTAGTGAGAAATAACCTCTTTCTCAAAAACTACGTTACTTCAGAGGGAGTTGTTTCTCACAATGTTTTATACTACCAACAGCTCTCCGTTGCTCATTACCAAGTAAGTTTTTATGCTAATATATATTTTGAGTAATTACCAAACGTGTACAGTGCCTTTAAAAACAAACCCAGGAGGCAGGGAAACAACTTCCAAAACCCAACAAGACTTAGATCCCGAAAAAAACCTCCCCCCAGCCTCATGAAAAGACTTATAAAACAAAATATTCCTGGTATCCACCGGAGTTCTAAGAACATCTTAGGAAATTGTGAGTTCCGAGACCATCTTAGGAAACCGAACAATAGATAAAAACTTAAAGGATGCATCAGAAATGAAAAACTAAAACCAGTTTTCTGTTTTTTTCTCAGTCTGATAATGAAGAAATTCACGAGATGAAGGCCAAGTTCCTGAGTACCTTTGCCCAGCTGGAAGACGCTCGTATCCGCAAGCAGCGAAACAACGACCCTCGCTACTTGCAGCTTCTCAGATCACGAGGCCTGGACCCACAGACGTCTCAGCAACTTCGCAACATACACAGTAATTATCACTACCTTAAGAATGGACTGGGGGATGTGAGCAGCTGTCTCGATGCACAGTGGGAAAATTTCAATCAACGGAGGAGCCATAGAGAAGGGAGGTAGGTTACATCGGTTTCATCTAATATTTCTTTCATGATCTAGTATTACCCCTTGGAGCCAGCCCCAATGGCTACTTTAGTCGACTGTGCACTATACCCTGCTTGAGCCCCTAATGATGACTTTAGTCGCCCAAGATAACACACCAAAAAGCACTCAAGCCTGAGCACAAAGGCCATTCGTAAAAAGCTGTAGTTTTGTCCATGTTCACCTTCCATACCCAAGCTTACCATCATTGGAAAGAGAAAGATCTGATCTTTCCAATAATGGTAAAATATAATAGGGTTGCTAAAATGCAATCACATCAAATTGGAGTTGAAAGATCCGAAATGCAAAACACCTACGGAGCGCCATATGGTTGTGTGCAAAAAGATGTTTGGGTTTACAGATTACACTAAGCATGGAGGTAGAATTAGACTAAGGAAACAAAGACACATAAATTTGACATTTATTGGCTGATTTCAATGATTTTTTTAATTATATGAAAGGAAATTCAATAAGACAGAACATGTTTTTTACTTTTTATGCTCTAAAATGAAATCTTCAAGGTAATAATAGAGTTTGTAAAATCGAACTTTGAACACAAGCTTCCTGTTGTGTGAGAATGTGTGCTTCACGCTTGAGTGGTCAAACAACGTGTGCCCCAGCGGCTGTTTACGTCAAAAGAACTTGGGGCTGAAAGGGTCAAGGCCATGTCCGAATTTGCGGCTAAGGCTACGGCTGGATCGGCGTGTCTTCATGTGTTGAAGTATAGGACTTCCTTAGCAACACCCTTAGCAACAGCCGTAGCTGTAGCCGCCAATTCGGATACGGCCCTACTCTCTCGAAACAAAATGGAATGCTCTAGCTTGAGACAAGCGCTTGTTGTTAATGAATATTCATTTAATATAACTTATGAATATTCATTGCGAGTAGCCAATTGAGTATTCATCAGCTTGTTGTTCTTTCTGCACGGTTTTGATGTAGGAAACTCGGTACCCCGATGATGGATACCATCTATCAGACAATGAGTCATCATTATAATACCGTGATAACTCAGAGAGGGAAGCTAGAGGAGCTGAGACAGCAGCTGAAACAAGCAAGACGTTATGACATGAGCGAGGCACCTTGGGAGCGTGGCATACTGTCGTCTCCTCCAGAAGGGTAAGTGTATCATTATTATTGCTATTATTTATTCGACCACAACAATACAGTCCCTAGTCTCCTGACGATGACTAGAGCTAGTCTAGTCGAAACGTTGAGACCAATTAAGAACTCACTCCGCGGCAGTGAAGTTAATAACGAGAAGTCTCCTCGATCCACTAAGCGAAAGTAGTAGTCCCGGCCGATTTCCTACCTTCCGCCCAGGTAGTAGTTAATAAGCTAGACAGTTCTTTTCAGAACTTAGTAGTCTCCCGAATTCTGAAATCTACTCAGAAAAATAAATAGCAAGACAAGTTTTCAAAGAAGAAAAAATCTGCACAGCAAAGTAGATACACACATGGTGTTACCACAAACCGAATATACACAACAATACAAATACAACAAAAATACAAGGCAAATCGAAGAACTATGAAAACCAAAGCGGAAAGGCCCCAAAGAATGATAAGGTGGAGTATGTACCAAGAGTGAAACAAAATTGAACGTTCAGGACAAAGACTGAAACCAAGACTTGGAAGTCTGAGACTAAGATCTCAATTTGTGAGACCTTTACACCAAATGTTTGAGACCTAGGCTGAGGATAGTTTTTTTTTTTAATAGTTTTTTTAAATGAGATACCGCCTAACACCACAAGGCCGAACGGCCACTTCAAGGTGAGGGCTACACTTAACCGATTTGGGCTGTTGACCCAACTCAAATGCTACCACGGCCACGTTGCCACCTGCTCCTTGGGCTGAAACAGGGTTAGGAGTAGGCAGTCCGTAAGGATGTAGGCATGGGTATCATCCACTAGGAGCCTGGCTGGTAGAGCAGAATGCACTACCTTCCCAACTTTTTACGAAGCAATTATGGTTAAGTGCCTTGCTCAAGGGCACAAGTGTCATGACAGGGTATCTAACCCACACTCTGCTGCTGACAACACCAGAGCTAGGGTCCAGTGAACTAGACCGCTCGGCCACGACACGCCACAATAGAAAGTATTGCTTGTTACGAACAGTGAAATTGAAGTTGAGCTGTTTTGAATGTGATTTCATCCCTATAGGTCTGGTAACTTGTCTTCTCTGGCTGCTAAGCTATCTAGTACAACCATCAGCTCTTCAACCCCAGGTGCGTACCTTACTCTTGATTATTTCAACATTATTGAAAGATGTGAAGATATGAAGATATAACTTGATGAACTTACTGAACCAATTCACCTGACGTCATCATCACAATAATCTTGGTTGCACCATTTTAGGAGTTAACTCTTTCAGTGCCTGCGTTTATTAAGTGTTTTGACCCTTAAATGCCCAGCTTTTTGGTCTTTCCAAAATTCTGTAAAAAAAATAATAATAATAAGTCTTGCCACACAAAATGTATCTCGCTGATACTTCCACCTCTGAATCGGAAAAATAATCCCTTTCACTGTCTGAATCGGCAAAATAATCACAAACTTCTTCTGGAGTAAAGCGCGTTACGTTTCCTGGGGGCTGCCATTGTTTCAAAGTGTAATTACAAACAAGCAGACGATCAATCAACCCATGGCGGTATCGATCGTAGCTAAAAATAGAATACATTAGAAAAGCTCAGAAAACGATTCGCCCTCTTGCAAGAACCCGAATAAAACCTAGAAAAAAATGTTGCACATGTACGAAATTGTCTAATATGTTAGAGTGATAATGCCCTCTCGTGATAACATGTTTATTATGGGTCGTACATGTACAATTGATGGCACTTTTTGAGTACATTAAATAAATCGTACATGTACGATAATGGCACTTTCAGAATACATAAAATAGATCGTACATGTACGACCTTGGCACTGAAAGGTGTGTTGCACAACACAAAGTGTAGTTCGCATTTTAGGCGATGTGGCATTTACAGGTGTACCATTGACTCACAAAATGGCGAGCGTGGCATGACAGTAGCCCCATGTGACCTTGGGGGCAAGGGGTCAATGCACTTTATTGTTTTAAATCTTCCGTTTCTTTTGCCCTTTTTGTTTTTAAATTGAGGGTTTCCCCTTAACTTTTTCAGTGACTAGTCAGCAGGACCAGGCAGCTTTTCATGTCACTAGTCCGCCAGTTTTTTCACTAGTCCATATTTAAAGGGTTTCTTTCAACATTGTCGTTAGCGTGGGACTTGTAATTTGAAGTAATATGAAGTGGTTTACAATGTAGCGATTGGACTTCAGCATTAAACTAGCCAGCAGGACTAGTTGGACAGAGTTCTGACTGGTCCTCAGGTGTTTTAACTGGCATTTGGCCAGCGGACCACTGTTAAAGGGATTGTATATGTTTGGTAATTGGAACCCACTGTTTGTTTCAATCCTATATAGTTGTAGATATATACCATAAAACTAACCTGTGAAAATTTCAATTCAAAAGGTGGTAGCGTTTTTGAGACATTGCTGAAAATCTGGAGCGGTTATTTCCATGCATGAAGAGTAATCTGCAATTGGAATACACAATTTTAGAAACGTTAGATTCAAATTTTTGGGGATAAAAAGTGACGTCTTTTTCCATAACCGCAGTACTTCTAAGTGAGAAGTTTCTCAAAATGCATTATAACTATCCAAAGCTGCTGTACTTCTTACCAAGTAAGTTTTTATTGCTATTAATTTTCAAAGCCATTAACAAACAAATACTTTAAGGGAGAACAATGTAATTGACATGTTTATGACGATGGTTATCTTTAGCACAGTTCCATTTTATTTATTGATCACAGTTTCATCTAAGAAACAAGCTCAGCTGAGGAAGGCTTTATCTAGAAGAGCGACTACTCCAAGAAGAACAGCTTCAAAAAGTAAGACTATACATTCTTCGGCGCGTCGTGTCCGAGTGGTTAAGAGCAGATGACATTAGCTCTGGTGTTTCTGATCAGCAGAGTGTGGGTTCGAGTCCCGGTCTTGATACTTGTGTCCTTAAGCAAAACACTTAACCATTATTGCTGCGTCCTTCGGATGGGACAACAAACTGTAGGTCTTGTGTGTTGTGTAATGCACATAAAAGAACTCATTGCACTTATCGTAAAGAGAAGGGGTTCGCCCCGGTGTTGCTGGTTTGATTGGCAGCATATTGCGCAACAGCACCTTGAAAGCCATTACAGGGTGCTATGTTGAGGAAAAAGGTCTCATACTTCAAAACGTAGGTCTCATACTTCAAAACGTAGCTCTCTGCATACCTTGCAGGAAAAAATAGTGAGCTCTTCGAGAATAACTTCAAAAAGTAAAGACATTACAGTCTTCATGCTTTGATCAAAGAGGAAGATCTGGTGTAGGTCTGATTCAATCTTGAGTGTGTGGGATAAATCTTGGTTCATACAACATGTAAAAGCGAATGCAAAGTGAACGTACATGAGGCAAACAAATCAGCATGTGCTGTTTTCCCAATCAATTATATCGACTCTTATATAGCGCAATTCCAAAGAGTAATCATTGTGTTTTGAACATTATTACCTCTCGTCACTGGGCCATATATTTTCTTCCTTAAACCATCTCAGCTCCCTGGGGAGTATACTGCCTGTGCTGTCAAGTATGTAGCGCACTAAGCTAATTCAATTACAAGAACCATCTCTGGGATTCGAGCCCACGCACCCTGATGACTCAGCTCCCAAAACAACTGATGACACTTTTATGAGAAAAATGGGTCTTTACATTTTTGTACAGGGATGTTTTGGTTCATTCCTGACTCTCGATAATATTAATTCAAAACGGCCTTAAATTTGACATTATGACTGACAACAATTCCTCCTTGGAATGTAAAGATCCATTAGTTGTTGAAATCCAATGATGTGATGTTTCAAATTTTGCTCTCAAAAAGTCAGTTATGAACCAAAACATCCCTGTACAAAAATGTAGAGACCCATTTGCCTCAGAATGATGTCACCAGATGTTTTGGATGTTGACAAATTTTGCACTGGAAGGGTATCGAATACAATGGCAATTTACACCATTTTAACGTGAGGTTAGAGACTTGTTTTTTTTTCACCACTCACATGAGGACTCTATCAATTGGGAAACGAGTACATCACAAAATTGAATTTGACATTTCCCATCCTCTTTAATTCATTCCTAAGACCCCATGTCATGGATGATAATTAATTGTCACCTTCTTCTTTCTTTCAATCTAGTGGACATTTCAGAAATGAGCTCCCTCAGTCAGAGCTATGCAAGTCCCTCTGGAGCCCTCACTAACCGTCGCCTCCAGTTTCAAGAGGAGGAACCTGCAGCGACTCCCGCAGCTAGCAGACAGACAACATCTTATGTCGACGGCCCTGATGTTGGTATAGGGAGAGGCATTAACCAGGCTAGACCGGGAGGCAGTTTAGAGCGTGTTGCACCGTCGAGTCAAATTAGCGATGAGAAACGGTCGGAGGTTAGCCGCCATGTTGAACGAAAAGCAGGTGAGGCTTTTGGTGTTAAACGTTCTGAAAATTACAAGCGTCAATAAATGACGACTCATCAAGAATTTGAAACAAAATTGTATGATCTCTTTCTCTGAGGGGGAAGACTTTAAATTATTATTCATGAATACCCAAGACGGTTATAGACAAGTCAGTTACAGGGTTTTTTCTCGCTTTCCTCAAAAAGGGTTTGAACGAATGGGAATAAATGAGTAGTGACTCGATCTTAAACGGAAGTTTAAAACCCTGCGGGGTTGTTGGCGTGTGATGAAGGACCTTGCCCGCAGGCTGGATTCTGTATCACACATGGAGGTTGCTGGACTTTTCTTCGTCTGACACGGTGTATGCGCGCAAAGCAAGCTGGTGTGGTCATGTCGTGCGAAGTGCTGGTCTATCAGCTGCAGTGATCGTAGGTTTTCCCAGCGCATACAAGGAGAGGACCAGGATACCCTCGAGCCAGTTGGGTGAACAACTTGACACAGTGGAGTGGTCTTTCAGTTTCCGATCTAAAAAACGCTTGGCTGCGCAGAATTGAAATTCAAAAACTCTCTACACAGCCAATTCGCAGAAGTGGGCACCTACGGGCCAAACAACCGCTCTTGGCATTGTGATGACGCCCTTGACCCTGCCGATGTTAAACGGCCCTTTAAGACCTTGTCGTCACTCTTTTATTCCCTTTGTTAAAAGATAGTTGAATTTAACTTTAAGTATGTACCACTAATATGGAGGTGAACCATTGGAGTTCGGGGGTAACTTTTGCAGAACGATCCGTCGGAGACCTTTAATAAATTGTCTAATTTAACCCATATCCCCCTAAGCGTTTATTTACACAAAAGGCTGTATGTGCCTAAGCGCCTGCACAGAAACTTATTGTTTATTCACACATCTGGAAATATTTGGCAACAAATGCATAATGAAATCACTCACAGAAACACTTTGTATACCGTTGGAAAGAGGACAAAATTCTCTTTATTATGATGTCAGAATTGTCTCACTTTATAGGTGCCATAATGATTTACAGTTACAGGAAAAAACATGAAAATTAGATAATTGAACAAGTGAAAACAAGAAAAGTTGCTTCTTGGACAATAAAAAATACTGAACATAAACCAAATTTGACATAAGTTTCATGGCTGGAAAGAGTGTTTACTAAGCTTCAAAATGATACATAACTTGTTGACAAAAAATGAGCCTGAGTTGAATAATAAATAAATAAAAGCAAACAAATCAAATGAAAAAAAGTCTGCCGAGGCACTTCATACATGTATTTTTGAATTATATTCCTTGCTGTATGTAGGTCACAGGATAAAACAAAAGCAAGCACCCAAGGGGCAGTTGTAGTGAGGCCTACATAAATGTACATGTACTATTATAATAACGTACATCACTTACAGACATTAGTCAACAATAACACGTTTTTCTTTGACAATTTTTCTCTGTCTAAACGGCAAAAAATCATATCAAAATAGGACCAACCTTTGGAGAGAATGTCCCAGAAGTGTTGCTGTGGATGCACTGCGATTTTCCATTTTTCGCTGGAAATTTACACTTCCAAAAAAGCAGTTTTTCAGGCCAAATACTACCCAAAATATACATGAAACGTACCGAAACATGGCTGACTGAAGCGTGCAATGAAGCAAAGGATTGTGGGATACATTTCTGGTCTAAAAATAGTCTAAAGGGGGATTCCCCCATGACGCAAAATTAGTGCTTAGTACGATACGGATTGTCACGTAGCTCGGCGTTTGTAGCGGTTTTTTTTAAATTTGTAAAAAATATTTTTCCCCCATTCTCGAATCCCAGCTACGCCCCACGTGTCTTCTCACCTACCTGTAGAGAAGCCCCCGTCATCCAACAACCCCGCCCTCCCTGAAGTCACGTCCCCTTCTAGCTTCATTCATTCCGGGCGTGGCACGGTGGTTTGGGGAACCAAGACCACACCCGTCAAATCCCCGCCCTCTTCGACAAGGGTTTCATCTACAGGGGCAGTCCCGAAGAGAGTGAACGAGAGATCCTCAGAGTTGCCACCGGTTGTGAATGTGAAGAATATAGAAGCTATGAAGGAGAGTATGCCACCACCGGTCACCTTTGCACCTGTTTCCAGGTCTGTTTGATTTTCATTCATTTCATTTCATTTCATTCATTCATTCATTGTTGTTTTATTCACTAAAAATACCACATGGCCGCCAAGGGCTGAATTGCGGACACTTTCAGGCATGATATTCTTCCTACTTTAGTCTGATTTCCGATTTTGTTTTTGCCCTTGGAAAAATGTGATTAAATAGCCTGAAATGTCTATTAAAGCCTACACCATTTGTACATGTAGGGCAACCCTTGTACTTAAAATATTCCTACTTTTTTCAATGGAGCAAATATCATGCCTGCATTTTGTACATCAGGTCAAAACGATAACAGGAAAGTTAGTCATAAAAGCAGATAAAACGGAAGAGACCCCAGTAAGTGTGCATAATCCTCAAATTACATCAAGAAAATGAAAAATTGCTTTAAAAGGGGTGTGCATAAAATTCGTAAGAGTAAAAATATGAATGTTCACAGATTTGCACACAGCTTACATGGTATAAAGATGGTCATGGTGGGAAACTTCCCTTTGAAATATTTTTGCTTGAAATGCAATAGTTTTTGAGAAATGAGTAAAACAATTAGTTTTGATCTTGCAAGTCCAAAACTCAATTATTAAAAACGGTGAAAACATTTAAGGTTTTTTTATCACTTTTGTTCTCGTGACTCCGAAGACCGATTGAGCTTAAACTTTCACAGGTTTGTTATTTCATGTGTATATATTGGGTCACATCAAGTGTGGATACTGGTCTTTGTTAAAATGTCTCCCAAAATGGTGCAAGCAAGAGTTATTGCGCGATGACGTCAGGTGATTTGGGTCAATAATAATAATAATAAAGCCACATTTATTGTGCGCATTTCACCATAAAAATGTTCAAAAGCGGAGATCAGGTTGGCTCAGTGGTTTCTGTCCCTGCCTTTCACCTCTGTGGACCCCGGTTCGAATCCCACCTCAGACCGGAGCCTTGCATGTGGATTGGGCTTTCAGTCCCTACCTGATTGCGTGGGTTTTCCCCCATTGGGGTTTTTCCTCCCACATCTAAAACTGAGCATTTCTTATCATTTTCTATTCATCCTGTTATTGGCGCTAATTGTGCTGTTGGATGTGTAATCAAATAAATAAATAAATAAATACAATAAATAAACAAATATCTACAATATCTACAATAATGACAACTTATTTCTCTTGTGTCTTTTATTCCTTAGTACGATGGACGAGGGAACCGCCAAGGTAATCAACCAAGTTCTAGCTGAAATAAATAACACCAGTGGACAAATCCAGCCTGAACCAAGCGATCAAAATGTGCTAAGTTCATCCATTAATTTTCTCTTCTTTACAGCCGTTGCAAACCAACGAACATTTCTTCCGAATTTTAATTGAGACTATTTTTTAAACATTGGTTGATCGATATTATAGACACAACCGGTGACTGGGGTCACGTGACTCATAGTGGGTATAGATGATGTGACCTCTGTTTACATTCAAACCACCCTCTGTTGACAAAACACTGTCCAAGTCATGTTCCGCCGGGCAAGAAGACGCGTACTCATGGTAAGATTGCGTGTACTTTCATGACGAATGACAAGAAGTTAACGACTAGCTAGCTAGCTGGCTGTCAAGTACACAGACGTTTTGCCCGGCGACATAGGCGCGCATCATGTTATGGTTTTCAAGTGACGTCAGAGGTCACATCGTCTATACAATGTAAACAAACCAAGCAAGCAATGCATCAGTGTGCGTGGACAAGTATGGCTGCTTCCGAGTGCTTCTGCCGTAGGTGCAGAAGAAGCCACGCTTTTCCACGCATTCTGGGCGTGGCTGCTTGGTTTGTTTACATTGTATACCCACTATGAGTCACGTGACTCCAGTCGTCGATTGTGTCTATTGTAGCTTGAATTATTTTTTCATAAGTACTTTTGTTTCAATAAAATTGGTTGATAATTATGATGAAACATCAACATTTCAAATTAAATTGTACATGCATGTTTTAGAATCCTCAAAGTGCCTTTTGCTTGTAAGAATTAGTGTTTTATGCTACATGTAGACTTGACAAGGTTTGTAGGATGTAAAACTTTGCATGGTGAGGTTTGCGGTGACACCATGTGTAAAATCTCTTTAAAGGGTCTGTATACGTTTGGTAATGACTCGAAAATTAATGGCAATATAAACTTACTTGGTAAGAAGTACAGCAGCTTTGGATAGTATAATGCATTTTGAAAAACCTTTCACTTCGAAGTACTGTGGTTATGGAAAAAGATATCACTTTTTATCCCCCAAAAGTTTGAATCTGAGAAGTGTTACTGCAGTAACGTTTCTCAAATTGTGTATTCCAATTGCAGATTATTCTTTCTGCGTGGACATAACCGCTCCAGATTTTCAGCAATATCTCAAAAACGCTACCACCTTTTGAAATGAAATTTTCACCGGTTAGTTTTATGGTATATATCTACAACTATATAGGATTGAAACAAACAGTGGGTTCCAATTACAAAATGTATACAATCCCTTTAAGTACTGATGGTTCTGAGAGCAAACTGATCCAAACGTCGAGTTGTCAAACCATCGGTTGTACTCAGAACCACCACTACTCAAAAGAGTTTTTTTCACATGGTGTCACCGCAAACCTCACCAGATGAGACTTATAAACATTTGTGATGCGATTAAGCAAAATGAATCGTTTGTTGACCCAGGTAATTTTTTGTTATACATTTGAAAAGAGCATAATTTATGCTTTAATACTGTTAAAACCCCATGTTGATACCACCTTTGGTACAAAAGTTGTAAAAGTAGAAACACCAAGAGATGCGAGGGAATGAAACTGAGAAAAGG
Organism: Plazaster borealis; assembly: GCA_021014325.1. Taxonomy (NCBI): domain Eukaryota; kingdom Metazoa; phylum Echinodermata; class Asteroidea; order Forcipulatida; family Labidiasteridae; genus Plazaster; species Plazaster borealis. Next base: position 4,588,259 of record CM037456.1, on the reverse strand, counting down.
GGGTTTAAAGTCGAGTTGTTTATTGAAACTACATTGACACATTTTCTTTCAATGCTAATTTTAACCCCTTTTGGATGTTATTTATCAGGAAGGAAGTTGCCAATATAAAATAAGATATATTTTGGCATTTAAATTTCCAAAACAAATATTTTTGAAAATGTCACCCATGTTGGCCTGTTTTGGCTTGTTTCTCCATACTGATATTTCCGACAAACAACTCATTTAGCTTGATCGCACCACATTTAATGCTTTCTAAAGTAGATGTCTTTGTTGCTGTTATGAAATGAATCCTAAATTTATCCCATTTTTTGTTTCTTTGCATTCCAGGAACGGCGAGTGAGCTTTTCCGATGAGCCCCCTCCTATTGCTCAGCCAGTCCCACCCTCCAAACCATTTTCAATGCTAGGTGCTTCCAAGACCCCCGCACCTCCTCCTCAACCCACTAGCACCTCGGCAATCCCACCTACCACCAACGTAGGACTGCCATTCGGGACACCGGGTTCTGTGTCCTCTTTGTTCGGAGCAAAGAGAGACAGCGCCTCGACAGCTGCGTCTGATTCTACTCTCCCAGGGAGTGTCGCATCGAAGGGAGCCACTCCCTCCTTTCAAGGCTTAGCCTCTCCTAACGTCACAGCCCCTAAACATGGTCTTGGTTTTGCGGAGTCAGCAGCATCGGGAGGTACAAGCTCTTGGCTCCCCTCGACATCATCACAACAGAATGCTTCTCCTGCTGGGGTGAAACCTAACCTGTTTGACTTCAACAAGGATCAGAAGACTGCAGCAAGTACAAGCATGCCCGGGGGATTCTTTGTAGCTTGTAAGTCCCCTTTTTTGTTATTCTGAGAAAAAATCCATACTATTTTCAAAGTAAGGCCATTATAGACTGTGCAAGTCTCGCGCATATCGAAAACGAGGAAAAAAAACCTCCCTATCAGGACAAATGGTTTGCTCATCACCAGGCTATTCATGTAAATAACAAACTCTAGGTAGGGCTACAAGAAAAAAGGGAAGGGGGACAAGAGTAATTACAAAAAGAGAAAACCATAAAGTCTTAAAAGACTAACCGCAAAAAAAAATTGATTAAGTTTAACTTTTCCATGCTGTACTTCCCTTGAAAAGTGAGGTTTTGCAATAACCTAGACTTGCCATCAAGTCCATGCTTCAAATCCCTGGAGTGGGTCAAATAGTAGTCCGGGCTCCTCTGCACTCTATATGAACACCTGAGGGTGCCATAGTGCACTTGTCTCAGAAGGAAATTGTGGGAATTTACAGCAAACAATGGCGTGATTTCAAGACTAGCAATAGACTGTGCAAGTCTCGCGCATATCGAAAGCAAGAACAAAACTCAAACAAAGACTATATTTTTCTATGAAATCAAATCTTCTTTTTAATGTATATTTATACAAAATTCTTGAAAATAAAAATACCCATAGCAAGTTGTTATAAATAAATTTCAAATTTTTGTATACTACAAATAATTTGTTCGAATTAGCACTGAAACAAAATTAAAACTTTGGATGAAGATGCCCCATTTGCCAATCACGCCCGAATGTGTGCGTCTATCACATAGGTTTAAGTACAACACGCCCATCAGTTGGGCAGCATTCTTAATTTTTAACAAGTAACCGGAAACGGAGGTCAGATCTTATTCTCGGGTTTTCTTCGTTATTTTGTTGAATTGATTTTACTTTGATTTGATTTGATTTGATTTGATTTGAAATGGCTGAATTGCGGTCAAATTACAAAGAGTATTGTTTATCACTTAGTATTACATTCCCAACATCATATATACTTTTCATGGCCATAAACTACGTTAAACTCAAATAACTGAAGAAACAAAATCCAGCCCACGTAAAACTCCATATGGTTTGGACCAAAATGGTCCCGGAAATTTGAATATGCGCGAGACTTGCACAGTCTATTGTCAAAAAGGAATTGTGTTGGTTCACTGGTCTGGGTTTTGCAAAGCCACAAGATTCATCTTAAGATGAATTGTCAGTATCACCATAGTGATTTGTATTGTGACATCACAGTTTGCTTAGCAATTAAGATTGATTAGCAATTAAGATCAATCTTAGCTCTTTGTGAAATCGAGTCCAGGTCACCTAAATCTGTTTGTTCATGTCTTATCTACAGCAGCCAACAAAGATCCAGCAGAGACAGCGAATGCATCGGTAGGACCATCAACAGCTCCCACAGACACCGCTACTTTGAAATCTCCCCAACAGCCAAGTTTCGGCGTTAAGTCCATCGTAACTGCTCCACCGTCAACCTCCGTAGTTGAGCCGACTGCAACTATAGCTGCTGCACCAGCATTTGGAGGCAGTTTCAGTCAAGGCTCCGCTAGACCATTCTCTGCGACAGCTCCTAAGGGTACTGGTAGCGGCTCTAGTGGGTTGAAGCAACTTCTACAGGAGGGAGAGGATGAAGCTGGGACAGGTCTGTTCATCAAATCTTGATTCAATTCAATTCAATTTCATTACGGGAATGCTCCATTAAAGCTAAAACATCCTTTTCAAAGTTTACCTACTTCAACTCCTTATCTCATTGTAATCCCTTCGACAAACATAGACTTTTAATCCCATTAACTGGACGAAGAGTGTAAGAAGCCGGTACTACTTTTAACCAGTGATGCGTGGAGCAGTCCGTTGCAGCATGCATAGAGCGTGCATAGAGCCTTCCTCCATGCATAGAGCAAGGGTTGCAGAGTTCTCCATCCAACATGTGATACAGACCCGCCATGCTTTGTGCGGCGACAGCCAGCAATTTGTTTTCCGTACCACATGTTGACTATGGTGACTATTGGGCCAACAACAGTAAAGGCATAGGATTTTTTTTGTTCAGATGTAAATTACTTCGAAAATGACGAACACAAAAACATATCGAAAAAATGCATTAAATTACATGTGCGTCGCTACTGACTCGATGCTGCCATCTACAAACAAGTTCAGGCACAATTGATCATGAAATGTAAAGGGCACCGGTACCCGACTGAATGCAAAATCAAAAGAGGAACGCCCAGTTTATTTTATGCATGAGGTGACTATTTTAAACACAGTGCATACACGATCAAAATAATCGTTTGGTAAGCCCCATCATGTTCCACAAATTTAAGGAATAGGGTGAAGTATGTAGGAGTAGTATGTGATGTTTATAAGGGGAGATATTTGCAATCAATGTGGTACGACTTGCTCCTACTTTGATTTTAAAACCTAGCGTTTTAGACACTGGGGTGGGCTGTAATGGACCTTCCTCTACGTTAAGACCGATCTTTTAGAAGTGAGAGCCATAACAGCCCAACAAGGTGGGCTAGTCCATGTAGCCCCATAAGTAGGGCCAATCCATTTCGTATTATTAGCCCGAGCACTGAATGCAATCCGATTTCTTTTACCCGGATGTAATTTTGTGTTTCTTTCTCCACTATGGAAGTGTCCCAACAACGGGACATAAATGACAAATATGGAGTTCGGTCTTTCTTACCCTTTAAACAAATATTCTGCCTTCACAGAAAGGAAATATTATTAATCAAAGGAGTTTGGACTTTCTTAACCCCCTTTTACAAATATTATCATTATGATAAGATGGAAACGCATTGAAGCATTAGCGCTTTAACAAAATAATTTAGAATGATTTTGTATTAAAAGTAATGCATACAAGCGAAAACAGTTTTGATTAACCATTTAAAACCCTGCCATCAATGTCCAAGCTTACAAGCGACCTGCATGTTGAATTGATTTGTGGATTTACTGATGCATTATCAAATACATTCTGGTTGTATGATTATAAAATATATTGGATGATGTACAATGTAAGCTTGCTAAATCAGTCATGCAAGGCGACAACATCAGCGCTCGTAAAAATCGTAGCAAGGGATCATGGTATTTTGGGGGGGCTGCAGCCATCTTATTAATAAAGCCCATTTCACACATGTGTGAATATGGGCTTTATACACTACAGAGTAGGCTACATGTACATCCATACATGTAAGTCGTTGACTTAGTTATAGTCCTGCCATTGGTTCTTCATGTACCATCTTCGGAAGCTGCAGAGAGAGGCATCGTATTCGGGCAATGGGGTAAAAAGCTTTTGCACAGCCTGATCAAGGCTAGTTTACGTCCGTAAATCCTCAAGCTATTTGACGTTTTTTAAGAAGTTTTTTTGAGAAAGTTGTTTCTGCCTGTACATGTTTACGTGCAAACGATCGTCTGTTGGACGGACGGGAACATTTGCCGTAGGTAATCTTAATTCTGAGGCAACGTACACTTCTTAAACGGTGACCTGTTCCCACGAAACCCGGACAAAGTAGCAAAAAACTAAAATTGAGTTTATAGTATTTTCATATTGTCCAATAATCCAGCTTTCCAATGGTATATAGATTGTATTGATTATCCCTCCATAGAACCCCAGGAGAGGGGATTTAGACCCAAGCATTGCCCGACCAAAAAAAAATTATTCCGAGAAAACCACTTGTTTGTGCACAGAAAGAAAACTCGACACACACATAGTACATGCATCAGCGCAGACCGCTCGGTCGAATATGTCCCCGGTAAATCGGTCTCATTTCGTGACATTTCTGTCGTAAAATATCACAAATTTGTTTTAAAAACACAAATACTGTAGCAATTCAGAAACTACGGGTACAAACTCAAACTCAAAATGCCTAAATTGATGTCAAACTCTGGCTCCGACACACCGAAGATTTCCCTCGGTACACGTCAAACAGGTTTTGCGTGCATTAATTCACGAACGAACTAGATAGTCTGGCTCTCGATATCGGCGTGCAAACTGTACTGATAATGTACATGTACGTTCAGGGAGTAAGACGATGAAACCGATCATGTGATACAACTTGGCGAACCACATTTCCCGTAAGAGATGACCACAGCACAAGTGAAATAGTTGTTTACGTGTTTTAGCTCTGTAACAAGCACTGCTATTGGCTTATTATGACGCGATTGACAAATTTTATGAATGAAAATAGAATCTGCAGACAGCAAGCTTTATGATGGTACCACTTTTTCAATGGGTTTACATGTGTCGTACGTGTACATAAAACTACGCCAGAGAAAAAATAGTGCAGTGCACCATTGCGCGAATTGCTTTACTTTTTGGGTTAAATCAAACAAAACACAAATTGGTATACAAATAAACTAAATATCTTTACTTAGTTTCTTTATAAATGTTGCAATCATAATCATTTTACAAGACATGGCCATGCTCTACGACATGACGAAGCAACAAGTGCACAATCAGTACAAATCAATCCGCACGTACCTCGGCCTTTTCGAGGCAGCGCAGGCGACGTACAAGATCGGTTCTCAGGTCGTAGGATGGGTTACCCTATTACCGTGGGGGTTAGGACGTTTTTCGATTAGAAAAAATAAAAATAAACAATTCTATAAAAAGTGTCAAGTTATTACTATTGTTGAAGTATTACTTTCCACTTTGACACAAAAAAAATACATCGTTTGTCTGATTAAATTCGTCCACGAAGTCTCTGAAAGTGTGCATGCGCCCGGAGTGATTCTGGAGGTGAGCCTCCTATTATCGTGGTAATCAGAAATAATTTTTTTAAATGAACTTTCTCTACATAGAAGGAGCTAAATCCAAAGATAATATTGAAGTATTTACCTAATACTGAGATTACGATGTTAAACTTCCCAGCAGATGGACAAATTTTGTCTTTTAGGCATATACTTGGTCCTTTTTCATGATTGAAACATGAAACTATGTTAACTTTTTGTACATATTAACAATGTATTAGGATTTTAGAAGAAGAAAACGGCCTTCTGTAGTATATTTATTTTTTACAAACTTCCAGTCCTAGTGCTTACATTGGGTAAGAGGATTAACTCTTACTAATCCGATAAGTTTATTGACACACGTAGATCAAATGTAAACAAGTCGTTCATTAAAAAGGATGTGGAATTCCGAGTTTGGGGCTTCAAACTCGGAAAGGCTTTAATGGAGCATTCCCGTATTGTTATTGTAAACGTCACGTTATAAAATAACATGAAAATTGTTTTCCAGTGTGCAGCGCACAATAAAAACACATAGAGATATTTTTGTAAAAAAGAAAGAAGATGCTAACAGTTGCCAAAGTTTCAATACAATTCTGGGCCAAATTTCATAGAACTGCCTAAGCAGACAGAGTAGCTAAGCACAACAATATTATGCTTACCAGAATAAGGTTACCAGCCAAAATACCATGTTGCAGGTAGCATTTGTGAATGGTATTCTGCATATTTTTGCTTTCAGCAGAAGAAGTAGCTAAGCACAACAATATTATGCTTACCAGAATAAGGTTACCAGCCAAAATACCATGTCGCATGTAGCATCTGTGACTGGTGTCCTGCATATTGTTGCTTTAAAGGCACTGGACACGTTTGGTAATTGGTATCCCAACATAGTCATAAAATAACAAACCTGTGAAAATTTGGGCTGCATTGGTCATCGAAGTTGCAAGAAAATAATGAAAGAAAAAACACCCTTGTTGCACAAATTTGTGTGCTTTCGGATGCCTGAGAAAGGCTTCAGGCCTGAAGTCTTTCTCAGATTCAAATATTTTAGTGAGTGTTTTTTCTCAAAAACTACGTTACTTCAGAGGGAGTTATTTCTCACAATGTCTTATACTATCAACAGCTCCCCGTTGCTCGTTACCAAGTAAGTTTTTATGCTAATATATATTCTGAATAATTACCAAACGTGTCCAGTGCCTTTAAGCAGAGAATGTTTAAGCAGTATTTCCTGTTTAAGCAGCTCTATGAAATTGGGTCCTGCTCTTAATTTGTACAAATTGTGTTAAAGTTTAGTGTATGTCTCGTGCCATCATTGAATTACTTTCCTTGTTTTCTTAAAATTGAAGTGAAACATTTTAACCATAGGGCTCGCTAAACCTCCATCATCTGAAGGAGGACAAACCACCACCACCCAGGTACGTGGAGAGGATGAAGCAGGTATTAGAGGAAACGTCAATACATCTGATGTTACCGACTATCCCACTCCTGCAACCAATTCAATGACCTTCAGTACTTCAGCTTCTGCGGCACCAACTGCAACATCAACCACTGGGTTGTTTGGCAAACCGTCGGGAGCATCTGCGGAAGGTTCGACTAGCACGGCAGGGGGATTGTTTGGATCCAAGGCAGGGGGTGCAAGTATGTTTGGGGCGACAAACTCTCCTTCAACAAGCTCAGGTGAAACCACAAACCTAGTTGTATTCTGTGACTTCTGTTTTTTTCAAAACTTTTTGACTTTGAGAAAGACTCTGCTACATATTGAGTCGAAGTGTTAAGACAAAACAATTTATGCTTTACGAAACTTGAATCATGAAGCTCTTAATTTTTTGTATTAGCGAAAAAGGCAAACAGTTTTTTTTAAATAATGAAACCTTTTCTCTTTTGTACAAAGCTCCAGCTGCAGGTTTCGGCAGCCCAGCATTTGGGTCAGCTGCAACATTTGGGAAATCACCTTCAACTGGGCCATTCGGCACCTCATCTTCAGGATTCGGCTTTGGGCCAGGTTCCACCCCTGCCACAACCACAAGCACAGCATCAGACACCACTAAAACTAAAACGCCATCATTGTTTGGCCTTCTCAAGGAAGACACTCCAACTTCCTTGACGGCCACTAGCTCCAGTTCCTTGTTCGGGTCAACAACGAGTGGCAGCAACGCGGAGAAGAGTTTATTCGGCCAACCAACATCAACTTCTGCATCTCTGTTTGGTCGGCCGCCAGCATCCGGCGCCAGTGGGCTGTTTGGTCAACCAGCCCCATCGGCTAGTACGGGTGGGCTGTTTGGTAAGCCGACATCGACGTCAGGCTCTGGGGTTGGGCCGTTCGGAACTTCTACCTCCACATCCAGCTCAATGGGGGGTACTTTTGGACAATCTTCACAAGCCTCTCCATTTCAGCAGACGGCGTCCAGTGGACCATTTGGTTCTAGCTCAACGTTTGGGCAACAAGCTTCAGGTAATAACTCTTACCTCAAGTTACACGTTTCAGTTCCAATGTTTCTTGCATCAATTTTATTTACCTCTCTTTCTTTTCACAAAAGCGTTTAGTTCCTCTGAACTGAATATTCTTTTGGTCCCTTCCCCTTTTGTTTTTTCTCTTCCTTTGTTACAGCGCCTTTAGCACCTTTGGTGGATATGTGTGCTTTATAAGACTTTGTTATTATTATTCTTACTATCATTAAAAATGTTAAGTGTCGTGGCCAAGCGATTTAGTGCATCGGACTCAAGTTCTGGTTGCCGAGTCATCAGGGTGTGGGTTCGAATCCCGGTCACGACACTTAACTACAATTTCTTCTCTTTACCCAGGGGTATAAATGGTTACCTTTGAGGGCGGAGATGGTTCTTGTGATTGATTTAGCTTAGTGCGCTACATACTTGGCAGCACAGGCTGTATACTCCCCAGTAGCTGAGATGGTTAAGGAATGAAATGTATGGCCCAGTCACCAGGAGTAATAATGTTCGAAGCGCAATGATCACTCTTTTGAATTGTGCTATATAAGAGTCGATATTGTACTATTATAAAGTACATCATTTCTCCTGAGATAATAAGCTATTGTACTTTCTAGGAGGATTGTTTGGTCAAGCATCGACTACAGCTCCGGCTTTTGGTCAAAACCCTTCTGTATTCTCCCAGTCCTCATCAACAACGCCCACAAGAAGTGTCTTTGGTGGTGCCGGTGGGGATGGAGGAGGTAAAAAACCATCTAACTTTGACTTAAAAATTGTCTGCTCAGGACTATAAGATCATTAGGCCAAATAAAACAAAATACATGTTTAGCGTCCCCGCCCGCTTCGTTTTCAGAGGCCGCCTCCTTTTTTTTTTTTTTTTATTAGAATTTTTTTTTATCCCTGATGATTTTTTAAAAAATTTTTTGAATAGATAAATAATTTTTCGACTTCAGCACAGCGAAAAAAGCACACCGAAAAAAGCTGGCAGCCATCTTGAAAAATAGCCCGGCCGTCTGTCTCGAAAAACTTGTCGGGCGGCCATTTTGAAAAAAAGAAAAAATAAAGAAAAAAAGGCCCTCCTCCTTCCTTTTTTCAAAAAGGCAGGACGCCAAACATGTTTTTTGTTTTATTTGGCCTTAGTGTAATTTGCACGATTTCATAAAATTGCTTTTGCATATTTTTGGAGCTCCTGGTAAGTGGGGTTTATTGATCAAGAGTGGTCTTCAGAGTATATTTGTTTAGCAAAAAGTAACATTCATTTTCTAAGTAAAACATTAATTGTTGATTTTGATTAATTTGTTTCAAATTTAGACGCATTTTTTGTTTAATGACCCATTGATGGTTTGTTTGACCTCGCGTTTTCAGATTTTTGGCTGGGAGTGTTTCAAGGAAAAGACATTTTTACCCTGTTTTAGGGACTCATAATAATTTTGTATATTTCTTGGGGACTCCATCTATTGGAAATTTGTAAAAGCTAAATATTTCCAGAGCACCTAGAGCCGCTCTTTAAGACTAATTTTGTAGGATCCGGTCACAAATTAGTTTCTATTTAAACACTTATTGCAATGTCAGTTTTTATACGAACTTAAATGAGTTGGGGGAAAGATCTATGAGAAATAAATCTTTCTAAAGGCAAAGTACAACTTTAGTTTTTGGAACCGTTTGATTGTTATATTCCTATATAAATGTAGATACATACCATAAGACTAACCTGTGAAAATCGAATTTCAAAAGTATGTAGCGTTTTTGAGATATCGCTGGAAATCTAGAGCAGTTATGTCCACGCAGGAAGAGTAATCCGTGATTGGAATACACTTCACATTTCATGCTCAACTTGAAAGTTTTTGGAATCCCTTTCTCTAAAACCACATTCCTTAGAAGGGAATCGTTTCTCAAAATGTTATACATTATCAGCAGCTGCAGTGGTTTTTACTGATTAAGTTTTTATGGTTAATAATGTTTGGAGTAATTACCAAAGGTATACCCTGCCTTTTAAATAAGTATTTTTTTAATTTTTAGGAGGATTCTTTAGTGGTCTTGGAGGTCAACCTAACCCGGAGGCAGCTAGGACCAATCCATTCGGCACTCCATCAACATTTGGAGCCTCTACAGGTGAATAGATCTCATAATTTACTCTACATACCTGTCGGGAAAAATAATGAGCAACTTGACGTGCCCATCGGGTGGAAATAAGAGCTATATTAAGAACAGTGTTTTATTAGTTATTATCATTAATTTGTATTTATTTAATTATATTTTACACTGGCAAAACGACTACAAGCCATTAAAAGGTACAATCCACGAAATATCACTGTGACTGAGAAAACAAAAGTATATACAAATTTTCAAAATTGTATAAAATACCAAACCAGTGAGTGGCAAGGAGGAACAGGTGACCAGCACCTCTACAAGGCCGTCCTACCACAACGATAATGCCCGATCCCTTAAAACAAAAAGAAGCTTTAAGGCAGAACAGACAATCATATTCACCAAGCATTAATATTAATCAAATGTCAAATTTATATATTCTTTATTATTGTTACAAGTTCCCAACTTATTTTGTACTCTTGCACAAACATTTTGGTTAACTCTTTTTCGGTTTATATCAATGTTTTGTCGTTAGTTCTTCTATTAGTATATGTTCAAAATTATTATTATTAATATTATTATTATTGTTATTATATATTTCTGGTAATGAAACCAAGGATGCCGCATAAGTGAACTTAATCACTGTAACCTGAAGCCTGAGGAAACCTGTAAACAAGGGTGCTTGCTATGTGAACCAGAAACACCGGGGTTAACCCCTACTCTTCCACGATAAGTGTTCTGGTTTCTTTTGCGTGCACTACCAATCCTAGTACACGGGACCTACGGCTTAATGTCCCATCCGAAGGACACAGCAATGATGGTAAAATATCTTGCTCAAGGATACAAGTGTTATGACCGGGACTCAAACCCACACTCTGCTGATCAGAAACACTGGAGCTTTTATCCGGTGCTCTTGACCGCTCAGCCATGACACGCCACATGTTAAAGTTGGTAAATGTATGGAGAAAACACAAATTGAAGATCATTTCAACAATGAATATCGGTTTTTCTTCAGATGATTTCTGGTTCTTTAAGTGTCCCAGGGACTTGCCAAAGGTTTACCTTCTCTTTGAATATTTGTCTGCAGGTAATACTTCTATCTTTGGAGGTCAGGGTGCTACAACATTCAGTAGTGGATCAACGCCTGCTAGTACTAACACAGCTTCTGGTATGTTTGTACATGTATCTTCTTTAACGCTTTAAGCCCCAATGACGACTGTGCACTACACCCTGCTTGAGCCCCAATGGCAACTTTATTGACTGTTTACTATACCCTGCTTGAGCCCCAATGATGACTTTAGTCGACAAAGATAAAAACAAATTTTAAAAAACCCACTCAAGCCTGAGCACAGAGGCCATTTGTTAAAAAGCGGTAGTTTTGTCCACATTCACCCTCCATACCCAAGCTTACTATGGTTGGAAAGAGAGAAATCGGATCTTACTAATGATGGTAAAATAAAATGAGGTTGCTATTATGCAATCCCATCAAATTGGAGTGGAAAGATCCGAAATGCCAAACACCACAGAGCACCATATGATTGTTTACAAAAAAGTGTTTGGGTTCACAGAACATACTGAGTAAACAAAGACCAAGTACTTGAACATTTATTGGCCGATTTCAATGAGTTTTTGATTATTTGAAAGGAAATTCAATAAGTAAGACATTTTGTATTACTTATTATGCTCTAAAATAAAATCTTAAATGTAATAATAGAGCTTGTAAAATTGACCTTTGAACACAAGCTTTCTGTTGTGTGAGAATGTGTGCTTCGCCCTTGAGTGGTGAAACAATGCGGTTGTATACGCCAAAAAAATTCGGTACGAGAGGGTTAATTTCTTTGCTTTATGTAAAATTTCGTTTTCACATGCACACAAATTGTTCAACCCCAAACCCCAAGGCCCACGATGAGTTTAAATGTATGAAGTAAACTTATTTATGGGAGTCTACAGAAGGGCACCTCTATAAGGGAAATTTGAATATCTACTGGACCATTTCAAGGGGCACCAAGGCAATGATCAGTGGGCATGGTATTAATTGTCCTCATTGCCTCTGTGCAACCACCCAGGGCCCAATTTCATAGAGCTGCCTAAGCAGAAAAAGTAGCTCAGCGCAACAAAATTTTGCTTACTAGAATAGGGTTACCAGCCAAACTACCATGTTACGTGTACAATTTGTGACTGGTATGCTGTTCTGCTTAGCAGAAAATTGTTAAGCAATATTTTCTGCTTAAGCAGCTCTATGAAATTGGGCCATGGGGTAATAATGTTTGAAGCGCAATGATCTGGTGTGTAGAGGATGTGGACGTCTTTTTCGCACCCGCCTTGGCCTTCACTCCCATCGGAAAGCTTGTTGAAGGAGATGTGGAGGCTCTGGTTGATCTAAGTAGTCATAGAGATTTTATTTTTTTATTTTTTTTTTAAATTTTTTTATTAGACTTCACACTGGCAAAACACTAAAAGTTATTGACTATGACTGAGAAAATAAAAATAAATACAAATATTCAAAATTGTACCCAGCCAGTGAGTGGCAAGGAGGAACAAAGATTTCAAAAAGAGCTAAGATTGATCTTAAGCTGTGTATCGATCTTAACTGCTAAGCAAAGTGGGATGTCAAAATACAAATCACTGTGGTGATAATGACAACTTATCTTAAGATGAATCTTCGTGCTGTGTGAAATCAACCACAGCACCTCTAAAAGGCCGTCCTACCACAAAAATTGTCAACAAATACCCCGCCCCCCAGATTACTTTTTTTTAAAATTAAATTAAATAACTGAACATCTTGTCTTTTCTCCGTCAGTGTTTGGAGGAGGGTTCAGCAATCCTGGTGATGGGGTGGCTAAGGCTGGATTTGGGGTGACCCAACAGACATCCGGTAAGTCAGAGTCATCAACTCAAACGCTTTACTTGTGGTGTGTCGTGGCCGAGCGGATAAGAGCACCGGACTCAAGCTCTGGTGTTTTTAATCAGCAGAGTGTGGGTTCGAGTCCCGGTCGTGACACTTGTGTCCTTAAGCAAGACACTTAACCATTATTTCTTCTTTTCACCCATGTAGTACAAATGGGTACCGGCGAGAGCTGGGGAGTAACCTGCGATGGACTGACAGCCTGTCCAGGGGGAATAGAAATATTCTCAGTCGTTTAATGCCCAAGTACACCGGGTATAAACACCGGCCTGATGAGCCATATTGGCTCGGGACAGACTTTACTACTTTTTACTTTACTTCAAACAAAAGTAGTAAACTTCATCAGTTTAATTATTCATGGTCGTTTATTTAAATTTCAAATTCAGCTTCCGGAGCTTTTGGAGGTGCCCCTTCATTTGGTAGCCCCCCAGGGTTTGGGACTGCGCCCTCGTTCGGAAGCTCAACATTTGGCGGCACAGCAGGGTTCTCCGGTCCTTTTGGTCAGCCGTCTTCATTTGGGGCTAACGCCAACACATCTACAAGTAGTGCACCCTCCAATGGATTCACAGGGTAAGAATGAGACGTGCTTCCCAAGATGGCGAGCATGGCAGACAGTAGCAGAGCTGCAAACACTCCCTGATTCTGCAGAAAAGTTCCCTGAAAATAAACCCATTCTTTCCATGTTCTGATGAACAAATTTGGCGTTGCGTGGTCGAGCGGTTAAGAGCACCGGACTCGAGCTCTGGTGTTTCTGATCAGCAGAGTGTTGGTTTGAGTCCGGGTTGTGACACTTGTGTCCTTAAGCAAGACACTTAACCATTATTGCTTCGTCCTTTGGATGGGTCATAAAGCTGTAGGTCCCGTGTGTTGTGTAATGCACGTAAAAGAACCCAGAACAGTTATTGCTAAGAAAAGGGATTTGCCCTAGTGTTTCTGGCAGTGGCTGCTGAATGCGCCGCAGCACCTCGAAACCCTTGTAAGGTGCTACATAAAATTTGGTCTCATCATTTCAAAAATTTCAAAAACCTGTCTTAGAATGTTTCTGTCTGTTCAAGCGCCTTGAGTACCTTATTGGTAGATACGTGCGCTATATTAGACTATAAATGATTATTATTATTAACTTTGAAAATCTCCCTGATTGTGGAAACTGTTTCCCCATTTATGTTGAATGTAATTCTAAACATCTCCCTGATTGTTTGTACAAGATCTCCCCGATTGCAAGATTTAATTATTGACAGCTCTGCAATAGCCGCTTGTGATGTTGATGCAAGGGGGGTTGATAAAACTTCATATTAAAGGGCACCCTATAAATAAAATAAAAGTCTTTAGGGACGGTAGAAAGGTTTTCAAAAACCAGGGTGTCAAATTTGATAATTTTCTTTGTTGTTCCAAGTGAATATATTTGCAATAACTTTGTCTTAAAACACATATGTCACATTGGTAATTGTCAAAGACCAGTATCCACACTTGATGTGACCCAACATATACATGAAATAACAAACCTGTGAAAATTTAAGCTCAATCAGTCATTGGAGTCACAAGAAAAAAGTGGGGAAAAATCCTTAAATGTTTTCACTGTTTTCGAACATCGAGTTTTGGACTTGCAAGATCAAAACCACTTGTTTTGCTCATTTCTCAAAAACTATTGCACTTCAAGCAACTATATTTCAATGGGAGTTTCCCACCATGACCATCTTTATACCGTGTAAGTTATGTGCAAATCTGTGAACATTTATATTTTTACTCTTACCAATGTTGTGCACACATACAACATTGGTAATTGTCAAAGACCAGTAACCACACTTTATGTGACCCAACATATACGTGAAACAACAAACCTGTGAAAGTTTAATAGAGAAAACAGTGAAAACCCCTTTATATATTTTCACTGTTTTCAAACATCGGATTTCATCACCAGTGATCATTTCCTAAAAACTATAGCATTTCAAGCAAAACTATATTTAAGCGAAGTTTTCCACCATGACCATCTTTATACCATTTAAGTTATGTGCAAATCTGTGAACCATATTTTCAACCTTACCAATGTTGTACACACCCTTTAAAGGAGTTATAATGATTTTTTGTCTGCAGGTTTGCCTCTCAAGACACGCCCACATTTGGATCTCTATCCACGGCAACCACTCAGCAGACCCAACCTGGCTTTGGGGCCTTTGGAGGGGGTGGAGCTGGATTTGGTGGGGGTAAGTGGACATTTAAGTGTCGTTCTTTATTTGGCAAGCCGTATAGACCTTTATCATGGTGCGGCCATCTTGATTTTCTCCCACTCAAATCAATGTATCCAAAACCAAGGCTGGAAGGAGAAATAGTCTGGTTCCTTTATAATACAAGGAATATCAGCATTCATTACTGCTATTGGGTACAAGGAGAATGACCAAGATGGTGGCAGCATGATAGTGGTCTATTGTGACCAAACTTCTAGTGTCTTGTTTGCTTTGATGTACAGAGTCTGTTGATGGAGAGAGTTTAGTATATTGCAATGTGTAGGTGGTTCAGCAGTCCTCATTATTAGACCAAGGGAGACCTACAATCCCGGCCATATCTCGTTGGGGCCCCCTGCCCCCTTTCAACGTTGAATCACATTGTTGCACGGTCTTCTGCGTTCCAGTCAACATTGAGCGGGGGGGACGGGGGACGGGGGAGAGAATGTTTATTGTCAGACAGGGAATGGTTATTGTAACGTTAGGAATGGGTGGCCCAAGCATTTTGGCCGGGATTGTAAGTTTGCTACCCTAGTTTTTTATGTGTTGTGACGTAGAGATTCTTTGAATCTATCCTAATATGCCTACTTGTTCTTGTAGTCAGTTCATCTCCTTCATTCTGTAGACCAAGGGAGACCTAGATTTGCTACCCTAGTTCTTTATGTGTGGTTGCGTAGAGATTCTTTTAATCTATCCTAATATGCCTACTTGTACTTGTAGTCAGTTCATCTACTTCATTCTGTAGACCAAGGGAGACCTAGGTTTGCTACCCAAGTTCTTTATGTGTTGTGACGTAGAGATTCATTTAATCTATCCTAATATGCCTACTTGTACTTGTAGTCAGTTCATCTACTTCATTCTGTAGACCAAGGGAGACCTAGATTTGCTACCCTAGTTCTTTATGTGTGGTTGCGTAGAGATTCTTTTAATCTATCCTAATATGCCTACTTGTACTTGTAGTCAGTTCATCTACTTCATTCTGTAGACCAAGGGAGACCTAGGTTTGCTACCCAAGTTCTTTATGTGTTGTGACGTAGAGATTCATTTAATCTATCCTAATATGCCTACTTGTACTTGTAGTCAGTTCATCTACTTCATTCTGTAGACCAAGGGAGACCTAGATTTGCAACCCCAGTTCTTTATGTGTTGTGACGTAGAGATTCATTTAATCTATCCTAATATGCCTACTTGTACTTGTAGTCAGTTCATCTACTTCATTCTGTAGACCAAGGGAGACCTAGGTTTGCTACCCCAGTTCTTTATGTGTTGTGACGTAGAGATTCATTTAATCTATCCTAATATGCCTACTTGTACTTGTAGTCAGTTCATCTACTTCATTCTGTAGACCAAGGGAGACCTAGGTTTGCTACCCAAGTTCTTTATGTGTTGTGACGTAGAGATTCATTTAATCTATCGTAATATGCCTACTTGTACTTGTAGTCAGTTCATCTACTTCATTCTGTAGACCAAGGGAGACCTAGGTTTGCTACCCAAGTTCTTTATGTGTTGTGACGTAGAGATTCATTTAATCTATCGTAATATGCCTACTTGTACTTGTAGTCAGTTCATCTACTTCATTCTGTAGACCATAAGAGACCTAGATTTGCTACCCCAGTTCTTTATGTGTGGTGGCATAGAGAGTCTTTGAATCTATCCTAATATGCCTACTTGTTCTTGTAGTCGGGTCATCTACTTCATTCTGTAGACTAAGTTAATCCCAGGCTGGCGACCACAGTCCTTTATTTGTGATGACAAAGAGAGTCTTTTAACATATCCTAATATGCCTTCTTGTAGTCTCCTTCATTCTGTTGACCAAGAGAGACCCAGGCTTTCTAATTGTAGTTCTTATTTGTGATTTCGAAGAGATTCCTTTAATCTATCCTATTACGCCTAATTGTAGTCTCCTTTATTCTGTAGACCAAGGGAGACCCAGGCTTTCTGTTGTAGTTATTATTTGTGATGACGAAGAGATTCCTCTAGTGTGTCCTAATATGCCTAATTGTAGTCTCCTTCATTCTGTAGACCAAGGGAGACCCAGGCTTTTTATTGTAGTTCTTATTTGTGATGACGATGAGATTCCTTTAATCTATCTTAATACGCCTAATTGTAGTCTCCTTTATTCTGTAGACCAAAGGAGACCTAGGCTTTCTACAGTAGTTCTTATTTGTGATTATGATGAGATTCCTTTAATCTATCCTAATACGCCAACTTGTAGTCTCCTTCATTCTGTAGACCAAGGGAGACCCAGGCTTTTTATTGTAGTTCTTATTTGTGATGACGATGAGATTCCTTTAATCTATCCTAATACGCCAACTTGTAGTCTCCTTCATTCTGTAGACCAAAGGAGACCTAGGCTTTTTATTGTAGTTCTTATTTGTGATGACGAAGAGATTCCTTTAATCTATCCTAATATGCCTAATTGTAGTCTCTGTAGACCAAGAGAGACCCAGGCTTTCTACAGTAGTTCTTTATTTGTGATGACGAAGAGATTCCTTTAATCTATCCTAATACGCCAACTTGTAGTCTCCTTCATTCTGTAGACCAAGGGAGACCCAGGCTTTCTATTGTAGTTCTTATTTGTGATGACGAAGAGATTCCTTTAATCTATCCTAATATGCCTAATTGTAGTCTCTGTAGACCAAGAGAGACCCAGGCTTTCTATTGTAGTTCTTATTTGTGATGACGATGAGATTCCTTTAATCTATCCTAATACGCCAACTTGTAGTCTCCTTCATTCTGTAGACCAAGGGAGACCCAGACTTTCTATTGTAGTTCTTATTTGTGATGACGAAGAGATTCCTTTAATCTATCCTAATATGCCTAATTGTAGTCTCTGTAGACCAAGGGAGACCCAGGCTTTCTATTGTAGTTCTTATTTGTGATTACGATGAGATTCCTTTAATCTATCCTAATACGCCAACTTGTAGTCTCCTTCATTCTGTAGACCAATGGAGACCCAGGCTTTTTATTGTAGTTCTTATTTGTGATGACGAAGAGATTCCTTTAATCTATCCTAATATGCCAACTTGTAGTCTCCTTCATTCTGTAGACCAAAGGAGACCCAGGCTTTCTGTTGTAGTTATTATTTGTGATGACGAAGAGATTCCTCTAGTGTGTCCTAATATGCCTAATTGTAGTCTCCTTCATTCTGTAGACCAAGGGAGACCCAGGCGTATTGTAGTTCTTATTTGTGATGACGATGAGATTCCTTTAATCTATCTTAATACGCCTAATTGTAGTCTCCTTCATTCTGTAGACCAAAGGAGACCTAGGCTTTCTACAGTAGTTCTTATTTGTGATGACGATGAGATTCCTTTAATCTATCCTAATACGCCAACTTGTAGTCTCCTTCATTCTGTAGACCAAGGGAGACCCAGGCTTTTTATTGTAGTTCTTATTTGTGATGACGATGAGATTCCTTTAATCTATCCTAATACGCCAACTTGTAGTCTCCTTCATTCTGTAGACCAAAGGAGACCTAGGCTTTTTATTGTAGTTCTTATTTGTGATGACGAAGAGATTCCTTTAATCTATCCTAATATGCCTAATTGTAGTCTCTGTAGACCAAGAGAGACCCAGGCTTTCTACAGTAGTTCTTTATTTGTGATGACGAAGAGATTCCTTTAATCTATCCTAATACGCCAACTTGTAGTCTCCTTCATTCTGTAGACCAAGGGAGACCCAGGCTTTCTATTGTAGTTCTTATTTGTGATGACGAAGAGATTCCTTTAATCTATCTTAATATGCCTAATTGTAGTCTCTGTAGACCAAGAGAGACCCAGGCTTTCTATTGTAGTTCTTATTTGTGATGACGATGAGATTCCTTTAATCTATCCTAATACGCCAACTTGTAGTCTCCTTCATTCTGTAGACCAATGGAGACCCAGACTTTCTATTGTAGTTCTTATTTGTGATGACGAAGAGATTCCTTTAATCAATCCTAATATGCCTAATTGTAGTCTCTGTAGACCAAGGAGACCCAGGCTTTCTATTGTAGTTCTTATTTGTGATTACGATGAGATTCCTTTAATCTATCCTAATACGCCAACTTGTAGTCTCCTTCATTCTGTAGACCAATGGAGACCCAGGCTTTTTATTGTAGTTCTTATTTGTGATGACGAAGAGATTCCTTTAATCTATCCTAATATGCCAACTTGTAGTCTCCTTCATTCTGTAGACCAAAGGAGACCCAGGCTTTTTATTGTAGTTCTTATTTGTGATGACGAAGAGATTCCTTTAATCTATCCTAATATGCCAACTTGTAGTCTCCTTCATTCTGTAGACCAAGGGAGACCTAGGCTTTTTATTGTAGTTCTTATTTGTGATGACGATGAGATTCCTTTAATCTATCCTAATATGCCAACTTGTAGTCTCCTTCATTCTGTAGACCAAGGGAGACCTAGGCTTTTTATTGTAGTTCTTATTTGTGATGACGATGAGATTCCTTTAACTCTTTGGTGCACGGATTAATTCTATTGTTTTTAAGATTACACGAAAACAAAAAAACGTTCAGCCATGTTTTTCTGGAATTCTTTCAGTAGCGCCCCCTATTGAAAATGGCATTAAAAGAAAGCCCAACAATTGCTCTAAACAACCGAATGAGGGCGGTATTTATGGGACCTTTATTTTTTAAGTTATGACCACTTTTCCAAAGTCTAAATTGAACGCGCTTTTGGCGGTCGCTAGCGACCGCTCTGTGCACCAAAGGGTTAATCTATCCTAATACGCCAACTTGTAGTCTCCTTCATTCTGTAGACCAAGGGAGACCCAGGCTTTTTATTGTAGTTCTTATTTGTGATGACGAAGAGATTCCTTTAATCTATATCCTAATATGCCAACTTGTAGTCTCCTTCATTCTGTAGACCAAGGGAGACCCAGGCTTTTTATTGTAGTTCTTATTTGTGATGACGATGAGATTCCTTTAATCTATCTTAATACGCCTAATTGTAGTCTCCTTCATTCTGTAGACCAAAGGAGACCCAGGCTTTCTACAGTAGTTCTTATTTGTGATTACGATGAGATTCCTTTAATCTATCCTAATACGCCAACTTGTAGTCTCCTTCATTCTGTAGACCAAGGGAGACCCAGGCTTTTTATTGTAGTTCTTATATGTGATTACGATGAGATTCCTTTAATCTATCCTAATACGCCAACTTGTAGTCTCCTTCATTCTGTAGACCAAGGGAGACCCAGGCTTTCTATTGTAGTTCTTATTTGTGATTACGATGAGATTCCTTTAATCTATCCTAATACGCCAACTTGTAGTCTCCTTCATTCTGTAGACCAAAGGAGACCTAGGCTTTTTATTGTAGTTCTTATTTGTGATGACGAAGAGATTCCTTTAATCTATCCTAATACGCCAACTTGTAGTCTCCTTCATTCTGTAGACCAAAGGAGACCTAGGCTTTTTATTGTAGTTCTTATTTGTGATGACGAAGAGATTCCTTTAATCTATCCTAATACGCCAACTTGTAGTCTCCTTCATTCTGTAGACCAAAGGAGACCTAGGCTTTTTATTGTAGTTCTTATTTGTGATGACGAAGAGATTCCTTTAATCTATCCTAATGCGCCAACTTGTAGTCTCCTTCATTCTGTAGACCAAGGGAGACCCAGGCTTTCTATCTTAAGTTTCTGTATTTGTGATGACATACATGTAGAGAGTATCTTAATCCTGTTGATGCCTTCATGAAAGTGGCTCACGATTCTTCTGTCTCCAGACCAATCCCCTCTAGCGATATATGTTGTCTCTCACATCACACCTCTTAATTCATTGACTCGTCTTTAATCCTTCTAGTGCAGACAAAACCCACTGCTGTCATTTTGTACCCTTTATGTGTTAACTTGATGAGGGTCAGACAGTGATGCCATAGAGGGGGGGGGGGGGGGTGGAAGTAGAGTATTAGGACGCAAGGACAAACCAGTCACCAGAGTGTCTGTCCAATATCTCTATCGGTACGATGCCCTAGGATTGAACTTCTCTAAATCCAAGATAAATTCGGGCCAAATCTTGCAGCGATTTTGTCGTCATATTTGGTTGAGTTTATTTATTTAAAATACATTAATAGTAATAATAATAATAATATCAACTCTTATAGTGCAACTCCAAAGAATGATCATTGCGCTTCAAACATTATTACCCCTGGTCACTGGGCCATATATCAAGGACACAAGTGTCATGACCAGGATTCGAACCCACACGATTGTGTGATTTATAGTTTTGATGTTGTTTGATTATTTTGAGTGGGATGAAACCCCTATGGTACTTCAAAGTCACATGGTGTTATTGCAAACCGAATATATATTGATACCTTACCATGCGATGCCTCAAAACCTACATACTTCAAAGTCTTCTGTTTAATTTGAAGAACTGTAGGTTTTCATTCTGAGATTTAAGTAGAAAGCACAATTTATGGAATGTACACAAGATGTTTAGCATCTTTAGACCGATCCCCTCAGGCCCAGGCCTAACATTTTACACTGGGCTGCCGGCCCGAGGCAAGTGATTTTAGCACCAGGCCAGTATAACTCATGACTGGACAAGTCCGGCAGTCTTGTTTTTGTGTTTAAAGGCATCGCACATGTTTGGTAATGACTCAAAACAAATATTAGCATAAAAAACTTACTTGGTAACAAGCATCGGAGAGCTGTTGATAGTATAAAACGACTCCTCTCTGAAGTAACGTAGTTTTTGAGAAAGAGGTAATTTCTCACTAAAATAATAAAAACTTCTTGCAAGAAGTTTTTATTCCTATCTGAAAGCACACAAATTTGTACAACATGGGTGTTTTTCTTTCATCATTTTCTTGCAACTTCGATGACCAATTGAGCCCAAATTTTCACAGGCTTGTTATTTTATGCATATGTTGGGATACATCGAGTGAGAACACTGGTCTTTGACAATTACCAAACGTGTTCAGTGCCTTTAAATGTTGACTTTAAGTCTGATAAATATAATACTGTTGATTATTGAAGAATCCTTACCTAAAAAAATAATGAGATAAATCTTCTCTTTAGTGCTTTTCAAATTCAAACAGTTCAATTGTTAAATTGTGTAGGCATTTATTCTTCTTATTTCAATGTGCACAAAATTCTGGTCCAGGAAATATATTTGAGCTATTAAAAGCCCTGCAGTCTTGTGTTTTTTTCCCCCAGATTTAAGCCCTAAAGCTATTTGCTGTCTCTCACATCACACCACTCAATTCATTGACAAATGTGTCATCCTTTCAGTACAGACAAGCCCTGAATGACTGTAAGCTTTCATTCTGAGATTTTGCTTGAAGGCACAAAATTATGCAAAATATTAATTAGCATCTTTAGACTAATTCCCTCTAGCCATTTGCTGTCCCCTTATTTCACTGACTAGTATGCAACATGCCTATGGATTATTATATATATTTTTTCCTACAGAACTCTGGGGCCATTTTTATCGCGCTGCTTAACTGTTTCAAATTTTCGTGCTAATTAAAGCAGGACAATTTGCTTAAGCGTAAGCGTATTTCACAGGTTAGCAAGAAAATTAGGCCGCTAGCTTGTGCATTCATCATGGATTTGCATTGTTACGTCATTCATTTTCATTCAGTAAGCACCGGAAGGTTAGCTGGCCTTTTTTTGTGTGCTTACGGTTAGCAGCGCTATGAAATTGAAATGAAACTTGCGCAGGAAGCACAAAATTGGCCACTAAGCAGCTCTATAAAATAGGGCCCAGGACACAGTGCTTTACACACATCGTTGTAATGACAAAAGACAAATATTATTCTTTATCCCTCATGCAAATTTTTACCGCAATCGTTGCGGGACCCGCTGCTTCAAAATTAATTATCTTTTTCCTGCAAACCAAATAAAACTAGTAAGCCACATTGTCTACCAGGAGATCTGGCTATTTATAAATCCCCTTGATGGCATTGTGGTTTGCTGTGCAAGACCATTAGCGACCATAGACTGGCAGCTAGTCCTTTGCTGTCATCACATTGTGAGGGTGTCTCAGTTCATGTACAGGATTTAGCATGGTTGGTACCCTGCTTAAAGCAGTGTTAAGCAGACCATTTAACTTTGCATCAAATAAGCTGGGAACCATCCATGAGTAATTTTTATGTTGTATTATGGCTGGGGTTGATTTCACAAAGAGCTAAGATTGATCTTAAGATGTGGATTAATCTGAATTGCTAAGCAAGGTGTGATTTCACATTAATCAGTTGTTATTGCTAAGCAAGGTGTGATGTCGAAGTACAAATCAGTCTTAACTGCTAAGCAAAGTGTGATGTCAAAGTACAAATCAGTCTTAACTGCTAAGCAAAGTGGGATGTCAAAGTAAAAATCAGTCTTAATTGCTAAGCAAGGTGTGATGTCACATTAAAAATCACTATGGTAATACTGACAACTCATCTTAAGATGAATCTAAGGATTTGTCAAATTGTACCCTGTGTGAAATCCAAGCCCAGCTGGGCTGAATTTTATAGAGCTGCTTTTGAGCAGAAAATATTGCCAAACAATTTTTTGCTAAGCAGAAATGAGCAGGATACCAGTCACAAATTATACATGTGACATTGTAGTTTGGCTGATAACCTTTTTCTGGTAAGCATAATTTTGTTGCACTAATACCTACTTTTTGTGCTTTAACAGCAGCTCCATGATATTGGGCCTATGGCTCGCTTTCACAAAGTGCTAAGATTGATGTTAAGATGTGTCTCAGTCTTAACTGCTAAGCAAATTGTGATGTCACAATACAAATCACTGTGGCGATTCTAACAACTCATCTTAAGAAGAATCTTTGTGGGTTGTAAAATCGAACCCTAGTCACCTATCGTTTGAGGGAGCGGGAGGTACTGATGATAGACTAGGTGCAAGTCAAGCATGCAGTTGTATATTTTTTGCATCTACATTTGTATTTGTTTCATTTTAACCGACCACAGTAAAAAAACCGTGAATCATTCACAAGTCACATCCGCTATAACATTGACGAGCTCGTGTCAAGGGTGCGAACCGTAACTATAGCTGCAACCATCTTGGATGGATTCCCTGAATCCTCACGATGTAATCTTAGTGCAGATAATCAATACATGACAGAGCCAGACTAATCCTATCTTGTGTTTCAATCTTCCATACATGTATAACTCTTGTCTGACTTGCGATAACAAATTAACTCGGGCTCAAAGGTTCAGCAGAAAATAAGCCACTGTTATTGATATTCTGTTTAGTCCTGTAAAATATAGCATAATTGAGATTCATTTCAGTTGTTCTCTTTTGACAAATCATATTCCTGAAGGCCACAAATTAATATTAAAGGTAGGGTCATACTTTGGTAAGTACTCCAAAAAAATATATATATATTCTTTATCCCCGATGGAAAATTACACCTATTAAATCGTTGCGTTACCTGCTGCTATAACATAGGATTCTAACTGCCTCTAGCCACCGGGCTAGCTCGGTGGTCTAGTGATAAGACATCTGCTCTAGTAATGCAAAGTCGTGGGTTCGAATCCCGAACTGTGGATTTTGTTCACAGAACTCGGGAAAGAACTGAGTATACAGTGCTTAACACACATCGGTGTAAGGGTAAAAAACAAATTATATTCTTTATCCCCGATGCCAAATTTACATCTTTTACTCCAATAATTAATGACCGTAAAAACTTGCTTGGGGAGAAGCATTGCAGCTGTTGGCTGTATAAACTATTTTGAGAAAGGATTCCCTCGAAGTAGTATGGTTTGGATAATTTTCCACCTCAAAACTTTGAATCTGAGAAACGATTAGTGCATGAATAGTTCTCAGATTTCTAAGGGTTGGTGTCCATTTGTGAATGCTGCGGCCAGAGATGTGGTTGGTACCTGTGCCAAGTTTCATAGAGCTGCTTAAGCACAAAAAATAGCTCAGCGCAATAAAATTATGCTTACCAGAATAAGGTTACCAGCCAAAATAGCATGTCTCACGTACAATCTGTGACTGGTGTCCTGCTTACTTTTGCTTAGCAGAAAATGTTTAAGCACTATTTCCTGCTGTCACCTCGCTAAATATGGATGGATTCTAGTTTGTGTGAAAATACCGTGACAGTTTTTGGCTGTTTTCTCAGCAAGTAGACACTGTATTCAGCTGAAACTTTAACAAGTGGCTTTTATTGTGTCTTTCTTTTATGATTTTGCCTATAAATCAGCAAAACGGTGGCAAAAACAAATCTATGACTCTGCAGGGAGTGTAAACCTTTGGTTTTTGTAACCGTTCAATTGTTTTAATCCTGTATAAATGTAGATATACAGTAAAACTAACCTGTGAAAATTTAATTTGAAAAGATGATAGCGTTTTTGAGATATCGCCGAAAAATCCGGAGCGGTTATGTGTACTCAGGAAGAATAATCCATGATTGGAATACACAATCTGAGAAACGTATCTGACAGTAACGCTTCTGAATTTTGGGGGATAAAAACTGATATCTTTTTGCATAACCACATGACTTTGAAGTGAAATGATTCTCAAAATGCTTTATACTATCGAAAGCTGCCGTACTTCTGACCAAGTAGGATTTTATTGCCATTAATTTTAAGAGTGATTTCCAAACGTATACCTTCCCTTTAAATGAAAACTGGCGTAATTATACAATCTGATATCCATGTTTTTGTTTTGTTTTTTGTTTTGGGGTTTTGTTTTGTTTTTCAATCAAAAAACCAGTAAGACCGCTATTAAATAGTCTTAAAAAATAACCCGAGTAATATCCCTGTGATTTTTTTCACAGGACTCGGGGGAAAGTACTGAGTATACAGTGCTTTCCACACATCGGTGTACGGGTAAAACCAAATTTAACATTCTTTATCCCGATGCGAATTTGAACAGTTTAACACCTATTAAAAAGTCTTTAAAAAGTTAATAAAAGCCTGTACCAGATGGAAGGGCGACCCTGCTACTTTAATATTATCCTTGTTTTTAAGGGTCACATTTCATGCCACAAAAGAATGTAAATTTGAGAACACCAACGTTTGTTTGCTTGTGATGGTCTCACTTTAACACTGCTTGACACACGGTGGCATTTGTGTGTCAATATCAAGACATCTAAAAAACCAGCGCCAGAGTAAAATGACATCTCAGTGTGTCTGAGATCTAGTATCTCTCGACTGTTTTCAAACCAGTGTTGCGGTTCACACCGGTCGTAATCTAAGCCAGTGTAATGTTACAATCTATGGGGCGCTGGATAATTATTTGCACGAGCCTTCAACACTCGCAATCGGAAATTGTACATTGCACACCTAGACGGTCTGAAGACCCGTAACATCTGATACGTAAGGTCGACTTTGGCATTTGTGGGAGTTTTGTTGGCTGTTGTTGCAGATTGAAATATCATAGTTGAGAGCACTCATCATCATTAAAGTGTCTGTATACGTTTGGTAATTACTCATAAAATTAATGGCAATAAAAACTTACTTGGTATTAAGTACAGCAGCTTTGGATAGTATAATGCGTTTTGAGAATGATTTCACTTTGAAGTACTGTGGTTATGGAAAAAGATATCAGTTTTTATCCTCATAAATTTGAATCTGAGAAGCGTTTCTGTCAGAAACGTTTCTCAGATTTTGTATTCCAATTGTAGATTATTCTTCCTGCGTTGACATACTGTAACCACTCCAGATTTTTTCGGCAATATCTCAAAACGCTACCACCTTTTGAAATGAAATTTTCACAGGTTAGTCTTATGGTATATATCTACAACTATATAGGATTGAAACAAACAGTGGGTTCCAATTACCAAACGTTTACAATCCCTTTAAATTACATGGACCTATAATTTGTTTCCATTATTTAAATCAAAATCCTGCCAATTACCCTTAAAAGATGTTAAGGACATCTACTTTAATTAGACCAACGCATTGCAACGTGATTAAGGTACTTCCCCAAACCCTTATTTACAGTTTTGCTAAGTGCAGGAAGATGTTGCTCTAGCAGAAGTAGGTCACCAGCCAAAGTACTGTATTTATCATCTGACTGATTTCCTGCTAATGACGCTCAAGCAGATAAATTAGCCGAGCAACTGTAAGATCGTTTGGTAATTGGAACCCACTGTTTGTTTCAATCCTATATAGTTGTAGATATATACCATAAAACTAACCTGTGACAATTTCATTTCAAAAAGGTGGGAGCATTTTTGAGATATTGCCGAAAATCTGGAGCGGTCATGTCCAGTCCACGCAGGAAGAATAATCTGCAATTGGAAAACACAATCTGAGAAATGTTACTGTCAGTAATGCTTCTCAGATTCAAATTTTTGGGGGGATAAAAAGTGATATATTTTTACATAACTGAAGTACTTCTAAGTGAAAAGTTTCCCAAAATGCATTGTACTATCCAAAGCTGCTGTACTTCCTACCAAGTTAGTTTTTATTGCCATTAATTTTCAGAGTCATTACCAAACGTATACAGACCCTTTAAAGAACTGAAAAATAAATCCCCTGAAATATGATGAGTTGGATTCGACACCCACTGTCTCCCATGATCACCTTGGGAGGTTTTCGGTATCGTCTTGCATCACCTAGGACGTAAACCTCTAATAAGTACCAAGAGCAATTATTGAACGGTAGGAGGAGCACGATGATGCTTGGACTGTGTAGTTGACTGACGCATTGTGTTATTGAAGGGGTGTTGAACCAGGTGGAATTTGCCGAAGGATAAATCAAACAAAAATACAAAAATGAGATGATTTATTTTAGGAGTTCAATGATCTATATTAAACAAAGAGAGAGAGGGTTAAAGGCACTGTACACGATTGGTAATTACTCAAAGTATATATTAGCATAAAAACGGACTTGGTAACGAGCAACAGAGAGCTGTTGATAGTATTAAACATTGTGGGAAACGACTCCCTCTGAAGTAACGTAGTTTTTGAGAAAGAGGTAATTTCTCACTAAAATAATAAAAACTTCTTGCAAGAAGTTTTTATTCCTATCTGAAAGCACACAAATTTGTACAACAAGGGTGTTTTTTCTTTCATCATTTTCTTGCAACTTCGATGACCAATTGAGCCCAAATTTTCACAGGCTTGTTATTTTATGCATATGTTAGGGTACACCAAATGAGAACACTGGTCTTTGACAATTACCAAACGTGTACGATGCCTTTAACTCTCTGGAAGTTGAAATTTTATTACTTTCCTTGAATGGAGTGATTTTTACATGAAAGTAGGTTAAATTATTTTTGTATAATTGAGGGTACGGCATAAATAATGCAGGGTTTTATTTACCCTTAATTTTGTTTAGTGACTGGCCAACAGGACCAGTTAGCTTGTCGGTTCACTAGTCCGTCGGCTTTTTCACTTAGTCAATATTTTCAAATGAAATAGGGATGCTTTTGAGCATTGAACTATAGCCAGCCAGACCACATGGAGTGAATTTTGACTGGTCCTCATGTGTTTTAACTGGCATTTGGCCAGCGGACCACTGTTAAGGGAGAACGCTGTAATGTGACCAGCCGTGCCAGTAGAATAGCAGAGCTCAAAGTTTACACCCCCCCCCCCCAGTGATTTTAGTGCCGGGCAGGTAAACTCACGACTTGACAAGTCTGACAAATCTTTTTGTTATTGTGTTCAATTGTTGACTTCGAGTCTGATAAATATCTTTCATTACTGTAGAGTATCAAAGTCTACTTACCCATAAGACAAGTGAGATCAATTTTCTCTTCTCAAAAACAAAGAGTTTACAGGCCCAAGTCAAAACTGTGTCATCATTTCGCTTCTGGGCCCAATTTCATAGAGCTGCTTAAGCAGTAAATATTGCTTAACAATTGTCTACTCAGCAGAAATGAGCAGGAAACCAGTCACAAATTGTACATGTGACATGGTAGTTTGGTTGGTAACCTTATTCTGGTAAGCATAATTTGGTTGTGTTAAGCTACTTTTTGTGCTTAAGCAGCTCTATGAAATTGGGCCCTGGTCTTATCAGGGCCCAATTTCATTAAGCTGTTAAGCAGAAAATACTGCTTGACAAATTTCTTTTCTAAGCAAAAATTGAGCAGGGCACCAGTCACAACAATGCAAACTTAATGTAATTTTGGCTGGTAACCCGTTTCTGCTAAGCAATACTTTTCTGTGCTTAGCAAGTTTTTGTGCTTACAGGCTTTATGAAATTGGGCCCAGGTCTTTTCTCATTTTGAAACTGGTCTTGTGAAAGCAATTCTCTGGTGAACGTAGTTTTCAGTTTGCTGGACCTCATTTATGGAACAATCTCCCTCCACATCAAACAAGCTACCACCGTCTCACATTTCAACTCTTCTCAAAACGTTTCTGTTCAATTCATCTTATATGTAATTAAGTTCTGTTTGTTCTTTTGAGCGCTTAGAGACTTTCTTCTGAGGGTGTTAGGCGCTATATAAAGTTGTCATTAATTTTATTAATATTATTCAGTACAAATTATGAGCTACAAGCCCAGCGGTCTTGTGGATCTCCTGAGAATAGTTTGCTGAGACATGTATTATGCTCTGGCTGCCTCTCTTTTAACCATGACTTGAAGTTCTGGTTATTGCTAGTCTTGAAATCATGCCGTTGTTTGCTGTAATGAACTGTGCAAGTCTCGTGCATATATCGAAAACGAGAAACGAAGACTATATTTTTCTATGAAATCAAATCTTTGTTTTAAATAATATTTAGAGAAAAGTCTTGAAAATAAACATACCCATTGCAAGTTGTTTTAAATAAATTTTTCAATTTTTGTATAATACAAATAATTTGTTACAATTAACATTGAAACAAAATTTAAACTTACGAGGATGCTTATTGTTAGAAACCCCATTTGCCAATCACGCCTGAATGTGTGAGTCTATCACATAGGTTTAATGACAACATGACTGCAGTTGGGCAAAATTCTTAATTTTTTACAAGTAACCGAAAACGGTGGTCAAGTCTTATACTCGGGTTTTCTTCATTATTTTTTTGAATTGATTTTAAGTTCATATTTTTAATCACTTAGTATTACATTCCCAATAACATATATAATTTTCATGGCCTTAAAACTCTGTTAAACTAAAATAATTGACAAAACAAAATCCCGCCCACGTAAAACTCCATGTGGTTGGGACCACAATGGTCACAGAAGTTCAAATACGCGTGAAACTTGCACGGTCTATTGCTAGTCTTGAAATCAAGCCATTGTTTGCTGTAAATTCCCACAATTTCCTTCTGAGACAAGTGCACTATGGCACCCTCAGGTGTTCATATAGAATAGAGACCCTCATGAGTGCAGAGGAGCCCGGACTACTATTTGACCCACTGGAGGAATTTGAAGCATGGACTTAATGGCAAGTCTAGGTTATTGCAAAATCTCACTTTTCAAGGGAAGTACAGCATGGAAAAATTCAACTCAATCAATTTTTTTTGCGGTCAGTCTTTTAAGACTTTATGGTTTTCTCTCTTTGTAATTACTCTTGTTCCTCTTCCCATTTTTCTTGTAGCCCTACCTAGAGTAGCCATGATTGTTATTTACATGATTGGCCTGCTGATGAGCAACCCATTTGTCCTGATATGATGTCAGTATCCGTTACAGGTCGTACCAGGGGCTGGCAACCTTCAAAATATTAGTACACAATACATGAACCTTTTGTGCCACTGAAGTGTGGGTTATTAATTGGTTATTAACAGGTGGTGAAGTAATTTTCTTCCATGGACCATGAATTTTTAGTTTGATGTTCGATAGATTAATGAGAAACATGAAAGTCAACATCTTACAAACACTGTCTTCAGGTATTAATTGGTGGTGGGGGGGGGGGCTAACCCTCTAGAGACCATTAATTTTTGTATTATAATCATCACCATATGCTCAGACATTGCTAATCTTGTTGATTTTTTGCCCTGTTATTTTCAGGACTAATTTCAGGAAAATTGTTAAGAAACAGAAATACATGGTTTTGTTTTAGAATTGTAGATTGGGAAACTATTGGAAACTGTCAATTGGGTCTGATACCTTTTCGTTTGAGAAGAAGAGGTCAAATCTTGCAGCCACTTGTGACCACTATGGTCTGTAAAGGGTTGAAGGTGGTGCCTGGTGGATGAAATTGTCATCAATGGTTGGGTGATGGTCCAGAAACATCAGGTTGGACATTCTGTTTAATTATTTTTTGAATTTTTTTATAACTTAAACGATTTTTTTATGCATGACCTGTATTGTTTATGTTTTTTTATCTCCTAAATTAAAAGTAAAGATAGAAAATATAAAATTTTAATAATTATAGCTTTACAGTGGCCCTTATTTGAAAATTAAATAATTTAAAATTAAACAAAAAATAAAACAAAAAATTTAAAATATGCCTTATGAAAAAAATTTATTTGAAAATGTGTATTTTTTTAATTAATAATTTATATTTTATTTTTACAACATTTTCAGAAAGATTTTAGAAGAACTAAAATTTTTTTTTTTTTTTTTACGTTTTTATTGGTTAGCAAGGACAAAAACTTGGCTAGCATCATAAAAACTCTACATTGTATTAGTGTATATGTACATATGTATGTGTGCATTGTAGTAATTGTGCTGCTGTATGAACATACATATGATTGCAGTATTTGGTCCATATACTATTACTATCCTCGTCATGGTACATTAACATCCCTCAACCAGTGTTTACCCTAATGAAACCTATGAATTATCCTCAGTGTACAGTTCCCCACTGGTCAAGGTAAGGTCCTGTAGGTGAGGTGAGGTGAAAAGCTGTAAAAAAATAAAAATTGTCCAAAATTTGTACATGGGAAAACTTAAAATAAGGCATGTGTACAATATAGTAATACATAGTACCCCCATGTAAATGTATAGTATAGCCAATATTACATCAGTACATGAATTTAAAAATAAATTGTATCTTAATTACCAACCAACTTAGGGCATTGTTTTCTTATAGTGTTGCAATTACAAGCTCCAGTCCCTTGGGGTGACCCATAAAAATCATGCTAATATTAATTTTACAAAATCATGCTAATATTAATTTTCCAAAAACTTCTCCCTTGACACAATGCATGCTCATTTTCATGCAAACTTTTGCTTGCCTCTCTGTCTGGACTGCAACCTCAAACTTTTCTGGGAATTTTATCCCATGCCTTACAGTCACCTCACCACCCACACATTCACACTGACCTATAAAATTTTTAATTCATAAGGATAATTAGTGTGAGGAGGACCGGCTTCACTGCCTGTATGGACCGGTTTTGGGATGGCTACTGTTAACGGACCAAGTAATGCAATCAGATGCATACTGTACATCAGCACATCAAGCACAAGCACATATGTACTATGTACATGTACAGTATACTATACATACATGTACAATGCATACATTTTAAGTTTTTGTCCTTTTTGTCCTTGCTACAAATAATCAAAAAAAACTAAAAAAAAACACTGTAGCCAATCCCCCAACAACAATAAAAAAAAATAAAATTAAATTAAATTAATATAAATAATAAATTATTTTTGAAAAATAATTTACACAATTGAGGTCAAAAGGTCATATTTTTTTGAAATTTTTTACATTTATGGTATAATTTAAAATTGTGTTAATTTTGTGTTATCAAATAAGGGAGCTTTAAATTGTTAAAATTATTTAAATTTTATCTCTGTTTTTTTTTTTACTTTGGAGATATGAAGTCTGCTGCAGTCTCAATCTAATTAGTTAAAAGTTCGTTAACCCATATCAAAAATTAAATAAATAACATAAAATTTTTCGGTTCTGGGGGTTTCTCAACTTGTCCAATCATCACACCAAATTTCATTTCAATCCGTGACGGTCAGGTCCAAAAGCGTGTTGAATTGACATGGAATGACCCTGGTGTTCTTAAATAACTATAACTGTAAATGTCAAATGTGGGGCATGATAAAGAAGTCAAGGTGTAATACAAGTAGAGATTAAAAACATTGAGCAAGTTGAAGTGCGCACCATTGTTAACTAAAGGTCGACGCTTTTAAATCAAACCCAGGCTGGTCGACCATTGGTTGACCACTGTGGTTAGAACCAGCCTCAGGACATTGGTTTCTTCCCTGGTCCCGGTAGCCTTGTTTCGTGCTAACTCGTGAAAGCAAGGAAGGGAGCCAGTGACATTAGCGAAATGGCCGATGGCAATGGAAGTGTTGAATTCCGCACCCATGGTTGACTAGACTTCTTGAGTCGTTCGAGTGAGTAAGTCACTGCACATGTGCGTTGCTTCTCAGTGGTCATCCACGGGTTGACTAAATGTGCGCTCTCAAACTTGCTCAGTCAATGCGAACATAAACATTAAACAAATCCATAAGAGAGTATTGCCAGACAATGACTTTATTATGATATTTTGTTTTCTTTTTGTATCGTTTTTAGGCTTTGGTGGTAACACAAACACCCCATCTGCAGGTTCAGGTTTTGGTGGCAACACAAACACCCCATCTGGAGGTTCGGGTTTTGGCAGCAACACAAACACTTCATCTGGGGGGTAAGTCATATTCAAATGGTGTTGGGTACCCTGTATGCTATAGCACAATCATAATGTATGCTATAGCACAATCATAATACAGGGTAATCTATATGAAAAGCACCACACTAATTTGTGTTGGGTACCCTGTATGCTAGCACAATCATAATACTGGGTAATCTATATGAAAAGCACCACACTAATTTGTGTTGGGTACCCTGGATGCTTGCACAGCCATAATACAGGTTGAACCCATTATAAAAAAGCACCACACTATTCATGTTGGGTATCCTGTATGCTAGCACAATCATAATACAGGGGAATCTATATGAAAAGCACCACACTATTTTGTGTATACCCTTACACCGATGTGTGTAAAAGCACTGTGTACTCAGTACTTTCCTGAGTCCTGTGAAAAAAAATCCAGAGGCAATTTACTCGGGTGGGATTCGAGCCCACGACCTTTGCCATTCTAGAGCAGATTTCTTACCACTAGACCACCGAGATTTCCTGGTAGCTAGCGGGTACCGCAACAATTGGCCGGTTACCGCAACCCAAGGTTCCTACAAGTGTTCGAATACACCCGATACTTGCACGGTCTGTAGGATATAAACAGCGTGGCAGATGATGAAATACTTCTATCGATCATGTAATATAATCCTGTAATAAGAGATGGGACTTTTATTTCTTGTTTGATTGAAAGGTTTTTAGGCGCCGTTTATTAAAATCACGACTCACTCTATACTAATATCTAGAAGCATTTATAGTCTGTTAATATGAAAGTAAGGAATAGAAGATGGCCACATTTGGATTATACTCGCAGCCTGTGTTTTAAAGTTACACAGGCATGTGATTTCTCCGGATATTTTGTGATTTCAGGATTTTCTAAAAATCTCCTTGAGCCTTCAATGATAGAAGTAAAGCAATCACCAAAGGGAGAAAGAAATAGCCCACATTTTGTCCAAACCTGTAGTTGCTGTATTTCTGGTGACGCACAAAGTCTGTAAACCTCCTGAATTGTAACATGGGAGGTTCCGGGTCTAGAATAAGGGGGAACCCACGCCAGCAAGCTATTTTCAGGAATTATTCACATTCAACAAATCTCATTCCTGTTTATATTTATGGATAGGAACTATCTACTTAAGGATTTCTTTTTTACTTTTCCGGGTAAAACTAGTAGCTGTTATTAGTTGATGACACAGCCGTGACTAATCACGGCACGTAAATTATCTTAAATGACAATTGGCCAGTTTTCCCTAAGCTGGTGTTATTATGCCTCCCAGTTTAATATCTAACTTCCCCCCTGCCCTCCTCTCTGGTAGATTCAACGGCTCTTCCTCCTTCATGCAGTATCGTTAATCAATCCCACGATGCATCGTGACTCACGTAAACACAACAGGCGTAATGAATTTAAAGATGGCGTCTTGAGTGGCGTCTGAAACGTCCCTCGTCCCTCAACTCCAGACCAGAACTTCTCACCCTCTGAAAAAGCTGAGTCAACTTTGCATTTAGTTACAAGTTTTGAAGTTCTGTGTAAAGGACAAATTATACAGTGTGTGAATGGACAGCTTTCATTTTTATTCACCTGTTAAACAAGATGATTAATATGCTAATTTCTCCAAATGCAACTTCTGGTCAAAATTGTCTGCCTCTATGGCAAACCTTCATTGAAATTGTTGACAATAAAGTTCTAAATGTGTAGCTATAAAACTTTTTTCCACAAGGTATAAAATCATAAGATCAGAGCCAAAAACACTGTACATTTGATGGGAATCGCCAGTATCTACCAATGTGGCTCCTGATTACAAAGTTTAATAAATATTTGTTGTTAAAATAAAAAAAACCTGATTAATTTGTCCTTTTTAGTTGAGTTAAGATTTCATACTCAGTCATTTCATCCATTGTTTTAATGATATCAGTTATTTACATGTGATATGTTTGATGTATGATGAAATTGTGTTTTATTATTGGGCCTATAAGATATTCCTTTATCTTTAAACTTGGGAGAACTGTAGACATTATTTCATGTACTTTTGGAAAGAAATCAACTAGAAGACTGAACAGTGGAGGAGTTCAAACAAGTTGGACTTCGTGGATTGTAAATTTCAGTCTTGTGATTTGTCAGGATTTTTCACTGATCTCCCTGCACCTTCAGATTTTCTTGGAAGAGGCAAAGTTGCCATCACAGAGATGAAAAGACTTGGCCCATGACCAGGGTCAAATTTCAAAGAGCTGCTTAAGCAGAAAATATTGCTTAAACAATTTCTGTTTAGCAAAAATTAGCAGGAAACTAATCAAAAATTGTACTTATGAAATGGCATTTTGGCTGGTATCCTATTTCTAGTAAGCAAAATCAATTTTTGCTTAGCTAATTTTTGTGCTTAAGCAGCTCTATGAAATTGGGCCCTGACCTTCAGATATCTGTTTGAAATGATGTAGAGAGTCAGTAAACCTCTACAATGTAACATTCTGTACATTCAGGGAGCTTCATTTCCACACCAAGAGGAAATTGTTATCCAATTTTCATGATTTTTTTCATTTTCATACATTCTTACCCCCTAATAATTTGATAGGGACACAGTGGAATTATAAATATGAAAACTGAATGGTTGGATTAACATTCAAATATTTTTCTGAGGGACCCAGTTGTGCACAGCCAAGCCAATCAGGACGAGAAGTAGGTTGGTCATAACAGTTTTATCAAAGTCCAAATATTTTATAATAATAATTAGACTTACATGTATAAAGCACTGGTATTGAGAAAAAGAAAGCGATATAGATGATAAGTTAACAGATGCTGCAGGATTCAACTAAACGCTTATCATATCAGAGTCCACTGGTTGGAAAGTTTAATATATTCTGGGGGGATACAAAACTACGTACCACTCAGCATTCTCCCTTAACAGTGGTCCACTGGCCAATTACCAGTTAAAACACCCGAGGACCAGTCAAAATTCTATCCAAGTGTTTCCGGCTGGCTAGTTCAGTGTTGAAAAGCATCCCTACGTAATACGAAGTATGGACTAGTGAAAAAGCTGGCGGACTAGTGAAATGACAAGCTGACTGGTCTAGCTGGCTATGTCACTGAGAAAGTTCTGGGCAAACCCTGCCTAAGGAAAGGTGTTACAGGTTAACTTTACTTCAATACACAGTGCCATGGGGGCTACTTCTTACCCCAATGATGGGTTTTGTAATGATATGATTGTAATAAAATATCTACATTGAGTTGATTTCTAATCCATCGTCGCTTCATCGCATTCTAACATTTGTTCTGTTATTACAAAGAGTCACTGCATGAAAAAGCTTAATTGTTTTTGTTGTTTGTTAGTTTTGTTCAATCAAGTTATTTTGTCAAGAATTTTCCTGAACAAGTTGGTCCATCAAATTCTTACAAGTGATCCACCTGATTCTCAAAATACTAAGGTCAAAGGTTTACACGTGTGCATTTCTGGTAATGAAACCAAGGATGCCTCATAAGTAGCTAAACTTAATCACTGTAGCTCGCAAGCCTGAGGAAACCTGTAAACAAGGGTTCTTGCTATGTGGACCAGAAACACCAAGGTTAACCCCTATAGACCATGTGAACTTTGTTTACAATAAGTGTGACCTTGTGCATTCTTTGGGTATTCTGGCAGGCAAGATACTACACAGGTCCTATGGGAAAGTTGACATTTTGTGTCATAATTTCCACATAAATCCAAGAATTATGAAAGTAAAAGCTGGACAAGTTTTGAGATGTGCTCCCTTTCATCATATCAAAAGTTGATAGGAATTAGACAGTGCAATCTCCATAAAATATAAGATTTTATGTTTTATTCCATTAGTCTGTGTACAAATCGTGCCTGCAGGAAGTCCAGGCTCTGTGGCTCTTTTGTAAACATGTGATGTCACAGGTCACATCGTCTATACTCTTCCACGATACTGGGTGCCTTTGTGTGCACTACCAATCCTAGTGACCTACGGTTTAATGTCCCATCCGAAGACCAAAGCAATTATGGTAAAGTATCTTGCTTAAGGACACAAGTGCCACGGCCGGGACTCGAACCCACACTCTGCTGATCAGAAACACCAGAGCTTGAGTCCCGCGCTCTTAACCGCTCTGCCAGGACACGCCACGGGGTTGTGATAGGGCTAAGTGTGACGGCCCACGCCAAAATCAGATACTTCTCAAAAAATAATGAAATGGCATTTAAAGTGTTGACAACCGAAACACTAGCCTTGATATCACTGTAATGTGATGTCTTAAAGGTATCGTACACGTTTGGTAATGACTCAAAACAAATATTAGCATAAAAACTGACTTGGTAACAAGCAACGGGAGAGCTGCTGATAGTATAAAACATTGTAGGAAACGACTCCCTCTGAAGTAACGTAGTTTTTGAGAAAGAGGTAATTTCTCATTAAAATAATAAAAACTTCTTGCAAGAAGTTTTTATTCCTATCTGAAAGCATGCAAATTTGTACAACAAGGGTGTTTTTTCTTTCATCATTTTCTTGCAACTTCGATGACCAATTGAGCCCAAATTTTCACAGGCTTGTTATTTTATGCATATGTTGGGATACACCCAGTGAGAACACTGGTCAAACGTGTTCAGTGCCTTTAATCATTCTGTATGTTGGGAAATACTTACTTTATTCGCCCTATTTACAGTCGACTCCGGTCTATAACAAGATCGCTTGGACTGGCCAAATTACCTCTTCATATAAACATGATTGCAGTTATAAGAGGACAGTAAAACCATGGAGGTAGGATTAGCCATGGTAAAACAAAGAAACACAATCAGCAGAAATAAGATTTGAAACTTCAAAGTATACTTTTTGTAAGCAGAAACTCTTTACAGCAGTGCTCTATAATACAGAGCTGCCAACTCTCCCTGATTCTGCAGAAAGTTCCCTGAAAATCAAACCACTCTTTCCATGTTCTGATGAACAAATTTGGAAATCTCCCTGAATATGGAAACCTTTTTCCCTGTTATGTTGAATGTCACTCTAAATATCTCCCTGATTGTTGTATAAAATCTCCCCGATTGCAAGATGCAAAATGTTGGCAGATCTTTTTATAAACGAGGGTTGACGGGTGTTATTTGAAAGCTCGTATCCTCATCTATTTGGTTAGCGAATAAACTCAGTTTTGAGTGTTTACAGTGTCTAGTTTTGGGCATGGATCATTACAGGTGGTTTTCTTCTATATTGGCATGTAAATTAATATCATGAGATTCAGTTACTTATTCAGGTTTGTTCTATATGGGTTAAACGAAAGACATGACACATGAGATTCAGGTACTTATTCAGGTCACTTATTCACGTTTTTTTTTGTATGGGTTAAACGAAAATTGACACATGAGATTCATTTACTTATTCAGTTTTTTCTGTGTGGGTTAAACGAAAGAAATTGACACCAACTTGTTGAAGGAAAAACCCTTACAAGGTAATTGTTGCACACCCTGTTATTTATACATGTCAAATTGTTGATATGAACATGCGTGATGTAAACAAGACCGTATGAGGAATAGACTGGCGCCTTCAGTGCGCTAAATATCAGCACAGTAGATTATACTGGCATCAGGGCATCCAACAAGACGAACAAAGTGCGGGATGTACAGAGCTTGAGAGTGCAGGTATGATGTATTTCTTGTTTTACACCTGTGGCATATTCTTGTATAGGTTGAAACCTTTAAAGGGTCTATATACGTTTGGTAATGACTCTAAAATTAATGGCAATAAAAACTTACTTGGTAAGAAGTACAGCAGCTTCTGATAGTATAAAGCATTTTGAGAAACATTTCACTTTGAAGTAATGTGGTTATGGAAAAAGATATTAGTTTTTATCCAACAAAATTGAATCTGAGAAGCATTTCTGTCAGAAACGTTTCTCAGATTGTGTATTCCAATTGCAGATTATTCTTCCTGCGTGGACATAACCGCTCCAGATTTTCGGCAAAAACTCAAAAACGCTACCACCTTTTGAAATGAAATGTTCACAGGTTAGTTTTATGGTATATATCTACAACTATATAGTATTGAAACAAACAGTGGGTTCCAATTGCCAAACGTATACAATCCCCTTTAAATGTGGATGGTTAGAAATAGATCACATTAAAATAATGTAATTATATGAAAGTATGTCATGGTGAATTCGCTTGGTCAATCAAGACTGACTGACTGTTACCCACATCCCTTGAGCCCCCATGGGAATTTGTGCCAAATGAAAATTCAACAAACTTAATGAGTTTCCACTTGTACTTGCCGCATGAATTTTAAAACCAGTATCTATCATGACATTTTTTTATGTCAAAACTGGGTTTACTTGCCATGTGAACACACAAACATGTTGTAGGCTCAATCGAATTTCTCGGTATTGTTATTTACTGACCAATCTTCTTCTGTGTGATCAACGTCCAACGATGATGGAGAAGAAATGGGTTTTTTTTATGTGTGCTGTAAAGTCAAGTCAAGCAAGTCTCATTTATGAACATTCTTTATTTTGACAAATTTTCGGCATTAAATTTGCCAAACTGTACTCGTAAAAAGGCTTTTTGAGGATAAGCAATACCAGATCAAGTGTTATTCAAGATGTTAGATTTCTTTTGATATTTTCCGTTGAAAGAATAATGAAATATTTTTACAACAGTTTACTGGTAAGCATGAGAAAATTGCCATTAAAGGTATAGGGTCATTGTTTTCAACGTAATGCTGACTTCTAGGCAAATATACAGAAAAAGATTCAATTAAAGTCAAATGTGAAAGTTTGTCACGGTATTTTCACCAGAACGTCGAATCGGCGTTTAGCGAGATGACAGCGGGTACCAACCGCATCTCTGGATGCAGCATTCGCGAACGGACACCAGCCCTCAGAAACCAGAGAAACGATTTATGCATGAATAGTTTCCCAGATTCAAATGTTTTTTATTGATTCCTAATCATTTGTGGCACTTCAGACGAAATAATGTTACATGGTGCTTACTACCATTACCATTTTTATAACAAATAAGCTTTCGGATAGAAATTTCACCCTTTTTTGGGGGGGGGGGGTGTCTTACCAAAGTATGACCCTACCTTTAAATATTTTACAACAAGTTTATCATTTACCAACCAAGAACTTAAAGTCGGGTTTTAAACCACCCATTTAACTGCCTCTCTAAAAAGTCCCAACATTGAATTTCTACTACTCCCTTTAGAACTCGAATATTACCTTCAGAAATACTCGCATGTTGTTTTATTCTGCCATTTTGGGCAACTTCTGTTTTGGCTTTGAGGTGCGTCGAGCGTTTTACGCAGCGAAGTGGTCCACCTACCAATCATGCAAGGAGTTTGACAAACTCCTGCGTCCCGCATTTGGTTACGCAAAACACATAGCTGTGCGTTTAATAATGAAGTCATTACACTGAAAAAACTGGGGTGTTAAAATTGACACCATGGGTGTTATCACAATATTAGATACCGAAGAGAGAATCAAAGTTAACATCGTAGGGTGTTAAAATAACACCATTGAATTGTTTTTGCAGAAATTAGTTTCATTTTAACACCCTATGATGTAAATTTTGATTCTTTTTTGGTATCTATATGTGACAACACCCATGGTGTCAGTTTTAACACCCCAGTTTTTGCAGCATACCGAGAAAGATGGCTGACTTTTCACTGTGTGACGTCAAGCGCGGACTATCTAAATTTGTTCTGTTTTATAAGACAGTAGAAATGTTCATAGAAACATGACAGAACATGTGTTTTTTTCCCCTCAATTCCTAGGATCTTCTTTAAAATACCTGTTTGACTGGGTTTACTTTCCCCCCTCGTTATCACTCCTTTAATTGGTTACTTTCTAACAGGCCTCTTTTATAGATGATTCATTCTCCAGACCGGAAACCCTTAAATACAAACTGTAGCTTCAAATCACTGTAAGATAGTCTGACTAGCTGTAGCAGGTGATAGTGACGCAGATTGCGTTTATATCACTGCTATCATTGAAGTATTCTACCTCCATGCTGCTACAAACAGATTTTGTATCTCTCTCTACATCAACTACCCCCAAAATCATATAACAAAAATGTGTTAACTAAAAAGGTTATTTCATGAAGCTTCATGAATGATAACGTTTTGTTTATTTTGGATGTAACCCTATGTTCCGACAACCCTATGTTCCGACAACCCTATGTTCCGACAACCCTATGTTCCGACAACCCTATGTTCCGAAAACCCCTCGTGATTTACATGCTAGGGTTTAGGGTTAGGGTTAGGGTTAGGTTTGGTGTTATGCATTGGGGTTAGGGTTAGGAATAGGAATAGGAACATACACTACACTCTAAAACTAATTGTTAAATTCAACACTTTAAAGAGTGCAGTGAGTGACATCTATTTGTAAAGTTAAATTCATCTGATTAAAAAGGAGTTACAACATTGTTAGATTTAACTTTGACAATGTTCATTTAACTCTTTCGTATTGTTAAATCTAACCTTTATAGAGGTGTTACTGACCGCACTCTTTAAAGTATGATTTCAACACTATAGTTTTAAAGGCACTGTATACACGTTTGGTAATTACTCAAAACATATGTTACCATAAAAACTGACTTGGTAACGAGCAACAGAGAGCTGTTGATAGTATAAAACATTGTGAGAAACGACTCCCTCTGAAGTAACGTAGTTTCTGAGAAAGGGGTAATTTCTCACTAAAATAATAAAAACTTCTTGCAAGAAGTTTTTATTCCTATCTGAAAGCACACAAATTAAACAAGGGTGTTTTTTCTTTCATCATTTTCTTGCAACTTCGATGACCAATAATTGAGCCCAAATTTTCACGGGCTTGTTATTTTATGCATATGTTGGGATACACCAAGTGAGAACACTGGTCTTTGACAATTACCAAACGTGTACGATGCCTTTAAGAGTGATAAGGGTGTCGGAGCATAGGGGTGTCGGAACATAAGTGTGTAACCATTATTCAAAATAAATCATGCACGGCAGTGCATTGAGCCTGAAGGTGTTATTTCTTTTCTGATTGTGAAACCCTGCTACTGTTTTAAGATCAAATTGTACAATCCCTTTAAAGTATGACAATTCTCAACTGAAATTAAAACTGCAGAATGTTGCTGACACTTCACAGCAAGTGTCGGGATTGTTCAAAAAGGGAATGTTATTAATATAGTCACTGATGCAATGAGATCATCCTCTCAGTGTCTATTCATACCTAGATTGTTTGGGTGGGATTTTTCCACTTAAAACAACTTCAGTGTAAACCAAATTCCTGATCATTGAGGTATACACTCTGAAAACTCCCGGGTCGAAATTGACCCTGTTCCGGGTTCAAGGGGTCCTGACCCATTTCTGGGTCAGTGTGACCAGGAATCTGTGACAAAATGACCCAGAAATGGGTCAAACTGACGCAAAATCCGAGCTGAAATCTCTCATTTTTTAAACCAGTTATCAGACATCAGACAACTTGTAGTGACATTGTGAGCGCAGGTTCAGGGGGTGGTCGAGTGGTCAATATGTGTAGTGGTATCTTTCCTCGCCTTCCACCTCTAGGACCCCGGTTCGAATCCCACCGGGGGCACTATGCGGATTGGGTTTTCAGTTCCTACCTGACTGCGTGGGTTTTCCCTGGAGTATTTCTCTGGGGTTTTCCCGCCCACATCTAAAACTGAATTTTCCTTCTTTGTCTTCTCTCCGTGGGGTTCTTGTAATATATGTAGTGTTTAAAAATCGCTTTTCTGAGAGTCCTTGGCTTCACAACCAGAATTAGTAAATGAAATGAAATGAAATTAAACGGGGGCGTGTGGTTCGAATCCCTACATGCGCCAGTCATTATGCTTGTGGGCCATAGTTTTATATCTTCTGACCCGTAACTGAGACAGGTGATTGATTGCTGAGACAGTGTTGTAGTATGCTCAGTGAGCTGAGCAAGTTCAGGGAATGTTTGAACAAACCTCATGATATAAGGGAAAACCATGGTATTTAAAGGGTCTGTGTACGTTTTGGTGAATTAATGGCAATAAATACCTACTTGGTTAGAAGTACAGCAGATTTCGATAGTATATAAAGCATTTTTGAGAATTATTTCACTTCGAAGTAATGTGATTATGGAAAAAGACATCAGTTTTTATCCCCCAAAAATTTGAGTCAGAGAAACGTTACTGTCAGATACGTTTCGCAGATTATTCTTCCTGTGTGGACATAACCGCTCCAGATATTTGGCAATATCTCAAAAATGCTACCAGCTTTTGAAATGAAATTTTCACAGGTTAGTTTTATTGTATATATCTACAATTATGTACGATTGAAACAAACAGTGGGTTCCAATTACCAAACGTATACAATCCCTTTAACTAACAGGTTGG
Organism: Plazaster borealis; assembly: GCA_021014325.1. Lineage (NCBI taxonomy): Eukaryota > Metazoa > Echinodermata > Asteroidea > Forcipulatida > Labidiasteridae > Plazaster > Plazaster borealis. Next base: position 4,544,361 of record CM037456.1, on the reverse strand, counting down.
GGTTTTTTTTGTTTTGGGTTTTTTTAATTTGGGGGGGGGGTCAATTGTGACAAATAATAGTCTCTATGAGCCTTTACAATTGTAACTGGACAAAGTGTGGGTCAATTAATAATCTTTAACAAAATTATGACGAAGTGTCTGTCAATACTCTTACGTGAAGCCAACTCCGTCAACCTTGTCCAATCGAGGTTAGTTGCATGGTATATATCTACAACTGTGTGTTCCAATTACCACACGTATACAATCCCTTTATTAACATAAGCAATTTGCAGTTACATCATGTAGTACAATCTCTTTTTTTGAGTAATTGTGGTTCCCGGTGGACTCAACGGCCATTATTCATTACTCTTGCTCACACCTTTTTTGCCGATGTTTTTGTTATGGGTTTTTTAAAGGCACTGAACACGTTTGGTAATTGTCAAAGACCAGTGTTCTCACTTGGTGTATCCCAGCATATGCATAAAATAACAAGCCTGTGAACATTTGGGCTCAATTGGTCATCGAAGTTGCAAGAAAATGATGAAAGAAAAACACCCTCGTTGTACTAATTTGTGTGCTTTCAGACAGGAACACAAACTTCTTGCAAGAAGTTTTTATTATTTTAGTGAGAAATTACCTCTTTCTCAAAAACTACGTTACTTCAGAGGGAGTCGTTTCCCACAATGTTGTATACTATCAACAGCTCTCCATTGCTTGTTACCAAGTAAATTGTTGTGCTAATATTTGTTTTGAGTCATTACCAAACGTGTACGATACATTTAAGACCGAAAGGGAATGAATGTGCAATAATTAAACTATCTCCTCCTTCCCCTCTTTAAATTAATAATTAAATTATTTTGTTCGGGTGGGGAAGTGGGTAGATGGTTAGGGGGGGGGGGGTGGGATGAGAGCTTTTTAACAATTTCATTGTAATATAGTAAGTCAAGATGAATGGAATTCAGGATATCCTATATTAGGTTTCTCGCATGTCATCATCAGTATGCATAGTGTACCAATGGTGTTGTATACTATTCGATTATGGTTTAGGATATTGAATTTTGAGATTTGTAATTGAATGATGGTTGTTTGTAATGAGTGTATATAGGTGTCTTCTCGTCAGGATGTGTGTATTCTACCTCCGTGGTTAAACCCAGCATTCTTATGCAGCAAGTGGTTGAGGTCCAATGGGAAATGTATACTACTGACTGGCAACAATTGACGGTCGAATTCCCCAAGTTACGCTGGGAAAGATTCAGCCAACATTTCAATAGTAGCATTTTTGTGTATAATGTGAAGCTTTTGCGTCTATGATATAAGTGTACAGAAGTGCCTCATATACGAATTCCACAGTGAATATGATGTGATGAAACTTATCTTGAAGGTATTATACGGGATTGGATACAAAACATTGTTTCGTTTTAGTCTGAAAGATTACTGATTATGAAGTTCATACTATTACTAGAGCCGGTTTTTTTTCCTGTGAAATATGTCCCTCTGAAATGAAGTCATAATAAAAAAAAACTGTATCTGAAAACCTCTAAAACAAACTGGGAGAAAAAAATGAGAACCCCCCCCCCCAAAAAAAGCAACAGTTGATTTACGTTGCAACAACCCAAATCAAGGACAATGTGTTTTACAGGCTGAAAATTGTGCATGGTTTTTCACTAGTTTCTCCTGACTCACACAACGGATTAAGCCAAAATATCCACAGGTTTGTTACCGGTATTTCATGCATAATATGGTTGATCACACGAAACATGAACACTGTCTGCGACTAGTATTTTGTTAGCTCTACCAATCCTGAATTATACCTTTAATAGTTGTGAGATAAAATAAAATCTCTGCTATTAGAAAAAAAAAAACATATTTAAGGAAGAAGAATGGGAACCAGATGGTGTGGAATTTAATTTGGCTAAGACTGTTGGAGCATTGTCTCAATTCTGAAGCTTTCCAAATTGTTGAGTCCCTTTGTGATGTTCCACTGCACAGATGTTTTGAATGTAAAGCGCTCCAGTTAATTGGTACATCCTCTGGACTAATGCCACGTGATTCTCAACCCCCCTCCCCTTCCTGTATCAACATCCTCATCAACACAAAGAAATGTTTTTGTTTAGGTGGGAAGTTGGAACAAGTTTGAAACATGGAGAGTTAGCACAATCATGCTGAGAGATATTGTCACCATTAAGAAAATTGTCTTTAATTTTAACCATGAAAACAGAATTGGCTGTTATAAGCTTTTGTTGGGAAGGTTGCATGCGTTCTGCTAAATCAGCCAGGCTCCTATAGTGGATGATACCCATGCCTACATCCTGTGAAGGGGGTAACCCTGTTTTAAGCCACAGGGGTAGGGGGCAAAGTGCCTCTGGTGACAGTTGATTTTGTCGACAGCACAAAATCAGTTAAGTTAGCCCTCACCTTGAAGTGGCCATCCGGCCTTGTGTTTTTAGGTGATATCTCATTTTAAAAATAAATAATAAAAATAGTATATATAAAAAGCTGCCAAGCAAAATGACCCAAGCTGTAAATGCAGAAAATAGTAACGACATGACGTAATGACCTGATAGCAAAGTCTTTCTCAAGCCTAAACTTTAATCTTATTTTTATTGCTTTAATAAGGCATGTATTGACCCGATAGCAAAGACTTTCTCAAACCTAAACTTTAATCTTATTTTGATTAAGGTAAGAGACAATTAAGGCATAGTGAACATATAAATTGTTGAGATGTTTTTGACAAAGATTCTGAGAGAGAATTGGAATGTTGTTCCATTTGAGGGCCTTTATTCTATATCTCGATGGACGTCAACAGGGGTGCCATTATACAGAGACCACGAAGGTCTTGGCCTCCGTTGCCCCTGGTCTTGGCCTTGGTGCCCCTTAACAAGTTCCCCATAGACTTAAAGATCTTTCCTATGGAAGTGCCCTTTGCAAAATGAAAATGGCCTTGCCCTCTCAAAGATGAAATTGCAGACCTGCGTCAAGCAAGATGCACTCAAACCATCATTTATTGTTTTTCCTCAATGTCACTTCTTTTTCCTAAAGCTGGTACACTGCAAAAACTGGGTTGCTAAAATTGACACCATTGGTGTTGTCAAATATAGATACAAACAAAAATAATCAAAATTTACACCATAGGGTGTTAAAATAACAGTAATTTCTGCCAAAACAATTACATTGGTGTTATTTTAACAGCATACAATGTTAATTTAGATTCTCTCTTCGGTATCTATATGTGACAACACCCATGGTGTCAATTTTAACTCGCCAGTTTTTGCAGCGTATTTAATTGACCCAGTAATAAAACAAAATCAGAAAAATGTGTGGTTTCATTGTTATTTGTTTGCCAAGAGGAAGTTGTGACAAAAGGTCGAAGGTCGGCGTCTTCCTGTTTTTCAAATTTGCAATGCTGCAAATTATTAAAGGAGCACGCCGATCATTAAAGGGGAATTCAATTCATTAGAAAAGTGGCTAATTTTACTGCAGGGCAACATTAAGACCGATAGTTGGGAGTCGATATGAGGAGTTCTTTTGAAATAAAAATGTATACAAAATGATTTTATTTATTTATTTATTTATTTATTATTAAATGGAAGATCAAACCTGATGATTTGTCTTTTTTTTGGGGGGGGGGGGAATGAGAACTTCAGTTCTTATCCCAATTCTAAAATCCCGTCGGGTACCAGAGCTGCAAACTCTCCCTGATTCTGCATAGTTAGGTAGAACCTCGATAAGTGACGTCAATAACAAAATATTGCCCAAGTGGGCACCCGTCCGATTCTGAATCTAGACACCTTCGTCTATCATTTTCAGCAATAAAATTGCATTTAGTACCCTATACTTCACGGTCATTCCATAATTGTATTCATATCCACCTGACTAGCAGAAATATCCCTGGAAATAAACCAATCTGTTCATGGTCTGTTGAACAAAATTTGAAAAGTCTCCCTGATTTATGGAAACTTTGTCCCTATTATGTTGAATGTGTATTTCTAAACATCTCCCTGATTGTTGTACAAAAAATTCCCCGTTTGCAAGTTGCAATTGTTTTGTTGAGCTCTGTGATACACTCGTGTAGTTAATCGTGACTGCAGGTGGGTTTTAGTTTTGTGTCAAGCCATTTCCGTGGCTTATAATCTTATGCTATTAAGCCTTAATCCATGTTACAAAATATCTGATTGAAAATGGGGATACACCAGGAAGCGAAACAGTATAGGGCTCCGCAATAATGTCTGCATTGCTCTTCACAGAGATTTTATTTTATGCAAAATGTAGTTAATGGCCTGACGTTTCGACCCTAGCAGAGTCTTTCTCGAAGGCTAAATGACAACACAACACACATAAACAGGTACACAAGTTTATTAGATGTTTATTTTGCATCGGGGATAAAGAATATAATTTGTTTTTACCCTTACACCGATGTGTATTAAAGGCATCGTACACGTTTGGTAATTGTCAAAGACCAGTGTTCTCATTCGGTGTATCCCAACATAATATGCATAAAATAACAAGCCTGTGAAAATTTGGGCTCAATTGGTCATCGAAGTTGCAAGAAAATGATGAAAGAAAAAACACCCTTGTTGTACAAATTTGTGTGCTTTCAGATGTAGGAATAAAAACTTCTTGCGAGAAGTTTTTATTATTTTAGTGAGAAATTACCTCTTTCTCAAAACTACGTTACTTCAGAGGGAGTCGTTTTTTACAATGTTTTATACTATCAACAGCTCTCTGTTGCTCGTTACCAAGTAAGTTTTTATGCAAATAATATATTTTGAGTCATTACCAAACGTATACAGTGCCTTTAAGCACTGTATACTCAGTACTTTCCCGAGTTCTGTGAACAAAATCCACAGGCAAATCACTCGGGTGGGATTCGAACCCTCGTCGGTGTAAAGGTGTGCAAGTGTAACAGAAGCAGTCAAGTGGAAATACAAGAATAGAGAGAGAGAGGCAGAAAGCACACATAAAAAGCACGGGGTAACAACGAATGAGAAGACAACAGATTTATTTTATTCTGGGTTAGCCGAAATGTGAAAGTTATTTCATGGTTTTTGTTGGGTTCTCAAAACTATATTGAAAAAGAGTGAACACAATTCTAAAGTTGAGTTTACAGAGATTTTATTTTATTTTGGGTTTAATAGCCGAAATGTTGGCAGAAAGCACACCGAAAAAGCAAGGGGTAACAGCGAATGAGAAGACAACAGATTTATTTTATTCTGGGTTAGCCGAAATGTGAAAGTTATTTCATGGTTTGTGTTGGGCTCTCCAAACTTTATTGAAAAATAGTGCATGCACACAATTCTAAAGTTGAGTTTACTATGGTTGAAGATGAACATATTAATTGTAATAGTCTCAGGTTACAGTGAGCTGAAGATAACTCTGAAGTGAATTTCATTCTTTACATGTGGTTTAGAAATATCTTATCGGCATCTTGCATCAGTGTTTGAATTTCAGAGAAATTGTGGTGTTGGTTCGCACTGATAATAACTCCAAGCAGGAAATTGTTTGGAAGGGAAGGGAAGTGAAAGCGTTGATAACAAATCCATTCCTTGGATTTACTTTATTCAAAAAGAAAAACAACAACTTATATTATGTATTATGTTTTATCGTTTTGATCATCTTATGGGGATAATTTCAGAAAGCCTGTAAGCAAACACGGGGCTTGAATTTTATTATACATGTTATTTTATTTGGCTCAAACTGTTTACTGGACCAGAATTCTTTTCACAAGACCAGAATCAAAATAAGAAAAATCTTCCTGACCCAGTTTAACATGCATTGAAGTTAGCTTTTTATATTAAGCACTAAGACATGTAAGAGAAGGTTGATTTTATTTGTCTGTGTGTGTATTAAGATGTCATTACTCTGCATTTCGTGTGTTATTCATGTGGACCTATTTTGTTCTCAGGTCCTTACTTCGTATTATGTAGCGTTAAAGACACTGAACACCTTTGGTAATTATCAAAGACCAGTCTTCTCACTTGGTGTATCCCAACATATGCACAAAATAACAAACCTGTGAACATTTGAACTCAATTGGTCATCGAAGTTGCGAGATAATAATGGAAGACAAAACACCCTTGTCACACGAAGTTGTGTGCTTTCAGATGTGATTTCGAGACCTCACGCGTGAGGTCTCGAAATGAATTCAAATATTTTACTGAGAAATTACTTTTTTTCTCAAAAACGACGTTACTTCATGAGGGAGCCGTTTCTCACAATGTTTTATACTATCAACAGCTCTCCATTGATCGTTACCAAGTAAGTTTTTATGCTAACAATTATTTTGAGTAATTACCAATAGTGTCCAGTGCCTTTAAAACACACTTGTTTCTACTTTTAGTTGGCACACAACCTGTAAACGTCTATATAAAATTGGGACTTGGTTTTCAACTTGACTGAATCCTGGGTTATAAAGACTATCTTTAGGGTCATAGGTTATGTACTTTGATGATTGATGTTAAGCCCACATTGTGTACAACCTTATCCTTGGATTGCACTTCCTGTCTTGTCCCAAGGTGGAACAGATAAAGAGGAAATCGGGTTCCGGATTTTATTTGTGTATATGATTTATTGGAGAGTTTGTAGGTGCACGCACACAGGTACTCCATATCATTTTGCAGCACACTACGCCAACCTGGCTAGTACTAGTAGTTCTTTGCGATATTTCATTTTCATTTAATTTATTCTGGTTGTGAAGCCAAGGACTAGCAGTTAAGCGAACTTAAAGGCAGTGGACACTATTGGTAATTGTCAAAGACTAGCCTTCACATTTGGTGAATCTCAACATATGCATAAAATAACAAACCTGTGAAAATTTGAGCTCAATCGGTCATCGAAGTTGCGAGATAATAATGAAAGAAAAACAACCCTTGCAACACGAAGTTGTGTGCGTTTAGATGGTTGATTTCGAGACCTCAAATTCTAAACTTAAGGTCTCGAAATCAAATTCGTGGAAAATTACTTCTTTCTCAAAAACTATGGCACTTCAGAGGGAGCCGTTTCTCACAATGTTTTATACCATCAACCTCTCCCCATTACTCGTCATCAAGCAAGGTTTTATGCCAATAATTATTTTGAGTAATTACCATTAGGGTCCACTGCCTTTAATCACTGTACTATGTAGCCAAGAACCCAAATGGAGAGAAGACAAGGAAGGAAGTTTCTTTTTTTTTGTTTAGATGTGGGAGGAAAACCCAAGAGAGTTATTCCAAGGAAAAACCCACGCAGTCAGGTATAGGGACTGAAAACCCAATCCACATAGTGCCATCGACCCGGGGTCCTTAGAGGGTGAAGGCGAGGAAAGACACCCCTATACGCCAACCTAACCATCCAAGTGGTATACTGGACAATAGTCCTTGTATGATGCACAATTAATTGTGCCTAAATTTCCCACTTGGATATTGCTTTATAAATTATATTCTCAGCTTTTATGTGAGTTGTGCTCTAACGGTTCAAACTTTGGTCGATATTTCCCTTCTCATTCGGAGATACCTTGGATTGGTATAGCGCGTGCATATACTCTATGGTAATGAAATATAATGTACAAAGGGTAATGTTCGATTCCAAACGAGATTGTTTTCATGAGAGATGTATATCCTTGTTAATGTTTGATGAATCAATATACATCCCCGGGGTTGATCTAGCATGAGATATGATCAGAGTTAAAGTTCAATAGTAAACGCATGTTGTGTGGGGATATCTTTTGAGAGTGTACTTGTGGTTTGCCTGGTTACTCGTGTGCAATTAGACCGATTGGAAATCGAGAGAGGAGATTTCATTTTTTTCATCTGTGATTTCAGAAATACTAAGTAATGAAGATTGATCAGTTAAGAAGAGAGAAGGATGCCTTTATGTCTGTTCAGGGCCTAATTTCATAGAGCTGCTTAAGGCATCGTACACGTTTGGTAATTGGAGCCTAATGTTTGTTTCAAACCTGTATAGTTATAGATATATACACCATAAAACTAACCTGTGAAAATTTCATTTCAAAAGGTGGTAGCGTTTTTGAGATATTGCCGAAGTCTGGAGCGGTTATGTCCACGCAGGAAGAATAATCTGCACTGGAATACACACTCTGAGAAGCGTAATTACGCGTAACGCTTCTCAGATTCAAATGTTTTTGGGGATAAAAAATATTTTTCAATAACCGCATAAAGTTTCTCAAAATTCATTATACTATACAAAGCTGCTGTACTTTTTACCACGTAAGTTTTATTGCCCTTAATTATCAGAGTCATTACCAAACGTGTACGATACCTTTAACTACAAAAAGGAGCCTTTAGCACAACAAATTTATGCCTACCAGAATAAGGTAACGGTAACCAGCCCAAACACTATTCCATATGTACCATCTTTGACTGGTATCCTGCTTATTTTTGTTTGTATGGATATTATGGGAAAAAATGGAAAATTTCACAATATAACCAGATCTCACATGCCAAAAATTCCCTAGAGTGTACAAGGTCACTCTTTTTGTAAACACAGGTAACATTGCCAATAAGAGTCCAAAGGATCGTTTTTATTCTTTCATGGTTTAAGGTGATATTTGTACCCACTTGAAACCCTTTATCAAGCACTTCACCCAACGAGAACGTTTCTCCATGTCTCGTTCGGGAGGTTGGTTGTAGGATGGTGGGAGACCATCAATCAATAATAATAATACTGGGCTCTTATATAGCGCTTTATCACACCCCTGGGGGCGTATCAAGGCGCTCGTTGAAGTATGAGACCTATTCCTTTATAGCACCATGTAATGGTTTACAAGATGCTGTGGCGCAATATGCTGCCGATCAAACCAGGAACACCGGGGCGAACCCCTTCTCTTTACGATAAGTGCACTGGGTTCTTTTACGTGCATTACACAACACACGGGACCTACGGCTTTACGTCCCATCCGAAGGACAAAGCAATAATGGTTAAGTGTCTTGCTTAAGGACACAAGTGTCACGACTGGGACTCGAACCCACACTCTGCTGATCAGAAACACCAGAGCTTGAGTTCGGTGTTCTTATCCGCTCGGCCACGACACGCCATAAAGTGTATCTTCCCTTCCCACCACGGTGATGATGAACGTGATGGTGTATTATTAATGTTAGTCACAGATGTATTCTTTATCTCTGTGATTTGGATGGCGGTACAAACTGTCTGGAGCCTTCCAAACTTCTTGATTCGTTGTGCGTGCCATTTAGTCATCAGAGAACTGCTTCATATATATATTGGGAGGACTTTTCCCCTTTGTAAACCCCATCCTCTTCCCCTGTCCCTCGTGTATAATGATAGCAGGCCTTGCACTGTGTCCGAGCTCCCTGGGTGCATCATTAAGACTTTATAGATGAGTTGTTCAGAGTCTCTCGAGTCTGCTCCCGTAAGACAATCCATGAGATGTGAACGTATCTAGGACGGCTTAGGTGTTAATGCGTGGTTGATTGATGGACGAATCTTGGAACTCATTTGCCGTGTCTGACTTCTCGACTGTCAAAATCACATTTTGGTGTGAGCGGCATCTTGGCACAGAAGGGTGCCAGACTATGTTAATTGCTGCACTTTGAGGGCAATGTGATTTATGCGGGGTAGCTGAAAACGAAGACCTCGCGGATAACGGAGGTCAGCGGAATATTTTCAAAGTTGGAACATGCAATTTATCCTGTATACCATGTTTGTGTTGTTATACTACCCTATAGATCTTTATCACGATGCCACTATCTTTGTCATGTTCCCTGTATCCATTAACAGTAATGGATGCTAATATTCATTGTACAAACAGAGAACCAGACTATTTTCCTTCCAGCCTCGGTTTGATTACGTTGATTTGAATGGGAGAAAATCAAGATGGCCGCACCATAATAAAGGTCTATTGCATTAATCACTGGTCATTAGGGCGATTATTCATAGCGTTCCCGATATAGCTCTTGCCTTAGATCCAGGGAAAGCTTTCATGGTTTGGGGGTAAGGTGGGGGGGGGTTCAGGTGTGACCAAGACTCATTTACAGATTTCAGTTTTCTTGTAAAATGTTGGGGGTTAATCTGAATGTACTGGTGCACATCAAACAAATACATCTGATAAAAAGGTGTTTATGGTCTGGTCCCAATTTCATTGAGCTGCTTTAAGCACAAAAAATAGCAAATCACAACAAAATTATGCTTACCAGAATAAGGTTACCAGCCAAACAACCATGTCACATGTACAATTTGTGACAAATATCCTGCTCAATTCCGCTAAGCAAAACAAAATTAATCAATACTTTCTGCTTAAGCAGCTCTATGAAATTGGGCCCTGTTAAGTTTGTCTAAACCATCAGCATGGAATATATAGAAGATTAATGTATGGCTTAATGATGAGGAATTGTCAGGGATGGTTGGCAACCGTGACATTTCACCATCTTGCAAGCTACTTATCTCCCCCAATCGCATTATGGCTTGATTCCCTTCAAATTAAATAATATGTCAAAACTTAACTGAAGACTCTTCATGGGTTGTGCGATGTAACAGTGATATTTTTTTTAACTTCATTTTTCCCCATTCACTGCGAGAAAAAAACCCAGACTGTTTTTATTCGTTTATATATTTATTTTCTACTTGTAATGCCAGGGATGAGAAATGTCAGACTTTTATCTCAATTCAGACTTTTTAAAGTCCACCTGATAAACAAAAAAAATGCTGTACTTTTCTCCAAATAAAATAAGTCATGGTCTACTTGATCTACTTCTCTATATAGTGCTGAGGGTACTGTTCCCAAAAGCTCCTTGGAATCTATTAGTATTAACTCTAGGGGTTTAGCAATTTGTGAAAATGCTATCATTTCAATGTACCTCCTAAGATCCGGATTCCAGTTTCAGATTTTGTTGTCAGCATTGACTCTCATCCCTGTAAGGCCTAACAAACAAACAAAATCGATTTCTGGAATGAAACAAATCCAATTTTTCTCTGTAGATTACTCTTTATATGGGTCTCTTTTTCGTACACGTTTTTCATAAGTTTCTGATGGAAGCCTGGGGCCAAGCAATAATTAAGACCGGGTATAGAGATATGAAAGAAGATACACACATTACTTAAAGATAAAGAAACATCTGTTTTGGAAATTCCCGGATCTTTCTGATACAATTTTTGCCAGCAGGCAAATGTTGTGTTTATTTGTTCCGCCCTGCACGTATCTCATCAGTGGCTTTGATGCATTCACTGACGATAGCGGCGGGAGATATCAGACTAAGCGATTAGGGAATGTTAAATGACATGTGAACGGATCCGAAGACCAGCAAGAAGCGACTGCTATTAAAAAAGATACATGTGATTAATTAATGCGGGGGAAATTGGACCTATCCAAAGGTCATGCAATAGAATATATTCCTTGGGTTGGTTACTTATCGGTTGATCAGATTATATAGTCTGGGTCTGTGGAAAACAAAAACAGTGAAGTCAACTCAAGTAGTATAGGTTTAAGTTTTAAAGATGCTGAAGCATTTCTCTGGCTGTAAAGGTTGGGCCTTTTCGAAACCGGGTCTTCGACTTGGGGCTCTGGCTTTGGCCACCGTCAGCCTATGTGAAGTCCCGTACTGAATGCGCACGTTTTCAGAGTGGCTGACGGAGACCTAGCCAGAGCCTATAAGCCTGAGCCGTGATTTCGAAAAGGGGTCATGACTATAGAGATCCAATCACCGATCTGGGCCCAATTTCATAGAGCTGCTTAAGCACAAAAAGTACTCAGCACAACAAAATTATGCATACCGGAATAAGGCTATCAGCCAAAATAATATGTCACATGTGCAATCCGTTACTGGTATCCTGCTTACTTTGCTTAGCAGAAAATTTTAAGCAATATTTACTGCAGGCCCTGAGCCCAATTTCATAGTTCTGCTTAAGCAGAAAATAGTGCTTAACAATTTTCTGCTAAGAAAAAAAAATGATCAGGATACCAGTCATTTATGATACATGTGGAATTGTATTTTGGCTGGTGGGCTTCTGCTGGTAAGCATTATTTTGTTGCGCTTAGCAACTTTTCGTGCTTTAAGAAGCTCTATGAAATGGGGCCCTATAGAGAGCAGGTCGTGCCAATGCGTGCACACCACTAGACCGCGAAGTCGTCACATGCAAGCGGCGGCCATTTTGAAAGTCACAAAAGAAACGTTGAATACACACAGTGCGTATACCAAATGGGATGTTCTTTGTGAACTAAGGAAGGGATTTTACTCATCAACAATTTTTTCTTTACTCCCACAGCTTGTTTATTGCCCACAATGTTATTGTTACTCCTTTGTGTGTATAGGCCTACTTCTTTTGAAAATTTGCATCAAAACATACACGGAACGCATTGTAATGCGCTATTATGGGAGTTGCAAAATGGCGTCTACTGACTTCAACAACGAACACACGCAATCCGCTATCCAATCGGTATCACTGGGTCCGATGATTAACAGTTCATCTATTAGACAGGCGTGTATGAAGTTTTGTTAATAATTTCAGTTGTAAAAGGAAGATCCGATTGTATTTTCAATAAGATTAAAAGCTGAATTTTTCTGATATGCCTTGCATACATTAAAATGTACAAACAAAGCAAATCGACTAAACAAAACAAATTCTGTATTTCGCCTTTTTCGAATATTTTTCTTTTGCTATTTATCTGTTGGGATGCAATACATAAAATCAGATGAAACACACAAAAGCAAAAGTCAATCCCAATCAACAAATAATTGTTTTAATATTTTTTATTCAGGTCTCTGATGACAAACTTAAATATTACTTTTTGAAAGAAAAATGGTGTTCCAGTCATTGTAATCTAACATCCTTTAAACCGCTATAATTTAATCATTTTATTTTCTGTACAAATTTATCCTTGTTTTCCTTCTACGAATATCTCCTGTAAAAACAAACCAAATTGTTCAAAATATCTGACGACCAATTTCTTGTTGTTGTTATCAAGAAAGGTCAACAGATTCTACTAACTGTACAAACATATTCATAATCATTTTAAGGGGGGGTCTCTCAGTTTGGAAGATAATGTTTCAGCATATTGCATGACTAGAAACGGGCAGGTCATTGATGATATCACTGTTTGCCTAACAGCTCATACTGAAAGTTGATTCTGCGGTTTTGTTTATTTTTATTTTTTTCCCCAGAATCTCATTTTCAAAGGTACACTTTTACATTCTGTGTTGAATACATTAATGTAAAATAGGATTTACGTTTCCTCTTATGAAAAAAACAACAACAATGTGTTCTAGTGTGAAAATGCATGATGACTTTTCCATTTTTTATCATTCAGTAACCGATGTTTTTAAAGCACAATGACAACATTGGTAAATGTCAAAGACCAGTATCCACACTTAATCCAACTATGAATAACAAACCTGTGAAAGTTTCAGCCCAATCAGTCATTGGAGTCACAAGAAAAGAGTGAAAAACCCAATTATATACTTTCACTGTTTTCAAACATCAGGTTTTGGACTCGCGAGATAAAAACTAATTGTTTTACTCATTTCTCAAAAACTGTAGCATTTCAAGCAACTATATTTCAATTGGAGTTTCCCACCATGACCATCTTTATACCATGTAAGTTATGTGTAAATCTGTGAACATTAGTATTTTCACTCTTACCAATGTTGTACAAACCCTTTAAGCGGTAACAATTCCAATATCCCGAATTGTTTGTTTGTTTTTTGGGGGTGGGTTTTTCTTTCCAGTCAAACTCATCAACACTCCACATTGTTTTAGCAAGGTCCTTACAAATTCCTCTTCACTTATGTGTTTGCCAGTGAAGCAAGCAAACCCGGGGTGGCAGTATAGGAAAACAAAGTGACCACAACATAACGAAAGTCAATTAAGTCAAATTGCTGACTCGTCACCAAGAAATAAACTTGTTATTTCCCAAATATCTATTTTTAAACTTTAAAGGGATTGTATACGTTTGGTAAATTGGAACCCATACTGTTTGTTTCAATCCTACATAGTTTCGTAGATATATACCATAAAACTAACCTGTTAAGATTTCATTTCAAAAGGTGGTAGCTTTTTTGAGATATTGCCGAAAATCTTGAGCGGTTATGTCCACGCAGGAAGAATAATCTGCAATTGGAATACACAATCTGAGAAACGTTACTGCAGTAACGCTTCTCAGATTAAATTGTTGTGGATAAAAAGTGATATCTTTTTCCATAACCGCAGTACTTGGAAGTGAACAGTTTCTCATAATGCATTATACTGTCCAAAGCTGCTGTACTCCTTACCAAGTAAGTTTTTATTGCAATTAATTTTCAGAGTCATTACCAAACGATACAGACCCTTTAACGCTGTGTTGGCCTCCACCCTGTTTGAAGTTCAGTTTACCCACATGCAAGCCACACAGCTACAAAACTCCCAACCACTCTCCAATACATGGTACCTCATTAAATCACCCAGAATTGTTGTTTGAAAATTTGTTTTGGTAGTGACAATAATTTTTGAAATGACAAGACTGTAGTGGTATAACGTTGAATGAAAGAGCATTGACAAATTACCCAAATGTGAAACTAAGTGATCATATTCAATAACACTGACGTAAATAAAATCGATCCTACAAAAACGGGCAAATAAACATAAATCCTTTACATTTAACATGTCTTATTATTTCTGCAAGTTACACCCAACATTACAAAAATATACAAAAAACTTGTGGTAAGAACTCAAAAATGTACAAAAATAAAAAGAAAGATACAAAAATGCCGTGACACGTAAACACTGTTTGCATAATACTTCAATATTGCATGGTCAACCCATAACGGACTCCTTTTTAAAGGTACCACCAGAGACTGTAACGTAAAATTAAAACATACTTTGAGAAAGAATCACGAATTATTATTTGATAATTATATACATCTCGCTAAACTTTTGAAATATTTATTAATTTATTCCCAAATCGCAAATGAGCTGTTGAAATTGTGCCTGGTTTTGTTATCTCAAAATTTTCTACCATAAAGCTTTTTGCATTAGGCTTTGCTCTTTGTATTGAACGGTGTTAAATTATTTTTGGGAAATCGATTTCAGCGAACCTTTTTGGGGTTATGGGAAAAGGGCATTACCATAAAACCAAGCAAATAACTCAAACTATCCATCACCCTTGATACATGCCAATCAAAATAACAACTCTTTTTGATCTATCTTAAATTTTTCGGATTTCTGCAAAGAGCAGAGTAACACTCTCTACTCTATAAAAGGCCCAACCTCCTCCCCTAAAACACCAGACTCTACACTGCAAAAACTGGGGGTGTTAAAATTGACACCATGGGTGTTGTCACATATAGATACACACAAAAAAATCAAAATTTACATCTTAGGGTGTTAAAATAACACTAATTTCTACCACTTACAGTGGTGTTATTTTAACACCCTTGATGTTAATTTTGATTCTCTCTTGGGTATCTATATGTGACAACACCCATGGTGTCAATTTTAACACCCCGGTTTTTGCAGTGTATTCGAATGCAGACAGTTAATGGTCCTCCTTAAAGAGATTGTATACGTTTGGTAATTGGAACCCACTGTTTGTTTCAATCCAATATAGTTGTAGATATATACCATAAAACTAACCCGTGAAAATTTCATTTCAAAAGGTGGTAGCGTTTTTCAGATATTGACGAAAATCTGGAGCGGTTATGTCCACGCAGGAAGAATAATCTGCAATTGGAATACACTATCTGAGAAACGTTACTGCAGTAACGCTTCTCAGATTCAAATTGTTGGGGATAAAAAGTGATATATTTTCCAATAACCGCAATACTTCGAAGTGAAAAGTTTCTCAAAATGCATTATACTATCCAAATTTGCTGTACTTCTTACCTATTGCCATTCATTTTAGAAGTCATTACCAAACGTATACAGACCCTTTTAAGTCAAACATCCATGCAGAAAAAAAGTAGCAGATGCAATTGATGTATTTCACATTCACTGTAAATCCTTAATGATAATGGCGTCTTCGTGATCACGATACCCAAGCTTCTTGGAAATACTAACAGCTCTGTCATAAACTATCCCCTCGTAAAACTAAAAGGACGAACATCATTCCTGGGATTTACGGGTCACATTTTAGTGGAGACGCACTCCTTATAAAGTACAACAACCAAATGACATTTACATGGAAATGAAAAGTGTTGCCACAATTTAGAAGAACAAAATCCAAGTAATTTGCTGTTTTGTTTTTAGTTTTTTCCATCATCTATAGGAAATGACTATGGTTAACTGATGCCAAAGGTTAATTTCACTACACAACATTTCCCAGAAAATGAACAACTTTCAAGAATTTGAGCATTCCGGCCCCTTCGCTCATCCCAAACAATATTTACCTCTGCTATACAACCCATGACCCATGACCCATACCTCACCAGAATCAAATCCATCTATGGATTTTGTTAGATAATTGTCATTGACCGATGTACTCGACAGCTGTATAGTACATTATTACTCGAGTCCCAAGGTTTAGCTGTTGAGTTTAGTTGGATTTGTCAGCTGTAGATAAGAGAGTCATCCCAATGTGTAAACCATCTTCTTTCCTGGTGTTTTCAAAACATGGTGATGTTTTTAATAAGAGCATTCCCCAAGCCTAATATCCTAGACATGTCACTTTCATTCACAATCCTTCAATCCATTAGGATAATCATTTTTTCACTCATCATGCCGTCTGATATTTGATCCTCATCCCGAAGCAACCCTTCCATTTCTTGGAAGCTAATGCTGCGTAAGCATTACATACGAAGTGCGGACCGGAGAACAAAAGAGGTCCACACAAGGCAGGGTTTTGAAGCCCTATGTGGACTTACACACGTCCACACAAGGTTTTCACCTGTGTTGAAGAATAGGATTTTACCAAAGTGTCAGAACAAAGGAATGTCCACAGAGCGACTGCAACACAAACATGTGTGAACCATTCTGCCTTTGTGGCAACAGTCAGCATTGACCTTATGCACGTGACGTCATTTGAGTAGGGCGCCCTCGCCTAGAGGTCAAAAAGAGGCTGTTCATTGGCCAAGTCCTGTGCGCCGCGCGTACAAATCTGCCCGTTTCTATTATTGCGTCATCAGTTTACCTCTAAGATGGCGGCTTGATGACGTCAAATGCATAAGGTCTATTGACATTGAACGTGGAGAGACTCTATTCATGTCTTGGTATTTTGTTCTATTAAAGTTAGTTTTACTTTCCTTGCATGTATTGCATGTATTTTATCATGCAAACTAAACGAACCCAAACCATGTTATACTAAACCCAAATTAAGCTTAAACATCCAGTCGCAAATTTTGCTTCTTTTTGTTGTTGGAGATATCACCACCGCATTCTGCAGAAATTAATATCTGCAATTATACAACATCTATAAATACATGTTTTTACATTCACTGGTCCGTTTGTTTTTTTAATAGATCTTTTAGATAAAAAACTCAGTAGGTATAGCATGCGTAAATCATAACTGTCCAAAGGATTCTATTTTGTTGTGTACCCTGTTGGTGAGAATCATTTCAGTTTTTAAAAACAAAAACCGTTTTTTTTATTTTTACACGACAACTTCACCACCTAATTTGCATTTCATCCGACCAATCAAATAGCTTGAAATTAGACCTTTCCTTTCCATATTTAAATTAGCTGTATATTAACAAAGATGTTGATGACTTGAAGACGTCCGGTAACTTTAAACTGTACATTGTTTGCAGTAGTCAGCATGCGTTTAGACGTGTCGATGACTTATAAACTTTATCCACCAAAATACAAAACTGGTGGCTCATAATTTGTTTTCTTTTCCAATTCATACAAATTGCACTTGTTTTTGGTAATAAATGTTTGTTCCAAAAATATGGTATTGAGGATATAGTTCTTGATAATGATGACTCGCTTTTCCAAAACAAAAAGGAGTACTGTTCTTAGAGTCAAGGCACTTATCGATTGTTTGAAAACAGTTTTTTTAGCTAGTGATGACTGACTGGTGGGACAATTACTACCTCGCCACCGCTACTCGGCCGCCATATAAGTGTTTGTGCGTTGTTTGCATTGGGTGCACGTAGGGCTTCGGGCGGGGCCACCTCATTCTGCCACGGTTCCAGAATATGTGGCTGCTCCTGGATAATGGGATCCAGGAGCTGAGCTCTCCGTCCCAGCGGCTGCGTCTCATCCACAGCGATATTGATCCTCATCCTCCACTTGATCGTCCTCAAGACAAACTTCTGTCCCGTGGTTTTGTTCATGGCGATGAGCCAGACAGTGAAGCTCTGGTCTCGGGCTAGTTTGGTCAGCCGCACCTGGTGGCTGTTCCGCACGGGGATGTCCCACGTTATGGACGGGTGGAAGTTGTCGTTCATACGCAGGTGGAATGTGCTGTAGCATGACGTAGGTCCTGGGATGGTGGCCACCTCCGTGGTGCAACCGTACCAGGGATAATGTTTGCCGTCCGAATCGCTGACGAAACGTTGCTGGTTGGTCTTCAGCGAGGGTATTTCCCAACTGGATCTATGGGAAGCAAACAAAAAGAACCAAATGTAAGACATTTTGAAAACAGACAATTTTCTGGGTACCCTTACATAGGCCAACAAGCAGACATTTTCGATGGGGTGGGATGGAAGCAGGGGCAAAGACATACTTTTAGAAGTTTTATTTCTTTATTTATATTTATCTTTATTTAAACAAATTATTTATTTATTTATTTTGTTTGTTATTTTTTGTATGGTTTTTTGTTTGTTTGTGGGGTTTTTTTTTTTTGGGGGGGGGGGCTATTTATTGTACCGTATATCAGACCATTCATTTGTGTCTTTATTCGATCTGATTTTATTCGATATCTTTATTTATGCATGTATTTTATATATATTTTTGGGGGGAGGCAAAAGGGGGTTCCCGCCCACCTGCACCCCCTCTGGTTACGCCACTGCCAACACGGTAGCATAAGTGTCGCAACTTTATACAACTGTATCCTCTACATACAGATTACATCCTTCTTATTTGCCATATGCCCCCTCCCTTTTTTAAGCGACCTCCCCATTGATTCTGCACATAAAAATCAATCTTAGGACGACCTCGGTTTGTTCGATCACATAGATTCATTTCAAGTCCTCGCTGGTTACGCTCAAATCACACACCCTAAGAAATGCATGCTTGAAACAACATGGACACACATTCTTAAGATATGCATCCCTGGTGGAGATTCTATGTTCTTTCCTTTGTCCCTATACTTAACATCCTCCAGTTGACTTTGTGCACAAAATTCCTTATAGTGTATCCCTCTCTTTAGAATTTACCCTGAGGAGACCATCTACTCCCTGAACAAGGAGAAGAAACATATGCTGGAAACAATATGGACACACATTCTCAAAATTTGCATCCCTGTGGAGACTCTATTGTTCTTTCCGTTGTCCCTCTATATACTACACCCTCCCGTAGACTTTGTGCACAAAATTCCTTATGGACTATTCCCCTCTTTAAAATTCCCCTGTGGAGTGTGATGGGCACCATCTACTCCCTAAATCACGAGGAGAAGTACATGCTTGAAACAATATGGACACACATTCTCAAAATGTGCATCCCTGTGGAGACTCTATTGTTGTTTTCTGTCCCTGTACTAAACAACCGCCCGTAGACTTTGTGCACAAAATTCCTTGTGGACTATCCCCCTCTGTAGAATTTACCCTGTGGAGACCACCTACTCCCTAAATCACGAGAAGAAATACATGCTTGAAACAATATGGACACACATTCTCAAAATATGCATCCATGTGGAGACTCTATTGTTCTTTTCTTTGTCCCTCTATATACTACACCCTCCCGTAGACTTTGTGCACAAAATTCCTTATGGACTATTCCTCTCTTCAGAATTCCCCTGTGGAGTGTGATGGGCACCATCTACTCCCTAAATCACGAGGAGAAATACATGCTTGAAACAATATGGACACACATTCTCAAAATATGCATCCATGTGGAGACTCTATTGTTATTTCCTTTGCCCCTGTGCTTTAAGGCATCGTACACGTTTGGTAATGACTCTGATAAATAATGGCAATAAAAACTTACTTGGTAAGAAGTACAGCAGCTTTGGATAGTATAGTGCATTTTGAGAAACTTTTGACTTCGGAGTACTGCCGGTTGTAGAAAAATATATCACTTTTTATCCCCCAAAACATTTGAATCTGAGAAGCGTTACGCATAACGCTTCTCAGATAGTGTATTCCAATGCAGATTATTCTTCCAGCGTGGACATAACCGCTCCAGATTTTTGGCAATATCACAAAAACGCTACCACCTTTTGAAATGAAATTTTCACAGGTTAGTTTTATGGTATAAATATACAACTATATGGTTTGAAACAAACACTAGGCTCCAATTACCAAACATGTACGATGCCTTTAACACCCTCCCATAGGCGTGTGCACAAAATTCCTTATGGGCTTTCGCTCTCTGTAGAATTCCCCTGTGGAGACATAATTGTTCCAATTGTCGTTGGTATCCACAGGTAGCCATTACAGGGGCATAGTTACACTACTCAAGTACACGCTGAATGGGAGAACATGCCATTCAGCATTTCTATCCTCAGTAAAATCCTTAGTACTTGAATATTAAACAAAAGGAAGACTAAGTTATTGGAGACCAAGTTAATATAGACACTGTGATAATTTATGATATTTATGTAAGACTATATTAGTACTGTGTCCGTATAGAGTTTCTACATCCATAAAATACAGCAGTTGATATCTTCAAATTAAAAACACTCATGTAATTGGTTGTGTGTGTGTGAGAGAGAAACAACATCACATAAATTTAAAATCCCACATAAATTTGAAACCTCGCGTAGGTGACATTTTAACAAGTCTGTTTATGTCAACTTAGATTTCGTTTTAACAGATGTTAATTTTGCATCGGGGATAAAGAATATAATTTGTTGTTTACCCTTACACCGATGTGTATTAAGCACTGTATACTCAGTACTTTCCCGAGTTCTGTTGATTTTTTTTCTTCTTCACAGAACTCGGGAAACTACTGAGCATACAGTGCTTAATACACAAGGGTAAAGAAACAAATTATATTAGATTTTGTTATTTAGAAATATAACCTCTTTCAAAGTGTACCCAGAGCATTATTATATTATGCACCGTATCTCACTGCTGTGCAGAAATCTTAAGTATGTGTAGAAGACGTATGTGTGGAAGAGCACCACAAGACATCTTGGACCCACAGGCAAACAGACTTAGTCTAAAATTCAGGTCAACGAATACATCGACGCATACCGTCGCACTCCGATCAATACAAAACTATGGAACCTACAAGACCGTAGTGGTCATGTATGGGGGAAGAACTGTTCAATAACAGACACTAAGCAAACTAGTAAAGAGGCTATCACTCTATAGGCTGGCATATCAATACATTAGCACGCAGTGTTTACCGTGTATTACTCAAAGGAATTACCGGTGGCCTTTGGGAAACCCCGTATAAAAAATATGAGCTATACTACACTGCTGAGTATACACAGGGACGGACGGGTTGTGTAGCGTATCGTATATCTCAACGCAGTTGAATTGAATTCGATTTCTGAACGGTAAAGGGGCTTGAGTGTGTCATGACATTTGAATGTGGTAGGGAGTCAGATAATGCATGGAGGTATGTTTAAAGGCATCGTACACGTTTGGTAATTGTCAAAGACCAGTGCTCTCACTTGGTGTATCCCAACATATGCATAAAATAACAAGCCTGTGAAAATTTGAGCTCAATTGGTAATTGAAGTTGCAAGAAAATGATGAAAGAAAAAACACCCTTGTTGTACAAATTTGTGTGCTTTCAGATAGGAATAAAAACTTCTTGCAAGAACTTTTATTATTTTAGTGAGAAATTACCTCTTTCTCAAAAACTACGTTACTTCAGAGGGGGTCGTTTCTCACAATGTGTTTTCTATCAACAGCTCTCCGTTGCTCGTTACCAAGTAAGTTTTTATGCTAATATATATTTTGAGTAATTACCAAACGTGTACAGTGCCTTTAAGGCTCGCAATATGTTACACTGCAAAAACGTGGGTGTTATAATTGACACCATGGGTCTTGTCATATAGAGATACCAAACAAAAAATCAGAATTTACAACATAGGATGTTTAAAATAACACTAATTTCTGCCAACACAATTACGTTGGTGTTATTTTAACACCCTATAATGTTAATTTTGATTCTCTCTTCGGTATCTACATGTGACAACACCCATGGTGTCAATTTAAACACTGCAGTTTTTGCAGTGTATTTATGCTTGGATTGGAGCACAAAAAACAACAGAATTACCTCCACGATTCACATTTGAAACTTCGAAATCACAAAGCAAGGAGATGGTAAATCACATATAATTTTAATCAATGTTTTTTTGTCTTTTAAAAAACAATTATGGCACTTGTATTTTGACAACAAGGAAGAACTTAGATCTGTTGATTCTTTGCATGCTTATAATCTCCCTTATCAATTCTTTCCAGCCGTTTCTCTTTTTGAATTCAAAACATCGCTCAAACCCAGCTCTTCCAGGCTAATTTTGTTTTGCTTGCACTTATTTCCTTCTCGTTCTTTCCGTATTGATGAATATTGTCGTGTTATTTGTTGTAAAGCGCTATGTAACATTTTGCGTGAGAACGCATGATACACTCTTAAAAACTCCCGGGTCTTAATTGGGTTCCAGGTCCCAGGGGGCACTGACCCATTTCTGGGTCAGTGTGACCCGGAATCTGTGTCAAAATGACAAAGAAATGGGTTAAACTGACGCAGAATCCGAGCTAAAATCTCATTTTTAAAACTAGTTTTCGGGTAAGCCTGACCCAGAAATGGGTCAAGTCCCCTTGAGACTCCGGATCCGGGTCGACTCTGACCCGGAAGAATCTAGATTGTAAGTGCTAGCTTGGATTATTATAATTAGTATTAAACGCTTGTCCTTTATAAGATTCTATGACAACATGACTTGTATACCAGGAAGCCTTGGTCCATATAAAACATTCACTCACTAGCAACCCCCCCCCCCCCCAACACAAATCCACTGATCCAACTATATTCAACAACCCTTTTCAAATGACTTCGCAGCATACATTGGAAACATAATCTTGTGAATTATTGAATCCTGAATACCTTGAACAGTGTTGGTTTCATTTTAAGTGTTTATGTTGAGGGTGGCTGGCAGTCAACATCATTTGGCTTCATTGACTGCAGACCACAAGGTGTTACAAAACATTTCTATAGGCATTTCGAAAAGCTGGCAACTGCTCAACTTTTAATTAAAATCTGCCACGTATTTCTGAACACTCTTTATGCTGGTGGATTAATTTCACACATGTAGAATTTACATTAAAGACGTGCGGAGTGCATGTCACCCAAAGTGCAAACCAATCGAAGAGAGAAGCTTCATTGAAACCACACTTAATAATGAATGATGAATGACATTGACAAATGTACACCTGAGACAATGAATGCTCTGTCTAGAACAAAAACCAAAAGGTTCATCGACCAAGTATGTTCATGAAGACAGCCTTAACAGACTGGTTGAAACGTCAAGAATTAAAGCAATCATAACTCATGAGATATCTCTATATGCGTTGCTGTGACAATATCTTCCTTATAGGCTAAAAGCTCAAATCTATAGAATAGACACAACTATGAACGTGGCTGTGACATTATCTTCCATTATTGCCTATACAAGCTGGGCCCAATTTCATAGAGCCGCTTAAGCAGAAAATAGTGCTTAAAATTGTACAAGTGACATGATATTTTGGCTGGTACCCTGACTCTGGTAAGCATAATTTTGTTGTGCTTAGCTACTTTGTGTGCTTAAGCAGCTCTATGAATTTGGGCCTGGAGTATAAAGACAAATATGAACACTTCGTGTGGCTGCTAAAGCGTTGATGCAAGCATTACAGTTCATGTGTAAATCTCACTTGTTATGAACTTCATTCGTGTTTTGAAAAGGTTGAGGAAGCTTGCATCGTATGACTAACCGCGGATACGTGACAATATCAAGAGGAAGGCTTAATTTCCTGTAAGTTAGTATTTCTCATTGTGTTTGGCTTGAGACAACTGACTTGCCAAATACTTACTCACCTAGCCTCACCTAGCCTCATCTCGAGGAGTTAACTAGCCTCGTCTCAAGGAGTTAACTGCCAGAAAACTAGACATCCCTTACTCACATAGCCTCATCTCAAGGGGTATAACTGCCATACAAATTAGACATCCCTTTCTCACCTAGCCTCATCTCAAGTCGTTAACTGCCATACAAACTAGACATCCCTTATATCCTCATCTCAAGGAGTTAACTGCCAGACAAACTAGACATCCCTTACTCACATATATAGCCTCATCTCAAGGGGTATAACTGCCATACAAATTAGACATCCCTTTCTCACCTAACCTCATCTCAAGTCGTTAACTGCCAGACAAACTAGACATCCCTTACTCACCTTGCCTCATCTCAAGGGGTCAGAACTGCCAGACACTTGTCTTTTGATTATCACTTTCGAAATAATCTCCAGTTTCTGTGTGTTCTCATGCTTTGCAATAATAAGAAAAAAAAACAAAAAGGTTTCCTTGTGCCTTTATTTTTTTTTTTTTTTTTTTTTGGCATTGAGAGCTTTATTTATACACTTACCCCATGTTTTATCAAGTGATACTATAGACAAATAAAAGTAGTGGCTAGCAAAACCATGCATAGTATTCAATGCTTTACGACATAGCCTCATCTCAAGGGGTATAACTGCCATACAAACTAATCACCCCTTACTCACCTTGCCTCATCTCAAGGGGTCAGAACTGCCAGACACTTGTCTTTTGATTATCACTTTCGAAATAATCTCCAGTTTCTGTGTGTTCTCATGCTTTGCAATAATGAGGTAAAACCACAAAAGGTTTTCCTTGTGCCTTTATTTTTTCCGGTTTTTATTTGTTGGCATTGAGAGCTTTATTTATACACTTACCCCATGTTTTATCAAGTGATACTATAGACAAATAAAAGTAGTGGCTAGCAAAACCATGCATAGTATTCAATGCTTTACGACTACAGTGACGCCAAAGCTGTATAATGTTTAATTTAATAAAAAAAAAGTAGGCATTTAACTTCTCTGCTAATCTGTTGGTTACCCCCATTTTCTGTTTTCCTATAGCCACAGAAAAATTGAATTCCGCACAAAGTTATGTGCGCTTGGTAATTTGATATTTTTAACCTGAAGTATTTTTTCTGCCCATCCGCACATACCTCAGACATCAGGTAAATACGCAGATACCTATAACAGTATCTATACAAATAAATTATATCTGCCAGCAAACTCCCCGGCCCGCCCGAGTGTGCCTGTACCACACGGCATTACACCGAAGGCCAGTGCGTATTCGAAATGCTATCAGGAACCAAACACGGCCTTGCTGCGGTTTGCCAAGCCAGCTGCAATTAGTGTTATTACCAACCAAAGCCGTATACGCGTTTCAAGACGTAAAAAACCAACCGCTCTATTGAATTATACACGTTACGAGATTAGACTGACTGACCCGCTTGCGTCAGCGGCAATATCATCTTACGAGAAGCTTATATACATGCAGACTATAATTTTAATCTATATTAAAGAAAAACACTGGTGTACGATTAAAACTGCTTCTTTGTTATCAACTCTCGAAGGCATTGGTGTAGATCTATACCTGCGATTGAAGCAGACAACAAATTTTAAAAAAGATATCAGGAACTGAATTTGAAAATGTAATTACTTACATATTGACCAGATATACTGATGTGACGTCAATGTGACGTCATATGTTGCTGAGCAAAGTAAACGTACTCATTTATTTACGCGTAAATCAATTGGGAAATTTACTGTATTTTCATATCAAATATTCAAGAATGTTTTCAAGAATTAGGTATTAATTAAATTTGTTGCAAGGATAATGTTTCCATTGATTTATAATTTTTTCAAAGATCTGGGCTAAATTTGATGGCTCTGCTTACCGCCGAATTCTGCGTTTTCGGTCACCATTCTTTGCTCACAGGGCAAGCGCCGAATTTCTACGTTAGCTGTGTAGGCGAAAATGCAGTAACGTGGAGCAGGAACGCGCACAAGTAAACAACATTTCCCTGCTAATAATGTGAAATACATTTGACGTAATCGCAGAATTGACACTGCTTCCGTAAGCACCGATTCTTTGCTTACGGTAAGCAGAGCCATGAAATTTGCCCTGGTTTCCTTAGCTATGTTTTAAAAGGTTATACGTATAACTTCGTTATACATTTATTTTTATTTTTAAACCCTCGTTTTACAGCTTGTGATGGATATTTGCATTTGCGCAAACAGGATGCCGTTCATTTCTATGATTGTAGACACATAACCTCCCTCATTACCGGAGTTCTATTTTAGGTATCACACAAATTACTGCCACAATAAAAAATACTTTAAAAACATCGTCAAGCCCATGTCTTGAAAGACCCCAACCTCGTCAGAAATTACACAAAATATATTTAGAAAACCTTGTAAAGTGCACTTCAAATGAACGATGATGCCGTTAAGGTTCTTGAGGAGTTTTTCTTGTTCCAGAAAGAAAAGAAAAACATTATGATGGGAATTGTTGAAACATTTCCAAAGTGGTGTTTGTCCATGAATCTAAATACTTGGATGCATTAACAGGCAGTTTGCCAGGGAAATGTATTTCCGTCTTAATCTATCATGGATAATGAGGACTGGAGACCTCATCATAAGAGTTGAGAAACTTCAACTCGTCTAAAAGTGAATCACTCGAGAACCATAAGCTATTTTAATATATGGCGGACACATTACTATAACACTGTTTGGTTTGGGTAAATTTGTCTGTATACACCCAAATCCTACAGTGCACTCCTATAGTGTCCACCATATCTCAAAAAGGCTGTAGAGAAAGGGACGCAACACTGTCCGAATGTCATTTTACCTGGGCACCAGGTGCGGGCTTAAGGTGTGAAGCAGATCAAAATAACAAACTGTGAGACCATGAGCTCCATTTACTCCGCGGAGACACATTTCCCTCGAAAGCTTCGCGAGGAAATAGTACATGTCATCAATAATTGGCTAGATTCAACATGGTGCGGTGAAATTGGTGGCATGAATAGTAAATGGAGAATGAATACTGATGACTGGGGAATGAACGATTTCTGTGTGTGTGTGTGTGTGTGTGTCGATCCTGTGTAGCGTATTCAATTTTCCAAATTGTAATCTATAGAAAATGTGTTGTAGCAGACAAAAAGGAAGTTACAATTAACTCAAATTCCCGCTTCATCAAAGTAAGAAGGGGCTTCATAATTATCAACGAACAATCATCGGGGATTGACATCAATCAAATTCTGGACTTCAATATAAACTAATTGGATATGATTTAAACATGAATCACTTTTTAGGTATCGTCTGGTCTATGTCATGAACAAGTAAATGAGATATCAGTTTACACACTGATTGAAACACGGACTACTATAAACTTCAATAAAATTGGATTAAAAACTTGCATTTCTGAACCGATTATCGGCGAACCTTTGTGATCAGGGATGATTTATGATGTCATCTCTATAACTCTATTATCATAAATTAATTCAGTTTCAATTTCGATTCATAGAATTGCCACAGCCGGATATATCAACTTCCCAGGTTTTGTTTGTCTTTTCGAAATTTCCTAATTGATTTTGCCGTTCTTAAAAAAAAAAGTTAAATTAATATTTATTTCCTTCCCCCTTTCCCCCTCCCCCCCCCCCCAAATGTGGACAGGGAATGATGCTATACTTCAGCTGTACTACCCTGAATGAAACCACATTACCAAATTTAGTACCAAGGAATGTGTAGCCCTTGGGTCTGGAATACCCTGTAGACGTTGGAAACTATATTTATTTATTTATTTATTTATTTATTTATTTATATATGAAAACATATCTATACAGGATACATATCAACTCAAAGGCTGTTTTACATTATATGATCCTGTTAAAAAGAGAACAATTTAAATCCAAGAAACAAGCAAAAAATACAAACAAGTGAAAACCCTAGCAAGAAGAATAAGGGAAAAGACCAATACATGAGACGTAAATTAAAAAAAAATTGACATTAAAAAATGTTCTGAATAGAACTTTTTAAAGTTTTGTTTTAGTGGCTCGTATGATCAATAACACTACAATCTCATACCTAGTTCAACTCGTAATTTCCTACTTGTCCAGCCAGCCCTTTAGAGAAATTTAATAATGATGCCTCCCCGCAATGAAACCTAAAACTGATATAAAAATAAACTTCCAACAGTCTTCCGTCTATTATTTGGTTTTTACCCTTACCGATGTGTGTTAGCACCGTATACTCAGTATTTTCCCGAGTCCTGTGAAAAACGAATCCACAGGCATATGAATACTCGGGTGGGACTTGGGAAAGTACTGAGTACAGTGCTTTGAAGACATCGGTGAAAGGGAAAAATTCAAATAATATTCTTTATCCCCGATCCAAAAAAATATTCTGTCTGCGTTGAATTTCCTTAGCTGGAGTATCCATGGTATAGGTATACTCTCCCGTATCAAAACAGTCGAAGACTAGCGGCGAGTTTATTCAGTGTACTCATTAACCCGTGTATAGACATGGTTTATATTTAGACGCGATGAGTGACAGTAAGTACACACATGTGCCGCTCATTTATTCATAATATGAATGGTAAGCCAAACAAGCACACAAACTGCAGAAAGATGGAATAACATTTACCATTATAATGCGATTATTCGTCTACTAACTTGATTGCGAAATACTTAGCCCCGACAGGAAGTCCTTTATAAATTTCTGCAGCACTGAGCATGTGGCAAACAGAATCAATGTATAAGAAGTGACAACAAAGCCACTCAATTTAATGTTCAAACTAAGTTAGTTCAAACGAATGCACCCTTTTTCTTCTTTCTTTTTTGAGATGTGTGTTTTTATTTAATATCCTGGTCCCAATTTCATAGAGCTGCTTAAGCACAAAAAGTAGCTAAGCACAACAAAACTGCTTACAAGAATAAGGTTACCAGCCAAACTACTATGTCACGTGTACAATTTGTTACTGGTATCCTGCTCATTTCTGCTTAGCAGACAATTGTTAAGCAATAGTTTCTGCTTTAAGCAGCTCTATGACACTGGGCCATGGCTGCAAGCCGCTCAGTGATTTGATTATAATCTCGACCAGTCTTTGAGTTTTGTTCAAATAGTAATGTCGTATTATTTGAATAATTTCATTGGTAGGTTGACCACAACACCTCACTACAACCGCATCCTTATTGATTACACTGAAATCTATAGGTTCTTAAAGTAGTCTTTTTCTGACTACTGAGAAGAAACAAATACGAGCCTACCTTCTTCGTTCAACCTTAAAATAAACCCCAAATCAGCCATCGTAGCGTTTTGATTGTTTTCTTCTCAAATCAAGTAAAATATATTTATTGCAATAAGAATGAAACGCATACCAAGTTATGCATAGAAACTTGGATAAATAATGGGGTTTTTTCTCGTATCACCACACAACTACGATATTTTCTGGAAGTGGATTTTTTTTTATAAAATCGAACTCCGCATTGTTAACTCGCTTGTTAAATTTGAGGTTTTTCTTTTTCATTTTTACATGTTTACATTTTGTTTTCTTTGTAAGAAGAGCCGTTAATTGTGCTGATCAAGGGTCGCATCACGCAACATTGTATACACCATAAAGCGTTTATAACTGCATAGGCCTATAACGCAAGTCAATAGCACTAGTTTATTAAATCATTATTTACTGATATTTATGACTTGTTCACCTCTGAACACAAAAGATCACTTCTGTATAGCTTTCGATTTAACTCTTTGTAATGACACTGGTCAATTTTAATAACAAGCAAACATTGACCATGGTGTATTTAGTTGACCTGCCTTGCTGTCTAACAACAGCGTGGATGTAAACATATTGTGAACATCTGTATTTACAATATATACAGGCAGGCATTGACAAAGGCCTAAAATCCTGCGAGTTTGCACGGTGCGAATAGTGGGGGAAATATGGTGTGTTAATAGTTTCTGACACAATGGTAGAATCGAATATACAAGTATATTTGGAACCCTTTATACAGGAGTCTAATTATTGTAGCTGAACCCATTGGCAAGGTTGTTTCTAACAAGATGGTCAACTAGTTAGACCAGTGTCAATTAGACCGGTGTCAAATCGAGTAGTGTCATTATAACAGAGTTAATCAAAAGCTGCCTCGAAGTGGTTTGACACAAGTATCTTGGAGTATACTTTATACAACATTGAGCAAATGTGGTATAATTGTAACCTGTAGTAGTAGCCATTTATGTGCTGTCTCGTGATGTAGCAACAAATCATCGTCCACCATTTTGCCCTGAAACTGTCTTTTCAAACTCCATTGTGAATATTTATGACCAGCTGCTTCTGTCATCGCATTTTGAGAACAAAAAGACAGACAAAATACACCTAATATAAAAAATATACATGTATATCCTATTAAAGGAAGGGTATACCCTTTGGTAATTACTCCAAGAATTAATGACCATAAAAACGTACTTGATAAGAGCACTGGAGAGCTGTTGATAATATTATAAAACATTGTTAGAAGCGAACTCCTTTGAAGTAATGTGGTTTTCGAGAAAGAGGTTATTTTTTCACCCACAAAAATTTGAATCTGAGAAAGGCTTCAGGCATGAAGCCTTTCTCAGGCATCTGAAAGCACACCATTCTATGCAACGAGGATGGGTTTTTTTCTTTCATTATTTTTTTGCACTTTCGATGACCAATAATTGAGCCCACATTTTCGCAGGTTTGTTAGTTCATGCAAATGTTGGGATACACCTAATGAGGGTATACCCTGCCGTTAAACATTCCCCATGTGTGACTGGATTGCTGTCAGTCAAGAATTGCAGATGCTCTTCCATTCCCGTGGAGTGTCAGCTTAAAGGGGCGCAATGCCTTCGGATTGGGCGCTGTGGGCTATAACAAGCGTTTGTTATGAAATGAATATGGTTGGTAAGATGTTTTAAAAGTAGAATATAATGGTTCACATAAATATCTCTTGAACTTGTCTGGTTGTTTTGTTTGATTTCAAGAAAGTACACGGTCCGCTATTTTTTAGAGCCAAATTATCGAATCCTCAAAATGGCGGACCGTATGTTCCAGTGGTTGTATTTCAAAAGGCAAATTTATGGGTTTTTTAATCACTACCGGTACTCACTAATTACAAAATTTGTGTATGAACAATTCTTGAAAAGGACAAGGAGCAATTCCAAACAGCAACATTTTGAAAGATTTAAAGGCAATGTGCCCCTTTAAAGGCACTGAACACGTTTGGTAATTACTCAAAATATACATATTAGCATAAAAACCTACTTGGTAGTGAGAGCTGTTGATAGTATAAAACATTGTGAGAAACGACTCCCTCTGAAGTAACGTAGTTTTGAGAAACAGGTAATTTCTCACTAAAACATTTGATTCTGAAAAAGACTTTAGGCCTGAAGCCTTTTTCAGGCATCTGAAAGCACACAAATTTGTGCCACAAGGGTGTTTTTTCTTTCATTATTTTCTTGCAACTTCGATGACCAGTTGAGCCTAAACTTTCAAAGAGGTAATTTCTCACTAAAATATTTGAATCTGAAAAAGACTTCAGGCCTGAAGCCTTTTTCAGGCATCTGAAAGCACACAAATTTGTGCCACAAGGGTGTTTTTTCTTTCATTATTTTCTTGCAACTTCGATGACCAATTGAGCCTAAACTTTCACAAGTTTTTTATTTTGTGCATATGTTGGGATACACCAAGTGAGAATACTGCATGGTCTTTGACAATTACCAAACGTGTCCAGTGCCTTTAGGCATCCCAGACATAGTTACTGCTTGTTATACGCTGCAAAAACTGGGGTGTTAAAATTGACACCATGGGTGTTGTCACATATAGAAACCGAAGAGAAAATCAAAATTAACATCACAGGATGTTAAAATAACACCAATGTAATTGTTTTGACAGAAATTAGTGTTATTTTAACACCCTTTAGTGTAAATTTGGATTCTCTCTTCTAAATATCCATATATTTTGGAGTCGTTTCAACACGGCGCTTTTGAACAACTCCTTTTCAACTCCCTGGTCTGATCGAAACGTACGAAGATCGATTTACCTTTTGCTGTCTTGACACCAACTAATGAATTAATTTGATAATAAACTCATTACCATGCCCACTGTGCTCTCCTCATTCATTAGCCTTGATCAATGTATAGATTTACTGTTAAATATAATCATAATGACGTGTCGAAATATGCAATGTAACGAATTTACATTCATGAATAATTCATATCCGTTTCTAGCGCCAGAAAGTAACGCTCGTGCCGACTTGAATGTGATTAGTTGGTAAAAACGTAGTTCATGTTTGGTGGTCTATACCTCTGCCTCAGATAAATTATTTATTCCTCTGAATATTTTAAGAGTTAATTCATAGCCAAGTATTTTGTACTGTTGAATCATCATGTTCTATAATAGTAGAGCGAGTGATTGTGGCAAACGCAATGCACACGTACTACACGTTCCAAAATGCAGCAGTGGCCACTCAATTTACGTGGCCTGAATTAATAGGCGATGTTTAATTTATTATTCATCGACACAATGTTCCTTTGGGCAATAAAAGAACAAATTGCTAAATTGTCGGGCAGAGTTTTGTAAGTGAGTAGCGAACTAAGTTGAAATGGCCCCAACGGGCTCCGCAGCGCGCTAGTCAAGACTTTCACCCTCTGGTTCAAGTGGCAAGCGTTTCCTGTTTTCGGTATCGACCGTTTTAAAAAACACCCATATGCCTTCATTTGCCCCGATCGCTTTTAGTTCTATAACGTTTTACTGGATATTCGGCAGATAAAATTCTTCTCATTTTGTCATCCCTGAAGAAATATTGATTTGATGTGTCTTAATGTATTTATGAGTTTGGAGTACAGCCCCCCCTTTTTTTTAAATGTTGGCATGGGGAAGTATTATTATAACAAAACACAAGTAGTGTAGCCACGGTTCCCGGCCATGTGCTTAGGCTAAGGTATCACCAGCTCAACTTAAGCATAAGGGTTGTACTTCAGAGTGGTTATCAGATCGACAAAACTGCCCGAAACCAACACTTGCTTGATATAGTACAGCAGTGCTGTATTGCAGAGGTTATTGCCGGTGAAATTGTGTTTTTGAGATCAGGTTATGATCAATTTCCTTTAAGATAAACACTTCTTGTATTTCAGCGGAGCTACAAATAGAAGGGAAACCATAATATTGAAAATTAATGATATCATCTACGGTAATGACACAGTGGTAATTATCTTGTATTTTCTTTTTAACTGTGATTTAAATTCCCTGTTTTTTTGTGGGCGTGTTTTTCTTTTAGACATTAAGACATCACTTAATGCTTATATTCAGGCCTTGAATTACACGGAGGCCTTGGCCTCTGTTGGTCTGGTCTTGGCCTTGGTGCCCCATCAAAAGTTTCCCATAGACTTTTAAAAATTTCCAATGGAAGTGCCCTTTGCAAAATGGAAATCGCCTTGCCCTCTCAAAGATGAAATTCCAGGCCTATAAATAAATCTCATTCACGCAGTATAGGAACGAAAACACTCTCTTTGTGTTTTCTTCTTGTGGTCAGTCATGCATTATTTGGATACAACTGACCACCATCTTTCAGCCTTCCGTCCCACTCAATTTGGGCGACTGGTATACAGACTGGCATTTTGTAATATTTGCATCCTGAGTAAACTAGAGGACCCGTAAGTAAACAGTGATCGATGTCATACTCTTTGTAGTAGTAGTTTCCCAATAGTGATAGATCGATAACAGAATCTTTGAGTAGAACTATTACCCTTAATAGTGTGCAAATAGTGGTAAGGGCCAGGCCACGATAACAGTGTTGCCAATTGGTGCTCAACTTCGGCTGTAAACTTTAATCTTGACACAAAATTGTATACTTTATTTATATATAAAAAAGGGTTGTACAGCAACTTTATTTTGTTTGTGTAAAATGATAAATAACCTTTAAAAAGTCTTGGCAAGTTCATCAACCAATCCCGGAAAGGCAGACGATGCCCCACGAGGCCTCGTGTGGTTCGTGGCCCGTCCAAAAACGGCGCACTTTACACAACCACGTCCTTCCGTGGCGTGATTCATAGGCTCCTACGCAGCGTTATAACAATGACTTTTATGCCCACTGGTTTAGTTCGAAGTAAACTTCATCCTTCAAATTCCAGAAAACTATTGTTGTGAAAATGTGGAAGAATCATTGTAAGTCATGCGGGAAGTTTGGACAACTCGACCTATTGTTACACCCTTTGTTGTGGTTCCTCACGTCACAACTTCTACAAAGTACTCGTGTAACGTAACGTGTTGACACACAAAGTTAATTGTACTTACTCCCCCTCCAAATTTCTTTGTACACAAAGAAAATGTACGCATTCTATACGGCCATTTTTGAAACCACGGATTAGCTTTCGGCTACGGCTTAGGTTTATGGCTCTGGCTTATGTTTATGGCTCTGGCTTAGGCTTACGGCTCTGGCTTAGGTTTACGGCTCTGGCTTAGGTACCGTCCACCTGTTTTCAGTCCCGAACCGAAAGTGTAATGAGTTTATAAGCCGAAACCATGTTTCAAAAAGGGCCTATCGAATTTAGCATCCATCAAGTAGCCGCCATTTTGTTTTTTTCCTTACGGTTCTGAACAAGAGTGAACACCTGCATCACAAAATAAGTATTGTTCAAAGAAAGTGAGTCAAGAAAACGCCTTTAAGTTTCTCACTTGTGGGTACAATACTGCCCGTCATTGCATGAATTTTGTTCATCTACACCTATAGCGCTCGATGCTACAGCACATAATTCCTCCATGTTTTTGATGCTATACGGAAGTTTCCCAGACGACCATCGAAACTAGTAATCTCTGACCAGAGAGCAAGGATCAGTAGGTAGGACCATGGAGCTATAAAAAGGTTTGCATAGCTCCATGGTATGACACACTGCATGCTTGATTTAAAGGTTAAATCAAGCCTTTGAATTATTGGAAGTGTTCCTGACTTCAGGATCTTCTTTTGCCTTTCTTGAAGATGTGAACCTGTGACCAAGCCTCTAGTTTTTCCATTCATAACATTGATGTAGAGAATCTTTAAATGTGTCACCCACAAAAAAAAACGGGGATGTGGGCATCTTTACCAAAGGAGAACAATAGAAAGTTATTCAGGCTTGTTTCATTTCTGCAATCGCACCAACTGGCGCTTTGGGCTATTAAAAGCGTCTGTTGTCAAATAAATATGGTTGGCAAGACGTTTGGAAAGTAGATAACAACGATTCGCACAAAATATCCCTCGACATTGTGTGGTTTTCCTTTTACTTCGTGAACTAACACGGTCTGCCATTTTGTGGAGTAAAACATTCGGTTTTACAAAATGGCGTCCCGTGTTAGTTCACGACGTGAAAGGAAAACCACACAATTTCGAGGTATATTTGTGTGTGGAACAGTCTGTTTTTACTTTTAAAACATCTTTCCAACCATTATTCATTTCATAACAAACGCTTTTTAAAGCCCAAAGGCGCCCAATCCGATGGCAACGTGCGCTTTTAATGTTTTCAATACCTACAGGTATACACGCGTACACTGACACAGTAAGATGGCAATATATTATATGGCATTTTCTTTCTTCTTTTTCTTCGTTACCCACATGATCTAATGAAAACACAGGATCTGTCATGGAAAGTGTGGACTTAAAAACAAAAAATATGGACAACATTTCCTGCAGGAAATGTATGGTGTCTCATCATCTGTTTTATCATGTACATGCCTATACGCATGTCAATGGAACCATAAATTGCATTGAACCATGCCAAACCTAGTACTACTATACTATTTTGATATTCATGTGGGCTGGAATAAGTGAAAAGATATAATGTAAATTTTAAAGCATTACTAGTATACCTATATATGGCTATACTTTCGCAGTTAAATTGGTGCTAATATAATGTGTAATTATGTAGGCTGGAATAGGTGAAACAATTTGACGTAGTTGTAAAAACTTTCTCATTACATCTATACTTTCTTGTGTAATCCTTAATACGCCTAGAGTTACCAATCAGTTTGGGGGTACCACAAACACTGTGAGCCTCTTAGCAGTTAGTGTCTCAATAATGACTTTTCATTTCCTTTGAAGACTCCGAATAATGCCCTGTTCAGTCAGAGCGATTTCCCCTGGGATTACTCCATTCATATTGTTGGTAATCACCCAAAACTGCAGACCATTTCAAGTAGACACAGAACCTAATTTAACCAAACCCAAGCTGAGATCAAGAGAAACTGTCACATGTAATTGCACCACTTGTGGTTTTTTGTTTTAGCAAAGACAGATTCGTGGCATATTATATCACTTCAGTACGAGACTATTAACCGTGTCGGTTTGCCTTTTATTTAGATGAACAAAAATCGTGTGTACACTTGCCGCATTACTGTGCAAAATTACTCACCGTGGTAAATTAGACCCCAACGTATACTTCATGTCAGGAAGTGAAAGCAGCCGAAGCAATTGTGTTTAGGAAATGGCTGCAATTTAATCTTGTTTGAACTATTCGGGTAGTATTAACGTTTAATACGCAAGGTGATTTAGTGATGGCTCTCGCACCGTGGTAGTGGGTTTGTTTGAAGTTTGAACCAGGTTTAATACACCTCAGGGACAAAATCCTCTGGGTATAGTCTGTTTGCTGATGTTGTGTGGATGGTGTAAAAAGATGACAATTTACATGAATGTAAAAATGTGTGAGTTTGAAGACGCTATAGGTCCGCTTTTGGCTGAATTAGCCCCCAAATTAGATTGAAATTTTAAATAGCTATTCTTATATGCATAGTTTCGGAAATTGTAAGCTTTCATTTATGGTATTGCACGACAAAATCCGCCAATGGTATAAGTGGTAGTTAATTAAAAAACTAAAAACGAGTTTTAGTACTCTCGTTTTTAGTCGGGATACCGACATTATCTCACTACACGTCCATCAGTATACATGTATTTTGTGCATTGTCCGTGACATAATATGCGAAAGTGTTATTATGTTTTTAGTTTGAAACAGCATCATCTGCGTAATTTCTTGCAGAGAAAAGATACGGTAGGCTAATATTAAAAACATATTATTTATATATCGGCAAAAATCAGGCTATGCAAATATCAACTTTAAATATTCTTGGTGCTGCCAAGAGCTGTCATAAACCAGTGTCACTTTGAGAGGCATAATTTAATTTTATAGGGTTAACAAAATCGTCGAGCAAGGCCAAACATTTTGGAGGGCTAGAATAACATTGGTTTATGGATAAATCACATTGATTATGTGTCACGGGTTCGTTCGAAACTGAGTCAACTCGACATCGTGGACCCATTCCCAAAGATAGTCCAGAACATATAGCTCCATGAATAAATATGTTAGGATAGCCACGGCACTTAGGAGTTAAATGAGATGTGGAACTGAGTTACTCACGTAATGTATAGCTCAAAATATCAATGCGCCACAAGACATGCACCCCATCTTAAGGTATACTTATAGGTCAAGTAGTGATCAAACAACACCGGGTGGCCGGATATACAGCTTATAAACCCCCATCCCTACATACAGCTTATAATATACCCCATCCATACACCTGTGTGCGCCTGGCTATTAATACCTCTGGGCCAAACCAAGGCACGCGTGTGTCAACCGCAGGTCTCGTTTCTACAAACAAGACTTCTTTCTCTTCTCTCAGAATGTTGGATAGCACGTGTGGTTGAACTTAACCACAAACCATGATGAAGTAGGCCCCATGCATAGTAGATTGATCGAATGGATTTGAGAGTTATCAAATTAAACATGATTGCAAAGCTTCAGCATAGTGCAATATCGATTACTATATTAGAGAATCGATCATAAGTGGTCAAAAAGTGAAGTATTGATCACAATCATATAAGCGCCATCTGTTAATCGTATTTAGAATATCGAGCACAGATAATCGCAAACAAAACAACACGATCACCATGGAGTATCTGGAAGTATATTTCTTTCATTCACATCTCGTATTTTTAGTTATTTTTGGGGGGGTGTAAAGAACTGTAAAGAAATGAGGTTTGAGCCTAACAGCTCATTTTGTTGTAAATCTTGACTTCTTCTAAATCGAAGCAGCAAGCGATGCGTGATGCGCATTTTTTTACCCCATAGACCTGTCTGGTAAATAGATCATATTTCATGTCACTCGGTAATGTGACTCGTAAAACATGTTGCGGACTGGGATGGAGGTAGTTCTTTCAGCAGATTAAAGTATAGTAATCAAGTATATAAGGACTGTGGGCAAAGTTGACATGAAGTTATTGTATATATACGTGTTGGTCTGAGGTGACTTTATTGCGATGTCTTTTGCATACAGTCCGTGTGATCTTTACATAAATAATCCACAGTGAGCACAGACCTTCCATATTACCAACACCATGACTTGACGTTCTAAGTGAAGGGGCTGCATGCTTGAAGTCTCTTGCGACCCAAACCTCACCACAGGGGACGGGAAAATGTTGCTTATTATGTTTATTTCGTACATAAGGTGGAACTAGATAAAATAAATTATGTTTAAATTAAAGGGATTGTATATACGTTTGGTAATTGGAACCCGCTGTTTGTTTCAATCCTATATAGTTGTAGATATCATAGAGAAAGGACCCACTTCTCTGTGTAGATATATACCATAAAACTAACCTGTGAAAATTTCATTTCAAAAGGTGGTATTTTTTTATAGATATTGCCGAAAATCTGGAGCGGTTATGTCCACGCAGGAAGAATAATCTGCAGTTGGAATACACAATCTGAGTAACGTTACTGTCAGTAACGCTTCTCAGATTCAAATTTTTGGGGAAAAAAGTGATATCTTTTTCCATAACCACAGTTCTTCGAAGTGAAAAATTTCTCAAAATGCATTATACTATCCAAAGCTGATGTACTTCTTACCCCTAGTAAATTGCCATTCATTTTCAGAGTCATTACCAAACGTATACAGACCCTTTAAGGAACACCACACACGTGTTCCGTTTAGTTTCTCTCATCGGTCTTAATATAGATGAGAATTTCATCGAGGTACAGTTTCTGAAAATGTACAAGGAGTTTACTGAGCCATGGCGTTATGCCATGGGCGCCGCCATTTTGATTCAAAGCCTGCATTTGGCAAGTGATGACAAAGCCTTTGTCACAAATTTTCCACTACAATGATCATGATAATATGCTCTTCCTGTTATCGTGTGTAGGTCTTGCATGCATTTTTTTCTTTCCTGTATAATTTTTTATTTCATAATTTTTTTTAATATATCCGTTAATTAAGCGAGAAGTCAAAGCAAACCAATTGTTTTGTCCTGTTTTCTATATCGACAATTGAGTAAATGTTCCTGGTTTGAAACGTTTTGTTTCCATGTAAAGATATTTCTGTTTGTGTGGGTTTTTTTGTCGGGGTGGTAGAAAGAATGTTCACTTAATTTTATTCTTAAATCGATATATGGTGGCATGGTTTTTTATTAGGCACGTGAGAACCACGCACCAGCTTCTTAACGGCAATAAAAAAATGCCTGTACCAACCGGGATAAACTCGCTGTAAAAAATAATAATAACAATTTCACTTCTTTGTTAATCAGCGAATGAAAATTACTCATGAGTGCAGTCAACTGTAACAAAAACATGATAATTTTGTTTGTGTTGTCACCCACTGAATTAGAACAGGTGTTACAATTAATTATAGCATAATTCATGTCATGCCAAAAGTGTCAATGGTGTGCACGCATTCATAGCATACAAGCATTAAAGGGAGGGTATACCTTTGGTAATTACTCCAAAAATTTATGACCATACAAACTTACTAATGGTAAGAAGCACTTGCAGCTGTTGATAATGTATAACATTTTGAGAAAAAATTCCCTTCAAAGGAATGTTAGAGAGAGGGGAATTCTAAAACATTTTAAACTGAGAAACGTTTCTGCATGAAACGTTTCTCAGATTGTGTATTCCAATTACGGATTATTTTTCCTGCGTGGACATAACCGCTTCAGATTTTCGGCGATATCTCAAAAGCGCTACCACCTTTTGAAATGAAATTACCACAGGTTAATAGTTTCATTGTATACATCTATATCTGTATTAATATTATTATATTTCTGGTAATGAAATCAAGGCTGCCTCATAAGTGAACATAATCACTGTAGCTCGCCAGCCTGAGGAAACCTGTAAACAAGGGTGCTTGCTATTGTGAACCAGAAACACTGGGGTTAACCCTACTCTTCCACGATAAGTGTTCTGGGTTCTTTTACGACACTACCAATCCTAGTAACACGGGACTTACGGCTTAATGTCCCTTTCGAAGGACAAAGCAATTGTGGAAAAGTATCTTGGTTAAGGATACAAGTGTCATGACCGGGACTCGAACCCCACTCCGCTGATCAGAAACGCCAGTGCTCGAGTCCGGTGCTCTTAACCGCTCGGCCACGACACGCCAAACAGGATTAAAACCATTGAACGGTTCCAAAAAGCAAACTTAGGTATACTTTGCCTTTAAGTCCGTACGCTTACTGTTAATGACTACTATCAATCTGGCCTTACGATTATTTTTGTATGGGGGTGGTTCTAAAAACAGTGTTCGGAGAGAGGAAATGCTGGATTTAAATTGATTATGACGATATCCTACATTTAGAATGAGATCTCCAAAATACAAAGTGCTTGCTCTGCTTGAACTTTGAACTTTTAATACGATAAGAGTGTATATAGGGAAAGTTCTACGTTATATATTGTTTGTTGTTGTTGCGGCTGTTGTTGGTTTTGTTGTTGTTGCTTTGTTCATGAGCGTATGAGGAAACTTGTCGAGTCAATCCGAGTTGTAAATCCATGCGAGTATTAAAAGTACAACTCTGGTGACGCACAGTTCCAGACTATATCAGAATATTAAAGTATACACCACGTGATCTGTTCATGTACACGTACCAGTACGTTGATATTCCTTCATAAAATGCACTGATCTGAAAAATATATACATCACTTTATGACACATCAAATTATTTCAAAATAATTTCATAAATTGGTATAATATTGAATGATTAGAACCCTGCGTATTTTTGTTTAACTTTCGCAAATGAAACTTTTCCTTTCAGCACAGAGCTTGAGCGCTTTATCTTTTCGTAAGACTTGTGTGGCATCATTTTGGAAACTAAGGATAAAGTATAAAGTTCAGTCGTCTCACTATGAAAGACAGATTCTGAACGTCTTTAAGACAATGGTCTATGGTTTCAGTCAGATTACCTAAAGGAGTCGTAGTCCTAGAATCCTGACTCTAATCAGGTATGCGTATGTCTCACATTAAACTACGAATACGATTAAATGTGGCCAGATTGTCTAGCTCCTTTAGGGACTGCTCGCCAGGGCAACTTTGAAAAATACAGTCACTGGTGATGTGGGCAGCTGTTTGGAGGGCAGCTCCACACTCACAGGCTGGACTAGCAATCAAGCCCATCCGGAAAACGTTTGCCCGGAATCGACCATGAGGTAGATGTCAATTACTGAATAGGCTTTGATACTTCAGGTACCACTGCAAAGACATCCAATTTTGTCTGAAGTTTTCTTCTTTTACACTTTTTCGGTTGTGTGTTGGTTTTCCCCTGGTTTCAATTTGTATTGAAAGTTTGTATTACAAACATGCTTGATGCAAGTTAATTGAGGTAACTGTGCACTACATTTATACTGATTATTTAGTATAGTAAGTTAAAGGTAGCACATTCGAAATAGTGCCAGACGTAATTCTCTTGAAGTTGTTCGAATCCATGTTTCCATGAGCCTGCCACTGAAAAATAAAGGGTTATTTTTGTGACAAAAATGAAAATTGTAAAAGTTAAACTTACGTTCCCAGATTGCCGTATGAGATGGTGAAGTCCATATTATTACAACCTTGAACCCATCCGATCTGCCACGTGTCATTGCCGCTAACCGGTGGGAATCGAACCCGGGCCGAGGCGCGGAAGTGAGGCGTCTGGTACTTGAGCACCGTTGGGGAATTCTCAATGAGAGTCGTCGGGTGAGGGTCGATGATCGCATGTAGGTCGTACACTTTGATATCCCCTTCAAGACCGAGATTCTTCTGGCGTTTTGGCAGTATGCACCCCATCGGCAAGTGCTGGAAGAGTCGTGGGGTGTAACTTGCTCGGCCTAGGTTGGCGACGAAAGGAAAGAGGGCAGTCAGAAATGGCACAAACGCGTCGCGTAAAACGCCGGCTCCTGGGCGCTTGAAAATCCGCACACTTATTTTAGTTCCACACACGTACGATTCGAAAGTTGTACCACTCTGAGAGAGCTTTATATCCAACAACTTAACACAAGTTTGTGGAACTTTAATTGCATTAATTTGGAGTGGCGAGGGACAAATCGCCTGTGTTTTAACCTCAGCACCGATTTGCTTACTTGAATACCCAGGTTTACAAAAGTTAAACAACTTTGTAACCAACGCGGAGGTTGGAGAAAATGTAAGCTCACTTAGTACCGACGTCAATGTGTCAACTCTAGTAGTAGATTCAACTCCAGTTGAAAACTTTGAATTCTGAACAGATTGTGAAGACGCTAATAATACATGGTTCCAAATTTGTTCCGGTATTTCAACAATTGTTCTTGGGGGTAGTACACACAGCAACAAAAGTCGTATCAAAAGACCGAGTATAAAATCCAAATGAGTTTGGTAGCAATTCACTTTCACAAAGTACACAAACTGCAGACAGATAAGCAGAGGCAGAAACAGCTGGTTCAATGTTGAAGCAGGCCTGAAACTGTAGCTTACTGAAGACTTGAGAAGTTTCTGATGATGGTAGCGGTGATGAATCGTCCGTTGGGACTGACTAAACCCCGGTCTGCTTGGATCCAGGGGACACGGTAGGTCGTGGTAAGCACAACTTTTTGACTCAACAGGTCTTTGGAGTTCAACTCTCCCTCTGTCGTCCCAACAACCAACTAGGTAGTGTCTGGCGAGTGAGCTGCTCAGATCCGGGCCGGGGTCCAGCAGCTTATGACGGTGGAAAAAACGAGCACAGCTACAACAACTGACGGCGGGGCCACAATCTGGATTTTCCTCTGATGTCATTTCCACCGGCATTAATGGGGAAACGAGTGGATCTGGAGATAATGGCCCATAGAGGAAGCCAGCAAGTAGGGTCCCGGACCCCATAGCCTCATGACTGGAATAGAAGATCTAATGCTGATTGGAGTCACACTAACTTGCTGCATCCGGTCTATATCGGCTACCAGACCATGTAGGGAGGCCATGTTTTTTCCCTGAGAATGATCTGACAGGAAACTCTCTTATAACAACTGTTGAGTGTTGCCAAGAGTTAGTCATTCGACTTGCGTTGGTGCAAGAGTGCAGTCCTGTGTCTAGTGAAGTAAAAACAACAACGAGTTATTGAACTTTATTCGCAAGTTATTCCCGTCAAATCAACCATTCAACAC
This sequence comes from Plazaster borealis, assembly GCA_021014325.1. NCBI lineage: Eukaryota > Metazoa > Echinodermata > Asteroidea > Forcipulatida > Labidiasteridae > Plazaster > Plazaster borealis. The sequence goes on along the minus strand of CM037456.1, from coordinate 4,500,952 downwards.
GTACCACTACCTAGCAGTAAGAAGGTACTTATCCTACCTCCATGGTGGAACTGTCCTTGCAAAAACCACCCCCGTATTCCACTCGATTAATATTCCCAGTTCTAAGTTCTAACCAAAATGTACGTACCATTTAGAGCAACAGTCCTCCATCTTTGTGAGTATTAAACGTGGGTCCTTCCTCGAGAGCCGAACAACACAGAACGATCGGTCGGCTGGTCACAGAACAATGGAAGCCCGTATGAAGGCAACAATGGACCCATGGGTGTTAACCGGGAAGACTGCTGGTAGTATGCGACATTGGTAGCCTTGAGGTCCAGTATTTACTTGCGTTAAAATCGGTTTGTGTAAGTTGAGTCTCTGGTATATTAATATTGGTTGTTCGGTGGTGTGCTGTCCAGCTTGCATTCAATCTTGGAGTACAAGTCTTCCGGTTGCTTCATGTACTTTATCAATATCAACCAAGGATCAAAACCCTAACACAACCCAACTACCAATACCACCAGCATTAAGTTGCTCGTCGTTGTGTGTTTACTCAGCAGTTGTGTTATTTATTCACGATGTAATATACATGGACCATGAAACTACCAACTGTGCATAACCTCACCACACTATCACCGTAATAATAATCTCAAAGAAAAACACTTGTTACATTGCAGTCGTCGAGCACAGGTTTGGTTTAAAATTCTAAGTATGGTTGTGCTATATTACACAGCCTAGTGACTCTCTGTATTTTTATTACTGCTTGGTAGCTATAGGAACCTCTCGCTCGTGATAGAATGCACGGTGTAATGCGTACACGATAAACAATCAGCTGAGTGGCATTCACGATAAATTTCACCTGTAATTCAACTACACCATTGTGTGCAGTGCAAACATCAATTGCTGCATTAATGCAATATGTGAATTAATTACCTCAGAACAAATTCACTTATTACATAACAGTTATCGTCCTTCGAACTCGACTCAGCTCCCCTCGAGGTTCCAACGCAGCGATCACAATACATTATGTATTCCACAGTACCAATATGCAACACCACTTGCTTCGCTCATCCACTCAGCTCAACTCTATATGCAGCTCAATAAGTACAGCGTGGAAACTGAAGTCAACTCGGGGTCAAGTCCATGTCATCGACAAGAGATTCAAAACCAAATTGTTTTGGTGGGGGTTCTTTTTATATAAGCGCTAACAGCTGTGTGGAAAACTTGCACACGCAAATTATGAAGGTAACCTCCAATTACGAATTCACGTATATTCCCGTACTACCCTGGCATCCACCATTGAGATACTCCTCCACGTATCACGAGGGATAAAAACTTCACCTTGTAAACCCCGTTTTGTTGGAGCACTGTCGAAGTACATTTAGACCTTGTACTCCAGGGGTAAATAGTTCACGGTGTTATGTTTTTTCCTGAGGTCTACCTGAGTTGACTAAGTAGGTTCCGTAGTTAATTTCAAGGCTGCAGGGGGGCCCGGGTTTCGATCGCTGCTAAAAGACGACGACGGCCGACCAAACTCCACTTCCCAGTGTCAGGTCGTGCTATATACGGATTTATGGATCCGTGTCGCGCGTCTTCACTCTCCTTTAATCCTGCTTAATCTCTTGAGCTGAAAATTGGATTTAAAACCTTGGATTTAAACCCAACCATCGACACGAGTTATTAGCTCAGGCCTGGCATCTTTCATATCAAATAATCTGATCCTATTCCTGCATCCTCGATCATGAGGTAACTTAAAAATAACACACAGCATCTTTGTTTACTGTCGGTTGACCGAATTGTTCAGATAAATCTGTCATCACCGTGGTTGGTCTTTATACATAAAGCTGCAAAATGATTTTCCCATTGATAAAAAGGGTCGATACTCCAAGCAGAATGGATGCATTCCAATATAAGAAGAAGTTTCTTGATCACTATAAGTATAAACGGAATTGTTGTTTGGAGCCATGCGTTAATATACACCGGGGGAAGCTGATGTAGAAGGATGCTACCCGGTGCGTTGGTGATGATGAAGTCTCCACATTACACAGAGTTCCACGCCGGAGAAAACAAAACAGTCGTAATTCACACTAGTTGTATTAAACATTCGTGTTTATTGAAAGGCGACACAAACAAACCCAAGAATTCTTTTAATACGACGGAGCTCGTCTCCTCCTCCTACTCCTCAGAGCGTGATGATATGACGCATGAGATCACCAGAGGACTCATCATATACTGCATAGAGAGACAAACCAGTGTGCTGTATACTAATGGGCAACCCTCACACATCAGTGTATATCCTCCTCATATACAAACTTCTCTATACTCAAAACACTTTATGGTGTGACAGTTTTACGCATGAGGCAGTGGAGATACCGTCTTAAGCACACGGAGCCAGGCCAAGGTATCATCATCATCATCCTGGTCGTAGATGGTCGTAGATGTTTCACATACCGACGTCACGCCACTATTATAACCAGGAGAAGTTTAACCTTCTATAAGAGCCCTGTAGACCTTTACCTTTGCAACCGGGGTCTATAAATTCGACCTATAAACACAGCAGTGAGTTCAATTAATATAACCATATAGCTGGACTTTCTTTATTAATCGTGATACCCAACTGTAAAATCTGGGTCCAATTTCATAAATCTCAATGCTGCTTACCTAATTTATTCTAAATGTACGGCCGATATAATTTTTAGTAGTGGATTGGTCATTAGGTGAGATGGTTCAGTGATAAGAAATGATGTCTATATACGTATAGCTGATAATTATGGTAGTGGATTGATGATAGTTCGTCATCAACAGCCTTTTCCATAGGTAAGATTGGTCATGCGGGTGAGATGGTTCAGTGTGGATAGGAAATGATGCCTTATAGCTGATATAGTATAGGATTGATGATAGTTCGTCACCAACAGCCTCCTCCATAGCTAAGATGGTTCATGAGGGTGAGATGGTCACAGTGTGGATAGGAAATGATGCCTTATAGCTGATATGGTAGTGGGTTGATGATAGTTCGTCACCAACAGCCTCCTCCATAGCTAAGATGGGTCATGAGGGTGAAATGGTTCAGTGTTGATAGGCAATGATGTCATATGGATATGATTCGGTATTGGATTGATGATAGTTCGTCTTCAACAACTCCTTCATAGGTAGTAAGGTAGGGTCATGAGGGTGAGATGGTTCAGTATGGATAGGCAATGATGTCACACGTATAGCTGATATGGTAGTGGATTGATGATAGTTTGTCTTCAACAGCCTCATCCATAGTCAAGATGGGTCATGAGGGTGAGATGGTTCAGAATAGATAGGCAATGGTGTCATACGTATAGCTGATATAGTAGTGGATTGATGATAGTTCGTCATCAACAGCCTCCTCCATAGCTAAGATTGGTCATGAGGGTGAGATGGTTCAGTGTGGATAGGAAAAGATAACTTATACGTATAGTTGACTCAGTATAGTGGATTGATGATAGTTCGTCTTCAACAGCCTCCTCCATAGGTAAGATTGGTCATGCGGGTGAGATGGTCACAGTGTGGATAGCCAAAGATACTTTATTCTAGTAGTGGATTGTGGATAGTTCATCATCACCATTTATTCTATAGCTCTGAGGGTCATGGGGGTGAGATGGTTCAGTGTGGATGAACCATTATAATTATGCTTTTAATTATTGGATTGTGGATAGTGGATCTTCTCCATTTACCTCTGAACAGCTCCATCCAGTATACAAAAAGTAAACTCCATATACAAAATATAGCCTTTAACGTCCCTTTGTTTCATGTCTGTTTCGTCTTCTTTCGCAACAACATCCAGCAGATTTATCATGTTCTGGTTTGGTTTACATGTAATTATAAAAATGCGTTGTAGACAGTTTATTATTTGTCTAATTCACTTTTAAGTTTCATAAATTCCCTTTAAGAAAATTCGTGTTTCAAAACAGAACACGCTCTATTTTTGGGACTGTCTTTCATCCAGACTCTAATTGGATTTAAAACATCACATGCGATTGAAAAACTCCCCCAACATGTCGCACACTTAAGAATTCGCCTGATCAATTTTGTCAGTAAAGAGTTAACGACTTTCGATCTTTTCTTCATCCCTCCCACCGATGGAGTGTTTTTAGAAATAGCATGGTGCCCCACATTTATTGGCAGTCGGGGTTATTGGTTTGAAAGGAAAGGGTATGTTGTCCGTAAAAAACCCTCCCCTGCCAGCGTGTTCACATGATCGCAACAACCCGTCTGTGATTCAATGAACACGGCCCGTGCCGCTCGCGTTGCCCGCAATTATTAAAGGAGTTTACGGTTTCAACCAACCAGCAAAAACTTCATTCATATAAAACAAATTTTGTCAGAGTTGAAGATTTTGTTTTCTCATTTCGCCTTGTTATGTTGATTAAAAACGGCCTTTGGAGTTTTAAATGATACATATTGGTTCTCCGTTTAAAAAAAATAATCTAATTCTATTTCTAAATCAAGAAATTGTTTAGTTTATGCAAAACAAAAAGTCCAGATGTAATTGAATTTATCTCGAAAACCTGGAGCAGCTTTGAACACAATATAACACGCGTAACCTTTACATCCGTTATCTAACATTAGTATAAAATCACCAACTCGCCGAACTAAGTTTTTGAAAACAATCCTGTCATTTTTGTTTCTCTCTGTCCATCTCTTTACTCCTCCTTTAAAAAACGAGGGACCTAGTTCCTTCGAATATCGGATTATACATCTTGATTTTAAATCGGCAGAGCTGGTAAGTTTATCTCATGTTGAAATCTTGAGACGACCGGCGCGCGCGAGTCGACTTTCACAAACCCCAGGGCGCATTATAGTATCCCAACATTTTTTTTTGTGGAAGGCGACGGCATTTCCAAATAACTGGGGGTGGTGTTATTTTAATATTTTTTAGTTCATTGCTCTATAGAACAAACCCTATGGCAATCTAGTGCTATTCCTTTCTGCATTATGCGTGTGCATAGAGCTTGAATTTATTCCGCGTCTGTAATCAGTTCATCTGGAATTTCGTACCCATCAATCGACAGAGGAGTTTAGGGAACGGAATGTAAAACAACTCGACTAGCGGAATCCAGTACGTTGACACCAACTAGTGACGTATCCAGAGGCGGGCAGGGGGGAGGAAGCCACACCCCCTCCGCTTAGAACCCTTGCCCCCCTGCCCCCTAAAATGAGATCGGGAAAAAATGCATATCAATCGTTCGATACATTAAAAAGCAACCCACCCAATCCCCCCCCCAAAAAGGTCTTTGCCCCTACTTGCCCAATTGGTGCTTGATTATGGGGCATGGTGTACCCCCCCCCCACTATTGTGTCTTCATTGTGTGCTTGGAATCTCAGGAACTCTTTTGAGGATTTTAGGGGGTGGGGGTTCTATACAAGAGGAAAATAGTGTGTTATAGTATGGGAACATTGGGGGGACCCTGTGCCCCATATCGGGCAGGCTATATACTTGCCCACCCCGATAAAAAATGTCTGGTTACGCCATCAAATTCATGGCAGATTGTCTTTATTTCTGGATTATACCATCGTAGGTTGGTGTTAAGGAGTTTTGCAAATAATTATTTGAAATAGAATCATAAATTGAGGAGAGATTAAAGAATCAAAATCATTCAAAAATTCTGTCCCTGTTTTTAAAAAGTACCCTTCTATGTCAACAGACCCCACCCCTTGAACATGATTGAAACGGTCTTCCCCGTAATTCACCCCCTTTGTTTCTCTCCGTGTTTCAATGTTTGTAAAAATTGTTGTTCCAATCTAAGACGATTTCAGTCATAATCTTGTGTCGGCATTTGACAAACTTCTACATGAGCTGTAGAGAATATCCACATGTCGCCAACACGATCCGAGATTATCGGGTGTACTGACAGATGGCGCTGTTTAACATTTACATCGTATACCAAGGCTTTGGTTTCCTTCAGTTTGTCATCAACCGAGTTCCCTATTTGACCAATGTTCATGACAACTTTCCTTAAAGGGAGGGTATATCTTTGGTAATCATTCCAAAATGACCATAAAAACTTACCTTGTAAAGAGCACCGGGGAGCTGTTGATATTATTATAAAACATTCTTAGAAACGACCCCCTTTGTAGCAATGCAGCTTTTGAGAAAGAGGTAATTTTTAACCAAAACATTTGAATCTGAGAAAGGCTTCAGGAATGAAGTCTTTCTCAGACATCTGAAAGCACACTGATTTATGCAATAAGGGTGTTTGTTTCTTTCATTAATTTCTTGCAACTTCGATGACCAATTGAGCCCAAATTTTCACAGGTTTGTTATTGTATGCATATGTTGGGATACACCAAGTGAGAACACTGGTCTTTGACAATTACCAAACGTGTACCCTATACCTTTAACAAACCCAAACTACTTATTTTTGTGAATTTGGGGTAATTTTTCTATCAGTTCCTCATAATGATTTTGATGGTCACAGTCCGGAGTGTTTGAGAGGGTCACCGTGGGATCCCCACCCAGTCCGGAGGAGCGGAAAGGGATCACCATAAGTTCTGCCGCTTACCATCACTTTCTTCAAGATCCATAAGTTGGAAGGACACTTCATCATTCCCAGGGGGACACCAAGCGTTTACTGTCTCTCCTGATGGGTGTAGGCGGGGTCGATCATCTCCTCTTGCATCAGTCATCTTATTTCTTCCAATGGGATACATACCCACTTATTCTATACACAACACGTTACAACGATGGGTCGTGCTCCGGAAGATTTTTCGAAGACACTCCACTCCAACCCATGTTTATAACCATTATGGGGTTTTTTGTTCTGTTTTGTTGTTGAAAATCTGTCAATGTTGAGCAACCATTGTCATTTGAGACGATTGTTCCCTACATTTGTCTTGTGACGTCATAGTTAAACCTTAAAATAGACCCCTTGCACATGACGTCACACGCTCAAAAAGCGCCCTCACTAGCACTGGGGCCAAAAAGTGCCAAAGGAGGCAAATCATTGGACGATAGCTGTTTTTTGTGCGTAAAGACGTGCGCGTGACCTCAGCGTCCCTGTAGCGTTTCGCGTTATGCAAGGTCTATTGCGTTCGTCTCAGAACGCGCATTCTGGCCAACTTCTCACGAAGATAATGACGTCACAAATAAATCTTTTTGGTATCGAATTCTCTCTATGTGATTCTACGCGCAACCGGCTTAGACGCGCACGGTGGTGCGTGCTAACTCAAGGCTGCGAGCATCGAGCCAGCTTTTACTCGAAAAACTTATTGAAGTTGACGAGTCTTTTCTCTCGGGACATATTTGTATACAAACATTTAGGTTAGAATTGTTTATGTCTGCCTGGTGAATAGTTTAGCTGTAAATTTTCTTTAGGGAAGAATGAAATCATACATGTAGCCGTGTGCAATCAAGTCAAAGGATGAGATCATGTGGCCACGAAATAGAGAGGTTTTATTAATGGACATACAAAGAAAAATAATAGGACCGGACTTATCTTCAATACTTGTCTTTGATAGCCTACTTCTCCTCCCATGGTCCCAGCAGTCCAACCTAAATCAGCTGGAAGGAGCTTTCTGCAGGGTGGCGCCACAGCTATGTAAGCTATGTAAGCTGTTTAAAGACTTATCTTTTTAATGCTGAATATAACTATATTTTTTGTTTGTTCGTGAACATTTTATTCATGCTTTTTTGTCGTGCATTGAGCCCTCTTAAGTAGCTTTGGTACTTTTTAAAAGTTTGACTTGTTTTTTGTTTTTCTCAATTTTGTATCTGCTTACCGTTTGTTTTACTTTTATTAATGTTTGGTGTCTAACTTTGTTAACTTTGTCAATTGCCTTTGAGCAATTTATTGGATATATGGCGTTTTATAAATACAGTTATTATTTATTTATTTATATATTTATCTCTAGCGCTGAGGATACTGTTCCCAAAAGCTCATTGGAAATGTTAATCTAAAACTCCATGGGTTATCGTATTATGAACCTCCTGAATTCGCCGTATGACCGTGTGAGGGCGTTTGGACCAATTTTTACGTGATGAAAAACCAGTAAACAAACGGGTTTTTGTGGTTATTATTATGTTTAAGTATTCGTCAATGATGCAAGAAAACTACATACAGGCAATTAAAATAAGATGAAACTGTAATTGTGACGAAACGCCCTCATGCGGTCAAAAATATGGTCAATTGAAATGTGGATCACAGGCTATAGTTTCAGATCTGTTTGTCAGTTAAAATTAAAAAAACAAGTTCAAAGCAGAAATTGACAAGATCTGGAAAGTAAAATGGATATGGGGTACTAAAAGGTCTTGATCTATAAATTTCACCCATCAATTCTAAGTAAGTAAAATGAGTAGCATTAATGTTGAAGAGCGCCACCACTTGGTATAGTAAACCCAAGATGGCGTCCACCATGTCATCATTTTTGTAGGCAATTTGTAAACAAGTTTTAACTATTCATTCTCTGGTTTAGATTAATACGATTTTTAAGTGCACTATGGTTTCGGAATTACGATCACGAAAGATTGCCTCTTCGGAGGAGGAGGAAAAACAAAAGAAATTTGAAGAGAAAAGTGAAGATCAGAGCAATGAAAGGAGGAAAGCTGTCCGCGATGCCGATGACAACAACGGAAGTGTATGCGGACGCCTTATTGAATGGGATAAAGAAACGTCACTTCTTTGTAGCATTTGTGCTTCTCCAAGCTCGGGCCACGATAGGTTGAGGTTGTTTTTCAAATTGATTGAGTTAGGTGGTCATGGAGTGCCATGGATAGTAATTCCTGTCACTTTGGTGTATTTCACCAAGGACCCATGGTGGTTGGAAATTTTGCTCAACCTCTTGGCAGGTATGTAAAAACTAAAATAAACATTTTATTAACATCTTGCCGTATCCGATCTCCAATAATTCTACGTCCATAATGAATTTCTTATTCTTATCTTTAAATTATAAAATTGCGTGACAGGTAAATAGTTCATGTATTTCCTGTTTGTTGTTGGAGATGATATTCTCACTAATACTTAAAATGAAATAAGTCCAACACTTGTCAAAGATTTTAAAGAGGTGAATCACATAACCCATAAGGGACTTAATTTCTTAAAAAGTGGAGGTTGGAAACGTCAATTTGTCTTATTTATAATCAGCGTTCATTTTCATATTATCATTATTATCCACATGGATTGCATCTCTGTTCATAGCTATACTTCAATGTCTTGTAATATTTCTATGGTTTGATAAATTGTTGAATTGAATGGAAATATTGTCTTTACCATTACAATGCATGATATTTTTTAATTAGATGATTATAAAAAGCATTATTTTATAATGTTTACCCTTTTTCTTTGTTCACTCCTTTTCGACAGGAATATTTTTGGATCTACTGGTGAGCCTGATACTCAAATCTCTTGTACGAAGACCAAGACCCAATGTCAACCAGAATGATATGGTCCTAACTGCAACCGTAGATAGCCTGTACTCCTTCCCTTCAGGGCACTGTACGCGAGCAGCAATGCTAGCCTTCTTCTTCATGTCAAACATCAATTTAACTGTCCTCCAAGCTATGCTACTCTTAGTTTGGACTGCTGGGATCGCGTCATCGAGAATCTGTTTGGGACGTCATTATATCACTGATGTTAGCTGTGGCCTCATCATAGGTCTTCTTCAAGGAATATTCATCCAGTATTACTGGTTGCCTCTTAAGAGCTTTGAAGATTTAAAAGGATATTTTACTCTTAAGCAGTGAGCAAATGATAAATCAGCAATAAGTCTTTGTGACGCCCCCATGCATCAGGCACTTCACAAAAATAGTTAAATGTTTTAAATGGTATACCTTTGGTAATTTCTCAAAAAATTAATGACCATAAATACTTACTTGGTAAGAAGCACTGCAGCTGTTGATAATGTATAACATTTTGAGAAAGGATTCCCTTCTAAGGAATGTGGTTTTAGAGAAAGGGATTCAAACAAATTTCAATCTGATAAACAATTCTCAGATTGTGTATTTTAATTACGGATTATTCTTCCTGCGCAGACAGAACCACTCCAGATTTTCGGCGATATCTCAAAAATGCTATCACATTTTTTGAAATGAAATTTTCACAGGTTAGTTTTATTGCATATGTCTACATTTATTTAGAATTGAAACAATCAAAGGATTCCAAAAGCCAAATTAATACTTTGCCTTTAAAACTGAAGACAACATAAACATTTGCCATGATATCATGTGATGTGACGGTGTTGACAAATAATATAATAAGGTGTTATTTGAAGCTCTTCTTCTCACCTAGTTGATGAGCAAATAATTTGAACTTTGTCAGGAAGTTTTCTGGTTTTGGCATGGAGTGTCACATGTTTCTAAATCTAAACAAATACTTAATGGCCGCAGAGTCTTTCTTTCGACTTGACTGCTTCTGTTACACCAGTATAACTGTTTATGTGTGTTGTGTTGTCATGTAGCCTTGGAGAAAGACTCTGCTAGGGTCAAAACATCAGTGTTAGCCAAAGGGGTGTCTGGGTGTCTTTTGGACACCCTGTTTTTTTATCTGTCATTTTCAGGTAAATGTATTGTAAGTGAATAATTTGGACACCCAGTTTTTTATTTCCAGCAAATTTGGACACCCTTAATACCAAATCCTAGCTAAAACCTAAGTCAAAAAGTCAGGCCATTAACTATTTGTTGCGTTTCTACCATAGATCCTTTTGGTTGGTAAGCAGTTTGCAACAGCTGAATCTATGTTCTCATTATGTTTCTAAATCATAGATTTTTGAAAGATGTCAATTAGTGTTTTTTTCCCAGCCTTGCCTTATACCACTTTGACTTCATACTCAGCAGGCCTGATACTTAATGGAGGCAACACAACAGAGGCAATTGCCTCGGTACCCCCTTGACCCCCATCACCCAGGGGTACACATGTATTCTGGTACCTGTGAGGGCAGAGATGGTTCTTGTCTTTGATTTAGCTTAGTGCACTACATACTTGGCAGCACAAGGAATGAAATATATGGCCCAGTGACCAGGGATAATAATATTTGAAGCGCAATGATCATTCTTTGGAATTGTGCTATAAAAGAGTAAATAATATTATTATTATTTGACATGTAGAAATTGACATTTTCCTCATAGAGGTGCCTTTCTTTCCCCCCTTTTTTTTAGTGACTTGTTTTGTGTTTTCTTGACGTTTTAAACTTTGTTGGTGTTTTTATTCATGATTTATGTTTGTTATGCTTCTGTAGTCCTATTATCCACAGGGAAGAAAATTCTCACGTTTTTAACGTGAGGGAATTAAATTTTAATCTTGAATCTTTACTAAGAAACAAAAACTTCCTTTCCCTTACAAGAAGGAAGCACCAGGCCTGCTCCTCTCCACCATTTCAAGATGGAACCATTTAAGGAAAGTTTTCATACTGTTACAAATTGTTAACTGCAAGTCTTTTTGTGGGAAAACTGTATTGAATTAAATTCATGAATAATGAGGTAATTTATCATTGTGGACATAAATTGTAATAAGCTTTAAATCGTTAATTGTTGTGGTGTCATGTAATTTTACTTGAAAAATACAAATCAAATCAGAGAACGATTTTTGTGTGAATAATAGTTCTGTTTTGATTGTATCTTATGTAAGAGTGATATAGACCAGTTACAGAAATTGATGTTTGCTGTGTACTTTTTTATTTTATTTTTTTATTTTTTTATGACTCTGCCGGTTGGTGATCAACAATGTAGCACATGCCTCAAGTGAGGTTTTACCTTTTGGACCTTAGCAGAGTCTCAAAGGCTCATGACAACATCTTGATCAAGATGTCATACACAGTAAGCATGTCTTAAAATGTTCTGTTTGTTCAAGCGCCAAGTTCCTTTTAAATACTTTTACTACATAAAGACTATATTTTATAAACACGATCATAGTTACAAACCCTAACTTTTCCATATTTTCATTTACTTACGAAATTTGAAATACATATAAATACAAGAATGTATTGTTTTTAATGTTAACCTGCAGTATTATATTTTGAATAGTGACCTCATTCCACAGTTAATAAAACATTGTCTAAGGTGATTTGAGTGTGAGTTGAAGAAATGTTTACATGTGTCTAATTATTCTTGGCGTTTGTGTTACCGAAATAACAGTTGTATTCATGTTTTCAAAAATTTGAACTACTGCCGCATGCGTAACTTAATTTCTTTGGTTGAAAATGTCAACTTGAACAAAACTGCTGAATAATGATTTAAAAGTATAAAAGACTGGTGGCCCCTGGGAGATGTTTTGGGAGAAGTTAGGAATTTGTGTTGCGTAACAACATTTTAAAACGATAATCCCAAGTTGAATTAAGTGGTGTATGGTACCCTGACTCAAATGTTGTGTAACAACGTAAAGCAAAGGTAACCTCGCTCACTGTGTGTCTTTAGACGGTAAACCATGTGTTCGTCCATGCAGAACCACTTCGCAGTGTGACATGCAAAAATTGCCCAGCCCACAAAAGAGTACACAATTACTACTCGCTGCGTACGACAATTCTACCTCCATATGTGTGCGACTGAACGACTGTGCTGTGCATAACTAGTTTGTTTGTACACTGACTGGTTGCCCTCCAACCCTGCACTCTGCTTGATTTACTGACGTCCCGTGAAGGCTTCATAGCTTGATCTCGTACTCTTCAAAAATGGTGAATCTCGGCGAAATATTCCCCAATTTCACTGCTCCAACGAGCCAGGGTGACATCACCTTTCACGACTGGCTGGGAGATAAGTAAGTTACAGATAAAAGTTATTTAAATACTGTGGTAATCCACTTTCTGTCAGCTCTTCTTTGCAAAGCGAGGAAATTTGCCCTTGTGGTTGTGGCCATGCAATGTCCAGCCGGGCGGCGGTGTGCCGCCGCCATGGTGCCATCAAGCTAGCTCCAGTCATGTGCAGACAGCCGTAGCGCAACCCAGTTGTTTCTTTGTGAAAGGAGTATGAAGGCTGGCTGTTATTGTATTGTCTAGCATAAAAACAAGGACAATAAGATACGCATTTCTTTCATATTTATATTCTAGTGAGTCGACTTTGCTCAAAATGGAGGGTGCTATTGTTTGCATGAATTGAAAGTGCTGTGTCATTTCTGCAGATATGGATTCATTCATTTGCCAAGTTTGTCAGAACACACCCCTCCTCAGTAAAGGCTTTAGGGTAGGGCTGGCCAAACCTTTGTTACTTGAAGTTAAATCATTTTTATGAAAGGCAAAGTTTACCTGTGGTTTTTTGGGAAAAGTTTCCGCAGCATGCCTCCAACTTACTTTATTTTTTTATTATTTTTTTTCTTCCTGTTTTCCATTTGGAGATAGGTGGAAAACAGGGAAAAAAAAAATAAGTTGGAGGAATGCTGCGGAAACTTTTCTGTTTTTTTAACCGTTCGATTGTTTTAATCCTATTATTTATATAAATGTAGATTATTATACAATGAATGAAACTAACCTGTGAAAATTTCATTTCAAAGGGGGGTAGTGTTTTTGAGATATCGCTAAAAATCTGGAGTGGTTTATGTCCACAAAGGAAGAATAAAATGTAATTGGAATACACAGTCTGAGAAATGTTTAACTTTCATGCCTGAAACGTTTCTCAGATTGAATTTGTTTGAATCCCTTTCTCTAAAACCACATTCCTTAGATTGAAGGGAATCGTTTCTCAAAATGTTATACATTAATGTCAACAGCTGCAGTGCTTCTAGTTTTTCTACAACCAAATAAAATTATTTTTTGGAGTAATTACCAAAAGTTTACCCTCCCTTTAATAAAGAGTGGCAATATCAAATTTTAATTTAAAGGTATTTACCACATGCTGCTTTATGGTAAAATTTTCAATCATTTAATGATTGGACTTGATAACAATCTTTTAGGTTTTATTTAGTCAAATAAGACATATTTTCAAATTTAATTTTTTATTTTAGAATTGATATTTTGAAGTCATAGCTAGGTTTATAGGTTAAAACAGATTTACCTCTACAATAAGTTTTAGTATGTTAATAAGGTTTTAATGTTATAATGTTTAAATAACATAAACTGACAATTTTATTTAATTTTTTGTTCAAGAATTATATTAAAACATGGCTTTTCATATTAAGTTATAACTTTGATTTGCTGTAGCAATATTTATCATCTTCATCTTGACTGGACTCTTGCATTTGGAGAAAAAACAAAAAAACGGGACTAATTTTGTTTCTTTTTCAGATGGGGAATCTTGTTCTCACACCCTGCTGATTACACCCCAGTTTGTACGACAGAGCTTGGTATGGTGGCTAAACTTGCTCCAGAATTTGCTAAAAGAAATGTTAAACTTATTGCTTTGTCCATCGATGATGTAGAGAGTCACAACGGTTGGATTAAGGTATGTTTAAGAGCATTAAAGATTTTGTTGCAATCTAAAATCTTTTTGAGTTAAACAGAGAAAGACTTATAACTTAAACCTGCGACCTCCTGATTAACGTGCCGGCGCTCTACCAACTGAGCTGTCTAGCCCTAGTGTTAGCGGTCTCCCTATTTTGTCAATATATTTGTTCGGGAATGTCAGTCAGAAGCCATAAAACCTGTAACTAACACATAGCCAGGGATCACACCAAAGGTTACGATACAACCTAGGCCCAATTTCTCAGAGCTACTTAAAGGCACTGAACACGTTTGGTAATTGTCAAAGACCAGTGTTCTCACTTGGTGTATCCCATATGCATAAAATAACAAGCCTGTGAAAATTTGGGCTCGATTGGTCATTGAAGTTGCAAGAAAATGATGAAAGAAAAAACAACCTTGTTGTACAAATTTGTGTTCTTTCAGATAAGACTAAAAGGCTTCAGGCCTGAAGTCTTTTATTATTTTAGTGAGAAATTACCTCTTTCTCAAAAACTAAGTTACTTCAGAGGGAGTCGTCTCTCACAATTTGTTATACCATCAACAGCTCTCCGTTGCCAAGTATGTTTTTATGCTAATATATATCTTGAGTAATTACCAAATGTGTACAGTGCCTTTAAGCAGAAAATATTGCTTAACAATTTTGTGCTAAGCGGGAATAAGCAGGATACCAGCCACAAATTGTACATGTGGCATGGTAGTTTGGCTGGTAACCTTATTCTAGTTAGCATAATTTTGTTGTCTTTAGCTACTTTTTGTGCTTAAGCAGCTCTATGAAATTGGGCCCTTGGAAGTGGCAGCAGAGGGATGCAACATTTTATTTCCAATCTAAAAGCTGTATGACTTTTTAGCGGTTTACCATTTTCTCTTTTTTTTTCTCTCTCGGTCATCAGGACATCCAGGCCGATTCTCAACTTAAAGGGGAATTTCCTTACCCAATCATCTCTGATAATCGTGACCTGGCTGTGAAGTTCGGCATGTTGGATCCTGATGAGAGAGACAAGGCTGGCCTTCCCCTGACTGCTCGTTGCGTAAGTAATAAAACCCTTGTTAGTAGATCAAGTTTAACCGAAGCTCTGATAATCAGAGTCTCAAATTAGTCGTTAGTCGTAACCCTCTGTTCTACGACTGTCGGGAAGATCAGGGGTTACGATCATCACAACTAAGTTAGCCCATGCATGGTTTTCACCAATGATGTTTCTGTTTTTGAAACCCTGTTTTTAATTTTCTTGACACTTTGTATGATTTTCTAACCCTCCTATTGTCTGACCATTCAATGTCATCCACTGTGGTTTTGAATGATAGATCACACGTGACAGTGAAGTTAGTTTGATATTTGACATTGGACATTCACATAGGTTTGCACAGTGAATGTCTACTTTTTATTTCAACATATGACATTAGACATTCACATAGGTTTGTGCAGCGAATGCCTATACTTTTCTATTATGATATTGGACATTGGACATTCACATAGGTTTGCACAGTGAATGTCTACTTTCTATTTCAATATGACATAGGCCATTCACATAGGTTTGTACAGCGAATGTCTATAATACATTTAACTTTGCTATTTTGATGTTGGTTATTGGACATTCACATAGGTTTGTACAGCGAATGTCTATACTTCCTATTTCAATATATTGGACTGTTGGACATTCACATAGGTTTGTACAGTGAATGTGAAACCTATGTGAATGACCAATGTCCAATATCGAAATAGAAAGTAGACCATTTGCTGTACAAACCTATGTGAATGTCCAATACCAAACTAACTTTACTTTCACGATCCACACAGTGCACAAATGCATACATAGTTCTGTTCACAGTTGTGCCACCATACACAACCTGTGCAGTTGAATGATAACAAATGGTTGGTCAACATACTGGACAACCTTACCCAAGACAAAAAGGGTTACTTGAACATCCAGCTGTCAGGCTTGAACCCTGAACCCCTTACAAGGTTGAAATCTGAGAAGCAGAAGCTGCCATGTTTTGTTTTTCTTGATTGGCTGTGTACGTCTTTATATTCAAGTTGTTATTAAACCTTGGTCAAATCAGTTTCCTTTTTTCTTCTTCCAGGTGTTCATTGTTGGCCCGGATAAGAAGTTGAAATTGTCACTTCTGTACCCGGCAACGACTGGCAGGAACTTTGAGTAAGTCACGTTTGACTAACAACGATAAGAAAACCACAAGATTGTTGCTGGAATTCTACTTGTTCCAAAAACTTAATTCATGAGATGAAATGTTTCTTGTTCATATAAAATAGTTCACATTTTAAGCTGTATTGAAAGTTCTTCCTCATTTTGATTCTGGACTTTTTAAAATAAATTCTGAATCTTGAGCTGCAAGCCCTGTGTTTTTGTTGGACTTTATCCCGAATTTGAGCCCTGGGTTATTACTCTTGGTTCTTGTGGTATCTATCACGCTATCATGAAGAACCTACACGTCAAGAAGACTAGTTCATTTCCATTGTTAATCATCAGGATATTCAACGTCCTGTATTATTGAACCAAAAAGGAAACCATCGGCTGCCATTTTTGGCAACTGATGACACTTAAAGACAACTAGTACTTTGTTGAGTTTGGATTCAGACAACTTATAAAAGGGTTTTATTGGCGTTTCCATTTACTAGAACAATGTCAATTTATGGATATTACGCCTGAAATTACAGAGAGGTCTTGGCCTCTGTTGCCCTGGTCTTGGCCTCTGTTGCCCTGGTCTTGGCCTCTGTTGCCCTGGTCTTGGCCTCTGTTGCCCTGGTCTTGGCCTCTGTTGCCCTGGTCTTGGCCTCTGTTGCCCTGGTCTTGGCCTCTGTTGCCCTGGTCTTGGCCTCTGTTGCCCTGGTCTTGGCCTCTGTTGCCCTGGTCTTGGCCTCTGTTGCCCTGGTCTTGGCCTCTGTTGCCCTGGTCTTGGCCTCTGTTGCCCTGGTCTTGGCCTCTGTTGCCCTGGTCTTGGCCTTGCTGCCCCTTCAGAAGTTTCCCGTAAGATTTTCCAATGGAAGTGCCCTTTGCAAAAACAAAATGGCCTGGCCCTCTCAAAGATGAATTTCCTGACACCGTAAAAAGTTGACTCATTTTCTGTGTGTTATCTTTACATAGTGAGATTCTGCGTGTGGTGGACTCCTTGCAGTTGACCGCTAACAAGAAAGTTGCAACCCCTGCAAACTGGAAGGTAACATTGTCTTTACTTTATTTATTTAAAAAAAAACCATAACTGACAAATATCTGAGTTTATAAGAATGATGACAGGAATTTGACAGGTGCTTAAATGTCTAATTGTTTTTTCTTGCTGCTGCAAATTCTTTACTCCAACCCTCTTAAAAAATAGCTGTGAAATAATGACGGTTTGAAATGATCTTCATGTATGCAGTGTTTCAGCTGTTTAGCTGATTGTGTCTTTTTGCTTTTAGTTTAAATGGCATAGGAAACTCAAAAAGACAAAGAAAGGTTTCTGTGCTGCTGAGGGAATTTCCCCTTTCTTTTTGCATAACTAAGTTGCATATATCTGGATCTTTCAGACGCTTTCATCAAATAAAGGAAAGTCAAAGAAAAGTATTTGATTAAAGGGATTGTACACGTTTGAAAATTGGAACCCACTATTTTTTTTTTCAATCCTACATGGTTGTAGATATTTTCCATAAAACTAACCTGTGAAAATTTCATTTTAAAAGGTGGTAGCGTTTTTGAGATATTGCCAAAAATCTGGAGTGATTATGTCCGCCGATAATCTGCAATTGGAATACACAATCTGAGAACCGTTACTGCAGTAACGCTTCTCAGATTCAAATTTTTTGGGATAAAAAGTGATGACTTTTTTCATAACCGAAGTACTTTGAAGTGAAAAGTTTCTCAAAATGCATTATACTATCTAAAGCTGCTGTACTTCTTACCAAGTAAGTTTTTATTGCCATTAATTTTCAGAGTCATTACCAAACGTATACAGACCCTTTAATCAATTTGTTCCAACAACAAAAAAAGCAGAATAAATCAAAGATAACTTATGATCAGACTTTTATTTCAATGGCAAACCATGGATGGTTTCAACATAAGAATGGCAATGTGTACATTGTTCTGTTATTTTTCATTTTAATCTTGCATTTTAGAATGATTAACACATGACTGAGATTAGATAGTCACTAAACACTAATCCCATTATATTAGATAGTGACTAATCCCATATATGATATCTTTTGATTGTTTAAATGTTATGTGTTCCAGTCGGACGACCTTTGCTTTCTGTGATAACGGTTTTAATTTATTATGTAACTGTAGATGTAAATGAGAGGATGGCCAGTGGCTCCTTCATAATCGTTGCCACTTCTCTGACTTTCCTCCTGTTTCATTTGTTTGTTTAGTAGCCCCACCTATTTGCCCCATTATTTTGAACAACATGTTGGAAAAGAGATATCATTTTCATCAAATTCCTCGTTTTGGAATTACACCATGCGAAGCTTCGTACTCATTTTACTTGTATTCCTGTTGTGAGATGAGGTTGGTAATTTAAGCATTTTATAAGTTGCATATAAATGAGACTTAGTTTGTCTTGCTTCATGCTTTGGCAAACTACATCAATCCTCTACAATCATGTTTATACATGTGTTTAAGAAATGTTATCCTGTAATGTCAGACATCCTGGCGGGCAGCCAGACTGGTGTGTTTCGATACTACATTACTCATGAATGTTGAATCGCAGCCAACTTGGTCAACAGAGGTCAAGTTGACATAAAACCGTACTGCTTCTAGGAGGAACTGGTAAACCAGCCAAAACTTCACATGTTATGCACGTTATCAGGACTGGCTCTGTGTTAACTTTGAGCTTTGCAAATCAACTCATTATAAGCAATATTATCCACTTGGTGCATCTGTGTATTGAGCCCAGGGCACAATTTCATGAAGCTGTTTAGCAGAAAATTCTGCTCAGCAAATTTCTTTGCTTAGCAAGAAATGAGTGGGGTACCAGTCACATCAATTGTAACTGTAAGGTATTTTGGCTGGTAACCTATTTTTCTTAAGCAAGAGTTTTCTGTGCTTACATGCTTTATGAAAGTGGGCCTTGGGCACAATTTCACAGAGCTGCTTAAGCAGACAATTCTGCTTAATTCTCTGCTAAAGCAAAAAAAGCAGGATACCAGTCGCAAATAGAACATGTGATATGACATTTGAGCTGGTAACCTTATTTTGGTAATCATGATTGTTTTGTGCTTATATAGCTACCTTTTGTAAGCAGCTCTAAGAGAAATTGGGCCCAGGTGTAAAAGGCATTCCTTTGCATATGTGTTGAATGATGATTGGATGCCAACTGAGCATGCTCAATATGAATTTGGTATTTCATACAGTATTTGAATAGCCGTATCCTAACCCCCCCTATCTTTATGTATTGAGCCACAACCGCCCTTTCCCTGAACTCCTTCACAAAATTCCGAAAAGAATAACCATGCCCTAAAAAAAACCACCTCAAAATGGAAAGAGAAGAATTCTTGACAGAAATTCTTTACAAAGTGGAACTATGTAGGGAACCAAACAAAAATAAATATGTACAAAAGTCTTTATTGCCATAGATTCATTTTCTGTGCGCTTTGGCATCTATAGACTCTGTTTCTAATAGACCGTGGTGTATATATATAGATTTAGCTTTTTAGTCAGTATGGTTGACTGCCAAGGTCAAAGCAAGAATGAAGTTCAACAGAAAGCTATGGTTACTGTAGCTATGGAAGTAGTAACCTGACCAGCTCACTGTCTACTCCACAATGTTCTATAACATTGATGAGAAGCAGGAGTTTATTTCCTTGACTGTAAAAGTCCTAGTGTTTTACATGTATTATTGCAGAGCTGCCAACTCTCCCTGATTCTGCAGAAAGTTCCCTGAAAATAAACCACTCTGTTCATGTTCTGGTGAACAAATTTGACAATCTCCCCGATTATGGAAACTTTGTCCCTATTTATGTTGAATGTCATTCTAAATATCTCCCTGATTGTTGTGCGAAATATCCCTGATTGCAAGATGCAAATGTCGGCAGCTCTGTTATTGTGGGTGTTATTATTTTGCTGTTGTTGTTAATATATTACAACATCATTGTTTATTTTTATTTGCTTTTCGTTATGGTTTTCCTTTGCTATTGTAGTAATTAAATATATGTGTTGGGTACCAGGCAATATCCACCACTAGTCGACAAAAATAATGATCCTTGAACTTGGCCTCAGTTAATCCATTTCTCTTGGAAATGTGTGAATGCTGCTGAGAACAAATCTGATACAAACGAGTCTGCTGCCACCAAATGTTCCAAAGTCTCACATTTCCATTATGGTCGTGTACTTTATAATGCACAATGGAACTTTTACATCAATCATTCGTTCTCTGATCCTATTGTTTTCCTTCTTTATATAAATAATTATGTTGCGTTAATTTCAATAAAAAATAAAAATGAAAAATAACATAGCTGTTATTTTATTTGATTGTTTCAGCAAGGGGGAGATTGCATGGTGCTGCCCTCCGTCAAACAGGAAGACATCCCAAAGCTGTTCCCCAAAGGGGTGACAATGAAACCAGTCCCCTCTGGGAAGAGTTACCTCCGTTACACCCCTCAGCCAGAATAGAGTATTCCCATCACTCTGCACTTGTTATCATGCAGTGGGTAAATTGCATTCAGAAGACCAGGGGTGTGTCCAATCAGATTGTCCCACCAATTTGTGAGGAAAAAGAACATTGGTTTGTATGATTTGATTGACACTTACTAATTGTGTTTAGTTTGATTTATTTGAATATTTCAGTTAATTAGTCCAGGGATAAGGTTACAGGAAGTTCTTCTGCCCCAATTTTCTTTAAAATAATATCATAAACGATGATATGCCAAAGTTTTTCTAGTCAATTATCTTTCATTTCAGCTTAACAGTATAAAAGATAACTTCTTTCTATTTTCTAGATGTAATTATTTTTATATATATGTATATTCTATTGTCAGTTGCTCACAGTCCTTCGGGTGTAGCTTGACGGTATATGAGGGTAGTGCATCTGTAAAACAAAGCAAACTAACTATATTACTCTCTTTTTAAAAATTTTAATTCATTGGATTCTCTCGAATGGAATCATCTGTAAGAGTTTCAATATCTGTTTGGCTGAATTAAAAGTATGACATGCTACAGACCAATGTCAAGAAACTCCCAGTTTAAATGACTTCGCAAAAACAATGTGCATGTACGTTAGCTTAGGATGCAGAATGCACTTTGTACACTGCATGTAGCATACACACAAGCATTGCACACTTGAATTATATATAGGTTTTCCCTTTCATTTTCGTCAAATGGGCGCCCAATCTAAACGTCGCGTTCTAATTTGCTCGAAACTGAAAGCTCCTCAAAACAGTCATTGAATTTCACTTAATGTGCAAGCAAAATGACATCATGGGTGTTGTCACATAAATATAGATACCCAAGAGAGAATCAAATTTAACACCATAGGGTTTTAAAATAAGACCAATGTTATTGTGTTGGCGGAAATTATTGTTATCTTATCACCCTGTGTTGTAAATTTAGATTTTATTTTTGGCATGTATATGTTACACCCAGGGTGTCAATTTAACACCCCAGTTTTTGAAGTGGACGTTAAACCAATTAAGAAGGAAACAATAAAGAAACAATAAAGAAACAAAGATCAAATAAATAAAGAACCAGACAGAAATAAAGGAAACATGGATTGCATTAATTTGGTTTGCTCATTTGTCGAAATCGCTTGTTGCAAAACGAAAACGAAAGTAACAATTTGTAGAAATCTCTAGTTGCGTCTACTGTGCTGCATTGAATGCCCATTTGGCATGGCTGAAAAACATGGAGGTAGAATTACCTCCATGGTATAAGTTCGCATAGGTCAAAATGAAATTGAATGACGGTTTCAACTAAAGAGGTTAAATCACTTGAATACGAAAGTATTCCGGCCGCTCTTTTGCCGAAAATGCTCGGAAAAACATATAGGGCCTACTACTAACTGACAGGCATCACTATAGGCTGCATACACACCCATAATAGATCAAAATATGAATTTATAAGCTCAGCAAAATAAAGGCATCGTTTGGCTGGCTAGTTCAGTGTTGAAAAGCATCCGATATTTAATATGAGTTATGGATCAGTGAAGAAAGCTGAGGAAGTAAACTGCTCACAAAAAGTTAGGAAACCTTTTTTTAATCATGTATATTTTTATTATTTATTACCCTCTTGTATTATGTTGCATATCAATAGAAAGCTGAAGTGTTCTTCTTTAAAATGATACCAAATGTGCAATGATGACATGTTGCTGGACTTGGCCACATTAATGAGAATGAGACAAAGTCACAAATCAAATGTGCCAAAATTAGCAATTTTGTGTTACTGTGTGAACAAACAAATTGAAACTGTAATTCAAACAAGCGGTAATTTTGGCACATTTGATTTGTGACTTTGCCTCATTGTCATTCATGTAGCCAAATTCAGCAACATGTAATCATTGCAAATGTGGTATCATTTTAAAGAGAAACACTTCAGCTTTGCATTGATATATAACATATACAAAGAGAGTAATAAATAATAAAAATATTCTCGATTAAAAAAAGTTTCCTAACTTTTTGTGAGCAGTTTATATCAAGAACTGGTCACGCTGGCTAGTCACTGAACCAGTTAAAAGGCAAATTGGTTTTTTTCTTTTAACACAGGGCTAAGAAAGTGCTAAGCATGAGTTTTTGTTGTATTACCATCTCGATGGAAAGTAAATTCACGACAAGATAGTCTTCATCCCATCGGAAAGATTTTATTAATCAAGTATCAACTATAACTGTAGACTATTTCTCTATTATAAACCTATCTACCATCAGAGTTGATTAATTTGTGCTCAAATATTTGGAATGAACAGCAATAAATGGATCGTGCTCTTAAAGATTCTGCTTGTTTGATGATTTTTAGTACCGAGTATACAGTGCCTAATACACATCGGTGTAAGAGTAAAAAACCAATGAGATTCTTTATCCCAGTTGCAAATTAGCATCTATTTATGATTTTAGTTGAGAGAAACAAATCTTACCCTGGTTCAAAGATTCGTGATTCAAAGATCTGTTGCACCAAATGTTCTATAGCACTATATTTCAAACATGTGGTTTATGTTGATTGTTTGTGGCTTGTTGACAATCGTAAGAGGTTATTTCCAGTATGTAGGCTCTACCTTGACTTGGCAATGTTCCCATGAACAATTAATAAAACAATAGTTTGTTCCTTATCCTTAAAGGCACTGTACACGTTTGGTAATTACTCAAAATATATATTAACATAAAAACTGACTTGGTAACGATCAACGGAGAGCTGTTGATAGTAGAAAACATTGTAGGAAACGACTCCCTCTGAAGTAACATAGTTTTTGAGAAAGAGGTAATTTCTCACTAAAATAATAAAAGACTTCTTGCAAGAAGCCTTTTATTCCTATCTGAAAGCACACAAGTTTGTACAACAAGGGTGTTTTTTCTTTAATTATTTTATTGCAACTTCGATGACCAATTGAGCCCAAATTTTCACAGGCTTGTTATTTTATGCATATGTTGGGATACATCAAGTGAGAACACTGGTCTTTGACAATTACCAAACGTGTTCAGTGTCTTTAAAAATAGCAAGGAAATAATTTAACCGTGCAAGGGGTACTAAATGGTAATCAACTCCGGTTTTTAAAAAGTTGTTTTTATTTATATATATCCCCCCAATAATTCCCTCAACCCAGAACAAAACAACTGAAATTAAAGTAGTAATTCACACCAATTGGTTCTGTACATGTGTTCAAATTGTACAACCTAATTTACTGACTCTGATATTTTTTTTCCGCAAATATTATCCTGAATTTAGAATAATTAACATCATAATTACCCAAAGACACAACATTTGCCGGGCGCCTTGAATGAAATTAGATTACACACAACAGAAAGACAATACTTTCAACTCCATACACTGTTCATTTTTTTTCAAAACTGTTGCATATTCTACATTTATAAATGAAATTTGTATATCAACGCAACAGGGCCCAATTTCATAAAGCCCGTAAGCACAAAAAACTTGCTAAGCACAGACAAATATTGCTTACTAGAAAAAGGTTACCAGCCAACAATCCATAAAGTTTACATTGTTGCGACTGGCGCCCCACTCATGTTTTGCTTAGCAGAGAAATTTGTTAAGCTGTATTTTCTGCTAAACAGCTTTATGAAATTGGGCCCTTGGTTATGCGTGCACCTGATGACTCCATTGCAGTACATTTGGTTTTCGTGTACAAGTTCAGGTTCCCAAAATAAAATCATTAGTGGTAATTGAAACCGGCTCAATACGTAAAGCTGAACTTGTATATTCTTTCATAGCAGTAATAATAATTATTTCATTTTCATAACTTGTTAAAGCCACAGCGAGCACACGAAACAAATATCCAATTCACAACATACATTAATTTGTGGTCAAAATTGGTGGACAAACTTTGCACAAATGGAATGTAGTAACTAATCATACAAATCTTAACATAAATTATATACATTCTAACAATATTTACAGAAAACGTCTGGCATTGTAAAATTAGTTGCTATGTACAGCATTCGCCCTTTGCACGGTCAGCCATTTGCGTGTGGAGCCTCGACTTGGGGACAGCAGTGAATAGAAGCATTATATAACTCTGTATTGTCACTGAATGTAATGACACTTTCATCCAAACAGATACATACAATACAATACAATGAAGCATGAAGTCGAGGCTCTACACACGCACATGGGGGATCCGTGCGCAGAGCGAATAGGGGGTACCATGCGTCACATAGATCAAAATGGGGCATTTTATAAACGTGTGGCAGATGAAGGACTTCCGTTGCAGTCACGTTGCTCATAAGTCCAAGTCTATCTTAAGATGCTTGTTCGATCGCCATATCTTATACTTCTCTAAATCAAAGTATGTTTCAATCATTTCCACACCTATTCAAACAAAACACAATGTGTCAAGAGATACATCTGTATGGTGGCTTTGAAAGAACTTTTATAATTCGAAATAATTGTTAAAATTTATCATTGAACCATCTTGGAAATATCAACATTTCCTATCACAATTGTTTGAACAGGGAACTACGTAAATTAAAGATTTACGGTTTTTTTGTTTACCTCCAAAATCTTAAACAATAACGTGTTCCTTTAGAAAGTTTGTGTTTATAAGATTTAAAAGATCCATACCTGCTGATGAAAGTTCGAGAGGTGCCTCAAAGCGAACGATATTTGGTTTCATTATGCCTTGAAGATGACTAAAGAGCTAGAAGGTAAAACGTAAGAAACATACAAGATTTATTGCATGCTGTGATAATGCAACAAATATTTAAAATATATCAAAATCATCGCATGCATGCAATGAAATGGGAAATACTCGGTAAATTTTAAACCTGTATGGTCTGCAAACTTCGTCATGGACGGGTGTGGATTTTTTGTTCACACACCGATGGTTTAGTAATCAAATGTAAATGAGGTAATATAATAAATTGCTAGATTTACTAACCTTCTCACCTTTATCGAAGCTAAACTAAAAGAAATACTCG
This sequence comes from Plazaster borealis, assembly GCA_021014325.1. Taxonomy (NCBI): domain Eukaryota; kingdom Metazoa; phylum Echinodermata; class Asteroidea; order Forcipulatida; family Labidiasteridae; genus Plazaster; species Plazaster borealis. Next base: position 4,475,070 of record CM037456.1, on the reverse strand, counting down.
GTAAATGTTAAACCTTTATGGTCTGCAAACTTCGTCATGGACGGGTGGAGGTTTTTTTGTTCACACACCGACGGTTTAAAATTCAAATGTAAATGTGGTAATGTAATAATTGCTAGGTTTACTAACCTTCTCCCCTTTATCGTTTCCAAGCATGTTACATCCCATCACATGTACGACAGATTTCGCAGGTTCTGTCTTCGACATGGTCTTTCCAATTTCCTTAAAGAACCTGGGAGAGGGGAATCGCGAAAAGGAGTACAGAAATGCACTGTAAACAAAATCTATAGGTACAAACCATTTTGGGAAAAAGTATATCTTAAAGGGTCTGTATACGTTTGTAATGACTCTAAACATTGATGGCAATAAAAAACTTACTTGGTAAGAAGTACAGCAGCTTTGGATAGTATAACGCATTTTGAGAAACTTTTCACTTCGAAGTATTGCGGTTATGGAAAAATATATCACTTTTTATCCCCCAACAATTTGAATCTGAGAAGCGTTACTGCAGTAACGTTTCTCAGATTGTGTATTCCAATTGCAGATTATTCTTCTTGCGTGGACATAACTGCTCCAGATTATCGGCAATATCTCAAAAACGCTACCACCTTTTGAAATGAAATTATCACAGGTTAGTTCTATGGTATATTATCTACCAATTACCAAGCGTACAATCCATTTAACTAACAGTGTGGGGTTTTGTTGTTGTTTGGGGGTTTTTTTTGGGGGGGGGTCAATTGTAACAAATAATAGTCTCTATGAGCCTTTACAACTGTAACTGGACAAAGTGTGGGTCAATTAATAATCTTTAAATTAATATTTAAAATTATGACGAAATGTCTGTCAATACTCTAATGTGAAGCCAACTCCGTCAACCTTGTCCAATCGCTGTGGCAATATAGTAGCTTTATCAACTTCGCACTTAAAGAGACCCCTTTTCCAGAAAGCGACGATGAATTTGTGGAGACTATTTTACTCTCGTCTTAAATGGAACTGATTTACTCCAACTTAATATGAATAGTTTCTTCACCCATGAATATATCGATGTTAAAATTAATCTCGACTCTTTATATATTGTGACTTACTTGACTTGATCCTGTTCTCTTTCTTTCTTCAATTTTGCAACAGTGACGACTTTTCCTCTGCGAATGTACATGAAACCAGGACCTCCCTGAAACCAAGCATAGCGTCAGAATTTTGTACAAAGTTAACCGAGCATAAAGACAAAATATTGTACAAAGTTTACTGACTAAAAATATTGTACAAAGTTAACCGAGCATAAAGTCAAATTATTGTACAAAGTTAACCGAGCATAGCGTCAAAATATTGTACAAATATAACCAGGCATAGTCAAAATATTGTACAAAGATAATCGAGCATAAAGTCAAAATATTGTACAAAGATAACCAGGCGTAGTCAAAATATTGTACAAAGATAATCATAAAGTCAAAATATTGTACAAAGTTAAACGAGCAGCGTCAAAATATTGTACAAAGTTAACCAGTATAACGTGCTGGCCACTTCAGTCCTAAAGCTACATGTTAACCATTGAATGCAGAGGCAAAAGACATAAGAAAACTTACTTCATCTCCAAAAAGGAAGAAATAACGGTGCACAAAAGATTAAAACGCTACAAAAGTTCATTCAGTTAAAATTTGCAAAGAGTAGATATTGCACAATGGTGTAAAAGCCACACCCTCTCCAATATGTCTTCCAATTTGAGTCTCTAAATAAAAGAGTTGTTCGAAGGAAATCTTAAGATGCTGGCAATGGGAAATTCTTGCAGAATAGTCTAACAAAAAACAATAACTAGCCCAGTGGCTATTCACTGAGAAAGTTAAGACAAAAAGCACATCGATCGAATAAATAAAGTTTGTTTGAAATTAATTTGTATTTATTTACTATTTTGTTACTTTTTATTTCTAAAAACTAATTTTTTTTTAATGATAATTACCTGACAATAAAAGCAGATCGATCTGGCTTTACTTCCGGGTTTGAAAGCCTCAAGATTTACTTGAACGTTTTCTGCGTATGGGTGAACAACGTGAAAAAAATTATTTATAATTTCAAAAATGTTCAATTAATATTATAAAGTACACTTTGATCACAGATTACTAAATGATATGTGGTACACTTGATTCACAACCATTGTAAACATTGATATTTTGTAAACTAGAATTCTTACCAAGCAAATTATCAAACGTATCCTTGTCAAAATCCTGCGGGGAAATGAGAAATTTAATAGTTTTTATTATTATTATTGACATTTGTTTATTGTCACTGCGTAATTACCACTTTCTACCAGATACCTGACGTGAAGAAATTAGACAAACAAACTGTGAACAAGTTGCTAACAAATAACAACCCGTTTTAATTTCCTTACGTTTACTCCTTTTTTTTTCTTCGAAGAACTAAACTTAGTTATTGTTTATTAAAATTAAAGAATCAACTTACATAGTGAAATATAAGTACACCGTTCTTCACAATCTTCGTCAACAAATCTCCTTTCGGAACCTTCGACGAAACCAACTGCGTCGGGAAAAAAAGAAGAGAGTAAACACTCAAGTGCCTGGATGGACGTTGCACATAAAATAGTTAACGACTATACTTGAACGTAAACAAGTGATCTTTGCTGAAATTTATTTGGAATGTTTTCAATCAAATAAGGAAATGGAGTGGACATGAGATTAAACAGATTTTAATTGTGTACAAAAAACCATTGATTTTGAGTACCCTTTTCCCGGTGCTTTTCAGAAAGATTCGCGAAAAGCCCTGTTACGTCAACACTCATATTACGTCATAATGTGGGAGCTCCACCCAGCAGGGTGGATATGTGCGCATTACAAGTCTTATTATTATTATTATTATTAGCTCCGTTTTGTATAGCCGCCTTGATGTTGCAGCATGGAGGTATAACAAAGCAGCCTCCCACACAATCATGACGTCAAAGTATTGTTATTTTGACGTACGCCGTCAACGGCAGAAGTGTTTCTAGTTTTTCAAAACCTTGAGGTTGGGGCCTAACTTTTGGATCGATAATTAAGAACAATTATGAAGTGTATACAAATACATTTAAATGATAAACAAACACAACGTAAAGAATTTTAAATAGCATTCCCGTTAAAAATATTTCGCTCAAGTAGCTGTTTAAATAATTACAAACATGACGATTCAAAATGTAAATATCCTTCACAGGTTTTGTTCTCTATCTTAAGTTACATTTGAAAGTCGAGCATCCTCCTGAGAAGTTACTTGATGTACTGTTTTTTACATTATTGACGTGAACTCACCACAATTCTTGGCCCCACGAATTCACTTCCACAAATAGCTCTTTCTAACTGTTGTTCAGCATACCATTTCAATTCTGTGATCTCGTCTTGGAACGAAATAAAGTCCTCTTTGGTCTGTTGTCCTATCATTTCAGAAGTATAAAGATATTTGGTTGAAAACTGCCCGATGTGTAAACATAGGTTTGTATTTCCCCATATTTAATATTGCGTATTTTTTGAAAAGATTATTGTGTTAAAGGCAGGGTATACTTTTGTTAATTTTTGTCCTGGTTTGATCGGCAGCATATTGCGCCACAGCACCTTGTAAACCATTACATGGTGCTATAAAGGAATGGGTCTCTTACTTCAACGTAGCTCCGCATATATACCTTGCAGGAAAAAATACTGAGCGCCTTGATACGCCCCTAGGGGTGTGATAAAGCACTATATAAGAACCCAGTATTATTATTTTTATTATTAATTGTCAAAGACAAGTAACCTCACTATGATAAGATAATATTCCTTACCAATTACAGCAATGTTTTTGTTGTTTTTAGTCTTGGTTGGTGTTTTGTTGAACCATTCCTTGGTGGCCTTACTTGGATCCGGCTCGACTTTATCTGCAACATACAAATACAAAATAACGTCATGGCTGTTTCCTGTAGATGGTTTCATTTTAATTTCGGTAGGCTACACCTTCCAGTAAGTCGTTAGTAATACCATGTGTTTGCTCTTCCATTGCCGGTGGCTCTTCCATTGCCGGTGCTTCTTCAGGTACAGAGGTCACCTCATGTAGCGTTTCCAACATGGCAGCTTCTGTAGATTCCTTCTTTTGAGACGAGTGACGTCGGTAAATCCTAAAGAATAAAATAGTGCTCATTGTTTAAAACAAGAGACCAAATTTTAACACAATCGGTGTTTTTGTTTCCCCTTGTTGTACAAATTTGTGTGCTTTCAGATAGGAATAAAAGGCTTCTTGCAAGAAGTCTTTTATTATTTTAGTGAGAAATTACCTCTTTCTCAGAAACTACGTTCAGAGAGAGTCGTTTCTCACAATGCTTCATACTATCAACAGCTCTCCGTTGCTCGTTAAGTTTTTATGCTAAAATATATATTTTGAGTAATTACCAAACGTGTACGTGCCTTTAACAGAACAATATAACATGACTGTCACCAGCAAGCTTCGTAGTTGTTTTTATGAAAACTAAGATTTTATTGAACTGTCAGATTACACTGTCTTTCAATCTGTTAACTGTATTCGTTATGTATATAAGTGTTTAAGTCGCCATGTTGTTCCACTCACCGTTGTATTTTAATCGCCATATCAGTCTCTTTCCTCCGCATACTTCTCTCTTGGTAGCCACGAAACACACTGAAAAGATAAATTTCCCAATTACTAAGATTTCGGCTCATAATTATTGCATACAATCAAGAGGACCTTCTTCGTGTTAGAGAGAGTCTCCTCCGAGATTTATTGCGTCAACCTTTCCACTGGGTGCATAAAATGAATACCTGTATACGTATATACATCCAATTAGTTATGGTATCTCCAATTTGGCTTCACTTGAGGCACAGTGGGCCATAGCAATCGCCTAATTGTTAATTTCCTATATACGCGATGAACGTATTGTCACATTGGCAGTTATTGATGCTGTCCATTGTAAAAGAAATCGTCTGACTTTCATTGTTTTGCAGATGAGAGTGAATTCGTGTCATCGAATAAATTTCGCAAGTTGAATGCACTATAATTTGTTTTTTAAATTGATGATTTATAAATCCATTTAGTGTCTGCTATCTAGAACTCCTTAAACTGGGCCCAATTTCATTGGGCTGCTTAGGCACAACAAGTAGCTAAGCACAAAACAGTTCTGCTTAGTAGAATAGGGTTATCAGCCTAAATCCCATCTCACATACACAATCTGTGACTGGTATTCCGCTTATTTTTGCTTAGCATAAATCTGTTAGGCATTATTTTTGGCTTAAGCAGCATGAAATTGGGCCCCGTGTAGGATACAAGAAAATACTAAAGGTTTTCCCGGCCAATTTCAGCAAAGAATTCATTCACATTCATTAACACGCCTTGAAATTCACACATTTTACCCTAATCCACTCAAACTAGGGTTTTGTCTAGCTATTAATGCTTTCAATTTCGTTTTCGTGCACACATGATTTCGTTCTTCTAATTCTATTTCATTCTAGGCATTCAAGACTGCACTTTGACCATTCTTAAGTTGAATTGTTACTACCTATTTGCAATTTACAATGGTTGACCAGCTCTTGCTGCTGGCTTTTACGAAACTGAATGAATCTTGCGGCCGAGTGAAATTGAACGATCTTATTTGACCAGTGAATGCTAAACTGATGAAACTGAATTGCTCCTTTTGACTGTTGAATGCTGATTCAACAGAGCATTCAATTTTAAACAAAATTGAATGAGCCGGGAGTTAAAATGACTGGATTTTTTATGAAATTGGCCGGGAAAACCTGTATTATTTTGTATCCCCGATGCAATAATTACATCTGATAAAAATTAATAACAAGATGTCAGCTCCAGTTACCTCTGTATTTTGACAGATGCGTTGCTTAGCATCAGCTCGTCTTCGTCTTCATTAACTCCATTTTCTATTGGTGTGTCCGGTAGCGCCACGTGACTAACATCCCCGTTCACCACCTGAAGCGGTTGCTCTGTTAAAGTGGATGAATAGTATAATGGGATTTGAGGCATTGCTTGGTGAGGTATCAATGTATATTCGGTTTGCGGTAACACCATTGTGTATATATCTACTTTGCTTCGTAGATTTTGTTCTTTGAGAACTCGTCTTGCTATTTATTCTACTGCCTCGGAGTAGATTTCGAAATCAACTCCCGAATTCCGAAATCTACTCCGCGGCAGTAGAATATTTAGCAAGACAAGTTCTCAAAGAACAAAATCTAAACACAGCAAAGTAGATGTATACACATGGTGTTACCGCAAACCAAACACACATGGATGAATAGTGCAATACAATATACTCAGTGCAATGTCAAACTGCGGTGTACGACTCTTAAAATAATTAAGAAAGTGGATATTTACCAGACAAGATTGTATGGGCCCGTTGCTGTGTACTATACATAAGTATTCCCAATAACTTTGAAAAACTCACCATAAATTCCATGTCCAGTATTTCAATAATTGTTATCTTAGATAAAACCAACCTCTTCCATTTGAAGCTTCTTGGTGAACAACTTCTCCGTTGTTTACTCCTTGTCCTCCTCCTTCTTCTTGCCTTTCTTCATCCTGGAGGGCCTTCTTCTCCGCTGACCTTTTCCCTGCATCCTCAAAAGCTCTAGCCACACTGTTTCATACCAGAGTGAATTATTACACATTTTATTGAATAAATGTGTACTGCTGTTCAATGAATGACGTTAAAGAGGGGCTCCAAGGTTAAACTCAATTTTGTGATGCCTCATTTTTCTCAAAAGATTTGGTCCTAATGAAAGTGGGGAAAATTACAAGTCTCCACTTTCACGTTCAAATTGTGTACGAAATGCCATTTTATTTGATACTCTTTCAGAGCGAAAATTGAGACATGAGGTCATCGGACATTAAAACAAATGGTTCTGTATACATTCCCAAAGAGGTTTTTTTGCGCCAGTGAAAGGTCAAACTCAATGCTGTTTTGATTGAATAACATCAAAATTCAGGAATGAACTAAAATTCTCTGTACAAAAATGTACAGACCATTATGTGAAAGTGACGCCATCGAACTTTGTTGGATGTTGACAACAAATGCACTTGAAGGGTATCAAACACAGTGCGTTTTGTACAGTTTTAACCTGAGGTTACAGACTTTTCCCATTTTCATAAAGACTCTATTAATTGGGAAAATGAGTGGATCACAAAACTGAATTTGACCTTAGTTAGAGTCCCTCTTCAAACATTGCTACGTTTTAGTATACTGCGAAACAAAAGAGTTGAAGTTTTGTACTCACTTGACCACCTCGGTAACATTCCTTACTTTCTTGGAAGTACCTGATCCCATGATTACTTTTTCGTCCTATGGTCCTTCTTGTCTTACAAAGTCATCTGCTCAGTCCGTTGAAATCGTTGCTAAGCCAAGAGTCTCCCTTGCCTCACATACGGTCTTGGGTTCCTGGTGGTATGCTTATACCTTTCTTTCAAAATTTTAATATGGATTGAAGCTATTTCAGCAATACTGTTTCCTTGTTCATCAAAGTTCTCAAACTTGATATGATATGTTTGTAAACATATCTCCAGCGTTGGACGCCTAAACAAACTACTTGCTTCAGATGGTTCTGTTGGCGAGATATATTCTTAAATCCCAATGGCTGATCCGATTTTAGAACATTGTATGCACGCAAAGCAAAGTGAAGCGTTCATGCGAAGATGATCCCGGGTTGTCCTCTTTTGACCACGTAGATGAGAGAATAAACAAGCCGCGACTGCAACAAGAAAGTCTACAAACTGAATCCCGTTAACTGCTGCAAAAGGGTGCGATGTTACTTAACGGTGTCATTATTATCGTGTGAACAAAATTGTGAACGAAAGTTCTTTAAAGGTGAATGTCTTATATCAACACGTGGACGTTATTGTTACTATACATGGCATATACATTAATGTTTGACTAGCTAGTCACCACTTCGATTTTTCAGGGAAACGAACCTTCAGTGAAGCTAAATAAAATCAGGTTTGGTGGCTCGGTGACTTGGTGACAACAGCATGGTAACAGTATAACACCAACAAGAAGCTCAAGTCCGTGTTTACAAGGGTAACGTCTCCACAGGTTTGGCGATAATAGATAGTATCATTATTCGATGAACTCTCCAATCTTAGTAAACGTTTGCTTCTAAAAGGTAAAACACCTATCGATTGCTTTACTGTTATCAGAGGGCTGCGTTCTGACCGGAGAGACGTTGCCATGTGATGATGTTGTCAGTAACCTTTTCAGCGGGATTCCTCTAATGATTTTTGTTCGCCACTGAGTGCGTAGCTGTCTATTCATTCTGTAACCTCTTCGGGAATCGACCCAACTAGATTACGGAGGGGACTTATTGTTGTTGTTCAGTGCTCACTCGGGTGGTAATTGGTGTGAAAAGAAAAAATAGATTATGCAATATAAGAGGGCCACAGACTTTGCTGTGTATATTTGGAGAGACAGGACAGAGTAGAGCTCTGTCCTTGCCGTATGGACAAAGCCAGGCGGGGAAAATGCATGCAGGTAACTCAAATATAATTGTCAAGAAATATGTTGCCCCAGAGGGACGCACCCCGTTGTGTTGATTGAGTTTTGAAATAAATTGTAAATATAATCTGAGAATTGTTATCACAAATGGTGGACACATCTTGGGAAAAACCTTCTGGTCTTGTTTGTGAATGTATGAATAGAATTATGCATGATATTCTTCCTACTTAAAGGCACTGAACACGTTTGGAAATTGTCAAAGACCAGTGTTCTCACTTGGTGTATCCCAACATAATGCATAAAATAACAAGCCTGTGAAAATTTGGGCTCAATTCAGGCAGGGGGGGGCGGGGGGCGTGGGGGCGTGGGGGCGCAAAAAAAAAAAAAATAAAAAAAAAAAAAAAAAAAAAAAAGAGAGAGAGAGAGGGGGAAATGGGGCAACAAAATTCATTTATCATTTTGCTGCTTGGAATATTTTCACGCCCCCCCGTTTGGAAAATCCTGGATCCGCCCCTGCAATTGGTCATCGAAGTTGCATGAAAAAGATGAAAGAAAAAACACCCTTGTTGTACAAATTTGTGTGCTTTCAGATAGGAATAAAAACTTCTTGCAAGAAGTTTTAATTATTTTAGTGAGAAATTACCTCTTTCTCAAAAACTACGTTACTTCAGAGGGAGTCGTTTCCTACAATGTTGTATACTATCAACAGCTCTTCGTTGCTTGTTACCAAGTAAGTTTTTATGCTAATTATTTGTTTTGAGTCAATACCAAACGTGTACGATACCTTTAATACAGTCCCCCTCATTATAATGAACTCTGTTATAAAGAGAACATTATAACGAGGTTCTGTCTGTAAATAGTACATTCTCAAGTCCCGAATCTCATTTTCTGCTTTATGTTTCATTGTTTTGCTGTCATCTGCGATAAAGAGGTAGTTTAGCCACTCCCAGTAACCTTGTTATTAAAGTCTATTAAAGCTTACACCATGCGTAGGTCAGCCCTTGTACTCGATAAAATGACCCCTACTTTTTCCAAGGACCAAATATCATGCCTGTAGAATTAAGTAAGCAGATTAAGTGGCTAGATGAATGTATCCCATCAATAAGGCGCTGGAGGTCCTTTTAGTATTATAAGTACAGCTAAATCCTCCTTTTATCCAATCCATTGCCTCCGACTGCGACAAGAAGTATCTGCATCTGCATCTGTTGACTACTGCGCAAACTCCAATAGACTGTAAGAAGTAACTATAAATAGTAGTAAACTTGCCGGTACAACCATGTGTAAAATCTCTTTGGGAGGAGTGTTGGTTCTGAAAAGAACTGGTTTGGTCTCGACGTTTCGAACAGTATACTCTGCTCGTCTTCAGGAGAAAGGGAGATTTTACACATGGTTGTACCCGCAAGTTTACTACTATTTATAGTTACTTCTTACTTTCAACACCATGCAAAGCTTCAAACACCACTTCCAATAGACTGGATATCTCGCACAGGGCGCAGTCGCGATGCAAAGCAGAGTTGTTGGACTGGAGTCCAAGACTCGACCCAAGTGACTTGAGACTCGGACTCGACACAGGTGACTCGACTACAACTCCGGTGCAAAGCAGATTAGTAATCCGAAAGAGCCCCCCGTGTGATTTGAATAAGATTGCTGTAGTTGGTTCCATATTTTAAGATTTCTATAGTTAGTGACTCCCTGTGATGTCAGATGGTAGGCTGTTCCATTGGGCTATTTTTCTTGGCAAAAATGAGTATTTATAAACAGTTTTTGTTTGGTTGAGGACGTCTAAATGATAAAGCAGAAGTTTGTCTAGTTTGCGTGAAACAACTTTGGGAAATGTAATTTCGTGGACATGTTTTTGTTACCAGGTGGTAGGGAAAAGCACATGAAACATGTTTTTCTATGCTCTTTAAAGGCATCGTACACGTTTGGTAATTGTCAAAGACCAGTGTTCTCACTTGGTGTATCCCAACATATGCATAAAATAACAAGCCTGTGAAAATTTGGGCTCAAATGGTCATCGAAGTTGCAAGAAAATGATGAAAGAAAATACACCCTTGTTGTACAAATTTGTGTGCTTTCAGTTAGGAATAAAAACTTCTTGCAAGAAGTTTTTATTAAATAGTGAGAAATTACCTCTTTCTCAAAAATTACGTTACTTCAGAGGGAGTCGTTTCTCACAATGTTTTATACTACCAACAGCTCTCCGTTGCTCGTTACCAAGTAAGTTTTTATGCTAATATATATTTTGAGTAATTACCAAACGTGTACGATGCCTTTAAAACGGAGTTTTGGTACTCGGGGTTGATCTAGAGGTTGCCGAGGTCAATTTATGTCAGACGATGCGAAGCTTTGTATATGAGTGTTAGTCCATCTGCTGTGTTTATGATTTTTGTCCCTGCAAGACTGCCACTGGTTATAAAATTACTGTCTTCTTAATTTCTTCAAGACCGGCGCTTCTGAATGTTTTTACAGGAAAGTGCGCCTTACAAATGCTGTATTGTGATTATTATTATTATAAACTTAAAATGACAACAATGTACTTGATGCACACTTGTCTACTTTGTATGAGAGGAGAGTAATTTGGAGCAGGAGTTTTGCGTGAAACAACTTTGGGAAATGTAAACTTAATTTCGTGGACATGTTTTTCTAACCAGGTGTTAACATGAAACATGTTTTTTTCTGCTTTTTTTAAAAGTTGTTTTTGTACTTCTGCAATGTTGTAAAATGATATCAAAAAGACACACACAAATTAATTCGCAAGCAAAGGGTTGTTTTAGTATAATTACATATTTATTTCAGCATATAAGAAGAGTTTCTTTAATTTGGGCAATATTTCTTTTTCTCAGGAAGACAGAAAATTAGAACATTAAAATAAGTACATGTATTGTTTTCTACATCCGATATTAAAAAATGGATTTCCATGAGGTCTTTGTGAGCGACAATTCACTTCAAACTTCAAATTTTTCGGTCAGTTGCCCGACATGATCAAAGAGAGCAGGCCACAAAGAGACTAGACCCCAAAGAACACATAATATAAAGTTTTGATGCAATTGAATAACAAAGTGACAGACATTCTTTATAACTTTGCGTGCACTTTCTGTTGTTTCTTTGGGAAGGAACGTCTTGAGTTAATTCTACAGCAGACCTGATACTTCACGGAGGCAATTACTTCCATTGCCCCATGTCATTGCCTTGGTGCCCCTTGCAATGTTTCAATAGAAATTTACAATTTCCTCATAGAGATGCCCTTTACCAAGGAGAAAATGCTTTGGTGCCCTTGCCCTATAAACAAACCAAAGCATCGGGCCCTGCTTGCCGTAAGCAAAGAATCGGCGCTTACGGAAGCAGGGAATTCCGCGCTTATGTCAAGCGTATTTCACGGGTTAGCAGGGAATTTTTTTTCTTGTGCATGTGCGTACTCCACGTTACTAGGCATTCTTCGCTTACACAGCAAGCGCAGAAATTCGGCGCTTACACAGCAAGCGGAGAATGGAGATCGTAAGCGCAGAATTCGGCGGTAACCAGAGCCATGAAATTGGGCCCAGGCCTGCTACTGTAAGGTTAACAACTTACATTAATATTTGGACAAAGAAAAGGGAAGGTAAAAAACCGCCACTTTACAGTTGCTGACAGTTTTATAAAATGAAACTTGGAAGTCTTTAGGGATCAGTAAACTTCCTTGACGTCTCTGATGACACGTTTCCTCTCTAATGAAGCACGTTCGGAGTTCCTGAGAAGAATTCAAACCAGATTGGAAGGTTTTCTCGAGATTTAGACAACTAGCATAAAGTCTTTGTTAAAAGTCTGGTCAGCTTGTGTCTAGAGCCACATTAACAGATGCTAACGAATCCACAACCCATGTAGGGTGGTTTCCAGTAGGATAAATGACTTTCATGAAGTCTTTGATGAAGTCTGGGTAGCGATCATCTAAGATGGCTTGCCGTATATCTCTCATAAGATCCATCTGGAGGAAAGATAGGAAATTGGTGATTGTCAAAGTCCAGTATCCTCACTTTGTGTATCCCAACATATGTATAAAATAACAAACCTGTGAAAATTTTGGCTCAACTGGTCATCGAAGTTGCAAGAAAAACACCCTTCTTGCATAGAATTGTGTGCTTTCAGATGCCTGAGAAATGTTTCATGCCTGAACTTCCTGAAGCCTTTCTCAGATTCAAATTTATGGGTAAAAAAACCCAATCTTTCTCTAAAACCACATTACTTCGAAGGGAGTCATTTCTAATAATGTTTTATAATATCAAAAGCTCTCCAGTGCTCTTTAAACCAAGTAAATTTTTATGGTCATTAACTTGTGGAGTAATTACCAAAAGTATACCCTGCCTTTAATAACCATTTTGCTGACATTTCTGAGTGCAAAAAAAGAATCGGAAATCTGACTAAAGTAAGAAGAATATCATGCCTGCAAAAAGTAAATCAAGCAGATAAAAATTACAAATCTGTCCCACCTGAAATTTGATGTTGTGTACGCTGATGATCTGACATGCCGCAGTCTCTCGCCCAGCGATGGAATGGAGGTAAGCCCTGGTGTAATTCAGGCAGGTAGAACACCGACATTTCTCATCAATTGGTCGGAAGTCTTTGGCATATTGCTTCTGTTGTAATTGGAGCTGACCAGATCTTACAAGGGCTGAACCAAATCTCTGGGGAGGGGGGAGGGGGGATAGAAAGAAAGTGGGCTTGCGTGAACCAGGAGTAATACTTCAAGCCTTTTGCTTTTGTTGTTCATTTGCCTTGGCTTAGGTCAGTATTACTTTGAGGCATCTCTGTGCTTAGAACAACACACACCTCTATTGTTATTTAGGGCGGTTGGGTTGGTGTAGTGGTATCTTTCCTCGCCTTCCACCTCTAGGACCCCGGTTCGAATTCCAACGGGGGGCACTATGTGGATTGGGTTTTTAGTCCCTACCCGACTGCGTGGGTTTTCCCTGGAGTATTTCTCTGGGGTTTTCCTCCCACATCTAAAACTGAAACTTCCTTCTTTGTCTTCTCTCCATTGCAATGCATTGGATCTTGGCTAGTATAGTGATTAAGTTCGCTTTTCTAAGAGTCCTTGGCTCAAAACCGAATTAATAAATGAAATGAAATGAAAGAAAATTATTGACAGAGCCTCAAGTGAACCAAGAAGTAAATGTTTTAAAAGCCACATAATCTCTCTCAAATTTTCTTTTTAACTTGCTTCAATACTTACAGCTGTTCTTGTTGGGTACACACAGTCGTACATATCCACTCCTAATGCACAGCACACAACTAAATCAACTGCATATCTAAAAAAAAGATAAAACAGAAGAAAAAGCAGTTCTTTCACTTTTTACATTAACATCTCATAGTATGGGAACATTTCACAAGAAGAGAAATGCCAAAGATGAAGGAGAATGGTGTCACCTCGCCACTCTGGGAACCAGGACCTGATATCATCATTCAACACCTTACCCATAAGATGAACATCAAGCCACTTTGTCCAAGATCGGGATCAATGAAGTTAGGTCGTATGGTATCTTGAGTAGCTTCTTCTCTTTTCATCCTTCACCTCTATGAGATTCTAGTTTTATGATTCGCCTTCTTGTTCCATCCTAGCTCGTTAGGTAGTGTTTGCTTTGTTTGTTTGTCCTGTTTCGTCCCTGTCTGTACGTTCTGTTATAACTTAAGTTCTGCTCAGAAGTCCAGTATGTTGTTCTATAAGGAATTTCTATACGAGACTTTGTCTTTTGAATATGCCTCTATGTTTGCCTCTGTTTCATTGTGTTTCATATAATTATTATTCTAGAAGTTCTTTATACATCTTTGTTCAACATACCTTCTTTACAATTACTTGTACATGCACATTTTGCAATTATGGAAATAAATGTTGAGTTGCATTGCACTGAAGTGCATTGAATCTCTTACCCAACTCCCATGCAGTATCGAGGCTTATCCCTCGGCAGTATATCAGTCGACAAAGTCACCATCTTCCAGAAATGATCTTTCTCTTCACCTCCACTCAATCCTCCAATGGCATAGCCAGGGGTGTCCCTTTTAATCATTTCTGCAATTGATATCATGTTTGGGATTAGTAAAACAAACCACTTGTAGCTAAGTGATAAAAAAGGTACAAATCGACATGGAACTTGCGAAGCACTGAGCTTTCATACTTGTAAAACCAACACAGGGAAGTTGAACAGCAAGGCAGCAGCAGAAAATCCAATGTATTTCTCAAAAAAATTGTTATAGATCATTCATAATATTACTTTGTTTGCTTGTTTGTTTGTTTGTTTGTTTTGTAATGACTCACTCATATTATTTAAAATTTGTAATTAAACTGTTTTCTGTTTAAGAAAATATCCTTGATTTTAAATGATGAAGGTATACTCGCCTTTAGCACAGATAGTCCTTAGATTGGAATCTAAACCTCCTTGGATGATTGCGAAGAGATTCTGTTCATGAGGGCGTTTCTGGGCAGCAATGCATCTATCTAACCAGCGGATAGACCTGGTCAAATAAAACAAAAAAGTCAAGTTATCATTCCGATACAAATGTTTCAGTTTTGATTCTGATTTTAAGACTGCCATTTTGGAGACAACCGTGTGAATGTCAGCGTTCTCCCTTTACAGTGGTCCTCTGGCCAAATTTCTAGTTAAAACAGAAAATGACCAGTCGAAATTCTCTCCCAAGTGGTTTTTTAATTTTCTATTTTATGAGACATCGCCTAACATCACAAGGTGAGAGCTACACTTAACTGATTTGGGCTATCAACCCAAATCAACTGCCACCAGGGGCACGTTGCCACCTACTCCTGGGGCTGAAACAGGGTTACCCTCTTCACATTCGTAAGGATGTAGGCATGGGCATCATCCACTAGGAGCCTGGCTGGTAGAGCAGAATAAAAGACCTTCCCAACTTTTTACGAAGCAATTATGGTTAAGTGCCTTGCTCAAGGGCACAAGTGTCAAGACTGGGATTCGAACCAACACTCTGCTGCTGACAAAACCAGAGCTTGGGTCTGGTGAACTAGACTGCTCGGCCACGACACGCCGGCTGGCTAGTTCAGTGTTGAAAAACATCCCTATATATGAACTATGGACTTGTGAAAAAGCTGGTGGACTAGATGACTGGTTCTGCTCGCTAGTCACTGAAAAACGTTAAGGGCAAAAGTGTGAAAAGGTTTGAGCTGTTACGATCAAGACCTTTGACCTTTGACATTACCTGTACATGGCTTCTTCAACTCTCGGCCCTGTGGTCAAACTATGGACAACATCATCAAGTTGCATGATGATATCAGCTCCGATACTAGCCTGGATTTCAACAGACTTCTCAGGGGTCAGTAAAAGTTCTTCCTTTGTATATGGAGACTGAAACTTGACCCCTTCTTCTGTAATCTCTGCAAGCTTGACAAGAGAGACCATCTGGAATCCTCCACTGTCCTACAAGGTCAGGGGGTAGAAAGAGAAATGCTACATTAGAAGTTCTTAAAAAAAAATTAAAGTGCGCAGAGTTCAATTTCATAGGTCAACAGAAATATTGAAGAGCATGAAGCGACAGGACCAAGTGTGACCGTATATTTTAGGAAGATTAAGTCAAGAAGAATGTTACTATTTTGAACTTTTCTAAAAAATCTAAGGTCACTCTTTCAGTCTTTTCTTCCGAATCCTTTCTTCCAAATGGAAGACTATTTCAATACTATCTATAGTCCCAATATTATTTGTAGAAAATATGTCACAACACTGTGGCAGTGAAGCAGGACGGGGTGTCACTGTCAGTAGCATTTGCACTTGATTGATTTACACATCCATACCGTGAGCAGGGCTCTCTTCCAGTTCATAAATTTGTGAAGACCTCCAGCTTTTTCCAAAAGTTCTGGACCCTGTGGAACAAGAACAATGATAACAATTGAACTGATTTGGGATATTTTTGCAAAAATATACACCCTACTCCGTCGTATCACCATCCTCCCAGACACCATCTGCCTGTGGAATTCACTGTCCAAGCAAGTTATTGAGTCACCAACCCTGGATGTCTTCATATTAAGAACAGACTAAGGTTCACCTTCAGCTAATCAGCTAATCTAATAGTGCACGGGGGGTGGTTCGTGGGCTAAAATCAGGTGTTCGTGGCGCGCTATTGGCGAGTTGAATGAGCGGGTCGTCGGCCGCGCTGTGCGTAGAAGGTAAACGAGAAACGTCTTGCACCAAGACCATAGCGCATTAGCAAAATCGCGGATGCCGGGCAGTCAAACCGTGTCAGTAACGCCGCCGATTTTCTTAATAAATTACACCAAAAAGAGCAAGCTCTATTTCGAATTAATGTGCTGTCCACAAATGAGCTACAATAAGTGACAACTGGGGAAAAAATCTCGGCATAAAAACGTGAGTTTCTTTTCGAAAACAAATGTCACCTCCTGGAGGTACGTGGGCGTAGGGCCAAGGATCGGAGGAAGTCCAGAGAATTTGGCACTATTAATGGGGCTAGCTAATCACAAGATACTATTTTTATTACTAAAATAAATGACTGCTTTTACTTGATGATCGTAGGCCTATCTCATCTGTTTAATGCCTTGTTGAGCTTTGTCTGTCGAGTTTGCACCTCAACGAATGTGCAAGTACCGGAGGAGGTTTCTGCACAGTACAGAAGATGATGATGATGATGTCAAGAAGGCCGGGGAGGAGACAGGCTAACATTGGGGCCCGCGCAAAACTTACCGGTCGCATTCCAAGATGATAAGTATTTCCGAGAATCAACTGAGCATCTACATTTTCGAGTTGTGACGTCGTTAAACTCTTCATGGTTCCCTGAGTTCCAACCGGCATAAATACTGGAGTATCCACTGTGTAATGTGGAAGTTTCAGTTTGCATGTTCTTGCTTTTGTTGTGCTACACTCAGCGAGAACTTTCAACGAAAGAGCTTGGGGTGTTTTGGTCATGGGGGCTGCCATCTTGGATTTGTGGTTTGAAGTGTTTATTTTTTCGTACAGGGTTGGCAAGAATATATTCATTATTTTTCAAACACATTACTGTTTATAAGAGCTTATTAACTTATTTTTTGCTGTAAAAAGGAAAATTTGTAGCAACAAAATATAACAATAAATCTTTTAAAAGTATTGTTTAACCTACAAACAGTTTTTAAATTGACAACAAATATATGTTACCCCCCCTAATTAATAGAACAGCCCGCTTGCTGAAAGATTGCGTTGAGAGAACGAGAAAAAGGTTAATGATGATAATCAATTCAAACATACACTTGACGTTAACACAGGTATGACACATTTCTGGGTGGGGGACCTCGAATGACAAACGCTTTTTGTATAATATTATTTTTTTTCTTATTCTTACACTTGGATTGTAATGAAGCAAACATAGAGCAAGATTTTATTTTTTTATTTTTTTATGGAAGACTCCCATCATAAGGCACAAAAGGCCACTCGAGGTGCATGGACAGATTTTGTGGTAGCAGTGAGCAGGGAAGCAGATTTTCCATAACTTCCTAAATAATGTTATGCTTTTGAATTAAGTTTTTAGAAATTTATATTTCAAAGTAAAGATTTACTGTTGTTTGTTCGCGTGCCATCAAATTTGGCTTTGACTTCTGTACGAAATACACGTTCAAAAATCATTTATTCCGGCCATACTTTGCACACACGCACTCTTGCATGCGCGCACATTCACTGCTCACGTACACACAGACGGTAGCGTGTAAACACACGGTAGATTCTGCAACTTCTCTTGAGGAATGGGTTTAAATTTCTTGAGAAAAGAACAAGATTGAGTGATTACAGCTGCTGACAGACCATGGAGGAGGGAGGAAGAGAACCCACTGCCGAAACGGACGTGCAATGGCGACCAGTTTCCCTTACTTTTGTTGAATATCCCGACGGTAAGTTAAGTAGTTAGTGTTAAGGTAGAGTGTCTCTCTCTACTGCAAACACACCCTGTGTTTTGTCGTGTAGGGCTAGGGAGGGCGCCCTCTATTTGTGTAATGTAATAAAATTACTACCGAACCGTTGCCTGTTTTGTTGTTAATCAATTTTCTGACAATAATTTTTTATTAGTTGCATCATTTGGTAGATTCTACACCAGCAGGTTACTAAATGGCAATTTGAAATATTACATTTATAACACCCCCCTAACCTAAAAAAATGTAAAAAAGTTGTCGAAGCAGCAGGGAGGCGCTGGGGGGGTGGGGGGTGGGGGTGCTGTTTTAAGTCATCGGTCGTACACTACTACTACTAGCGCCCCAGCTTGCGGTCGTATTTTCCCCGAGGGATCTTATGCCTCAACCTTGATCATTAACAGGGCAGTTTTGTCCTGCCTCAACTGTTATCATGGTTGAGGCAAGACACCCGTCTAATCTACGGGTGCCTTACCTCAAACCGCGTAGTCATCACGGTTAAGGCAGAGCACCTGTCTAAAATCAGCCGAGAGTTGGATGAAGATCCCTCATGTAAAGTACTTCGATATGCTGGGGCGCTAGTATGACCGATGATGGCAAAATTTCGAAAAAGGAGTACAGCACCCCAGTTACTAGGTCTAGGGGGAAGGTAGGGTGCTATGGGATAGGGGTAGGCTGGCTAGACCCACTTCTGTGGCCAAGCTGAATCCTTGGCCGCGCGTTGGGACCCAGCTTTTCTTCAGCTTAAATGCTGCATAGCGATAAAAAATTGAAGGCGCTTTCTCCATGGGCGGGTCGGCGGTTTAAACCAGATTAATGTGTTCACTGACCTCTTAGCTTGACTTGTGTATTTTGGATGTTTCAATAAATAACCTTTTTAAAACATATTTGAAGAATAATGTTTTCAATTTCTTCCGAATTACTTCCCCTGATGTACAGTGAGCCCGGCCATTTTGGAATGACAAAAATTTAATCTTGACGTCATCGGCCGGCCAGGATGTGGGCGGAGTTATGGTGCGAACACAATTTTACGGCTATTTCATGTAACACATGGAATATACGGAGGCGGATACCACACATACATGTACATGTACTGCACACAGACTGGAGTCTTTCAAAGTGCTTGCATCAACGCAAGAAATTTGGACGATACCATTACAATAAAGCGCTACATTTTGTAAGTTAAAAATATGGTTTGGGTAGCACACATGCGTAATTTGTTTATGTTAACATGTATCACTTACATCATTTATATTTTCAAAAGTGGAAACAAATCCAGGGGGAGAACTATTTTTTTCCAAAAAAGAAAGAAAATGGTTCAAACAGTTTCAGCAGGGGTTGGGATGTGAAAAAGACCCCAGATGGCTTACTCCATTGTCAATACACGCAAATCAGCGGAGGGTGATCGCTGAGTGCAAGCACTTTGTAAGACTAAAGTACATGTACGTGTGGTACCCGCCTCTGTATATTGCATGTGTCACATGAAATAGTCGTAAAATTGTATTCGCACCATCGCTCCGCCCACAGCCCGGCCTGCCTATGACGTCATGATTTTATTTTTGTCATTCCAAAATGGCCATGCTCAGTTTACATTGGGGGAAGTAATTCGGAAGAAATTGAAAGTGTTATTCTTCAAAATCAAATTTCTTTTTTAAGGGTTATTTATTTGAACACAGAAGTCAAGCTAAGAGGTACATGTAAGTGAACACATTTATCTGGTTTAAACCGCCGACCTGTGTGGAAAGCTCCTTCAATTTGTTATCGCTATGCAGTTTTAAGCTGAAGAAAAGATGGGTCCAGACGTGTGGCCAAGGATTCAGCTTGGCCACAGAAGTGGGGCTAGGGGTAGGCATGACAGTTTAGAAGGTTAACAAGAAATGTAGATATATTTTATTGGGGCAAACCGCATACAGTATTTACCTTTTTCACTTACCAATTTATTCTTGTATTTGTACCAGTAAGTTCCCATATACTTTAAAGTCACGTCACATGACATACATTGTACGTACCCATCAACTAACCCAATTTAGGAAATTGGGTAAAAAAAGGGCGAAACCACAAAGGGCATGCTACAAATATTTACCTTTTTCACCTACTGACCCTTGTATTTGTAAACCCCTAATTTAAAGTCACGTAGCCATCAACTTACCCAATTTTGGATCGGAAAAATTTACATAAATCCGACTACCACTTTCTAGGGGATATTTTAGATTTCTTAACAGATATTGGGCTTTATTTTCCTTAAATATTCCTCTCAAGGAAATGGTAGAAAATTCAAGCGGGCATTTCATTTTTCCTTGCGTTGCTTGAACCGTCAATGCACTCATGCCCATAGAAACTAAAAAGGCATTCAGCGAGTAGCGTTTTCAAGACCACCGTATACGGCCGTAGACCCTAAAATGGCTTATTTTTTATGATTTTGACACTTTGTCACTTTGTCATCTTTCAAAGTGCCTGTTCCTCGCTGTATTCATTCTGTCAACCTTTCTTGGCAGGCAAGAATATGACATACTATGTAATTTAAGGGAGACAAAAAGCATTTTTTGCCGGGAAATCACTTGCCTGAAAATGTTTTTAAAAACCAAAACAAACACTGCGGTTTAAAGCCTTGGCCGACAATCCTGGTCATTTTTGTTGCCCCCCCCCCTCCCCTCCGCTACTCACAATGGGCGGTTTGGTGATCCAGCTTGGGTGGTTACTGTTATTATTAGTATTTTTATTATTTATTCAGCCAACAATTAAACTACCGGTAATGCAACAATACAAGAAACTAATATTTAAACCTTTTTTATTTGCTGTCCATCATTGTTTGTTTTATATGGAAAAGTCGAAATGACAAACTTGACTAAAACTGGAACGGGTTCTATTTTGACAATAACTGAGCATGTTTTGTCCCAAAGTTGGATTCATGTGGCCCTTTACACAGGTACTTTTTTCCCATTATAAAATGCACTGATACAACATACATTGCACATGTTTTCTTTTTGTGAAGCTATATTTTTGTATATTGTAATTTCCTCAATCTTCGTCATGTAGCAAAGGCTGAAAAGTTCTGTGACCCGATTTCCTTCTTTGTTTCCCCTCATACTTAAAAACATACACATTACATGTATTTTGCCAGCTGATGTTTTAATAAGCTCAGTAAATATATGGGCAGTTTTTATGCAGTTTTCCTGCACTTGTTTGTTTTAGTAACAAGAACAATTATTGAAAAAATAAGTTTGATCGTTATCTGCTCGACTGTATTAATTTCGTTATAAACTTTTAAATGAAAGTTTAGCAATCGGAGAGAAATAATATTACTTCTGTTTTTTACTGCACATCAATGTGTGTTAAGCATTTCTTATTATTTTTTTTTTGCCCTACTCAAGCGAACAAGAAGCTATAGTAGTAGTGAACTACAGCTAGAGTTCATAAATTGTGAGCATGATGCATGTTTATAAGCGCAAAATGAGCCCTGGATTTATAAGACTTGGCTGATTGGGCTACAACGACAGAAGCACGTAGTTAGTTCCAAAGCCCTGCATTAGGATGATATGAAGGATCTCTGATGTTGAGAAGTGCGTGATTTGGGGATGATGACAGTATGTTGATAGTGTGTGTGTGTGTGTGTGTGAATTTGGGATTCGAACCCACGACCCCCGCCATTCTAGAGCAGATGTCTTACCACAAGACCCACAAGAGCTTGCCCGGTGGTATTAAAAGAGGCCAATGGTCGATTTCACAAAGAGCTGAGACAAGGTTTAAGCCAGGATTTGGTAAAAGGGTGTCAAAATTTGCTGGAAATTTAAAAACTAACAGTCCAAATTGTTCACTTACAATACATTTACATTGACAGATAAAACAGGGTGTCCAAAATTAGACACCCAGACACACCCCTGGGTAACACTTTGAGCTGAGATCGATGTGTATTGTGACATCATACTTCGCTTAGCAATTAAGATTGATACACAGTTAAGATGATGAATCTTAACTCTTTGTGAAATTGGCCCCAGTTTGATTCGGATGTAGTCAGCAGGTACTGCTGCAATAGTGTAGTAGATGTCAGGGTTTTTGCAAAACTGTGGGACATTCTGGACCCAAATTTTGGAAGTTTGGCTGAAGCACGCTGAATTTGAAACAAGGTCTTTGGAATGTTTTCTACTTGGTGTTTATCTTGGTTTTAAAAGCCTTACTGTGCAATCTGTTCGCATGGTTTTCTCTTGATGTTTTTTGGTGAAATTATAACAAAACCAGAAACCCCCAAACCCCCATTTATTATTATCATTATTTGTTATGGCGTATTGGCCGAAATTTGCGCGTATCGGGATGCAAATGTGCGTATCTATCGGCCCGATACGCTAGCTTGTGCATTGGGAGAACACTGGATGTATTGCATTGATGATAAAGAATACCATTTCTGGTTTCAACACTACATTGATTTGTGGCATTTAATAAACATGGTAATACTCTATGCTTTCCAAGTCCTAAAAAAATTATAAATCCATGGGCTTTTTTTAAATGAAAAGCAAAAAAAATAAAAATTATCAGTATTTAAACCATATTCCATAAATGTGTGTATTACGGGTATGCACTTTTGTTTGAAAACAAAAAAACATTTTGCAGAAATTATTACCAAAACAATCAAGATAAAGAAATAAACTGGAGTTAGTACATTATGTGGCGAATCAGTTACATGGATTTTGTTTAATTGAGGAAACTTGGCAGACTCTAACAAAGTACAGTACCAAGTGGCAATTTCTGGCAACAGTTTAAATGTCTCTTGAACTAATTGATTTGAAGCCAATATGGCAAGCATTGATTACCCAATACATGGAGATCAGGGCTCATGTTTGGGGAAAAAATCCACGAGACTGCAGGGCTTGTACATGTAGCTCAAAACTTTTACTGGACCAGAGACTTGTTACAAGACCGGAATCAAAATGAGAAGAACACTATCTACACAGTTTCACATTTGAGCCGATTTTGGAACAGCACCATGAGAAGATTTATCTCATTTTTCTTAATGGTAGTACTTCAGTACTCAACGGAACTGAAAGATATTTGTATTTATCAGTTTAAATTAAAAATGCAGTGAGGTGTTAATATTGTAAAACACAAGACTGCCGTACTTGTACGGTCGTAAGTTTACTGGCCAAACGCTAAAATCACTGGTCTCGGACCTGCGGTCCAGTGTTAATTTTGAGCCCTGATCAAAGAAGTAACTATAACTAGTAAACTTGCGGGTACAACAATGTGTTCAAATCTCTTTTGGGAGGAGTGTTGGCTCTAAAAAGAGCTGTTGTGGTCTCGACATTTCAAATAGTATACACTGCCTGTCTTCAGGAGAAGAGGAGCAAGTTTGATGCAATGGACTGAAGACATCTACATGTATTAATAATAAAATAGTCTTATATAGCGCACGTATCTACCGATAAGGTAGTCAAGGCGCTTGAACAGACAGAAACATTCTAAGACAGGTTTTTGAATTTGTGAAATTTACCTTATAAGGATTTGAAAGGGGCTGCGGCGCATTCAGCAGCCACTGCCAGACACACCGGGGCAAACCCCTTCTCTTATCGATAAGTGTAACTGGGTTCTTTTACGTGCATTACACAACACACAGGACCTACGGCTTTACGTCCCATCCGAAGGATGAAGCAATAATGGTTTTGTGTCTTGCTTAAGAACACAAGTGTCTCGCCCGGGACTTGAACCCATACTCAGAAACACCAGAGCTTGAGACCAGTGCCCTTATACATGTATCTTGTATTTTGACCATTTTACCATTTTAACTTTCTGGTACTGTTTTTCAAAAGGGCTTTTTACCAGTGTACAGTGTGCTGAAATAATTGTATGAGGTGCACTTAAAACAAATATGATTACTAGGCCTCGAATCAACCCACAACACCCATAGCAATTGCCGTGGTGCCCTTTGCTTTTGCTGTGTTGCCCAAAGTTCTAATACAAACTTACATTTTCCTAATGGAAGTTCCCCTTACCACATGTACCAGAGGAAAATTGCTGTGCCCCTTCAAGAGCAAAGTTCAAGGCCTGGATTAGATTAGATTAGATTAGATTAGATTAGATTAGATTAGATTAATACAATAAGGACATCAAGTGGTGAATGCACAGTGTACACAGTGCGCACGTACAGTACCGGGTAGTTAGTTCTGTGCACAGTTCTGCCACCATACGCAACCCATAGTTAAATGGTTCAAATGGTTGGGCAACTCACTGGAAAATGTTAGAGTAGAAAAATAATAGAAATGTCAGGGTTCTCTCCACGCACAAACATAGCGTATCAACGCGATAAATGCGAATTGTGGGCCGATACTCTCAAGTTGCAGCTGATTCGTAAATTTTATTTTATATATATATTTCAGATCAAATTCACACAAAAATTTAATTTGTAAAGATAAAACCGTTTTGAATGCCCCAGATTGCACAGTACACCGTAGAGCTTTAAAAACCAAAGATAAACACCAAGTAAAAAAAAGTTCTGAGGACCACCTTTCAATTCAGCGTGCTTAGGCAAAACTTTCCAAAATTTGGGTCAACAATGCCCCAAAGCAGTTTTGAAAAATCCTGGGGAGAACGCTGAATGTTATTGTAACTATATAGAGTGCATGCTTCATGCAGGGCTCGAATTTGGGGTAAAATTCCACGAGACCGCAAGGCTTGTAGTAGCTTAAAATGTTTACTGGACGAGAATTTATTTTACAAGAGTAGAGTCTTCATAAAAAAGAACTTTCTACAGGGTTTTAATATGTAAATTATTTTTATTTGAACAAGCACTAAGAGAAGATTATCTCATTTGTGTTATGGGTTAGTTAATACTTAACGGAATTATATTACCAGCAGGGGTTTCCCTTAACTTTTTTCTTCACTCGCCGGCCAGGCCGCAAGTTTTTTCAGTCGCCCACATGTATTAATTAATGCACACACTTTTCGAAGCGTCAAAAAAACAAACAAACAAAAAACACGGAAGTGAAGTTCGCATTGGATAGCCTTAATCCAAGGCTGGGTATAGTACAGAATCCGCAGTCGTGCGCCACACTGTGCAGCTATTCTTTACTCGTCTCGTGCATGTATACCGAGTTGGAGACTAGCCAAGTTTTCTTATGATTATGGAACTTTCAACGGCCAATCACAGCGTGCGGAATGTTGGTTAGCATGAACTCTGGACCCGCTGTGTTGTATACTGCACAATACACCATGTATTGTGTGTGTGCAGTGTGTGCATGGACGACCGGCGGGCGACCGAACGTTGTGGTGCCGGTGGATGGATATTCAGCACCATTAATGTGCATGCGTGTTTTAACGTTTGCATACTGAAATGAACGATCACGATTGCAATCGCGATCGCGGCCACATTAAATCTAGCAAATATTAAGACTTGTTAAACCATTTTACGAACTTAAAAATAATCTCTCTTTGAGATTTAACCACCGTATCCTTCATTTATTGTGAAAAGGAACAATTTTTTGACTTGCCCGGCGGGCCAGTAAAGAAGGGGTTTTGACTCGCCCGCCGCTGTTTTCACTCGCATTTGGCGACCGGGCGACCGCCAAGGTCGAACCCTGACCAGACTCAAAGTCATCATTTGAACATCATTTCTTTCTGATAAAGATATTAAGCAGTGAAGTATTATTATTCAATTGAAAAGCACAAGACTGCCGGACTTGTCATGTCATGAGTTTACTGGCCCACGGCTAAAATCACTGGCCTCGGGCCTGCAGTCCAGTGTAAAATTTGAGCCCTGCTTCATGTTATGATGATTGTAAATTCCTCATCTCTACATGAAATGCATTTCCAATATTCCCCATCTCATTCTCTCTAAGTCACCCATCCTCGAGACACGACCTTTTCTTGAGTTACTTCATCTTTAATCATCAGATGGTAACATCCATCATGGTTGACTACGACTTGGAAGGAAGCTCTTAGCAATTGGTCCAAATAGACATTGATCTTGACTGTCAGATGACGTCTGCAGATCACGTCATGGAACGTTACTAAGTTCAGATGAATCATTTTAAGGCTTCCTGTACTCCTGAGATACCAAGATATTTCCCCAAGACAAAGGGCAAGGAAAAACACTTTTTTTTTTATTCCATTCCCTAGCTTTTCTGTTAAGAATGATCCTTAAAAGATGGCTCAAAGTTTATACATATGTCAAAATGTTTGTAAATGCATTGATACTTCATCAGAATCAAAAGAATCATGTAAAAATACAACAACAACAAATACCCAAAACAAAACAAACCAAAAGCATGTTTTTTCAGCAAATTGTTCACCTTTTCAGTTTTACGCAGACAGACATTGGTGAATATATACTTTTAAGAAATAAAAATTTAACATAAAATCGATATTTTTAGAGTTGCTTAAATTTCAAATTCTCAATGATATGAAAATTCCACATGTGAAAGCTGTTTACTTTGTGCCTTTTTCCAAATATGTATATTTTGATAAAAATGAAATATTCTAGTTTTGATCTCTGGAGTAAAGAAGCGATGGAGACACTAAAAGCCTCCCTGTAATGTTTAAAACACTTGTGTCAATCCTCCGTAGCATTCAGTCAGTCACGCTTGTCTTGAAATTGTCTGCAAGGCTTTCTTGATGATTGCCTACAAAATGCCAAACCACATGCAGACTTGGTTCCAAGAGTAAAATATCTTTCTTATTATTATGAGTCAGAGTTTCCACAAGAGATTTAGATATCT
Organism: Plazaster borealis; assembly: GCA_021014325.1. Lineage (NCBI taxonomy): Eukaryota > Metazoa > Echinodermata > Asteroidea > Forcipulatida > Labidiasteridae > Plazaster > Plazaster borealis. Next base: position 4,448,039 of record CM037456.1, on the reverse strand, counting down.
AGATACAGTATGTCTTAAAAAATGCGACCGGAGTCTCATTGTATACTTTCTCCATCTGTAGTTGATAAGACGTTGATGTTACTGGCACAAAGCTTATAGAATGGCTGATATAAAAATTTAAAAAAAGATTTTACAAATTCAGGGTTATAATTTATAATAATAATAATAATAATACGCAGTTCTTATATAGAGCTTTATACTCCCGATGAGTGTCTCAAAGCGCTCAGTATTTTTCCTACAAGGTAAGCGGAGTTACGTGTTGAATGAGACCTATTCCTTTGCATAGCACCATGGTTTACAAGGTGTTGTGGCGCAATATGCAGCCGATCAAACCAGGAACACCGGGGCGAACCCCTTCTCTTTATGATAAGTGTTCTGGGTTCTTTTACGTGCATTACACAACACACGGGACCTACGGCTTAACGTCCCATCCGATGTTAAAGTGTGTAGCGGAATGGCAAACTTGTGAGAAAGCATTTCTTTGAATTAAAACAGAACGACCATGGGATCACATTTAAGGGGGAGGTAATTTAAGAACTGGGCCATAAATTTAGCAGTGGGTGTGACATCATTGCCATAAATCCTTCAATCCTCGAGAAAAGTAGAGCGGGATCAGCAGAATAAGAACTCCTTACTCCTTGCTCCTTAGGCATTCCTTTGAGAATAAGAACTTCTTAAACATGTCCTTTGAGATTAAGAACTTCTTAGGCATTTCTCTTGAAGAATAAGATCTTCTTAGACATTTTTCTTGGAGACTAAGAATTTTTTGGGAATTTCTTTTGAGAGTAAGAACTTCTTAGACACTTCTCTTGGAGATTCAATAAGAACATCTTAGACATTTCTCTTGAAGAATAAGAACTTCTAAGGGCATTTCTCTTGAGGAATAAGATCTTTTTAGACATTTTTCTTGGAGAATATGAACTTCTAAGGAACTTCTCTTGAAGAATATGATCTTCTTAGACTTTTTTCTTGGAGAATAAAACTTTTGGGGCATTTTTTTGGCGAGTAAGAACTTCTTAGGCACTTCTCTTGGAGATTCGATAAGAACATCTTAGACATTTCTCTTGAAGAATTAGAACATCTTAGACATTTCTGTTGAAGAATTTGTTGTAGAATAAGATCTTTTTATCAATTTTTCTTGGATAATAAAAATTTTGGGGCATTTTGTTGGAGAATAAGAACTCCTTAGACATTTTTCTTGGATAATCAGAACATCTTAGACATTCAATGCAGAAAAAGAACTTCTCAGGCATTTCTCTCCGATAATAAGAAATGAACCAAGAGAAAATAGTGTGATGATACAAAATTAATCATAATGTAAAATAGAAACAATTAGAATAACGGCAAGCAAGATACACATTTATACATGTTTATATTTGATTTTTTATGCAAGAAAAGTTTGATAATTTGACTTGGCTTTTACATACATTTTCAAAGATTTGGTCTACTCAGAATTAAAAGATTCTGTCAAACGAAATGCTAACTGATTGATGAAATGTGTGATTTTTTGCTAAAATTACACATATTAAACGTATTCTGGTGTGGCAGGAGATTCTGTCCCCCCATACGGTGAATTGTGTACAAACTTTCTTTTGATAGCGCCCTCTTTTGAATCATCCTCCTTCAGCCCATGTTAACTTCCCATATGGGGGACAGAATCTCCGGGGGACAGATTTCTCTAGGACACCGGCTTAGGAGCCAGAAGCAGTAAAAACTTTGGGCATGAAGCAAATACACGCGCAATGTTATGCAACGACTGAGGTTAGACACATGTGAGGGGGAGGAGGCTGGGGAGGTTTGAGGGGTACTTAAATCCAATTAGAGTTACCCCCTTCATAGCCCCTTGGGATGTAAGTTTAACCTTTCATTCCGTGGGGGTTTTCTAGCAACTAGTTTTTTAGGACAGAAACACAGCCTTCCTTCTTAATTTCTGGATCTTAGGGTTAGGTTGTCGTCCCTGTAGTGAGCCTCGTCACTTATTTCTTTACAGAACTGAATTTGGATTGCCCCCTTTTACAGTCCCAGAGGAGCTAAGGTGGGGCGGGCATCTCTAGATGCTGCATTTGAGTGTTTTTAATGGTTTTGTTCTTTGTGTCTTTTGTTTGTCTTTCTTCTATGGTTGCCTTGTCAATTAGTTTCAATTTTCTACATAGGTAGGGTTAGATGCGTCTGTCTCCTGAAAAGGTCAAAACATTACCAATGCCAGCAGGGGTAGGCCTATGTAATAAGTAACTTTTAGTTCTCTGTTGGCGGGACAGACGTATCCCCATACTGTGGTTTGGGCACTGGCCCAGTCTTGTTTTTTTATCTTTTTCTTCCACTCTGTGCATTTTATAATGTGTTATGCGCTTCTGATCATTTTTATGTAAGGGGCGCTTATTATTATTATGAAAGCATCCCTAGAGCCAAATCCCTGTAGTCCCATTTTCACCAAGCAAGCATAAATTATTGCTTCCAATCACACGGGGAACCAGTCATATTTGAATTTATGGTATTTTGGCTGGTAACCCATTGGAACTATTCAAGATTTTTCTGCGTTTACGAAGTTATGACTTGTGCTTTTAACAGCTTTATGAAATTATTTATATTCCATAGACTCAGTTTGGTTGTCGTTTCTATAAACTATATCTATCTAATTTATTTATTTCTTTATTATTATTATTTTTTTACTGTACAGGTGACATCATCGGCAAGGCCTTAGCTTACCTCAGCCTATCACCCGTCGTCATTCTAGTCGGTTTCGCAACATTAATTCTCTTCAGAAGAGAATTACATACCGTAAGATTTGATCACATTAATGTCTTGATGTAACAACCTGGAAGTTAAAATATTGAAGGGGGGAAAGAATCGACTTCCCTCAAGGAGGCAAATTTCCATTAGAGAATCCAAATATCTGACTGGAATGTTTCTCTAGGCAACCATGACGGTAAGAGTCTTTGGTTAATTGCCGTCGTTGCCTCCATCATGTCTTATATTACATCTTGAGAAACAGCTTTTGATCTGTTTAAATGTAAAGAGACTTTGTATGACGTTGGGAGTCACATTGAGGCATTGAGATTCTTGAGGCAATGAGATTCTTGGAGAGAATGCAGGAGACTTTAGGCCTTGCCTATAAATGTAGATGTGCTGTTAGTCATTTTGATTTGGCAAGACCCAAATGACATGCTAATTGGCAACATTCATGTGCATTCAGAGAACAGGAAGTATGTCATGTTACCCAAACCTAGAGACAAGAATTGCGTTAGTGCACATGAAGATATTTTAAAATGGGATGACTATCTTAGTTTGTCTGCACACTAACTAAGGCCAAACAAAATAGATGTTCTGTTTCTGGTTACCCGACCAACCCTAAGTTTACGCCGCCACCCTAAACTTGTTATTTTCTTGAAAAGGAGCGTGGACTCAACAGAAGTCGCGAGCAGACGATTTTGGACATCCTTTTAGCTGAAAATGCATCTTTTTTAGAAATATATTTGACATAATCGAACCTCCATATTAACCAGCAACATCTCCTGCTTACCTCACGTGACTTTAAAGTATACTTAAGACTGAAGAGGTCTTTGATAGATTTTAGAGCAGATTTTTGTCACTCGCTGTTGTTTTTGTTGAATTGAGTCGGGAAGTAGGGATTGTTCACACACTTGCCAAACGTATCGGAAGAAGAAAAAAAACCTTCCGACCTACCGACCCTATTTTAAAATTGCATGTAACTGGAAACTGAACATTGCTTTTTTTGGGCCTAATAATAATATCGACTCTTATATAGCGCAATTCCAAAGAATGATCATTGCGCTTCAAACATTATTACCCCTGGTCACTGGGCCATTTATTTCATTCCTTAAACCAACTCAGCTCCCTGGCGAGTATACAGCCTGTGCTGCCAAGTAATGAAGCGCACTAAGCTAAATCAATCACAAGAACCATCTCTGCCCTCACAGTCACAGGTACCCCTTGGTGATGAGAAGCAATTATAGTTAAGTGTCTTGCTCAAGGACACAAGTATCATGACCGGGATTCGAACACACACCCTGATGACTCGACAACCAAAACTTTGAGTCCGATGCACTAAACTGCTGGGCCACGACACGACAGCGCCGTGTAATTGGATGGAATAAAGAAGGGGCCAAAGAACTGAAAGATTTTCCAGTAAATTTCAAGCATTATTTTTGAAGTAATTTCTCCAAAATCAGTTCTTTCTAAACAATGCTGTATTGTCAAACCAATCTGCTTTAATAAATTGTAAACAGTAGAAGATTTGTTTTTATACTGTTACAGTTGTCTAAGTACACAAATGTATAACATCTATTGTACTTAAACAATAAAATGGCACCTCTGAGCAAAGATTTTGACGAAGATAGCTCAGTTGGTTGAGTGTCGGCACGTTAATCCAGAGGTCGCAGGTTCAAGTCCCGCTTTTGTCAATATTGTCCTTTGCTAAAACCCAAAATTATAAATTAAAAAAAAACAGCAAGCCTGATGATACATTCTAATAAGGGCAAGGCAATACTAACTGAATATTAAAATGTGAATTTGTTTCTCTTCGTTTTCTATAATGTGGAACAGGGCCCAATTTCATAGAGCTGCTTAAGTACAAAAAATCAGATAAGCAAAACAAAAATTTGTAAAGCAGTAAGAAGTTACCAGCCAGAATAGCATATTATGTACATAAAAAAGTAACTGGTTCCCTGTTTATATTTTGCTTAGCAGACATTTGTTACACAGTATCTTGTGCTTCAGCAGGGCCAAATTTCATAGAGCTGCTTAAGCAGAAAATACTGCTCAACAATTTTTTGTTTAGCAGAAATTAGCAGGATACTAGTCACAAATTGTACATGTGACATGGTAGTTTTTTGGCTGGTAACCTTATTCTGGTAAGCATAATTTTGTTGTTCATATAAGCAGCTCTATGAAATTGGGCCATGCTCTGTGAAATTGGAACCAGGTTGTCTGTAAACGCCCTGGGTGACATGGCCATAAAGCGTTATTTTTCAATTTTCTGCTGCATTTTTTCTCCTTTTGATTAGGTAACATTCTTGTGTGGAATCTTATTTAATGAGATGGTCAACTGGATTACTAAACATATCATCAAGGAACCAAGACCAGCCAGAGGTAAATATAATCTTTTCTTCTCGAAAACTCTTCACTTTCAAGAATATTTGTCAGAATTCTGCGCTTACGATCACCATTCTCTGCTTACTTTGCAAGCGCCGAATTTCTGCGCTAGCTGTGTAAGCGAAGAATGCCTAGTAACATGAAGTACCCACGTGCACAAGCAAAAATTCCCTGCTAGCCTGTGAAATCTGCTCGACATAAGCGCGGAATTTCCTGCTTCCGTAAGCGCTGATTCTTTGCTTAAGGTAAGCAGAGCCATGAAATTGGGCCATGAACCATGCATGGTTGTATACACCCAATGCTAGCCTGGAAGGTATGGTACTTTGTGGCAGTTTGTTTTACCAGTGTATAGAAGGGTTAAGAACAGACAGTTTCTTGAAGTGTTTATTATTGTTTTCTATTACAAGACTGGAGTTCTTGCATATGGTTTAAAGAATGTTTATGTCAATTTTAGCCTAAAATATGATATTTTTCTGTTTGTAGGTAATCAAGAGTTACTCTTCTCGGAGTATGGCATGCCATCAAGTCATTCCCAGTTCATGTGGTTCTTTGCAGTCTACACTGTCCTCTTTATTTACATTAGGTAAAATCGACTGAACTTTAAATTCAGCCATTTTTATTGCGACCCAGAGTAATAAGAATTCCGTGTTCGAATCAGGCGACTTCGGCGACAGCTATGGCCTTTGGCTGTTAATGACAGCGATGACGAATACACCTTTTCATTGACCAGGGCTCGATTTCACAAAGCACTCAGATTCAGTCTCCTGTCGATGACTAGAGCAAGCTAGTCGAAACGTTGAGACCAATTAACTACTCACTCCGCGGCGGTGAAGTTATTAACAAGAATTTCCCTCAATCCACTAAGCGAAAGTAGTAGTCCCGGCCGATTTCCTAGTTTCCGCCCAGGTAGTAGTTAACAAGCTGGCCATAGCCACTGCCGAAGCCATTAGTTCGGGCATGGCCTAATGTGAGTGCATTAATCTTTTATACTGCCCTCTATTGTTTAGGCTTTGGGACTGACACTGCAGTCTGAACATCTTAGGCTGTTTCTGAATTCGACTATGGCTGCAGCTGTTGCTCACGGTGTTGCTATGGGCATCCTATGCTTCAACGTCGTGAGCATGTGACGGTCAAGCCGTAGCTGCTAATTTTATTGACCCATCTCATTGAGCTCCTCAGTGATTCAACTTTGACCTTTTGGCTGGTGTCACACAGTGCAATTGAATGATGAGAGATTTATACGAGCATACCAGCAACAACAAATGATTAATCTGCCAGTGTGCGTTCAGGTGTCACCCTGTGATGCCATTGAATCATCGATAACGATCCTCAAAGAGAAAATAGACCTAGCTGAATCCAAACTTCTTGCTTACCGACAAAAATGACCAGTGATATTAATGCCAAAAATTGTGAATAGCCTCATGTTTCGACCAAAGCAGAATCTTTCTCAAAGGCTAAGAAAAAGCATTTGAGAAAGACTTGCAGTGAGCGATTTCCCTTGTATAGCGTAGCAAAATGCTACAAACAAAATGTATCAGTTGCTACTCTAAAATCACCAGTTTGCTATAAAATATTAGCATTCAATGTGAACAAAACATATTCAGTCTAAATATTTTGCTGTGCAAAATTGCTGGACGAAATCGTTCCTTGACTTGGGTCGAAATGTGAGGCCATTACCAATTTTGTGCATTATCCCCAAAGTTGACAGATGTACTCACATTGTGTTCCTTTTTGATTTCAGGCTAGGACTACAGCAGCATAGCTCTAGCAGTCTACTAGAGTTAGCTTGGAAACATTGCCTAGCCATTGGAGCAACCATTTTAGCACTGATTGTTAGTTTTAGCAGGTAAGAACCAGTGCTGTAGTCAAGTCCCTGCTGTCCGAGTCTGAGTCCCTGTTGCCTGAGTCCTCTCCAATGAATCCGAGTCTCCTTTTGTCCAATTCAGAGTCCAGAGTCCCTCCTGTCCCTGAAACAATAGTTGCGGCACTCGTAACTGTCGATCCTCCCAACATTGGTTTGGAACCTTTTTTTTCCACTTTGGCCATTTGCAGCCATTTCTTGCAGACTTGTTACCAGATTTGCATGATCTTACTCCTTTAAAAAGTCTAAACACATTATTTTAAGGACAATGGATTGATCTCCACCATTTACTGAGTTAATTTAGAAACACTTGAAACATTGAGTCCTCCAGCACTTGGTACGAACTGTCATTTGTTCACATAGACACCTTGGAGTTTGAAAAACTGTCCTGCGTTTGGTAACATTTTCCAGCAAGTTGAACAAACACTCCTTTCAACCGCATGGGTTCAGTTTGTGTATGGTTTTGTACGGAGCTGTCTGTGCAATGTGAAGATGCATTCACCACGTGATATCATATTGCAGGCTGGCATAGTTTATCTATCATTCAAAACCACTTTCTGTGGATGATATTGAATGGTCAGACAGTAGAAGGGTTAACTGTGTACTGTGTAGATGCATTCACCACGTGATATCATATTGCAGGCTGGCATAGTTTATCTATCATTCAAAACCACTTTCTGTGGATGATATTGAATGGTCAGACAGTAGAAGGGTTAACTGTGTACTGTGTAGATGCAGTCACCACATGATATCATATTGTAGGCTGGCATAGTTTGTCTATCATTCAAAAACACAGTGGATGACATTGAATGGTCAAACAGTAGGAGGGTTATAAAGTGTGTTTTTTTGATCAGAAAATGTAGACGATCCGCTCCACACTCTCTTTAGTCTCCTGATGATGACTAGAGCATGCTAGAAAACTGTAGCAGAGCTGCTAACTCTCCCTGATTCTGCAGAGAGTTCCCTGAATATAAACCAATCTTTCCATGTTCTGAAGAACAAATTTGAAAATCTCTATAATTTTGGAAACGTTGTCCCTTTTATGTTGAATGTAATTCTGAATATCTCCCTGATTGTTGTAGAAAATCTCCCCGATAGCAAGATGCAAATGTTATCAGCTCTGCTTTAAAACAAAGCAACTGGCTCTTTTTGTCGCCAATACTAATTTCTAGAAGAGATCCACACATGACATTTTTGAACTGGACAGAAATGTTAAAATATCTTTCTCAACCATGTAAAGCCCCAAATTCTTCAAACAAAGACACCTTATCAGGTTTAATAGATGTTAACTTTGCATCGGGGATAAAGAATATAATTTGTTTTTACCCTTCCATTGATGTGTATTAAGCACTGTTTACTCGGTATTTTCCCCCGAGTTCTGTGAAAAAATCCACAGGCAAATCACAGGGGCTAGCTCGGTGGTCTAGTGGTAAGACATCTGCTCTAGCAATGCAAAGGTCGTGGGTTCGAATCCCACCCGAGTGATTTGCCTGTGGAATTTTTCACAACTCGGGAAAGTACTGAGTTTACAGTGCTTAATACACATCGGCGGAAGGGTAACAACAAATTCTATACCTTATCAGGTGTTTTAGAGAGTTTTCAATATAAAGTGTTGTGTTTGTAAGACAGACTGTCTACTGTACTTCTTTTCATGCATAAAAACCAACATGACAAAAATGTATTTTGATATTGTGACTGCAGAGTGTATCTTGCGTACCACACTGTAAGACAGGTGGTGTGCGGAGCATTACTCGGGACCATATTGGCAGTGCCTTGGTTTGCTTTTAACGAGGTGAGTAAAAATATATAATCATCAATAAATCAGTGAAATAACCAATCATAGACATCACTTGCGGCCTTAATCTGCCCATTGCCCAGTCAAAATGCAAGTAAAGATATGGTAAGTGGCTAACTGTGTTCCCCGGAGCGTTCAATTTTCCTGAGGCTCTGCCTTGGGAATAAAAAACACGCCGAGGATCAACTCTAGCGTCGTAGTTTTAACCATAGCACTCGAAGCAGTCAATATTTTTATAATGTTACACACTGGAAACCCCTCCCTTTAACTTGTGTTTTGTGCTTTTGTGATTTATTTTGCAGATTTTCCTCACCCCTCTTTACCCACAAGTTGTGTCCTGGAGAATATCTGAGATGTTGATGCTGCGTGACTCCACTCTCATTCCTAATGTGCTTTGGTTTGAATACACCAACGCCAGAACAGAAGCAAGGTGATTAATCGTGCCTTCCTTTAACCCTTACCATCTCCAACCCATTAAAAATCCAACTGCATGTTTTGATTCTGTTGGACTGAGGACTGTTCTTGTCAAACTGATTATGCTTTACGTGGGATCAGGCACACCACCATAAACACAGTCCGACAGTTTGGGTGTTGAGTTACTGAATGGTGTTGGACTGAGGACTGCACTAGTAAACTGGTCATGCTTTACATGGGATCAGGCATACCACCATAATCAGAGTCCAACAGTTTGGGTGTTGAGTTACTGTATGGTGTTGGACTGAGGACTGCACTAGTAAACTAATTATGCTTTACATAGGATCAGGCATGCCACCATAATCAGAGTCCAACAGTTTGGGTGTTGGGTTACTGTATGGTGTTGGACTGAGGACTGCACTAGTAAACTAATTATGCTTTACATAGGATCAGGCATGCCACCATAATCAGAGTCCAACAGTTTGGGTGTTGAGTTACTGTATGGTGTTGGACTGAGGACTGCACTAGTAAACTAATTATGCTTTACATAGGATCAGGCATGCCACCATAATCAGAGTCCAACAGTTTGGGTGTTGGGTTACCATATGGTGTTGGATTTTGTCTGTGGGAGGAGGGATCCTAGTCAATCACTCACAGGAGTTTGGGTTCAGCGAGTCCAACAGTCTTGGTTTGAGTTAACCATGTGGTATTGGATTTTGTTAGATTGAAAAAAGAATTGTATAAGGAGATTATGGTTAATTCCAGCCCTTGTACATATCATGTGATTGGATTCATCTTGGTTAAAGGCATCGTACACGTTTGGTAATGACTCTGAAAATTTATGGCAATAAAAACTTACTTGGTAAGAAGTACAGCAGCTTTGGATAGTATAATGCATTTTTAGAGACTTTTTACTTTGAAGGACTGCGATTATGGAAAAATACATCACTTTTTATCCCAAAAATATTTTGAATATTGAGAAGCTTTACGGGAACGCTTCTCAGAGTGTGTATTCCAATTTTGATTATTCTTCCTGCTTGGACATAACCGCTCCAGATTTTCAGCAATATCTCAAAAACGCTACCACCTTTTGAAATGAAATTTTCACAAGTTAGTTTTATGGTACATATCTACAACTCTATAGGATTGAAACAAACAATGGGCTCCAATTAGCAAACGTGTACGATGCCTTTAAATTAATTATTGGGGTTAGGGTTAACTTATAGTTGAACTGACAGGCAACCAAATAGCACAAGAGACTTTTTTTCTAATAAAAAGTGTCTTTCTATTCACAAGAAAAATACGTGTAAATTTAAATCTTGGAGATTGCCTTTAAGTGGTTGCCTGTAAATTGGCTGCTGTGACATTGCCCTTAACCCTAACAGTACCAAATCCATCAAAATCAATCGGTGGAATATGGTTGATTTTGTAAGATTTGGTACACCACCAGATTGAAACATTTGGTTGATTTTGGTGGAGTTGGTCTTTCAGCTATTTTAAAGTTGGTCCTTTAGCCATTTCAAACCACTGGTTGATTTTGGTAGAGTTGGTCTTTTTGTGTTGAATTGAATGCAGTGTTAGGCCCTACACTATACCATGTACATTGTACATGTATACTATACTGCAATGTAGTCTGTGATACTGTGTACTTCATCAAATACAAGTTTTATGCATACTACAGTACACACATTCCTGACATTTATTTAGGGATCAGTAAATAAACAATGCATGTATTAACTCAATACAATGACTTGGGTACTGCATGTACTTTTTATACACTTGCATTGTGTTCTATTGTTTATTAGGGTCACCAGTTCCATTCATAGCCCTAAGTTTGTTCAATTCAATCAACATTTATTTCAGTTGGTTGATTGTGATGGATTCAGTAATGTAACAACCAGTTATGACACTAGAGTTGGAAGCCTACTGTACCAAGTCCATCAAAATACTCCAAAATGTTAGTGATTGATTCTGATGGATTCAGTACATATGCAAAAAATAAATTGGTTGATTATGATGGATTCAGTACAGTTGCATATTTACTGTCTCTCAATTGATTGATTTTGGCGGATTTTGTATGGTTTCTAGCCAAAACACCTAGGGAGTTAGGGTTAAAGCACATGTGTAACATTGGTAATTGTCAAAGACCAGTATCCATACTTGATGTGACCCAACATATACATGAAATAACAAACCTGTGAATGTTTAAGCTCAATCGGTCATTAGAGTCACGATAAGAAAGTGGAAAAAACCCTTAAATGTTTTCACTGGTTTCAATCATCGAGTTTTGGACCTCGCGAGATCAAAACTAATTATTTGACTCATTTCTTAAAAAATCATAGCATTTCATGCACAAATATTTCAAAGGGAGTTACCACCATGAACATCTTTTTACCATGTAAGTTGTGTGCAAATCTGTGAACATTTGTATTTTTACTCTTACCAATGTTATCCATACTCTTCAAAGGCATCGTACACATTTGGTAATGACTCAAAACAAATATTAGCTTAAAAACTTACTTGGTAACAAGCAACGGAGAGCTGTTGATAGTATAAAACATTGTAGGAAACGACTCCCTCTGAAGTAATGTAGTTTTTGAGAAAGAGGTAATTTCTCACTAAAATAATAAAAAACTTCTTGCAAGAATTTTTTATTCCTATCAATTGTACAACAAGGGTGTTTTTTCTTTCATCATTTTCTTGCAACTTCGATGACCAATTGAGCCCAAATTTTCACAGGCTTGTTATTTTATGCATATGTTGGGATACACCAAGTGAGAACACTGGTCTTTGACAATTACCAAACGTGTTCAGTGCCTTTAAGACTGTAATCTCAAGAAACCCAATGCTAATTAAGATCATGTATGTCTTTCTCAATTATCTCAGAACAAGACAACGCAAGCAGGGCTGCGGCAACAAAATATCATGACTAAGAGAGGCCTTTCAGGATGAGTGGCGTGACAGGTGTCAGTATTCCTGAATCAAAGTTGTGAAGAAAACCCCCCTCTACTGTCTCCCCTACTGCCTTCATCAAGTCATGTAACTACTCAGCGTCATTACATATTGTCACCATTTTCACGAAGAGCCAAAAAGTAGTGTCTCGTTTTTTGCAAAAACGTTGCATCTCGCACGAAAAATTCTCCGTGCCAAAACGTATCTCGGCGGGTACTTTTTGTTTGTGTACACCCGGGCTATTTTAACTCTTTCACACTCCGACCGATCGCTAGCAACCGATTTAAATCCCTTCAGAACAATAGTTGTAAAACACAAAATAAAGATCGCACGGCCACACAGTTTTCAGAATGGGAAAGAGGACTCTTGAGGGCGCTATTGTGACCTGTTTTTTTTGGGGGTCACCATTTGCAAAAAATCGAGTAAACAATGTGTCCATATGACCAATTTATCACTTAAATAGATGGTGCATGATAAGGTTAAGCGAGGTACGACGCTTTTGACAATTTCAAACTCGCGCGTAACGTTAAGTGCTTTTTTACGAGATACAATATTTTGGCACTGACACGAGGATATGTTAAATATGACAAATTATTGATTACTACAGAAAGGGGCGCATATCTCAATAGTTACATTTTGCCTTTTCATGAAGAGCCACACATCCCCAAAGATCTGCATGTAATACATTGCGACAGAAGAGCGTAGATGAAGGTCAAATAGGTCACATAGAGCCACATATGTCAGTGTGCGCGTGATTGCGTGACATGCCCGTACCTTTCCTATGTAAAAACACGTTATTCAGATGGATGTATAACTAGGTCATCTCACTTTTGTGGTTTCAGGTAGAGACACATTATCTTTGACTATATACTATGGCAATGAGCCAATAATTTTTAAGAAATAACTTAGTTGATGGAAAAGTCAAACTATTCCAGAATCATATGAGAGGTCATATGAGAGGTCTTAAACTGTAAACCGTGGCTTCAGTATTGCAGATTTGCAGTTTTAAGCTAAGCACAGTGTAAAAATGTGAACCTCATTCAGGTATTTTGACATAATGTGGCTCTACGTGAAAACGGTGCTGATATAATCTCATCAAATATGGGTATCAAGTTATCATGGGAATCAATTCAAGTGTTATGTAATTGGAGTCTTTTGGACGCTAGGTGGCAGCAGACATAATAGATAGCTGTGATAGTGCCACTTTTACAAGCAACTTTGGTTTGGCTTTGAGCCGCGTCATGCGTTCAGATTTTTCTACGCAGCCAAGTGGTTCACCGACCAATCATGCAAGGAATTTTATCAATTTCCCACGTGGCAGATGCAGTGTTTACGCCTAAAGCATTTAAAAATGACTTCATTTGGCTGTAAAGATGGCCAACTATACACTGTGTGACATCAAGTAGGAAATATCCATAGACGTTTCTATTGTTGACAAACAAACTGCGCTGGTTGGCATGGACGGCCGAATGTTAGCAAAACATTCAATCGTGTTAACAGATGTTGTTACAAAATTCAACATAGTAGGTTCTTTGGATTTGCGTTGTTACTCTGGTGCCACTTAACGTCCCCTCAAAGTCTCTCTTCAGACAGAGCAGTTTTGTGTAGTGTTCACTTTACAAATCAAGAAATGTACATTGAACAAATTATAACCTGGGCTCAATTTCATAGAGCTGCTTTAAGCAGAACAAAAATTGCCTAACAAATTTCTGCTAAGCAGAAATGAGCAGGATACCAGTCACAAATTGTACACTTGACATGCTAGTTTGGCTGGTAACCTAGTTCTGGTAAGCATAATTTTGTTGTGCTTAGCAACTTTTTGTGCTCAAGCAGCTCTTTGAAATCGGGAGAAGAACAATCTTTCTCTTTTCTGGAATTGAACATTTGTTTTGTTTTGGGATGTGTGGAAAGCGACCATCAGAGGCTCCTGAGATGGTGTCAGCTGGAGACGGCGTCGGCTGAAGACGACCTCTCGCATTCTTCTACGTCTTCTACTACTTTCATGATATCTGATCTTTGCAGGTTTTATTTTGCAGGTATTTAAAATTCAAGTTACCTTAGTAAGTAGTCTGGGACTTAGACTTTGTTAACAAGTCTTTTTAAATTATTAGATCTGTTCAAAGTAACATATACTTGATGTCGATTTTGCCAAAGCTGCCATCAGGAAGATATCTTTCTCTCCAACGTTTCCTGTTTTGAAAACACAAATTAACCTACTTGTCATTTTTGTTGATTAAACTGAAGTATGCTAAACCTTCTGTAGGTTGACTTATGTACTTATCTTAAGTACAAGCGCAATGTCCTCAGCTTACTGTCAAAAATCTGGTAAGCAGAAAAATGATGCTTGGCATATTTTAAAATTAGCAGGGAACCAGTCACAATCAAGATACAATACACAGTATTTTGGCTGGTAACCTGTTTCTGTTTAGCAAGATTGTTCTGTGCTTAGCAGAGCAACTGTGTGAAATGTGGACCAACCTTACAAAACTGGACTAGATTTCATTGAGCTGCTTAAGCACAAAAAGTAGCCAAGCGAAAGAAAATTTTGCTTAACAGAATAAGGTTACCAGCCAAACTACCATGTCATGTGTACAATTTGTGACTGGTATCCTGCTCATTTCTGCTTAGCAGAAAATTGTTAAGCAGTATTTTCTGCTTAAGCAGCTCTATGGAATTGGGCTCCGGTCAAGCACAGGCAAAAGCTGTTTTAGCATCAAAAAAAGTTAATAGGCCACTATACCATGATATACCCTGACCTGCAGTATAGTGTCTATGACTGGCTTCTCAATTAACCTCATTAAGCACGAAAAACCGTGCCAATCAGGTTACCAGACGAAATGCAGTGTATTGTATATTGATGTTCAATGGTTCTCTGCAAAATGATTGATAAGCAATTTATTTTCTGAAGCAGACTATCCTGTTAAGTGCATATAGGCCTATTTCTGTGAAATTTGGCGGTAGTTTTTATCTAAGATGGTAAATTTGGAAGCGATGTTTGTCTGCTGAACAGCTTTTTAAAAGTTGGGGGCCTCTTAAGAAAGTAGATGGGCATCATAAAGGGATTGTATACGTTTGGTAATTGGAACCTATTGTTTGTTTCAATCCTATATAGTTGTATATATATACCATAAAACTAACCTGTGAAAAATTAATTTCAAAAGGTGCTAGCGTTTTTGAGATATTGCCGAAAATCTGGAGCGGTTTTGTCCATGCAGGAAGAATAATCTGCAATTGAAATGCTTCTCAGATTCAAATTTTGGGGGATAAAAGGTTATATCTTTTTCCGTAACCGCAGTACTTCGAAGTGAAAAGTTTCTCAAAATGCATTATACTATCCAAAGCTGCTGTACTTTTTTCCCAAGTAAGTTGTTATTGCCATTCATTTTCAGAGTCATTACCAAACGTATTCAGACCCTTTTAAGATTTGAGCTAAATTCTCTGTCATCTGACCTATTTATCATTGCCATAAGTGACTTGTATGTCTTTGTATGTATATATCAATGGGGGCCTATAAACAAGAGATATATAAACACGTAGGCGTAGAGCGGAAAACTGCCAGATAAACAAACATGTGTCTTTTGTCATGTTGTTGCATAGGGGCACGTCGTCTTTGAATGCTGTTTGGATCAGGCTGATTTAAAACTAATTATTGATTGATTTATTGATTGATTGTCAAGTTGGTTAAATTCAATCAACTATATTTTTTTAATGAGCACAATTGAACTTCTTTTTTCACCCTTTTTTATTAATGGTTTGACCACGCACTCTTTTTTGTTTTTGCTCGTCCAGGGTGACCCCCATTAGATTGTCATGATTGTAATGCAAATTTATACCACCCACATAGTTTTTTAAAAATTTTTTATGAGAGATCACCTTACATCAAAAGGCCGCATGGCCACTTCAAGGTGAGGGCTACACTTAACTGATTTGGGCTGTTGACCCAAATCAACTGCTACCAGGGGCACGTTGCCACCTACTCCTGGGGCTGAAACAGGGTTACCCCCTTCACAGTCCGTAAGGATGTAGGCATGGGTATCATCCACTAGGAACCTGGCTGGTAGAGCAGAATGCAATACCTTCCCAACTTTTTACGAAGCAACTATGGTTATGTGCCTTGCTTAAGGGCACAAGTGTTATGACCGGGTATCGAACCCACACTCTGCTGCTGACAACACCAGAGCTTGGGTCCGGAGAACAATCTGCTATCCCCACTCCATGAAAGAAAAGTATGACTTGGAACAAAGGTTAATGCGTTTTAATGTATCAGCTTACAAGAAATGAACTGTAACATTTATCAAAAGCCGTCTGTTCAACATTGTGCATTTCTTTAAGACCGTCTTAAATGAATGATTTTTTCTAAAACATCAGCATCAAGAACAAGTCTTTTTCCTACCCTTTCATTTATTTTTGACTGGTAATCAACAAAATTATTGCGTAGGCTTTAATGTTATTTAAGCAATTGTTGTAATCATATTTAAAGCTTCTCACTTACTCCATTCCACCAATAAGGTTTGTTTGCCCATTTTGGAAGTATTTTAAGTTTCCTTAAATTCATTGGGAGTGTTACCATGCCAACCTCCTGGACATTAACGAGCGAATGATCAAAGGTTTTTAAGTTCCAATGAATAGACCATGTGACCTTTGACATCATGTGTTAGCCACAGAGCCAGGGCCCAATTTCATAGAGCTTTTTAAGCACAAAAAGTAGCTAAGCACATCAAAATTATGATTACCAGAATAAGGTTACCAGCCAAAATACCATGTCACATATACAATCTGTGACTGGTATCCTGCTTATTTTTGCTGAGCAGAAAATATTTAAGCAGTATTTTCTTCTTAAGCAGCTCTATGAAATTGGGCCCTGGACTTCATGCAGGCAAGATTTGTACGCAGCTCAATGGAAGAAAACATTCAATCTTATAATTTATGAAGATTGCATCATCTGGTTTGTATCAACTTTTGGTATGAAGAAAGGGGGCACCTCTCAAAACTTGTCCAGCTGCTATTTGTTTGACTCTTGAATTTATGTGGAAATTTTGACACAAAATGCAAAATTTCCCATATGACCAGTGCAGTATCTTGCCTGCCAGAAAGGCCCTGGAATGTACAAGGTCACTCTTTTTGTAAACAAAGGTCACATGGTCTGTACTACAAGGCAAGGAAGCAATTAATGGAAAGGTTGTTGAGACATTTATTGCATTTACTTGGCGAGAAGAAAAGTCTTGAAAGGAATATAATAACGGTAGTTAAGTCGAAGATTTACCGAGTGATTGTAACTTGCATTGTTCATCAAGATATTTTTTTGTAACTTCTCTCTGTTCAAAGAAAAATGGACCAAAGTTATCAGTAAATTATGCAAATAAATAAGTTTGTTTATGTGAATTATAGGTGTACTCTGTTTATAAACAACTAAGAATTTGATTGTTTTTCCTCGCCCAACCCTTTCCTTTAAGTTTCGCCATTTTGTTCACCAGAAACGTTTATTGAGGTCGGACACCACATATGTGGTAGATGTTGTATAATTAATAACAGAGCTGCCAACTCTTTCTGATTCTGCAAAAAGCTCCCTGAAAATAAACCAATCTTTTCATGTTCTGGTGAAGAAATTTGACAATCTCCCTGATTATGGAAACTTTGTTGCCCTATTATTTTGAATATAATGTTAAATATCTCCCTGATTGTTGTACAAAATCTCCCTGATTGCAAGATGCAAATGACGGCAGCTCTGTACTAAAGGAGCGATGCATCGTTGGCTTTTTAAAGAGTACGATCTTCATCCCTAACATTATACAGCCATAAATTTTCTCTTTATAAATGCCTTGACACATTTCAAAAGGAAAATAGTCTGACCCTTTTTTGATAATACGGAACTGTATCCAATGATTGCTAGTGCGAACAAGTAACAAGACTAAAATGGCGATTTCACGAATGTATATCTAGTTTTGACATCGTGAATTAAATCATTAAAATATATTCACAATAAAGGGTTTTTGTTTAGAAAAAAACCCCACTATTTCAGTTTTAATGTGTCGACCCCCACCAAAATAGCCTTACAGATACTGGCTGTGCCGGTGTTTAAAGTGTCTAAGTTTGCAAAGTACCTATTGCACAAAGAGCATAGGGCAAACGCCAGTTTTTATGTGGATAAATTTTACTTTTATTTGTGGAATTTCTGTGTTATATAAAACTTCATTTTTGCTATTTATTTGTTAGTGGGTCTAACGATCAAATGATATGGTACAGAATTATTTTTGAATCTGATAGCAATTATGATTGTTATTTTATATCACGGGATCAAAGTTAGTAGTCTCTCAAATTATGAATTAATTAAGAGCCCACTGCACTCTCGTCACGTTTTGAAACACCTATAACCCACCCCAAGAAATATTTTCCAAGTAGAGAATGAATATTTTCCAACTAAGATATTTTAAGAAGAAACAAGAACTGTGAAAGCTTCATCCAAGTTTTTGAGACAAATCGAGTTGAAGCTGATCTTAAAAAAAAATCGTAGCACCAGAAACTCCCAATAAACGTGCAATGCTGTTTGTTTTTCTCAAAAACAAATCTTAGGCAAATGTCCCCCCCCCCCCATTAACAATGTGTGCCTAGGCCTATATGTATGATTTTGAACAAATTGTATGTTCTGTTTATTAACCACACAATGATGTTGTCATCAGACAATTACCATAAATGTGTAAATGAGTGTAAAATGAAGGCAAACATGTTGAAGTGGATAAAGTGGCTCTTACGAATGATGAGCAACCAAGCACTTACCATTCTTAATTTCCTGACCAGTCCAAGAACGTTTATTTCGTGAACAAAATCGGACCGTATCCGGATCAGTTGACTTCGGCTACGTCTATGGCTGGTGGCTGCATCGACAACGCTGAAGAATAGGCACTTTCAGTAATCTAGCCATAGCCACTGCCGAAGCCATCAATTCGGACACGCCCTCAACTTCACCAAAAACATATAAATCTGTCAACCTTATTCCCAGGGTTGTTATTATTTTGTTCCACTGTGAAACATGTTTGCATTTATTGGCAGTCCGAAAAGTTTGACTTAGCTGGAGCTAAACGTCATGGAAGTGGTTTATGCATGATGCCTTGTTTATGGATGTAACTTTAATTAAAAATTAATTGATTAACAATGGAGTGATATGTCTTGATTGTCATTTGCCAAATGGGTCAGTGTTTTCTGTATGTTTGGGCATCAAATGCAAACTTTTTCATTATCAAAATACAAATAAAATGATTATGATTGATATTGGAATTATTGTCTAGTTTTATTGTTCATCCAATCCTTCTCATCTGGCATTTCCTTATTCTCCCAAATTCATTTATAAAGAGACAATCCCACGTTTTCTAGAAGTGGTACGAAACTTGTCTTTGTCTTTATCCCCTGTCTTTATCCGCAAGGATAAAGACAGGCACTGGTCTTACAGGGCCAATGATTTCATTGGATAAACTTGCAGTGACGTAAGCTTTCAATTTCTGTGTTATGATTGGTCAGCTCCGAAGTGACGTAGCTTGTCAGCTACACTTTCTGATCGTCTGCTGCATGCTGTGTGTGCATAAATGGTGCATGTATGTTGTTTTATTCACAATGTTGTGCGTGTACACGTGTGATACTACGAATCTCCGTCCATATTACTTGTGCTCGTGCGCAAAAATGAATTGGTCACTTTTAAAATGTCCGCCCTTTTCGTGACTCACGTGGATTTGAGAGCGTGGAGAATTTCGAGTAGGAACAGCAGAACTATGCAACATTTCGCTACGACAGACTACTCAATTTTACTTCAGTGACATTGTAGAATTCTTTGGTAAGTTTATTTATATTTATACATGGATGTAAAGGTGAAATTTTGAGGTTTTCTTTGTCTTTCACCGTCGATAAATACTTTGCTCATAAGTCCGACTAGCCCAGGTTGGACTCCTCCGTTAAAATTGCATACAACGTGACGGAGTCCAGTGCAGTGCAACGGCCACTGGCGTCCGACCAGAGGGCTCCCGACGGCCTGTATGTCAAGACGTTATTTTTTCACTGGTTTCCTTCAATTTGGCTTGTGATAAACTACTAATTTTGGCAGAAATCCATCGGCTCTTTCAAGCCAAACTGTAAGTAAGAAATAATTATTATTTGTTTGTTTGGCTCGACCACGTGAGGATTCAAACTTGGCGCTGTGAGTTAAAAATTAAAGTTTTTTTTATAACTACTTATTGTACTCGTAACCCTACATACTAGGCTGTTTGGCTTGAGTGAGGCCCAATTCCTCCAATTTTCTCTTCTCCTAATAATATGATGTCGCTCCACACCAAATTGGTTGGACTTGGACAAGATTAGAATGCCTGACCCTGTGATAAGCACTGTGGTTTTGGGCCTTCTGGCCCCAGTCCTTCTGAATCCTTCACTTTTGCAATTGGATATAGAAGGATTTGGGACTATGAGGGATTTGTTTTTAAGAAAAAGAGTGTTCGAATTACAACTTGTACTTATCACATGAGAACGTTCAGTGTTGCCTCATCTATTGTTATACCACACTCCTTTATAACCACATTCCTTTGTAATACAGTTCACAAGTTGTAACATTTTTATATATATTTTCTTTTATTAAACGGATTGTTGCACTTAGCCATAGCTAGTGTTTTGTATCGAATCACCCGAAACGTACTTTGCATGACAAAAACAGAGCCTTCCCTCTTTGGACGAGGTTTATGACCATAATAGCAAAATCTGAAGTTGGTTTTTATGGATGGGGCGATTTTTGCCGAGGGTACAACTAAATATAGGCCTACACGAAGTATTATGTCATCTTTCTCACGAGTAATGCACATGATATGGGACATTTTAACCATGCAAGATTTAAACTGTAGAACCACAATGACCAAAACATACATAAACAACTAAAAAATACATGTCTTGGGAATTAAACTGTGGTTAGGGGACTTGCAGTTATAGAACAATACCCCTGAAGAGAATGGTAAAAAACAAAATATTGTTCCAGGGTAAGGCCATATAAAAACAAACTGTCTGTTGATCGTCCTTTTTTGGGGGAAGTGGTGGTGGGAGGGCGGTTTTTTTTCGGGGGGGACGGGGACATGGCAAAATATGAAGTAAAGAATAAAGAAATCATCACAATCACTATAAAAAAAGAGGGTTTGTGTGGTTTTGATGATTTTAATTGTTTTGTTAAACCCATTTAACTCAAATAGATGACATTTTCTGTAAACATTTTCAAAAAACCGTTTTTGCCAACATGAATATTATTATATAACCTTTCTTCAAACATCTATTTCGAACCTATGGATTTTGAAAAAAAATCAGCTGAAAAATCTGGGAGCCAAATTTGACTGAAAAGATCATGGAAAAGACCGTTTTTTATGATTTAAATTTTTTTTAAATAAAAATGGGGTCGGGGGTCAAGTAGGGTCGGGCGGGGACGATCAACAATTTTCTTTTATGTGGCCTTGAGAAAATTTTAAAAATATTAAATTTTAAAATGTACTTCTTTTGTGAACGGTGTTTAGAATATAAAAATGTATCAAATAAAATCAACTTCTAAAAATGACAGTAACACTGCCCCTTAAAGTTTGATTTTCCCCCCAAATACAAAATAGTTCGAAATGATCTCATCCTTAAAAGAAATACAATCAAACAAAAGTTGCATCTGAAGTTACATTCCAAAGTAATTTATTTCACTGATGGTTTCGAATTGGAGTATAACTAATATGTACAAATTATATCATCTATATTCCATATCTTACTTGCTTAAAGACTATCTTAAGAATTGCATTTAAGTAGAATAACCCCAAGTCACCAAACATAAAACATCCTTTATTAGTTCGGATTACAAAGTTGTGTATCTAGAATGTCTTAGTGGCGGGGCACACAAAGGTGCATCAATGTTTCATGGGTGACTCTCCCTTGATCCGAACAGTTTGTACACCATACCAGGGCCCAATTTCATAGAGCTGCTTAAGCAGAAAATATTGCTTAACAATTTACTGCTTAGCAAAAATTAGCAGGATACCATTCACAAATGGCACATGTAAAATTGTATTTTGGCTGGTAACCTTATTCTACTAGGCATAATTTTGCAGTGCTTAGCTACTTTTTGTGCTTAAGCAGCTATATGAAATTGGGCCCAGATGTGTGATACTTTAGAATAGTGCATGGATAAAGAAAACCCAGATTTTTTTACCAACCCTAAATTCCATACGAGAGGCATTCCGCTTTTATGCTTCTAATGGTTATTTGTTTTCCTTCACTCAAAAGCTAAAAAACAATTTAATGTAGTTCATCTGATCTGAAAATTTAATTTAAATATCAAAGAGCTCTTGAAAAAGAAGCAATAATCGTAATTGAACACCTGGGCCCAATTTCATAGAGCTGCTTAAGCAGAGAATATTGCTTAAAAATTGTCTGCTGAACAGAAATGAGCAGGATACCAGTCACAAATTGTACACGTGACATGGTAGTTTGGCTGGTAACCTTATTCTGGTAAGCATAATTTTTTGTGCTTAGCTACTTTTCGTGCTTAAGCAGCTCTATGAAATTGGGCCCTGATCTTAACTCAAACAACCCTAAATCAATCAAAATCCACTGTCATGTTTTGTTTGATTCTGTTGGACTGAGGACTGCATTAGTAAACTGATTATGCTTTACATGGGATCAGGCATGCCACCATAATCAGAGTCCAACAGTTTGGGTGTTGAGTTACTGAATGGAGTTGGACTGAGGACTGCACTTGTAAACTGATTATGCTTTACATGGGATCAGGCATGCCACCATAACTAGAGTCCTACAGTTTGGGTGTTGAGTTACTGAATGGTGTTGGACTGAGGACTGGACTTGTAAACTTGAAATGCTTTACATGGGACCAGGCATGCCACCATAACTAGAGTCCAACAGTTTGGGTGTTGTTGAGTTACCATGTGGTGTTGGATATTATTATAGTGAAGACAGATACCGGTAAATAACCTCAGCTCAGCAAATTGAGGTTGAAGCCGGCAGATTTTGTGCTGGAACTCTGTTGTATCAGAATTTGAGACTATACCAAAGGTATCATTATACAACAAAGGCATGTGATATTGGTAATAAGTTTTAATCCATCTGAGAAGTCGCTTTGCATAAATAAACAAAAAATATGACCCAAGTAAAAGTTACACTAGATTACCACCAAAAACAAATAGGTACTCCCCAAAACCCCCAAAAATCATAAAATTAAGTTTTAACAATAAATTCTAACAATTATGAGAAGTCCTACACAAAGGCCATTTGTTCTTAATAATTTGATTTTGTAAACGGGCGTATCGAACCTGGAATTTAATCTTTGAGAGGGCAAGGCCATTTTCATTTTGGAACTGACACTTCCATTTGAGAATCTTAGAGTCTATGGGGAACATTTAAAGGGGCGCCAAGACCAACGGAGGCCATGGCCTCCATGTAATTCCAGACCTGGCGTATCTGTTGAAGAAATTCAAAAACTTAAAAAAGCTTCTGCTTACAATGATTAATACTCTCATTAATAATACTGCTCAACATTCTGACACATTATTTTTTATATATTATTGATAAAGCAATACTGGGGAAAAATTTGTGATTTTTCCCTTTGATTTATTGAAGAGGCACAACAACATTGGTACGTAGTCCAGGCATGGCTTAATCAAGTGAAGCAAGTGATAAAGTTTTATGTGAATACATCAAAGAATGATTCTTACAAAGTTCAGATATACACTGTATTTTGACCGAGGAATAAATAAAATATCAAAATGAAATGCCTATAGTTAAATAAAGGCACAAACTTGAGTGGAAAAACAGGGGTGAGAATAAATGCCGACAAAAAGGTCTCAAACTATGATCTACATTTACAAATTATGGTATTTCCACGTTTGGGTAACCCCTGGTAGATTTCAAGGAGCTTTTGGGAACAGTATCCTCAGCTCTAGAGAAGTGGATCGATGAACATAATTTGGTTTGATCTGAAGTCTGGACCAAATTACAAATGTTGTATGTCCAGGACGACATATCAAGTCTGAATTCAGATAAAAGTCTGAAATTTTTGATCCCAGCTAAAAGCATAAAAATTATGTCAGCCTCTTGAAAAGAAAAAAATTATCTCAATTCAGGTTAATTTTCCACAAGACTAAAGGGTTACTGTAGCTCCTTATGTTCAGCATCTTATATCTAATTTTGGCTCAGTACAACTCCTTTAAAAAAATTCAACACTTGCCGAGAAAAAGTTGAATTTAAAGGTAGGGTCATCATGTTTTTTTGTCAACGTTATGCTTATTTATCAGTAAAATGATAAAGAAACATACAATAAAAGTCACCTTTGACCTGTGAAAGTTTCAGCTGAATACACTGTCTACTTCCTGAGAAAACAGCTACAAACTGTCTTGATATTTTCAAACTAACATCGGATCGGTCCACGTTTAGCGAGGTGACATCTCTGGCCGCAGCATTTGCGAACGGACACCAACCCTCAGAAATATGAGAAGTGATTCATGCATGAATCGTTTCTCAGATTCAAATAATTTTATTGATTTCTAATCGACTGGCGGGCATTTCAGATGACATAATCTCGTAGGATGCTTACTACCATTACCATCTTTATAACAAGTAAACTGTCGGATAGAAATTACAAGACAAAATTGGGGTCATTACCAAACGATGACCCTACCTTAACCTCCATAAACCTCCAACTCATACTTAGGAATTTCATTTTTTCTTCACAGTTAATTAAGAACAATTATTTAAAGAGTGTAAAAGCTCTAGAGTCCTTGCCTTCTGTAATACATCTTGTTGCACACTGATTTGAACTATGACCTTTCACAGTTCAAAGGTCAATTCTCCTGGCCAACCAAGCGGAACATAGCCATTGCGTCTTGGAGTTTCTTTACTTCATTATCTGATTGGATCATCTGTAACAAAGGATGAATTTTTCAAGGCATTATTTTGGAAAGATGGTCCTTCAAGATCCGACACGATTGTTTTGATTCTGTTTAACGGAGAACTGCACTAGTATTACTCCTTATGCTTTACATGGGATCAGGCATATCAGCATAATCAGAGTCCAACAGATTGGGTGTTGAGTAACCGCATGGTGTTGGACTGAGGACTGCACTAGTTAACTGATTATGCTTCACATGGGATCAGGCATACCACCGTAATCAGAGTCCAACAGTTTGGGTGTTGAGTAACTGCATGGTGTTGGACTGAGGACTGCACTAGTAATACTGATTATGCTTTACATGGGATCAGGCATACCTCAATAATTTGGGTGTTGAGACACTGTGTGGTGTTGGATTTTGTTGAGAGTGAGGAAGAATCCTAGCCAATCACTCACAAGAGTTGGGGTTCAGTGAGTCTCACAGTTTGGGTGTTGAGTTTATGGTATTGGATTATGTTTGGAGTGAGAAGTCTCCTAGTGAAACACACTCTTGCGATACTGGGTTAATCACAAACCCTTGTACATACCTTTTCTTTATTACTATCTTGCACAGCTTGTGGAACCTTGGTAGCATAGTCACCAACGGCCATGGCTTGCTGGAGTTTGTTTCGTTGGAATTCTAACTTCTCAATACGTTGAGTTAGTTTGACAATCTCTTTCTCTGTATCAATCAACCCCTGTGATGTGAAATAAGAAAATATTTCTTCTTCCATTGATAATGTCTAACAACTTCATCTCCTTGGTAAATGAATTCCATCAGCTTCCAGGGTTATAGCTACGGCGGTCGGGAACGGTCGGGTGTATCCGGCACAGAATCCTTCTGGCCGGCTCTAAGCTAAATTTTACAGCCCACCGGCCGGCACAAAAATATCACAGAAAGACATAAGCCACTATGAAAAATGCGTAGTTTTATTTATTACTTATTGTTTCTACCTAGTTAGTTAATTTGAAAAGATCAGGCTAGCCGGAGCCCAAAAATTTCACAAAACACGAACGAACAGCATGACGATTGATTGTTGTGTGTTGAACTGCAAGGCATGCAGCGAGAGCGATGTGTTTCCGAGTAGGAGGCTATAATTTTGTATAAAATATAACCTGAACGAGTTTGAGATTAGGCTCCACTGCTCGTCATCCAACCTTTGTAATTTGAGTTGTATGTTTTCCCACTCGCTAATTTAAATAATTTATGCCGTGACGTAATGGGGAATATCAGGGAATCCTAGATCTGATTGGATACTTGTGCGATGTCCAAGCAAAGGTCAGCATATGCTCACTACGCTCACATTGTCAAATTTTATCTGGCACTCAAAATTGGCTAGCTATAACCCTGTCAGCTTCCATGTTAAAAATCTTCCAGTCCCTTTCACTCATAAAAAGCAAGTCATTTCTTTGTGTTGACTGGTTGACATACAAACCTTGAGTAGTAGATGGACTTCACATTTGTCTGATACGGTTGCCATGGCGCAGCCACTAGGGGGCGCTGTTCCAACGAGGTAGTGCACGGCCGATGCGGATGATAGTGTTATGATCAGATCTTGGTATTGGCTGAGAGTATCAGCCACTGCTTGGTCAGTACATCTCAAGTAAGCTAAAAAACAAGAACGAGAAAACGATCTGATAAGTCCTGCAATAGTTTGTACCTTGACAAGGATCAGGGCTCGAATTTGGGGGAAAACTCCACAAGACTGCCGGGCTTGTAGTTCATAATTTGTACTGACCAGAATCAAAATGAGATGAACAAAAAAACACAGTTTAGCATACAAACTGTTTTTAAGTTTTTGATCAAGCACTAAGAGAAGATCTCATTTGTCCATACATGTAAGTATACCTCACTACTCCGCAGATATTTATCTGACTCAATTCAACATTTGATGTTTTGTTAAAAATGACACACAGCTGAAGTATTTACTATTATTATTAAAATACAAAACACCAGACTTGTTCAGTCGTGAGTTTACTGGCTTCGGGCCTCAGTCCAGTGTTGATTTCGAGCCCTGAAGGATACTCTCCATCATGTTGTCAGAGCTTCAGTCCTCTCTCGTATTGACTAAGGCAATCTTCTTTTATTTGGTGCTACATCATATGATTTGGACAGAGTTCAAAGATTACAAAAGAGTGCAACTCGTTTGGTATGTTACACACCCTTGAGAGAACATATTACCCCATCACTCAAGGAGCTTCATTGGCTACCAAACCTAGCGAACGGCTTCATTTTAAACTTGCTCTTTTTGTTTATAAATGCTTGAACAAACTACTCTGAGATATCTTATCCAATTATTTTGTCAGCTCTACCTATCCTGTATAATACCTCTAAATGCTGTGAAACTTGGTTTTGTGAGAAAAAGAAAACCTAGACTTACTATCAGTCTTCTGCTTGGTGAGATTGTAGTCTGCTCTCATTGATCGTGCTTTACCCACGATATCCTGGACCAGTGTGACCTCACCCTCCAGTTGCTCATTGTAAAACGGATTCTGAAAACAATCAATTGAAGTATCATGAATAAGACTATGCAAATCTTGCGCATATTTAAACACATTTGGAAGGTTCCCATGTAAATTGCTTTAACAGGTGAAGGAAAAAATATTGCACGCTTTAATGTGTCCAAGTGTTCGAATACAAGTGAGACTTACACATGCAATACTTGAATAGACTGTGCGCGTATTCGAGCTTCCGGACCATTATGGTCCCAAGCATATGGAGTTTTACGTGGGCGGGATTTCGTTTTGTCAATTATTTTAGTTTGACATAGTTTATGTGGCCATGAAAATTACATATGATGTTGGGAATGTAATACTATGTGATAAACAATACGAAAGTAAAACCAATTCAACAAAATAATGAAGAAAACCTGAGAATAAGACTTGACATCCATTTCCGGTTACTTGTAAAAAATTAAGAATGCTGCCCAACTGACGGTCATGTTGTCATTAAACCTATGTGACAGACGCAAACATTCGCAAATGGGGTTTCTAACAATAAGCATCCTCGTCCCAAGTTTTAATTTTGTTTCAATGTTAATTTGAACAAATTATTAAAAATTTATTTACAACGACTTGCTATGGGTATTTTTATTTTCAAGATTTTCGTATAAATATAATTTAAAAAGAATATTTGATTTCATAGAAAAACATAGTCTTTGTTCAATTTTTGTTCTCGTTTTCAATATGCACAAGACTTGCACAATCTGTTGTTATTTTGGCATACAGCCCTCCGTCCATCTGAATCCTTCCTTACGGCGCAGGGAGAGTATACGTGTTGGACTTAGGGAGGGCTAGGGTAGACTAAACAATCTCATCTTGGAGGTCCTACCTGATCTGTCGCTGGGTACGGCGTGATGCAGATACTTAGAGGTTCATTCTCTGTCCTACGTGGTAATCTCTGGTAGAGTTCCTCACTAAGGAACGGCATGATGGGAGATATGAGCCGCAGACCTACGTCAAGACAGGTGTAGAGAACCTGACGAGTGTTGGCAAGAGCTGGGGAGTCAGATCCTCGCAGTAGAGGCTTGATGGATTCCTTAAGAGAGAGGGGAATGATGAATGTTGTTAACCCTTATCTGACCATTCAATATCAACCACTATGGTTTTGAATGATGGGTAAACTTTGTTAGCCTGTAATATATCATGTGGTGAATGCATCTACATGTGCACAGCACACAGTCAACCCTCCTACTGTCTGACCATTCAATATCATCCACATGGTTTTGAACGATGGGTAAACTTTGTTAGCCTGTAATATATCATGGGTGAATGCACAGTACACAGTCAACCCTCCTACTGTCTGACCATTCAATATCATCCACATGGTTTTGAACGATGGGTAAACTTTGTTAGCCTGTAATATATCATGTGGTGAATGCATCTACATGTGCACAGCACACAGTCAACCCTCCTACTGTCTGACCATTCAATATCATCCACATGGTTTTGAACGATGGGTAAACTTTGTTAGCCTGTAATATATCATGGGTGAATGCACAGTACACAGTCAACCCTCCTACTGTCTGACCATTCAATACCATCCACATGGTTTTGAATGATGGGTAAACTTTGTTAGCCTGTAATATATCATGTGGTGAATGCATCTACAAAGTACACAGCCAACCCTCCTACTTTCTAACCATTCAATTCCACCCACATGGTTTTGAATGATGTATAAACTTTGCTAGCCTGATGTATGCTAGTATGATATCATGTGGTGAATGTATCTAAACAATTCAGTCAACCCTCCTACAGTCTGACCATTCAACATCATCCACTGTGGTTTTGAATGATAAACTATGACAGCCAGCAATATGATATCATGTGGAGAATGCATCTACACAGTTCAGTCACCCCCCTACTTTCTGACCATTCAAATCAATATCATTCACATGGTTTTGAATTATGGATACACTATGCCAGCCTGCAATATGATATCGTATGGTGAATGTATCTACACGGTTCACAGTCAACCCTCCTGCAGCCTGACCATTCAATATCATCCACTCTGGTTTTGAATGATAGATGCATTATGGCAGCCTGCAATATGATACAACATAGTGAATGCGTCCTACACTGTGCACAGTTGTTCCACTGTACACAAACCTGGGCAGTCAAACGGCTCCAAACGATCAACTCACTGTCGAATGCTTGGGAAATAGGTTAAAAATCTCTGAATATCTAGCCGATGTGTGGACAAACGGTCAATGACGGTTATTCATGTTGGTACTTACTAGGTAGACATCACAAAGGTCATACAGCCAGAAGGAGTGGATAGCTGTCGTAATACCAGGAAAGTCATACACTGGCCACCCGTCTTCGCAGACCTTCACAGCGCTGGCTAACTTGCTCAGAATCCACCTGTCTATGTGACTCTCTGAACCATTTGACTGCAGATCAAAATGCAAAACAAGATTAGGAACGTTAGGCAACACTCTCTGTTTGGATTCTCAAAGGCAAAAGGCAATCACAGTTGATACAAGCCTGGAATATCATCTTCGAAAGGGGCAAGGCCATTTTAATTTTGCAGAGGGGCAATTCCCTCGGAAAATCTTAATTTCAGTGGGGAAACATTTGAAGGCAAGGTTTTTTCAAAACTTTGGGGCATTCTGGACCCAAATTGTTGGATGTTTGGCCGAAGCACACTGAATTAATAATAATAATAATAATAGTGGCTTCTTATATAGCGCACATATCCGTCACTCAGTGACGCTCAAGGCGCTTTAACGTTCATTATTTTACTGCAAGGTATTGTGGAGCTAGGTTTTTGAAGTATGAGACCAAGTCCTTTACATAGCACCATGTAATGGTTTACAAGGTGCTGTGGCGCAATATACTGCCGATCAAACCAAGAACACCGGGGCGAACCCCTTCTCTTTTCGATAAGTGCACTGGGTTCTTTTACGTGCATTACACACGGGACTTACGGCTTAACGTCCCATCCGAAGGACGAAGCATGTGGTTAAGTGTCTAGCTTAAGGACACAATGTCACGACTGGGATTCGAACCCACACTCTGCTGATCAGAAACACCAGAGCTTGAGTTCGGTGTTCTTATCCGCTCGGCCACCACACGCCACAGAATTGAAACAAGATCTTCGGAATAATTTCTACTTGGGTTTTATCTTGGTTTAAAAAGCCTTACTGTGCAATCTGGAGCATTCTACATTGTAAATGGATTTCTCTTGATGTTTTTTGTAAAAAAAAAAATAATAATTGGGGGTTTTTGCATATCGGCCGGAATTTGCACGTATCGGCACACAAATCCCGCATATCGAGCCGATACGCTAGCTTGTGCATGAGGAGAACCCTGGATGGAAAGCCAAGACCAGGGTAACAGAAGCCACGACCTCTGTGTAATTCCAAGACTGTTGATACAAAACATACTTGATGTATGCTTTTCTTGTTTGGAGAGACCCAAACTAATTGGTTTTACCTCACTTCAAAGGTTCTACTTTGATTCCGTGAAACAGTGATGACAGAAAACCTGCTTAGGACGACCTTGATTGGTTGAACCTTTGCTGTCAAGACTTTACACCATTCTAGCAGGGCTCTACATAAACACTGGACCGCAGGCCCAGGTTTTACCTCACTTCAAAGGTTCTACTTTGATTCCGTGAAACAGTGATGACAGAAAACCTGCTTAGGACGACCTTGATTGGTTGAACCTTTGCTGTCAAGACTTTACACCATTCTAGCAGGGCTCTACATAAACACTGGACCGCAGGCCCGAGGCCAGTGTTTTTTACCATCGGGCCAGTAAACTTAAGACTGGACAAGTCCGGCGGTCTTGTGTGATTGAATAATAATATCTCACCCCATCTTTATTTTTAAATATTATGTTCAAATGTTGACTTAGAGTTTTGATAAATATCTTTCAATTCTGTTGAGTATTTATGAAAGTTGTACCTATAAGCTCATATAAAAACAGTTTTAATGTGACACTGTGTAGATAGTTTTTTTCTCATTTAGATTCTCTGGTCTTGTGAACAATTTTCTGGTCCAGCAAATGTTTTGAGCTAGAAGCCTTGGCCAAGTTCGCACAAGGACTATCGTTGACTATAGTTCGACTACATTAGCCCGAACTCTGTCTAGTCGACGTTAGTTGGACTACGCTATTCGACTATTTGGAACCAGCCTACTGTGCATGGTTGCATCGCTGGTTACCAATAGCCGTTTTCATAGCACACTGCAGAGTGGACCAGTTATAAGAAACTGATAACGTACGCTGAGTCGCCGGTCGTGTTGACATGACTAACTAGGGTCGTTTGCACTATAACTTCTGTGCGCATGTCCTACGTACGTCACTAAACAACCACTAATTAACCATTGGTCCTTGCGCAAACTTGGCCCTTGCAGTCTTGTGAATGTTTTCCCCACAATTCAAGCCCTGCTTCTAGCGCAACTACCACTCACCTTGAACTCGGGGACTGGCTTGAAGTCATCCCCAAGAGCCTTGAGAGCAAACTTTGTGGCATTCCAGAGTTTATTACAGAAGAATCGATAGCCTTGAATACGTAGAACATCAAGGTTGATGTCACGACCTGCAATGAGGGAAAATAAAATTTCAATGCATTCAGAGTTTGCCCTTAACTTTTCAGTGACTAGTCAGCAGGACCAGGCAGCTTTTCATGTCACTAGTCCGCCAGTTTTTTCACTAGTCCATATTTAAAGGTTTTCTTTCAACATTGTCATTAGTGTGGGACTTGTAATTTGAAGTAATATGAAGTGGTTTACATAGGGATGGGACTTCAGCAATAAACTAGCCAGCAGGACTAGTTGGACAGAATACCGACTGGTCCTCAGGTGTTTTAACTGGCATTTGGCTAGCGGACCACTGTTAGGGGAGAACACTGGCATTAGACCTCAAGATTTCTCCCTGTTAGTATTCAATAATAATTCTGGTTGTGAAGCCAATGATTATCAGAAAAGCGAACTTCATCACTATACTAGTTTCAGTTTTAGATGTGGGAGGAAAACCCCAAAGACTTATTTCCAGGGAAAACCCATGCCATCAGGTAGGGAATGTAAACCCAATCCACATAGTGCCCCCCGGCTGGATTTGAACCGGGGTCCTAGAGGTGGATGGCAAGGAAAGACACCACTATGCCAACCCGAACACCCTTTTTTGGCAACAAACAACAGGTGTAATTTGTTTTTACCCTTACAACGGTGTGTATTAACCACTATATATTCAGTACTTTCCCGAGTTCGGTGAAAAAAATCCACAGGCAAATCACTCGGGTGGGATTCGAACCCACGACCTTAGCATTGCTAGAGCAGATGTCTTACCACTAGACCACCGAGCTAGCCCGGTGGCTAGAGGCAGTTCAAATCCTATGTGTTAGCAGCGGGTATCACAACGATTTAATAGATGTTAACTTTGCAGCGGGGATAAAGAATTTAATTTGTTTTTACACCAATGTGTATTAAGCACTGTATACTCAGCACTTTCCCGAGTTCTGTGAAAAAAAATCCACAGGCAAATCAACAGCGGTCTTACTGATCAGTGGACTTGGCTTACCTTGTGCTGTGTACGCGCACAGAGCAAACCTCAATGCGTCTGTTCCACACTCTGGTATACCATTAGGGTAGTCTGCTGACTGACCTGCCTTGGCTCTGGTAATCTCTCTTGGATCAAGGTTACTATTGTCAAGTAACTTGTGAAGATTCTTCATTATACAAACAAAATACAAAAAAACATCTGGAAGTTTTTTTCTCATTTTGATTCAAATATTTCGGGTCCAGTAAACATTTTAAAATACAAGTCCAGTGGTCTTGTGGATTTTTTCCACAAATTCATGCCCTGATTAGATCACATTTTGGCTGGTAAACTGGTTTTGCTAAGCAATACTATTCTGTGCATAACAGCTTTATGAGATTGGGCCAAGTTTGTAATAACTTGTCATCTTTTTTTACCTCTTGTCAGTGTATTTTTAATTCTGCCGCTGGTGGCGATAAAGCAGTGTTCTCTAATAAACCTTTTAATATAACATAAATTACTAAATAAATCTCTTTTTTGAGTCAAAAAAGAGTAAAAGGAATCAAATTCTAAAAGTTTGGAACTTTACTCAAGTTGGGTCTTTGAACAATGAAAGGTGCATATTTAACATTTTTATCTGTACTACTCCAACAGCAGTAACAAAGGCACAAATTTGCCATGAAATGGTATTTTGGCTGGTACTCCATTTAGCTGGTAAACCTTTCCCTGGATAGGCTAGCAATATGTTTGCATATTGTGAAGGTCTGGGCGACTAGTGTCGAAGTCGTGACTATTGATGTCCAGTCAGGACTACCGCTTTTCACCTAACTGGTTAACCGCATCGCCACGACTACTGTAAAAATAGCCGCAACTAGTGTCAAAGTCTTGACTAATTGAAGCGCGACTAGTCGGGTAGTGGATTTCACTAGTCGCCCAGGCCTAGTTGTCATTGTCTGCCATGATATATCGTTGCATCAAAAGAGTTGCTTACTACAATGGCGTCCATTGCAATGCATTCTTTCACGTTTCAGCCTGAACTTTACCATCTTTGGTTTTGAAAAGTGACTAGTGTCAAAGTCACCACTAATTGAAGTGCCACTAGTCGGGTAGTGAATTTCACTAGTCGGCCAGGCCTAATTGTCATTGTCTGCCATGATAGATTGTTCCATCAAAAGAGTTGCTTACTGCAATGGCGTCCATTGCAATGTGATAAAGAAAACGAATCTCGCTTGTTTAGAATCATACCTCAAGTGTGATACCAGTGATAACATCAATGGGATCAATGACGTTTCCAAGTGATTTACTCATCTTCCGCCCATGGGCGTCTCTGACCATGGCATGGAGGTACACCTCCTTGAAGGGCAACTTGTCTGTCAGCTTGATGCCAAACATCACCATGCGAGCTACCCAGAAGAATAGGATGTCATGACCAGTCTCTAGCAGGGTACCTGGATAGAAGACTTCAAGGTCTTCAGTCTGCAAAGTTCAAAAGGTCATTCAGCACAGCAAAATTATTGGTTATAAATTGTTTTCTCACTTTTTTGCTTTTTAGTGATTAAAACAAAATCATCTTGCTCTAGTGCAATTTTTATTGTTTTATTTTCTTGTGGTGTTGGCTTTTTTTCTTCTTTTTCTGATGGCATTTGGAAAACAATTAAACAGTAATTTAGTTGACTTTTTTGTAATCCTTCAGGTGTGCCATTGTCTTGTCCTTGGAATGTATTGTGTAATCTGCTGTTTATATTTTTCATATATCTTGCCTTTTTGTATTTCATGTATATTTTTGTAAATGTAATTGTGGTGTTTTTACCTGTGAAATTAACTAATGAAATGAAACGAATTGAAGACATACAGAAAATATCTGAATGATATCTGACGTTTTCATCTTCCCAAAGCACTACAACATTTCTTATGAAAGAAGACACTAACCTTGTCAGGCCATCCAAAGATGGAGAATGGGAAAAGTGCCGATGAGAACCATGTGTCAAGAACGTCTTCATCTGTTAAGAAGAAAGTGAAAAGGCTTACGTGTCAACTGACTTGTCATCTTCACTTTTTGGTTTAGTCCACATTAGCATTCTTCTCAAAACCAGTAGTGGCTTTGTGCATAAGGGTCTTGTGCACATTTTGTGTTTCTCGCAATGTGTCATAGCCGGGTTTGCCTGCAACTTTTTCAGTGACTAGCCAGGGGGACCGGTAAGCTCATCATTTCACTTGTCTGCCAGCGTTTTCACTGGTCCATGTTTGATGGTTCCCTTGCAACACCATGGGACTTGTAATTTAAAGCATTATGAACAGTCAGTGATTTACATGTCAGTAAGAGCTCAATAAACTAGCCAGCAGGACTAGTTGGACAGAATTTTGACTGGTCCTCGGATGTTTTAACTGGCATTTGGCCAACGGACCAGTGCTTAGCCTTCGTACCTTAATAGACACTGGCCAATGTGTCAGTTGGAGGTCGCCATGGTTGGCACTTTCAATCATCAACATCAAACACCCATAAAAGTGTTATGGTAATAACCCTCTACTAATGTCATTAGCTTGGACAGCCTCTTTGTTGCTGGTAATCACACCTGATAAACATATTCTTCTGATATTTGTTCATATTTGACCAATGATAGCTTGGACACTTCCCTAATTTAATATACCTTGTTTGAGTGAGATTTTCTCAGCTGGGACGTTGAACCGCTTTGCAGCTTTCTCTAGAGCCAAGGCTTCTGTTCTGGCACTAACCCAGTAGTTATTGTCAACATTCTGTCAACAAAATCAAATTGAAACATGAAATTACGATGTAGTATCCCCACTTACACTTTTTTGTTGGTTTGTAATTTCTTTCAAACAAAACTTCTACTTAAATCATCTCCAGTAAGTTGTAGAAGTCATTGAAAGATTGGGTAGTACACGGACAGTCAGATTGCCTAATTCATAATGTGGTGTGTCGTGGCCGAGCGGATAAGAACACCGAACTCAAGCTCTGGTGTTTCTGATCAGCAGAGTGTGGGTTCGAATCCCAGTCGTGACACTTGTGTCATTAAGCAAGACACTTAACCACATGCTTCGTCCTTCGGATGGGACGTTAAGCCGTAGGTCCCGTGTGTTGTGTAATGCACGTAAAGAGAAGGGGTTCGCCCCGGTGTTCCTGGTTTGATTGGCTGCATATTGCGCCACAGCACCTTGTAAACCATTACATGGTGCTATGCAAAGGAATAGGTCTCATACTTCAACACGTAACTCCAATTACCTTGTGGGAAAAATACTGAGCGCTTTGAGACACCCATCGGGAGTATAAAGTGCTATATAAGAACCTTGTCTAATTATTATTATTATTATTATAATGATTAATTGGGTTAAAAATACCAGCACCTCTTCACCACAATGGAAAATGTTTTGGGATTGTTTGATTATAAACCAAGATAACAGAGCTACCAACATTTACATCTTGCAATCAGGGAGATTCTGTACAACAATCAGGGAAATGTTTAGAATTACATTCAACATAACAGGGACAAAGTCTCCATAATCAGGGAGATTTTCAAATTTGTTCATCAGAAAATAGAAAGATTGGTTTATTTTCAGGGAACCTTTCTGCAGAATCAGGGAGAGTTGAAAGCCCCGAGATAATTTACTTGTAGATAACTGGGATTCATTGTAGCTTTTGTAAAAACAAACAAAATTGTCAGCACTATTTGCTGAATTAAAACAAATAAAATTGTGACTTACATCACCAGCGGGGACACTACCATCGCTGACAGTGATAAAGTAACATGGGATACGGTGGCCCCACCAAAGCTGACGAGAGATGCACCATTGTCTGGATAAACAACAACAACATTAACAAGTAAACAAGAGTTCGGCTTTCTAAATAAGAATTGTTACTTTTACTAAAAAATAACAATCAGGGAGATGTTTAGAATTACAATCAACATAATAGGGAAAAAGTTTCCATAATCCATAATACAAAATTACACTGCAGCAGATTTCTAGAGAAAATCTGTTCACAAAGTAAAACTTTCGATCACACTTTTTACGATCTGGAAAATCCTTCACAGTACCACACAAAATGTGCATATATATATATGCACTGGGAACAGTTCTGCTCAGTAAAATTCTGCTCAGTAAAATTCTGCTCAAACGGCGCCCTATAAAGCATGGGTTATATGGCAGGGCTTGAATTTGGGGGAGAACAAATCAAAATACCACAAGGCTTGTCACTCAAAATCTTTACTGGGCCAGAAATTAAGTGTTGTTTGTATGGTGTGGAAAAATAAGAAGTAACTATAAATACATAGTAATAAACTTGCGGGTACAACCATGTGTAAATCTCTTTTGTGAGAATGTTGGCTCTGAAAAGAGCCGGTGTGGTATCGCCGTTTCGAACAGACTCTGCTTGTCTTCAGGAGACGAGCATAAGAGAAGATTGATCTCATCTGTCTTTTGGGGTATTAAGTATACTTCATTACTCAATAGAATTAAAAGGTATTTTCCAGACTAAAAGCCAACATTTGGATATAATTTGTTTCTAATTAAGATATTACACAGTGAGGTACATGTATTGTTATTCAATTGAAAAACACAAGACCTCCGGACCTGTCCAGTCATAAGTCTACTGGCCCGACACTAAAACCACTGGCCTCGGGACTGCGGTCCAGTTTGAAATTGGAGCCCTGTTTGGGCTGTAAGTGCAGAATTCCGCAGTAAGCAGAGACATGAAATTAGCGCTTGGTGTCCCGGCTAGGAACTGTCCCAAACCCATCAACGTACTCCATATTACACAAGCTTGGAGTTTTATAAGATTCAGGGCTCGAATTTTACAATGGACCAGTGGCCCGAGGCCAGTGGTTTCAGTTCGGGCCAGTAAACTCAAGAAAGGACAAGTCCGGTGGTCTTGTTTCTTTCAATTCAACATCTTTGTCTTGAAAGAATGATGTTCAAATGTTGAGCTCGAGTCTCACAAATATCTTTCAATCCTGCTGAGTATCACCCATAAAACAGAAGAGATAAATGTTTTCTTTGTGTTTGCTCAAATAAAACAGTTTAGATGATAAAACTGTGTTCTAATGTCGATTCTAATCTCTTCTCATTTTGATTCTGGTCTTGTAAATAAAATCCCCGTCCAGTAAAGATTCTGAGCTACAAGTCCTGCGGTCTTGTGGATTTCCCCCCCCCAAAAAAAATTCGAGCCCTGCAGATTGGTAAATTGGCTCCCACATGTAAAACGCTAAAATGTTGAACCACACACTGACCTGATGTTCGTCAGCCAGTTGTTCCATGTCTTGATGTGCATGTCTGGTACAATCTTGAGCTGGCCTTCTTCTACAGCCTTTATAGCCTTGGCAGCCATGTCTGTGCAGTCCACATACCACTGTGGCTTAAGCAGAGGCTCAACAATATCTTTGGAGCGGCTGGAATGGAGACCATACAAATTAACGTTATGTTATATCGGCATTGAGATTCATAGTACCTTTCAGTCCTGAATGACAATTCTTTACATTACCCTAGTCTTGGCCTCAGCATCCCTTGGAAATATCCATGTGAAATTCTAATTAAATTCTGAATTTATACAAAGGAAAAGGTGGCCTTGACTTGTCCTCTAACTTAGCGTGTCGTGGCCGAGCGGTTAAGAGCACCGGACCTAAGCTCTGTTGATTTCTGATCAGCAGAGTATAGGTTCGAGTCCCGGTCTTGACACCTGTGTCCTTAAGCAAGACACTTGACCATTATTGAGGGATAAAGACTCCTGGCATGACCTTGTGAACGGGATCTTGGTTGCGACTACTAAATGATGATGATGATAACCATTATTGCTTTGTCCTTCGGATACGACCTAAAGCCGTAGGTCCTGTGTGTTGTGTAATATGCACGTAAAAGAACCCAGTTACAATTATCGCTAAGAGAAGGGGGTTTGCCCCAATGCTTCTGCTGAATGGGCTGCAGAACCGTTTAAACCCTAAAACATGTAAGGTGCTACATAAATCAGTCGGATAATTCAAAATTTTCAAAAACCTGTCTTAAAATGTTTCTGTTTGTTCAAGCACCTAACCTTATAGACCTCTTGCATAGGCTGCCATCGTCGAGGTCAAACAATACAAATGTGCAAGGGTGACGTGCCAAGCTCAACATTCAGCCAATGATAGGTCTTCCTTTGACCTCAGTGAGGGCGCTGTGTGAGCTTGTGACATCATATGCAAGGGGTCTATTGGTAGATATGTGCGCTATATAAGACTTTATTATTATTCTTATTACTTGGATTTTCTTCGACATTCAGCATAATGTTGGTAAAGCATTGGCACTAACTCAAATATATTATTAGTGAAGTTTATCAAGACGTAATCATAAACATTCCTGAAACATTCTCAACTCCTTTGAAAGCATACAAACTAACGCAGCTTGTAATTTACTCAGCTGAACAATCTTCTGTGTAAGATCATTATAAGGTTCTTAGACACATCTTAGGAATAAGAGACCCACCTGCAGATAGGAACAACCATAGGGTTCTCTTTTGTTTCTTTGTAGAGACCTTTCTCCTTCAGGGCGGCTAACACAGCCTTACGAGCTTCAAAACGCTTCATCCCCTAATAGCACAACAAAATAAGAAGATGAACAAGATGCTTATAAGAAAG
This sequence comes from Plazaster borealis, assembly GCA_021014325.1. NCBI lineage: Eukaryota > Metazoa > Echinodermata > Asteroidea > Forcipulatida > Labidiasteridae > Plazaster > Plazaster borealis. The sequence goes on along the minus strand of CM037456.1, from coordinate 4,408,371 downwards.
AAAGTGTTCTCACAACTAACACTTAACCCTCAAAACTCTTGGGAACATTTTCCAGCAAGTTGACCAAGCATTTCAAACCATTTTACTGCAAGGGTTGTGCATGGTAGCGCAACCGTGCACATTTTTGTACTGTGTGGATGCATTCACCACATGACATCAATTATCATGTTGCAGGCTGGTGTGGTTGATCTACCATTCAAAACCAGTGGATGATATTGATTGGTCAGACAGTAGGAGGGTTGACAGTGTACTGCGTAGATGCCTTTTTACATGATGTCATGTTGCAGGCTGGCATTGTTTATCTATCATTTAAAACCACTGTCTGTGGAAGATATTAAATGGTCTGACAGTAGGAGGGTTGACTGTGTACTGTGCAGAAGAATTCTCCACATGATATCATATTGCAAGCTGGCATAGTTTATCTATCATTCAAAACCATCTCTGTGAATGATATTGAATGGTAAGACAGTAGGAGGGTTGACTGTGTAGATGCATTCTCCACATGATGTCATATTGCAGGCTCGCATTGTTTATCAAAACAACAGTAGATGACATGTAATGATCAGACAGTAGGAGGGTTGACTGTGTACGGTGTAAATGCTTCACCACACAATATCATATTGCAGGCTGACATAGTTTATCTATCATTCAAAACCACTGTCTGTGGATGATATTGAATGGTCAGGTTAATGTCAATTAATAATAATATTTAATAATAAAGAGAGATTTATAAAGTGCAAACAGCTGCAGATCGGTTCCGCCTCAAGGCAAATTAGTAGAATTCCTATGCTATATTTTATTACCATTATCAAAGTGTTGCCCTGAACCTACCCATGGGGGTTCTAAACAAAACGCTAGCCCCATGAAACCATGACAATCCTTACCTTGAACTGCTCACAGATATCAGTGATGTTCCCATCATCGGTAATCATGGTGATGAATTCCAGATTGTGGCGTTTTCCAACCTCATAATCATTAGGATCATGGGCTGGGGTAATCTTCACAGCACCTAGGGGAATAGGAAGAAGAAGAATAATAATAACTAGTTTTTTATATTGCGCTTTATCTTCAGGCGTCTCAAAGTGCTTTGAAGTTTTTGAATTATGAGACCCATATTTAGATGTAACACCTTGTATACTAGGTGCTGCAGCTTATTCAGCAGCCACTGCCAGAAGCACCGGGTACTTTTATGTTCATTACACAACACACGGGACTAACGGCTTTACGTTCCATACGAAGGACGAGAAATAATGGTAAAGTGTCTTGCTTAAGGACAAAAGTGTCAAGACCGGGACTCAAACTCACACTCTGCTGATCAGAAGCACCAGAGCTCGAGTCCGGTGTGCTTGACCACTTGCGGCCACGACAATGCCACAAATGGGGGTAAACTCATGAACTAGGTTTCCATAGAAAATAACCCTCCTTGAAGCAAATAACGAGTACTGAAAATCAGTGTTTTTGCACAAGAATAATTCCACAGAGATAGTTTACATAAAAACTCTGACACTACCTTAATCAGAAACCAGAAATCTGCAAAGTGGTTTTATACAAATCAACTCACCGGTTCCGAATTCCATCTCGACGAATTCATCACAGACAATAGGAAGAGAGCAATTGCGGAATGGATGGATCACACGCTTGCCGTGCATATGCTTGAAGCGTTCATCGTTTGGATGAACAGCGACGGCTGTATCTCCTAGCATCGTCTCGATACGAGTTGTTGCAACAATGATCTCATCATCTGTTTCCAAACACAAAAATAATTGTTATTCAAATAGCCTTTCTTTGAATACAACATACAGTTTGTAAATCTGTGAGGAATAAGATGTACAAACGGGGCCCAATTTCATAAAGCTGCTTCAGCAGAAAAAATTGCTTACCAATTTTCTGCTAAGCAGAAATGAGCAGGATACCAGTCACAAGTAGAACAAGTGACATGATAGTTTGGCTGATAATCTTATTCTGGTAAGAATAATTTTGTTGTGCTAAGCTACTTTTGTGCTTCAGCAGCTTTATGAAATTGGGCCCAGATCTTTTCGTGAAGTCAGGCAGGCTAATCATATCAGAGAGTCTGTACATTTTTAGTGTTGAGCTCCCAAAGCCTATAAGATCATGACCAAATTGAAACAGTTCCTGACCCGAAGCCTAATTGTATAAAGCTGTTAAGCATATAATACTGCTTAGCAAATTTCTTTGCTGAGCAAAAAAAATGAGTTGGGAACCAGTGGCAACAATGTAAACGCTATAAAATTTTAACTGGTAACCCGTTTCAGCTAACCATGATTTTTCGTGCTTAGCAAGTTTTTGTGCTTACAAGTGTTGTAGGTCTCGGTCTCGGTCTCGAGACCGTCTCCAGACCTTTTTTGTGGTCTCGGGTCTCGGAAGGGCTGGGCCCAATTTCATGGCTCTGCTTACCGTAAGCAAAGAATTAGCGCTTACAGAAGCAGGGAATTCCGCGCTCAAGTCGAGCATATTTCACAGGTTAGCGGGAAATTTTTGCTTGTGCGCGTGCCCACTCCATGTTACTAGGCATTCTTCACTTACACAGCTAGCGCAGAAATTTCGGCGCTTGCACAATAAACGGAGAATGGAGATCGTAAGCGCAGAATTCGGCGGTAACCAGAGCCATGAAATTGGGCCCTGGTCTCAAGTCTCATGAGGACTGGTCTTGGTCTCAGATGGGGAAGTCTCAGTCTTGGTCTCGGACTTCCAGGTCTTGACTACAACACAGGTGCTTACAAACTTTATACAATTTTTGGAAACCTTGGCCAGAGAGGTTTATGATTCTCTAAAAGCAAAAGGTTCCAACTCCAAAATGCCCACAGAGGTCGCAAACAGCCACAAGATTTGACCTACTTCCACTTGACCAAAACTGTCAAAATTAAAGGTCATGCCTTGATTTGACATGTTCAAATGTTTCCCATGTTAACATAAAATCTACAACTCTAAAGCAAAATCATATATTTCTGCCTCTTCAAATTCTGACAAAAATTGAGTCAAAGAGTCAACATCATTAGACATGTACGGGCGTATGATTGAAATTAATAGTCTGTACATGGTTAAAAACTGAAATTTACAACCCCACAATCTTCCGATGTAAAGAAATTTTGACTTACCAGATCCTTCTACTTTGTAGGCAAAGTAGACAAGCACTCCAAACTCAACCTTCTCTTCATAGCCAGGTACAAACAGCAAGGCTCGGCCTGGTAACTCCCGCTTCTCTACCTGGCCAAGTAAAACCAGATTTAAAAGGGAAATTTCAGAATTATTTATAAGTATTGCTTCTGACCGGCACCCCGATCAAAGATGTTGACAAACTAGGGAGACTGCAAACATAGGGCTACCACATAGCTCAGTTAGTAGAGCGCTGGCACGTTAATCCGGAGGTGGTTGGTTCAAATCCCGCTCTAGTCAGTTGTTCTTTGTTCAACCCCAAAATTATTTCTAGTAAGTGCTTTTAAGAAAAATCCTGCTTTGAACTTAAAGACAGTGAGGGATAGGGAAGGTATGACCAGGCCCCAATTTCATAGAGCTGCTTAAGCACAAAAAGTAGCTCAGCACAACAAAATTATGCTTACCAGAGTAAGGTTACCAGCCAAAACACCAAGTCATATGTACCTTCTGTGACTGGTATGCAGCAAATTTTTGCCTAGCAGAAATATTTTAAGCCAAATTTTCTGCTTAAGCAACTCTCATAGAGCTGCTTAAGCACATCAAGCAGCTAAGCGAAACAAAATTTTTCTTACCAGAATAAGGTTACCAGCCAAACTACCATGTCATGTGTACAATTTGTGACTGGTATCCTGCTTATTTCTGCTTAGCAGAAAATTGTTAAGCAAAATTTTCTGCTTAAGCAGCTCTATGAAATTGGGCCCAGGTCTTAATATCACAGAGCTGCTTAAGCAGAGAATAGTTGCTTAACAATTTCCTGCTGAGCAAAAATATATAAAGGAAACCAGTTGCAAATGGTACATATGTCATGGTATTTTGGCTGGTAACCATTTCACTGCTAAGCATTTTGTTTTCTGCTCACATTTGTGCTTAAGCAGCTCCATGAAATTGGACCTAGAACATTTCAAACTTATTTTCATTAAGCCAAACTGCAGTTACCCCAAGCATTTTAATTCTTGATAAACAAAACTGCAAGAGTGAATGTCCGACATCACCGACAGATGAAACTAACCTCAATGTCTGAAATTGCACTCTTCAGTGTGCAAGACCAGTTGACCAGACGATTGCTGCGGTATATGGTTCCATCTTCATGCATTCGGACAAAGGCCTCCTGTACAGCCTTGACCAGCTTGGGGTCCATGGTGAAACATGCTCGGTCCCAGTCCACAGAAGATCCCATTAGACGAAGCTGGTTGTAGATTCGGTCTCCTTTCCTAGTTGGATAATCAATTAAATATTGTATATTCGGTTTGCGGTAACACCATGTGTATATCTACTTTCCTGTGTAGATTTTTTCTTCAAGAACTTGTCTTGCTATTTATTCTACTGCCGCGGAGTAGATTTTGGAATTCGGGAGACTATTCTACTGCCGCAGAGTAGAATTCTGGAGACTACCAAGCTCTGAAAAAAAACTGTCCTGCTTGTTAACTACTACCTGGGCGGAAGGTAGGAAATCGGCCGAGACTACTACTATCGCTTAGTGGATCGAGGGGACTTCCCATTATTAACTTCACTGCCGCGGAGTGAGTTCTTAATTGATAAATTAATTCATTATTAAAATAACTTCCAAACCATCAAAGGGAGATGGTTTTTTCCCTTGGCTAACGTCTCAAGAAAAGGGACAAAAGAAAATAGTTGTACTGTTGCACTTGTTGGAGTCCCAAGTGGAATGCTTTGTCTCAGGCCTGAAATTTCATCTTTGAGAGGGCAATGCCATTATCATTTTGCAGTGGGCACTTCCATTGGACAATCTTAAAGTCTTGGAAACTTTTGAAGAGGCACCAAGGCCAAGACCAGGGGCAATCGAGGCCATGGCCTCTGTGGTATCTGTGTAATTTCAGGCCAGTTGTCTTAATTCTTGAAACTTTTGAAGGGGCACCAAGGCCAAGAGCAGGGCAACCAAGGCCATGGCTTCCGTGGGCTCCCTGTAATTTCAGGCCTGTTGTCTTAATTCTTGAAACTTGTGAAGGGGCACCAAGGCCAAGACCAGGGGCAACAGGCCATGGCCTCCGTGTAATTTCAGGCCTGTTGTCTTAGTCTTAATTCTTGCTTATTTCCTTTTTAAAGATATTTGCATAGTTTTCTTATGTCTTAAAGCATCAATGTTATAAATCTTGTGCGGTTCTCCTTACTCATTCTTCCATTTCCAGATCTCCTCAACAAACTTCTCTCGTCCCAAATCATGTCTGGATAGTTTCTTCTCTCTCCATAGTTTCTTTTCAACCACCACCTGTGTAGCGATGCCGGCATGGTCACAACCTGGATTCCAAAGTGTTGTCTCTCCACGCATACGATGCCTAAAAAGACATATCGACAACATTCAAAAAGTTTCTGTTTATCTTGATTTTTTTGCAAGAAACTGCAGGGTGCTATTTCTCGTAATCTAGGGTCAACTAAAATCTTCAAAAGTTAAGAAGTTCTAGAGTCATTTGGTTACATTTTAGTACATCTTTCAAAATAAGGGAAACGAGCAGGGTTCTTCTCCCCAGGTTCTTACAAAACAGTGGAGCATTCTAGACCCAAATTTTGGAAGTTTCGCCCAAGCACGCTGGATTGAAACGAGGTCCTCTTAATATTTTTTACTTGGTGTTTATCTTTGATATTAAAAGCCCTACTGTGCAATCTAGGGCATTCTAAATGGTGTTATCTTGATGGTTCCCCCCCCCATTTTTTTTTTTGTATCAAACTTTTTGGGGTATATCATTCCTAATTTGCACCCTGAAATTAGTACCGGTACTTTTTATGGTTTTTTTCTTTTGTTCGTCTTTCTTCTATGGTTGCCTTGCCAATTAGTTTAGATTCTTTACATAGGTAGGGTTACAGGCATCTGTCTCCTAAAAAGATCACAAAATAACCGATGTCAGCAGGGATAGGCCTATTGTAATAAGTGACTTTTAGTTCTCTGTTGGCGGGACAGACGTATCCCCATACTGTGGTTTGGGCACTGGCCTGGTGACCAGTCTTTTTTTCTTTATCGTTTTCTTCCATTCTGTGCATTTTAACATGTGTTATGCGCTTTTGATCATTTGTGTGTAAGGGGCGCAATATTAACTGAAATTATTATTATTACTATACTTACCACCTGGTGAGGGTGTCCTCAACGGCATTAGTCAATGCATGACCAACATGCAGGCTACCGGTAACGTTGGGAGGTGGAATACAAATCATGAACACACCTTTTGGATTCGGCTCCTTCAAGCTCTTCCTCTGAATCAGATAAGCAATCAAGAGATTTGGATGATTTTAACCGTCTCGAGTTTGTATCAGCAGCTTCTTTGATTACTAAAATATTTAGAATGCACATTGCAAGCATCTGAGCAGGCTATCTTGTAGTTTATCTGGGCCCAAGCAACTTCATTAAGCCTGTAAGCACGTGACCGAAGAAAACTGGTCCCTCTATGTCGCAACTCTCTCAATACACAGCTCTGGGTCACCCTCGATAGATATGGTTTTAAATAAATAAATAAATAGGATTGTCCAACTTACACCATACTCTGGTTTGAAGAATCCCGATTTCTCCCACCAGGCATACCAAGCTGCTTCAACATATGATGGACTATAGGCGTCAGGTAAGGGCCCACTCACATCTACAAATACCAAATTATCATTATTCAAACATATTTGATTTGTGTTTCATATTTTAGGTCCAGCCACCTCTGCAAGAAGACACAATTGATTGGCATGCAAAATTAAGGATAAAAACACAAGTCAAAGGAAAATGCAAACAACTAACTAGAATGTGGAAAGTTGAAACTAGAATCAGATGGAAAACCATGGCAACAACTGGTACAAACAGTGGGAGGCTGGAATTTCTCTTGGTAGAGATGGAAAAAAGGTAATCCTATAAATAACAACTTGGATTTAAAGTGATCACTAATTTTTAATTAACAAAGGTTAGATTTGACTGATTATTTACCGACTAAGGATTTCTGATCAGAAAAAGGTTACAATTGTATTTTGGGGAGGATGGTTTTAGAATTAGTGTTTATCCTAACTGTTTTTACTGATTTGATATTTTAGTGTACCAGTACTGTCTATAATTACCTATTAACTGTATTTTCTCTTAGGCTTTTAAACTTAATGGGTTTTTATTGTTTTTAAATTGTTAAGTGCGCAGGAGCATGTTTCATGGACGGACGCAAAATAAATGTTCATTATTTTTATTACTATGACCAAAGTAGTATCTTATTTACCCAATTATTATGAAAAGGTACGAGAGGTCAAATACAGCACTCTATAGGTATTATTATAGTACCAACAAGAATATCCACAAAGGAAAGATTTTAAGATCTGACAAGATTTTTACCCTTCTTCTCTCCTGGTGGTGTTGGTACATCATACGTAGCTGACACTTTCTCCACTTTCTCTTTCTTCTCCTTACCCTGTATTTGTCAGAATAAAAGTGATTAAAAATGTAGCTAGAGTGATGAGATTTGGAGGATTGGATAACATTACATAATGTGATCAGGTTTTCCTAATACTACAATTTACAAAAGTTATGACACGTGTCAAATGCTTGAACATAAATAAATGACCATTCTAAACAAAGTCAAATACTTTGATCAAGTATAATAGACTGTGCAAGTCTCGCGCATATTTGAACTTCCGGGACCATTGTGGTCCCAACCATATGGAGATTTACGTGGGCAAGATTTTGTTTTGTCAATTATTTTAGTTTAACGTGGTTTATGACCATGAAAAATACATATGTTGTTGGGAATGTAATACTTAGTTATACAAAATATGAAAGTAAAATCAATTCAACAATATAACGAAGAAAACCCGATAATTAAACTTGACCTCAGCTTCCGGTTACTGCAAAAAACTAAGAATTTTGTGCTCACCTCCGATCACAAAACTTATGTAAACGCTTGTTTTGGATGCGCGATGATAATCGCCAGATGCTGTAATTGCAACGCGAAGCCTTTTCATAGCAGTTTATGATTGTTGAGGCGTCAGCGTCCTCTAAAAACTGTGTCAAGCGTTAATTTTACGCCCGTGTGACCTTCGCGAATCCACGTAAGTGGTTTCTGAAAAGTTAAGATCAAATAAGCATCCTTGTCCCAGAGTTTTAATTTTGTTTCAATAATAATTAACACATTATTTGTGTATTTATTATAAAAACTAAAACTGATCATATAAACATGTAATGAGTATTTTTGTTGTTCAGAGTTTGTCATTAGATATAATTTAAAACAAAGATTTGATTTTTAGAAAAAACAAAGTTCTTGGTTTGACGTGTTTTCTCGTTCCGATACGCGCAAGACTTGCACAGTCTATTAATTTGTTTGGTTTATTTATAATAACTAATATTTGGCTAGCTAGACCCAGTAACTAGGGCACTGCACTCCTTTTAAAATTGTTTCGACATCTTTGACATCAAATTAATTTTTTAAAAGGAGTACAGCACAGTGCCCCAGTTTTTTATACTGGGTCTAATTTTACTTGGCAATTTCTTTAAGTTACATGGCCTGATTTTCTTTCTTTTTTATTTTGTTAAAGAATTTATTCTCCGAGTCTGAACAAATTTTGACAGATGATGCTGTTTCAAAACGAAAAATCATTCAAAAACTTTAGCATATGGATATGCCATGACAAGCAATGCACAAAAATACACCTAACTTGCACAATTATTTGTATGGCTGTGGGGTGGAATACAGGTCAACTCGTACACACGCAAACTCGTACGCACCAACTCGTACGCCAACCAGCTCGTACACCAACCAACTCGTACGCCCACCAACTCGTACGCCCACCAACTCGTACGCATAATTCACAGGATTATATTTAAATATTATCTTCCTAAAGTTGTTTGTTTCGTCCGTTTTTTAAATGTCAAAGCTCATTGTTTATCTTTTTAAGTTGTTTTCTTATTTGATTCGAATGTTTAATTAAAGGATTAGAGCAAGGTGTGCCGTTTTCAAGAAAGTAAATTATATTTAAAAGTTATCTTCCTGAAGTTGTTTGTTTCGTCCGTTTTTTAAATGTCAAAGCTCATTGTTTATCTCTTTAAGTTGTTTTCTTATTTGATTTGAATGTTTAATTAAAGGATTTATATTTAAAAATTATCTTCCTGAAGTTGTTTGTTTCGTCCGTTTTTTAAATGTCAAAGCTTATTGTTTATCTCTTTAAGTTGTTTTCTTATTTAATCTTAATTAAAAAATAGTTCCAAGTAAAAGTAAAAAATGTTTACTTATTGAATTTTTTTTTTACGTCCTGAAAGTAAAGTGAAAAAAATTATAATAATTATCTGAACTCGCTCAGTTTTGTCTCTTTTTTGAATGTGTGGCCCTGAAAAGGGCCGGTGGTGTCAAAATGGGTCCTGAAAAAGACCGTTTGGTTCTGTTTTCACATGGCAGGACCATGGAGGTGGCTGCAGGCAGATAACAGGCTGGACGTCTTCAGACTCCCGGCTTGGTAGGCGTCCCGCACCTCGTCATCTCTATTGAGAATTAATCTTCAAATGCAGGCCGCTCCCCACCTTCAACAAAGCCAATCAGTGAGAGGCATGACCTGATTGAACGATGATTTGATTGACAATTAAATTTAGTGAGAGGCATGACCTGATTGAACGATGATTTGATTGACAATTAAATTTGATTTGCTTAAGACCTCTTTGCTTTCTCTGTTAATTTCATTAACTGTTGTATTTTAAGTTTTTAAAATTTCAAACTTTTTCAAACTTTTTTTGGAGAAACTCAAATAAGAGTGTGAGCAGAGTAAATAATAAAAGTCTCGTCAATAAAAAGTAATAAAAGTCACGTCCGTACCGTACTACTATTCCTAACACACGTTCAAAAACCTGGTGTACGAGTTGGTGGGCGTACGAGTTGGTGGGCGTACGAGTTGGTTGGCGTACGGGTTGACTAATTGGCGTACGGGTTGGCAGGCGTACGAGTTTGCGTGCGTACGAGTTGACCTGTTCCCGTGGGGTGGACCATGGAGGTAGGAGTCCTACCTCCATGGGTGGACACAAGATAATGTTGGGATTCCGACAATAATTCAATTTTAGTTTTTAACTAACTACCACTTATTACATGAACTGACGATCTTTATCAATTTTTAATTATTTTATTGTGATATATCATTCATATGTACTGTAATGTCAGTTTAAAACTCATTTTCATTGACTCAATCGAGTCGAAGTTTTTAAAAAAACCTTATTATTCATTATTTTGTCACCAATAATTAGATCCATACCGCAGCTTTTCCTGGCTTATCCGCTTGCTGTTTGGCTTGCTTCTCTTGCTTCAGTCGAAGTTTTTCCAACTTGGCCTGTTTTTTAGCCTCTCGTTCTTGTTCCTTCTTGAGCTGAGCAGCCGTCTTCGGCTGGCCGTCCGCCCCGGCAGCGGCTCCAGCTGCGCCCGCTGCTGCAGTCGGCTCCGTGGCTTTCACTTCCGGACTCTCTTCCATGGCTACTTTGATAAGAAATCAACCTCGAAAGAGATGATGTGAAGTAGGTGTCTCCTCCTCCACGAAAGTAAAGATTCCGTCAAAGATCTGACCGATTCTCTGTCACAAAACACACTTTTTATAGAAGGTTTTGAGGGCAAGTTCGGAGCAGACGGTCCCTGTGTGATTGCGTGAGACACATGTCAACTCGGTCATTGCGCATGCTCAGTCCCGTCCTCGGCAAAGTGATGCAATAGTTTGGTTTTATGTTTATGTCAAAATGTAAATATAGAAATTACTTTATTCAAAGTAAATTAAATTTAAACTTGAGTTAATGTTTTTTTATTGTGGTTGAGTTACGATTTCATCATCAACGACACTCTTTTGTGCTTGACAATAAGTAAAACAAGTGAAGCATTTGAGAGGAAAGAGGGCGCACTCCAACATGGCGGCCCCCATAAGAGCAGCAAGGAAGCGAAAGTTTCCTAAAACTTTTACAGAACCTAAGCGTTTGGTGACACCAGGAGATGTAATAACATCAGATACTGACTTTATGAGGTAAATATAGTGTTTTAGATTACTATTTGATAACGAACACTATCAATTAAAACTTTAAAAAGTGCAAGGCCTACCTTTGTAAATTGTACGGCGTCGACCCTTTTTAAGTTTACTCATTTTTGTTTGTGATTGTGACTGTGTGTGTTGATTGTTCCCATTCCCTTGCGATGCTGAGGACAATGACAATGGAAATAAGTTTTTTACTGATCCTCGGCATACACTTTTTGTCGTGTATTTGTTCTTGTATTTCATAGCCTTTTCCCCCTTTTTAAATCTTGACTATGTCCATTTAATCGTCGTGTATTTAAATTAAATGAATGTATTTTCTGTAGTAGCCTAGGCCCCCTATTTTTATCGTAGTTTTTTATAAAAAATATCAAATCAGAAATCGAAAAATAACAAAATCTGAAATTATTTATTAAATAACAAATGTTAATTTTATCTAACACTTACACTACAGTTACATTTGATATTTTTTCAAAGTTTAAAATGTTTGTATATTTGTATTGAGTTGTAGATTACTTTGGTTACTTGTACTGTAGTTGTACAGTACTACAGGTTTCTACGTTTTTATTGCACTCAACAGTAACACACATAAAGTACACATTGCAGTGAAAAATAAGATCAAACCTCTTTTGTGAATTAAAGTTAAAATAAAGGGGCACAAGTTACTTTATGTAATTTTGAGTGATCATTTGATAAATCAACAGAGGACATGGAACATACCTTGAGGATGAGAAACTTCATGCTTCAGTTGCTGGCGTTGTGGAAACAGTCAATAAACTCATTTGTGTCAAGCCATTGAAAACAAGGTAAAAATATCTGTCTTTGTAAAAGTGTTTGTACAAAATTTTACACTTTCTATTTTGAAAGGATACAATTTAATATTATTTTTTTAATACAGGTTATTGTTAGGCCAAATAAAAAAAAATACATGTTTTTAGCGTCCCCGCCCGCTTCCTTTTTAGAGGCCGCCTCCTTTTTTTTTGTTTTTTTCTTTTTTTTTGAAAGAAAAAAATTATACATTTTTATTTTCCCTGACGATTTTTTTTATATTTTTTATAATAAATAAGATCATATTTTCGACTTAAGCAGAGCGGAAAAAAGCACACCGAAAAAAGCTGGCAACCATCTTGAAAAATAGCCCGGCCGGTTGTCTCGAAAAACTTGTCGGGTGGCCATTTTGAAAAGAAAAAAAAAGGCCCTCCTCCTTCCTTTTTTCAAAAAGGCAGGACGCTAAACATGTTTTTTATTTTATTTGGCCTTATGTCTTATGATTTACATTGAATTGCATTGAGTTTAATCATCTTCCGTCCTCCATGGTTTAACCTGGGATGGTTTGAATATCTTTCTTAATTTCTTTTAAAGGAATTTGTTCTACTATATTGGGAAAATGGAGTAGTTTTATAACAAGTACATGTAAGAAACTTCCTCAAACTAGTAATTATTAAGTGTTGCTACAAAGTCTGTTTTTATTTTGATATGGAAAATTATGTGATCTGTTTAATTTTTCCTCTTTCAGATACAATGGTGAAGTTGGTGACGTTGTGGTTGGTAGAATAACTGAGGTAAACTTAACTAACTTAAAATTGTATTTCATTTATTAAGGTATCGATGTTGAATAAATGGCAGGCCTTTAGAAATAAACTCAAAAATTAACTGTTATGGCAACCCCTATAGACCTTTATCATGGTGCGGCCATCTTGATTTTCTACCATTCAAATCAATGTAACCAAACCGAGGCTGGAAGGAGAAACAGTCTGGTTCCTTTTTGTATAATGAATATTAGCATTCATTGCTAGGTATTGGATACAAGGAACATGACCAAGATGGTGGCAGCATGGTAAAGGTCTATTGTACTGTCCTCCTTGAGGTGTATCTAACCAAAATTAGACAGCCAGCCAAACTCCATTAAATAACGACATGAGAGTCAGGAAATAGCCTACAAGCTCCGATGTTTTATTCAAGCCACAGAGGAATGACGTCAGTGAACAAGGAGTGAAAAGACAATGCTTCTCGCAGGGGTTAACTGAGAAGGCAGTAGATTGGGAAGGATCTAATAGTCACAAAATGTGAAAAATGCAGGCGTAAACTTTCGCCAGCAATTTGTGAAAGCGTGATTCTGAGAATGAGCTTGTCAATAGAGGGCACAAATAAACTTAAAGGATAGATGAATCCACAACACCTATTGTTTCTCAATGAAAATCTAACTTTCTTATACTCAATTTCAGGTTGGCCAAAAAAGATGGAAAGTTGACACCAACTCAAGACTTAACTCTGCCCTGATGCTCTCTGCCGTCAATCTGCCAGGTGGGGAGTTGAGACGGCGATCTGCAGAAGATGAATTATTGATGAGAGAGTACCTCGCTGAGGGCGATCTCGTCAGTGTATCCTTTCAACTTTGACCTGGGTGAATTGATCAAAGTATTTCCCGGTTGAAACCCTTTTCAGTTTTGTGTAACTGCATGTTGGCATCTACAAGAAGTAAGCCGAGAAAATGTTAAAGTAACCTACAATAATAATGTCTTTGTGGGTTGCTGGAAGAAACATTTGCTTACAGGCAGTTGATTAGATTAGATGAGATTAGATTACTGCTTTATTATCCATCACTAGGAAATTAAAAAGGCCTTGACAATGAATTGTTTACAAATACAGTCTGCCAACTCTCCCTGATTTTGCAGAAAATTCCCTGAAAATAAACCAATCTTTCCATGTTCTGAAGACCAAATTTAAATATCTCCCTGATTGTTGTACAAAAACTCCCTGATTGCAAGATGCAAATAATGGCAGCTCTGCAAAAGCAATGCAGATGATTGCTTATTGATTGAAAGATAGAGAGCATTTGGGAAGTCATAATATATATATATATAATATATGTGTTTATAATATTAAAAAAATAGGAAGCTCTGTGAGTAGTTCAGTTTTGTCTCGCAAACAATCTGTTATCCTTGGGTTTATTTTTTGTTCAGTTGTTGTAATCTTGTTTTGCCTTAATTATACTTTACCAGGCCGAGGTGCAGTCGGTATTTCATGACGGTGGCTTGTCAATACACACAAGAAGTTTGAAATATGGAAAGGTAAGTATTTTGTAGCTGAGGTTTCCTTTCACTTTTAACATGATATATTTTACTTTATTAATCTATTGATGGTGTATAAAAATGTCTGCAAAAATTCAATTTGAGGTATTTAACGTACAATTACTTGGGTCTGGAGAACACTAAAATCTGTAAAAACACTACAAAACAACTTGTTTGTGGCATGTCATGACCGGGCGGTTAAGAGCACCAGACTCAAGCTCTGTTGTTTCTGATCGACAGATTGTGGGTTCGAGTCCTGGTCATGGCACTTGTGTCCTTGAGCAAGATACTTTACCGTAATTGCTTTGTCCTTCAGATGGGACATTAAGTCGTAGGTCCCGTGAACTAGGATTTGTAGTGCATGTAAACGAACTTAGAAAACTTAACGTTGAAGAAAAGGAGTTAAACCCGGTGTTTCTGGTTCACATAGTAAGCACCCTTGTTTACAGATTTCCTCAGGCTTGCGAGCTACAGTGATGAAATTCACTTATGAGGCATCCTTGGTTTCATTACCAGAAATATATAATAATAATAATAATAATAATATGCGACTCGTTAATAAGTTTTCAAGAAAGTAAAACGTCACTTGAGATCTGATCGCCGCCCCTCCATGAAAGGTAAAAAAAAACCTAAAAAAACCAAACTAAAACAAAACGAAGAGAGAAAATAACAGTTATATAACTTTACTTTTTACTTCTAAACCAATTGAGGCTGTGTCTGAATAGAGGCTGAGGCGACGGCTACGATAAGGGTGTTGCTAAGTACGTTTACAATGTTAACATCAAATCTTGTATAGTACAGGTGACAAGGCCTTTTCCATAGCCGGTCCCAGGGAATGGAACAAACTCCCTGTTCACATCAGAGACTCTTATTCAATTCAGACATTCAACACAATTCTCAAAACCTTCCTGTTTTCTATTTCTGTTTAGCTTTTGGTAATGTTCTAGGTTCACTGTGAAGCGCTTTGATCTTGTTAAAGGCACTGAACACGTTTGGAAATTGTCAAAGACCAGTGTTCTCACTTGGTGTATCCCAACATATGTATAAAATAACAAGCCTGTGAAAATTTGGGCTCAATTGGTCATCGAAGTTGCAAGAAAATGATGAAAGAAAAAACACTCTTGTCATACAATTGTTTGCTTTCAGATAGGAATAAAAACTTCTTGCAAGAAGTTTTTATTATTTTAGTGAGAAATTACCTCTTTCTCAAAAACTACGTTACTTCAGAGGGAACCGTTTCCTACAATGTTTTATACTATCAACAGCTCTCCGTTGCTTGTTACCAAGTCAGTTTTTATGCTAATATTTGTTTTGAGTCATTACCAAACGTGTACGATACCTTTAAAGGCGCTATGTAATGATTTAATAATGATTTGTCAACAGCTTGGACAGGGCCTCCTCGTAACCGTCTCCCCATCCTTGATCAAGAGAAGGAAGACTCACTTCCATAATCTCACTTGCGGGGCAAGTATCATCTTGGGTAACAATGGGTACGTGTGGATCAGTCCAACAGCTGTTGATGACGAAGAGGAAGGCGGTGGATTTGTCCAGAATCTAGAGGTAGGTTAACCCAAACAATGTCAACTCCTCTGAAATCCTCTTCAGGAAGTTGTTTGACTGAACAGGGGCCGATTTCACAAAGAGCTAAGATTGATCTTAACTGTGTATCAATCTTAATTGCTATGCAAAGTGTGATGTCACAATACAAATCACCATGGTAATACTGACAACTCATCTTAAGATGAATCTTAGTGCTTTGTGAAACCGAACCCAGGATATGGTACTGCAGGCCCAGATAACAATTACTTATCATTGGAACCGAATCCCAATCTTGCCTGATTCCAAACCCTAACCCCAAACCCTAACAATCTCAACTCCTCCAAAATTCTATTCAGGTAGTTGTTTGACTGAACAGGATATGGTACTGCAGGAGCAAATAAAAAGTACTTATCATTGGAACTAATATTCCAATCTTGCCTGATTCCAAACCCTAACCCCAACCATAACAATCTCAATCTCCAAAATCCTCTTCAGGAAGTTGTCTCACTTTGTAAGATATGGTACTGCAGAAACAAAATAAAAGTGCTTATCATTGGAACTGATACCCCAATCTTGCCTAATTCCAAACCCTAAACCCATTCCTAACAATCTCAAATCCTCAAAATCTTATGCAGGAAGTTGTCTAACTTTGTAAGATGGGACTGCTGGCCCGTACTTATCACTGGAACTGGCATCCCAAATCTTATCTATTCAAACAGTTGGTTGTTGAGTTACCATAGAGTAGAGGTCTTTTTGAGGTTATGAGAGGGTCTCTAGCCAAAGACATTAGAGGGTTTTTTAAAGCAAGTTTGCCCCAAACAAGGCTCAAAGCCACTCTTGGTAAGGGGCTACAAGAAGAAGGAAAAAAAAGATGAAAATAGCTCAGGGGAGCTGAAGGTAGGAATTGATATTCCCCTTAAAACAGTCTAGATTGTAGGATGGATGGAAACATGCACCAGGCAAGGAGTTCCAAAGAGATGCAGTATGTTGAATAAAGCTGTTGGAATGGCTCTTTGTTCTTCGTCTCTGCAAAGCAAGAGTGTATGGAGGAGAAGAAGCAGAAAGCCTGGTTTTACGGTTAATTGTCAGTGTATAATAAATGATGTATCTGGCACCTGTGAATTTAAAACGCTCCCCAATTAAAATTCTCTACTGGAATAATTACAAAATTACAATATTTTCTCTTCTGTCTTTTAAAGCTGAGAGTTTGAAAGACAGTTTTGCCAACGAAACCTTTATTTTTAAAGCATGTTTATTTTCAGAATATTACCCGCTTGAGGTGAATGGAGTAGTCCCATTTATGTTCTTTTCTCTTTGTTTCAGCCTGTTCTATTCTCTGACAGGGAAATTATTGCCAGATTGAGGAACTGCATTGTTGGTATGGCAGAACATCGTATGATGTTGTATGATACAAGTATTCTCTACACTTACGAAGCTTCCTTGAAATACACGGTAAAAATTTTCACTTTATTGAAAGGGGGACTGTTGTCATGATCATAGTTGCTGTGTATGGAATTATGAACTCTAACCCGGTTACTGCACACGCGCGCGTCGGCCGTCAAATCACAAAGGGCGCCGTCATTACTATGTTCTATTGTGATGTGACGGCCAGCGCCCGCATGCGTGCAGTAATTGGTTGGAGTTCATAATTCCATGTACAGTCACATGCCTGCTATGATCATGACAACAGTCCCCCTCTTAAAGGGATTGTATACGTTTGGTAATTGGAACCCACTGTTTGTTTCAATCTTATATTTTTGTAGATATATACCATAAAACTAACCTGTGAAAATTTCATTTCAAAAGGTGGTAGCGTTTTTGAGATATTGCCGGAAATCTGGAGCGTTTATGTCCACCCAGGAAGAATAATCTGTAATTGGAATACACAATCTGAGAAACATTACTGTCAGTACAAACGCTTCTCAGATTCAATTTTTTGGGGATAAAAAGTGATATCACTTTTCCATAACCGCAGTAATTCAAAGTAAAAAGTTTCTCAAAATACATTATACTATCCAAAGCTGCTGTACTTCTTACCGAGTAAGTTTTTATTGCCATTAATTTTTAGAGTCTTTTCCAAACAGATACAGACCCTTTAAAAGACGGGACCAACTTTTACACAAACACTCTCCAAATTCCTCTGAACAACTGAACAAAAGATCCAATCTGTTCCCAATTTACTTCTACATTTGCAAGAGAAAACAAGTCAAATATCTAGTCCCTGTAACTCTCTATTTAATTCACGGCCTTTACTTAAAGGCACTGAACACGTTTGGAAATTGTCAAAGATCAGTGTTCTCACTTGGTGTATCCCAACATGCATAAAATAACAAGCCTGTGAAAATTTGGGCTCAATTGATCTCAGTGGGCTCAGTGGGTGGTGGGCGAGGCTTAAATTGATTTCTCTTTTCCTCTGCTTGTGAGATGAACTCAAACGGAACGAGAATTATGGGATATCACTTGTCCCATTACGTGTATTCAAGACTGGGAGATCTTTGGCTGACCATCTTGGACTTTATGGCTTATTTACGACTGCTGTCAACATTGGACTTGTTCTCAGTTTGTGTGTAAGGCTACCGAAGTTCTCTGTCATTTTAGAAACTACATCAAATTAAACAGATTTGCTGATTGATAGACCCATTGCATAACGTGCAACGCTGCTGGTACGCTGAGGTCACCCATATGTTTGTTTACGCACCAAGAGCAACTGTGGTTCAATGATCTGCCTCCTTTTACCTCAGTGAGGGCGCTGTTTGAGATTGTGATGTCATAATGCAAGGGGGTCGATTGATTGATTGAAGATTCTTAGCAACATCACTTGACATAGAAAATTCTAAGACTGTTTGCATTCGCCCATCAGACTGAAGAATAACTCGATCAATCACTACCAGCATCAGTTTAGGATTGTACATGTAGGCCTAGTTGACATGAAGTGAGAAATTATCTTGTTACATCCACATGTACAGTACTTTATTGATGAAAGTTGACAACTACGATCAATCACTACCAGCGTCAGTTTAGGATTGTAGTTGATATTTCTGAGGCAAATAACGGTGTTCAAAATACTGAAAATGTATGAATGGGATGTTATCTTTGAAATTGTACAAGGATCTGTTGGAATGGTTCTCAACACTCTAGCTTGGCTCGTCATTCTTCGCACTAAAAGCCTTCATAATATGACAAACTAACTGTTGGCATGTCTTGCTGTTGTTGACAGCGTCTTTTGCTGTGACTTAATTTTGATCAGAGCCACAAGTCAGACCCAGCGACCAGAGAGTTTCATCGGTGGAGAGATCTATTGTCGGATTGTCCAGAGTGGCTTTATATTTATCTTAACAACCTACTCATCAAGTTATGGTCTGTGTCTGGTGACCTATGAACGTTATGTAGGAATAGTGCATCCACTGTACTATCCCAGAATGATGTCAGCTAAAAAAGTTATCAAGATTATTTTCATAGCATTAGGGATGTCATTTCTATTTTCAAGCCCACGTTTGTTTGTAATGTATGCTAACATTGATAACAGCTCCCATAGTTGTGATAAGACTGACTCATTTGTCACCTTGCTGATCGCATCAAGAGTGTTCTTCATTCTATTTGGCTACCTGATGCCAATCCTTTTCATGAGTTGGGTTTACTACAAGATCCAAGCCACTCTCAAGAGAAGTGCTGAACAACTCCAACAACAGAATGTACATGGAGCAGCCCTTGAGCTTTTACAGGCCAGACAGAATGTGATCAGCATGCTTAAGATTGTCGCGGGTGCATTGGTTGTTCTGTGGACACCACTTGTTTTCATGATGATCATCTGCTTGATACCAGTACATCCACTGAGCGAATGGTGCAACTCCAATACTTCAAGCACATTATTTGTAGTATTCAATGTCGTATACCACATAAACCCTGTGATCAATCCCATCATTTACATTTTCAAATACAAGAAGTTTCGGAAAGGTCTTCAAGACATGCTGTGTTGTTGCATTGGTCGACCTCCAAGGCCAAACCGGATTGTTGTTTGGATCGCTATGAATGAACGAAACGTGTTAGACGAACACTAGGAGCGCTCAATCACATGAGTTGAATATTCTAACAGAAATTTGTCATTTCTTTCATCGTGATGATACTGACTATTGTGTTCAGTGTGCATTCATTTTAACGTTATAAAAATGTAATCGACATGACAATCCAAGCTCCTTCACTGAGCAGTAATTCTTTTTCTCTATTGAGTTATTACTTCTGAACTTGAAATATGATTTTAATCAATGATAATAATAGTAGAGAAGTCGAAACTTGTTAAAAATATTCAGCCTTTATATTTTGTGTACAATGAGTCAGTTTCATTTCATTTCATTTCATTTCATTTCATCAAATTTATTCTGGTTGTGAAGCCAACAAGGACTCTCAGAAAAGCAAACTTAATCACTGTACTAGCCAAGAACCCAATGGAGAGAAGACAAGAACTTTCAGTGTTAGATGTGGGAGGAAAATCCCAGAGAATTATTCCAGGGAAAACCCACGCAATTAGGTAGGGACTGAAAACCCAATCCACATAGTGCCTGGGTGGAATTCGAACCAGGGTGGAAGGCGAGGAAAGAAACCACTAAGGAAACGAGAACAAACTCAATAATTTAATAACTAAATAAACAGAAACAGAAACAAAGAACTTGGATTGGTCTTGCAACAAGAATGTCTTAAGGAAACGTTTGAATACAGGCATCGAGATCACTTCTCTCAGACAGGCAGGAAGCTCATTCCACAGACGCGGGGCAGCCACGGTGAATGAGCTATCCCCAGCCTTCCTTCTAGTTCTGGGAACAGAAAGCCGGGTCTGATCGGCTGATGAGCGGAGTCGGTGTCTGTATGCATCAGGAATATTAAGAGTTGTGGGAATGTTCTTTTAAAACATTTCGTTAGAGAAACAATTGTACGTCGCGTCATTATCATAATAGTTTTTTCAACACCCATTTTTGTTCATGAAATGATGCAAGGGACATTTTAATTTGTATCAACCCACAACTGACATTGATCCTCATAAAACAACTGAACTATGACTGAGAAGAATCAAGCTTATTAGCCGTACATTGATTTATTATTCATTCTAGAAAACATTAGCTTCTATTAGATAATGAGAAAATGGAACAGTATTTCAATTTGTAGACAGTTCAATGAAGCGTCGTCCTGGTCAAGTTTCCCAAATCAACTGGTAATCATATTACATTTCGATGTAAACAGACAGTAACAAAATATTGTTTTGAAGTTTATCTCTACTTGATTCCCGTGCTGTTTGGGGACTGTACACCTCCTAACCTTTACATATACCTCCATGGCATTCAGCTTAGCTAGTGGTTCATTCTTCCCTGCCTTTCACTTCTTTGGACCTCAGTTCGAATCCTGGGCCGACGCCTTGCATGTGGATTGGGTTTCAGTCCCTACCTGAATACGTGTGTTTTTCCTATCTGGGTTTTTTCTCCCACATCTAAAAAGTCTCTATACAGGTATCTTCAGGCCTACGGGTCACAGTGCAAGTCGCTTTTGAGGGTCTCTTTGTTTCATTACCAGAAAGATATAACAATACATGTAACATAAATTACTCTCAATTAGTCAACTATACATTTTCAGGGAATTTCTAATAAGGGTAGCAGACTGGTCCTACTTTAGAGGAGACGTCGGTAAGGTCTCTTACATTTCTCTCCAAGCTCTCCAGGCAGTATTTGCTGCTGAGCTGAGGGGCCATCACTGGGGAAGGGGGGGGGCATGTGCCCCCCAATTGATATCCAGTGGCGTAACTAGATGTGGAGGGGGGCCGCAGAGGGGCACATGCCCTCCCAAATGATGACCCAGCAGTTATTGCTCTGTATATAGATCTGGTAAAACTGCACCTTTAGGGTGACGTCATGTTTACAATTAATGATGTAATTTTTCCAGGAAAGCAAACATTAAAGTTTACATATATTTCAGCTCAAAAGTTCAGCTCAATCGAGAATTTTACTATGTAGGTGAAGCTTTAAAAAAAATCTGTACATTTAAGGTGACGTCATGTTACACATGATGATGTAAAACCTTCGAGCTTGAATAAACATGCAAAGTTTCAGCTTAATCACCAAAGTTGTTCTGTATGTATATATCTTGTAAAACACTTTCTTTGTTGTAATATAACAGGACAGTTGATGACGTCATGAAGACGTCACTATATATTTTATCCATATATGACCTTCCAAGAAGCCTGATGCAAAATGAAATTTGATTGCAGCTTGCTTTGTTCTCAAGGTATGTAAAAAGTGGTCTAAATAGAACAAATTGTAAAAAACAATGATGATGTCATCATGACGTCACTTCTAATATTAGTATTCAATGTCGTTGTCTAACAATACACCAAGTTTCAACTCAGTCGGACTTGTGGTTTGGGAGATACATGGCTTCAAAAAGTGCACTTTTAAGGCAATATCATGTGACACATGATGACGTCATCAATCTACGTATCCACACATTGAAGGTCATTATGTTTACCAATGATGAAATGATTATCATAAACCTTCCCCACAGACATCCAGTAAAAGTGTATTGTGAACCGTTTTTAACGTGCTGCTTGCATTTTATGACGTCACCGGTCCTATTTTCTTTAAAACAAGACCCTTGCCGGACTGTAACATCATTGAAACAACTCCAAAAATGTTGCCACTTTTAAATTTTAGGGCACTTCCGGTTTCGACCGGAAGTAGAGGTCATGTAATGTCACGCACACAATAACAAATGAAGACCTTTAGCCTTTTTCACACGACGATAAAAAAAACATTCCTGGCAAAATGTTCTCAATGTTTGTGAAATATTACAAAATGAGCTTCGTGTAAAAGGACAGCAATTTTTTACATGTTCTACATTCCTTGCGGAATTTTCTCAATCCTTATGAAATTTTGTAGTAGGTACCGACCTACGACAACAACTTCTGCTAGCGGAATTTTTCGCAAAGAACCTTGTGCACTGACTCGTGTGAAACGATCTGTTGTTTATTGTCAGGCGTTCCTTACGAAAGAGGTCTTACCACGCGAATGTTTGCACTACCATCAAAACTTGAAAGTCTACTCCTCCGAACATGTATTCTCTCTTTAACTAAGAAGCCAGTCCAACAAGCTCCACCTCCTTACTGCTTGCACCAATAACAAACATGAAAGCATGGCCAAAAGTCACCAAAGGTGATCATGTTCAAGTTTGTACTAAGCAGCAGAAAGCTGCTACCGTTAAGACAGCTGTATGGTGCATTTTGTGTGTGGCGCACTGCCCTAGATGGTCTAGGAGTGGGTGGTGGGCGAGGCTTAAATTGATTTCTCTTTTCCTCTGCTTGTGAAATGAACTCAAACGGAACGAGAATTATGGGATATCACTTGTCCCATTATGTGTATTTAATGTAGAAAACTGTATTTCCCAGCATTTATGAAGTAAGCAATTATACTGAATGTAATACATACACGTACAGTAAACATGTAAAATGTAAATAAATAAATCAATGTCAAATTGTTATGACCAGGTTTCCAAAAAGACAAACCAAATCTAATGAAGTCCATGTACAGGGACATCATGATTCAATGTAACAGTAACCCGGTCCTGTAAACACCACACTCACCTGGATGAGATTTCTATCAAAACTGTAATGCAAAGTGATGAGAACTCAGAAATAATTCAGAGTTTCAAGGAACAACAGCAGAGAGCAGACTGGGAGATCTTTGGCTGACCATCTTGGACTTCATGACTTATTTACGATTGCTGTCAACATTTGACTTGTTCTCGTTTGTGTGTAAGGCTACCGAAGTTCTTTGGCATTTAGAAACTACATCAAATATTTCAGCAGTAAACAGATTGACTCATTGATAGACCCCTTGCATAACGCGCAATGCTGCTGGTACGCTGAGGTGGCCCGTATGTTTGTTTACGCACCAAGAGCAACTGTCGTCCAATTATCTGCCTCCTTCTACCTCAGTGAGGGCGCTGTTTGAGATTGTGTTGTCATAATGCAAAAGTCTATTGATTGATTGATTGAAGATTCTTAGCAACATCACTTGACGTAGAAAATTCAAAGACCTTTTGCATTCGCCCATCAGACTGAAGAATAACTCCAATATATTTTTTGTGTGTGATCAACACATGAAGTGAGAAATGATCTTGTTACATCCACATGTACAGTACTTCGTTGATGAAAGTTGACAACTACGATCAATCACTACCAGCATTGGTTTAGGATTGTAGTTGATATTTCTGAGGAAAACAAAGGTGTTTAAAATACTGAGAATGTATCTTTGGTATTTTAACATTGGAATTGTACAAGGAACTGTTGGATTGGTTCTCAACACTCTAGCTTGGCTGGTCATTCTTCGCACCAAAAGCCTTCATAATATGACAAACTACCTGCTGGCATATCTTGCTGTTGTTGACAGTATTTTTTGCTGTTACTTAATGTTGTACTGTGCCACAATTCAGGTCCAGCTACCAGAGAGTTTCATTGGTAGAGAGATCTGTTGTCGGATTATCCGGAGTAACTTCACATTGATGTTAACAGCCTACTCAACAAGTTATGGTCTGTGTCTGGTGACCTATGAACGATATGTAGGAATAGTGCATCCACTGCACTATCCGTCAATGATGTCTGCTCAAAAAGTTATCAAGATCATTCTCATAGCAATAGGGATGTCATTTCTATTTTCAAGCCCACATTTTTTTATATCGCATGCTAACAATGATACCAGCTGGCTTGGATGTGATCGGATTTACTCATATGTCACCTTGGTGGATAATGTGTTCTTCATTCTATTTGCCTACCTGATGCCGATCCTTTTCATGAGTTGGGTTTACTACAAGATCCAAGCCACTCTCAAGAGAAGTGCTGAACACTTCCAACAACAGAATGTACAAGGAGCAGCCCTTGAGTTTTTACAGGCCAGACAGAATGTGATCAGCATGCTTAAGATTGTCATGGGTGCAGTGGTTGTTCTGTGGACACCAGTTGTATTCAAAATCATCATCTGCTATATACCAGTACATCCACTGAGTGAATGGTGCTACACCAAATCTTCATACACATTAACTATAACATTATATTCTATATACAACATGAACCCTGTGATCAATCCCATCATTTACATTTTAAGATACAAGAAGTTTCGGAAAGGTCTTCGAGACATGCTGTGTTGTTGCATTGGTCGACCTGAAAGGCCAAATCGGATTGTTTTTCAGATCGCTATGAATGAACGAAACGTGTTAGATGAACACTAGGAGCGCTCAATCACATGAGTTGACTTTTAGAACCGAATTTGTCATTTCTTTCATCATGATGATACTGACTATTGGTTCATTTTAACGTTCAGGGTTTTCCCATGCACAAGCTTGCGTATCGAGCGGATACACGCGATTTGCATGCCGATACGCGATCATTTCGGCCGATAAGCAAAAACAAAATAGTAATTATATACCTTCCGGTTATCCTTTGCTCCTCTTTTTGCTAAAAATGGATATGTTTGTGCTTGTTTATGAGCTAAGGCCATCTCCCCTATATAAATATATTTTTTTCCACAAAAAACATCAAGAGAAAACCATATAGAATGCTCCAGATTGCACAGTAGGGCTTTTCAAACCAATATAAACACCAACGAGAAAACATTCCGAAGACCTTGTTTCAAATTCAGCGTGCTTCAGCCAAACTTCCAAAATTTGGGTCCAGAATGCCCCACAGTTTTAAAAAAACCTGGGGAGAACCCTGTCCTTATAAAAATGTAATCGACGTGACAATCAAAGCTCTTTAACTGAGCGGCCATTCTTGTTCTCTAAGGAGTTATTACCTCTGAAATTGAAATATGATTTTAATCGATGATAATAATAGTAGAGAGGTCGAAACTTGTTGAAAATATTAAGCCTTTATCGGTATCTTGTGTACAAAGATTCAGTTTCATTTGATTTCATTTTATTGATTAATTCTGGTTGTGAAGCCAAGGACTCTCAGAAAAGCAAACTTAATCACTGTACTAGCCAAGAACCCAATGGAGAGAAGACAAGAAGTTTTAGTTTTAGATGTGGGAGGAAATCCCAGAGAATTATTCCAGGGAAAACCCACGCAATTAGGTAGGGACTGAAAACCCAATCCACATAGTGCCTGGTTGGAATTCGAACCAGGGTCCTAGAGGTGAAAGGCGAGGAAAGAAACAAAGAACTTAGGATTGGTCTTGCAACAAGAATGTCTTAAGGAGATGTTTGAATACAGGCATCGAGATCGCTTCTCTCAGACAGGCAGGAAGCTCATTCCACAGACGCGGGGCAGCCACGGCAAATGAGCTGGGTTGTGACTTTGTGACATTAACCAGATAATCATGTGGGACGAAATACTACATAATGGGGGCTTTCTTGTAGGGTAAATAAAATAACAAAACATGTGTTTTATTGTATTGAAAACTTTCAGAATTCATCTGTTCTTTTCAAGTTCACTTTCTTAAAGGGTTGTTTTGTTGTACACCAAATATTTTTCTCTGGGTGAAGTTTTTTGGGGTGAGCACAAACAAACAATTCCATCCGACATGCACAGTTCTGTCCGACATGCTCAAATCATGTCAGATGGAAAATATTTCCCTATGCTATATTTTTTTTGGAAAACAATTGAACCTAAAAATTTTGATTACTATTATTGCTTGTGCTGTTTTTTGATAGTTGACAATGTTTTTACTTTTATTTTACCAAGATCAAATTTGAGAAAAAAGTTTTTAGGAATCTGGAACATGTCGGACGGAAATTTAAGACTTGAAAATCTCTTATTTTAGTAAAAAAAAAAATTTACACAGGAAAAAGTTGTAACACGCTTATTAAATTGACGGATGGGTCCACAGTTATTATTTCCATGCGGAAAGAACAAATTCAGCACATTGCATGCTTTCCATTCAAGGTTTTTTTTACTTATCGCAAAAATTCCGTCCGACATGCATCTTTTTATCAATCCCTTTATTTAAACTTTTTTTTAAGGACTTAATTATTATTATTATATTTTTTTTTTTACATATTTGTAAAATTAGGGATATTACCTTCAAATATAAACATATAAAATTATTAGAAAGAGCTTTTTAATTGTTGACTGTTTTGGTGACCACTTTTGAAACATGCCCTATACAGGTATCTTCGAGCCTACGGGTCACAGTGCAAGTCGCTTTCGAGGGTCTCTTTGTTTCCTTACCTGAAAGATATAATAATACATGTAACATAAATTACTCTCAATTAGTTAACTGTACATTGTCAGGGAATTTCTAGGAAGGGTAGCAGACTGGTCCTACTTTAGAGGAGACGTCGATAACAGCTGACTGTAGGTCTCTTACATCGCTCTCCAAGCTCTCCAGGCAGTATTTGCTGCTGAGTAGAGGGGCCATCACTGGCGAAGGAGGGGGGGGGCACGTTCCCCCCAAGTGATGTCCAGTGGCGTAACTAGGAGGGGGTGGGCGGGCACAGGGGGGGGCACATGCCCTCCCAAATGATGGCCAAGCAGTTATTGCTCTGTATATAGATCTGGTAAAACTGCACCTTTAGGGTGACGTCATGTTTACAATTAATGATGTAATTTTTCCAGGAAAGCAAACATTAAAGTTAACATATTTCAGCTCAAAAGTTCAGCTCAATCGAGAATGTTATCATGCAGGTGAAGCCTTTAAAAAAAAAATGTACATTTAAGGTGACGTCATGTAACACTTGATGATGTAACACATTCCAGCTTGAATAAACATGCAAAGTTTCAGCTTAATCACCAAAGTTGTTCTGTATGTATATATCTTGTAAAACGCTTTCTTTGTTGTAATATAACGTGACAATTGATGACGTCATAAAGATGTCACTATATATTTTGTCCATATATGACCTTTCAAGAAGCCTGATGCAAAATAACATTTGATTGCAGCTTGCTTTGATTTCAAGATATGTAATAAGTGGTCGAAATTGTAAAAAAGAGAAAAAAATAATGATGATGTCATCATGACGTCACTTCTACCATTAGCATTCAATGTCGTTGTCTAACAATACACCAAGTTTCAACTCAGTCGGACTTGTGGTTTGGTAGATACATGGCTTAAAAAAGTGCACTTTTAAGGCATATCATGTAACACATGATGACGTCATCAATCTACAAATCCACACGTTGAAGGTCATTATGTATATCAATTTTGAAATGATTATCATAAACTTTTGCAACAGACATCTAGTAAAAGTGTATTGTGAACCGTTTTTAACGTGCTGCTTGCATTTTATGACGTCACCGGTCCTATTTTGTTTTAAACAAGACCCTTGCCGGACTGTAACATCATTGAAACAACTCCAAAAATGTTGCCACTTTTAAATTTTAAAAAGTAGAGGTCATGTAATGTCACGCACACAATCAAAAATGAAGACCTATAGCCCTTTTCACACGACGGAAACAAAAACCCCATTCCTGGCGAAATGTTCTCAATGTTTGTGAAATATTACAAAATGAGCTTCGTGTAAAAAGGACAGCAATTTCTTACCTGTTCTACATTCCTTGCAATTTTTTCTCAAACATTTTGAAATTTTGTAGTAGGTACCGACCTACGACAAAATTTAAGCTTGCGGAATTTTTCGCAACGAACTTTGTGCACTCCTTCTTGTGAAACGATCCATTGCTTATTGTCGGGCGTTCCTTGCAAAAGGGGTATTACCACGCAAATGTTTGCGCTAGCATCAAAACCTGAAAGTCTCCTCTGAACATGTATTCTCTCTTTTTATCAAAGAAGCCAGTCCATTAAGCTCTACCTCCTTACTGCTTGTACCAATAACAAACATGAAAGCATGGCCAAAAGTCACCAAAGTTGAACATGTTCAAGTTTGTACTAAACAGCAGAAAGCTGCTACTGTTAAGACAGCTGTATGGTGCATTTTGTGTGTGGCGCACTGCCCTGGATGGTCTAGGAGTGGGTGGTGGGCGAGGCTTAAATTGATTTCTGTTTTCCTCTTCTCGTGAGATGAACTCAAACGGAACGAGAATTATGGGATATCACTTGTCCCATTACGTGTATTCAATGTAGAAAACTGTATTTTCCAGCATCTATGAAATAGGCAATCATACTTAGCATAATACAGGTAACATGTAAAATACATGTACATTTTTAAAATAAATCAATGTCAAATTATTATACCGGGTTTCCAAAAAGACAAAGCCAATCTAATCAAGTCCATGTACAGGGACATAATGATTTAATGTATTATTAACCCGGCCCTTTGAACTGTACACTCACCTGGATGACATTTTTAACAAAACTATAATGCAAAGTGATGAGAACTCAGAAATACTTCAGAGTTTCAAGGAACAACAGCAGAGAGCAGACTTGCAGATCTTTGGCAGACCATCTTGGACTTCATCACTTATTTACGATTGCTGTCAACATTGGACTTGTTCTCAGTTTGTGTGTAAGGCTACCGAAGTTCTCTGTCATTTTAGAAACTACATCAAACATTTCAGCAGCAAACAGATTGGCTGATTGATAGACCCCTTGCATAACGCGCAACGCTGCTGGTACACTGAGGTCGCCCGTATGTTTGTTTACGCACCAAGAGCAACTGTCGTCAATTGATTTGCCTCCTTCTACCTCAGTGAGGGCGCTGTTTGAGATTATGATGTCATAATGCCAGGGGGTCTATTGATTGATTGATTGAAGATTCTTAGCAACATCACTTGATGTGGAAAATTCAAAGACTGTTTGCGTTAGCGCATCAGACTGAAGAATAACTCCAATATATTTGCTGTGTGTGATCAACACATGAAGTGAGAAATTATCTTGTAACATCCACATGTACAGTACTTCGTTGATGAAAGTTGACAACTACGATCAATCACTACCAGCATCAGTTTAGGATTGTAGTTGATATTTCTGAGGCAAACAACGGTATTCAAAATACTGAAAATGTATGAATGGGTTTATATCATTCCAATTGCACAAGGAACTGTTGGAATGGTTCTCAACACTCTAGCTTGGCTGGTCATCCTTCGCACCAAAAGCCTTCATAATATGACAAACTACCTGCTGGCATATCTTGCTGTTGTTGACAGCATTTATTGCTGTCACCTAATATTGTACTATGCCATTCTTCAGACCCAACTACCAGAGAGTTTCATTGGTAGAGAGATCTATTGTCGGATTTTCAGAAGTGGTTTTTCATTGATGTTAACAACCTACTCATCAAATTTTGCTCTGTGTCTGGTGACCTATGAACGATATATAGGAATAGTGCATCCACTGCACTATCCCAGAATGATGTCAGCTAAAAAAGTTTTCAAGATCATTTTCATAGCATTAGGGATGTCATTTTTATTTTCAAGCCCACATTTGTTTATAGTGCATTCTAACACCAGCTGGTTTTATTGTAATGTGACTGATTCATACAAGTATGTCACCTTGGTGAATGATGTGTTCTTCTTTCTCTTTGCCTACCTGATGCCGATCCTTTTCATGAGTTGGGGTTACTACAAGATCCAAGCCACTCTCAAGAGAAGTTCTGAACACTTCCAACAACAGAATGTACAAGGAGCAGCCCTTGGGCTTTTAAAGGCCAGACAGAATGTGATCAGCATGCTTAAGATTGTCATGGGTGCAGTGGTTGTTCTGTGGACACCAGTTGTTTTAAAAGAGATAATCTGCTGTCCTATACTAGTACATCCACTGAGTGAATATTGTTACACCAAAACTTCAAACACATTATCTCTAATATTCAATTTCATGTACTACATGAACCCTGTGATCAATCCCATTATTTACATTTTCAGATACAAAAAGTTTCGCAAAGGTCTTCAAGACATGCTGTGTAGTTGCATTGGTCGACCTAGGCCAAACCGGATTGTTGTTTGGATCGCTATGAATGAACGAAACGTGTTAGACGAACACTAGGAGCGCTCAATCACATGAGTTGACTTTTAGAACCGAAATTTGTCATTTCTTTCATCATGATGATACTGACTATTTGTTCATTTTAACGTTCAGGGTTTTCCCCATGCACAAGCTTGCGTATCGAGCGGATTCACGCAATTTGCGTGCCGATACACGGACATTTCGGCCGATACGCGAACAAAAAAAAGTAATTATATACCTTCCGGTAATCCTTTGCTCCTCTCTTTGCTAAAAATGGATATGTTTGTGCTTGTTTATGAGCTAAGGCCATCTCCCTTACTAGATATTTAAAAAAAAAATCCACAAAAAACATCAAGAGAAAACCATATAGAATGCTCCAGATTGCACAGTAGGGCTTTTAAAACAAAGATAAACACCAAGTAGAAAACATTCCGAAGACGTTGTTTCAAATTCAGCGTGCGTCAGCCAAACTACCAAAATTTGGGTCCAGAATGCCCCACAGTTTTGAAAAAACCTGGGGAGAACCCTGACGTTATAAAAATGTAATCGACGTGACAATAATCAAAGCTCTTTAACTGACCGGCCATTCTTGTTCTCTAAGGAGTTATTACCTCTGAACTTTAAATATGATTTTAATCAAGGATAAAAATAGTAGTGAGGTCGAAACTTGTTAAAAATATTAAGCCTTTATCGGTATCTTGTGTACAAAGATTCAGTTTCATTTGATTTCATTTTATTGATTATTTCTGGTTGTGAAGCCAAGGACTCTCAGAAAAGCAAACTTAATCACTGTACTAGCCAATAACCCAATGGAGAGAAGACAAGATGTTTTAGTTTTAGATGTGGGAGGAAAATTCAAGAGAATTATTCCAGGGAAAAACCCACGCAATCAGGTAGGGACAGATAACCCAATCCACATAGTGCCCCAGGCGGGATTCGAACCGGGGTCCTAGAGGTGGAAGGCAAGGAAAAAAAACCATTACGCCAAACCGCAGTTAATATATTGCAAGTGTCTTGCAAACTATACCTCTAACTTTTTAGCAGCTTCAGGCAGTGCAGGGACTAGAGGGTTATAAACAATCAGGAATCACATTGAAATAGCAATGTCATTATTCTGACTGATAGATATCCATTTTTGTTTATGAAATAAAATCATCTGTCAGAAGAACAGCCAAGTCTGCACTAATTAAGTTTCAAGTGGAGTTTCTTTAATAATAATAATACAGAGTATTTTTACAGCGCTATACGAAGAACAGAGGGCATTCCAGGAAATGAGAAAACACTAAATATTTAAATAACGGAATAAACAGAAACAGAAACAAAGATTTTAGGATTGGTCTTGGAACAAAAATGTCTTAAGGAGACGTTTGAATACAGGCATCGAGATCGCTTCTTTCAGACAGGCAGGAAGCTCATTCCACAGACGTGGGGCAGCCACGGCGAATGAACTATCCTCGGCATTCCTTCTAGTTCTGGGAACAGAAAGCCGGGTCTGATCAGCTAATGAGCGGAGTCGGTGTCTGTATGCATCAGGAATATTAAGAGTTGTGGGAATGTTCTTTTAAAACATTTATTTAGAGAGAAACAATCGCACATCACGTCATGAGCATCAGATTTTTTTCAACACCCATTTTTGTTCATGAAATGATGCAAGGGACATTTTAATTTGTATCAACCCACAACTGACATTGATCCTCATAAAACAACTGAACTATGACTGTGAGAAGAATCAAGCTTATTAGCTGTACATTGATTTATTATTCATTCTAGAAAACATTAGCTTCTATTAGATAATGAGAAAATGGAACAGTAGTTCAATTTGTAGACAGTTCAATGAAGCGTCGTCCTGGTCAAGTTTCCCAAATCAACTGGTAATCATATTACATTTCGTTGTAAACAGACAGTAACAAAATATTGTTTTGAAGTTTATCTCTACTTGATTCCCATGCTGTTTGGGGACTGTACACCTCCTAACCTTTACATATACCTCCATACATGGCATTCAGCTTAGATAGTGGTTCATTCTTCCCTGCCTTTCACTTCTTTGGACCTCAGTTCGAACCCTGGGCCGACGCCTTGCATGTGGATTGGGTTTCAGTCCCTACCTGAATACGTGTGTTTTTCCTATCTGGGTTTTTTCTCCCACATCTAAAAAGTCTCTATACAGGTATCTTCAGGCCTACGGGTCACAGTGCAAGTCGCTTTTGAGGGTCTCTTTGTTTCATTACCAGAAAGATATAACAATACATGTAACATAAATTACTCTCAATTAGTTAACTGTACATTGTCAGGGAATTTCTAGGAAGGGTAGCGGACTGGTCCTACTCTAGAGGAGACGTCAATAACAGCTGACTGTAGGTCTCTTACATCGCTCTCCAAGCTCTCCAGGCAGTATTTGCTGCTGAGCTGAGGGGCCATCACTGGCGAAGGGGGGGGCATGTGCCCCCCAATTGATATCCAGTGACGTAATTATAGATGTGGAGGGGGGCCGCAGAGAGGCACATGCCCTCCCAAATGATGACCCAGCAGTTATTGCTCTGTATATAGATCTGGTAAAACTGCACCTTTAGGGTGACGTCATGTTTACAATTAATGATGTAATTTCAAGTTAACATATTTCAGCTCAAAAGTTCAGCTCAATCGAGAATTTTACTATGCAGGTGAAGCCTTAAACAAAATATGTACATTTAAGGTGACGTCATGTAACACTTGATGATGTAACACATTCGAGCTTGAATAAACATGCAAAGTTTCAGCTTAATCGCCAAAGTTGTTCTGTATGTATATATCTTGTAAAACACTTTCTTTGTTGTAATATAACGTGACAATTGATGACGTCATGAAGACGTCACTATATATTTTATCCATACATGACCTTCCAAGAAGCCCGATGCAAAATAAAATTTGATTGCAGCTTGCTTTGATTTCAAGATATGTAAGAAGTGGTCGAAATTTAACATATTGTAAAAAATAATGATGATGTCATCATGACGTCACTTCTAATATTAGCATTCAAAGGTTTTGTCTAACAATACACCAAGTTTCAACTCAGTCGGACTTGTGGTTTGGTAGATACATGGCTTCAAAAAGTGCACTTTTAAGGCATATCATGTGACACATGATGACGTCATCAATCTACGTATCCACACATTGAAGGTCATTATGTATACCAATTTGGAAATGATTATCATAAACTTTTGCAACAGACATCTAGTAAAAGTGTATTGTGAACCGTTTTAACGTACTGCTTGCATTTTATGATGTCACCGGTCTTTTCTTTTTTCAAACAAGACCCTTGCCGGACTGTAACATCATTGAAAACAACTCCAAAAATGTTGCCACTTTTAAATTACATGGCACTTCCAGTTTCAAACATACAATGTAACTTTAAAAATTGTCTTAAAGGGAGGTTATACCTCTGGTAATCTCCAAAAATTAATGACCATCAAAAACTTACTTGTCAAAGAGCACTTGAGATTCTGATGAAATTGTAATTCTTTTTTAGAAACGACCCCTTTTGAAGTAATGTAGTTTTAGAGAAAGAGGTAATTTTTCATTCACAATTATTTGAATCTGAGAAAGGCTTTCATGCATGACGCCTTTCTCAGACATCTGACAGCACATAATTCTATGCAACAACTTGGGTATTTTTTTCTTTCATTATTTGCTTGCAACGTCGATGACCAATTGAGCCCAAATTTTCACAGGTTTGTTATTTTATGCATATGTTTGGGCTACACCAAGTGAGGATACTGGTCTTTGACAATTACCAAAAGTATACCCTGCCTTTAACATAATGGAAGACTGTGGAGACAATAGAGGGCGTCCAACTCAACATTCAGTGAGACGCCTTCTCGTGACTGAGAACAATGGAAAAGGACTGGTGAGTGGGATGCCCTCTAGTGTCTCAAAAGTCACACATTGTTCGGAAGTATTGAGATGCCTCAAAGCTATTTATGTTCTTATTTTTCTTATGCAGCCGGAGGAGCTTTTGAGATCTGAAGTGATTGAGGAGATTGTAGAAGAAACCCGCAAGAGACTGGAACAAGAAAAATAGTGAAGACTAAAATGTGGAAGTAGACTGGAGATCATGGCCCAATTTCATAAAGCATGTAAGCAGAAAAACTTGCTAAACACAGTAAACTCTTGCTTAAGAAAAATAGGTTACCAGACAAAATACCATACAGTTACCATTGCTGTGACTGGTACCACACTCGTTTCTTGCTTAGCAAAGAAATTTGCTGAGCAGTATTTTCTGCTAAACAGCTTTATGAAATTGGGCCCATGTCTTATGAGATGTTGACTGAGATGAGTGATCATCAGCCTTGAGGGACAGACCAGCAGGAGGATCTGGGCCCAATTTCATGGCTCTGCTTACCGCCGATCACCATTCTCCGCTTACTGTGAAGGCCCAAATTTCTGTGCTAGCTGTGTAAGCAAAGAATGCCTAGAAGCAAAAATTTCCTGCTAACCTGT
Organism: Plazaster borealis; assembly: GCA_021014325.1. Lineage (NCBI taxonomy): Eukaryota > Metazoa > Echinodermata > Asteroidea > Forcipulatida > Labidiasteridae > Plazaster > Plazaster borealis. Next base: position 4,373,291 of record CM037456.1, on the reverse strand, counting down.
GAAAAAAGTGCGGAATTCCCTGCTTCCGTCAGCGCCGATTCTTTGCTTACGGTTAGCAGAGCCATGAAATTGGGCCCTGATGGCAACCAAAGATTCTATACTTGTCTATTCTGGATGCTGTAATTCACTGAATTTAACTGAGTTGCTGAAGTTTGTGAGGAGGGTTATTTCCATGTTGGTAGAGCAGACAGAGCAAATTTGCCTCTTGCCAATTTACACCTTAAAATTGGACAGCGGTTATAGCTCATTTAGACTGGTCCCCTGTCTTTTTCTGCAAGGATAAAGACAGGTACTGGTTTTACAGACCCAATGATTTCATTGGATGCAAGGATTTCATTGGATAAACGTGCAGTGACGTAAGCTTTCCACATCTGTGGTATGGTTGGTCCACATACCACATACAGCATGAACTTTTCAATCGTCTGCTGCATGCTGTGCGCGTGTACATAATGTTTGTATGTAATGTTGTTTATACACAATGTAATGCCTGTACCACGTGTGTGTGACTACGAATCTCTGTGTGAATGGATGTGAGGTCAAAGGTACATCTACCAGAATTCCTCCATTGGCTCAAGGCCGCTATCTGGCGTTATTCATGAGCCTCGAAGTGTGACGTCAGATGTTCGGGCTATAGCTCATTAAGCTTTCTGTTGGAAAATAAAAAGGCATAATCGAGCAGATTATAACACCAACACACAGATCCTGCCTTGTGATTGGTTTAGAGTGCGTCACATGATATATCTTATTTTTACAAGAAAGCCCCACGAGTGCTACGAACTGTACCAATAGCTTTCCCAATGATTTTTGATTGATTGATTATCTATTCATACATCTGGTGGCCAAAAAGCCAAATTACATGTATGTTACAATGATTGACTTGGTTAATTTTGTCATACAAACATGCCATATGGTAACGATACTCTTATGTCCACAGCTGACATAGAGGGCGTGCACAGCAAATGAAATCATCATTTTCCAGATTCAATTTCTATAATACTGGACAATGTAGTACAGTAGAGATACAAGTTTCAAATGTGGTCCTGAAAAATGGGGCTAATAAGGTAATAGTGGTACTCATTTAAAGGTAGGGTCATAGATTGGTAACTACTCCAAAAATTAACGATCATAAAAACTTACTTGGTGAGGAGCACTGCAGCTGTTGATAGTAAAACTATTTTGAGAAAGGATTCCCTTCGAAGTAATATGGTTTGGATAATTTTTCACCCCAAAACATTTGAATCCGAGAAACGATTCATGCATCGTTTCTCAGATATCTGAGGGCTGGTGTCCGTTCGAGAAATGCTGCGGCCAGAGATGCGGTTGGTACCCGCTGTCGTGGATGGACTTGACGTTCTTGTGAAAGTACTGTGAGTTTTTTGCTGCTTTCTCAGCAAGTATTCAGCTGAACTTTCACATGTGACTTTTATTGTATCTTTCTTTATAAATGTGCCTATAAATCATGACCCTACCTTTAACAGGAAGTTTAACTAAATCTCTTAAAGGTCATAATAATGGGGAGGAAATTGCTGTAAAATACAAACAACTACATTTGAAATAAATGTTTCACAACAACTGAAAAATTACTGAGTCAATTACTGCTTGTTTTTATTACGAATGTGAAAAACTGAAATATATTTGATCCACATTGTTTGTTCTGACATTGTTCACATGGCCTGGTGTTACCTTTGTATAAACTGTTGTAATAACAAAATGATTTATGCTTTTACAACTGAACATGAACAAGAATTCAAAAAAGCAATATTTCAGTTTGTTATATACTGTAAAAATTAAATTAAAAGTCTTTCATTGTTTATTTGTTTAATATACGAAACCTTTCAGAGAGAATTTGCGGCAAACATTAATTCATGCTGGTGCAAAGACAAGATTGTGTTATATTGTTTTGGTTTTCCATCTGTCATGTTTTAAATATTGCCAGCCGGAAGCCAGCCCAACTCAAAGTGGCGTGACGTTTCAATTTCTTATACACTTAAAGGCACTGTACACATTTGGTAATTACTCAAAATATATACATGTATTAGCATAAAAACTGACTTGGTAACGAGCAACAGAGAGCTGTTGATAGTATAAAACATTGTGAGAAACGACTCCCTCTGAAGTAACGTAGTTTTTGAGAAAGAAGTTTTTATTCTTTATCTGAAAGCACACAAATTTGTACAACAAGGGTGTTTTTTCTTTCATCATTTTCTTGCAACTTCGATGACCAATTGAGCCCAAATTTTCACAGGCTTGTTATTTTATGCATATGTTGGAATACACCAAGTGAGAACACTGGTCTTTGACAATTACCAAACATGTACGATGCCTTTAAACCAAAATGATTACTGTTTGTATATTATGAAAAAGACAAAAAGTTATAGAGAAAATAAAACAATTTTTTTAACACTGACATAGAAATTCTTTAACAAACAAAAATATCAGTTTCCCCTTTCAAATTGTTCAATTTTCAAAGCCTTTCTCAGTTCATATGTATGCAAAAAAAAATGAGTTTAGTGAAACCAAAATTGGACACCTGTAATTTCATTTCATTTAGCTAAATCACAAATAAACCAAATTGAAGCAATCTTAAAGATCACTAAAAATTTAACCAAAAAAGACATGATATTGCGATTCAAAATAAATTAAATTCGTCAAGAAACTAAAAGTTTGATACTATGAAAAGGTAAGTTTTTCTACCAGCTATATTTCTTTGCTGACGACCTAAGCACGACACTGAGAAGAACTGAATCGATCATTCTAAATTTGAATTTTTGTCAAAAAATATATGGAACTTCCTAAAGAAACAGACTGAATCTACAAAGTGATTCCTGAACATAAAAATACAGCATTTCTGCATAGACTGGCAAGTATGATTAATATACCTGAAATGATGACTACCGGTAGATACTTTGCTTTTCCATTGGAATATCAAAGCTGAACATTATATCAATCTTCAAGAAAATCGTCTTGAAAATTCCCAGATGTAAAGATTTGAAACGGTAAGCAAAAAACGTTATTGATATTTGCATATCATAAAGGTTTTCTTTCCAACAGACGAATGAAGTCTCAAGTGTACCTGAACGTTGGGCCCCATGAAAGTGCATACTATTAGTTGCCTTAAAGGGAGGGTATACCTTTGGTAATTAATCCAAAAATTAATGACCACTTACTTGGTAAGAAGCACTGCAGCTGTTGATAATGTAGAACATTTTGAGAAATGATTCCCTTCAAAGGAATGTGGTTTTAGGGAGAGTGATTCAAAAACATTTCAATCTGAGAAAAATTCCTGCATGAAACGTTTCTCAGATTTTGCATTCCACTTACGGATTATTCTTCCTGCGTGAACATAACAGATCTCAAAAACGCTACCACCTTTTGAAATAAAGTTTTCACAGGTTAGTTTTATTGTAAGTATCTACATTGATATAGGATTAAAGAAGGGTTCCAAAAACCAAAGGTATACTTTGCCTTTAACATTATAAAGAAATGCACATGATAACCACAGGTTTCCTAAATATGTTGAAATACATGCTATATGGTGTTGCTATCACAGTTCATTGGCATTGCTACATCATAACTGAGACGCTAAATAATCTGTAACTGGCAAGCCCTGTCCCTCACCTATATAATATTAAATCTAGCTCTATTTCTGATAATACTATGACCCACTTTGTCATGTCCTTAATGGTGTGTGACCTCTTAAAGGTGATCCTGAGAGGGAGGTATCGCCAAAGACGTTTGCATAGGAGCTCTTAAGGAACTGAACGTAGTTCTGCATGCTGCGGTTGGTGCTGTGGGACTGCTCCAGGCGGTCCTTCAGGTCGTACAGCTGAGAGTTGAATTTACGCTCCGTCTGAAAGGGAACAAAATTAATCAAGAAATAGTCAAGAAAGATTGTTACTTATTGTATGGTTAGTCAGGGACTAGAGTTACACTAGAGTTAGAGGCTGTGGAATCTCTGTAGGGACTCTTGTTTTAATACTCGCAGTATTTTTGACCGTGTGAAGGCGTGCATGAACCAAATTTACGTGATGCATTACGTGATCATTATTATTATTATTATTATATATCTGGCCATTGATTCAAGAAACAACATACTGGCAGTCAAAATAAGATACAGTAAAAGTTGTTATTTTGATGCAAGGAAGTTAGCCGTTGAATTGAAAGCTATGACAAAGTGTGAATCCTTCAAAAAAACCTGGGTGAGACTGTAGGAGCAGACTGGTCACCCTGTTTTACAGACCCAATGATTTCATTGGATAAACGGGCAGTGATGATTGGTCCGCTCTGAAGTGACGTATTTGTCAGCTACACCATCAGCATGAACTTTTCGATCCTCTGCTGCTCTGCGCGTGTACATAATGTTTGCATGTAAAACTTAAATGCGTGTACACGTTGATCTCTAATATAATAGAGATCAATGCGTGTACACGTGTGTGTGACTACGAATCTCTGCCGTGTGAATGGATGCGTTTTCCAGGATCCCGCCCTTCACTCAAGGCAGATCTCTGGCGTTATTAACGAGCCTCGAAGTGTGACGTCAGATGTTCGGGCTACTGTATGAGTTGCTTTTCTTTTAACATGATCTGTATCTTCTTTTTCCTTCTTCCTATTGGTTGCTTTGTGTGACCCTTATTGTTCAATCATAAAAAAACAAACATCATGACAACGCATAAACCCAAAGTTAACAGAACAAATGAAACAAAAAACAAGCGAAGCCTACTTACATCTTCTTTGGTGCGTTTGATCTGTATTGTTTCTGTCTTGATGCGATTCAACTGCGACTCCAGATCTAAGATCCTGGCTTGGGTGTTACGCTCTCGTTGTATCGACTTCTCGCGTATCTCTTCCTCAAGGTGACGGCTATCACTGATGGCTTGCTCCAGTTGGCGAGTCAGACTGGCATTCTCTCTGGTCTTATCTTCAAGTCTCAACTGGGCGTCACAAAAAGGGACACATAACAGAGGGTCAGTTTTAGGAAGGAGCTACTTTTGATCAAAAAACGAATTTCTCATTTAAAGTTGTATTTCACTGGCACTGACTGAATGCAATGGTTGCATTCAAACAATGATAGATCTCTCCGCACACCTTCCCAAACTTCCTCACCACCACCACACCAAGGACTAAATCTTATGGCTCAAAGGCTTTTTCACACACCTCACCCAAGTTGTGGAATGCCCTACCATCTTCACTTAGTAACAGCTGCTACCCTAGACAAATTCAAATCCAACCTAAAATCCCACCTATTTCAACTTGCCTTCTCCTGATTTGTTTGTAATTTTCAGTTTTGTAAGATTTCTTCCAGTAATGTTTTGCGCTATAAGATTTACTTATTAACATTATTATTATTGGTATGTTTCTGTGATGTCTTCTTCAGTATTTCATTTCCTCTCTTCCAGCCTACGCTTTGATTTTCCTCCTTCGAAGGGCGGGACAAACCTTAATGAGAGGTGGGCAATCCTTGCGAAAAGCACCCTTAAGCATACCTGATTCTGATGAACTGTCTCCTCCCTCTTTGCTACGATGGAATGTAGCTCTTTGTTCTGGTCTTCCGTCTCTTGAAGCCTCCTAGAATGTGAAAACAAAAAATAGTATCATTTAGACTGGTGCCACCAGGGGTGTGACTGACAAACCACACTCAATTGTCATGCCATGTAGACATAAATCGACTTCATCTTTATTCACAGAGGTGAAGTAGGATGTTGTTAATATCTGACCTTTGCATGGATTCCATTCTGCCTGTTAAAGATCTGTTCTCATCCTGAGCTACGTGCCACTTCTCTCTCATTGTCTCAAGCTGCTCTGCCTGATGATCAACCTGGAATAAAAAATACAAACAAACATGGGAATTTATAAACACTTTAAAGGGTGTGTACAACATTGGTAAGAATGAAAATATAAATGCTCACAGATTTGCACATAACTCACATGGTATAAAGATGGTCATGGTGGAAAACTTCCATTGAAATAGTTTTGCTTGAAATGCCATAGTTTTTACGAAATGAGTAAACTAATAGTATTTATCCTGCAGGATAAATTCCGATGTTTGAATTTTTTTTTAAACACATAAGGTTTTTTTCCACTGTTTTCTCATGACTCCCAAGACCGATTTAGCTTAAACTTTCACAGGTTTGTTATTTCATGTATATGTTGGGTCACATCGAGTTTGGATACAGGTCTTTGGCAATTGACAATGTTGTACACATCCTTTAAACTCAACCCCTTTTTTTGCAATTTTGCAACATTTATTAAAAGTAATTGGTTTACTTCACATAAACCAGTTAAAATTAGGTTTTGAAAAACAATTGCGACCATTTTTCGATTTCATATTATATTTATTGTATCGGTCACCGGTGACCAATTTTACATAGGCTCGAGTTGACTGTACACTTATAATGCATTTTTTTCACTTAGCAGCACAAAACCAAATTTCTGTTTTATATTATTTTTTACAGACACTTTACAAGACAAAAATTGTTTTAAAAATCAACAAAAAACCCCATGTCTTGGTGTATGGTGATGATTATACAGAAATGAATGGTCTCTAAAGGGTAAAAGGTGTTGTACACGTTTGGTAATGACTCAAAACAAATATCAGCATAAAAACTTACTTGGTAACAAGCAACAGAGAGCTGTTGATAGTATAAAACATTGTAGGAAATGACTCCCTCTGAAGTAACATAGTTTTTGAGAAAGAGGTAATCTCTCACTAAAATATTAAAAGACTTCTTTCAAGAAGCCTTTTATTCCTATCTGAAAGCACACAAATTTGTACAACAAGGGTGTTTTTTCTTTCATCATTTTCCTACAATTTGATGACCAATTGAGCCCAAATTTTCACAGGCTTGTTATTTTATGCATATGTTGGGATACACCAAGTGAGAACACTGGTCTTTGACAATTACCAAACGTGTACAGGGCCTTTAAGGAACCCGACTCACAATGTCCATCTCCTTCATGGTTTCTTGTTCCCTGCGCGATCTATCTTGTTGGTGTTGCTCCAGCTGGAAGGATGCATCCAGAGCTTCACGTCGAGACTTACTCATCTGAATTCAGAAATCACAGAATCGTTACAAGAAATGACGAATTCAGAAATCACAGAATGATTACAAGAAATGACCCATCAAATCACGCGTCTATAGACCGTGCAGGTCTCGCGCGTATTCGAACATTTTTGGGACCACTTTGGTCCCACGCACATTGCTTTAACGCGTGAAGGAAACAAACTCATGCACTTCAAATACACACGAGACTTGCAGTCTATTACAGGATAAACATAATTTCAAGTAATAAATCTCATATTAATCAATTCCTATAGTTTGCAAAGTATCTATTTTTCTTGACAGCTGAAACAGAAGTAAGCATTATATTGTTTACAAATGCAGCATTAACCTATTTTCTAAAAAAAATGTAGGCACCAATCAAATGGAATTTCATGAGGTGGGGTCAGTTGAATTATTCGTCTTGAAGACTACATGGTTTAAATTGCATATTTTCACTTACGAAAGGAGCCACAGTCATGCTGCTCTATTCGATAAGGCACAAGAGCTGCAATATTTTATTGTAAAATAAAATCATTTTTTAATCTAAGTATCTCGTGGAGTTGAACATATAAAACAGAGTGTGGGTTCAAATCCCAGTCGTGACACTTGACCACATGCTTCGTCCTTCGGATGGGACGTTAAGCCGTAGGTCCCGTGTGTTGTGTAATGCACGTAAAAGAACCCAGTGCACTTATCGAAAAGAGAAGGGGTTCACCCCGGTGTTCCTGGTTTGATCGGCAGCATATTGCGCCACAGCACCTTGTAAACCATTACATGGTGCTATGTTAAGGACTTGGTCTCATACTTCAAAAACGTAGCTCCACAATACCTTGCAAGAAAATAATGAACGTTAAAAGCGCCTTGAGCGTCACTGAGTGACGGATATGTGCGCTATATAAGAAGCCACTATTATTTATTATTATTATTTGTTATCTTAAAGTGGGGCTCCAAGGCCAAATTGAGTTTTGTGATGCACTAACTTTCCAATAGAGAGAGTCCTCATAAAAGTGGGGAAAAAGTTACAAGTCTCTAACATCATGTTAAAATGGTGTAAAATATCATTTTATTTGATACTCTTTCAGAGCGAAATTTAAAACATTACGCCAACAGCAGCAAAAACAAATGGGTCTGTACATTCCAAAGAGGAATTTCTGCACAAGTCATACGCCCAAATTGAATCCCCTTTTGATTGAACATCATCAAAATTTAAGGAATGAACTGAAAATTCACTGTACAAAAATGTACATCCCATATTTTGAAATGTGACGTCATTGAGCGTTTTAAGATTTTAACAAAAATTGCACTTGAAGGGTATGAAACAAAGTGACATTTTACAACATTTTAACGTGAATGTTGGAGACCTAAATTTTCCCCCATGTTCATAAGGACTCGATCCCAGAAATGAATTTGACCTTGGAGCCCCTCTTTGAAGAATAAATCAATGGGCAATATTGCTTGCATTGGAAGTAAAGTAAGCATCAAAGCACCAGGATTTGCACCACAGCAAAGAAATAGTTGCAATCATAAAGTAAAATATCACCCGTGCCACCAAGCGAATTGCAAAACTTAAAATCGGAAAAGCGTGAGCTTAAAAACTTGACAGAGTTTGATGAAACGTACCCTCAAACTGGACCTAGGAAAGGAGGAGTTCTATATAAATAGAAAGGAATGGAATATCAATTACTTTTTTTTGTTTTTTGTTTGCCCTTCACCAGTGCAGTTATGAAATCAGCGATTGATCAGCGTTTTCAGTGTCCTGAGAGTGAAATATCACATGCAGCTAGAGTGAGATTCTATTACCCCTCAACCTTCTAATGGTCCGAAGCACCAAACTGCTCCCTCAGTGACCCAGCATAAAGTGGGAGGTACCACTTTCCATGGAAGGTAACATAATTCAATGAAATTGACAATACTTTATGTTGCATTATGAACACATTTCTTTTCCATGTTTTTAAAAAAATGCAGTCTCTAACCTCACGTTAGAATGGTGTAAAATGCCAGTGTGTTTGAAACCTTTCACGTGCAATTTAATTTTGTCAAAATCCAAAAACAATCGATGAGTTCACATTTCAAATGGTCTGTACATTTTTCTACAAAGAATTTTTAGTTCATTCCTGAATTTTGATGATATTTGGTCTTCGGAAAAAAGTAGGGCCTGAACAATTTTATCAAGTACAAGAACTGACCTACATGTACACATGGTGTAGGCTCTAAAAGACTTTTAAGGACTTATAATAACAATTTGTCTGATTTTTCCAAAGGCGACAAAATCGGAAAAAAAGACTAAAGTAGGAAGAATATCATGCCTGTGATATTCAATCAAAATAGCCTTTTTTGAGAATTTGAGCTTTTGACTAGCACAAAAATTCCTCTTTGGAATATGAGACCCATTTCTTTTTGCTGTCCGATGACTTTATGTTTCAATTTTTTCTGAAAGGGTATAAAATAAAATGGCATTTTACACCATTTTAATGTGAGGTTTAGAGACTTGTAATTTTTTCCCCACTTTCATGAGGACTCTATCTACTGGAAAATGAGTGCATCACAAAACTCATTTTGACCTTGTAGCACCTCTTTAAAGAATGTTTATCACACAATCAATAAAAGACAATACATCTTACCGCATACACACAGAATACAACTAAGAACAGATATCAGCAATTTGTCCATATGAAACAAAAATTCATGAACGAAAAGTTTAAGTCTGCACCATGTTAAAGAAAGATGCAAATTTCTCACTCGGCAAAACTCACCTGGGACTTGTACTCGCCAACCAACGACTCGTACTCATGGATACTCGTCCTTAGTTGCTCTACCTCGCTCGTTGCAAAGGTTAATTTGTCCTGAACCGTGTTGAGTGTTGCCTGATGGAGATAATAATTTTAAAAAAATTAAAATTTGTTTATTATGAGATATCGCCCAACTCACAAGGCCGGACGGCCACTTCAAGGTGAGGGCTACACTTATACTGTCACCAGGGGCACGTTGCCACCTACTCCTGGGGCTGAAACAAGGATGTAGGCATGGGTATCGTCCACTAGGAGCCTGGCTGGTAGAGCAGAATGCACTACCTTCCCAACTTTTACAAAGCAATTATGGTTAAGTGCCTTGCTCAAGGGCACAAGTGTCACGACTGGGATTCAAACCCACACTCTGCTGCTGACAACACCAGAGCTTGGGCCTGGTGAACTAGACCAATCAGCCACGACACGCCTTTTCCTAGGGTTGCAAAACGCTCAGAGCATGACAAAGAAAAAACAACAATGGGAATATTATCAGAAACCAAGTGGAAAAACCACTGCCAGTCCCAGCCTGCAGCACTCAGACAAGAGGAGAGAGTCCAGCTAACGCTAGGCTCTCTATGACGTGTACATGCAGGCCAAGCCGGGCAAAGAATTACATATTAAACAAGTATGTTTTTTAGTGACCCTTTGAACTTGGCCACGGAGCTAGAATTTTTGATGGGAGTGTGGAATGGAATCCTAGGGCCTGCAATTGCAAAATGCTCTGTCTCCAGATTTTCTGGGTCAAATTCCACATAGATTTGGATGTAAATTTAAAAGTTTATCAAGAAAAAACCTGACAAAGGTGAAAAGATAAAGCATCTTATCTTTCCTCAGACCAAACGTTAACAAGTTCTAAGTTAGTAAATCTAGAGGGTTTCCCCCCGTAAAGACAACAAACCTTAAGTCTATCATTTTCCAGTTTGAGGGCAGTCCTCTCTGTTGACTTGTTGTGTAATTTATGCTGTATCTCATCTGCAGCAACTCTAGAGCTCATCTCAACTTCCTTCAGCTTGTCTTCTAACTCCTCTATTCCCCTGAATTTTATCAGAGCAAGGACAGAGCGGACTTAACAAATCTTGAATACATTCGGAAAGATCTAATAAATTGTTGTCAATAAATTTGCAATGCCACTAAACAAATCTTACCATAAGGCCAACGGGAGCTTATTATACGAATACAATTTAAAGATGCCAGGGGTTGATTTAAAAAAACTCTTCTTAACTTAGGACTAGTCCTAGGAAATGCTAAGAGATAAGACTAGTATTAAGTTAAGACCAGTTACTGGTCCTAACTTCAGATAAGACTGGTCTGTTTAGGGCCGATTTGATCCCAAAATTCAGATTAAAATTTCAAATTAGCTATTTTTATAGACTCAAGAAAGTTATAAGCTTTCATTTAAGATATTCAACGAAAAATCTGCCAGTGATAAATGGTAGTTAATAATAAAACTAAAAACGAATTATTTTCAGGATCCCAACATTATCTCCCGCCCTGTCATTCTAAACAATTTTGCATATTACATGCGCAATGTCCGTGGCATGTGCAATCGTTTTGGTATGTTAATCATTTTGAAACAGCCTCATCTGTCAAAATACGATCAGGAATTTTTTTAATTAATTTTTGTTTTCCCTGAAAACTTAGGTCCCTGCAACTTAAAGATAAATATGTCAGGGTTCAAGTGAACAATGGTAATTAAAAATCTAACTTTGAAGGATCCAGTATTTATTTCCTCACCGTGAGAGAGTAGCATTCTGAGATTCGAGTTGGACCTTCTCTCTCATGGACTTCTCCGCTCTGGCTTTCCACTGGTCAACAACCATTGCAGTGTCTGCAAGCAGCGTCTCCTTCTCCAACAGCTGCATGTTCATTTTATCCACTGCGTCCTCGCTGCGCGTCGCTCGGTCTTTCTGCACTCTGTTATTTTTTTTAAGGGCGACAAAGGATTGTAGAAAAGGCAAATAAATTAGTCAGACTTACTCAATATGGACCTTCAAAGACATCTCAACTCATCCATTACCAAAAAGCTAGTGCATGAGCTGGCATGATTTATCAGTAATATTGTTACTGTCTTTATGGAAAATGACCAATGTATGGTAACCTTTGTGGCATGTCTTAGCCGAGCGGTTAAGAGTACTAGATTCAAGTTCTGGTGTTTCTGATCAGCCGAGTGTGGGTTCGAGTCCCGGTCGTGACACTTTGTCCTTAAGCAAGACACTTAACCATTATTGTTTTGTTTTTCGGATGGGACGTAAAAGCCGTAGGTCCTGTGTGTTGTGTAATGCACATAAAAGAACCCAGTTACACTTATCAATAACAGAAGGGGTTTGTCCCCGATGTTTCTGGCAGTGGCTGCTGAATGCGCCGCAGTACCTTGTAAACCCTTATAAGGTGCTACAAAAATTTGTTCTCATAATTCAATTTTTTTTTCAAAAACCTGTTTTAAAATGTACATGTTTGTTCAGGCGCCTTGGGTACCTCGTTGGCAGATAAGTGCACTATATAAGACTATATAATATTATTATATTAACCTTATGGTGGCACTCTTTACTCTGAATTCCTTTATATTGGCGTCCAGGTATTTTGATTGACCATGCTTAACCCTTTAGAGACCACAGCAGCCACAAGCGGCTTGTACCAAACCACCCATAGCAGCTGCAAACGGCCGCAAGGTTTGACCTACTTCCATTCACATAAAGAGGTCAAAGTAAAGGTCATGTCCGGAAATGAAATTTTATAATGTAGTATGTGAAACATAGTATCCCAATTTCTAAACACAAAACTAAATTTTTTGTTTCATGTTACTTCTGTTGATATTTTTACTGACAAAATTTTGTTTAAAAAAAGAACAATATTAGCAATGTCTGGGCGTTTTGTGATGATTATACAGAAATGAATAGTCTTGTGAGGGTTAAATGGCCCCAGCAAGACGAGTGCAACGACAACCACCTTCACGGATTAATAACAAACTATATGACCCCTGACCTTGTGGCTCTCTTCAGTGCCTCTTTATCAGAGGAGGCCTTCTCCTTTGCTGCAGCCAGCAATCCCTGCGCGTGATCCACCTCAATCTGTTGTTGTTCTAGCTGGTTCTCCATTTTGCGGAGCTGCACAGCCATTCGGTTGCAGTCGCCCTCCCTCTTGCGGAGCTGGTTTTGGAGGTGCCCTCGTGTGGCGGAAACGGAGGTTTGGAGGTCGGTCATGGATTGCAGTTGCTCTCTCTCCGACACTAGAGAATCCTTAAAGAAGAATTTCAAAGTACAACATTTATGTATTTGCCTATCAATATACTGGAGGGGCGGCGGGGCTTGAACTTCAATCTGTATCTTTTCTTAATAGATTTTAGATACAAAAAAATAGTTAATGGCCTGACGTTTCGACCCTAGCAGAGTCTTTCTCGTTAGCCTTTGAGTAAGACTCTGCGTGGGACGAAACGCCAGAACATTAACTTTTTTTTCCATTTCTACAATTTAGGTCCTTTTGAGGTAACTATAAACAAATAGTAAACTTGCAGGTACAACCATGTGTAAAATCTATTTTGTGGGAGTGTTGTCTCTGAAAAGAGCCGGTGTGGTCTCGTTTTCGAACAGTATACTCTGCTCGTCTTCAGAAGAGGTCCTTTTGGTTGGTTAGCAGTTTGCAACAGCTAATTCTGTTTTCTTTACATAAAACAAGAGAGTTTGGAGTTCACTTAGGAATTTCTTCACGATTGCTGACATAAAAAACTTGCTGCCTATTTAACCCCCCCCCAAAAAAAAGTAAAAGTAAAGTAAAGTCTGTCCTGAGCCAATATGGCTCTTCAGGCCGGTGTTTATATCCGGTTTCCTTGGCATTAAGTGACTGAGAATATTTCTATTCCCCATGGCAGGATGCCAGTCCATCACAGGTTACTCCCTAGCTTTTTGCCGGTAACCATTTCAACTCTTGGTTGGAGAAAAGCAATTATGCTAAAGTGACTTGCTCAACTAAGAGAGGTTTGCGGTAACACCATGTGAATATCTCTTTTGAGTAGAGTTGGTTCTGAACAGAACCGGTGGTTAACGACTCAACGTTTCGATCAGTATGCTCTGATCGTCTTCAGGAGAAGTCTTCTGTATGCTCTGATTGTCTTGACTTGCTCAAGGAAACAAGTGTCGCGGCTGACCAAGCCACAGCAAAAGGCAAATCAGAATTGCAATGTTATTTTAAATAAGACTTGAAGGTTTGCATGGTGGAAAAACAATAACATAAGAAAATTGTGTTATCACCATGTGGTGTTAACTCATGGTGTTACCGCAAAATTCTTATGTTAATATTATTTTACAGCAATGGAATCATTGATGATGCACAGTACCTTTAACATTTGAACTTCTTGGCCTTTCTCCAGGGCTAGCATGCGGAGGCGTTGATTGTCCGCGTCTGATTGGGTGAGCTTACGTAGAAGTACGTCGCGCTGTTCTTGTGTCTGGTCACGTCTTGCCTTTAACAGAGGTAAACCATTTACAATATCTTTCTTACAAAATCAAACAGTTGCATGAACACAATACTTTACAAGATTTTCTGTTCATGTCTTTACTTCTCTTTTATTTCATATTGAACAACACTACCTTATGAAACTGTAAACATACTACAGAACTTAATAACATAGGGTGCAAAATTATTATGGATAATTTTCCAGGGGCCAATTTCATAGCGCTGCTTAACGGTAAGCAAATTTTCCTGCTAACTATAGCAGAACAATTTGCTAAAGCGTAAGCGTATTTCACAGGTTAGCAAGAAAATTAGCCGGACAGCTTGCACATTCACCATGGATTAGCATTGTTATGTTATTAACTTTCATACAGTAAGCACCGGAAGTTCAGCATACCTTTTCGTGTGCATACGGGTTAGCAGCGCTATGAAATGGAAACTTGTACAGTCAGCAAAAAATCGGCCGTTAAGCAGCGCTATGAAATTGGCCCAAGAAGAAGCATTTGAAACTTTGCATGGTGAAGATACAATCAAGTGAGGTTTGCGTTGCGACACCATGTAATAAATCTCTTTATGAGCTTTTGCAGTTCTGAGAACCACTGGTTCTTCTCAGAACTAACAAAGCTCATGAAGAGAGATTTATTACAGGGTGTCTCCGCAAACCTCAACTGAAAGTCTCCAGGAGTTTTAGTTTTGTAATCCCAACACTCAATGTATGAAAGTATTTTCCGAATCATTCCCAAAAATTGTGATTAGACACCTCTGATTTGTGCTGGTCCCGTAGCATTTGTCTTAGTGTTGAGTTTGTCCGCTCAAAATCCTCCAGTTTCTGCAAAAGTAACTCTCGCTGCTTCCCAAGGATTTTACTGTCATGTGATGACATCCGCTTCTCCTGAAAACAAAATCAGTTTATTCAAGCTTTGAGTGGTCTCTGTAGAAGGTTGAAAATGGAAGCATTGAATAACATTCTTCCTACATGCCCATTTTCAGGTATCCATGCTTTTATATCTTTATTGATTTATTTGATTACACATTAAACAGCACAATTAGCGCCAATAACAGGATCATTAGGAAACAAGAAGAAATGCTCAGTTTTAGATGTGGAAAGAAAACTCCAATGGGGGAAAACCCACGCAATCAGGTAGGGACTGAAAACCCAATCCACATGCAAGGCTCCGGTCTGAGGTGGGATTCGAACCGAGTCCACAGAGGTGAAAGGCAGAGAAAGAAACCACTTAGCCAACGTGATCCCCAAGTAGTAGAGAGAGCAGTAGAGAATTGGTGGTTACAAAATACATTAAGTTATCTTAAATTCTAGTACTATCGCGATGTACACAACGTCATTAAAAAAACAGTTTGAGGTAAATGTTGATTTAGTGAAAACTTAAATGACAGTAAGACTACCTCTCTCAGTTTGTATACAGCATCCCTGAGTTGAGTGACCTGTTTGGAAGCTGCTTCTGCATCTAACTCCACCTCAACAAGCTTCTTGAGCAGATTTTCTCGCTCTGTGCCAACCACTACTCTCTCCGCCCTACATGTACAAAGAAGACAGCAAAGGTAACAACAATTTGTACTCGATATTGGAACTTTTCAGGGCATGTATTTGTGCGATTACAGTCACCATTATCTGCCTGTAGGGTTAGTGCAAAATTTCTGCACTAGCTGCGTAAAAAGCAGAGAATGCATATAACGTAGTGTATGCACGCCAGGGATAAAAGTTAACACTGCACCGCAGACCTGAGGCCTGTGATTTAAGAGATGGGGCCAGTACACTTACGACCGGACAAGTCTGACCGTGTTGTGTTATTCAATGCCTCACTAAGTATCAATGAAACAAAATTAGGTTCAAATGTTTCAATTCTGTCGAGTATCAAAGAATACTTACCCAGTAATACAAATGAGATAAATGTTCTCTTCAATTAGTGCTTAACAGTGTTAAACTGTGTACATAGCTTTTTTTATTCACATCATTTTGGTTCTACTCTTGTAAAATATTTTCTGATCCAGTACAAACTTTGAGCAACAAGTCTACTCTTGTGGATTTGTTATCCCAAAATCGAGCCCAGGACGCTCACAACAAAAAATTACTTGCTAACCTGTAAAATTTGTTTACGTTAGGCATGGATATTTCTGCTACCGTACTTGCCAAGTTTTTGCTTACGAAATGCAGGGCCATGAAAATGTGCAAGATCACCTTCGAGGAGGTCTGCCACTGTAATTTTTTCTTGCCCCAAAAATCTTTTGCTTTTGGATGCTTATTACTTGAAAGAGTACTCCTTCCCCAATAATTTCCAGCAGTAGATGGACGATTTGGACGTAAAAACGGAGACTGGTATTTAAGGATTGGGATTCTTTCTCGCCGATTCAACTTCTGAAGACCATTAACCTAGAGTCTCAATCTCCATGCACCTTCTTGTACAGAACCAATTTTGTCATTAAATGTTTTGGATGTTGACAAATTTTGCCCTGGAAGGTTATTAATTACAATGGCAATTTACGCCATTTTAACACGATGTTAGAGACTTGTAATTTTGTCCCCCAACTCATATGAGGACTCTATCTATTGGAAAATGAGGACATCACAAAAATGAATTTGGACATTTCCCTTCCTTTTTAATAAAATTATTCTTCACAACTTACCTTGAGAACTCTGTATCATACTTGAGTTTGTCCACGGAGCGTCTCAGATGCTCATTCTCTTGTTCTGTCATCTTCAATTCCTCCCGGTAGTCCAGTAACTCTTCTTCCTGGTTCTCAAGAAGTCGTCTGGAAATATCAAGGTCTTCTTTAGCTTTTTCTGCTTCACGCTTTTTGCGCTGTAGCTGCCTCTATGTGGATGAAGACAAAACAAGGAACGTCAATAAAGCAAAGTATTTTGTATGAAACTACATTTTCTTTCAATCAATAAATTGCACCCATTGATAATAAACCAATCAAAAGTGAGTTTTAAGTTTTCAAACTAATTTTGCGTGAACTTCTGACAAACTTAGCCCAATTTCATGGCTCTGTTTACTATAAGCAAAGAATCGGCGCTTAGGGAGGAGGAAATTCTGCGCTTACGTCAAGCGTATTTCACAGGTCAGCAGGGAATTTCTGCTTGTACGCAGTCCACGTACTAAGCATTCTTCGCTTATACAGCTAGCGCAGAAATTCGGCGCTTGCCCTGTAGTAAGCGAAGAATGGTGATCGCAAGCGCAGAATTCGGCAGTAAGCAGCGCCATGAAATTTGACCCAGATCTCCATAAAAGTCCACATTGTAAACACATACATACAATACAAATAAGCCCAGCGCAATAAACGTGTTGTACCTCAGCCTTCAAAGATCCCACCTCGGTCATGAGACTGTCAATCTTCTTCTCATAATTACTGAATTTATTGTCGTTATAATCCTCGTCGAGATCTTCCATTCTCATTGTGGCATGTACTGTGTCTCTTTCTTGTGGGTTGATGTCCAACATGTGGCTTGCTCCCTGTAGAGTGTGAGAAACAGAAATTACAAGAAGTTTGTGATAAATAAATAAAAATAAAAACAACTTTTGTATATTTACAGGTTTTTGTACAAACTATGGAAATTGGTTCTGATCAACAGGAACATAGTGTTATTCATAGGGGTGTCTGGGTGTCTTTTGGACACCCTGTTTTATTTGGACACACTGTTATATCTGTCATTTACATGTAAATGTATTGTAAGTGAACAATTTGGAAACCCAGTTTTTAAATTTCCAGCAAATTTGGACACCCTGTTACCAAATCCTGGCTGAAACCTTGAATAGAAAAAGTTTCTTTTACAATAAGGAGAGATAATTTTGTTCAACACTTTGTTACCACCCTGAAAAAATTACTACGATTGTAAAGTAGGAACTCACCTGCCAAGAGAATTTTTTTCCTTTAGTTGACCTTCCTGGGGCTGGGACCCAAGGTTCCTTTGATGAGGAGGTGGGTCGGAGGTTACCGAGACCAAAACTGCGATTGGTCTGAGCCTTGGTGTCTTTCAACTTTTCCTTAAAGTAAATAATCAAAAAAACAGATATTAAAAATGCAAATTTCCCATTGATTTTTTGTATACTTCTACTTCTATGGGGGTTCTCATCAAAGCCTGTTCAGCATCTAGATAAGGGACTGATGTGTGTAGTTGCGATAATCAAAACCCTCCGTCCTCCTGATGGTTGCAGACTGGAGGGTTACGAGACAACCCCTGTAACAAATATACATACAAGTGCAATTTCGAGCATTTTTTGTCAGAATAGTGACCAGATTTGACAATTTTTACTACTTTCAAAAATCATGACACACATTCTAAGAGAACGGATTTGTTCTTCAATGTGTAATGAATCAATTTAGAACACTAAAAACATCATCAAGAAAAAATGTTGAAGAAAAAAAAAATTACCAGAGACTGACCGAAATTTTGACATTCACAGTATATTTATAAATTATAAGGAGCAATTTACAGATTGATCGCGCAATTTGGAATGTCGATCCGACAAACAAGCTGCGCAACCTGCGGATTGTACAAATCTGTTAAATACAATAAACTGCGCGCGCACAGACGAGTGCCACGCCTACCACACAGCGGTTTGGTTTAGCTGATTAATTGTTGAGATTTAGGAAGTGCGGTTCATGGACAATTCGGTCGATTGATTTGGTGCAAGTAAAACAAAAACAACTTCTTTGTATTAATTGACGTGGATTGTCTCCTTGAACAGCTCCACTGTGGGCAGCTCAATGGCTTTCTGAGGAAGTGCATCCAAGTCTCTCAATGTCCTCGGCCAGAAGCTGTGTTTGTAAATGTCTGTTGATGAGTTCAGTCACATGAAGCGATGCTGTCGACTATTTTGTGTTGTTCTAGTTCTAGGGTGGATGTAGTCTGGTATGGGATCAGGGCTCGAAATTTACACTCGACCGCAGGCCCGAGGCAAGTGTTTTTAGCATAGGGCCAGTAAACTCAAGACCTGACAAGTCCAGCGGTCTTATGTTTTTGAATAATATTATACCTCACATCATCTTAAATTTGACAAATTATGTTCAAATGTTGACTTTGAGTCGTTAATTATCTTTCAATTCTGTTCAGTAACGACTATTACCTACAAGACAAATTAGGTAAATATTCTCTTTAGTGCTTTTTCAAACAAAAAAAGTTGAGTCTGGTCTTGCGACAAATTTTCTGGTCCAGTACAAGTTTCAAGCTTCAAGCCCTTCAGACTTGTGGATATTTTCCCAAAATTCGAGCCCTGGCAGGAATGAGATGAGGTTGTTTGTGATTTCGAAGAGCATGCTCAATCAAAGAAATTTGAGACACAAATAATAATGGAGAAAATGGTCGTTAAAGTAATTGTATCAGATCATGACTACCTCAACAGCTCTAGCAGTTGCCGATTTCTTAAGCGCTCCTTTCTTAATATGAACGTGAACCGGTGTAACTTCATCAACGTGAACATGAAGAGGAGGTGAGGCTTGGCCACGCCCCTTGTCTATTGTCATCCTCACAAATTGTCAAGCTGCCAGACAAGAAAGGGAGAAAATTTAAAAGAATAAAATATTATTTGGTCAGATGTTTACCCCTTAATTTAATACTTTTTCACAATCCTTTAAATTCTTAAAGACAATCAGTTTTTATGTTTTAAACCATGGCATGCATCCATCAATGATCAACTCACTTCATTCAACTTAATTTTTTTGTTTTAATAAGTTAGTTGAATAATTCATTTCATTTAATTTTCATGACTTTGTTCAGCATGTATGAGAGATATATACTGTGGAATTGAACCTCCTTTAAAATAAAAAACCCCAAATCAACCCAAAGAAAAAGAATGGAATATACTTTTGTCAACCTTTTTATCTCGAAAGGTTACTGTCGGAAATATACGTAAAGTGGCAGCGTACTCTACACACAGTCGTACATGGGCAGACGACATAACATATTAAGCGTTTATTTTGAAATAAACATGACTTACTCTGTGCATGGTTAATGCCAAGTAAATAAATAGTAAATAAACACAACTCTGGGATTATTAATTATACATGACAGATTGGATAAAACAAGAAACGCACCTGTTTTGATGATTTTTCTACGTGTTGCAAGAAGCGGACGCCTCACCGATTGAAAAAAATTACATTTGTTGTTGTTTACAAAAGAAAGCGTGACGCCACGCTCAAACGAGCTCTGCCATTGGTCAGGATTTTTCCCCAGGGGTGAACAGAGTTCATGCTCGATATTCAAAGTTCGTTGTACCATGCGCCATGCACTGCACTGCCACTCATGAGGATGAAGTCAGTCACTTCGTACTTGCACGGTCACTGAAAAATTTTGGCATTCATTTTGCCCTGAAAGTTAATTAATAACATGAGCCGAATGGGGATTGTTAGGTCGTGGATGATTGGAGTGTGGAAGGTAGGTGGTGCCGGGGGGGGTGGCGAAGCAGGTAGTTTCTTACCAAAACTATTCGACCCAGACAGTTCATAAACTTCGTATAGGGCCTTCAAGTCGGTTTTGTTTATTAACTATCAACATTTTAGAGTCAAATCTGCCAAAAACCCAGAACTAGCATCAACAAAAAATAATAAAACAGAGTTATTGTTGGTGTGTAGTGTTGTGTTGTCAATATTAGGGCCCACCAAATACATGTGTTTTTCGTGTGAAAAAAACCCAACAATTTGTGTCTCTACTAGAGATAAACGTATATTTACAAAGAAAGAAGAAAATAAACATGTTAAGCAGTCAAAGTTATGATGCTTTATTGTCGAACTTATATATCGTACGTTTGGTAATTACTCAAAACAAATATTAGCATAAAAACTTACTGGTAACAATTAGCAACGGAGAGCTGTTGATAGTATAAAACATTGTAGGAAACGACTCCCTCTGAAGTAACGTAGATTTTGAGAAAGAGGTAATTTTTCACTAAAATAATAAAAACGTCTTGCAAGAAGTTTTTATTCCTATCTGATAGCACACAAATTTGTACAACAAGGGTATTTTTTCTTTCATCATTTTCTTGCAACTTCGATGACCAATTGAGCCCCAATTTTCACAGGCTTGTCATTTTATGAATGTGTTGGGATACACAAAGTGAGAACACTGGTCTTTGACAATTTCCAAACGTGTTCAGTGCCTTTAGTACATAAATATAAAGAGAAGGGACGATTATTCATGGACAGATTGTTAAGATATTTAAGCCCTCCCTAGAGCGTGGCACTTTATTTTCTGACCGAACTTTGACAGATGATGCTGTTTCATCAAAACGAAAAACATATAACAACAACTTTTGCATATGCCACGGACAATGCACAAAATACAAGTATTATGCAAAATTGTTTGTCCATGGCTGGATGGATGTGAGATAATATTGGCGGAATCCCGACAACAATTCATTTTCATAGCTTTTAATTAACTACCACTTCATTGCCAGAGTTGTCGAGCGTACGTTTTTAAAGGGAAGGTATGCGTTTGGTAATCGCTCTGAAAATGAATTGCAATAAAAACTTACTTGGTTATAGTACAGCAGCTTTGGATAGTATAATGCATTTTGAGAAACTTTTCACTTCGAAGTACTGCGGTAATGGAAAAAGATATCACCAATTCTATCCCCAAAAATTTGAATCTGAGAAGCGTTACGGCCGTAATGCTTCTCCAGCAGATTGTGTATTCCAATTACAGATTATTCTTCCTGCTTGGACAAACCTCAATATCTCAAAAACGCTACCAACTTTTGAAATGAAATTTTCACAGGTTAGTTTTATGGTATATATCTACAACTAGCCTATTTAGGATTGAAACAGACAGTGGGTTCCAATTATCCTTTAATGATGAAAGTTTCCTTCTCGATTCTGATAAAAATAGCAACATTTTTTGGTCATAGGCCAAAAATCGGCAAAACAAGCAAACGTAACCATTATGGTCCATTCTGCGTATTGGTATTGGTTTGGTTTGGTTTATTTACATTTCATTCGTGGCCACAGGCCAAACTGCTAAGAATGTTACAATAATATCAAAAAACTTTATAATACCGGTACATATAGGCCACGACAAAATCAGTTTGTCTGGGTATATCAAAAAATCTTTATAGAGCGCCATGCAACTTGTTTGTCTCTAGCAAAATTTGCTGTAATAATGACAAATATATACAAAAATAAATAAATAATTTATATAACTAAACAAATAACAAGCTTAAAAACTAAATAACTAAATAATCAAAAAGTTTAAAGGAACACGTTGCCTTAAAATCTCAAGAAATTTTGCTGTTTGGAAGTGTTCCATATCCTTATTAAGAGTTGTTCGTGCAATAACATGCCTTTAATGTGTTATAATTAGTGAATGGTGATTAAAAACCCCAAACATTGCCATCTGACCCCGAGATCTGCCCCGCGAAACGTATACGTATTTCCAGCCGTAAATACCACCGTCCATGTAATGGGCAAAATGCGCGACGAACAGTCGTTACGCTAGTGCCGTAGTCAGTGGCCTGGTAAACCAGTCAGATCTCCTTGCTCTATGGTCAGATGAAAACCGGGTAATAATCTCATTTTCTAACTCGCTCGCAACTTGTAAACCGAGCTAAAGCTAGCTCAGTATTGGGTCCAAAATATCCAGCCAGGTATTTGCGGAACGGCCAGCCGCATATTCAGAATATTAGAACACATGCAGTACAGGGAGGAGACAAACTATCACATTTGGTTCACCTCCCTGTACTGCATGTGTTCTAATCGCCGGCTGGCTATATCGGGCCCAATACTGTGCTAGATTCAGCTCGGTGTTGGATATTTATTGGAATACAATAAACAGATGGTAATCGTTACATTTTTAATAAAATAATTGCTCAGTCGTAGTTCAACAGCTGCGACTGGAAATAAGACTAATAGAATTTGTCCGCCATTTATGGGAGTCAAAATCTTGACTCCCATAAATGGCGGAGCGTTTTGTTTCGCGAAAGTGAGCAAAAGCGAAGCATTTCTAAGGCACGTTTGTGTGGATAATTATATTCTACTTTTTAAACATCCTTCCGACCGTGCTCATTATACATCAAACGCTTGTTATAGCCCAAAAGCGCCCAACAGCGCCCAACCCGAAGGCAACGTGTCCCTTTAATAACTAAATAATTAACTAACTAACTAACTAACTAACTAACTTACTAACTAAATAAATCAGTCAGTCAGTCAGCCGACCAGTCAGTCAACCAATAAATAAAATAAAACAATGAATAGAATACAAAATAGAAACAATGCTGTTTCTTTGTATAATACGCTTAAAATTGCTTGTTGTTATTAAGTTGCGCTTTATTAGTTTCAAAGCAATATTTAAAATGAAAAGTTTGAAATAGGCCTATTTGTTATTAATTTTGTATGTTGGTACCAAGTTTAATTATGTTCTTTATCTATTTCCCTTTCGCTGTGCGTTGAAGGAAAAAAAACTTGACTTCTGCTTCTATTCTAAGATAAAGTTCGGTCTAATCCACGTGTAACATTACAAATCAGACAAAACTATATCATTCATTTGAACCAGCATCCGAAAGAAAATATTATCTGGGTTTGGTCCAAATTATTGAATAAGACTCATTCTACTCCGACACTAACGCACCCAAATTGTATGGTTAAAAATCAAACACCAATTACATCTTTCTACAAAACTGGCATACACATGATATATATATATATATTGTTTTTGCTGAATTCACAAATTAAAAATTCAATATTGTAGTATTACTGGATGTTTAGAAATCCGTTTTTTCTATTCACAGAGTATGTATTATTTGTTTGACCTCCAAGTCAGATTGTCTTATAAAAAATATAAACGGTATAACAAGAGCGCAGGAAAATCAGCGCTTAAATCAGAAAAAAGCAAACATATACTACAGTTTTAATTTGGCAATAGTGCCCCCCCCCCCAGAACAAATGGTGCAACCCCTTGTGCCCCCTTTAATATTTACCTTATTTTTGCCACTGGAACTGGAAGAAGTTGGTCTTGAAATTCTTGAAATAAATATGTTGTGTATACATACATTTATTACAATAAGAAAAACAAAAACAAACAACTTATCAACCCTAAACATTGACAGGAAACATCGCGTTGTCAACCTGTTCATCTTGATTTCCTTCCATGTCAAGTTGATCTACTCCTCTCCTGACCAAATCAGGAACCTGCTCTTCCAACCCTAGGGGGTTGTTAGGCAAGGAATCCCAAAGCAGTTTCCAAAACTGATCTTGGTCATCCTCCCTCTGCGGACCTCGGCCGTCCAAGACGGCATTGGGCCATGTTATGTAGGAGAGAGTACGGAGCACGGTCTGAAGGTCTTCGGAGAGGTTTTCCGGGTTACCAAGATCCTCAAAGATGACCGGGATGATGTCCATCTGACGGCGAAGCATCTGAAGAAGAGCTGCTTGGAATTCATATCGACACCACTCACTCTCAACAAAGCCAGGGGTCAGAAGGAGAAGCGTCTTGCGGCTTCGACGAACTGCATCTGTGATGTTGTCAATGATACCTGGTAGAAACAAGACAGAATGTATTTGCACATCTCCAAATGTCAACAGCTTGGTTTCTTAGCATCATGCTTATTTAAGAAATGATGCTTTTAAGAGAACTTGGTTCTATACTCACTTCTCCCTGGTAAGAAGAATCGAAAATGGACACAGACACGGTAACCATCTTGCTCTAATCTCGGAATGAGCTCTCGGACAACATATTCCTCATCAGGAGTTCCACTCTTGTACGAGATGAAGACGTCAAAGTCTTTGTCTTTGTCATCTGAATCGGACAAATTATAACAACAACAAAACCCAGATGATGTGGACTGGTTTACGACCAACTTCGCTAGAACTCAGAGATTCAACATGTGCTTGAATGCAGTATCAAGCATCACGAGGTTTACCTAAAAAACAAACTTCTACTTTGGGTGAAAATGCAGTTTACTACCACTGGCTTTCAGTACTCCAAAGATTTCAGGACTTTCATACTTTTGAGTATTTACGTTTTAGCTATAAAACTATCAATGTTAATTATTTTTCGGACAAACTGATCTCTTACTTAAACTCTTGCCAGTCTTTGCAGACCACCAGAGGACAAATTCTTTGCGGAAATGATAAGCAAGAACACTTGAGACGACCACCATCAAGAGGCACATTCCTCCCAAGACGGAGAATGCTGTAGTTGCAGTCGGTGTGAAGCCATTCTCTTAAAATAAAAACAAAAGGCAATACTGATAAAGATCAACACTATAGAAGAACATTCAGAACAACAGCAACTCGGAAGGGGATATGATAATAATAGTAATATCAACTCTTATAAAGCGCAATTCCAAAGAATGATCATTGTGCTTCAAACAGTATTATACCCCTGATCACTGGGCCATTATATTTCATTGACCATCTCAACTCCCTGAGGGAGTATACAGCCTGTGCTGCCAAGTATGTAGCGCACTAAAGCTAAACCAATCACAAGAACCATCCCTGCCCTCATACAGATACCCATTTACCCCTGGGTGATGAGAAGCAATTATAGTTAAGTGTCTTGCTCAAGGACACGAGTGTCATGACCGGGATTCGAACCCACACCCTGATGACTCATCAACCAGAACTTGAGTCCGACGCACTAAACCGCTCGACCACGACACGCCAATGAGAAGATTATCAAGGAATGCTATTGTGACGTTGAGGCATTGACCTTCGCTCAAATCCTCACCTGTGACTTTCATCCTCACTGTATCATTTGTCTCACCAATCTCATTCCCAGCTGTACAGGTCAAGCTGGCCAGGTCATAGGTCA
Source organism: Plazaster borealis (assembly GCA_021014325.1). Classification (NCBI taxonomy): domain Eukaryota; kingdom Metazoa; phylum Echinodermata; class Asteroidea; order Forcipulatida; family Labidiasteridae; genus Plazaster; species Plazaster borealis. The sequence continues at coordinate 4,347,258 of CM037456.1, read as the reverse complement.
TATCAACGCTCTTAAGATGGTAGGTATCACCAGTTGAGGAATCAGTCTGTGGGGGTTTGTCAGGTCGACTGAGAATCCAAGTGTAGCTGGTTGGATGTGGGTTGCCTTTGGTCAAACAGGAGATGTCGGCATTCTGTTCTGAAGCAAGCGAGATTGGGTCTGGATTGATCTCCACAATGGGTTTATCTATAATTTGATGAAGTAAACAAATAAACCTGTTGTAGAACATTTGTAAGAATAGGTTCAGCTTATAATGAGTCAAAGAATAAGTTTGAGTTAAAGAAGTTTTTAACATATACTGACCTGAATCACTTTCAGGTCATGGTGAATACAATTTTCATTAATCTGAAGCCATTCTCTGCGACGTGTGCCGCACTGGTATTCATATGTTTTAAACCAAACTTCCACTTACACGTTATATTCAAAGAGGTGGACACCTGTCTGCTTCCCTCCCAAGCTGGGCTCTCCATGGCAACAGAGACTCTCCTTCCATCATCTTCAGGGACAGGGACAAAGGTCATAGTGGTGTTGACATCAAATGAATACTGATCATCTGATAGAGTGGTTACTGTTGTAGGTTGTGGGACTATTTGACGGCCCTCTATGGCCCAAGTCAGTGATGGAGCTGGTTTGACTTCCTTCATCTGGCACCAGAGGGTCACCTCCTGACCTGACGCAGCATCCACGACGTCTTGGAAGGAACACTTAGGTTGAGGATCAGCTGATGGGCAATGAATGTTGATTCGTGAATGATACTGTGAGAGGTAGTCTCTTTCTTTTTAAATTACAGATGACAGTATTCATGGCATCTTTAATTTTAAAACTATGGAAGTTACTCACATTGGACAATAAGCTTTGCCTCTGCATAATTCAAGTCTGGTTCCTTGAAGGTGTATCCAACATAGCATCTGTACACATCCTCATCTGAGAACTCTACTCCATAGATATGAAGTTCAGAAACACCATCCGAGAGGTGGTGTACTCCGTAACGGCCAACTTCATCCTTGATCTCTGAGGATGGTGGGTTGTGACCTTTGACCCATTTGATGGACCCTGCTACCTTCTTGGTCTTACATGTGAAGACAACATTTCTATCGATGAGGGCGGTTTGGTTCTGATGAACTTGGATGAAGGGATCCGGGATAGCTGTCAAATATAAGAAAATATAATAAATGAGCAACAATGTTTAAAGTTCAGGGTAATATTGAGAGATACGAGAATGTGGCTACAAATACATTTTCCTTTTCACGAGCAAGTCCTAATGGTTCATGAGTAAAGGACCTGAGGTCGATTTCACAAAGACTTAAGTTTGATCTTAACTGAGATTCAATCTTAATTGCTAAGCAAAGTGTGATGTCACAAGACGAATTACTATGGTAATACTGACTTATGTGCTTTGTGAAATCGAGCCCAGCAAGCAAAGGAGATGAGCACTGTCGTGCTCCAGTGCATTACACGACCAAAATGACTAAGGGAACAAGAGTGGAAAATGGATTTTGAGACATAATACCTATGACGGTGACGTTGACATATTTCCTGTACACGGTTCCATTTTCATCATAGACTTCACATAGATAGCCACCATTGACGGTTGTGTTGTAAGCCTCCACCGCGCTTGTGAAAACAACAGGGCTATTGTAAAAACAAATTGTAAAAACCTTGTTTAATACAGACGTTTCATTGCAATCTAATCAAAACCAGCTCACTCCCTTTAAAGCACTTTGACAATTTTGTTTTAATACTGAATGAGTTTATATTGAGTTTCTTAAATTTCTGAGCAACATTTTGGTAAGTTTTCATGTGTCCTCTCCCCTTAGATCGTAATGTTGAAAGATCAGGTCGAAAATCTCATGACTAAATACTCAGAAACAAGCAGTAAGGGGTTGTACAACTAAATGCTGTAAGAATTTGGTGAAAGAAAACCCTGTTGTGGTATAAATTATGTGGCAAACAAACTTGAAGACTTTTTAAAATTTTCATCATAGTTTTAGTCTTATTTGTGCTCTCAGAAGTTCATGTTCGTGTTTTGGAGGATGTTTATGTTGAGCAGTCAGCCATTTTTCACCATAGAAGTAGGCTACTACCAGCGCCTCGGAATAATTAAAGCGCTGCTTTCGGCTGAAAACGTGTTGCAACAAGTCAAATGGTTTAAAACCTAAAACATACCTTAATCTCAATGTCCAGATAAGAAATAGGTAATTTGGTCGCCGTAGGTTTTTAAATTTGGCTGTATTGAAGTTAACTATTTGAAGAATAATGTATTGGGAATCACAATTCTTTGAATGTTTGAATTGTCTGTGAAAGTTTCATGTATGAATTGTTCTTTATAGACCACTATGATGACCTTTGTTTTCAATAAGTGTGACCTTGCGTAATCTTGGGCCTTTCTACACATAAATCCAAGAGTTTTAAAAGTAACAGCTGAACAAGTTTCGAGATGTGCCCCCTTTCATCATATCAAAAGTCTAATTTTTATCAACTTTCTTTCACTTTCACTTTCACTCTTATACTGGCTGGACTCGATGAGAGTATAATGCCAGGCTTGTGCGGGGGTATGGGGATTTATTGGAGTAGTTGTTGCTTGAAGTTGTTCAAGCTTGGTGCATTCACTAATGAGTCATCAAGGGCATTCCACTCCACTATGGTCCTTGGAAAGAATGCGTATTTGTGGATGTCTAGGCAATATGATGAAAGGGGCACATCTCAAAACTTGTTCAGCTGTTACTTTTGTAACTCTTGGATTTATGTGGAAATTATGACATAAAATGTAAACTTTCCCATATGGCCAGTGCAGTATCTTGCCTGGTAGAAAGGCCCAAGAATGTATAAGGTCGCACTTTTAATATTGTAAACAAAGGTCACATGGTCTTCTTGATCTATCTTCCCCGCCCCTATAATTAGTTTGATTAGCAAGTCTTTAAGAATCTTGAGGGATGAGATCTAACCTTGGTTTGTAAAGGACTGTTTTCTCTCTGGATTCCGTGACTAGGGGTGTTGAGATTCCGTCTTTGATCCAAGAGTAGTTGGTTGGTATCATCCCGTCTGCAACACAGGTCAAGTTGTAGGATGTTCCATAAGGTACATACACCTGTTGCTGATGTACACTGAGTCTAGGGGCAGCTATGGCACAATAAGGGAGTGACGTTACATCACAAGTAGAAAGCAAATGTTATTTTTAAAATGTTTGTTATACACTTATCAGAAAGCAGCTATGTAAATGGTGTTTTGATTTTAATATCAAGTACCGAGAAAATTCAAACAGTTTTTGATATCATAATTTCTTCCCAAATAAAATATATTTCAGTTGTGTGTGATGCGGGTAAGTTGTATCGTTGAATCTTAACAACTGGCTCTTATATTAGACTTATACTATGATAGTACAATACGTTCATTGCTTTTTTTAAAAATGGTTCATTTATAACTATTATATAATGTCGTGGCCGAGTGGAAAAGAACACCGGACTCAAGCTCAGGTGTTTCTGATCAGCAGAGTGTGGGTTCGAGTCCCAGTCGTGACACTTGTGTCCTTGAGCAAGACACTTAACCATTATTGCTTCGTCCTTCGGACGGGACGTTAAGCCGTAGGTCCCGTGTGTTGTGTAATGCACGTAAAAGAAACCAGCACACTTATCGTTAAGAGAAGTGGTTCGCTCTGGTGTTGCTGGTTTGATCGGCAGCATATTGCGCCACAGCACCTTATGAACCATTACTTGTTGCTATTGCAAAGGAATAAGGCTCATACTTAAAAACGTAGCTTCGAAAACCTTCGAAAACACACTGAGCGCTTTGAACCCCATGGTGTCTGATAAAGCGCTATATACATGTAAGAACTCATTATTAGTATTATTATAAGGATAACTTAGTACTGTGAATGGGTTTATCTAGAAGTGTTTTTGGGGCACTTACTGTTTTCACAATGAGTTCCTTCCAGTCCAGGTGGACACATACAAACTCCATTGAAGCTATGGCACTCAACCCCCTCAACACAAGCACAGTTTTGGTCACATTGACCACCATATCGCCCAGATGGGCAACCTGTACAAAGTGATACAAGTTTATTTAACATTACTATAAAAAAAATTATAAGTAGTTGGCACGTTTTGAGAGTATCTACATAATATATTTATATTTTGTATTGTTCATTTATTGTTATTTTATATTATTTGAATTAATAGTAATTGCTTTTATTTTATTAGGCCTAATACCAATATTTTGACCTATGTCCTCTAGTTCTTGTCTTTCTCGACAAATACAAGCAAAGTTTAACTCCTTCAACAACAAAAACCCACCTCAAATACTTACCATTAAGTTGTGCAGTCACATTCAGGTTGTACTCTGTGTGTGGAACTCTTCTCATGATGGGTATGTCGCAGAGAAATGTCAGTGGTGTGACTGGAATATGATCTATGTGCAAAAGTATATTTAGACCTATCAGCCAATACCACGGCAAATGACTTAGCTCCTCATCTGGTACCAGTTTTACACCTTCCTGTCCATAGTGGTATCCTGTTTGTACAAGGGGAAGGAACAATTATAGCTACTTTCACTTAATGGCACTGTACACGTTCGGTAATTTTCAAAGACCATATTCTCACTTGGTGTATCCCAACACATGCATAAAATAACAAACCTGTAAAAATTTGGGCTCAATTGGTCATCGAAGTTGCAAGAAAATAATGAACGAAAAAACACCCTTGTTGCACAAATTTGTGTGCTTTCAGATGCCTGAGAAAGGCTTCAGACCTGAAGTCTTTTTCAGATTGAAATATTTTAGTGAGAAATTACCTCTTTCTCAAAAACTACGTTAGTTTAGAGGGAGTCGTTTCTCACAGTGTTGTATATAGGCCTACTACACTGTAAAAAAAATTGGGTAAAATATTGCCCAACTTTTTACCCAACTAAGGGCGAATAGTTAACTCCTCCAACTTTTGGGCAAAATATTACCCATTCAAATTGGGCAAACTTTTTGCCCATTATTTGGGTAATGAAACTTATCCCAACAGTTGGGCAGTATACCTTTCACCAACTTATTGGGTAAAATTATTTAACCATAAGATGAGCACAATTTGCCGCCCAACCGTTGGTTAAAATTTAACCAATTATTGAGTAAATATTTTCACCCATTTAATGGTAAAATCGTGCTTAATTCAACCAACTATTGGGTCTATTATTGTCTACAGTCTGTTGGTCACTTTTTAAACCACACGTCCATGCATCGAAAACGATTTTTTTCCACAATGGCCAGTTGTGGCAAGCTGTGCCCTTGGAGTCTCTCTCAAAAACGTGGGGTTGCCCAGTGGTTTGTAGATGCTTTTGAAGGTTAGTTTTTAACTAAATAACGTGTTTTCTGATTAGTTGTACATGTACATAGTCGTGACAGTCGCAGTGCAAGCAATGCAGTGATAGTGCCATTCGTGCCGCGGCGTTGCATGTCTACAACGCACTGCCTGCACGATGTTTGTAACATCACAATACATGTACACGAATGGCATGATAAAACTGAAAATAATTCAATGGCAGTAGCACTGTGTTGCTTGCTCTGCTAGTTTCACGACTGTGTACAACTAAATAGGAGACAACACTTCATATTTAGTTAAAAACTAACCTTCAAACAGTTCTATAACCACTGGGCAACCCCGCTCGTTTAAAGAGAGGACACGGCCACAGCCACTCCTCCACTCGCCATGTTGGAAAAGATCGTTGTTATGTTTTGATATGCATGCACGTCGTACGGCGTTTCGCGGGAACAATGCCCAGATGTTGCGCGAAACTTGCCCAGTTTTGGGGCAAATCTTTGATCGAAGTGTCATGATCGGATAATTTGCCCAACTAATGTGCATCATTTTCACCAACAATTACGATTAATTCAAACTACCCAAAGACTGCCCAATATATGGGCAACAATGTAACCAACAATTATGATGGATTCAGATTACGAAATATTTGCCCAACATTTGCCCAACTTTTGTTTCACTTCTTGTAAAAAAGGGGGCAAACAAAATGTTTGCCCAACAACAACAATTGTTGCTTTCGTTGGGCAGTTATTGACCAATAATTGTGGAAATTACTTTGCCCAACAAAATGTGTCAAATGATTTGACCAACGTTTTTGCAGTGTATCAACAACTCTCCGTTGCTCGTTTCCAAGTAAGTTTTTATGCTAATGTATTTTGAGTAATTACCAATCGTGTCCAGTGCCTGTAAGGGCAGAGTACAACTTTGGTTTTTGGAACCGTTCGATTATATACAATGAAACTAACCTGAGAAAATTTCAGCTCAAAAGGTGGTAACGTTTTTGAGATATCATACAAAAATGGAACGGTTATGTCCACGCAGGAAGAATAACCCGTATTTTGAATACACAATCTGAGAAACGTTTCACGCATGAAACGTTTCTCAGATTCAGATGTTTTTGTATCCCTTTCTCTATAACCACATTCCTTTATGATAGGGAATCGTATCTCAAAATGTTACACGTTATCAACAGCTGCAGTGGTTCTTACTAAGTTTTTGTGGTCATTAACTTTTGGAGTAATTACCAAAGGTATACCCTCCCTTTAAAGGTAGGGTCAGTGGTTTTTGTATCAAGAAAGATACAATAAAAATCATCTGTGAATGTTTAACTTGAATACAGTTCTAAAACAGAAAACCCCCAAAACGGTTACACTATTTTCATCAATAACGTCGTATCAATCTACGTTTAGCGAGGTGACAGTGGGTACCAACTGCACCTCTGGTCGCAGCATTCACAAATCGGACACCACGGAAAATTTGACTCTCCAAAAGTCGCCTTTAGGCGTTCTTTGGCGATTGATTTTTGTTTGACATACTTTTATTGATTTCTAATCAACGTGCATCATAGACGAACAAAAATTCACACGATGCTTACCACCACACCAATCTTTATTAATAACAAGTAGGCTTTCGAATAAAAGTTACGTACACTTTGTCGGGGTCATTACCAAAGTATGACCTTACTTTGAAGAATTCGTTGAGTGTGTTTTTAACAACAAAATCAAATAACAAACCTGTTGTAAGGACCTTGATGTACCAGTTTGTTTGGGGTGAAATTAGACAGTCCTCCAGAGAAAGTTGCCTTTCCATTTGTTTTATGAGGGGCATGTATGATGGGGTTAACCAAAAATGAAAGTTGCAGTAATACACATCAATTCCACCTGTTAAATGAAATATGCAAAATGAAGAATAAACTCAATCCAAATTATAATTGAAAAATAAGGTAAGCTATGGGGTGATGGCTTTAGTGACAACCAATGTCAGTCAAAAGAGCTGGTCTTTTTTCCAGTCTGTTTGGTTAATGTAAAATCTATAAGGGACAACATTTGATGTGCTCGAATGTTGTGAGGGTAATGGGTGCTACTAGTCCACCTTGTTGGACTGACGGTTCTCTATCAACATCGGTTTTGTCATTTTTTGATAATACCAATGTTAGAGAGAGCCAGAACAGCCCAACAAGGCGGGCTAGGTGCTACCTGCAACCAAACGTCTACTGGTTCAGTGTACTTTAAATTGTTTTTATATATTTCCGGTAAGGAAACAAGGATGCCTTATAAATGAGCTAATTATTATTATGGTTTATTAAAAAACTGCTCATTGCAGCCTACACAAAACAGTTGTACATAAAAGATATAAAAAAAATGTAGAATGAATCAAACAAAGAAGCATTTTAGGAAATCAAGAAACATACAAAGCACAAACCAAAAATAGCACAGAACTTTAGTTTGGAAACCTGAGGAAACCTGTAAACAAGGGTGCCTGCAATGAACCAGAAACACCGGGGTTAACCCAGTGGCGTAACTAAGGGGGGGGGCACGGGGGCACGTGCCCCCAATTGCTGTCCGTGCCCCCCGGGTGCCCCCCCCCCCCCATTTGAAATCTGGACTTTTGTGACTGGAGATTTCCAGAGTAAAATGTAACATTTAATACGCTTTGATGAGATAATTTCGACGTTTTTAAAACTATTTTCCATTTACATGCAAAAAATATTATTTTTTTACTCACGCCAGATTATCTTTTAAAAAAATAGTAAGTAACATAAAACAGGCAATGAAAAGGGGGCTTGTTCAGGCCCGTATAACCGGGGCTTTTGTTAACTTTGTGTTTTTTGGAGGGCGAATATGAAAGAAATTGTATATATCGGCGCGTTAGCGCCGCCCGTCACGGAGCGACCCAGGGGGCTTCGACCAGTCCATGCATGCACGTCGCGAGAGTCGAATGAGATTATTTTCAACGTAGGTGGCGCGTTGGTGGCGTTACCCCTTCTGCCCCCCCCCCCCCCCGATTCTGGACGTGGTCCATCAGTCTATAAAAAAAATATTTGAAAGACATTCACCGTTAGTATTTTATTTGAACACAAATTTTAATAATATGAAATCAAGAAAATTATGTATATTTTTACATTTTATTCCATCTAATGAAACAGTCAATCAAAAAGTGGGGGGGACATTATTATTATTATTATTATTACTTATTCAGCCATTTCAACAATACATGACAATACAAAAATACCTCCAGATGGGCTAGGAGAAATAAAAGCAAAATAATTACTGTGGTCCGTAGACCTGCCTCCCCACATCTGGTCGTAAAACAAGTAATAAAACGAGTAATAAAATATATATATATATAACAATTTATGTACAAAAAGATAGGAAAGCTAACTATAGGCCTAAATAAAATAAAAATATCTGTGTACATCAAAGGTTGACAGCTAAAAAATAACATATAAAGCATGGAATATGTAAAAGTAAAACCAGTTTTTAGAGTGTAAATTTGAGAAAGTTTGCGAGTATGTAAAAAACAAAATAAGAACAAAACAAAAAACAGAACAATTCTTAAACACTAAATGTAAAATGAATGTAATAATGTAAATGAATATCCAAGTAGAATGCAAACTAATAAACAAATGACCAAATCTATAAAGATAAATAATTAATACCTAAAAAATATATCAATAAATATTTAATTAATTAAATGAGTAGATAAATAAATTAATAAACGAAAAAAATATATATATAATAATAATAATAATAATAATTAATAATAATAATAATAAATAAATAAAAAAATAAAAAAAATAAACTCTTGAAATATACATGTAGATGACAAAATAAACGAATGAACTAAATAAGTTATAAGTAAATTGTTGAATTGCACAGGGTTGTTATGAAACTGTTAAAGGATAAAACAAGAGACCAATTAAGAAATATGAGCTGTAGCTACACTATCTTCATGCTTCAGAGCGTTTAGAAAGGATGGCAGAGAAGTTAAAATGGCACAATTGCGGAATTCGATTGGCAGAGCTGACCAGAGCCTGGGAAATATGTGGATAGCACTCAGATGCAGGGATTGAGTTCTGGCAAATAAATATTTGAACGTTAAAGCGCTATCATATCTATGGTTAACAACAATGTTCTTATTAACAGATTCACATTTAATTGTATTAAAAAGACACTTAACAATAAAGGAGGTCATCAAACAATTACGGCGACTTGATAAAGAAGACCAATTTAAAGTGCAAAGTCTGTCGTTGTAAGACATTTCTCCAAATCGTTGACCTAATACAAATCTAGTTGCACGCCTCTGAATACGCTCAAGAGACTCCTCCTGAATCTGAGTTTGAGGAAGCCAAGCTGGAATCCCATACTCCAAGATTGGAAGAACTAGACTCTTATACAAACATAGTTTAGCACTACAGATAATTTAAATGCAACAGTCCTTACTAATCCTAGCATTCTATTTGCACGAGAAACAACATCATTAACATGATCGTTCCAAGTTAACTGAGAATTTAAAGTTACACCAAGGTACTTAAATGAACTAGTAATGGATAATTGGGAGTGACCTAACATGTAAATGGGCAGCTGCAAATTACGTTTTCTAGTGACATGCATGACTTTAGATTTAGTAGCATTAAAAGTCATTCCATTGTTGGTACACCAGTTGCACAGGTTGTCTAGATCCAGTTGAGAAAACAGTTACATCATCAATAGATTTGATTGACCGATAGATTAAGATGTCATCAGCAAATAATACACAACTAGAATTTAATCCAAAGGTGATAACATAACAAGTTAAAGAGTAAGGGGCCGAGAACACTCCCTTGGGGTACGCCTGATTGAACATTGGCCCATTTAGATGTTTCCCCAAGGAAGTGCACCCGTTGTTGACGGCCGACTAGAAAATCCTTGACCCATCTCCAAAGAGGACCCCTAATGTTAAACATAGTACTAAGTTTGGTAGGCAAGTGATGGTGAGGCATACGGTCAAAGGCTTTAGACATGTCTAGAAAGACAGCATCTATCCTTGGTGGATTACGCTGATCAAGAATGGAAGCCCATGCGCGGTGAACATTTCAAAGCTGGGTCACACATGACCTACGTGCAACAAAACCATGTTGGCTTTCGTTTAAAAGGCCATTGTCACCAAGATGCATCTTCATACCATGAGACAATACTCTCTCCATCAACTTGCTTACCAGTGAGGTGAGGGCAATAGGCCTGTAATTAGCTAAAAGGAATGATCACCTGACTTAAAAACTGGAGAAATATTAGCAAGTTTCCAACGTTTAGGAAGTTTGCCGGTGACAAGAGAGATCTGGAATATTTTATGTAGTATGTGGGATAAGGGTTCCACAGTGTTTCGCAAAAAAGTAGCGCTAATACCGTCAGGACCAGGGGCCTTCCCCACAGGAAGGGACTTGATGATGTTATGAATATCACTGACGGTAAATTGAACAGAGGAAAACTCAGGAATAGGAAGATCACAAATTGGGGGTTCATCACTGACAGTAACAGATGGAGAGAAAACAGAAACAAAATGATCATTAAAAGCATTGGCTATGTCAAGAGGTTTACTTAAAACATTTGGGCCATGATTAAATGAAGGGGGAGCTGGCGATTGTTTCCTACTGCGGACAAAAGCCCCAAAACGCTGAATTGTTATCCTTGGATTTGAATAGACCATTGACAAATTTCCTATAGGCCAATCGAATTCTGTATTTGATTTGATTACGTAATTGTTTATGATGGTCCAGTGTTCTTGATTTGCAGAATGCTTAGCCTTGTGAAAGAGTTTGCGTTTTTGGAGGATAAGACGCTTCAGTTCACCATTAATCCATGCCTTGGGTAGTTTTTCTTTTTCACACGTCTCGTGGATGAAGGCACGGCGTCCTTGACTGCAGCATCTACAATATCTAAGAAGCCTTCCCATGTTGACTCGATGTCACTTTTGTCAATAAAAAGGTCCCATGGTGCATAGTGCAGAAGGTCATTTAAGTGTTGAACATGGTCAGGGTTGCGAGTAGGTGGAGCACGGTTAGCCCGAAAGTTAAAATTTACTCAATTGTGGTCACTGGAGACTGGATTTGGAACAGTGCTGACTTGTGTGACAGAATCCGGCCTACTGATAAGTATGAGGTCAATTATGGTACAAACTGACGGGTCATTAGGTGAAGGACGTGTAATGTCTGAAACAAGCTGTGTAAGATGCAAATTATTAGTAAGTTCAAATAGTGATGACCGGTTGGAAGATACAACTCCTGGTGAACAGTCTACGTTGAAATCCCCCATGAGAATAACACCATCAAAATCAGGAATAAGATGTTCCATATTCCCAACTGCATTGCTATTCCTACCTCCATGGTCCTAGTAAGTTCTATTCTCATGTGGTGGTCGGTATATCACTCCGATGAGCCATTTTGTGTGAAGACAAGATATCGACACCCACATCAATTCTAGCTCTGTTGATTCATGTTCATGAAGACGAACAGGGTGGAGATGGTTGTTTATTGCAATAAAATGCAAGGAGAACACCACCCCCTGGTGCAGGGCGATCTTTACGGTGAATTATGTACTCGGTGGGTAGGTTCAAAACAGAGTCATGATCTTGATCAGTGAGCCAGGTTTCTGTGAGTGCCAATATATCGATGTGTTTGTTGTTGGTATCACATGCAATTGATGAAGCAAGGTCGATGCCTTTATTTCTAATGCTTCGAGCATTAAGTAAAGTTCCATTGACATTGTGGGATGAGCGTGCTGTAGTTGATTCTGGTCCAGGGTTTAGTTCAAGTCACCACATGAAGATAAAACGCAATTGAATGTTGATGTACAATTAGGGTATAGTACCTGACTGGGACATGCCCAAACCTTGGTGTCCTTCTAGCTCTGAATTTCCCCAGATGATTCCCTTGGAGATCAATCAGCCAAGTTGTATAAGTACTTGTATAGTACTGTGGCTTGCCAGTACTACACCACAAGCTGTTGAAAGCAGGGTGTGGACAATGGACTTGAGTTGGAACACAATGGGCTGGCATCATCTTGTTTGTGGAATCGGTCAAGTGTGTAGCATTCTTGAAGAGTTGCTTGCTGAGAAAGCTGGAAATCAGGCTCCAAAATGTCATGAAATTCACAGAGATAGCATGAATTCCCTGAAGAAAATGATCTAGAGTAGTCAGTGTGGCATGCTCTTTCAGATGGTATAAGAGTCAGAGTATTTATGTGTATGCTGAACTGAAACTAGGTAAAATGAGTAGAAATATCAGAGCAAGTCGTGGACTGTGCACGCTGGTCGCCATCTTATTAACATCTTATCGCCATATTATTATGCTGCCCCCCAGTCTAAAAAGTGGGGGGGGGGAGGGGGAAATAAACGTGGTTTTATTTAAACTGACGTTACAAATGTCATAATTTAACGATAATAAGTCACAGTTACGATGCAGACTTTTTAAATTAATTACTTTTTGCAGACTTTTTTGTTGTATTTTTTGTAATAGTTTATTTATAATTTATTTTTTATTTTTTAGGGGGCCTTCCGACCAACACCCCCCCCCCCGATTACGGGCATGGGCTTGTTTTAAAGAAAAAGGCAAACAGAAACTTGGCCAGAAGTGCCCCCTTCAAAAAATGGTGCACCCCCTTGTGCCCCCCTGAAATTTTACCCTAGTTACGCCGCTGGGTTAACCGCTATCTTCCATGATAAGTGTTCTGGGTTCACTTACGTGCACGACCATTCCTATACAGAGCACGGGGCCTATAAAAAAATCCGAAGGACAAAGAAATTATGGTAAAGTATCCTGCTCAAGGACACAAGTGTCACGACCGGGACTCGAACCCACACTCTGCTGATCAGAAACACCAGAGTTTGAGTCCGGTGCTCTTAACCGTTCGGCCACGACACGCCATAAAATGTTTTTTTTTTAAGTTGATGTGAATTTCAAAACTCAAATGGTAGATACTTACATGTCCCATTAGGAATTGACAATATTTGAAAGTCCTGCAAGTGTTCTTCAACTCTTGGTTCCGAAGGGGGGAACGACATTTCCAGGGATAGAAGCTGTTGGTAAAAAAATCTTCTTAAATATCACTTCCAAATTAACATCCAAATCATTGCAAGGCATTTGGTATTGGAAATTGAAATTAGTAGTCGAAGCTTATACATTCGGGCAGGAAAAAATATATATACGTTTTTGTGACATCACGAAAAAGCAAAGTGCTCGTGTTGCTGAACCACGAGTTGAATTTTATTCTGCTTGACCTCATGGTTCATGTCTCATGATTCAAGATTCAAGTTTTGAGATTCATAATCGATGGTTGATGTCACCAGATGGCGCCGTAAGCCTGTTAAATAGGATGACGTCATCAATTTAAAAGTTTGTAATACCTGTCCTCGAGGTGTATGTATATCAAATAGTAAATTGTTGTATTGTTTTGTTGAGGAGTTTTGATTTTATGAAACGATAACTTTTGAAATAATGTCATCATAGGGCGATATATACATATTGATGACGTCATAATAAAAATATATTATTTAGAAAGACCAAGGGTCGTTAGTCATTTCATCAACATAAACCATGTTCCATGTCTCCCCTTTCATGTTGGCTGCGGAGCTGAAATTGTGGCTTTTTTATTATAGTGTTTCACTTCAACTTCCGGTTTAAACTGTGTATTATAACGTTTGTTTAGTTTTAGATCATCTTTCCGATGACGTATAGATTGTAAAAATCCACTGTGTGGTTTAATATTGTTTTCAATATTAAAATTTGATTTAATATGATTTAATTTGACGTTCAGAAAATGTTGCCGTCTTGATTGAAATTCAATGCTGAATTAAGTTTCAATCTCGAGTTATGGTTTAGAGAAGAATAGAGAGAAAGAATTTTAGAAGAGGGAGAAGAAAAACAGAACAAAAACTAGTGCTGCGATGTTCGCGCTGCTGCACGAATACATTTAGCTGTTGCAAATTGCTCACCAACCAAACTGACCCATACAATTGTTATAATGGCCTCACGTTTCGACTCTAGCAGGGTCTGTTCAGCCCTTGAGAAAGATTCTGCTTTCAGGCAGAAACATAGTTCACTTGATTGGAGCATACAAAATAAACGCTGCCAAAATTATATCTCGTTTTGTTCTTTAGCCATAAAAGGTTGCATGCAAAGACACACAATTTGACGTAATATTTACCTGCTTCAAGGGGTCACTACGTTGGGAAGGAGGGACAAAACATGACCTGTCATAGTCATTGCGCTGCAGCTCGTTAAGTTGGTGAACCGATGACACAGTCGGTGACCACGACACAGTGACAACAATAATTATGGCTGCTGCAGTGATTGACGATGACATCTTTTCACGAGTTGCTTCTCTTTAGATCAGAAATTAAAACATTGACTTTGAAGAAAAGTTGAACAGTTGAACAGTTTCCGTATCTATAATTACATGCCGGTACACATACTCTCCAATGAAACTGCATGAAATGCCTGTATCTTGACAATTGTTTCCGTTCGTCACAGCTTTCTAAAACGAAACTCAATTCGATGTGCATTATTGAGTTTTTTGAAAATAAATATAGATTTTATTCCGACCCCAGCTTTTAATCAGTGTCACCATCGATATGGACATTTCAGTCGAAAAATCAATTGCGAATCATTGTTGGTCACTATATTTTGGTTTGTGTCCTGTGTGAAGGACGATTTTGCTTTAACCAAATTGAAATAACAACTTACCCCTAGGAGACACTTTTCTAGAACAAAGCCTCAGACTAGACGCGTGTATAACCCCTCGAAAAAAGTGACGATCAAGGTTTTTAATTAGCTTGATGCGCTTATGGCGTACAGGGTGTTGCGAAAATCTGGTAAAATAATAGGGAAACCCATGTCTGTGTGAGCACTTTCAATAAGATCCGGGTCTTCACCCTTCTTCCTTCCTTCCTTAAAGGGACAGCGTTTGAAAAAAAAGCGTTTGTTATAAAATGCATATGGTTAGAAAGACGTTATAAAAGTAGAATACAATGATCCACACAAATATGCCTCGAAATTGCGTGGTTTTCCTTTAACTCTGCAAACAAACACGGTTGGCCATTTTGTGGAGTCAAAATGTTGACTCCACAAAGTGGCCGACCGTGTTTGTTCACGATGTAAAAGGAAAACCACGCAATTTCGAGACATGTTTGTGTTGATTATTGTGTTCTACTTTTAAAATATCTTTCTAACTGTATGAATTTTATAACAAACGGTTACAAATGCTTTTTATAGACCAACCCGCCCAATCCAAGGCAACGTGTCCCTTTAACTTCCTTTAGTGTAGTGGTTTTAATGTAGTCTTGATTGGCGACGTTCGTTTTGTTAACGTAGTCGCCGATATCGCAACAAGCATTACTGGAGAAGCGATATCTGTATCACACAAACATCTGGCTCAAAACGAACTGTTTTGATCCTGATTCGTAGACTTGCCCAGTCCCTCCGAGTCAGTCGATGTTGTGCCTTCTACCGGTGACTAATACCCAAAAAACAGCGTCGCCAATCAAGACTAGTTTGAATGAGGAGAGAAAAAGGATCGTGTGGTTGTTTTTTATAAACTGTTTAATATAATACTCAATATGATATCATGTCAAGGGCCACAAAGCCTGGGTTAGGTCGTGTCCGGATTGGCGGTTACAGCTACGGCTACTGGCTGGATCGCCGCGTCATCATGCGTTGAAGTATAGGTCACCCTTACCAACACCCTTAGCAACAGTCGTAGCGGTAGCCGTAGCCATCGTATTCGGATACGTCCTTAGTCTCACAGGCACACTTTCCACACGACTCAACACAAATTTCAAAGCAAAGCACGATTTATATTGTGTCTATAAAAGGCCAATTCTCTAGTAGGCCTATATGGGTTTTTTTTTTTTTATCATTATCGTTACAAAAACCACTTAGCCTACTTGAGTTAAAGTTGATGGCCAAAAGATTTATATCTGTATGTTTTGGGCCAAATCGGCAAAAAAGGGACCTTGCATCTGTAACTTGTTAAGTAGACCTATATGAGAATGGTGGTATCTTGCAAGCCAAGAAACGCCAGGGACAAAAGTGCTAATCGAACACTATTGTTTAAAGGCATTGAACACGTTTGGAAATTGTCAAAGACCAGTGTTCCCACTTGGTGTATCCCAACATTATGCATAAAATAACAAGCCTGTGAAAATTTGGGCTCAATTGGTCATCGAAGTTACAAGAAAATTATGAAAGAAAAAACACCCTTGTTGTACAAATTTGTGTGCTTTCAGATAGGAATAAAAACTTCTTGCAAGAAGTTTTTACTATTATTTTTAGTGAGAAATTAACTCTTTCTCAAAAACTACGTTACTTCAGAGGGAGTCGTTCCCTACAATGTTTTATACTATCAACAGCTCTCCGTTGCTCGTTACCAAGTAAGTTTTTATGCTAATATTTGTTTTGAGTCATTACCAAACGTGTACGATACCTTTAAAGGCGACATTTACTGTAGACTGTGCAGGAGTCGTGTGTATTCGAACATTGGGCGTTAAAGTGCGCAAGTTTGTTTCCTTCATGCGTTACAGCAGCACTGTACGTGGGACCTAAGTAGTCCCAACAATTTTCGAATACGAGCGAGACTTGCACTGTCTAAATTGCATATAATGTTGCTCTTCGCATGCACTGTAGTGTAATCACTGGGCTGTCTTTTTCGGAAATGAAAATTAACAAAAAGAACAAGAGGCATGGTTCGTTTATAAGGCTTTCCCTAGTCTCGGTGCAAGACGTTCTTGTTGAGTTAGTAAAACCATAAAACCATAAAACCATAAAACCATGAGCCTACACATACATGTACACTCGTACTCGACGCTACACACGTTGCGACTATTCCACCGAATGAACAACAACGTCTTGCACCAAGACTAGGCTTCCCCCCGCAATCAAAACTAAAATGGGAATTCCATCTTTATTTCAAATACATCTTTCCGTCACACCATTGAGCATTATCAAAACGATGAGAACTCTTGGCTCGATTTAACAAAAGTACCAAAGATTCATCCTAAGACGAGTTGTCTATAGCCTGTAGAGATTGCTTTAGCAATTTAGAATGATACTCTTAAAGGTATCGTACACGTTTGGTAATTACTCAAAACAAATATTAACATAAAAACTTACTTGGTAACAAGCAACGGGGAGCTGTTGATAGTATAAAACATTGTAGGAAACGACTCCCTCTGAAGTAACGTAGTTTTTGAGAAAGAGGTAATTTCTCACTAAAATAATAAAAACTTCTTGCAAGAAGTTTTTATTCCTATCTGAAAACACACAAGTTTGTCAACGAGGCTGTTTTTTCATATGTTGCATATGTTGGGATACACCAAGTGAGAACACTGGTCTTTGACAATTTCCAAACGTATACAGACCCTTTAAGATCAAACTTATCTCTTTGTGAAATCTACCCCTGGATGAACTTCTGTAACATACTTGCGGAAACACTGTTGGCTTTTGGCCTGTATTGTGTGAAACACAAGAACAATAGAAGTTATTTGTTCAGTAATAATATACGTGATTACTTCCTCAAAGTACGAGCAAGCCGCCATTGTGATGTGTTTCGGCCGATGGCATTTTCTGTTTCAATCAAGCAGCTAAATTCAATTCCATTTTGCCTTAAAGGGAACGTATACCTTTGGTTTTTGGAACCGTGCGATTGTTTTAATTCTATATACATATATAATGTAGATTATACAATAAAACTAACCTGTGAAAATTTCATTTCAAAAGGTGGTCGCGTTTTTGAGATAACGCCGAAAATCCGGAGCAGTTATGTCCACGCAGGAAGAATAATCCGTAATTGGAATACACAATCTGAGAAACGTATCTGACAGTAACGTTTCTCAGATTCAATATTCAATTTTTTATTTTAATTTATTTGGGGGAGGGGTATAAACATTCATATCTTTTTCCATAACCACATTACTTCGAAGAGAAATGATTCTCAAAATGCTTTATACCACCGAAAGCTGCTGTACTTCTAACCAAGTAGGTTTTTATTGCCATTAATTTCCATTACCAAACGTATAAAGACATGATTAATAAAAATATTGTCCTCATCAGTTATTCAACCAACAGTTTGGAAAAGGATACGTAGTCATTATAGTTCCGTGGAGAGGATTCAAAGTAACTCTGAATAACAATTCATCGTATAAAAATTGTTAATTTTTAAATTACTTTTACTAAATTACTGATGAAATAGCTTCATCATCAGATGATAATCAGTCATATAAGATTGTGTATTCATGGGGTGTATTGGGGTGGGGGCAGAGGGGTTGATTTGCCCGAAAATGTACACATCAGATACACTGCAAAAACTCGGGTGTTAAATTTGACACCATGGGTGTTGTCACATAGACAGATACCGAAAAAAGAATCAAAATTCACACCCTAGGGTGTTAAAATAACACTGACTTCTGCTAACACAATTACACTGGAGTTATTCTAACACCCCATGATGTTAATTTTGATTCTCTATTAGGTATCTATGTGCGACAACACCCATGGTGTTAATTTTAACACCCCAGTTTTTGCAGTGTATAGAAATAAGAACCAATTTCTAATACTTGGTAAAACTGTCTTTTTGCTTTCTCTGTCCAATTTGTTTTCTTCTTGCTTTACCCAAATTGTCCCCACTGTTTTGCTCCAATTTGGGAGGGCAGTCGTACTCCTATCCTATGTCTATTATTCCCTCTATACCCCGTCCACCCATCTTCAACCAATTTTTTTAGTGAACATTTTAAATCTAAACTCAGCCATGCAAATGTACAGCTTATCGGCTGATTACCTATTTTGTCTCCCTTAGTGCCATCGAAAACTGAAAAACTCTATTAGCCTACACGATGTTTATTTAAAATTTACCCAGTCCGTTTCCCTTGTGGTTTTTTATTTGATATTTAATATTAAAAAGTCGCATCCCTTTAAGGTGATCCCCTGGCTGCCGCTTCCCAGGTTGTATCGTAAACTTGAGTGTGATCCCTGGCTAAACGGCAGTTAATTAAAGGTTGTATGGCTTCTGACTGGCACCCCCGAACAGGACAAAATCAGACACCGCCAACTGTAGGGCTGGATAGCTCAGTTGGTAGAGCTCCGGCACGTTAATCGGGAGGCCGTTGGTTCAAGTGCCGCTCCAGTCAATTTGTCTTTGTTCAAACCCAAATTATTTAAAATTTACTCTGTCAGTTTCCCTTGTGGTTTATTGCTTGATGTTTATTTTCGTGAGTTTTCTCCCCTTTTGCATGATTGTCTGTAACTGCCAAACAGTAATTCGAAATGGTTACCAAAAATGTGTTTTAAATATCAGATTTTCACTTTTTTACCTAAGAATAAAACAACTTATCTATATAAGAATCTCAGAATTTTGAAAACAGTTTTAAGTTAAAATATTGTAATAGTATTTCTGTGTAAAATTCCTATAAACAAATCTTAAAGCCACAATTAAATTAGCAACCAAAACAGTTACAATAGTCGCAGTTGTAGCAAGTTTCTCAGACAAAATTAACAAAAGTCGCCTCAATGTAAAATTAACACCATAGAACTTATTCCTGTGTAAGTGATTTATACATAATATAAAATGTTCTGAAAGTTATACTCAATCGCCATTTAAAAATTCTCACATTGTCCGAGTAATGTTTCACCTATACTACAATTCAATAGTGTATTTGTGTATACGCTTACAACATTTATTGTTTTAATTTCTTTTACAAATTAAACAAAAATACTATGTTTAAATCGTAATCGAGGTTTTGCTTTTTTTAAGTACATTTTTTGTCTTTGTTTTTAAAAACGTGTTATAAAAATTTGAGAGAAAAAAATATTGTATGCACAAACTCCATTTTTGAAAAAATATTGTATGCACAAACTCCATTGTAAAGCAGTTACAATTTTTTATTTTTTTAAACCTTCACTTTTTAACCCAAACTTTCTCAATCTCCCGACAGATTACATTTGGAAGTGAACGTTTACTTATAAATTTGTGTCAACAAGAATACATAGGCTAGATACCAAGATAATTGTTTTTTTTCTTCGCCAGCTCTTCCCTGTCATTTCTATTTTGTCTCTATCTTTATATAAACATTTCCTTGTATTATTGTGATGTTAAAGCATAATTTGTAAAAAAGAAACCCTCAAAGTCCTCTGGAAAAATTCCAACTTCCTTGTTAAGATTTGACAAGGAAGTATCACATAATCCACATTATAAAGACGTGCATAACAATAACTGTCTGTGAAGACAATTTAACTTCCCTCACAGCTATTTCATCTGCAACAAAGAGACAAAACTGTTTGAATCGAGTCCAGACACTTCTTAAAATATAAAATCAGTTCCATTGACGAAATAGTCATAAACTAGGAACACTGTCAGTTCACCCAATATTCTGAAAAGTTGGTATTGATATTATGTCACCCTAGGATTGATATGTAATGTAACAAGTTTTTATTTTGGTGACGTAGTGGCTCTGACATTACCATGTTTATAGTTTGATATCATTTAATTTAATATAATTTTGGTTGTGAAGCCAAGGACTCTCAGAAAAGCGAATTTAATCACTGTAACAAGCCAAGAAGCCAATGTAGAGAAGACAGGGGGGGCACAAGGGGGTGCACCATTTTTTTCTAGGGGACACTTCTGGCCAATTAAAACTGTAGCTTATGTTTGTATTTCTCTTAAACATGCCCCTTTTTCAGCGCTCTTGTTATGCCGATATTTTTCATAAGATAATCTAAGGGGAAAAACAAATAAAGAAATAGTTTTTAAGACGTTGAAACTATCACTTTAAGCTAATAAAATGAAACATTTTACACTGGTAATTTTTAATATCAAAAGTCCAGATTTCAAATGGGGCGAGGGGAACACCCGGGGGCACGTACATCAACTGGGCCACTTGCCCCCGTGCCCCTCACCATCAGTTTCGCCACTGTAGTGCATGAGGACTTTAAGGAACTGAATCGACCAATATTTTTTATTTTTCAATTAATGGAGCATCCAAAGCATTCCCTCCTCCTGGTCATTGTCCCAATTATAAGGAACTGGCTCTTCCAATCCCAGGGGATTGTCAGGCAAGGATTCCCAAAGCAGTTTCCAAAACTGATCTTGCCCATCCTCCCTCTGCGGACCTCGGCCGTCCAAGACGGCATTGGGCCATGTTATGTAGGAGAGAGTACGGAGCACAGTCTGAAGGTCTTCGGAGAGGTTTTCCGGGTTACCAAGATCCTCAAAGATGACCGGGATGATGTCCATCTGACGGCGAAGCATCTGAAAAAGAGCTGCTTGGAATTCATATCGACACCATTCACTCTCAACAAAGCCAGGTGTCAGAAGGAGAAGCGTCTTGCGGCTTCGACGAACTGCATCTGAGATGTTGTCAATGATACCTGATAGAAACAAGATAGAATGTATTTGCACATCTCCAAAATGTCAACACCTTGATTTATTAGCATCATGCTTCTTTAAGAAATGTTGCTTTTAAGAGAACTTGGTTGTACTCACTTCTTCCTGGTAAGAAGAATCGAAAATGGACACAGACACGGTAGCCATCTTGCTCTAATCTCGGAATGAGCTCCTGGACAACAAATTCCTCATCAGGAGTTCCACTCTTGTACGAGATGAAGACGTCGAAATCTTTGCCATCTGTATTGGAGACGATCAAAGAGAATCCTTTTTAAGTATGGACACAGACAACTTCAAAACCTCTTCACAGGGAAAAGTATAGAAATCTTACCTTTGTTTTTATCAGTATTTGCAGACCACCAGACGATGACTTCTTTTCGGAAGTGATAAGCAACAACGCTTGAAAGCACCAGGACCAAGACACACAGTCCTCCCGAGACAGAGAATGCTGCAGTTGCAGCCGGTGAGAAGTCAGTCTCTGTTTCAAAGAAAATTCCAAGATGAGGAGAACATTTTGAGAAGGCAGAAACTGAAACTTCAAAATGGTTGGTTTATATCAAAAGGTAACATTCTTTTGCACTGCATTGAGAAGCTCTATCAGACCCTGTAATTTCTTACCCGTCACCTGCATCAACGCCATATCTTCTGTCTCACCAATCTCATTCCGAGCTCTACAGGTCAAGCTGGCCAGGTCATAGGTCATATCAATATTCATAAGATGGTAGGTATCCCCAGTTGAGGAATCAATCTGTGGTGGTTTGTCAGGTCGGCTAAGAATCCAAGTGTAGCTGGTTGGATGTGGGTTGCCTGTGGTCAAACAGGAGATGTCGGCATCC
Source organism: Plazaster borealis (assembly GCA_021014325.1). Lineage (NCBI taxonomy): Eukaryota > Metazoa > Echinodermata > Asteroidea > Forcipulatida > Labidiasteridae > Plazaster > Plazaster borealis. The sequence continues at coordinate 4,324,722 of CM037456.1, read as the reverse complement.
TGTCCTGTAGCAAGCGAGATTGGGTTCGGGTTGATGGTCACAAAAGGTTGATCTGTTTTCAAGAAAACGGACGAGGGAAATGTTTAAACAACATAATGCTCAATACAAAGTTTACAGTTTCATTTGGAAATGTATTCAATCACTGGCTGGAGAATCCGCTTGAAAGTATTACAGGGATTGTATACGTTTGGTAATTGGAGCCTATTGTTTGTTTCAATCCTATATAGTTGTATACCATAAAACTAACCTGTGGAAGTTTCATTTCAAAATGTGGTGGCGTTTTTGAGATATTGCCGAAAATCTGGAGCGGTTATGTCCACGCAGGAAGAATAATCTGTGAAACGTTACTGCAGTAACGCTTCTCAGATTCAAATTTTGGGGGATAAAAAGTGATATATTTTTCCATAACCGCAGTACTTAAAAGTAAAACGTTTCTCTAAATGCATTATACTATTCAAAGCTGCTGTACTTCTTACCAAGTAAGTTTGTATTGCCATTAATTTCCAGAGTCATTACCAAACGTATACACAGACCCTTTAAAGACACTGGACACCTTTGGTAATTGTCAAAGACTTGTCTTCTCACTTGGTGTATCTCAACATATGCACAAAATAACAAACGTGTGAAAATTTGAACTCAATTGGTCATCGGAGTTGCGAGATAATAATGGAAGAAAAAACACCCTTGTAACACGAAGTTGTGTGCTTTCAGATGTGATTTCGAGACCTCACGCGTGAGGTCTCGAAATGAATTCAAATATTTTACCGAGAAATTACTTTTTTTCTCAAAAACGACGTTACTTCAGAGGGAGCCGTTTCTCACAATGTTTTATACTATCAACAGCTCTCCATTGATCGTTACCAAGTAAGTTTTTATGCTAACAATTATTTTGAGTAATTACCAATAGTGTCCAGTGCCTTTAAGCTAAAGTGTCGATATCGGTTTATGAGAGTTGACAACAACTTTTGTTTCTTACAAGTTATATTCAAAGAGGTGGACACCTGTCTGCTTCCCTCCCAAGCTGGGCTCTCCATGGCAACAGAGACTCTCCTTCCATCATCTTCAGGGACAGGGACAAAGGTCATAGTGGTGTTGACATCAAATGAATACTGATCATCTGATAGAGTGGTTACTGTTGTAGGTTGTGGGATTATTTGTCTGCCCTCTATGGCCCAAGTCAGTGATGGAGCTGGTTTGACTTCCTTCATCTGGCACCAGAGAGTCACCTCCTGACCTGATGCAGCATCCACGACGTCTTGGAAGGAACACTTAGGTTGAGGATCAGCTTGAGGGGAAAATAATGTAGTCAAGAAACTTTTTCAATATTTCAGATATTTCAACGAATAAAAAGATGCACCAATCGCATTTAAATTTTGTAAAAAAGTGACAAAATATAAACAAACATCTTTAAAGGCATCGTACACGTTTGGTAATTGGAGCCCATTGTTTGTTTCAAACCTATATAGTTGTAGATATATACCATTAAACTAACCTGTGTAAATTTCATTTCAAAAGGTGATAGCGTTTTTAGATATTGCCGAAAATCTCGAGCGGTTATGTCCGCACGCAGGAAGGATAATCTGCATTTCTCAGATTCAAATGTTTTGGGGGATAAAAAGTTAATATCTTTTTCCATAACCGCAGTACTTCGAAGTGAAAAGTTTCTCAAAATGCATGATACTATCCAAAGCTGCGGTACTTCTTACCAAGTAAGTTTTTATTGCCATTAACTATCAGAGTCATTACCAAACGTGTACGATGCCTTTAATGACAAAGTCAAAAATACAAATCTGAAAGTAAAACGACACCCCAGGTTTCTTGTTCATTGATGCTATCGAGAAATCAAAAGAATCGTTTCCGATTTGAATGGAAACCTTAATGTATTTTTTGGTTCATGTTTTGTTTCGATTGTCATGAAAGTTGTTTCAAGTCATGTCAGTTCTGCGATGTCATGTTAGTTGTGTCAAGTCACGTCAAGACACTGAGTACGAGCTGAGTTTTTTTTAGCAATTCCATGCAAAATATTAATGAGAGTATTTTGGTGGTCGGGTTGGCGCAGTGGAATCTTTCCTCGCCTTCCACCTCTAGGACACCGGTTCGAATCACGCCGGGGGTACTATTATACGTGGATTGGGTTTTCAGTCCCTAACTGACTGCGTGGGTTTTCCCTGGAATAATTTGCTGTGGTTTTCCTCCCACATCTAAAACTGAAACTTCATTCCTTGTATTCTCTCCATTGGGTTCTTGGCTAGTACAGTGATTGAGTTCGCTTTTCTGAGAGTCCTTTGCTTCACAACCAGAATAAATAAATGAAATCTAACAAAATTTGATCTCTAATGTGAAACTAGGGAATTATACAACTCACATTGGACAATAAGCTTTGCCTCTGCATAATTCAAGTCTGGTTCCTTGAAGGTGTATCCAACATAGCATCTGTACACATCCTCATCTGAGAACTCCACGTCATAAATATGAAGTTCAGAAACACCACCAGAGAGGTAGTGTACTCCGTAACGGCCAACCTCATCCTTGATCTCTGAGGATGGTGGGTTGTGACCTTTGACCCATTTGATGGACCCTGCTACCTTCTTGGTCTTACAGGTGAAGACAACATTTCTGTCGATGAGGGCGGTTTGGTTCTGAGGGACGTGGATGAAGGGATCCGGAACAGCTATCCAATGATAAACAACAATTTAAACGATAACACCAGTTCCTTTCCCTTAATCCTTGTATAAGAATTTAACACGGTCCTGATACATTCCAAAAACTCCCGGGTCAGAATTGATCCGGATTCCGGGTGAGTCTGACCCATTTCTGGGTCAAAATGTCCCGGAATTTGTGTCAAAATTACCCGGAATTGGGTTATAGTGACGTAGGATCATGAGTTAAAATCCCATTTTTAACATATTTTCCGGGTCAGCCTGACCCAGAAATGGGTCAGTTCTCCTGGTACCCAGAATCTGAGTCAGAGTGTAATGTGGCACAGACGAGGACCGGTAACAGTCTATGAATATTGAGCTACGTTGTGGAAGAAAATTCTAAACAGACTAAAGATAAACTTTACGCACTCTTCAAAGAGACCTTTAAAGTTTAGTTTTACTTAATCCACAACAAATTTAACTTTTAACTATTGGCAAATTGTAGAGGTGGAAAAAATATCATCAATATTTTTACCTATGACAGTGATGTTGGTATACTTCCTGTACACAGTGCCATTGCCGTCATAGACTTCACATATGTAGCGACCATTGACGGTTGTATCATGCGCTTCCACTGTGGTTGTTATAACAACAGGTCTATAAGATCGAGGGGTGAAAAAGGTTAAAACATTTTTGGGGGCCATTCAGAATAGTCAATGTTACAAAATTTCAATTTTATTTCGAAATTGTTTTGACCCACCCACCCACCCCAAATTTCGACTTTTAAATATTGAATGGCTTCATATTATCATCTTTACACTGAAGAACAAAGTAATGCCTCAAATGAACCAGATATTTTAGATCAAAGGTATCCAACATCAGTAGTTTTCAATGGCTTTTCCTGCTGGCTTAAACAAACAACTTTGTAGTTTAATCAGGAATGAAATTGACGATCTTGGCCAGCTGGGTATTTTTTCTTCTTCTTTTTCGTTTGTTAATATATACATATGTAATTTGATTTAAAAAAAACTGAATTTCGATTTTCAGTTATTTCTTTTGACCCACCCACACACAATTTTTTAACATTGACTATTCCTAATGGCCCCTTACATGACGTGCCATAATTTTTTTTCAGAGTTAGTGATCAAGCATGTTGATTCAAAATAAACATTTACAAGATGTCTTTTAGAATCTTGAGGGATGAGATCTAACCTTGGTTTGTAAAGGACTGTTTTCTCTCTGGATTCAGTGACTAGGGGTGTTGAGGTTCCGTCTTTGATCCAAGAGTAGTTGGTTGGTATCATCCCGTCTGCAATACAGGTCAGGTTGTATGATGTTCCATAAGGTACATACACCTGTTGCTGTGCACCGAGTCTAGGGGAAACTGAAACATTATGTTTCATTATTGCCTGCCAGTAAGTCATTATTTATGCAACATCGTTGTCGGAAATGAAAGTACGCTGGCTGTCCTTATTTCATTTCATTTATTATTTCTGGTTGTGAAGCCAAGGACTCTCAGAAAAGCGAACTTAATCACTATACTATAGCCAAGAATCCCAAGGAATACAAGGAAGGAAGTTTCAGTTATAGATGTGGGAGGAAAACCCAAGAGAAATATTCCAGAGAAAAAACCACGCAGTCAGGAAGGGACTGAAAACCCAATTCACATAGTGCCCCCGGTGTGATTTGAACCGGGGTCCTAAAGTTGGAAGGTGAGGAAAGATACCTCTACACCAACCTGACCAACCTGACCACCCACCATCCTTATTTTGTAAGCCGACATCATCATTTAGGCCGTGTCCGAATTGACGGCTATACGGCTAGGGCTAGGGCTAGGGTTGGATCTTCGTGTGATCATGCATTGAAGTATAGATTCCTCAGCAACATCTTTGGCAATGTAGCCGTGGCTGTAAGCCGCCAATTCGGATACAGCCTCACTCTTGTGTATGCTCGACGATAGCTTCAACATTGTGAAGCTTTCCTCTGATAATTTTGTCAGAAGTTGTGGAATTTTTACAAACATGATATCATATTATAGTTTTCTTTGCTATTTAGGTGTATTTAAAAAGATACTTTTTATACCATATCTATTTTTAACTAATGTAATGACTCTGTAATTTGACCTTCGGGTCACGAAGTGTGTCAATTTTAATAAAATTCAAATTCAAATTCAAAAAAAGGACAGACTTACTGTATTCACAATGAGTTCCTTCCAGTCCAGGTGGACACATACAAACTCCATTGAAGCTATGGCACTCAACCCCCTCAACGCAAGAACAGTTTTGGTCACATTGACCACCATAACGCCCTGATGGGCAACCTGTAATGTAGCAAGAAGTAAAACAAAAATAGTAGTACCGTTTGCCGCTTAGAAATCCCAGTGAAAAACTCATTGAGAAATTATAATTACCGTGGGAGGGGGTGGGGTGGGTGGGGGGGGGGTGGAGACAGACTGTATCAACAACTTCAGAGGTTCAGATGTTAGAACTTGTGAACGATAGACCCTTTGCATTGACCGCTCGCCGAGGTCAAACAATAAACACACATGCACAAGTGTAAACGCGCTGCGCACAACTCTCAACCAATGATAGGTTTCAATGACCTCAGTGAGGACCTGTGACGTCATTCTCCAACGTACATTGTTCACGTTCATGCAATTGCACATGTACCGGTAACGCACATGTAAAACTCCATACTACCCGACAAACTAACCAGTTCCCGATAAACAAACTTTGGTTTTGGCTTTTATTAGCCACCTCAAGCGTTCTAGTTTTTTCTACGTGAGCCAAGTGGTTCCAATCAATCATTGTAAGGAATTCGATAAATCTCCTGCGCGTGCCGCACGTGGTTTAGTCTTGGCTCCACGTGGTTGCGCAAAACGCCTAGTTTTGCTTTAAAAAAATGACTTATATGCCCGTAAAAATGGCTGACTTTACCATCACGGGTTGTTCTCATTAGCCAGCAACCCGAGTCAATTATGGGTCCACTTAAAGAGTTTTATTTGGACAAGTATACAAATTTTCTTTGCACTAACCTTTCACATGTCATTCATGGTCAAAATCAGCAGGGCATTAATATTTTTCTTTATTTTTCTTTATCATATCTTAGTATTTTTATTAGTTGACCTCGGGATAGTATATTATCTTTTTTGTATTATGCATTTCCGCATTCAATTAGTATTTGTTTGAACCAATAGTAGTCTGGGTACCCCACTATATACAGGAGGGTTATACCTGCTCTGGTTACCTCCATGTTTACCTTAATTATTACATCTTTTTCATTACTATTGCAACTGTTGTTATTTAATGTATTTGCAAGTTGTGCAAATGAAAATAAACAAAACAAACTCGGGTTGCAAACTGCAGTTTCAAGTCAGAGCGCCCCCAAGCGAAACAGATCCTTTTCAACCCTAATCATACAAACAACCTAAGAATGGCCTTGGTGTGGCACTGTTGGAATGCCTGAATAAACCTTGGTTATTACTAATAATGTACATTTGTATGAGTTATTAAAAAACTGAAGAAGATTAATACATGTAATGTTAAGTTGATACCACTTTGAACTAAAGAAAAAAGGTCGATAAAGAAACAGCCGAGAAATATTTTTTTGCGAACGTAGATCGCACAGCGCTAAGCTGCAATTGTGTGCGTGACGAATTGGTGATGTGTTTTAGCGAAGAGCAATTTTTTTTACGTCAAGTGGGAACTGTGTTATCATACAAATCCAAAGTTTGAAACAATATTCCTTCTTCTATTCAAAGTTCCTCCTCCATAGACATTTTTTTAATGTTTACATAAGAAACTGTACTTTAAGTAGTTGTACTTGTTATTCATCTTTATTCTATAGTCTGCTGTTTATGTTGACCATTTATGTTTGACAGGACATTGATGTAAAACAGCTTTTGCTGATATTTTTATCCTGTATAAAGATGTTGAAATAAATAAATAAATAAATACAAAATTATTCTTCTTACCATTGACTTCAATAGACACATTAAAGTTGTATTCGGACTCGGGTGAGGCTTTGATAAAGATGGTTGGGATCTTGCAGAGAATTTGATGCTTTCCAATCTCAACGTAATCAAAATGAGCATAGATGACAAGACCGTCCCGATAGTCTTGTGGCACTCTTTCCATCTCTGAATCTGGTACCAGCTGATCTGTTTTGCCATTATACTTACGGCTTCCTAAATCATTGGTTAAAGGTATTGCACACTTTTGGTAACAGCTCAAAATCAGTGTCCACATTTTGTGTGATTCAACATATGCATGAACAAACAAACCGGTGAAAGGTTGAGCTCAATTGGTCATCGAGGTCACGAGAAAACAGTGAAAAGAGACCTTATGTGTTTTCTGTTTTTCAAACATCGAGTTTTTATCGCGCGTGATAAAAACTATTGTTTTACTCATTTCACAGAATTTTAGGCAGAAATATTTTAAGGAACCCTTTCTACCATTACTTACTTTAAGTCATGTAAGTTATGTGTGAATCTGTGAACATTTTGTGTTTTTCGATCTTACCAATAGTGTACAGGTTCTTTAAAGGGTGTGTACAACATTGGTAAGGATTGAAAATATAAATGTTCACAGGTTTGCACATAACTTACATATACAGATGGTAATGGTAGAAAACTTCCCTTGAAATAGCTTTACTTGAAATGCTATAGTTTTTAGGAAATGAGTCAAACAAATAGTCTTTATCGCTGGTGATAAAATCTGATGTTTGAAAACAGTGAAAACGATGGGGTTTTTCAGTGTTTTCTCATGACTCCAAACAATTACGTTGTGCTATGTTAAGGAAAAAAGGTCTCATACTTAAAAAAAAACGTAGCTCCACATACCTTGCAGGAAAATACTGAATTTTGAAGCGCCTTGAGCGTCACTGAGTAAAGAATATGAGCACTATAGGAAGCCACTATTATTATTGTTATTTACGGCTTAATAATATCCCATCCGAATGGCAAATAACCTAATTGTAAAGTATCTGCTCAAGGGCTCAAGTGCCATGACCGGGACTCGAACCCACCACCCATATAAGTTTACCTGTTATAAGAACCTTGAGGTGTAGAGGGGATATGGATGTACTGTGGGTGCAGTACTTGTTGGTAAATTGTCTGCCTACGTCCTGTATCATGAAACCGTACTTCGCATCCATAAAGAAGTTATGATTGGAGGCGTACACATCAAAACCACCTGGCGGTTTAAAGCATTGTACAATAACCATAAATACAATAGCTGTGATCAAAGTACTGAGAACAAATCAACACCTCGCTTCATCCACATTTTCTCTTCGATTGATATTAAAGGGAAAGTATACTTTTCTTTTGTTAACCGTTCGATTGTTTTAATCCTATATATAAATGTAAATATACAATAAAAAACTAACTTGTGAAAATTTCATTTCAAAAGGTGGTCGCGTTTTTAAGATATCGCCGTAAATCCAGAGCGGTTATGTCCACGCAGGAAGAATAATCTGCAATGGGAAAACACAATCTGAGAACCGTATCTGACAGTAACGTTTATCAGATTCAAAATTTTGGGGATAAAAACTGATATATTTTTCCATAACCACATTATTTCGAAGTGAAATGACTCTCAAAATGCTTTAAACTATCGAAAGCTGCTGTACTTCTACACCAAAGGCTTGTATTGCCATTAACTTTAAGAGTGATTACCAAACGTTTAACTTCCCTTTCAATTTATTTGAAGGCAGTGTATACTTTTGGTTAGTGTCAAAAGACCAGTATCCTCACTTGGTGTATCCCAACATATGCATAAAAAACAAACCTGTGAAAATTTGGGCTCAATTGGTTATCGACGTTGCAGGAAAATAATGAAAGAAAACCCCCCACCCTTTTTGCATAGTAGTTGTGCACTTTCAGATGCCAGATTCAAATTGTTGGGTGAAAATGACCTCTTTCCGTCTAAAACTACTGAAAAGTGGGGGTCTTTTCTTACAATGTTTTATAATATCAATAGCTCCCCAGTGCTCTTTACCAAGTAAGGTTTCATGGTAATTTACTTGTGGAGTAATTATCACTAGTACACTGCCTTTAACGGGTGGTCTAAACGTTCCGGAATACGCATGCAGATCGTAAATAATGGCGAACCCACGTGATCGCCGTAGTATTATAATAGACTGTGCAAGTCCTGCGCGTATCGGAACGATAAAACACGTCAAACGAAGAACATTTTTTTTCTCTAAAATCAAATCTTTGTGTTAAATTATATCTAACGACAAAATCTCAACAACATAATTACTCATTACGCGTTTATAAACTCAGTTTTAGTTTTTATAATACACAAATAATGTGTTAATTCATTATTGAAGAAAAATTAAAACTCTGGGACAAGGATGCTTATTTGATCTTAACTTTTCAGAAACCACTAACGAGGATTCGCGATGGTCACACGGGCGTAAAATTAACGTTTGACGCAGTTTACGCTGACGCCTTAACAACCATAGACTGCAATGAAAAGGCTTCGCGTTTTATTTACAGCATCTGGCGATTATCTTCGCGCATCCAAAACAAGCGTTTACATAAGTTTTGTGATCGGAGGTGAGCACAACATTCTTAATTTTTTTTGCAACCGGAAGCTGAGGTCAAGTTTAATTCTCGGGTTTTCTTTGTTATATTGTTGAATTGATTTTACTTTCCTATTTTTATCACTAAGTATTACATTCCCAACAACATATATATTTGTCATGGTCATTAACCACGTTAAACTAAAATAATTGACAAAACAAAATCTTTCACACGTAAATCTCCAAATGGTTGGGACCACAATGGTCCCGGAAGCTCAAATATGCGCGAGACTTGCATAGTCTATTCCTGTTGATTCGGTGGGCGGGGGCTTAATTAAATCGACCCGAGGAGAGAAATAAACTTACAGGTTCCATTTGGAAATATGAGTACGCTATTATTTTCACATTTAGTGTTTACGTCTGGCGTCACTGGCGGACAGGAGACTCCGGTGGTTATTAGCTGTCGGAGCAAGAAAGAATTGACCAAAGCTTAAAAGATTCATTGTTAATATTAGGCCACATAATTTTCGTTTTTTTATCGTCCTTTTTGGAGGGGAAGTGGGGGTGGGAGGGTGGTGTTTCCATTTCTTTTTTGTTATAGTTTTGTTGACAAGGCAAAATATAAAATAAAGAATAGAGAAATCATCACAATCACTATAAAACAAAGGGCTTGTGTGAATTTGATGTTTTTAATTGTTTTGTTAAACCCATTTAACTCCTAGATGACATTTTCTGTAAGCATTTTCAAAAACTAAAACGCAGTGTAGCCTAAGTAAACTATTTGAAGAATTGTTCTTGTTTTTGCCAACATGAATAACCCTTCTTTAAACTTCTTTTCAAACCTATGGATTTTGAAAATATTTAAGCTGAAAAAAATCATTGAAAAGGCCGTTTTTATGATTTAAAAAAAAAATGGGTCGGGGGTTTCGTAGGGTCGGGTGGGGACGATCAACAATTTTCTTTTCATGTGGCCTTAATTGGAATTGAAATAGCAAAATACGCAAACAAACAATAAGATAGGATGGTTACAGTATAATGAATGTTCATGTGTGCAATAGTGAGAATATTTGTGTGGATTGAAAGATGGAATGTTCCATTCAAACGAGGCAAAGCTGGGTTGAATGGAACTTTCCATCTTTCCACGAATGAAAGTTATTCTCTCAATCGCACGAATGCACAACATTAATTATTTGTTTTTATATTAATACCCTATGGTGTTCCATATGTGCCACTCCTTTGGAAAAAAATAATTCCGTCGCATTTTTTTTTTTTTGCGTCGCTTTTTTTTTTTTTTGCGTCGCATTTTTTTTTTTCCCGTCGCATTTTTTTTTTTGCGTCGCATTTTTTTTTTTTCAGGCGCATTTTTTTTGGGGGGTCGCATTTTTTTTTTTCCGTCGCATTTTTTTTTTTGGCGTCGCATTTTTTTTTTTTTCGTCGCATTTTTTTTTTCCGTCGCATTTTTTTTTTTCCAGGCGCATTTTTTTTTCAGGCACATTTTTTTTCTGAATCGGTCACGTGACCGTCACATGATGTCCATGTGATGATTTTTTGGCTCCGCTATTGCAGTTGGCGTGTGAACAATTCTATTCTTCTCCTTCAGGGTTGCGGCCATTGCTGTATTACAATTCGTTACAACTGTTTTTTGACCATGTAGTGTTAAAACGCGCGCGTCTAACATTTTTTTCAAGTGTTGAAACATACTGCTTTTCTATAATTAATGCATGCCTTATTCACATTGTGCGTGGGACGCGCGCGTATACTAAGTGAGGCCAACGCAAAAAACAAAGGAAACACAATTTACATTCAAAATTAATGTCCACACCCGTCATCTGTGGCACCGCTGTTGCGAAAAAATATAACCATTCCATTCTAGGGGGTAATTAATGATAACTGATTGATTGCGTCCGAGTCATCATAGTCACCATTGATGACGTATGTTTTGTGCGCATGTGCAATAACTTAATCTAACAACTTAACTTTTTTAGATTTAAGTGGGGTACTAAGATAAGTGGGGTACTTAGATGTTTTGTGAATAGCTACTAATAAGCGCCCCACTTAAAGGGACACACCGGTTACCTGTTTACGTAATTTAGTCATGTAGAATTTTAAAACAACGGATTCGATCAGCGAGGTGTGCCGACTAGCAAACCCGCAGTAACAACAACGTATAGTTAGTGGTCTGGCTCCCTACCCCTCCCACATGTTCATGAGCTTCCAGGTACAGCTATCTCTTGGCTAGCGGGTTTCTGTCGCGCTAGCACCGCCGAGATACTCTGCTCGCTAGCTACACGACTGCCCCTGTGTTGCGTGTAGCGAGTCCCCACGCTGTGCACTGTAATACAAGCTTCCGTTGCTCGGACTCTCTGAAATAAAATCTGACGTTCGATTTGTTTGTATTATTTACAACTTGTATCCATAATTTGACTACCCTGTTCTTCTCCATTCCTGGAAGACCTTTAGAGTAATGTTTTAGTGTATTTTGTAGCCTTAAAAGCCCAACGAAGCCGGTGTGCCCCTTTAACTTGGAGTACTTAAGTTTGCACTTAAGTCTTAACCCTGCTAACTTAAAGGGACACACCGGCTTCGTTGGGCTATTAAGGCTACCAAATACACTAAAACATGACTCTAAAGGTCTTCCAGGAATGGAGAAGAACAGTTGAAAAAAGAACCGAGCAACGGAAGCGTGTATTACAGTGCTAGTGCGACAGAAACCCGCTAGCCAAGAGATCAGTTATCATTACCCCCTAGAATGGAATGGTTATGTGGCAACAGTGGTGCCACAAATGACGGGTGTGGACATTAATTTTGAATACAAATTGTGTTTCCTTTGTTTTTTTTGCGTTGGCCTCACTTAGTATACGCGCGCGTCCCACGCACAATATGAATTTATACACTACATGGTCTAAAACAGTTGTAACGAATTGTAATACAGCAATGGCCGCAACCCTGAAGGAGAAGAATAGAATTGTTCACACGCCAACTGCAATAGCGGAGCCAAAAAATCATCACATGGACATCATGTGACGGTCACGTGACCGATTCAGAAAAAAAATGCGCCTGAAAAAAAAAATGTGCCTGAAAAAAAAAAATGCGACGGGAAAAAAAAAAGCGACGGGAAAAAAAAAAAATGCGACGCAAAAAAAAAATGCGACGCCAAAAAAAAAAATGCGACGGAAAAAAAAAATATGCGCCTCAAAAAAAAAAAGGGGACGCCAAAAAAAAAATGCGACGGGAAAAAAAAAATGCGACGCAAAAAAAAAAATGCGACGAAAAAAAAAAAAATGCGACGGAAAAAAAAAAAATGCGACGGAAAAAAAAAAATGCGACGCAAAAAAAAAAAATGCGACGGAAAAAAAAAATGCGACGGAATTATTTTTTTCCAAAGGAGTGGCACATATGGAACACCATAATACCCACTCAGTTAATGGGTTTTTTCGGGTGGTTCTCAGCATGCAATAGTATAAAAGAAAGGATGGGACGAAAAGGCACGATGAATAGTAACAACAAAATGCACGGTTTGTGACGTGGGCCACAAAATACCGCGTGATCTACAACTTAGTCATCCAATCAAATGATAAGGATCTATACTTTCGTGATAGATGTGATAAAGAAACATACATGCATTTTTAGTTGACTTGAAGTAACTCCTTTGACTCAGTACTAAAAAAAATAACTTATTAGTTAATCAATTAAGAAGAAAATTAGAGAATACAATTATGAAAAAACGAAATGGTTTGACTAATGAATAACGCGTGACCTACAATATCATCCAATCAAATGACAACGATCTACTTGGGGGTTACATATATAATTAAGAAACATACATACAGTTTTTTGGTTAACTTGAAGGATGTACTTTCACTCAGTTCTCAACAAAAAATAAATTATTACTTAATAAATTAAGTAGGATAATTAGATGAATAATACAAATAAGTAAAATACGTACCTGTTTTATATCATTATTTCGTTGAGAAGGGGGAACGAAACATGATCTATCATACACATTGGGCTTGTATTCCTCATTGACTGTATGTTCTGATAAAACAGACACTGCGCATGCGAACACTGTAGCGGTCACGAGAAGAATGCTTGCCTTTAGTGTGAACATCTTTCAAAATCTCAGTGCTTTCGGTCTATTTGAATAATACAAAAATATATAGAAACAGTAACAAAACAAACAAGTGCTTTCAGATTTCTGGATGTAAAGGAAATATTTCAGAACAAAATTGTTCCGAAGCAGATTGGCATTGCCTCCCACCGTGTAAGCTAATTATTAATATTATTAATAAAATTTTCGTTTTATTGTTCAAATTAAATCGACACCATGGGTGCTGTCACATTATAGATACCGAAGAGAGAATCAAAATTAACATCATAGGGTGTTTAAATAACACCGATGTAATTGATTTGGCAGAAATTAGTGTTATTTTAACACCCTTTGGTGTAAACTTGATTTCTCTCTTCGGTATCTATATGTGACAACATCCACGGTGTCAATTTTAACACCCCAGTTTTTGCATTGAGGCCATCCAGGACCTCACAATGGAGAATATTTTTGAAGAACACAGCTAATAAGTGTTATTCTTTTGCTTCGGTTGTTTTACCCTTGCAACACTTCGCTCTTCTATAGTTCTCGAAGTAAAAGTATATTATACTCTCAATTATTTGACTCCATAATCTATAGCTACTTGTTTTGTTGTATTTATTGGTTTATTAAAAACTGGCATGCTTTATAGCAGCCCAACAGGCTGAATTACAATACAGTTGAACAAGCAGTAAAAAAGAACATCAAGATCAAACTTAAATATACAATAAGAAAGGACTAGCCTATACTAGAAAAAGAAAATATTCAAGAAAAGAGGGAAATAGCGGGCAGTACCCAACAAAGATGAAATCGCCCAAGAGTCAAGGTCTCTCAAAGGGTTTATAAGATGGGGTTTAAAAAGGCCTGAGAATAGAGCATTACCACATAAAAACCGCAGAGCAAATTTACACATTTAAAATGCTGGTCAAGTAAGGAATGTGACTATGGGTTTGTTCTACACCTAATAGTGGACAACGTGTCAGAATTCCTAAGGTTTAACTAGCTGGAGGCAGCCAGTCTCTGTGTTTGGTAGAAGACAGGAGTGATTTACCAAAATTAAAAGAAAGATGTTCAAGTCTTTCCGTGAGGGGCGGAACACTAAGAACTTTACATGATATCTGTGTACGATTAGGATTTACACAAATCACCAACGGCGCACCCAAGGGGAGGAGCCTCGGGGGGCTTGAGCCCCCCCCCCCAAAGAGGGTCCCCGGGAAAAAAATGGGGGGGGGGGGAGGAAAGAAAGGAGAGTGAAGAAGGGGGAGGGAGAAAAGTCGCAGTGTGTGTGCAATGTGTAGTTATTGGGTTTTTTATTTCCGGTGGCAGGATTTTCTTTTCATTCTATGCCATTCGTAATTTTTTTCTTTCTGCCAAAATTACTCTTTATATGAGAGATTCGATAACGCGAGGTGCGAGATGTAAGATGACGGGTATTGAACACCATACTTTTATGATATCTATCTCACTTTTTAGATTTGCCACAAAAACATATTAAGCATTTGAAACCAACGGGTCACTTTGTCCAGGATAAAATATGTCTCACGTTGGTCTCAAGTCGTTCCGGCATTCAATGTTTTCCCCCCTTAAGGATTGCCTGTAGTACTACACTTGAATTTTAGAAACACCTGATAGTATTTTGTTTAACCCACAAAGTTTTTAATGAATATGCATTAAACCGGATATCGACCAGATCCTAAACGAACGTCATCACACGTTGCTCCCTTTCCACATGTTTCTTCAAGTCGGCTATGTGCAGGGAATAAAAAGGCCTGCAATCCTACCCTTTCCAAATTACACATCACATTTATTCCCAGGTTAAACTTTTAATTTTCACTTTTTAACAGTAATCTGATATAAATTAAAATTATCTAACAGTTAAACACCACTTTCGCAAAACGAAGGATTATCTGTAGGATCTGGATTTGCCGCCTACGTATTCATAGAATTTGCCGCCCAGTGATGAAAAATAGGTAGCACCGCCCACATGAACGTTCTTTTCCACAACGTCCGCAGCATTGTTATTTAAAACAAAAACTGTTGCCGACAATGTACAGCGTTCACAACATTCTGGGACTCCATGCTGGCATTATCTGCCTGACCCAGTTGAGTGGCAATAAGTTCTAACAAGAGGGAGGCCGAACATCACTGAAAACTTGTAATCCAGACTCCAGAGATGTCAGCACGAGATTGGCTCTCGCAAGCTTGGCGTTTATTAGACTTTTCAAATAAAAATTAAAGATGTAGGCCGATATGATCAGAAGTGCTTAAAAAGTGTGTCTATTTTTCAAATGTTAAGCATAAAGAGGCTTGATATTTCACCCCAAAAACGCCACAAGCCCAGAGCTTACGGGGGGTTCCCCTCCTGGACCCCCACGGGGCTTCGCTCCTGGACCCCACCAGGGGCCGTCAGGCCGGCCCCTGGACCCCACCCATTAAATTTATTTGAGCCCCCCCCAAGACATAATCCTGGGTGCGCCGTTGCAAATCACAAGTAAGAATTATATGGAACGCTTTCCGCTGCATTTTCTCAAGGCACACTCTCTGGGTTTCAGACTCACCTGCAAAGAATCTCTTCATCAAAATTTCAGGCAGAGTTGTTTGAAGCTTGACCGCTGCCTTCGTTTTTCAATCAAGGAAATGGTTATGGTTTTTCCAGAGACTTGGGTTTGACTAAGATAATTCCGGCATGACTTCTTTCACTTTGTACATCCATCGCTTGACTTTATTGTACGTGTGTTTTTATTTGACCGAAACGAAAGTGAATTGAAATGGCTTCCTATAAGGCCAAAACAAATGTTTTGTTTCCGATTACCCGATCCGTCTTTTCAACGGCACGCGTACAATTCAAATCTTGTACGATAAGACGTGGTCCATCAGTCTATAAAAAAAAAATTGAAAGACATTTCACCGTTTGTCCGCTATTATTTTATTTGAACACAAATTTTAATAATATGAAATCAAGAAAATGATATATATTTTTACATTTTATTCCATATTTCTAATGAAACAGTCAATCAAAAAGTGTGGGGGGGGGGACATCTGATATGCTGTCCCCCCAGTCTAAAAAGTGGGGGGACATGTCCCCCCCCCCCGTCCCCCACCCATCGACGCCCTTGGAGACCAACACATTTCATCATGGCCCACAGACAAGCCCGGTTACCTGTCCATAATGAAGAGAGACGTTTGGTGTTAGAGGGCTACCGAGCCCATGGAAACCAATGGGGCCTGGTTGTAGAGTATGTCATCGAACACTCCCTTCCTGAAGAAGAAATAAATCGATACTATCTCCGTAGAAACGGGGTCCAGCAAAGGAGAAGAGTGCGAGAGTAATCAATCGGGATATTGGCAGGTATTAGCTAACACGCAAATGCTTGTAAATTTTATCTGACTTTTTGTATTACAACTGTTTAATTATAATTTATTTCTATTTACAATTTTAGTTTCAGAAAAAAAATAAGGTTCCATATACAAAAATACACATATACAGGAATAGGCTTATACAAAATATTACTAACAAAAGAGAATCGAAAAAGAGCGAATAGAATAAGAATATGGATTAAGGCCTATGGAACAGAAAAAAAGAGTAATCGTGCTCTATTTATAGATAAGCGTATGCCTACCCGTACGGGTTTACCACAAGAACATTTGCACCCCAAATTCCCACAATAGTCCAAGATCAGATTCTTCCTTTTTTTTCAACACGAACAATAAGTAAATAAATAAAAGCACACACTTGAAAAGCTGTCACTTAAAATCCCTCCAATTTCAATGTATATTTCAACTTGTCACCCCCCTCTTGTACGGATATTAATCATATGCCAAGATGTACATTTGTCTTATCCTTCATATTTCCAAGTAAAATGAGAGGCTCAAAAGAGGCGGAAACCACAATATTTGTACCAAAATAATGGGAACTGATTCCAAATGGGAACTGATGTTTAGTTTTGTTAGATTTTTAAAATAATCGTTACCACCCACCCCCCCTTTCAAACAGCACCTTTACTAATAAGCGCGTCATGACTTCAGTTTTCCTTTTTTTTGCAGGCTCCAGGAGCAGAGGCTTGCAGACATGCGACATGCAGCCAGGGGCAATCCGTACCAACGAAGACAACGAAATGTTGAGCTGGAGTTGGCTGCACAACAGCCGGCACCACCACCATCACCACCTCAAGAACCCGAAGCTCTCCCTCAACATGCACTGATGGAGCCAGAGGTAGCACCCGCACCTCTATTTCAAGCACCCCCTACCCACCACAAGGACCACTTCATGACCAATACAATCAGCACCATGACGACATACCGGCACCAAGACTTGAAAATGATGATGACTGGCTACCCCGAGAGCAGTATCCACAACAACAACAACAACAGCACCCGTGGCAGGCACCCCCACAAGTTGACCCACATGAACCTCATGATGATCCTCCTAATTTTCCTCGGGGAAGAAGTATCCCTTTACCTCGAGGCCGGCAGGGGAGGCAGCCACTGTACCAAATAATACGGGACAGCCATGTTGGTTTTTTTACATTATGTTAACAATATTTTACCTGTTTTGTCCAATGAGTTTTACAATACTATGCGAATGTTCCAAAGGTACATGTTAAATTTACAGGGAGAGGATGACAGCAGGCAACACAACTACCCCCATGAACAGGTGCACCCCCGCCCACCACCGCCGCCGCCGCCGCCGCCACCAAGACAGCGGCAGCAACCGCGACCGCAGCAACAGCCTTGGCAACAGCAGCAGCAGCAGCCTAGGCAGCAACCTCGACAGCAGCAACAGCAACAGCAGCAGCATAGGCAGCAGCAGCAGATACAACCTCGGCAACAGCAGCCTCAGCAACAACAGCAGCATAGGCAGCAGCAGCAGCAGCAGCAACCTCGGCAACAGCAACAACAGGAGCCTCAGCAACAACAGCAGCATAGGCAGCAGCAGCAAATACCTCGACAGCAGCAGCAGCAGCAGCAGCAGCAACAGCCTCGGGAACAGCAACAACAGCAGCCGCAGCAACAGCAACAGCCTCAGCAGCAGCAGGAACAACAGTAGCAAAAGTTTAAAATTGAGATATTTTAATTTGGCTCTATATTTTTATTTTCATTTGTCTTTTGTTATAATTTTCTTTGAGCACTATTAAAGCAAACAAGCAAAAGGTTGCCAGCTTATTTTCTGTGTACTGATCAATTATTGACTCACACATTTATTGCTACACGAAATAAATGCATTATTTTTAATTAATTTTTAAAAACCTGAACTGATGGTGCTGCCTGTGGAAAAAACACCACTAGTTTGCCAGTTTTTAAGTTAGAAGCGCTCTTTTTAATACAATTGCAGCTTTTTGTTCATAACCATCAAATTTACTCAATAAGTAAACAAGGAACTCACCTCGTCATAAACTTGGCGTGTAAAACAATGACGGGATATGAATTTAATCCAATAGTAGGCGGGGGGTGACCCCAGGATCCGCCACTGTTCTCTGTTAAATCCAACCATGGGGAGGCAACAGGATTTTGGGGGTTTTACCCAACGGTTACCCCGGTGCACTTTCAAACTGTACCCGCACGCGTATTCCCTGGGTCACAATTTCCCTGTCAGGACAGCTTGACAAAGTTATGTAGAATAAACTTAGGCCTACTGAATATTTGGAACTAAACAGAAAGTGAAAACTGAATTTCTGTCGAAGAAATTGTTTTTGCTGATGTAACACATTTCAAATCAGACAGTGGAGTTTTCGTGTTGTATACTTGAACTCACCAATGTATGCGCCTTTTTCAGGATTCAGTTTCTGTTTAGTTGCAAATATTCGTGATCAGTGTTATATACATTCATTTATTCATTCATCAAATGGTTTATTAAAAAACAAATTTACAAATCGCGGCATCAGCCGAATTGCAAGTAAATTTACAAAGAAATTATTTACGATTTAAAGAAAGCACAATGGAAAAAACAATAATGAGTTAAGAAATTAAGTTTTAGTAAGCTTTAAAAAAATGGGGGAAAAGGCATTAAAAAGAAGCAAAGTCAACTATTGTTAAAATTACGGACAAGGTAGGCAACTGACTGTTCTTCATTATTTCAGTTTTACAATTAAACTCAGGGATTTTGATTTTCCGCCTAAGAATTCTTGAGTTTTAGGGTGCTGGCAAGTAACGATGTGACCTGCGATCGCTTTGTCATGCTATCAATATGTCAGGGAAATTCTGTTAATCGTTGAGAAAGACACATAATTCGCATAAATAGTTACGAAGACGACGGTTTTCCATGTCTCTGTGTACAAAACCTTGCGCTGCCAGTGTCCCAGCTGGTGTGAAAGGAGCAGTGTGTTGTTGTTAATATCCATTGTTGCAAATCCAGGAGTAAAGAGAAATTGAACAATCGGCTACCGGACTCATTATGAAATTCTATAGACGTCGACGGTCAAAGTGGGTTGGATCTTCTTGGATCTTTGGGCGGAGTCAGCAAAGCAGAGCTTTTTATTGGCCAAGAGCTTAACGTCGCACGTACGTGCAAAACGCATGAACACTAATTTTACGCCGCGACCCTATAAACTTTGTACATGTATTCGTCTTAATAACCCTGCGTGACATCAACAAAAACAAATCACACGGTGAGGCCATCGGTCAGTAGGCTACAGTCCGTTTGTATTTTGCGTGTAATGAAATTTTTTTGTGGAGAACCCAATCAATTTCAAATGGCCCAAACCATTAGATATGGACCCTACTCAATTCATCAAAATAAACAACCAGGTCACTGCTTACAGCCATTGTACAAGTTTACAGAAAAAAAACCCATCTGGAAACCATATGGTTCATTTCACCCAGTAGTGGCTATTGACACCAAGGTCAAGCAACTGCTGTGCAACTCCTATGGGAATTCCGGGAGAGCTGGTCATTGATGGATTTTTTGTGTGTGAAAAAGACCCCATCAGATGGTAACAAGACATTACCATGCTATTTGGTTAGGTGCAGATGGGGAATGCTGGTTTTTTAGGATAAAAAACTAAAAATGGCGGAGTAGGCCCTACTGATTATTTAATTAAAACCGGACAGTGGACTGCAGTCGATGGCATCATCGAGTGTTTTAAAAAGAAAAAACAAACATCAAACAAAACAAAACAAAACAAAACGGGGGGAAAATTTATTTTAAAAATCTTACCAGGGAGAAAATGTCTGACTTTGACCAATATATCATGTTTTAAACAAAATTGAAATAAAAACCAGACGATGAGCATAAACTACCCATTTCATTCACACGCCTCCTTGTGTCCTGAAGAGCAAGCTAGATTGGGTTCGGTTACGGTCGGTCACAATTGGCTTGTCACGGGTCTCACGCACGAGACTTGAACAGTCTGCGGGCCCTAAGTAACTGTCTCTGTAAAAACTACAAGTGATCGAGTAAGTCGGGTGAGAGCTATCCAATATAAAACAACAAATTAAAAATAATGTTCTTAAACGCTCAAGACGATTCTTTTGTTTCGTAATGATAATGTGGCTCATCATGAGGCTATAGACCAATCCGACGCGCACCGGGCGCGCAAGTGTTGAGCACCGCGCGCCGCTGCTGCGGTGTACATGTGCCTAGTTTTGTGCACAAAGACATGAGGAAATCATGTTCCTTTTCACTCTTTATGGAAATTAAATGTTTTCCTCAACGACTTACACGATTTCCTTTCCAGGACATCATGATATACTAATGTAGATCACTGACCACAGATATTTGCAACTAAATAGAAACCGAATCATCTTGAAAACGGTGCTTGTCTTAGGTGAGTTAGGGGAAAAAGACGCGGAAACTGCATAGTCGACATCGGCAGAGTATTTTGTCAGAATTTCAGTATTTTACTCTGTGCTTAATTTAAAAAAAATTATCAAGAATGTAGTAAATCGTCATATCATGCAGCCATGTCAGAGAAATTTCATAGATTGTCGAGGAAGACATTAAATTTCCATAAAAAGTGACAAGGGAAACGATTTTCTCGTGTCTTTGTGCACAAAATTAGGCACAAGTACACCCCAGCAGTGGCGCGCGGCGCCCATGGCGGCGCCCAGCACTTGCGCGCCTGGATTGGTGTATAGGATAGCCTGTTTTGAATTGTCGGCGTGTCACGTGGACAACGGAGAATCTCAACAGAATGGGGCTTATTTTTGCTAAGTCCAAAACAAATTTAACCTGTGTACTATTGGTAAACTGTAGAGTTGCAAACATCACAGGTTTTAAAGCTCCTTTGCCGATTTTAAAAATTTTGTGTAACGGCCTATCAGATATTGTTCAAAATAATAAAGTTATACAGCTTGTCCCCTATACACCTCTTGAGGGCGTCCTAATGTTTACTACCAAAAATCCAGGCCAGTTTCTGTTCGGCAGCAGGTGACCTTCCGGAGATTGCAACTCTCTTTTCAGCCTTGGACATTCATTGTAATAATAGTAAGTCTTCATATTTTAATCTATCGTGGAGGTCACCTTGGTACTTTTACCATTCATGCAAAACGCTTCAATTCCACCACCGTCTTGTATAAAGTTACACAAGTAAAAAGTATATAGTGCAACTTACGTTACACAGTAAACAGTTGACTGTCGTGTCATGCGTGTTCCGCCGTCTGCAATATCCATCACATTGCGGTGTTCAGTTGACTTTGGCTGACAGTCACATGACGTTGTGTGTGTTTTCTAAACATACGGTAAAACGTTCTGCTTGTTGGGTGTTTTCAACTGCCGTTTTTTGTCTGTCTTCAGCAGAGGACAAGGTATGTAGGTTTTAGTTTACTTACGTTTTATCTTTGTTAATTACTAAAGTTGTAGTAATTTCAAAGGTTCACTCACCCAGATCTTCTCCAAGGTCTTGCCAAACCCCTAAGACTACCACGGTGGCCAAAAACTAGGCCGAAATGACACTTCTCAGAACTCAAAGATGAGGGTTTATAACAACATGTGTTTATTCAACAACGGACAAGAGAAAAGTGTGTCTGACCGCGGCGCACTGATGAGGTCAAAGGGCAAACAAGATCGCAGTGCGCATGGCTAAAGACTGTACTGTTACATGGAAAAATGAAGGTATAAGGTAGGTAGGTTGCAATAACGCAAGTAATAACGCAAGTTTACTACAAAGTAAAGGGAAACTTGTGTATACTATCACTATATCACTCAGGGTAATTTTTAAATTAAAATACTCTAACTTAACCTAATTTATCAGTCATGCTTATTTTCAGTAAATAATCCATGCAACCAACTTGATTCAATTCCATCAAATTATTTTGATGTCATCCTGTTTGTGAAAAGGAATTTTGTTGTATAATTATTGTACATGGTTAATAGTTTATACAAGGAGTTAGAATAGTTTGTCGACTCAACTCTGTCAGTTGAAGTAAGGAGTCAGTTGTTATAGGGTGTTGTCCAAATTGAAAGCAAATTTTCAGTTGGCTTGAAGTTTAGGCACAACCTTTGATTCAAAGAGTCTATTCTGAGTGACATGTAAGTGAAGTCATAACTTCAACTTGTAACTTTTGTTCAGTTTAATTTATGAGAAAAATAGCTGTAGAAATTTTAATCGAGTCAAGCTACAAAATTGAGGATAAGCTAGAATATTCATCATTTCCACTAGCTCAACAGATTTGGGTTGGACTCCTATACTAGTCATTGATTCTGAATTAAGACCAGAACCTATAGACGATGTGACCTCTGTTTACATTCAAACCGCCCTCTGTTGACAAAAGTCATGTTTCCGCCGGGCAAGAAGACGCGTACCCATGGTAACGTTGCGTGTCCTTTATAGCTGGCTGTCAGTACACAAAGGTTTTGCCCGGCGACATGCGCGCGCATCATGTTATGATTTGCGAATGACGTCAGAGGTCACATCGTCTATTGAACCTAATTTTTAATCATTTACTCACACTTTTTTATTATATTATTCTGCACAACTTTCAACCTGCTTCACATGCACTACATCATGTAGTCTTCACCTCGGCTTTCCAGAAGTGGACTTTGCTGAGTCTTAGCGTAGGTGTAGATGTAGAACCTTTAAAAAACCCAAGTTAAATTCTGACGTAGATTTACAGGTGCTTGGTAGCTTGGTAAGCTTGTTATGTTGATATTTTTCAACAATTTGGGGTTGAACAAAGAAAACTATACTTTAATACTATAGAGCGGGATTTGAACCAACGACCTCCTGTTTAACGTGCCGGCGCTCTACCAACTAAGCTTTCTAGCCCTATGTTGGCGGTCTCCCTACTTGGTCAATATCTTTGTTCGGGGTGCCAGTCAGAAGCCATACAATACAACCGTTAGTGCCCTGAAGCCAGGGGATCACCTTAAGGGGATATGACTTTTTTACTATTTTTATTTTCACTATAAGCAGAGTTATCCTTTACAATCTTGTCCAGCTCCAGAATGGGTAACTGGTTGTCGCCCGTCCCTGATGTCTCTATAGACTCACCCGAAGGACAGTTAGTACAAGACATCCTCCATGACAAAACAGTGGTCGTGTTCTCCAAGACGATGTGTCCATACTGCGTTATGGCCAAGAGGGCTCTCGATGAACACAACGCAAACTATGAAACGATTGAACTTGACAAACGAGAAGATGGGAAGCGTATCCAGGGAGTGCTGGGGAAGATGACTGGGGCAACAACGGTGAGTGAAGTCTCGGTTCGGAACTCTAGTTTCTCTTTTTAAGTCGATACCATAAGTGTTAACCCTTTCATACGCCATTTATTTTAGTGAAATTGATCATATGGACACACTAAAATTAGTTACTCGCTTTTTGCAAATGGCGACCTTCCCCAAAACAGGTCACAATAGCACCCTCAAAGAGTCCTCTTTCCCGTTCTTAAAATGTTTCTGAATGGATTTAAACCGCTCGCTAGCGACCGGTCGGGGCAGGAAAGAGTTAACAGAGTACACAATTCAAGAGTTAGACATTTTGTCTGCCTGGTTAAAAAACTTTAGAGCTGTTATTTTCATTACAGTTTATAGACATTATGCTCTTTGATCTTCTTCTCTAGTGCTCAGGTCCTGGTTCCCCTAATCAGATCCCTTGAAATTTATAACTTTAGGGGTTACCAAATGCTGTAAATACCATCATTTCAACAATAAAATTTGCAGGCATGATAGGCCTATTCTATATAGTTTAATATGATTTCTGATTTTTGTTGCCTCCCCGAAAAATAAGTAATTTTTTTATTAAATAGCTTGAAAAGTCGATTAAAGCCAGTTCCACATGTTCGTGTAGGTCAGCCCTTCTACTCAATAAAATTTGCCTACTTTTTTCCAAAGGGTCAAATATCATGCCTGAATTTGGATTCCTGTTTAGATTTCAGACCTTTTTGTTAGAAATTAACTCACCCCTGACAATTTGAGTACTCCATTGAAATTTATGTCCCTCAAAATCAAAGTCAAATTTTAAAATCATAACACACATGTATACCTGCTGTTGGATTCGTTTCTATGAAAGAATTCTGGCTATTTTATATTTAAATTAAATTTAAATAACATGTATGGCTAAACGCATAACCAATAAATACAAGTAAATGAACCGTATACAGTAAGACAGATAAAACATACAAAGGGGGAGGAGAAAATTATGTAAAATCAGGTTGGTTATAAAAACAAAGATAATAGAAAAAAAACAGAAAATGTTCTCAGGAGAATAAAGAGGCGAATTCCAAGGCAACAGCACAGTTTGATGTAGGATGCCTACAGACAAGACACAACAAACAAACAGAGGAAAATAGAACAACGAATGGACAAATTCATTGAAGGATTGTAAATTAATTGTGGGTTTTTTATTGCAGGTTCCGAGAGTTTTCATCATGGGGAAGTTTATTGGAGGAGGTACTGAGGTCAAGCAACTTAACGATGCAGGAAAGTTGGAAGGGATGCTGAGAGAAGCTAATGCGATCTAAGATCCTTGAACTTCTTTTACTACAAGACTGCAGTCCCGAGAAGAAGAATGTTCGTTGCCTTTCCAGTGTTTTTGTTAATCCGCTCATATATTTGATTCGCTCATGAAAAGTTGGCTTTAAAATATATAGGCCTTTAGCAATGAGCCATGTTGGGTTCCCTGTATACATGAAACAATTATACTTACAGCTTTTATAGTATACACAAAAAGGGACCAGACTGTTGGGGCTTCCATTTTCAGTTCCTTCAAGGTTTTTGGTGAAGGTATTGATATTCATTTGATGATTATACCATAACATTATCAGATTTTTAAAACTCAATATATATATATTATTTAACCTTTGAAATTTTTACTGCCTTCAACCAAATCTATACATCACAATGTTTGATACATTCTGTGTTTTTATCAATTATTTCGAATAAATTTTGACAAGATTCAAAGTTTCAGGCTCAAAGTAAATTTAATAATGACTAATTCAAATCCAACCTGTAATCTACCATGGTGTAAAGAAATAAGGTGCAATGGACCTGAATTACTGTGTTACATCTTTGACTTATTCCAAGCCATAGTGGAATTTTAATCAGCATTGTTATAGCAAACCTGGGCCCAATTTCATAGAGCTGCTTAAGCACAAAAAGTAGCTAAGCACAACCAAATGATGCTTACCAGAGTAAGGTTACTAGCCAAAATAGCATGTCACATTTACAATCTGTGACTGGTAGCTTGCTTACTTTTGCTTAGCAGATACATTTTAAGCATTATTTTCTGCTTAAGCATCTCTTTGAAATTTGGTCCTGGAATTACAGGGAAGTCATGGAGGTCATAACCTCACTAGCACCTGGGACTTATTTTATATAGAGCTATGGTAAGCAGAAATTATTGCTTCAAACATTTCTGCTAAGCAACAATAAGCATGATACCAGTCACGTATGCTACATGGGAAATGGTATTTTAGTTGGTAATCTTTTTTCTGATAAGCATAATTTTGCTGTGCTTAGCTAATTTTTGTGCTTAAGCAGCTGTATGAATTTGGGCCCTGGGCCCAATTTCAAAGAGCTGCTTAAGCAGAAAATATTGCTTAGCAATTTTCTGCTAATCAGAAATGAGCAGGATACCAGTCACAAATTGTACTTGTGACATGGTAGTTTGGCTGGTAACCTTATTCTGGTAAGCGTAATTTTGTTATGCTTAGCTACTTGTGTATGCTAAAGCAGCTCTGTAAAAATGGTCCCTGGTCTTGGCCTTGGTGCCCCTTTAGAAAGTTTCCCAGACTTTAATATTTTCCAATGGAAGTGCCGTTTGCAAAATGAAAATGGAATTGCCATCCTAAAATTAAATTCCATTTTCCTGTTTTAGACATTTGAATTTTGTCCAATTGAATACTTTGTTTTGGATGATTAACTTTCCATTACTACTGCTTTAACTCAGGTTGATACATCATTTATTATTTTGGCCTTGTCAACCTGTTAATGGTATGTTTCTTTATTTATTGAGCTCTTTCCATCGTACAATACATATTTATTTGTTATCCATTCTACTGCTGTAGTGATCGAGGTTAAAACCAATTATTACTGGTAGCTTGCAATGGACGGGTTGTTTGTGAGAGGGAAAAAAAAACTTGTGACAATTCCTTTATTACAGGAATTCAGAGGTCTTTTTCACGGAGTACCGATAATCACCCTGCCAGGTTCCCTGTATACATATATATATAATAACAGTTACCATTTTCGTTGTGAGAGAAGTGACCAGACTATTTGATTCGTTGCAGCCTGGTTTCGATTGTTTTGATATTAAAGATCGATATGAAGGTCAGTATACATGTAAAGATCGATGTAAAGATCGATATGAAGATCAATATACATGTAAAGATTGATATGAAGATCAATACACATGTAAAGATTGATATGAAGATGAATACACCCATGTAAAGATTGATATGAAGATGGATATGAAGGTCAATATACATGTAAAGATCGATGTAAAGATCGATATGAGAATCAAAATACATGTAAAGATCGATATTAAAGATCGATATGAAGATCAATTCGCATGTAAAGATCATTATGAAGATCAATATACATGTAAAGATTGATATGAAGATGGATATGAAGATCAATATGTATGTGAAGATCGATGTAAAGATCGATATGAAGATCAATATATATGTAAAGATCGATATTAAAAATCGATATAAAGATTGACATAAAGATTGATATACAAATAAATTCAAGAAAATTCACCTTCCAATCATTATATTCGGCTGTAACATGGAATTATGAACTCTCACCCAGTTACTGTACGCGCGCGTTTTCCATAATGATACGGGCCGATTTCACAATAAGCTAAGATCGATCTTAACTGTGTATCAATCTTAATTGCTAAGCAAAGTGTGATGTCACAATACAAATCACTGTGGTGATATTTACAACTCATCTTAAGATGAATCTTAGTGCTTTGTGAAATCGAGCCACGGATGCCGAGTGAGGGCGCGCTCGTGTGGTAACTGGCAGAGCCGTATATTAACACAGCTCTGGTAACTGGCAGAGCCGTATATCTCAATACACAGCTCTGGTAACTGGGTGAGAGTTCTCATATTCAATGTACAGCCACATGCCTGCTATGATAATGAGGACAGCCTCTTCAATGATGTGTTTTTAACTTTTCCATGACCTACAGTGGTAAACCATTCGTTTTGATGTAATTTATTTCATATTTTATTTAAAGGTATTGTACACTTTTGGTAACAGCTCAAAATCAGTGTCCACATTTTGTGTGATTCAACATATGCACGAACAAACAAACCTGTGAAAGTTTGAGCTTAATTGGTCATCAAGGTCACAAGAAAATAGTGAAAAGAGACCTTATGTGTTTTCTGTTTTTTTAAATTATCGTGCGTGATAAAGACTATTGTTTTACTCATTTCTCAGAAACGATAGCACTTTAGGCAGAAATATTTTAAGGAACCCTTTCTACCATTACTTAGTTTAAATCATGTAAGTTATGTGTGAATCTGTGAACATCGTGTTTTTCGATCTTACCAATAGTGTACAGGGCCTTTAATTTTTTACATTTCGGTGTTTTTTTTTACTGGTACCTCTTGATATTATTGTACCGGGCAAAGCATGAAATAAAATATGACTTTTTATGACTATAGTTATTTCAAGGATTTCTTTGTAACATTGTTTTGTATCTGTTGAGGACACTATGCTGCTGTCGGTGTTGATATTGTTGTTTTCAATTTCCATCAGGTCTGTTTGAATTCGCGTATTCGTTTTACTTAAAAAATCCACTTGAGTTTAGGATTAACAAAAAGAAGGTTGATAATTATTAGGATCAGAATAATATACTAGAGTTTAAAAAGGCATGCGCGCGTACTTTTTTGGAGGTACAGCATTTAAAATTTAAAGGCACTGGACACGTTTGGTAATTACTCAAAATATATATTAGCATACAAACTTACTTGGTAACGAGCAACGGAGAGCTGTTGATAGTATAAAACACTGTGAGAAACGACTCCCTCTGAAGTAACGTAGTTTTTGAGAAAGAGGTAATTTCTCACTGAAATATTTGAATATGAGAAAGACTTCAGGCCTGAAGCCTTTCTCAGGCATCTGAAAGTACACACTTTTTTTTTGCAACGAGCGGTCTAGTTCACCGGACCCAAGTTCTCATTTGGTGTTGTCAGCAGCAGAGTGTGGGTTCGAATCCGGGTCATGACACGTGTGCCCTTGAGCAATGCACTTAACCATAATTGCTTCTTGAAAAGTTGGGAAGTTTGTGCATTCTGCTCTACCAGCCAGGCTCCTAGTGGATGATACCCATGCCTACATCCTTACGGACTGTGAAGGGGGTAACTCTGTTTCAGCCCCAGGAGTAGGTGGCAACGTGCCCCTGGTGACAGTTGATTTGGGTCGACAGCCCAAATCAGTTAAGTGTAGCCCTCACCTTGAAGTGGCCGGCTGGCCTTGTGATTTCAGGCGACATCTCATTAAAAAATTAAAATTAAAATAACCTAGGCGCGCGATTAAATCCCATTAGCAAACCTCTTCTCTAATGTAAGTGGAGTAAGAGGTTCGCAAACTAGAATAGTATTTAAATAAAATATAATAATCCTGGAGGGAAAAGGTTGGCATTATGGATGACCACTGTGTATGATATTGATTGCTTTCTTGTGCTTGGGTATGCTAAATATTATTGCTCACATACTAATAGGCAGAGTCTGTAACGACGTTTTCTATATAGTGCTCGATTTCACAAAGATTTATGTCACAATTTAAAGGTATCGTACACGTTTGGTAATGACTCAAAACAAATATTAGCATAAAAACGTACTTGGTAACGAGCAACGTAGAGCTGTTGATAGTATAAAACATTGTAGGAAACGACTCCCTCTGAAATAAAGTAGTTTTTGAGAAAGAGGTAATTTCTCACTAAAATAATAAAAACTTCTTGCAAGAAGTTTTTATTCCTATCTGAAAGCACACAAATTTGTAAAGCAAGGGTGTTTTTTTTCTTTCATCATTTTCTTGCAACTTCGATGACCAAATAATGCCCAATTTTTTTTTATTTTATTGTGAATTTTATTTTTTTTTGGGGATACAAGAAAGTGAGAACACTGGTCTTTGACAATTTCAAACGGTGGTGCCTTTTTAAAATCACTAATGGTAAAAATTTTTGTGACGACGACTAGAGATCACTCTGCAAAGGCATTAACTAATGGTTGTATCTGCCGCCAACTGCATGCATGCCATTAAGTTGCTTCATTTGGGCATGGTCTGCCAGAGAAGTTACGTGCTCTGTGATTAATTTGTGCTGTTGGTCTGGTGACAATATTTTGAGATCGGGCATAACGCTTCAAATCCAAGGGAGTCCGTGACCACTAAAGTATCAATGTTGTGTTTTCCGAGGCTGTGGAACCATGGAACGACGAGCAGCAGAATAATGTCGGTTCAATTATTGATTACGAATTATCTGAAATCAAAATTTAGGGGGTTAATTTAACACCCTATGATGTGGCGTCAATTTTAATAAATTTGTACAGCAAGGGTGTTTTTTTTTCTTTCATCATTTTCTTGCAACTTCGATGAACAATTGAGCCCAAATTTTCACAGGTTTGTTATTTTGTGCATATGTTGGGATACACCAAATGAGAACACTGGTCTTTGACAATTACCAAACGTGTACGATGCCTTTAAGGTAAAACGATGGTGAAATAATGGACGCACAGCTATGTACACGCAGCGCACAGTATCAGCCAATGAGCAAACTTGGTTTTAGCCTGAATATCAGACGTCACACTTCCAGGCTCGTATAACGCCATGTACCAGCCTTGGCTGGCAGGATCCTGCCAGATATACCACACCTTTGACCTCGCATCCCATTCAGTCGTAATTGTCGTCATGGATATGGATATGGATAGATGGATGGATTAATGTGGTTGCGTGCTGTACTCATGTGTAGTGTTTGAAACTAATTGGGCCTGTAAGACCGATGCCTGTCTTTATCCTTGCGTGAATAGACAGGGGACCAGTCTACCTTGGTTTGACCTCTAGCTGAGGGCGCTCTAAATGACGTCATGTGCACAATGTCGGTTTATAGTGACGGGGAGCTGAAGTACGGATTATGGGGGATACACAAGAAACCATGCAGTTAGATGTCTTGCATTGTTTAATAAAGGCATCGAACACGTTTGGTAATTGGAGTCTATTGTTTGTTTCAAACCTATATAGTTGTAGACCATAAAACTTGCCTGTGAAAATTGCATTTCAAAAGGTGGTAGCGTTTGTATTTTCTTTATTTTCCCAAATCGAAAAAAAGGGCAATTTAAAATGTTAAGCTAAATTTGGGAGTTAAATTGGCCCAAAATAGGACCTAGCAATGTATGAAGGAAACGATATCGCACACCTAAAGGGACACGTTGCCTTGGATTGGACACGTTTGGGCTATAACAAGCGTTTTATGGCATTTTTTATGAAATGAATAATCATCGGAAAGATGTTTTTAAAAGTAGAATATATTGATCCACAGAAATATACCTCGAAATTGTGTGGTTTTCCTTTCTTTTCGTGAACTGACACGGTCCGCCATTTTGTGGAACCAAATTTTGGACTCCCCAAAATGGTGGACCGTGTTGTAGTTCCACAAACGCACAAGTTGTTTTCACACCGTGATCTTGATATCAGCACATTCTACAAAATTTACTTCACTTGAGTTTCTCTAATGTTTTGTTGTAACACATATAGCAATGGGATGATAGGAGATTGAGCTGGAACCCTGACGACTACGGTGGTGTTGAGTATATGATCGTTAACACAAAGGATATCTGGTACCCCAGACTGATAATGCGCAAAGAGTATGTATTCACGGTGGCTTATGGTATTTTTAAAATATTTATTGTTTGCTACATTTTGGTGTTCGATGGGGCATGGTGGTACCCCCTCCTCGATTGTTTCTTCATTGTGTGTTTGGAATCTCATGAATTTAGGGGGGGGGGTGATTTTAGGTGGTAGGCCTACCTCTGTATAAGAGGAAAATAGTGGGTGGGGGGTAATAATAATAATAATAGCGTTCATTATTTTCCTGCAAGGTATTGTGGAGCTACGTTTTTTTACGTGCATTACACTCTGCTGATCAGAAACACCAGAGCTTGAGTTCGGTGTTCTTATCCGCTCGGCCACGACACGCCACGACCCTCTAGCTGCACCATATCGGGCTTGGTATTTATGCTACATTGGTTCCAGATCAAACTGTTCATTATAATATTGAGCCTTGCATGCTTTATGTTTTCCTTCGGTTTTTTTTTCATAATACCTTGTAGGTAAACAGACCGCGTCCGAAACACGTGACTTCGGCTACGGCTATAGTCTTGGTGCAAGACGTCTACCTGGCAAGTAGATATATACATGGTGTTACCGCAAACCAAATATATATATATATGATACCTCACCATGCAATGCCTCAAATCCTATTATACGTTGTAACGTCTTGCACCAAGACTACTACGGCTATGGCTTGTTTGCTGCTGTGACAACGTTTGAGAAATCATTGGCAGTTTCAGAGATCTGACGTCAGCCACTGCCGAAGTCATCCATTCGGAACACGGTCATGATGTTAATAAGTAATTTAGTGAAGCCATCTTGTCTTTCTATTTGAAGGCACGGTATGTCTTTGGTAATTGTGAAAGACCAGTATCCTCACTTGGTGTATCCCAGCATATGCATAAAATAACAAACCTGTGTGAACATTTGCTGGGCTCAATATTGGTCATCGAAGTTTCAAGAAAATAATGAGAAAAAACACACCAAAAAACAGCCTTGTTGCATTAAAATTGTGTGCTTTCAGATTCCTGAGTAAGGCTTCTTGCCTGAAGCTTTTCTCAAATTTGTGAAAAATTACCTCTTTCTCTAAAACTACAGTAATACTTCAAAGGGTTTCGTTTCTAACATCAACAGCTCTCCAGTGCTCTTAAAGGCATCGTACACGTTTGGTAATTGTCAAAGACCAGAGTTTTCATTTGGTGTATCCCAACATATGCATAAAATAACAAGCCTGTGAAAATTTGGGCTCAATTGGTCATCGAAGTTGCAAGAAAATGATGAAAGAAAAAATACCCTTGTTGTACAAATTTGTGTGCTTGCAGATATAGGAATAAAAACTTCTTGCAAGAAGTTTTTATTGTTTTAGTGAGAAATTACCTCTTTCTCAAAAACTACGTTACTTCAGAGGGAGTCTTTTCTCACAATGTTTTTTTTATACTATCAACAGCTCTCTGTTGCTCGTTACCAAGTCAGTTTTTATGCTAATATATATTTTGAGTAATTACCAAACGTGTACGATGCCTTTAAACAAGTAAGTTTTGATGATCATTAATCTTTGGAGTACAATTACCAAAGGTATACCCTGCCTTTAAATCGAAGAAACAAACACAGAAGTCTCGGGTTCTCTTCAGTTGAATGAGACTCGCTGTTTTTTGAGAAATACGGAATTTAAGTTTTCATACAGTCAGTATTGATCTCGGAACCCTGAAGTCTTTTTGGTTTTGTTTTTTATTTGCACAGTGATGAACACATTGGAGTTCTAGGAGACTCGACCGAATCCCTGGTGATATACAACGGTACGGTGAACACGATGAACTTGATCAAGTATCACACAAACTGCTTCTTCAAACAGACTAAATTCCCATTTGATGGTCAAACTTGTGGTGTATCGGTTGGACTTTCAACCACACCAGAGTCCCTCGTGAGGCTCTTTCCTCGTCTGACCAAGAACTACAACCACAGCGTTGCCGGTGACTGGAAGTTGCTTAACATAACCCTCCGACAAATCAAGTTAAGATGCGCTAATTTTGATGTGGACCTCTCAGATACGTCATCAGTCGATTGGGTAAAATCGCCTCTTATTACAGATCCCAGGTGCCTGTCCTCAAGCGAAATTGCGATAACGATAACCCTCGAACGTCAATGGGGGGAGTATATGTATTCAGTGATAGCTCCATCAATCGTGCTGGCCGTCATTGCAGCCGCCATCTTTTGGCTGCCACCAGAGTGTGGTGAGAAGCTTTCATTCGGCGTGGCTATACTCTTAGGTTTCGTGGTCTTTCAGACGCTGGTCCAGGCAGCTCTACCAGACGGTGGCAATGGCGAACCTCCGGCTGTGCTATCTTTCATCGTCAATAACTTCTTCTTGTCCGGTTGCTCTGTGTTGTTGACGGCCGTTACCCTCACTTTACACCACCGAGAGGTCAAATTTGACGTAAACCACCGCAGTACGATCACACTGCAAGAAGAGAACACCGGCGACTTGAGACGTGATGTAGACGCATTAGAAGATGAGAAATCAAAGGTGAACAAAATTAGCATAATATTGTAAAAGATCCGCTTCGCAATCCAATAATACTGCGTAATATGAATGTGCGACTTCCTGGGACGCTAGGTGGCAGCAGACTGGAAGTTATTGATCAATCGTTCTTGGGGCCTTTTCGAAATGACGGATTAAGCTTTGGCTGGGGCTTGGGCTCCGGCTGGGGCTTGGGCTCCGTCAGTTATTTAGAAAACGTGCGCTTTCTTTATACGATGATTCAATTCATAGTCGGACGGAGCCCAAGCCCAAGCCGGGGTTTCGAAAAGGGCCACAAACACTGACACATGCAGACATTTCAAATTATTGGCTTCGATTTGGGCTCTGGCTGCTGAAGCTCCGTTCAGCTGTTTGAAGTCCAGTACCGAAAGCGCACGTTTTCAAAGTAACTGAGTGAGCCTAAGCCGGAGCCAAAGCCAAAGTTCTGGTTTTGAAAAGGGTCTTAATGTCTGTTATCAACTTGTGTCATTATAAAGTCCCCAACGAAACTAATTGTCTGTAAATACCGCCCTCTCTTGAAAGTTGCCAAGTCTCAACCAACGAGCATAGTGTTGCAATTTTTGTTCAATGCACTTTATACAAAATACTAAGTACTAGAGCCTATGCTGATATTAAAATAAATCAAAATACAGACCAGGCGAGTTGGCTCAAAATACATTCAAATATTATTTGTTACTTGGCCTAGCCATGAAGTAATTGGGTTTTTTTTGCCGAATTGAATTTTATGATTTTAGGTTTTGTGTGGTTGGATAGGATAAACTGCGTTTTTTTCGTTTTCTTCGACAGGTAACAGTCGTCAATAACTGGAAGATGATTGCGCGTCGTCTTGATATGCTTGGGTTTGTTTTGTATGTCGCCGGCTTTTTCACAAACATAACCTTTTTAGTACTTACTGCGGCTTCCGACGACTAAGCCCTCTGGGAGAAAATTCAATTCTCTGGAGCACCGTGTGGAAACCACGGAAATAATTTCAAGATTATCAATTAATTATGGTGGATGCATTTTTACAATCCTTACTCTACGTCATGAGAATTGTGTGGTAGCTATCACAATTATTACGCTTATTGAAACATTAATATCAGAGCATGCATGGACGAAACGTCCAGTTCAGCAAGGGCTCTCCTTAGAATTTGTACAGCTATATATACAAAAATATTGACAATAATTATTCGAATATTCAATTATTCTCATCCTTTTTATGTCTAAGATGCATGTTTAGTGAACTGAAAAGTGTACTTTAGTTATGTAGAAGTGTTTGTGTCATGGTTGTAAACATGGAGTAAAGAAATTGTACGACCACGGGGAGCAGGCGGAAGGACCAGCTTCATACTTTTTTTAATAACTACAAAATGTGTGGATCAATTCCGCGGATTTTTTTTTTCCGAACTACCTTTAAACACCCTCTTTCATATAGGCCTATTGTAGTGATTTCTGGGTGAGTGAACTCAGAGGTTGACAAAATAAATAGTTGGGTCTCTTCCTTCCTCCATGGGTCCATTTACCATTTATTATTTACCATGGCAGTTTGCAGAGGGCCGGGTAGGGGGGGTGCGGATTTCGTAATGTACTATTTTGTGAAAATTAGTAGTGTACAATGTGTAAATATCCAGAATGCTTCAAAAAATGCTTTTAAAAAGAAGGAGTGCATTTTCCCAGTAGTGATTTACAAATTCCGGCATATAACAGATAGTGTTTAGATCTTCTGTGGGACATCACATGTGTTGGCTTTGATAAATATTCCATTTAAATAATTTTTCTTTCAGTTGCAGGTGTGGCAGGAGATTATGTCCCGCGGAGATTATGTCACCCCATACGGCGAACTGTACACCATTCTTCTGAAAGTTCCCCTTATTTGATTGAATCAACCTCCTTCAGCTCATGATTTCCCATGTGGGACAGAATTCCCGGGGGCAGATTTCCCTAGGACACAGGCTATTTTGCCTCAGTGTGAACAGAATAGTTGTGGGTGCACATAAGATGTTTTTATTTATTTTTTATTTTAGGGGGGGGGGGGGTTGATGATGTTGATATTCTTTCAATAATCGCCAGGAATTCGAAGACTAGCCACGACCGACGCCAGGTAGGGCGAAAGACATTGAATGTCTTTCGGCCGTCCTAGCTTCTTGGTCAATGGGTGGCGCCCTACTTGTTGCCCGTCTTTTTGACTTCCAGCATTGCCGGTGTGTGCGTGTGTTGTGCTGATTATGTAACAAATAAAGACGACGGTGATAATATTCTCTAAACGTTAATTGACATATCAATTAATAACCTACCGTCATTTCGGCATAATGGTTATGGTTGGAATATCGGATCTTGATGACGAGACGGCAAGTAAATATCCGGTAAGATATGAAGACTGAAGTGGGTGGGGAGTGAATTACAACATGTACAACTGCATCTGTAGTGTTTAGATAGTTAGGTAGGGTGCTAGTGTACTGTGATGTTCGGTTATGGGTCAACTCGGTCCGAAGTCAACTCGGTCCGAGCCAACTCGGTCCGAAGTCAACCCGGTCCAAAACCAACTCGGTCAAAACCTCCCAACTCGGTCCGAAACCAACTCGGTCCGAAGTTTATTTGTTTTAAAGTTGGGTGCCCTTGAAAATATTTATTAAATAATATTAGTTTTTTTAGCATAATTTGAAAATAATTTTTAAATAATAGTAAGCATAATTTGTAAAAATTTTCATTTTCTACTCACTTTATAAAACAACATTAAAAAAACCCATTATGATTATTTAATTTAAAAAAATAAAATAAAACAACACAGAAACCACAAAAGGTTAAAATATCTTTCATGAACACATATTTGTTTAATTACATAGATTTCTCAAAGCCACATGCATAACCATCATATAAAATGGGTCTTCACTGTATGATAATATTCATCCCTGCCCAGCTGAAAGTGATTTGATTATTGTGAATTGTGAATTGAAATAGTATTTGGCAATTTTTTTAGGCGTCCACAAACAATATTTTTGGTACTGAAAGTATGCATATCATTGGGCGCTATGTAATCTCAGAAATAAAAAAAAAATCCCCGCTTGAAAAAGGCATGATTTACGTAAACCAAAGGAAACAAAATGGTAGAAAATGAACTTATCTTTGCATGCGCTTGTGTACATTTTGTTTTGTTCCGAAAATAAGTAACAAATTTTCCCAAAACACATACAATAAATAATATTAAAACAGTACGAATTAAATAACTAAAAATTTAATGTAGGAAAATCAAGAAAATTAATTTTTGTTTAAGAGATGAGATCAAAAAGACTTTAGCAAGTTTTTATCAAGAACAAATGGATATCTCTTCTATTTTTCAGACTTTTTTAAAATGAAAATAATATGGATAATTAAAGAATTGCACTTTAACTTTATCTCATCATGCCAGATTGTGTGAGAGACTTATTTGTGTCCAAATTCACGTTTTTCTGAAAAGACAATTAGCTTAAATAATAGGCCTGCTCCGTGTTTACTTGAATCATGCTTGAATCTACCTCCCCGCTCTGACTATACTCTGTTCGGACCGAGTTGACTTCGGACCGAGTTGACTTCGGACCGAGTTGACTTCGGACCGAGTTGGTTTCGGACCGAGTTGACTTCGGACCGAGGTGGCTTCGGACCGAGTTGACCGGTACCCGTGATGTTCCATCCATGTTACATCATCACTCTAGCCCTGGTAGGACGTCAGTCAGTGTCGCATTGTATGCAACGGAGGAGTCCAACCTGGGCTAATCATCACTCTAAACATTACAATTTACCACTGTGACTGTGGGTGTGAATATACTGACTGTGGGGGGGGGCATTGTGTGTTCGTGGTTCATGCATGCTTTGTTTATCTCCCCAATTTAGGTCAAATTTAATAATGTCCTTACTCTGTCCAGAACTTCCAGAAGGCAGAACCAGAAGGGTTGACAGACAGCCAGAAAACATGCAAATTGAACAATTCTAAAGGCTTAAAAATAGACCCAGTCTAACCATAGCCTAGGCGCTGTACTGTACTGTAGTACTCCTTTTAAATTTTTGCTGACATCTTCGGTCGGACTACTACTACAACCGCCCTAGGTAAACATTTTCTGAACACCCAGCCCAGCCACAAAAAATGCCACAAAATGACAAAAAGACCAAACAAAATAGCTTGAAAATCGCCTACTGCTACTGGATATATTCAATTCGTCAAAGATGCAACATCAGGCATTTAATTGTACTCATGATCATTTGTTGTGCTCCAAATCAATGATTTTTAAGTCCACATCGGAGAAAAGATGTCAATAAGTCTGGTCATTCTCATTGGACTATCACTGGTGCCCTGCCGTCGTTGGTTCTCTGGTGTGTATATCAGTGGTGGATGTAAATCAACGACTGTTTAACGGCACACTGG
Organism: Plazaster borealis; assembly: GCA_021014325.1. Taxonomy (NCBI): domain Eukaryota; kingdom Metazoa; phylum Echinodermata; class Asteroidea; order Forcipulatida; family Labidiasteridae; genus Plazaster; species Plazaster borealis. The sequence continues at coordinate 4,286,349 of CM037456.1, read as the reverse complement.
TTACAGGCGCTGCATCGAGTGGGCAACTTCAATCATGAGCAAACAGAGACCATTCTTTCAAACAACCCGCCCGCAGAAGTTACAACTTACATTGCTCATGATTGAACGTGCGCACTCGCTGTACGCCTGTAACCAGTGTGCCGTTCAACAGTCGTGGTGTACAGTACTAGTATGTAGTAGTAATGTCATAACTAAACTAAAAAATTAATAGTGTGATTTATTGTAATTCTATTATTATATAATGCCAACAATTAATTGGTTTTAAAGAAAGAAGATAACAATGCATTAACTCTTTCAGTGCCCGTTTTGTTTTAATTTTTTACCTAAAATGCCTAGCTTTTTAAGCTTTTTCAAAATTCTGTATTAGAAAAAAATAAATAAGTCTTTCTCACCAAACAAAATGTATCTTGCTGATTTGTTTTGACTTGGTAAATCCCAGAAGTCAATAATATTTCTTTAGTTATATTACCCTCTTGTGATAACATGTATACTATGGATCGTACATGTACGATTGATGACACTTTTTGAGTACATTAAAATATCGTACCTGTAAGATAATGGCGCTTTCGGAATACAACAAAATAGATCGTACATGTACGACCTTGTACTGAAAGAGTTAATATTACTACTGACTATAATTAAAGAGCAAGATAGGAATGTGTGTGTCTGTTGTTAGCCTTGTTATTGACAATGTATCTCTGACTTTATCATTCAGTGCACTTCTAAACTGAATGTAGTAAAGTACTATAGTCTGTCCCGAGCCAATGTGGCTCATCAGGCCGGTGTTTATATCCGGTTTCCTTGGCATTAAACAACTGAGAATATTTCTATTCCCCCTGGACAGGCTGCCAGTCCATCGCAGGTTACCAGCTCTCGCCGGTACCCATTTGTACTCCTGGGTGAAGAGAAGCAATAATGGTTAAAATTTTCTTGCTTAAGGACACAAGTGTCATGACCGGGCCTCGAACCCACACTCTGCTGATCAGAAACAACGGAGCTTGAGTCCGGTGCTCTTATCCGCTCGGCCACAACATGCCACAAAAAAATGAATGTATCAGGCCCTAAATAAAATACCACAATCATATCATGAGTCAATATTCATGTCCCAATTTTAGAGCCAGTAACTGGGGCACTGTACTCGCTACTTCTTTAAAAAAAACAATTGCCATCTGCGATGTTAACATTTTTTTTAAAGGAGTACAGCACACCAGTTACTGGGTCTAAGCCCAATCAATCCTATAAGGTTGAAATGAAAATTGGTCATGCGATAAAGGATTAAGCCGAAAGCAAGGTCCTTCAATCACACAGCCATGACCCTGCAAAGTTTTAGATAGTTGTTTAAGACTGAGTCTCCAACACTTTTTATTCAATGCTCTTTTTGTTACAATTAAAGCATACAAATAAAGGACAATTGTAATTGAACTTTTCTTTTTGTGACAATTTTCACTTCCCTGTCCTCAGGCTGTTTGACTAAATTTCAAATTGCAAGCGACACTCAACAGTTGTTCGTACACACAGGTTGTAATATATTTTATGCTGAGTAGGCCTACCGTATGTATTGATTGTGTTACGCATTATTAGCGCCTGCTTATGAACAACTGGTCTAAAAAAAAAGCCGCAGCTATTTCCTTATCAGCCGCTTAATACCAGGGCCCAATTTCATAGAGCCGCTTAAGCAGAAAATAGTGCTTACAAATTTTTTGCTGAGCAAAAGTACATGTAAGCAGGATACCAGTCACAGACTGTACATGTGACATGCCATTTTGGCTGACAACCTTACTCTTGTAAGCATAATTTTGTTGTGCTTAGCTACTTTTTGAAATTGGGCCCAGTTCTAAACAGGGAAAAACTAACTATATATACATGTACATAAATTTATCAAAAAATACACTGCTTTATCATGTTTATTATAAACCATACCTTGGACTTGATCTGAATTTTAGCAATAATCGCAGGCATGGAAGTGCATGGAGGGCATAGAGGCCATGGCCTCTGTTGCCCTCATCTTTGTCCTCGGTGCCCCTTCAAAAGATTTTATAATGGAAGTGCCCTTTGAAAAATGAAAATGGCCTTGCCCTCGCAAAGATGAAAATCCAGGCCTGCAATCGTTTCATGTTTAATGTAAAATATCCCCACAATTGTTTTGTTTTTTGGTCTGTAGGGAATACATGAGTATGGACAGTGCCAGTCCAGGGCATTCATCAAGGGCATCTTCGCATTCTTTGCAGGTATGTATGTACAGCATAGAACAGGGTTGCTGCAGGGTAGCTGCAGGGTAGGTATGGACTGGTCTACACCACATTCCATCAGAGCCATCCAGACAATAGATAGTTTCAAACTTCACATTGTGTTAAAACATTTGTAACTGTCGGTATCTGTCGGTATTTAAAGGTATCGTACACGTTTGGTAATGACTCAAAATAAATATTAGCATAAAAAATTACTGGGTAACAAGCAACGGAGAGCTGTTGATAGTATAAAACATTGTAGAAATCGACTCCATCTGAACTTCTGAAGTAACGTAGTTTTTGAGAAAGAGGTAATTTCTCACTAAAATAATAAAAACTTCTTGCAAGAAGTTTTATTCCTATCTGAAAGCACACAAATTTGTACAACAAGGGTGTTTTTTTTTCATCATTTTCTTGCAACTTCGATGACCAAATGAGCCCAAATTTTTGCAGGCTTGTTATTTTATGCATATATGTTGGGATACACCAAGTGAGAATACTGGTCTTTGACAAACCAAACGTGTTTAGTGCCTTTAAGCTCAGGGCTTGAATTTTTACACTGGACAGGGCTCGCCCTTAACACTAGCCCTGCGTAAACTGTCTAGTAAAAACTGCTAAAGGCTAGTAAACACCACTTCTCAACTTGCCCTTTGGGCTACTAAAAACTGTGCAACTTACTTGTTTAAAAAGCTCATATTTCTTCAAAGTCAAATGTGAATAATACATTTTAAAAATGTGTTAATTTATTTTTGAGTGTGTGAATGTAACTTCATTTGACCATTTAACTTGTTGTGAGCGCTACCAATAATACATACAAAAGATACATTTATGACAATACATGTTTTAGATCTGGGCTACTAAAACTTCCTTGTGGCATGTAAAATGGACAGTTTACTAGCCCGGTGGGCTACTTTACAAAAAGCTTAAGTGCAAGGCCTGCTGGACCACAGGCCCAAGGCCAGTGATTTTAGCATCGGGCCAGTAAACTCGTGACTGGACAAGTCCAGTGGTCTTGTGCTTGTGCTCAAATGTTGTCTTTCAGTCTGATAAATATAACTCTGTTGATTATTGAAGAATACTTACCTATAATACAAATGAGATGAAACATCTCTTAGCGCTTTTTCAAATTCAAACATTTCAATTGTTAAACTCTGTCAAGCATTTGTTCTCATTTCATTTCTGGTCTTGTACACAAAATTCTGGTCCATTCAATATTTTGAGCTACAAGCCCTGCGGTCTTGTGGGTTTTCCCCCAATTTGAGCCCTTAGGCTCACTGCTCAGACCGACCATCGACAAAATTAATTGTTTGGGCACATTTCAGGCCTGGAATTACACGGAGGCCACGGAGGTCATAGCCTCCGTTGCCCCTGGTCTTGGCCCTGGTGCCCCTTCAAAAGTGTCCTTTTGTCCATAGACTTTCAGATTTTACAATGGAAGTGCCCTTTGCAAAATGAAAATGGCCTTGCCCTCTCAAAGATGAAATTCCAGGCCTGACATTGTGTATATGATTTACAACTTTTTGTACACTTGATGTATCAGAATGTTTTAAACTTGAAAGAGAAATACAAGGATTTTCACTACAAGGTAATTTGTCTGTATTTATTCATAGGAGGAGCTGGTGGTATGACTGCATGGTTTGCAATCAGGCAGAAATATGCAAAGTTTCCTGCAGTCTACAATGTAGTCTTTATTGCTGGTAAGTACTGTTCACTATGGTCAGTACATGTATTTCAGGGATAGGTTTTGATGAATTTGAAAATTCCTAAAAATGGCTCCGATGTCCAGGTTCCCCCTTGTTCCAGACCCTGAACCTCCCAGATCTTACAATTCAGGAGGTTTTTCATTTCATTTCATTTCATTTCATTTCATTTATTTATTCTGGTTGTGAAGCCAAGGACTCTCAGAAAAGCGAACTTAATCACTGTACTAGCCAAGAACCCAATGGAGAGAGGACAAGGAAGGAAGTTTCAGTTTTAGATGTGGGAGAAAAACCCCAACGAATTATTCCAGGGAAAACCCACGCAGTCAGGTAGGGACTGAAAACCCAATCCACATAGTGCCCCCGGCGTGATTCGAACCGGGGTCCTAGAGGTGGAAGGCGAGGAAAGACACCACAACGCAAACCTGACCACCCAAATAGGTTTACAGACTGTGTGCATCTATAAACCTACAGACACTGTGTGGACTTTTTCTTTCTCCCTTTGGTGACTGCTTTACCTTATTCATGAACATTTTTAAATGTTCATGAGCCATTGAGCCATTAAAATGGCTCAAGGAGATTTTGAAAAAATCCTGAAATCATGACAAAACCTCAGAAATCACATGCCTAGTTTTAATAGAAAGGAGGCCAATTCATACATTTATTTCATCATGGTCAGCCCAGGTTGCATGATGGCTGTGCAGTTTATCCTTTGTCTATGTTTGGATCAGTAGGGATACTATTTTTGTCCCCCCAAAAAGATGATGATGATATACATTACCGATGTATGGTTGATAGTGCAGTCTAATGAACTTTGACCCAAGATCCACCAGTTGCTACCTAAGCTAACTTTTTAGCTGATCAGTTGATTTCCTCTTCTTTTGTTTCTTTTTTAAAACATTGTTAACAGAAAACTGTACAAAGTTTAGGGTGATTTGCAGTTTCCTATTTATGTGTTGTTTTGTTGCCGACACGTTAAACAGGAGGTTGTTGGTTCAAATCCCGCTCTAGTAAATTTTTCTTTGTTCAACCCAAAATTATAATTTAAACAGAGCATTTAGTTATCTAGAGGGTTGTTTCTTCATTTCAATTGTTATTTATTTTTCTCCGAGTTATCATGCAAGTAATTATGTCTTTGCAGGTGGTGCTATTTTTTCATCATACGCTGTGGCTTCTATTGCAAGTAAACAGTGTCAGGAACTCTGGGTGAATACAGCGCATCACCGCGACTCGTTAATAATCAGAGACTCAAATCTACTCGGTCAGACTGGGAGTAAAACACCCTCACAAGCAACCGACGAGGTTCCAATGAAGATGACAAAATATGGTGATCGGATGGGATGACCCTCAGTATTGTATAGTGTATTGATATTTATTTTTAAATTAAATACAATATTATAAAACTATCAAACTGAAGGCTTCTTGCAGTGAAACAATTCACAATACATTATTTGCCCTAAACTTTTTAGGACCAGTTAGATTTTCATTTCACTGGTCCATCAGCTTTTTTTACTTGTCCAAATAAGATATTAATTAGGGATGCTTTTCAACACTGAACTAGCCAGTCGGACCACTTGGAGAGAATTTTGACTGGTCCTCCGGTGATTTAACTAGCATTTGGCGAGCAGACCACGGTTAAGGGAGAACGCTGACCAGTCCATATTTCATACAAAATAGAGATGCTTTTCAACACTAGCCAGCTGGACCACTTGGAGAGAATTTTTACTGGTGTTTTAACTAGTACTTGGCCAGCAGACCACTGTTTAAGGGAGAACGCTGCAATACAGTGCACCACCAAAGTTTGCCTGATAGAGGCATCTTGTTTCCATCTGCAGTTATCCCAAACTTTTTATTGAGTAATGAGCACCTATTCTCTTTTATATGACGTTAAGGAACTATCGGACTGAGGGCTTCTTGAAATTGAACTGAAGGCTTCTTGCATTGGGAGATTCACAACACAGTGCACCATCAAAGTTTGCCCACTAGAGGCAAATCCTCTTGTATCCATCTGCAGTTATCCCAAACCTTTCTAGGAGTATGTGGCGTGTCATGGCCGAGCGGTTAAGAGCACCGGACTCAAGCTCTGGTGTTTCTGATCAGCAGAATGTGGGTTCGAGTCCCGGTCATGACACTTGTGTCCTTGAGCAAGGCACTATACCATAATTGCTTTTCTCCACCCAGGAGTACAAATGGGTACTGGCAAGAACTGGGGAGTAACTTGCAATGGACTGGCATCCTGTCCAGGGGGATATATAAATATTCTCAGTCGTTTCATGCAAAGGAAACCGGATATAAACACCGGCCTGATGAGCCATATTGGCTCGGGACAGACTTTACTACTTTTACTTTCTACGAGTATGAGCAAATTGAACATTCATTCCAATTCTCTTTTATATGAAAAACCCTAACCCCCATTAGGTGTCATCTAAGCCCTGCTACATGCAACAGAGAAAACCCAACATAGTTGAAATTCAAACCCTGCTAGATGCAACAAAATGCAACAAGTGATTTTGTTGCATTGTGCAGTGAAGTAGTTTTGCCCTGCCCTGCTAAATGCAACAATAAATATACACTTTAAAGAAGTCTGGTGACTTTACCTGATATGGGAGCCATGTACACTGCTAAATCACAGAATCCACCTCCCAAATAAAATTTATCCTGCTAAATACAACAAAATCCAATCCCAAGTTAAATCACTTGACTACGGAATGCAACAAAATGCACTAAGTTATGGGAATTGAGTTGACTGCTAAGTGCAAAGTGCAACAAATTACAACTTTCACCAACTGGTGCGATTTGTTGCATTTAGAAGGGTTACCGTTAGGGCTGTAAGAAACTATCGAATGGAGGGCTTCTTGAAATTAAATTGAATGCTTCTTGAACCGGGGAGATTCTTAAAACTAAGTGTGCCAAGCGTTTGCCCAATAGAGGCAAATCCTCAGTGCATCTATCTGCAGCCATCCCAACTTTCCAATTCTCTTGTATATGAGATAATGAAGGGCACAAAATATATTTATAAATAAAAACACAGCGATAACGTTCAACTTAATTTTTTTAATTACAAAATATATTGGAAATTCATTCATTAATATTTACTTTATGTACATAACTGTGTATAACCATTCAATTTATTGAAGTTTTGCAAACCAATTATTTCTGTTAACCAGAGGGCATTAATAGACTCCAAAAAATTAATATCCAACCAGTCTTAATAGACCAGGGCCCAATTTCATAAAGCATGTAAGCACAAAAACTAGCTAAGCACAGAAAACTCTTGCCTAGGAAAAATTGGTTATCAGCCAAAATACCATAAAGTTACCATTGCTGTGACTGGTACCCTACTCATTTCTTGCTTAGCAAAGAAATTTGCTGAGCAGAATTTTCTGCTAAACAGCTTAATGAAAATTTGACCCATGTAACCTTTGTTTACAAATAGAATTACCTTTTACATTCCAGGACATTTCCTGGCAGGCAAGATACTACACTGGTCATATGGGAAATTTTACATTTGGTGTCATAATTCCCACATAACTTCAAGAGTTAAAAAAGTAACAGCCGAACAAGGTTTGAGATGTGCCCCCTTTCTTTATATCAAAAGTTGATAAAAAATCATACAGTGCAATCTCTATAAAATATCAGATTTTATGTTAACCATTGGGCAGTCTACAAATCATGCCTGCAGGAAGTCCAGGCTCTGTGGCTCTTTTATGAACAGGTGTTGTCACATTATATCACTACAGAGTGAAGATAAATAATAATTATCATTGGTGTATATCTCCCTAATTTATTTCAACTTAAATTGAGTTGCTATCTGGGCCTGATTTCATAGAGCCGCTTAAGCACAAAAAGAAGCTAAGCAAGACAAAAGTACGCTCACAAGAATAAGGCAACCAACCAAAATACCATGTCACATGTTCAATTTATGACTGGTATCCTGCTCATTTTGGCTAAGCAGAAAATTGTTAAGCATTATTTTCTGCTTGAGTAGTTCTATAAAATTGGGCCCAGATGATGAACTGTTACCTAACGACTAATTTCCCAACATGGGAAAGTGTATTGAGTTTGCATTAAAATAAAAATACCTTTTTCATTCAACAGACCTACATACTGTAGCTTCATTTTGAAACTTTCTAAAATGGAGAATTTGTGGGACGCTAGGTGGCAGCAGACTTTCCAGGTAAATTAGTCATTATTTACGTAACTCCAGGGCTCCAATTTGGGGGAAATATCTACAAGACCACATGGCTTGTAGCTCAAAAATTGTACTGGACCAGAATTTATTTTACAAGACATGAATCAAAATGAGTTAAACAAGCACTAAGAGAAAATCTATCTCATTTGACTTATTTGTAGTACTTCAATACTGAAAAGAATTGAAAGATATTCACAAAAATTTTACACAATGAGTTAGCCTATTATTATTCAATAAAAAACACATGAACACCAGGCTTGTCCGGTTAAGAGTTTACTGGCCCGACGCTAAAATCACTGGCCTCGGGCCTGTGGTCCAGTGTAATTTTTGAGCTCTGAATTCTGTGCTTGCACACACTTTCAAAACAAAAAAGGTATTGAACTGGCAAGTCTACTGCCACCTAAGCTTTCCCAAATGGTCTTCCGTTAAGACAGCAATTGAGCCAAAAACAGACAAGATTTAGGTCCTTTTCGAAAACGCAACTTGGGTTCCAATGGTAATTTTTGTACAGAGAGTGATACAGATACAGATAATCAGAATGTAATATACAGAAATTCATGTACGAGTATTACATGGCAGTAAGGCAGTCAATTTACAACTGAAAAAAGAAATTGCTTAGCACAAATTTTCTTTGAAAAGTTTCTGTAAAAAAAATAATGTAAACAAAAAATTATGTAAGAGTTCTGTGCTTGCACACACTTCCCCCCCCCCCCCAAAAAAGGGATTGAACTGGCAAGTCTACAAGCTTTCCCAAATGGTCTCCGGTTAAGACAGCAATTGAGCCAAAAACAGACAAGATTTAGGTCCTTTTTCGAATCGAAACCACAGTCTGGGCTCCAGCAGTAATTTTGAAAGTGTACACTTTCGGTACGGGACTTCGAACAAGCCGATTGGTGCAAGCCCAAGGAGCCTGAGTCCAAGCTGTGGTTTGGGGGAGACAACCAGCATGACACAGCCACCATGACTGCTTGCGATTTAGTTATAAGGAGCTGTTTACAACCAACTTCCATAAATGCTACAAGTGTGGCTACATTATGTACTACTGATTAAGGTAAGAAACTGCTTAACCCTTTCAGTGCCAAGGTCGTACATGTACGATCTATTTTATGTATTCCGAAAGTGCCATAATTGTATATATGTACGATCTTTTTTATGTACTCAAAAAGTGTCGTCAATCGTACATGTACGACCCATAATATACATGTTATCACGAGAGGGCAATATCACTCAGGAAATACTATTGACTTTGGGATGTGCCAAAGGCAACACAAATCAGCAACATACATTTTGTTTGGTGAGAAAGACTTATTAGGGTTTTTTTTATACTGTATGTACATGTACATGTATCTGTAAAATTTCTCCTGTGCAAAACTTTTCTCTTTTCAATACTTGAACAGAGGTTATTAAAGACAACATTAAGATTTATTCCCGATGAGCCAATATTTTTTATTTCATTAATTTAGCGACAGTTTACTTAAACCCTCTAGGGCAATAGTTCACAGAACTACACAATCTCCCCTTTAGATTGGTTACAACCCACTAACTGTAATAATTTGAAGGTAGGTGCAGTGCAACAGAAAAAACCTGTACGCTATATGGACTGGCATCTTTAGTATACATACCGTGTATGTACATTTGTGCATGTACATGAACACATTTATGTTAAGTGAGTTGTGTAATTTATGTACAGAATTGGCAAACATTCATGCAAACACAGCTCTGTGTTGCATTAACTCTGTGGACATTCCTTTGTTCTGTAAACTTAAGGAAAATCCTATTCTTCATCAATGTGTAAAAACATTGTTTGGACGTGTGCAAGTCCACATAGTGTTTCAAGTTCCTACACTGTGTGGACCTCTTTGGTTCTCAAGGCCACACTTCGCATGTAGCGCTTAAACACTGTACACGTACAGGACGATGTACAAGACGTCTTGGTACAATGTAGGTTACATAAATATCGACCTGCCGTGATATGCACAATATGCCATTCCATCGATTTCACCAAACTCTTCCTAACTTAGGATTAATCCTAGGCAATGCTAAGAGATAGGACTAGTCTTAAGTACTGGTCCTAACTTAAGACTAGTCCTATCTCTTAGCATTGCCTAGGATTAATCCTAAGTTCGGAAGAGTTTGGTGAAATCGACGGATGACCTCTCATCTGCGTATCCAATTCAATAGCAATCCACACTAATGTTTAAAATAGCTGACTTTTTTCCCCCCATCATAAAGCATGTTCATCTGCAATAACTAATTAATTTTTACCATTTATTTTTGTGTAGTTGTAACCACATGCTCAGTCATGTATGGTTTTTAAAAGGTTTTTGTTTACTTAACCTTTTCTAGTACGAACAGTAGAAACAATTTTGAACAGAAACTTGTATTGCTTTAGAGGTACAATGTAATTTAGGAAGCACAAAGAAATTTAGAACATGACCTTTACTTTGTTAACTATAACCTTATTTGTTGTTGAAAAGAACAAGGTCAAATTTACGGTTGCTAAGGACATTTTGGAGCACATACAACTTTTACAAAATGTAAATCTTCTCATTGAAATTTTGTGTTCTACAATTTTTGAAAGACTTTTCCAATGAAATGATTGGAGTTCATTTAACTTCCCGGTCTGTTCACTAGTTCTGGATCCAGCACCTTGATCACCCCTCCGACCAAATGTAGGCTCCCAGTGATCAACACCTGCACATGAGGCTTCTGCTTTTTCCCGCCAACTAGAGAGGGTTCCTCAGGGCTCAGTTCTTGGTCTGCCCATGCTGCAGCCCAATCTAGGGCACCAGAGATGTTATCCAAAAGTTTTGTGGCAGCCTTCGGTACCTTAACCGAGTCTGTTTGATACGTGTGCTGTGGTACGGACTGCAATGTCCTCGCGTCGTTTACCGGAGTTGATTTACCGATAGATGAAGTTGCTCTGTGGCCTGAGAGACGACTGTGCCAGTCTTGGGATGGATTCTTGGCGATGTCTTGGATGGTTAACAGTAAGTCTGCCTGGGCTTCTTCTTCTACGAGATTTTCAAAGGCAATGAGGTTGCACTTGCATCGAGCCAGCTGCTTCTCATTGGTGGTGTTATAAGTTGTCTGATCTGAAATTTTAACCAAAAACCAACAGCTATATTTCAACACGTATAATCAGGGTTTTTGCCCTTAACTTTTTTTTTTAGTGACTGGCCAGCAGGACCAGTTAGCTTGTCATTTCAATAGTCCGTAATCTTTTTCACTAGTCAATATTTCAAACGAAATAGGGATGCTTTTCAACACTGAACCAGTCGTGGTAAATTATGACTGGTCCTCAGGTGTTTTAACTGGCATTTGGCCAGCGGACCACTGTTAAGGGAGAACGCATAAATAATACAAAAAATAGATTTAATATGATGCCCCATTATTATTATTTTGTCATCGCACATTGCAATTTAAGTACATGTAGTTGGCTTTTGTGACAGAAACTAGACATTCTTGGTGCAGCCATCTTGTTTTTCTTCCATTCAAACCAATGGAACCAAACTGAGGCTGAAAGGGAAAATAGTCTGAACCCCTTTCTATAAATTGAGAGTTCAAACTATGAGTGTCATTGTGTATACAGGGAATCAGACAAAGACGGCTGCAGTGTGAAAAAAGTCTATGAAGGAATGCAATGTATGTATGCAACGTGTTCTAAATCAATGTTGCTTTAGTGGAAGTGCAAAATAGCCAGATAATTTCTCTGTTGGCACTTCTTCGTCATATTCGCTTGTGGCGTTTCATGGCCAAGCGGTTTAGCACATCAAATTCAAGGTCTGGTGGTTAAGTCATCGGGGTGTGGGTCCAAATCCCGGTCATGATACTTGTGTCATGACACTCATTTCACTGTTCCATCAGCTTTTGCACTAGTTCGTATTTTTCAAGAAACAGGGATGCTGTTCAACACTGAAGTAGCCAGTTGGACCACTTGAGTGAATTTTGAATTTGTTTTAACTGGCATTTGGTCAGCGGACCACTGTTAAGGGAGAATGCTGTGCGATATAAGAACTAGTATATTATTATTATTGGAGAATTAGTAATCATTATTGCGACTGAACACAGGGAACATGACAAACAATGATGCAATGACAACAGCAGTTTGTACTCGAGGCAAAAGAAGAAAAATACATGGTGTGACTCAAACCCAGCGAGAACCGTCTGCTTTCTATTCTGGATTATCCGTCTTAAACAAAGATGGTGGCCATTGCAAGGGGCCTATCAACTATGCAAACATTACAGTGTACAAACAAATGAATAAACCCACTGGTACTGAGCATGCAAATGGTAACCGATAAGGCAAATGCAGTAACTAAACATAGTGTACTATGATTACATTAGTGATTAATTTATGCTCATGTAATGCAAACAAAACACTTACCAAAGCTTACCAAATCCTCTTATCAAATAAGAGAAACTACTGGTTTCCGAATAAACTGACTAGCAAACTATGTGTGTTATATTTTTCATCATGCAATGTTATAAAAGTAACAATGTTAAGAAGAACTTGCTGCTAAAATATAGGATTGCAAAAGCCAAGCAAAACTACAAATTAAAAGGACAAAGTTAAAAAAAGGTAGTTTGTCGTGTCAAAAACCATAACTGCAAGAGTTAAACGATATAATGTAAGTGCTTTTTCTTATACTCATGTAAAATGTACATGCACTGAACTGGCCAGGTTCACTCTAAATTTGGCAAAATGGGCACTTCACTCCAATACTGGTTTGTTTTTTTCATATTGTACTTGTACATTGTATTTTTTTCTTTTCTTTTACACATGTACATGAATATGCAATAGTTACAGCTCATATTGCATCAAACCAGGCAGGACTGACCAGCGCCAAATTTCATGGCTCTGCTTACCGCGGAATTCTGCGCTTACCGCCCATAGAGTTGTGTGCTAAACAGGGCACCACAAGCGCAGAATTTTGCAATAAGCAGAGTCATGAAATTGGACCCTGGTTCGCTCTAAAAGGCAAAATGAGCACTTCACTCCAATACACCAGTGCACAAAGGTTAGTCATGTTAGTCAGGAATTGAAGCACTGTGTATCTGTGTATTTGCCAGAATTGTGTGCTAAACAGGGCACCACAAGTGCAGAATTTTGCAATAAGCAGAGTCATGAAATTGGACCCCGATTTGCTCTAAAAGGCAAAATGAGCACTTTACTCCAATACACCAGTGCACAAAGGTTAGTCATGTTAGTCAGGAATTGAAGCACTGTATATCTGTGTATTTGCCAGAATTGTGTGCTAAACAGGGCACCACAAGTGCAGAATTTTGCAATAAGCAGAGTCATGAAATTGGACCCCGGTTCGCTCTAAAAGGCAAAATGAGCACTTTACTCCAATACACCAGTGCACAAAGGTTAGTCATGTTAGTCAGGTATTGAAGCACTGTATATCTGTGTATTTGCCAGAATTGTGTGCTAAACAGGGCACCACAACCGCACAATTTTGCAAAAAGTAGAGTCATGAAATTGGACCCCGATTCGCTCTAAAAGGCAAAATGAGCACTTTACTCCAATACACCAGTGCACAAAGGTTAGTCATGTCAGTCAGGAATTGAAGCACTGTATATCTGTGTATTTGCCAGAATTGTGTGCTAAACAGGGCACCACAACCGCACAATTTTGCAAAAAGCAGAGTCATGAAATTGGACCCCGGTTCGCTCTAAAAGGCAAAATGAGCACTTTACTCCAATACACCAGTGCACAAAGGTTAGTCATGTTAGTCAGGAATTGAAGCACTGTATATCTGTGTATTTGACAGGATTTTCGAAAAGTGGGAGTGCCAACTATACAAGTTGGAGTGCAAAGTATTAGGCTGTATCCGAAATTGGTGGCTACGGCTACGACTGTTGCTAAGGGTGTTGCTAAGGATGCTCTATAATTCAACGCATGATAACGCGGCGATCCAGCCAGAGACGCCAATTCGGACACGGCCTTTGAATCAAAACTGTGCACAGCAAGCAACCTCATCCTATATGGTCAGGGTCCAGGCTCCAGGCTCCAGGGCCCCAAAACCTTTAGCACCTTTTGAAACTCTTAGTGCTCTCTACTGCTTTCATATTTGAAATGTGGTGGAGAGCTTATATGGTCTGACTGAAAATCAACCTTTACATCTCAGAATCTTTGGTTAAAGGGGGGGGGGGTGGCAGAGGGGGGTTGATTTACCCTAAATTTTACACAGATAAAAACATATCGGGTAAAAAGTATTTTTTCACTTTCTCTGGCCATTTGTTTCTTCTTCTTGCTGTGCTCAAATTTTCCCCGCTATTTTGCCCAAATTTGGGAGGGCAGCTGCCCCCTCTGCTTTAAATGTAGAACCTATGGTGTCTATTGTGTTGATCATATAGTGATAACAAATTAATGGATTTCTGAAGTTCCGTTTGTAGGTACAGTTATATTCACCTTTTTCCTTGCAATCATTATTGCCTATGGCACCCCCAGGGACCTTTCCAGAAACACCTGTAAGCAAGTCTGAAAATAAAGCCAAGATTTACTCTTTGCTGTGGTCAGTGAAGTGACGGATAAGTTTCATCGGCACCAAGTGCTCTTACGATAGCTGTGAAAGATTATTCATCAAGGTTTGTCATATTTGTTGTTCTTTGTTTGACATTATAATGTACAGCTTATGATTGCAATTTATAATTTTCAACCATTTGATAGTTTTAAATCTATATAAATGTAGGTATATACATGTACAATAAAACTAACCTTTGACAACTTCATTTCAATTCTAGAGCAGGAAGAATGATCCGTAATTGGAATACTAAGTCTGAGAAACGTTTCATGCTTGAAGTGTTTCTCAGATTGAATGGAAAAAAGTAGAAACATTTTATTGACCTACATGTACATATGGTATAGACCCATTGCATATGACGTCACACTCTGAAAAAGGAGGCAGATCATTGGACGATAGCTGTTCTCTGTGCGTAAAAACGTGCGCGTGACCTCAGCGTATCTGTAGCGTTTCGCGTTATGCAAGGGGGATCCATTGATTTCTATAGACCCGGAGCGCGCCTCCGAACAATGCGCGTCATTTTGGGTGTCAAAACTCACTTTTGTGCATGTTTGTATACGATTTTGACACCCAAAATGACACCCAGGACAGGCGCACGTGAGTACGCTGCGCGTTATGCAATGGGTCTATAGGCTTTAATAGACTTTTCAGGCTATTTATTAACATTTTTGCTGGTTTTTCTAAGGGCCAAACAAAATCAGACTTAAGTAGGAAGAATATCGTGCCTGAAAACCACACAAAAAACAAACGAATGCCAACGTAAATTGGGTTAAAACTTCATGCAAACTTCCAAGATTAAAACCTTCCATGACAAATGTCTCCAGTGGTTAAACTTGATCATTAGGTAGAGTGGATGTTATTCTCTTTCATATGCAGAAACCATTAAAATTAAAGGAAACAAAAAAAAGTCAAAGGAAAAAAACTCAACTAAGTATTGGGAACAAACTCAACGTGAATGGTTGGTTCTTAGCCAACATGATGGCTACTTGCTGTTACAATAAAAATAAAACGAGACAGAAATTCTTGACTGACCTGCAGAGTTCCCTGACGCACATTCCCCAGTAATGTTTGGACAAAAGGCGGCACCGTCAAACTGACAATCCTTGAAGAAAAACAAAATATCGTTGTGTCAATGTGAAAACGTTGTATCTCCTAAAATCACTTACAATGTATCTCGCTTTAAATAGCCCGGATGTACACAAAAAACAAGTGCACTAATGCAATGATACATTCATAGGTTACTTCATGTACCATTTATCAGTTTTTATAAGTACTTTCATTGCGCCTTCTTGTTTAAGGGGCAAGTTTGTTTTATTTTGTATACTCCTTACTGTCTGCGATTTGTATGCATCTTCTAAATGCATGCGTGAAGTTTGATTGCTGATGGACGCAATGCTGTAGTTTACATGTAACCATGCCTGGTTTTATAGTTGCGACGGCATTGCTTCAATTTTTTTTAAATCAGCGTGCCATAATAGTTGCTGGTATTGATTGGACTCAGATTTAACCCAGTCCTTTGCACGCGGGACATGCACATGGGCTTTTCTGTACAACATTTTTACCATAGTTTTAACTCTTTTTAACGTAAACTTCATGCACTTCAGCCCAATTCAGCTGCAGAATGAATGTTAATAAACCATGATTATTATTACTCTTGTTACAATTTGAAAAGCCGTTTCAAGTAAGTCGACTGTGACTAGTTCCCTCTTTTGTTGTTGCTTTTTACCCTCAAACTTTCCGACCATTCAATATCATCCACCTGGTTTTGAATGATAAATGCCAGCAATTTGATATCATGTGGTGCAGGACTGATGCTTCACAGAGTTCCAATAAAAATTTAAAAATGTTCTCATAGAGGTGCTTTTTACCAAGGAGTAAACGCCTTGGTGCCCTTGCCCTTTCAAAAAATGTAGGCAAATGCCTCTGCTGCCCCTGGTCATTGCCTTGGTGCCCCTTGAAATGTTCCAACAGAAATTGTTTCCTCATAGAGGTGCCCTTTACCAAGGAGAAAACGCCTTGGTGCCCTTGCCCTTTCAAACACAAAGCATCAGGCCTGGTGGTGTATTCATCTACACACCTAACACAAGTTCTGTGTTGTGCAGTTGGATTGTTTCTATGGCTTACCAACTCACTAACAAATGTTACTGAGATTGCGAGGTTAAGTTATTTAAGTGTTGTGAAATATTTGTTTGCATGATGAAATTTCTTCCAGGTTGGACTATTAACTCTTTCATGCGCCGACCGGTTGCTAGAGACCGGTTTAAATCCCTTTAGAAAAATAGTTGTAAAACGAAAACTAAAGATCGTACGGCCACACAGTTTTCAGAATGGGAAAGAGGACTCTTGAGGGTGGTATTGTGACTCGTTTTTTGGAGGGTCGCCATTTGCAAAAAAAGAGTTTACAATTAACGTGTCCATATGATCAATTTATCACTCAAATAAATGGTGCATGAAAGGGTTAACAAGCCCATGGTCAGTCAGTGACGTACTATGAGTGGTCTAAGCAAGCTGTATTCATCTCGATTTCCAGTCGAGTTGAAGATGAGAATGCGTTTGATTGGACGGTCTAGAATCCAGGCTTCTTCATCAGCTGCAGAAATGAACCACTCCTGACACACCGTGATGCTGCGTGGGGTGTGAGCACCGTCTATGTAGTATGTTACATTCTCTTCTTTGACCACTTGATTGCGTCCTGGCCAGTAAACGTCCTCAAGACCTGTTAATCGGATAGTACAATGTACATCATTAGTGTTTAGAAGAGTACATTCATTCCCATCTTTGTACTTTTAAAAATAAACAATTACAATTTGGGAGGCTAATACATCCTTACTTGCAGCCGAGAAGCTGAATTGCGAAGGATGTGGATACATCGTGTTCGAGCTGCTGCATGCAAGGGCGCCTTTTGCAGCCAGCAACATCAACCCATATATTAACACAGAGCACAGCCAGAGATCAAAAATGTTATATTTTTCCGGAGGGAGGAAAATCGGAGGGCCCAGGAAAAAAACCCTCATGGCATAGGAGAGAACCAACGTTGGTGAACGTTGGCAACAAATTTCTGAGGTGGTGGTGGGTGATTTAAAAATGGCGGACAAGAAGAAGATAACTGAAAAGTAAGCAGTCGATATTGTTTTACAGAGTGCCGCCATGTTTACATCAGAATGTGTGCAACCCATCATTCCAATTGGTCGCAAACGATCAAAAAACGTTTGCGCATTTGTGCAAAAGGAACGCAGCCCAGTTTTAACAGATTTTAAAATTGTTTCGTTTCTTCAAATATTAAAAGGTAACCATTGAAAACTTGCTGAACTGACTAACCTTTCATGAACTGGGAGGGAACTACGAAGGCTTTAGCCACTGGCATGCCCACCCTAGCTGCTGGTGATTCTAGGTCTGGATCGCTCACTGCTTCAGCAGGTAGGAATGCATCCGTTCTTAGACACTCGGGTCCATCTAAAGAAAACAGAAACAGAAGTTGAACACCTTCACTATTTTTTTAGAAACACTCTGAGAAGGATTACAGTCAACCCTTGTTATACAGATATAAAGTGGTTCTGCTTATAAAGAGTACATTCTGAAGTCCTGAATCTCATTTCTACTTTTGAGTATCTTTGTTTTGCTGTCCTCTCACAACGTTCCTTTTATAAAGAGGTTCTACTTATAAAGAATACATTCTGAAGTCCTGAATCTCATTTCTGCTTTGAGTTTCTTTGTTTTGCTGTCATCTGAAAACAACATTTTTCTGTTATAAAGAGGTTTTGCTTATAAAGAGTACATTCTGAAGTCCTGAATCTCATTTCTGCTTTGAGTTTCTTTGTTTTGCTGTCATCTAAAAACAACTTTCCTGTTATAAAGAGGTTCTGCTTATAAAGAATACATTCTGAAGTCCCGAATCTCATTTCTACTTTTGAGTATCTTTGTTTTGCTGTCCTCTCACAACGTTCCTTTTATAAAGAGGTTCTACTTATAAAGAATACATTCTGAAGTCCTGAATCTCATTTCTGCTTTGAGTTTCTTTGTTTTGCTGTCATCTGAAAACAACATTTTTCTGTTATAAAGAGGTTCTGCTTATAAAGAATACATTCTGAAGTCCCGAATCTCATTTCTGCTTTGAGTTTCTTTGTTTTGCTGTCCTCTCACAACTTTCCTGTTATAAAGAGGTTCTGCTTATAAAGAATACATTCTGAAGTCCCGAATCTCATTTCTACTTTTGAGTATCTTTGTTTTGCTGTCCTCTCACAACGTTCCTTTTATAAAGAGGTTCTACTTATAAAGAATACATTCTGAAGTCCTGAATCTCATTTCTGCTTTGTGTTTCTTTGTTTTGCCATCCTCTTATAACAACATTCCTGTTATAAAGAGGTAATTTGGCCAGTCCCAGCGATCATGTTATAACAAGAGTCGACTGTTTATAAAGAGTACATTATGAAGTCCTGAATCTCATTTCTGCTGTACTTTCTTTGTTTTGCTGTCCTCTTATAAAAATGTTCCTGTTATAAAGAGATCATTTGGCCAGTCCCAGCCATCATGCTATAACGAGAGTCGACTGTAAAATGTATGGTGAGCTACTGCACTTGTTGATCTGGAATGTAAATCTTACATTAGAGTTTAAAATGGACCAATCTCCCATTAAACATAAAACTCACTTCTTATAAACCACACGTATCCTAGTAACTAGATCAAGGTGTTTTACAACATTATCCCTGTTCATTTAGGCATAGTTGGACCATTTCTCAAACTTTCTCAACTCCCTGGGGAGCGTGCAACCCAAGCTGCTTATTAGCGACAAGGTGTTGATCTAACATGATACTGTCTCAGCCCTCACAGGTTCCCATATATACATCTGGGTTAAAAGAAGCAAATTATGGTCGTGTCTTGCTCAAGGACATTATTACCCCTGCTCACTCCGCAATATACTTTATTCCTTAAACCATCTCAGCTCCCTGGGGAGTATACAGCCTGTGTTGCCAAGTATTTAGTGCACCAAGCTAAATCAATCACAAGAACCATCTCTGCCCTCACAGGTACCATTTACCCCTGGGTTTATGAGAAGCAAATATAGTTAAGTGTCTTGCTCAAGGACACAAGTGCCATGACCGGGATTCGAGCCCACACCCTGATGACTCAGAAAGCAGAACTTGAGTCTGATGCACTAAACCGCTCGGCCACGACACACCATAGATTTGATATCTAGCAGGAAAGTTCAGAGCAAATGATATACCTTTGTATTGCTTTGGATGATTCTCTTGATAGTTCTGAACCCACGTCTTACAAAGCTGCAATGCGAGCGAGGCATTTGTCAGTTGATGTCTTCCGGCCAGGCCTAACCGCAGCGTTATGCCACTGAAGTCATAGTTACTAATGTCTGGCGTACACTGAATGCTTGACACCTAGTATGGGGATTCAAAAAATACATGCATTAGATTCTAAAGGCCTAAAGGGAGGGTATAGCTTTGGTAATTACTCCACAAGTTAATGACCATAAAAACTTACTTTGTAAAGAGCACTGGAGAGCTGTTGGTATTATAAAACATTTTCAGAAACGACCCCCTTTGAAGCATTGTGGTTTTGGAGAAAAATTTGAATCTGAGAAAGGCTTCAGGGCTCAGGACTCTGATAACACACAATTCTACCTCGTAACCACCTAGCACTTCGGCCTTACGTGAGATTGCACCTGCCACCGGTATTTCGTCGTCACACTTGAGAGAGTTCTTTGTTAAAAGGAAGCCTCTCCCTATATAAGTGAGCCCCAAGGTTCACACCCCAGTGCATTTTTGTGACCGGTATAGTTCGACGATGTCTACACAACTATCTTCAGATATTCTTGGCCTACTCGATGACCCCTCGGACATCGAGTTAAGCGGCACGGTGTCAACTGCTGGCCCGTCTACTTCGATCTCTGCCTCCGGTGGTAATCCATCGGGTGGAAAGGCAAGGCCGAAGCCAAAGAAAATGACCATCAAGTCATCAAACGCCGGGGTCACTCGACAGGAGTTTGCGTCTCTGCAAGACCAGATGACAACTATGGCAGACGCAATGCAGACCCTACAGTCTACAGTGTTGGCCTCCCTGGGGAAAGAGTCAACCCCTGCGAAAAGACAGAAGGTCGACCATGTTACGCCAGCAGCAGACCAAGAGGCATGCTCATCGAGTGATGAATCTCTTGCAACAGACCGGCTCATTAACAACCTCCTCGAACCCGACGCTGGTGATAATTCATCGGTCGGGGTACTCAGCATGGTGGAGCAATTCTACTCGGAAGAGGATACAGGGGCCAAGGTTGACGAGAAGCTGGCCGGGGTTATCAGCAAGCTACTCCGACACAAATCATCAGAAGGGAAGGTTGCAGAAAAACTTAATAGTTTTAAGCGACCATGTAACATTCCAGAACTTGATTGTACCAGAGTTAACCCAGAAATCTGGAATTCTCTACAATCAAAGACGAGATCAATGGACATCAAGTTACAAAAGGTTGAGCAGGCGGCATTGAAAGGCATGGTGCCCATTGTAACTTGCATTGAGGCTCTAATGAGCACCAATAAAAGCCTGGATCATAAGGTTTTGGTAACAAACCTACTGGATGCAATGGCCATAATTGGTCATGCAACCAACGAGTTGAACTTCCGGCGAAGAGAACTCATTAAGCCCGACTTAAACCATCAGTTTTCCACTCTTTGCTCTGCGCAAGTGCCCGTAACCGGGCTCCTGTTTGGGGACAACTTGTCTCAAAAGTGCAAAGATATACAGGAAACTAATAAGCTTGGCCAAAAATTTGGCCAACGTGGTAATTTTTCGGCTGCTCCAAAATCGGATCGCGGCAGACAAAGGGGAAACACCAAGACTTTTTCCCATCGTGGCGGACAAACGCGTCAGGGAAACTCCTTTCGCCAAAAACGCTGGCAGCAGAGAAAGCCGGCAGAAACACGGCAACAAACCGTAACCAAGTAAAACGTGGTAAAACGGTGAGTGAGCACAAGTGTGAGAACACTCAAAATCAAGTTGCAAAGTTATTCATGGCAGGTAAACTCGCATATCATATAGCCCAATGGCGCGAGATTACGTCTGATCAATGGGTGCTCGATGCTGTTCAGCACTATCATATTGAATTCACTAAAATGCCATACCAAACACGCATTCCAAGGGATTTGCGATGTGAATCACAGGAGGCTGAAATTATAACCTCTGAAATTGCCAAAATGCTCAAAAAAGGAGCAATAGTAAAAACAAACCACGTCCAAGGTGAATTTATTTCTAATATTTTCATTCGGCCAAAAAAGGATGGTTCGTCCCGCCCCATAATAAATCTTAAGGGGCTCAACAAATTTGTGGAGTATTTTCATTTTAAAATGGAAACTATCCGCACGGCAATTCAACTGATACGGCCTCATTGTTATATGGCCTCTATAGATCTTAAGGATGCTTACTTTGCAGTGCCTATAGCCACTGAGCATAGGAAGTATCTGCGTTTCACTTGGCGCAATGTGATATACGAGTTTACCTGTCTACCATTTGGTTTAGCTAGTGCCCCACGTGTGTTTACGAAAGTAATGAAACCACTGGTTGCCTCATTGAGGTTAAGGGGCCATGAATCGTGTGACTTTATTGACGATTCTCTTCTTATTGGTAGAACTTTTCAGGAATGCTGTTGCAATGTTCGAGCCCGAACCATTCTCACCCATGGTTTAGGGTTTACAATAAATGACAACAAGTCCATTCTTATACCCACAAAACAGATAGATTTTTTGGGATTTCATTTAGACTCAGATCAAATGACCATCTCTGTCCCGCCTGCAAAGGTACAGAGCATTATTTACTCAATCCGTAAACTGTTACGCCAACAGTCTCCGACAATTCGAGACGTTGCCAGAATAATCGGTCTGTTGGTTTCGTGTGAACTAGCTGTACCATATGGGCCATTGTTTAGAAGAACAATAGAAAACCAAAAGAACCTGGCATTATCAGAACATAATGGCGATTTTGAAGCAAAATGAGCATCACCAAAGATAGTCTTTGCGACTTAAATTGGTGGATTAATGAACTGCCATTAACGTCTGCTCCCATTCATAGACATGAACCTAATTACGTAATTGAAACGGATGCATCCAGCTTGGGCTGGGGTGCACATTTTAACGGTCGCACAACAGGCGGTCGATGGTCAAAAAGTGAAGCCACTCATCATAGCAATTGGCTTGAGTTAAAGGCTTGCTCATTAGCATTACAATCATTCTTCTCAGAAGAAAACGGTGTTTCAATCCACCTTAAATCGGACAACATCACGGTGGTTGCTTATCTTAAAAACTTTGGTGGCTCGGCATCCGAACTGCTACATTCCTTAGCTAGAGAGATTTGGTTATGGTGCATGGCACGCAAAATTTGGCTGTCCACTTCACACCTCCCTGGTGTGCAAAATACTGTGGCAGATTCCGCATCTCGCCAATTTCGGGATGATCTGGAGTGGAAACTTAACCCCACCATTTTTTCGAAGATCATAACAATCTTCCCTAAGCCCAATGTGGATCTTTTCGCATCTAGGCTGAATCGCCAATTGTTACCGTATGTTTCATGGCGAGCTGACCCTGCCTCTGTTCACACAGACGCATTCACGTTAGACTGGTCAACGTATGATTGTTTTTACGCATTTCCGCCATTTAGCATAATAAACAAAGTACTCACTAAGATTGAGCATGACGAGGCGATCGGTTTACTGATCGCGCCTTTATGGCATACACAACCCTGGTTCCCGACAATGCTCAAATTACTTGTCAGAAACCCCATTATCTTGCCTTTTCAACAAGATTTGCTTTCGCTTCCCTTCTCTGATAGACTCCATCCACTGCGGGATCGGCTCAGGTTGATGGCATGCTCCTTATCAGGGAGGCGCTCCGACAGCAAGGTGTATCGGGACCAGCTTCCCAAATTATCATCGCATCATGGCGGCCTGGCACAAAGAAGTGCTACAAGTCTGCACTCGGCAGATGGATTCAGTTCTGCACTCGGACGAAAACTCATCCGATTCGACCAACTTTGGTAAAAGTATTGGATTTCCTGACAAAACAATTCTTGTCAGGCAGCCAATACAGCAGTTTAAACATTACCAGAAGTGCCTTATCAGCAGTGATCCCGCCGCTTGAAGGCATCACGGTGGGCTCCCATCCATTGGTTAAGAGACTGATGAAAGGGGTGTTCAATCTGAGACCACCAAAGGCTCGATACTCACATACATGGGATGTGACTGTGGTACTGGACTATTTAAGGGCTCTCGGTCCCAATGAGGGACTCTCTTTGAAGAATATTACCATGAAACTCGTAGTTCTGGCAGCTCTTACATCGGGGCAACGTTGTCAGACGCTGTCTTTAATGAACATTAACTCAGTCCAAGTTAGGACAAATTATGTTAATTTTACTATCGAGGCACTTACAAAAACAAGTAAAGTTGGTAAACCTCAGACAGAAGTCAATTTAATTGCTTACCCTAATGATCATTTACTATGCGTTATGAGTGTTTTAAAAGTTTATCTTGAGAAAACTAAATCTGTCAGAGGTGTAGAAAAGAAACTCTTTTTAAGTTATGTACTACCCCACAAAGCAGTGGGATCTGAAACAATAGGCAGATGGATAAAGTTAACACTTTCAGATGCAGGTGTAAGGACGGACAAATTTACCGCCCATAGTACACGTGCAGCCTCTTGCAGCGCAGCTTCAAGGAAAGGCGTACCATTGGAAACAATAATGAAAGCTGCAGGATGGTCGAGATCATCGACGTTTGCTAAGTTTTATAATAAGCCTATTGATGATACAGAGGAACATCATGGTTTTGCTGAGAGCATACTCAGTCATTCTGCTTTTTCACAGAATAAGTGAAGTTTCATTTGAAACCAACGATAAGTTTGTAATGTTTCATTGAATAAATAAATGATGTCTCTTTGAGACGGTACGTTACGTTGTAACCTTTTGTTTGTTGACCTTTTTGCTATGGCTCCAAACATCTCACGTAAGGCCGAAGTGCTAGGTGGTTACGAGGTAGAATTTCTCAATTAAACGAAATGTAATAAAATGAAATTGAAGTTTAATTTTGATTCTACCGAGTAACCACTAGCACTGAAGGACTTACGCTCCCTCCCTCTTTAGGGCGACTATTGTCATTACAATTATAAATATTGGATACTCCCTCCCAATTGAACTGCAAAAAGCTCATTTTGTATGTCTACAAAAATGCCCTGGGGTGTGAACCTTGGGGCTCACTTATATAGGGAGAGGCTTCCTTTTAACAAAGAACTCTCTCAAGTGTGACGACGAAATACCGGTGGCAGGTGCAATCTCACGTAAGTCCTTCAGTGCTAGTGGTTACTCGGTAGAATCAAAATTAAACTTCAATTTCATTTTATTACATTTCGTTTAATTGAGAAATTCTATGCAACAAGGGTTTTTTTTCTTCATTATTTTCTTGCAACTTTGATGACCAATTGAGCCCAAATTTTCACAGGTTTGTTATTTTATGCATATGTTGGGATACACCAAGTGAGGTAACTGGTCTTTGACAATTACCAAAAATACACCCTGCCTTTAAAAATGTTTTTTTTCTGATTTTTGAGTTTTTATGATGCAATTTTTTTCAGGAAGAGACTTATAAACCAAGACTCCTTGGCATGAACATAATTTTATGGATGCATGAATGCCAAGTTAACCCTTTAGAGACCGTTCATTTCTGTATAACCATCACCATACGCACATACATTGCTAATCTTGAGAGTTTTTTGGCTCCATTATACTCAGGAAATGTCAGGAAAATATTAAATATGAAACAGAAGAAATACATGGCTTTGTTTTAGACTCATAGATTCTATGTTAACATGGGAAAATTGGAAAACGTCAATTTTGATCCGATACCTTTTCTTTGACCCTCTGCTTTGAGCGGCAGTAGGTCAAATTTTTCGGCCGTTTGCGGCCACTATGGGCATTTTTGTACAAACCGTTTTGCAGCCGCTACGGTCTCTAAAGGGTTAAATCAATCATTATTCACTGCTGGAATCTAATTGTTTGCATGACATGTTGTATCTACTTCTTACCCCAATCTTATTTGCAGTGTCCATGACAACGTTCATCGCACCTTCTTGCTGTTCCACTGTAAAAGTTGGTCTACCAGGCTAAACGAGATCAAGAATGAGATCGGAGATTCAATCAAGAAACCAGATCAATGTAAACAGGTATATATACAACCAATACTGGGATTAATACTTGTACATACACTGTATCAACAATGAAAAATTCATAGAGCAATCAGGGTCACGATTTCATAGAGCAGCTTATTAAGCAGAAAATATTGCTGAACAATTTTCTGCTAAGCAGAAATGAGCAGGATACCAGTCTCAAATTGTACATGTGACATGTAAGTTTGGCTGGTAACCGTATTCTGGTAAGCTAAATTTGATTGAGCTGCTTAGCTACTTTTTGTGCTTAAGCAGTTCTATGAAATTGGGCCTAGGGAAAAATCCACAAGACCTCAGGGCTTGTAGCTCAAAGTGTTTACTGGACAAGAATTCTTTTTACAATATCAGAATTGAAACGGGAAAAACAAATTCCCTACACAGTTAAACGTTTGAACTGTTTGAATTTGAACAAGCTAAAAAAGAAGATTCACATCTCATTTGTATTATGTGTGAGTATTCTTCAATACACAACACATTTTGAAATATTTTTATCAGACTAGAGTGAACATTTTGAACAAAAAAACAAAAAACGCCGGACTTGTCCAGTTGTGAGTTTACTGGCCCGATGCTTAAATCGCTGGCCTCCGGCCTGCCGTCCAGTGTACATTTTTAGCCCTGGCAATGGACGTCTTTGCCTCGGTGCCACTTGTATGTTTAGGGCCAATGATTTTCAGCGATCGCGGAAAACGGATGGAATTCGCGGAATCTGCCCTTTGAAACGGAAAACGGGATTTGAGTTTGAAGTAAATTTTTTGTAAATATAGTGACAAAAACGTAGGGTTTTTTTTCATGTTATTAAGGCCAAACCTATTGAAATTGATCAAGCAAGCTAACTTAACACGGCATTCTTTGTTAAGTTTCTTTTTGTTAAACTAAAAAAGCATCAGAAATCAGACCGTAAATAGTTACGAGATCGTACTGTTGACTCGACCTGACGTACATGTACATAGCAAATGAATACACGTTAGACGGAGGGCAAAATCATCACATTCACGGCACGATCTTTACATTTTTTTTCACCCAAATTGCATTTTCACCCTCCCTTTTATCAACAATTATACTCAAACTAGCTTACCTACGCTCTATAAGAACACAGACATTGATTTTTCATCTCGGAAAGGTCTAAAATCAACCATAAACTTTCAACATTTTGTCGCCAAAGCGAAAACCAGATGGTTGACAATTTGTTTCTGTGTGGAGGAGAAGTACACGGTGACATCATATGCAATAATACTGCAGTGCAACGGCTGTTACATGTTTCTTGTTTTTGTTGCAGCGATCAGTCAGTGAGTCAGTGCATTACGTTTTTAGAAATTGCCAACTGAATCGGCCGTTGATTTAAAAAAACAAAATTATGATCTTTTTCAGGAAAATTTTCAATTCAAATTAACATTTTAAGAAGTCAGCAGTGCATCTTATACAAAAGTTATGTTTATAATCGATTCCCTGTGTATTAACAACCTTTTATCTATTAAAGAACATGAAACGGAATTTATTTTGTCTGAAACGGAATTAATGTTTTTAAAAAACGGAATTTGCACTTTTCTGAAACGGAAAATCATTGGCCCTATATGTTACAGGAGAAATATTAACCCAAACCCAAATCCTAGTGTGTAGATCACGAGGGGTTATTAATAATAATGATAAGATTTGTATAGCGCTGGTATCTAGAAAACTATTCACTGCGCTAAGACCTTGGGAGAGTTAATGATATGCACGATTGGAAAGGTAAGTTTTGAGATGTGATCGAAAAGAAGCAATGTCAGGTTGTGTTCTATTAGAGTCATTGGCAAATTGTTCCATAGGTGGGGGGCTGCAACTCAAAAACTGCTATCTCCGTAAGCTTTCATCCTGGCAGATGGAACCACAAGTAAGTGGGCATTACTTGAGCGTAATTGTATGGTGATTGTATTGGAACATAAGGTTGAGAAAATAGAATTAGCTGTTGCAAACTGCTTACTAACCAAAAGGACCTATGGTATAAATGCAAAAATAGTTAATGGCCTGACGTTTCGACTCTAGCAGAGTCTTTCCCGAAGGCTAAATGACAACACAACACACATGAACATAAGGTTGTCGGAACATAGGGGTGTCGGAATATAGAGCAGTCATCGATGCAGCTAGATGGAATTCAAATCTGTTGAGGCAGCACACATAGCTGGCAATGTAAATAAAACCAAATTAGTTCTGAAACTGTGTACGGTACAAACCTTTGAAATGGCGGCCTTGTGCCATGCGATCTCCTCGATTGTGTTACCCAGAATACCCATGTGGTCCAAACCCAGTGATGTAATGCCAACAACCACTGGCTTCCTACAAGCAAAAACAAGCCCCAGGGATGAGATTGTGTGAAAATGAAAAATCAAACAATTTCCTCTTGGTGTGGAAATGAAGCTCCCTGAATGTACAGAATGTTACATGTAAGAGGTTTACAGACTCTCTACATCATTTCAAACAGATATCTGAAGGTCAGGGCCCAATTTCAAAGAGCTGTTTAAGCACAAAAGTAGCCTAGCACAACAAAAATATGTTTACACACGGTATGACATGCACTACTTCTAACCGGTATCCTGCTAATTATTTTACTAAGCATTGCTGATCATAACAAGGGCCAAGTCAAGGAACTGCACCGAGCAAGTTTTTTCTTTCAAATTTACATGTCCTTGGATGAAAAAAAACAACGGGTTTTGCATTTGTTGGAAGTCTTAGTCGAGCATTGTGGCCATGCGGTCTGGTGTGCTTTGGACGCACACAAGGCAACCTGCAACTGTCTATTAAACTGCAGCGCTTGATTAGACTTGAATCCACTGCAATTATTAATGCGCATTTTCCATTGACTTGTCGGTGAGTAGGCCGAGGGCGGGCAGGCTGGCAGGTAGGCAAAAAAAAAAAAATCAATCCAATTCTACTCCTAAAATTTGAAGATTTCTACGCAAACACAAAGATTTAAGGGGATTGTATACATTTTGTAATTGAACCCACTGCTTGTTTCAATCCTATAGTTGTAGATATATACCATAAAACTAACCTGTGAAAATTTCATTTCAAAAGTTGGTAGCGTTTTTGAGATAATGCTGAAAATCTGGAGCGGTTATGTCCACTCAGGAAGAATAATCTGCATTGGAATACACAATCTGAGAAATGTTACGGCAGTAACGCTTCTCAGATTCAAATTTTTGGGGATAAAAAGTGAACTCTTTTTCCATAACCGCAGTACTTTTGAAGTGAAAAGTTTCTCAAAATGCATTGTACTTTCCAAAGCGGTTGTACTCCTTACCAAGTAAGTTTTGATTGCCATTAATTTTCAGAGTCATTACAAACGTATACAGACCATTTAATATGCCAGAAAACGAAAAACAAAATCTCACCTGATGATATTTGTACAATCATACGACCCTCCAAGACCAACCTCGATCACAGCAACATCAACCTACAGAGCACAATAAACACCAATACACATCAAAACTCATTGAATTTTTAAATCTAAAGACACCATAATCTGTCCCTAGTTTGGTTGAGATTGGCTGATCCGATCCGGGCCCAATTTCATGGCTCTGCTTACCGTAAGCATAGAATCAGTGCTTACTGAAGCAGTGAATTCCGTGCTTGCTAAGTGTATTTCACAGGTTAGCAGGGAATGTTTGCTTGTTTGCGTGTGTACTCCATGTTACAAGCCTTTCTTCGCTTACACAGCTAGCCCTGTGGAGTCAAAAATTTGGTCCTACAAAATAGCGGACGATGTTAGTTCACAAAGTAAAAGGAAAACCACACAATTTCAAGGCATGGTTGTGTATTTTACTTTTTAAAACATCTTTCCAACCATATTTATTTCAATTAATTCCATAACAAACGCTTTTTATAGCCCAAATCGCCCAATCCAAGGCAACGTGTCCCTTAAATGTCTTGCCCAAGTCCACACACGCTTGTCACTGGATTCCAACCACCAGAATTCAAGTCCAATGTGCTTGAAAGATAAGACAACAGACTTTCCCCCCAAACCCTTTAACACATTCCTTTTTCTCTCTTTCACTTTCCTTATTTTTCTTCAGATACAAAACGGCAGTCCTCACCTTTTCCTTAAGGAAAACATGGAATGCCATGATTGTTAGGAAACGGAAGTAAGCCGGCATTGCACCCCCATGAGAAGCCTTCGTCTCCTGCAAGCGATTGAAGACGGTGAAGAAGTAATCACTGAAGGCGTCTTTAGCGAGGGGCTTGCCATTGATGCGGATTCGCTCACGGACCTCAACAAGATGCGGAGAACTGTAGATTCAAGGAGGATAAAAAAAATCACTCCAGTTATTCCCTGATCAATTAAAAACAGGTCTCCGAGTTTCCTGATTTGTTTACAGAGCTGCCAATATTTGCATCTTGTAATCAGGGAGATTTTGTACATCAGGGAGATATTTAGAATTACATTCAACATAAATAGGGAAAAGATTTCCACAACCAGGAAGATTGGTTTATTTTCAGGGAACTTTCTGCAGAATCAGGGAGAGTTGGCAGCTTTGTGTTTAGATTGTGGAAATCTAAATTCTAACATTAAAACTAAAAAGCAATAGATAATAGTAATACTTTGTTTTGGCGTTTTTGGAATTCCGGGCACTTGTTTTGAATTTTGGTTTGACCACCTCCACGATTTGAGAAGTCAAAATCAGAGAGTTAAATAAGTAGAATTTCCTCATCAATGTCAGCATTACACAATACAGTGCGACTATAAATTAATTAATCGTCTGCACTTCTTGATTACTGTATCTCACTGGTACCCTTTTTTACTCCTGGTTAAAGAGAAGCAATAATGGTTAAGTGTCTTGCTTTAGGACACAAGTGTCACGACTGGGACTCGAACCCACACTCTGCTGATCAGAAACACCAGAGCTTGAGTCGGGTGCTCTTATCCGCTCGGCCACGACACACCTAGAGCGTCTTTAAATGCCGATTATTATTATACAGTGCGCCCTCTACATTTCACCCAGAAGCCAGTTTTGCAGTCTACCATTTGAAAACAAGTTCGCAAAATTCATGCAGCACCCCAAACACAACCCTGATTAACCCTTTCATGCACCATTTATTTTAGTGATAATTTGATCATATGGAAACATTAATTTTTACTCTGTTTTTGCAAATGGCGACCCCCCAAAAACATGTCACAATAGCACCCTCAAGAACCCTAGTGCCCATTCTAAAAACTGTATGGCCGTGCGATCTTTATTTTTCGTTTTACAACTATTTTTCTAAAGGGATTTAAACCGGTCGCTAGTGACCGGTTGGCGCATGAAAGAGTTAAATAAGTTTGTTCGTAGTTTGCAAAGGAGCAAACGTGAATTACAGAATAAGATTGTATTTTTTATGTTCATGTAACCCAAGTTCGTAAAAATAAAGCTTGGGGGGTGGACAAATACCTGAAGAAACCCGTCTTGAATCCACTAGCCCTCAACATGCTTTCACACAGTGCACACACAGATCCCTTGCCTTTGGTGCCACTCACGTGTATTATCGAAAGCTCGTCTAACTTATCCAGCTGTCAAAACAAAAAAGACAACCAAACAATATTTATAGGATTTGAGGCATTGCATGGTGAGGTATCAATATATATTTGGTTTGCGGTAACACCATGTGTATATCTACTTTCTAGGTAGATTTTGTTCAATTTAATAGTAATCATAATAAGTTAATTTACATTGGGCTCTCTCTAGGACCAGCCTGTTTCAAGGGCGCATAACAATAAATAAAAATACATTATTATTATGGTGGTTTGTTTTCTTATAATGTGATACTGCACAGGAACGGGGCCCAAATTCATAGAGCTGCTTAAGCACAAAAAAGTAGCTAAGCACAACAAAATTATGCTCACCAGAATAAGGTTACCAACCAAACTACCATGTGACATGTACAATATGTGACTGGTATCCTGCTCATTTCTGCTAAGCAGAAAATTGTTAAGTAATATTTTCTGGTTAAGCAGCTCTATGAAATCGGGCCCAGGTATAAATATCCAGTTACATTAATGGGTAAGTGTCTTGCTTGAAGAGGAAGGGAAATTACCACTTCAATTTTCTGATTTACTCGTTTTGCAATACACTGTAGATAGAGTCCTCATGTCAATTACAGGTCTCTAACTTCACGTTAAAATGGTGTTAAATTGCCATTGCAGTGCATTGTATTTGATACCCTTCCAGTGACAACTTTGTCAACATCCAAAACATCTGATGACATCCTTCTGAGAAAAATGGGTCTCTACATTTTTGTACAGGGATGTTTTGGTTCATTCCTGACTTTTGATAATATTTATTCAAAACGGCCTTTAATTTGACATTTTGACTTGACTCCTCCTTGGAATGTATAGATCCATTAGTTGTTGAAATCCGCTCTGAAAAAGTCAGTTATGAACCAACACATCCCAAAATTTTCAACTGGAAGGGGATCAAAAACATTGGCAATTTACACCATTTTAACGTGAGGTTAGAGACTTGTAATTTTTTCCCCACTCACATGAAGACTCTATCTATTGGAAAATGAGTACATCACAAAATTGAATTGGTTATTTCCCTTCCTCTTTAAGGACACAAGTGTCAAGACTGGACTCGAACCCACACACTGCTGGCTGGAAACACAGGAGCTCAAGTGCAGTGCGCTAAACCGCTCGGCCAGGACCTTCCACAGTACATCCCGTACTGTAGCCCTTTTTTTTGCACTACAGAGCAAATTCTGTGGGAAAGAAACCTGACATAGTTTATTTAAACCTCAACTGTGGTTGTTGTGCCGGTACACTTGCTGCAAATTTGCTGAGAGCTGAATGAAAATGAACAAAATTCTCCTAAAAGGTAGGGTCAAAGATTGTTTTTTTGTCAATGTAACGCTTATTTATAGGCACATTTATATCTAGACAGATACAATAAAATTCAACTGTAAAAGTTTCAACTAAATACATTGTCAACTTGCTGAGTAAACAGCAAAAAAACATTCATAATCTTTTCACAAGAACGTCGAATCCATCCATGTTTAGCGAGGTTCCAGCGGGTACCAACCATATCTCTAGCTGCAGCATTCAGAAATGGGACACCAACCCTCAGAAATCTGAAAGAAACGATTTATGCATGAATCGTTTCTCAGATTCAATTGATTTGGGGGGACATTTTCCAAACCATATTACTTCGAAGGGAATCCTTTCTCAAAATAGTTTAAATACTATCAACAGCTGCAGTGCTTCTCACCAAGTAAGTTTTTATGGTCATTCATTTTTTGAGTACAGTACTTACCAATCTATGACCCTACGTTTAAGTCAGTGGGATATATACAGATCATCAACACATGCAACATCATACACAAAATGATTACAGTCAATTTTCAAGTTTTATAAAAATAAAAATAAATTGTTTTTAGTAATAATTATGTATTACCGACAAGCCTGACCGCTCAGAGAACTTCCGCACTTGTTCCAGATTATATTTTCCGTCATCTTTATTCTTTCTGACGACTTGAGCTAGCACAGATGCATTACTTTGTAATGTGTTCAACTCAGTCACTGCCTCCTGTATTCGTCAATTGACAATGAAGAAGAAAAAACGTGGAAAAGGGTATTTATAAAGTACAATGTTCATATAAACAGTAGAAGAGCTACTAATCTTCTGATGATGACTAGAGCAAGCTAGTTGAAACGTTGAGACCAATAAAGAACTCACTCCGCGGCAGTGAAGTTAATAATGAGAAGTCCCCCCGATTCACTAAGCGAAAGTAGTAGTCCTGACCGATTTCCTACCTCCCGCCCACGTAGTAGTTAAGAACCAGGACAGTTCTTTTCAGAACTTGGTAGTCTCCCGAATTCCGAAAATCTACTCTGCTGCAGTAGAACAGTCTCCCGTATTCCGAAATCTACTCCGCGGCAGTAGAATATAGCAAGACAAGTTCTCAAAGAACAAAAATCTACACAGCAAAGTAGATAAACACATGGTGTTACCGCAAGCCTAATAGGCCTATACAGTAGAAGAGCTGCCAACATTTGCACCTTGCAATCAGGGAGATTTTGTACAACGATCAGGGAGATACTTAGAATTACATTCAACATAACAGGGAAAAAGTTTACATAATCAGGGAGATTGACAAAATAGAATTAGCTGGTGTAAACTGCTTACCAACCAAAAGGACCTATGGTATAAATGCGAAAAATAGTTAATGGCTGACGTTTCAACCCTAGCAGAGTCTTTTAGCCTTCGAGAAAGACTCTGCTAGGGTCGCAACGTCAGGCCATTAATAACTATTTTTTGCAATCAGGGAGGTTGTCAAATTTGTTCATCAGAACATGGAAAGATTGGTTGATTTTCAGGGAATTTTCAGGGAGAGTTTGCACTTTGAGAGTTTATCCTGTAAGCTAAAGACAGAACTGGTAACTCTGAAAGCTCAATGATTGCAAAGTTCATACCAGCTGCCTTCTGAAATACTGTCAAAGTCAAGGAAACACAATATTATGTAGCATTAAACTACCTACAGTAATTAAAGGTTATAAAAGACTAACTAACTGCGTTTATGTGTCGTTTGCCAGTTTGTAAATTAATAGACCCCTTGCATTAGTTGCCATCTGCGAGGTCAAACAATATGAACGTGCACACATGTACGCACAACTCTCAGCCAATGATAGGACTTCGATGACCTCAGTGCGGGCGCTGTTCGGGCTTGTGGCGTCATATGCATATTTTAATTTAATTTTTTTTTAAACAGCTGAATGTCTTCTGACCGACACCCCCGAACAAATATATTGACAAAATGGGGAGACCGCCAACATTTTGGGCTAGAAAGCTCAGTTGGTAGAGCATCAGCACGTTAATCCGGAGGTCGGAGGTTCAAATCCCGCTCTAGTCAATTTTTCTTTGTTCAACCAAACTTGATTAAATTGTCTCAGGTTGGTTGTACACGCAGATATTAGGTGTGGTTGGAAGTTGCTATGGGAATAAATTTACTCATCCCAAAAAACTTTCTTGTATTTTCCCTATTAAATAATTATAATATTACATAATCAGCATTAATCAGTCACTGCTGAGGAATGTTGACCTCAATATCAATGGGATTCATCAAAATAACAGCCAGCAGTTGGCCTTTAGAGTCTACCAACCAAGATAACAAATATATCAAGATCAACTGTAAAAAGTTGCGTTGTGTAGAAATTGTGTTTATGTTATTAATCAAAGGTCAATTCATTTGTTTACAAAACAAGGGCCGATTTCACAAATAGCTAAGATTGATCTCAACTGTATATCAATCTTAACTGCTAAGCAAAGTGTGATGTCACAATACAAATTACTATGGCGATATTGACAACTCATCTTAAAGGTATCGTACACGTTTGGTAATGATTCAAAACAAATATTAGCATAAAAACTTACTTGGTAACAAGCAACGGAGAGCTGTTGATAGTATAAAACATTGTAGGAAACGACTCCCTCTGAAGTAACGTAGTTTTTGAGAAAGAGGTAATTTCTCACTAAAATAATAAAAACTTCTTGCAAGAAGTTTTATCTGAAAGCACACAAATTTGTACAACAATGGTGTTTTTTCTTTCATCATTTTCTTGCAACTTCGATGACCAATTGAGCCCAAATTTTCACAGGCTTGTTATTTTATGCATATGTTGGGACACACCAAGTGAGAACACTGGTCTTTGACGATTTCCAAACGTGTTCAGTGCCTTTAAGATGAATCTTAGCGCTTTGTGAAATCGAAGCCTAGGCCTTGTATGGGAGATTATGGGGACACTAGGTGGCAGCAGACTTACCAGGTAAATCCATTGTTCTCGGAAAGAGTGCACATGCTCAGAATAACGTAAACAATGAAAAAAACACCTGGGCCCAATTTCATAAAGCCTGTAAGCAAAAAAACTTGCTAAGCACAGAAAAGTATTGCTTAGCAGAAACGGGTTACCAGCCTTACATCAAGTTTGCATTGTTGTGACTAATGCCCGCTCAATTTTTGCTTAGGCAAAGAAATTTGTCAAGAAGTATTTTCTGCTTAAACGGCTTTATGAAATTGGGCCCAGGCATGTCTGCTGGCACCTAGCAACCAATTTCATTTTTACATACACTGTACACATACATGAAGCAATAGTGTTACTCAGTTATGAAAATGATGTGAGACTTTTCATAATACTTTTACAGTTGGGGAGGGATGGGTTTGGGCGAGTGGTGGTGGTGGGGTTGCAGGGCTCGAATTTGAGGTGAAAATCTACAAGACCGCAGGGCCTGTAGCCCAAACAGTTTACTGGGCCAGAATGTTTTATACAAGACCAGAATTGAAATGAGAAGAAAACATGCCTGATACAGTTTAACATTTGAACTGATGTAATCTGAACAAGCACTATGGGAGAAGAATTATCTCATTTTGTATTATATATGGGTATGTATTCTTCAATACTCAACAGAATTGAAAGAGATTTATCACAAGACCGCTGGACTTTTCCTGTCATCAGTTTACTGGCCTGATGCTAAAATCACTGGCCTCGGGCTGGCAGTCCAGTGTAAATTTCAAGCCCTTGGTTGGGGTGGGAGTGGCAGAAATGGATGAGAATATGGTAACAGGGTGGGGGCGGGGCTGGTTTGAGGGGGGTGATTCTGGGTCGAGTGATGAAGCTGGGTTGAGGGGTTACTCTGGGTCAAGGGGCCGGGACATGCTGATGTAGCCTGCTTTAAATTTGTATTAATTGCACAATTGTTAAAATGGTCAATGGAGTTAACTGAATTCTCCGATGTTTGAATAAAGTAAAAGACAAAGAAAAAACTTGCTGTGCACTTTTATCTTTTTTGTAGGTTGATGAGGAATGTTATATTTATAAACTCAAACAGTAGAATCTTTAAAGAGGGGATGGAGGGGGCGCAAATATGAAAACCATCCAAAAGACCCTCCCCTCCTATCCTGAATATAATAAACGTCTGTAAATCATTTTATTTAGTCATTTTCAATTAAATATAAAATAATACAATACTAACATAACAATTAGAAAATTTAATAATTGTTAAAATTTCCATATAATGTACGACTGCCACTTTTTCATTCCTTATTATGAAATTTTTACTCATATGAGATATTGCTTTTGGTAAACAAGGAGAGAAAAGGTGTCGTCGGATACGGAAATGTTTACAAAACATTTATCAAAAACAAAAGGCTAAACAAAATGGTGTAGTAATGGGCAATTGTGGTGAGCCAAGTGAATTGTATTGTCATGGTTAATGTTTTGTTTAATCACATAGTTATACATAGTGAAGACAATTATCTGATTATCACACGTTATGATAATCTGCTCTGACATGTCTGATCGGTGGTGACCATGATCTGATGATCGCACATTATGTGATATATGACTGTGATTTTATAGTGATAAATCAATAAATGAATAAAGTGATAATTTCTCAAAAACACCACAGGGCCAGATGATATTCCGTACCTCGTAACGGCTCCCTGCTATGCTGTCTCCCTTACTTTTGTTGGATAGATTCATCGTCCATGGTCTATTATTGCCGGACATTCCGGACGGGGCTTTCGAGCCGATCATCTCTTTCATACCGAAGAGTTTCTGCAAATGCCGCCGAACGACATACATTCCATGTGTACACTGCTGCACATAAACATACACAATGCATCGGCAGTACACCTTTCCGATCGCCAACAATCGGTGGTTCTAAACTTGACAAAATTAACGATTACAACAGTCCACACACAATCACAATGGCAAATTTGTCCACACACTGAACATGCGGGACCTTAGTACCGTATCACTGATCATGTGTCTATCTGCAGGCCTTTTTTGTAGATTAACTTTGTGTACAAAGACATGAAAGAGCATCAAATAACACACAGCGCGCGAATTACCAGCTTTTGCCGCGAACTTTTGGTCATTTAAATAACCAAAGTGCCTAAACTAATGTTTTCTAAGACCCATAGTACAAAAAATAATAGTAATACATTATTGTTAACAATATAAAAATATGCATAATGTGTATTTTGAAAATAATGTATTGATTTAAAGCAATGTATTTTGGAAACTATTTCAGTAGCAGTTATTTTTCTTATTGTACGAGCCTGATTTGACCCCAAATAAGAGAAATGGCCAAAATGTCTTCTTCCGTAGAAATTCACCAAAAATTAAATCGCATAGAAGCCAGTTTGCGAGCAGAAAACGAGGCTAAACGTGACAGACCGACAATAGATTTCAAGCTGGATTCCCCAAAGACTCCTAGACAGAGACCAGGTAGGTTTATATTTACAGGGACAGGGAAAGTGTGTTTGGAAATTGCTTGGTCGTCACTGAATCATCTGACATGTTTTTGTTTTGATACATTTTGTGCATAAACCGCTCTGTGCGTTGTGTGTGGTGTAGCCAGTATTCACAAGAAATACGTTAAACTCATTCATTCATTTTGTGAGTGTTGCACAAATTATTGTAAAGTCACTGTTCAATTTCAATAGTGTATTTGTTTAATCAAAAATGACTCCTTTCATGGAATGCTAGACACTTTGGTGGGGTGCATTTGATCAATCTGAACTTGTTTTGAAATAATGACATTTTCTTTTGTCAAGTTTTGAACATATTCAATTTGAAATGCTATCTACTAACGTGCATTACCGTATAGTCGTCACTACCTTAAAGTCGCCATCGGGTTTGTTCAAGCTGTCAATCAAGCCTCCTATCCTAACAATGGGGAGGTTTGTTTATCTTATCAATATCAGACATTTATTCCTCAATCATTAAACTTTGGATACAGATTGACCAATCACAATTTAGAAAACATCCACCCAGTCGATCGACGCAAACTTTACCCTGCGCTGCACAATCCTTGCATCCAAAGAAACCCAATGAACTCTTTTGCTTGGGACGACTGTTTGGCCTACTAGATATGCCGTCAATACAATATAATTATTTGTTGAGAATATAATTGTTAATTTGTTACTCTTAGTCTTAGTCTTAGAAATTCTTCATTTTAATAAATATTGGGTTTAAAATATTTTATTAAAAAAGTTTGTGACTGGTGACTATAAATGATACAACGATTTCATGAAGTGACGAACTAAAAAGGCATGTGGCATGTGGACGTCATAGTGGGTGGGAAAGTTTGGTCCATGCTTCAGTCTCGGTTATTATAATACTGTTGATGGGGGTGGCGTTACAAATATTCTTTTACACATTAGGTTGACAGATCAATTTGAACTTTTGTTTTTAGCTTTCAGCTGAAACCTTTGAATGTTTTTAAAAGCCTAATAATCAACATTTCAAGGTTTAGACATGTGTTTAAACTCTCTTAAAATGTCTTAAGAACGACACACAATACAAGGCATATAGTTTCCCTACACAACACATGGTAGTTTTTAAATTTGTATTTTATTTATTTAAAACTATATTTAACGAGGGTGGCCCATTTTTATCCTTACTACATTCATCTTCCGCAGCTCTGTATGCTTTTAAAAACAATTTAAGTGAATTTAGGGGGAGGGACTGCAATTGAAGGAAGGAACAATTTATTTAATTAAGAATTCCTAATGGCTTTGACACAGGATCGGGAATACTGTTGTGTGTGTTTACTTGGTGGCGAAATAAGGGGCTCCTAGTACTACTGAAGTTCTGCCGCTCAAGTAGAAAATGCCTCTAAAAAAGGTTATATTTTCACCAAAAGGAATATTTATTTAATTTAAATTTAACATTAGCAAATTCACTCCGAAGGTAGGCATCAACATACTCAAAAATGAAAAAATAAAACTTAATTAATTAATTTAAATAATGTCAATAGTTGTCCTTTTAGGTGGCCAATATTATGGTAAATGTTGATAGGTTTCTGCAATGTCATTCTGAATTCCCTTTTTTATTCAGCTTATTTTTATTTATTAATATTACTAATGAGCACAATGTATGCACACTTTTTGATACTTCTACTCACTAGACTGTTTATTGCTGCGGTCTGTTTTCTTTTTCACCTGTTTGTTTTGGGGGTTTTATTTTTTGGGGGTGTTGGATTACCAGAAAATAGTGTTCGATTTTGTAAGCGTGTGGAAGGATCTTGATTTTGTAAGCGTGTGGAAGGATCTTGATTTTGTAAGCGTGTGGAAGGATCTTGATTTTGTAAGCGTGTGGAAGGATCTTGATTTTGTAAGTGTGTGGAAGGATCTTGATTTTGTAAGTGTGTGGAAGGATCTTGATTTTGTAAGCGTGTGGAAGGATCTTGATTTTGTAAGTGTGTGGAAGGATCTTGATTTTGTAAGCGTGTGGAAGGATCTTGATTTTGTAAGTGTGTGGAAGGATCTTGATTTTGTAAGCGTGTGGAAGGATCTTGATTTTGTAAGCGTGTGGAAGGATCTTGATTTTGTAAGTGTGTGGAAGGATCTTGATTTTGTAAGTGTGTGGAAGGATCTTGATTTTGTAAGCGTGTGAAAGGATCTTGATTTTGTAAGTGTGTGGAAGGATCTTGATTTTGTAAGTGTGTGGAAGGATCTTGATTTTGTAAGTGTGTGGAAGGATCTTGATTTTGTAAGCGTGTGGAAGGATCTTGATTTTGTAAGTGTGTGGAAGGATCTCGATTTTGTAAGCGTGTGGAAGGATCTTGATTTTGTAAGTGTGTGGAAGGATCTTGATTTTGTAAGTGTGTGGAAGGATCTTGATTTTGTAAGTGTGTGGAAGGATCTTGATTTTGTAAGTGTGTGGAAGGATCTCGATTTTGTAAGTGTGTGGAAGGATCTCGATTTTGTAAGCGTGTGGAAGGATCTTGATTTTGTAAGCGTGTGGAAGGATCTTGATTTTGTAAGAGTGCAAGGAAGGATCCCACTAAGTCACTCAAGGGAGTTAGGGTTATTGTTGTGAGGGAGAAATTAAACAAAAAAGGTTTCAGGATTGCAAAAACTAGTTAGAATTTCAATTTCCGAGGTAACAGAATACATTGAGACACATTGCTTTAAAGCTGACGTCTGGTTTTGTTTGGTTGCAACATGCTTACATTCTCTGTCTCTCTTTTCATGGGGTAAAAAAACACAAGAAAGGCCTGTATCTCAAAATGTATACCGGACCAGAATCGATTTTACAAAACCAGTATCTTAATGAGAAAGAACTTTCTACAAAGTTTAATATTTTATCATGCACTCAAAGTCAACATTTGAACGTAATTGTTTTGTTAATTTGAGATAATTACACAGAGAGGTGTTATTATTCAATTGAAAAACACGAGACAGCTGGACTTGTCCGATCCTGAGTTTACTGGCCCAAAGCTAAAATCACTGGCCTCGGGCCTGCGGTCCAGTGTAACATTCGAGCCCTGCCTTTAGAAAAACCTGTACTTGTACACATGTAAAATCAAGCCAATAATTGTATGATGTTCATGTAGGCCTACACATGTACAGTATACAATGTAAACAAACATGTACAGTGGGTTTTTGTCGGGGCAATTGTTGCAGTTTTATCATTCAATGTGTTTTCCATTTCTGTTTTGTTGAAAGAAAAAGACTTAGTTACACCATAAACACAGTTTCAATTCAATGTAATGTTTTTTGTGTAGCCACTTATAAAGTTTGTGGTTGAACTCTATGTATTAGTATACAAATAATGAATGTTGTTTATGCAATTCAGGAATTGCCCTTAACTTTTTTCAATGTAGCTTGTCATTTCACTTGTCCCCCAGCTTTTTCACTTGTCCATATATATTAAATAGGGATGCTTTTCAACACTGAACTAGCCAGCCGGACCACTTGGGGTGAATTTTGACTGGTTCTTAGGTGTTTTAACTGGCATTTGGCCAGCGGACTACTGTTAAGGGAGAACACTGCAATTATAAGCGCAACGATGAGAAAATTTGTCATGATTGTTTTATTCAACGTGTTCACTGAATGAAGATTTTTTCCTCATCGCATGAATGAAAAGCATTATTATGATATATTTCTGGTAATGAAACCAAGGATGCCTCATAAATGACCTTATTCACTGTGGCTGGCAATCCTTAGGTTATCTGTAAACAAGGGTGCTAGATGTGAATCAGAAGGGATTAACCCCACTACTCTTCCACGGTAAGTGGACTGGGTTCTTTACGTGCACTACCAATCCTAGTACACGGGACCTACGGCTTAATGTCCCATCCGAAGGACAACAAAATTATGGTATCTTGCTCAAGGGCACAAGGGCTAGGACTAGGAAGTCATGGCTGGTACTCGGTGCCCTGACCGGGACTCGAACCTACACTCTGCTGATCAGAAACACCAGAGCTTGAGTCCAGTGCTCTTAACCAGTAAACCGCTCTTCCATGACATGCCACTATACATTTATTATTTGTTGACATCCATGTAAATTAGATATATATTTTTTAGCACTAGGCCTATCAGAATTACATGTACAAGACTCTATTCAGGGCTCAAATTTTACACTCGACAGCAGTACATGTATGTAATTTTTTTGTAGTAAGTGTGTACTGTTAAGTTTTAAATGCATTTTGTCGTGCAGTGCAAAAATACTAAGACAAAATAATTTTCCAGGTATTATATAAAACATTTCAAACGGAAAATTTATAAATGTTTTTCTGAATGTTCGTTTTGTTTGTCTCTGAATTTGACAATTGACATCCCCCCACTCTTCTAGAAATGTTTTTTTTTTTCGAAATAAATTGTTACATAACCTTGGTTCTCCACTGTTCGCAGCTCTTTTCTTGCATCAAGATGGTCCATCTACAGCGTCAAGACCAGGGGCTGGACAAGGTAGAAAACACAGGGGCAAGGAATTAAATTTTCCTCGGTCATCTGCACCACCACACAGAAATTCTATCGATAGGTAAGTAATAACGTCACAGTATTTTGAGGGGTCGTTTTTTTTGTTCTTGTTTAGTCACAGGATTCATTTGTTCTTTTTTTTAATTTTTTTTTTTTTAAGAAAGTTTTGTTTTACTTTGTGAAACAGGACATGTCGGTCGGTATTCTACAAAACTTTGCGAGCCCACCCACATTATTTTTCAGAACTTTTTTGAGCTTATAGAGTAATCGTTTTCCTTTGAAAATATTTGTTGCCACAAAGAAACCCTGGGGCCGATTTCACAAAGAGTTAAGATTGATCTTAACTGTGTACCAATCTTAACTGCTTAGCAAAGTGTGATGTCACAATCCAAATCACTTTGACGATATTGACAACTCGTCTTAAGATGAATCTTAGTGCTTTGTGAAATCGAGCCCTGATTTGACAAAGGAAAGAAGACAAAGGTGCTCATAATTAGTACCGGGATTTAATGTTGTCATGTGAGAAAATATGAGTAGGCTCTCAGCGTGATTCGCAGAACCTCCTTGAGCCACGGCCGATAATCTGCCATGGTATGCTGGAATCTGAGAAAGCTCCGGCTTACCTCCCATTGAGACAAATACAAGGATAAACAATGGTGGCATCCATTCTTATACTGATTTATTTTGGGAGAACAATTTTATAAATTTAGGAAACAAAGAAGAAATGACTAGAGCGGGATTTGAACCAACGACCTCCTCATTAACTTGCCGGCGCTCCACCAACTGAGCCAGCGGCAGCCAGGGGATCGTCTTAAGATGATTAAGGTGATCCCTTGGCTGCCGCTTCCCAGGTTGTATTGTAAACTTGGGTGTGATCCCTGGCTATATAGCAGTTACATGTTGTATGGCTTCTGACTGGCACCCTGAACAAAGATATTGACAAAATAGGGAGACCGCCAACATAGGGCTAAATAGCTCAGTTGGTAGAGCGCCGGCACGTTAACCTTGCGGTTGCAGGTTCAAATCCCATTCTAGTCAATTTTTCCTTGTTTATCCCATTATTTAGTGCACATCTAATGAAATCATAAAATTCAGACTTATATATTACTCCGGAAAATTGTTAGAGGTGAAGTTTCGACATATACATGTGAATCTTACACAATGTACATGTATTGAACAAATAAAAATACAAGTTTATTGATATTGCTTTTGTTGGTTTTCTTTTTACCTTTTTATTTTGTAGTCGAGAGATTGACCGAAAACTACAAGAAATTATGCGACAGACTGGAAAGCTCACTATAGACGGCAGGGTAACTTTTGAACATTAAAAAAAATGCATTTTAAAAGGTCTGTATACGTTTGGTAATGACTCTGAAAATTAATGGCAATAAAAACTTATTTGGTAAGAAGTACAGCAGCTTTGGATAGTATAATGCATTTTGAGAAACTTTTCACTTCGAAGTACTGCGGTTATGGAAAAAGATATCACTTTTTATCAAAAAAAATGTGAATCTGAAAAGCGTTACTGACGTTTCTCAGATTGTGTATTCCAATTGCAGATTATTCTTTCTGCGTGGACATAACTGCTCCAGATTTTCAGCAATATCTAAAAAAAACGCTACCACCTTTTGAAATTAAATTTTCACAGGTTAGTTTTATGGTATATATCTACAACTATATAGGATTGAAAAAACCAGTGGGTTCCAATTAATAAATGTATACAATCCCTTTGCATTTAAACTTAACTTCTTTTGTGCTCAAAACACAATGAAACATTTTTAACAAGGACTTTTGTAAATTATGTGACATGATGTCTTTGACACTGTACAATTAGCTAACCAACACGTGTACTGGAGATAAAAATATGAAAAAGTTTGTCAGATTTAAAAAAATAAAACCGGGCATGAAAGTTATTTCTTCCTTTTCAGTGCCATAGAAAATCTGAACAACACTACAAATGTTGGTGTGCTTTTAGGTGTAGTTAGGCAAAATGTCGTGGCCGTGCGCATGTCGTGGCCCAGCGTTCAAGAGCACCGGATTCAAGCTCTGGTGTTTCTGATCAGCAGAGTGGGGGTTCGAGTCCCGGTCTTGACACTTAAGCAAGACACTTAGCCATATTTTGTTCGTCCTTCGGATGGGACGTTAAGCCGCAAGTCCTGTGTGTTGTGAATGCACATAAAAAAGAGCCCAGTTACACTTATCTCTAACAGAAGGGGTTGGCCCTGGCATGTCTGGCAGTGGCTGCTGAATGCGCCGCAGCATCTTGTAAGCCCA
This sequence comes from Plazaster borealis, assembly GCA_021014325.1. Classification (NCBI taxonomy): domain Eukaryota; kingdom Metazoa; phylum Echinodermata; class Asteroidea; order Forcipulatida; family Labidiasteridae; genus Plazaster; species Plazaster borealis. Next base: position 4,241,502 of record CM037456.1, on the reverse strand, counting down.
TATAAGGTGCTGCATAAATTGGTCTCATGATTCAAAGAAACTCAAAAACCTGTCTTCATATTCCTGTTTGTTCAAGTGCCTCAAGTACCTTATTGGTAGATACATTTGCTATAAGACTATAAATGATTAAAATCAAGTACTGAACATGTAATTTGCTTTTAGAAACATTTTGTGCAGGAAGTATAACTAATAAGGAAGTTAATTAATAATTTGTTTTACCCTTACACCGATGTGTATTTAGCACTGTATACTCAGTACTTTCCCGAGTTCTGTGAAAACAAATCCACATGCAAATCACTAGGGAAGTTCCCGTGTGTAAAGCTCAAAAAGTTTTATATGTTTGAACAAACTAACCAGTCTCTGTTTTGTTACAGATAAGGTGCATTTATTTATGTGCTCAATACACAAAAGAGTATGACATAATTTGATGAAATTGTATGCAAAGACTTAACGCCATTTCACACGAGGCAATTTACAGGCAACCAGTTCAAGCAAGGTTTTAGCCAGGATTTGGTTAAAGGGTGTCCAAATTTGCTGGAAATTTAAAAAAACTGGGTGTCCAAATTGTTCACTTACAATACATTTATATGTAAATGACAGATAAAACAGGGTGTCCAACTTTAAAACAGGGTGTCCAAAAGACACCCAGACACCCCTCTGGCTAACACTATGAGTTCCAGGCAATCTCCAAAAAAAGTCCAATAAGAAAAAAACCATTCACATGTCAATTGCCACATAATTGTCTTGGGGGCAGTAAGATAGGGTTAGAAAAATGTCTGCTGTACTATCGAAGTGTTCCTTTTACATGCGGTGCAGATGGTTGCCTCCAAGTTGCCTGTAAAAATTGCCCTGTGTGACAAGGCCTTTACGATACGCATTTCTACACAGTACACTGCACAGCAGTCGGCTTCAGCGGAGTAGGTCATGTGCCTTAAGTCCAGGGAAGTTGTAAACTGATCCAAAGTGGCTATTAACATAATTGACTTGTCAAGTTCAATTTCCTGTCCCCGGCCACAAGGGCAACCATAGAGGGGTTTTCGGATATTGGATGTGGGTGGGTTAGTCCCAGGAGGGGAACTGGGACAAGTAAGTGTGGGGGAAAGTGGAGGTCTTATTGAGTTTCACCGTCAACCAAGAGGAAGTATGAGGTGTGGCTACTGTTCATGTTCACACGGTTAACCCCTTATAGTTGGTCATGTACCTGTACCATGGATGACGTTGCTGGTTTGGAGGGAAGTAATATCGGTTATCCCCTCCCCCTTTGGATCAGTGTGGTGTTCAGTTTATGCCACTGTACAGTCAGTGTTAAAGAGACCTTGAAAGGAGTATAATCAGGGTTATAGCCATGGCGGGTGGCGGCGGTTGGGTGAAGCCGGCACAGACTCCTGCAAGCTCTAAGCAAAATTTTACAGCCCACCGGCCGGCACAAAAATATCACCAAAAAGACATAAGCCACTATGAAAATTGCTTATTTTTATCTGAAAGTACTTATTGTTTCTACCTAGTTAGTTAATTTGATAAGATCAGTCTATCCAGAGCCTAAAAATTGCACCAAAACGTCAACGAACGGCACGACACATTCTTGAACGAACATGCAGTCTGGAAAAAAGTAGTGCGGCGAGAGCGATGTGTGTATGAGTACGAGATTATAATTTTGTATGAAATATAACCGGAATGAGTTTGAGATTAGACTCCACCGAGTGTCATCCAACCCTATAAATTTGAGTTGTAATAGGGAATACCAGGGAATCCCCGATCTGATTGGATACTTGCACGATGTCGGAGCAAAGGTTAGCATACGCTCACTACGCTCGCATTGTCAAATTTTAGCCGGCACTCAAAATTGGCTAGTTATAACCCTGAGAATAATATATAATGTAGTCTTATATACAGGGCTCGAATTTGGGAAAGTAGGCCTATCCAGCTTGTAGCTCAAAACTTTTGCTGATCCAGAATTTTTTGTATCAAGACCAGACTCAAAATGAGGAAAAAAACTATCTACACAGTGTCACGATTAAACTGTTTTTATATATACTTATGGGTAGAACTTTCATAAATACTCATCAGTATTGAAAGATATTTATCCGACTCAAATTCAACATTTGAACATAATTTGTTTGTTTAATATGATGAGGTAAGGTAATATTATTCAATCACACAAGACCGCTGGAGTTGTCCAGTCATGGGTTTACTGGTGGTCCAGTGTTAAAGTTCAAGCCCTGACATAGCGCACATATCTACCAGTAAGGTACTCAAGGCGCTTTAGACAAACGGAAATGCTTCAAGACAGGTTTTTAAATTTGTTGATTTATGAGACCAATTTATGTAGCACCTTATAAAGGTCTACAAGGTGCTGCGGTGTATTCAGCAGACACTGCCAGAAAGACCGGGGCAAACCCCTGGGCTCTTAACGATAAGTGTAACTTGGTTATTTTACTAGCAATACACAACACACGGGACTTCGGGCTTTACGTCCCATCCGAAGGACGAAGCAATAATGGTTAAGTGTCTTGCTGAAGGACACAAGGGTCACATAGTGTACATAATGGTACTCAGGTTGAACACTTCTGAACAATCACGTTGAAAGATAAACAAAGCATAGGGTTTAATTTCAGAGAGAATATTTGCAATGTACAAGTAACAACAATTAGGGGTTAAGTTTTTAAGCACTAGTTTTTCAGATGCAGAGTCTGTTTTTTTCCCGACCCCAAACAATTATGATTTTTTCCCCGACCCCAAGCAATCATGATTTTTTCCCCGATCTGGACCCAAACAGGGTTTGTCCTTAACTATAGTGACTGGCAAGCAGGACCAGTTAGCTTGTCATTTCACTAGTCCACTAACTTTTTTACTTATTTTAAACGAGATGGGGATGCTTTCCAACATTAAACTAGCCAGCCAGACCACTTGCAGAGAAGTTTGACTGGTCCTCAGGTGTTTTAACTGGCATTTGGCCAGCGGACTACTGTTAAGGGAGAATGCTGCGTAACATATGTGATTAAATTGTTTAAATTCAGAAAGTGCTTCAGCTAAAAAATTATAATCCTGTCTGTACGGATGCACGCATATCGCTTGCCTCTTCTACCAGTCGTCAGTACTCATTATGCATGATACGGTTAAAGTCTTATACAGCTGGAGATAAATTTAGGCATTGACCCAGGTGACACTGCAAGACGATGTGTGTGATGCACATGTGGAGAACATTGACATTTGCATAATTAGCATTAAGTCTCGGATTATTTTTGTCTTATATATTTTTTTTCTTCCGAAATGCTATGGTTTGTAAACTATCAAGATAATCTTGAGGATACTGGAAGTCTTTGAAGACCAAATTTCAATGGCCAAAGGGTTACAACACAATCATTTACGGGTAAAAACAAAAGAAATCAAAAACTTCCAACGTGACTGATGCATGGATTACTATTTTATTTGGAAGATAATTGCTTAAATCTAGCTTTGTTATAATTTCATTATTTTTTCACTGAGTATTTTCCTCCCATTTACTTGGTCGCCGGTCCCACTACCTCCAGCGACATTCAAAGTAAATGTGGCACCGATGTCTGGGTCACTTTGCCCAAATTCCCCCCAAAAATTCAGATTTGTTTTGGTTCAAAAGCCAGTTGCATTTCCAATCACTAATTGCGATTTTTGTACCCTTCTTGTAGCGTTTGACGTTCAACATAGACTCGTTGGAGGCAATAGATGAGCTTGGTTTTGGCAGCTGTGGTCATGTGATACGTATGAGACACAGGGAGACCGGTACCATCGTTGCTGTCAAGGTAGGTCAGGAGGAATATATTGGAAGGCATTAGAGTTGTTCATAATACCAGGTCTTGTTATAAAGTTCACATTCCGCTTGTTAAAACTATTCTCTCTCAACATTTTTATTACGGTCTCAGGCCCTGTAAAACAGTCTCCCTGTATCACTTTGTGAATGAAAATCACTCGCTCTTTTTAAACACAAACTGAAATCTTCTTTAACCCTAACCGTGCTAAATGCAACAATATGCACCTAATGGTAATAGTTGTTGTAATGTGTTGCATTTGGCAGTCAACTCAGATGTCTTTCTTTGACTGAATTTGTTGCATTTAGCAGTCAAGTGACTTCATATATTGCATTTTGTTGGATATTAACCAAGTCACCACTACACTTATGTGCATACTGTATTTAGCAGGGCAAACCCCCTTGCTCAATCCTAACACAAACAGCATGCCTGCACAATGCAACAAAATCCCTTGTTGCATTTTGTTGCATTCGGCATGGTTCTCATTTCAACTGTGTTGCATTCTGTTGTATTTGGCAGGGTATGTAGAGGGACCCTAATTGGGGTTAGGGTTAATCCATCAGCCGTTTCACTAAACTCTTTTTAACCTGACTTTACTGTTACTGGCCCTTTCTCCCCTATTGAATTATATCTCATCTTACTACTGTTGCTAGTCGTCACACATGTAAGCACACACTGTTATTGTTACTTGTTGTAGGTGTTATTTTGTTTATTCGTCTGTTGTAAAGCTGTTGTTTTGTTTCATTTTTGTAGGCTGTTCCTTGACAAGCCCCGCTTTTTGGAAAGTGTCTCCACATTTATTTATATTGACTGTATATTTTGTTTCTTGTTGACAATATGTGGAAATAATTGTGCTTGAATTGAATTGAATTTACGTTTATTTTCCTAAACCTTTAAACGTAACTTGTGTCTTCCGTTTAATCGTTTCTACCGATTCCCATTGGAACTATGAGCCCATCTGTAAAAGGAGCAGATGTCAACACACTTTCCAGGATTAAAAATAGAGCACCGTCTTTACAGTCACACAACCACAAACCGCAGTGGGGTGGGGTACAAAGCAAAATGTATAACAAATTGTAGGGATCAGGGTGTGGGTTCGAATCCCAGTCATGACACTTGTGTCCTTGGCCACAACACTTAACTATAATTGCTTCTCATCACCCAGGGGTAAGCGGGTACCTGTGAGGGCAGAAATGGTTCTTGTGATTGATTCATCTTGGCGGGTTACTTATTTGGCAGTGCAGGCCGTATACTCCCAAGGGAGCTGAGATGGTTTAAGGAATGATGGATTCGAGCACCATATCAGAAGCCACTATTATTGTTTATTATTCAGGCCTGGAATTACATGGAGGCCACGGAGGCCATGGCCTCTGTTGCCCCTGGTCTTTGCCTTGGTGCCCCTTCAAAAGTGTCTCATATACTTTAAGATTTTTCAATTTTGCAAAATGAAAATGGTCTTGCCCTCTCAAAGATGAAATTCCAGGCCTGTAATTATTTCTGTGGGAGGGTTTAAAAAATACAAATGAGTGTACATTTTAAAAGTTTCCCATGTGCTTTTTTCAATTTTGCAAAATGAAAATGGCCTTGCCCTCTGAAAGATGAAATTTCCAGACCTGTTATTAATACTGTTGGAGGGTTTAAAAAATACAAATGAGTTCACATTTTTAAATTCTTGTTTTTTTCTCGACAGCAAATGAGACGATCTGGGAACAAGGAAGAGAACAAGAGGATATTAATGGATCTGGAAGTAGTCCTCAAGAGTCACAACTGTCCCTTCATAGTGCAATGCCTAGGTGCCCTTGTTAATCCAGTAAGTACTTTAAAAACCTCAAGAGATTCGTATTGAAACTGGATTTTAAGAACTTTTCCTGATATTAGGAATTTGTTTTTAAAGACCTTGTCAAAATTAGTCCAGGTCAAGGTTTTTACCCGCCATTAACTAGCCTTGTTTGAAATAGGGTGTCGGAGAAACCATGGGAGAAGTTCACAGTGCCTGGGGTCTCATTTATGTACAAACCGCAGACACTTAGATCGCTATCTGCTGGAAACTGGAAAACAACCAGCGGATAGGTACTGTCCAGGACAAGGTTTTTTAACCGCTGTTAATTCACCTTGTGAGAAATTGGGTATCGGAGAAACCATGGGAGAAGTTCACAGTGCCTGGGGTCTCATTTGTGTACAAACCGCAGACACTTAGATCGCTATCTACTGGAAACTGGAAAACAAGAAGTGGGTCTCTACAAGTCTCACTCAAAAAAAAACCTACACATCTTAGTTAAAAACAATGACCTCCAAACCTTTCAGATCACTTCAAAACCGCAAGTTTGTTTATACGACATTTAATCAGCCAGTCAAACCGCAGAGCGCTCAGCTGGGTGCATTGGCACAGGGCATGTCTTTAGAGCATCAGAGAACTGTGTGCCTTTTAGCGAGTAAAACCATGTCTCTCATAGAAATACAGTCCGACGGAAATCCAAAAAAATTTGACATCGGAGAATTGTTATCCGACTACCTATCCTGGATTAAATTTAACAAAACCCCTTACAAACATGCAAGTTGCAGATAACGTACTGTGCTAATCTCAAATTGGGCAATACATGTACAACATATGAATTCATATATTTTTAATTTTAGGTGAACAAAGAAATGTCTGACTTCCGCTTACCCCCCCCCCACCCCCCCCCCCACCAACAAAGATTTTTACAATATATGGGGAAACTGCCTACATAGGGCTACAAAGCAGGTTCAAGTTCCACTCTAGTCATTTTGTCTTTGTTCGCCCAAAATTGATTTTCTGAGTCATTTTCCCTTGTGGTTTATTACGTGACAATTAATTCTTATTACAATGAAAAAGCTGTCTAATGGATTTTTGTGCAGCCTCAAAACCATTACCAATGGTTTTGAGCAGGATTCAAATTTTACACTGGACCGCAAGCCCGAACTCAAGACCAAATAAGTCCGGCTCTTATGTGTTTTTCAATTGAATAACACTACCTCACTGTGTAAAAATCAAAACAAATTTTTTTCAAATGTTGACTTTGGGTCTTATAAATACCTTTCAATTCTGTTGAGTAACGAAGTGTACTTAATATGAAAGACAAATGAGATAAATATTATCTTACATTTCTTAGTATTTATTCAAATAAAAATAGTTGACTGACGCTGAATACTGTGTCAGCAAGTTTTTTTCTCATTTTGAATCCGGTCTTGTAAAACAAATTCCGGTCCAGTAAATATTTTGAGTTACAATTCCTGCACGGTCTTGTGGATTTTCCAGCAAAATTCAAGCCCTGTTTTGAGTCTGCACAAAAATCCTTGTAATCTTCTTTTAAACTTATTTAACTATAACCATGGAGGTTCTTCCTCCATGCTATAACCAACTGCATACGAAGGCCCAAAACTTTGAGTTTTTTTACCAACAAACTTTTTTGAAAATTTAGAACAAGTATTGAACCAAATAAGAAAAAAAGAATCGTCATCTTATATCATTTTAAGGCCTCAGTATGAAGTCCTGGCACCAGGGCCAAATTTCATAGAACTGCTTAAGCACAAAAAGTAGCTAAGCACAACAAAATTATGCTTAGCAGAAAAAGGTTACCAGCCAAACAAAACTTGTCACATACGTACAATTTGTGACTGGTATCCTGCTTATTTTTGCTAAGCAGAAAATTTTGAAGCAATAGTTTCTGCTTAAGCAGCTCTATGAATTTTGGGCACAGGTCTTTAAAGCATGTTACGTTAACATTTGATTTCCTATCTCTTCTTGTCAGAGTGAAGTCTGGATCTGTATGGAGCAGATGGCAACTTGCTTAGAGAAACTTCTCAAGAAATTACGAGAACCCATCCCTGAACAAATCATCGGCAAAATGGTGGTTGCAGTAAGTGTGACTTTTGTAATCATGAATAAGGACTCTGCCAAAACAATGGGATAAGTCTTAGGCCATATCCAAATTGGTTGCTACAGCTACGGCTAGGACTGTTGCTAAGGTTTATTTTTTATTTTTTAAATGAGATATCCCCTAACATCACAAGGCCGGACGGCCCATTTCAAGGTGAGGGCTTCACGTAACTTGCCACCTACTCCTGGGGCTGAAACAGGGTTACCCCTCTTCACAGTCCGAAAGGATGTAGACATGGGTATCATCCACTAGGAGCCTGGCTGGTAGAGCAGAATGCACTACCTTCCCAACTTTTTACGAAGCAATTATGGTTAAGTGCCTTGCTCAAGGGCACAAGTGTCATGACTGGGATGTGAACCCACTGGAACCCACACTGTTCTGCTGACAACCCCAGAGCTTGGGTCTGGTGAACTAGACCGCTCGGCCATGACACGCCATGGGTGTTGCTAAGGATGTCTTGTACTTCAACGCATGATGACGCAATGATCCAGCCGCAGCCATAACCGCCAGTTCAGACCTAGCCTTGAATTATTAAAAAATGACAGTAGCAGGGCCGCCAACTCTTTCTGATTCTGCAGAAAGTTCCCTGAAAATAAACCAATCTTTGTCATGTTCTGATGAGTAAATTTGAAAATCTCTCTGATGATGAAAACCTTGTCCCTATTATGTTGAATAGTTCTAAATATCTCCCTGATTGTTGTAAAAAATCTCCCTGATTGCAAGATGCAAATGTTGGCAGCTTTACAGTAGTACACCGTCGCATTGTTAACCATATTTATTTCATAACAAACGCTTTTATAGCCCACAAAGCACCCAATCGAAGGCAATGTGTCCCTTTAACACTGATGTGTGATAAGCACCTACAGTCCCAGTTGCAATTATTATATCAGGTTTAACAAAAAGATGGGTGTGATCCCTGGCTATTTGGCAGTTAAAGGTTGCATGGTTTCTGACTGGCCCCCCTCGAACAAAGATATTGACAAAATAGGGAGACTGCCAACATAGGGCTAGATAGCTCTGTTGGTAGAGCGCTGGCATGTTAATCCGGAGGTCGTTGGTTCAAATCCCGCTCTAGCCAATTTTTCTTTGTTCAACCCCAAATCATTTAAAGTTTACCCAGTCAGTTTCCCTTGTGGTTTATTATTTGATAACAAAAAGATAAAGAAAGTTTTGGAATCGTATGGTATTGATTTTCTTATATTTTCTCATTTTCTTCAGATTGTAAATGCATTGAATTATCTGAAGGAGGTACATGGAGTAATGCACAGAGGTAGGTATCATTCTTAGTTATTGCAGACAACTATCTTGACCTGACCACAGGCAAGTCAAAATGATGAGACAATTAGAAGTGTCTGCTGCCCTCACTGTTTGGGATCACTGCATTTGTAGAGTAATCACAAGAGGGCAGCATTCAGTGACACCATACAGAGCTGTGTATTAACCCCTTGAAGACGGAAGGCGGCTATGACCGCTAATCGGGGTTCGGAATGCGGTGGACAGTGTATGTGGTAAGCCCTGGAATGCAGTCTGCGGCCGGTACAGCTGTGAGCAAACAAAGGCTGCTGTGCAGTCATGCGTGTAAGCCGGGCATTGAGGCCGGATAATACCGGCGTCAAGGGGTTAAGAGAGTTGTGTCATAGAGGATGCCATTTTCAGTCCAAATGCAGCACAACCCAATGGGCAGACAAGTCTGGCACCCTGTGTTCGCCCATGCAGATTTTTTTGACACGAAACAGCTTCTATTCGCAAGTTGTCGCAACTCTCCCAATACACAGCTCTGACACCATACATGTAAGGGTGCACCACACTTAATAAGCTCCCCATAGCAACCAAAGCTAAATATTCAAAAGTCCTCAATAAATATTTAAAAATTTATCAGCCTTTGGAAAACAAATAGTATTAACTGGCAGTTTAATAATACTGGGTTCTTATATAGTGCTTTATCACACCCCTAGGGGCGTATCAAAGAGCTCATTATTTGTTTTTCAACAGGATAAGGTCTTGTAAATAAAATCCCGGTCCAGTAAAGATTCTGAGCTACAAGTCGTGCGGCCTTGTGGATTTTTCTTTGGAGCTATACTTGCACCAAATTCTCTACCTGTTGACGTGATCCTTGTACATCAATGGACAACATATTCTTAAAGTCTACATTTTGATTTTTTTTTCTCCCGTAGATGTGAAGCCATCCAACATGTTATTAGATGAAAAGGGAGTTGTCAAGTTATGTGATTTTGGAATCAGCGGCAGACTGGTGGACTCGAAGGCAAGAACAAGAAGTGCTGGCTGTGTGGCCTACATGGCGGTGAGTAACAATGCGATTGGTCTTTTGTGTCTTTTTGGCTTTTGTTTGTTTTTCCTCTATGGTCGCCTTGCAAGTTAGGTTTTTTTTTACATGGGTAGGGTTAGAGGCGTCTGTCTCCTGAAAGGATCAAAACAATACAGAAGTTAAAAAAATTACTGATGGGGTTGGAGGCCTTCGAGAAAGAACCCTCATGGGGGCCTGCGAAGCTCCGTTCCCCACCAGGTGGGGAGGTCAGACTCGGAGTCCTCCAGGAAGACGGCAGAGTACAGGGTTGGAGGCCTTCGGAGGCGAACTTTCATGGGGGCCTGCGGAGCTCCGTTCCCCACCAGGTGGGGAGGTCAGACTCGGAGTCCTCCAGGAAGACGGCTTAATAGATGATAATTTTGCATCGGGGGGATAAAGAATATATTTCGGTGTAAGGGTAAAATCAAAATATTTTCTTAAACCCTGATGCAAAATTAACACCTATTAAATCATTGCAATACCCGCTGCTAACACATAGGATTAGAACTGCCTCTAGCCACCAGGCTAGCTCGGTGGTCTAGTGGTAAGACATCTGCTCTAGCAATGCAAAGGTCGTGGGTTTGAATCCCACCCGAATGATTTGCCTGTGGAATTTTTCCACAGATCTCGGGGAAAAGTTACAGTGCTTAATACACATCGGTGTAAGGGTGACACAAAATATATTTCAGATGCTGTTCGGACATTTTGAACAAGACTTCTCGGACATATTGAACAAGACTTCTCCATTCCTTTCTATTTTACATCTTTTCTATCAAAGTATCTTTCTCCATTCCGGTATAGTCCCTCGGCTGGTCAACATCTCGGTCTCCCTGGTTTTCTCTTTCCCTTTGATGGTTCCCAGCAGGGTTAGGCTTATGTAATCAGTAAACTATTAGTTCTCTGTGGGCAGGACAGACGTATCCCCATACTGTGGTTTGGGCACTGGCCTGGTGACCAGTCTTGTTTCTCTATCTTTTTCTTCCATTCTGTGTATTATAAAATGTGTTATGTGCATTGGATCATTTTTTATGTAAAGGGTTATTCAGTCAGACTATAAAAAACATTCAGAATACATAGAGAAGACTTTGAATTGCAATCAGGCCAAGAATTACAAAAAGCAAAAAGAATACACTGAAACCTGACAAACACACAGCATCCTAGAGATTGTCTAAAAGCGAACCAGATCACTATCCAAAAGAGCAATTTGCTTAAAGGGATTGTATGGACGTTTGGTAATTGGAACCCACTGTTTGTTTCAATCGTATGTAGTTGTAGATATAAAACTAACCTGAGAAAATTTCAAAAAGTGGTAGCGTTTTTGAGATATCGCCGAAAATCTGGAGCGGTTATGTCAAAGCAGGAAGAATAATCTGCAATTGGAATACAAATCTGAGATTTCTGTGCACTTCTTAAGAAAAAAACACATTCTTCAACACTGTGAAATACTGTTTGGACTTGTGTAAGTCAACATAGTGTTTTCAAGTCCCCGCATAATGTGGACTTTTTTGTTCTTAACGCTTAACCCTCTAACCTATGTAAAATTGGTCAGTAAAATAACAATACATTAAATGAAATATGAAATCGAAAAATTACCACAACTGTTTTCCAAAACAATGTAGGACGTAGAAAATTAGATATAAATGTAGCCCTATATGTAAGCTTTATAGTGGTGTATACCAGTTTATGAGAAGTAAACTAGTCGTTTTAATAAAAAAACCTGAGAACATGATGCAAAATTGCCCAAAAAGGGTCAAGTTTAAAGGGTTAAATACAAACTATATAAAAAGGTATAAATAAGGGAAGAAATTGTATTAAAAAATGATAAATAGATAGATACAAAATGAAAGGCAGCATAATTGGGAAAATAAGAATATAAATCTTGGCAAGAGAGCAAATTCTAGACAGATGTCCCAGGGCTCGAATTAGGGGGAAAATCCACAAGACCGCAGGACTTTTAGCTCAGAATCTTTACTGGACCGGGATTTTATTTACAAGACCAGAATCAAAATGAGAAGAGACTAGAATGAAAATGAGAACACAGTTTTATCATCTAAACTGTTTTATTTGAACAAACACTAAGAGAAGATTTATCTCTTCTGTTTCATGGGTGATATTCAGCAGGATTGAAAGATATGTGTGAGACTAAACTCAACATTTGAACATCATTCTTTTGAGACAAAGATGTTGAATTGAAAAAAACAAGACCACTGGACTTGTCTCGTCTTGAGTTTACTGGCCCGACACTGAAACCACTGGCCTCGTGCCGGTGGTCCAGTGTATAATTCAAGCCCTGCTGTCCGCTTGTCATGCATGTAGACATTTGTCATGGTGCAGAATGTTTTTCTTCAGTCCGATTTACCAAAATCAAGGTGTGAGCCAGCATGCATGATTGATGTAGACCTTTCCTTTTGCAATGGCACACCCTCGAGTTTTGCCCGACCAGTGGTTTGCAGAACCATGTGCAGCATTCACTGCATAGAAAATACAACAATTGATCAACCCAATAATGCTATCAAACAACCCATATCACTGATAAATCAATTGTGCTACCAAAAACAAAAGGTAATATTCCGCGCAGTTATGAGCACCAGACTCAAGCTCTTGTGTGTCTGATCTGTGGAGTGTGGGTTCGAGTCCCAGTCGTGGCACTTGTGTCCTTGAGCAAGATACTTTATCATAATTGCTTTGTCCTTCGGATTGGACATTAAGCCGTAGGTCCCAGGTCCCGTGAACTAGAATTGGTAGTGCACGTAAAAGAACCCAGAACACTTATCGTGGAAGAGTAGGGGTTAACCCCGGTGTTTCTGGTTCACATAGCAAGCACCCTTGTTTACAGGTTTCCTCAGGCTTGCGAGCTACAGTGATTAAGTTCACTTATGAGGCATCCTTGGTTTCATTACCAGAAATATGTAATAATAATGATGATAATGATAATTATAAAAAGGGGGTTTGAAATGTTTTATTATTTACCAGGGCAGATTGGTCCCAACCCAGTTATATATTTTGTTAAACTCAAAGCCGCCCAAACCCCAAAAGAGTTTGTACAACAAAAACGTAGAAAGATCTACATGTAGATACCGTATTTTCCTGCGGATAAGACGCTCGTTGGACAAGACGCAGGACCCTAAAATGACCCCCAAAAAATTCAAACGTCAGCAGACAAGGCGCACCGCCGCACAAGGCGCATGTTTAACCGCACACAAAAGAACACTGGGCGCCACCCGGTGCCGGTACATTGACACAAATACGTAATTTTGTTGCCTTTTTGAGCGTTCAGAAGCATGAATTAAACCGTAACAAAAATTTGTTGGCTCTACAAACCCATGCAAAAAAAACCACGTAAAATGATACCGACCTTCATCCACCCATTCAGCCAATGCTGTCCGTTGTTTTATTAAAATAATATGAAGTCCGGCCCAATCAACGGCCAGAAACGATGATCCACGCACTGTTTGAAGATATTGCAACACGAACCCAGGCCCTCCTAGCCTGAGAATCTGACGTCCCACAACGAGGATCCTTGCTGATACCGGCAGGTAACCAGTCTAAGTCCATCCGAGCCAGTAGATGTTGCGCCCTCTACCGGTGACTAATACCGAAACTGGCGTCGCCTTTGCAATAATCCCGACCCGGGAAGACGTAATAAAATGTTTCATTAAATGTATTTGTTGAAGTTTTTGTAATGTTTTGGATGTTGATGAATGATTTCCTATTATTCCAAACCTATAATTTGTTAATCTTAATCAAAAGAATTTGTTTTCAAGGATCATTTTTTATTTTACAAATGAAATAAACGAAACAGACACATTACCCATATTTTTTCTCGTTTGGTTTTGTTTTTCCCGTAACACCCAAGAGGACATAAAAAATTGTTTCATTATATTATATGTATATTAAAGGTTTTGCAATTGAAGTTATATTTTAGTAAATAAAGTTCGTTTGATTTATTTCTTATAATAATTTGTTAATCTCGTTCAAAAGATATTTGTTTTTATAAAATAAATAAACGAAACAGACACATGAACCATCTCTTTTCTGGTTTGGTCGTCCTGAAAAGGACGGTTGGTTTAGTTGGTTCTTCAAGATTTAATTGAAGCTGTATATCAGGTGGCCGGTGGAGAGAATACGCCGGATTTCATCCTCATCTTCAGACTTGCAGAAAAAACCAACAGCACACCTTTGAGCAACACCAAAACGCGGTGAATGGAAGAACCTTGTTGACTTGGGTTTTAAAATAATGCCGATTGTCATGTCGGAACGAATACCCGGCCACACAGAAAAACGTTTGTACGACGCCGACGTCTGTGTGGGACCGAAAGCACCATCGTTAAGGGGGGCGGGGGGGGGGGGGCTAGACGCATTGCGGCATTGTTGGAATGAAAGCATGGTCATGGGCCGGGGATCAACAACATGTTGCGGCATTGTTGGAATGAAAGCACGGTCTGGGGGATTGCGGCATTGTTCGGACAAAAATAAGTAATTACGTTAGTAATAAGTAATTACGTTAGATGTGCTCTCAGATAGTGGATGGGATTTCTGTGATTGGATTAGGGACCTTGCCACAATTAGTCCTGGACAACCAGTGGATAAGTACCGTCCGGGAAAAGGGTTTTACCCACCGTTAATTCACCTTGTTTGAAATTGGGTGTCGGAGAAAACATGGGAGAAGTCCACAGTGCCTGGGGTTACATTTGTCTACAAACCACAGAGACTTAGATCGCTAGCGATCATTGCTATCTACTGGAAAACAAGAATGGGGTGTCTACATGGCTTCACTATCAACATCTAAACATTACCCATATTAATTATATACAAATAACCTTCAAATCTTTCAGATTGCTCCAAAACTGCAAGTTTGTTAATGTTTATACTACATTTAATCAGCCAGTCAAACCGCAGAGCGCTCAGCGGGGTGCATTGGCATAGGGCACGTCTTTAGTGCATCGGAGAACTGTGTGCATTTCAGCGAGTAACACCATGTCCCTCATAGAAAATACAGTCCGATGGAAATCCAACAAAAATTTGACGTCGCAAAATTGTTTTCCGACTACTTGTCCTGAATTAATTTTGACAAGCCCCTTCACCTAAATGAATCATGTAGTGCTGCATGTACAAATTCTTACAAACATGACAAACTGCCAATGCTGGTTATCAAAAAGGATTGAATTTTGTGTTTTCATCGGCTGTTTGGAAACAAATATTTCAAAACAAATTTTGCATCTGTATTTTACAAATTGTATGCCAGAGGTACTTTTTGGCATTCTACGTATGTATTTCATATCAGATAAAATAATAATGTACATTCGTCAATTTTGAACTAATTTGTTTTATCCCACGACCAAATCTTGCTGAAAGTCCCCAAGTGTATGGATGACAGTGTGAAAATCTCTGATTTATCATCATGTTTACAACATGCAGCACATTTTCTTTTAGTGCATTGCACAGTGTATGCAGCATTGCAGGTGTATTAAAGCTACCTGTAGTGTACAAAACAAGCAGGGTTATAACTAGCCAATTTTGAGTGCCGGCTAAAATTTGACATTGTGAGTGTAGTGAGCGTATGCCGACCTTTGCTCTGACATTGCGCAACTATCCAATCAGATCGGGGAATCCCTGGTATTCCTCACTACAACTCGAATTTCTAGGGTTGGATGACGCGCGGTGGAGTCTAATCTCAAACTCTTTCTGGTTATATTTCATACAAAATTATAACCTCGTACTAATAAACACATCGCTCTCGCCGCACTACTTTTTTCCAGTCTGCATGCCTTGCAGTTCCACACACAACAATCGATCATCGTGTCGTTCAATCGTATTTGTGTCATGCCTTTCGCTGACGTTTTGGTGCAATTTTGACTGATCTTTTCAAATTAACTAACTAGGTAGAAACAATAAGTACTTTCAGATATAATATGCAATTTTCATAGTGGCTTATGTCTTTTCTGTGATACTTTTGTGCCAGCCGGTGGGCTGTAAAATTTAGCTTAGAGACAGCTGGCAGGAGGAGTCTGTGCTGGCTACCCCCCGACCGCCGTAGCTATAACCCTTCTGAGTTTCACTTTATTGATTTAGCAGTGTAATCAGGCTCGTTAACCATTGCAGTCCACCTAAAGCAACCAAATTTAAGAGTTCCAAAAAAAATTGTTTTTTCATCAAACCAATAAAATATACAGTAGGCCTACTCGTAGTGTCCATGTGACCTTCAAACCCGCACACTACGTGCAAACTGTTGATATTTATTTATTTACAGGTATTGACATATAATGCGGAAATTACGCAGAATTTGTACAAGGTTAACTTGCATTTCACACATGTTATAACACCATATTTTGACAAACACAGAGTCATGCGAAGGTTGAATGCAAAGCCGGGCTCAAAATTTTACACTGGATTGTAGGCCTGTGGCCAGTGATTTAAGCATCGGGCCAATAAACTCAGGACTGGGACAAGTCCAGTGCTCTTGTATTTTTGTTCAAATGTTGACTGTTAGTCTAATAAATATCTTTCAATTCTGTTGAGTATTGAAGAATACTTACCATACATGTAATACAAATGAGATAAATCTTCTCTTAGTGCTCGTTCAAATTAAAACAGTTCTCAAGTGTTGAATTGTGCAGGTATTTATTTTAATGAATTTTGTTTTCATTTTTTATTCTGGTCTTGTAAAAACAATTCTGGTCCAGTAAATTTTAGCTACAAGCCCCGTGGTCTTGTGGAGTTTCCCAAAAAAAATTGAGCCCTGCAAAGGGACATCTGTATTTGTATTCTTTTATTAGTACACTTTACACTGGCAAAACAACTACAAGTAATTCATTGAAAGGTACATTCCACAAAATGTGACTATGAATTATTAACTATATACATGTATCTTTATATCAAGAGAGAAATTGAAAACCTGTGAGATTTTTTGTTCCAAAAAATATCACACCTTTTTTCAAAAAACTTTGTATCATAATCCATTGCAAGTACATACATGTACGTGCACCTACATAAATCAACTTGATTTGTGTTTTGAGCACCGAGGGCACTGAGAAACAGTCTCATCTGAAATATTTAACCATGCCAATAAATTTTCCCCTATAGTATCCCCCTTCCCAAAAGCCCAGTGCAAACTTAAAAAGTACGTACAATATGTGTATGTTTTGGGTTTTTTGTTCTGCGCCTCGGAATAGGGTCTTGTACACTAGATAGATGGCGCATTATAAATGCATTATTATTATTATTATTACATGTAAGCATACTTGTATTACATGTACGATTTGTTTAAAATTCAAACATTTTATCTTTGAGTTCTCCTTTTTCCTACAGATATCCTCCTTTTTAATAATAACAATAACAATAATATATCTATAGTCTTATATAGTGCACGTATCTACCAATAAGGTACTCAAGGCGCTTGAACAGACAGAAACATTTTAAGACAGGTTTTTGAAATTTGTGAAAGGTATCCTGCTTATTTTGCTAAGCAGAAAATGTTTTAAAAGCAATGTTTTTTCTGCTTCAACAGCTCTATGAAATTTTCATTTGCCAATAATTACATTGTACCTAAACTGCATCGCTTACCAGAATAAGGTTACCAGCCAAAATACCATGCCACATGCACAATCTGTGACTGTTATCCTGCTTCTTTTTTGCTGAGCAGAAATTTTTTTTAAAGCTATATTTTTCTGCTTCAGCAGCTCTATGAAATCTTCATTTGCCGATAATTATATTGTACCTAAACTGCAAAAATATCGCTTACCAGAATAAGGTTACCAGCCAAAATACCATGTCACATGCGCAATCTGTGACTGTTATCCTGCTTCTTTTTTGCTGAGCAGAAATTTTTTTTAAAGCTACATTTTTCTGCTTCAGCAGCTCTATGAAATTTTCATTTGCCGATAATTACATTGTACCTAAACTGCAAAAATATTGCTTACCAGAATAAGGTTACCAGCCAAAATACCATGTCACATGCACAATCTGTGACTGGTATCCTGCTTATTTTTGCTGAGCAGAAATTTTTTTTAAAGCTATATTTTTCTGCTTCAGCAGCTCTATGAAATTTTCATTTGCAGATAATTACATTGTACCTAAACTGCAAAAATATCGCTTACCAGAATAAGGTTACCAGCCAAAATACCATGTCACATGCACAATCTGTGACTGGTATCCTGCTTATTTTTGCTAAGCAGAAAATATTTTTAAAAGCAACATTTTTCTGTTTCAGCAGCTTCATGAAATTGGGCCCAGCTCAGTGTACATGTAAACATCTAATTATGCACTTTGCATTTACCGCTAATTACATTGTACCTAAACTGCATCAATGTCTCTTAACAAAATATGACGGCGATGATTAAATCAGTTACCATCCACGTCTGTCGTCATCCCACTCCTATTTTCAGTCAAACAGGTGCCTCATAATTGCCTCGCTGATAAGTTGACATCCTCTTCCCCCGTCTTATCCCATCTGTTCCTTTGATCGGGAATTGATTTAGTCCCCCTCTGCCACCGCCACCGCACATGTGTGCGCATCCGTCCGCCAGCTCCACATCAACCTTAAGTTCACTGCCTGTGTTATTTTGAGTAAACATTGATTAATTGTGCGACTAATGAATCAATACTGTATCAGACAGATTGATGTAAGTGTGTTTATGGGATGGCGGCTGTGAGGAATTCCGGGCGACGCTCGGACGGACGTCCGTAACATGGGGGACATTGCTCTCCTCTGGAAATCCAGCATTTTGCGCTTGTCACCTTGCGATGGATTAATTGGAATTTATAGGATGGTAGCACCTGCCTTTAGTTCTATTTTTAGAGCAGTTTATACCAGCTCTAAGTGAACAATTGTACTCCGATCTCGGCCCGGCAGTAACTTTGAAATTATTTCTTTATTCTGTATTTGTCTAGACATGCTAGAGCTATGTAGACATTGAAGTACATGTACACATGAACCCTAATACTGTACTCATGCAAATAAAAGGTTCACACAGCTCTGTGTTGAAGTCACTCTGTGGACATTCCTTTGTTCTGTACAAGAAAAATCCTATTCTTCAACACTGTAATAAACACTGTGTGGGCGTGTGTAAGTCCACATAGTGTTTCAAGTCCATACATTATGTGGACCTCATTTGTTCTCAGGTCCACACTTCGTATGAAGCGCTTGTACATGTCAGGAATGTGATTTCTCAGGATTTTTTCCTGATTTCAAGATTTTCTCAATTTTTGTTCAAACTTTCTCAAAACAAGTAAACCATTCACCAAAGGGAGAAAGAAATAGTCCACATCAATTCCAAACATGTAGTTTTGTACATATTGTGGTGCACAGTGTCTGTAAACCTCCTGAATTTTAAATAATTTGGTGTTTAACAAAGACAAATTGACTAGAGCGGGACTTGAACCAACGACCTCCGGATTAACGTGCCGGCGCTCTACCAACTGAGCTGTCTAGCCCTATGTTGGCAGTCTCCACATTTTGTCAACATCCTTGTTCAAGGGTAGAGCCCCGGTGCAATAATCTGGAGGTCGTTGGTTCACATCCTGCTCTAGTCAATTTTTCTTTGTTCAACCCCAAATTATTTTAAAAACTTAACCGTTCAGTTCACCTTGTGGTTTATTCCTCCTGAAATTTTAACATCTTGGCGGTTCCAGCAAGCCAGTTAAAAGGAATTTTCACGTACACCAAATCTCATACTGTAAATATAACAACCGTTAAAGGCATCGTACACGTTTGGTAATGACTCTGATAATTAATGGCAATAAAAACTTACTTGGTAAGAACTACAGCTTTGGATAGTATAATGCGTTTTGAGAAACTGTTAACTTCAAAAAGTACTGCGGTTATGGAAAAATAAATCACTTTTTATCCCCCAAAATTTGGATCTGAGTAGCGTTTCAATTGCAGATTATACTTTTGAATCTTACGCGTAACCAGGCGTAACGCTTCTCAGAGTGTGTATTCCAATGCAGATTATTCTTCCTGCGTGGACATAACCACTCCAGATTTTCGTCAATATCTCAAAAACGCTACCACCTTTTGAAATGAAATGTTCACAGGTTAGTTTTATGGTATATATCTGCAACTATATAGGTTTGAAACAAACAATAGGCTCCAATTACCAAACGTGTATGATGCCTTCAAACCGTGACTGAGTGGGAATGAGACAGCTACAGTACAATTACATTTAAACATTTAAAAAACAGACAATGCCTGAGGCAAGTCTATTCAAAACAGCCATATATTTAATTACTTGCAAAGTGGCAATAAACATGGTAAATAAGTGAAGCCTGGGTTTATTCTAACCAAACATTTATTCTTGCAAAAAATGCCAATTGATGACCTAAAAAGGATTTTTTTTCACAGGACTCAACGAAAATACTGAGTATACAGTGTCTTACATTGCAGGGCTCAAATTTAGGAGAACAAATCACAAGACTGCAGGGCTTGTAGTAGCTCAAAATACGTAATAGCTGAAGTACCAGAGCTTTATTATAAACATCTTTTACTAAAATTTATGTCTTATTTTAGTTGATTGAAAAGATTGCATGTAAATCTTTGTTATCTTGCTCTTTTTGTGTAAATGCAACAAAATAGTTAGTGGCCTGACGTCGACCCTGGCAGTGTCTTTCTCGAAGGCTAAATATATACAAACACAACACACATAAACAGGTATACTGGTGTAACAGAATCACTCTTTTTGCATATGATTTATACTATGTATGTTCAAACTAGTGGCGTGTCGAGGCCGAGCGGATAAGAGCACCGGACTCAAGCTCTGGTGTTTCTGATCAGCAGAGTGTGGGTTCCAGTCCCGGTCGTGGCACTTGTGTCCTTAAACAAGACACTTAACCATTATTGCTTCTCTTCACCCAGGAGTACAAATGGGTACCGGCGAGAGCTGAGGAGTAACCTGCTATGGACTGACAGCCTGTCCAGGGAGAATAGAAATATTCTCAGTCGTTTAATGCCCAAGTACACCGGGTATAAACACCGGCCTGATGAGCCACATTGGCTCGGGACAGACTTTACTCTACTTTATGTCCAAACACTCCAGTCTGCAAGCTTTTGCAAAGTGGAGTGGAACCAGCTTTATTGGTGAATAACTTGTCTCGTTTCTTCCCCCCCATGCAGCCAGAGAGAATTGACCCACCAGATCCCAACAATCCAGACTATGACGTCAGAGCAGATGTGTGGAGCCTGGGCATCTCCCTGGTAAGTGCATTTTTACTCAATTAAAAAAATACCACTCCTAGCCGTCTCACCGCTCAATGGGGGGTGTTTAGAGTCTTAAGATGATTGTGGTCGTCCCTTGTGGTTGCTCACAATAACACCCAGCTTTCCAGAATGTCCACTTACATTCAAGATATTAAAAAATAAACTGCATAACCAAGTTGTAATATTACACAAAGTTGCAGACACCTGGAATTGTAAACACAAATGATTTTTCTCGAAAATTACCAATACTTTTATCTTTAAAGCAAATCGATAAACACCTCAGGGAGTTTATGCACTGTTTTTTTGTCAAAGACTTGTCACGTGGGGGGGGGGGGTGTATTAACATGTGATATGAAGACCGGCTCTGTGAACTTGTAAATAAATGGCCCCTGAACAAGCACATTGTTGTGTAAAAGTTCTGTATGCACTGTCCTTGTTGTGCAGAAACTATCAAATTAACTGTTGTCTTTGCACGTATTGTTTTGTGTTATTTTGGCGAGAACAGATGGTGCCACGTGCACGCGCATACCATGCGTAAGCGTGAACGCACTGACAATGTATCAATTTAAGGTAGCTAGTACACGCATGAAACCAAGGTAATGCAAAGCAAAAAGCCGAACACCAACCAAAGTATTTCTACTTATGGTGCTTTTAATTTTCAAAGCGCATAGTCTGGTTCTTCAAAATGTGCACAAATAGTTAATTATGTGTAAGAGATTAGGTGCCATGCAAAAGTTGAACAGCCTAAAGAATGGCCCTTGAATGAGTAGAACATTTCCACAAAAAATAACGGCGAAAGAAAAATTCTGATGATTATTACTGTTTTTCTTTGTTAAAGGTATTTATTAATGGGAATAACAGTGTGTTGAACCGGTATTCACTGCGTGGTAATGACCTTTTTTGGTGGCTGGCCTTCGGCTCGATCCATTAATAGCGGCCAGCCACTCAGTGAAAGACCGGCTCCCCACACTGTTATTCCCTAATTATTAGCCAGATGATACTTTATCAACTGGAATGTAATACTTTTTTCATACATATGTACTATTTTTACAGACATTACTGATCAGTTTAAAAACTGAAAATTGAATTTGCAGATGAATCATGTCTGTATTGTCTATTTCTGTTTGTGCATCGTTACATTGGCTCTGTGCTTTGATGCTGTACGTGTAGCTAAGAACTCAATATCTCTTCCTTATAACCTAATAACCTCATTTCTAGTATTTCTTGTGAGTACAACCATATGGAGAATAAGTTCAGTCAGGAACAAGTAGAATTCACCCACAGGGCTCGAAATTTACACTGGACCGCAGGCCCGAGGGCAGTGATTTTAGTGTCGGGCCAGTAAACTCATGACCGGACGTAGACCGACGGTCTTGTGTTTTTCAATTAAATATCTTAATAAAATAAAAAAATGCTCAAATTTTGACGTTGAATCTAATAAATATCTTTCAATTCTGCTTGAGTATCAGAGTCTACTCACCCACAAGACAAATGCGATCAATCTTCTCTTCTCAAAAAAGAGGTCAATATGTTAAAACTGTGTTGTCATTTTGATTCTTGAAAATACCTTTCAATTCTGTTGAGTAATGAAGTATACTTAATACCCCAAAAGACAGATGAGATCAATCTTCTCTTACATGTCTTAGTGCTAAATTGTTCAAATAGAAACAGTTAAATGCATGTTAAACTGTATCAGGACTCAGGAAGTTTTTTACTCATTTTGAATCTGGTCTTATGAAAAAAAACCTCTGGTCCGATGAAAATTCTGAGCTACAAGACCTGCGGTCTACAATGGAATCTTCTCTCAAAATTTGAGGCTTGACTACTGCCTAGACTAAATATGTACATGTACATATCAGGGTTCAATTTTACACTGGACCACCTGCCCGAGGCCAGTGGTTTTACTGTCAGGCTTGACAAGTCTGGCAGGCTTGTGTTTTTCAATTGAGTAACAGTACTTCGCTGTGTAATAATAAAAACCAAGTTACGTTCAAGTATTGACTTTGAGTCCCATAAATGTCTTTCAGTTCTGTTGAGTAATGAAGTATACTTAATACCAATAAAGACAAAATTAGATAAAACTTCCCATACATGCCTTAGTGCTTGTTCAAATAAAAAAACAGTTAACCATGTTAAATGCCAGGTGTCAGGATGGGTTTTTTTCCTCATTTTCTTTCTGGTCTTGTAAGAAAATTTCTGGTCCAGTAAACATTTTGAGCTACAATCCCAACAGTAAGAAGTAATTACATGTGTATAAATAAATAGTAACGGGTACAACCATGTGTAAAAGAGCCGGTGTGGAAGATGGAGCGTGGATGATGGAGACCACACCGGCTCCTTTCAGAGCCAACACTCCCACAAAGAGATTTGACACTTGGTTGTACCCGCAAGTTAACTATTTATTTAATTATAATAATACGCAGTTCTTATATAGCGCTTTATACTCCCAATGGGTGTCTCAAAGCGCTCAGTATTTTTCCTACAAGGTATGTGGAGTTACGTGTTGAAGTATGAGACCTATTCATTCATAGCACCATGGAATGGTTTACAAGGTTCTGTGGAGCAATATGCAGCCAATCAAACCAGGAACACCGGGGCGAACCCCTTCTCTTTACGATAAGTGCACTGGGTTCTTTTACGTGCATTACACAAAACATGGGGACCTACGGCTTAACGTCCCATCCGAAGGACGAAGCATGTGGTTAAATGTCTTGCTTAAGGACACAAGTGTCACGACTGGGATTCGAACCCACACTCTGATCAGAAACACCAGAGCTTGAGTTCAGTGTTCTTATCACCTATTTATAGTTACTTCTTATTTCTCCACACCATGCAAAACTTCAAACAACACTTTAAGCCCAACAGTCTTGTTGATTTTCCCTCCAAATTCGAGCCCTGTATATCATGTATTGTACAAGCATAGAGGTAGAAATATTTCCATAGTACAAGACAACTTTAATGCCTAGGGGTCAAGTGTAAAAATTAGTGTTTTAAAATGCATCGTTATGCCCATATTGTATTAAATGGTAAACCGGGATGTAATTTTGTGTGCATTAGTCTCAACTTCGTATTCCCTCTGCCCTCTGGCTAGTTGGTCATCGACCGTTCGGTCATAATTTTCTCTCCCGCAGTAAATGAATACTATACATACGGTACATGTATGTATACACGTACTGTAAAGTGTTGCATACACACGTGTCCAAGTGTACAGTGTGTGCAAAATACACACTGACCGTTTAGAAACAGCTTTGTTTGGGCACTTAAAGGCAGGGTGTACTTTTGGAAATTGTCAAAGACCAATATACTCACTTGGTGTATCCCAACATATGCATAAAATAACCAACCTGTGAAAATTTGGGCTCAATTGGTCATCGAAGTTGCAAAAAAAATAATGAAAGAAAAAACACCCTTGTTGTATAGAATTGTGTGCTTTCAAATGCCTGAGAAAGGCTATACCTGAAGCCTTTTTCAGATTAACATTTTTGGGGTGAAAAATTACCTCTTTCTCTAAAGCTACATTACTTCAAAGGGTGTCGTTTCTAACAATGTTTTATAATATCATCAGTTCTCCAGTGCTCTTTATTAAATACATTTTTATGCTCGTTAATTTTTAGAGTAACTTCCAACCCGTAAGCGCTGGGGATCTTCCATTTTTCACTTCCAACCTGACATAACTATTTTTTCTGAATTGCCGGTAATCATTTTTCTTTGAGAGTACCACTTGCAAGAATAAACAATGACTTGACAACTAGCAAAGACACCAAAAATTCTCGTTGATGCACTGGGTTGGTTCATTGTGTCTCTATCAAGAAAATATCATATTTGCACACCGTGAATTGCAAAAACTTGACCGTTAGACACGGACACCATTTGGGCCAAGATGGCCGAAGCAAAAGCTGGAGTCTCGGTCCGCTAGGAGTTACCTCCAATTAGCCGAAATACAACCATTCGCATTGGTAGAAGCCTTTGATGCCACGTAATCCTCTTCTCGCACCAAAAGGGCAAAAGCCTGGAATCGGGGGTCTACGGAATAGCCCCCGCACAAAGACAGAATTTGAGCATTATTTCCACTGCCACCTGTCCTCTGTGAGGGTGAAACGAAGCATAATGGAAAGTAAGGGTGAGGTTTCTGCCCATGCACAAGCTAGCATATCGGATTTGCGTGCCGATATGCACAAATTTTGGCCGATACACAAAAAAAACACACCAAAACATCGAGAGAAAACCATATAGAATGCTCCAGATTACACAGTAGGGCTTTTAAAACCAAGATAAGCACCAAGTAGAAAACATTTCAAAGACCGTGTTTCCATTCTGCGTGACTCGGCCAAACATACAAAAATTGATCCAAAATGACTCACAGTTTTGAAAAAACCTGGGGAGAACCCTGAGGGTGACCTTCTTTCTGGTACATCAACAACAACCTGTGAAGTTTTTATCAAACACATGTGAGTTGGTTTACGTTTTTTTACAGAAAACAGAACTTAAATGTTGTCAAGGTTTTATGTGAATGTTCACACTACACTTTGCCCCCCCCCTCAACAAAAAATAAAAATGTTTGTTTGTCCTCATCCAACCGACCGTCATTTGCGTCGCGACCGATCTTTTATTTATTTTTGTTCAAAAGATCTTTTTTTCCCCAAACATTTTCATTAAAATTCTCAATAAAAATCGTCAAAACCTGTTGAAGCAGAAAGAAACTTTATATTGAAGATAAAGCAGTTTACCAACCCATGGTGTTTATACATTCCTGACTTTTTAGTCTGGTGAAATTTCAGTACTGCAGAAGTGCTATGCACTCATCAGCTGGTAGCTCCGGTAAAGCATTCATCTCAAACATTCAACAACATAAAAACGTGTTAGTTCAACATTTGTTTGTATTAAAATACTATTAAAAGACATTTAATAAAAGAGTTCAGTACAGTCAAAGTGTTGTGTTTTGTGTTTGGACTTCGTATTTTAATACCAAAGAGTTTATATTCCAAAATACAAAATCCATAAAAATATTTTAAAAAAAACGACCGACCAACCCTACCTTTTAAGGACCTTCTATAGACAAACAAACAGTTTTTGTATCGCTTATTTCAATTTGGTCATACCAAGAAATCAAGTGTTCGGAACAAGTTTTCTTGAACACAATATATTTTAGATTGAAATGCATGCATTTCTCAGGAAATTTGTCATTTGGGGTTCCACCAGGCCAATGAAATTAATACCAAAGCTTTGAGATTTAAGAACAAATTTTCATTACATGCCGATAAAATTCTCTCAATCATTTTTTTCATTACTGCTCTCACGTGTAATAACCCAGGTGAAGCCAATCTGCTGAGAAATAAGGTTTGATTTTGTTTTTATTTGCCATGGGAAAGATTGTAAATTTCATGAATATTTACATACGCACATACATGTACATGTATGTCATGATTAAGACAATTCAAAGCTCTCCTTGTTTTTAAAGTTAGAAATGGTCTAGCTTCTACTTATCTTCAGAACCTTATTTGGAATAAAGCCCACAGTTCTCGCAAACTACAGTGCGATCGCAATAGCTCTGCTCCGCACTGCTTAACCTTGTCCGAAAAATGGCACCCCTTAAACTTGAAAATGGATTGGAAGATTAATTGATTGAAGCAAGAGTTTCAATCACAGCAGAAAACGAACAACGTACTTATTGAATCTGATCATAACAAGTCAGAAATTTCATCTTTGAATTTCATTTTGCAAGGGCTTCCATTGGAAAATCTTAAAGTCTTAAAATCTTAAAGTCTCAAAATCTTAAAGTCTCAAAATCTTAAAGTCTATGGGAAACTGTGTTTGTAAAATTTTAATTTTGAAGGAGTGCGATTGCAATCGCTCTGCTCAACACTCCTTAACCTTGTCCGAAAATAGCACCCCTTAAAATTGAAAATGGATTGAACAATTATTTGGTGGAAACAAGAATTTCATTTACAGCAGGAAATAAAAAAACGAACTTATTTTCTCTGATCATAACAAGTCAGAAATGTAATCTTTGAGAGGGCAAAGCCATTTTCATTTTGCAAAGGGCACTTCCATTGGAAAATCTTAAAGTCTATGGGAAATTTTTGAAGGGGCACCAAGGCCAAGAACAGGGGCAACAGAGGCCATGGCCAGACCTGCAATTCGATACGTGCATCCCACATGAATTGTCAGGGGCACGTACTCACAAGCTTAAATTAAACATCGCTTGGCTCACCCTTAATACCCGCCCAGTGTACATGTACTTGAGTGAAAACTGCTACCTGCTAGTAAACACCACTACTCAACTTGTCCCCCCATGGCTTCTGAAAACTGTGCACCCACCATAGACTGTGCAAGTCTCGTGCATATTCAAACTTCCGGGACCATTGTGGTCCCAACCATATGGACTTTTACGTGGGTGGGATTTTGTTTCGTCTATTATTTTAATTTAACGTAGTTTATGACAATGAAAATTATATATGATGTTGGAAATGTAATACTAAGTGATTAACAATATGAAAGTAAAACCAATTCAACAAAATAACAAAGAAAACCTGAGAATAAGACTAAGAATTCTTCCGAAGTGACTGACATGTTGTCATTAAACCTTTGTGATAGACGCACACATTCAGGCGTGATTGGCAAATGGGTTTTCTAACAATAAGCATCCTCGTCACAAGTGAAATTTTTGTTTCAATATTAATTTGAACAAATTATTTGTATTATACAAAAATTGAAAATTTTATTTGTAACAACTTGCTATGGGTGTTTTTATTTACAAAAAAAAGATTTGATTTCAATTTCATAGAAAAAAAGTCTTCGTTCGATTTTTTTCTCGTTTTTGATATGCGCGAGACTTGCACAGTCTATTGTAAAAAGGAAACGTGGCAGGCATACATTATTTTTGCAGAAATGGCTACAGATATGGAAACATTAACTGTGTTTCAATTTATTTTTGAGTGTGTGAAATGTAACCTCATTTGACTATTAAACTGGTTGCGATGGCTACCGATAATACATCAGAAAGATACATTTATGACAATACATGTTCTTAACATCTGGGCTACTAAAACTTCCTGGGGGCAAGTAAAACTCACAGTTCCTAGCCTGGTGGGGCTGCTTTACAAAAAGCTTAAAGCACAAGCCCTGCATCACAGACAGTCAAGATTTTATGAAAGCGTTTTTTAGTAAACACTTTCAGGGTTCTCCCCAGGTTTTTCCAAAACTGGGGGGCATTTTGGATCGAAATTTTGGATGTTTGGCTGAAGCACGCTAAATTGAAACAAGGTCTTCGGAATGTTTTTTACTTGGCGTTTATCTTGGATTTAAAAGCCCTACTGTGCAATCTGGAGCATTCTCTATAGTTTTCTCTTGATGTTTTTTTTTTGTATCGGCCAATATTTGCGCGTATTGGCACGCAAATCACGCGTAACGGCCCGATACGCTAGCTTGTGCATGGGGAGAACCCTGACTTTTAGAATAATGTGTGAAATTTTGTTCTGAGGAGTGTGCAGTGCTCTCCTCAATAATTAAAGGAGATCAGTGAAAATTGAAGTGCTGATAATTATTTTGACTTTCATGATGTACAGTACAGTACGGTATTTGTAACGTTTACTCAATTAATCCAACTGTTTTGAAACCTAAAGCAGATCTCAAAGTAGTCACAAGCCAGAAATCAAACTCTAGTTAAGAAAAGTGCTTTGGGCATATAAATTTTACCGCTGATCATTATTTTTACTTTCTTGATGTACATGTTCAGTACAGTATTTGCGACGTACACGCAATTAATCCAACTGTTTTGAAATCCAAAGCAGATCTCAAATTAGTCACAAGCCAGAAATCAAACTCTAGTTAAGAAGAGTGCTGTGGGCTAGTCTGCAGTCTCAAGGTTTTAGCCAGATTTTGTTCAAGTTTGCTGGAAATTTAAAAACTGGGTGTCCAAATTGTTCACTTACAATACATTTACATGTAAATACATAAGACCTAGTGTCCAAATTGAAAAGAGGGTGTCCAAAAGACACACAGACACCCCTCTGGCTAACAGTACACTATGTGCAGTCTGCACTCTGGGCTAGTCTCGTTACATGTACTCTGGTTGGCTTGTTGAAAATTAGCTAACTGCCTTTGTGGATTGATGTATATTTTACAAGAAATTATCACTATGGGCTAGTCAAAAGTCAGGCGTGTTAATCAGATCATAGAGCAAGGATCAGATGTACAAGTGCCTAGCCTCGGGTGCTGCTAGTTAGGTATATACTGATAGTGGATGGCCATCAACTTAAATTTATATATTTTTCAAACTTTCTTGACTCTGCTTGGGTCGAAACGTCAGGCCATTAACTATTTTTTGCATTAAAATACCAAATATCCTTTTGGTTGGTAAGCAGTTTGCAACAGCTCATTCTATTTTCTTTTAAACTTCCCGTTACACTCACACAAAATATTTGGCTTTTTGGATTTTGTAGGTGGAGTTAGCTACAGGGGAATTCCCGTACAAGAATTGTAACAACGACTTTGAAGTGCTTGCACGAGTCCTGTCTGAGGAGCCACCCAGACTTCCACCTAAGCGAGGTTTCTCGGTTGACTTTCATGCTTTTGTCCAGTGCTGGTAAGTCAAAGAACTTTGAACATTTTATGTCTCAGAAATACTACATCTCACGTCGGTTATTCAAAACAGATTCCCGTGCCCACCCGTGGTGTTATTTTTTGGAATTTTTGTGAAGCAATCGTTTTCCTTTTAAATTATCATTGCCGCAATCAAACCCTGACTTGACAAAGGAAAGACAACAGAGAGGGTTTGACCTTAGTGGTCGCCCGGTCGCCAAATGCGAGTGAAAACAGCAGTGGGCGAGTCAAAACCATTCCTTTACTAGCCCGCCGGGCGAGTCAAAACAATTTTCCTTTTCACAATAAATGAGGGGTAGGCCTACGGGGGTAAAATCCCAAAGAGAGATTATTTTTAAGTTCGTAAAATGGTTAGACAAGTCTTGATATTTGTTAGATTTAATGTGGCCGCAATCGTGATCGTTCATTTCCAGTACGTTAAAACACGCACGCACGTATTAGTCTGGCTCTCTCCTCCATGTTCGATACAAAAATACGATCATCAAATCACGATCATCAAATCAACCGGTCATCAAATCACGAATCCATGAAAATAGTTGTTGAGGAAAAAAATGTATTATTAAGGTCAGAAATTAGGGGATAAGATTGTCCAAAAACGGAGGTTTGCGAACTTCACTTCAGTGGGTTTTTTTCTTTTTCTTTTTCTAACGCTTCGAAAAATGTGTGCATTATTAATATTTTATGTGGGCTAGTGAAACAATTTGCGGGCAACCCACAATTTTCGTTGACTCGTCCAGCCAGGGAGTGAAAAAAAAAGTTCAGGGAAACCCCTGATAAAGGTGCTGCTCATAATTATTTCCGGGATTTGATGTTGTCAATGTGAGAAAGTTGAGTAGGCACTGGGCCCAATTTCATAGAGCTGCTAAGCACAACAATTTGCTTAGCATGAAATTTCTTCCTTGATAAAAACAGGATTACCAACCAAATTTCCATGTGTTGCATATTGCTTGTCACTGGTATTCAGCTGTTGTTTGCTTATCCTGAAAATCATGTGGAAATTTGGTTGGTAATCCTGTTTTTATCAAGGAAGAAATTTCATGCTAAGCAAATTGTTGTGCTTAGCAGCTCTATGAAATTGGGCCCTGGTATGGTATGCTGGAATCTCGGAATGCTCGGACTTACCTCCCATTGAGCCAAATATAATGATGAACAATGGTGGCAGCCTTTCCTTTTTTGTATGCCACATTTGTACAATAACAGGAGGTGCGTTCCGCGCTAAGCATGGGATCAATCACTCTATACTTTCCTCAGTACTATTCTGAATGGCCCCCTTACATTCTTGTTATCTTGGTTTCTATTTGCTTGTTTTGACAGTTTGACGAAGGACTGCTCTCAGAGACCCAAATACAAGCAACTCATGGTAAGAAGATAAATATACATGACAGGGTTCTCCCCAGGTTTTTTTTCAAAACTGGGGGGCATTCTGGACGCTACTGTGCAATCTGGAGCATTCTATATGGTTTTCACACCATGGTAGAACAAACAGAAGTCCCTTATTTACGGGGTCGACAATATATGTGTGTTTAAGCTGCGTGTGTGTATGTGAGTAGGTATCCACATTCAAACCGTGGACCTATAACAAAAGGGATAATAGGTCCACGGTTGCTATCACAAAGGAAAACATTGTGGTCCACGGTTGCTATCACAAAGAGTTGAACAAAGGAGGGTCCACGATTGCTAGTGTTTAGACATGTGTGTGAGTAGGTATCCACATTCAAACCGGTGACCTATAACAAAAGAGGACAATAGGGTCCCCGGTTTGGGAAATGTCCCCAGTTGGAGAGCGTGTACAAAACCAATGGGAGCTGTTGCCAAAAAGTTATAAACAAAAGAGGGACAATATGAGGTCCCCGATTTCAGTTGTTTACACACTTTGGTGTTCTTACACATGCCAACTTACTTTTAACAATGGAACAATGGACTTTCAGTAGGAACAATTGGGCCCCACAAGGGAGTTCTTTAGAAAAGGGAATAATAGAACAACAATAGCAGTTCCCCACAAACCAGATTTGTATGGCTGCGGGAGCTTACAGGAGTGCCCTTGTTGAGTCTTTTACACAATGGAACAATGGACCCCACAAGGGAATTCTTTGTTCAACTTGGACCCCACAAAGGAATTCTTTAGAAAAGGGAATAATAACACAACAAAAGCAGTACCCCACACACGGGATCTGTAAGGTTGTGTGTGTGTGTGTTGTGCATTTAAGTAGACTTAAAATTCCGTTTGATATACCCTTTTTACCTTCAGTGCCAAGGTCGTACATGTACGATCTATTTTATGTATTCAAAAAGTGTCATCAATCATACATGTACGACCGGTATACATGTTAACCAAGAGGGCATTATCACTCAAGAAATACTATTGACTTTCGAATGTACCAACAGCAAGATACATTTTGTTTGGTGAGAAAGACTTATTAATTAGTTTTTACAGAATTTCGAAAAACCTATAAAATCTTGGCATTTTAGGTTTAAAACGCAAAAAAAGCAGGCACTGAAAGAGTTAATGTGGCTGGGGGTGTTGCTTTGCCCCTTTGCCTTTTAAGTAAGAAACAAAAAACCAAACAGTTTTGTACACGCTAAGCCTCAAAATTTGTATTTATCTGTAGGTATATGCACATGTTATAAGTGTATAACTGGTCTCAGCCAAGTCTGTCCATATTAGTGCAGACAAAATGAATTTCAGATTGAGTATACTTCTGAACCTAAATAAGGACCATAACAGCTTTCTTCGCACTTCGCACTAAAGGATTCTGCTTGTTGTTTTTAATTTTGTTTTTAAAGAGCTTTAATCTTGCCCTAATTCTGCCTATAATACACATAAATTAATGTACAACCCTCTTTAATTAAAAAACAAGAAGAAAACTATAAAAACTGCCCAACAAATGCCCAAAAAATACTTCAAAACATAAAAACATTGTCCTTCTCTTTGTCTGCACCAGCATCCTAGTGTTTCCTGAACCATCTCTGTCACCACCCTTATTACAATCTCTTTAACCCGTTCTCTCACACTGGTTCAATGTACAGGTTTTGCCTTTTTCTCCGGGGAAAAGGCATCCTTCCTGGCCTAATTCTTCCGTGGGTCGGATATGTGTTCACAATTGGGGGAAATAGAGTAAGAACTAGCAGCAGCAAAGCTACGCGGGTGCTGTACATTTTTAAACAAATTCAATCCGTCAGCTCCAACAGACAAACATGTTATAAAAGTAGAATTGGGGAACGTGGGTTAATTCAATTAACTGTAGGTGAAAACAGGCTTTTAGGGAAATTTCACAGACTGAAATTTAATATAAAGTGAGGTGATTTTGACTTTTGATGTGGAAAGTGGATCTGACAGGAGCTCAAACAAGGTGCCATGAGACCTATTTTACGGTAGCCCCCAATCTGAAGACCACTTGGACGAGTTTAATGTTTTTGAAGCATGTGTTTACTTGCATCTTTCAAATCAGAGCTAATAGGAGCACTTTAGTCTGTTGATGAATTGTTGGATTACCGGTACCTTCATGGTTGGTGGTTTGTACTTTAATTTTTGTGTCACTGACTGTTTTGCGCGCTGTACGTGGTACAGTATGCTAATGGACATGTGTGTATCTTTAGGAGTGTCATTGAACGTTCTCTGTCAAGACCAGCAGGCCTATTATCTCTCAGGATTTTCAAACAATAGTTTATGGCCTGACATTTCGACACTAGCAGAGTCTTTCTCGAAGGCTAAATGACAACACAAGACACATAAACAGGTATAATATCACCTCGCTAAGCGTGGATGGATTCGACATTCTTGATTAAAATACTGTGACAGGTTTTTTTGCTGTTTTCTCAACGTCTATTGGATCATTTTAGTAGGGCCTTAGATCTCAGGGGTGGGGCTCGTGTTGTAGGCTTGGACATCTCCAAGGCCTTCCACAAAGTATGGCATACTGGCCTGCTCCACAAGCTTCAGTCATATGGCGTGTCAGGCAGAATGTTTTCTATAATCTCTGCTTTCCTTTCCAACCGCAAGTTAAAGGTTGTCCTTGCGGGTCGATCTACTCCTACCCGTTCTATTAATTTCGATGTTCCAAAGGGCTCAGTACTTAGTCCTACTCTCTTTCTTGTTTACATTAATGAATTGCCCGATGAAGTTTTGTCTCAGCTCGCCATGTATGCTGATGATTCAACCCTCTTCTGTGTTTCCTTTAACTCTTCCAAAATATCTCGCTGTGAGGTGGGTGTCTCACTAAATAATGACTTAGCACTTAAAGAATGTGCTGAATTGAAGGAACGATTGGCTAGTAACCTTTGACACAAAGAAAACTAAACTACTGTCTCTGTCTCGCTCTGGAGATGATACATTTCCATCCACTCATATGGGTCCATCGACACTGCCTGAGGTATCAGATTTTCACCTTTTGGACTTGACATCTCCACTAATGCCAGTTGGGAGAGGTATATCTCAGGCGTTGCAAAGAGTGCTTCCATGCGAGTTGGTTGTCTTTATCGAGCTCAGAAGTTCTTACCTCCTGATGCTACTCTCTACCTGTATAAGACAACTATACGTCCCCTAATGGAGTACTGCTGTCACATTTGAGCCGGAGCTTCTGCCTGTCAGTTATCTTTATTAGATAGAGTGCAGAAGCGTATTTTTAATCTTGTTGGTGAAGGACTGGGATCAACGCTACATCCTCTTTCACACCGTAGGTCTGTAGCCAGCCTCTGTCTTTTCTACAGATATTTTCATGGTAAAAGTGCCACCAGTGTGTCTGACCTGGTTCCTCATATCAGGATGTTTGAGCGTGAAACCAGGCTTTCTGCTTCTTCTGACCCATACACTCTTGCTTTACGGAAATGTAGAACAAAGAGCCATTCCAACAGCTTTATTCCACGTACTGCATCTCTTTGGAACTCCTTGCCTGGTGTATGTTTCCCTGCATCCTACAATCTAGACTGTTTTAAGAGGAATATCAATTCCTGCCTTCAGCTCCCCTGAGTTATTTTCATCTTTGATAATTTTCTTCTTGTAGCCCCTTACCAAGAGTGGCTTTAAAACTTGTTTGGGGCAAACTTGCATTAAACCAAAAAAAATTAATGAGTGCATCACAAATCTGAATTTGATTTTTAAGGTTAGCACTGTTTTCTTAACATCTATTTGAAAATGAGTGCATCACAAAACTGAATTTTAAACATTGGAGCCCCTCTTTAAAGTTACCATTGTTTTCTCAACATCCATTGGAAATCGAGTACATCACAAAACTCAATTTGACCTTGGAGCCCCTCTTTAAAATAGCACACTGGTGATGAATTTTAAATTTATCGTCTGCAAGTCATTTTCCCATGATCCACATTTCTAGGTTGTCAGTCCATAGTGGGTTCACTCCAGGCACCTTTTCTTTCCCTGCAGTGCACTGACAGCAAACTGTTTTTCTGGCGATACATTAACACCAAATTCTTTAGGGCTTGGTACTTGAAATGTGTCTGGATTTGTTCAAGGATATCACCAGTAGCAGCATCCATGCCATCATTTCTGTCTTATGGACCAATCCGTACGCGTCGGTGTTACGTGCCAACGCTGCCATTGCTGAGGTTTTCTGCAGCTCAAGGTTTTGTACACAAAGACATCAGAAAACAGTTGTCTTTTTAAAGCGTCTGTACACGTTTGGTAATGACTCTGAAAAATAATGGCATTAAAAACTTACTTGGTAAGAAGTACAACAGCTTTGATTAGTATAGTGCATTTTGAGAAACTTTTCACTTCGAAGTACTGCAGTTATGGAAAAAGATATCACTTTTTATCCCAAAAAATTTGAATCTGAGAAGCATTACTGACAGTAACGTTTCTCAGATTGTGTATTCCAATTGCAGATTATTCTTCCTGTGGGGACATAACCGCTCCAGATTTTCAGCAATATATAGTCAAAAATGCGACCATATTATATAAGATTGAAACAAAAGGTGGTTTCCAATTACCAAACGTATACAATCCCTTTAATTTGCATATCAATTCAAAAAAGACATTGATTTCTCCATGTCTGTGTGTTTTTATAATATAGCCTTGCGCTGCCAGCGTCCTAGCAATGGCGGCACACTGTGCAGCACTTGCGCTTACGGATTGGTCAACAGGGCAGTGGGAACAATTATTAACCATAAACTCAAGTTGATAGTAACTATGATTTCCTATGGTTTTGTGGCCGAGCGGATAAGCCATCAGAATCAAGCTCTGGTGTTTCTGATCAGCAGAGTGTGTGTTCGAGTCCTGGTCGAAGTCACTCAACCATTATTGCTTCGTCCTTTGGATGGGACGTAAAGCCATTGGTCCCGTTTGTTGTATAAATGCATGTAAAAGAACCCAGAACACTTATCGTGGAAGAGTAGGGGTTAACCCCGGTGTTTCTGGTTCACATAGCAAGCACCCTTATTTACAGGTTTCCTCAGGCTTGCGAGCTACAGTGGTTAAGTTTACTTATGAGGCATCCTTGGTTTCATAACCAGAAATAAATAATAATACAAATGATCTTTTGGTGCTCATGTACAGTGCTTCAACTGTCATTGACATCTCACCTCTCAACAACTGACAATGACCGAGCAGTGGAGTTTTTTTTTAAGTATAACTTGAAACATAACGTATTTGCCTTCCGGCAGCTTGACAGCGCGTCTGCTCTCGAGGTTCTTAGCATTGTGGGGTGTTTTTTTTAAGGCGGTCAAACTAGGTCATCATGCATGAGAATGTTAGATTTTTTCTTGTTCCAGGGCAGCAGCCTCTATTCTTCAAGAGGACCCTTAAGACTTGGTTTACTTGACAGTATCGGGAACAGCACTCTAGAGAAGACATGCCTTAAGCTTGATTGTCGGCTCTAGCACAATCACGTGACACAATTTCTCATGGGGGTTTGGCATGGCTCAAATTTTATTTTATTTTATTTGGGGGGGGGGGGGACACCCACAACACCAAAGGGCTTGTAGCTCAAAAATGTGCACCAGACCAGAGTCTTTTTAACAAGACCAGAATCAAAATGAGAAAATTAAAACTTCCTGACAAGGTTTAACGTGCATTTGACTGTTTTTATTTGAACAAGCACAACGACACTTAAGAAAGTATTGATCTCACTTGTCTTTATGGATGTTAAGTATACCTCATTTCTCAACAGAATTGAAAGGGGTTGTTTATCAGACTCAAATTTAACATTTGAATATATCTTGTTTCGGTTTAAGATATTACACAGTGAGGTATTGTTATTCAATTGAAAAACACAAGACCGCCTGACTTGTCTGGTTTATAAGTTTACTGGCCAGGCACTAAAACCACTGGCATCGGGCATGCAGTTCTATTGTAAAATTTGAGCCCTGTTTAGACATTGGCATTTTGGTTTAACAAGAAAGATGCTGTACTTCAACCCCTAGAGTTTTCGGAATGTGGTGTGGACGAGTTTCCGTGTGTATTTTCTGTTTATTATTAAACATTTTCAAATGACAAGGATCTATGTGTGAGTTTATAAAGCTTTTCCATTTCACTTGGCTTCACCTCGTGAAATGGAATTTAAAGGCGTTGAACACGTTTGGTAATTGTCAAAGACCAGTGTTCTCACTTGGTGTATCCCAACATATGCATAAAATAACAAGCCTGTGAAAATTTGGGCTCAATTGGTCATCGAAGTTGCAAGAAAATGATGAAAGAAAAAACATCCTTCTTGTACAAATTTGTGTGCTTTCAGATAGGAATAAAAGGCTTCTTGCAAGAAGTCTTTTAATATTTTAGTGAGAGATTACCTCTTTCTCAAAAACTACGTTACTTCAGAGGGAGTCGTTTCTCACAATGTTTGATACTATCAACAGCTCTCCGTTGCTCGTTACCAAGTCAGTTTTTATGCTTATATATATTTAGAATAATTTCCAAACGTGTACAGTGCCTTTAAAGCCAGACTTCACCTTGTGACTATATTCTGCATTAATGCCCTCGCATGCATTCAACATTTGTATAATATTTTCAAGATTATTTTTTCAAATGTTCCCTGAGCACGATTGGGAATTGTAAATGTCCTTTTTAACAGAGTATATAGTGAATTTGCCTTCTAAATGCACTCAAGCTTGTTTCCTGTTTTTGTCTCTCTTTTTTTGTTAAGGGCAAGGTAGTTTTTCTATAAGAAAGGGCACCCAACTTTTTAATTTTTAACCATGTATTTATTGCCGCGGCATTGGACCGTTGAACCGTTGTTCAGCTTAAACTAATACCAAAATGGCTTGTAAAGCGACATGAATTTGTCCATGATTGGAAATGTCTTTACAATCTTCTTGCTCTTGTATGTTTTTTGCAACTTCTCTAAGACATCTTTGATTTAGATTTTTTTTCAGTATTTATCTTTCGGTCACTGGACAAGTGAACATTTTTAAGAAAGGAATTGTTATGGTCTGGTTTGTCTAACAGTAATTGACTTTTAATTGTTTGCTTTATGTTTTTCCCCTTTGTAAGGGGACATTGGGGGGCGGTATATACCCTTGGGTCATAAAAGCTTCCGCTTGTCCATCTTAAAAACACTTATTCAACCCTTTAGAGACCACTCATTTCTGTATAATTATTACCATACGCCCAGGCATTGCTAATCTTGTTGTTGTTTTTGCACTGTTAGTTTTAGGAAAAATGTCAGGGAAAAATTAACAAGAAACAGAAATACACGGTTTTGTTTTAGAATTGTAGATTCTATGTTTACTTGGGAAACATTGGACAACATCGGTCCCATACCTTTTCTTTGACCCTCTTGTTTGAGCAAAAGTTGGTCAAATATTGCGATTGTTTGCAGCCGCTCTGGGCATTTTGGTACAAGCCGCTTGCAACCGCTATGGTCACTAAGGGTTGAAGGCTCATCAAGGAATTCATATCCTTTTTATGGTGAAAGTTGAAAACCCAAGAGGGTTCAATTAATGTCCTACTGTTAAGGGTTGTAAAAAAATCCCAGGAGCAACTCTCTGCAGTTCAACTTTCTCTCAAATCTTTAAAGATTTTATTTGTTTTTACTTCATTTTGTTATGTTAAGAAATTTGGAAATCCTCTTCTTTGCCGCGAAACTGTAACCGGACTCCAAATTTTTGGGCCAGAAGGTGTAATTGCATCTCCTTCGACATACCTCTTAACTTCGAAAAAAAAGACAGAGAAGGAAGGACGAAGGAAATGATATTCAGAAAATGTTTGTTATTGTACACTGTCTCCCAGTGACCTTTTCCTTTCTCTGAAACTTTGATCCTTTGAGGCAGGATCTCAGAAAAGGTTCATATTTCGTCAGCGAAACTTAAAGACATTATTCCAAGGCGCTTACCTGCAATGTAATTGAACTTAAGCCCCCCTGCTTCACATGCTTAAAGAGGAAAATCTTTTCTTTTCTTTTTTTTCTTTTTTTTTACTACTTAAAAAAAAAAGGAAGATTTTTTGAAGAGTTTTTTAATTCCAATCCTTGTAATTTTCAATAAACGTCTGTCAAACAAGCAGTGGTGTCTTTTTTAAGAATGATTAATTCTTAATTACTTTTTCATCTTTGCCCTTCAGGAGCACAGCTTCTTCAAGCGTTATGAACTAGCAAAGGTCGACGTAGCAACGTGGTTTGCAACCGTCATGGCAAAGATTGAGCCGACCCGATCCTTCTCCAAACCCAAGTCGGGGCTCTCCACATGAGGGGCAATCTTTACGGTATCAACGAGCTGATGTGGGAAATATGGTCAAGGTTGTATTGAACCCCATCTGGAACTCGGGTTGAGTTCTGGAACTCACTTTGAGTTCTTTCTCTTTTTATCTCGAACTCACTTGTGTTCATCATCTCTGTGTAAAGGAACTCGTGTGTTGAGTTCGTCTCCCTACCTTGAACTCAAAGGAGTTCGTGTCTCTATCTGGAACTCATTTTTTTGTACCTGAAACTCATATGAGTTTGTTTCTGGACCTCATTGCATTATTACCCCTTTTTCAACAAGGATTGTTTGAGTGTAAAGGGAAGGTACAACATTGGTTTTGAAACCAAGTGTCCAACTGTATTCTCTTGTCCTCAAAAAGTGTACTTTGAAACTGACCAAGAAGAGTGTCAACACAAAATGCAATCTTTAAGTTTATGAGAAAACTACTAAATATGGGTTGTGTGTTTTTTCAAACCCAATGTCATAGAGGTGCTTGAGCACAAATAGCTAAGCACAAACAAAATGTACTTACCAGATTAAGGTTACCAGCCGAACTACCATACCACATGAACACTTTGTGACTGGTATCCTGCTCATTTCCGCTTAGCACAAAATTGTTAAGCAATATTTGTTGCTTAAGCAACTCTATGAAATTTGGCCCTGGTCTGAGGATCTGGTTTCGGCACTTTCCCGTCTGTTAGAAGTCCCGAATGAAAATGTACATGTTTTCAAAATTTCTGACAGAGCCCAAGGCAGAGAGGTAGCCAAAGCCCAAACCATGGTTTTTTTAATCATGTATATTTTTATTTTTTATTACCCTCTTGTGTTATGTTGCATATCAATAGAAAGCTGAAGTGTTCTTCTTTAAAATGATACCAAATGTGCAATGAAGACATGTTGCTGGACTTGGCCACATTAATGAGAATGAGACAAAGTCACAAATCAAATGTGCCAAAATTAGCAATTTTGTGTTACTGTGTGAACAAACAAATCGACACTGTAATTCAAACGTGGTAATT
This sequence comes from Plazaster borealis, assembly GCA_021014325.1. Classification (NCBI taxonomy): domain Eukaryota; kingdom Metazoa; phylum Echinodermata; class Asteroidea; order Forcipulatida; family Labidiasteridae; genus Plazaster; species Plazaster borealis. The sequence continues at coordinate 4,201,072 of CM037456.1, read as the reverse complement.
TTGGCACATTTGATTTGTGACTTTGCCTCATTGTCATTCATGTAGCCAAATTCAGCAACATGTAATCATTGCAAATGTGGTATCATTTTAAAGAGGAACACTTCAGCTTTGCATTGATATATAACATATACAAAGAGAGTAATAAATAATAAAAATATACTTGATTAAAAAAAGTTTCCTAACTTTTTGTGAGCAGTTTATATATATATTCTATCAAAATGTTGTTGAAATGCAAGATTTGGGTTTTCATTATCATGCGGTTTCCCAAAAAGGATTTTAACTGGAAACAATTCCCATGCAGACAATAATTTACAGTGTATCGTACAAACTTTTGTATTATTATAGTAAACCATACTAAGTACCAAATTGGGTATAAATTGATCGTCAAACCCAACGGAGTGCCTTCCCTTTACAATCACTGTACATGATTGCCGACAAGTTTTTTTTTACTCGTTAACCTAACCTATTGTTGACATGACTTGAGTGTAAATCAGTCTTTGAAACGATTTGATGAGCTAAAGTAGTAAGAATTTTGTTTTAACCTGTAAAATAATTTCCGAAATGTTTTTTTTTTTGTTCAACCTCGGGAAATATATATGAACTGATTACATGTTAAAGGAATGATTACATCATACATGTATTCATAAAAAAATGGTTTTCCTTTAAATAAGCACACAAAAAACCAGACTTGTAATATCTCAGGACTTTTCCAGATTGTTATCATTTTGAGGTAGAAATAGAGAAGTCAACGGGCCACTAAAGGAGGAAACAAAAGTTTGTCCATGCTGTGGCTAAGTCTACAATGTTTTAAGTTGATGTAGAGAGAGTACCTAAATAGACCCCTTTGCATAGAAATCACACGCTGCTCCTGTCTGCCCATGGTCGGCCATTTTGGGAGCCACTAGCTGCATGTAAATATATGATGCGCGTCTCTAAACATGCGCGTGACATGAAATGCACATTGGCGGTAATTAACCTCCAAAACGGCGCAACCAAGATTTATCGAGGGTGGTGACTTAAGGTGAATTTGGTCAGTACATGCTAATCGGATTGCTACGGTGGCTCCTATTTGCCAATTTCTAGAGAACTCTTGGTTTTTTTACGGCATTACATCGCTGTATTTTTGCGTTATATCGCCATACTATTGAGTTATATCGCCATACTATTGTGTTATGTTGCCGCACTATTACGTTATATCGCTGTATTTCATTGCGTTATATCATCATATTTTATTGCAATATATCGCCTTACTATTGCGTTATATCACTGTACTATTGCGTTATATCGCTGTACTATTGTGTTATATCGCTGTATTTTATTGCGATATATTGCTATATTTTATTGCGTTATACCGCCATACTATCGGGTTATATCAAGGTACTATTGCGTTATATCGCCAAACTATTGCAATATATCGCTGTATTTTTTTTGCGTTATATCGCCACATTTTATTGCGATATATCGCCATATTTTATTGCGTTATACCGCCGTACTATTGCATTATACCACCGTACTGTTGCGTTATATCGCGTATTTTATTGCTTTATATTGCTGTATTTTACGCAATATTATGGCAATGTAGCATAATAGTACGTAGATATATATCGCAATACTACGGCGATATAACGTTCTCTATGAATAGGCAAACTAGAGCTACTGTAGATTGCAGTCTGTAGCAGGCCCGATGCTTCGTTTTTGAAAGGGCAAGGGCACCAAGGCGTTTTTCTCCTTGGTAAAGGGCACCTCTATGAGGAAATTTCATATTGGAACAGTTCAAGGGGCACCAAGGCAATGACCAGGGGCAACGGAGGCGACCTCCATGAAGTATGGGGCCTGCTATAGACTGAAGGGTTACATGGTTGTACTACCCATCTAGGAGGCTTTTTACTGTTGTCAAACCACTGCGTGTGGAAGAATTGACTCACCATATGAACTGGCTGATGGTACAACTAACTAACAAATTTCATCAAATCTCAATTTTGGGCTTAAAAAGGAATTGACTGAAAAAAGAACAACAACATTTTCAATTGTCATCGGAATTATTATTTCTCAGGATGTCTGCAATCAATACAATTTTTTTTTTTTTTTGGTCATTTTTAAATTACATTATTTAAATTGTTATTAACCCTTTAGAGACCGTAGAAGCCGCAAGTGGCTTGTATCAAAATGCCCATAGCGGCCACAAACGGCCACAAGATTTGACCAACTTGTGCTCAAACAAGAGCAACAGCAAGAGGTCAAACAAATTGACATTTTCCAATATTTCCTCTAATAACAAAGAATCTACAATTCTAAAATAAACCCATATATTTCTGGTTCTTATAACTCTCCTGATTTTTCCTGAAAATAATTAAGTTAACAAAATCAACAAGATTAGCAATGTCGGGGCGTATAGTGATGATTATACATAAATGAATGTTCTCTAAAGGGTTAATGTATTTCCTTCTTGCCCCTTCCTCGTATAAAAGCTACGTGGAGATACAGATGAATTTAACTCAGTCCTTGCTAGTCCTCTGGGGGAAGTATGTGCTGGACTAACCCAAAGCCAGCCAAACAAAACTGGATTTAATTGTCATTCATATACATTCATAGACTAACCACAAAGAATTCCTTAGCAAGTTCCCCAGACATGCCCGGATAAGTATCTTTGCATCTCAAATGTTAACAAAAACTTCACATCACTTTATAAATGTTTTTTCGTGTTGGTAAATGTCACCCGAAACCTCAGGTGATTCAATGTCTTTTATATCATATTAGGGAAAGGTTACAGGTCCATGAAATGTAAAGCGGTTTTCGTGAAAGCTTTTTCAGGTAAAATAAGTCACAAAAGAAACAACTTGGACATTGGACTTTCCAATAAGGTTAAAGGCATCGTACACGTTTGGTAATTGGAGTCTAATTTTTGTTTCAAACCTATATAGTATTGTAGATATATGTACCATACCGTTATGTCCACGCAGGAAGAATAATCTGCATTGGAATACACACTCAGAGAAGAAATACGCGTAACGCTTCTCAGATTCAAATGTTTTTGGGAATAAAAAGTGATATATTTTTCCATTACCGAAGTACTTCGAAGTGAAAAGTTTCTCAAAATGCATTAAACTATCCAAAGCTGCTGTACTTCTTACCAAGTAAGTTTTGATTGCCATTAATTATCAGAGTCATTACCAAACGTGTACTTTTGCCTTTAAAACAAAAGAGGGACAATAGACCTTTATCATGCTGCCACCATCTTGGTCATGTTCCCTGTACCCAATAACAGTAATGAATAACAGTAATGAAGACTATTTTTCCTTCCAGCCTCGGTTTGGTTACATTGATTTGAATGGGAGAAAAATCAAGATGGCCGCACCATGATAAAGGTCTATAGAAGGTCCTGATGCAGGTGTTTACGCACTTGTGTATGTTGACGGACCTGCTGTAAAACAAGTTGGCACACACACATTGATTTATGAAAGTTTTTTGGATGGAAGCCATTCAGCTTTAGAATGAATGAATGATTAGGGGAATTGGACTCCCCAAGGCTATAGCTTAAGCCTAATCTTTGATCAGCCTGTCACGGTCATGCATCTATTTATTCATCTGTACGCTGAGGACCAAATGATTTTAAATAAGCTTTTTGAAGTCATCAAGTATTGCTCACAGCAAGTATTGATACACCAACTTAAAGGCACTGTACACGTTTGGTAATTACTCCAACAAAAAATAGCATAAAAACTTACTTGGTAACGAGCAACGGAGAGCTGTTGATAATATAAAACATCGTGAGAAACGACTCCTTCTGAAGTTACGTAGTTTTTGAGAAAAAAAGGTAATTTTTCACTGAAATATTTGAATCTGAAAAAGACTTCTGGCCAGAAGTCTTTTTCAGGCATCTGAAAGCACACAAATTTGTGCAACAAGGGTGTTTTTTCTATCATTATTTTCTTTCCACTTCGATGACCAGTTGAGCCCAAATTTTCACAGGTTTGTTATTTTACGCATATGTTGGGATACACCAAGTGAGAATACTGGTGTTTGACAATTACCAAACATGTCCAGTGCCTTTAATAACATCTTCTCTTGGTAATTAAGGAGCCTGGGCCCCCCTCCCCCTCCCCTGCTGAAAAAAAACCTTATCTTTTGTCGCCCCTAAAATTTGGAATAGTCTCCCTCCATCTCTGCGCTCTGCAGATTCACTTCACATTTTCAAGAAACATCTGAAGTCACACTTATTCCCACAATGATTGTTTGTTTGTTTTCATATTTTGCAATTTTGTATCATAGTTTGCCATGTATTTTGCTGTGTATCATCAACAAACCGCTGTGATCTTGATGAAATGGCGGTATATAAAACATTTGATGTATGTATGTATGCGCCACTCTACAGCCGTTGACAAAGTATGAGTTCAAAGCAAGCTCTAGCGGAATCTCCGATAAGTCACTTCAAAGTACATGATTACAGCACATTCCCCTGGCGAAGTAGCTTTGCATTGCAGGCAAGATGTGTACACACCGAACATTAACAAAATGTCATTATGTACATTTACATTAAGTTTTAAACCTTGAGAACAAAACAGACTGGAGTCTGATTACATGATGGCGGTTTTTCTGGGTAATTAAGGCGGATCTTGTGATTAAACTTTAACATGCATTGGAAGTTTGTCTCTGCATGCTTAAAGGACACCGGTTCGAATCACGCCGGAGGCACTACATTGTATTTGGATTCAGTTTTCATCCCTACCTGACTGCGTGGGTTTTCCCTGGAATAGTTCTGTGGGGTTTTCCTCTCACATCTAAAATTGAAACTTCCTTCATTGTCTTCTCTCCATTGGGTTCTTGGCTAAGACAGTGATTAAGTTCGCTTTTCTGAGAATCCTTTGCTTCACAACCAGAATAAATGAAATAAAATGACATGAACTAGTGGTCTTTGACAATTACCAAAAGTGTACCCTGCCTTTAAGCAGCTCAATTACATTTGGCCCTGTTCTTTACCAAGAATTATTATGAAATGAGCCCTCTCAGTAAATGTAAATGGATACATCCATCAATCCCAAACCTTCGTACAAAAGAACATTGCAAGAGCATTACACCTGCATTCATGTTCATTTTCTGATGGCCTTTTATAGCTGAAAATTGTCCATGCATCGTGGATCAATCTGTGATGCTCAATTCGCAGTATTTTTGACTGCGTGGTGGGGGCGTGTGTGAACCGAATTTACGTGGTGCAAAACAAGTAAAACGTTGTAGCTTTTTTAGGTTGTTGTGATTATTATTATTTATTTATTAATGTGGCCAATGATATAGGAAAACAGTAAAACATGCATTCAAAATAAGATAAAACTGTAATTTTCATGCAAGGAAATTAGCTTTTGGAAAGCGCCCTCATGCGGTCAAAAAATACGGTCAGTTAGCTTATGTATCTGGAACAGTTATTAGGCCATGCTTCTGTTATGTGAATTATTTGGGATATACATAACTCAAGATTAGAAGAAGAGTCTGTCCAGCTTTATAAGAGGCAGATTTAAAGGGAAGGTATACGCTTGGTAATCACTCTTAAAATTAATGGCAATAAAAACTTACTTTGTTAGAAGTACAGTAGCTTTCGGTAGGGTAAAGCATTTCTAGAAACATTTCACTTCGTAGTAATGTGGTTATGAAAATGATATCAGTTTTTATTATCCCACAAAATGTGAATCTGAGAAACGTTACTGTCAGATGCGTTTCTCAGATTGTGTATTCCAATTACGGATTATTCTTCCTGCGTGGACATATTCGCTCCGGATTTTCCGACGATATCTGAACAACGCACCACCTTTTGAAATGAAATTTTCACAGGTTAGTTTGATTATATATATCTACATTTATATAGGATTAAAACAATCGAACGGTTCCAAAAACCAAATGTATACTTTCCCTTTAAGGATATCTGATTATTTTCTGTTCAATTTTTCACAAAGCCAAGGGCTTTGGACATTCATGTTAGATGTCAGTGTACTTGGGATTTTAAGATACAAAGCGACGTCATACCGGTCCTTGCTCCATAATTTGATACCATCTTGAAGATGCTGTCTCGTCATCTGTGTTGTGGAGATTGGTTGGATTGGGTGCAGATTTGGGGATGGGGCGAGGGTGGGGGGGGGGGTGGGGATGAGGTGGTCAGTGAGACAATATTTTGAGGTGGGCATGAGCTATTGTGAATGTTTGAAAAAGTGTGTGACTCTGCTGCCTCCAGTGTTACCTGTTTTGTTTTCAGGCGACATTTGTAAGTGAACCAGTTCCATTTCCTCTCAACAATTTCATTTGTCTGATTCTGGAGAACATAGAATTAGCTGCTGTTGCAAACTGCTTACCAACCAAAAGGACCTCTGCTAAAAATGCAAAAATAGTAAACGGCCCGACGTTTCGACCCTAGCATACTGCATCACCTGATACGCGTAAATCTCTTTGGCTTTAGCTTGGTACTTGGTACTTAGTACTTGGTACTTGGCACTTGGCACTTGGTACTTGGTACTTGTTACTTGGTACTTGTTACTTGGTACTTTCAAATTGTTGAGTGCCTTGAGCGTCATTGGGTAACGGATTTCTGCGTTATATAAGAAGCCACTATTATTATTATTACTTGGCACTGGCAGATACTGCATCACCTGATACACGTAAATCTCTAGCTTGGTACTTGCTACTTGCTACTTGCTACTTGCTACTTGCTACTTGCTACTTGCTACTTGTTACTTGCTACTTGGCCTTTGGCACTTGGCACTTGGCACTTGGTACTTGATACTTGATACTTGATACTTGGTACTTGGTACTTGGCGTTTGTGCTTATGGACTATTGACCCCTTTCTCTTGCTGATAATAAACCGGGCTGGTTGGCATGGACGGCCAAATGTTAGCAAAACATTCAAATGTGTTTACAGATAATATAACATCTATTAAATTTAACATCTATTAAAGTGTTTACAGATGTTGTGACCAAACTTGCTACTTTCAATAACAAAAAATGCATCCCATGATTGGTTGCTTTGTTTTCAACAAATTCAACACTATTTTTGAAAGTTTGTGTAACATTGTTACAAACTGTTTTATCTGTTTTCGCTTTGCATATAGACTTCCCAAAGTTGTTTAACCTTGGTTGGCAAAAACTTGGGCTGTATCATTGCAATAGAAAGTTCTATTGTATACAGTCATGTACTACACACAACCTTTGTGTATGATTTCATTTTTAAAGAAATGAAATGATTTATGAGAAGCCTGGATTGTTTGCAATTCTTCTCTTAAGCTAACACTGTCATGAGCGTCTTTGTGTTGCATTTTGTTTATGACTTGATGGGACCAGCCACTCAGACTACTTGGCGAGAACTTTGACTCGTTCTCAAGCTGTTTAAATTGGCATCCGGCCAGTGGACCAGTGTTAATACGGAAGGACACTGAAGGCTCTTTCCCCCTTGTAAAGAGTCTCCTAAACACTTCAGATTCCTCGGGTGTTTGGATAAGAAAGGAAGGGTTTGGCTGACGAATGTTCCTAACTCTTACATGTACATCTACCAGTGTGCAGAGGTATTTTTTTCCCAACCATGTACAGGCTTTTGTGATAGAAATATGCAGCGACAAAAAAATCTTCATCAAAAAAATCAAGCGTCAAAATCTAATCGAGAATCTCAAGTGTTTGAAGTGTTGAAACTTTCAAAACTAAAACATTCGGGGACTAGAAGCAATAGTTATTGATTTACTGTGTGGAAAAAAAGAAAATTTTGAAACGTGACAGACTGTTGGCCTATTTACTAGTCCAGAAAGACTAACAAGTAATTAACAAGGTCAACATGTTACCTCTACGCATATTTATTATGTTCTCATGCATTGTGTACATAGCAAGGGACATTGGACAACACTGAAAGCGTTTTTGTTTCCGGATATTTGATCATCAACATACACAAGTTTGTAAACACCTGCATTCGGGGACCTCCTATTGTTCTTCTTTAGTTTTAACCTTTTGGAAAGAGCTCCCATTGGTTTTGTACACGCGTGTATTTTCCAACTTGGGACCTTCACCCAACTGGGGAACTTCACCCAATTGGGGACCTTCACCCATCTGGGGACCCCACCCATCTGGGGACCCCACTACCCTCCCCCAAACAACACAAAAGTTTCCTCCCCCCAAAACCCCTCCAATGTTGACACATTAGTAAAGTAAACGTTCCACACGCCCTTCGGCCACCCAATACATCACATGGAGATCAATGTACTATTAGTGATAGGCGGTACTGATATCAATCATCCTGAGAAATATTTCGGTCTGAAATGATTGTTGTTTGAATCTTTAAATATGGATTTAGATCAGATGGTAATATACTAAACATGTACTTATTGAGTGGGGGGGGGGGGTCTGGAGAGTATGTTCATTGTGAACAGTGAAAATTTCCACTGTAAACGAGATGAAAATTTTTACTGTAAACGAGATAGTTTTAAATTCTGCTGTTTAAATGAACGGACTCCCCATCCCGTTTTGAGAAAAGTTTAGCGTCTAAATGGTAGAAGTACCAACCCCATTTGGTAAAGTAATAACCCCTTTTGGTAAAGTACCAGCCCCCCATTCGGTAAAGTACCAACCCCCATTCGGTAAAGTACCAACCCCCATTCAGTATTAAAGTTCCAACCCCTATTCAGTAAAGTACCAACCCCTATTCAGTAAAGTACCAACCCCCATTTGCTTGAAATGCTAGAATTTTTTAGAAATGAGTAAAACATTTAGTTTGATATTGCAAGTCCAAACTCGATGTTTGAAAACGGCAAAAACATAATAATAGGGTTTTTCTCACCATTTTCTGGTTACTCCGATGGCCGACTAAGCTTAAACTTTCACATTTTCTTTATTAATTTCATGTTATTTGGTTCACATAAAGTAAGGATTGACAATAACCAATGTTGTACATGTGCTCTAATCGGAAACTCTCTTCTCAGCTGGCCCTTGTGTGATGTTAGTTTATATTTCTTGAAAGCTATTGGTAATTTGAAATGCAATGATGCACTTTTTCGTTTAACCATCGACTTAAAGGGTCTGTATATGTTTGGTAATGACTCTGAAAATTAATGGCAATAAAAACTTACTTGGTAAGAAGTTCAGCAGCTTTGGATAGTATAATGCATTTTGAAAAACTTTTCACTTCGAAGTACTGCGGTTATTCAAAAATATATCACTTTTTATCCCAAAATTTGAATCTGAGAAGCGTTGCTGCAGTAACGTTTCTCAGATAGTGTATTCCAATTGCAGATTATTCTTCCTGCAGGGACATAACCGCTCCAGATTTATCGCAATATCTCAAAAACGCAACCACCTTTTGAAATGAAATTTTCACGGGTTAGTTTTATGGTTTAATATACAACTATATAGGATTGAAACAAACAGTGGGTTCCAATTACCAAACGTATACAATCCCTTAAAAGGGGCTGTGTCTTCATGATCAAAGCCGTGGCTGTACATGGAACTATGACCTCTCAACACTTAGTTCCTGCACGCGCGCGCCCACGCCCTCTATAGACCCCTTGCACAACTTGCAGCGTACTCGCATACGCCTATCCTGTCCGCCATTTTGGGTGTCATAATCATGTACAATCATGCACAAAAGAGAGTTGACACCCAAAATTGACGCGTATTGTTCGGAGGCGCGTTCCGCGTTGTGTAAGGGGGCTATAGAAGTCAATAGGTCCCCCTTGCATAACGCGAAACGCTACAGGTAGGCCGAGGTCACGCGCACGTTTTTACGCACAGAGAACAGGTATCGTCCAATGATCTGCCTCCTTTTTGAGAGTGTGACGTCATATGCGAGGGGTCTATAGGGGTGCGTTTTGGCGGCTGTAACCAATAACTGTTTCTGACGTCATAACCAAAACGTTAACCGAGCTCACAACTCGGTTATCGTTCAGTCTGAACAGCAGAACCAACAACCAACAACCGAAGCAGTTTTTGGTTACCGCCGCCAAAATGCACCCTAGACTGAGAAGGGCACGCGTGAAGTAACTAGGTGAGAGTTACGTTTAGCCACAGACCTTCTTTGATCATGACGACGCAGCCCCCTTATTTGGTGCATGTTTAATTTTGTCCGTAATCTCTTATCACAATTTTCTATAATGGACAACATTTTGTGTAGAGTGTATTTCTATTTTATTAATTGCAACCAGAATATAAATGCTGTTGGTTTAATTGTTTTCAGTTTAGCCAATCAAAGGGCAGCATAGAACCACAGAGCCCGCTGATTGGTTGGAATAACAATTGTAATCAGATGGTACGTTGGAACTGAATTAACATCTGGGGCCAATTTCATAGAGCTGCTTAAGCAAAATAAAGTGCTTAACAATTTGCTTCTAAGCGAAAATGAGCAGGATACCAGTCAAACATTGTACATGTGACATGGTGTTGTGGCTGGCACCTTAGTCTGGTAAGCATACTTTTTTTGTACTTTTTGTGCTTGAGCAGCTTCTATGAAATTGGGCTCTGATAAAAAAAATAATAATAATAAAATAAAATAGTTAAAACCAATTTCTTTTTTACCATCAAGCATGCCTAAATTTTGAATACCTTGTGATAAATATTTGATTCAAACCATGTCAGCTAGTAATAATTGACACCTTAGTGACCCGGTTTGTTCTACTCTGAGGGAGTTTTAAGGCACTGGACACGTTATGTAATTGTCAAACACCAGTATTCTCACTTGGTGTATCCCAACATATGCATAAAACAACAAACCTGTGAACATTTGGGCTCAATTGGTCATCTATGTGGCAAGATAATAATGAAAGAAACTACACCCTTGTTGCACAAATTTGTGTGCTTTCAGATGCCTGAGAAAGGCTTCAGGCCTGAATCTTTCTCAGATTCAAATATTTTAGTGAGAAATTTCTCAAAAACTACCGTTACTTCAGAGGGAGTCGTTTCTCACAATGTTGTATACTATCAACAGCGTTCCGTTGCTCGTTACCAAGTGAGTTTTTATGCTAATATATATTTTGAGTAATTACCAAACGTGTACAGTGCCTTTAAGTATCAAAATATAAGAGGATTGCGGAAGCTGGGTTTTAGGTCTCCTTCCCCCTCATTTGCAACCTTTTCTTCTTTCCTAAAAGTCGAAACGAGAGGTTAGGTTTTTAATCTCCTTGAAGGAAATTGTGACACTTGTTGACTTCATAATATCCTACGTTGTAAATGCATTCTTGAGAGTTTCATGAGCACAGTTTAAATACACCCCCTCCCCCCCCTCCTGTAGGAATAAGGAATTTCAGCAGTTGATTCTTTGTAAATATCTTCACCAAAGAAATATAGAGCGCCGAAGGCGATGGATGGGGAACTCGGGCTGATGTGTTCACTGGACGCCATTTTAGCAAGCAACTCCTTTGATGCAACAATAGATCAGTGCAGACAATGACCATTGCTATCATAACATAACATTTGCTTGCTGAAATGGCGCCCATGCGTTTTTCGAGTTCCAACATCAGATAGAGCTCCCAGGGCCCAATTTCAAAGCGCTGCTTAACCGTAAGCACATTTTCGTGCTTACTGTAGCAAAACAATTTGCTTAAACGTAAGCGTATCTCACAGGTTAGCAAGAAAATTAGGCAGCCAGATTGCGCCATTCGTTTTCATACAGTAAGCACCGGAAGGTTATCATTCCTTTTTGTGTGCGTACGGTTAGCAGCGCTATGAAATGAAGTAAGCACAAAATCAGCCGTTAAGCAGCTTGAAATTGGCCCCGTTCATCATTTTGCGCCTTGGTGGCGCTCTATAGTCTTTGATCTTCACTGGTACTTGTTGACTTGTGTGCTTGTGAGAGATACAGTGCATGTGGGACGGTTACCAGTGGTGTTATTCTGTAATACTATAAAAATAATCACGAGTACTGTACATTACTGTGTTTTCAAGGTGTTGTTTTTTGTTATAGATCACTCAAAGTAACAAGTTTGTAGATAACTAAAATGTAAAAAAACAACAAAAAAACAAACAACAAAAACGAAAATAAAAAAATAAAACATATCCCTTGTAAGAATTTTTTTAAAGAGTATTTTGTTTCAGTTTGTAGATCATTTTCTCCTTGACTATTTCCAAATATAGAATGTAAAAAAAAAAATTGATGGTGGAGTACAAAATAGGTGTCGATATAAGTGAACTTTCGGACCTCATTTTGTGAGAAGTAGGCTTACTGTTGAAAGAGTGTTGTCTTAATGTCATTTGAATTCAAGTATTAAGTCAACAGGTCATGTGAATAATTAATGCTGTTTTTAAATCAAGGTTTTCGTTAAAGATTGCATTTTATACAATTACAAGCACGTACGTTGCATGGGCACTGCCGGGGAAATGGGCGTTACCCCTACCCATCCCATTCCCCACTTCCGACCATGCTATTTAACATTTTCCTTAACAAAGGATAGGAGGATGGCTTTTTTGTATTGCCACCAAGCGCTCTCACCGCACCCCCCCCCCCCACCTCACCACCTACCCGTCCCACTGTTAAAAGCAGGCATGATATTCTTCCTACTTAAGTCTGATTTCCAATTTGTTTGCCCTTGGGGAAAAAATAAGAAAAACTGGGATTAATTAGCCTGAAAAGTGTATTAAAGCCTGCACCATGAACAAGTAGGACAACCCTTCGACTCAATAAAGTTTTCCCTACTTTTTTTTTCAATGACCAAATATCATGCTTGTAAAAGCGATACAATGACACCATGATCATTTGCTTCATCGCTAATTTAGACGGTGGTCAAGTTTGCGCAAGGACCAATGGTTAACTATAGTTGTCGTTTAGTAACATACTATAGGGCATGCGCACAGAAGTTGAAGTGCGAACGACATAAAATTGCACTCCTGAACGATGCAAGTAGTGTTGCAGCTGGTGCAATAATTTGCTGCTTCTGGTAGGAACCGCCGAACCGGCTAAATTATGCAGATCATAATTATAATCTCGATATGCAGCAGTGGACCAGAACCTTAACCGTAGCTCAAGGTTAAATTTCACTCCGGCTTCAACTTTTAACATAAAATAATTGTTCAAAAGAGATCATTTGCGGGTAGACCCAGTAACTGGGGCGCTGTACTCGTTATTTCGAATTTTGACATTATCGGTCGTACTAGCAATAATGTCAAAATTCGAAAAAACGAGTAGGCCTACAGCGCCCCAGTTACTGGGTCTAATTTGCGGGTACCAGTGATATTGCTCTTCAACTCATCGTATTGACAGCGCATCAAAGTAAAACTCAGCAGGCTCAAAAACATTGTTCAAAAACGCTTTTTTCTGCGTAATGCTTGGTTGGGTCTCCTTTAAAACTGGCAGTGCAAACACTGCAGGCGAACTTGATGTTTGAAGCCACAGCTCTCAATCTAGCTTGGAGCAGTCACGTGGTTGGTGGGCCATACTAACGCTGAAGATTGTGCCATGTGCATGCTCTATAACCAGCGTGGTCGTCAGACTGAGTAGTCTTCACGATTTATTCACAGCCTGCCCTCTTTCAAGGGTTGGAAGTACACCAAGGACACCGTCAAAGAAGGACGTATACGGATGTACGAAGCAGTCGTTGATTCAAGGGTAAGTGTTGTGGTGGACGTGAACAAATCGTGGATTTTAGTTGAGGGTTTTTTTCGCTTACCACTTCATCATGGGAGTGGTCACTTGGTTTCATGTTTTCCTATAATAGATTTATACAGACATGGGGGGCATTGTGTTTGGCGTGACTGAATAATTTGTGTTCACAAGAATAGAAGAAAGCGCGTACATTCCTGCATAGCATAGAATGTACGAGCAGATGGTGTGAACCTACACTTTCAAATCCACTTTGATTTTATTCTGTTCATTTTGTGTGTTCTTTCGAATGACTTTGTCAATAACATTCACACAAAGTTGTTTATTAATTTATGTTACAAAAAATGTGTTTGTATTCAATTCAAGGTCAAATTTCCGCATCCAAATGCCACTTTTTCATTCATTATGAAATAAAGTAGTATCTTATTTACTCGAATGTGAGATGTTGCTTTTCCAATGAGTGAAAAAGTGGCAGTCGGATACGAACATTTTTCCGAAAAAATAATTTTATCCTCCATGCAGTTTCCTCAAGTGCCCGGTCATGACACTTGTGCCCTTGAGCAATTAGTCTTTACCATAATTGCTTTGTCCTTCAGATGGGACGTAAAGCCGTAGGGTCTCGTGTACTAGGATTTGTAGTGCAGGCAAACGAACCTAGAACACTTATCATGGAAGAGTAGGGGTTAACCCCTGTATTTCTGGTTCACATAGCAAACACCCGAAGGTTTCCTCAGGCTTGCGAGCTACAGTGATTAAGTTCACTTATGAGGCATCCTTGGTTTTATTACCAGGAATAATATAATAATAATCACAAAGATATGGTACAGCTTTGGTGTTTAGTGGAAGGGTATACCACGCATTTTATCTAGTTTGCTGATAAATGGATGGATACGGCTTTGATTTGGGGGCAAAGAGAATCCAATTCATTCCGCTAGTTTCCAAGAAAAATTAATATAAGAGGATGCTTCATTCGCTTCTGAAAAAATGTGTAAATTCTAAGTTCTTAAGGCTAATATTGTTTTACTTGTATCTATCCGGTAATGTGACAAAGTAAAACTTCAAAAGTACCTTTTATAGTTGTAGGCACTCGTCAGGCCTTCGAGAACACATTTTTTCAAGGGAGTGCTGTTTTCTTTTTCAAAGATAATTTGCGAGCGCGGAATGCAGGGCCATTACGGCGTGGTGTATGGGCCCACTTAAGGGCCCCGGAAGCTTTTGGGTCCTAGATGCTCTGTCGTGCAATCAGAACCACTATAATATGATTTTAAGGGTGAATTTATGAAACATAATTATTTACTAAAAGTAGTGGGTGCTTTGGTATATTCCAGCACCCCGATCCAAAAAGTTGGGGGTGCTGCAGCACCCACAGCACGCCCACTCTCGCGGGCCTGGCACTCGTGTGTCAATACAATGTGAAGAGAAAACGATGAAGAAGAATAAGTTCAGATTTAGATGATTGGGGAATTTCTTTTGTTTAAAGGCCCTGTACACTATTGGTAACATCGAAAACCACAATGTTCACAGATTCACACACAACTTACATGATTTAAAGTAAGTAACGGTAGAAAGGGTTCCTTAAAATATTTCTGCCTAAAATGCTATCGTTTCTGAGAAATGAGTAATACAATAGTTTTTATCACGCGCGATAATTTGAAAAAACAGAAAACACATAAGGTCTCTTTTCACTATTTTCTCGTGACCTTGATGACCAATTAAGCTCAAACTTTCACAGGTTTGTTTGTTCATGCATGTTGAATCACACAAAATGTGGACACTGATTTTGAGCTGTTACCAAAAGTGTACAATACCTTTAAGTGCAGCAAACCCACGCAACCAGGGACTGCAAACCTGTTCCACGAAACTAGAAGCCTTTGGACATCTTTATTGGCACTCACATTTTTAGGAACGCAGTAATTTTTTTATTGTGCGGGTACGTTGTGTAACACGACTCAGACAAACAGCGTCAGATTAAAACAAAACCATAATTTCCTCATAAAGGAACACGTTGCCTTGGATTGGGCAATCTGGGCTATAAAAAAGCGTTTGAAAGCGTTAGTTGTAAACAAAAATGGCAGACCGTGAGAATTGACGAAGTAAGAGGAAAATCACAATTTCGAGGCATAGGCCTATTTGTGTTGATCATTATATTATATGTTTGGTTTGCGGTAACACCATGTGTATATCTACTTGCTAGGTAGATTTTGTTCTTTGAGAACGTGAGAACTTTGAGATCATTATAAATTATTCTACTATTAAAACATACTTTCCAAGTAATTCCAAAACATACTTGTAATTCCAAACATACTTTCCAAGCTTTTTCTTTCATTAAAAAAAACCCCGCTTTCAAATGCTTTTTGTAGCCCAAAGCTCCCAATCCAAGCCAACGTGTCCCTTTAAATGAAATGAGCTTTCAGATAATATAAAAATAAATTGTACAAACTGATCCAAATCTGTCTCTCGCAAGGTCAATATGACCTTATTTTTGACTGCATGAGGGCGCTTTCATCGGGGAATTGTCTTGCATCACAATCACAGTTTCATCTTATTTTAATTGCCTGTACGTAGTTTTCTTGCATCAATGATGAAAAACATAAACATAATAATAAACAAAAATAAAAAACCCCGTTTGTTTACTTGTTTTTCATCACGTGAAATTTGTCCACATACGCCCTCACGCGGTCAAAAACACGGCAAATTACCTCAACTATATAATGATCGAAAAATAAATTGTCGATTTTAAATCTGAAGTCTTACTTTTGAAACTTGATACCGGAACCCCTTCCTCCCCCGACTCCCCACCCCCTCCTCCTTCAAGTCCCCACCAAATACCCTCTCAGAGCCCGGCTCCTTTAGCCTGTTATGATTTTTCTTGTCAACGCCATCAATAATGATTTCTAAAAATGCATATGACAGACTTAAGGATCTTCTTTCTGCAGACAATGCAAACAAAACGAATTCATCTGAACTCTTGCGGGAAATTGTAGCTGCATGTTGTCTTTCATCGCGGCTTTAGTTTAAGCCCATTATTTTTCTTCTTAAATTCAGGTCATCGCTCCAAAGAGTAATCCACTATTACAACTCTTATGATGGTTTTAACAAATCTAGCATATTTTGCACAATTGTTGTTCTTATACTATTTGTAAGATTTAGTATACAAATATTGGATGCATGTGAATGTATTGTTGAAGAATAAAATCACCAGGTGAAAATCTTGACTTTTCCATTTCACGTGGTAAGGCCAAGTGAAATGAAAAAGCTAGATTTCACCGACTGATTATAATCTGCAACATTGCACGAACGAAATGCATTCATTATTTGTTTTATATAACTCACACAGAGATCCTTGTCATTTGAACTTTTTTCACAATAAACACAAAAATAGACACGGAACCTCGTCCATCCCACTGTCTAAACATTCTTTAAAAATAAACCTTCTGAACAACGTGGACGACTCCGTGTGAAATAAATCTTGTCCGCCGTGACGACCTTGACTCGTTTGGACAAGCGAACGGGGAGCGATTATTTTGGGAACGACGATGCGAAGCGTCCAATAATTTTCCATATTGGACTCCAATATTACCTTTTTGTGCGTGGCGGCAGTATTGACTCCTTGCACCAACGTCACACGCGCTGGGATGTCTGCCACGCATGCACGTTCGCCATTTTGGGAGTCGATGGCAAGCTTGTATTACGCTGTATCGCCCAAATTGCGCACAGGAGGGCACGTTTATACGCGAGTTAAACCAATCATAAAAGTGTGGTACATAAAAGTATTTACGGTCCAATGGGAAAAAAGTCAGGACAAGATAATTTTGTAAAATGAAGCTGTTGTTATCTACTACACATAGAAGGCAATTGCTATAATAATGCATGTCCAAATTAGTTCATATTTTGTCATATATTTTTCTTGAAGAGTTTTCATAATCATAAAGCACACCTCGGAACGAACGAAAATGTCATTAAAGAGGGTCTCCAAGGTCGAATTCAGTTCTGTGATGCAGTAATTTTCTAGTAGATAGGGTAGGCCCCTCATGGAAGTGGGAAATATTTACAAGTTGCTAACCTCACTCTAAAATACTGTAAAATTAAATTTTATTTGATATTCTTTCAGAGCGAAATTTAAAACGTGACGTCATCGAACGTCAACAACAAACGGGTCCGTACATGTCAAAGAGGAATTTTTGCGTCAGTGAAAAGGTCAAATTCAACGCCGTTTTGATTGTAGTATCATCAAAATTCAGAGGTGAACTTAAAATTCTGTTTACAAAAACGTTACAGACCATGCGAAGTCATCAAACGTTTTTGGACTTTGACAAAAATTGAACTTGAAGGGTGTCAAACACAGTGACATTTTACACCGTTTAGCGTAGGTTGGTGACCTTTAATTTTGTTTTAACATCATAAGGACTCTATCTATTGGAAAATCAGTGGATCACAAAACTGAATTTAATCTTGGAGCCCCCTTTGAGATTCAGTGGTCACTTTTTTACAACGACACTAGTTCGTGTTTCGCAAGTGTTTTTGCGCACGACCTGTATGGGGGCTTGGTGTTATTGCACTAATCGAATTTAATTATGCAACGTTTAATTAGATATGTTTTCAAGTGCTATTTGCTCAACTTTGGCGATACCGTTCTTCATATAAAAATATACTCCGGAGGATTTGTAGTGGTGTGAACTTTATGGTCAGTAAGCTTTCAGATTGAAACTCAACAAGATGCGTTTTTGATCATCCTCTGATTGTGTTTAGATTTGGACATCATTACATTAACTTATTGTCTTGATGTTAATGTTTAACACGTCCGTAAGTGGGCACAAACACGCGGTAGACCACGTGGGTTTTTCAAATTTACGGTTTGTACAGGGGTAGTTTTTTGCGAACTATAAACGGAACAGTCTGCAAACTCCCTGCTCATTGTGTTCATCGCGTAGAGTGAATTTAAGTGCGTTGTGTTTCATCTCAAAATTAGTATCCTGCGGGTTTCAAATTGACTCCCAAAATGGCGCAAGCAAGATTATTGTGATGATGACGTCACTTGAATTGGGTCAATACACAGAGTGAACAGACAAAAATGGTTGCGGATTTTAAGCCATGGGACTGATGACCTTGCATGATTAGGGTCTGTATACATTTGGTCATTAAATGACTCTGAAAATTATTGGCAATAAAAACCTATTTGGTAAGAAATACAGCAGCTTCGGATAGTATAATGCATTTTGAGAAACTTTTCGGTTCGAAGTACTGCGGTTAAAGAAACAAATATCACTTTGATATCTGAGAAGCGTGACTGCAGTAACGCTTCTCAGATCCAATTGCAGATTATTCCTCCTGCGTGGACAAACCGCTCCAGATTTTCGGCAATATCTCAAAAACGCTACCTTTTGAAATTAAATTTTCACAGGCTAGTTTTATGGTATATATCTATAACTATACTGGATTCAAACAAACAGTGGGTTCCACTTACGAAACGTAAACAATCCCTTTAACCATGTACCCACGTATTGTATAAAACAAATTACAATATGGCGGGATTATTATAGAATGTCCTTGTCAAAAATAATGAAATTATTGTAATGAATTGTACTTTTTAAGGCCACCCTGCTTGGCCTCGAGCCTCGCCTCAAACTTGGCATTATGTCAAACTAACCCGATGCTTGTAGCTGCATGCAGCTCGTGTTTGCGGGGATGCGTTAGAGTTCGGCCCCTGTGGACATTGCGAAACGGCGACCAGGTCGTGCGGAATTCTAGATTTCTCAGAAGAGCGTGGTAGACAGAATGAAGGTGAAAAAAATAATGTTGGCTTGTTTTAGTTTCATAATTTCACGATGATATTGGTGGTGAAGGTGTGGGACTTTTTGGTTGCGCAATCTCGGGGAAGGGACTCAATATTGGTCCGTTTATTTGAATAGAACTTTGGGTGCCGCCATCTTGATTTTTTCCCATTCAAATCAATATGACAAAACCGAGGCTGGAATGGAGAAATAGTCTGGTTTCTTTTTGTGCAGTAAATATTAGCATTCATTCTTGGTATTGGATACAGGGGACATGACAAAGATGGTGGCAGCATGACAAAGGTTCAGTAACTTATTTGACCACATCCACACTGCATTGTTCGCTGGGGTGGAGCGCATACGGCCGGACTGATGATGAATTTTGTGAGCCCAAAAGTGTAGAGAGCATGGAGTAATCTTTTGCATAATTTCACAAGGCCCTGGGGAATATAATATTGGTGTGCATTACAAGTTTACCAGTCGAGTTATCAACAACTTTGTTATCGTAACTGATTAGATACCACAAATATAAACACTTTATAGTTGGAACAAGCTTGTAGTCGTTCCTATTAATTTAATCTTATAGGGTTTCTGCCTGGTCACTCGGTTTAATGTATATACGGCTGCTTGTTTGGCTATTTATTAGTTTATTATTATTTTGTGAATGGTTGTTAATTTCAACTTCATCCTCTCTTTTTGTGTCTTCCTTTCGTTTGTTTGTTGCCAGAGATTATGTACGTTTGGTAATTGGAATCCACTGTTTGTTTCAATCTATAGTTGTAGATATATAGCCCTTCCATAAAACTAACCTGTGAAAATTTCATTTCAAAGGGTGGTAGCGTCTTAAAGATATTGCCGAAAATCTGGAGCGGTTATGTCCACGCAGGAAGAAAAATCTGCAATTGGAGTACACAATCTGAGAAACGTTACTGCCAGTGATGCTTCTCAGATTCAAATTTTGGGGATAAAATGTGATATCTTTGTCCATAACCGCAGTACTCCTAAGGAAAAGGTTTCTCAAAATGCATTATACTATCCAAAGCTGCTGTACTTCTTACCAAGTTTTTATTGCCATTAATTTTCAGAGTATACCAAACGTATACAGACCCTGTAGAGTTGTTTTATGGCTTTGTTTTGCGTAATGACATGTTCGTCTTTTACTGAGTCCTGACAAAGGGTCTGTATATACGTTTGGTAATGACCCTGCAAATTAATGGCAATAAAAACTTACTTGGTATAAGAAGTGCATCAGCTTTGGACAGTATAATGCATTTTGAGAAACTCTTCACTTTTTCGTTACTGACAGTAAGGTTTCTCAGATTTTTTAGTCCAATTCCAGATTATTCTTCCTGCGTGGACATAACCGCTCCAGATTTTCAACAATAGGGAGGTTTCGCATGCGAACGGATACGGTTAGTGCGACGGATACCGCATCATTATGACGTCATACGCTACTCGCTATCCGCTATACGTGCAGACGACACTGATGTCCTGCTTGCTATACACGTAAGTAGGTTACGGATAGCTAAACGTATACGTATCCGTTTGCGTGCGAAACCTCCCTATTATATCAAAAACGCTACCACCTTTTGAATTGAAATTTTCACACAGGTTAGTTTTATGGTATATATCTACAACTATATAGGATTGAAACAAACAGTGTGTTCCAATAACCAAACGTATGCAATTCCTTTAACAAGCCCCTTTTAAGCATTCTTGGAATGCTATTTAGGCTACTTCTTCTTTTTTAAAGATAATCTGACGTGTTGGTAAAAACAAATAAAAAATTCCATGCCACTTATGAATTACTACAAAAAAGCATATTCTGGTAATTTATAATCTCAATTAATGGGGGTGGTCACGGACATGATTTGGGTGCACGTGCCCACCGCCCCCCCCCCCCGCCGTAGTTACGCCTCTGCTGGTGACCTTACACTTTCCGTTCGTGGATCGGTGGACTTCTCGTAATCGTTATTAAGAATCCCTGAAGACTCTGAATGAATGACAATAATGTTAAGTTTTTATTCTCATTGTTCGCCAGTCGTCAAGGTGAACAGACTTCCCACTATACATCCCCTCCCCCTTCCAAGTAACTTCCCTGCCATGTCTTTACGTTTGCCCAAGGATTTTAATCTAGGCCACATGATTTATAAGAGCACTGGTACACATACACACTTCATGCTGAGAAATCTAGAGCACGTTAAAAGTACTGTGCAATTTACAAACAGAATCCCAGATCGACTGTAGAATTATGTAAAACTTCTAAAAGATATGCAGCTTCCGTATGGATTCAGGGGAGTCAGTGAAAGGAAACGCTTTCAGGTGTAGATCCCATTCAGTTCCAGGAGTTTGGAGCCCATGAGACTATATTGTGCACTATAAATGCCTCGGGTACGTACAGCGCCCGTGATGACAATCACCCTCGTGCCAAAACCACGGTCATCATTAACTTCTTCACCGAGGTTTTACTTTGTAGAGAGCAGCACCGGACTGTGAAGGATTGTCCTACCGAGAAATACCTCGACTTTCTCGCTTCCAATCCCGGTGGACGTGGGAACATAATTTATGGCGCCGGAGTGGCAGCTGACTCGCGCACCGGGCTTGTGAATTTACAGAGCCGCGATGATTGAATGCCAAGGGGCAGATGTGACCAGTGTTTAACAATCCATAATTTTAATATTCATCTGTAAAGGTAGTCTTTCGGTTTGTACACAGCAATTTTTCTGAATTGTATTGTAGAAAAAACGATCCGAAGCAGGTGCAGTCGCGCCAATGTAGTGGAAGAACTAAGACGGCCTATATAAACATTCACACGGCTAGATGAGTTCCCTTATTGTTGTTTGATTTGATAATGGCTTCCAACTCTTTGCACAAAATGAGATAATGGCAACTGGTTGGTTTGCTCGAACATCTGACGTCACACTTCGAGGCTCGTGACTACGCCAGATACCGGCCTTTCGAACCTGCCGGTTATCTGCCAGATAACCTTTGACCTTGCATGCCATAATACTGGGTGCGTTCGATTAGCTCCCCCGGGTCGACCCAGGTCTCCCCAAGTGCGTTCGAATAGCTTTGACGTCATTCTTGGGGGGGGGGGTCACTTGGGGCTGACCGAGGTGCATGACGTCAACGATAAACTTTCTCAATGGCCACCATTTTATTTGTAATTCAGCGGGACACTTTCAGTAAGTTTGACACACATTTTCACCCGTAAAACAGCGACTTTGTGAGCATTAAGTATTTATATATTCAATAATACGAGTACTTTTGTAACAACGTGGGCTTGTAAAATAATTTAATGTTGCAGTTTTACCTTGAGAATAATTATTTTACGATCTTTTCGTGAATCCACTGACGTAATGCACACACATGGAAAATAGTTCCGGTCGGTTGTCCAAAGAAGCATTGTGTGAATGCTGGGGGAAGTTTTCGTTCGATTAGCTCATGTCAGGGGCTCACCCGGATGAGCACACCGGTCGACCCGGGGAAGCTAATCGAACGCACCCACTGTCAACCTCGTTCCCATGGTTTACTTTATTTCCAACCATGTTTACAATAGTAAACCCTGGGAGGGAAACTCCTTACTTGGACCCTGATTGGACAACGACTGGCGTACAAAAGTCTAACGTAAACATGTTAAGTTGTACTAATTCAGTATTCACCATGTGCACAGCCAGACTATTCTAATTTGCATACGTTTCCAAAAAGTTTGGATATGCAAATGATCCAATACCAGGGTGAGAGAGCGGTCAACCTCGTACTGCTCGACACACCATGGGGACGAGGTTGACCCACTGTGTATCGTACACACGCGCTCAACAGTATAATCATTATTCGTTATTGCGGGCGTACATGTACGTCTATCCAATGAAACAATTGGGCTCGTAAAAGCCCAGGCTTGTCTTTTATACCCAGTTTTGCCCAACTGACGTTCATTTTATTATCAAACCTATATAATGGTCGCACACACGTTCGGTTGGATTCGCAAATGGGATTTCTATAAAAAAAAACTGGTTCATATAACATTAGATCTTCTTGCAATAATTATTATCCTCGTAACAAGTTTTAATTTTTTGTTTCAATGTGAATTTTAAATTAAAAATATTTGTCTTATATAAAAACTGAAATTATATTTATACAAAATTGCTATAACTATTTATATTTTCACGAATTTTGTATACATAGAATTTTTTAAAGATTTGATAAAAACGTGGTCTTTGTTCAACTTGTTTTCTCGTTTCCGATACGCGCAAGACTTGCAAAGTCTTTAGCAACACACTGCATATTTTGTGGTAAGAAAAAGAAAGAAATATTATCCAACTAGGTCACGTTGCCCCGCCCCCTCCCCACGGCAAAACTCGTATGCGGGTATCAGGATAAATTTCTTTTATAAAAAAAACAATCAAAGCAAATACTTTGAAACATTGTTCTTTTAATGTCCACCTCTTTCAACCACTCCTTATTAAATTGTGATTTCGATTATACACTAGATGAGAAAATAGATACCTGCGTGAATCCAGCTCCAATAACAGCATGTCGCTAAGGGCCTTCAGCATGCAAAGCTTGGGCTATACATCAACATTGTTTGCTGTAACTGAAAACATTTGTATAGTATTTCTAAGACCACATACCGGCAGTATGGGTGTATATTTGCATCGTTTTCTGAGTACAAACCACGTGGGCACGTAATTAAAATCAACAAAAATGATACATGGCCAAGTTTATGATTGGGAATATAAGAACCTAGGTCTGTACCCGTCGAAGAATAATAGTTAGAGAGCTTTCGGTCCAAATTGGCCCAGTTTTGGTTAAATCCCAGTGGGGCCCAGAGCCATGTACTGATCGGTCATAAGCAGGGATATATTCTAGAACTCTAGAATAAGTCAGCAAGGCTCCTCATGGCTGTGGCTTTAAGCTGCTGGATGCGACGATGATTATCGAAGAACAGCAGGCAAATGCGTATAGCTGGAAAGTACTTAATTCGGATTTGGCCGAAATTTACCCCTTCCTTGCCCCCGCCCCCGGCCCGCTTTTAACCTGAATATGACAGAAGCTTTAACCGAGATGATTTCGAGGGTGTTTTAAAACTCATTTTTTTAATTCCATGCTAAAATACTGTTTGTAATTTTAATATTGTATGTAATAGGGATAATAACGGCCTTGATTACTGTCTTACACCCGTTTACTGTGCTGTCTTTTCATGTTGGCCTATGTCTGTCAATATTTTGTCTGTCCGTCCATAGGCTGGGGGACTGTCTTACACCCGTTTACTGTGCTGTCGTTTCATGTTGGCCTATGTCTGTCAATATTTTGTCTGTCCGTCCATAGGCTGGGGAACAAAAGCTGTTGCATGCTTCACCCCGGTCCCAGATGTTGCCATTTGTTTAACGTTCACTTTTACATCAATTTTTGTAAATTTTGATATACATACTGTCAATTTGATTATATAACATTTTGTATTGTTCTGTGATTTATGGCAGCATTGAAATAAACGTAAACGTGTAGTAGTTAGTAGTGATATTGGAGTAAATTGTGTGTTTGCTGATACCGTTATACCATGGTACATTGATGTGTGGTTATACATAGATTATAATTCGTTTTATCACTTTGCTGATAAAACACATTATTCACCACAGACGCACAGTAAAGGGTCCCTCCAGTCCAGCCGGTATTAAGCGTAGGCGCCCTACTGTATACAAAGTGGTTCTGTTGAATGTTACCAATGACATACGGCTCCCCACTGGCATTGGGCCTGGGTGGCATTTGGCTAAACTGGGTCCCTGGTCACCTCACTTGTCATATCATGGTCACATAAATCTATGGGTAATGGGAGGACTTAATTCTAAATGATAGGTTGGGGCTATTCGCCACCAAGGAGGAGATCCCTCACTTCGGCTCAGTTATTCAAAGCCACTGTTTGGAAAATTCAATTCTTCCAATTTGTAGTTTTTCTTATTCCGAATACGCACATAATATATGAGGAACTTTGCCAGGTTTTACGGATCATATTTTCTATAGACTTCCTTCTCAGTTCTGGAAAGCCACTGTACAGCACGCTACACATAATGCAAACATTTCTTTTTTAAACCACATTGAATTAACAGTTCAAGCCAAGTTCATGATTATACTGATTTTAAAAAAAAGTTTTAGAGAAAAAAACAACTTCTAAAGACAGACCATGAAAATAGTTCAACTCGTATAATTCCCTGTTCGCTGTGTTTACTGCCTTGGATTGTAGCCTATATGTTTGGTAATTGGAACCCACTGTTTCAATCCTATATAGTTGTAGATTATACCATACCTGTGAACATTTCATTTCAAAGGGTGGGGTAGCGTTTTTGAGATATTGCCGAAAATCTGGAGCGGTTATGTCCACGCAGGAATAATAATCTGCGATTGGAATACACAATCTGAGAAACGTTACCGTACTGCAGTAACGCTTCTCAGATTCAAATTTTGGGGGATAAAAAGTGATATCTTTTTCCATAACCGCAGTACTTCGCAGTAAAAAGTTTCTCAAAAATCAATTATACTATCCAAAGCTGCTGTACTTCTTACCAAGTAAAGTTTTTATTGTCATTAATTTTCAGAGTCATTACCAAACGTATACAGCCTTTTAAATTGAAGTCAAACTAGAATAAAGTTCAGTCGATCCAAGGAGCTGACTTTCATATCTTTACCCTTGAGAGCTTGAGCAAGTTCACTGATTCTTTCCGTGTGGTTTTTGTTTGATTTGTCGATGCGCCTCTAGCGAGTTTGCATCAACTTCTTCCATTAAGATGTCATTGCCAATACCCATTTCCCTTAGAGATACACTTTTGTACTTGAACACACGCACAGACCTCTTATCTTGCCTTCTTATATCTATAAATAATAGCCTTACATCATGCCCGATGTATGGGGCCAGAGGGTATACCTCCCCCCCAATGTTCCTTACTTTAACACACTATTTTCCTCTTGCACAGAAGTACCCCCCCCCCCCTCTCTCTCCGAAAAACAATAACTTGATACAGGGTTTGCCCTTAACTTTTCCCTTCCATAATTCATATCAAAGATGCTTTTCAACACTGAACTAGCCAGCCAGACCTCTTGGAGAGATTGTTGACTGGTCCTCGGGTGTTTTAACTGGCTTTTGGCCAGCGGACCACTGTTTAAGGAAAATGCTGTATCTATTTTGTTAAATTTATAGTATGTAGTATAGCCTTCAATTAGGAATGCTTTGGTTTACTATAGTTTTAGTTCACAAACCACATTAAGTGGTCGGATTTAAAGGTAGTAACAATCTGTAAAGTTTCCCTGTACAAAATGTACTGAAGAATTCCTGAGATTCCAAGCAATGAAGACACAATAGAGAGAGGGGTGTACCACCATGCCCCATATCGAGCACGAAATGTATAAGCCTTGTACTGCACCAAAGCCTTCGTCTGCTTTAATACTAGAGAGTCATTTTTCAAAACATCAATAAAAACACAATGTATCAAAATAATCTAAATGCTTCAGAACAGTGTTTTTAGCTAGAAACAAGAACACCCATTTTCTGCCCATGGTCCAATTTCATAGAGCTGCTGAGATAAAGTTTATCTGGTGAGCAGAAGTTAGGGAACCAGTCGCAGACAGTATACACTGACTAATACTTTGGTTGGTAATTTGTTCTGCTAAACAATATATTTCTTTACTTTTTCTTTAATTTGTATGAAATTTGACACAGTGACAAACTTCTATGAGCTGCTTAAAGGCACTGCACACGTTTGGTAATTACTCAAAGTATATATTAGCATAAAAACTGACTTGGTAACGAGCAACAGAGAGCTGTTGATAGTGTAACACATTGTGAGAAACTACTCCCTCTGAAGTAACGTAGTTTTGGAGAAAGAGGTAATTTCTCACTAAAATAATAAAAGACTTCTTGCAAGAAGCCTTTTATTCCTATATCTGAAAGCACACAAATTTGTACAACGAGGGTGTTTTTTCTTTCATCATTTTCTTGCAACTTCGATGACCAATTGACCCAAATTTTCACAGGCTTGTTATTTTATGCATATGTTGGGATACACCAAGTGAGAACACTGGTCTTTGACAATTACCAAACGTGTTCAGTGCCTTTAAGCATAACAATGAGCTAATAAAGCTCAAAACTATGATTACAGAAAAAAAGTTTACCAGCCAAAATACCATGTCACATGTACCATCTGTAATTGTTATCCTGCTACTTCTTGTTTTGCAAAATTATTTATTAAGCAGTATTCAAGCAATGTTCAATCGGAATACAGAATACTTTAAGAAGAACTCCATAGTCATCTGAAAATGCAACTCCTCCATGAGCTACAATAGGTGGATGACATTATCGGATGAAAGCAGTGTAACGAATTTTGCCTTCAGCGGAGTTGTCTCCCAGTAGCCGGAAAATGTGATCATAAATTTCATGAGATACTAGAACAGAATGTACCTGAGGTGATTCATGATTCTAAGATGAACTGAATTTGGTGAACTGCTGTAGGCAAGGAGTGTGTGTGATACTGATCTGTGATTCTGTATTTTAAAAAAAACCGTCTTTAGAATACACACAGCTTGCAAACGCACTTTTAACTCGGAAACTCTCTTCAGCTGAAGCATGTTGTGTCAAATTATAGAAGTCTTAAGTAGCGACAAGTGTTGTGCTGTAAGGCGTGCTCGAAAAAGTAGTCCCTTTGGTCGACCCGTAAATTTATCAGTGAAGTTACTTTTGATTTCATTATTAGTTTAGCCTGTCTTATGGGAATAACAGGTGAACTTGACTCAAATTATGGTTCACTTGATTCCTGATAGAGTTTAATTCTGATCCGGAAATGTTTAGACTACTCAATATGTGTTATTTAAAAACTATACCTCTCAGCTCTTCACAATGTCGGGTTTCGGAATTGCATTTTGTTTTTATGTTTGACTGTTGTGTGGTTTTTATAATATTTTGTGTGCTATCTCCGTTTTATATTGTTATCGTTGGCAGGAGTCTGGTTGTACACATCTTTCGATGACAGTTTTTATGACAGCCCCTGTTCAACTTGTACCTATTGTGAACTTGTTTTGTAAAGATTAAAAATTAAAAAAATAAACAACTTTGAAAATTACTGACTTGGCAGCCCTGCAGGTGCAAAGTAGGGTCACTGACATCATGCGATGGGATATTTTTTTGATATAAATACTGGGTGTTGATATCCTCGAAACGTCCCCAGGCAAGAACTGTGCCGTCTGAAGGTCTGACTGTCCATCGGTTAGTCAAAGGCCTGTTGGCCGAGAACACCAACCAGCAAATTTATGCAAGCATGTATATTGTAAATTGTCTGTATACCTATAGTATTATCACGTAAGCTTTAATACTGGTAATAACATGTTGTTGTTGTTTGATTTTTTTGTTTTGATTATTTTGTTTTGATTATTTTGTTGTCACTCTCTCCCTCTCTCCGTCCTGCTCTGAATAATAATTATTAATAAACAATTCAAATTATTTTGACACCAAGCTTTGGATACCATTATGACAGACCGCAGTGGCGTAACCAGAGGGTGGGGTGGGGGGCAGGGGCGGAGCATCCCGCTCAGAAACCTCCCACCCCCTCTTGCCCCCTAAAATAATGAGATTAAAAATACTGCACAAAATTAATGGATCGATACATTAGCCTAAACCTCCCCCCAAAAGTGTTTTTTCCCCTCCGCCGATCCAAATGTGAAATGTCTGATTATTTAATACGTCACTGTGACAGACCTTACTGACTTTCCAAGGACTTCATCACGTCATCGTTGCTATTGTTCCCTCTACCTAACGGCAGTTATGGATGTTAAGTTCTCCCTATTGACAATTTATAAACATTTCTATATGTCCAACCTCGATAAATGGTTTTGAGGGGAACGGGGGCACAAGATGGCTTCACCACGATCAAACTTCAATGCAAAATAGGTCCAGTAATAGTTATCGCCTGAAATATCGAAATACAATCTTCTCCAAACAAATTCCCAATGAATAGGGGCCTATCGACAGTATGGCCGCGGGAATTGATACTCGGATCAACCACAATTAGTTGAATCCCGGTATCTCACTTTTCTCAGGCTATACAAAGCTACATAATCAATTCAAATGTTTTTCTTCTTAGGACTATGGTATTGTAACTTGAAGTCTTCACTCCTAATCTGTCATCTTACAATATGCCCCCCCCCCCGGGCTATGCATCAAACGATGTAATCAAACAGAACCATCTGTTCAATGAACTTGTCGCTTATATACCGCAATATATGATATTAGTGGTATTGTTCCTCGCCTTCCACCTCTAGAACCCCGGTTCGAATCCCGCCGGGGGCACTCCTTGGATTGGATTTTAAGTCCCTACCTAGTTGTGTGGATTTTAAGTCCCTACCTATAGTTGTGTGGGTTTTCCCTGGAATAATTATCAGGAGTTTTCCTAACCACAGCTAAAATCTTCATTCCTTGTCTTCTCTCCATTGGGTTTATGGCTAGTATAGTGATTAAGTTCGCTTTTCTGAGAGTAGTGGCTTCACAACCAGAGTAAATAAATGAAATGACATAAAACAGTTTGATGCATCAAACTTGTTGTCACCTTGGGCTCAAAACAGGCAACGCAATCAAACTCAGTGTGCAGAACCAAACAACATTCCTGTGCAGTGAGTACATGGGGGGATGAGGTTGAGTCTCATTAACAGTCACTCCCATAAAAAAAACTGTTTACACGGAGATTTTATACTATTTTGGTGGTAAAAATAGGTTACTGGAAAGTTAGACACTATACAAATTAATTTGAAAGTCTTAAGTCTTCGTGGATGCTCGGAAGGGCGCCCTCTATTGACATCAATATACGGGCTCCAAGACTCCGTGTGCGCTTTAGAAACCTAAAGCCGGTGTGGTTACCAGTTTTTTGTTTGTTTTTTTATGCACCGCGCATGTGCTCCGCCACACGGCGCTCAATTTTCAAGTAATAAAAATGTGCCACCAATAAAGCTTAGAATTTATTGTGGATACCACCATTTTTCAGACAACTGAATAAAGTACTGTTGAAGGTTGGTGCTACAGCTTGCGGAAGAATTGCTGGTCATGAGGGTAAGTAATCATGTTGAACATTGCATGTGATATTTTCGTAGGTTTTTTTTCATTTTGTTTTCACCAAGATCACTCACTGGATCACTGTACTGTAGCGTAGGCCTAGGCTACATGTGGAAATATCAAGACATTTTTTAGACAAGTCTTTCATTTTAAGGGTCGGTAAATATTAAGAAATAACGGGGTATCAACCGAAAAACATATTACTTAGAATACAGTACTTTCATTGTTGTTTGCACAACAAAGAATTGGTCGTTAGAGAATAGACAAAAAATACACATATTGCAAATGTCCTTTTTTGAATGAGTCTAGTTTAAGTAGGGTTTTGTTTTGTACAGAGCAGCCCCCACACTCCTAGAATTATAGGTTGTTACAAAGTTGGTAGTTTTTCAACTCCCCCCATACAGACTGACTCTGCTGTAGCTGTTTAATACAAATATGTCACAATATTTTAGTTGCACATGTTGAGGTACCAATTAACATGTTTTTATGTCCCTATTTCATTTGCGGAATGGTTGGTTATGGTGGGTTAAAAGTCAATTTCTAAATTGCTGTCAACTGTGTCACAATTACTTTGTCATCTTAAAGGCACTGTACACGTTTGGTAATTACTCAAAATTTTATATTAGCATAAAAACTGACTTGGTAACGAGCAACAGAGAGCTGTTGATAGTATAAAACATTGTGAGAAACGACTCCCTCTGAAGTAACATAACTAAAATATTTGAATCTGAGAAAGACTTCAGGCCAGAAGCCTTTTTCAAGCAACTGAAAGCACACAAATTTGTACGACGAGGGTGTTTTTTCTTTCATAATTTTCTTGCAACTTCGATGGCCAATTGAGCCCAAATTTTCACAGGTTTGTTATTTTATGCATATGTTGGGATACACCAAGTGAGAACACTGGTCTTTGACAATACCAAACGTGTTCAGTGCCTTTAAGCTAGACTCATTCAACAAAAGGACATTTGCAATATTATGTGTAATTTGTTTTGTTTACTCTTCCTGCATAGCCACAGGGAGGGGGCGGGGGCTTGGGAAAAAAATCCTGGTACATGTAGTGCCCCCCAAAAAATGGAAAACACTGCCCCTGGGCCACCCACTGAAAAGCAATCCCCCCATTGAACAAATCCTGGTTAAGTCACTGCTCCTTGCCAAAACCAGCCCAAAACTCAAAAAAGGGTCTATACATGCTCATCAATAAATGAAAATAAGAGCTTTCAAATCACACCTTATTAGGGCTTATATTCTATCAAGGTAAGTATGTCTCAACATGTGAAGTTCTCTATCTCTGAGACCTGCCTGACTTTAGCAGGTGGCGTCATAGTTATAGTCAGTTGTGAATAATCTATTTAAGTGTGCACTGTCCATGATTTTAAGATTTGTTTATAAATTGGTAGCTCATGCATGATAAGGCCCTAACTATTTGATTTTTTTCAGGCTATCAGCTCCAAGTATTAACAGAAAAAAAGCTGACAAACCTCCACAGTTAGAATGGACTCAAACTGACTGACAGGAAGCTCGATGATTGGACAATCAGGCAAGCCTATGTTCACTATGTTGCCATTGACAATGACTGGGATGGCAACAATTGATATAGCAGAAGAAAACATCTACAAAGTCTTGTGACAGTCATGCATGCCAAGATGTTGTAAGTAAGACAAATTTCAATGATGATGTATGGATACATCATGAAGGAAGGTCTGAATTCTGAGTAACTTCAATCTTTTGAATGAAAAAATAATAAAAAGTTTTATGAATAACAGCAATTTTTTTCTAAAGACTTGCCAGGATCAAGCTATCATTTGTATGTTGCTTCTCAGCCATGTTATCTACCCAGGAAATTTTATTTGATTTACTGGAAATTACATGCCAAAATAACTTGACATCTATTGAGGACTTGAATTTGGGGGGAAAACCACAAGACTGTAGGGCTTTTCTTACTGCTCAACATGCTTACTGAACCAGAATTCTTTTTACAAGAGCAGAATTTAAATGAGAAAAAAAAATACCTACACAATTTTGAACTGTTTTAATTTGAACAAGCACTAAGAGAAGATTGATCTCATTTGTATTATGGGTAAGAATTCATCAATACTCAACAGAACTGAAAGAGATTTATCAGACTGAAAGTCAACATTTGAACAAAACACAAGACCGCCGGACTTGTCCAGTCATGAGTTTACTGGCCTGATGCTAAAACCACGCCTGCGGTCCAGTGTAAATTTCGAGCCCTGAATCTATATTTTTAAAAAGCATTTTCTCTTATGGTTCTCTGATTTGGAACAACCTTAGAAAAATATCCCCTAAAAACCTATCGTAGTTGACAAGATTGAAGGTACATACTAAACAGTCTGAGGTCAGGGGAGAAATCAGTGCAAAATTCATAGAGCTGCTTAAGCAGATAATAGTACTAAAACAAGTTCTGCTAAGCAAAAACAGGCAGAACACCAGTTGCAGATGGTACATGTGATATGGTATTTTGGCTGGTTTATTCTGGTCAAAAGAAATGTTACTTCTTGTTCTTAAAGGCAGGGTGCACTTTTGGTAATTGTCAAAGACAATTATCCTCACTTGGTTAATCCTCACATATGAATAAAGTAACAAACCTGTGAACACTTGGGCTCAATATGGTTATTAACTTGTGATTACCAAAAGTAATTGAACAGCTGTATGAAACTTGAATTGAATTGAATTGAATGGTATATATCTACAACTATATAGGTTTGAAACAAACAATAATAGGCTCCAATTACCAAACAAGTACAATGCCTTGAAGCCCAACAATCTTGAATTATTATTATTTGTTATATTTTTATGTTTCTCATAACATGATTTACATTTTGAGGTGGCCTCCAAAATGCAAATAATATTTGATATGAAAGTTCTTCCATTAGGGAAAATGGTACCAGGAATAATTAAATACTTAATAATTAATATGCTTAAGTGATAACCAGTCTGTGCACGTAAAATCATTTCAACAACCCTCCAGTGAGTGCTGGTACACTCATAGTCATTGCACATGTATTTACTGTTTTCTCCAAAGTGCAAAGTCCTTGATATTATATACAGGACCACTCCACATATCTAAGAGGGGATCAGGTCCAACAGTTGTGTAGTTTTGGGTTTTTTTAGGGGGCTGGAAAATATGTTCACTCACTTCGTGCACAAAATTGTACAGACATACAGACCTACCCAGATCTAACCCTCTGATAAAGTGGAGCCATCTGTTCTTTGTAGCAGGTTTCCAGATGTCTTACTGACAGCCTGTGCTAGTTTCTGAGGTTTCCAACACCCCTAGCCCTCCACACTCAAAATCAAACTTGTTGGCTTCCTGGGAGCCAGTAACTAGTGGAACCTTCCCGCATTTGTGTAATTCCTGAGGGTAGGCCTACTCCCTCACTTTAAAGTTGGTTGCAATAGACAAACTTGAAAGAGACTCGTGACAGTAATATGTCAACAAGTAAGCCCACAAGCATGCATGATAGATAGCTTTGAGGGTGTGAACAACATTTGGTAAGGTTAAACAAATAATCACAGACCACCACATAAATTACTTGGTATAAAGATGGTCATGGTGGAAAACTTCTCTTAAAATAGTTTCACTTGAAAAGCTATGGTTTTGAGAAATGAGTAAACAATTTGTTTTGATCTTGAAAACTTGATGTTTGCCAGTGTAAACAGGGTTTACCTTCACTTTTTTCTTGTGACTCCAATGACCGATTGAGCTTAAATTGTAATGGGTATCATTTCATGTAGATGTTGGGTTCAAATAAAGTGCGGATACGGTACTTGTCTTTGACTGATACCATTTTTGTCTGCGTGTTTTAATATGAGAAGGCATTACGGTATATTTAGACTGTTTGTGGTCAATCTTCGCCACAATGAGAACATAGCATAGCTAGAATATTATTCAAATGTTGCAACACTTTATGTGATAACAGCAAAATATTAGATGTACTAAGCATGCACTTTTTGTAAACAAGATGTTTTTGTGCTATTGCTGCTGAACTTTTGAAGGTTTGTTTTTTGCATTATCTCTGTAAGAATTCACGGAATTCATTAAAAACAAAATACATGAAGGACATTCCAATTACGGTACCTCTCTAGAGGTAAGATACCAAGATGTATCAGGGGATATTGAGGGAAACAATAAAATAATGAACATGTTTTTGTTTTCAGTTCTGAATCTTACTTTTCATAAGCTTTATACCTGTATTATTTTCCTGTGAAAAACGGTTCGTCCCCATTTAAAAAAAAATAACCATGTCATGTGCAAGTTAGACAGATAATTGCACATGACGTCACAAGCTCAAACAGCGCCCTCACTTAGGTCAAATGAAGACCTCTCGTTAGCCCGAACATCTGACGTCACACTTCCAGGCTCGTGAATAACGCCAGATACCGGCCTTGCCCGCCTGCCAGATATTCATACCTTTGACCTCGCATCTGATGTAGCTGACAAACTACGTCACTTCGGAGCAGACCAAACATAACACCGAAATTGAAAGCTTACGTCACTGGAGTCGTTAACCAACGGTTCTGTTCAGAACCTACTCTACTCAAAGAGATATTCACATGGTGTTACCGCAAACCTCTCTTAGTTATACCTCCACCATGCAAAGTTTCAAATCCTGCTCACTACAAGTTTATCCACTGAAATCATTGGGCCTGTAAGACCAGTGCCTGTCTTTATCCTTGCGGATAAAAACAAGTCTAACCTCTCATTGGCTGAGAGTTGTGTGTGGCGCGTAATACACGCGTGCTTGGTTCAATCGGTGAGGGCGGCCTATTGCTTTTCTAGAAATCCGCCCGTCTAATATGATGATATTCAGATGAGTTGTCTAGTGTTTGTATTACACACTAAAGTATATAAAGCTACCTGGATGTCTTTCTTTGTATTTCTGAATCCAGGCAATACAAGTTCTACAAAAGTGAATGCGATCCATTGGGAGGAAAGTCAAGAAAGGTCAAGGTGCCGAAAGGTGAGTTTGTGTGATGGTGTTGCCCGGGGTAGTACGGTGAATGGAAGTACGAGCGCTCGGGTGCACCGTATACCGGCGTGCCGCTCCCAATAGCCACTGCCCCGGTAAATGCCTTAGGTTGTTAGAACTTAATGCACAAAATGAGCGGAAACAAAACTTGACAACTCTTTAAACAATTTTTGTATCACTTTTCTATATTCCTATGGTTTAACATTGTAGTGGAGGTTTTCTTTTTTAATGGTGAAACATGAGTTGAATGTTGTAAAGAATTCTATCAATACACTGTAATGGTTGCTTACGGGCGAAATAAATGCAGCAGGCAACGGTCTTGCATGGGCGCAAAGCGCCCGCTGTCTGATGGCCGGAACACGGGTCCCGTGGTCGTGTGTAGTGGGCGGTCACTAGAGACAAATTTACGGCCGTCCCATTAGTCGTTACTCATGCTTCGTAGATATAAGGCAAATAACAGAATATCATCCTGTAAAAGCAGTTAGAGCTTGACAATTTTTTTTTCTTCTTCCAATTTTGACAAGTTCCCAGGCATACAGCCTACTTTGAGTGATACTCCAGTTCTTAATAAAACACATTATAAAACTGAGCTATTAAAAGACAATCAAATCAAAATGCAGGTTGTTATTTTGATGTGTTTTTTTATCTATTTATTTTTTGTTTTTATACGAAATAAGGATTTACGCTTTGGCAAGAATCCTAAGCACGAAATTCGAGTGTTCATGGACAATTTTCTTGCGTTGTGTCGGAAACGAGCATATTAAATAGTCACCGTCAGTTGTTTAGAAATCGTGATTTTCCATTCCGGTGCTACAAACGGACGGAATGGGCTCCAAACAGGCGTACGGGCTTCAAGTTGGGAGTACAAGCCCGAAGACTGTCAGTCGGAAAGTTTGTGTAACCAGGGAGAGTTGAAGGAAAAGCCTTGGAACAATATTATGCAGGTCTGATTCAAATGGTTGTTTTATTTCTTGAATATTAATGGACAATCTTTCTATCTTACTACTGTAAGTTTAAACCATTAAGGCTACAAGATATCGGGCAGTCTTCAGTAAAATAACAGTATCGTAACGTTGGTGGGTTATGGATGGAACTTCATGTCACACAGTGGTCGGTCACTGACTTGAACGCCATACTGTTGCCGGTTGAATCATTAAATTAAAAGTTTAGCCCCCAGAAATTGCAACGTATACAAACTAATTTGGCTGAACTTAACAAACTAAGGAAAAGGAAACATAACTGTTCCCTACAGTCGACCTCTCGTCTTGACGGCAAATGCAGGAATGAACCCAAATTCCAGAAAAGGGAGTACATGTATCGCTAATTGACTGCAGGTATTTCAGCTATGACGTCCAGTCATATTCAAATGTTTGTGCCTATGGACCTTTATCATGGTGTGGCCATCTTGATTTTCTCCAATCTGAACCAATGTAACCAAACCGAGGCTTGTAGAAAAAAAATAGTCTGGTTCCTTTTTCAGTGCAATGAATACTAGCATTTGTTACTGTTATTGGATACAGGGAACATGACCAAGATGGTGGCAGAATGATAAAGGTCTATTGGGTCACCGTGCTCAGGAATTTACCTTACCAATTAAATGAATATTCTCCCAGTGGGTTTATTGTCTAACGCATTCCAACTCGGTATTTAATTTACGGGTGTGGCATTAAGGAATAACTTAAAATACTTTCTAGTACCGGTACGTAATCAATGACCGACATTTCTAGGTCAGCTGGTTACATTTGTTTGTAAAAGTGATTAAGTTCAGCTATTAAATCATTCCCATAAGTGTGTTTATTAATACCAGTCACATTGCTGTTCCATAAAAACACCGAACCCGGACAAACCAGGTGTTTGTCAAAAACTAATTTAACCGTAATTATAAGGCGAAGAAAATTCCCTAACCCCTAAGAGCATTGTATGCCCACACCTCGCTTTTGTGTACCATCCAGCTGATGGTAGAACTATGGAACGAAGTAACCGACGCCATTGCACAAAGTAGCACAGACCTAATGGTACCAGTAAAAAATAACAATTGGAGAAAACGGCGTTTAAATTTGAACACTTTATAAAATCAAGCTTTCCTACACAAAATATCAGGTTATTTTCATCTAGTTTTCTTATAGTTGATGCATTGAACTTTATGTTATACGATGCTTTTTACTGCTTTTCGTCCTAAGTTAATAAGCAATAAAGTAAGAAAGATTTGTGCTAGTTCGTGGCGTCGAAAATTAACCAAAATTTCCAGTAAAACTAGCACCATCCAATGTATTATTATGCATGTTTGTCAGTTGGTGAAAAATAATGAAATAATGTAGGTGAACGCGCGCTACACACATGATTGGTGCAACTTCGTGGAAACGTTTTTTCACATGATGTTGGTGCGCGCCGTGTTGCAATGGTAAATTGAACCTCGGTGTTACCGGTACTTCGTGGCGTCGAAAATAAATTGTCAGTCGGTGCAAAGTTGCAATGCCTAATTACCGTAATTAAAAAAGTAAAGCACCTGAAGCGTTGAAACTTCATGAAAAAGTAGGGCTCGGTTAACATTGTTTAAAAATGTAAAAAACGGAAAACTGGAAAAAAAGTGGTTTTGTACACTGGCGTCGGTGACTGTATGTTGACAACAATTAAGCCTATATAGTTGTCTTATGGTAAACATTTACAGGACACTATAAGTATCGATTAAATTGAGCAGGCTTTTTGCGTCTGTTTTTCTTGTTGCTCGGTGGATTACTGTGTACAATGTGCTGGTGGGAGTCTGGTAGACGTACATGTTCATCGTTTCTGTGATGTCGGCAATCAAAACGACACTTTAATCAAGTTTAACGAGCGTAAACAATAGGGCGCTTCGTGTAAGTACGGATGTATGGCTGGTGAGAATGATGAGTTTGTCCCACTTGAGACACGTAGAACTTAGTTCTGTTTTCGTGCCTTATGCCCTTAAAGGTATCGTACACGTTTGGTAATGACTCAAAACAAATAATAATTAGCATAAAAACTTACTTGGTAACAAGCAACGGAGAGCTGCTGATAGTATAAAACATTGTAGGAAACGACTCCCTCTGAAGAAACGTAGTTTTTGAGAAAGAGGTAATTTTTCACTAAAATGATAAAAACTTCTTGCAAGAAGTTTTTGTTCCTATCTGAAAGCACACAAATGTACAACAAGGGTGTTTTTTCTTTCATCATTTTCTTGCAACTTCGATGACCAATTGAGCCCAAACTTTCACAGGCTTGTTATTTTATGCATATGTTGGGATACACCAAGTGCGAATACTGGTCTTTGACAATTACCAAACGTGTTCAGTGCCTTTAAAGTGACACTCCTTCCAAGTTCCAATCTTCAAATTTTCCCATAACAAATCTTTTCTTAAGCTGTATCCGAATTGGCGGCTACAGCTACGGCTACGACTGTTGCTAAGGGTGTGGTTCAGGACGTCTCATACTTGAACGTATGATGACGCGGCGATCCAGCCGACGCTAATTTTTGTATTAGTCACCGGTAGAGGGCGCAAAACTAGGGCCGTGTCCGAATTGGTGGCTACAGCTGTGGCTACGGCTGGATCGTTAACTGACAACGTTAACTAATCTGTGAAGTGAACACTTTATGTTCAAGTGCTCACATTTTGTTTCAGAATGCAGTCACAAACCTGCACCTGCCGAGCGTGTACAAACAAAATACACATTTGGATTGCTTTTCGACCAAGGCGGGTAGGCCTAAACTTTTGGCAATTGTCAAAGACCAGTATCCTCACTTGGTGTATCCCAACACATGCATAAAATAACAAACCTGTGAAAATGTGGGCTCAATTGACCATCGAAGTTGCAAAAAAATACCGGTAATGGGAAAAACCCCCACACTGTAACAGAATTGTGTGCTTTCAAATGCCTGAGAAAGGTTATACATGCCCGAAGCCTTTCTCAGATTCAAAGTTTTTTTGGGAAAATTACCTCTTTCTCTAAACTACACAGCTTCATGGGGAGTCGTTTCTCACAATGTTTTATACTACCAACAGCTCTTTAGTGCTCCTATACCAAGTTAGCTTTTGTGGTCATTAATTTGTATAGTAATTACCAAAAGTATACGTTAAACTAAACATACAAGTATTGAACAGTTATGCATGCATTTACAATGTAACAAGCCAAGTTGCAAATTCCAGATAACATATATGGGAGGAAACTTTCTTCGTGATCAATAAGTATGAGCGTAATCAGGACCTTTCCATTTATGAAATCTGCTATGAAGACTGAAGAGACAATGTTCCGCGCCTTTTCCCGCAGGCATGATAATGCATCACCTGTCAGTCCAATCCGGAATGCTGAGCTTTAAACAAAATCCCAAAGGGAGTTTAGCTCAGGATTCTCTAACTGCCAAGCCTGAAGAGGAAAAATTCAGGGACTACATAAGTGTGTGGAGAGTGTGTGGAGAGTCTCCAAGGGAATACCGAAGAAAAATCTTCCCCGGTAAAGACTGGACTTCTGTCAAGTACTATGGGCTAAACGTTGATTGTTCTTTTAGGGATGAAACACAGAAAATAACTCGCTGCGGAGCGACTTGTTATTTTGTTAATTCCTTTAAATCCATACCGACCAAAAACTTAATTTGGTGACCTGAGTACTGGTTATTACAGTGCTTATCACATATCGGTGTAAAAGACAAAATGTTATTCTGTATCCCTAAACAGATGCAGTTAACCACAGTTAATACAGAAAATAATGTTAATGTACCTGCTGCTAATCAGAGAATTCGAACTAGTCACTTGTTGTCACCGGGCGCGCTCGAAGGTCTTAAGACATCGCTCGAGAATGGCAAGGTCGTGGGTTCGAATCCCACCCGAGTGGCACTGGACACGTTTGATAATTGTCAAAGACCAGTATTCTCACTTGGTGTATCCCAACATTATGCACAAAATAACAAACCTGAGAAAATTTGGGCTCAATTAGTCATTGAAGTTGCAAGAAAATAATGAAAGAAAATACACCCTTGTTGCACAAAATGTGTGTGCTTTCAGTTGCCTGAAAAGGCTTCAGGCCTGAAGTCTTTCTCAGATTCAAATATTTCAGTTACGTTACTTCAGAGGGAGTTGTTTTTCACAATGTGTTATACTACCAACAGCTCTCCGTTGCTCGTTGCCAAGTAAGTTGTTATGCTAATATATATTGAGTAATTACCAAGTCATTCAAGATAACTGTTTGTGTTCCTTGAAGCTCTGGGAATGTAAGATATTTTTTACGGCAATTATATTTGCCTTCTGAATTAATGGCATACGCTTCACGGTTTCACTGGCCAGGTAAAGAGGGATTCGAATACATAGAATATTTAGCGAGCTTAAAAGGATGGTTTAAAGGCACTGAACACGTTTGGAAATTGTCAAAGACCAGTGTTCTCACTTGGTGTATCCCAACATATGCATAAAATAACAAGCCTGTGAAAATTTGAGCTCAATTGGTCATCGAAGTTCCAAGAAAATGATGAAAGAAAAAACACCCTTGTTGTACAAATTTGTGTGCTTTCAGACGGGAATAAAAACTTCTTGCAAGAAGTTTTTATTATTTTAGTGAGAAATTACCTCTTTCTCAAAAACTACGTTACTTCAGAGGGAGTCGTTTCCTACAATGTTTTATACTATCAACAGCTCTCCGTTGCTTGTTACCAAGTGAGTTTTTATGCTAATATTTGTTTTGAGTCATTACCAAACGTGTACGATACCTTTAATAGGGACACGTTGCCTTGGATTGGGCGATTTGGGCTGTAAAAAGCGTTCGTGTTGAAATGAATATGGTTGGAAAGATGTTTTAAAAACAGCTTCATTTTTAACTGCATTTTTTCATTTTGGTTATTTTTCAAATTTACAACCTTTTCATAGAATGCAGCATTTGCTTTGAGCTTATTATTGATTTTTGGTTATCTCTGAGACTACTCTCAGTAATATTATTTATTTAGGTCAAAGCACATGGGGACCCATTACTTACAAGCTGTGCTTTATTATGGGTTCCTCTACAGTTTCACTCCCTGTTTATAATAATACTGTATTCTATTTGACTGTTATACTTGTGAATAATGTGGAAATAAATGAAC
This sequence comes from Plazaster borealis, assembly GCA_021014325.1. NCBI lineage: Eukaryota > Metazoa > Echinodermata > Asteroidea > Forcipulatida > Labidiasteridae > Plazaster > Plazaster borealis. The sequence continues at coordinate 4,159,601 of CM037456.1, read as the reverse complement.
TGAAAATGAACTGAACTGAACTAAATTGTCATTATAGTCCAAAAATTGCTATTGGAACAGGATTTTAAAGCAACAAATTGTTATTTTACCATTTTCTCCCCAAATTGTTAAAAACCTGCTCCAGATTTTACGAATCAATCTAATTTGTCTAGGCTAACAATTAAAACATTGATAAATTCCATTTACAGGCTAATATCGCACATTTTCGCCTATCCCCTCATCTTTTTCGCTTGGTTTGAGCAGCAAAGGATAAAACAAAATTATCCCTTCCTGCCTTCCACCTTTCGGCTAGGTTGGAGGAACAAGGGATACTATTATGTTTAAAAGTGCACCCGACTCTTACTTTGTTCCTCTAGCAATATTTTATGAAGAAAAACAGCATGATTTTAACATTTTGAAAACAACTTTAAGAAAAGCTGCTTTTTATTACCAACAAAAGTGAAAATGAAAAATTGTAGTTAAAAATGAACCTGTTAAAAGTAGATTATAATGATCCGCACAATTAATGTGCCTCGAAATTGTGTGGTTTTCCTTTTACTTCGTGAACTGACACGATCCGCCATTTTGTAGAACCACATTTTTGACTCCACAAAATGGCGGACCGTGTTATTTCACGAAGTAAAAAGGAAAACCACGCAATGTCGAGGCCTATTTGTGTGGATCATTATATTGTACTTTTTAAAACATCTTTCCAACCATACTCATTTCATAACAAACGCTTTGTATAGCCCAACGCGCCCAATCCAAGGCAACGTGTTTCTTAAAGGGATTGTATACATCTTGATATTGGAACCCACTGTTTTTTTTCAATCCCACATATTATGTATATACCAAAAATACTAACCTGTGAAAAATTCATTTTAAAAGGTGGTAGCGATTTTGAGATTTTGCCGAAAACCTGGAGCGGTTATGTCCGCATGCAAGAAGAATAATCTGCAATTGGAATACACAATCTGAGAAACGTTACTGCAGTAATCTCAGATTGAAATTTTTGGGGATAAAAAGTGATATTTTTTCCAGAACCGCAGTACTACGAAGTGAAACATTTCTCAAAATACATTATACTATCAAACGCTGCTGTACTTCTTACCTAGTAAGTTTTTATTGCCATTAATGTTCAGAGTCATTACCAAACGTATACAGACCCTTTAATGATGATGGCTCTACTCCATAACACTCTTAATTAATTGAATATCTTACGTAGTGAAGTTGAGGAAACCCTAAAATGAACTGGATTATTGTGACATGAAGTCATCCAAGATAACTGCATTCCTTGAAGCTCTGTTAGACATTTTACGGCAATTATAATAGCCTTCTGAATTAATGACTGAATTTTATTGTCTATTTTCGTTTGATTTTGTTGTTGTTGTTATTTTTGGGGTGATTTTGTAGGTAAGTTACTTTATCATTTCTTTGTTTGCTGGCAGTACTTTAAGGAGATCCACTCGATTGTGATTTAGTTCGCATTTGGTAATCCAACGGGGGCATACTGTCAGCAGGTTATACTTTCTACAGTCTTGTGTAATCATTTTAGCGTATTTTGTATTTTTAATGTATGTTTTGTAACTGCTTTTTCTTACCCTGTGAAATAATAAACGAAATGAAATTAATTAAATGACATGCGCTTTTACGGCTTCAATGGCCGGGTACGTACAGGGGCATTCGAACACGTCTATTAAATAAAAAGTCAAATTGTCCGAATTGGAAAAGACAACTTTTGAATACGATGCACTTTTTACCTCTCGTCAATAGACTGTGCAAGTCCCGCACGCATATCGAAAACGAGAACAAAATATAACGGAGACTATATTTTTCTATGAAATCAATACTTCTTAAAAACATTCTTTTTACAAAATTCTTGAAAATAAAAATACCCATTGCAAGTTATAAATAAATTTTAAATTTTCGTATAATACAAATAATTTGTTCAAATTAACATTGAAACAAAATCAAAAGTCGGGACAAGGATGCTTATTGTTAGAAACCCCATTTGCCAATCACGCCCGAATGTGTGCGTCTATCACCTGGGTGTAATGACAAAATGCCCGTCAGTTGGGCAGCATTCTTAATTCTCGGGTTTTCCTCGTTAATTTGTTGAATTGGTTTTACTTTCATATTTGTTATCACTTAGTATTACATTCAAACATCATATATAATTTTCATGGCCATAAACTACGTTAAACTAAAATAATTGACGAAACAAAATCCCGCCCACGTAAAACTCCATCATGGTTGGGACCACAATGGGACCGGAAGTTCGAATGTGCGAGAGACTTGCCAAAAACCACATTATATAGCAATAAGGTGTTAACAGTCCACACTCAACAGATATCAACTGATCTTGTATTTCTGATACAAAAAAGGAGACATTTAAGATTAATGCCCTACGCGAAATGTGAAACTCGTCTCACATTTTGTTCGCAACGTAGTAAATTGCTCTGTGACGATATACTCCCTGTCACTAAGTTAATAAACATGGCTTCTTATAGCGCTCAAATCCGTCACTGAGTGACGCTCATGGCGCTCCAACATTCATTATTTTTCCTGCAAGGTATGTGGAACTACGTTTTTGACCTTTTCCCTTCACATAGCACCATGTAATAAGGACGATCAACTTTTTTTAACTCGCCTAAAATCCAGCGTGAAAATGCATAGATGAAGGACCAGGGCCCAATTTCAAGCAAAAAGAAGCAGGACACCAGCAACCTCGTCCCCAAGGTGTGTCAAGCAGTACGAGGTTGACCGCTCTCTCACCCTGGTATTGGATCATTTGCATATCCAAAATTTTTGGATACGTATGCAAATTAGAAAAGTCTGGCTGTGAACATGGTGAATACTGAATGAGTACAACTTAACATGTTTAAGTTAGACTTGTGTACACCAGTCGTTGTCCAATCAGGGTCCAAGTAAGGAGTTTCCCTCCCAGGGTTTACTATTGTAAACATGGTTGGAAATAAAGTAAACCATGGGGACGAGGTTGGGACACCAGTCACAGATTGCAAAAGAAGCAGGACACCAGTCACAGATTGCACATGTGACATAGTATTTTGGCTGGTAACCTTTATTCTGCAGGCATATACCAATAGAGGAGGCATTCTGGACATAGTATTTTGTTCCAAACAGTAGCACCAGCGTAACAGAAGAATTGTTTAAAGCTTTCAACATTTTGCCTATAGGAACAACACATTGGTTTCTAGATTTCAGTGCTTGTCACAATGCAGTCCGTGCCTTAATTTTGTCTAAGCTGGACTATGGCTGCTGCCTCCTGAATGGTGTCTCCAAGAAAGATGCATCTTGCCTTCAACGGCTTCAAAACCGATGTGCCAGACTTATCTTTAAGTTACCCAAACACACCCACACATCTCCACTTCTCAAGCAACTACACTGGCTTCCAGTTGCCCAACGTATTCAATTCCGTACAATGGTACACACTTATAAATCACTCAATCACTGTGCCCCGGATTATCTCTCTTCTCTCCTTCCACTCCAGACCTGTTCTTATTCTCTTCGCTCATCAGACGGTAAATCCCTCGCAGTCCACAAAACACATAAACTTGCAGGTGACAGGGCCTTTTCCATTGCCGCTCCCCGATTATGGAATAGTCTACCCACCCAAACCAGAAACTCAAGACCCATCTTTTCCCCTAGTCTGTAGCTGGTCGACAGCGTCTTTGTACTGTCTTTTTCTTCTTCAGCGCCTTGTATCCTTTGGCAATTTGGCGCTTTATAAATACAGTTATTATTATTGAGAGAATGGAATGTTAACTCGATTTCTGCATCATTTTAATTCCTTTTTTGGTCATTTTGACTGCAGATACCGGGTTATAATGACCCAGAAATGGGTCAGGCCCCACGGGACCACCGGACTCGGGTCAATTATGGCCAGGAAGTTGTTAATAGTGCATGTATCTATGGTTGTTGGATTTAGTCACACCTCACTATGCTGTAATATTAATACAAGTGTAGAATATATAGACACGTAAATCTTTGGGGAAATCTTATATTTTATATACGCCCTGATAGCTAATCCATATGTACAATGTCGGCAATAATATATGTAATCTGTCATGTTTTATAAGTGATCAGGTATAATAGTGGCTTCTTATAAATTATAGCTCTCATATTCGTCACTCAGTGACGCTCAAGGCGCTTCAACATTCAGTATTTTCCTGCAATATTGTGGAGCTACGTTTTTGAAGTGTGAGACCAATTCCTTTACATAGCACCATGTAAACATTTACAAGGTGCTTTGTGGCGCAATGTGCAGCCAAACAAACCAGGAACACCGGGGCGAACCCCTTCTCTTTTCGATAAGTTCACTGGGTTCTTTTACATTTAAAAGGTGCTGTATACGTTTGGTAATTGGAACCCACTGTTTGTTTTAATCCTATATAATTGTAGATATATACCATAAAACTAACCTGTGAAAACCATTTCAAAAGGTGGTAACGTTTTTGAGATATTGCCGAAAATCTGGAGCGGTTATGTCCACGCAGTAACGCTTCTCAGATTCTAATTTTTGGGGATAAAAAGGGATATCTTTTTCCATAATCGCAGTACTTCGAAGTGAAAAGTTTCTCAAAATGAATTATACTGTCCAAAGCTGCTGTACTTTTAACCAAGTAAGTTTTTTTGCCGTTAATTTTCAGAGTCATTACCAAACGTGTACGATACCTTTAAGCCCTTACTTTGGACTACCCACATTTTGTTATAAAACTGATGCCCATGGTAAGTAAAATAGCTATCGATGTAGCCCATAAGTCTAGAATGTGTCGATTTCCGACGTTAGTGCTCCGCATCTGCTTTCACTTCAATCTGGCTCCGGCAACCGTCAAGGTTTATGGACCTTCTTGCCAAGTCAAGCTAGTTCGGAACAGTCCTTCAAAGACAGCGCCCTCTAGTGATCAGTTGCAGTTTGAATGAAGAAGGCATTCCAATAGACTGGTCCCCTGTCTTTATCCGCAAGGATAAAGACAGGCACTGGTCTTACAGGCCCGATGATTTTATTGGATACAATGATTTCATTTGATAAACGTGCAGTGACGTATGCTTTCCATATCTGTTTTATGATTGGTATGAGGTGATGTAGTTTGTCAGCTTGCACTTTCATCGTCTGCACATGCAACGTGTGCATAATGTTTGTACATGCATGTAGTTTTGTTGCATTCACTATGTGTACATTATAATAATTGACGAGCGATTTGACTGCGAATCTCCGTGTGAAGTGAATGCGAGGTTAAAGGTACATTTGGCAACATCCGGTCAGGCAGATATCTGGCGTTATTCATGAGCCTCGAAGTGTGACGTCAGATGTTCAGGCTAGTCATGGACCTTCTTGCCAAGTCAAACTATAGTTCGGTACTTTAAAGACAGCACCCTCTAGTGATCAGTTACAGTTTGAATGAAGAAGGTATTCCAATTGCAAGATACCGGAATTGTAACTTTGTTAACTTCCCCCACTGATATCCTTTTTTGGTTGGTGTCCGAGCATGCAGACAACCAACGCCCTGTCTGTGTGTGTATGGGTGTGCGTATTATAGCCCATTGAAACCATCGATAAAAACAACCTAAAAGCCTTTTGTCCGAACTGACAATTTTTTTATTTCGATAATGAGTTGAAGGTATAATATTTCCACTTCGTATAAATCTGATCTAAGGTGTTTGGTTTTTTGTGTGGGTTTTTTCGTGGTCAAGTGTTTAATGCACTTGCCGCATCAAACTTCAACTCACCATCACATGGGTTTTGTGTCTTAAACGCCCACGAAACAGACTAAAACTTACCCAGCTGCCGTCGCGACTGGCGCCCTCATCGACTCAGATTATGGTCTGCCAGTCAAATGCAAATAGCTTCCTTTATAGTTTTTTTTTAGCAGGATAGCCTGTTGTTCCGTTATCAAATGCACCGTTGTAAATTACTTGCTTAGTTTATTAATGGAGGTAGGACTCCATGGTTTGTTAGTAGCTTCGGAACCACTTTACTTCCCGAAGCTTCCATCCACTTGTAATGGTTGGGCATCGCTTAAGGTTATCTTTAGTTGTTGAGGAAAACATTGACTTACTTGGACCTGCCCGAAGGAACCTGAATTGTCTGTGTTTTCTGCGGCAACACAAGCTTCCCTAGACGGGCGACCGCATTGTCTGTATCCATGGAGATACGTGCTTTAGCCCTTTATCACTCCGGACGGGCGTCTTAAAGCGTTCAGTATTTTTCCTGCAAGGTATGTGGACCTGCGTTTTTTGAAGTATGATACCTTTTTCCTTTACATAGCAACATGTAATGGTTTACAAGGTACTGTGGCGCAATATGCTGCCAACCGGACAAAGGGCAGATAGAGTAGGTTCATGTTGAATCACACATTTTCTTTTTTAGGCTGAATGTTGAAAATATTGTTGACTACTGTTGTGATGGATTTCTAAATTCCACCCCCCCTCATAATTCCATGAAACCAAAAAAAGAAATATTATTTCCTGAGAGATTATAACTGTTGACTCACAAAAAGAAACACTGTACAGCGCATACGGAAATAGCAACAAGAATGAATCCCCGGCGGCCGTTCTTGCTTTCTTTATTTTAATGTTGACTTCTTTACAATCATGCATTTTTGTTTCACAAAAATGGCTGACCATGGGCAGCAAACAGTAGTCGCTTGTGACGTCAGCACAAGGGGTTCAATACCCAAAGATTATTGTAGTTTTTTACAATAATGCCAAAAGTCAACTGTATAACACTTTCAAAAAGGAGCAGGAAGTCATTTTTTTTGTTTCTTTTTTTAAATGTGCTTGCCATGTTCGGAACAACTATTTTAAGCACAATTTTGTTTTCTCTCTTGATGTGGAGTTAGCTATATACTCCGTTTATTCAACAATATGAACAGCAACAACACGTCGAATAAAACCGCATTAATAAGAGTCCAAAATAAATGCTGCTATTATATAATACATACAAGGAGTCAAAGGAAATAATAAAGATAGATCAATTAATAATTAATTAAGTACATACAGATACTTATACAATTTAGCGTGACATAATCATGGCCGAGCGGATAAGAACACCGAACTCAAGCACTGGTGTTTCTGATCAGCAGAGTGTGGGTTAGAGTCCCAGTCGTGACACTTGTGTCCTTAAAGCATTGATGCTTCTCTTCACCCAGGAGTACAAATGGGTACCGGCGAGAGCTGGGGAGTATAAACCTGCGATGGACAGGCAGCCTGTCCAGGGGGGAATAAACATATTCTCAGTTGTTTAATGCCAAGGAAACCGGATATAAACGCCGACCAGATGAGCCATATTGGCTCAGGACAGACTTTACTTTGCTTATTAGCGTGACATAATCACGTGGTTCGGAAAAAATAAGAGGTTGAAATTAATTCAAAGAAACTTTCAGCATTATTTTCATTCTTAGCTGGCAGCTATTATTTTATCTTATTTTAATATAAAACATTCTCCAACAACATAAATCGAAAACACATGTTGTTCATTGTATAAAACTGATATTTCAAGTCACTGAAATAAAAAATTGACACCATGGGTGTTGTCACATTATAGATACCGAAGAGAGAATCAAAATAAACATCTTAGTTTGTTATAAAATAACACTAATGTAATTGTTTTGGCAGAAATTAGTGTTATTTTAACACCCTATATGGTAAGACACTGCTCTAGAATTGCAAGGGTCGTGGGTTCGAATCCCGCCCGAGTAATAAGCCTGTGATATTTTTTCACAGGACTCGGGAAAGTACTGAGTATACAGTGCTAACACACATCGCTGCATGGGTAAAAAAAACCAAAATTAATATTCTTTATCCCCGATGCAAATTTAACATCTATTATAACCCTATATGGTGTAAATTTTTATTTTGTTTTGGTATATATAATGTGACAACATCCACGGTGTCAATTTTAACACCCCAGTTTTTGCAGTGTAGAATGTAGCAGGAGGTCCCTCATTAGGGAATTTGGTCCCCCAAAAAAGAAGAGATATCGCCTTACATCACAAGGCCGGACGGCCACTTCATGGTGAGGGCTACACTTAACCGATTTGGGTTATCGACCCAAATCAACTGTCACCAGGGGCACGTTGCCACCTACTCCTATGGCTGAAACAGGGTTACCCCCTTCACAGTCCGTAAGGATATAGGCCGCATGGGTATCATCCACTAGGAGTCTGGTAGAGCAGAATGCACTACCTTCCCAACTTTTTACGGATATAGGCCGCATGGGTATCATCCACTAGGAGTCTGGTAGAGCAGAATGCACTACCTTCCCAACTTTTTACGAAGCAATTATGGTTAAGTGCCTTGCTCAAGGACACAAGTGTCATGACCGGGATTCGAGCCCACACTCATGACAAACAGTTACCTTTTCGCATTGTATAACTTCGTCAAACTTTCTGTATTATTGACCCTCTTCAACTTACGTAACACTCAGCTATAAACGTTTATCATGCTGCCACCATTTTGGTCATGCTCCCTGTATACCATACCAGTAAATGAACAGTAATCTTGCACTTTCGGTCGTCTGCTTGCTTGCAGCGCGTGCATTATGTTGTAGATGCATGTAATGTTGTTTTATTCACTATGTGTACATGTACTGCAACTGGCAGGATCCTGCCAGTTGCTCAAGGCCGGTATCCGGCGTTATTCACGAGCCTCTCTCGAAGTGTGACGTTAGATGTTCAGGCTAATCTCTAGACACAGAGAATCGGTGCCGATTCAACGCCCTTGGCGCATTTCAAAACAGCCTAAAACCAAGCTTCATTTTGTGGGTTTTTTTTTTTCTCTTCGCTATGTTTCTCTCAATTCAATTCCAGAGGTCTGTCATTAACTCAACGGCACCAGGGAATAATCAATTCAGCAAGTCTGTTAGCTACGGGCGCAATGAGTCGTCCATTGGTTCACATTGTTTGCTCTGTATGATATTATTAAAGTTGGATTGATTTGTGTGGCATGGCATTGGTAAAGTATCCTGCCCGTCGGTGGCAGTCAAATGAGATGAACATGACCAACGGCTATCTATTTCATCGTAAAATAAGTTGGTAATGTGGCTGCACTACTACTCGGCTTTCAAAGGGTAAGGACTGACCGCGAATGGTGAGAGGAGAATTGAGCTGCTCCTCTCTCCCAAGATATAGGCTAGCCCAGTAGTTCAGCGTCTCAAACAGCCTCTACTAAACCATGACTTAACCAAACTACTGCTTGTCTTCCTGTGCCGGTCCCTGTTTATAACCGATGGCAGAGGTGTAAAAGCGGGTTTCTGGCGCCTTAAAACCAGACAGCTCTGGGCAAGAGGGGCTCATCAGCCTTGGGAGGCAGCCCTTCTAAGAGACGGGAAAACTCTTGACTCCAAACCCGGGCAGGTGGTGCCCAGTCAGCCTTGGTTGGATACCCACCCAAGGGTCCTGCCTTAACATGGCAGCTAACGGTTGAATGGCTTCTGACTGGCACCCCGAACAAAGATATTGGCAGAATAGGGAGACTGCCAACATAGGGCTAGCTAGCTCAGTTGGTAGAGCGCCGACACGTTAAACCGGATGTCGTTGGTCCAAATCCCGCTCTAGTCAATTTTTCTTTGTTAAACCCAAATATTTAAAAATTTACCCAGTCAGTTTCCCTTGTGGTTTATAGCTTGATATTTGAAAAAAAGTCGCATCCCCTTAAGGTGATCCCCTGGCTGCCGCTTCCCAGGTTGCATCGTAAACTTGGGTGTGATACCTGGCTACATTGCAGTTAATGGTTGTATGGCTTCTGATTGGCACCCCAAACAAAGATATTGACAAAATAGGGAGACCGCCAACATAGGGCTAGTTAGCTCAGTCGGTATAGAGCGCCGACACGTTAAACCGGAGGTCGTTGGTTGAAATCCCGCTCTAGTTAATTATTTTTTGATCAACCCCAAATTACAGTGTTTTGTCATACAAAGATAGCAGGGCCGATTTTTACAAAGACTAAGATTAATCTTAACTGCGTATCAATCTTAATTGCTAAGCAAAGTGTGATGTCACAATACAAATCACTATGGTGATATTGACAACTCATCTTAAGATGAATCTTAGTGCTTTGTGAAATCGAGGTGTGCTATACAGTTGAACCTGTGTACAGAATGACCAATATCAAGGGAATAGAATCGCCTTGTATTCAGCGATGTGTTCGACCATCGTATTGATAATGGGCAGCAGGCGTGAGGACGAGGTTGTTTAAGATCCTGCACGAGCATGATAGGACAATCACCTGTGCCGATGATGGTAATCTAACTAAACACAACGAGGGGACAATGTTGGTTCAGATCGTCCCCCAATCTGGATTGGCAGGCCATTATCCCGTATTGACGAACACCTTTAGGCAGTGATAACACTATCATTATACCCACTGCCGGAGCTAGTCCCGACGACCTTGTTAATGTAGGATACAGTGCCTTGGAGAGATTATACTCCATCACACTAAAAAGCAAAGACTAGAGCAATTGCACTGCGTATATATTCCCTAATGGTGTTTTCAGTCTCTCTGGGTGCTGGATGGTTAATCAATCTGCAGGATCTTTGGGAAACAATTTCCTCCGTCCATGATTGAGGAGACCACAGAGAGCCCACTGGCCATTCCCCGCTCACTCTTCGCCAGACCAATCAGAACGTGAGTCCTGATCGCTAATTAGCACTGACTTGCATGAATTAAGCCGAAATGCATAGAATTATAAAATTGGCGGACCAAGTTAGGCGGTGCAGTTCATCAATTTCCACAACTTTTTTCTGTCCGGGTTATATAAATGCACAATTGATTAACAAGTATACACGTCTTTACCATATTACTCCTGTACGATCTCTTCGATCTTCTAATACTTGCTTGTTACATGTTCCTAAGAGTAGGAAACCACGGGGCGATAGGTCATTTTTTTTCGCATGCTGGACACACTCTCTGGAATGACTTACCACTACAAATTCGTAATATTTCTAGTGTTGAATCATTTTAGATTAGTTTGAAAACTAGCTTGTTTAATATGGCTTATCTGTAATTGTTCTTTGTCTGATTTTCCTCTTTCTTCGGTGTGAGGATTCACTCTGGTGCGTCAATTGAGCGCTTTAATTTGGTGGATATTGGCGCATTACAAATACTCTGTATTATTATTATTAGTTTAACACCGATGCTTATGCTACCTTCTTTATCTACCTTCTTTTGATCCACCGAGTTGTGCCTGCATCAGTTGTTTTATCTTGTTTGCTCTACATAGTCGTTATCGCTTAGCGATAGACAGCCTATATAACACCGATGCTTATGCTAACTCCTCCGTCATGATGTAAACTGCACATTGTATTTTTAAATTTTTGTTGTTACCCTTACCCAGGGTAACGGGGTATATTCCTTTTGGAATAAAACACACTAATCAATCAATTATTATTTACAAAATAGAGATGCGTGTTTTTTTTTTGGTATGCTATATGGGTTAATTTTGTAAAAACAGATATGTGGGCTTATAATATATAAATGGGTTTTTTCCTAATTTGTCAGATATTATATGCAACTTCTCCTTCTCCGTTAATGGAATACGTCTGTGTCTAGTTTCACCACAATTTCCCCGTTCCACCGTTTAAAGGGAGGTTATACCTTTGGTAAATTCTCAAAAAATTAATGAGCATAACAGCTTACTTGGTAAAGAGCACTGGAGAGCTGTTGATATTATAACACCTTGTTAGAAACGACTCCCTTTGAAGTATTCTATATATAGTTTTAGAGAAAGAGGTAATTTTTCACCCAATAATTTGAATCTGAGACAGACTTCAGGCATGAATCCTTTCTCATGCATCTGAAAGCACACAATTCTATGAAACATGGGTGGGTTTTTTTCTTTCATTATCTTCTTGCAACTTCGATTACCAATATTGAGCCCCAAATTTTCACAGGTTTGTTATTTTTATGCACATGTTGGGATACACCAAGTGAGGATACTGGTCTTTGTCAATTACCAAAAGTATACCCTGCCTTTTAAAGGAGATTCGCATGATTAAAGTTAACGTTTCCATTATTGTGAACTTGACCTTTGCAACAAGATTGTTAAAACCTATAGCTATACGTAAATCCGGAAATTCACTTTTTTTTAACGTAAATCCTACAGCAAAAACTCGGTCATTGCTTTACTTTTTGGCTTCTGATAAAGGCACTGTTGGTGCGAAAATGATCGGCGTGGTCTGCGGTGAATTTATGTCGAACCATCGCGTTTTAATTCTCGCGAGGGGAAATCGGGAACTATCTGCATCCGATTACCTTGAATTTGTTTGCGTTTTGCTTGAAATCCTGTACTACTGTGATGTCTTCTCGAGTCAGTCTTAAAAGATTAAGATAAGACGTAGCCAAGTGGTTATTCATGTAGAGCGATTCCCCCTCAAGCCACGGGAGTAATGTTTTCCTTAATGCTTATGCCTCTTCAATTCATGATAACCGAGAAACATAGAGGAATAAATGTATTAATCAAGCATACAAAGCGGAGTGTTTCTGTAGGCAAAAACAAACCCAAACCAAAATGCATTAAAGACCTACTTGAACGAAAACGGCAACAAGTGATCTTTGCTGAAATTCATTTAAACTGTTTTCAATCAATAAGGAAATTGAGTTCACATGAGATTAAACAGATTTTAATGGTGTAAAAAACAATAATGTTGAGTACCCTTCTTCGGTGATTTTCACTAAGATTCGCGAAAAGCCCTGCTACGTCATCACTCATGTTAAGTCGTATGTGGGAGCTCCGTTTTGTATAGCCGCTTTGTTGCAGCATGGAGGTATACCAAAGCAACCTCCCCACACATGATGTCAAAGTGTTGTCATTTTGACGCAAGCCATCAACGACAGAAGTGTTTCTAGTTTTTTCAAAACCTTGAGGTTGGGGCCTAATTTTGTTATCGATAATTACGAAAAATTCAGAGGTGTATAAATATCAAAATTACATTTAAATGATAAACAAACGCCATATAAACAAGTTTGAATAGCATTCCCGTTAAAAGAAAATTCGCTCAAGTAGCAGTTTAAGTGTTTTATCTATCACACTTCAGAATTGCATTCGTGTCGGACTAAAACGCGTGTAAAGTCACGGTGTGGATGGACAACTATTTTTAAACCCTGACATTTGACACCCATAAGGGATTTCCCCCTCCTGAAATCAAGGATAAATGCCAAACTCAAAATGTCAAACAATATTGTTCCTAAATTGGAAAAATTACATCTTTTGCGGAAGACCATTAGTCTTTTTGAGAAATTGTGGACACTATATGAGTGCACTGTTTGGTTTGGGTGTATATACAGACAAACTTACCCAAGGCTAACAGTGTCATAATATAACGGTGTCCACCATATTTGACCCCCTCTGCAAAAATGGCCCTTATTTCGCAAGATTTAGTTTTGGAGTTACATACAATGGATGGAAATGCCAAATTATAAGCTATAATTCGGTGTATGTTAGAGCTCTGCAGCAATTTGCAATCTGGAGATACGGTTTGCAAATTACTTGAGTGACTTTAGAAAAAAACTGTTTTTAAAAAATGTGCAGTGAATCAAGAGATTGAAAATTATACGTAGCAAATTTTTGTGTGAAGGGCCCTAGCAACAAACACTTTCCTGCCAGAATATGGGTCTAAAATTTTGACCGACCGTTGTTCATGACTCTTAAAATATTATACCAAAATACGTCAATTTATGAAGCCTGGGATTGCATGTTTTTACCAATTTGCATAATGTATTAAATCTGAATTTTATTAGTTAAAATTTCACATTATTGAACAGGTTAAAAAATTGCTTTGTTTTGGTGTGATTTGCTTTATCTTGAGCTAATTGAGTGATTTTTGTTGTATCCCGTCCGAACAATAAAATCTCAAAAGGGAATCATCAGCAAGAGTCAGATCCCAGAGTTTGGGGGGGAGGGGAGGAGGGGGACAGCATTTAAGGGTTTTAAGTAAACCTGTTTAGTTTTTGCTCTTTTACTTCTAATACGGGGATACCCGTATTTTGAGTCGAAAATGACCCGTATCTTTGGTCAAATTTGACCCGTACTGCATGAGTCACGGTTTACCCGTACTTTTGGTCGAGTGATGACTCTTGGTACGAGTTAACCTGGGTACGAGTTGACTTGGTAACAATATTATTAGTACGGGTTGACATGGGTACGAGTTGACCTGGCTACGAGTTGACCTGTTTCGAAAACCGGATCAATGTTAATCCAAAAGTTGTTCGAATGAAATGAACCTTAGAAAGCGCCTTGCATGAATGTCTCCTTTCGTTCTGTTATTTTTTATGTGTGAGAACTTTTCAATTTGTCGAGTTGATTCTGAAACCAATTATACTTTATAATTATGCGTTAAAATATTGGGGCTTTTAACGGCTCAATAAAAGCTAATGATTCATTGAAGGAAAGTTGTCATGGGTTTTGCACTGCAAAACTGGGGTGTTAAAATTGACACCATGGGTGTTGTCACATTATGGATACCGAATCAAAATTAAAATCACAGGGTGTTAAAATAACACCAATGTAATTGTTTGGCAGAAGTTAGTGTCATTTTAACACCATATTGTGTAAATTGTGATTCTTTTTTTTAGTATCTAATGTGACAACACCCATGGTGTCAATTTTGTAATACCATAGTTTTTGCAGTGTGAGTTATTGCATGGTGAGGTATCAATGTATATTCAGTGTGCCATAACACCATGTGTGTATAATATCCATGGAGATGATATCTATACTGTGCTGTGTATAGATTATTCTTGAGAACTTGTCTTGCTTTAATTGGGAGTTGTCATGTTCCCAAACAAAGTATTTCGCAAATTACTTTACGGACAAACATTTTCTTAAAAGTGAAGAAAATGGGTCACAAGGCGTAATAAAAAAACTTCTGGTTAAGGGGAAAACTGGTTGTAACACCTGCCATTATTATGACATTTGATTTACCTACGATTGACAGTCGTCGGTATTTGCCTGTTCCTATATAACAAACAACCCGTAGCCTAATTCACCCACATCTTCATCGTATCAATAGGCTTATATACCCACTCCCTTCCACTCCAGTAATGTGTTAGAATTTGTATAAAAACACTCCACACGCCACACCGAGCCGTTTATCGCAGTGCGACTCTGAACCGAAATATCGATATATTCGTCAACGGTTCAGACAGAATGGAAATAGTTTTGTCCACAAGGCCCAATGCGCTGAGGGGGAACAACAAAAACTGACGATAACATCTGTACAACGCACACAGAGGCGTGTTATTGTCGGGTTTCAAAATGTCACACATGCCCCGGATTCAAGATGGTTTGCCCGTTGCTTGGAGTCATGTTTATTGTGTGGCTATTGATGAATGTGAATGATAAATGAACTGTATACTAATGGGTAGTTTACGGGAGTTCAAGAGATATAGTGAAGATTGACTATAAATAACAACACTGTGGCCGCAAAACTTTTGCCGAGTTTTATTTGTCTATAGACGGTTAATTACACTCATATCCAAAACAGAGTCAAGGCGACTCTTCAAATGGAGTCCAGCAACTATGTCTAGAATGACTCCATTTTAAGGTTCAACTGACTCTCTTCAGAATCAAATGCCTTCCTTTGGAAGAGTCATAACGACTCTTGAAGAGTCATGGTTACTCTCTTCAGCGACTCCTTTTAGGGGTCAAATGACTCTGTTCACGAGTCATGGCGACTTTTCTAGTAGAGTCAATTCTAGTTGAGTCAAATCAGCCTGTTTGTTCGTCGGTGGAGTCAAAATGTACTTGTTTGTAAGAATTGAAGTATAAAACATGTAAAGTTATGTGGTGTTTAGGCGTTGTGTATAGAACATAATGTACTTGTACTTGTAGTTGTACTGTAGGCCAAGCGTTACAATAGGAATGGTGGGAGACAAACAAAATATCCTGGGTCGGTATAGCTGGCCATGCTGGCGCGGATCAGGCCCAGGCATTCATGCATTGGCATTGCCACAGCTAAGTTAGCTGTTACTACTACTTACTACTACTACTATACTATATATGCTACTACTACTATAGACTACTACTACCGGTAGAACTACATTGCCACATGCCAATGGATGAATGCCTGGGCCTGATCCGCGCAAGATGGCCAGCTTGCTAGCTACCCACCCAGGATATTTTGTTTATCTCCCACCACTTCTAAGTAACGCTGGGCCTACAGAAGTTCTACAAGTACATATACACAACGCCTAAACACCACATAACGTTACATGTGTTATTATTCAAAACTTACAAACAAGTACAAGTTGACTCCACCGACGAACAAACAGTGTTACTCTTGGCATGATGAGCTACAGGCTACACAATGACATGTCATCGGAAATCCAAGATGGCAACTAACATAGCAACGAACGTAACCTGGATACCGCGGCCGGTTCTCATTGTTAGACTAGGCAATAGAGTTAGTGACCAGACCACTGCGGCTGCTGCGCGCTGCAAGGCCCGCCAATACGACTCCGGGCCGGAGTCAAAATGACTCTGATTGTAGTCCAATTGACCCTTAATGAGAGTAACGTGTAGTTTACTCTGCGTAAAGAGTCATTCGACTCCACTATGGATATGAGTGTATAGAAACGAATCAAGGCAAAACGAACTTCCGATTTTTTAATAAACAGCGCTCAAATCCGTCACTCAGAGACGCTCATTGTGCTCCAACATTCAGTATTTTTCCTGCAAGGTATGTGGAGCTACATTTTTGAAGTATGAGACCTTTTCCTATACATAGCACCATGGAAAAAAGGTTTACAAGGTGCTGTCGCGCAATACGCAGCCAATCAAACCAGGAACACCGGGGCGAACCCCTTCTTTTATACGAAAAGTGCACTGGGTTCTTTAACGTGCATTACACAACATACGAGACCTACGACTTTACGTCCCATCCGAAGGACGAAGCAATAATGGTTAAGTGTCTTGCTAATAAGGGCACAAGTGTCACGACTGGGACTCGAACCCACACTGTGCTGAGCAGAAACACCAGAGCTTGAGTCCGGTGCTCTTATCCGCTCGGCCACGACAGTTGCAGAAGGGTAAAATAACTTGATTATTTCCAAAGGTTGTGTAGCCTTAGGGGTCAGCCCAAACCTTGTTCCTGGTCAATTTGATCCATTTTCCGGATCAAACGGACCTTAAATCTTAAGACTCCGTGTCACCGGTCTTTTTTTAATGACCTAATACATGCCTGACCAAAAGGTATATGATTCTGTTTCAAAGGGTCTGATTATACGTTTGGTAATGACTCTGAAAATTAATGGCAATAAAAACTTACTAGGAAGAAGTACAGAAGCTTTGGATAGTTAAATGCATTTTGAGAAACTTTTCACTTTTAAGTACTGTGTTTATATGGAAAAGGATGCCACTTTTTATCTCCAAAACATTGAATCTGAGAAGCGTTACTGTCAGTAACGTTTCTAAGATTGTGTATTCCAATTGCAGATTATTCTTCCTGCGTGTACATAACCGCTTCAGATTTTCGGCAATATCTCAAAAACGCTTCCACCTTTTGAAATGAAATTATCACAGGTTAGTTTTATGATATATATCTACAACTATATATAGGATTGAAACCACCAGTAGGTTCCAATTACCAAACGTATACAATCCCTTTAATGACATATGCCTGAACCAGTTGGCCAAGATGATTAGGGTTTAATAAACAAATAATGAATGTTTGTGAGTGCAATAGTGAGAATAGTTTGAAAGATGGAATGTTCCATTCAACTTGGCTTCGCCTCGTTGTATGGAACGATTTCCACCGACCAATGACCATTTCGTACACTGCAAAAACTGGAGTGTTAAAATTGACACCATCTAAAACAAATTCAAAATTTACACCATAGGGTGTTAAAATAACACTAATTTCCGCCAACACAATACTTTGGTGTTGTTTTAGCACACTCTGATGTTTACTTTGATTGTCTCTTGGGTATCTATAGTGTGATAACACCCATGGTGTCAATTTTAACACCCCAGTTTTTGCAGAGTGTAGAAAATATCTTCAAGTAATGATCTCCTGCCAATTTAAACTTTGTCTGTAGTTTAACGATTAACCCGGTTTTGACTTATGAAATAATGGAATGCTGGTTTCGAAGAGATGGTGTGTATGGCCAGTAGGAGTCAAACTTACAAAACGATTCTCGTATTTTTTTACAGCAGGTTCGCGAACGAAATAATGGGCATTCTAGGCCTCTAAACTGGCGCGTCGTGGCGAGCGGATAAGAGCACCGGACTCAAGCTCTGATGTTTCTGATCAGCAGAGTGTGGGCTCGAGTCCCGGTCGTGACACTTGTGTCCTTAAGCAAGACACTTAACCATTATTGCTTCTCTTTTACTGAACAATACATCGACATCTATAGCGAGGTTGCCCCCGGCTAATCGTAATGAAATACATGGTTCTTAACTAGCAATGCACACTAAGAGAACTGTTGTCGTCAGAGAACAAGACATAAGATGGCTGACTTATGCATATAGGGCGTATTACTGAAGAGAGCTTGACGTTTATATATTTATTTGATACAGTGTGTTAAAGCCCACTCCCTCACCTGTTTGGGATTTCGTTTGGATCACGGGTTAGGGTCTAAAGTAGAGAATTCGATACGGGATCTCTTTAAGTTGGTAATACCGGTTTGGTCGAACCAGGGTTTTTTTTTAAGAGATCGGTTCAATTGGAGTTTTAACATCCAGTGCATGCCTTGTTTTTAAATACTGTTTTAAAGCTTATGATCAAAACCACAGGAAGCTATCCTGATAAGGGACTTTTTAAAAAGCTTCCCGCATAGAAATGGGGTTTCCTGTATGGAGATTCAGTTTCCTGAGAAAAAGGGGAAGCTTAAACAACGTTCCAATACACCAATCCTTCACCGATCTTGAACTCTTGGTGGCAGCAGACAAACTGCGGTGGTACTGCGGTGGTACGACCTTGCCACTTATGTAACTATTATTTATAAACGACCATTATTTACATATAACCATTTATAAATTAACTAGTGTAGCCCAGCCCTTAAGCTCATCGATAGGCAGCACAGTACCACCCAGGTACCACCGCAGTAATGGAGGCGTTTCTGCTGCCACCAAGAGTTCAAGATCGGCGAAGGATTGGTGTATAGGTTCAAACTCCCCTTTGAAATAAGCATGAATGGGTAGAATTCTCATGGTTTCATGGGATAGGGTAGCTCTGAAACATGGATATATTCCCCGACCGCCTTGATGACTTTGGGGGTCACACTCTAAAAACTCCCGGGTCAGAATTGACCTGGATTCCGGTTTCCAGGTAGCTTGACCCATTTCTGGGTCATGCTGACACAGACTCCGGGTCACACTGACCAAGAAACGGGTCAGGCCCCCTATATAGGACCCCGAACCGGGTCAAATCTGACCCGGGAGCCTTTAGAGTGCATGTGGGTCAAACTGCCCCAGAAATGGGTCAAGCCCCCTTGGACCCGAGTTTTTAGAGTGCAGTGAGAATCCCAAGTCTGAGAGAATATTAAGTGAACAATTTCATTCATCAATGTCGTATACTATCTTTAAAGGGTCTGTATATGTTTGGTAGTGACTCTGAAAATTAATGGCAATACACATTTACTTGGTGAGCAGTACAGCAGCTTTGGATAGGTTAATGCATTTGGGGAAACTTTTCACTTCGAAGTACTGCGGTTATGGGAAAAGATATCACTTTTTTCCCCAAAATATTTGAATCTGTGTTACTGCAATCACGTTTCTCAGATTGTGTATTCCAATTGCAGATTTATCTTCCTGCATGCGTGTACATATCGCTCCAGATTTTCAGCAATATCTCAAAAACGCTACTAACTTTTGAAATTAAATTCTCACAGGTTAGTTTTATGGTAGGCCTATATATCTACAACTATGGATTGAAACAAACAGTGGGTTCCAATTACTAAACGTATACATTCCCTTTAAAACTGCCCTGTACATTTAGTACAGATGCCTAATCGGGCTGTCGCCCAAGTCATGCTCTTTGAGAGATCCGGACGCATCTGACGAAAAGGCAGTGTTGACACTTTTCAATAGCAACCCATCGATTGGAGACTGAAGTCAAAATGAGGACGACATTGAATGTTTTTTACCCTCGACCCCTACTTCAGGCAAATTTCCATCTTAACCGAGCAGTTCAAACAGCTCTTATATCAGTCCTTCTTTTGGAATCGCGTCTTCACGGGAAAATGTGTGTAAACATGTCAATTGCTGTTACATTATAAACTACTTGAGTTTGAGTAGAGGGAAGAAGTCTCTAAACGTGTTTTGGCATCTACCGAACTTGTTTTTAGGTCTACAATTTGTTAGCACTGTGTCGCAGCACATATTGCATTTTACTATTGACATCATAGGGTGGGTTTTTTTTTTCTTCACCTCGTATCATGTGACCGTTAGATTCGAGGAGCGCATTCCACAATCTCCAGTTTAGTATTTTACTTTGAATAATGATTCTTGGTTTGATCTTTTTTTTTCTTTTTTTCTTTTTAAATGTTTTATTACACATCCAAAAGCACGATTGGGCAAATAACAGGATGCACAGGAAACGAGAAGAAATGCTTAGTTTTAGATGTGGAAGGAAAACCTCAATGGGGGAAAACCCACGCAATCACTAGGGACA
This sequence comes from Plazaster borealis, assembly GCA_021014325.1. NCBI lineage: Eukaryota > Metazoa > Echinodermata > Asteroidea > Forcipulatida > Labidiasteridae > Plazaster > Plazaster borealis. Next base: position 4,138,992 of record CM037456.1, on the reverse strand, counting down.
TGCATATGCAAAGCTCCGGTCTGAGGTGGGATTCGAACCGGGGTCCACATAGGTGAAAGGCAGTGAAAGAAACCACTAAGGCACCATGTGTTTTATCCTCTTTCCGTTGAGTAAACTTTTATCTCTGATAAGAACTAGTCTAGCTTAATAGTTCTTTGAAAAAACTTGTTCTGCAAATTGTTGGCACTGAGTGAAAGAACTTGTCCAGCTAATGCATCTATACTGCCTCGGAGAACGTCTGGTGGATCGGGAGACTTTAGTTACTTCGGTCGTTGCGGGCACATGCAAGGCGTGTGCATAATGTTTGTACATGTAGTGTTGTTGTATTCACTATGTGTACATTGTACGTGTGAATTGACTGCGAATCTCCGTGTGAAATGAATGTTAGGTCAAAGGTATACATCTGGGCCCAATTTCATAGCGCTGCTTAACGGTAAGCAAATTTTCGTGCTAACTGTAGCAGAAAAATTTGCTTAAGCGTAAGCGTATTTCACAGGTTAGCAAGAAAATACGGCAGCCATCTTGCACGTTCACAGTAGTTTTGCATTGTTACGTCATTCATTTTCGTGCAGTAAGCACCGGAAGGTTAGCATGCGTTTTCGTGTGCTTACGGGTTAGCAGCGCTATGAAATAGAAACTCGTACGTAAGCACAGAATCGGCTGTTAAGCAGCTCTATGAAATTGGGCCCTGGCATCCGGTCGGGCAGGTATCTGGCGTTATTCACATCACCAGCCTCGAAGTGTGACGTCGGATGATCAGGCTAGACCACAGCCAGAACTAAAATTCAAAATTCTTAAAAACTCCCGTGTCAGAATAATGACCCGGATCCCGGGTCATGTTATTTCCTTATGATGTTATTTCCTCATGAAAGCTTCTTTTAATGGCACGCTATCCAATCCTAATACGTCACACTTCATATCACTCACTTCTAGCACTTCCAAACATGCCAAATTGGCAAGCCCTGAGGAACCATAAACAACATTATTTCTATTGAAACGTCCATGTCTGATTAGAAGATTATCAACATTAATTACAAAGTTCTCGCTGGTTAATACACCCAAAGTGATGGCTATTTATTTACCTTTGGGGCCCTTATGAAATGAAAATACGGTAAAATGTTGTTTCTCGGGACGCTCTAATTGCGTTATTACTATCCAAAGTTGTACCTAACTGACAGTTGAAGACTAGTTTTGAAGACATAAATGCACTGAGTTTATTTGTATCAAAAACTTACAAGATAGCAGCGTAAAGAAAATATTCAAAACTGAATATGGATGATGAAGGATGTATTGATGATTAAACAGCTACTTGAGCGAAACACATTATAAACGGGATTGCCATTTTAACTTGTTTATAATGTGTTTGTTTAACATTTTATTGTAATTTTGATAATTTGACACATCTGAATTTTTCGTAATTATTGATCACAAAATTAGGCCCCAACCTCAAGGTTTTGGAAAAACTGGAAACACTTCTGCCGTTGACGGCGTGCGTAAAAATGACAAAACTTGACGTCATTGCTATGTTATACCTCCATGCTGCAACAAAATGGCTATACAGGGCTCCCACAAATGACGTAACATGAGTAATGACGTGTGTTCAAAATGATTGTTTTCTTACAATTAATATCGGTTTAATCCCATGTGAACTCAATTTCGATATTGATTGAAAACATTTCAAATGAATTTCAGCAAAGATCACTTGTTGCCGTTTTCATTCAAGCTAGTCTTTTAAGGTATCGTACACATTGGTAATGACTCAAAACAAATATTAGCATAAAACTTACTTGGTAACAAGCAAGGAGAGCTGTTGGTAGTATAAAACAGTGTAGGAAACGACTCCCTCTGAAGTAACGTAGTTTTTGAAAAAGGGGTAATTTCTCACTAAAATAATAAAAACTTCTTGCAAGAAGTTTTTATTCCTGTCTGAAAGCACACAAATTTGTACAACAAGGGTGTTTTTTCTTTCATCATTTTTGTGTAACTTCGATGACTAATTGAGCCCAAATTTTCACAGGCTTGTTATTTTATGCATATGTTGGGATACACCAAGTGAGAACACTGGTCTTTGACAATTTCCAAACGTGTTCAGTGCCTTTAAGGATGGTGATACTAAAGAAGTCTGCCAAATTTACGTTTTTACAGAAAACAACTTTGTTTTCCCGGGCTAACACGAGGACGTTAAACTTTCTCACATGATGCTTCTTTATACGATTTTGGGTTTTTTTTATAAAAGGTTGTCGAAAACCCTCTAAAGTCAGTTTTGATTGGACTTGATTCCAGAGCAAACGTCATCTTCATAAGAAAACTCGCGTCAATCCTCTTAGTCTGCCAGCAAAAACAAAAAAAGGCAAAAAACTCCCTGGCTGAAAATGTCCACGTTGTTTGCACAAGTCGCTGCGAATTCCACAACACGAAAGACGTAATGCAGAGAAAGCTGCAAATCTCCGAAATATAGTGGGATTGTTGGGAGATTCGCTTGGCGTGATTACCTTCCAATCCTAACTATAATATAGGGGGAAGAAGACACAAGCCCGAACAAGCTGTGTGTCAGCGTGACAGGAATATCTCAAATAAAATTTCACGGCGCTCGAGCAAAATCCTGGTCATTTCTTTTTTTCTCGGAACACACGGACTTCTGAAGTCCTGATTAGGTCACGCGCAAGGATTGTTGATCGCTTGATACGACATGGGAGTAACCGGCCAAATCCGGATGTAACTTCCTTCTTTAGGATTGGTACAAAGTCGGTGATTGCGACGCTGTTTGTTTAACCTCATTGTTACGGGTTTTTTTTACAGAAACCACAATTCTCGTTCTTTGTGATTAATTTTTTGTCCCATGGGGTGGGCTTAATATGATTATTTTGTAAGATGCAGTGTGACTGCATTAAAAAAAAAAGCAAACTCGAGTAATATTTGCGTATTTTCATGCATGTAGTATTAACCAGCTTGTTAACTTTAAAGCTGGTAAAAGCTTAAGTCCCAAATGCTAATTATACATGTACTAACAGACTCAAGCTCGTGTATTGTCTATCATCTGCGTGGAATCATTGTTTAACCTTGCCTAACGTAGCCTAAACCATAATGATGCAGCTTTTTATTTGATATCCACCCCATTTGTAAATTTACCCCCACCTTTAAAGGTAGTATATATACTTTTGCTAAATGTCAAAGACCAGTATCTTTACTTGGTGTATCCCAACATATACATAACAACAAACTTGTGAAAGTTTAAGCTCGATCGGTCATTGCAATCACCAGAAAAAAGTGGGGAAAAACCTGAAGTGTTTTCACTGTTTTCAAACATCGAGTTTTTGACTCATGAGATCAAAACTAATTGTTTTACTCATTTCTCAAAAACTATAGCATTTAAAGCAAAAATATTTCAAAGGGAGTTTCCCATCATAACCATCTTTATACCACGTAAGTTATGTGTGAATCTGTGATCATTTATATTTTTACTCTAACCAATAATAAAAGGGAGGGTATACCTTTAGTAATTACTCCCAAAACTAGAGAGGTTTCGCAAGCGTACGGATACAGATACAGATACAGATACGATAACCGTATCCGTTCACGTTGGATGCGTGTCAGATTTTGTTTCGCAATCATACAGTAATGTGTCAGGCCTAGGCCAAAGTATAGACACACGTTGGCATAGGTTTTGCGAGCAAAACAAATCCAAAAACATTTTATGTATGTTCTTTTTATATTGGATAATTTGTTTGAATAATAATTGTGTTTAACTGTTCGTTTTCGGACCCACACGTTAAACGCGTGCAAAGAAAGTTTCAAGCAAGCACGGCAAAATAGAGACCCTGTTTATACTGCATTTCCCCCCATATTTTGCTTACAATGATTAACACATTTTTTCTAAATCATGAATGAGACCTTTAAAAGCGATACTGGGGAAAATGTTGTTAATCTAGGGCAAGAATGCAACTAAAATCAGCAAAACGGTATCCGTTTTTTAACGTACGTGTATGAGCTCCCGTATCCGTTGTTAACGTCCATGCAAAACACGGAAGTCACGGTTACGCGTCACGTGAACACACAAAGTGTTGACGTATCCCTATCCGTATGTGTATCCGCCTTGCGAAACCTCTCTAAAAAAATTACTTGATAAAGAGCACTGGAGAGTTAAAATCCCATCCAACTTTCCTGGTCAGCTCGACCTAAAAATGGGTCAGGCCCCCACTGGGACCCGGAACCCGGGTCTATTCTGACCCGGGAGTTTGTAGACTGCGTAGAGAACCAAGACTAAAGTATGAGAGGTGTTTGCACTGGGGAAAAGATTTTATCCGACTCAAAATTCTGTGTTGTACAATGACAGTACGGGTGTGTAATATTGTGCCTGGGGGGTCTCGCTGGATAAGGGGGTACTCTTTAGAAATTGTTTACGCCATTTTTATCGATAAATCTTATTTCAGGCCGCGCCGCGTGGACATTCTTGAACCCTGATATTCGCTTCTTCGGCAAGGTTCACTGCTCTGCTGGTCAAGGGCTCTGTGTATTGGGGAAATATTCCTTTATTGGTTTCAAAATGAGTGGATCGTCTTTTACGAAGTGGTTTGTTATAAGAGTCCAAATATGTTCGTGGTGTTTTCTTTGAAAACTAGCGTTTTTGTAGGAATGTAAATACTTCAATCCGCCCAAAACCCGTGGCATGTTGCGTGCCTGCAGTAAAACACTGCAGTGACACTATAAAAGCGAACTCAAAATGGCGTACATAAATTCATTGTTGCTTGTCACTTTGTCAGTAATTGAATTGTGTTTAAAATTTGTGATAGTAAAAAAGAATAGATCTTTTACTACAGCTTCAACTTATCGAACAACAGTTTTAAGAATTCGATTTCTAACTTGGAAGAGGGATAAAATCCAGGAGCTTCTTGCGAAAATAAAGCATAATTTGTGCTGACCAGTATCGAGAGGTAATGAATCCGCAGACGACATACCTGGCACCGATTTTGCCATTGCATCATGCGTACTGATTTGTTGATGGTAAACGACAATCAAAATGGATTTGCAGGCGACAATGTTACGGGGCGGGTGCAGTAAATACTGTGATCATTAAAGGCATCGTATGCGTTTGGTAATGACTCTGAAAATATATGGCAATGAAAACTTACTTGGTAAGAAGAACAGCAGCTTTGGATAGTATAATGCATTTTTAGAGCCTTTTCACTTCGAAGAACTGCGGTTATGGAAAAATATACCACTTTTTATCCCAAAAATATTTTGAATATTGAGAAGCGTACGGTAACGTTTCTCAGAGTGTGTATTCCAATGCAGATTATTCATCGTGCGTGGACATAACCGCTCCAGATTTTCGGCAATATCTCAAAAACACTACCACCTTTTGAAATGAAATTTTCACAGGTTAGTTTTATGGTACATATCTACAACTATATAGGATTGAAACAAACAATAGGCTCCAATTACCAAAGTACGTGTGCGATGCCTTTAAACACCAGCCAAATTGATTTAGTTCTTCGGATGAGGTTAAATCTGAGAACCCCGCATGAAGCCCCCTAGTGCATCGCCTTCTCGGTCATTGGAATGAATGTGTTGGCCTCGTATGTAAATTTTAATGTTCCATGTGCAGTGACGTAACTAGAGGGGGTGGTAGGGGTCAATAGCCCCTCCCCTTCAGAATCTTACCACCCCCCATGAGATCGGAACAAAATGTACAAATGAATGGTTTGATACATTAAATAGCCCCCTAAAATATGTCTTTGCACCAGCTTGCCCCGCCCCTTTCAAGAGCAGTTGTATTTATTTTCAAGAGCGGTTATGTTTATTTTCAAGAGCGGTTTAGTCCAAGCTCCAGAATGCAAAAATCGTTTTAATTAAGATTTACCCTACACCATCTGCTCCCCTTATTTTTTTACTTTTTTATGATGGGTATATTTATTGTGAATAAGAATCGGGATGGTGTATACAATTTTTCCTCGGCGAAAGCGTTCATTTTTGACAAAATTCGACAGAAAATCCAACGTAAATGATGCCAAAAAGAAGTTGTCTGGTACCCAGTGTCAATAGTGTACGAAATGTTAAGTGCAGTAATTGGAGACCTGTCTACGCAAGGCACACACAGCGCGATCCGATACATTAGCCTTTAGTCAAGGCGCACGCGGCAGCCCCAGATGTCACGCACGGAAAAGACCAGTGCTTCGCCGCTCGCGCTGGTCTTTTTCGTGCGTGACATCTGGGGTGCCGCGTGCGCCTTGACTAAAGGCTAATGTACACGTCAATGCCATCACACATAAATGCATGGCGGGCTGTCGAGCGTGTCGCATAGCATGCAGACGATCAGAAAAAAGGTTTTTGTTTTTGAGTAGCTAACGTTGTATGTCATTTGTTTTATCTAAATGTGTGAGGTCTTATTACTCTTCAAGAAAATATATTTGTTTTAATGCAAATGTCATGAGGGAAAGTTCAACGATGCGAACATTGTTTCATGTAATTGTAGCCTGTTGCCTGTGGTAGTGGACTGGAAGTGTAGGCTAGGGGCATGGTTACGGTAGCTGTTGGCTAACACGAACGTTAACATAGCATGGGCCTTACACGTGTACATCCGGTGGTATTTTTATGTTTCCGTACGTTCCTCGTTCGCCGTCGGCGTATAACTGTGCATCGGTGTGCCGTACATATCGCCCGTTTGATGCCAGATGTTTTATTTTGTGTTCAACTCTTTACAAATGGGTTATCCACCGACGGGGGAATCCCTGGCCATTTAAAAAGAAAACTATTATTTTCTTCCATATTCCATACTATTGGGTCAATTTGCCTCTGGGGGAACCCCCAGCAAATTGCTGTTATTTATTAAATTGAGTTAAACACCTATACTGTTTATAATTTTGCCAAGTTTTTCAAACGGCTGTAAACTAACTATTTGTTGTCGTTCAGTCATGGTGTACGAGATAGATGAGATAGTACAATGGCTGAAACATTCAAGCTTTTCTTGTGAGAAAAAAATTCAAGGCACAAACAGACTTTAAGAAATGCATTATCTGCCAATCAGTAACCAATGAAAGACTCAACAATGTGACTGATGCCAGTTTAGAAACATTACCGTATCTTCTGTTAGAAATGCACGACGTGACTTTACTTCTCATCGTCTCAGAAGTCAAATTCAATCAAACGAATAATTTTTTTTTTAAATCCGAAATTGCATCGCCCATGTCGTGCAAAATGGACCAGCAAGACTAACATCCTTCATTTGGATGCCAGCAGTTCCACACCATCTAAATGTATGACAACTAGGCAATCAGTGCCACATTTTGACATAAAACAAATGTTTGTGATATGAGAAAGGATGACTGTTAAAATGAAACACGAAAAGCTGAGAACAATAGCAAGCACTTCAGTACAGGATATGTTATATACACAAACTTTTGCTTCAAATGACCAACGCCTACGTGGTGATGTAAAACACAATTGATATGATCGCAGCAAAAGCAAGATATCACAAGCACTGCTATAACATTCTAAGACTGCACCGAGTCTACAGGGAACATCAGGATCCATACGATAAATCATTCAGTGCCTTACTGTGTGATGTTACCGAACCACTTCAAACTGGCAAGGTTTTCTTTTCTTCCACTTTGAGACAGATGTATCAAACCCATCTCTCAAGTTTTGCCTCAATGCAGAGTTAGTATAGCTCAATATCGTACATCAAGTCTTAAACAAAGACAACAGAAATACTTTGGCTCAAGTGTGCTCTTTGTACCGCGAGGAGGACAGCTATCTGAGTTGGTTTGCTCTGCTCAACTGTCTGTAGCAGAACTTGTGAAAGCTCATTATATAGCCAAATTTATACTAAAATGGGAAATTAGGATGAAATACATGACCAAAGATGTAATTTTTATCACTTTGGGGTGGAAAATGACAGCCATCTTGGATGCAAAATTTCGCGCACACTTTTTTCGTGCTAGACTCATTCCGGGAAATTGTTTTATTCAATCGGCCAATTATTTCGGAAGATAGGCCTATGGTAAAATACATTGTTTTCATGATTTTGGCAGGAAAAATGGCAGCCATTTCTTTCTGTGGCCAGTGACTGAATCAATTATTATTATTTTGTTGGGGGGTGAAGTATTTTGTCTATAGAATGCAGGTATAAAACTAATTTTTAGCTTAATTTCTTCTATATTGGGAAACGAGGATGAAAGACATGACCAAAGATGTGATTTTTATCACTTTTTGGTGAAAAAATAGCGGCCATCTTGGATTTTGCCCATAATGCAAACTATCCTGGATGCAAAGATTTTGCACACACGTTTGCCTCTTGCCAAACTTAATCTTGGCGAAGTTTTGATTAAATCGGTCAATTATTTTGAAAGATATGGTAAAATACATTGTTTTAATGATTTTGGCGGGAAAAATTGCGGCCATTTTGGATTCTAGTCAGTGTCGTAAAAATGTGAGTAATTTATTATTTTTATTGGAGAGCGGCTCTTTGTATATAGATGGCAGGTATAAAACTCAGCTTTAGCCTAATTTCTACTAGATCGGGAAATTATTATTAATGACATGGCGAAAATTATGATTTATATCACTTTTTTGAAAGAAAAATGGCAGCTATCTTGAATTTGACCAAGAATGTGAAATTTCAGGAACCCCAAATTTTGCATACACCTTTTTCTGACGACAAACACATTTTGGGCCAAATTTGGATTTAGTCGGCAATTTATTTCAGAAGTTATGGCAAAATACATGATTTTCATAATTTTGGCGGAAAAACTGGCGGCCATTTTGTATTTTGTCCAAAATATCCACTTTCGCCGGGGAAATTTTTTATACACCGTCCTGATTCTTGAACAGGAGTAGTTTCCGAATGCAAAAATTCCAAATAATTGAGGGGAGCACACCGTGTAGGGTAAACTCATTTTTTGGGACCTGGAGCTTGGACTAATGGGATACAGACAAAATGGCCACACTTTGATACAGATCTCATGGGCGGTTTGCACTTACATTTTGTTTGTACCGATCACAATGCAAGAACGATTGTTTTTATTTTAAACTTCCGTTGATACCTAAATCAAAATAAGATACGCTTTTTGTTCAACCTCCATATACACGGATCATTTGAGGCAAGCAAATTGTTCTGCACCAGATGCATTTATAGTTAAAGGGTCTGTAAAAGTTTGGTAATGACTCTGACAATTAATGGCAATACAAAATTTGAATCTGAGAAGCGTTACTGCAGTAACGTTTCTCAGATTGTGTATTCCAATGCAGATTATTCTCCCTGCATGGAAATAACCGCTCAAGATTTTCGGGAATATCTCAAAAACGCTGCCACTTTTCAATTGACATTTTCACAGGTTAGTTTTATAACTACAACTTTATATAGGATTGAAACAAACAGTGGATTCCAATTACCAAACGTATAAAATCCTTTTAGTACACGTATTAGGTGTATTGTGTATGCAATGCATTAATGGCTGCTGGCACTGTGTAGGTATAACGGAACATTCTTGCTTAGTCAGTAATCTGATACGCAGCACTTTCCTGTTGGATTTGTACGAAATCTTCCCCTTGATTCACCAATCTTGAACAAAACGTGATTTCAGTTGCCTGGGCTCATCCTTTTCGTCTAAACAAACAACCCTGAAAAGTATTTCTTCTTGTCTAAACTGGCGTCGTAGTTGTCATTGTAAAGCTCAAGGGGCTTGAGCAATGCAACATGGAAGAGTATCTTCACATTAACAAATGTAGCATTTTCCATTTTGTCAAACGGCAATTATGTGCGTTTTAAAGGGTCTGTATACGTTTGGTAATGACTCTGAAAATTAATGGCAATAAAAACTTACTTGGAAAGAAGTACAGCAGCTTTCAATAGTATAAAGCATTTTGAGAAACTTTTCACTTCGAAGTACTGCGGTTATGGAAAAAAGATATCACTTGTTATCCCCCAAAAGTTTGAATTTGAGAAGCGTTACTGTAGTAACGTTTCTCAGATATAGTGTTTTCCAATTGCAGATTATTCTTCCTGCGTGGACATAACCGCTCCAGTTTTTCGGCAATATCTCAAAAACGCTACCACCTTTTGAAATGAAATTTTCACAGGTTATAAGTTTTATGGTATAATATCTACAACTATAGGATTAAAACAAACGGTGGGTTCCAATTACCACACGTATACAATCCCTGTAATACAGCTACCGGTACTTAACGCGAAACAACGGGAATGCTATTTAAAACTGTGTATAATGTGTTTGTGTATTATTTAAATGTAATTTTGATATTTGTACACTTCTGAATTTTTCGTGGTTATCGATCAACAAATTAGGCCCCAACCTCAATGTTTTGAACAACTAGAAACACTTCTGCCGTTGACGGCGTGCGTCAAATTGGCAATACTTTGATGTTAGTTGTGGGAGGTTGCTTTGTTTTACCTCCATGCTGCAACAAAGCGGCTTTACAAAACGGAGCTCCCACATATTATGACGTAGTGATAACAGGGCTTTTCGTGAATCTTTTTTAAAAGCACCGGAGAATCGTATTTAAAATGATTGTTTTGTACACAATTAAAATTTGTTTAATTTTTTGTTAACTCAATTTCCTTATTGATTGAAAACATTTTAAATGAATTTCAGCAAAGATCACTTGTTGCCGTTTTCGTTTAAGTAGGTCTTTAAGCTCTAACTCACTGGCATGTGATTTTGTGATTTTGTCGGGACTTTTCCTTATTTCATGATTTGCAAATGACCTCACTGCGCCTTCCAGATTTTCTTGAAAGGGACAAAGTTAGGAATTAGGAATTGAGTGATTGACACCTTGTTATTATTAGTATAATTATTATTTATTTGTCATATTTAAAATCTTAAATACCTCTCTTTGTATACATTTGAGAAAGTTACCAGCACGAAGGTATTGCACGGAATCCGTTAATGATAAGTGGAAGTTAATTAAAAACTATACAAATTTGTTATTTTCGGGACCCAACGTTAAGTCACGTCCACCAGCCACGAACAAACAAGTTTGCATGTTATAGGCCTACATGTATTTTGTGCATTTGTCCGTGGCATATGCGAAATTTTTTGAAGGTAATTAAAAACTAAAAGTGAATTATTGTCAGGATCCTGACATTAACTCACGTCCATCAGTCATGTACAGACAAGTTTGCATGTTACATGTATGTCTGTCCGCAAAGGTCGTTGTACATTTTTTCGTTTAGAAACAGCACCATCTGTTAAAAAAAAAAACAGTCAAAAAAATATACAAAATTTCGGCGAAAATCGGGCAATGCAACTTTAACTTAATTCCCTTTTACCCATTGGATTTACTCCCCAGTTTTTAATTTTTTTATAGATATTTTAAATCTATAGACATTTTCACAATAAGTACAAGTTGAACAGGGGCTGTCAAGGGTATACAATAGTATCATCAAAAGATGTGTACAATCGGACCCCTGCCAACGATAAAAAATAATTATATAATAATTAAAATGGAGATAGCACACAAAATATTAAAAAATCACGCACCAGTCAAACATACAAACAAAAGCAATTCCAAAACCCGACAGAAACAAAACAGACATTAAAACACCCTTAAAAACAAACCCAGGAGGCAAGAAGAAAAAACACCTCATGAAGGAACCTAAAACCCTCCGAAAACATAAAATAGGCCTACAGTGAGTAATAATTTTTTTTTTTTTTTTTTTTTTTTTTAGAATCCCAGGGATTCTTATTTATTGTTCACTGTCTGTTCTTCATGATTTGCATACACATATTTTACAATAGCCAATACGCATTAAAATCCATTATACTGAAAAATAATTAACCTTGGCCTAATGCCAAGAAAGTGTCCCATTTCTGATAAAATTTGAAGCTAACTCCGTTTATGTAGAACATAAATTTTTCCTTCAAATAATAGTTCATCACATCTTTTTTTAAAACTTCAAGCGATGGGCATTTCCCGTTCATTTTCATTTTGTACACATGAAATCTACAGATCAACAAGATCAAATTAACCACATTACTCCTAGCATTAGTACATAGACTACCGAATAAGAAGATGTCATTGTCCATTGCAATTGAGAGATTAGTCTTCTCCTTAATCCATGAAAATACCGAGGACCAAAACGACATTGTGTGGGTACAGGAGCAGAAAAGGTGGAATAGTGTCTCTTCTTCATTATTACAAAATGTACACAGGTTAGTGTCCGTCTTATTTATTTTAACCAAAATGAATTAGTGCCCAGGATCCGATGAATTAATCTAAACTGAAACCATCTTAATTTAGTATCTACAGTACATGAAAATGAAATGCCAAAAATTAAAGACCATTTTGAAAAGTCGAAGTGAATATTCAATCTGGCGTTCCACTTATCGATAAACTTCCTTTTAACATGTTTAGAAGATACTATAACCTGATACAATCTTACAGTGAGTATTTTTGGTCGGGAAAAAAATGTGTTATTTTTGTAGTTTTAGACAAACTTGAACACATAATGTCAGACACGCAGCACGAACGTCCTCCACGGCTATACGTTTGGTAAATAGTGATCACGCATTGCAGTGTCGTGTTGTGCAGACAAAATGCATTCAACTACAGCAAGTCGACGCAGACCATTGTTTTTAACTTGTTGCAGTGTTGTTGGGCAATATCAGTTGCCAATTAAGGAGCAGATGCATTGCTTAGACAATTACAAGTTAATGTGATTTGTATAGTCAGAGTACCCTGGCCTTTACCGACGATAGTTCTCCCTCCATTAATATCAAAAGACAATTCTAATGAAACCACTGCTTTAAAGCACGGCAGCCAACACCGTATCGAAGTATCGCTCACCACCGTACCAGCGCATGCCTTTGTCATCCACCTCAAACAGCGCACGCGCAGAAGTCAAAATAAAACGTGATCCCTGTGGTGAGTGCGTACTTAGATGCTCGCGGTATCCCATTACATACGGTCGGATCTCCCTTTTTACGGAAGCGACAGTGTCTTCGGCTTATGCAGCGGGACAAGAAAGTGTAGAGGCTTTGATGTCAGAACATGTAGCTAGCCGTACTGATAGATTAGCTGATACAGTGTACGTGACGCAAAGAGCTCTCTTTCTTGCTGGAGTGGGATTGTGGCAAAACTCGCTGAACAGTGCTGTAGGCCAACCATCCCCAGGTAGGAACGAGTGATTAAGTTATATTCCTTTCCAAACCGCAGAAAAATGTTGATTTTTGTGGTGAACGTTGGCTGTAGGATAATTCAAACATTACTTCATTTTGCCTATAATTTTATTCAGTTTTGACAACTTACCGTAAGTTATAAACAGTGTATTTGTGCAAAACAAATCAGCTTGCCGAAGCTCATATCTCGTAAAATTGTGTTTGTTGATAACGAAATAGAAGTGACCGAAAGATTTTCCATTAGTAGAAGTTAAGAGAAAGAGTCGAATGGATTGGTGTGGTTCCAGTACGAGAACCGGTTGCATAATATTACTCGACGTTTCGATTAGTATGCTCTGATGGTCTTCAGAATTGGAAAAATTCTGTTGCCGATATAATTCAATACATTTTAATTTCACTTAAAGGCACTGGACACGTTTGGTAACTGTCAGAGACCAGTATTCTCACTTGGTGTATCCCAAAATATGCACAAGATAACAAGCCTGTGAAAATTTGGGCTCAATTGGTCATCGAAGTTGTAAGAAAATGATGAAAGAAAAAACACCCTTGTTTTACAAATTTGTGTGCTTTCAGATGCCTGAAAAAGGCCTGAAGTCTTTTAATACTTTAGTCAGTGACAAATTACCTCCTTCTCAAAAACTACGTTACTTCAGAGGGAGTCGTTGCTCACAGTGTTTTATACTATCAACAGCTCTCCGTTGCTCGTTACCAAGTAACTTGTTATGCTAATTGAGTAATTACAAATGTTGTCCAGTGTTTTTATTTTAACCCATTCCGGGAATGGACGCTTTGGAATTCAAACAGGAAAAAATGCTCGCGGGTTGATTTCGTTTTCTTTCGTTTAGCGGCAACATTTTTTAAAAGCGCATTTAAAGGGTGTGTACAACATTGGTAGGGTTGACAATATAAATGTTTACAGATTTGCACATAACTTAGGCTACATGGTATAAAGATGGTCATGGTGGAAAACTTCCCTTGAAATAGTTTTGCTTGAAATGCTAAAGTTTTAAGGAAATGAGTTAAACAATTGGTCTTTATCACTGGTGATAAAATTCGATGTTTGAAAACAGTGAACATATTATATAATAGGGTTTTTCACTGTTTTCTCATGACTCCGAAGACCGATTTAGCTTAATTTTCACAGGTTTGTCATTTATGTTTATGTTGGGTCACATCAAGTGTGGATACTGGTCTTTGACAATTACCATTATTGTACATTTGCTTTAAGCTACTTCTTGCACAGTTTCTAACGCCGCACATACCTTATTGAAAGCTGCATCAATTTAGAAGACACCGGAAACGTCACCAAATCGGCGCTGTTTTTACTTCAATTCACGGAACAAATGAATAGTTAGTCTCTCTTCAATTACTCTCGTCTAGACAATATTAAGGCAAATTACTTTCCGTCATTGCCGCAAATGGTACCGTAAGTTTGATATGGACCTTTACCCATTCATCTTTGCAAGGCTTGCTTTTGGCATTCAACTCTTTCTTGATTTAATATCTACCTCGGGGCTCGTATCATTCTTCCTTTCCACCAAACCAAAGTGAAGGGCAGGTTTATTTTTAAACAGATAACGACAGCAGGATCTGACTGTGATGGCTGCCCGTTGTCGTTGAACCGTAGCTTTTATACGCCATTTAGTTAACACATTATGGTGTTATATACGTTGATTGAATTGAGTCCGGGCCACGGGGCTTTTTCTTCATTTAATATAATGTCAACATTTTTTGCAAACTGCGGGAGGGCTTCCCCCCTTGTGTTTTGACGATCGGTGCATCGCGGGGATAAACACAAATCATACGGGGAAGAAATTAGGATAGCTAGCGGTGTAGGACACGCTAATGTCGTTGGGCTTGCTGGACAGTATAATATATGGGCCACTAGAGGGCCACATACTGAGATTCAAAAATGCGCATATGTTGGTGTACAAATCAAAACGGGAATTTTTGTCTTGTTTTTTTTAAAGACAGCAGGTATTTGCATGACAGATTTTGTCAAATGTTGACACTGCGTGCCGGAATACTGTTTTTGACAATCTCGTTGATTTTTCTGCAAGATAGTCGTTGTTATTGCCACACTCGCCGTATTAAGTATGCATGAAGAAGCTCAAACGACAAGAAAATCAATAAATAGTTTTGAAAGAGAAACGGTACTGATCAAATTGATGTAAAACTGTTGTTTTAAAGATATTTTTGTTTCTACATTGTCTTTAGTTCCGGTATATAGGAAACGCTTTAGTTTAGAATCAATTTCATCTCAAAGAACAGCAATGCAATTTGAGCCATTTACACATGACTGTTTGGAGAAACTCTACACTGGGCTTCGCACACTTAAAGAAAAAATGGTTGTACTATTGTAGTTGGAATTTGCTTTTAATGCGACGATGCAATGACTAATAACAGAGTCAATACAAGATCATGATTGTTTCAATAACCCCGATTCGGATTGTCTTGATCTCGAATAAAATGCAAGTCATGTGTACGCTGTTTCTGTCCAATAAATTATGATTTCTCTCGAAAAACATTTTTGTTCGCACGGTAATTGTCTCGATAACAAAATAAATTGGAATAGACAAACTTTTGAAACGGCAAATGTTGTTTTCTCACTACAGTTTTAAAGGCACTGTACACGTTTGGTAATTACTCAAAATATCTATTAGCATAAAAATTACTTGGTAACGAGCAACGGAGAGCTGTCGATAGTATAAAACATTGTTAGAAACGACTCCCTCTGAAGTAACGTAGTTTTTGAGAAAGAGGTAATTTCTCACTAAAACAATAACAACTTCTTGCAAGAAGTTTTGATTTCTATCTGAAAGCACACAAATTTGTACAACAAGGGTGTTTTTTCTTTCATCATTTTCTTGCAACTTCGATGACCAATTGAGCCCAAATTTTCACAGGCTTGTTATTTTATGCAAATGTTGGGATACACCAAGTGAGAACACTGGTCTTTGACAATTACCAAAACGTGTTCAGTGCCTTTAGGCAAAATCGCAATCCCGTTGCGGTTTCTGTTCAGTGAAAATGGTTATAGTTGTACGACCTAATAATAACTTGGCAGACATAGGTTCGTCTTACATCAAATAAAACAACATTTGTTATAATTTGCAAATAATTGTATAGTGCAATTTTGTCTCCTAGAAACGGTTTCTTTTTAAACCAGCCTGTGTCACATTCACTGGATTTGACACACTTATATAACTTGGCAGTTATTGAGTCTAGACTAGGAAACATCAGAACGAGTATTATTGGAATCATAGATTATCTCGATAGGATGATCGTGGTGCTAGTGTGTAACACGGCAAGTCATTTAACCATAATTTGCTCCCCTGCATCCAGGTGTATATTATCATGCAAAGGTTGAGAGAGTCGTGCGTTTGATTGACTCTTCTCATATCATATATTATGTAGCTGTTTGGGGTTTTGCAAGCTCCCCGGGGGAGTAAAGAAGGTTGATATATTATGTTTTTAGAATGGATAATGACTTGATGTTTTGCATCAAAAAATGAACAGTCTCGCCATAATCCACCACGGACGTAGAGTATAGATACCACAGGTAGGTATAGGCACTATTAAGCACAAGTGTATACATAAAGCGCAACGTATGCACTCGATACATAAAGCTTAAAGGGTCTGTCGTTTGGTAATGACTCTGAAAATTAATGGCAATAAAAACTTACTTGGTAATTATAAGTACAGCAGCTTTGGATATAGTATAATGCATTTTGAGAAACCTTTCACTTTGTAGTACTGCAATTACGGAAAAAAGATATCACGTTGTATCCCCCAAAAATTTGAATCTGAGAAGCGTTACTGACAGTACCGTTCTCAGAGTGTGTATTCCAATTGCAGATTATTCTTCCTGCGTGGACGTAACCGCTCCAGATTTTCGGCAATATCTCAAAAACGCTATACCACCTTTTGAACTTCAAATTTTCACAGGTTAGTTTTATGGTATATATCTACAACTATATAGGATTGAAACAAACAGTGGGTTCCAATTACCAAACGTATACAATCCCTTTATAGGTAGGGTCATCGTTTGGTAATGACCCCGAAAAAATGAGTAATTTCTTTCAAAAAGCTTACTTCCCACCTTTGATTTTGTCCTTTTGTTGTTCAAGTTCTTGTGGTCAAAACAGCCCCTTCCCTCCACCCCCCCTTATTTATTGTTTACCCTTTGCTTTTTCTGTGCGCTTTCTGGCTCTCTCTTTCATGTATTTCCACTTGACTGATTCTGCTCACTTATATACCTGTTTATGTGTGTTGTGTTGTGTTGTCATTTAGCCTTCGAGAAAGACTCTTCTATGGTCGAAACGTCAGGCCATTAACTATTTTTTGCAGAAAGCTTACTTGTTATAAAGATGGTCGTAAGCATCCTGCGAAATTATTTCGTCTGAAATGTCCCCAATAGAAATAATTCAAAATATTTGAATCTTGGAAACAATCATGCACGATTCGTTTCTCAGATTACTGGGTTGGTGTCCGTTCGCGAATGCTGCGGCCAGAGATACGGTTGGTACCCGCCGCACCTGGCTAAACTTGTATGGATTCTACATTCGTTTGAAAATACCGTGACAGTTTGTTTTGGTGGCTGTTTTCTCAACAAGTATAGACACTGTATTCAGCTGAAACTTTCACAGGCGACTTTTATTATATTTTTCTGATAATTTTGCCAACAGATCAGCATTACGTTGACAAAAACCAAACAATGACCCTACCTTTAATGTCTAGTTACTCATCATAGTTTAAACAAATCAGAAGGCAACGAGAAAAAAATAATTATTGCTGTTTCCCATCCTGTCCAATATGCCATCCTGTCCAACATGCCATCGTGCCCAATATGCTTCCTTTTGCCATCACAGGACGTTTTCGCCCTTTTTCAACCGATTTATTACTCTCTTAAAATGTTAGATTGAAATTCATTCTAATCAATTGAAACTAGCGACAACTTCAGATGATTTTCTCCCTAGTTTCAATCTATTAGAGTGAATTTCGGTCTAAAACTTTAAGAGAGATAGTCTTCAAATTGTTTGCTTAGAAATAATTGTCAATTCTTGGAACGCGTGTTCCCTCCTTCCTGCACAGAGCGTATATTGATTCATCAAAGCATTTTTGTTTCTTCTCCAAATTAAAAACAATTGGTTTTTGTTGGAGATTATACATCATGATGAAACCAATCAATTATAAGGATTCGGGATTAAGTATACGCAGCCAGCAGCACTCGTTTGCATTTAAAGCACATGTATAACATTGGTAATTGTTTAATACCATATATCCGCACTTTATGTGACCCAACATATACATGAAATAACAAACCTGTGAAATGTTAAGCTCAATCGGTCTTCAGAGTCATGACAAAACAGTGAAAACCCCCATTATGTTTCTACTGTTTTCAAACATGGGGTTTTGGACACTCGGGATAAAAGCTAATTGCTTTACTCATTTCCTAAAAAACTGTAGCATTTCAAGCAAAACTATTTCAAGGGAAGTTTTCCACCATGACCATCTTTATACCATGTAAGTTATGTGCAAATCTAGGAACATTTATATTTTCAATCTTACTAATGTTGTACACACCCTTTAAATTTATAAAAGTTTTAAAAATGCAGTTGCCAATTTGAAAGAATTAGAGTGTAATCTAATGCGAGTTCATCAATAGGATCACCAATAGGAAGGATCTATATATACGCATTACTTATACATCGCGTTGCACTTTTGTTGTACATCATTAATGTAATGCATAGGTTCAGAGTACCGTATGATGAGAGAATAATACCTGATTAGTTATTTACACAAATTAGCTGAATGGATTTTAATCTAAAAGGCTTTTTTTTATGAGACCACAGAAACAAAACATTGTCTTCGCTCAACCCTTTGAAGCCCCGACCCCATTTGTATTTTGGCCTTTTCAGCTGATTTATTTTGTTATCTATAGGTTGGAAAAGATGTTTGAAGAAAGGTTATTCATGATGGCAAAAACAAGAACAGTTCTTCAAATATTTACTTAGGCTACACTGCATTTTAGTTTTTTGAAAATGTTTACAGAAAATGTCATCTATAGGAGCTAAATGGGTTTAACAAAACAATTAAAACATCATACCACACAAAGCCTCTGTTTTATAGTGATTGTGATGATTTCTTTATTCTTTATTTCATATTTTGCCATGTCAAAAAAAGGACGCTCAACATGTTATGTTTTATGTGGCCTAATAATAATACCAATTGCCAGAATATGAAGATATAACCCCTCACTACACAGTACATCAATTTGTTCCCCAATGTTTGGACATGATTGCGGCAGCCCCTATGGCGCCAATAAATAAATAAATAAAATCCCCCTCCCCCCAGAAAAACATAAATAAATAAAGAAATAAAGGACGTCCACGGTTTTCAAAATACATGCATCTTGTTAAGAGTAATAATAAGTATAACATAAATAATAAAATAACATATATTAAGCGTCATTATATCGAAACATTTGTACTCGTAGGAGCAGTAAAATAAAACGTTGAAAACCAATCTAAGTACTAACGTTCAAAAGTCAAAAAAACAAGCTACATGTACACACTGAAACAGTTTTTAAAAAAAACACACAAACAAAAACAAGTGTCAAAACACGAGAGCACATGTAATCCACAATCAAAAGGTAGAACAAATAAAAACTAAGTGGTGGTAAAATTGCATCGGGGGACAGAGACTGTTACCCGTGTTTCCACCTCTAAACGTTAGTCACCGTGGCCAAGTGGTTGGACTGCAGGACATAGCAATCACAAGGTTGTGGGTTCGAATCCTACCAAGCTAACCGCTGATTTCACAATGACTAGACGTTATACCAATGTTTGCACGAGAGATATTGGCTGTTGCCAGCTTGGCGATTCTATACCCATATGGAAGCTGTGCCGAGTTCCCTTTCTGGGAAGATCATCTATACAAACAAAACAAACAAACAAACAAACAACAGTCAGGAGTTCAACTTCCGTAAGTCCCACTTGTTCCATGGCCGTGGCGCAACACTACAGACATCTTTTAATCCACAGCTGTAGAAAAACTCATCCATACCCAAGGCCCTCCCCTTGTCCTGGCAAACGTGACCCATAGCGTGTCCTATTGTGGTACAAATCATAGATGGAATAATTTGAATGGTTCACTAAATGTTCCTTTTTCTCCGTCGCAATGGATATGCATGTCATTAGGTACCATTGCCTACAAGCTCTACTTCTATATCCTCTCCGTAGTGAACATTTGTTTGCGTCTAGTTCTTGAAATCTATACTGTAAAGATGTATTTTTTGTATCGTTCTCTTTTGATTGATATTGTCATTTTGTATGTTGATACAGTGGAAATTAAACGAAACTTGAACCATTGCCTGTGGTCCTTGGTTTTGGATGCCTTTCTTGTAGACACACAGTTTTTGTTTCGGTTTTCTAAATCGGTATGTTATCACTTAAAAGGCTGTGAAAATCTTGCAAAATCCGTACATCCGCTGCTGCCATCGTTCGTTTTGCTGCACGTTCGCCCTGTTACTTGATAAGGTCTTTGCATCCTTCATCAGGCTCGTCAAGCGGAAATCCCGACCGTGAGTGGCTTGTGAAATACCTTCTAGTCGTTCAGGAAGTCCTATTAGACGTAAAACATGTCAAAATTGGAAATTGCATCCGAGGGGGAAAGTGATTGCCTTTGAGTACCAATCAATATAAGATCTCTCCTCGATGGTCTACGAGCTCAAGAGACCGGAGACACGTCTAGACGGGTCAAGCGGTCAGACATTGTAGTCTTTGTTACGTTTCCCGCTAAAAGACACAACACTCAAAGAAATGAAAAGCGCTGCTGCTGAGGCAATGACGGGGGAACTGAAGCGTTACGATTGTTATTGTTTTCTGACAAAATGCTTGGGGGTTTCCTCGATACATGTACCGATAATACATATATGATCTTAATTGATCATAGATACCTGGTGGCCTGTTAAAACCAAACTCTAAGCCAGTGATTTAAGAAAACCCACACTGAAGTGAGGGTTAGATATAAGTGCACTTACCTACACCATCGAGTGTTTCCGTTCTTTATCTACTCGAAAAAGGCAACTTAAAGGTATCGTACACGTTTGGTAATGACCCAAAACAAATATTAGCATAAAAACTTACTTGGTAAAAGCAACGGAGAGCTGTATAAAACATTGTAGGAAACGACTCCCTCTGAAGTAACGTAGTTTTTGAGAAAAGTAATTTCTCACTAAAATAATAAAAACTTCTTGCAAGAAGTTTTTATTCCTATCTGAAAGCACACAAATTTGTACAACAAGGGTGTTTTTTCTTTCATCATTTTCTTGCAACTTAGATGACCAATTGAGCCCAAATTTTCACAGGCTTGTTATTTACACCAAGTGAGAACACTGGTCTTTGACAATTTCCAAACGTGTTCAGTGCCTTTAATAGCGTGCCTGTTATGAGTGGATACTAAAACTGTCTTGACTCATCTGAAGGCTTTAGTAATTTTTAGTCAACGTTTATACATCAATGTGTAGTATCTGTATACAAACTGCTCCACTGATTTTGTATCAGAAAAACTAGAATTCGACTTGGTCTCTCGTCACGGGGCGGGTAAACCGCTGTGCAACCTCGTCCCCAAGGTGTGTCGAGCAGTACGAGGTTGACCGCTCTCTCACCCTGGTAATGGATCATTTGCATATCCAAAATTTTTGGATACGTATGCAAATTAGAATAGTCTGGCTGTGAACATGGTGAATAACGAATGAGTACCAAATAACATGTTTACGTTAGTCTTGTGTACACCAGTCATTGTCCAATCAGGGTCCAAGTAAGAAGTTTCCCTCCCAGGGTTTACTATTGTAAACATGGTTGAAAAATAAAGTAAACCATGGGGACGAGGTTGACCGCTATGGCGATTGGGACATCTGCTCCATAGAATGCGAAATGTCGTGTGTTCGAATCCCACCAGTACATGTTTTTGATGCCGCAGGACTCTAGAGTAAAAACTACGGATGGAACATTGCCTTTAAGGAGTGACATCAAAGGACACATTCAAAGGCGATCTGACCTATGACGTCACTCCTAATTTCAAAATTATGCAAATTAAGATGCATGCGCTTTGGATTCACCGTGAGGTCATCTGTCGCGTTATCTATGCAGATGCATCGTTCATCAGTGCAGGGCAGAAACTGTCAACATTATTGTTTCAATAAATATATTCACAATATTTTGTGTGTACTTGAAGGAAATATTTTTTAACATTTACATTTATAATTTGAATTTGAAATTCAGTTTTAAACTGTCCGTATACCATATTTCTTGGCCATACCACAGTCGAAATTGAATTTTCTAGATGACATGAAATATCGCCGCTATTTTCTGCTACCATCGTCAACGTTAAGAATGTGTTGTTTGGGAAACTGCCTCACAGTCATTTCAATCTGACAGCGAACTTTTCAGCTCCTAAGATGCGTTTCTGTCATGACAGATATGAACCATATAAGCACATTGCCCGGCCTACATATTACGTTAAGAGGGTTTTTTGTACTGGCGAATGTCTTAATGGCTTGTATCCGTCCGATGAAACGCCTAAAAGAATTTGTTGGGGTTTTTTATGGGGAGGTTTTATTTTATGCCCTTACAGCCACACAATGGCACGGATAATCATCAGCTGGGAGACTTATTTATTAATGGCAAATACTGAAGTGATGTCCAACGGGGGTGTCCACTCTAAAAACAATCTCCCGATTCAGAATTGGCATGGAGTCCGGGTCCCGTGGGGCCTGACCACATTCTGGGTCAGTCTTACCCGGAATCTGTGGAAAAATCACCCATAAAGGGGTCAAACTGACGTAGAATCAGAGTGAAGATTTCTCTCTTTTTTTTAAAACCAGTTTCCGGGTCGGCCTGACCCAAAAATTGGTCACCCCCCCCCCCCCGACCTAGAATCCGAGTCACAGGCCTGGAATTCCATCTTTGAGAGGGCAAGGCCATTTTCATTTTGCAAAGGGCACTTCCATTGGAAAATCTTAAAGTCTATGGGAAACTTCTGAAGGGGCACCAAGGCCAAGACGAGGGGCAACAGAGGCCATGGCCTCCGTTTAATTCCAGGCCTGGAGTCAATTCTGACACGGGAGTTTTTAGAGTGTATCTGGGATTGACTCAAGGTTCCATGACCTACACTGCAAAAACTGGGGTGTTAAAACTTTCACCAAATTGTCACATATAGATACCGAAAAAGAATCAAAATTTACACCATTAGGGTGTTACAATAACACTAATTTCAACCAAAACAGTTTTTCATTTTCTGTTATTTTAACACCATTTAATGTTAATTTTGACTCTCTCTTCGGTATATGTGACAACACCCGGCATGGTGTCAATTTTAACACCCAAGTTTTTGCAGTGTAGAATGTGCTGTTAGTTTAGCATTGATATATCATTTTCCAGTCTCTTCCTTAGTCTACCCTGTCTATATTTCCCAGTTACTGTTTCAAGTAGGATGCGTTTTGACAGTCTGCTGTTTTCCATTCTCACAATGTGGCCAAACCAGGCAAGTTGGGTCTTGTAGATGCGCGAGGTGATTAACTCTTGAGGGTGCATCATCACGTTGGACAAACATCCAATATTCTCAGACAAACATCGTAATGGCTGAAATCATTCGATGTCGGCCTACGGCACAACCGTGTATTGTACCAGGGGGATATTTCTTCCCGAGATACTTCTGGCATCCCCCATGGGAACGGCCGTCGCCCACTTCATATGCAACCTCTCCATTAGTGACATCTCACGACACGATTCATCAAACGCATGCTCCCTATTTACTAGTGTTTTATACAACCCCACTCACCCCGCCCCCGATGATAGCCTCTCATGCAATCTGACATATCAACGCAATTGGCCACTGGAGCGAGTCTAATTCAAGAAGCTCAAATCCAAAGTGACTCTAGTGACCGATTCATCAAACTGCCCCCTATTTACTAATGTTTTATACAACCCCACTTACCCTCCACACCCACCCCCGAGGTAGCCTCTCATGCAATCTGACATATCAATGCAATTGGCCACTGGAGCGAGTCTAATTCAAGAAGCTCAAATCCAAAGTGACTGTAGTGACCGATTCATCAAACTGCCCCCTATTTACTAATGTTTTATACAACCCCACTTATCCCCCCCATCCCCGATGTAGCCTCTCATGCAATCTGACATATCAACGCAATTGGCCACTGGAGCGAGTCTAATTCAAGAAGCTCAAATCCAAAGTGACATGAGTGACATCTTACGTCACGATTCATCAAACTGCCCCCTATTTACTAATGTTATATACAACCCCACTTACCCCCCACACCCACCCCCGATGTAGCCTCCCATGCAATCTGACATATCAACGCAATTGGCCACTGGAGCGAGTCTAATTCAAGAAGCTCAAATCTAAAGTGACATTAGTGACATCTTTCGTCACGATTCATCAAACTGCCCCCTATTTACTAATATTTTATACAACCCCACTTATCCCCCAACCCCCGAGGCCTCCCATGCAATCTGACATATCAACGCAATTGGCCACTGGAGTGAGTCTTATCCACAAGAAGCTAAAATCCAAACTGACATTAGTGACCTCATGTCACGATTCATCAAACTGCCCCTATTTACTAATGTTTTATACAACTCCACTTATCCCCACCCCCAAGGTAGCCTCCCATGCAATCTGACATATCAACGCAATTGGTCACGGGAGCGAGTCTAATTCAAGAAGCTCAAATCCAAAATAAGTCTTGCTCCAAAAAAACACACACAATCTTCCACTAGTTAAACGTTGAAGGGTTTTAGCTTCCATTCATCTACCTACAAATATTATCAATGGAGGTAACGGCTCTTCTCGGAGCCGACGCTCCTCCCCAAAAAGATTTCCACCTGATTGTACCCTCAAGTACTAGAACTAGTACTCAAGTACTAGTAATAGTTTACTTTCTTACCTGATCATGTGTTCCCTTGTGTTTCATATTAATAACTAATTCAATTGTTGTAGGTTTTCCAAGTCGTTTTGGCAAATACGCGGCCTACTCAAACGCCAATTTAAAGGCCCTGTACACATTTGGAAATTGTCAAAGACCAGTGTTCTCACTTAGGGTATCCCAACATATGCATTCAGTAACAAGCCTGTGAAAATTTGGGCTCAATTGGTCATCGAAGTTGCAAGAAAATGATGAAAGAAAAACACCCTTGTTGTACAATTGTGTGCTTTCAGATAGGAATAAAAACTTCTTGCAAGAAGATTTTATTATTTTAGTGAGAAATTACCTCTTTCTCAAAAACTACGTTACTTCAGAGGGAGTCGTTTCTCACAATGTTTTATACTATCAACAGCTCTCCGTTGCTTGTTACCAAGTAAGTTTTTATCCTAATATTTGTTTCGTGTACGATACCTTGAACACCCTATGTTGTAAATGTTGATTCTTATTTGGTATCTATATGTGCCAACACCCATAAATAAATAAATAAACTAGACTTATCTTGTTTGTAAATTACAAACAAACGATGTTCGGTTTGTTTTTATAATTTGGTTTTAACCCTTTCCCGACCTGTTTGAAGCATTGTATACTCAGTACTTTTTAGTGTTTTATAAACAAAATGAAAAACAAACATAAATTAAAAACAATTAAACGGAAGTAATATCACAGGGGGTCGTGTGTAAGATTTTAAAAGTACTCCAGGGTCCTTCACACAGTCCAAAGATCTTGTGTTTAGCAATTATGGTTCTCCAGATATGATTTTTCTTAATATTAAACATTGATTTAATGTAATAACATCATCGATGATGTCACCATCCCGAAAACCTATATTTGAAGTTTGTGAAGTTTCAAGTTTATATGTGCTTGTGAAGTGTAAGTTTGTGAAGTTTCAAGTTTATATGTGCTTGTGAAGTGTACTTTTGTTAGCGGAAAAGCGACGGGGAGAAAAAGAAGAATAAGTATTTAAAAAAAAGAAAACAAAATTAAATGTCAAATTTCATCTTTCGGTTTGAACCGGAAGTCCAGTTAAAATGGGGCTACACTCTGTGTAGCGCTTGTGGAGTTGTAAAAACTCAATACCCAAGGATTTTATAACTGAACAAAGTTTAAAAATCGGTTGTGTAGTTCTTGAGATATAGTGTCACTTCCGGTTGACCCGGAAGTAAAGGTCAACATGGGGTCACGGTACCCAAGGCTAATCTCCAATGCCCAATGAGTCTATAACTGAAAATAGCTGAAAATCGGTTGAGTAGTTCTTGAGATATGGTGTCACTTCCGGTTGACCCGGAAGTAAAGGTCAACATGGGGTCTCGGTTACCCAAAGCTAATCTCCAATGCCCAAGGAGTCTATAACTGAAAACAGTTTGAAAATCGGTGTGTAGTTCTTGAGATATGGTCCCTGTTCCGGTTGACCCGGAAGTAAAGGTCAACTTGGGGTCACGGTTACCCAAGGCTAATCTCCAATGCCCAAGGAGTCTATAACTTAAAAAAAGTTTGAAATCGGTTGTGTAGTTCTTGAGATATGGTCTCACTTCCGGTTGACCCGGATGTAAAGGTCAATGTGGGGTCACGGTTACCCAAGGCTAATCTCAAATGTCCAAGGATTTTATAACTGAAAAAAGTTTGAAAATCGGTAGTGTAGTTCTTGAATTATGAATTTTTCAAAAATCTGACATTTGATTGTTAGCGAGGTTTGCACGGACGGCTGTTTTAGAGACTACCAAAGCGTATTGTCAAAATCAGGTTGCGCGAACCTTGAAAAGAGACTAGACTACAAGCATGTTAGAAGGACTTTGAACCTTGCGGTTGCTTCAATGGAGCAAGCAGCCGCTCACCGTCTAACTGGTTTAGATCGCGTATTGTGTGTGTTTTCAATGCAGTTTATTCCCGCGGTTTGACAGCGGGTCAATGTATACCCGATTTCAACCATAAGTGAAGGTCAAAAAGGTAACATTTCTGTGGAAAAGTTTGAGAAGGCTTAAAAATCTACAACATGATGTAAAAATTGTGAGTAATGTGTATGTAAAAAGTACGAGTATTCCTTAAAGTTTGAATTGTGAAGTTTTCAACTTCCGGTTTGAACAGGAAGACAAAGTCAAACGGTATAAGACTCTGTGTAGTATTTGCTACATTTGTCAAGACCTCTCCGATGATGTATAGATTGTTGTAATAGCTTATGTACTTCTTGAGTTAAGAATTTTTAAATGATTAAACTTCGATTTACTGTACTTCAACACTTGATGACGTCATCATGACGTCACAACTACTTGATTGAGGTTTTATCAGGTTCCTTACATGGTGTAAATTTGAAGTTGATCTGATAAACAGAAGTTAATGTTTTTGCCGGGAAAGTGTTTTTTTGAAGAATTACACCAAGGCAAACTTTGACCTTTCGTTACGACCGGAAGTAAAGGTCATGTGAATTTGACGTCAACTTTTCAAATGTTGCCCGTGTCTTGATCTATCATATGCTTAAATATAAATACTGTAGCTGTAATATTCGGGGACATACAGGCATTCGCATATGGTCACTGTTTTACCTTAAATGGCTTGTAATTTGACACCTGATGACGTCATCATGACGTAACTAAAGCGGTTTCATCTCCTAATGTATGTCTAACTATATGTGAAGTTTCAAGTTCATATGATCTTGGAAAGGGTGCTTTTGTTAGCGGACAAGGGACGCTGAGAAGAAGAAGAAGAAGAAGTATTAAGAAAAAAAAACAAAACAAAAAACGAACAAAAACAAGAGGTGTTCCGGGCTGTATGCCCGAACACCTAATAACAAGTTCTTACATAGCGCATTTTACAATAAACGTGTCAATGCGCTTTACATTAGTGCCCTGGTCATTGGGCCAATAACATTCCTTTTAATCTTTCTCAGCTCCCTGAGGAGTATACAGCCCCGAGCTGCCGTGTGGCGCTCCGAAGGCTTTTTCAAACACAATATCAACCTCTACCCTCGCAGGTACCTTCTCCTTCTCCTTCAAGTAATTCAAGTGTTGTCCCCATTTGTCATTTATGTCACCTTCAATTGTATCAACATATTATAATTTTATTATCTACCGTTTGGGTCTTCGTTTCACGTGATTATGTCACGCTAAATTGTATATCATTACATCTGTTTTTATTTTATCTATTTTGTTCTCCTTGATTGCTATTTAATAGCTATATTGTTGGACTGATGTGTAATTGTTTGGTTTATGTTGTTGTTGAATAAATGAAGCTGTATAGCTTCAATGCAAGAGAAAAAAAAAGAAAAAAAAATACATAAAACATGAAGTTTGGTTCAAGAAAAAAAAAACCAAACAAACAAACAAACAAACAATTTATGTGAACAAAGGAGCAAGGAAGCAAACTTAACAAACAAAAGAAAATACAAAATGAACAGAAATACACAGAACCTCGGGGGCCAGTACAAGAAGTAAAGCGATTTAAATCAGTTAACTCAAAGTAAAGCGATTTTGGAGAGATTGCTGTCCGTGGTCAGTACAGAAGGGAAATAATTTGGATGGGGTGACTGATTGAAGCATTTAAGAACAACCAGGCTGACTACCTTAAAAACAGACACTTTTGGCACCAAGAGTTCTTCTGCAAAATGTTCGCAGAAATATAGAAGCCACAAAGGGTAACAATTTCATGGTTATAGCAAACGATTAGGTTTTCATTTCAAAAATATGGCCGTAAGTTGTCAAGCTTTTGCATTTTAAACAGTTTACATGCAGGCCAATACAAACGTGGGCTTTAACGTCCAATTTTCACCAGAAATTAAGGTCAAACTGGTATTTTGTATTTGCAAACAATCGAGCGGGCTCAGTGAAGTACAACCTGATGTAAACATGACTAAACTATTTAAGTTGATCTTGAGATATAATGTTTTGAAATTTTCAACTTCCGGTTTGAACCGGTTTGATTCCAATGTGTTGTTCAGGAGTTATGCTGTTTTTCAAATATTAAACTTTGATTTAATGTATTTCAATAAATGATGACGTGATTATGGCGTTAATCTAGTGATGTCTCAGTCCTGGGTGTCTTCTACAAGTAAGGATCTAGCTGTATGTGAAGTTTGAGTGTTGTGTGAGCTTAAGAAGTGTGCATTTTTTTGTTGCGAACATTCGCGGGGGAAAAGAAGAAGAAGAAGAAGAAGTATGACCAAAACCCCCGTACAAAAGCAAAAGGTGTTCCGGGCTAATTGCCCGAACACCTAACTAGCAATCGAAGAAAACGGAGTCTCCCAACGCGTTTTAAAGCACCACTATTCTTCAGAACGTCAAAGTGTGTTCAGCTTAATAATTATAAACTTGCTTTTGGATGGACAAATTCAGTGAGAATTTTGTGTTATGTTTAAACGCACAGGAATGTGAATTTGTTCCCATGCTACGTGACTATTAAAGACTAATCACTGGGGTTAGAGTGTCTGTCGCAGTTTGAGGGTTAATAGTATTGCTGATACTACCATGAAGAATCCATCAATCTTGACAAATCAACTCCTTCCTATACCATAAAAAAAAATTTAAAAAAATAATTAATAAATAAATAAATAAATAAATAAATAACAAGTTCTTACATAGCGCATTTTACAATAAACGTGTCAATGCGCTTTACATTAGTGCCCTGGTCATTGGGCCAATAACATTCCTTTTAATCTTTCTCAGCTCCCTGAGGAGTATACAGCCCCGAGCTGCCGTGTGGCGCTCCGAAGGCTTTTTCAAACACAATATCAACCTCTACCCTCGCAGGTACCCATTTATACCCCTGGGTGAAGAGAAACAATTATAGTTAAGTGTCTTGCTCAAGGACACAAGTGTCATGACCGGGATTCGAACCCACACCCTGATGACTTAACCACCAGAACTTGAATTCGATGCTCTTAACCGCTCGGCCACAACACCCATGGTGTCATCTTTAAAACCCTGGTTTTTGCAGTGTACATCAGGTGCTATGGACTAGCTTACAATGAGCTTTATGGAGTATTCCATTGGAATAGATGCTCTTTTCTGAGAAAAACAGGAAGACAATAACCATCGACCAATAATCATTTTTACAAAAGTAACTTTTTGTTGTCGTATTTTTCAGAGTTGTGATCAACTTATTGTGCCACAAGATGCTGTTAATACACTCATTAAGTATACACCCCCGGGTCAGAATTGACCCGGATTCCAGGTTTCAGGGTACCTGACCCATTTTGAGTCAGGCTAAGCCCGGAAAATTCATAGCAATTCGCCCTATTTTTGACCGCTTGAGGGCGTATGTGAACCGAATTCATGTGGTGCAAAACAAGCAAACAAACTGGGGGTTTTTTCAATGTTGTTGTTATTATGTTTATGTATTTCGTCATTGATGCAAGAAAACTACATACAGGCAATTAAAATGAAATGAAACTGTAATTGTGATGCAAGACAATTCCTGATGAAAGCGCCCTCAAGCGGTCAAAAATATGGTCAATTTGGAATTCATCTCGGAATCTGCGTCAGGTTGACCCATTTCTTGGTCATTTTGACACAGATCCCGGGTCATACTGACCCAGGAATGGCTCAGACCCCACGGGACACTGACGGAATCGGTGAAGAAATATTGCTGCATGAACAAAAGTGTAGGAAAAATTACCGAAACAATTCTTCAGAAATAGTACACATGACACGGTGTTTTGACTGGTATCCCTCTTCTGATAAGAAAAACAATTGTGTGTTGCAAAAAAAGGGACAACAAATTGTCGTTTTTTAACAATAATAATAATAATACTAATAATATTAATACATTCTTTTGGAAAAACAAAGACTTAATGATGATGATTTTGTTGAATTGTTTTGTAAAAACCAGGCTTTGTGCCACATGATTGGGGAAAAAGTTGTATTTTCGTTCTAAGTCCTCTTGTTTTGTTTTGTTTTCTTTTTAGTTTTGTATATATAATGGTCTTTTAATCATTGATCTGTTATGTAGTATTGTTGTTTTTTGTTGAAAGGGTTTTGATTGAATGTAATAAAAGGAGATGTATGTCTCCATTGCAGCAAAAACAAAAAATAATAATACATTTATAGAGCGCAGAAAGTATCCAACATTAAGTATATATTCGACTGCGCTATGTACAAAAGCTCCTGATATGCTTAGATGAAATTAGATTAAATTAAACGCGGGTAAATCAAAAATATGTTGGCAAGTTTCAGCACCAGACGCATTTCCTTGAATCCAGACACTGATTATGAAAAACTCAAAAGAACTCGTATATTAGAGGGATTGTATACGTTTGGTAATTGGAGCCCACTGTTTGTTTCAATCCTATATAGTTGTAGATACATAAACGTTTTAGAGATAACGCCGAAAATCTGGAGCGGTAATGTCCACGCAAGAAGAATAATTCTGCAATTGGTATACACAATCTGAGAAACGTTACTGTCAGTAACGCTTCTCAGAATCAAATTTTTGGGGGATAAAAAGTGATATCTTTTTCCATAACCGCAGTACTTCTAAAAGTGAAAGGTTTTTCAAAATGCATTATACTATCCAAAGCTGCTGTACTTCTTACCAAGTAAGGTTTTTTGCCATTATTTCCAGAGTCATTACCAAACGTATAAAATTGTACAGACCCTTCAATGGCCTAGGCTCTGTAAGAATCCACTGTTAAATGGCAGGCTCAAACCTCCCCACAGTTCGTTTCTTGGTTTATTTTTTTGTTTTGTTTCACAAAATGGCGATCGTGAAGTCTACACCCTTGATCGATGATAATGAGTTTGGTTTAAGCAAGGTGATCGATCGCTACCCCGAAACAGGTGGTTAGAGATTTGCATTCTAGCTAACACTCCCATGAGTAACAAATTTTACTTCCTGTACCGTGTTGTTACCCACAACGGAGTTCGTTTTACGTTGTTGTATAGGTTTTCCAGGTCGTTTTTGTAAATACGCGGCCAATTTAAACGCCAATGTAGTTTATTCTTTTTCGCGGTAAATTTAAAACAGTCACTCTATTTCACTTTATTAAGATACCTAGTAGTGGCCCAACAGCGCAAAAAATATATAATTCGTTTATTAAGGGTTCACAATCCGTTGTTATCGATTCACATTCCGTTATAAGGGGTTCCCCGTAATAAAGTTTTGCGAATCTGTAATTACGGTTTTTCCGTTATTACGGGGCGGGTTCCCCGTAATAACGGATTGCGAATCTGATAACGGATTATAAATCACAATCCGTAATTACCGATTACAAAATTCGTTATTATAGTTAAGGATTCGCGATCCGTTATTACGGATTCCCCGGAATATCGTACTGTGAAACCGTAATAACAGATTATGAATCCGTAATAACGGGCGTATGAAGCAAAAGTTGAGCAAGTGTATTTTATACCGATGTCATGTTTTCAAGACCACAGTTTGTATTTTCTTTTATTATCAGACGCGATTCCAGACGTTTAGTGCATATGACATGGTAACATAATCTGTATTAGCAGGGTAGTCTCCATGTTGCCAATATTAAAGCCTTGATCAAACAAAACCCTTATTTAGCTTTTGGCAAAATTTTGAGGTGATGATGGTCCGCGTATATAGTGCACCGACAGGGGGGTTACCATGCACACAAGTCTAATTAATTTGCTCGTGAGAGCGCGTCTTGATGGCGTACTTCGCAGGCAAGAACCTCCTTTTACATCACCTAGCAGGATGGCCAGGCTCGCGGCGGGTGATATTACACGAGATGATGAAAGCAGGCTGGTGTTGCTCAGCATTAAAGGAATATAGACAATTGTCCACCTCTAAGCTTAAATTGCATTACAGGCTCCGACTTCATAAAGCTGCTAAGCAGAACATTGTACATTTATTTGCTAAGCGAATGTTTAGATGGATTCATCTTTGTGTACTTTACAATGCGTTGGCTGGTACTCACTCATTTTTTGCTAAGCAAGAGTTCAAGCGTCTTTTTTATAAGTAATGAATAGATAATTAAAATTGCACAATTTATAAACTAATGACGAAGATGGGTAAAAAAAATTAATATTAACCAAAAACAAATGAATCGTTGAAGGGTCTGTACAATTTTATACGTTTGGTAATGACTCTGGAACTAATGGCAAAAAAACCTTACTTGGTAAGAAGTACAGCAGCTTTGGATAGTATTATGCATTTTGAGAATTGTTTCACTTCGAAGTACTGCGGTTATGGAAAAAGATATCACTTTTTATCCCAAAAAATTTGAATCTGAGAAGCGTTACTGATAGTTTGTTCCAATTGCAGATTATTCTTCCTGCGTGGACATAACCGCTCTAGATTTTCGCTACCACCTTTTGAAATGAAATTTTCACAGGTTAGTTTTATGGTATATATCTACAACTGTAGGATTGAAACAAACAGTGGGTTCCAATTACCAAACGTATACAATCCCTTTAAAAAAAGTTGCGCCAATTGGTGTGCGGTTCGGTTGAATTCTCCCTCCCGTGGAACTTTTCTCACTACAATACCATTGCAAGTTAGATTGCAGTGAAGAAGCAACTGCAAATAAACTTATTGTGACACTTCTAATCGGTAAAAATCACTATTCACTGCATCTTTACTGACACAGGCAGGGACCACCAAAACTCAAAAGGAGCGCGCTTGACAAAAAAAGCCAACAACATTTTTCTGAAGACCTTTGACTTAATAATACAACGTTCAAAATGTGTCATGTTAGAAGTCCGAAACATTTTGTAGATCATTCATTCCAGTTGACAGATGATGTTGATATACATCTTTACTAATGGGGAAGGGTACGTGATTTACCACTGGTTTAGATGCCGATGGCTTTGAGAATACGCCTGTGTGTATACAACGTGCTTCCTTTCAACGTACCGATATAGGAACATTGAATAGGCCTACATTCGAATGAAAAGGCACGATTTTTATACCTGAAGATAAAAAGCACAGACTGTTCCACTCCATGATGTGTATTTAAGAGGGATCTTGGAAGCTTGAAGTTTCAAGAAAATTTGTTGACCCGATGTTTACAAATTATACCGGTATTGTAAAAGCTTCCCGGGATCCGGGTCCCTGACCCATTTCTGGATCAGTGTGACCCGAAAACTGTGTCAAAATGTACTACATACCCGTAGCAACCAATGTACTATATACCCATAGCAACCATTGTACTATATACCCGTAGCAACCAATGTACTATTTACCCATAACAACCAATACCCGTATAGCAATCAATATACCTGTGTAGGCTATAGTCTATAGACGTCTAGGCAGAATGTGGTGATATAAAACAAATATTGACTGCACTTTTACTCGTGATGTGGTTAAAACTACGACTCCCTCGGTGATCACCGGGGCGTTTCTGTTATTTTTTCCCCTCAGGAAGATAAGAACGCTCCGGAGATCTCCTGGGGAGTCGATAGTTTGAATGATAGGTATCGACTCTTGATAGGTCAATGTTTGTATAGTATGGAACCCAGCAGACATAATAGCAATTTTAAAGATAACCGAACTAGAACGTGTTAACCCGTCCACACCTATACCGCGTGATGTATAGTACACGTAACCCTTATATCGACGCTAAAGTGCCTTCGTCCTCCTCACCAAGGAATGTGGTGCCTTACTCCCTTGGTGTAAAGCGATCACAGCTTAGCAAGTTGTGAACTTACTGATGGTATCAGAATTATCCCGAAGGACCTCTATGGCTATTTAGGTGTTTGCTATAATGTGTTAAAAGGCACTGGACACGTTGGGTAATTGTCAAAGACCAGTATTCTCACTTGGTGTATCCCAA
Source organism: Plazaster borealis (assembly GCA_021014325.1). Lineage (NCBI taxonomy): Eukaryota > Metazoa > Echinodermata > Asteroidea > Forcipulatida > Labidiasteridae > Plazaster > Plazaster borealis. The sequence continues at coordinate 4,104,122 of CM037456.1, read as the reverse complement.
CTATATGCATAAAATAACAAGCCTGCGAACGATTGGGCTCAATTGGTCATCGAAGTTGCAGAAAATGATAAAAGAAAAATCCCCCTTGTCGTACAAATTTGTGTGCTTTCAGATGCCTGAAATGGCTTCAGGCCTGAAGCCTTTTAATATTTTAGTGAGAAATTACCTCTTTCTCAAAAACTACGTTACTTCAGAGGGAGTCGTTTCTCACAATGTTTTATACAGCTCTCCGTTGCTCGTTAACAAGTAAGTTTTATGTTAATATATATATTTTGAGTAATTACCAAACGTGTCTAGTGCCTCTAAGAGGAAACTCAACAGCTTTTCCTGCCCAAAATCAGTAATTGAAACCCAATTTGACAGCAAATTCAAAAGTATGTAGATCGAGAATACCAATGTTGTTTCTGTCAACGCCATGGTAAAACAAAAAATCTAGGGCTTAATCATTTGTTTATTTGTCCTAAATAGCTATAGCAAGACATGATCAGAAGTTACAAATGGAAATAATTTTCTTTAAAGCTCAGGTTTAGAGATTAAAAAATAAGGTGTCGCCTCACCTGAAACATAAATATTTGACGAGATTTTGACCGCGACCCAAAACAAATCAATTGGTTTGAAACGGATCGATTTCACGGGTTGCCCGGAGTGAAGTGTGGCTTGCTACGGCAAGACTGACGTAATTTGTAATTAGGCCTGCGAGATGGTTTTCTCTTTCACGGCGCCAAACTGTGCCGTTGTGTTGTTCTTACGGCTACCCCCAGCCTTTCAATTTGAAGGCTATACGTTTTCGGGAAGATCGTTGATGATAAAAAAATATATAGCTGTATATTTACGAAGCACTAATTGTGTGGATCTCGTGTCTTCACCTGGAGATGCACCCAATATTTCATTGTATGTTACCACCGAAGGCAGTTTGCCAGGTTATTTATCTTTAGGTGTTTTTGTTAAATATAGTCTACTGGGGGAGAATCAATTTGACTGAGGCTTGTTCATGAAGACAGTACTGGGTCAAAACATGACTTCATTTTTGATGTGGAGGATTTTCTGAGTTGCCTGCTGTGACATACTTCATCTGTTTGAAAGTGGTTGCCATGGTAACAGAGGACTCGGGGGGATTTGACTTGAGATTGTTGTTTCTCGTTTGAGAACAGCTTTATTCTCTATAGTAGGATGTGTGACATAATTTGATGGATTCCTATGTGAAGTATGACTGCGAACAATTTGGAAATGCAGTCTCGATGGTTAGCTGTAAATTATGGGGTTTAGGGGCAACGCTGGTTCCTCCTTCTTACTTAAACTAAGGGATTGTATACGTTTGGTAATTGGAACCCACGGGTTTTTTTTTCAATCCTATATAGTTGTAGATTTATACCGAAAAACTAACATGACTTGTGAAAATTTCATTTCATAAGGTGCTATAGCGTTTTTGAGATATTGTCGAAAATCTGGATCGGTTATGTCCACGCAGGAAGAATAATCTGAAATATTGGAATACACAATCTGAGAAGCGTTACTGCAGTAACGCTTCTAAGACTCAAATTTTGTGGGGATCAAAAGTGATATCTTTTTTTTTAAACCGCAGTACTTCGAAGTGAATATTTTCTCAAAATGCATTACACTATCCACAGCTGCTGTACTTCTTACCATGCAAATTTTTAAAAACCGGCCGTTGACCAATTACATTATTCCAAAATGTGATGTTTCGGTTTGAAGACTTAAATGAACATTACAGAATTGGTTTTTGCTAACTGGCAGTGTAAGCACTTTATATAACCCACCATATACATAAACTGACAAACCTGTAAAAGTTTGAGATCGATCGGCTATCTGGGTCACGAGAAAATAGTGAAAAACCGATAACACATTTGCATGTGTTATACAATATATGAATAAAACGCTCATGAGCGATAAACTCCAATCGGAAATTAGTTTTATTTATTTCTCATCAAATATGGCATTTCAGACAGAAATATTTGTAGGGATGTTTTCTACTATCATCATCATTAGACCGTGTAAGTTTTATGTAAATCTGTGATCATAAAGAACATTTTAATTACCAGTTCTGTAACGTTCCTTTAAGACTGAGAGAGTAACAGATTGATTGGAGATAGATCAACAGTCAGAATCTGCAATTTAACGACTTTACTTAAAATGTCAGTGAACTAGCTAGTAAATAATGCCAACAGTCTCAATATGCACTACTTAACCCCGATGTTTCTTTTTTCTAAATGTAATCGCGTCTTTTGATCCCACCGGTGGCAATCGAAGGTGCTAAATTTAGCTAATCTGAAGCTATATCGAACTTCCCCCCTCCAAACCCATAAAAGCTCCTCTCTATTGACGCCAACCAGTGGTCGTTGAAAACACGTTTTTACTCACACCTAAAAGTCGTTGTCTCGTTTCATCGAAACGCTGGTGAATTTGTCTCACTGCCGTAATCAATACATAAGATCTATTCCTCCAGGTTTGAACACTGTGTGTAGATTGTTTCTATCATCACAAATGGATATCAAAATGATCCGCTGTGAATTAGGCTACAAATTGATGCTCAATTCACCACTAAAGTAGATCACCAATCTGTGCTAAGTATCTGGGAGTGGGTTGTTAACATTGCTCATGCTTGCCAACGGAAAATAAGATTAACGTATTTATACGTGGCGTGTATCCAGCGGGGACGGATGATGAAACTTTCGTTTGTTCATGTTATTTCCACTTTGATTTATATGTTAAAGCCTTATTACGGTTCAGTTGTCCATAATGTTCCACGAATTTCTTTTAAACTGTGCGTTGTAAAAGAAACAGTCTAGTTATGAGTGGTGTTATACAAATTTGAACGATTAAAATGTACAGCTATTGTATGTAGCACAACCGCGTCCCCGCGGCCAGTGATTTTAGTGTCGGGCAAGTAAACTGAGGACTGAACAAGCCAGGTGGTCTTGTGTTTTTAAATTGAATAATAACACCTCACCTCTTTGTGAAAAAAATGCTGACTTTGAATCTGATAAATATCTTTCAAAATCTGTTGAGTATCAAAGTATTTTTTCACCCTAGAAACAAATGAAATGGATATTCTCTTATGCTCAACTCATTTTGATTCTGGTCTTGTAAAATAAACTCTGGTCCAGTAAAAGTTTTGAACTGCAATTTTACAAGCCTTGTGGATATTCCCCCAAATTCGAGCCCTGAACGCATGTACTGTTTTGGGTTACATATTGTTTAATACTACTGAAAAACAAACAAGAAATACAACTTTTTAACCCAATGAAACCAAATCAAGTAAAAAATGGTCTTGCCAATTACCACAAGTGTCATGACCGGCGTGACCGACGATTTTCAACCCACGTACAGAAATTTTCTTGACAACAGACAAACTCGAGTTATCGATGCATTACCTGACCACCTGGCAACGAACACTCCTTTATAATTAACCGAGGTGCAAGTGTCAGCTTTTAGTACTTTGTTTGTTTGTTTTTTCCCCCAATCCTCGTTTCCCGATCCTGACCCTTCTTCGATTCTATTTTTTCCCCGTATCGACATTACAAAACAACTGGATGGTGTTTGCTTCAAATGCAGGTCTTTACAGAACAAGTATTTGTGTAACATTCAAGCAAATATCAGGTAGTTATGGAGTGTGAGTGGACATCGTTCCATCCGTTCGTTACAAAACAACACTGTGCTCATAACAAAAACACGTACGCATAACCTAAATGTCAAGCTTAGTCTTCATGCTTTATGTGGCGATCTGGTACATAATGGGCAATTACATTCGGTCGATGCTAAATCATGAAAACATAAACTGATGCCGAAGCTTGTGGGAAAACAACCTCGTCAGAAACAACAGTTTCGTAATTTTTCATGTTAGAGTTTTTCAAAGGAAGATGCACATTTTGCAGAAATTGTTCAGGAATTGTGACACGTGCAGATTTATTGGAGTGTGTTTGGTTGTTCGCTTTTATTTTGTCAAGTACTCTCGATAAGACTTTGAAGTATGACTTTTATTTTCATTTTTTTTTTGCCAAACAAAATTAAACAAAGTTCATATTAATTCGTTAGCGGCAAAAGGGATTAGTGTAGTCTTTCAATTAAATTTACTGTTAGATTTTGTGGAAATAATTATAATAAGGCCTGATGAGATTTTAAAAACCCAACATTCATAGAAGTTGAATAGGCCTATTTGCACGGATTGCTTCTTGTTGAGAACACTTTGAATGTAATGCACTTGTTGAATGTTACTGTGAAGTTTTGTAAAAAATCATTCTCTCTCTACTTAACTTATCTTTGCTGAAACTGTCGTGTGAAAATATTTGTTTTATTCTCCCTGTATTTCTGATTGGTGGTTGGATAACAGTAAACGAGAACGTTAAGCAGGACGTCATTGTAAACCGAATCATTTATGGGATGATGGTACTTTGGGCTAATGTTTCAACCCTTAAAATATTCATGGACAGATCGCGTTTGTTGAGTGCGACAGTCGGACATATTTACCAAATGTCAATATGACAATTAACTCAATTCCTTATTCCTTATTCATCATTGGTTGTGTATACCAATGCGAAAGCTGAACTCGGAAACGGTCATTTGTTTACGTGGAATGAAGTACTACTAATTATAGTAGCTTTATCATCATCAATAAACCAGTTACCTCTCACTTTGTCCAATGGTCGAATCTTGATCTGCCCTTTCGAGTTTATTGACGTGGCTGGTAAATGATTAAGTGTTTGTTGCATACAGCAGAGTTGTTTTTTTAGTTGAAACTTTAGAACTCTCCTGCCTGTACCCCTCCGCGGGCAACCCAAACGTCGATTTAATGGGACCAGATGAGCAGAGACGATCGTTCGCTGGTGAATTTGGCGGGAAACGGATATCCCTCCAAGTCCGGCTAAATCCTGATGTTTTCGGCCTAATGACATCACCACGGATCACTTTGCGTTTCTTTCTTCATATGTGGTTCGTAAAAAAAAATTGGCAAAGAGATATGCTACGGAAGTGTAGATGTATAGTCTGTGTATAGTCATTATTTGAAGTCGACGTAGACCCGCATTAAGTTTGATGAGCGCTCGTATCCGGTTACTATTGCCCATCACAAATATTAAACCCGTTTGACGATAATTTCGAGTAGGTACTCGCCTACGTCCATTCTGGCTGTGCTCAACCAGTAAGCTCCGAGCCGGGGGTAAATATTTACCTTCTTGAAGGAGGTTTCTTATCGAGGAAGTTTCAGCAATCTTCAAGTGAGACAAAAAGACTGAATTCACAGACAAATTCTGACGATTGTTTAAAGGCGGCCTATCTGAAATAATCCATTTCTAAAAATTAATAATAATAATACAAACGCAAAAAACAAAAAATAGTTATACTCAAAACGTTATTTCATTTTTTAAACATTATTTCCATGCACAAAATAGTTCTGTATAAGTGTGGTTATTACCATTTAAATTTTTATTGGTGTAAAAAAGTTCTTAATTGTAGGCCTACATATATAGTAATTGAAAAATACACGACGAGGTCAGTAAATTGCAATATTTTCCATATAACTTGCAATGGCATATAATTGCTTTCTGTTGACAGTTCTGATAATTTGGAGTGTTCCCACACATGCTCTACCGCATTCCTTTAAAGATAATGCTACTCCAGTCACTATTTCTTTAATTATATTGTTACCAATTTACTTGTTGATTACATATTGCTATGGTTTTCCTTCTGGTGGTTACTTTACTTGTGAGCGGCACTATGTTGTTGTTGTTTTTTATGTTATTTTTACACTTTAGAGTGTGCTTACACATATATTTATTTCTTCTTGCCTTTTTTTTCTCACGATTTCAATGTTTCAAATGTTACTGTTGTTTTGAAAGCCACGAGACAGTTATACAATTACAGAGTATCCATATTTCTGCATACACCGCAAAAACTAGGGTGTTGAATTGACACGATGGGTGTTGTCAAATATATATATATATTAATAGTCAAAATTTACACCATAGGGTGTAAAAATAACACTAATTTATGCAAAAAATTACATTGGTGTTATTTTAACACCATATTATGTTAATTTTGATTCTCTCTTTGATATTTATATGTGACAACACCCACGGTGTCAATTTTAACACCCCGGTTAGAGTACCGTATACGAGTAATAACTAAGTATTCATATTGGCCTATTCTATATTGGTGATGCCAAAGTACGAACAGTCCAGATTACTTGTTAGTTGGTGCAGATTTTTCGTTTACTGTGTTAGGATAACCACATATAAAACTTGAAGTCTAAGCACACGTTCATTATACGAATTTCGACAAGAAGTAACTATGACTAGTAAACTTGCGGGTACAACCAACCATGTGTAAAATCCATTTTGGGAGGAGTGTTGGCTCTGAAAAGAGCCGGTGTGGTCTCGACGTTTCGAACAGTGTACTCTGCTCGTCATAAGGAGAATGGAGACATGAAGACAAGCAGAGTAAACTGTTCGAAACGTCGAGACCGTCCGGCTCTTTTCAGAGCCAACACTCCTTCCAAAAGAGATTTTACACATGGTTGTACCCACAAGTTTACTGTTTATAGTTACTTCTTATTTTCAACACCATACAAAAAGCTTCAAATTTCACTTAAGAATTTCGACATTTGAAAAAAAAAACGTCTTTGTAATCATAAGTTTTAAACAAATCGTTTTAAAAAGTCACCCATTTTCCTTTATGGGACAGTTTCTTGTTCTTTTCTTTCTACCCATCTTCACGTAATGTTCATCTTAATTTTCGCTCCTCTTGTCATTTCAATGATCAGTAGCTGTCTGTTTTGTCTGTCCCTTTGTTTGTAGATTTTGTTTGGTCTTTGGATTAGGGTTTTTTTCAATTTCAATTTCAATTTATTTATTTAATTTCCATAACTTCAATAATTAATACAAACAAGAAGTAGTAATAAAAAGTATAATTGATGAGCAGGCGTAAAAGTTAATGACAACGAAACAATGAAATTAAAAATAAAGTTACGAGGAAGATTTTCGAAGTCCAGGGATTTATGAAACACTCCCTTTACCCACCCCCCGAGACAAACACAAAAGTCCCCTTAAACCCGACCCCCCCCCCCAAGCTCGAGATGTTTCAAAAACTTAGGAAAACAAGGAACAATAATGCATGTTATAACAATGTACATGGTAATACAGAGGGTGGTAAGAAACAAATTGAACATTTATCAATTCCCTTGCAAATAGTTAATACAATTAATTAAAAGTAGCTACAGTCAGTAGGCAGACCTCGAGCTGCTCAAGTCTCGCCTTAAAACTCATCTTTTCAAACAGTACTTTTTGTAACATTGTAACTATTGAAAGTTGTTATCTATTATTCAATTTCTACAACTATTTTTTAACTAGTTCATCTTTCAGCTTATTGTGTTTATTTGGCTGGTCCAGACGTAATTTTTGTAAAATTGTTTAAGTATCGTTGTTTTTAATTTATTTTGTTTAATCCAGTTGCTTGTATTCAGCGCCTTGAGGCGGAGCCGATCTGCAACTGTTTGCGCTTTATAAATTTATCTTTACTATTATTATTATTATTAGTGTAACTATGGATGTTTCTTTAATTTATTTTCAAAGGCAAGCCGCAACTAAGCCTTTGACTTATCCTTATTCTTGTCTCCATGTGGTTATCTTCTCACCTTAGTAAAGCTTATCTCTTCGCACTTAACTTTCTGAATTGCATGTGGAAATAAAATACACTGAATGACTTTTTTGTATCAATTCCGGCTTCAGTCACTTTTTATCCAAAACTCTCCTGCGGAGAAAGAAGAGCCCCACTATTTTCAGGCCGAGGCATTTTGCGCATACTGAACGCGGTAATTGTGTGGAACGCCGAGGTTGCGACAGACTTTGGATTGCTCTTGACGATCCCGCCATGCGTGTCCATAGAGAGTGATTGATCCGCGGGGTGTCCTCCAAAACTACACATCAACAGAAACAGTTAGGTGAGATGAAACGCCGTAAACTCTGCGGATCTCGCCAATGAATTCCTTCCACCCATACATTTCTTTTTGTCAGTACACATCAACAAGTAATGGACATCCTGTCAGTTTGCTCAAATAATTTCCTCTCTTTGAGGGGGGGGGGTTGCTTTTTTGTCTTAATTGAATGGAATTATTGAAAAATAAATAGCATTGTAGGATAAACCAGTATTATTATACCAAATTAGGTGACAACGTGAGTGGCTTAAACGGCATTTATTTGCACCGTCCGTACAAAGCCAAATATTCTCATAATACTTCTCTTGTTTTGTACCTCCACCAAGTAAAACATTGTTGGGGTCGTTAGTGGTACTGTCATCTGCCTTCATTTTTTCCATGGACCCTGTTCGAATCCTGCCTTGGACGAAAACCTCGCTTTTTGATTGAGTTTTAAGTCCAGACTTTGACCCAATTTTTTTGTCAAAGCAAAACGATTAGCTAAGCACAACATTATGCTTATACAAGAATAAGGTTACCAGCCAAAATACCTTGTCATGTGTAGCAAATGTGACTGGTACCCTGTTCTTGTAGTTTTTATCAATTTTTTATTTTGTTTTGTTCTGGATCAGATGGGTTTTCCCGACTTAAAGTGGAATAAGCAATAAACTCAATGATCAAGCGTGCAAATAATTGTTTTCCCTTTTAAACAAATTTCGATATTGTTTTCTACTTTGTAATTGTAATTCTATCTCTTTTTTACATTTTGTATTCCCTGTATAATTTCTTGTAATTCGACCTTTTGTCGCTTTGGGAAATTTGTTTTATAAAGAATAAACCACTAATGAATGAATGAATGGATGATTTGGGGTTTTCCTCCAATCACCTTCGTCAACTTCTCTTCGCCGATGTCTTTAGGCCCTTGTGTGCTCGTCACTCGTGAGAATTCCTCGGTTTCATTACTAGGTTAATTGTGTCTAGTAAAGTTTTCTCCCGCCTCTAATTACAAAATACCAAATTGTCAATGGTATCGAAAGTGTTATGGGTTGCCAGCAGGGGACTTAATTGAGAACTGATATAGCAACCATAAACTATTGCTGACTGGCAAACGCATCATTAGCGTTTCTATTTACTGAACCTGTGTAAACTGAGGGGAGGGGCCAATTAATCATTCCACACCATCACTAATTAAGTAATTTCTCAAAAACCAAATGACTGGCGGAGTCAAATTCCTGGATATCCTAGAATGGACCATTCCACATATCTTAGAGGGGGGTCAGGCCCCAGATATGTTTTTTCTTCTTTTACATGATTTTTTTCAAGAAAAATATTGGATGGTTTGGTAGTAAATAAGGGCATTGCCATGCCATTGAGAACTTAGATAATTAGAGAAATATACCAATTACTGGTTGCTAAATGACTCAAATAACATTAGACAATAGCTAGGCATGTAAAGAAGACACTAAGATGTAAAAATTAGTGGGAAATTCACATATTTATTACTATTTAGTTACATTGGCCCTTTTGTCCCTCGGGATAAAGTGGGGGTGTTTCCACGCCCCTAAAAGGTTAGCTAATTAGGGAAAATAAATCAATTACTGGGTAATTAATGAACTCAAATAATATTCTAGACAATTGCTGGGCATGTAAAGAAGTCTCTTATATGTAAAATATCATTGGAAATGCACAGAAAACATTTTTAATATATATTGGATGGTGTGGTAAGATCTATTGGACCCTTCAAGGATTTGTCTATGGAGTTCCCTCAGTGGAGGGTTTTAAAGGGTTTGTATGCGTTAATACACGTATTAGGTGTATTGTGTATGCAATGCATTAATGGCTGCGGGCACTGTGTAGCCACAACGGAAAATTCTTGCATTAATCTGACTATCCTATTGGATTTGTAAGAAATCTTCCCCCTTGATTCACCGTTCTTGAAAACAAAACGTGATTTCAGTTTCCTAGGCTCATCTTTTCGTCTGAACAAACAACCCTGAAAGTCCGTCTTCTTGTCTAAACTGGTGTCGTTGTTGTCATTGTTAAGCTCAAGGGCTTGAGCAATGCAACATGGAAGAGTATCTTCACCTTAACAAATGTAGCATTTTCCATTTTGTCAAACTGCAATTCTGTGTGTTTTAAAGGGTCGGACGTTTGGTATTAACGTGTCAATAAAAGCTTACTTGGTAAGAATTACAGCAGCTTTGGATAGTATAATGCATTTTGAGAAACTTTGCACTTCAAAGTACTGCGGTTATGGAAAAAGATATCACTTTTATCTCCAAAAATTTGAATCTGAGAAGCGTTACTGCAGTATCGTTTCTCAGATTGTGTATTCCAATTGCAGATTATTCTTCCTGCGTGGACATAACCGCTCCAGATTTTCGGCAATATCTCAAAAACGCTACCACCTTTTGAAATGAAATGTTCACAGGTTAGTTTTATGGTATAATATCTACAACTATATAGGATTGAAACAAACAGTGGGTTCCAATTACCAAACATATACAACCCCTTTAAAGGTATGATACGTGATTGGTATGGTCGAGGAAAAAAAATATTTAACTACATATATTTTTTGTATCAAGTATCACTAGAAATGGAACAAACGCATCATTTGCATTCCTATCCTGAACTTGTATTAAAGGTTTGGTGATTGGTATCGTCGAGGGAAAAACACTTCTGAACTATTTTGTACCTCAAAAATCATGCCGAACATTTTCCAATAGCTTTCAACAGGTTAACTCTCCAGCTGATCTTGCTTATTTTGGGGGTCCCTTTCCAAGGCCCCCCCCCCACCACCCCCGACCAAGCCCCCCACCCCCGACCACACACACAATAGTGTGTTCGGCAGACGTCCATTTCCTTACTAAGGTATGTACATGGACCATTGCTATATATACATGAAAATTGGTTTAACTTCCCAGCTGGGCTAGCCCCCCCCCCCCCTAGGCTCCCAGTCTAACTATATACAGGACAAAGCAGCGGCGGAAAAAAGGGTAAAGTTTTAGGGGCCACCAGAAGATGGTCGGGTTGGCGTAGTGGTATCTTTCCTCGCCTTCCACCTCTAGGAACCTGGTTCGAATCACGCCGGGGGCACTACGTGGATTGGGTTTTCAGTCCCTACATGACTGCGTGGGTTTTTCCCTGGAATAATTCTCTGGGGTTTTCCTCCCACATCTAAAACTGACATCCTTCTCCTCTCCATTGGGTTCTTGGCTAGTAGTACAGTGATTAAGTTCGCTTTTCTGAGAGTCCCTGGCTTCACAACCAGAATAAATGAAATGAAATGAAGTGCACCATTTTTTCTAGGGGCACTTTTAGCCAACTTAAAATGTAGTTTGTGTTTCTGGAGGATTGGTATGAATTTCCTTTTACCCCCAAACCAATGATGTAGTGTACCTAAAGCATATAATTGCAATTAACCCTTCCTGGTTGTAGCTTCCTAAGTGTTATGTCTCAAATGACTGCTGATAAATTAAACAAACACACACACAAAAAACTGCACAAAAACACACACAAAAACATGTATGGCTACTTCGAAAAAAAAGACGAATGAGCTAAAAACGCACAAAATAAGTATTGCAATCGTGCTTTCATTAAAGTCATCCCTGCCCTTTTCCACTCAAAAAAAGGCCCCGTAAACCATTCTAGACGTTAACAAAAACGAACGGTGAAAACCCTTTATCAATCGAGGGCTGGAACTGTGTACCCAACGCTTAACGACACTGACACATCGCAATTAAAATGTTTGGCACACATCCGCCAGCACACTCCACGGCATTCACCCCCAAATTGACCATTTTGTCATCTCAACTGCACGGGCACTGTGAAGGGTCTCTTCAGAGCGTATTTAAAAGCTTGTCTCTCATCGGTTGAGCTCCCACACGGAAGTTGTTCTCACTCTCATCAAATGGTACAAAAATGATTTCATTAAAGATTACCCTTCTTGCCCTAGAAGTGAACAGCACCTCGATGGTGTACTTTTTGCTCTCTCATTCCCTCTCCCTTCGAGACAGCGAGCACACAATTTTCACCCACGTGTGAAATATTGTTTCTTCTCCCATCACGTCAAAAAGGTTCTAGGGTGTCCTTGAGATGAGCGGGGACTTGGGTGACTGACACTACTTAGAGAACGGAGGGTGTCGTTTTGATACATTCAGTGCTACTCCTCTAGCGAGTTCACTTCCGTGGAGAAGTTCCATTAAACCTCCAAAATTATAAAAATGAAGTTACCAAGTCCACTTTTAGTGAGTGGTTCTGACGAAATTTAGAAGCAGGCATCCGATCAACACGTTGAAGTTACAACACGTTGAAAATATTTTTCACGGAAACGTGGGGCATTTCAGAATACCTGTTTCTGTTTTTAACTTATACGCAATACTTTTGTCTGTGGACGTGAGCTGAAAAGATCTTATGAATGGAAAGCGAAAATAATTTCCGTGGGTAAAAACTAAAAATCGAAGATATGCTTCAGGTTTACAGAGATTTCCTGTTTGGAAAACGCAAGGGGAAAGCCTCTTTTGATTTTGAAAGCCTTGAGGCATTTCAGCAAAATGTCAGGGTTTATTTTCCTTCGTACGACTGTGGAGAAAGTCTGTACCGTGGTTGTATTATATACGGCGATCATTTTGTCGTGACTCGTTGGGGACGATTTTGGTTTTACGTGAGCCAGGCAACATTCGGACAACTCGAGCTTGCGACAATCAGGACACCTGATGCGACCTCAATGAACTATGATCCTAAAGGGTTGTTTTAAAATAACATATTTTCTATAATTAACTGCGCGTGTTTGTTGAAGATCGTAACACGCCCACATGAGTGCCAGGGTGACACTGTGTCTTACAGTTATTTCTGTCGTCTGAATGATTGTGGTGTTGTTTATGTCATTCTTTTTTCAAATACACTCACAATTAATTTTTTTTTTCAAGGTCAATTGTAAGATGTCATAATTGACACAAAAAAGTAGAATCACTTCGATTATCAGAAGTAATGTGAGTTTGTATTAGATTTATAAATGATTTGGGGTTGAACAAAGACAAATTGACTAGAGCGGGATTTGAACCAACGACCTCCGGTTTATCGTGCCGGCACTCTACCAACTGAGCTATCTAGCCCAATGTTAACTTGATTCATAAATGAGTTAACCCTTTAGAGAACATTCATCTGCATAATCATCACTATACGCCCAGACATTGCTAATCTTGTTAATTTTTTGACTTAATTATTTTCAGGAAAAATCAGGAAAATTAAAAGAACCAAAAATATATGGGTTTATGTTGGAACGGGAGATTCTTTGTTAACATAGGCAATATTGGAAAATGTCAATTCAGCAAACAAAACTTTTCTTTGACCTCTTGCTGTTGCTCTTGTTTGAGCACAAGTGGGTCAAATATTGTGGCCGTTTGCGGCCGCTACGGGCTTTTCGGTACGGTCTCTAAAGAGTTAACGTAACACCCGACGGTATTTACCTACCGCGATCGTCGCAGTTATTCACGTTTGTCCGTAAAAATCTAGTCGCTGGGCTTAATTAGACGAATTTACTAAACAAATCATGTCCCATTCGCAGGAAATCCCATTATAAATAGTCTTTAAATTACTGGGTCTGACGTGTTTGCATTTGAGCTTTCCTCCATGTTGGGTTAACAGTGTTAAGTTGCCACGGCTGGGTAACTTGCCGCTGGGAATGGTAATAGGTTGTGATGGAAGTCTCCGAAAGAAAATCCTGTAAAGTAGAGAACCAAATAAGAGATCAAAAAATACTTTTAAAAAAAGATGTAATTAGAAACTGTCAGAATATTTCACGAAAATATTAATTTAGTAAACCAAACATCCGAGCATTTGGGTTTGTATATTATGGATTCAATGTATAATCTAATAAATGTTTTCACCAAATCCATCAGAGAGGGTCTCTAAGGTAAAATCAGTTTTGTGATGCACTCTTTATCTTTACTCGAGTGTTTATGAAAGTGGAACAAAATTGTGAGTCTCTAACCTCACTTCAAATCGATCCAAAATGTCGGTTTATTTAAAACTTCTTTCAGAGAGCGAAATTTGAAACATAACATCGTTGGATATCGACAAATGGGTCTGTATGAATTTGTACGTCAGAAAGGTTAAATTAAATGCCTTTTTGATTGAATATCATCAACCTTCAGGAATGCCCTAAACAATTTCATGTACAAAAATTACAGACCTATATTTTAAATGTGACGTCATTGGATGTTTTTAGGATGTTGACAACAATTGCACTAGAAGGGTAACAATGGCACTTTAAACCGTTTTAGCGTGAGGTAGACTTTTTTTCTCTCCCACTTTCATAAAGGCTCAATCTATTGGAAAAGGAGTGCATCACAAAAACTGAAATCGACCGAGGAGCCGGTTGTTATCTGAAGGGGACTGGCACAATCAACATTTTATTTATAATATCTATCTGTGCAGACTTCATTCGAAAGTCATCAAAATTATTTCTTCAATCTGATTACCAAATTGCAATTTCAAATTAAAACATTTCTTTTGCAGTTCGTAAAGTAAACTTTATCTCAAGTGCCAGATAAGATTACGGGGTTTTTTAAGGTTAACTTCAGCGTCTTGAACAACCATACTTTGGATCTATTCCTCTTCTTGCAGAGGAGGCAATATAAACTGAGTAACCAAAATAATAATCAGCAATTTGTCAAACTACGTGATGTACGCGCATGAGTGTGAATGCTGAAATATATGACTGCTGTGTGCGTTTTCACCGCTCTAGCCAGTTAACAATTTCAGTCGATGTCCAGTGACGGAAGACCGCTCATGTTCGGCAAACATTACGCGTAATGGATGAGTTGTTCTGGCCGTGGCTGTACATACATTTACCGCTCCTTTATTATATAAAATTATACGGGATTATTTACTTTAGTTATGTCAACGGACATATTATTTTAGAAATGACACGCAACAAATACTTTGGTTTAGAGACATTGTAGAAACCGTTACCATGGTTGCATTTACAGTCTTGGGTTTTTTGTGGGTTTTTTTGTTTGTTTTGGGGTTTGTTTTTTTTTAATTCAAAATAACGTATTTGTTAGAGGAAGCTTGTTTTTGTACTTGTGTTTTGAATAAGGGAAAAGAAATGCGATTTTTTTTCTCCAAATTATGCCAAAAACCCCACTTCGAGTATTTGTTTTTCTCGATTCTATTCATCTTTTAAAATAAACCCTTTTTTTAATAATATGTAAATCATTCAAAGTTCCCTTGTTTTGTTTGTTTTGTTGTTCTGGACAGGATGTAAAATAGGTTTCAATACAGAAAACAGTGCGCCACCAATAGTTCGGTGCGGAAAGGACATTTTTTTCAAACAAGGCAGTCGACACAATAATGTACATGAATCGAGTATGAACGTGCTCAAAATCCCCCGCAAAACAGGAATGTTCACAGAACAGTTGTATGGTGTGTTTATTGAGACAAGATAGAAATGAAAATTTTGCTCTCTGACGGGATTTAAAATGTTTGATGTCCACATAATTTTCAATTAGAATGCCACTGCAACAACGTATCTTTCTTCGTCAAAAAAAACATGAAATCCGCAGCGAAACATGTTTCGCAATTCAAACATGTACAATTCAACGAGGTAGAATGCCTGTTGGCGAAATGTTGACGTCCAATTTGCTGTTCGTTTGCCTTTTTTTTTTACGCGGAGTACAAGGCCCTTGGTGTTGTGTCAAAGTTGAAGTCCGTGTTTCTCTCTCGTACCATGAAAAGAGTCTAACCACGTGATTATTGTTGTCTTTCCTCGGGGAAGATCTTCTTGGCGGCTTGGTACACAACGCGAATGTCAATGCAAAGTCTCTTTTCATCCTTCACCTCTATGAGATTCTAGTTTTATGATTTGCCTTCTTGTTCCGTCCTAGCTAGTCAAATTTGCTGTTTGTTTGTCCTATTTCGTCTCTGTCTGTATGTTTTGTTGTCACTTAACTTCTGTTCCGAAGTCCGGTATGTTGTTTTATAAAGCATTTATATACAAGACTTTGTCTTTTGAATATGCCTCCAGCCTCCGTTTCATTGTGTTTCATCTAATTATTATTCTAGAAGTTCTTTAGACACATTTGTTCAACACACCTTCGTTATTATTACTTGTATATATGTACATTTTGCAAATTGGAAATAAATGTTGAGTTGAATTGAATTGAAAAACAAAAAAGTAGGAGAGAGATTTCAGGCACTACAATTGCAAAAGATGAACAGAGTTCACATAACTGGTAAACTTGCGGGTTGACCATGTAAAACACTCTTTGGAGAGGAGTGTGGGGCTCTGAAAAGAGCTGATGTGGTCTCGACGTTTCGAACAGTATACTTTGCTCGTCTTCAGAAGAATGAGAAAGGTTGGCTTAGTGCAGGGCTTTTTACACAGGTTCTGAATTTCGAGCGGATTCGAACCAATGATGACGGAGTACCATGGGCGTGAGATGGATCATGCAGTCACAGATTATGCTGATTTATTTGGTTTACTTTGTGTCTAAATAGATCGATCGATTGGTTTATTTAAGAGATGTTTTGCAAGCACTTCAACTCAAAGAGGGCGTGGCATTCCTCCAGCCAAAATGCTCTGCAAAAAGTTCAAATTGAAACTGTGATGTAAAAAGAAAAAAATCAGTTCAATTCAACTCGACATTTATTTCCATATTGCAAAATGTACGTACAAGTAATTCACAGATAAGGTCTATTGAAAAAAGATGTATAATGAACTTATAGAATAATAATTATATGAGACACACTGAAACATAGGAAAACATGGAGGCTATTCAAAAGACCAAGTCTTGTATAGAAATGCCTTTATGAAACAAGATACTGGACTTCGTAACAGAACTTAATTCTTACTAAATTTGCTTCTTGTTGAGAATCAGACCGTGTCCGAATTGGCGGCTACAGCTACGGCTACGGCTAGATTTCCCCGTCATCATGCGTTGAAGAATAGTACATCCTTAGCAACACCCTCAGCAACAGTCGTAGCCGTAGCTGCAGCCGCCAATTCGGATTCGGCCTCACATTCCCTCTCTCTCCGTATATTGGCAACTCTCTTGATGTCATCCATCAAGCATTTTGGCTCGAGGAATGCCACGCCCTCTATGAGTTGAAGTGCTTGCAAAACATCAACGAACCAATCGATCGATCTATTAAGACACAAAGTAAACCAAATAAATTCAGCATATATATCTGACTACAATGTGATCCTTCTCACGCTCAAGGCACTCCGTCATCAGCGGCTGCAATCCACTCGACATTCATCAGAGCCTGTGTAAAAACCCTGCATGCACTGTCAAGCTATAAGAGCCCGAGTTAACCCATATCTGCCTAGCTATAAAGGATTTCCCGTAGAACACACAAACGCTGTTAGCGCCTATTAACTACGGGAAATCCGTAGATGAAGTGTGTGTCTTTCTTTGTACTCTCACTACTACTGATATGAGATGGGAAACACAGCAATATATATATCATATTAAAGAGAATGAGGTGCTCTTTCCAACGGTATACAGTTGGGGGTATGTTTATTTGCGAGGCAGTAAATAAAGAATGTTTATTGTAATGCAGCAATAAGCGCCACATATGGGCTATATAGGCATGTGTACTGTGACAAGCCAGGCGGATATGGGTTAATTATAAAGCACGAAACATTTGTAGATCAGCCAAAATACAATGTAATGTGTATTTAAAATTCATGACTGGTTCACTGCTTGATTTTTCCCAGGAAGATTTGTTTATAAGCAGCTCAGCAAAATTGGTCACTAGGTGGCATCAAACTTACTGCATAAAATAAATGTCATTTCTGTAGAATTCTGCTTTGGAAATGATTTGATTTTATTTGATATGATTTGAAATGGTTTATTGCAATGAAATGACATTTTCAGTCAAAGGCTGAATTGCGGTCAAATTAAAAAAAAGCTCCCGGGTCAGAATTGACCCGGTTCCGGATTCCACGGGGTCCTGACCCATTTCTGGGTCAATGTGACCCATTTCTGGGTCAGTGTGACCCGGAGTCTGTGTCAAAATGACAAAGAAATTGGTAAAACTTACGCAGAATCCGAGCTAAATTCCCATTTTCTTTTAAACCAGCTTCCAGGTCAGCCTGACCCAGAAATGGGTCTGGGACCCTTGGACCCGAGTCAATTCTGACCTAGGAGTTTTTATAATGTAAGGACAGTTCAACGTATCTTTGTTTCTATATACTGTTACATTAACTTTGTTCACACTTCCATTTACAAGTATAAGTATAACTTGTTTAGATCTTTGGAACTAATGTAGACCCCCGCCTTTGTTCTTTTGTCAACGAGTGCAATATTGTAATATTGGACAGAAAGCATTTTTCAGTCATTCCGTCAATGTCAAATAGTTTGGTTTTGGATTTGGCACTATCGCTCTCTCAACCTTGTAAAAAGTATTTTAAGCAAAAGTCCGTTGGTGGTCCACAGGAGATTATTTGGTTTAAACTGTAGGTTTATAGCAAAATATCCTCCTGGGAATAATAGATAATTATTTTCAGATGTCGGATTTTCAGCAAAACAAAATTAATTATAGTGTATAGGACATCCTGACCAAGCGGATCCATGGACGGTTTCTTTTATGGGGTTTTTCTGGGAACCCATACAACATTACGCATGGGACGGTCAAGAGACAAACAGCAACACGTTCTGGGGCACATGGAAAGTTCAAAAGCACCCGTTTCTAAAGTTTTCTTTTTGTAGTGTATCACGAAGCACGGGGAACTGAAGGATTCTCTAATTAAAATTGATTAATCGGTTATATTAAAGAAGATTTTACTGGTTAGGCTTCCAAATTATATAGTTTCTCAGGGAGGATAATCCACTAACTCCACCAGTAAGAGACGGTCCCGCTGGTATCGGGTCTATTACATCGCAATCAGCTTTCAGAAAACGCATTATGCTTAGACCTTCATGTCCCAATTTCAATTATCTGCTTAAACACAAAATGGTGAAAAATATTTCCGCTCCCTCCCAGAACACCCAGCGTATACCATGGCGAGTGCGTTGTTCACGCCTTGATCACGACTAAAGTTCGGCATGATAGCAGAAAATTGAAAGCTCAGCGATATTTTCTGCATAAGCAGCTCCATGAAATTGGGACCATAGCTCTTAATATTCATGTCTCCGCTTATTTCATAGAGCTGCGAAGAACAAAGCAAGATTGCTTACCAGAATAAGGTTACCAGCCAAAATACTATTCCACATGTACCGTATGTGACTGGTTTCCTGCTAAATTTTGCCTGTAGCAGAGATTGTTTAATCAAACTTTTTTCTGCTTCAACTCGTTAAACTGGACATAGGTGAGTCCGTTGATCCTGGAGCTGAATCCTCAACTCTAAAAACTTCCGGGTATGATTTGAACCTATTCCGGGTCCAGGGGTCCATGACCCATTACTGAGTCAGTGTGACCCGGAATCTGTGGCAAAATGACCCAGAAATGGGTCAAAATGATGCAGAATCTGAATTGAAATCAATTTTTAAACCAGTTTCCGGGTGAACTTGACCCAGAATGGGTCAAGCCCCTTTGGACCTGTGATCCTTGTCAATTCTGACCAGGGAATTTTGGGAGTGTATAGGTGGAACTTCCAAAATTGTTAATGTGCGTATATGTGTCAGGATATTTTAATTAATTCGTACGCCGACATTCAATATGGAAACGAAAAATAAATGTATATATTCTTAAAGAAAGGTTTTCCCCTCAAAAAGTGAATTATGAAATGTAGACTTAATAATAAGTATCTTGTTTCAGTTAGATTTGAGGTTTTCCTTGACAAATATATTTTGTTTTGTACGGTGTTTTGCACATCGATCGACTATTATTTCAAGGTTTCTATAATTTCCTTTCTGGGTTTTTTTCTTTTCTTGGAGACAGATTGAAGTGTTTATCTCTCCTAAACAACACACGAAAAGGAAGGTTAATTGTAAAGAGCTGGCTGGAAATATCGTCAAGACGAAGATACAGCAAAGAGTTACCGTACCGACAAGAAGACACGCTGCCTGAAACCAAGAAGGTCCCTTCAGAACAAGAAACAAAACCCTCATTCGTTGTCAATCCACAACACCTGCCCACCTAATCTCGGCCAGATAGTTTCCTGTTCTTCTTGGATGTCTCCAGGTAAACCAAGGGAAGACATAAACACGGAGCTGTGTCTGGAGTGGTCATCCTAACTTCCGATGCAGTGCAGCATAATGGAGTGACGACGAGCGAAAGGCACACACACGGTAAGGGGGGCTCGCCCGCCGATCGAAATATCAATACGGCGACCTATAGTGTTGGTTTTAGCGACACATAGCTGTCAGTATGGTGGAACATTATTCCAATTTCAGATATAGCTTTGCACGGAGTATATATATAGGTAGACCTAAATGTTAGATCGTTTTATGTCTGCTCTGCCCGTACAATTTCAATACATTTGGATTGTGGGCACACCCTTAATGATATGCTATTAGCAAGGCAAGATGTTTACTTTTTCCCCGGGTGATTACAATTTTCCTTTTTGTGCAGGCCGACCCCCCCCCTCCCTGAAGCGCAGTCAGTTACTTGTGGCATGTACGATTACAGGGATTTTGTACACGTTTGGTAATTGGAACCCACTGTTTGTTTCAATCCTACATAATTGTAGATATATACCATAAAACAAACCAGTGAAAATTTCGTTTCAAAAGGTGGTAGCGTTTTTGAGATATTGCCGAAAATCTGGAGCGGTTATGTCCACGCAGGAAGAATAATCTGCAATTTAGAATACACAATCTGAGGTCATTAACGCTTCTCAGATTCAAATTTTGGGAATAAAAAGTGATATTTGCGCCTTGAGCACTCTGCAGAGTGGATTTGGCGCATTATAAATCATATTTTATTATTATTATTATCTTTTTCCATAACCGCAGTACTTCGAAGTGAAAAGTTTCTCAAAAATGCATTATCCAAAGCTGCTGTACTTCTTACCAAGTAAGTTTTTATTGCCATTACTTTTCAGAGTCATTACCAAACGTATACAGACCCTTTAAAGATAATATGAACCACGGCACATCATTCGGTCCAGATAAGAACGTCTCTTATCATCTCGTACCTTTAACGAAAACAACACTAAACAAACCAGTGTAGTTTTTATCAAAACAAGGGGAATACAGTGTCGTCAAAAAATACCGAATAAGTGATAGGTAACCAAATTGCTCAGTTTACCTTGACCGTGCGTTCTGTTTTGAAGTACTGAACAATAATTTTAGGGCAATGCCGTTGGTGTGGACCAAATACCGAACAACTTGAGACCATTGTAGCAACGTGGACCCGAGCGATATGACACCCCCTTCGAACCGTGTCTGGCCTATATTTTTCTTGCACTATAACTCCCATTCTGACGGTTCTAAAAACAGAAAGTTTTCATAAAGAATAGAATGTTATATCCAATGACGTACGGTAGTACTTTTTAAAAAAAAACCTTCGGGCATGTTGGTTTTGGGCAGGAAGAGACGTTCGGGTCTCGATTGGTGCATTTGAAATGCTAAACATGAACCTGAACACGTTGGGAAGCCTAGGGTTGTTTTTCTGTACATTGTTTACTCAACGAGTCGGTTAAAGCCCGCGGTGGGGTGTGTTTTGGCGGTCATAATTTTAACACTCGGCTGAGCTTCTCGTTCTTCCCTCACGATGGAAATAAGGCGGTGCCCAATAAAACATAGGGGCCTACTAGGTTTTTATTTTGCAATCATCTTATCTTAAAGGGATTGAATACGTTTGGTAATTGGAACCAACTGTTTGTTTCAATCCTATATAGTTGTAGTTACCATAAAACTAACCTGTGAAAATTTCATTTCAAAAGGTGGTAGCGTTTTTGAGATATTGCCGAAAATCTAGAGCGGTTTGTCCAAGCAGGAAGAACAGTCTGCAATTGGAATACACAATATGAGAAACGTTACTGCAGTAACGCTTCTCAGATTCAATTTTTGGGGGATAAAAAGTGATATCTTTTTCCATTACCGCAGTACTTCGAACTGAAAAATTCTCAAAATGCATTACACTATCCAAAGCTGCTGTACTTCTTACCGGGTAAGTTTTGCTTGCCATTAATTATCAGAGTCAGTAGCAAACGTGACTAGACCCTTTAAGACCCAGGTTCACTTGAATAAATAAATTAAACAACTGTCGTTCGCACTAACAAACGAACTTGTTCTATCTCACTGTATAGGGAACGTAAATGCAATTAGCGTATATTAAAAACATTTGGATTTCACGATAAGGACCTTTCTTTTGCAACGTCACAGCCTGAGTTTTTGCCAACAAAACTATGGGAAGTAATAAATGCAAAACAAAAACAGATTTTAACAATGTTACACAAAATAATATTGATAAAATAGAATTAGATGTTGCTAACTGCTTACCAACCAAAAGGACCTATGGTATAAACGCAAAAAATAGTTAATGGCCTGACGTTTCGACCCTAGCAGAGTCTTTCTCGAAGGCTGAATGACAATACAACACACATGAACAGGTATATAAGTGTAACAAAAGCAGTCAAGTGGAAATACATGAATAGAGGCAGAGAGCAAACAGACAAGGCAAGGGGTAAACAATGAATAGGGAGACAGGGGGGTTGGCGGGAGGGGGCTGGTCTGACCTCGAAATAATATTCCAAAATAGTGTTGAATTTATTGGACACAAAGAAACAAATCATGGGATGTATTATTGTTATTGTTTTTATTAAAATGTTACAGTAATGTTGAATTCGGTCGCAACATCTGTTATTATTATTATGTATTTCTGGTAATGAAACCAAGGATGCCTCATTAGTGAACCTAATCACTGTAGCTTGCAAGCCTGAGGAAACCTGTAAACTTGCGATGTGAACCACAAACATCGGGGTTAACTCCTATATTCTACCACGATAAGTGTTCTGGCTTCTTGCACATGCACTACATCACATGTTAACATGATTGAATGTTTTGCTAACATTCGGCCGTCCATGTCAACCAGCGCGGTTTGGTTATCAACAACAGAAGGATCTATTGAACCATTTTTAACAAAGCGTTTGGAAGTTCCGCAATGAAGTTCTGGTAGATAATCTGACATCACTACCATGGAACCGGTTTTGATGGCAAAAGTGTCCAGTGTGGGTTCTCTCTTAAAAAGCGATGATACATCATCAGGCGCGGATCCAGGGGGGCGTGGGGGGCCCACCCCCCCCCCCCCCTTTTTCATATAAAAAAAAATTTAAAAAGGGAGAAAAGAAAAAAAGAGGGAGAGAGAGAGAAGGGGAGGGAGAAATGGGGAAGGGAAGATTTTGCTGCTTGGTATATTTTCACGCCCCCCCCCGTTTGGAAAATCCTGGATCCGCCCCTGATCATCATACCAAGTAATAAACCACAAGGGAATCTATAACTGGGTAAATTATAATTCAGTTTCACAGCAGTCTAAGGTTGAATGTTTTCGGACCGGCACCACGAACAAAGATATTGACAAAATACACTGCAAAAACTGGGGTTTTAAATTGACACCATGGGTGTTGTCACATAAAGATACCAAAAAGAATAAAAATTTACACCATAAGGTGTTAATATTAAAATAATATCTGCTAAAAAAATTACATTGGTGTTATTTTAACACCCTATGATGTTAGTTTTGATTCTCTCTTCTGTATCTATATGGGACAACACCCATGGTGTCAATTTTAACACCCCAGTTTTTGCAGTGTAGGGAGACTGTCAATGTAATGGCTGAATAGCTCAGTTGGAAGAGCGCTGGCATGTTAATCCGGAGGTCACAGGTTAAAAACCCACTCTGGTCGATTTTTCTTTGTCCACTCCAAAATGATATATTATAAAAAGATTACTTTGTTAAATGTATATTTCATGAGAAAATATTCCCGCCAGAAATATTGTCGTGTGTGAGAATAATTGTCATTACAGAACGTTTGCAGGAATTTATTTAAACGTCCCAATCCCCCACAAACGAATAGTGTTTTTCAAAAAGTAATGATGCGATTTCTAAGGTTTTGGTGCGGTGCAAGATATCTTTGTTATACCTGTACTCAGGGGCGGATCCAGGATTTTCCAAACGGGGGGGGGCGTGAAAATATACCAAGCAGCAAAATGATAAATGAACTTGTTGCGCCTGCGTAACACAAAGCTTCCCCATTTCTCCCTCCCCTTCTCTCTCTCTCCCTCTTTTTTTCTTTTCTCCTTTTTTTTTTATATGAAAAAGGGGGGGGCGTGCGCCCCCACGCCCCCCCTGGATCCGCGCCTGGTACTAAAGTTTTTATGTGCATTATCATTCAAGGGAAAGAAGTTGGACTTGTTCGGACACGTTTCTGATAACACTCAATTATAAATTTATTCATAATTAGAGAAAAGAGCCTGGGGTGCCATCAACAGCGTGTTGTTCAATGTCATTGTTTTCACCCTCTTCTTCTAGTTCTTGTCCTTCTTCTTGTTTGTGTTCTTCTGCTTCTTCTTCTTCTTCTTGTTAGTCCTCTTCTTCTAGTTTTTCTTCTTGTTCTTTGTCATCTTCATCTTGTTGTTCTTGTTGTTCTTCTTGTTATTGTTGTTGTTGGGAGACATACGCCTTTTGGCGACAGTTAAATTTTTAACCTTTATGCTCTCCTGGGCATCCCACTGTTGTTTAACGTAAGTTTAAACAAATATTTTTAATGTTTGTACTTGTGAATTCTTTGCCCGAATAAATATTATTTCTTCTTCTTGTTCTTGTTCTTCTTGGTATTGGTCTTCTTCTTCTTCTTCTTCTTTGTCTACTATCTTGCAAAGTTAATTGATTCATAAAATATCGGTGTTTTTCCCTTGGGAAGGGAAGGACGAATCGGTTGTTTGTAAAAAAATTAAAACAAGTTAATCATGTTACACTCATGGGCAGATGACGCATTGCTGTAACTTGTTAATCAGCTAATGAGCTTATAACTTTTAAAAAAATGTGTGTGATGTCGTACAATTCCTTGTTCGCCATGTTTCATGCTACATGGCTATATTCTGAAGATGTGCAGTATTGCGTGGAAAGGAATATGATCAGTCAATGACTTGATCCATCTGGAGGTAATTTAGCACTCCGTATGCGCCAAGAGCACGCAGCCTTTTCGTGTTAACACAAATCCAACTGACAAGTTAGACCCCACTGACCAACTAAAAAAACCTCCCGTCAAAATTGTAAAACAATTTAAACATACCTGACTTGGCTGATTGAAATGAAAACTACACTTCGTCTCTATCGAGGACTGGCATAATGGTATGCTCTATATGCCCTCGATGCGTCGGGTTTCTACTTCCGGGGTCCCTATAACTTATAAGGAGGTTTGATCATTTGAAAGGTTCAGTCACTTTTGAAAGGTTCGTTCTTGGGTTACACAACTGTAACTGCACTGCTCGACTTTTTCATATTTACATCGCCGGTCATATCCATGAAAAACATCTGTCATAGTATGATATGATCTATCTATATGCGAGTATAGATCGACTCTTCTGCCTCCATGGCTCAAATTCATTATACACATTTACCATTGATAATAAACAGTAAGAATCTTTTCGATAGGAGCGGCCCAAATTATCTTGTCTTGTATACTATTTGCGCGCCAAGAAAAAATTACAAAATAACTACCGTCTAAACAAGAAGCTGGGGTTTTACTGTGAGATGGCAGTTTTGTATAGGCCTATGTTTATTCATCCATTCATTTTTTTCTTTTCGGGGTTGGGTTAACAAAAAATCAATCAGTTTTGATTTCTTTCTATTTGTTGGCTCACTGGAATGTTCCTTCTAGTCAATTTTTGTAATTGTTTTATCAACTTGTTTATATTTTTACATATTTTTTTTAAATTAAGTTAATTTAAAACTAAAATGCTATTGTCGGGATTCCGAAAGTTTATCTCGCGTTCATTAGCCATAATACAAAAAATTACATGTATTTTATGCATTGACCAGGGCATATGGAAACTTTTTTATGTTTGTCATTTTGAAAAACTATAGCATCATGTTAAAGGTATCGTACACGTTTGGTAATGACTCAAAACAAATATAAGCATAAAAACTTACTTGGTAACAAGCAACGAAGAGCTGTTGATAGTATTGAACATTGTGAGAAACGACTCCCTCTGAAGTAACGTAGTTTTTGAGAAAGAGGTAATTTTTCACTAAAATAATAAAAAACTTCTTGGAAGAAGTTTTTATTCCTATCTGAAAGCACACAAATTTGTACGACAAGGGTGTTTATTCTTTCATCATTTTCTTGCAACTTCGATGACCAATTGAGCCCAAATTTTCACAGGCTTGTTATTTTATGCATATGTTGGGATACATCAAGTGAGAACACTGGTCTTTGACAATTTCCAAACGTGTTCAGTGCCTTTAAAGTTCGTTCAGAGGAAAAATCTGTAAAAATAAAATATATATATTTCGGTGAAACTCGGGTCATGAAATTTGTACCGTACTCAATTTACACAATAATTTAGACTGTACTGGTGGAGGCGGTGGTTCGACCTGTCTCCATGTCTCGTTCATGCAATCCATGACAGAAGATAGTTTTAATACAATCCTCAAACTTGGACCATGAACACGGCCTGTACTTTGGTTTACCATCAATATTTCTGGAAAGTGCGTTTTCTTCCTCAAGTATTTTGCCTTGATGTGAGTTGCTCCACTCCACTGGTCAGCTCTTACTAGGTCTGTTTTGATAATGTCCCGTACGGTTTACAGAATGTACCACTCCAGTTTCCGGTCAGTTTAACGTACAACCTCGCTCTCATGCAGAACCAATAGACATAGACTGTAGTGGGTCATCGTAACCTCTTCTGTTGGCTTTCTTGTTACCCTGGATGACATGACAATGCCCTCTTTTGAGATTTGTTTAACCCTGGAACCAAATCTGTTGACAGTCCCTCTCACCGATTTTTGGTTAAGCTTTCGACTTAAAACAATTGTTAAGGATAACTACAAAAACGTTGAGGCCTAGCCCCCTATTGTATATTTATATCAAAATAAAACCAATGCACTTCGTTTGAGCACAGAAATAGAACATCTGCTAAATTGCAGTTTAAGTTTGTACCTTTAAAACCGGTAGTACATTTCATGCGATGTACATAAAGAACAATTAAAGATGAAATATTTCAACGACACTGTATCAAAAAGGGAAACATGTTTTTCAATGCTGCGGGCATTGACTTTTGCAACCTTCATTTAGAGCACCGTGTAATACAATGAGTTCTAATAAAGCAATGTGCGCTTTGAACAATGCTAAGTCAATTTACTGAACAACGATTCAGCAGCTGTGTGCATGCGGACGTCTGAGAAATCAATAATTGCACATAAATCAGACGTCCGATGGAAAGTACCTCGGGGAATCTGAAACAAAAAGATTTATTCAAGTAGGCCTATACTTTGATTTATCGTGACTTTGTGAATGGCTAAATTTACCCGACTATCTTTCTAAATATAAAGCATAATTTATTATGCTCAATTTAGCTTAATTGAAAGACTTGCCCTTGCAATGTTTTCTCAATAAGGCAAGCAAGAGACGTTTAAATTGATACCTGTCAGAAAGAAGGGGTAAGGTGTTAGATTTAATTTACACAGTGAGTGAAACGGTAGACTTAAAGATGGGCTATAACGTCAAATTCAGTTTTGTGATGTACTCTTTTTCTGAGTCCTCATGTAAGTGGTTTACAAAATTACAAATCTCTAACCTCATGTTAAAGTGGCGTAATTGCCATTCTATTTGATACACTTCCAGTGCAAAATTCGTCAACATTCAAAACATCCTATGACATCATTCAGGAGAAAATGGGTCTGTAAATTTTTGTACGGGGATGTTCATTCCTGACTTTCGATGATATTCAATAAAAACAGCATTGAATTTGAACTCTGGACTGATAAACAAATTCTTCCTTGGAGTGTAAAGACCCATAAGTTGTTGAAATCCAATAACGTCATGTTTCAAATTTTGCTCTGAACAAGTCACGAATGAACCAAAATCTTGGACGGCTGTGATTAGCCTGCAATGTGATGAACGACAACCGTCAATATCGTTACAAATTTGGGTTGTACTTGATTTTTTACAAGTTGTGAAAGATTTTCCTTTTTAGAACAGATAATTGTCCGCACGATTTTCACCCGTGACCAGTCCTTCGGGGCAATCATTTACTACGCCTACTGCAACTCAGGCAGTTGAAGCCACAGTAGCTAGGACATACACTCGTATTCTGAACTCAATGCACTAAGCACACATTACTTGTACAGGCATTTCCAAAATGACAGTTCTAAACACTTGTAGTCTACACTGATCGCTTCATTCAGAGAAAATGTGAAATTAAGTACAAATACTGTAATAGAAACACGTTAGGCCGTTCATTCTGTTTTTTCCAAATCGTCAAGACACCCTTTTCTAAATAATTTTTTTACAAGTTTGGATTGTACTTGATATGCTCCCCCTTCTTTTTTTTTGTTCTGTTTTTTTTTACACCAAGAATTTCCTTTTTAGAACAGATAATTGCCCGCACGATTTCCCCCGTAGTGTGACCAGTCCTTCAGGGCAATCGTTTACTACGCCTACTGCAATTCAATTGTTATCAGGTAGTTGAAGCCACAGGTATAGCTATGACATACACTCGTGTTCTGAACTCAATGTTCTAAGAACACATTATATGTAACCTACATGCTTTTCCAAAATGACAATTCTAAGCACTTGTTGTAGTCTGTAGGCCTACACTTATCTCATTCAGAGAAAATATGAAATTAAGTACAAATACTGTAATAGGAACACGTTAGGCCGTTCATTCTGTTTTCTACAAATCGTCAAGACACTTTTTTTTAAAGAACATTCCCACGATGTTAGCTAAAATGATGGAGGATTGGAATTAATGTCCAATAATGCACCATCCCTTTCTAGAAGAACCTCACATGAACAAGGTGGGCATAATTTGGGGGCGTCATTATGCCAACAACCTCCCGAAACCCAACCTGGGAGACTATTGATTGTAAGGCTGAAACCCAACCGCCACTTCGTGACTGCGTTCCTTCATTCTGCTTGGGCTGTGATCAGATGATTGGAAAACCAATCAGCGGATTTCGTCAAACTGGCTTAGCCCATAAAAAAGAAAAGTATTTTGCATAAACGGAATGAACGGTAAAAGCGCCGTGGTTGTTGTTTAAAGGGATTGTATACGTTTGGTAATTGGAACCCATTGTTTGTTTCAATCGTTATATAGTTGTAGATATCTACCATAAAACTAACCTGTGAAAATTTCATTTCAAAAGATGGTAGCGTTTTTGAGATATTGCCGAAAATCTGGAGTGGTTATGTCCACGCAGAAAGAATAACCTGCAATTGGAATACACAATCTGAGAAACGTTACTGTCAGTAACGCTTCTCAGATTAATTTTTTGGGGGGATAAAAAGGGATATCTTGTTCCGTAACCGCAGTACTTCTAACTGAAAAGTTTTTCAAAATGCATTATACTATCAAAAGCTGCTGTACTTCTTCCAAAACGTATACAGACCCTTTTATATGGTATACCGGCAGCACAGTGGAGCATCGGGGGGGGGGGGCTTGATCCCCCACCCCCATCACGCCCGTGGCCTGTCATTTCCGATTTTTGTCTCCTGAGAAAAAAATCAGTATGGAAAACTTTCCCTCCCCCATTTAAGAAAAACTTGTTCACAGCCCCTCCAAAAAATAATCTTCTTCGTGCACTGCTGGTATAGCCAGGTTTTATTTTGTTGTGGTTGCTGTCGTTTGTTGTTTGTCAAACCGAAGGTATCTCCTCGCTATAGTTATAGCTTTATTATTCTTAGAAAACGCTGAGACGCACACACATTGTAAATACATCATACTGTCAAAGAGAAGAGATAATAATTGCAATCCTTTTAACGTCACTCCAGACAGAACCTCCATTACATTTATCATTTCAATTCAATTAATTTGTTGATATCTCCCCGATGCATAAATTCAACATCGTTTAAACTTGAAAACGCTTGCTCGTATGTCTTTTTTGTCTTTCTTTTGTTGCCCACGTAATGCGCACTAACCAACCTAAAACCCTTCTTTCCACTTCCCTTTATTTAATGGCTATTTTAAAATGTCTACTGCATCCGTTCAATTTATCATTTTATTTAAGATAAAGCACCTGATACAAAGACCGATTCCATTGTACTAAAGAAGGGGTCAGGCATTCAACCTCGTTTCGTCTTGATTTATTTCGGAATGGTTTTTTTTAATGAGATATCGCCCAAGTCACAAGGCCGGACGGTCACTTCAAGGTGAGGGCTACCCTTAACTGATTTGGGCTTTGGACCCAAATCAACTGTCACCAGGGGCACATTGCCACCTACTCCTGGGGCTGAAACAGGGTTGCCCCCTTTACAGTCCGTAAGGATGTAGGCATGGGTATCATCAACTAGGAGCCTGGCTGGTAGAGCAGAATGCATTACCTTCCCAACTTTTACGAAGCAATTATGGTTAAGTGCCTTGCTCAAGGGCACAAGTGTCACGACCGGGATTGGAACCCACACTCTGCTGTTGACAACACCAGAGCTTGGGTTCGGTGAACTAGACCACTCGGCCACGACACGCCTAAGATTTGAATCCAAGTGAAACAAAGTGGTAATTAGACTGTGCAAATCTCGTGCGAATCGAAAACGAGATATCAGCTCGAGCGGAGACTTACACTTTTCTATGAAACCAAATCTTTTGTTGAAATTATATCCACAACTTAATTCTTGGAAAACAAAAACGCCAATAGCAATTTGTTATAGATACAATATCAATTTCTACTTCCTGCTTTCTTGAAAGTTATTCTCATTTTGTACACTTCAATCTGTTTTTGTATTAAATTTATGGATTTGGATCGAGAACACGAAAGCCAAAAGGTCCAGAGTTATCTTTACTTTCGATCAGTGGCGTAACTAGGGGGGGGGGGCAGGGGGGCACGTTGAGATCGGTCAATAAATGTCAAAGTTGTTTGTATTTCTTTCCTCAGTGTGATCTGTAATCTCAAACACTTTTGTGTACACTCCGTATATCGGATCTTTAAACTCCAATTTGAAGAGATTGCATAATAGCAACCTTAATTTGTTTTACCGTCATTGGAAAGATCAATGATGATAAAAGCTTGGGTATGGAGGGTGAGCATGAACAAAATTACAGCTTTGTTACAATAATGGTCTTTATGCTCAGGCTTGAGTGCTCTTTTATGTGTTAGCTTGGTCGACTAAAGTCGCCAATGGTAAGGAAAGGGTTTTGTTTCACTTGCTTGTGATTTAGTTACTCTTTTTCGTCTGCAAATCTGCACATGTATTTTAGTAGGCCTATAAGGTCCCACTATACCCTAGATAGGTCACTCATCGTAGAGAGAGACTCTTATCTCTTGTTTAGAGCTGAACGGAAACATACTCTCCTTACAAGCTCACTGGCTTGACATCCCGATCCTTCGTCTGCAAGAAAATAACCGCCACTTATGTTTCTCCTTTCCGTTCCAGGTTAAGTATCCAGCACGTTCTGTCGTCATCTCACAATCATCCAATCCAAATACATGACTGCAGTGTTGATCTTCTAGTAACTTCATCGAAGCATATAGAGAGCACGCAAGTCCTCTGAGCAACTGAGCCCTCACAACGTCAAGTGTTTGGAGCTGTCTAAAGAGACTGTTCGCAAACGCTGATACGCAAGGGGAGGGGTGGACGTGTTTATGAGGCCATCTGTCGCCGAGCAGTCAAAGTAGGTCTCTGGCTTTATACAGTGGCTTTGGGGGTGTTACATACATAAGACGTTAGTTTGACGTAGAAGAAACCCCCACAAACAAAAACATCGATACTGGCGCTTTTCACTCGTCAATATACGTTTCTTTTCTGGCACACACATCTAAAGATGGATACGACATCTCTAATGATATTGACGGGAGCTGAAACGGATTAAACTGGTGATTGCATGCTAGCGAGTGTGTTCATTGCGTTCTGTCTAACACCTGCCTTTGTGCTGGCCAGGTTATTAAAGTCGAATCAAACCGGTAACCCAGCCAATTCGCACCACTGGCATCAACATCAAAAAGTACTCTTATCTCTAAATCTGTGAGGAGATACTGTTTCACGGGAAAGTCGTCCTCTGGCAACTAGGCGAATCGTTTGACATTGACAGTAAAAGTTTTTTCCGACTTTGATGGGAATCACATTGACAAATTGGACCTCCGAGGCATTGAAGCAGATGGAAATTAGATCTCTGTGCTATTTTCTCTGCTCCTTCTTTTTTTCTTTTCTTGAGAGGATGAGGAGTTGAGATTTCTTGTTTGATGGAAAAGTGTGTTACGGTGCTTAACCCGAAATCAAGGGTATAGTGCGATCGTGGATCTTGCCGTCTTCAGACTTTTGTGCTCAAATCACCTGTCATGTATTGAGTTGTATTGCTGCGAATTTTTTTCTAGACTCTAGAACATTCCAGCAGCCTAAGGAATACATTATCGAATGCGATTCACTACAGTTTGTTTATTTATTTGACACGGGGAAAAGCTACTCTACAATCATGGTTTTCGCAGAATCTGAGCCACTCTATCCCGTGAGTAGCGCAGAGAACTTCACGGGTGTCGATTACGGTATGAACCAGTCCACGGTGGTGGACGACCGGGACTTTCGCGGCTTTGGGTTCGGGCCTGACGCCCCGTTCGACCCGAACGTCTACCACTACACCAGTGAAGAGTTTCAGGACCACGTGAAAGGGATTCTGGTGTACCCTCACATCCACGTAGCTGCCAAGGTGCTCCTCTTCACAAGCTACGCCCTCATGATGGGAGTCTGCAGCGTGGGGAACCTTCTCCTCTGTTACGTCATCTACCGGTTCAGACGCATGCGCACCACCACCAACTTGCTCATCGGAAACCTGGCGCTGTCTGATTTCCTGGTGGCCGTCATCTGCGCACCTTTAAGCTTTTACCAGTACATGTATCAGCACTGGCCGTTCGGGAAGGCTTTGTGCATTATAACTAACTACCTGAAGTTTACATCACTGTACGTATCCACCAACTCACTCTTGGCTATCGCTTTGGACAGGTAAGCTTTATAGTTCAAGCTGTGCTTTATAATAGGTAGATCATAACTACACTGCAAAAACCGGGGTGTCAAAATTGACTCCATGGGTGTTGTCACATATTCGTCAACGTCAGCCCGGTTTTCACGAAGAGCCACTTAATATGTCCAAACGCTTGATTGATATTTAATTTTTTCACTGTACTTGGCCTAAAACTGCAAAATCTGCAATACTAAAGCCACGGTTTTCAGTTAAAGACCTCTCATATGATTCTGTATAAGTTTTATCTCTCCATTGACTAACTAATTGCCATAGTTGGCTAATTGCCGTAGTAATTAGTTAAAGTTACGTGTCTCTTCGTGAAACCTAACAAGGGAGTTGACCTACTTAAACACCCAACTGGTTAACGCGTTTTTACAGAGGAAAGGGGCGCGTATGTCACGTGATCACGCGCACACTGACATAAGTGGCTCTTCGTGAAAACGGAAAAACGATTTGACATACATGTACATAGATACCAAACAGAGAATCAAAATCAACATCATAGGGTGTTAAAATAATTTCTTTTTCTTGAACCCATTAAATTGACAAACGTGTATTATAATCTCAACAGATTTTGTGGACGGGTTGTAATGGCTCCGAGATTGTAATATTGATCACCTTGAAAATTTCACATAAATACTGGTTTATAAAACCTCAACTTTAACTTGCCGACCGATTTAAATCTTCATTATCGTCGACAGCTAAAAGTGAACGCCGCGGGAAAATACAATAAACAGTGAGACGAAAATAAACCATTATAGACGTTAGATCGCAATTAGTATAAATACAAAAAAAGCTCACAGCGTGGGTGTTTAAAACAAAGACGCGGACATCTGTCATTTTTATCTCATTGAAAAGATCAAGACTCATGTGCAAAGGTTCAAGTGAACTCTTGTTCAACTTGACAGTTATTCCCCAAGTCGCAGAATTCCCAACGATTTAACAGATAAGTTTCCGGGTTTTGTTTAGCATCTTTAAAGGCCCTGTACACTATTGGTCAGATCGAAAAAAACAAATATTCACAAATTCACACATAACTTACATGGTTTAAAGTAAGTTATGGTAGAAAGGGTTCCGTAAAAGAGTTATTCCTAAAATGCTATCGTTTCTGAGAAATGAGTAAAACAATAGTTTTTATCACGCGCGATAAAAACACGATGTTTGAAAAAAACAGAAAACACATTAAGGTCTCTTTTCACTATTTTCTCGTGACCTCGATGACCAATTGAGCTCAAACTTTCACAAGTTTGTTTGTTTATGCATATGTTGAATCACACAAAATGTGGACACTGATTTTCCACATTTTGTGTGATTCAACATATGCATGAACAAACAAACCTGTGAAAGTTTGAGCTCAATTGGTCATCGAGATCACGTAGGACCCGGCATTAGGACCGACCGGTCATACATGGTACATGGTATTGGTACATCCTGTTTACGTAATGTACAACGCACGACAACACTTTCGTTGGCAGCACTGGCCGAGGGGATCCCCAATGATTTCTCCGGATTTACCTATATTTATACCAAATCAGCCACTCATTATACTTCTTGTATTAAGAGTAAACAACTACGAAAACATCACGACTAAACTCTTTAAAATATTAAAGGAAAACGTGAAAAACTTGCTAACTTACGTGATCCGCCGTTCGAATTACGCACACGACGAAGTTTTGTTTGTCATCCACATCCGGGCATTTCAATTATTTCCGATGATGCTTTGAGAATGTCGAAAAGGTTTATTGGAGCCTATTGTTTGTTTTCAATCCTATATAGTTGTAGATATAAACCATAAAACTAACCTGTGAAAAAATTTCATTTCAAAAGGTGGTAGCGTTTTTGAGATATTGCCGAAAATCTGGAGCGGTTATGTCCACGCAGGAAGAATAATCTGCAATTGGAATACACACTCTAAGAAGCTTTACGCGTAACGCTTCTCAGATTCAAATGTTTTGGGGATAAAAACTGATATATTTTTCCATAACCGCAGTACTTCAAAGTGGAAAGTTTCTCAAAATGCATTATACTATCCACAGCTGCTGTACTTCTTACCAAGTAAGTTTTTATTGCCATTAATTATCAGAGTCATTACCAAACGTGTACGATGCCTTTAAGGTCCACCTGTGGGTGGGTGGATGTTCTTGCCCCAGCAGCAAGGAAACACAGCATTTTATCGACCGAGATGATCTCGTCCTCTCTCAGTGGTAAGGTAATGGCGTCCCTCTCTGACGACCCAAAAATGTAGACCTGTAATATTGAGAGAGCCGTCTGAAAGGATTTTTCCCTTCTGTAGAATCTAATTTCTTGCAGATTAAGAACGACTGACTGCGGTTTGTGTATCAGTACAGATGACAATTGCACTTTAGAAAATTGGCCATTAATAATCCCTGGTTAATCATTCCGCGTGTCTGCCCACGGTGATTGCGCCCATATGGTTAGGTTTGATAGTTATGCTCTCTGATGATTGATTTGATATTTTGTGTTTTTTCTTATATTAGGTATGTGATTATAATGCACCCGCTGAAGCCTCGTATGACCAAATGCACAGCAAGTATCGTTCTAGTCTGCATATGGATAATCTCAATGATAGTCGTCATTCCCATGGCCGTGTTCAGCACCACCCACACGATCAGCAACGAGTGGGGCGAGACAACCGAGCGATGCGGCGACTACTGGTACAACCTCTACCTGATGAAAGCCTACACGATGTTCCTGGCCGTGGTGGAGTTCCTACTGCCACTCACGATCATGTCCGTGGCTTACGTCATCATAGCCAAGAAGCTGTGGTTTCGCGTGGTGCCCGGTGGTCACGTGACCGAGCAACAGGAGCTGGCGGCCGAGTCGTCCAAACGGAAAACCATGCGCATGCTCATCCTCGTGGTGGCGCTGTTCGCCTTCTGTTGGGCGCCATTTTACGCCTACACCATCATCCGTGACTTCGTTTACCCAGCCTTCGCCTTGAAGATGTTCGGCGTCTTCGAGAACGCGTACTACATCGTCGAGGCCCTGGCGATGAGCAACAGTATGTTCAACACGCTCATCTACGTCGTTTTCAACGCCAACTTCAGGAAATACGTCCGGCAGATCCCCGAGTCCTGCCGCAAATTGAATAAAAGCCCCCGGCGCAACCGCTCCAAATCCGGGCGTCGATATTGGTATCCGCTGTCCAACTCGCACGGGCTGCGAAGCTCTATCCGCTCAAGTCTTGCCCGTACTCACTCCACCAACATTTCTCGTCTAGCAGTGCGAAGGGAACCGTCCGTGCCCTCAAGCACTACGCCTTCAGGACGCAGCGGTTGAATCGTTCAGCCGAAAAGGTTTTGCGAAAAAAGCCTTCGATTCTGGTGCCACTTGATAAAGAATTTATTTTCAAACCGAGCATATTAATGGGAGAGGCAAAGAAGCATTTGTTTCTTACCATCAAAGTTTAAATATTTTGTCCATACTATTTAAGAAAAAGCTCACTGTCTTTGTGACTGTAAATCTGTGATAATTATTATGTGAAGATTTGTATTAAAATAAATTGTATAAAGTTGTGTACAAAATGTATAAAAGGATGAACTTAATGTGGCTTTGAATCGAAGGGGTTTCTATAAATCGCTGTTATAATCGATATAAAATCTTTCAAAATATTTGTATCTCACTCATCTTTTAGAATTTTTTTTTACAGATAATACTGTTCCTGCCCCAGGCGAACAGGAACGCTGTAACTTCTTTCTTATTAATGTCCAAAGGTAGTTTTCAAAAGTCAAAATGAAACCCATTTCCACCTGTCGGTAACTCGATACATTTTGTAGAAACAATCTAATCCGTACATACTAATATCTAGACCACGGGATCAACGATGAAAATAGTCGCGGGTTTTCTTGACTGGTGAACCCCGCGGGATACACACAAATTTATCACTCGATGCATCTTTCACACAGTGGGGCAAGTCAAACGCCCAGTATTATTAGTCTTGTGCAGGCACGCTTCAGTGCTGCGGGGTATTTCAATCAAGGCGGCTCCGATCGGAGACCCAAATTCAGAGCAGGTAAACTTCCTCTCGAGAGGTCTCTATCGATTTCAATTTTTTTTTTTTTTTTTATGCGTCCGCGTTGTCCCGTCTGGCCAGTTAAGTCGTCTATTCAAGAGAGAGTGTGAAGAGATTAAAAGTGAATGAGTCGGGAAAAGAACGAGAGAGGGCGCTGTAGGTCATGTTTTATTATTTCGGAGTGAGAGAGAGAGAGTTGGGGAAAAGTGATGAATGAGGTTGCCGTTGTGATCACTTTACGAATAAACGTAACCACAAACAATGTTATCAACTTCAACTATACTGCAATACATTATTTAAGTATGTGGGCCGTTTTGCGCCATTAAAACATCAATCAAAAACATTCATCAGCCCGTAGGAAATAAACACCCACTGGTGTTTATTACCCTTTTTTGTAATAACCCGAACCCATTTTACAAAGTCCATCGCCGTCATTTTGATCAATGGGTTGGTTTGACCGAAGAGCTTAGCCTCAATAAAAACAGTCAAAATGACATAGTCTCAGATCGTGTGGGTCGAGTGCGCTGGTTATTGGTATTCGAGAACGAAGATATCAATCAACCACAAGTAAACTAGACGTTACCAGTTGAGCCTGCTCTGGGCTTAAATACAAATGAAGCTGTTTGATCAGAGTGTTTAGTTGAGGCTCTGTCGCTTCCGATTCAGCTGCAATAAGCAAACGGCGGTCAAAATTGCTTCGTCTCTTTCCCTTTTGCGATGACGGATTTCAATTCCATGTGTTTAATGTGTTCCTTAACAGCTTTCACATTATCTCCCCACTTAGACGTACCAATAAATCCATACAGACTGTGTGCAAGTCTCGCGCTTATTCGAAGGTCCAGGCACCAAGGTGTTCTTAACTATATTGAGCTTTATGTGTGCGCTATTCTGTTTCTTTATACTTCAGTATACGGTAGTTTATGGCTCAGTCTAAAAATTATATCATATTGTTGGGAAAGTAATCTAAGCATAAAATATATGAAAGTAAAATAAATTTAATAAAATCAACGAAGAAAGCCCGAGAATAAGACTTGATCTCCGTTTCCGGCTGCTTGTAAACAATTGAGAATATTTTGCCCAACTGACGTTATATTATCTATGTAATGGTTGCACAAATTCGGGCGTGATTCGCAAATGGGGTTTTCTATACAATAAGCATCCTCGTCCCAAGTTTTAATTTAGTGTTTATGTTATCGTTAACAAATTATTTGTATTGTGTACAAATTTAAAATGTATTTATAACACAATTGCTGTGGGTATTTTATATTTTGGGTATTTGTAAATTGAATTTTAAAGGAAGGTTTGATTTCACACAAAAATAATAGTCTTCGTTCGACTTGCACAGTCTGTTAAAGATTTAAAAGTGCCCTTTGAAATCCTGTAGAGATTATGTTTGGTAGTGTTTTGTTAAATCTTTTTTGATCACCATTTGGATCATCCGCTAAAAAATGTATCAAGTATATCAGCGATTAACGTTTATAATGGATTGGTTCTTGTCACTTATTGTATCATAGTTGACTTTTGTTATTTATTTGTTAAAGGGATTGTATACGTTTGGTAATTGGAACCCACTGTTTGTTTCAATCCTATATAGTTGTAGATATGTACCATAACCATAACCTGTGAAAAATTCATTTCAAAAGGTGGTAGCGTTTTTGAGATATTGCCGAAAATCTGGAGCGGTTATGTCCACGCAGGAAGAATAATCTGCAATTGGAATACACAATCTGAGAAAAGTTACTGTCAGTAACGCTTCTCAGATTCAAATTTTTTTTTGGATAAAAGTGACATCTTTTTCCATAACCGCAGTACTTCGAAGTGAAAAGTTTCTCAAAATGCATATATCCAAAGCTGCTGTACTTCTTATACCAAGTAAGTTTGTTGTTGCCATTAATTTTCAGAGTCATTACCAAACGTATACAGACCCTTCAACGTTATTTGTTTCTAGTAACATTAAACGCGTAGGAATTTAAATTTGTATTCAATTCTTTTTCCAGATAGGATTTTAAAACTTTGCATGCTGGTGGGACTACAATCAAGTGAGATTTGCGGTGACACCATGTGTAAAAATCTCTTTTTGCGTTTTGATATCATAATATTTAGTTTTTTAGTGTAAAAACAATTATACGGACAGTGTTATTGAACGATTTCCTTTAATAATGGTGTAGACTGTACGTCTGTGAACGTCTGATGCACACTGCAGAAACTCCGGTGTTAAATTGAATCTCTTCCTATCTGTAATGTGACATTACCGGCACGGTTTTAATGTCACCAACGATATAAGCCATTTTGAGAAGGTATGGTGGACACCTTACTGCGGCACCATATGTTTGGGGTAGATTTGTCTGTTATACACCCAAACCAAACAGTGCACTCCTATAGTGCCTCCATATCTCAAAAAGGCTAATAGCCATTGGGGCGGCTAGATTTTTTCCTACGAACTTTTTGTCCCCCCCCCCCATACGGCGAACTGTGTACAAACTTCTTTTGATAGCGCCCTCTTTTGAATCATCCTCCTCCAGCCCATGTTAATTTCCCGTATGGGGACAAAAAGTTCGTGGGAAAAAAAAACTCACGGCCGGGGATAACACCATTTCGGTGTAGTGTTACATAAATATACTGGAAAGAATCAATTTAACACCGCAGTTGTTGTTGTGTGTGTAGTAGCTTGGGGTTGTTTATGTTAGGGTGTACCCCCTCTCCCCCACCCCACCCCTTGTGCCCTTAACAAAATATTGAGTTGTCTACCTGTCCGTTTTGTTATAAATATGACAGGGACATGGATGAACTCTGTTCTACAAGAATAGATTACTTTAACCTTTCACAATAAACGCCAATGATCAAGCAACAGCTGTGGTATTTTATAAACAACGTGGGTTTTTTACAATCATTGTAGGTTTGTGAAATATTGTGTTTTGGGGGAAAGTTGATGAGAAAAAAGTTGTTGAAATCGTAAGTTTTGTAAAGAATTTTGTTTTGTTCGCTGACCCAAAAATAGGATTCGTTTTACCCTATCGTTTTAGACAGCTACATAAAGTGTGTTGTTTTATACAAAAGTTGTGTGTATACAGATATAGTTTTATATCACTTTAAAGGTTATTCTTATCAAGATGCAGTTATCTTTCATTTTGTTCCGTACACTCTAAAATCTCCCGGGTCAAAATTGACTCGGTTCTGGATCCCAGAGGGCCTGACACTTTTGTGGGTCAATGTGACCCGTAATCTGTGGTGACCCAGATATGGGTTAAGCTGACGCATAATCCAATCTAAATTTCTAATTTGTTTTTAACCAGTCTCCGTGTCAGCCTGACTCAAAATGGGTCAGAGCCCCCTGGAACCCTGAATCCGGGTCAATTCTGACCCGTGAGTGTTTATAGTATACAGTATCGCAATCAAAAAGAGCAGCTGACATGATCCCCCGTATCAGAAAAGGCCTATACTCATATAACCAGTATATATGTATTTACAACAGAACATACAAAGATGACTGCAATTGTACTAGCGGAAACATTTCCCAACTGCAGACTTGGGCCATGTCCGAATGGACTGTGCAAGTCTCTTGCGTATTCGAACATTGGGACACGTTAAAGTGCGCGAGTTTGTTTCCTTCACGCGTTAAAGCAATGTACGATGAGACCAAAGTGGTCCCAAAAATGTTCGAATACGCGCGAGACTTGCACTGTCTATTGGCGGCTACAGCTACGGCTACAGCTGGATCGTCGGGAAATGTTAAAGTTTGCAAGTCTGTTTCCCTCACGCGTTAAAGGCACTGTACACAATTGGTAATTACTCAAAATATATATATTAGCATAAAAACTTACTTGTTAACGAGCAACGGAGAGCTGTTGATAGTATAAACATTGTGAGAAATGACTCCCTCTGAAGAAACGTAGTTTTTGAGAAAGAGGTAATTTCTCACTGAAATAACAAAAGACTTCAGGCCTGAAGCCTGAAGCCCATGTGGATTGCAACTACTGATTAAATACCAATAACCATTTTACTCGCAGAGAGCTCGAAAGGCTCGTTCATTCTTATTCAAGAAAGCGTAAATATATACCTTTGTACAAAAGCAAAATGCTTCTAAAGACAAACAAAATAATGTTTATATCACATTTATATTCATGTAAATAACTTATTGTTGATGTTGATGTTTAACTGTAAAGACCAATACCACATTATATGTTTTAAATTGTATGTTTCGCTGAAGGATTTATGTCAAGGAATAAAGATAAATATTAAAGTATCATGGATTGAATGGAATGAATGCGTTTTATTTCCTTTTTAAGTAAAGTTTATCAATGTTGCATCACTGGGTTGTTGTCACATTTGGGCCGGAGCTTCTGCCTTTTATTTATCTTTATTAGATAGAGTGCAGAAGCGTATTGTTAATCTTATTGGTGAAGGATTGGAATCAACGTTACAACCTCTTTCCCACCGTAGGTCTGTACCTCTGTCTTTTCTACAGATATTTTCATGGTAAATGTGTCACCAGTGTGTCCGACCTAGTTCCTCCTTTCAGAATGTTTGAGCGTGAAACCAGACTTTCTGCTTCTTCTCACCTATACACTCTTGATTTGCTGAGATGTAGAACAAGGACCCAACAGCTTTTTTCCATGTACTTGGAACTCCTTGCCTGGTGCATGTTTCCCTCCATCCTACAATCTAGACTGTTTTAAGAGGAATATCAATTTCTACCTTCAGCTCCCCTGAGTTACAAATTTAGCCTTGTTTTGGGGCGAACTTGCTTAA
Organism: Plazaster borealis; assembly: GCA_021014325.1. Lineage (NCBI taxonomy): Eukaryota > Metazoa > Echinodermata > Asteroidea > Forcipulatida > Labidiasteridae > Plazaster > Plazaster borealis. The sequence goes on along the minus strand of CM037456.1, from coordinate 4,062,352 downwards.
TTTTTTGTTTAAAGAATCGCCACTTGCATGGATCCGCCATGTGCGTGTAGAGCCTCGACTTCAAGTTTCATTTGTATTGTATTGATGTATCTGTTTTGGTGAAAGTGTCATTACATTACCATGTCAATAGACCGTGACCTCTCTATTGCAACGTCACAGCCCGAGTTTTTGCCAAAAATGTGTTGAATTGTTGGAAAAAAAAAGCAACCAATCATGGGATGTATTTTGAATTTGGACACAACATCTGAATGTTTTGCTAACATTCGGCCATCCATGCCAACCAGCGCGGTTTGTTTTTATCAACAATAGAAAGGTCTATACAGAGTTATTCGCTGCTGTCCCTAAAACGAGGCTCTACACGCAAATGGCTGACCGTGCAAGGGGCGAATAGGACAGGTTAGCAATCAGGTTTGTCTCGTTGATTCAGTCTAAATCTTATTGCGTTATTGTTCCTTATATTGGTGTTATGCCATTAAAACAAATAACAATACTTTTTTAAATGACAAAGCAATAGCAATAGAAATACCCCGATTAAACTTCACTCATGATTCTGGCAGTAGGCCTATAGCAAAAACAAATTGTAACTGCATCACATCTTAATGATCGGAACTGTCTCTATTGAAAATAATTGTGTAAGATGAGTCTAAGACCTGAACTTCGCTTCAACTTTACATGGAAATTTCTTCCCTTTCGTTATTGACCAGTGGTATTAGCTCATCAACGGATTATGTTACATGCTGAACATGTAAGGAACACTCGCTAGGTTACGCAGTGAGAAACTTTACACCGTCCCGAAGCAATGTGGGACACCGCATAAATTTTCTCAGCTAAGGAGTTCGTTTTCACGAGACCTTTTTTTGCTAAACATCGTTGGAGTTTTGCTTTAAAATCAGAACTCCAGAGGTCAAACGTGCGCATTTGATAATGTAATTACTTCTGTATTATCGAATTGGTGCTTGCGGTGTAGTGTTGGCGCACGTATTGTTTTCAAAAAAGTATGTTTTCATTTTGAAGTAATTACGTTCTATAGAGAAACAAAAATGGAGTATTGTTTTAACGGTTGCACATCAGTCCGATCACATTAAGTAAACGTAATTAAATGTAGGCCTATGTTGTTTTGTTCCAATGGTCATTGACTGGGCTCTTTTTCAGTCAAACATCCAGATTTGTTTTTCTTTAAGAGTTGGAATATTCGTAGCAATGAGGTCACATCAGAAATTATGGTCAGTTCCGGAGAGACCACTGGTGTCGACGTTTTTAAGATACAAATTTCAACTGGTCGCAGGTCATAGCTGCGATTGAGAGAGTTGCAACAGCTTGCGATTTAGAAGCCATTGTCGGTCAAAAAATTCGAATGTGCGCACACACAGGGTGCCAGACTTGACTGCACATGCGTCGTGCTGCATTTGGACCGCAAATGGCGTCCAGCAACCACGTGACCAAAGAAAACTCATGTCGCAACTCTCTCAATAGACAGCTCTGAGGTCACACGATAGTGTGCGCCCTCATTGTTCTTGCTTTGTTCAACCATTAACGAAAGCACGCGTGCTTGACACGACTTACTTTGCTCTCCAAGGCAATCATCAAAAAGCCGTCTGGTTCCAACCAATCTTAATCTGAAAACATCACATGGCTGACTCGTCTGAAGCGTCAAAATTTACCAGATCCTCAAAAAAACTTCACATTTTAGTTTTGGTAAATTTAGTGTAGAGAATAGAACTAGCTGTTGCAAACTGCTTACCAACCAAAAGGACCTAACGGTATAAATGCAAAAAACAAAATGTTAATGGCCTGACGTTTCGAACCTAGCGGAGTCTTTCTCGGAAGAAACCTAGACTTCCTCGAAAAGGACTCTGCTTATAGGGTCGAAACGTCAGGCCATTACTGTTTGCATACCTTATGTATACATTACATGTTTCCTATTGCACAACAATGTTCAACGACTTGTTTGTCCCCCTGTGCTGTGCTCATCGGCGCATATGGCACTCGTGTGCATCAAAGGGTAATAAGTTACACATAGTTCAAACATCGTTTAAAAAACATCCTTTCGTGGTACTCTGATTTGGAACGACCTTAGACCGGATTTTATATTAAGGTTCTCTCTGCCTCAAATAATACCGTGCAATACGAATGTTTCCCTCCCAAATTTGGGCAAAACAGTGGGGGAAATGTGGGTACAGCAAGAAAGAGAAAACAAATTGGACGTAGAAAAAGAAAAAAAAATTCCCCGATATTATAAAATGGTACTTATGTGTTTTTATCTGGTATAAATTTCAGGCAGATCAACCCTCTGCCCCTTATAAAAAAAAGCCTCCGATACGCTCATGGATATAGGTACACTACAAAATAGAGAAAACGGTTGTTGTTTTTCTTAATAATCTCCGTGAAGAATATAAAGGACTTGTGCAACAATTCTTTTAGAATGTTATTCAAACTATTTCAAGTTTTTAAGAACCTAATAATAATATGTAATAAAGCGAACCTGAAATAAGTCATGAAAGAAATACATTCAATTGAAATGAATTCGCTTGGAGAGACTTCTTACAAAGAAGTGATCTTCAGATGACGAAGTTATATTTTCTCTCCAATAGTCACTTTGTTGTAGTGACAGTACCATGTATGTGACACAGGTCGGCAAACTTTAAGAGTACACTGGTCTTTGTTGCGCCAAAAACCTTGTTTCGAAAACAGCTGGAAGTTTCGATTGCGGAGTCTAAATTGGTTTTTATCCCGATTGATCACTCCAGTGTAGATACACAAAAGCCCCAATGATAGGAATCTAAAGTTATTTAGGCCTATGGTTCGTTTGCATTGAAAGAAATTACCTAAGGATTTGGTCGAATGGGGCTGTTTGGAGATGAAGAGTGCCGGTTCGTTTTTACTGCGAATCACTTTTGTGTCAGGGGGCTTTGTAGTGGAATTACTGATTTGTTTTGTTCAAACACACATTAAAGCAATCGCACATTCTAGCACACATTAAAGCAGTCGCACATCTTAGATTTGGTGTATGTTTTTGCTCCTCAACTTAGGTTCGTCCAAAACCGAAACTTGGCAGTCAAACTATGGAAGCTTGAGCGTTTTCGAGCTTACATTTTGTTAAAAAACTATGAAATATTTATTTCAAGTTTGTTTATGGGACTATTTTTTGCAAACGTCAAAATGCATGTGCATGTCTCTGTACATTGTATAGTATAATGCCAATAATATTGAAAAAGTCTGTCCAGTACCCTCCCTGGGTTTTCTGGGCACCCCCCCCCCCATTGAAGCGCCCTCTGTTGACGTACCATCTCTATTTAGCGAAGATGAGATTGATGTGGTGCCAACTTCGTGGTTATGTGCAGAGAAAAAAACAAGTTTTTGCACCTCCTCATCCGTGTATCAACTAGAAACACCAACAGTTCCATGTGACGGATTTAAGGTAATGAGACTCTTTGATATTCTTTGTAAAGACCCACAACATTTTTGTAAAAGAAGTCTTTCCCTTTTTTCTCTCTCAAGACAAATGTTATAACAAGATGGCGGCTGTACGGCTATCCTGTGCTATAAAACGTGTGTTTAGTAGCGGGCGCTACATTTGTTTGTTATGTAATACACGTGAGCAACGCACTCGGTAACAAAAGCTGTACACATTCCGGTATTGAGGCCAATTATTATGTTCTACGAGTACAAGACACTTGGCTGGAACTGTGGTAAACCCTCCGATCAAGTCCATCGATAAACTTAGTGTCAGTAGGAACAAACACTTTAACACTAGCCAGTGGTTTTAAAATGCATAGGGTTTGCCCCTTCTTTAAAGGCCCTGTACACTATTGGTATAAGATCGAAAAACACAAATGTTCACAGATTCGCACATAACTTACATGATTTAAAGTAAGTAATGGTATAAAGGGTTCCTTAAAATATTTCTGCCTAAAATGCTATCGTTTCTGAGAAATGAGTAAAACAATAGTTTTTATCACGCACGATAAAAACTTGATGTTCGAAAAAACAGAAAACACATAAGGTCTCTTTTCACTAATTTCTCGTGACCTCGATGACCAATTGAGCTCAGACTTACACGGGTTTGTTTGTTCATGCATATGTTGAATCACACAAAATGTGGACACTGATTTTGAGCTGTTACCAAAAGTGTACAATACCTTTAATGTTTAAACAGAGTATCTCGTATTCATAATCACCGTGCAAGAGCCAACAAAGACGGGAATGTTATCCTGCCATTGTTCAATACAGAGGCAAGCAGAACAACTTTTAGATTGAGGGGGAGTCAGGCATGGAATAACCTTCCTGTAAAGTCTGCCCGCTCTCAGAATTAGTTTATAAACTTGTAAAAAATATATTCAGATTTGCATTTCCTAGATTTGATTCGGTTTCTGGGTTTCTTCTCATTGTTTTCATTTTTCCCTTTTATTGTGTTGTTTTAATGGCTATGTTTTACCCGAAATTTTGTAGAACCCTGACAAAAGTGGTTGCCATTTCTTGTTTAAGTTTATATTGTGTCTATGTACATGCTTGGACCAGTAAGAAACCATTGGTTGTCACTGAATGCCATTGAAATAATAAATAAATAAATTAATTAATTAATTTATCAATTAATTAACTAATTAATTAATTAATTTATTTATTAAATTATTAATTAATTTATTAATTAATTAATGCTTTCTGACATAGCTGCGAAAAAATAATATCCATTCACTTCCTCTGATGTAGTTTATTATGACACCGATAAAGTGGCATATTTATGAAAAACAAAATATAAAGAGATACATATCGCTAACCTATTTTTCTTAAGCAAGAGTTTTTTGTGATTAGCAAACTTGTGTGCTTAATACATGCTTTATGAAATTGGGCCCAGTTAAGAATAATTTCCCAAGAACATTAGTATAAAACATGGACCAACTTATTTAACACCCATTGACATCATTACACTCTAACATGGATACATGTATTATTTTCAGCTATTATAACTCAGAATGTGCTCACTGTTTGTACCTGGGGATATTCTTTTCCACTGTATCCTGGCTCAAACATGTATTTTAAAGAGATCGTTCTCAATAACCCACTCATCACGCCAATTTTACAACATTGGGTTGGCCACCGACAGGCATTGCATGGGTTGGCCACCGACAGGCATTGCATGGGTTGGCCACCGACAGGCATTGCATGGGTTGGCCACCGAAAGGCATTGCATGGGTTGGCCACCGACAGGCATTGCATGGGTTGGCCACCGACAGGCATTGGTGGGGTTGGCCACCGAAAGGCATTGCATGGGTTACACACCGACAGGCATTGCTGGGGTTGGCCACCGACAGGCATTGCATGGGTTACACACCGACAGGCATTGCTCAGGGGTTGGCCACCGAAAGGCATTGCATGGACCCCCACACCGACAGGCATTGCTGGGGTTGGCCACCGACAGGCATTGCATGGGCTACACACCGACAGGCATTGCTGGGGTTGGCCACCGAAAGGCATTGCATGGGTTACACACCGACAGGCATTGCTGGGGTTGGCCACCGACACGCATTGCATGGGTTACACACCGACAGGCATTGCTGGGGTTGGCCACCGACAGGCATTGCATGGGTTACACACCGACAGGCATTGCTGGGGTTGGCCACCGAAAGGCATTGCATGGGTTACACACCGACAGGCATTGCTGGGGTTGGCCAAAAGGCATTGCATGGGTTACACACCGACAGGCATTGCTGGGGTTGGCCACCGACAGGCATTGCATGGGTTACACACCGACAGGCATTGCTGGGGTTGGCCACCGAAAGGCATTGCATGGGTTACACACCGACAGGCATTGCTCAGGGGTTGGCCACCGACAGGTATTGCATGGGTTACACACCGACAGGCATTGCTGGGGTTGGCCACCGAAAGGCATTGCATGGGTTACACACCGACAGGCATTGCTGGGGTTGGCCACCGACAGGCATTGCATGGGTTACACACCGACAGGCATTGCTGGGGTTGGCCACCGACAGGCATTGCATGGGTTACACACCGACAGGCATTGCTGGGGTTGGCCACCGACAGGCATTGCATGGGTTACACACCGACAGGCATTGCTGGGGTTGGCCACCGAAAGGCATTGCATGGGTTACACACCGACAGGCATTAATCAGGGGTTGGCCACCGACAGGCATTGCATGGGTTACACACCGACAGGCATTGCTGGGGTTGGCCACCGAAAGGCATTGCATGGGTTACACACCGACAGGCATTGCTGGGGTTGGCCACCGACAGGCATTGCATGGGTTACACACCGACAGGCATTGCTGGGGTTGGCCACCGACAGGCATTGCATGGGTTACACACCGACAGGCATTGCTGGGGTTGGCCACCGACAGGCATTGCATGGGTTACACACCGACAGGCATTGCTGGGGTTGGCCACCGACAGGCATTGCATGGGTTACACACCGACAGGCATTGCTGGGGTTGGCCACCGACAGGCATTACATGGGTTGGCCACCGACAGGCATTGGTGGGGTTGGCCACCGACAGGCATTGCGGTTGCTGACCCTTTTAGTTCTTCTTCTTCTTTTCTTCTTCTTCTTCTTGAATAAATAATTATTACATTTACAATGTGTAACGAATTACTTTGTTGACAATGCATTAAAGGGGTCGTAGGTCATCGGTGTAGTCTAGCCTGCCGTTGCGCAGATGGCCTGTGTCGACCAGGCACCTCATTTTATACCACCCATTTGCTCCTATCATCTTCCGCGTATAACGAAATAACATTTGTAAACAGTAGTAAACATTCTCCGTTCCACATTTAAAGTCTCAAAATAAAAAAAATATGTATATATTATTATATATATATAAAGGCACTGAACACGTTTGGTTATTGTCAAAGACCAGTACTCTCATTTGGTGTATCCCAACATATGCATACAATAACAAGCCTGTGAAAATTTGGGCTCAATTGGTCATCGAAGTTGCAAGAAAATGATGAAAGAAAAAACACCCTTGTTTACAAATTTGTGTGCTTTCAGATAGGAATAAAATTACCTCTTACTCAAAAACTACGTTACTTCAGAGGGAGTCGTTTCTCACACTGTTTTATACTATCAACAGCTCTCCGTTGCTTGTTACCAAGTAAGTTGTTATGCTAATATTTGTTGTGAGTCATTACCAAACGTGCACGATACCGTTAAAGGTTGATTTGCATATAATACGCCTAAACATTATTTTGTGTTAATCAGCCACAAGCAATCACATAACATTAGAGCTGCTTGTTTTTTGTTTGGGTTTTTTTTTCCATCTTTTTCTTATGTGTATTTAGGGTTTTTTGTGTCACGACTTTCTTGTGCTTGGCAAAAAAAATATATTTGTTCTTAATTTTTTTAAAGCTCAGTGTCCAATTTTCAGTTTCCAAGTTTTTGTTCACAAGCAATCACGTGACATATTATAGCTGCTGATGACTTTTTTTTCACTTGTGTGTTTACTTTTGCTTTATGCATAATTTTCTTGTGCTTGTCCAAAAGTTTTGTGGGCTCAATTTTCCAAAAGCCCGGGCTCAAAATGTATATTATATAATATCATGTGGACGTTTTGTGTTGCGATAATCAAATATGCAAATTAATTTTGTATAGCCCCCTTAATTATAAAACAAAATTTTCAATACTGATCACAGGTTGTCGAGTCATGGCAGATGCCTTCGTACTTCAACAAACAAAATAACACAGCTCTGTGTCAGAACCACTCGTTTTCAAAATAGCCCTATTCCTTATTTTATCAATTTGCTTAATACCTAACATTTGTTCGATGTTTTTACTCTGTCTCAGGTTTTATACTGTATTTCCCTTTGTTTTTACAGTCATTGTTTATTGGAAATGTGTTGTATTCCTCATCTATTCATGTTTTAAGGTGTGTTTTAACGTTTTTTAATCCTACTTGTAATGTTCTGACCGTTTGTACTATATTGCTAATTACTCATTGTAAATCACATCCAATTTGGCCTATGGGCCATGAAATTGATGAAATGAATAAATGAATAAAGCCAACAGGCATTTATAGTAAATGCAACAATAACAATTATTTTCAAAAAAGGGATACAGTGGCTCTAAGACCAAAATTAAAGTTTCAACATTATATACACGTGAAGGCCCTCAAGGATTAACACGTCATGAGCCAACACCACGCCGTCTATGGCACAATTAAATCAGTGCTAAAAATAACCGTTGGCATAAACACACCTCAGAAATACACCCCATAAACACACCTCAAAAATACAACTCATAAACACACCCCATAAACACACCTCATAAACACACCTCATAAACACACCTCATAAACAAACCTCATAAACACACCTCATGAACACACCTCATAAATACACCCCATAAACACACCTCATAAACACACCTCATAAACACACCTCAGAAATACACCTCATAAACACACCTCATAAATACACCTCATAAACACACCTCATAAACACACCTCGCCTACACACCTCATAAATACACCTCATAAACACACCTCGCCTACACACGCACACACCTGTGTAAACACCGGCAATCGTGGACCCTCCTTTGTTCAACTCTTTGTGATAGCAACCGTGGACCACAATGATTTCCTTTGTGATAGCAACCGTGGACCTATTATCCCTTTTGTTATAGGTCCACGGTTTGAATGTGGATACCTACCCATAAATACACCTCATAAACACACCTCATGAACACACCTCGCCTACACACCTCATAAACACACCTCATAAATATACCTCATAAACACACCTCATAAACACACCTCGCCTACACACCTCATAAACACACCTCATAAACACACCTAAACACACCTCGTAAACACACCTCATAAACACACCTCATAAGCACATGCATCTTGAAAAATGCATCCTTGATGAGTAATCTTTTGTTCTTTCCTTTGCCCCTGCACTTAACAGTTTCCCATAGACTTTGTACACAAATTTCTTTGTGGAGCACCCCGGTCTTTAGAATTCCCCTATGGAGACCTTTTATTTTCCCTTTTGTGTGTGTGTCCTTGGTCTCCATAAGGTACCGAAAGTGAGAGCACACCTCATAAACACACCTCATAAACACACCTCATACACTTAAAATTATACTTTTGCTTTAACTCATGAATTTCGTTTTGGATAGTTTTTTGTTGCAGAGGATCTTAAGTTCTAAAAGGTCAATGTACACTATAGAGTGAGTTTAGAAAAATGGAAAATGTCATTTCCTGGAGATGGGAACATGATTTTAGATAAGTCCATTTTGGTTTAAATTTTCCCTTTATATAACCCTTACCCTGACAACAAAATGTATCAGTTTGTAAAGGTCATGTATCAAGTTACACTCAGCCGTCAACTCGAATCCAATACACAAGCTCCGGTGAATCTTTGTTGCGATAGAAGGCGGGTGCGATGCCCCCCGACATCGGCACTAAAGTCCCCCGCAAAATGCTGTGCACTATCGGTGCATTTAGCAGCAGGGTGACTGCCCAGTGCCAAGGTTTGCGTAAACCATTTCACTTTGCAATACGACAGAATCCTTGGTTCGATTTTTCTGCATTTAGAAGGGAATTACGTTTCTTTTCAACACTGGTATGTTGATTCATTTTTAGCTGAGTGCATGCCTAGACAATGCTTCAGTGATGGGGTTGGGTTTTAAAACTAATATGATTGAAGACAGCTTGAACTGGAAGCATGCAACATGGATAAATATTCTGAGAGATTATTATCAAAGTTCGCTATGGATAAGAAGATCACTATAACACATAGATGAGACTTGCCAAAATGTGAACATTCCTGAAAATGGCTCGCGGGCCTGGGATGTGTTACCTCTTATTCTAGAACCGGAAACCTCTCAAATGTTACAATTCGGGAGCTTTACAGACTCTGTGCATGACCAGTAATACAAATCCACAGGTTTGGACACAATGTGGGCTTTTTGTGTCTCCCTTTGGTGACTGCTTTACTTCTTTCAAAAAAATGTAAAGGCTCAAGGAGATTTTGAGAAAAATCCTGAAATCAGGAAAAAAATCCTTAGAAATGACACACCTGGGCCCAATTTCATAAAGCAAATTAGCAGAAACTTCTGCTAAGCAAATTTCTTTGCTAAGCAAGAAATGAGTGGGGTACCAGTCACATCAATGGTAACAGTATGGTAATTTGGCTGGTAACTTATTTACCTATCTGTGCTTAGCAAATTTGTGTGCTTACATGCTTTATGAAATTAAGCCCAGATAAGAACAATTTCCCGAGGTAACATATAAACTGCTCACAAAAAGTTAGGAAACTTTTTTGAATCAAGTATATTTTTATTATTCATTGTACTCTCTTTGTATTTTGTTATGTTATATATCAATGCAAAGCTGAAGTGTTCCTCTTTAAAATGATACCACATTTGCAATGATTACATGTTGCTGAATTTGGCTACATGAATGACAATGAGGCAAAGTCACAAATGAAATGTGCCAAATATCCGTTATCTGTGCTAAACAGTCAATAGGAAATGATCAATAATCAAACCGGTCAAGCTTGAGAACCATGAATGGTTTACACAAAGATTTGCACCAGTGAGCACACCACACACAATTAACCCTCATCTCTTGAACAACACTCGTTACTGAACTTCTTGTCACAATAAAGTGGATTAAGATCAGTAAGTTGTCTTGCTTGTTTGAATTACAGTGTCAATTTGTTTGTTCACACAGTAACACAAAATTGCTAATTTTGGCACATTTGATTTGTGACTTTGTCTCATTCTCATTAATGTGGCCAAATGTAGCAACATGTCATCATTGCACATTTGGTATCATTTTCAAGAAGAACACTTCAGCTTTCTATTGATATGCAACATAATACAAGAGGGTAATAAATAATAAAAATATACATGATTAAAAAAAGTTTCCTAAAGTTTCCCGACTTTTTGTGAGCAGTTTAGTATAAAACATGCCTGTACCCATTTCTAAAACACCCATTTCCATCATTACACTCCGACTGAAAATTCTATACAATCACAAATTAATGGAAGCATTACAACTCAATTTGTTTATTTATTAAATTCCTCAAACAATAAGAAAATAAGCAACATCATTATGAAATATTTTATGAATATTTTAACCCATTTGTAACTTTCGGAATTATCATTATTTTATGAATATTTTAACCCATTTGAAACTGGGCTTTTATAAACATTTGGCTTTGTCTTCATACTGCCAGTAATGAATGCTGTACCAATAGCATTATTTCACCATCCTCTCCTCAATTTCACTTTCTACGCGTCCAAGCAAAATATAAAATAAAAACACGTTCTGAGAATGTAAGCATTAAAAAAGTATCACCCACTTATATTTATCTTAAGAAATACAATATAACAAACGTATGATTGTTGGGAAACGTAAAGAAAATATTACATACGAGTGTGCTTATTTGTCTGTTGTTTGTTTAGATGATCTTCCCAACAAGGGAACTCGACAAACCTCCCACATGGGTATAATAAACGCCAAGATGGCAACAGCCAATCTCTCTCGTACAAATAGTGGTCGTCTATGCATTATGAATAGCACAAGACAACCAAGTGTGATTCAGTAACTAGACAATATTTGGTTTGCGGTATCTACTTGCCAGGTAGAGTTTGTTCTTAGAGAACTGTCTTGCTTAATTCTACTACCGCGGAGTAGATTGTTCGGGTGTTCGGGAGACTTCTCAGTTCTGAAAAGAACTGTCCTGCTAATTAACTAACACCTGGGCGGATGGTATAGAAATAGGTTGGGACTACTACTTTAGCTTATAGGATCGTAATTAACTGTACTACCGCGGAGTCAGTTCTTGGATTGGTCTCAACGTTTCGACTAGCTGCTCTAGTCATCGTTTAGTATGATAAAATATATACTAGCAGGAAAGAAACTTTAAAGTAATCAATGCATGCTTACAGGGAAATTACATTACTGGTTTTAGTTTTTCTTCTTCTTCGTTTCCCCCAATTTTATTTACACTTACTTCGAGTTAATTCGCGTCCTCCATTTTCCATAAACAAAATACAGCCAACCTGTGAAAAATTCATCAGATTTGGTAGCCAAGTGGTTTTTTTTATTAAGTGAAAACAACAAACAATTCACGTTTAGACAAGGAACACATCATATTGGGCTTATTTTGATTGCGGCAAACGAACAAAAGCAACAAAGTTCTATGGTTTTCATGCGCTATTTTGACTCTGGGGGACTCGTATACGTATTATACACACTACTGCGTAGTCAGTGACATTTCAGATGAACAGCGATCCCGATGTGGGGGTTTTTCCTCCTAATAACTATTATTATGTAATAAACGGCAGCATTGCGGGGGAAGGACACTTGTGTCCTTAAGCAAGACACTTAACCATTGCTTCGTCCTTCGGATGGGACGTATTAAAGCCGTTGGTCCCGTGTGTTGTGTAATGCACGTAAAAGAACCCAGTGCACTTATCAAAAAGAGAAGGGGTTCGCCCCGGTGTTCCTGGTTGTGGCTGCTGAATGCGCCGTAGCACCTTGTAAAAAACAAAGGTGCTACATAATTGGGTCTCATAATTCATAACTTCAATAACCCATCTTTCTGTTTAAAGTATATACTAAGCGCCTTGAGTACCTTGTTTGGTAGATACGTGCGCTGTATAAGACTTCGATATTATTATTATTATTATTATTATTATTATTATTATTATTATTATTATTATTAAGGAGACACGGGGGAACCCTCCCTCCCCTAAAGAAATATAATAATACTTAAAAATTAACATTTAAGAAATTAGTTTTAAAAAAATTGCGAGTCCAAAACCCAATATTTTAAAACAGTGACAAACAAATAAGTTTTCTCCCTCTATTTTCTCTTGACTCTGCAGACCGATTGAGCTTAAACTTCCACAGGTTTGTTGTTTCATATGGTGGGTCACATCAAGTGTGGATACTGGGCTTCGACAAATTTACCGATGTTGGTTGCGTGTGTTAACTTTACAGGGAGGGTATACCTTTGGTAATTACTTTAAAAATTAATGACCATAAAAACTTACTAAGAAGCACTGCAGCTGTTGATCATGTATAACATTTTGAGAAACGATTCCCTTCTAAGGAATGTGGTTTTAAAGTGCAGATTCAATGTTCAATCTGAGAAACGTTTCATGCATGAAACGTCCAGTGCCTTTCATGCATGAAACGTTTCTCGGGTTGTGTATTCCAATTACAGATTATTCTTCCTGCGTGGGCATAACCGCTCCATATTTTCGGCAATATTTCACATAAAATTGAAATGAAATTGTCAAAGTTTAGCATTATTGTATACATCTACCTTAAAGGCACTGTACACGTTTGGTAATTACTCCAAATATATATTAGCATAAAAACTTACTTGGTAACGAGCAACCGGGAGCTGTTGATAGTATAAAACACTGTGAGAAACGACTCCCTCTAAAGTAAAGTAGTTTTTAAGAAAGAGGTAATTTCTCACTAAAATAATAAAAAACTTCTTGCAAGAAGCCTTTTATTCCTATCTGAAAGCACACACATTTGTACAACAAGGGTGTTTTTTCTTTCATAATTTTCTTGCAACTTCAATGAACAATTTGAGCCCAAATTTTCACAGGCTTATTATTTTATGCATATGTTGGGATACACCAAGTGAGAACACTGGTCTTTGACAATTTCCAAACGTGTCCAGTGCCTTTAAGATAGGATTAAAACAATAAAACGGTTCCAAAACCCAAAGGTGTACTTTGCCTTTAAAACAAAATAAAAATTCCCACCTCAGTTTTTCAAAGATGGCCGAAATTTAATTTAACCCCAAACCATTGCACCCACATGCAATGCAATTTTGTTCTCACTACCCTAGCTCCAGAATAACGCTGGTGTAAGTCTGTCATTGTTGAAAGTCAATGCTTTTTCAACAGTACAAAATAATATTAACAATTAATGTTTTTCTCCCCTTATATGTACACCCCCCCCCCCCCCCAGATTAACAGGTTGGCACCGCCACTGCGTATACACCAATCCGGGCGCGCAAGTGTTGGTCACCGGGCGCCACTGCTGCGGTGTCGTCAGTGCCTAGATTATGCACAAAGACACGAGAAAATCATGTTCCTTTTCACTCTCTATGGTAATTAGATGTTTTCCTCAATGACTTACACAATTTCCTTGACAGGACATCATGATATACCAATGTAGATCACTGACCACAAATATTTGCAACTAAAAAAACCCCGAATCATCCTGAAAACGGTGCATGTCTTAGGTGAGTTTAAGGGTCATAGACGCGGAAACTGCATAGTCGCATAGTTTAATGCGTTGCATCGGCAAGGTATTTTGTCAGAATTTCAGTATTTACTTTCTGCTTAATTTAAAAAAATTATCAAGAATGTAGTAAATCGTTATATCATGCAGCCATGTCAGTGAAATTGCATAGATTGTCGAGGAAGACATTAAATTCCCATAAAATGAGAAAAGGGAAACGATTTTCTCGTGTCTTTGTGCACAAAATTAGGCACAGGTACACCTTAGCATGGCGCGCGCGGCGCCCAGCACTTGCGCGCCCGGATTGGTGTATAATATACATTATCTTTAATCATTGTCACTTACATGTACATGTAATATGGCTCCAATTATTAGTACTTAGGCCTATTACGCAGTCGTATTTTGGACAGTTTGAACAATACAAATTGAATGGTCTGTATACGTTTGGTAATGACTCTGAAAATTAATGGCAATAAAAACTTACTTGGTAAGAAGTACAGCAGCTTTGGATAGTATAATGCATTTTGAGAAACTTTTTCACTTTTAGAAGTACTGCGGTTATGGAAAAAGATATCACTTTTTATCACCACAAATTTGAATCTGAGAAGCATTACTGACAGTAACGTTTCTCAGATTGTGTATTCCAATTGCAGATTATTCTTCCTGCGTGGACATAACCGCTCCAGATTTTCGGCAATATCTCAAAAACGCTACCACCTTTTAAAATGAAATTTTCACAGGTTTGTTTTATTGTATACATATACAGTGTATAGGATTCAAAAAAACAATGGGTTCCAATTACCAAACGTATACAATCCCTTTAAATATCAAGATGAAATCATTATACTCTGATCTGTTTTTCCAAAGATTTGTATTAGGAGACCACTCAGACATTTGCACTTGTTTGTAAATGCAAACAAAGAGTGGCAACTCCCTAGGCCACAGAATTTGTTGTGTCTGTCAGTTTTTTCTGTGAAACAAAAGAATTACTGTAAAATGAGGAAATGTATGTATATACCTGAATGCATGTACATACCTGACTATTATAAACCTTTATCATGGTGCAGCCATCTTGATTTTTCTCCCATTCAATTCAATGTAACCAAACCGAGGCTTGAAGAAAAATAGTCTGGTTCCTTTTTTGTGCAATGAATATTAGCATCCATTACTGTTATTGGATACTAGGAACAAGACCAACATGGTGGGCAGCATGATAAAGGTCTATTAGGTGTACCAATTATTGGAGCCATATGGGTAAACGTTAAAGATGTCACCAGCAATTACTAAACTAAAGCTTATTCTATCCAAACATATTTTAACTCGTGAAACCGTTCAAGCTTAATGGCAAAACTTTCTGTCCTTTTTATCAGCTCTTATGAATTTAGTCCAAGAAATCTACACGATTATTATAAATTCTGGTAATTAAACCAAGGAACCCCTTCAAAAGGTATCTAGCACTGTGACTTGTAGGCCTGAACATACCTATGTAGAGAAGATGATGAAGAGATGTCAATTTTAGATGTGGGAGAAAAACCCCATTGGGGAAATCTAAAAACCAATCTATATGCAAGGCTCTGGTCAGAACTGTTAATGTGAGTCCATTTGTGTTTTTGTTTGTCCCGGCAAACTTACCACAAGCTTTGGCTTTTCTGGCTATGCCCCCATTTCCAATTATCCTCTTACTGTTCTTTGTTATTGCTATGATGATTCTCTGTTGGAGTGGAAAATAAATGTCTAGCAACGAAAAAGACTGTGTTTTCCACAGATGTGAAAGGCAGGGAAGAAACCTCCAAACCAACCCGAATGCCAAATTCTTGTAAAGTTAGACACGCTAGCCTACAGTTGATTGTCTTTTTTGTCTTTTTTTCCCCTCTTTTTTGGGGGCAGGACTTGCTTTTTCTGGCAACAACATTGAATAGCTTATGAAACTGCTAAATTCTCTGTTAAATTTACTTGTAATACTAGTACCTGTTGTATCTAGCGAGGTTTTCTGTAACATCTAAAATAAAATTGTGTAAATTTTAAAGGTTTGTATCTGGAATGGAATGTCTGACTAAACAAAAAAAAGGTAAAAGCATACAAACATTGCCGGTTCTTTCGCGTCCTAGACATTAACAGACCAGGCCTGGAATTACACGGAGGCCACGGGCTCTGTTGCCCTGTTGCCCCTGGTCTTGGCCTTGGTGCCCCTTCAAAATATTTCAAATGGAAGTGCCCTTTGCAAAATGCAAATAGCCTTGCCCTTCCAAAGATGAATTTCCAGGCCCGAACGATACAAGAAGTTAAATGAATTGAGCTACTGATACTAAAGCCTACTATAGATTTCCTTGAAATACAATAAGCCATTTTGAGATATGGTGAACACAACACTATGACACTCAGCCCTACTAGGTTTGGGTACATTTGTTTGTATCAACCCAAACCAAACAGTGCACTCCTATAGTGTCCACCATACCTCAAAAAGGCTAATGGACATCTATCGGCAAAGCTTCAAATACAAAAATCTCCATTCTCAAAGAAAGATACCTAAGACGCAGTGTCATTATCTTTTTCTTCTTCATCCTTGTTAGTGTCCTCTTCATCTTCAATAACTATCAATTCATCATCGTCTTCCTCCATCATCCTACCATCATCATCATCATTGCTGCCCTCTTCCTCAGACCGCACCTCCCAAGTGCCCTCGTCGATGAAGAACCTCGTGTCTTCCTCGTCTTCCTCGTCTTCCTCATTATCAATTTCATCATCCTGTTCATTTCCCTGTTCCTCACTGGGTTCTAAACTCTCCTCCATTTCTGCTTCAGGGGCGTGATCCACGAGATCGGCGTACAAGTCGTCCTCAGTCAAGTCAATTTCTTTGTCAGAAGTTACAAGGGTTTCAGCAACATCTTCTTTTGGTTGCTCGATTTCTTTCGGATCAGAAACCCCGCCACTTGGAAGGTTTCCTCCAGCTTGTGCCATTTCAGTCTCCCCAGATGATGGCTCGGCAGTACTTGACACTGTTTGATCTGTGGTTCCGGTGTCCAATTCCACATGAGGTGGCTCTGCAGCAGTCACATCACTGTTTGGACCATCAGATGCTTTTTCCATCTCAACAATCGGTGGCTCTTGAAGGATCGCAACAGATTCACTTGTATCCATATTGTCTATCTCACTAGTAGTTATGTTTGTTACTTCTACAGATAGATCTGTAGCAGGTTTTGCCGTCTCCATGGTGTGTGACTCTACATTCTCGTTTACATTTTCATCTGTACCACTACTGGTTAACGGTTCTTCGGTTTCTTCTACAGCTTTCTCTTCAGCCGTGACTTCCATAATTTCTGAGGAAGGCTCTATACTCTCTTGAACAGTTTGATCAGTAGCCTTGACTTCCATCGAAGCGGAAGTTGGATCTACAGTTCCTTCTGTGGTTTCGCCCACAGCTCCACTTTCCATCGTTTTGGCAGGTAGATCTTCCATCTTATCTCTGGGTTGTTCGGCGGTCTCTGCTTCCATCTTCTCCACGGATGCTTCACTCTGCTCATTCACAGACCACTCTCCCTCAGAACGTATTTCTCCATCCTCCAGATCACTGTCCTTGGTGGATTTATGCTGTGCTCGGCCGGCACATAGCTTCCTTCCATTAGGTCTATCGGTAGGTTGGTGTTTCTCCTTAACATCAACGTCTACGATCTTCGAACTTTCATTACTCTTTTCAGCATGGCCTGGCACCTGTCCATTGTCCTCCTTGGAGTTCACTGCTCCTGGGGTCAACTTAGAATCACTTAATTCAGTGTCAACTTCTGCTTTGTCACCAAGCGGAGCCGGGGTGTTTACCTTGGGCTCACCAGCGTCCGTTTTGTCTTGGCGTTGGGGAGGCTGCTCCTTCTCCTTTGATGTCTCGTTGACATCATCACCGTCCTCATCATCATCATCGATGACAATGATGGCTTCTGACTGATTGGGTTTGGTTGGTGGGCTGACTGGTTTCTGGGGTGTACTCTTGGCTTCTCTTTCGTTGCTTGCTCCGGGTTTCTTCTGCGGATTGGCTGTGCCATGAGACTTAAACCAAGCCTGTGTATAAAGCATAATTTGTGGACTTTAAGAATGATTGAGGTCACATTATTATCAGTATCGTCGCTTCAGTGCAACAAGGTCGTAACTACAAATTCGGTTGTTTTGTGTAAATCACTTTTTAAGGTTTGGGAACGTTTTAAACAATCACTGGTTGTTCAAGACAAGTCCACTTGTACATATGAATTATGAAGGCATTTATAATAAAACCATTGAAAGTGATATCTATACTTAATTTCCAGGTATGAGTTGACCAGGCCCCAATGTCAAACCACTTGTTAACTATTTCATGTACTGGGGAAAAAACTATAAAGAAAATGCCTTGAATGCTTCTAAAAACCTTCTGTTGCCCTTTCTCTTGAAATGAAACGTGAAAAAAGAGGTCTGCTTAGGCCACATAACAAAATTTAATTATTGATCGTCTTCACCCGACCAGAGCCCCCGACCCCCTTTTTTAATTATTTGTTATTTTTTTAAATCATAAAAAAAAACCCGGCCTTTTCAATGATCTTTTCAGTCAAATTTGGCTCCGTTCTGTGCCGCACGCACATTTACGTCAACCCCGACCACGGGTTTCAATTTTGCAAAACCAAGAACAATTTTCCAAATACTAACTTAGGCTACACTGCGTTTTAGTTTTTTTGAAAATGTTAACAGAAAATGTCATCTAGGAGTTAAATGGGTTTGAACAAAACAATTAAAAACAACAAAATCACACAAACCCTCTGTTTTATAGTGATTGTGATGATTTCTTAATTCCTTATTTCGTATTTTGCCATGTCATTAAAACTCAATTATAAAAAAAATAATAATACAAAAACCCACCCACCCCCCCCCAAAAAAAAAAGACGCTCACATTTTAATTTTTTTTAAGTAGCCTTATCTATGAAGACTCACCAGTGCTTTCTGCTTGTGCTCTACCGTCATGCAGTGATTGCGTTCGGCCATGTGCTTATTGTTGTAAAACTTGGAGCAACATCGGCAAAAGAATCCAGTTACAGGGATAACAAGGTCTAGACCTAAAGAGGAGACAAATCATTACAAATCAATTAAACTATATTTTTTTGTGAAATAAATGAAAATAGATTAATACTTTTACCACCAGTGTTTATCAAAGGCATAATATACCTTTGGTTTTTTAAACCGTTCATTTGTGAAATTTCATTTCAAAAGGTGGGAGAGCTTTTGAGATATTGCCGAAAATCTGGAGCAGTTATGTCCACGCAGGAAGAATAATCCGTAACTGGAATACACAATCTGAGAAACGTTTCATGCAGAAACGTTTCTCAGGTTGACATTTTTGAATCCCTTTCTCTAAAACCACATTCCATAGAAGGGAATCCTTTCTCAACATGTTGTGTTACAAAGTAAGTTTTGATGGTCATTATTTTTTGGAGTAATTACCAAAGGTATACCATCCCTTTAAACAGTGCCATTAGAAATTAAGGTATTTACCACATGTTGATCTGTGGTAACATTTCCAATCATTAAAGGTATTGTACACATTTGGTAATGACTCAAAACAAATATAAGCATAGAAACTTACTTGGTGAAAAGCAACGGAGAGCTGTTGATAGTATAAAAAATTGTAGGAAACAACTCCCTCTGAAGTAACATAGTTTTTGAGAAAGAGGTAATTTCTCACTAAAATAATTAAAACTTCTTGCAAGAAGTTTTTATTCCTATATCTGAAAGCACACAAATTTGTACAACAAGGGTGTTTTTTCTTTCATCATTTTCTTGCAACTTCGATGACCAATTGAGCCCAAATTTTCAGGCTTGTTATTTTATGCATATGTTGGGATACACCAAGTGAGAATACTGGTCTTTGACAATTACCAAACGTGTTCAGTGCCTTTAAAGATTATAATAATTTAAGGAATAGATCTGGTTCTAAACTGACTATAACTCACTTGTAGCATCTGCCTTATGGCAGGGGCTAGAATTTAAAGGGACAAATTCACAAGACCACAGGGCTTGTAGATTACAGTATTTACTGGACCAGAATGTAATGAGAGAGTACTTACTGGCCAAAAGTGCCCCCTAGAAAAAATGGTGCAGCCCCTACAATTTTCCCCTAGTTTCGGCACTGATTGTGATAGCAGAAATTCAGGGGTCAAGACTTACCAATAAGTTCTTCATTCTCCTCACCATCCTTCTTGGAGTCTGTAACAGTGGCTGGTGTCTTAGTTCCCTTCAACGTCACCTTGATAGATTTCCTTTCGCCCCGTACTCCTGTTATGTCAAAGATTTAAAAAATAATCCCCTTAGGGCCTGTGTTGATTAAGAAATAACATTGCCTAACAATTTTCTGCTAAGCAAAACTGAGCAGAGTACCAGTCACAGATGGTACATGTGACATGGTATATTACCTGGTAACCATATTCTGGTAAGCATAATTTTGTTGTGCTTAGCTACTTTTTGTTCTCTATGCAATTGGGTTTAGCTGAGTGAATGATCTTACTAATTCCCGTTGGCTGGGATTTAGAATTTAGATAGGGTCAAACGTGATCAGCTTATGTCAAGTAACATAACAATTAAAATTTATAAGGCGCTATTCCATCAAGATCATAGCGCACATAAAAGCAATTAACATGGAAAAAGGTGAGTCTTAAGAGCTTTACGAAATGTAGATAAATTAACAGATTCCCTAATGACAGTAGGAAGATTGTTCCAAATCATTGGCCCAGCTACACTGAAAGCTTTTTGACCAAGAACTTTGTTTGCTCGGGGAACATTCAAGCGAGTGATGTCAAGTGTGGACCGAAGAAATCTTGGTGGAGTGTAATGTGACAGTAAAGTGGAAATATATCGCGGAGTTTTGTTCAAGCCTTTAAAAACAAGAAGAGCAATCTTAAAATGAATATGTTCTCTAATAGGTAGCCATGAAGTTCCCTAAGTGATGGGGTAATATGTTCTCTCAAGGGTGTGGAACATATTAAACGAGCTGCACTATTTTGTAATCTTTGAACTCTGTCCAATTCATATGATGTGGCACCAAATAAAAGGAGATTGCCATAGTCAATACGAGAGAGGACTAAAGCTCTCACAACATGATGGAGAGTATCCTTATCAAGGTACCGTTTGATTCTCCTAATGTTACGTAATTGAAAATTGGTCGATTGGCTGAGGCTAGAAACTTGCTTGCTCATTGTCATATGTGAATCAAATTTTATTCTTAAATTGCGGACGGAATCAGTAGGGTCGATGCATGTATCACCCATATGCAAAGATATCTTTGGCAGTTTCTTAAGGTTTAGGGGAGTACCAAGCACAATGAACTCGGTTTTGTTTTCATTAAGCTTTAACTTGTTACAAGTCATCCAGTTTTGAACATCAGTAATACACAGCTGCAGTTTCTCAATGGCAACTTGCCAAGCACCAAGTAGATCATTAACGTACAACTGTTTGACCAAACAAACAACAAGTACAGAACAATCAGGGCCCAATTTCATAGAGCTGCTTAAAAGCAGAAAATATTGCTTAACAATTTTCTGTTAAGCAGAAATGAACAGGATACCAGTCACAAATTGTACACATGACATGGTAGTTTGGCTGGTAACCTTATTCTGGTAAGCAAATTTTTGTTGCGCTTAGCTACTTTTTCTGCTTAAGCAACTCTATGAAATTGTGACCTGTTCTGATGAGTAAGTAAGGACAATGTAAATTATACTCAAGCGATGCACCTTCGTTACCAATGGCTAGTGTCTGCAACAAATTCAGATGTAACCCCAAACCACTTATAGTGTGTCCTGGCTGAGAGGTCTAGTGCACTGGACTCAAGCTCTGGTGTTTCTGATCGATAGAGTGTGGGTTCGGGTCCCAAATCTTGGCACTTGTATCTAAAGACATGACATTTAGGCCACGTCCGAATTGACGGCTACGGCTAGATTGACGCAACACCATGCGATGAAGTATAGACAATGTGACCTCTGACGTCACTCGAAAAACCATAACATGATGCGCGTGCATGTGGCAAAACCTTTGTGTACTTGACAGCCAGCTAGCTAGCTAGTCGTTAACTTCTTGTCATTCGTCACGAAAGTACACGCAATCCTATTATGAGTACGCGTCTTCTTGCCCGGCGGAACATGACTTGGACAGTGTTTTGTCAACAGAGGGCGGTTTGAATGTAAACAGAGGTCACATCGTCTATAGTACGGTCCTTAGCAACATGCTTAGCAACAGTCGTAGCCGAAGCTGTAGCCGCCAGTTCGGATACGGCCTAACCTTTATTGCTTTGTCCTTCAGATGGGACATAAAGCCATAGGTCCCTACGTTGTGTAATGCATGTAAAACAACCCAGCCGTCGATTTCACCAAACTCTTCCTAAATTAGGATTAATCTTAGGGCTTAGAACGAGTCCCAGCCTTGCACTGTGACATGTAAACCTTGAGATTAATCCTAAGTTAGGACGAGTTACTCGTCCTAACTCGAGACTCGTCCTAACTCGAGATAGGATTAATCCTAGCGTTTTGTGAAATCGGCTGCTGTACACTTATCAGATATCGTTAAGAGAAGGGGTTCGCCCCGGTGTTTTCTGGTTTGGTTGGCTGCAGATTGTGGCGCAGCATGACTGAGGGCTGTAGGCCTACAATACTTCTAACTGGTCAGGCATACCAATCTTATCCAATAGATGTTAAATTTGCATAAAAAAATTGGGGATAAAGAATATTATTTACTTGTGAGAGATGATTTATCTCATTTTGTCTTTATGGGTATAAAGTATAATTCATTACTCAATAGAATAAAATGGTATTTTTATCAGACTCAAAGTCAACATTTGAACATAATTCTTTTTGTTCAAGATATTACATGGCGAGGTATTTTTTATTCAATTGACAAACACACATGACACAAGACCGCTGGACTTGTCCTGTCATGAGTTTACTGGCCTGACACTAAAACTACTGGCCTTTGGCCAGCGGTCCAGTGTAAAAATTCAAGCCCTGGTAATGTGGATTCTGGCAATATACTTAATTCGGATCTTTTTGTGTACCAACCTGAGATGTTCTGTGGTGCTGTAACGTCAGTCAGATCAGAGGAAAGCTCTTTGGTCAGTGTCGATGACTTGTTGGAGGTGGTTGGCCTGCTGGTTATCGGTTTCTTGATCGGGAAGGACGCTTTGTTGGAACCAGGAGTCTTCCTGGAATCGTATGGCTTGCTGGAAACTGGTTTCCGACCCGACAAGGGAACCTTAGAGGGAACGAACGTCGAGAAGGACGCTTTGTTGGAACCGGGAGTCTTCGTGGAATCGTATGGTTTGCTGGAAACTGGTTTCTGACCTGACAAGGGAAATTTAGAGGGAACGAACGTCGGGACTGACGTTTTGTTAGAATCGGATGGTTTGCTGTAAACTGGTTTCTGACCCGACAAGGGAACCTTGGAGGGAACGAACGTCCTGCCAGAGATCGGTGCCTTGTTTTGTACATCTCCTTGGACCTGTTGAAAGAGTAGTTTTTCAGTCAGTGTTAAATAGCATAATCCCTGCAAATCCCAACAAATCTGAAGCTCGGGGATGAGAGTTGACGTCTCTGAAAATTCCTGAAAATTGCTTACAGGTCTGGGTCCCCCCCTTTATTCTAGACCCAGAACCTCCCACATGTTACAATTCAGGAGGTGTATAGACTGTGCATCACCAGAAATACAAAACTACAGGTTGGGACACACTGTGGAATATTTCTTTCTCCCTTTGGTGATTGTTTCACTTTTTTCCAAAAAAAATTAATGCTCAAGGAGATTTTGAGAAAATCCTGAATATCAGGAAAAATCCTGAGAAATCACATGCCTGAAAGCTATGAATAGCTTTGCCCAAAGTCGGTATGCACAGATTTAAAATAGAATTCTGCTACCGAATGGCGTGGCGTGTCGTGGCCGAGCGGATAAGAACCGAACTCAAGCTCTTGTGTTTCTGATCAGCAGAGTGTGGGTTTGAATCCCAGTCGTGACACATGTGTCCTTAAGCAAGACACTTAACCACATGCTTCGTCCTTCGGATGGGACGTTTAAGCCGTAGGTCCCGTGTGTTGTGTAATGCACGTAAAAGAACCCAGTGTACTTATCGTAAAGAGAAGGGGTTCGCCCCGGTGTTCCTGATTTGATTGGCTGCATATTGCGCCACAGCACCTTGTAAACAATTACATGGTGCAATGCAAAGGAATAGGTCTCATACTTCAACAACTCCACTTATCTTGTAGGAAAAATACTGAGCGCTTTGAGACACCCATCGGGAGTATAAAGCGCTATATAAGAACTGCGTATTATTATTACCTTTTGTACCACAAACATACTATCTCAGTTGTCCAGCTGGGCTCAATTTCACAGAGTTAAGATTGATCTTAGCTGTGTATCAATCTTAACTGCTAAGCAAAGTGTGATGTCACAATACAAATCACTATGGTGATATTGACAACTCATCTTATGATGAATCTTAAAGCTTTGTGAAATCGAGCCCTCAGCTCAATTTCACAAAGCGCTAAGATTCATCCAATAATAATATTTAGGATAAAGATCATTTACTTGCAACCTCGTTATGAAAAATGTTGGATTAAAAAGTTTTCAAGATGAGTTTACTAGTTATAGTTACTTCTTATTTTCCACACCATGCAAAGCTTCAAACATCACTTAAATTTGGCAGCTGATTGCAATGTGATTGACAAATAGAAGAAAACAAAAAAATACAACAATTCCGCTACCCATTTACCAATTCTTCTTACCTGAACTTCTTCCTTTGTGAGAGTGTCCGTTTTCTTAATAGCTTTAATCTGAAACAAAATTACAGAAAATGAGAACCGAGCTTCAATCACAGAAATAGAACCCCAGAGAAACCCCCGATCTCAAACCACACACCGTATCCCTTTGGACGCGGGGTGTTGATGACCAAGTGGACCGACTGGCCGATTCATTGCTTCCCGAAGCCTTCCACTTGCCTGTACAAATTCATTTGGTAACAAGTACCTTACAAATGACAATGGTGAAAGAAAACCTTGAAATATGGGCGAGCGAAAAAGCTGGCACCAGTAAAACGTCAAACTCAACCAGTCCTAATGGCTAGTCAATGAACAAAATTAAGAGAAAACTCTACATAGGTTAAACCCATTTCTGAAGTTTTGTACTGTCCAATTGGACATCATGTTTAAAAAAAATCCTTTGTTTCTTTTTATGACTCTGCTACTGATATTTTATACGAATGTTATTATTATTATATCTTTCTGGTAATGAAACCAAGGATGCCTCATAAGTGAACTTAATCACTGTAGCTTGCACGCCTGAGGAAACCTGTAAACAAGGGTGCTTGCTATGTGAACCAGAAACACTGGGGTTTAACCCCTACACTTCCACGATAAGTGTTCTGGGTTCTTTTACGTGCACTACCAATCCCAGTACACGGGACCTACAGCTTAATGTCCCATCCGAAGGACAAAGCGATTATGGTAAAGCATCTTGCTGAAGGATGCAAGTGTCATGACTGGGACTCCGAACCCAAACTCTGCTGATCAGAAACACCTGAGCTTGAGTCTGGTGTTCTTAACCGCTCGGCCACGACACAATAATATACATTTTTGAACGCATCTTACTGTAATGTGAAGTTTGCTATTTTGATGCTTCACCAGGGCTTTCCAGTCCGAGCAGTACACATTGCATAGGTAACAACACTTTCTGTATGCCTCCAAAGTCTGTTACAAAACAAAGAGAAAAAAAAGAAGAAAATACAACAGTAGGATGAAGAAAAGTAGTGTAAAATGCCTGTGACATATCAGTGTGTGGTAGAAACTAAAATTATTATTCTTCACGCCCGATGAAATTATTACATCGTTTCAATTGTTTGTGGTAACCACTGTAATAGACCATGGAGGAAGAAAATAGAAGGAGTCACATCCCCCAACCGATTAGCTCCTTCTATTTTCTTCCTTCATGAATAGACTGTGCAAGTCTCGCGTATATTTGAACTTCCGGGACCATTATGGTCCCAACCATATGGAGTTTTACGTGGGCGGGACTTAGTTTTTTGTCAATTATTTTAGTTTAAAGGCATCGTACACGTTTGGTATTTGTCAAAGACCAGTGTTCTCATTTGGTATATCTCAACATATGCATAAAATAACAAGCCTGTGAAAATTTGGGCTCAATTGGTCATCGAAGTTGCAAGAAAATGATGAAAGAAAATACACCCTTGTTGTACAAATTTGTGTGCTTTCAGTTAGGAATAAAAACTTCTTGCAAGAAGTTTTTATTATTTTAGTGAGATATTACCTCTTTCACAAAAACTACATTACTTCAGAGGGAGTTGTATCTTACAATGTTTTATACTATCAACAGCTCTCTGTTGCTCATTAGGGGTCTTGTCAAAATAGGTAACAACACTTTCTGTATGCCTCCAAAGTCTGTTACAAAACATGGTCAATTTTTTGTCGGACGGGCCATCGGACGGAAGTTTCAATGAGACACTGTTTCACACGCTGAACAGTATCTTCCCGTCCGATACACAGTACCCAAGGCACCCCACCGAGCGCTCTGCGGTTTCACTGGCTGATTAAACACTAATATAAACAAACCTGGGGTTTGTGGGTTGGAGAGAGTCTGGTCTGACTGTTTGGAGGTCACTGTAGTTTAGTGGAGTTTTTAACCCATTGTTTTTTGCAATAGACGAAGTTACTAGCCCAGTTTCTGTAAACCGTTGCTGTGATCCCTTTCTTCATTCTTAAATAGATTACCAGATAATAATTACTAATGTAAGTATCAAATGAAAACTTATTGATGAGAGTATCCATCGATGGCCATCGTCTCATGAAAAACTGTATGCTAATCACAGCCACCCATTCAACACACAGGAAACTCCCTTTAAATTCATGCGCTCAAAAAATACCTTTGAGTTCCATATGGACCATAAAACTCCAAACATGTTAGATCATGGGGTGATGTTTTACAAAGTTACAACAATATGCACAGAGAGCTTATGATACCACCACTTTGTCTTTAGTAAATACTCATGGTCATTGGGTATGTTCACACGAGTAGCTAACTTCGCTGCTAACTTCGCTGCTAGCTAACAGCGAAAAATTTGTGACCGTGTGAACGCAAAAATAGTCAACTTCGCTGCTAACTTCACTGCTAACTTCGCTGCTAACTTCGCTGCTAACTCCAAAAGTTAGCAGCGAAAATTTCCGCTGCTAACTTCAGTTTTACGACTTAGCAGTGAAACTTGATACTTTAACCGCAGATAAAGGAATTTTAGCAGTGTTTTTTTCTCGTGTGAACGTAACTGACCTTAGCTGCGTAGTTAACATGATGGTTTCAATTTGATGTACGACGCCGTGTATTTGTTCTCCTGCTGGAGTTGCACGTAGGCCTATACATTTTTCTCGTCAGTTTCCGCCGAAATTCTTTAAGTTTTACAGCTATAAGTTGACATCATCTTTATTCCTTATAACAGGCCAGTCATAACAAAGAAAAATCGGCGATTGTTGGGATCATTTTTGTAAACATATTATCCGAACGGTCCAAAAACATTTCTACGACCAGCTATAGTTGGCCACGCACGTGTGAAGTAGTCAACCTCCTTCCCACAAGCAAGCAACGTGCTGTGGCACGTTGACATCGCACACAATTGGGGACGAAGTTGTAGCGCTCAACTTAGCTGATGACGCAGTGTATTTAGTGACAAGAACAGACTAAAACAAAATCGTTTCTTATTCAGAATCGCTGCGAATTTAAAAAGTAGAGTCGCTGTGAACTTATAACAGAAAAATGAAACTTTACATAAGTATTATGTTTATAAGATATTCTTCAAGCCAACATGTAAATTTATTCAACAAACTACTGACACTAGTGACAGCATAATAGAGTGGCAAGAAAACTACCGGAAGCCGACACACTCTGCTGTGCTGGCTAACAGCGAAGCCTCGTGTGAACGCAAGGTACTTTTTAGCTAAGTCCGTTTCTCGATGCATCCCCCGCTGCAAATTTTTAGCAGCTAAGTTAGCAGTGAAGTTAGCTACTCGTGTGAACATGCCCATTGAGGCCCAGCTGTGAAACCGAAAACCTGCCCTGGGGAGACCCCCTGCTGTTTTCCAGTAGATATGTGTAGCAATCTAAACACTCTGCAGTTTGTAAACAAACGATCTCTGGTGAAGGCCAGTTACTGTGAGCTAGTCCTATGGCCCATCCGATAAAGTAATCGCTGCAAGGGAATTCAACATGGGACGAGAAACCTGGTCCTGGACAGGCGCCGTCCGATGGCTGTCCAGGATTAATTTTGACAAGGTCCCTTACCAAGCCAGTTTTTATGCTAATATATATTTTGAGTAATTACCAAATGTGTACGGTGCCTTTAACACAGTTTATGGCCATGAAAATTATATATGTTGTTGGGAATGTTATACTAAGTGATTAACAATATGAATGTAAAATCAATTCAACAAAATAACACAGAAAACCTGAGAATAAGACTTGACCTCCGTTTCAGGTTACTTGTAGAAAATTAAGAATTTTGCCCAACTGACAGTCTATGCAATAGACGCACACATGAATGTTAATTTGGACAAAGTATTTGTATTATACAAAAATTTATAACAACTTGCTATGGGTATTTTTGGTTTTCAAGAATTTGTTGTATTAATATAATTTTACAAGAAGATTTGATTTCATAGAATTTTTATTTCATAAACACTGCTGACTGTACATGTAAGCAAAGCAAAAGGCATGCTAACTTGCTGGTGGTTTCTGTAATAAGCAGATGGGTGACGCAACAATGCAAACCCACTGTGAACACCAATGCACAACTCCAAAATACTATTCTTTATCAGAGTCACAAGAAAACAATGGAAAAAAATCCCATCACCGTTTTCACTGTCTTCAAACATCGGGTATCGGACTCGCGAGATCAAAACAAATTGTTGAAAATAGGAGTAACCCTGAATTCGCCCAAAAGCACCTAGAGCCTCAACCTTACCAAATGACGTTCTGTTTTCCTGTGTTCCAGCACTTCGCACGAGTACCCTTCCCCACACTCACAGCAGAAGTACATTCTGTTCACACTCCCAGCGGAGAGCTGCTCTGGAGTGACGGTTCTTTGATTGGGCAGATTCCTCAGGGCAAACGCTATCTTCCGACGATCGAAAGATCCCTCGTACGTTTGCAGCTTGTTGTACGTCTTGACATGATTCTTTGAGAAAACGTGAATCTTATATGCCTGAAACGTAGAAAAGATGAGTACATTTTTTAAATGATTTGGGGTTGAACAAAGACTTAACAAGAGCGGGATTTGAAACAACGACCTCTTCCAACTGAGCTGTCTAGCCCCTATGTTGGCAGTCTCCCTATTTTGTCAATATCTTTGTCCGGGGATGCCAGTAAGAAGCCATACAACCGTGTAGCCAGGGATCACACCTAAGTTTACGATACAACCTGGGAAGCGGCAGTCAGGGGATCACCTTAAGGGGATGCGACTTTTTTTATTTTAATAAATCAAGTTATAAACCACAAGGGAAACTGACTGGGTAAATTTGCGGGAGACCGCAAAAATATTGCTAGATTTCCGGCACGTTAAACCGGAGGTCGTTGGTTCAAATCCTGCTATAGTCAAGTTCTCTTTATTCAACCCAAAATTTACCCAGTCAGTTTTTCCTTTTTATAACTTCAAATTTTGAGAGAACATAACTATTTTCTAGCATGGTATTTGAACTTGCAACAAGTCGGCTACTGTATGTGGGCTTCAACACCTGCAAGCATCTTTGACTAGCACGGCTAACTTATGGCTCATTTTTATCTACCACAAGCAAAAAAAAAAAATGGTGAAACTTTAACGTTCTTCTTGTCGATGCACGTGAAACTTATAAGAGTCAACCATGCCATTGTGAATGGCACCCCCGGCTTCACCTTGGGTAACATTTGCTCCCTCAGTTGTACACAATACCAGGGTTATAGCTAGCTAATTTTGATTGCCCGGCTAAAATTTGACAATGCGAGCGTAGTGAGCGTATGCCGACCTTTGCTCTGACATCGCGCAAGTATCCAATCAGATCGGAGATTCCCTGGTATTCCTCATAACATCACGGTAAAATTATCTAAATTAGCGAGTGGGGAAACATACAACTCGAATTTCCAGGGTTGGATGATGCGCGGTGGAGTCTAATCTCAAACCCGTTCTGGTTATGGTTCATACAAAAATACAACCTTGTACTCATAAACACATCGCTCTCGCCGCACTACTTTTTTTTCCGGACTGCATGTCATCCCGTTCGTTGACGTTTTGGTGCAATTTTTGGACTCTGGATAGACTGATCGTTTCAAATTAACTAACTAGGTAGAAACAATAAGTATTTTCAGATAAAAAATTTCTTAGTAGCTTATGTGTTTTCTGTGATATTTTTGTGCCAGCCGGTGGGCTGTAAAACTAAGCTTAGAGCCGGCTACACCCGACCGCCGGTAGCTACAACCTTTCATAATATCATGAACACTATCACAGCATGCAACAATTGTATAATGTACAAAGAACTGCATTATGCAAAATCCACACTTACCCCTCCGTTCTTTAAGGCTGTGTGGCAAATATAGCATGTCCAGAGGGTCATTACTCTGTGGTACAAGAATCCTTGGAGTTCAAGGGTTTCTAAGATGTCACACTGGAGGAAACCAAGCAAGCATATGGTAAACATTAGCATTCTCATAGTATTAGCCAGAGGGGTGTCTGGGTGTCTTTTGGACACCCTGTTTTAAATTTGGACACCCTGTTTTTATCTGTCATATACATGAGTATTGTAAGTGAACGATTTGGACACCCAGCGTTTAAAATTCCAGCAAATTTGGACACCCTTTTACCAAATCCTGGCTAAAAACCTTGGCAATCATTGACATCAACATTGGAATAGACACAATCAGCGACCGGAGTCAAGTGACTCATAGTGTGCGTGGACAAGCACTGTGCTAAGTATTCGAACATCAGGACCCGTTAAAAGGACACGAGTTTGTTTCCTTCACGTGTTACAGCAACAAATGTGGGACCAAAGTGGTCCCAGCATTAGTCCTAAAAATGTTTGAATTTGCGCGAGACTTGCATGGTCTATAAAGGTGGTTCACAATATAATGCGCCCTCTACGGTACATCATGGAGAGGCCATTGTCCCAAAAATACATCAACTAAAAAAAAACCACACACTTCCAACTCAGCTGCACACGGGGAGTTTGGGATTTGTATTTAAATGGCTAACCAGATTGTGAAGAGCACTCGCCAGCCTAAAAAGAAAACGTATTGCTATTTTGCAAACTACGAACGAACTTAAACACTCAAGGTCGTGTGGCGGCGCTGCACGACGAACAAATACTCGTCTGCCTTTTTCACATGATACATTGTGAAAATGGCCTCCCCTGAACAAAAGTGTTGAGAGCACACTGTACTGTGAACAGCCCATAATTATAAAATTGTTAATTATATCACAAAAAAAAGATAAATAGTTTTTTCAACTAACCTGATTGCTGATGCTGTTAGCTTCTGGCTCCAAGGGCTTCGGCCGGGGTCTTTTGGTCAAGGTTTTGCCAGCGACATTTTCTCCTCCACTGACAGCTTGGACATCTTTGGAGTTACCCTTGTTTTGACTGGTGGTAGGTGTACCAGCTTTTGTATTTTGAAGATCTGGCTTGTTTATGGGCACCATGTCTGGTATACCCGATTTCAACAGCAAATTAGCGAGGGTAATGTCTCCCTTGGTCTGGTAAACCGTTTTTGTCAATGAAAAGTTCCTCGCTTTCGTCCTTATATTTGTTTGATTCCTCATGACGAAACCTTGCATCCTTGCAGAAACCGGAGCCTCCTTTGATGGAAGAGCCGGTCCGGAAAATCCTCTTGGAAAGCCGTCTCGAGGTACTAACTGCGCCCCTAACCGGTTGGCAAGTGGTTGACTATTAAGGAGAGGTCGATGACCACCTAAGCCGATGGATAAAGGAATAGGCTTGATTCTGCCAAGATCGAGAGCGAGACTTTTCCTCTCAGGTGGGTTCATCATCAACACATCTTCCCTGTACCTCGCCCGAGTCAAATCGGGATTAAGCACTTCACCTTGCCGAAGGAAGAACTCATCGCCCACACCATGCTCCCTGTCACCGCTTCTGGCGAGCTCTCGGGCATGCCATCTCTCTTCTATTGCCATTGCTGTATTTAAGACGTCCCCCTGGGGAACATCATCCCATCTCCTCTCATCTCTTTCCCGAGACCTCCCTCTCTTAGTCACGTAGTCGTACGGCGGCTCTTGGTAATGACCTTCACCTAGTCTAGGTTGATCTACATCACTAAATCTCTGGTCAGGGTAATCCCTTTCTGGGCTGTACCGTCTGGAGGGTTCTTGGTCATGTCTGTCATCGGCGTGCCAACTGCCTTCATCGAAGTCTCTATGCTTGCGTTTCCGGTCGTGTCTATCCCCCCTGTCATCAAACTGGTCATCTTGTGTGAAGTCTTTAGGTTCCGATCTGAAATATTCATCACCCCTGGGAGTGTCCGTATAGGGCAGGCTTTCATCTTGGTATGACCTGCTTTCACCTTGGTATGACCTGTCTTCATCTTGGTATGACCTGCTGTCATCTTGGTATGACCCTTCACCTTGGTATGACCTTTTATCATCATCATTACTCCTGTGACTATAACCATCGTCCTGCTCAGGGTACCTCTTTTCTTGTGAGTCTGTGTCTCTGTTCCTTGAACCTTCACTTCTTCCTCTTTGATACCCTCGTTCATCCCTTTGGTTTCCATCATGACTCCGTCTGTTGTAAGAATTACCTCTATCATTTGAATAATCCCTCCTATCACGTCCAACACTCTCCCTGGACCTACTCCTCCTGTCGTAAGAATCCATGTCATCTGGTGATCGCCTCCCATAGGAGTCTTCCCTTGGTTCAGACCTTCCTGGGGACCTCCATTGTTGACCGCCTCGTCCCCTCTTCGACCTTTGCTTACCTTTTCTGCGGCCTCTACTTTGTTTTTTGGTTTGAGCAAATCCTCCCCTATTCATCTTGGCCCCGCCCCTGGATTTGTTCATCTCCGTCCCGCCTCCTGATTGGTTTAACTGACCTCCTCCTGATTGGTTCATCTGGGCTCTTGGTTGGTTCATCTGGGCTCTTGGTTGGTTCATCTGGACAGTTGATTGGTTCATCTGGCTGTTCTGATTACCCCCTTGCATCCAGTTTCCTTGAAATCCTTGAACTTCGTTGAAGTTCTATTTAAACAAAAAGAAGAACAAACAACAAATAATTGAAACATTCAATGGGTTTCATTGAACATGTAAACAAAGCAAAAAAGGGTCTGCAGTGAAAGCCATGCGAACATCATGTCACAGGGTACGATTTCTTCCAGCAATTTTGCGTAGCAAAATATTCAGACTAAACTTGTTTTGTGCACACTGAATGCTGACATTGATGAGCAAATTGGTGATTTCTAAGTAGCAACTGATACATTTTGTGCAGCATTTTGCTACGCTATACATGGGAGATCGTTCACTGTATTGTCATTTCAGTGCAAAACATTGTATCTCCTAAAATAGCACTTACGTAACGCGTGAGTTTGAAATTGTCAAAATGCTGTATCTCGCTTAAAATAACACAATGTGCACACAAAACCAGACCACACTGAGATACAACTTTTTTGCACTGGGCACTTTAGTACGTGATACAACGCTTTTGAAAAATCAAGATACAATTGTTTTTTGCAATGACGCGACAAAATGTAATGTCATGTTAACTCTTTCACATGCCGACCGGTCGCTAGCGACCAGGTTAAATCCCTCCAGAATAATAGTTGTGAAATGAAAAATTAAACAACGCACGGCCACACAGTTTTCGGAATGGGAAAGAGTACTCTTGAGGGTCCTATTGTGACCTGTTTTTTTGGGGGGGTCGCCATTTGCAAACAAAACAAGTAAACAATTATTGTGTCCATATGATCAATTTATCACTTAAATAAATGGAAGGGTTAAAGGCTTGATTCTTTTGTTCCATACGTGGGTTATTTCCTTCACTTACGTACATTGTTACTACCCAAAAGCTTGCCCCGATTCTCCCAAACTATTCAATGAAGCAAAATTTAGTGTTTCAAAGTCAAGCATCTGGTTGGGACCAAATTTGTTTTAAGTCACACACAATTCCAACCTAGTTAGGACATGGCTTATTCATAACTTGTATGTATCCGGGACCAATGTTGTTCTTTTTTTTAAAGCCATGTGGGTAAGCAGGGTTCTCTCCAGAATTTTTCAAAATTAATGGCGGGCGCATTCGGGACCCAAATGTTGAATGTTTGGCCTAAGCAAACTGAATTGAAACAAGGTTCTCGGAATGTTTTCTACTTGGTGTTTATCTTTGGTTTTAAAAGCCCTACTGTGCAATCTGGGGCATTCCAAATGGTTTTATCCTCGTGATTTTTGTGGATTTCATCTGAAGTCCCCCCCCCCCGCCAACAAAAATAAATAAATAAATTGTATTTATTATTGTTTTGCATTTTGGTCGCAATTTGCACGTATCGGCACAATATGCTAGCTTGTGCATGGGGAGAACCTAGACCCAGTAACTGGGGCGCTGTACTCCTTTTTTGAAATTTTGACATCATCGGTCGTACTAGCGCCCCAGGAAAAACTTGTATTAACTCCAAGCGAAACTTAATTTGGCGATACCAGCACGGGTGCCCTGCCTTAACCGTGATGACCACGCGGTTGAGGCAGGGCACCTGTCAAATTTTAGACGGGTGTCCTGCCTCAAGCCTGCCTCAACTGCGCTGTTATCACGGTTGAGGCAAGGCACCCGTCTAATCGACGGGTGCCCTACCTCAACCGCCTACCATTTGACAGGTGCCCTGCCTCAACCGCGTGGTCATCACGGTTAAGGCAGGGCACCCGTGGATACTGCCGAGAGCGTGACCGCCAAATTGAGTTTCGCTTGGAGTTAATACAAGCTTTTCCTGCGGCGCTAGTACGACCGATGATGTCAAAATTTCGAAAAAAGGAGTACAGCGCCCCAGTTACTGGGTCTAGGGAGAACCCCGATTAGGGGTGGGTTAACCAATCCATGCACACTCTAAGTACAAACCGTTTCATCCTTGGACATCATTCTCCGCTTAGGATTCGGTCCAGTCCACGCGCTCCCATCGCCAATAGCCGACTGGATGTTCTGCTGTTCCTGCTTCTGAGCATTTAAGATTCGCGCTCGTTGCATCTCCAGCATCTGCACTCTCTCGTTGATGGCCGACAGCTCACTAACCGGCTGGTACACAATACTATTGTCCACCCCTCCCTGATTCCCAAAGGCAGACATGAAAAGTCGGTTGATATTATTGATGACCTTGGGCATATCCAGATCTACGGGTTGCTGGGGAACTG
This sequence comes from Plazaster borealis, assembly GCA_021014325.1. Classification (NCBI taxonomy): domain Eukaryota; kingdom Metazoa; phylum Echinodermata; class Asteroidea; order Forcipulatida; family Labidiasteridae; genus Plazaster; species Plazaster borealis. The sequence goes on along the minus strand of CM037456.1, from coordinate 4,026,721 downwards.
GGAAGCTGGGAACGGATTGATTTGATGCAAAACTGGGCTGCACAGCTCTGGTATCAAGCTCCTCCATGGCCTGCAAGAGACCCATGGCTTGGTCAGCAGACAGACCCATTGACGCCACATCTTGAGAGAGAAGGTGGTTTCGCAGTTGGGCTAATTGCACTGTGTTCAGGTTGCCCAGGCTCTCTTGCACAGCTCCTAGATCCATGATACTTTGATACGTCCACCTTTCTCTGAAAAGGTCTGCCTGGGTGTTTTCAGAACAGCGACAAAATTGTACGAGGACTGGCCGCTCAGAGATCCAGCTGTTAAAATGTAAAATAAACAGAGAGTACAATGTTTTAGTTTTCGAAGTTACAAACATAAATTGTAATTTGTTGTATTGGGAGGAGGGGATTATGACCGACTTGGGGAAGACTGTTTCCTTAACTGGAGGCTTAATAAATAAATACAGTGCACTTCAATTTCCAAGTCAACACTCAAATATCTATTTACAGATTTAAAAAAAAACCATAACCCTCCAAAATCCTCCAATGTCCACGATGAAAAGCTTATGTCATAAAACATACATGTAACAGGTTTTTTTTCTTTTCTTTTTTCAATCATATCATGAGAGAAAAATGTATGACTATGAAAGACTGATGTGCTCTCCTCACCCATGCCTCACCTCAGTGTCAATATTCCAAATGCATGTAACTCGAACAACCAAAATTATAAACCATTTTTATATTATAACAATATAAGGCATTTAATCTATAATTAAATCTACTCCTTCTCAGCTTGCTGGCAAATTATGATAATGCTATAGAACCTAGGCCTACAAAAATTACATGCATTTTTTTCATCCTAGACTCAATCATGAAGGAAGGAAAGGGTCCCCCAATTTCCAGTTCAACCCAAAAAACAGCACACATGATGTCTGATAATTCATTGTATTTGTATGTAAACAACCCTTACTAAGATCGACTGCTTTGCCTTCAGTTACAAACTCTCGTCCCAATTAGCTTGCGAATTATATGAACTCAAATACAATTTGGAAATACAAACAAACGTTACCGTTTCAGTCCAAAGATTGGTGTTTCCACGTAAAACAAAAGTAGATTTATTTCCACGATTTCACACGCCAAGCAAGTCCATGAAGTCAGACAGTCGAGGTTTTAACCCACTCTGCACGCATGCTTGCATGTGCGCACGCGCCTATCTGGGACAGAAACAACAGCGCCCTCAAGCAAGTACAACACATCGGGGGTCGTCGACGGTCGAGTGTGACACACATGTCGCCGTCCGTCGGTCAAGTTCCTTAAGCAGTTGAAGAGAAATTGATGTGCTTCAACAAGTCAACTGAAGACAAATATTAAACATATCACTACAACAGTTTTGAGAAACAACGTGAGGCATTCCACGAAGACATGGTAAGGATAGTTGATCAGTTGTTAAGTTACCCAAAATTATCAAATTTAAAACTGAAATTTTCTTCATTCATCAGTTCATGATCGATATCATGCTGCCGGTACTGTAGCTGTACAATTTACAATTGTTGTTTTGGTACAGTACACAGTTTAGTTATATGTTTAGTGTATAGAGTTTTACTCCACTGTACTACTAGCACTAGCCCTGGTCACTGGAGTGTTAGTGGTGGTAGGACGTCAGTGTCTGTTGCACTACAGCTTCTCTACATTATATTATTTATGCGAACAAAATCTGGGAAAAATGTGTGTATCTGGCACTGCAGCGTTCAATTTCAAGGGATCGATTTGATTTTGTAAATTAAATTGAGTGTAGTGAGTAGCGTTGTCAAAACCACCATTGACCCTAAAATGGCTTATTTGTCATGATTTTGACACTTTTTGTAATACTAGTTCAAAGTGCTTTTGCCTCTCTGTATATATTCTGTCAACCCTTCTGGACAGGTAAGGATATAATTTGACCTAAATTAAGGGAGATAAAGTGGCGGCCGGATATGGAATTCTAGCCATTTTTACCTGATTTAAATTAAGAAGCCGAAATTTTGTTAAACATGGACATATAATATTCCTTCTTTTAACTGCACTTTGGATGGTTAAAAAAATAACAAATATATTCAAAAAAACATATCGTAGATCCATGTTCCATATTTAACATCATGTACCGATTATCATGTGAGCAACGTGTGGTTCGATGGATAATTAGTGCCCTCTAGCGGTGAAAATTATCACGAATCGAAACAAGAAAGTCTGGCAAGAACGAGTGTGACTAGAACGAGTGTGACAGACTTGCTATGAATATTGTGGGTGCGCTTGCGTGCGAGTTTTCACATACACATACGTCAGTACAGAAAGTAACAACGGAGACGTCAGTTTTCCATTTTATTTTCAAAATAATGTCACCCAAGGTTAAAATAAACAATTTTGAGCCCAGCAGGCATGGAGTTCTGGACACAAAGAATATGTGAACGAAGCTTCAGCTTGATCCATCAGGTATAAATATGAAAAATTGTTGTTATAAATTTGTTTGCAATGGTACGGGAACTTTATACCCTGGACTCTGTCGCGCTGTATGCAACAGAGGAGTCCAACCTGGGCTAAGTTTACTCTGCAAAAGTTGGTGTGATGAACATGAAATAGCATTTCAGCAACAGAGGGCGCCCTTGCGCAAAGCATGTTGGGATACATCGGTGTCAAGTTTCCTTTAAAACCCTAACCTCCTGAGCATTTCTACCAGAAAGCTTCCACAACCCATCATACTCCAACAGTTTTGGAACAGTACACAACCCATCATACTCCAACAGTTTATGTACTGGAACAGTACACAACCCATCATACTCCAACAGTTTATGTACTGGAACAGTACACAACCCATCATACTCCAACAGGTCCTGTGCTTCTGGACTGTGATTTAGTGGGTACTTTCACAGTACTAAACCATCCAAATTTCAACAAAACCATCCTGTTTGATTTTGGCAGGCCTGGGTTGGTTAGAGGTTACCAGCACTTGGCCAAGATCCTCAGCATCTTGCCATAAAAAGAAACTGGGTAGACCTAATGTACCTATCTGAACAAATTAAAGTTCAATAAATACATCATTAATTCGGAAATAGATGAGTTTTCAGACAAGTAGTACTCATTATTAGTCCCATGGGTACCAATTCTTTAGACTCCTTCCGATTGTTAATATTATATTGGATGTGGAATCCAGGTTATTGGCATTAAAAATAAGTATTTTTATGGGGCGACCTACACGTAGGAAAATTTAGGATTCAAACTGCCATGCTCTAGCTAATGGGCAATATCAGTGGTCTAGAGGTAGGACATCTGACTCTAGAATGCAGGCCTGGAATTACACAGAGGCCATGGAGGCCATGGCCTCTGTTGCCCCTAGTCTTGGCCTTGGTGCCCCTTCAAAAGTTTCCCATAGACTTTTAAGATATCCCCATGGAAGTGCCCTTCGCAAAATGAAAATGGCCTTGCCCTTTCAAAGATACAATTCCAGGCCTGGAATGGCAAAGGTCGTGGGTTCGAATCTCACCTGAGTAATATGCCTATGGATTTTTTCACGGGACTGGGGGAAGTACTGAGTATACAGTGCTTTAAAACACACATCGCCGATGGGTAATACCAATTAGTTATTCTTCATCCCCGATTCAAACTTAAAGTGTCTGTAAACGTTTGGTAATTACTCTGAAAATTAATGGCAATAAAAACTTACTTGGTAAGAAGTACAGCAGCTTTGGATAGTATAATGCATTTTGAGAAACTTTTCACTTCAAAGTAGTGCGGTTATAGAAAAAGATATCCCTTTTTATCCCCCAAAAATTTGAATCTGAGAAGCGCAGGACTGTTTCTCAGATTTGTATTCCAATTGCAATTGCAGATTATTCTTTTTGCGTGGATAAACCACTCCAGATTTTCGGAAATATCTTAAAAACGCTACCACCTTTTGAAATTAAATTTTCACAGGTTAGTTTTATGGTTTATCTACAACTATATAGAATTGAAACAATCCGTGGGTTCCAATTACCAAACGTATACAGACCCTTTAACATCTATTAAACACAGACCTATGCTTACCTGATCACAAATCTTGCTATGTTACAAACAGAATCTTTGTTCTCTTGGCTTCGTTAAGAAATGGTTTCTGTGTGCCAGCGCGGTACTCTCAAACAAAAACAAAAAGATTCTCGCAGCAATTTGCTAAAATAATCCTGTCAGGCTAGAAGGGAAAAAATGAAAGGTCCTCAGTGGTAACTGGGTTTTTTTTTTAAGGAAAACAATTCTCGCATCATGGTTGTAACAAAATATAGTGCGGTAAAAACAGTGACTTCTGCATACCCTGTCCACATGTAGTTGAACATGCCACTTCACTTCGGTATTAAACAAATGTTACCATGCTTTTCAGACTGGAAAGGGAAGAAATAGACGATCCCCAGCAGTAACCATGGTAACTGGTTGAGCTGATTGCATTTTGCAAGTGTAATGTGTTGTAAAATGGATTTCTAGGGACTCAGTGTGACTTATTTCTAGGATAAAGAGTGTGACAGTTTGTGGGTACAGTATTTGCAAATTTAAATATTTTGTATATGGAATTTAAATTGTGAGCAATAATCTTTGTTCATAAATGTGTTTGAATCCAATAAACTTGGAGTTTGACACCAAACTACCTCTCCTCTTGATGTACCTGTGTCATTTTTGTGTCTATCCTGTTTGACCCAGAAATGAGTGAGAAAACTCCACCTCTCCACATAGCCTTCCTGTCGGGATCCGTGGCCGGGATCTGTGTAGACTTGTCGCTCTACCCTCTGGACACCGTCAAGACACGTCTGCAGAGCTCCGCTGGATTCCTCAAAGCGGGTGGATTTCGTGGAATCTTCTCCGGTGTCGGAGCTGCGGCCCTCGGTTCAGCACCCACTGCTGGCCTTTTCTTTTGTGCGTACGAGTCGACGAAGCAGTTCGGTACATCGTTCGGATCGGTGGGGACTTTAAGTGAGCCGATAACACACGTGGTGGCAGCATCAGTCGGTGAGGTCACAGCCTGCCTGGTACGAGTGCCCGTGGAGGTGGTTAAGCAACGTGCACAGGCTAGTCGACGCACCAGCGCCAACGTCTTGAAGACTGTGCTACGAGATGAAGGGATGCGAGGTCTTTACCGCGGTTACTTCAGCACGGTTGTGAGAGAGATTCCGTTCTCTGCCATCCAGTTTCCGCTGTGGGAGTTTCTCAAATCAAGCTGGGGTGTTCGGCAAGGAGCTCCCGTGGACGCCTGGCAGTCGTCCCTCTGCGGAGCCGTCGCTGGGGGTGTCGCGGCGGGGTTGACGACCCCACTGGACGTTGCCAAGACGAGGATTATGCTGGCAGAGAGGGGTTCGGTCACAGCAAGGGGAAACATCCCCAGTGTCTTGAAGGATATTGTCAGAACCTCGGGGGTCAGGGGTGTATTCGCAGGACTCCTTCCTAGGACCTTGTGGGTCAGCATAGGAGGTGCCATCTTCCTTGGTATATATGAAAAGGTCAACATTTCTTTGGTCAAGATTGAGACCAGCTTGAAAAGTCGAAATTCATGATGCTTTATGAATGACTGAGTGACTGCTCATTGAATTAAACCCTAACAAACCCCAACCCGCAAATCTCATCTGCAGATTTCATTGGACTGAAGACTGCACTAGTAAACTGATTATATGGGGATCAGACATACCACCATAATCAGAGTCCAACAGTTCAGGTGTTAAAGTATTACCTTAAATCGGCTCAGTGTTAGGTCATTAGTGGGGTTTCGTGAGTTTTCTTTGAAAGAGTAAATTATTTCCATTTCAATGGTTTTTTTGGTTTTTTTTAAACACAATCTGTGAAAATGTTGTTGAACTTGGTAACACTTTAGAGACGACAATAAAAAAAACACATGCTTTTTATGTTTTATAAGTGCTTGCTCTTTTCAGACACAGCCTAAGATCTGAGCTCAGTTTCATAGTAGCTGCTTAAGCACAAAAAGTAGCTTAGCACAACAAAATTATGCTTACTAGAATAAGGTTAACAGCCAAACTATCATGTCACATGTACAATTTGTGACTGGTATCCTGCTCATTTCTGCTTAACAGCCAATTGTTAAGCAATATTTTCCGCTTAAGCGACTTTATGAAATTGGGCCCTGGCCATGATAGAACACCATTTTTACAGATTTTTTCAGTATTATCTGTTAATTTATGCAAACTTTATAGGCCTTTAACAGTTTTCTGGTCAAGTGTTTACCGTTAAATGGTCAGAGGAGAAAATAATCAATGTTTACTTTTTAATCTAAAAGTAAAAAATAGTTAGTAGCCTGACAACATACCTGTTTATGTAACAGAAAGACTCTGCTAGGGTCGAAATGTCGGGCCACTAACTACTTTTTTCCATTTATACCATAGGTCCTTTTGGTTGGTAAGCAGTTTGCAACAGCTAATTCTATTTTCTAACTAAACGTACTGAAATGTTGTCTTTTTGGGGGGGTGTAAATTAATAATAAAAATTTGATATTTCTTTGAAGGTTGAACTCTGTGATGTATAGACGATGTGACCTCTGTTTACATTCAAACTGCCCTCTGTTGAAAAAACACTGTCCAAGTCATGTTTCCGCCGGGCAAGAAGACGCGTTCTCATGGTAACATTGCGTGTACTTTCTAGCTGGCTGTCAGTACACAAAGGTTTTGCCCCGCGACATGCGCGCGCATCATGTTATGGTTTTCGAGTGACGTCAGAGGTCACATCGTCTATACTGTCAACAATAAAAAGTCAAGCAAAACTAACCAAATGAAATGTTCTCAACCAACTTTCAGAAATTTGTGTAACATTTTTTTTAGGGAGACCGCCAACATAGGGCTGGGTAGCTCAGTTGGTAGAGCACCGGCATGTTGGGCCAGAGGTTGTTGGTTCAAGTCCCGCTCTAGTCAATTTTTTCGGTGTTTAATCCCCAAATCATAAAAAAATTATCCAGTCAGTTTCCCTTGTGGCTTATAACTTGATATTTTTTACACTTGTTAGCTTACTTGTTGATTATGTTCTAACTTGGTGGTCGGATTGGCAAAGTGGTATCTGTCCTCGCCTTCCACCTCTAGGACCCCGATTCGAATCACGCCGGGGGCACTACATGTACATGTACTTGGATCACGTTTTAAGTCCCTACCTGACTGCGTGGGTTTTTCCCTGGAATAATTCTCTGGGGTTTTCCTCCCACATCTAAAACTGAAACTTCTTTCCTTGTCTTCTCTCCATTGAGCTACTAGTACAGTGATTAAAGTAAAGTTCGCTTTTCTGAGAGAGTTCTTGGCTTCACAATTGAATAAAATAAATTAAATTTAACTTGATTTAGATTTTACATTCAAATTTTGTTCCATATTGAGCAGAGAAGATATGTACTGAGCAATAAATAAACCAGGTTGCGTTGAGCCCTAACATTATCACACATAACTAATCGAATATGCATTTATTTATGAAAGCAGTTTTAGCTATTCCTGCATATAAATTCATATGGCGTGTGGCGCGTGTCGTTCATCGGACCCAAGCTCTGGTGTTGTCAGCAGCAGAGTGTGGGTTTGAATCCTGGTCATGATACTTGTGCCCTTGAGCAAGGCACTTGACCACAATTGCTTCGTAAAAAGTTGGAAAATGTAGTGCATTCTGCTCTACCAGCCATGCTCCTAGTGGATGATACCCATGCATGTGAAGGGGGTAGCCCTGTTTGAACCCCAGGAGTAGGTGGCAACGTGCCCCTGGTGGAAGTTGATGTGGCTCAACAGCCCGAATCAGTTATTAAGTGTAGCCCTCACCTTGAAGTGGCTGTCCGGCCTTGTGATTTTAGCCGACCTGTGTTTGGACAGACTTCATCTTTACTAAGACCATTCATGTAAATTGGCAGATGCAAATTATAATGGTAATAATGCAAATTAGCATGTTTATGTTTCTGGCCTTTGTAATTAAGTGGAAGTTGTCTTTTACAACAGCATGTTTGATTTCTGCAGGTACATTGTGTTTAGTTCTATTCAATTTCCAGCCAGGCCTGGAATTACAAGGAGGCCATGGCCTCTGTTGCCCCTGGTCTTGGCCTTGGTGCACCTTCAAAAGTTTCCCATAGACTTTCAGATTTTCTAGTGGAAGTGCCCTTTGCAAAGTGAAAATGGCCTTGCCCTCTCAAAGATGAAATTCCAGCCCTGTCCAGCTATTATGAACCACGGAAGTACAGTGGGCAACATTGGTATCAGTCAAAGACCCCCACTTTATGTACCCCGACATAAGCATGAAATAACAAACCTGTGGTGTTTAACCCTTTAGAGACCATTCATTTCTGTATAATCATCACCATACGCCCAGACATCATTTTGTTGCTGATTTTTTTAAACAACTTTTTCTTGTAAAAGTGTCTGGAAAAAATATACATAAATCAGAAGTTGGGTTTTGTTTTTGAGAAACATTAGAGAATGTCAATTCAGGTCATGACCTTTACTTTGACCTTTTCAGTTGAGTGGAAGTAGATCAGATCCTGCAGCCGTTTGCAGCTGCTATGGGCATTTTGGTTCAAGCCGTTTGTGGACGCTGTGGTATCTTAAGGGTTAAGCTAAATCGGTCATCAGAGTCATGAGCAAATTGTGAAAAAAACTTATATTTTTCCACTGACTTACTGATTTAAAACATTGGGTTTTGGATGAGCAAGATTAAAACTAGTTGTTTCACTCATTTTGTAAATCTATAGCATTTCAGGCAATAATATTTCAAGGGAAGTTTTTCAACCAAGACCATCTCAATACCATGTTAGTTATATGTAAATCTGTAAACATCTTTTCTTTAAACCTTACTAAATGTACTTCTTTCAATGCCTACAAAATACTGCTGCTCGTGTGGTCCCTTTAACGAAAAAACACTTTCATGTAATACCTGTCCTTCTGGATCTACACTGGTTTCCATTGTCATCCAGAATCATCTACAAGCTGATGCTGATTGTTTACAAAGCACTCAATGGGCAAGCACCAACGTACATCCTGGACATGCTCAACATCTATAAACCATCCCGCAACCTTAGATCTGGAAATAAATATCCTCTTCAAGAAGTAAAATCTCATCACACTTTGGGGGGACAGATCATTTTCTGTTGCAGCACCACATTTCTGGAATCAGCTACCTCTTCCCTTAAAACCTCAAATACTATTCACCCATTCAAAAATTCTCTCAAAACACACCTCATGTCAAAAGTATTTAGTTCCCCTTAACTAAATTTTCTATTGGTTCCTTCCCCCTTTTTTTTCTCTTCCTTTGTTAATGCGCCTTGAGCACCTTTGGTGGATATGTGCGCTTTAATAGATGTTAATTTTGCATCGGGGATAAAGAATATAGTTTGTTTTTACCCTTACACCTATCTGTATTAAGCACTGTATGCTCAGTACTTTCCCGAAGTCTGTGAAAAAAAATCCACAGGCAAATCACTTGGGTGGGATTCGAACCCACAACCTTGGCATTGCTAGAGCAGATGTCTTACCACTAGACCACCGAGTGATTTGCCTGTGAATTTTTTTTCCACAGAACTCGGGGGAAAGTTTAGTACATGCATTTGTCTCATCAAGGTTAGATTGCAACAATAGTCTTCTTTATGGCCTTCCAAAATCCCAACTTGCAAGACTACAACTAGTACAGAACGCTTCAGCAAGATTAGTAACTCTGACCAGGCGTCGAGAACACATCTCGCCAATACTTCGCGAACTACATTGGCTCCGGATTGAGTATCGTGTGGTTTTTAAGATCTTACTCACCGCATACAAAGTTCTTCATGGTATCGCGCCCAAGTATATCTGCGACTTGTTATCCATATTCGCCCCTGAACGTAATCTTCGTTCTGCTTCACAGCTTCTCTTTGAACATGGACCTCGCACAAAAACAAAGTATGGTGACCGTGCTTTCGCAGTTGCGGCGCCACGATTGTGGAAAAATCTACCTCAGGACATTCGTGCAGCTACAACGATTTCATCTTTCAAGAGAAAACTGAAGACATACCTTTTCAAACTGAACTGATTTTCAAACTGAACTGATTTCCACTTTATGGACATTCTTCAGCATGACTCTGTTTTAATGCCTTTTACTCATGTTCTGGGGCCGGTTTTTATGGGGTTTTTGAGTCGGATTTTTGGATGCTATATTCAACTTTCTTGACTACATTTCACATTTTATATGGCAAGGGTTGATTTTGGTGGGTAGTGTCTTTTTTGTGGTTTAGTAGTATTGACCCTTTGTCATGTAAATGTTGTTTATAGTGTATGCGTTTTGCGGTCGCAGAGGAGATCTTTACTCCTATTTTCATTTTTCTTCCCTTTTTTATCGGTATTGGGGTGGATTTCCTCTGGGTCCGCGTGATGTTTTTTTTTTTTTTTGTCCTTTATTGTATATAATATGTATGTTTATAATGTATTTTTTTACTAAATTTTTTGCTCCTTTTTTAACTGTTCTGTATTTTTAAACCATATTGCTATTTCTGCTCATGTTTTTTATCCTGCATTTTAATGTTTTTAGTCTGTACAGCGCTTTGAAACAGTGTTAAAGCGCTTTATAAATACAATTAAGTTAAGTTAAGTTAAGTTAAGTACCGAGTATACAGTGCTTATACACATCAGTGTAAGGGTAAAAACAAATTATAATTCAAGACTTCGTTATTATTATTATTATTATTATTATTAATATTTGATAACCTATGTTTTGTATCCTGTAGGCGGTCACACTGCATACTGATGTTGGCGACCTTAAGATCGAACTGTTCTGTGAGCAAGCACCCAAAGCAAGTGAAAACTTCCTGGCACTCTGTGCAAGTGGTTACTATGACAACTCCTTAATCCACAGGTTGGTTTTGTTCTCATGTGTTAACCCCGGTTCTTACTTCACGTTAATTGCGAAAGCGAAGCGCATTTCCCTGCGTCACAATTGGCGGAAAAAAGCATGTACAAGATTGTTTGCATCACATAATTCGCTTCGCTTTCGCATGAAGTATGAACCAGGATCTACCTTTACTTCAAAGTTTCTAGTTTGTTTCAAGACTGAAAAAATCAAAGTCGGTACACGTAAAAAGTACACCCTTTACATTAACCCTAACCACCCCAGGCCTGCCAAAATCAAACAGATGGTTTTGTTGGAATTTGGACGGTTTAGTACTGTGAAAAGTACCCACTAAATCACAGCCCAGAAGCCCAGGACCTGTTGGAGTATGATGGGTTGTGTACTGTTCCAATAAGTAAACTGTTGGAGTATGATGGGTTGTGTACTGTTCCAATAAGTAAACTGTTGGAGTATGATGAGTTGTGGAAGCTTTCTGGTAGAAATGCTTAGGGGTTAGGGTTTTGAAGTGCGCCCTTTACATTTTACCCCGGAAAGGACTATTTCTCAAAAAGCGGTCGATTAAAACAAAATTGTGCTTGTAATTGAGGAGTGCATAGGCAGTTGGGGACCTTTAATTGGCTGACATGAATTTGAAGAAAAAAATTACCAGCCTCACAAAAATATACCATGTTATGCTCTAAACACAGAATTTGTTTACTTTGCTGCTTTGCAAACCATCTGTACCAAAACTTGTCGCTGGAATTGTAATTCAATAAGTAGAGATTCTGAGTACTTCAATGAAGGGAGTTCCATAATTTCGGAACCGCTCTTTCCCCAAATTTTTAGTTCTTGCAACAGGAATTTTGAGGAGTTCTTGTGAAGATGGAGCGGAGTACGTTAAGTTCTGAGAATGTGCTTGAGGTTATAATTCGGGCTTTGGCTGAGTCGAGTTTCTTTGGCTGAGTCTAGTGGCTTTGATGTCTTTCCTTTGTCTAGGATATTTTTAAAGGAAAACAAATCTTCAAAAAGCTTTAAAAAAATACCGTGGGTGGGCACCAACAATTTTTTAGAATACCGACGTGAAGTGGTTATTATTACTATTAGTATTTGTTTTATATTTTTCTGGTAATGAAACCAAGGATGCCTCATAAGTGAACTTAATCACTGTAGCTCGCAAGCCTGAGGAAACCTGTAACCAAGGATGCTTGCTATGTGAACCAGAAACACCGGGGTTAACCCCTACTCTTCCATGATAAGTGTTCTGGGTTATTTTACATGCACTACCAATCCTAGTACACGGGACCTACGGCTTAATGTCCCATCCAAAGGACAAAGCAATTATGGTAAAATATCTTACTCAAGGATACAAGTGTTATGACCGGGACTCGAACCCACACTCTGCTGATCAGAAACACCAGAGCTTGAGTCCGGTGCTCATAACCGCTCGCTTGACCACAACACGCCACAGAACTATGAAATGAAGTCCTGACGTGCTGGTTTACATAAAAGATGATCCAACAAATACAATGACTTGTTGTTTTAATGTTTGACATTTTGTGTGCGTTCTTATGATAGAAACATCAAGGGTTTTATGGTGCAGATGGGAGACCCACTTGGCACAGGCAAAGGTGGGACCAGCATCTGGGCGAGAAAGTTTGAAGATGAGATCGTAGACAATCTCAAGGTAAGGATTTAAAGAAGGTAGGGAGCCTATGATGAATAGTATCAAGAGAATTTCCCATTTGACATTTTTTATTTTATTTATATATTTTTTATGAGAGATTGCCTAACATCACAAGGCCACGGACGGCCACTTCAAGGTGAGGGCTACACTTAAAGTGGCCGTCCGGCCTTGTGATGTTGGTCGATCTCTTATAAAAAAATTAAAAAATAAAATTTATATCTCGGCCCTCACAGAATCACATTTATACACCTGGATTAAGAGAAGCATTTATGGTGTAATGCCTTGCTCAAGGACTCAAAAATGATGGCCAGGAATCGAACCCAAGCCCGATGCTTCAGTGATCAGAACTTGAGTCCGATGCACTTTTTAGCTCAGCCACGACAACACGCCACATATCAGCTAGGAATTAAAAACCTAACTTGTCAAGACAGATCAAAGGTCATACTATGACAAAATATTTCACTGATTGATTTGAACTTGTTAGAAAATAGTTGTTGAATTAATCATCTTTAAAGGTAGGGTCAGTGTTTGGTTTTTGTCAACGTAATGCTGTTAAATTTTTTTATTTTTTATTATTCTGGTTTATTTATTTACTGCACTGGCGGCCAAGCAGGCCGAAGAGTACATTTACAAATAGAACTTATTCATATAGGTAAACATGTATAATATACATAATTATATTAAGAAATACTAAAAACATTAACCATTAAAAACATTAAACTAGTCCCTCAAAAGAAAGGGCAAATGCAGTTTTGTTTTGTTTCCCTGTTTGCCTTTATCTTAGAACTCCCCCACCCCCCAAAAGAGCTTTAAAGAAAATGTTTAAAAAGTGGAGAATGTGGTGTGGAAGACAATAACAAAATCCAAAGGAAGGCCATTGATGAAACATGGCAGATACTGATGGTGCTTTAGAGAGAAAAAAACACAATATAAGATTTTAAAAGGGGCTCCGAAAGGACAAGATACAAGCAAATGTTGTTTAAGACAATAAAACCACAAAAGCAGATTAAAAAAGCATTAAAAGACATAAATAGGCCAAATTATCAATAAAGATACAATAAAAGTCACCTGTGAAAGGCTCAGCTGAATACAGTGTCTACTTTTTTGAGGAAACAGCAAAAAACTGTCACAATATTTTCTTGAGAACGTCAAATCCATCCACATTTAGCAAGGTGACAGTGGGTACCAATCGCATCTCTTGCCGCAGCGTTGGTGAACGGACACCAACCCTTAGAAATCTGAGAAACAATTCAGGGTTTGCCCTTAACTTTTTTAGTGACTAGCCAGCAGGACCAGTTAGCTTGTCATTTCACTAGTCGGTCAGCTTTGTCACCAGTCCATACGTTATATTAAATAGGGTCCGTGCTTTTCGACACTGAACTAGCCACTAGCCAGCAGGACCACTGGGAAAGAATTTTGACTGGTCCTCAGGTGTTTTAACTAGCATTCGGCTAGTGGACCACTGTTAAAGGCCTGTACACTATTGGTAAGATTCACACACAACTTACATGATTTAAAGTAAGTAATGGTAGAAAGGGTTCCTTAAAATATTTCCGCCTAAAACGCTATTGTTTCTGAGAAATGAGTAAAACAAGAGTTTTTATCACGCGCGATATTTTGAAAAAACAGAAAACACATAAGGTCTCTTTTCACTATTTTCTCGTGATCTCGATGACCAATTGAGCTCAAACTTTCACAGGTTTGTTTGTTCATGCATATGTTGAATCACACAAAATGTGGACACTGATTTTGAGCTGTTACCAAAAGTGTACAATACTTTAAGGGAGAACGCTGCGATTCATGCATGAATCGTTTCTCAGATTCAAGTTGTTCGACATACTTTTACTTATTTCTAATCATTGGGGGCAATCAGACGAAACAACTTTGCAGGATGCTTACCTACCATTACCATTGTTATGACAAGTAGGCTTTCGGATATAAATTACACAATTCTGTTTCAGGTTCATTACCAAAGTATGACCCTACCTTGAAGAACAATACCTTTAATGGAAAACGTTTTTTGAAGAAAAACACAAGGTTTTTATGCGTGAAATAAGCTGATGCTTGTATGTTGTAATATTAGTTGAATTTCTTTTCCAGCACAATATCCGTGGTGTGGTGTCCATGGCCAACAACGGGCCGAACACCAACGGTTCACAGTTTTTCATCACCTATGCCAAACAGCCCCATCTTGACATGAAGTACACCATCATTGGCAAGTAAGTTGAGCTTTTTAAAAATTTTTAACTTTGAATTTCCACGAAGAAGGTCTAGCTCAAAGGCCCTAAGATTCCCCTCTCAAAGAAACTAAAGATATACGACGCCCAAGTTCTGTCTGTCATGCTCTATAACGCTAGCAGCTGCGCAGCTCCTAAACTAGTCTTAGAGAAACTAAACACATGTCACTGTAAACACCTTTCAGTTTGATAAATCTCTTTCAGTTCTGTTGAGTATTGAAGAATTCTTACCTTTAATACAAATGAGATAAATCTTTCTTATAATATTAGTGCTCACTCAAATTAAAACAGTTCAAACATAACACTGTTAGGTTTTTTGTTCTTTCATTTCAATTCTGGTCTTGTAATTTTTTTTCATTATTTGGTCCAGTAAATATTTTGAGCTACAAGCCCTGGGGTCTTGTGGATTCCCCCACCCCCCCCCAAAAAAAAATAATAATAATAATAATTTGAGCCCTGTTATGATGTGTCAATCTGCTGGGAACATTCTGTGTGGGATGTATTCAACGGCGGCTGGCGTGTTTAAGTCACTCGGAAGCCGCAGCATTTACCATGCAAGCTGTCCTCTTTGTTGGCCTCGTACAGACAAGGCGGATCAGGGTGCACCCCACTAAATAGGGAGAAAACATTAATGTCGGCCTCAATAATATTTTGTAGGCCCTCAAAATATTCTCTACTAGACAGATTTGAGAGCCCCCAAAAAGAGGGGAAGTGTAAAAAATTTGCCCAATTGAGACCAGGGGGTTGTTGACTTCCAACTTAAGGTATTTTTGATGACATAGGCCCTGAAAAAAATGGTCCTATTTGCCGAGAGGTGTAGGGATGTTTTTCAAGATTGATGCTCGGACGTTTGGAAAATTACACCGGTGTAGGGGTGTTTTTATTTGGACGGAGAATAACTCTCCGGGCCTTGGGACTCCCCATATTAAATTGAGCAGAGGATAGAAGTTCAAGAGTCAATGGATAATTTTCCCTTTACTGTAAAAAGCTGTGAGACTTCTAAGTATTTTTTTGTATTTTTGAATATTTAGCATTTTGCACTGTATGCTTTGGGAGTTTATTTAGTGAGGTGCACCCATCAGATGAAGAAGCAGGTTGTAAAAATATTCCCGTCTTCTTAAAAGAGAGATTTTTAGCATTGTTTTCTTATCCGTCCAAGATACGTCTATAGAGTGTTTGGACATTTTGAACGTACTGCTACAATCCCGGCCTAAATGCTTGGGCCACCTGACAATAAACATACCCTCCTCAGTTTCCTGTCCCCCTTCCCCCGATCCCCGTCCCCCGTCCCCAATAGCTACAATCCCGGCCTAAATGCTTGGGCCACCTGACAATAAACATACCCTCCCCAGTTTCCTGTCCCCCTTCCCCCGATCCCTGTCCCCCGTCCCCAATAGCTACAATCCCGGCCGAAATGCTTGGGCCACCTGACAATAAACAAACCCTCCCCCGTCTCCCGTCCCCCTTCCCCCCATCCCCGTCCCCCGTCCCCAAAAGCTACAATCTTCGTCTAAATGCTTGGGCCACCTGACAATAAACATACCCTCCCCCGTCCCCTGTCCCCCTTCCCCCGATCCCCGTCCTCCGTCCCCAAAAGCTACAATCTTCGTCTAAATGCTTGGGCCACCTGACAATAAACATACCGTCCCCCGTCCCCTGTCCCCCTTCCCCCGATCCCCGTCCTCCGTCCCCAAAAGCTACAATCCCGGCCTAAATGCTTGGGCCACCTGACAATAAACATACCCTCCCCAGTTTCCTGTCCCCCTTCCCCCGATCCCCGTCCCCCGTCCCCAATAGCTACAATCCCGGCCTAAATGCTTGGGCCACCTGACAATAAACATACCCTCCCCCGTCTCCCGTCCCCCTTCCCCCCCATCCCCGTCCCCCGTCCCCAATAGCTACAATCTTGGTCTAAATGCTTGGGCCACCTGACAATAAACAAACCCTCCCCTGTCCCCCGTCGCCCGCTCCCATGCTTACTGTTATTATCATTTTAGATTTAGTTGTTTAGGATTCTTTTCCCATATTACAATTTGAAGTTATAGGCTTTCGAGTCATAGTGGTTTGGTTCACTTTTTTATTAATCTGCCATTTTAGAATGAGTGTGTCTTGCCTTGTTCCAACAGTAACGTTGTTCTTGCCTTTTTGTTACTCTTCCTTTATACATCATTAGTAACGGAACAGTTAACAAAAATTTTACTGTCTTGTATTGTTGCATGTTAGTTGAAATCTTGGCCGAATAAATCGGAATGATGAGTATAATAATAATCATAATAGTAACCACCTCAGCTGAAGCTCAGACCGCGCAATGAGAGTCAACATTGATCGGGGGCCGGGGGGCCAACGAGGTATGACCAAGGCACAATTTCACAAAGCATGTGAGCACAAAAACCTGCTAAGCACAGAAAACTCTTGCTTAAGAAAAATAGGTTACCAGCCAAAATACCATACAGTTACCATTGCTGTGACTGGTACCCCACTCATATGCTTAGCAAAGAAATTTGTTGAGCAGAATTTTCTGCTAAACAGCTTTATGAAATAGGGCCCTGGATTGTAGGTGTAATATGCTTGTAGCCAACACACACTTTCAGGGTTTGCCGGCCCTTAACTTTTTTCGTGACTGGCCAGCAGGACCCGTTAGCTCGTTAATTAACTAATTCAATCAGCTTTTTCACTAGTCGGTATTTCACATGAAATAGGGACGCTTGTCAACACTGAACAAGCCAGCCAGACCACTTGGAGTGAATTTTGACTGGTCCTCAGGTGTTTTAACTGGCATTTGGCCAGCAGACCACTGTTAAGGGAGAAATGCTGACTTTTATAGGATGCACAAATCTTTGACATAATGTCAGTGTTACATCATGTTAAGAGAAAACGTTGAACTTAAACCATGCTACTGGCTGATGATCTTCCCAACAAGGGAACTCGGCAAAGCTCCCACAAGAAGATGTAAACGCCAAGCTGGCAACAGCCAATCTCTCTCATACAAACATTAAATTAACTTCTATGATTATGCATTGCACATTAAATCAATAAACTTTGATTCAGATTACTAGACAACAATACTTGTTCTAGTCAATGTGAAATCAGATTCGAACCCACAACCTTGGGATTGCAAGTCCTGCAGTCTAACCACTTGACCACGGTGACATAGTGATTACTGCCGTTGTTCCCCAAGTTTATCCCTAAACATGATAGATGGCGCCCTCTTGTGACTGAGTAGCTATTGATTTTCACTGGTTCCCAATAATAATGGCTAAAAGGTGAAAATTGGGTATCAAATCTCACCGGTACAAGGAACATAAAAACAGAATGCCAGTTGTATGGGTTTTTATATGAGGGAATCCTTTTCTTGTACAATGTGTATTCTGAACTGCATTGAAGTAGCGGCATCACAGGCAGCTTTGTTTCTGTCATTTTGTTCTCCAGGAAACTTGAAGATTACAAATTAGCATAAATTAGCATACAGTACATTATGGCAAGTCTTGCACGTGTATTGGTTGTCTTACTTAATGCAATTTCAAACTACTACTGGCCAAATAAGACCACCCTCTCCGCAGATGGAGAGCGCACAGAATTATTCTTTGGTGAAGTCATAAACAACTTATCATTTGAAGACGATTTGGTTGTTTTTGCAAGTCTACTTCGTGCAAAGAGGGAAAATGTGTACAATTTGGATTCAGTTTCAACTCGCACCACGTCATTAGAAGAGAAAAGCTACATCTTCATCAGCATGTACCAAATGCATGCATCAATTGTTGTGGTAGAAAGAGAGTTATTCAAGACCACGCTGCAGTTTGAACCGGTGTGGGGTCAGATGATTGATGGCCCAAATATAACTGTCAGCAAAGACCAAATAAGAATGGCATCTTATTCTCGACCCCACCAGCAATATCACATCAAACTAGATGACGACAACAACTACACTTTGGGGTACAATATGTACTACTTTGACTGGTTTCTCAAATCTAGAAGTTTCTACGTTGGGGAGTCAGCCTTGTCTTATCTTTATATCCAGTTACTTGCCTTGAGTGTTGCTCCCAAACGATATCGCTTGGTAGCGAGTGACTGCTTGGAATTTGCAAAGAATTTTGCGAGAGAGGTTGCAGTTCGAGAAAACGGAGTGAGAAAAGAGGATGTGGAAGTGCTGTTCAATACACTCAGGGTGTCTGAATCTCAGCATGATGTTGTTTCATTTTTTGAGCAGTTTCGAGGCAATCCCATACTGGCGTTCACATTGGCGCTCCCCTACTTCATCAGCCATGTGCCACAAAGGCTTCCCATTGCACTGGCCATCCTCGCTGTTTTGATCTACATTTTGACTGACCTTAAGATGCGCCTTCTCATGATTGCAGAAGCGCTCTACAACTGGGATTTATCATTGCTGAGGAATTAGATTGTTCCAACAGTTGAATATTTGTTGGATTCAACGCTAGATCCGTTCACGACCTGATTTTTGGATGATTGTTTGTTTGGTGAAACACTAGATCAATTCAAGAACTGATTTTTGAATATTTGTTGGATTCAACGCTAGATCAATTCAAGAACTGACTTTTCAATATTTGTTGGATTCAATGCTAGATCAATTCAAGAACTGACTTTTCAATATTTGTTGGATTCAACGCTAGATCCGTTCACGACCTGATTTTTGGATGATTGTTTGTTTGGTGAAACACTAGATCAATTCAAGAACTGATTTTTGAATATTTGTTGGATTCAACGCTAGATCAATTCAAGAACTGACTTTTCAATATTTGTTGGATTCAATGCTAGATCAATTCAAGAACTGACTTTTCAATATTTGTTGGATTCAACGCTAGATCCGTTCACGACCTGATTTTTGGATGATTGTTTGTTTGGTGAAACACTAGATCAATTCAAGAACTGATTTTTGAATATTTGTTGGATTCAACGCTAGATCAATTCAAGAACTGACTTTTCAATATTTGTTGGATTCAATGCTAGATCAATTCAAGAACTGACTTTTCAATATTTGTTGGACTCAACGCTAGATCCGTTCACGACCTGGTTTTGGATGATTGTTTGTTTGGTGAAACACTAGATCAATTCAAGAACTGATTTTTGAATATTTGTTGGATTCAACGCTAGATCAATTCAAGAACTGACTTTTCAATATTTGTTGGATTCAATGCTAGATCAATTCAAGAACTGACTTTTCAATATTTGTTGGATTCAACGCTAGATCGGTTCACGACCTGATTTTTGGATGATTGTTTGTTTGATGAAACACTAGATCAATTCAAGAACAGATTTTTGAATATTTGTTGGATTCAACGCTAGATCAATTCAAGAACTGACTTTTCAATATTTGTTGGATTCAATGCTAGATCAATTCAAGAACTGACTTTTCAATATTTGTTGGATTCAACGCTAGATCGGTTCACGACCTGATTTTTGGATTGTTTGTTTGATGAAACACTAGATCAATTCAAGAACTGATTTTTGAATATTTTTTGGATTCAACGCTAGATTAATTCAAGAACTGATTTTTGAATATTTGTTGGATTCAACGCTATATAAATTCAAAGCCTGATATTTGAATATTTGTTGGATTCAACGCTAGATCAATTCAAAGCATGATTTTTGAGTATTTGTTGGATTCAACGTTAGATCCGTTCACGACCTATTTTTTGGATGATTGTTTGATGAAACACTAGATCAATTCAAGAACTGATTTTTGAATATTTGTTGGATTCAACGCTATATAAATTCAAAGCCTGATATTTGAATATTTGCTGGATTCAACGCTAGATCAATTCAAAGCCTGATATTTGAATATTTGTTGACTTCAACGCTAGATCAATTCAAAGCATGATTTTTGAGTATTTGTTGGATTCAACGTTAGATCCGTTCACGACCTGGTTTTTGGATGATTGTTTGTTTGATGAAACACTAGATCAATTCAAGAACTGATTTTTGAATATTTGTTGGATTCAACACTAGATCAATTCAAAGCATGATTTTTGAGTATTTGTTGGATTCAACGTTAGATCAGTTCACGACCTGGTTTTTGGGTGATTGTTTGTTTGATGAAACACTAGATCAATTCAAGAACTGAATTTTGAATATTTTTTGGATTCAATGCTAGATCAATTCAAGAACTGATTTTTGAATATTTTTTGGATTCAATGCAAGATCAATTCAAGAACTGATTTTTGAATATTTGTTAGATTCAACGCTAGATAAAATAAGGCATGATTTTTGAATATTTTTTGATTCAAAGCTACAATCCTGGCCATATCTCGTTGGGCCCCCTGCCCCCTTTCAATGTTGAATCACATTGTTGCACGGTCTTCTGCGTTCCAGTCAACATTGAGCGGTGGGACGGGGGACGGGGAGAGAATGTTTATTGTCAGACAGGGAATGGTTATTGTAACGTTAGGAATGGGTGGCCCAAGCATTTTGGCTGGGATTGTAGATCAATTCAAGAACTGATTTTTGAATATTTGTTGGATTCAACGCTAGATCAATTCAAGAACTGATTTTTGAATATTGTTGGATTCAACGCTCGATCAATTCAAGAACTGATTTTTGATTTTGTTTTTTGACGCAAGATCAATCCAAGAACTGATACTTGAAAATTTGTAGAATCGAACACTAGATCAAATCAAGGCCTGATTTTTAAAGGCACTGGACACTATTGGTAATTACTCAAAATAATTGTTAGCATACAAAACTTACTCGGTAACGATCAATGGAGAGCTGTTGATAGTATAAAACATTGTGAGAAACGGCTCCCTCTGAAGTTACGTCGTTTTTGAGAAAAAAGTAATTTCTCAGTAAAATATTTGATTTCGAGACCTCACGCTTGAGGTCTCAAAATCAAGCATCTGAAAGCACACAACTTAGTGTGACAAGGGTGTTTTTTCTTCCATTATTATCTCGCAACTTCGATGACCAATTGAGTTAAATTTTCACAGGTTTGTTATTTTGTGCATATGTTGAGATACACCAAGTGAGAAGACTGGTCTTTGCCTTTTACCAAAGGTGTCCAGTGTCTTTAAATAATTGTTTGTTTGATTTAACGCTAGATCATTTCAAAGCCTTATTTTTGAATATTTGTTGGATTTAATGCCGATCGATTCAAGGTCTGATTTTTGAATATTTGTTTAAGGTTTAAAATCATCAATTTATTTGATTAATATCTTTTTTTCTTTTGATCATATAATTGTTTTGAAAGAAGCATCATGAATGCCATTGTTTTGCCTGCCAAAGGAATTATAAGAGCGAATCGAAAAACAAATTGTTGCCAAATTCAGAGAGATTATTTTACAACATTTGTCGTTTTTGTTCCAACCAATCATTCAGATTAAAACAAAAAAACATTTGATTGTTTTGTATTTTTTTCCTAGTTCTTTTCACTATTTTTCAAGTTGCTTATTTTAAGATGAGTCCATAATGAAAATAATATTAATATTATTCTCAGTAGGTTTGTTAACCTCTTTTAACAGCGGTCTTCACCGAACTAATATAGCACTCATGAAGTACAGTAAATGTAGATGTTTATTTAGTGTTAGAGTTAGAATTTTGTAACCAGCCATTTCTTTAAAATGTTTACATGTAAGTTGTTGTTTTTGTTGTTGTTTTTTCCTTCCCATTAACCTTTTTGTTTTCCCCTTCTGCTCCTTTTTCGCCATTAACTATTTTTTAACTATGGCTTCTGACTGGCACCCCCCCCCCCCCCGAACAAAGATATTGACAAAATAGGGAGACCGTCAACATAGGGCTAGATAGCTCAGTTGGTAGAGTGCCGGCTCGTTGGTCGTTGGTTCAAATCCCGCTCTAGACAATATGTCTTTGTTCAACCCAAAATTAAAATAGTTTCTTCGCTATTGACCCAATTCCCTTGATGTCATCATCACAATAATCTTGGTTGTGCCATTTTGGGAGTCACTTTCCCTGTGTGTTACACAGTGTAGTGCAAATTTCAGGTGACACTGCATTTACACCTTTACCTGTTGACTCCAAAAAAAGGTGAGCATGGCATAGTCGACACGTGTGATGTGCGTGCAAGGGGTCCAAATTTAATGTTACCTTTACTATGGAAAAAAAGCAAGTAATACTAAACCAATTTAGAGGTTATTTTTTAGTGATGCAAAAAAAATTAAAACAAAGAAAGAACTTTTGTGTCTATTAAGTTCATGACATGTTTTTTAAATAATCCCAACTTTGTGTGAAACTCGACATTTCGTAATCAGGGGTATTTTACCAAATCCTTTTTTCAGAGAATTTGCTGGACTTCCCTCTTTTTGTGGGAAATTCTGCTGACATCATGTATTATATCATGCGCTTCTTTTGTCCAATTTGGAACACAACTTGAGTGAAGTCACAATACGCATGTGTGTTTGCACCCCAGAAGACTTTGTATACATGTGTACACATAGCCTTTGAACCTGTCTGTCAGTTTATGATAATTTATCAAAAACCATTCAATGTCGTTTCATTTTCATATTCATCAATCCGTAAAGACCGTGAATTGAAAAATGAGTTATTGCTCTGTACTGTGGAAAATTCCTAACACTTTGGTA
Organism: Plazaster borealis; assembly: GCA_021014325.1. NCBI lineage: Eukaryota > Metazoa > Echinodermata > Asteroidea > Forcipulatida > Labidiasteridae > Plazaster > Plazaster borealis. The sequence goes on along the minus strand of CM037456.1, from coordinate 4,003,458 downwards.
GAGATCCTGTGAGATGTGTACATGATATTTAACAGGAGAATTCAGATGAATCGCTCATGTACCGTATTGTAATTGCTTTTGTTGCTGTTGCTCTTGCATACAGTCTATATTGGCCATCTTTAGGTACAGACAACATGGCGGGCGACGGTAAAATTTCCTTTGGTGAAATAATAGACAAAAGACTATTTGAGGAAGATTTGGTTGAACTTGCTGGCCGACTGCGTACACAGAACAAGAGCATCTATGAGCTGGATGCAACCCGGGCAGACATGTCACCAGAAAAGGACAAATATGTCTTCATTTGCATTTACCAAATGCACGCATCTATTGTTGTTGTTGATCAAGAGTTATTCAACACACTGCTGTTTGAACCAGTTTGGGGCCAGATGATCGACGGCCCAAATCACCGTTTGAGTCAGTCCAGTGATGTTTACAAAAGAATGGCTACCTCAGTGCCTCTTCAACAATACCACGTCTGCCTGGACGAGCACAAGAATTACATTTTGGCACGGAACATGTTCTACTTTGACTGGTTTCTCAAATCTAGAAGTTTCTATGTTGGGGAGTCGGCCTTGTCTTATCTGTATTTCCAGCTACTGACGTTGTGCGTCGTTCCCAAACGATATCGCTTGATAGACAGCGATTGCCTGGAATTCGCAAAGAGTATGGCTAGGGAGGTTGCAGTGCGTGAAAACGGAGTAAGGGTGAAGGAAGTTGAATCTTTGTTCACTGCTCTGACTGTATCCGAGCAGTACGTCAGTGCATCTTTGGAGCGGTCCTCCCGTAACAATCCTGAAAGTGCTTTTTCCATGGCGGCTTCATACTTTTTAAGCTTTGAGCCAGTGAGACTTATCATTTTTGGGGCAGTCTGTGTTCTTTTTTGCATTGCTTTAAAAAGCTTTCTAGTCAGTTGGTAAGTGTAATGTAAAAAAAACACATGATTATTTCACATACACTTCATCCAACCGAAAACACGAGGCACGAGTTGCAAAAGAAAGTGTCAAAATTTGCATTTTGTTGAAAAATAGGAGATCCATGCAAAATGCATATTAAACAATGACTTGTTCTGATATTGAAACAGGGAAATTGGATAAATTTAGAAAATGAGACTTACCAATAAAATGGGATCATTAAAGGGAATGTATACGTTTGGTAATTGAAACCCACTGTTTGTTTCAATCCTATATAGTTGTAGATATATACCTTAAAACTAACCTGTGAAAATTTCATTTCAAAATGTGGTAGCATTTTTTGGATATTGCCGAAAATCTGGAGCGGTTTGTCAATGCAGGAAGAATAATCTGCAATTGGAATACACAATCTGAGAAGCATTACTGCAGTAACGCTTCTCAGATTCAAATTTTTTGGGATAAAAAGTGATTTTTTTTTCCATCTGCAGTACTTCGAAGTGAAAAGTATCTCAAAATGCATTATACTATCCAAAGCTGCTGTAGGCCCACTTCTTACCAAGTAAGTTTTTTATTGCCATCAATTTTCAGAGTCATTACGAAACAATACAGACCCTTTAAAGTTGTTTTATTTTTATTATTCTAAAACTGTTTAAGATGTACTTGTATGCAATGTCCATAAAGCCATGATATATCTACTGATTTTTGAATGACATTATGAACATGTACCTCTATATAACACACTTGTTTTGAGCTGTTTAATTTATTTCCTCAAGCTAAACCTCGTTAAGATATTAAGTTAAGTTTATTAACCCTGTAGAGACCATTCATTTCAAATGTTGTCAGTAAAAATGTCAACAGAAATAACACGAAACAGAAAATTTTGTTTTGTGTTTAGAAATTGGGATACTATGTTAACATACATAGACTACTTCGCAAATACTGTGTGTGCATGCGTTAGCCGTGGAATGAGGTGCATGCTTGTCTAGTTAGCGATCCAAATGTGTCGCTAACTAGACCAACACGCTTATTGCCGCCATTGTCTCTAAAGGGTAAATAGATATCAAGAGACATTATGTCTGTGCAAAACCGTCCTCTGGTCTATGCTTGTTTGGTCTGTAAATTAATATCAGTCAATTTGGGGTAATTAACTGACTATATCCGAGCAGTACATCAGTGCATCGTTGGAGCGGTCCTCCCGTATAGTCCTGAAAGTGCTTTTTCCAAGGCAGCTTCATACTTTTTAAGCTCCGAGCCAGTGAGACTTCTCATTTTTGGGGCAGTCTGTGTTCTTTTTTGCATTGCTTTAAAAAGCTTTCTAGCTGGTTGGTAAGTGTAATGTAACAAAATCCAACCAAAAACTTTAGGCAGGAGTTGCAAATAAAGTGTCTAACTTTGCATTTTATTGTGAAATAGGCGATGCAAAATGCTTCTTTTAATGCTTCTAAAGACTGATAGTTGAACAAGGAAATTGTGTAGCTTTTAGCCTAGTGTGAGGCGAACTTGCATTACAAAACAAACAATTATGAGAAAAGTTATGTGGAAAAAGAAACTGTTTCAATATGTACCGGTAATGTTCATGTAAGTCATAACTTGAAAACATTTACTGAGTTTTAAATGACCTTTATGAATTTGTACTCGTATAAGACACTTGTTTTAATTACCTTAAGCTAAAATTTGTTAATATAATTAAATCGTTATGTTTATGCAAAACTGGGCGCTAGTTTTGGCCTATTTGTTCTGTCAATCAATTTTGGGTAAACAAAGAAAAAAATTGTCTACATCAAAATTTGGACCCGCAATCTTAGGGCTAGACAGCTCAGTTGGTAGAGCGCCGGCATGTTAATCCGGAGGTCATTGGTTCACATGACGCGGCATTAAAGGTGCACTTTTTGAAGTCGATTATCTCCCAAAGTATTAGTGTGATCATGTTGAAACTTGGTAGGTTGTTAGATATTAGTAAGTTCCTGTAAATTTGCAATCCCTGTAAGTCAGAAATTGCTAATGTGCAAATTCTTTTTTTTAAACGGGCTTGAAATGTCATAACTGCTTCGAAAACAAATTGACGTCATCATGACGTCATAATTTGTCAGGTTATATTACCTTAAAGGTACAGTTTTACAAGATATATAGACAATGAATTCGATCTCACAAGACATTAAATATTGTATTATTAACTTGATTATGTACACACTACAAAAACTTTCATAATCACTTGAGTAATTTGAAAATATTAAGCGAAACAGCTCTGCATTTGTTCACAAATGCGATCATGTCTAGTTATTATTATTTTTATTACATGTACATGATATTTGTAAATTGATATAATAACATGTATGCTGTCCTTTTCTTGCTGTAAAAGGTACTCTAATGCCATCCATGTGGTTTTAAAAGAATGCTTCCATTGTTATCACCTTCTGCCTGGATACTTCATGACTTAAGCAGTACTTGTTAGTTTGGGAGTAATACATTTTAAATAAACCATTTTGCTTTGGCCACTCAACCATCTAAAGTTTTGAGTGTTATTTTTCAGTAGATTGTTGTACTGGAGAAAGATCTGTTGTGTCTCATCATAATCTGTTGTGTTACTGATCAGCAGAGTGTGGGTTCGAGTCCCTGTCTTAGAAACCCCATTTGCCAATCACGCCCGATTGTGTGCATCTATTAAATAGGTTTAATGACAACATGACTGTAGTTGGGCAAAATTCTTAATATTTTACGAGTAACCGGAAACGGAGGTCAAATCTTATTCTCAGGTTTTCTTTGTTATTTTGTTGAATTGATTATTGTTAATCACTTAGTGTCAGTCACTTTTATATACATTCCCATCAACATATACAATTTTCATGGCAATAAACTACGTTAACTAAAATAATTGACAAAACGATATCCCGCCCACGTAAAACTCCATATTGGGCTGTGAACAAGAAAGGTCACTTCGTGGTACGCATGACGAATTGTCTGTAGTGGGGCAGATTGGGGAAATACTTGGGGGAATCGGCCTTTGATGATACAAATATGGTTCTCCCCAGGAATTTTTATAAAACTGGGGGGCATTCTTGAACCAAATTTAGGAAGTTTGGCCTAAAGCATGTTGAATTAAAAGAAGGTCCTCACAATGTTGTTTACTTAGTGTCCATCTTGGTGCAATCTGGGGCATTCTTAATGGTTTCCTTATGATTTTTGTGAATTTGATCTGAAGTCCCACCCCCTCCCAAAATATATATAGCCTATATAAAATAAAATAAAAATTATATCGGCTGCAATTGCCGTATTTTTGACCGTGTTAGGGCATGTTAACCAATTTCACGTGATACAAAACAAGTAAACAAGTTTTTATTATTTTTATGTATTTCGTCATTGATGCAAGAAAACTACAGGCAATTAAAATAAAAATGAAACTGTAAGGTGCTGCAAGACATTCCCTGACGAAAGCGCCCTCATGCAATCAAAAATATGGTCAACTCTTGCGTACCAGTCTTATATGCTTGCTTGTGCGCATGGGGAGACCACTGATACAAGCATGGATTTTGGCACACAGTCTTATATGCTTGCTTGTGCGCATGGGGAGACCACTGATACAAGCATGGATTTTGGCACACAGTCAGAGTATGTTATGAGAAAGTTATTTGGATTTAGGGCCATCGAAGATTTGTCCTTTGCGAAAACATTTACCTGTAGAAAAAACGGTGACTGCTCTATATTCCGACACCCCTATATTCCGACACCCCTATATTCCGACAACCCCCTCATGATTTACATAGGGTTAGGGTTAGGGTTAGGGTTAGGGTTAGGAATAGGAAAATACACCAGGGTCGTCGGAACATAGGGGTGTCGGAACATAGAGGTGTCGTAACATAGGGGTGTAGCCGAAAAAACAAGCAATGGCAGCCATTTTGAAAATTTTGAACATTGCTTGTTATTCTATACCTACATTTTTTCAAAGGCTGATCTTCTTATCATCTTAAGAGGAAGAGAAATGTCAAATTAAATTTTGTGATAATTATACTCATTTTCCAAAAGATCATGTGAGTGGGGAAGAAATTAAAAGTCTCTAACCTCTTGATAAAAATGGTGTAAATTGTCGTTGTATTCGATACCCTTTCAGTGCAAAATTTGTCAACATTCAAAACATCTGATGACATCATTCTGAGAAAAAACGGGGGCTGTGTCGTCATGATCGAAACAGGCCTGTGGCCGGCTGTACATGGAATTATAACCTCTCACCATAGTTACTGCATGTGCATGTGTGCTCTTCATAGATTGATAACGGAGGGAGGGCATGCGTACACAGTAACTGGGTGAGAGTTCATAGTTACATGTACAGCCCACAGGCCCACCTAGGCCTGCATTGATCATGACGTCCCTTTAAATCAGATCAAACACATTCTCTTATTGGATGAAATTTATGCTACCCCAACATCTCCCAAGATTCATTGTAAAGAAGTGAAGATCTCAGAGATTTCATTTATTCCATTTACTAATTCTGGTTGTGAAGCCAAGGACTCTCAGAAAAGCGAACTTAATCACTATACTAGCCAAGAACCCCATTTAGAAAAGACAAAGAAGGAAAATTCAGTTTTAGATGTGGGAGGAAAATCACAGACAAATACTCCAGGGAACACCCAAGCAGTAAGGTAGGGACTGTAGACCCAATCCACATAGTGCCTCTGGTGGGATTCGAACCGAGGTCCTAGAGGTGGGAGGCGAGGAAAGATACCACTACACCAACCCAACCGCCCCAATCAGATCTTTGATTGGCTTGTGTTTTACTAAATTCTCCCCCCCCCCTTTTTCTCTGTCTATCTGTTAGGGTGATTGACGGTTTTGAAACCCTGGACGACCTGGAGAAGTTAACAATCAATGAGAAGACCTTCCGCCCATTGAGTGACACCAGACTCTGTAACATCACAATACATGCCAATCCAGTGGCCGATGCTGCATCATAACACATTGTACACAGTGCAGACATTTTTTATACATAGCACAGTTTCATTGGCAAGTTTCTCTATGTTTTCGTTAATTCATCATGGTTCATAGCAACGGGAGGAGGAAGCTTTAAAGGCAAGATTAACGTTTGGTGATTTGGACCCTCTGTTTGTTTCAATCCTATATAGTTGTGGAGATATACCATAAAACTGACCTGTATATATGTTGACATTTATACATAGGATTAAAACAATCGAATGGTTCCAAAAACCAAAGGTATACTTTGCCTTTAAAGAAAGGGTCGTCGTTTGGTTTTTGTCATGTTTTTGTAATGCTGATTTATTGGCAAATTATCAAGAAAGATGCACTAAAAGTTATCTGTGAGGTTTTCAGCTGAATACAGTGTTTACTTGCTGAGAAAACAGCAAAAACACTGTCATGGTACCGACTGCACCTCTGGCCCTCATTGAGGGCAGCATTCAGCAGACACCACGAAAAATTTCCAGACATGGCCGGCAGGCAATCTTTGGGCATTAGTATTAGCCCAGCCACAGAACATGATTGTTTTTTTTTCCACCGGTTTAATTTTCTCACACTTACAGTGAGTGTGAGAAAACCAAAACATTAAAGGGATTGTTTACGTTTGGTAATTGAAACCCACTGTTTGTTTCAATGCTCCAAGTTTTAGGTATATACAATAAAACTAACCTGTGAAAATTTAATTTCAAAAGGTGGTAGCGTTTTTGAGATATTGCTGAAAATCTGGAGCGGTTATATCCACGCAGGAAGAATAATCTGCAATTGGAATACACAATCTGAGAAACGCTACTGCAGTAACGCTTCTGATATCTTTTTCCATAACCGCAGTACTTCAAAGTGAAAAGTTTCTCAAAATGCATTGTACTATCCAAAGCTGCTGTACTTCTTACCAAGTAAGTGTTTATTGCCATTAATTTTCAGAGGTATTACCTAACGTGTACTGACCCTTTAAAGGCAAGGTTTACTTTTGGTATTTGACAAAATCCAGGGCCCAAATTCATGGCTTTGCTTACCGCGGAGTTCTACACTTACAGCACCCTGTAAAGCACGTAAGTCTATTGTCAGTAAGCACAGAATTCCACGATAAACAGAGCCATGACATTGGGCACTGTATCCTCACTTGGTGTATCCCAACATACAGTATGCATACAACAAACCTGTGAAAGTTTGGGCTCAATTGGTCATCGAAAATAATAAAAGAAAAAACCACACTCATTGCATAGAATTGTGTGCTTTCAGATGCCTGAGAAAGGCTTCATCATACCTGAAGCCTTTCTCAGTTTCAAATTTTTTGGTGAAAAATTACCGATTTCTCTAAGCGTTACTTCGTTTCTAACAATATTTTATAATGTCAACAGCTCTCCAGTGCTCTTTGTTAAGTAAGTTTTTATGGTCATTAACCAGTGGAGTAATTAACAAAAGCACACCCTGCCTTTAACTAATAGCCGTACTACAGACACCTGCGCCCAATTTCATAGAGCTGCTTAGCGGCTGATTTTGTGCTTACTGCGCGAGTTTCCATTTCATAGCGCTGCTAACCATAAGCACACGTAAAGGCATGCTAACCTTCCGGTGCTTACCGTATGAAAATGAATGACGTAACATAGACTTGGATGAAGACTGGTATTGGTTTTTCAGACCCAATGATTTCATTAGATACAAGGGGCGCGTGTTTGTATGTAAAGTTGTTTGTACACAAACATAAGGCGTGTACACGACGTGTGACTACTACGAATCTCTGCCTCGTGAATGGATGCGAGGTCAAAGGTGCCTTTTCCAGGATCCCGCCTTCGCTCAAGGCTGATCTCTAGTGTTATTCACGAGCCCAGATGTTCGGGCTGGACGTAATAATGCAAATCCATGGTTGACTGTTTTTTCTTGCTAACCTGTAAAATACTCTTGCGCTTAAGCCAATTTTTTTTGCTATAGTTAGCACGCAAAATTTGCTTACCGTTAAGCAGCGCTATGAAATTGAGGTGTAAACAGCTTCCATGGATGCCTGGTGCTGCAAAGCAACTGCATCTTCTTGAAGTGTGCCTCGGTTGACGTCAAAGTGTTCAACTAAGAAACATCATGGAATAAACCGTACAAGTCTCGTGCGTATTCAAACATTTTTGAGACCACTTTGGTCCCAAGCACATGTACATAGCTTTAACGCATGAAAGGAAACACACTCGCGCACTTTAACGGGTCCTAATGTTTGAATACTCGCTAAACTTGCAAAGTTTTTAGGTTTTTCGTTCCTACATGTAAAGATTATTCTGTTTCCAATGATATGATGTCTCTGTGTTAGCAATCCTTTTCACTGATCCCTCTATTGTACAGTCCCTTGTTTGTAGTTAGTTAGTTCTTTTGGCGATTTGTGAATAAAACAGAAGAAAACTATGGGAAGTGGTACTTTGTGGCTGTCTGTTGTACATGTGTATGTACAAGCACCTTGAGCCTCTCTTCAGGTAATCTTTGGTGCTCTTTAAGATTTTTTTTATTATTATCGTTATTATTATTAAATGAATAATATTCTTCACTATCAGTTTTCCGTTTGTGACTATCATTTGCTTTGTTTTATTGCACCATCAGCATGAAGGAATTCAACATTGTAACCTGTATAACGGTACATCAAAGGGTCACCAAGTATCAGCTTTAGCAGAGCTTTATCATGGGTTTGACCATCATCGTTAGGTTCCATGTCTGCTTATGTGACATAATAGTACCAATAGTCATTTCACATAAAGGTACCAGACTTTCTTTGACCTTCGAGCCTCAGTTTGGTTACATTAGGTTGGATGGAAAAAAATAAGATGGCCGCACCAAGATGAAGGTCTGATTGGTATACAAATTTGTAAATATTAATAAATTAATAAATTGTCCAGGAATGATTTGTGAATGTTTACGATAACTGTTTGTTGATCAGAACTGAAAGGCATTTTTATCAAATTTGGGCACAAAATTGAAATAATCACAAAAATTTCATAACAATCCTGGACTTACCCTTTGTGATTTTTTCAATTTTGACCCAAATTTCACAAAAATGCTGAACTTACTTTCCCCTTGTGATTTTTCAATTTTTGACACAAATTTGATAAAAATGCTGGATTTACTCCCTTTGTGATTATTTCATTTTTTTGACCCCAATTTGATAAAATGCTGGACTTACCCCTTGTGATTTTTTCAATTTTGACCCAAAATTGATAAAAATGCTAGACTAACCCCTTGTGATTTTTTTAAATTCTTGACCCCAATTTGATAAAAATGCTGGACTTACCACTTAAGATTTTTTTCAATTTTGACCCAAAATTGATAAAATTGCTAGACAAACCCCTTGTGATTTTTTTCAATTTTTGACCCCAATTTGATAAAAATGCTGGACTTACCACTTGTGATTTTTTTAATTTTTGAACCAAATTTGATAAAAATGCTTGACTTACCCCTTGTGTTTTTTTCAATATTGACCCAAAATTGATAAAAATGCTAGACTAACCTCTTGTGATTTTTTCATATTTTGACCCCAATTTGATGAAACCTTGTGATTTTTTCAATTTTGTGACCCAAATTTGATACAAAAGCTTGACTTACCCCTTGTGATTTGTTTTAATTTGGACCCAAATTTAATAAAAATCCTGGACTTACCCCTTGTGATTTTTTCAATTTTTAAAACCAAATTTGATAAGAATGCTGGACTTACGATTCTTTATGAAAACTGCAAGGTGTAACACCTTACGATTCTTGATGAAAACTGCGAGGCTTACACCTTACAACTCTTGATGAAAACTGCAAGGCTTACACCATTTGATTCTTGATGAAAACTGCAAGGCTTACCCTTACGGTTCTTGATGAAATCTACAAGGCTTACACCTTACGATTCTTGATGAAAACTGCAAGGCTTACACCTTACGATTCTCAATAAAAACTGCAAGGCTTACACCTTACGATTCTTTATGAAAACTGCAAGGTGTAACACCTTACGATTCTTTATGAAAACTGCAAGGCTTACACCTTACGATTCTTTATGAAAACTGCAAGGCTTACACCTTACGATTCTTGATGAAAACTGCAAGGCTTACACCTTACGATTCTTCATGAAATCTACAAGGCTTACACCTTACGATTCTTTATGAAAACTGCGAGGCTTACACCTTACGATTCTTGATGAAAACTGCAAGGCTTACACCTTACGATTCTTTATGAAAACTGCAAGGCTTACACCTTACGATTCTTTATGAAACCTACAGGGCTTACACCTTACGTTTCTTGATGAAATTTACAAGGCTTACACCTTACGATTCTTGATGAAATCTACAAGGCTTACACCTTATGACTCTTGATGAAAACTGCAAGGCTTACATCTTACGATTCTTTATGAAAACTGCAAGGTGTACACCTTACAATTCTTAATGAAAACTGCATGGCTTACACCTTATGATTCTTGATGAAAACTGCGAGGCTTACACCTTACGATTCTTGATGAAAACTGCAAGGTGTACACCTTATGATTCTTGATGAAATCTACAAGGCTTACACCTTACGATTCTTGATGAAAACTGCAAGGTGTACACCTTACAATTCTTAATGAAAACTGCAAGGCTTACACCTTATGATTCTTGATGAAAACTGCGAGGCTTACACCTTACGATTGTTGATGAAAACTGCAAGGCTTACACCTTACGATTCTTGATGAAAACTGCAAGGCTTACACCTTACGATTCTTGATGAAATCTACAAGGCTTACACCTTACGATTCTTTATGAAACCTACAAGGCTTACACCTTACGTTTCTTGATAAAATCTACAAGGCTTACACCTAACGATTCTTGATAAAAACTGCAAGCCTTACACCTTACGATTCTCAATAAAAACTGCAAGGCTTACACCTTATGATTCTTGATGAAATCTACAAGGCTTACACCTTACGACTCTTGATGAAAACTGCAAGGCTTACATCTTACGATTCTTTATGAAAACTGTAAGGTGTACACCTTACAATTCTTAATGAAAACTGCATGGCTTACACCTTATGATTCTTGATGAAAACTGCGAGGCTTACACGTTACGATTCTTTATGAAAACTGCAAGGTGTACACTTTACGATTCTTGATGAAATCTACAAGGCTTACACCTTACGATTCTTGATGAAAACTGCAAGGTGTACACCTTATGATTCTTGATGAAATCTACAAGGCTTACACCTTACGATTTTTGATGAAAACTGCAAGATGTACACCTTACAATTCTTAATGAAAACTGCAAGGCTTACACCTTATGATTCTTGATGAAAACTGCGAGGCTTACACCTTACGATTGTTGATGAAAACTGCAAGGCTTACACCTTACGATTCTTGATGAAAACTGCAAGGCTTACACCTTACGATTCTTGATGAAATCTACAAGGCTTACACCTTACGATTCTTGATGAAAACTGCAAGGTGTACACCTTACAATTCTTAATGAAAACTGCAAGGCTTACACCTTACGATTGTTGATGAAAACTGCAAGGCTTACACCTTACGATTCTTGATGAAAACTGCAAGGTGTACACCTTATGATTCTTGATGAAATCTACAAGGCTTACACCTTACGATTCTTGATGAAAACTGCAAGGTGTACACCTTACAATTCTTAATGAAAACTGCAAGGCTTACACCTTACGATTCTTAATGAAAACTGCAAGGCTTACACCTTGCAATTCTTAAAGAAAACTGCAAGGCTTACACCTTACGATTCTTGATGAAAACTGCAAGGCTTACACCTTACGATTCTTGATGAAAACTGCAAGGCTTACACCTTACGATTCTTGATGAAATCTACAAGGCTTACACCTTACGATTCTTGATGAAATCTACAAGGCTTACACCTTACGACTCTTGATGAAAACTGCAAGGCTCACATCTTACGATTCTTGATGAAATCTACAAGGCTTACACCTTACGATTCTTGATGAAAACTGCAAGGCTTAACCTTACGGTTCTTGATGAAATCTACAAGGCTTACACCTTACAATTCTTGATGAAAACTGCAAGGCTTACACCTTGCGATTCTCAATAAAAACTGCAAGGCTTACACCTTACGATTCTTGATGAAATCTACAAGGCTTACACCTTACGACTCTTGATGAAAACTGCAAGGTGTAACACCTTACGATTCTTTATGAAAACTGCGAGGCTTACACTTTACGATTCTTGATGAAATCTACAAGGCTTACACCTTACGATTCTTGATGAAATCTACAAGGCTTACACCTTACGACTCTTGATGAAAACTGCAAGGCTTACATCTTACGATTCTTGATGAAATCTACAAGGCTTACACCTTACGATTCTTGATGAAATCTACAAGGCTTACACCTTACGATTCTTGATGAAATCTACAAGGCTTACACCTTACGACTCTTGATGAAAACTGCAAGGCTCACATCTTACGATTCTTGATGAAATCTACAAGGCTTACACCTTACGATTCTTGATGAAAACTGCAAGGCTTAACGTTACGGTTCTTGATGAAAACTGCAAGGCTTACACCTTGCAATTCTTAAAGAGAACTGCAAGGCTTACACCTTACGATTCTTGATGAAAACTGCAAGGCTTAACCTTACGGTTCTTGATGAAATCTACAAGGCTTACACCTTACAATTCTTGATGAAAACTGCAAGGCTTACACCTTGCGATTCTCAATAAAAACTGCAAGGCTTACACCTTACGATTCTTGATGAAATCTACAAGGCTTACACCTTACGACTCTTGATGAAAACTGCAAGGCTTACACCTTACGATTCTTTATGAAAACTGCAAGGTGTACACCTTACGATTCTTGATGAAATCTACAAGACTTTCACCTTACGATTCTTTATGAAAACTGCAAGGCTTACACCTTACGATTCTTTATGAAATCTACAAGGCTTACACCTTACGATTCTTTATGAAAACTGCGAGGCTTACACCTTACGATTCTTTATGAAACTTACAGGGCTTACACCTTACGTTTCTTGATGAAATTTACAAGGCTTACACCTTACGATTCTTGATAAAAACTGCAAGCCTTACACCTTACGATTCTCAATAAAAACTGCAAGGCTTACACCTTACGATTCTTGATGAAATCTACAAGGCTTACACCTTATGACTCTTGATGAAAACTGCAAGGCTTACATCTTACGATTCTTTATGAAAACTGCAAGGTGTACACCTTACAATTCTTAATGAAAACTGCATGGCTTACACCTTATGATTCTTGATGAAAACTGCAAGGCTTAACCTTACGGTTCTTGATGAAATCTACAAGGCTTACACCTTACGATTCTTGATGAAAACTGCAAGGCTTACACCTTACGGTTCTTGATGAAATCTACAAGGCTTACACCTTACAATTCTTGATGAAAACTGCAAGGCTTACACCTTGCGATTCTCAATAAAAACTGCAAGGCTTACACCTTACGATTCTTGATGAAATCTACAAGGCTTACACCTTACGACTCTTGATGAAAACTGCAAGGTGTAACACCTTACGATTCTTTATGAAAACTGCGAGGCTTACACTTTACGATTCTTGATGAAATCTACAAGGCTTACACCTTACGATTCTTGATGAAATCTACAAGGCTTACACCTTACGACTCTTGATGAAAACTGCAAGGCTTACATCTTACGATTCTTGATGAAATCTACAAGGCTTACACCTTACGATTCTTGATGAAATCTACAAGGCTTACACCTTACGATTCTTGATGAAATCTACAAGGCTTACACCTTACGACTCTTGATGAAAACTGCAAGGCTCACATCTTACGATTCTTGATGAAATCTACAAGGCTTACACCTTACGATTCTTGATGAAAACTGCAAGGCTTAACCTTTCGGTTCTTGATGAAAACTGCAAGGCTTACACCTTGCAATTCTTAAAGAAAACTGCAAGGCTTACACCTTACGATTCTTGATGAAAACTGCAAGGCTTAACCTTACGGTTCTTGATGAAATCTACAAGGCTTACACCTTACAATTCTTGATGAAAACTGCAAGGCTTACACCTTGCGATTCTCAATAAAAACTGCAAGGCTTACACCTTACGATTCTTGATGAAATCTACAAGGCTTACACCTTACGACTCTTGATGAAAACTGCAAGGCTTACACCTTACGATTCTTTATGAAAACTGCAAGGTGTACACCTTACGATTCTTGATGAAATCTACAAGACTTTCACCTTACGATTCTTTACGAAAACTGCAAGGCTTACACCTTACGATTCTTTATGAAATCTACAAGGCTTACACCTTACGATTCTGTATGAAAACTGCGAGGCTTACACCTTACGATTCTTTATGAAACTTACAGGGCTTACACCTTACGTTTCTTGATGAAATTTACAAGGCTTACACCTTACGATTCTTGATAAAAACTGCAAGCCTTACACCTTACGATTCTCAATAAAAACTGCAAGGCTTACACCTTACGATTCTTGATGAAATCTACAAGGCTTACACCTTATGACTCTTGATGAAAACTGCAAGGCTTACATCTTACGATTCTTTATGAAAACTGCATGGCTTACACCTTATGATTCTTGATGAAAACTGCAAGGCTTAACCTTACGGTTCTTGATGAAATCTACAAGGCTTACACCTTACGATTCTTGATGAAAACTGCAAGGCTTACACCTTACGATTCTTTATGAAATCTACAAGGCTTACACCTTACGATTCTTTATGAAAACTGCGAGGCTTACACCTTACGATTCTTGATGAAATCTACAAGGCTTACACCTTACGATTCTTTATGAAAACTGCAAGGCTTACATCTTACGATTCTTGATGAAATCTACCAGGCTTACACCTTACGATTCTTGATGAAATCTACAAGGCTTAACCTTACGGTTCTTGATGAAAACTGCAAGGCTTACACCTTGCAATTCTTAAAGAAAACTGCAAGGCTTACACCTTACGATTCTTGATGAAAACTGCAAGGTGTACACCTTACAATTCTTAATGAAAACTGCAAGGCTTACACCTTACGATTCTTAATGAAAACTGCAAGGCTTACACCTTGCAATTCTTAAAGAAAACTGCAAGGCTTACACCTTACGATTCTTGATGAAAACTGCAAGGCTTACACCTTACGATTGTTGATGAAAACTGCAAGGCTTACACCTTACGATTCTTGATGAAATCTACAAGGCTTACACCTTACGATTCTTGATGAAATCTACAAGGCTTACACCTTACGACTCTTGATGAAAACTGCAAGGCTCACATCTTACGATTCTTGATGAAATCTACAAGGCTTACACCTTACGATTCTTGATGAAAACTGCAAGGCTTAACCTTACGGTTCTTGATGAAATCTACAAGGCTTACACCTTACAATTCTTGATGAAAACTGCAAGGCTTACACCTTGCGATTCTCAATAAAAACTGCAAGGCTTACACCTTATGATTCTTGATGAAATCTACAAGGCTTACACCTTACAACTCTTGATGAAAACTGCAAGGCTTACACCTTACGATTCTTTATGAAAACTGCAAGGTGTACACCTTACGATTCTTGATGAAATCTACAAGGCTTACACCTTACGATTCTTTATGAAAACTGCAAGGTGTAACACCTTACGATTCTTTATGAAAACTGCGAGGCTTACACCTTACGATTCTTGATGAAATCTACAAGGCTTACACCTTACGATTCTTGATGAAATCTACAAGGCTTACACCTTACGACTCTTGATGAAAACTGCAAGGCTTACATCTTACGATTCTTGATGAAATCTACAAGGCTTACACCTTACGATTCTTGATGAAATCTACAAGGCTTACACCTTACGACTCTTGATGAAAACTGCAAGGCTCACATCTTACGATTCTTGATGAAATCTACAAGGCTTACACCTTACGATTCTTGATGAAAACTGCAAGGCTTAACCTTACGGTTCTTGATGAAAACTGCAATTCTTAAAGAAAACTGCAAGGCTTACACCTTACGATTCTTGATGAAAACTGCAAGGCTTAACCTTATGGTTCTTGATGAAATCTACAAGGCTTACACCTTACAATTCTTGATGAAAACTGCAAGGCTTACACCTTGCGATTCTCAATAAAAACTGCAAGGCTTACACCTTACGATTCTTGATGAAATCTACAAGGCTTACACCTTACGACTCTTGATGAAAACTGCAAGGCTTACACCTTACGATTCTTTATGAAAACTGCAAGGTGTACACCTTACGATTCTTGATGAAATCTACAAGACTTTCACCTTACGATTCTTTATGAAAACTGCAAGGTGTAACACCTTACGATTCTTTATGAAAACTGCGAGGCTTACACCTTACGATTCTTGATGAAATCTACAAGGCTTACACCTTACGATTCTTGATGAAATCTACAAGGCTTACACCTTACGATTCTTGATAAAATCTACAAGGCTTACACCTTACGATTCTTTATGAAAGGCTTACACCTTACGATTCTTTATGAAAACTACAAGGCTTACACCTAAGGATTCTTGATGAAAACTACAAGGCTTACACCTTATGATTCTTGATGAAAACTCAAAGCTTACACCTTACGATTCTTGATGAAAACTGCAAGGCTTAACCTTACGGTTCTTGATGAAATCTACAAGGCTTACACCTTACGATTCTTGATGAAAACTGCAAGGCTTACACCTTGCGATTCTTCATGAAAACTGCAAGGTGTACACCTTACGATTCTTTATGAAATCTACAAGGCTTACACCTTACGATTCTTTATGAAAACTGCAAGGCTTACATCTTATGATTCTTTATGAAATCTACATGGCTTACTTGACTCTTGATGAAAACTGCAAGGCTTACACCTTAGGATTCTTGATGAAAACTTCAAGGCTTAACCTTACGTTTCTTGATGAAATCTACAAGGCTTACACCTTACGATTCTTGATGAAAACTGCAAGGCTTACACCTTACGATTCTTGATGAAAACTGCAAGGCTTACACCTTATGATTCTTGATGAAAACTGCGAGGCTTACACCTTACGATTATTGATGAAAACTGCAAGGCTTACACCTTACGATTCTTGATGAAATCTACAAGGCTTACACCTTACGACTCTTGATGAAAACTGCAAGGCTTACACCTTACGATTCTTGATGAAATCTACAAGGCTTACACCTTACGATTCTTGATGAAAACTGCAAGGCTTACACCTTACGATTCTTGATGAAAACTGCAAGGTTTACACCTTACGATTCTTTATGAAAACTGCAAAGCTTACACCTTACGATTCTTGATAAAACTGCAAGGCTTATACCTTGCGATTCTCAATAAAAACTGCAAGGCTTACACCTTACGATTCTTGATGAAAACTGCAAGGCTTACACCTTACGATTCTTGATGAAAACTGCCAGGCCTACACCTTGCGATTCTTAATGAAAACTGCAAGGCTTACACCTTACGATTCTTGATGAAATCTACAAGGCTTACACCTTACGACTCTTGATGAAAACTGCAAGGCTTACACCTTACGATTCTTGATGAAATCTACAAGGCTTACACCATTTGATTCTTGATGAAAACTGCAAGGCTTAACCTTACAGTTCTTGATGAAATCTACAAGGCTTACACCTTACGATTCCTGATGAAAACTGCAAGCCTTACACCTTACGATTCTCAATAAAAACTATAAGGCTTACATCTTACGATTCTTGATGAAAACTGCAAGGCTTACACCTTACGATTCTTGATGAAAACTGCAAGGCTTACACCTTGCGATTCTTAATGAAAACTGCAAGGCTTACACCTTACGATTCTTGATGAAAACTGCAAGGCTTGCACCTTACGATTCTTGATGAAATCTACAAGGCTTACACCATTTGATTCTTGATGAAAACTGCAAGGCTTAACCTTACGGTTCTTGATGAAATCTACAAGGCTTACACCTTACGACTCTTGATGAAAACTGCAAGGGCTACACCTTACGATTCTTGATGAAATCTACAAGGCTTACACCTTACGACTCTTGATGAAAACTGCAAGGCTTACACCTTACGATTCTTTATGAAAACTGCAAGGTGTACACCTTACAATTCTTAATGAAAACTGCATGGCTTACACCTTATGATTCTTGATGAAAACTGCGAGGCTTACACCTTACGATTCTTTATGAAAACTGCAAGGTGTACACTTTACGATTCTTGATGAAATCTACAAGGCTTACACCTTACGATTCTTGATGAAAACTGCAAGGTGTACACCTTATGATTCTTGATGAAATCTACAAGGCTTACACCTTACGATTCTTGATGAAAACTGCAAGGCTTACACCTTACGATTCTTGATGAAAACTGCAAGGGCTACACCTTACGATTCTTGATGAAAACTGCAAGGTGTACACCTTACGATTCTTGATGAAAACTGCAAGGCTTACACCTTACGATTCTTGATGAAAACTGCAAGGCTTACACCTTACGATTCTTGATGAAAACTGCAAGGTGTACACCTTACGATTCTTGATGAAAACTGCAAGGTGTACACCTTACAATTCTTAATGAAAACTGCAAGGCTTACACCTTATGATTCTTGATGAAAACTGCGAGGCTTACACCTTACGATTGTTGATGAAAACTGCAAGGCTTACACCTTACGATTCTTGATGAAAACTGCAAGGGCTACACCTTATGATTCTTGATGAAATCTACAAGGCTTACACCTTACGATTCTTGATGAAAACTGCAAGGTGTACACCTTACGATTCTTGATGAAAACTGCAAGGTGTACACCTTACAATTCTTAATGAAAACTGCAAGGCTTACACCTTATGATTCTTGATGAAAACTGCGAGGCTTACACCTTACGATTGTTGATGAAAACTGCAAGGCTTACACCTTACGATTCTTGATGAAAACTGCAAGGCTTACACCTTACGATTCTTGATGAAATCTACAAGGCTTACACCTTACGATTCTTGATGAAAACTGCAAGGTGTATACCTTACAATTCTTAATGAAAACTGCAAGGTGTACACCGGCTTACACCTTACGATTCTTTATGAAAACTACAAGGCTTACACCTAAGGATTCTTGATGAAAACTACAAGGCTTACACCTTATGATTCTTGATGAAAACTCAAAGCTTACACCTTACGATTCTTGATGAAAACTGCAAGGTGTACACCTTACGATTCTTTATGAAAACTGCAAGGTGTAACACCTTACGATTCTTGATGAAAACTGCAAGGCTTACACCTTACGATTCTTTATGAAACCTACAAGGCTTACACCTTACGTTTCTTGATGAAATCTACAAGGCTTACACCTTACGATTCTTGATAAAAACTGCAAGCCTTACACCTTACGATTCTCAATAAAAACTGCAAGGCTTACACCTTACGATTCTTGATGAAATCTACAAGGCTTACACCTTACGACTCTTGATGAAAACTGCAAGGCTTACACCTTACGATTCTTTATGAAAACTGCAAGGTGTACACATCACAATTCTTAATGAAAACTGCATGGCTTACACCTGATGATTCTTGATGAAAACTGCGAGGCTTACACCTTACAACTCTTGATGAAAACTGCAAGGTGTACACTTTCAATTCTTGATGAAATCTACAAGGCTTACACCTTACGATTCTTGATGAAAACTGCAAGGCTTACACCTTACGATTCTTGATGAAATCTACAAGGCTTACACCTTACGATTCTTGATGAAATCTACAAGGCTTACACCTTACGACTCTTTATGAAAACTGCAAGGCTTACACCTTACGATTCTTGATGAAATCTACAAGGCTTACACCATTTGATTCTTGATGAAAACTGCAAGGCTTAACCTTACGGTTCTTGATGAAATCTACAAGGCTTACACCTTACGATTCTTGATGAAAACTGCAAGGCTTACACCTTACGATTCTTTATGAAATCTACAAGGCTTACACCTTACGATTCTTTATGAAAACTGCGAGGCTTACACCTTACGATTCTTGATGAAAACTGCAAGGCACCTTACGATTCTTTATGAAAACTGCAAGGCTTACACCTTACGATTCTTTACTGTATGAAACCTACAAGGCTTACACCTTACGTTTCTTGATGAAATCTACAAGGCTTACACCTTACGATTCTTGATAAAAACTGCAAGCCTTACACCTTACGATTCTCAATAAAAACTGCAAGGCTTACACCTTACGATTCTTGATGAAATCTACAAGGCTTACACCTGATGACTCTTGATGAAAACTGCAAGGCTTACATCTTACGATTCTTCATGAAAACTGCAAGGTGTACACCTTACAATTCTTAATGAAAACTGCATGGCTTACACCTTATGATTCTTGATGAAAACTGCGAGGCTTACACCTTACGATTCTTGATGAAAACTGCAAGGTGTACACCTTATGATTCTTGATGAAATCTACAAGGCTTACACCTTACGATTCTTGATGAAAACTGCAAGGTTTACACCTTACGATTCTTTATGAAAACTGCAAAGCTTACACCTTACGATTCTTGATAAAACTGCAAGGCTTACACCTTACGATTGTTGATGAAAACTGCAAGGCTTACATCTTACGATTCTTTATGAAAACTGCAAGGTGTACACCTTACAATTCTTAATGAAAACTGCATGGCTTACACCTTATGATTCTTGATGAAAACTGCAAGGCTTAACCTTACGGTTCTTGATGAAATCTACAAGGCTTACACCTTACGATTCTTGATGAAAACTGCAAGGCTTACACCTTACGATTCTTGATGAAATCTACAAGGCTTACACCTTACGATTCTTGATGAAATCTACAAGGCTTACACCTTACGACTCTTGATGAAAACTGCAAGGCTTACACCTTACGATTCTTGATGAAATCTACAAGGCTTACACCTTACGACTCTTGATGAAAACTGCATGGCTTACACCTTATGATTCTTGATGAAAACTGCGAGGCTTACACCTTACGATTATTGATGAAAACTGCAAGGCTTACACCTTACGATTCTTGATGAAATCTACAAGGCTTACACCTTACGATTCTTGATGAAAACTGCAAGGTGTAACACCTTACGATTCTCAATAAAAACTGCAAGGCTTACACCTTACGATTCTTGATGAAATCTACAAGGCTTACACCTTACGACTCTTGATGAAAACTGCGAGGCTTACACCTTACGATTGTTGATGAAAACTGCAAGGCTTACACCTTACGATTCTTGATGAAATCTACAAGGCTTACACCTTACGATTTTGATAAAAACTGCAAGCCTTACACCTTACGATTCTCAATAAAAACTGCAAGGCTTACACCTTACGATTCTTGATGAAATCTACAAGGCTTACACCTTACGACTCTTGATGAAAACTGCAAGGCTTACACCTTACGATTCTTTATGAAAACTGCAAGGTGTACACATCACAATTCTTAATGAAAACTGCATGGCTTACACCTTATGATTCTTGATGAAAACCGCGAGGCTTACACCTTACGATTCTTTATGAAAACTGCAAGGTGTACACTTTCAATTCTTGATGAAATCTACAAGGCTTACACCTTACGATTCTTGATGAAAACTGCAAGGTGTACACCTTATGATTCTTGATGAAATCTACAAGGCTTACACCTTACGATTCTTGATGAAAACTGCAAGGTGTACACCTTACAATTCTTAATGAAAACTGCAAGGCTTACACCTTATGATTCTTGATGAAAACTGCGAGGCTTACACCTTACGATTGTTGATGAAAACTGCAAGGCTTACACCTTACGATTCTTGATGAAAACTGCAAGGCTTACACCTTATGATTCTTGATGAAATCTACAAGGCTTGCACCTTACGATTCTTGATGAAAACTGCAAGGTGTACACCTTACAATTCTTAATGAAAACTGCAAGGCTTACACCTTACGATTGTTGATGAAAACTGCAAGGCTTACACCTTACGATTCTTGATGAAAACTGCAAGGCCTACACCTTACGATTCTTGATGAAAACTGCAAGGCTTACACCTTGCAATTCTTAATGAAAACTGCAAGGCTTACACCTTACGATTCTTGATGAAAACTGCAAGGCTTACACCCTGCGATTCTTAATGAAAACTGCAAGGCTTACACCTTACAATTCTTGATGAAAACTGCAAGGCTTACACCTTACGATTCTTGATGAAATCTACAAGGCTAACACCTTACGACTCTTGATG
This sequence comes from Plazaster borealis, assembly GCA_021014325.1. Lineage (NCBI taxonomy): Eukaryota > Metazoa > Echinodermata > Asteroidea > Forcipulatida > Labidiasteridae > Plazaster > Plazaster borealis. Next base: position 3,981,428 of record CM037456.1, on the reverse strand, counting down.
AAAACTGCAAGGCTTACACCTTACGATTCTTGATGAAATCTACAAGGCTTACACCATTTGATTCTTGATGAAAACTGCAAGGCTTAACCTTACGGTTCTTGATGAAATCTACAAGGCTTACACCTTACGATTCTTGATGAAAACTGCAAGGCTTACACCTTACGATTCTCAATAAAAACTGCAAGGCTTACACCTTACGATTCTTGATGAAATCTACAAGGCTTACACCTTACGACTCTTGATGAAAACTGCAAGGCTTACACCTTACGATTCTTTATGAAAACTGCAAGGTGTACACCTTACAATTCTTAATGAAAACTGCATGGCTTACACCTTATGATTCTTGATGAAAACTCAAAGCTTACACCTTACGATTCTTGATGAAAACTGCAAGGTGTACACCTTACGATTCTTTATGAAAACTGCAAGGTGTAACACCTTACGATTCTTTATGAAAACTGCGAGGCTTACACCTTACGATTCTTTATGAAACCTGCAAGGTGTAACACCTTACGATTCTTTATGAAAACTGCGAGGCTTACACCTTACGATTCTTGATTAAATCTACAAGGCTTACACCTTACGATTCTTGATGAAAACTGGAAGGCTTACACCTTGCGATTCTTGATGAAAACTGCAAGGCTTGCACCTTACGATTCTTGATGAAAACTGCGAGGCTTACACCATTTGATTCTTGATGAAAACTGCAAGGCTTACACCATTTGATTCTTGATGAAAACTGCAAGGCTTACATCATTTGATTCTTGATGAAATCTACAAGGCTTACACCTTACGATTCTTGATGAAAACTGCAAGGCTTACACCTTACGATTCTTGATGAAAACTGCAAGGCTTACACCTTACGATTCTTGATGAAATCTACAAGGCTTACACCTTACGATTCTTGATGAAATCTACAAGGCTTACACGGCTTACACCTTACGAATCTTGATGAAAACTGCAAGGCTTTACACCTTACGATTCTTGATGAAAACTGCAAAGCTTACACCTTACGATTCTTTATGAAAACTGCGAGGCTTACACCTTTACGAAGACAGAAGAAAACTGCAAGGATTACACCTTACGATTCTTGATGAAAACTGTAACACCTTTGTAACACCTTTGTAACACCTTACGATTTTTGATGAAAACTGCAAGGCTTACTTACACCTTATTAAGGTGTAAGTAATTCGATGAAGACTACAAGGCTCACACCTAATGGTTTTTGACAAAAACTAAGTGCATACATAAATAAATTCTGGAAGGCAACAAACACTGAAAATCTCAAGATACTGATTATTATTAGACAATGAAACTAATACATTCTTGCAGCCAATAAACTTACAATTAGTAAACTTACAATTACAATATTAGCAGAGAGAGCTGCACACTTTAAATAACTAATAGTACACGTTTATCAAATTGGTACAAAAAAGTGTTACACATGATTTATATTTGAACCTAATTTGTGATTTGACATTGTCAAGAAAAAACAAAAACGGTTCTGTATTTTCCAATACAAGTAGGATCATTGCTAAAATTTGTCAAACAAATGGGCAGATCCGCGATTGAGATTGAATACCTGCCATCACAACATAACATTGTGCATAACATTGTTTATGTGCATAACATTGGTAAGAGTAAATAAAAATGTTCACAGATTTGCACATAACTTACATGGTATAAAGATGGTCATTGTGGAAAACTTCCCGAAGACCGATTTAGCTTCAACTTTCACAGGTTTGTTATTTCATGTATATGTTGGGTCACATCAAGTGTGGATACTGGTCTTTGACAATTACCAATGTTGTACATTTGCTTTAAAAGGCATTTTATAAAACAGAAAATTTAACTTAATTTTTGCACCGAGGGCTTATTTGACATCTTAATGGTATGGTACACGTTTGGTAATGACTCAAACCAAATATTAGCATCAAAACATACCTGGTAACAAGCAACGGAGAGCTGTTGATAGTATAAAACATTGTAGGAAACGACTCCCTCTGAAGTAACGTAGTTTTTGAGAGAGAGGTAATTTCTCACTAAAATAATAAAAACTTCTTGCAAGAAGTTTTTATTCCTAATCTGAAAGCACACAAATTTGTACGACAGGGGTGTTTTTTCTTTCATCGTTTTTTTGCAATTTCGATGACCAATTGAGCCCAAATTTTCACAGGCTTGTTATTTTATGCATACAAATGTATGTTGGGATACACCAAGTGAGAACACTCGATTTTCAAACGTGTTCAGTGCCTTTAAGGCCTTGTCTCACACAGAAATTTTTACAGGCAACTTGGAGGCAACCAACTGCACTGCATGTAAAAGGAACACTTCGGTAGTACAACAGACATTTTTCTAATACTATCTTACTGTCCCCAAGACAATTATGTGGAAAGTAACATGTGAATGTTTTTTTCTTCTTGGAGATTTTCTTGCCTGGATCTGGTTGCCTGTAAATTGCCCCATGTGACATGGCCTATAAGAACCATTTTAGGCAACACTATACCATATTCGTCAATCCTGTCCCATGATAAGATTCTGCTAATTCCCACACAGTGCACAACCAATTTTTTTCAGCGGAGACACAATTTTCCATGATGCATCCAGGAGAAGCGAACATCCTACATACTTTATTCCTTATTTGTGTTAGTCTACCAAAATGTTAGATCCTTTCACTTGCAAGATGGGTGTCAATGTTGAAACAATGTTGAATAATATCGTTGCGTCATTTATTGTTAAAGGGTTTGAATACGTTTGGTAATGACTCTGAAAATTAATGGCAATAAAAACTTACTTGGTAAGTACAGCAGCTTTGGATATTATAATGCACTTTGAATATAATTCATTTTGAGAAACTTTTCACTTCTAAGTACTGTTGTTATGGAAAAAGATATCACTTTTTATCCCCCAAAATTTGAATCTGAGAAGTGTTACTGCAGTAACGCTTCTCAGATTGTGTATTCCAATTACAGATTATTCTTCCTGCGTGGACAAACAGCTCCAGATTTTCGCAAATATCTCAAAAAGGCTAACACCTTTTGAAATGAAATTTTCACAGGTTAGTTTTATGGTATATATCTACAACTACATATGATTGAAACAAAGGGTGGGTTCCAATTACCAAACGTATACAATCCCTTTAATGACCTGTATCTTTTTAATTACTTTTTTGACAAAATTATAACTTTTACAGTTTTATTCAGACAAAAATAAAACACCTTTTGTATGTTTTAACTCAATTTCACCGAAAATGTGACATACGACCTTGTTGCACTGACGTGACGATATTGTGGCTTCAAAAAGGGCCTATACAACATTGAGAAGACAAGTGAGTTTTGCGGTAGTACCATGCGTAAATCTCTTTTGAGTAGTGGTGGCTCTGAGGAGAACCAGTGGTTAACAACTCAGAATCACCACTGCTCTTAAGAGATTTACACATGATGCTATCGCAAACCTCACCTGGTTGTACTCCCACCATGCAAAGTTTCAAATCCTACTTAACATTTAAAAGAACAAAACAAACAAATCTTGTTTCTATTTAGTGTGGTAGCAGGAATCAGTATTCACAAATTCAACACTTGGACAGCTAGATAGAACTGTTATAAAGGTTTTATACATCAAGTCACGTATCCTTGACATTTTCAAGTCAAGCAGAATCACGCTTCCTAAAATGAAGGCTGGGCAGCGGAGATTTGATCACTGGAAATATCCAAACCGGGTACCAAGAGCCTCTCGAATGTTGTCTATGGGAAACTAGACAAAAACAGAAGAAGTGTTATAAAGGTTTTTATACATCTAGTCACATATCCTTGACATTTTCAAGTAAAGCAGTATCACGCCTCCTAAAATGAAGGCCATCGCTGGGCAGGGGAGATTTGATCGCTGGAAATATCCAAACCAGGTACCAACGGGTACCAAGAGCCTCTCGAATGTTGTCTATGATGCCGAGGTCGTAGGATCGGTCGTGGATTCGTCGAAGTTCATGAGTAGTCTGCCCTCGTAATGTGATACGTAAATGGAACAAGAAGAGAATTGTGAATGCAATGGATCCTAGTACACATGTGCCACTCTGGAATGAAATGAAAAATGATGTGGACTCTGTTAATCCCAACAGCCAACCGAAGATTGGAGTGAAAGATGCTATCACAGTCTTCCAGTTTAGGTTTGATGCGACACTCTCAAACGCCAAATCGATGTTCAGATAGTTTGCATAAAAGGCTCCTATGCTGATGTACATGACGCTCAGCAGGTAGTAGCGTTGATTGGCGTGGCCAACGCAGTTACCGATAAACAGGCAGTGGTGGTCCCGTTTCAGGATGCACGTGTTGCACTGGTAGCAGTGGTAAGACCGCGGTGGGGAGTTCTGCATGCAGATGGGGCAGTAGCTCCATGACGGTTTCAAGACGGACGGCAGTAGGGAGATCCCGGTCGATAGGTCGGTGGCCATCGCCATGAACAGGTTACCGAGTGTATTGACGAAGAGAAAAAGGCCGAGCGAGACACTCAGCCAGTAAGACGTGGTGGCTTCCGGGTACAGACGAGGTAGTATCACCAGCAGCTCAAAAAAGCCCTCCACAAACAGCTCAACGAAGGCAAAGGTAACGCATACACGGTCACCTAAAGTTCTAGGGAAAATCCGCTTCCAGCGAAGTGACGGCTTCATTTTGAGTCCAAGCTGGAAGCACAACTTATGTATGCAGAATCTGAAAAATTGAAGATGGAATATTACAATTACAATTGACATCCTACAGACCACGTAACAGGTTTTTTTTTTACAAAAAAGAGTGACCTTGTTTATTCCAGGGCCTTTCTGGCAGGCAAGATACTGCACTGTTCTTATGCGAAATGTTACATTTTGTGTCATAATTTCCACATAAACTGTGCAAAGAGTAATACAAATAACAGCTGAACAAGTATTGAGATGTGCCCCTGCTCTTCAATTCAATAGTTGATAAAAATCAGACAGTGCAATCTCCATACAATTTAAGATTTTTTTTTTTTTTTTCTCCAAATGAAGTACAAATCATGGCAGCAGAACGCTCTGGCTGTTTGCTCTTTTGTAAACATGTGATGTCGTGGGTTACATGGTCTATAGACATACATCCTATTAGCAAGTGTGATGTAATTCCACTGTAAGACATGCCAACTTCACACAAACAGGTTTTACTGATCACCAGAAGCCCACAGGAGTTAAATTTAAGTAGGTTTTCTTTGACCATTTGCGCAAGAGAAGTTTACTAATTGGACGTGGGTTTTTACATACAATTTCAAACACAAGAACCTAGACTCCCTGCATGGAGAGTGTGGAGATATTATTATTATTATTTTTTTTTTTCCATTATGGGAAGTTCTGCCTGTGTGTGGAGAATGTGGAATGTACATGTATTGGGTACGGGCCAACACAATGGCTATCATGATCTCCACACTCTCCTTGCGTGGAGCGCTCGGAGACAATTCGGCACACTTACAATGGGTATTGCTTTTGCATCAATGAATATTTATGATCTCCACACTCTCCGCGCGTGGAGTGCGCGGAGACAACCGACATGCAGTGATTGGTCGGGGTACACTCACCACGCATGGAATATGGGGCAGGCGGTTTGTACACAATATTACAATACACAATGCATTCCAAATTCTCTACACACAGGTAGGACTCCCCATAATGTAAAAAAAAACCAATATCTCCACATTCTCCACGCAGGGAGTCCAGGTTCTTTCGTTTGAAACTGTACTTTCGACAAAGACTAAGGTCTATTCAGAATTAAAAGCTTCTGTCATAAGTAAAGCTTTTGAACGATGGGTGTTTTATGGGTAAAACTACACACAAGTGTATCTTTTGGAGCCGGAAAGAGCAAAAACTTTGGGCATGCAGCAGATATGCCCTAGTCTGACACATTGACTTTTATCAACAGGATACTAGTAGGACATCAAGAAAGGGCCTGACTATTAAAAATCCAGCACTATACATGTAGATACGGCTAGGTCTGTATACGTTTGGTAAATACTCATACAATTAATGGCAATAAAAACTTATTCGGTAAGAAGTACAGCAGCTTCTGATAGTATAAAGCATTTTGAGAAACATTTCACTTTGAAGTAATGTGGTTATGGAAAAAGATATCAGTTTTTATCAAAGCGGTCGGTCGAGTGGTTGGGCGTAATGCATGCGGTTATGTCCGTGCAGGAAGAATAATCCGTAATTGGAATAAACAATCTGAGAAACAATTGAAATTTTGTTTGAGTCCCTTACTCTAAAACCTTATTCCTTTGAAGGGAGTTAATTCTCAAAGTGTTATACATTATCGACAGCTGCAGTGCTTTTTACCAAGTAAGTTTTTACGGTCATTAATTTTTGGAGTAATTACCAAAGGTACACCCTCTAGTAAAAACAAGAAAAGAAAATACAACAGTTTATTTAGTTATTTAAAGGGAAGGTACACGTTTGGTAATCACTCTTAAAATGAATTGGTAAGAAAGAAGTACAGAAGCTTTCGTTAGTATAAAGCATTTTGAGAATCATTTCACTTCGAAGTAATGTGGTTATGGAAAAAGATATCAGTTTTTATCCCCTCAAAATTTTAATCTGAGAAGCGGTACTGTCAGATACGTTCCTCAGAATGTGTATTCCAATTGCAGATTATTCTTCCTGCGTGGACACAACCACTCCAGATTTTCGGCGATATCTCAAAAACCAACCACCTTTTGGAATGAAATTTTCACAGGTTAGTTTTATTATATATCTACATTTGTATATAGGATTAAAACAATCAAACGGTTCCAAAAAACAAAGGTATCCTTTTCCTTTAAATGCCACTTACATTTCTCCAGTTGCTTCCAGTCTGCAATAACTGAATCAAGCCTTTCGTCTCGCTCTTCAGCCCAGCCTTCAGTCTGCTCTGTCAAAACACCTCCTCTTTCTTTTCACTACACTCTGTGAAAATAACCAAAAACAAATACTACTGTAACAAGCAAGTCAAAATAATGGTTGTGATCATTTTCCACCTTAAAAGACAGAATGCAAAAAATTGATCGCGACTTTTTCACTAGACAGTATCTATAATTTTGTTTTGACCCTTGCACCGATAAGCACTGCATACTCGGTATTTCCCGCCCTCACAGTGTAGTTACACCACTGGGTTAGAGGTACATGTGGTGAGGACTGGCTGAAAATTTGTTTTTTTACTTTGTTTAATTTTGTTTGTCTTTACTACATGTATTGTTTTCCAGATTTTTTTAATGTTAGGCCTAAGTTACCATTTTAATGATTGTACAAGTAAATGTTACGTTTGTATTAGATTTGTGCACTTTATAAGTTTTCATTATTATTATGTATCTTGACACCTTGAACAAAGCCTCTCAAGTGCCGACCCTTGTGGTTTCATTACATTACATTTGTTGACCGACACAATCACCACTACCTGGGATGTTGACGGCAAAGATACAATGTGCCAAGGAAGCAAAGACATTAAACAACAACCTGGGAAAGACGACAAATACAAGAATGTATTAGGCCAAAACCACTGTTTTTTCAAATAGCTGCTTATCATGTCAATAACATGTACTGCCAGTTTCACACCGGGCTCAAAAAGAACAATGTTGTTCATTACCTACATGTAGACAACATAGAATCAGAAAGAAAGACAAAAGTTGAAAGAGAAAATAGAAATAACTGTTGCAAATTGCTTACCAACCAAAACAACCAAAAGGACTTGTGGTACAAATGCAAAAAAATAAGTTGAATTGGCAATAACAATGGGAGGAAAACTGAGACAAAAAGAGATGGGGGGGGAAGAAAAAGATTTCTGAAATTTTTAGACAGCAAATTCCAGAAAAAGAAAACAAAAGGCGTGTCATGGTTGAGCGATTTTGAGCTCTCAAGCTCCGGTGTTTCTGACCAGCAGAGTGTGGGTTCGAGTCACATCTTGACAGAGTCATCGCTGGGCAGTTTCAGTGATACAGAACGGGGGGACAATTTCACCATCAGCTCCCGTCGTGAACATTGCCATCCCACCAACCCAGGTGCTAGCTAAAGCCGTACAAGTCAAGACAGCTTTCAAGGAAATTTCAAAGAGGAGATGTTCAGGTCTGTGGGTGTCATTGTTTGAGGAAGTGATGACCAACATAGTTCCAACCAGATGCGCTACCCTGCAAGCCTACCGAAACCATCCAACTTGATACCAGTAGCCAATAGAACCCGTCAGGGTCAACTATAAAATGGAACTGACTGACCTTCATGTTCAATTGTCCATGGACTTTGTTCCAGCACACTTTCATGAGACCGATATCAATTCAATTCACATTTATTTCCATACTGTCAAAAACACAGCATTACAGAATGCATATATACAATGTAATGGCGAACAGAGTACTTTAATGTTTATACAGTCAAAGAAAACGAACAGTATGGACGCCGATTTGATAAGCAGAGGCTTGTAGTAATCAGCCTGTGGACAGACACAGACAAGAAAAACGGACAAACAGAGGACGTACGAATAGGAACAAAACAACTTACAAACAACAACAACGCTTAATTAACCTAAGTGAAAATATGATGTATATATGAAAAAGAACAAGTGATGATATACCTGGCAAAGCAGTAAAGGTATGGCGAGGAAAGACACCTGCTATTCATGATGGATACACAACAGGAATTCCTGGTGGAGACTACATGTAGGCATGATTTATTCAGTTCTAAGAATTATTACACTTCATCCCCCATCATTCTGTCCATGGTGGGAGATCCTGATTTTCAGGAGTGTAAACAAATCAGTGGACATTGAGACAATATATACCGAACAAACCCGCCAAGTATGGGCTCAAGTTTTGGGCTTGTGTGGACAGCGCCATTCACTATGTCTGTAATATACAAACGATCATCGGGAAGGAGGATGGCAGACGTGAGGCTGAACTTGGTGCTCGTGTCGTGAAGGATATGGTGCAGCCCTATTATGGATCGGGACAAAACGTCACATATGACAACTTCTTCACGAGCGCGGCCTTAGCAGAGCATTTGCTAAACCAACGAACGACAGCCATCAAGGGTCATCGCCGGGAGGTCCCGAGGGAGTTGCGCAAGGAAAGTGTGCGCAACAGAGAGATTGATTCATCACTTTTTGCGTTCACGGACAAACTGACACTTGTGTCCTATGTGCCAAAACCGAACAAAAACCATCACACTCCTGACTACAATGCACCGTGACACAGCCACTAACCCAGTCACAAAAAAGCCAGACATCATCGATTTCTACAACGGTTCAAAAGCCGGTGTAGACACTGTTGATCAAATGTGCAGTGTGTACAATTGCGCAAGAACGACAAAGCGATGGCTCTTGGTTGCTTTCTACAACCTCATCAATTTGTCAGCAATCAACGCCTACGTCATGTGGATTGACCGCAACCCGGGGTGGCATCAGAGACAAAGCAGCCGTCGCCACGCTTTCCAGGAGGAAGTCATAAAGAGCTTGATTGAGCCACAGATTGAAATGCGCGCGGCAAATCCCAGAGGCTTGAGGGAAACAACGATGTTCTCAATGAGATACCTTGGCTACAATGTCGCATACCACCTCCACCTACAACAACAGCAAAGGGATGACACCCAAGTCCCAACCGGAGCTTGCCACATGTGTCCTCAAGAAGAGGGCATATGAGGGCGGAGGACGACCCGTGTGTGCAACGTCTGTCACCGTTACACTTGCAAGGACCACAGCCAAGTTGTAACAGTTCCTCCTGAAGCGACCTGCAGATCTTAAGAGTGCAGACTTGGCTATGAAGAATAGGAATCTCACGGTGGAATTTGATGCTACAACCCAGGAAGGGGCTCATGTAAATAGCACACTCTTGACCACAGAGACAGATTGTGATGTTATTGCTATTGATGAACTTCCAGGTGGAACAGCAGATGATTAGGCTAAACAAAAAAAGTGTTCTTTGCCCGGTTATCATGGACGCATAACATCATCGATAGACAACTTGGCTGATGTATATATGCAGATTTTCATCAGGAAGAATAACAATTTTGCCGATCTCAGATAATTGAGATTATTTCCAATTCAATAAGTGACCGTGCAACGGTCAATCGAGCTACAATCAAAAAGTGAATGCAACCTGGAACAAATCCTTAAATGAACTAAATTGTCATCTGCATCCGCTTGATACCATTGCCAGTACATGTAGGACTTCTCTACAGTCCTTGGAGACATCAAAGTGTGAACTTTATGAGAAGGACTGTGTGATAGCAAACATCGTATTGCAAGTGAATAAGTTGCGGTACAAAGATGGTAAAGGCGATCCACAATGTATTCCTTCAAGATGTACCTGTCCTTGATCAGTTCATGGGGGGATGTATTTCAAGATCAATTTTCAAGAAGTGCAACCCCAGTGACAAAGTTACTAATAAAAATATATTTTCTAAACTTTTTTATTATTTTTAATACTAGGTGTTTGTGTGGGCATTGTGTCCTTCAGCCTTAGCTACCAAACTGTATATGTTGCAAAGAAGTTGAGAAAACAGAGAGCATGATGCGGCAGCTGGACATCAACATAGATGATCCGAACCAGTTCCTTCTAAATGCAAATATACATTTTCATCTTGAACAGAGCTTTTGATTTGTATAAGTGGGTTGTGTTTCACATGGCATAACTTCTGTTAAGAACAACCAATGTTAATATTGTTTTCACTAATGTGTTGCTCAAACCAAGAGGATTAATTTATTATACAATAATTGCAATCATGGTGACTGTATGTGAGACATATGAGGTAATCAATTGTACAAAATTAGATCTCTTTAAAAATATGAGGCAGAAGAGTTCTAGTATATAGTATCCCTTGTAGAAGCATATCTTCATTAACCAGGCCTGCCAAAATCAAACAGATGGTTCTGTTGGATTTTGGATGGTTGGGTACTGTAAAAATTCGCCTTGCTGTTGGACTATGGATGGTTGTGTACTAATGGGTCAAGGCACTAGTGTTGGACTTTGGCTGAGTGTGGATGGTGGTAGTGTAGTTTGCAACAGTGTTGGACTTTGGCTGAGTGTGGAAAAGGTTTATGTGCGCAGTGCATGTATTAGCGTTAGCTGCTGCATGTAGGCATGGAATTGACTTTGTGTATTACTTGGTTCACTGGGTGCACTTTGACCTCTTATTTGGAGGGACATGTTGGTGGTTAGTTGCTTTTTGCTGTAACTTAATACATTATATCTAAACATGGACAACCTGCTGTTGTAATAAACAAATGATAAAGGCAGTTATTGTACTTAGGTAACTTTGTCATTGCACATATCACAATACAAGTAGAACATACCATTTATGCCATGGGGTGTTATAGTTTTTGCAGAACTTTGTTGTATTTGTTGAATAGCAATTATAATATGAAAAGAACTGTATTATATTTTATGTTAATTGTACACGAAGTCATTATGATGTAATGTTACATAATTATTAGAATAACAATAGCAATATTTGCTATAAATAAGGGTGTTTTCTGAGCATCTTCCCCAGTCTCACATTGACTGACCAGAGTCAAGATGACATCTCGAGAAGTGAGAAACTTACAGCAGAGTTTGAGTACAGGAGAAGCAGAGACATTTGTTGGCTCCATGATGGGGAAAAGAAAGAGAAAAACGACCCACGAGAGCAGAGATGAAGGAGCGAAGAAGGTGCAGGGAAAAGAGAAAGAAGGAAAGAAGAAAGGGAAGGGGAAAGTGAAGCCTCAACTTAGCCGCACTGCACTGAAGGCTCAACTCCTAAGACAGGAAGAAAAAACCATGAGAAGTGCCCTGAGATATAGTGCTAGAGAGGCTGGTGTCAGCATGACCAGAGGGTACCGGGCTTTAGTGGAAACCTCAGAGTCTGAGGAGGAAGAGTTCTTAGACAGGGCCATGGCCCAGGCAAGAGATGAGTCTCCATGCTGTGAAGAGGAGTCGACCGTGACGACACAGGAGAGGACGAGGGAGACAGTGGGGATGAAGGGGGTGCTGGACCCGTAGAAAAGCCAAGAAAAAAGCGGCAGAGAAAGAAGAAGACCTTCATTTAGCCCGACTCAGACGACGACCCGGACCCTCCATCAATTTACCAAGAAGACCATGCTCCAGACAAGGGAGGCTGGACGAGAACCCTTGAGGACGTGACCATCCGAAACTTCAAGGGAAAAACGCCAAGTGGACCCACTTTCAGAAAGAAGAAGGCTCCGATAAATTACTTCTTGAAGTTTTTTCCTCTCTCCCTCCTCCAGATGGTTGTGACATGGACAAATGTCAACCTCACTGCAAACCACAAGTTCCGGACCACAATTCATGAAGTGAAAGCGTGGTTCGGTATTCACATACTGATGGGCCTTGTCAAGATAAATGACTACAAAAACTACTGGTCGACTCATCCGGGGCTCCAGAACCGACTCATCACAACAACGATGAAACGGAATCGGTTCAGCGTGCTCAACCAACACATCGCCTGTAACGACCCAGCCAAAGACCCCGAGCTCATCCGTGACAAGGCCCATCGGTATCTGACGAAGAAGTGCAACCCACTCTACCCCCTCCAGCCTTTGTGGGACAAGATACGAAGACGTTGCTTGAAAAACTACTGACCCAACCGTGAGCTGGCAATAGACGAGGCTATGATACGCTACAGAGGTTTTAAAGCCAGCGTGAGAAAATTCTTCATGCCATTGAAACCGATTCGTGCTGGCTTTAAAATCTATGCTCTGGCAGAGTCTTTGACCGGTTATTTTCTCAACTTCATGACGCACCCTCATGGCGACCAACCAGCAAAGATGACGGACATTGCAATGGCCGTTGCACAGCACCAACTGATTGTGTACCACCACATCTTTACAGATAAACTGTACACTTCAGTAGGTCTTGCACGGTCATTGCATGCCAAACGCACCTACCTCACTGGAGCCGTCAAAAGCAACAGCAAAGGGCTGCCCTTGGACTTCACCGCGAAGAACGGAAACGTCAAAGTCAAGCGCATGAACAGGGCACCAAGAGGAACATTCTACACCCGCCAGAATGGCCAACTCACTGCAACAGTCTGGAAAGACAGCCGAGTGATGATGCTCCTCTCCACTGGACACCAGGGCTGGAGAGATCCGACCACCCACACTCTAAAGAGGAAAGTTGCAGACGAAGCCACAGGCCGACTCAAGCCAACGACCATCCCTGCTCCTTGTCAAGCTGTGGACTACACCAAGTCGATTGGCGGCATGGACAGGGGAGATCAGCTGCGGTCTTATCACACCTGTGCTCGGAAGTCCCAACTGTGGTGGCGCTCCATTTTATACTTCCTGATCGACATCGCCAGAGTCAACGCTTGGCTTTCATATAAGCATCACCACCCAGCCATTGACAGTGACAGCGACAGTTCAGAGCAAGAGCATACCCCCAAGATGACCCATGCCAAGTTTGTCCTTGAAGTGGCGACTAACCTCATCCAGGGCTACTCTAAAGGCATTAATAAGTTACTTCAGTTTCACGTAAGTTTCAACAATATTTCTGATGTCATCAGCACCGTTCTCGAAATGATTGGGTTAAAAAGCCGACAAATTGCCGATCAGTAAAAACTGTCAGATGTTAGAAGATTTAATGAAGAAAGACTGCTTCTAGCACAAAAGCAACTTCGAACATTAACGGACAAACCATATCGTACTATAAGCACCGATGAAACACTATTACTATGAACAATTTGTTTTGCGGTCTGCACTCTGTAGATCGCTTATTTCACTGCAGTGCATCCAGTTTGCCAAAATATCTACCACTATTTATGAAAGAGAAGAGGTTTAAAGGAGGAGAACAATGTACTTTATAACCCAAGATGGGTGGGAAATCGATTTAACATATTATTTGTAAATGGATGATTATTATATTTGTATAGTAATGCTGTCAAAGAATTGTTTTTCGAAGATGATCAACGGTTTACACTTTGCTGTCAACAACGCCCTGAATGACGAAAGTCTGATGCTAGGCCTACGGGCATTAGGTCTAATAGATAAATATATAACTGGACCATGGATGAGATGAGAAGAATGCCTCCCCAAAAATAAAGAGGAGTGGGAAAAATTTTCACTAACAGCAAGAGGATAAATTAATTACTATGAAAAATTTGGTTTTGCGGTCTGCACCTGTTGATATTATCAATGGCCGAAACAATTGCTAAATCATTTAAAGAATTTGAAAATTCCCATTTAGGCGATAACAAAATTGGCGAGTCTGCAGTACCAGGGGTAAATGTTTTCAGATTTGAAAGTGGATCGATTCGTTTGGTAAGGAAACGTTTGGAAAACTGAAATGTTCAAGTTATGAAAGGCTGTAAACAATTCCAAAGAAGCCATGATCATTCATGTTATTGTTTTCCTGTTCCATGTGTACATTGAGTGTCTGTACCTTTTTGAAATATTTTTATCGGCAGACTGAACCTTTAGGTTATAGGAAAATTTTTATTTTCCTCCTCAGTCTAGCCTTCTCCATATCCTGTATATCTTTTATGTGTAAATTTTTATTGGATTTGTGGAGAGAAATAAAATAATAATAATAATAATAAAAACTCAAGTCAGGAAAGGTAAAGAAACTTAAAATGCAAAACCTAGTTAGAAAATGCCGGAAGTCAAGTACCAGGGGGTAAATGTTTTCAGAAGTGAAAGTGGATCAATTTGTTTGGTAAGAAGCAAAGCTCTAGCTTAAGGAGGAGATGTATTTTCACTAATTATTAAAGACAGTTTCTGTGTTTACCTTTTTATAGTTCAACGCCTACTTAATTTGCCATTTTTATTGTTATCTTTTATCTTTGTCAACTTGACTTGTTTAGTCTTCGGACTATAGTCCAGTTGTTGTTGTTTTTATTTTTAAGTGTACAATAAACCAAGTTGAATTTGATTGAATTTAATAAAGCAGTACCATTTTAGTGTTGAATTATTTTTCTCTTTTCAGAAAACAAGGTGCCAATCAACACTGTTGCAAAGAAAACTCTTTGATCCACTCAAAAACACAAGAACAGCTCCCAAGACCCAGTGCCTAATTGATGCGATGTATCCGAGCTGCAAAGACTCCAGCATCTTCAAATACATGGCCAGACGATGTCAGAAATCACACCATTGCTCCGGGATACCCTCCGCCAGAAGAGGAATTCAATGTGGGAACAGAACTCTGAAGTGGGTACTACGGAATCAGTAGATGACTTTATAAATTTCTTGCCAACCTACTCACAGGAAGACCTGACCCGATGACAATCGGACAACAACGATGTGGGCACAATTTCACTCAGGTATGGTAACGGCCTAAAATTTGAAGTCTGTAATAATAAGAAATAAAACACTACATGACAGCAGTTCTTCACTTTGCCACAAAGCAAACCCTATCATCAAGAGGATTATGGGTTACGAACCAGCTGCAAGCTTTTCAGGTTGCAAAAACATCACTCAATCTGCATCGCTGCTTAAAACACTCTACTAGATTCCGGTTGATAAAAGAATAGCTTTCAAAAACACTGCTTTATGTTCACAAATTCTCTCAATGGTCACGCTCCAACATATCTCACCGACAGTCTTTCTGTCTACATACCTGTCCTTCGATCAGCTAAAGATACAACTCGGCTGGTCACGCCTATAACCCATAGACTTGTTGGTGGTGGCGGGTCTATTACATGTAGTGTTTCTGTCCCAGTGGTGTGACACTATGCAAGGAAATAACATCAGAAGGAAACGTGTATTACTATACTGGCCAGAAGGTAAAGACTATAGTCAACTTGACAGCTGTTCATGAATCACTTGGAACCAAGAAAACAAGCGCACTTATAGGTTTACATGTATTCACAGGATGTGACAGTGAGAGTTCCTTGCACGGTAAGGGAAAGGTAAACATATGGAAGAGAATGGAGGAACAGGCACCATACAGTTCATTTGCAGACTTAGGAGAATCATTCACTCTGTCACCAGCTGTAGCTGAATCTCTGGAGAAATTTACATGTTCAGTCTACAACCAGAAGGGCACATCATCCGTAAATGAGGCCGGGTACAGACATTTTAAATTACATGAGAACAAGTCAGAGTTAGCAATGCCACCAAATTAAGACTCTCATTAAAGAAACACATGCTGAGATCAAACTATCAGGCGGCTATTTGGAAGAGGACTTTGCTTTCTAATTCAGACACACCAGGGTTCTCCCTTAACAGTGGTCCACTGGCCAAATGCCAGTTAAAACTCCAGAGAGTCGAAATTCTGTCCACGTGGTCCGACCGGCTAATTCAGTGTTGAAAAGTAACCCTATTTTCTTTTAAATGACAAGTTATTGTTAAATGACAAGTTAACTGGTCCTGCTGGCCAAACCCTGCACATCCTCCCCAGTTGGTCATGGATGGCAATTGGATGGTGATCATCTCATCATTGACTGGATGGATCTTTTCCCAGCACCAGATGAAGTCCTTGAGCTGACACATTGCAGCTGTAGAAAGTGTCAGGGCTCTTTATGATGCATCTTGGATTCCATGACTAATAGTATGCGCACCAAGCTTGAAGTCTGACATAAAGTCCATGAAGACAAAATGTCTGCTAAACCATCATCTCCATCAATCGCTTCAAAGAAAATGTCAAGTTGAAGAAAACCCGAGGAAGAAGTGAAGGAATCTCAAGAAGAAAAATCGCAGATTGAAGGCACAGCAGGAATTAAATAGCATAAGAAATAAGAAACTAAAAGAGAATCATTACAAAATACAAACTGCATCCTGATGATAAGCTAAAGAAATTTTTAAAAGGAAAAATCTGAACTAACAAAAGGGGTTCTAGAGCTAGAATCAATAACTAATGAACTCCAATGTCAAGTTGAAGATAAGGCCAATGAGATGGAGCTGCCATTGCTAGTGAACACCAAAATGAATAGGAAGATACACTCTACATCTTTCAGGAAAGCTGCATACCACTGCTTGAACAACCAAGTTCCTGTTGAAACTACTACCTGTGTAACAAGCAGTATTGTTTCCAAACTGTCTAATATTACTTTGGATTTTCTACCAGACAAGAAGACAATTTCTACAGCCAGTTTGCATTATGAACTGGGTGTAATAAGCGATACACAAGTTGGTGAAGTTCTTGTCAACAATGAGAACTTGACTCTTGCTTGGGATGCTACTCCACTGGATGCACAACATGTAAATGAGTTGCACATCCATACATCACCATCTCTTTCATCGGAATATGTCCTTCAAGTTTACCAACCTTCCTGGTGGAACAACAGCAGGCCTCGAAGTTCACGGCGGCCACGAGGGCCGTTGATGCCCCTTCCAACTGGCCGTGGTGCCCCTCAATTTCGCCTCCATTTTGATGTACACACTCTTGTATTTTTTCAGAAGTCGGTGTTTATTTTTGTTTTGCTTGTTGCAATTTCCCCAGTGTTTGGCTTGATGGCCTGTCAGTCGTCTCAGAAAGAACATCAGCGAAGGTCTAACTGGCAGAGTCGCGAGATATTGGCATTGATAAATATTTGGGGCGACGAGGAGTACCGCCACGCCAACGACGACCCTTTCTCCAAAAAGAAAAAAATAATGGAGCGAATTTCCATTCGATTAGGTGAATTGGGTTACACCATATCAATAACTCAAATAGGCAATAAACTGAAACAACTAAAGACAAAATATAAGCAGGTACTGGACAACAACAGGTGAAGCAGGAGGGCAAGGATGGAATGGGAATACTTCGACGAGGTCCGGCCATAAATCCACCGGCCGGTCAGGTGCTCGACAGCAACAGGTGAAGCGGGAGGGCAAGAATGGAATGGGAAAACTTTGACGAGGTCGTCCGGCCATAAATCAACTGGCCGGTCAGGTACTAGACAACAACAGGCGAAGCAGGAGGGCAAGGATGGAGTGGGAATACTTCGACGAGGTCCGGCCATAAATCAACTGGCCGGTCAGGTACTAGACAACAACAGGCGAAGCAGGAGGGCAAGGATGGAGTGGGAGTACTTCGACGAGGTCCGGCCATAAATCAACTGGCCGGTCAGGTACTAGACAACAACAGGTGAAGCAGGAGGGCAAGGATGGAGTGGGAATACTTCGACGAGGTCCGGTCATAAATCCACCGGCCGGTCAGGTGCTCGACAGCAACAGGTGAAGCGGGAGGGCAAGGATGGAGTGGGAATACTTCGACGAGGTCAACGCCATTTTTGGGTGCTCGTCCAGCCCCAAATCCACCAGCCGGTCAGGTACTAGACAACAACAGGCGAAGCAGGAGGGCAAGGATGGAGTGGGAGTACTTCGACGAGGTCCGGCCATAAATCAACTGGCCGGTCAGGTACTAGACAACAACAGGTGAAGCAGGAGGGCAAGGATGGAGTGGGAATACTTCGACGAGGTCCAGTCATAAATCCACCGGCCGGTCAGGTGCTCGACAGCAACAGGTGAAGCGGGAGGGCAAGGATGGAGTGGGAATACTTCGACGAGGTCAACGCCATTTTTGGGTGCTCGTCCAGCCCCAAATCCACCGGCCGGTCAGGTACTAGACAACAACAGGCGAAGCAGGAGGGCAAGGATGGAGTGGGAATACTTTGACGAGGTCCGGCCATAACTCAACTGGCCGGTCAGGTACTAGACAACAACAGGTGAAGCAGGAGGGCAAGGATGGAGTGGGAATACTTCGACGAGGTCTGGTCATAAATCCACCGGCCGGTCAGGTGCTCGACAGCAACAGGTGAAGCGGGAGGGCAAGGATGGAGTGGGAATACTTCGATGAGGTCAACGCCATTTTTGGGTGCTCGTCCAGCCCCAAATCCACCGGCCAATCAGGTGCTCGACAGCAACAAGGTCACAAGTGGATCCCTTGGAACAAAATGATGTCTATGTAAAGTTCATGGGAAGATCAAAGAGCTCAAATACACTGTCCTGGCCACTTGACTCCCGCAATGAGTGTTGGATACCATTTCAGGATGTGATATGTACCATCAGTACTCCAGAACTGCAGGGACAAGGGGGCGGTCAGTACAAGTTATCTAAAGCAGACTTCAATAACATTGAAGACAAACTACCAGCATTTATAAAGTAAACTACTACAACTAAACTAGACTAATTGGCCAATCAAGATTCTGTAATACATCAATCTATACCAGTCAGCCTACGGTTGAAGATTGCTGCAGCAGTGAAGAAGAGAGTTTTTGCACCGCAGCAAGAAGAATGCCCTTCCAAAATCTGTTGACAAAGAGTTTGTGCCTCCACTTCCCCCGGCCTACACCTGCCTTGCATATCGCTCTTATGAAGAACTTGAGGCTGAAAAACTGAAGAGTTTAGCCGTGAATTGAAACAAGATGGATTTTTTCAAAATAAAATCGTTTACCAATATTCCGTTTCCACTATAACTTATGAATAATACAAAACATATATTTAAAGCTTATAAGTAATTTAGGTAGTCCATAGAGGCAGTCCATTGAAATTCTTCAATAATGTAATCTTTTCAGTCGAACAGGTCTGTTCACGATTGTAATCAAACTATTACTCATTACAAACATTTTGTGACAGGTCAAGCACCTAGGATGCGGCTTCCACTGGAAACAGGCGATCTGGTGCCACATCCAGTCTGTTGGACTTCAACGAGCTTACGTAGAGAAGGCCGGCACCTACCAGCTTCTGAAGGAGCTGATGGCACTTCCCTTCCTGCCAGCAGCTTCCATCGCTAGGATGTTCGAGTTTCTTTGAGAACGAGCAACAGTGCCGATGCTTCGAGAGGTAGGTTGGCTCATGTCAATAGCCGATTTCACGAAAGTTTATGCAATCACCTGGCTAGTCATTCGCGTTGTTTTGGAATATATTTCCAAACTGCAACAGGTAAGAATAACTTCGGTTGAGGGGACACATTGTAAATCATCTTTTAAAATTTGTATTTTTGCAGTTGTTCAAGTACGTCGAACAAACGTGGCTTACTGGGACGTGGAATCCTAAGCATTGGACGGTCTCTATGCAGAGCGTGAGAACGAACAACGACCTAGAAGGTTAGTACATGTACTTGTAGTATGTTTATTTTTCGATTCTTTTTTATTTGTTTATTGTATATTAGGTTGTGATGAAAAGATGTGTGTATCTTCGTACGCAATCAGCAGAGGAAAAAAAAACCCACCTTTCCAGGGCTGTTTCCAAATTGAAAGATTGCCTCAATACACCGGTCTCACTTTTGTTCCAACTCCCTTCTATATTATGCTTTTTATTTATCATTACAATCCTACACTTATACTTCGTTGCTTTAGGTTGGCACAATAGACTCAATCGAAGGGCAGGTGGCTGGAGCAACCTGAACATGTATCAGCTGGTGGATATTCTCCACGACCAGGCCAGAATGGTGAGTCTTCAGGTCCGTCTGGTGAGTGAGCAGAAGCTGACCAAGCGGCAAAGAAGGAGAGACACCAGCAACCAGGGCAGGCTATTCAAGCTATGGGATGCGTTTGTTGCTGGCTCGGTCGACGGCAAGAAGCTTTTGCGAGGCTGTGCTGCCATCTTCGGCAATACTCCGGATGGACACTAACAACAACAACACTATCTCGGTATGGGCTACACCCGTTTAGGTTTTGTTATTCATCGTTTTATCATTTGGTTGACAGTTACAGTGCAAGATTAATTTATTTATTAAGTCTCCTGTATAGTTTTCTATTCGTCTTTTGATAGTTTTTAAAGTACATACATAACTTATGAAATTCATTTTGTAATAAATGCTTGTATAGTGATGAGACCTCTTAATATTCAGAGGAGTATATGGGATACCATGGTTCTGGTAACGATGGAAGGCACTGGGTCCTTGGCTTCCGAGTTGTGAGCCAAAGCTTAGCAAAGGAGGTCCATGAGCTAACTGAAGAAAACGAACTGTTGAGGCAGAGACCATCGCTTCACAAAATGAAGGTTATCACAAGAAAAGAAAAAAGGCAAAAATCCCTAATTAAAGAACATCGTGACTGTCTTGCAAAAGTCTCCACAAAACTGGACATAAAAGGAAAACAAGTTTCCTCACTTAAGAAAACAAAGCGCTCGTTAAGTTTAGAGAAAGAGCACCTCAAGAGCAAATTTGTGAAATTTGATGAGTCAACTGAGGGAAGCCTTGCAGACATGGAGACCACAATTGACCATTTAGAGGAAGAACTTACATGTAACTTGGCCAAAGAAGAAATACTGCAATTAAAAGATTCCAATGCATATCGGAAGAGTCTGCTGGAGGATAAAGAATCTGGTGTCGCAAAACTGTTGACACTCAACAATAAAGGTCACCTTTCTTATAGTCCACAAGCTCGTCTTTGCATCTACAAACTTTTGTCTCTCCACATTGGGTTGAGATTGTGGGGGAAGACGATTGAAACAGTTTTTAAACCTGGTAGGCAAAACCGCTGAACAGCTACCATCCGGCCGAACAGTCTCGCACATGAACGATGAAAGATTGTTCATCTCGCAACCTCAAATGCGAGAACTAAACTGAAAAACAGAATTTGACTCTAGTGACGGATGAAACGCCAAAAGAGGGTGATATCTACATGACTTACAGTGTCTGATGAAGTGTTCTTTTGCTTAGGGAAATTGTATCAATAGTACTTTAAAAGTAATTCTTGATGACATAACATATGTATGTAACGAGGCAGCACAAGACAATGGAAGGGCAAACATGGGTCAAGAAATACTCTGTCAAATTAAAAACACCATGAGCGACAGAGCTGCAACTGAAGCTAAATTGAATGATATTCTCCAAACCTATAGAGATTCATGCGTTCCACTGTATAAAGAGGGATGGGACAAGTTCTCAAAATCTGCAAAGAGAAAATTATCACAGATGAACAATTATTTCTGTGGTTTGAGTTTGCTAGTGTCAATGGCTGAAACAATTAGCAAATCTTTCAAAAAATTTGGTGCAGACAGAGTTGGTGCCCTTTCATTGTCTGGTGTTAAAATCTTTGGGTCTGATAGTGGTACAGTCCGTTTAGTTAGGAATGCTTGTAAAGTGTTGGCCAAAGACGAAAAAAGTGGATGCCACAGGGCATGGAAAACGTATATGGTCAACAAAGGCCTAAACTAGAGATATATACAAAATTTTAGGGGAAACAGCTTTAATTTTATTTCCTTTTAGGAGGATGCGAATATATTTTCGATTTTTTTCCACAACATCCCAGGCCAAGGTAAGGCACTGTTAAAGGTAGTTCACGCTGACATTCAAGTTCCTCTGTTTTTGGCTGACTGCAAAATTAAATGAAGACCAAATTCGAGTTCAATTGCTAATGACGGAAAACAATGACCACACCAAAACATAACAAATTGCCAGAGCGAGTTTTTGGCTACCTAGGTTTTTTTACTTGGCAAAAGACCAAATTCAAGTTCAATTGCTAATGAGGGAAAAACATAACAAATTGCCAGAGCGAGTTTTTGGCTACCTAGGTTTTTTACTTGGCAAAAGACCAAACTCAAGTTCAATTGCTAATGAGGAGAAACAATGTCCACACCAAAAAATAACAAATTGCCAGAGCGAGTTTTTGGCTACCTAGGTTTTTTACTTGGCAAAAGACCAAACTCAAGTTCAATTGCTAATGAGGAGAAACAATGTCCACACCAAAAAATAACAAATTGCCAGAGCGAGTTTTTGGCTACCTAGGGTTTTTACTTGGCAAAAGACCAAATTCAAGTTCAATTGCTAATGAAGCATAGGTTATGTTTGTTTTTAACAAAACTGCTGACTACATTTCTTCCCTCTCTTCAGAAAAGATAGAGAAGCTTGTAAAAAAAGATATGAGCTCCAGCAAGGACCTGCGAGAAAAAATGAAAAACAGAGATAAACAAAGACAGGAAGAGCTTGTAAAAAAACAAACAGAAAAACAAAAGAAAAGGGAAATGTCAGAGCAAAATAAAATCGAGAGAGAAGAGGATTTAACATGTGTCATTGTTGATGCTGGTTTGTTGCAAAGCCGAGCTAAAGTTCATGAAAAAATGACTGAATGCACCACACACAAAGAATAACATGAGGCTTGTAAAAAACAAATACAGTTTAGACGAGAAGTTCTCAATCAAAATGTTGGAGGAGACAAAAAGTTTGCATTAACTGAACATGGTAAACCCAAACCATGGGAAACTGTTAGGGATCATTTGTTTAATTTCATTGATGCTGCATTATCTGTTACTGCAGGAAAGTCAGTTCAGAAAACTACCCAAGATCAAGACAGCATTTCTATTCCCCTTCTTATTTGTTTACCACTCATTTGCGTCAGAAGGTATTGACAAGGTTTCATATTTAGGAAGGGTAATCAGTCAAGTACCTGGACAGCAAGGACTTTTAGACTTATGTGCTATCCTCGACATGCCTCCTCCTGTCAACAGAAAAAGCTACAAGATGCACATAGATAGAATTTTCAAAAGGTCAGCCACATTACAGAAGTGCACACGATGGAAGCATCGCGACATCTTTGAAACCATCTAGTGGAAGAAGATGCCAGCATCCCACTTGCGCATCTAATTGATAATAAAAAAGTCATGGATGTTGCTGTGATACATGTATGACGGCACGTGGATTAAGAGGGGATTTACTGCCAACTACGGTGTGGGTGTCGCCATGTCAATTGACACAGGTGAGGTGTTGGATGCGTTTGTCTGCTCCAAAGTATGCGAGATTTGTAAGAAGAGGGACAAAGAAGACCACACAAATGAAGTCTTCAAAGAGTGGCTGAATGAACACAAGACGAGTGGTAATTGCCAACAAAAACTATGAAGGCTCGAGTCCCAGAATGGAGACATTCGCTGCCCAGAAACTGTGGGAACGCAGCATCGAAAAAACATAACATGCAATATCGATGGATGATATGCGATGGAGACAGCAAGTCCCATTCTGAATTTGGAGGCGTATATGGCACAGATGTGGATGAGTTGGTGGTCAAGTTGGATTGCATTGGTCATGTTGGAAAGTGCTTGTTCAAGTCACTTGACAAACTAAAAAAAAATGGAAAACTTGCGGATGGAACCTTTGTGGGTTGCCAGAAGGGCAGGCTGACATCCGGGCCAAAGAGAGTCATTTCTCGCATAGGTGAACTTTATCACAATGCGATCCGTCAAAATAATGACCCTCAAAGCTCTTGGTGACAACGACAGAATTCAAGCTGCAGTTCAGAAGTTACAGGATGCCATATTAGCTATTCTGTATCATCATCATGTACTGCCAGTTCTATACAAAAGACTTCACAGGAAATCAGGAAAAAATCCTGAGTAATATTTCAAATACGATGTCTGACAGAGCTACAGTAAACCATGCTACCATTCAGCGACTTGAACCGTCACATACCTATATAAGGGTAAACGTTCCAAATACCAAGAAGTAAAACATAACCAATTTGATTTCACTGATGTTAAGGGAGAGGCAATAGTTTTCAAGAGAAATAAAACTATACATCTTGCTTGGGTAGACGATAAAGTTTGTGATGGTGAACTTTTAGTAAAATCAACAGACCCAGAATCAGATGACAATGCAAGATACTACTTACACCATGAAGGAAGTTAACAAACCAGAGTTACTAGGTGCAATACCAGTAATATCAAATCAATTAGAAAAGGGGGAACAAGTCTTGTTCGTCTGGGATTGGATCCCAGAATCAACAGAGTTTTGTTGAACTTAGACATGCGGTGTTCCTCTGTGTAAGGAAAGGAATTACATGTATGTAAAGGTCAAACCTACCTAGATCATAGGGAAGATTATGGGTAATATGATCCCAATCTCCATCTTTTTAAGTTAGGGAAATAGTACAAAAATTTGACTCAGACCTTAAAAATTATTTGAATGCTACTAAACAGAGACTTGCTCATGTGTACAAAGTGTTGGGTAAAGTTAACCACAGAAAGCATGTTATCCAAACCATTAAAAAGAAAAAACTTATGCATTTCAAAATGGCGTAGTGAGAGTCACAAATGGAGACAAGCTGCAAAGAAAGGTCAATCATGTATATCTCGGATAGAAACAAAATCAAAAAAACTGAAATCCCTACAAACTCAGAACTCAAACAGAAAGAATCGTGCCAAAAGTTAAAAAGAAGGCAATTAAGCAATCATCAAAAGTGGACACAAACATGTTACAGGAATCCTTGGCACATACAGTCACAATGCTCAAGGACCAAATTACAAGTATCAAGATTGTGAAAAACAAGTTGTTGGAAACCAAGGAGGAACTCCAAAGGCAAAAAAGACCCTAATTTCAAATCGGAATTTGTTTGTTTCTATTATTTACTTAATTCTTTTTCCTACTTTTTATCACTTGTAATTATTTCTCTAGGGCTTACTTACTTATGTTTATGTTTACTGCTGTTTACATTTTTGTTTTTGTTTGGTTTACTTCTTTATTTTTCTTCATTGTTTCTCTGTAATTTTTGTATGGTTTGTCTTGGTCAAATAAATAAGAATAATAATAACCTGATCCCGAAAATAATGGAAGGATCCACCCTGCACTAAAGGAAGCATCAATGCGGTTGCAGGGAATTGACGTCGTCGCAGAGCAGGAAGTTGGTCCTGCCATAGAGACCGTCTTAACAACCCTGACACAAGCCACATTCAATGGCAAGATGCCGTCAACATCATCCCAACAAAGAATAAGCAGCGAGATGCGCGCAGTGGCTAAGCACCAACTTAAAAAGAGGTTCTGGTTAAAGAACGCAACATGACACTAAAATATGAAGGGACCACTAAAAAATTGGACACCATCTCGTGGAGGTAGAATTGGAGACATAACTTTTTTTGTTGGTGGCCGTGTGACTGTTGGCGGCAAAGCCACATGATTATGTTGAAAGTATAGTGTCAGTTTTGGGTGAAGTAGACCCTAACACGCTGGAACAAGTTTCTAATGCAATGACAGACAGGATGATAACCAACACAGCAGTTGATAGGGCATTGGAGCAAAAGAAGGGACAGTGGCAACTTTAATTCATTTCAGTGTTCCATGCATCCACTAGACAGCATCCACAAACAGTGTGACAAATTTTAGTCTTGAAAATCAAGCTCCACGTTCAGTTTTAATCAGGGGTCTTAAGACCATCCTACTTAAGTAATTTCTCATTGCTTTTTGAATTCCTTGTAAAAAATGTTTCTGTTGTTCATTTGTTTTTTTCATTCATAGTTAATATTTGTATCTTTTGTCTAGTGCCATTTGTTGTATCTTTATCTTTTATCTAGTACTTATTAAATGTTTTGTAAGAATTTATTCCTATTGTAAAGCGCCATGCGCACAGGAGATGTACGCTATCATATAGAAATAAGGTTTATTTTGTTTACTATTATTATTGTAGCACATGAACACACACTAGGCCTTGAAAAATCAGGCCAATTTCCATACCAGAAAGGAGGAGAAAGTAACACGCAGGCTACTCTTCGGAGCATTGACAAATTGTTCCATGACAGTGGGTGTGGCTTGCCACAGGACTTACCGCAGTTTCTAAAAATGAAAGGGGATCAAGGCCTTAATCAAGGGTGGGCAAAACAGTTCTTTATATCCAAGGTGGGTTGGGAATCGCTTCAACATCTATTTAGTGAACGCAGGCTTATGATACCATTGCCAAGCACTTATTAAGGAATTGTCTGAAAATAGTGTCCATGTCGCAACTCAGACAGCCTGCCACATTCTTGACATTGACCAGTTGGCTGGTGGTCACCAGAAGAGTATGCAATTCACATCAATGAAAGTATTGAACGTACAATGTGTAATACCAGTTCTACACAACAGACTTCATAGAAAAATCAAACAAAAATCCCGAGTAACAAACCAGTGTTACTAAGTGCAATTACCATTAATATGAAATAAATAAGGTTTATTCTGATTTTCACCACGAGGAGTTTGAATTTTGTAGGACACAAATAATTTGAAATATATCCAATACCATGAGCGATCGAGCCACTGTAAACCAGGCTACCATCATGACCATAAGGAAAGTCGATAAAACATGGAACAAATCTTTAAACCAACTTAACTGCCATCTCCACCCTCTAGACACCATTGCAAGCACCTGTAGATCGACGCTAAAATCCTTGGAGCTATCAAGAGGTGATCTTTTTGGCAATGATTGTATATTTGCAAATATAGTCTTGCAAGTTAATAAGTTAAGATACAAGGATGGCAAAGGGGATCCAAAAGGTTTCAAAACCTGGCTTGCAGATAACGACCTTCCAAATAGTTTGATTCCTCGAGACAGAGGGAATAGATTGCACATTCTGTTTCATATTTGTGGAAAGCTTTTCCATACTACGACCAATTCTTGGATTTCTTTACAAGAGGCTCTGTCACCTGTGGTGGCCTTGTGTCAGCGATAAAAATAAATAAATAAATTGGAAGTACGATTGCAGCCATTGAAATGGCGAGCACATTTGCTCCTCCATAGATAATCTCGCAAAAACCTATACATCATTTCATGAAGATGAGTTTCAATAATGTCGGGCTAGAATGACAGAAAATATATGCCAAAGGCACCCCAAATCTGTTTTATAAATCGCATAACAAGAAAGCTCTGACTGAGGATCAACTTTTATTAAATTTAATATCCATTCTTGAAATGAACAATATCACAACCGACAAAGTGCAGAGTAATCTGCAACACCATGCATCTGACACCATATGAACAAATGTTCGCATGAGCAAAAAACTCTCGTAAAAAAAAAAAATCAGTAGTCAACAAAATGACAAGATAATATCAACAATTGAAATTCATAACAAATATCTTTATAATATTTTTTTATTTACAAAATCTGATGCGATCTCATATTTGTCAAGAAATGGTTTACAAGGAAAGAGGTTAAAATTTACTAACTGTTTATAAACTGAATGTCCAATATAATGCAAGATAAATCAAAAGAAAATATTGAACACATTCTGGAGTTGCAACAACTCAATGTTTTGCTTGAGGCTGACTTGATAAAGACTTTTGAGGATGGACGATTTGTAAATGAGATGCAAGAAACTATAATGATCTTTTTGACTGAGTGAAACGCCAGCATGTCATAAGTGGGAAAAGGTCGTTTCAACTGTCTGGGTAAACTTGCTGGGTAAAATAACCAGAGAGACTCCCCCGTCAAATGGCACACTGCACAGAATACTTAATGAAGCCAAATTTGTCGCCCAGATGCAGATATACCAGTGCTTGGAGGGGGGGGGTGATCCGTCCAACTTAACCGGAAATACCCTGCATTCGGACGCTACCACAAAATTCCACCATCATTATCAGGGCTTCCAGACAACCCTGAGAGATGTAAAAAACAAATGACAATAGGGATGGTTGGAAGTTGGTGCTGGTGACGCGGACACATACATGGAGGCTTTCAAATCTGTAATCGGTGATATTGCAGAAGCTGTTACCGGTACAAATAATGATAAAGCTCAAAGCATTGCAAATCTTGCCACCTCCCTAAAAAATAAAATAAAACGGTGATCGAGGGCCCACCTACACACAATTCAACTCGCAGGTCAAAGAGTTCCGGGAACAGCTGCTTCCCAAAGTTGTTGATCGATGGGAGTCTTTGATCACCAAGTCTCAGGAAGCAATTGCCGATATGGGCAATTATTTTTGCAAAATGCATTTATTGGTCAATCTCGCCACCGAGTCGGACAAAGTGCTCCAAATCAACGAAGCAGACATAATCGCAGCAGGCACAAAACCCCCTTTGCATTTGGGTCAGAGAGTGGCGCTGCAAGACTCATCCGCACAGCTGCAAAGGCATTGACCGAGCATGGCTGTGACATGTCCGGAGTTTCATCTCATTGGCTGAGATACGTAGAAGAGTTATCAATTAACAATAATCTTGTGTCATACAGAGCCAACCCCTTTAACATTCTTTTTTATGATGCAGCTGCCACATATTTTCATAGGCACCACATTTTTGACATACAGCCTCTTCTGAAAGTTTGGTGATGATATCTTAAAAAAATGTAAGAACTCTATGCAGATACGAGTTTTTCTTTGAAAATTGGGTCGTTGACCTACATACAGTTTCCATGGCAACAGGGTACAAAAATCTCACACAACAACAAGTCAGTAATTCATTTTTTTAAACCCAAATTAACATTAGTCTGAAAATTTGGTGTGCAAATCCTAATAAATGTTGAAATGGTGTTGAAACCTGGCGCCAACGGATCGTCTCCGGCATTCGGAATGGGCTGTGCAACTTTCTGCGTCATCTTGTTTTCAGTGTGTGTTGGTACCCTTCTTCTTCCGTACGCCAAGGATATTGCAGTGTGTGGGGATGTTGAAAAGAACCCCACCCTGATACACCTCTGTTCTCGGAGAAGCTACTAACGTCACTCAAAAATGGAACTTGCACAACATCAGTCACTGACCTTGGACACAGTCTAAAGCACAAACATATCATGCAATTATTTGCGACTAAGGAAGAAAAAACCCGTCACTGATTGGCCTGGTGTCGTTTAATGGATAACAGTGCTAATTCCATCGTGGTCATTTGATAATAAGAAAGCCCAACGTCAGATCCGGGATAGCTGGATCAAGGTTAAGCAGACCTTCACAAAAATGAACATTTAAACAAAGCAAAAGCTGGCTATAAAGACGACATGAACCGATGGAAAGAAACTGATTACCGCCTACCAACTACGCAACCACCTTTTAGTGCAGGATTTATATACTTCAACAGCTTGGCCATGAGCGATGACATCGAGTTAAACCCAGGACCACCACAGATAAGATTCTCCAACATCTGACATGTGATTTGAAATCCGTACAACCACCTGACCAACTATGCAATAAGCATGCCTATCAGTTATTGCTATTAAAAGATCAGACAAGCTCAAACTGGGGAGCGTGCGTGCAGTGGCTACGGGCTTTGCTTCCAAATTTACCACCAGAAGACACTTGTAACTGACTGGAAAAATAAAAATAGGGAAAAGCTTCACAGATTTGCGTACAAAACGTCGCCGCTTTCAAAGCACCAAGTCGAAAAGTTCCACAAGCATTCGAAGATTGGGAGGAAGCACTTTATATACTACCTAGTGTATCAGGTCCACGAAATGTTCAACCGATTGATTATAAAACTGAATACGAAAAACTCACACAGGAAAACAAACATGAATGAAGAAATTGAGAGACTCAAACTGGAAGTAAGT
This sequence comes from Plazaster borealis, assembly GCA_021014325.1. Classification (NCBI taxonomy): domain Eukaryota; kingdom Metazoa; phylum Echinodermata; class Asteroidea; order Forcipulatida; family Labidiasteridae; genus Plazaster; species Plazaster borealis. Next base: position 3,951,356 of record CM037456.1, on the reverse strand, counting down.
AATCGCCAATCTCCACATAAACAAGCATGGCAAGATCGACGAGAAAAAACAAAAATCTGACGACATTAAAACACACTTGTCACATATAAAGCCCTGTTCGCATTGGACTTAATTTGGGTAAACTAACCGAGCAAATGGGTAACTTACCCATTTTAAGTCCAACGCGAACAGCCCAGGAAGTTTTCCTCCCAGGTAACTTAACCGACCCGAATGGGTAGTTTAACCGACCCGCGACTGCCCGGTTAAATTGACCAGGTCAGTTTAACCAAAAAGTCCAGTGCGAACGCGATCTGGGTAAAAGCCGTCCCGGTAAAAAGCCACATCCGGTCCCCCGACCCGCCCGCCGCGTCACGTGATCGTGAGGTGACACATGATGTACAAAGGTCATCATGCTATGACAACCAAACCAAAACAGTGCGACGCTTGTTTCTACCTGTGAATTATTGTAAATTAAGTCCGTAGAAACAAATGGCAGAATTTGTAGAAATATTCAGGAATTTGGTTGGTAGTACACCACCCAATAGTTTGAGTAATCTGGAAGAAAGAAGGGGAGGAACAAGGAACAGAAGACGACTTTGTTTGCTCAGAACCGTAGTCGAAAAGCAACAAAGTAGTCAGTCGGACATGTTCATGAGTATTGCCATAATAATTACAGGATTGAGTGAGTATAATTTGTCAGTAAAATAAATAGAAGTAGAACAAACATTGCAATGATATGACTAGAGGTGTGTATGACTGCGAGCTTTTATGTCAAGTGAATCTGCTTTTGTAAGATGACAAACCTGATTAAATTTCAACGTTGATACAGTATTGCAATGCATCCATTTCGTGAAGAAAAAAAACGATGTTGGCCAATGAATGTGAAAGCCAAGGGATTACTAACAAATAACAGCAGTGTCAAAATTACCAATGCTAGAACGATAGGTTGAACCATGGAGCTGGTTTAACCATAAAACGTAGGCCATGTTGATAATGTTATTTTTTAATTTGTTTTATTTATTTCACTTTTCATTGACAAATCTGGATTTTAAAATTTTAACTTGTTCGTGGAACAAAAAAATCCATCCATTCATACAGTTTCTTTTACAATCCATCATTTTAATAACAGAAATATAAATGAAGGTTTGCGTGGGTTCACAAACTGAACTCTTTGGGGGTTAAGTCTTAACTTAACAAATAACAATTCAGGAAAACTACATTATTATGCCTTAACCTTTTTAATTTAAGTTCATGGAATAAAAATCCATCCATTTCTACAGTTTCTTTTTTCAATCAGCATTTGGACAACAAATACAAATTTTGAAGGGCAAAAATACTTTTGACCAGAAAACAAGTTCTTTTCTTTTCTTTTTACAAAAACAGTTTCTGCCATGAATTCACCAGTGTCAACCGTGATGATCAACAGGAGCACCCAGTGGTGGGAAGTAGATGCAATGATCCAGTTTACAGATCGCCAGTAGTCTGAAAACTTCCGAATGACCAGGCAAGCATTCCAGCTTCTATGTAACCAGCTTCACCCACACATAGTACGGAAAGTAACCAGAATGAGGCTACCTGTGTGTGTTGGAAAGCTAGTTGGCTTAACACTATATCGGCTTGCAACGGGGGAGTCTTTCCGCACAATTGGCAACCTTTTTGGAGTTGGGCGAACAACAGCGTTTGATGGGTTTTGGGCAGTTTGTAGAGCAATTGCAAAATACCTCAAGCCAGTGTATGTAAAACGCCCAAAGGGAGCTGAAGTTCATCGTATGCTGCAAATCTTTGAGATGAAGTTTGGCTTTCCCATGTGTGGTGGTGCAATTGACGGTACGCACATCCCAATTATTGCCCCCGACCATTACCACACAGACTATTATAACAGAAAAGGTTGGTACAGCATCCTCCTTCAAGGTCTCGTTAACCACGAGTATAAATTTATAGACTTTGATGTGGGGAATCCTGGAAAGTGCCATGATTCGTACGTCTTTGAATCATCAAAATTATACCAAAAACTGGAAAATGGCACTTTCTACCCCAACCACACCAGAGTGATCGAGGGTCAAGAAATTCCCATCGTTATTTTGGGGGATTCCGCCTATAGCCTATCAAAGTACATGATGAAGCCTCACCCTGAGGGTCTTGCAGATGGGCAACAGAAACGATTTAATGAGAGACTCAGTCGGGCAAGAATAATTGTTGAACATTCCTTTGGAAGACTGAAGGGGCGTTGGCGTAGTATCATGAAGCGCAATGACTCCCATTCACATAACATCCACATTGTGGTTACCTCCTGCATCGTACTCCACAACTTTTGTGAAACTTGGAAGATCGAGTTTAATGACCAAAATGACCGAGACGATCAACTCGAGCAGCCTGATCAACGAAACAACCCTCCAGAGCAAGATGTTGGTAGTGGAGAACAAATTCGTAGTGCACTCACCAAGTACTTTGCCAACCACCAGCACTATTAGTACAGACATTCATACTCGTATAGGCCTGACCTTTTGGGGTTGATGTAATTTTTGTAATTTTTTTTAATCATATTGCTATGCAATGCCTTGTATTACTTAAAAAACACAATGTAAAGCCTCACACATTCCTGAAGTGGCATGTAGGGTTATCCCAGCTGTGTTTGGACAGAATCCTATTGGTCCCGTTGTTCCATGCCATACTAGTCACTAAGTCTTATATGAAGAAGATTTGCAAGATCTTGTTGACAGTTGCAACGCGGACCAACCAACTGCATCCTCTTCTAACGAAGGCCAGTCAACCGTGTTTCAAGTTGGCGACAGTTTTACTTCATCCCAGCCAACGCAGATGGAAGTCACAGACAAATGTCCAGCTCCATCACACTCACAGCCAAGAAGATCAGAGGCCACAGACCAACGTTCAGCTCCATCCCAGCCAAGAAGATCAGAGGCCACTGGACGCCCCTTCTGTTCTTTTAAAACAAACACATCCAGCAACTTCACGACTTGAAAAATTCGTGTTCTCAGCTTACATGGGATGATGTTCTGTTGTGGCTTGCTCAATGTGTGAACGCACAAGTGACGGATCTCCCCTCAGGAAAATCTATCCGTAAACAATGTGAAACCATGCATGCCAAGAGACGGGAGATCTAATGAAGAGATTCCAGCATAGCCCAGAATTCTTGCACATGTGGGAGGAAACCCAGTACACATTTCCCCAGTCAAAACCACTGGGGCCAAGATCAAAAGCAACAACTTCTCGAAGCGATATGGAAGCTCTGCAAGCTGCCAAGGAAAGTCTGGCTCGTGAACTAGGGGAAAGTGTGTCACCACATAAATTAACAGCTATAGGCAGGCGGGAGAAACGACCAAAAAAAAACAATCGGGTTGCAAAATGAAACAATCAAAGATCTTGAAAAGAAATTAAACACCCAAGGGAAACTGTCGCATAAAGCCAAATCTGCAAAAAGGAAACTGAGCTACGACAAAGAATTTCTGACCAAGAAACCAACAAAATTGGACTCCAGCATAGACAGCACAGCAGAAGGTTTTGAAAAGGTCACAGTAGAGTTGGAGAGACAGGTTGAACAACAAAAAGAAGAAATATTAGACCTGAGAGAAACGAATGCAGACCTGCAACGCCAAATCAATGACGACAGGCGGTACTAACGACGACCAAAGATGGGCCGAAATGCTACAAACTCCTTTCTGCCCATGTAGCATTTGAGAAAGTTCCACAGGTGATATCTGCTGTTCTGGAACTCGTGGGGAAGAAAGCAGATAGCCTGCCAACAGGAAGAACGATTGCCAATATGAATGATGAGCGGCTTCTTTTGTCCCAACTCCAGATGGAGGAGCTCCGAAAGGAAACCAATCTGACAGTTTCAACTGATGAAACACCAAAAGGGGGGATATACACATGACCTACACTGTATCTGGGGCAGAATCGTCTTATGTTTTGGGTTTGAGAGAAATGGTTTCTAAGAGTGCAGATGACACACTCTCTACAATAAAAGTTGTATTAGATGACATTTCATGTATTTGTAGTACCGGCGATAACTCTGAAATTGGCATCCAAATTCTTCCACAAATTAAAAACACAATTAGTGACAGGGCAGCCACAGAATCCAAATTCAATGACCTGCTGAAGACATTCAGGGAAGAGTGCCTGCCAAAAGTTACACAAAATTGAGACAAGTTTACAGATGCTGCTAAGGAGAAGGTTGTCCACATGAACAATTTCTTTTGTGGACTGCATTTGCTTGTTAAATTTTCAAAGGTTTTGAAAATGTGTTCTTGGGGGGGGGGGAGGTAGGAGCTGAAGCAGTCCCTGGAGTATCTGTGTTTGGTTCAGACAGTGGGATAGTCAGGCTTGTTCGAACTACCTGCAAGGCACTCTCTAAAGAGGGTGTTTCAGGGGCTGGAGAACATACATCACTCAGAAGGGAATTATTAGCATAAATTGCATTTGTATAAACAAGTTTGTTTACATATGTTACCATGGCAACCTATTATAATTATAATCACAATTTTGAAGGAAACATGATGTGATTTTGTTTGGTTTACCTTCAAGTATCTGTTGACCAAAAAATGTTCTAGTACAAGATCGTTTGCAAGAGTTATGGGCGATTACATTTGTTTACTCTTTTGTTTACTACATGTCTTTTATCTTAAAATATAGTAAACAAACAAACAAAATTACTGCAGTTATGTGATTTTTTTCCCCCAGCACTATGACTATTACACTTGGTGCTTCTGTTTCCATGACGCAAAACATAAAATTGATGCAGGTTATTAGCATAAAGTGCATTTATAACAAACAAGTTTGTTTACGTATGTTACCATGGCAACAAAATATTGATTTTGTTGTTATGCCATTGAAATATGCTATGATTTAGGCAAACTGTCTGTCAGCTTCGTGTACATAAAAAATAAAGTCCATATGTGTTTCACTTATGGAAATATGAAGCTTTAAATTTGTTTACCTTTTTTGTTTACTTGTTTACTCCTTGCTTTAGTTAATATCCATTGTCACCTAGAATTTACCATTGAGTCCATTAAGATTTTGAACAAAGAACTCTATGGATTTCCAATTTTTGATCGAGCATAATTTTTGAACCGGTTATCCGATTTGACTCATTCTTGATTTGCTCAACTCATGTTTAAATGGACTTTTGATAAGAGTACAAAATTGATGCTTTCCAGCAAGAAGAAACTTTTCATTTCTCACCCTACATCTGGAAAGGAATGTCTTTCTTTGTATACAGATAATTGGAGTAATTTCAGTGAAGAGGCTTAAAAAAACTGACTGAAATGTACAATTTGTTCTGTGGCCTTCATTTGCTGACGTCAATGGCAGATTTCAGCAGCATTCAACAGTACGCGGGCACGCGCGAAAATGAAGACTGTCCCTCAAACCGGACATTTTCAGTCCCTAAATTCAGGGAATGTCTCCCATTTGAGAGACAACTTTTTTTCAACGTCCTGAGCGGCCTTCAGATGGCCCCTACAGCAATTGCATGAGTCAGAAATGGAATCCACGTCGAAAGACACCCTAGGTTGCCCGAGAATGTTGATTGGTTGGCCAAGTATTTCATGAATTACGCGTGAGGTGGGAATTGTCACGATGCAGCTGCAAAAAGGAAGGCAATTTTGTGCATACAGATATAGCGTTTGGCTGTTCCAGTAGTTAAACTTACTCCTTTGCGACGTAACGAATACAGAGGGAGTAAGTACATGTACATCAAAAAGTAAGGCAATTTTTTGCATACAGAACGTGTACTCAACATTTCATCAGTCTGATTGCTCAACATGTAGAGGGAACATGATAAACAATATTGCAAACACAATGACAGGCCGGGTTGCCATCAATCACGCAACAATACAGTGTCTAGAAGAATCATGGGGAAAAAGCATCAATGAACTGAACTGCCATCTTCACCCTTTGGAAACTATTGCCAGTTCCTCACGTTCTGCATTAAAGGCATGTGAATCAACCAAGGGGAACCTTCTTTGGAAGAGACTGCGTTGCGGCCAATATCGTGCTTGCCATCAACAAGTTTTGGTATAAAGATGGAAAGGGTGACCCCAATCGACACCGATTCAACCCTTATAAAACTGAGGGAAACCCACAGATGATGAGAAGTTGTTTGGCGCAAATGATGCAGAAATGTATTTTGGCCATTGTTGTTGTGCTAGAGAGACAATATAAGTGATACTTTAACATCAATTTTAACCGAGAAACTCAAGAAAGAAACAGAATCTGCCTGTCTCCACAACATTGATGCAGAAGAGGTGATGGAAATGTTTAGTGCAGCCAAAGAACATGCACCAAATGCCACACTCACTCACGCATCCGTGCACAAAAGGAGTTGGCAAATAATGTGGATGCAAACATTATGGTTAACATAGTTAACACAATGACAGACAGTTGTTCTATTTGTTTGTCAATTGCGCTGTTTGTGATACATCCGTCTGTCTGTCTGTCGGGGAACAAAATTAACTCATTCAGATGCGCAGTACATCCCCTTGAGACAATCTACAAAGAGGCTGAGAAAATGGTGAAAGAATATGAACTCAGACTGGATATAAATGGAGACGCAAAACAAAAAAATATGCCCTACACACACAGGGGATAAAGTATGACACAAGCATTGCTACGTGCATTTGACAGAGTCATGCACTGCAGCGCATCTGGCCTACCTAAGGAAATGCCCCACTACTTACAAAGTAAAGGGTTAAGTAGGGCTTATCCTAGTCGGGTCGGCAATCTATTCAACCACCTTTTTTTTTAATGCAGGCCTTCTCTTTATGTACAAAGAACACATACAAATTTAAGGTACATAGGCGAAGAGAAATGGCTCAAAACAAGACCATCAGCAGCCAAAAAGAAACAATACAGGCATTACAAAAAGAAACTGAAAAACTTTCAAACCACATTGAGGTGAAGGCAATCATCCAGTCATTGAAGGAAACTGGTCAAAATCCTGGAAGTGTATTGACCACACCGATGGACTTCTTCGGAAATCAGCTTGCAGACACCAATTCAACCCTTTTAAAGCTGAGGGAAACTCCAGCTGATGAGAAGTTGTTTGGCGCAATGATGCAGAAATGTATTTTGGCCATTTTTGTTGTGCTAGAGAGACAATATAAGCAATACTTTAACATCAATTTAACCGAGGAACTCGAGAAAGAAACAGAATCTGCCCGTCTCCACAACATTGATGCAGAAGAGGTGATGGGAATGTTTAGTGCAGCCAAAGAACATGCACCAAATGCCACACTGTGCTATCTATCCTCGCGCATCCGTGCACAAAAGAACAGGGTTGTTGACTACCTAGACGGTATGGATGAAGAAAGAAGAAACAAAGTTATTGCCGTGACCATGGGTAGAAAGCAGAGACAGGAGAGACGAAAGCAGTGAATCAAGGAAGAAATCTTCATGGGCTTGGTGACGGTACCCACATTCAGGCCTGTGAGTGGACCCTTAAAAAAAGAGCTGAAACACTACATGATGTAAGAATGATCTAAGAACGTCAAGTGAGCGCGTCACGCATTTACGCTGGTCGAATTTGGGCACCCCATTGATCCAGTAACTAGGCTTATTTCACATAATTGTAGTTGTACATTACTGTTGCCAAGCATATAAAAGGCCAAAAAGTGAAGAAAAAAAACGGGGGAAACACGGGGGAAAAAAAAAAAAACAGGGAAAAAAAAAACGGAAAAAAAAATCACCAAAAAAAGAAAAAAGCGGATTTCCGCTTTAAAGCGGAGATTTCACAGGCCTGCACATTGGAGTACTGGTCAGAAGACAGATTTTTGGGCCAGCCTTTTGCCAAACGCATCATGTCTCGGTATAGATTTATGCCAATACTTTGGAACCTGCATCTAAGTGATCCAGATGAAGATGTTGAAAACCAGCGACTCAAGACCATCAATGACCCCAATTATGACCGGCTTTTCAAAACCAAACCACTCTACATTGAAATTCGACTGGCATGCAAAGCTTTCTACGCCCCTAACATCAACATTTCCATTTATGAGCGTATGGTGGCATCCAAAGCGTGCATCGGCATTAAGCAGTACATAAAGGACAAACCCACGAAATGGGGATACAAACTGTTCGTCATCTGCGACTCGAAAACCAGGTACACGTGTGACTTTATTATATATGCCGGCAAGAGTGAGCGTGTCACCGATAATGGGCTGACATGTGATGTCGTCATGCAGCTCATGGACCCTTACTTGGGAAAGGGGTACAAGTTATTTGTGGATAACTTCTACACTAGTCCGACATTATTTCGAAACCTCTTCACCCAGAACGCCATGGCATGTGGGACAGTTCGGGAAAACCGTAGAGGCTTCCCAAGGAATGCAGCACGCGGTACCATTCGATGGATAAGGGACAGGGAGCTTCTCTTCGTGAAGTGGAAGGACACGATTCACACCGCATGTGGCAATGACACCTTCCAAAGAAAGGCCAAAAATCAAGCGACTGGAGCATTTGATGGAGTCAATGTTCCAACTGAAATCATCGTTGATGTGAATGGCACATTTATCAGTCCACTACTATAACGTTCTGCACAAGACCAGAAAGTGGTACAAGACACTATTCTACCACTTCATTGACATCGCTATCGTCAACTCATATATAATGCACAGGGAAATGAACAGTGCCCTGGGATTGCCTCTGTTGACTCAGAAGAACTTTTGAAAACAGCTCATCTGCGACCTTGTTGGTGACGACCACTGTTCATTTCCCTGAAGAAATTCGTTTCAATGAAGACCAAGGACAGCGGGCTACACTTGGGCATAGGAACTGTTATCATTGCTATCACTGGAACAACAAAGTGCAAAAAAACACGTGGAAATGTTCATGCTATGATGTTGCGTTGTGCATCATTCCCACCAGAAACTGTTTCAAAACATGGCATGAACTGTAGCAGATAACTCCCCATAGGCTAGCCTTTCCAAATTGTTCACTTTAATTTTTGTTACAGTTTTCACTTTTACCTTTCAAACCAATGACCTCTACACTGTGTGAATATGCAATGAAAATGTTTTAGTATTCAGTGCAACCCCAGTTCTCTTCCCCCAGTAATATTACAATTTTACAAAATATCAGTGATTCACATAACAGGCTGTGTGATGCTCATTGCTCATGCACGTGTTACATTACTGCAGTTTTCATGGTCGTCATTGGATTGGTTTATATGTTTGTGTACTGCATGATTGTGTTTTTATTCCTGCCATTTGAATTCCACATATATCTTCAAAAATAAAACTTTTCGCATTGTCGCCATTTTGGAGCCAAAATACAAGAATCTCCCATAGTCCTAAAAACAAAATGGGCGCTAATTTGATTACATAACATAGCTCAACAGTATAACTAGTTTTATTAGTGCGAAAAGTTTCCTTTGTGAAGATAAAACAGTTCAGGCATTGTTTATGTGACACAACTAAAGTTAACTTTTGTGAACAGTGGTGTGTTCTTGCAAAATGCTTGAAACTAAAAATGCGCGCAACATCGGGCAACAACACTCAAAGCTAACTACGGCTGTCACTTTTGTTTATGTTTTCAAGTATGATCAAAATTATATAAAAAAAACTAGCCAAAATAATTACCTTCACAATAAAACAAGACATGATGCAATTATCCCTCCTGAAAATTAGTAAATCGATGCAAACTTGTTAATTTTTGCCACTACTTGTTCATTATTGCTTATTTGTCGTAAATAAAGTGAGTTATACAGCAATGTGTTGTGTGACTTTTGGAGGACTAAATTTATGTATTTTCCTGATTTTGTTTTCTCATGTAGAAAGCTCTGGTATAGTAGATTCTAAAAATGGCATCAGAAAAGGTCCATCAGACTGAAAAAGTTATGATCTTTGCATAAAATATGAAAAATATGAAATTTGATAATCAAAAAATTATATTCAAAATGGCCGCCATTTTTTTCCAAAAGCTCCTGGGGGTCCATTTTCACCAACAAAATATAGCCCCATATGTAAGCTTTCCAATGATATATAATTAGATGTGATTTCTATACTATAAATGAGATTTTGAAATACAAACAGGCAACACATTACGAAATCCTCAAAGTTAGATAGGACTTTCAAGGTTTTTTTTTAGAGTTGCTCAACATGACTGAAGTGCAAATGGTGTCCCAATGCAATTAATTTAATGATTAAAAGGTATATAATGCACTTGAATTATTATCTTTGTTACCATGGCAATGCATCTCCGTCTAATTAGTGCTAATGAGTTATTTGATTACAAGAATGTGATTCATATGTTTTTTTTACTACCAATTGTGAAAATATTGGAATGAAATAAATGTTTATTGAAAAGTTAAACATGAATCAATTTGTTTACTACTTTGTTTACTTATTGTCAATAGCACAATTACTCTCTTTTGTGGCTATTATTTTACCATGGATGCCATAGACAATTGGAAACGGACAAAGTCATTATAGGCAAATTTTAAATTAACGTATCTTCGCAACCGCTGAACAGATTTTCTTCATTTAAATGTTGAATGACTCAAAATTAGACAAGTTATCAAAGTATGCAAGCAATAAACTGATATGCATGCAGTTTGAAAATTTCCATTTCTGTCCCTACTATAAATAACTAAATATAGGGACAGAATCCACGAACTGCGCATGCGCGCTGAGCCGAACAATTTTCCCATTTATAACTTCGTACGGTCGGCGATGATTGGACGAGCGAGGGGAAAGCCCTTTAAGAGCTATGAATCGTGGGTAATAGTACACACACCGCGTCTCAATCATCAACCGACAGAAATCGACTAAACTTTTGCCGAATTCTTCCATTTGTAAAAAGGTGAGTATATTAAATTGTATTTTGAGGGTATAAGGCATTGAAATAAATGCATTTAATTGAAAGATCGGCTCAAAAACATTTAGAGAAACATCCATAGACTTTTTGATGTAGTGACGCCGAGTGACGCTATGGGAAGTTTGATGCCAGTACACTGGCTGGGGGCAGACGGCCCGCGAGGCCGGCCGGCAGCCAGCGTGGCCGGCCGGAAAGCCCGTGAAGCCCGCGGTTTGATGGGGGTAGGATGGGTTAGCCTTAACTAGGCCTTCCATCCTCATGGGGTTTGGTTAGTTATGCTTTCTTTGGAATTCAGTTATTAAAAATAGATAGCAGGGTATTCATGATTAGTAAATAAGTTCAAAATTTAATTTTTTACTAATATTATCAAATTTTGTATGCTCCATTTTTCAATCCTGAAGTTATACTTTTGTTGTGAATTTCTTTTTTCTTGAAAAAGGCGAACCATGCCGTGCCCCTTCTGTTCAAAGTTTACCTCTGTTTTAAAAATGTTTTTAAGGGCCTACAATGTTTATTAATTTCATAGTTGAACTTAGTTTTTTTAATTATGGCACTGTTTTTTAATTTCCGCGAAGCCACGCCCAATTTTGTGTGTGTAATTAGCCCCCCCCCCCATGTTTCACTGGGTTTCTTTATATTCTACGAAGCTATACAACTGTTGTTGTTTACAACATTTGTTTCTTTCCATGTTTACGGTTTGTTTATTTCTGCGAAACCATTCAATTTTCTTTAAAACAATTTGTCTCATTCTAGTGATAAATATAATTTTTACATTTATTATTGTTCCAACATTTTGACTTTAATCAATTCCTTCCTTTATTTTATTGCAGGATTATCTTCCTTCACCCAACCATGTGAGCATCAGTAGAAGTATGGAGACAGCTTATTGGTACTTTTTATATGCCATCGTCTAAAGCATCGAAACAGATCAGGTCTTATGAGGAATGGAATGATGATACACCCACATTTCTTCCGACTTTGCTGGTTGCTTGCTTTGTGCTGATCATGGCATGCAATATCCCTGCTACCCAAATATCAGCTATCCAAACGCCATCACAGTCTGGTTACCAACACTCTCAGTGCCATTCATCATCAGTGGGTCTTAATGCTTTTCAACTCTACTTCACTGTGTATCGTACATTGCCGATAGATGTATTGATGCAGTGTGGTGATATTGAAAGCAACCCTGGACCTGCACTGTTTTCTGAAAGCCAGTTGAAGGATCTGCTAGCAGGACGACTCAATGAAAAACCTGATGTACTACTCAACAAACATGTGCAGCAAGTCAAACAACTCAAAAAGGAAACATCGTCAACTTGGTCTCAAGTTCAGGAGTGGTTAGCACAGCCGATGGAAGTTGTCGACAAACCTAGCAATGCAGCATTGACAGTGGACAAAACTGGCTAAGATGAGACAAGATATGGTTCGTAACAGCCATCGCGACAAGTCATTGCTTGAAAATTGGAACAATGAACAATATAACTTACCAACTCATAAAAAGCCAACTGGACCAAGAGCATCGACTTCTGATACAACATCCAAATTTTTATACGACCAACTTCAACTGGAAAATTAATCTTTTAAAGGAAGAGGTTGCCACACTAAAATGCAGGCCGTCTCCCCATAAGCCAAGTGTGGACAAGCGTAGAGAGCGGGATCATGTCAAATCTCTTGTGAAGGAAAAGCAGAAGGTTAAGGATCTAAACAAACTTGTGGACAAAAGAGATGCTCAACTGGAGAAGGCTAAAATGAGCAAAAGGTCGCTGGAGGGTGACTTTAAAGAGTTGAGTTACAAGTGTCAGCGATTGGAGCATGATTTAGAGCAGTCGAACACAGAAGATCTTGAGCTGAAGATTAAGGAACAGAAAGAACGCATTCTTGAGTTGCAAGAGGCAAATGCCAAGATAAGAGATGAACTGGAGGTGTCAAAGTCGAAGCACAAACAGACCATGGTAGAACTAATGGTATTGAAAAATGGCCACTGGACACACACAGATCAACCAGGCTGTGTGTGTATGAACTGCTGTCGCTACACATTGAAAATGTTGGTCCTGCCATAAAATCGGTGTTAGACATAATTGGATTGACAGCAGAAAAGGTGCCATGTGGTAGAACTGTAGCACACATGCATGAGGAGCGCCTCATTTTGGCTCAGGCACAACTTAAGCGTGTAGGGACCAGCCAAAATTTGACCTTGGCCACTGATGAAACCCCCGAAAAGGGGGACATATACATGACGTACACTGTAACAGACGAAAATGATGATTCGTACGTTTTGGGTTTAAGGGAAATGGTTTCCAAGTCAGCAGACGACACACTAACCACATTCAAAGATATTCTAAATGACATTACAAAAGTTTGTAATGAACTCACACCAGCAAACAAGAATGAGGAAACTGGCATGAAAATCCTGTGTCAGATCAAAAATACAATAAGCGACAGAGCAGCCACTGAAACAAAATTCAACAACATTCTTTAAGATTTTAGGTACGAATGCCTCCCTAAATATAAAGATGGGGAAGATACACACTGTACACGTTCGATGTACATGTACAGTGTACAGTAACAAGTACGTTGTTGTATGTACATGTACATGTACTGTATGTACATGTACAGCTGGAGCACCAAGACAATAATACAACAAGCACACTAGTGCAGTGAGTCCGCAAGCCGGAATGGCCGGTTAGCGGGCTACAGCCGAAGCTCCACCCAGTCTGTTTTTCCCAGGTTTACGCTGATTGGTCAAGATGTTTGCTAAGTGCATGGTTTAAATCATCATCCATAATTAGTAGTCTGGTATTCATCTGGTCTACGCTTGGCATTTCTCTCAGTCTCTGGTAAGTTTTTGTCTTTTTTTTCTTCTAAATATTTGTTCAATGATGTTTTGAGTATTATGAATGAATTCATTAATTACACATTCAAGATCAAATCCGTGTTCTTGGAATGTGGGTCATGATTTTTGAAAGTGGTAAAAATTGGGCAAATCTGGTCACAAGTCTCAAAAAAATGTCACATTTCACATTTCGCACCATATTGCCATAATTCAACTCGTAACCCTCCGGTCTTCCGACCGTCGGGAGGAGGGTTATGGTTATCGCAACTATTACCACTGTGATAGTGATACCTTTTACAATATCATTTAACAACTATGAATTTGTTTGCCACATAGCTACAGCCAAGAAAAATATGTCGGAGAAAAGGAAATTGTGAGGGGCACGGTGTGTACCCTGACTGCTTAATCTGATGAGAAGGATATCCATCTCCCTAACAAAAGTCAACACACATTGTTTTTTGGGGTTTTTTACGATCTAAATTTGTTATTTGTTTTTATTGTACCGTGAACTCACCGCTCATTCATACAGTCCCTTTCCTCTTTCATGTATTTGCCTCACGTTGATCTGGATAATGATTTCACCGAGTGAATATAAGTGCTAGTTACTCTAGTCTCACTGTCCACCGTAGTGTGTTACTTAGTGACATGAGTGTCTGTAGTAGTAGTCCGCCATTTTGAGTACCTGCTGTGCACTGTTCATAAGTAGCCCCTAGAGGGCAGTAGACAAATTGGACTGAAAATGAAAATGCAACACACAATAATCAAAAGAACAACAGAGGGCGCTAGACTCCCACTCCGAGCAGGTTTTCTGTTCAGTTCTAATAATTAGCATGTTGACCAATTTCACTTTTTCCTCCTATTTAAAGTAAAATGCTCAGATTGAAATACAGTATGGATCTGTTAACTGAGAGTATTTACCTTAAATATTCGCGGCTACTCTACGGCCATGTAAATTAAATAAGCATGTTTATGAACAAAAAAGGAGGATTTATTTTTAATTTAGGTTGCCTGTACTAAAAGTAATTTTGTTCCAAGTACAAGAAACAAGGCTTTGTGTTATTACTAAAGTTTTGAATTTTGAGAGAGGTTTTTCCCCCCTTTTCCTCACTATTGGGTGTCACCGTTTCTTTCAATTGATAAATGTTCGTAGCAGGCCTTATTATTTGTTAACTAATTAAGTGTGATTTCATTGTATATAAAACTGAATATTTATTATTACGTAATAACTTTCCTCAATGGTTGTCCATTTGATGATTGGTGTTGGAGTATACTTTGTTTTGAGGAAGTGAGTGTCAGGATTAACTTAAAACCTAAATGAAAAATTTCACTAGGGGTGACATCTGTCATATAGTTTTTGAAGACGAGGCCTAAACAGTATATGTAAGACAAAACAGCGAGGCAGAAGGTGTTTTAAAAATAAGTTTTTTGTTTGTTTGTTTGTTTGTTTGTTTACTTTTTGCTGTTGTTGTTGTTGTTGCTTTGGGTTTGTTTGTTTGTTTGGGTTTTTTTGAGGGGGGGGCTTATTAATTAATGTGTCAAACTACTCATTCGTGACTATTGCCTCTTTGCCGCCCCCTCCTCCCAATAACACCACTGCAATTAGTATAATCCAAATTGCATAGCATTTAGTACAATTATATAAATTCCGGTTACTGCATAAGTGATAACCTCCATGTAAAGAAAATTAACAAACAATTTTATGTGCAATATTTTTGCAGGAGTCCCACAATAAATCCAGATAGACAGAGGAACTAAAAGTGTCCTTATTGAAGATGTTCAAGTAGCATTCTGTTCCGAGTACAACAATGAAATTGACCACTGTGTTATTAAGAGTACCTCCCCACATAACCAGGTAGGCCTAACAAAATGTCCACTCTAGCAGGTACTCTCAAGATACACTATCCCATCAATCTCAAACGAGGTAGCTACATTTCTCGAAACCCTGAAGAGAAAAAAGGAGGTCCAGATTCTCTTCTGATGGCAAAACAAGAAAACAAAAGCCCAAAGAAATAAACTAACATACTATTTTGAACCCAGCAAACATAAGCACTCCTACAAACAAACAAACAACCTCTGCATTTCATCAATACGCCCTTTTTACAAGCGTAAACAATTTGTAGTTATTAGGTATATTTGCCACGGCAAGTGAAGAGGTGAAGGGTGTAGAGGACGAGGGCCAAGAAGTTATCTCGGAGCTCTCTATCTTCATCAATTCCAGAGCAAACTCAACTGTTGAACCAGGGGCTGGAAGGAACCAGTTCAACTGGGGGAAAGAGCACCAAGCACTACACAACCAGCCCTTGACCCCAAAAAATGTCAAGTCTCCTTCGGTTCGGAGAGAAATTTTAAGATCACAGGCCAAGTTGGAGAGCCAGGTGTAGAAGAATCGGGGCAGCTATCATCTTCTGAGTATGATGACGTCATAACTCACAATGGAGACGTTCAGGTACATACATTTAGTAGCAGCTTAGTGGTTCCTGAGCTCAATTTCACAAAGAGATTAGATTGATCTTAAGATTTATGTTGATCTTATTTGCAACGTGCAATGGGTTTTCGACCTTTTATTTACTTATCAAAATTGAAAACAAGAAAACTGTTTTTCTAGGAGCATTCTCACAAGTGGCACCCGGCTCAGATTGTTAAGATCAAACAAACTGAGAGAGAAGGTTCACTAACTCAGCTTAGCTAATCACAGTGGTGCTATCAAGAGTGTTGCATATGACGCAAGGAGCAAACGGCACCATATCAGTAACACCGTCCAGGCATGATATTTGGTCCTTGGAAAAAAAAATAGTCCATTATTTTACCGAGTACAAGGGCTGACCTAGCTACATGTACACTTGAGTTTAGGCTTTTTTAATAGACATTCAGGCTATTTAATCACAATTTTTCTGATTTTTCCCAAGAGCAAAAAAAAACGGAAATGAGAATCAGGAAGATCATCATGCCTGACCATCACTAACAAAAAGCAACGATGACAATAAGTTATTGAAAAGGAGTTATTATTTTAAATGTTCATCACCGAAGCCAGTTTAAATGTAATTTGGTGCGAAAATAATGATGGGAACATGCCTGTTGCTACAAAAGAACAAACCTACCTTGTCGTGTGTTGAGTTATTTTTGTGTTGTTTATTCATGTATAACTTTACCTGCATTTTTTTACAAATCTTTCTCAATAGGTTAGTGTGAACTCTCTTGCTTCCACAAGCTCTGTCGGCTTGGAGGATTAATGTTACCTTAAGTGTTTTATACCATTGGAAAGCTCTTGATCAGCAGAATTCAGAAATACCAAAAGCTAATTTTTTTCAAATTCTAACTTTAAGCTCATTGTGTGGCAACAGGTCACATTTGATATCTGATATAAAAAAGTCGCATCCCCATATGGTGATCCCCTGGCTGCCGCTTCCCAGGTTGTATCGTATAATTGGGTTTGATCCTTGGCTACTAGGCAGTTTGCGGTTGAATAGCTTCTGACTGGCACCCCCCAAACAAGGATATTGACAAAATAGGGAGACCGCCAGCATAGGGCTAGATGCTCAGTTGGTAGAGCGCCGGCACGTTAATCCGGAGGTTGTTGGTCCAAATCCCGCTCTGGTACATTTTTCCTTGTTCAACCCAAAATCAGGTTTAAAAAAAGATGGATAAATTTCAGCTATAAAACGCCCGGACGCCTTCTTCAAGAAGACCGCCATGCTGGTGCTCGATTCGATGACAGCACACAAGGACGAGCACATCCGGAAACTGTTCAAGGCGGATCACGACACCATCCTTGGTGTAATTCCTGGCGGGCTCACCAAGAAACTGCAGCCATTGGACATAACCGTCAATCGAGTCTTCAAACTTCACATCCGTCAGGCGTGGGAGGATTGGATGGCGGAAGGTCTCCACACATACACGGCGACAGGGAGAATGAGACGAGCTACTCATGCTGAGGTATGCGGATGGGCAATTTCTGCGTGGAAGGCGGTCAAGCCCTCCACAATCGTCAATGGCTTTATCAAGGCACAAATCATCAAGGGAGCTGATCGAGAACAAGAAGAAGAGTACGACGCTGGTGACGTGGAGGGTCTTCGTGAGGAGCTGGCCGCTCTGTTTTGCAGCGACAGTGAAGACAGCGACTTCGAGGGCTTCGACTTGTAAGAGAACGCGAAGAAAGTCAAGAACAGTCAAGAAAATTAACAAAACCAACAGCTCTTTTCAGAGCTACCACTGCTTCCAAAAAGAGATATAAATATGCAAAGTGAAATAATAAAATATTAATATTATTTAAAAAGTGCCCCTGAATGAATAATAAAATCCCTTTATTTAAAACCCCACAAGATTTAAAAATTAAAAGAACCCTTTATTTAAAATCAATATAAACAGTATGCCAGACACCCTACCATGCCCAAATATTCTGAAAAATTTACAAAAAGATCCCTTTATTTAAGTCCCTTTTCGACCAATTTCATGATATTAAATTCTCTGTCCCTGTGTGATCATTACGAACAAAACCATCATGAATAATAAAATCCCTTTATTTAAAACCCCAAAAGATTTAATAATAAAATCAATATAAACAGTATGCCCTACCTCGCCCAAATATTCTGAGACCAGTGATAAAAAGAAACACTGCCCTTCAGAGTTTACCAAGTGCCGCTGCTGTTCAAGGTGACTGGACTCAACAATGAGGGCGGTTGAAAAACGTTTTGCTTGATCCCCGATTTGACGTCAGCATACAGAGATCCCTGGGATAAATATACAGGGGACCAGTCTAGTCTAACTCGAGTTTCGCTGATTATCAGAAGGAGCTGACGGGGGGACTGAACTCTATCAATAGGGCAACCCACCCACTGCTTCTGTGCTGCTTATCACGGAATACAAATGAGCTGGGATTTTCAACATTGTTCTCATCACACAGGCATGTTTTGCAGGGTTTTTTATCGTTTAAGAACATTGTTTTTTTTAAGAATATTTTACAAACGATCTTTCTTTAAAAAAAGTGTACGCTGGTTTTTTGGCTTCAATATTTATACGTCGGCATATAAGCCGCCCGGCGCATAAACCGCAGGGGTTAAAAAAAAGTCAAAATCAACGTATAAACCGCGGTTTATATTCCGAAAATTACCGTATATCCACAGTAGAAGTCGTATGGTGGTGGAGAATGCGTTTGGTCGACTGAAAAACAGATGGAGATGCCTTCTGAAGAAGAATGAGAGCGACACTTCAAATATCCCTCATATAGTTGGGGCTTGTGTGGCTCTCCACAACTTCTGTGAAACATGGAGAGAAAGCTATTGCCAAGAGTGGGAAGACGAGGAGGAGGAGTTCGTCCAGCCAGCTACCGAGTATGGACCTGGCAATGCTCAATCCAGTCAGATTCGAGAAGCTATTTGTAAACTTCTCAGTAAATAAAGCCATTACCTAGCTATTGATAATAGTGCTGGGACTATAACCGATTAATTGTAACATTCACATTCTATCAATTAAGGGGTAGGATGTCTTTTGAGGGGGAAATGGCGTCTTTTGTGTGAAATTGTTCCTGACCGAAATGATTTAGCGCTGCCTTTGATAATAATTGTTTTCTACCTTATATTCAAATGGGATTATGCTAAAAACGGAAGTGTTTTTTTTTTAATTGGGTTTCAGTTAAGCAGATGATGGAATTTTGATCACTACTTAACAATTGAGTATGGTTTGTCATTTAAAAAAAAACACTGTACAGTTGACTCTCGTTACAACAACACTTTTATACAAAGAGGTTCTGCTTTTTATCAAAAGGAAATGTTGACATGCCAAATGAAATTTTCTCTGTGTTCTTTTATTATGGGAACATTCCTGTTATAGAGTTAGTGTGGCCAGTCTCATCAACATGTTACCAGAGTCTACTGAACATGTCAATGCTCAAAACTACGAGCGTTACTACATAGACATGTACAACGTTTTGTTTTGCTGCCTTCAAGTTCAATGAGCTCTAGCAAACATGGGCCTCTAAATTGTTGTGGTGATATGGTTTCATAAGGTTTTGCATTTGTTTATTAAAACTGTATTATGTTTTGGTCTTTTTGAGGGGGGGGTGTTTCTTTACATTTCGGTAAATAAGTGCTTGTATAGAAAATAAATACATGAACATGTATGTAAACGATCTGGGGTTTTTTAATGGCATAAATATGCAATACCATTATAAAACATATAGAAAGACTGACAAGGTTCACATAAAAAATAAATGGATAAATCTGGTGCACCATGGGGTGCACAGTTTCAGCTATAAAACTAGCTGGTTGGATGATCCAGTCAAGTGAAAGATAATAAATATCATTTTGAAAATGTGCTCCATTTTAAAGACAGATTGTCTAAACTGTTTCTTATAGACATTGTTTGATAACTTGTATCAATGTGCTTTCTAGGTGGTGGGTCAAAGCTGCGCTGCCATCAGCTCATCAGTGTACTAGAGGCCTACAAATCTGCTCTCAAGAAAAGGGTCAAGATGCCCAGACCAACAAAATCAGCGGCCTTCCACCTCATCAAATCAACCCTCTGTTTCAGAGAGAATAATGAACAATTTTAAGGTTGGTTGATTTATCTTAACTCAATAGACATGCAAGTCCCAACTGATTGGAATACAATCCCATAACAATTGGTTCAGAAAAAGAGGCATCAAAGAGACTTGTGTGAGCACAAATTCAATGAACACGGTGCCACACATACTGCCTTGGTGAAAAGAAATTCAGATCTTCAGATAGTTTATGTGGTTTTGCCTCCCGTGGCAAGTGAAGAGGTGGAGGGTGTAGAGGATGAGGGCCAAGAAGTTCTCTCGGAGCTCTCTATCTTCATCAAGGAAACCCTGAAGGGAACTGCCGGAGCAAACACAACTGTTGAACCAGGGGCTGTAGGAACCAGTTCAACTGGAGGGGAAAGAGCACCAAGCGCTGCACAACCAGCCCTTGACCCCAAAAAATTTCAAGTCTCCTTTGAAAAAGCCAGAGGCATACATCATTGTTTGGCAGGAATTTCACGCATTTCATCCTTTGTGTGACAAAATGGAATGAATTACTCTCTTTATATTTATTTATTTATTTATTAATTGATAACCAACAGCGGTTAACCGCCACTAACAGGTATCATCAAACAAGAAATAAGAAAGTACTAAAAACATTCAATGAAATAAATATATAACTATTTAAGAAAACCATAAAAAGTAAAAATATATAACGATGCAAAAATTATTTAGAATTAACATAAATAAAAATGTATAATAAAATAAACATGTAATTAATTCAACAATATGCAAATTAACCTTTAAAATATCCTAAGCCAATGAAGGCCAATACACTCGTTATTACGTACCAATTCCTTCTTCAATTCATAATTTATTTCATAATGAAGGATCGAAATCAAGAAGATTGTCCATCACCATCACAAGAAACCTCCAAAGCCAATACAATAACAAAAGAAGAGGAACAGATTTTACGCTATACCATTTGCCTTGCACAAAAAATTAAAAGACCAATTAAATGAAACAGCCCAAACTTACTGCAAGTTTCTTAAATCATGGAAAGCTTGTTGTTCAAATACAGCTAAATCATTTCTGGTCATTCATCATTGCCCACCACCAATGGAGGACCACAGACCAGCTGGAGAGCCCCCTGTTCGTGCAATTGATGCACGATATGCGGACAAATTTTCCAAGGTACATGTTGAGTAGGACTGTACTCTACTCTACTCAACTGGTACTCCTCAACGATTATTGTGTTACCAGTGCTTAGTCTGTTCCCCATACAGATATTGCGGAATGACATGTGTAGGTGGACGTCGTAGGTGGCTTGTTACCACACACACTTGTAAAGACTGTATATTGTATAGTACAGTAGCAATACAGCAATACAGTAGACCAAGACACGCGCTACAAATGAAACACGTCCACACAAATAAGTTGTCGACAGGAGATGAACATGCCGCCAAAAATCTTCTTGTGAATATGCCACCAAAG
Organism: Plazaster borealis; assembly: GCA_021014325.1. Taxonomy (NCBI): domain Eukaryota; kingdom Metazoa; phylum Echinodermata; class Asteroidea; order Forcipulatida; family Labidiasteridae; genus Plazaster; species Plazaster borealis. The sequence goes on along the minus strand of CM037456.1, from coordinate 3,929,745 downwards.
AGCAAGAAAGCGAAAGTGGACTTCTTCAAACTTGTGCATACTTTTAAGGAGCGTGACGATATACATACTACGTACTCATCTGCTTGGAGTAAGGCTTATTCCTCCGACTTTGTACAGTCCCCAATTTTAAACAAAAACGAGAAGTTTGGACTACTTGTCAGCAAGTTTGGACTTCAACCTGTTATACAGGTGATAAGCGCGATAGGGGATTTAGATCCACGCGACGTATCTCCCGAGTTTGTTAGTGAAAGTCTTGGACTTTCAGTCACCCTGTGTGAGTTAGTTTTAAAGCTCCATTCCCCAAGTAGCTCTACGAACCAATGTGTAAAGTTCCAGAATGCTTCAATCTTTAGTTTGTGGGTCCAGGGAACATCAATTCATCTGTTCAGACCATTAGAACAAGAATTGTGCGACCGGACACCAACTGAGTCTCCGAGTGTGTGTCCCTACATCTCTACAAGGAGTTTTGCCAAGTGAGAAACAGGCCAAAGGACATCAAGGTCAAGATACTTCCGATTCCCCAAAGTATTGTCCACACCTACTCACACATTAAACAGCTGCTTGAGGATAGCATACATAGGTATCCAAGAGCACACAAACTTGGTGCTCGTCACCATCAGCAACACAACAGTTTCCACGTGGTGAGATAACTTTGTTGTAATTAGGGAACCTTTATAGTATGTGATTGTGAACTGGGCCCAATTTCATAACACTTGTGAGCACAAAATCTCAAGTCCCAGTTAAAATCACATCTTTTCAGACAATGTTACAGCGCTTTGTAACGCCTGTGGAATGCGCTATACAAATGTTATTATTATTATTATTATTATTATTATTATTATTATTATTATTATTATTATTATTATTATTATTATTATTATTATTATTATTATTATTATTATTATTATTATTATTATTAAAATTAATGGCATTAAAATCTTACTTTGTAAGAAGTACAGCAGCTTTGGATAGTATAATGCATTTTGAGAAACTGTTCACTTCGAAGTACTGCGGTTATGGAAAAAGATATCACTTTTTATCCCCAGAAATTTGAATCAGAGAAGCTTTACTGCAGTAACGTTTCTCAGATTGTGTATTCCAATTGCCAACTATTCTTCCTGCGTGGTCATAACCGCTCCAGATTTTCAACAATATCTCAAAAACGCTACCACCTTTTGAAATGAAATTTTCACAGGTTAGTTTAATGGTATATATCTACAACTATATTGAAAAAAACAGTGGGTTCCACTAACCAAACGTGTACAATCCCTTTAACATTAATAATAATAATTACAATTTATATTGCGCCCCTTACATAAAAATGATCAAAGGCGCATAACGCATAATAAAATGCACAGAATGGAAGAAAAAGATAAAGAAACAAGACTGGTCACCAGGCCAGTGCCCAAACCACAGTATGGGGATACGTCTGTCCCGCCAACAGAGAACTAAAAAATACTTCTTACAATAGGCCTATCCCTGCTGGCATCGGTAATGTTTTGATCTTTTCAGGAGACAGACGCCTCTAACCCTACCTATGTAAAAAATCTAAACTAACTGGCAAGGCAACCATAGAAGAAAGACAAACAAAAGAACAATTAAAAACACTCAAATGCGGTATTAAAAACATGGCCATTTGCACTTGGAACAAACTCAAAAAATTTGCGAGCATCCTTACATCTTACGCCGATGTATTGTAACCAAAATAAGTTTTGGTGATTTGAATTTTTATTGGTGGGTTTGTTTTGCTAGAGTTGGCTGCCCATAGCTGACTAACATGTGGACGTTATGTCAGACCTTTTTTGATTGCAACATTGGTTAATATGCAAGAATGTAATATGCCACACCCCAGAGAGAGGGGGGGGGGTCATGCTTTGTTAAATCCTTTTTGTTGTAAGCTACTTTCACTCCACAGCTGATCCTTTTGGGGTTTTTTTCTTTACACATTGTGTCTATCTGGGTCCAAGACTAAAGTTTTAAAAAGCCTTTTTTACATCCCATGCTTTTGTGACTTAAATTAGTGCTTTTGAATCCACTCTAATTTCGGTAGAAAATCTTTGTGCTCAATTTTTACATTGAGGACTTGTGACTGGGGCACCAGAGGGTGAGCATCATATCTGAATTCTGAGTCTGTATTTTTTATGGCTGGGTTTTCATGTGGTGACATGATTGCCTCTACTTGATACATGATGTATGTAGCCACGTCTTGGTTCTGTATGTAAGTTTGTATTTGTATTCCTTATACCCCGGGTCCGTTTCAGCCATTCCATTTCATCTTTTTAAGTGCTTTCATACCTATACTTATATTTTCTAGTGCTATATGAGGTCCCTTGGTTTTGACAGTGTTTTTCTGTGGACATGCGGCAGGGTAACATTTTGGGGGTTTAATTTGAGAATTTGGGTTGTTTGTTACGGGCTTCATAGCCCTCCAAATTCGTCAGCCTATCCTGCCTAGTTAAAGGCACTTAACACGTTTGGAAATTGTCAAAGACCAGCGTTCTCACTTGGTGTATCCCAACATATATGCATAAAATAACAAGCCTGTGAAAATTTGGGCTCAACTGGTCATCGAAGTTGCAAGAAAATGATGAAAGAAAAAACACCCTTGTTGTACAAATTTGTGTGCTTTCAGATAGGAATAAAAACTTCTCGCAAGTTTTTTAATTTTATTTAGTGAGAAATTACCTCTTTCTCAAAAACTACATTACTTCAGAGGGAGTCGTTTCCTACAATGTTTTATACTATCAACAGCTCTCCGTTGCTTGTTACCAAGTAAGTTTTTATGCTAATATTTGTTTTGAGTCATTACCAAAAGTGTACGATACCTTTAACCCAAATTATTGTTTAAAACATTACCTGCATGTGCAGGAGACACATTGGGCTGACCTTAAAGGCTCCTTTAGACGATTTATTCTAGAAGTGAATTTACAGAATTCATTATTTTGAATCTATATGTTTATTCTGGTGAATTAAGTGTAAAGGTTCGATGGTTTGGTCAAATTTGCGGCATTCATTGATTTGAGTCCGTACTGTACTGCCCCCTTTTTTTTATGTGAAATAAGATTTGGAAGTGATTTTTGTTGGTAGAATAAAAAGTCGCTAGGAAATTTCAGTGACAACAACTGGAAACAGTTGATTTGTTTGGGAGTCCAAAAATTATTGGCTTGTTCATTTTTCTTTTGGTAAATTATCTGGCCATTTTTTTGGACTACTTGGAGTGAATTTTAACTGGTCCTCGGTCGCTGGCACTTGGCCAGTGGACCACTGTTAAGGGAGAACGCTGGTTTTTGCACAACTCAATCTCGAACCACAGCTCCAAGGTCTAGCTGTACACCAACTTATAAGAATGATACTTGAGTAGGACTGAAATCCCCTGTAAATGTAAAATCTTACATTTTCGTTGTCCGTTCCACTTAAAAACATGTCTGTGATATAGGTACTTGTGAAGCACAACTCAATCTCGAACCACAGCTCTAAGGCCTAGCTGTACACCTGTCACCAACTACCAACACATAAAGCTACATACATTGTACAAAGTTGATACGTGAGTAGGACTTAAACCCCCTGTAAATGTAAAATCTAACATTTTCGTTGCCCATTCAACTTAAAAAAATAGGTACTTGTAAAGCACAACTCAATCTCGAACCACAGCTCAAAGGCCTAGCTGTACACTAAATACCAACACATAAAGCTACATGTACAACATTGATACTTGAGTAGGACTTTAATCCCTGTAAATGTAAAATCTTACTATTTCGTTGTCCCGTTCCACTTGTCTGTGATATTTTAGGTAAAGCACAGCTCTAAGGCCTAGCTGTACACCAACTGTTTTAAGCAAATTCTATCAACCTTTTTTTCATAGTCCTCGGTCTCTCTACATTGTTTGTGAGGGGGTTTATGTACGACTCAATCTCGAACCACGGCTCCAAGACCTAGCTGTACACCTACTCCTAACACATAAAGCTACATCAGGGCTGGAATTTTACAATGGACTGCAGGCCCGAAGCCAGTTATTTTAGCTTTGGGCCAATAAACTCATGACTGAACTAGGTCTTGTGTTTTTTCAGTTCAATAACAATACCTGATTCTCACTGTGTAATATCTTGAACAGAAACGAATTATGATCAAATGTTGACTTTGAGTCGAATACTTTTCAATTCTATTGAGTAAAAAAAAATGTAATACTCATACAGACAAATGAGATAAATCTTCTCTTACAATATGTCATAGTGCTTGCACAAAAAAAACAACAGTTAAATGCATGTTAAACTGTGTCAGGAAATGTTTTCTCATTTTGATTCTGGTCATTGTAAAAATATTTCTGGTCAAGTAAACATTTTGAGATACAAGTCCAGTGGTCCTGTGGATTCCCCACCCCCCCACCAACAAAAAAAAACAAAAAATATTTTAAAATATTTAAAATTCAAGCCCTGTAGATGAAAGGTTGATGAATGTCACTGGGTAGGACTTTAATCCCCCTTTAATGTACAGGTAATCTTACATTTTCATTGTCACGTTCCACTAAAAATCTCGTCTGTGATAGAGGTAAAGGTAAAAGCACAACTCAATCTTGGACCACGGCTCCAAGACCTAGCGGTGCACCCACCCCCAACACATATTAAAGGGTCTGTATCAATTGGTAATGACTCTGAAAATTAATTGTAATAAAAACTTACTTGGTAAGAAGTACAGCAGCTTCTGATAGTATAATGCATTTTGTGAAACATTTCACTTTGAAGTAATGTGGTTATGGAAAAAGATGTCAATTTTTATCCAAACAAATTTGAATCTGAGAAGCATTTCTGTCAGAAACGTTTCTCAGATTATGTATTCCAATTGCAGATTTATTCTTCCTGCGGGGACATTTATAACCGCTCCAGATTTTTGGCAATATCTTAAAAATGCTACCACCTTTTAAAAAGAAATTTTCACAGGTTAGTTTTATGGTATATATCTACAACTATATAGGATTGAAAAAACAGTGTACATGTACCGGTAATACCCCATAGCCTACAAGTACAGGGGCCGATTTCACAAAAGAGATAAGACTAGTCTTATCTGAAGTTAGGACCAGTAACTGGTCTCAACTTAAGACTAGTCCTATCTCTTACTCTTAGCATTGCCTAGGACTAGTCCTAAGTTAGGAAGAGTTTTGTGAAATCGACCCCAGGTAACCTTACATTTTCTTGAGGTAAAGCACAACTCAATCTCGGATCATAGCCCAAGACCTAGCTGAGCAAACATCTTCTTCATCTACTTTGAAACGTCAGGGCCCAATTTCATAAAGCTGTTAAGCAGAAAATACTGCTTAGCAAATTTGTTTGCTAAGCAAAAAATAAAATAGAAACCAGTGGCAACAATGTAATCTCTATGACATTTTGGCTGGTTACCTGTTTCTTCTAAGCAAGTATTGTCCGTGCTTAGCAAGTTTTTGTGATTACAGGCTTTATGAATTGGACCCAGACTATTTAGTATTTTTTGCATTTATACCATAGGTCCTTTTGGTTGCTAATCAGTTGGCAACAGCTAATTGAATTTTCTCAATAACAAATTACGTCACACTTACTGCAGGGTTAAATATTTCCAAGTGCGACTGCACTGGTTCAAGTTTGCATCCCCATCTTGTGATGAGACACTTTTTTGTGAACTACTAAGTATTGTTCAGGTTCTTTTCAACCTTTATTTAAAATTTCTCAACCTTTCAATAAGTTGATTGTTAGGGGTTTTAATGCACGACTCAATCTGGAACCATAGTTCCAAGACCTAGCTGTGCTGCCACTCCCAATACATAAAGCTCAAAGGTTAAAGGGATTGTACACGTTTGGTAATTGGAACCCACTGTTTGTTTCAATCCTATATAGTTGTCAATATATATCATAAATATAACCTTTGAAAATTTCATTTCAAAAGGTGGTAGCGTTTTTGAGATATTGTCGTAAATCTGGAGCGGTTATGTCCACGCAGGAAGAATAATCATTGGAACACACTATCTGAAAACATTTCTGACAGAGAAACATCAGAAACGTTTCTCAGATTCAATTTTTTTTCTTTGATAAAAACTAATATCTTTTTCAATAACCACATTACTTCAAAATGAAATGTTTCTCAAAATGCTTTATACCACCAGAAGCTGCTGTACACTTCTTACCAAGGAAGTTTTTATTAGGTGTTCGTGCAATACAAGCACGAACACCTCATTGTTTTTGTTTTTATTGCCATTAATTTTATACTTATTTTATACTTGAGTACTTACCAAACATATTTCAACCTATGTTTCTAAAAGTTCTCAACCTTTCAATAAGTTGATTTTGAGGGGTTTTAATGCACGACTCAATCTCGAACCATAGTTCCAAGACCTAGCTGTGCTGCCACTCCCAATACATAAAGCTACAAGGTTAAAATGTCACTACTCTGCCTCGTTTCTTAACTCACTTAAAGTAATTCTTACTCTATCCCTTACTCCAACCATAGAGCAAGGACAAGTCCTCTCGGTTACAACTTAAGCGATCTTTACAAGACGATTGTCAACCGACTCAATCTCAAACCATAGTTCCAAGACCTAGCTGTGCTGCCACTCCCAATACATAAAGCTACAAGGTTAAAGGGATTGTACACGTTTGGTAATTCGAACCCACTGTTTGTTTCAATCCTATATAGTTGTAGATATATACTATCCTGTGAAAATTTCATTTCAAAAGGTGGTAGCATTCTTTGAGAAATTGCCATAAATCTGGAGCGGTTATGTCCACGCAGGAAGAATAATCTGCAATTGGAAGACACAATCTGAAAAACGCTTCTGACAGAAACATCAGAAACGCTTCTCAAATTCAATTGTTTATCTATGAGAAAAACTGATATCTTTTTCAATAACCACATTACTTCAAAATAAAATGTTTCACAAAATACTTTATACCACCAGAAGCTGCTGTACACTTCTTACCAAGGAAGTTTTTATTAAGTGTTCGTGCAGTACAAGCACGAACACCTCATTGTTTTTGTTTTTATTGCAATTAATTTTATGAGTACTTGCCAAACGTATTTCAACCTATGTTTCTAAAAGTTCTCAACCTTTCAATAAGTTGATTGTGAGGGGTTTTAATGCACGACTCAATCTGGAACCAGGGTTCCAAGACCTAGCTGTGCTGCCACTCCCAATACAAAAAGCTACAAGGTTAAAATGTCACTACTTTGCCTCGTTTCTTAACTCAGTTAAGTAATCCTTACTCTATCCCTTACTCAAACCCGATGCCCCTCTGTTACAAATTTAGTGATCTTTATAACGACGATTGTCAACCAACTCAATCTCAAACCATAGTTCCAAAACATAAAATACTGTTTGAAAGTGAGAGAAATATAACACAAACATGAAATTTGAAACTCTTTGTTTTTTATTATTTTTGTTTTCAACCCAAATTTTTTACTTATTTGTCTCTATTTAATTAAAACCAAATTAATTAAAAATTAATTAAAAACAAACAAAATCAAGCTTAAGTAATCATAGACAACAACTGGGCTTGTAAAGAAGTCACTTGGATGTCAAAAAATTAATGGGAGATGAAAATATAACAATAAGAGGAGGCGTCAGTCATGGGTGGTAACAACCTACAGTTAGCAAGTTTCTAGGAACCTATAACGGTTAAGCTGTCATTGCTTAGCCTCGTTTCTTTCATCACCTAAAGTAATCCTTACTCTATCCCTTACTCAAACCGAATGCCTCTCTGTTACAAATTTAGCGATCTTTATAACGACGATCGTCAACCGACTCAATCTCAAACCATAGTTCCAAGACCTAGCTGTGCTGCTTACATGAAGCTTAAGCTGTCATTGCTTAGCCTCGTTTCTTAAATCACCTAAAGTAATCCTTACTCTATTGTTACTCAAACCAAATGCCTCTCTGACAAAAAATTTGCAATATTTATAATGTCGTCAACCTAACAGCCATCAATACGAACGTACACAGTTGGTAAAGGGTAAATCTAAAATAATTTAACCAAAAAATTTGACACTGACTAAACCTTCTTGCACTATTCAACAGCAAACCCAACTCCAAATCCCGTCCCTCTAAGCAGAAATCAAGGCCCCACCCCGTAAAGATGAATGTCCAAGTTGACACACACATCTGTAACAAGCACAAGATTAATGTGAGTATTTATTTCACTATTATGTAACATCTTTCTCTGAAACTTATAAAATAATGCCCATGACAACGATGGTGTACAATGATGCATTCTTGTTTCATATATTACCCTAGAAAGATACAAAAGACAACTCTCTTACAAGTACATTTGATGACTGCTACTCAACAAGCTATGATCAGCTGTCCATATCCACCCACTTTACAGTTGGTAAAGGGTAAATCTAAAATAAATAAACAAATAATGTTGACACTGACTATAACTTCTTGCTCTATTTCAACAGCAAACCTATCTCCAAACCCCGTCCCTCTAAGCACAAATCAAGGCCCCCACCCCGTAAAGATGAATGTCCTTATCCCGAATGCGCAGCCAAGAACTTTGTGCGAGTTGACACGCACATCTGTCACAAGCACAAGATTAATGTGAGTATTTCTTTCACTATTATGTAACATCTTTCTCTGAAACTTATAAAAAAATGCCCATGACATTCTGTTGATTGGAAAATTGCCCCTAAATAAATATGTCCTCCATGAAATAGTATTGTCTTCTTGTCCAATAGGAAAAACTGGATCCTCTGATAAATCTGTCGCAGACTCTGTTCTGAGCCAAATTTTTTAATCCAAATGGTTTTTCCGAAACATGATGTCAACCTACCCACACTAAAGTCCAACAAATACTTAAACGGTGTTAGAGTAATGATAACTAAATTGAAAGCAGTCTATAGAAAAGACGGTCATGCTGTTTCCAAAAGTTGCGCAACAACCATTGGTTGGGCAGCAGATAGAGATTCGAAAAGAAACACAACACAGGCCAAATTTTATCAAGACGATTATTATTAAAGTGTTAGGTCTTAACTCTTAATAGACCTGTTTAATTTATTTCACTTTGTTTTAAATGAGAATTATAAACCCTCACAGTATTACAAAATTGTCCATTGTACACTTTATCAAAGTGTGTAGTATACAACCAAAAAAATAACCCAACGCTCAACTGGTGTGTCACGCTACCAACCTACGACACTATCTATGAGCTATGAACTTGGGAAAGAAGATTTCAAAGGTTTGTTAGTACATTATTGGAAACTGGAGGCCTACCCCTAGCTAAAGTATTTGTTGTATGAAAATAAAAGTCTCGTTATTAATAACGCCAGGGATCTCTACAACTGGGCTTCTGTGGACATGACAGATGTCAGCTAACGAGGTCCCACATCCATACACACAAGAAGCAGGCGTACATTTTTCTTGGTTGAAAAAGAGATACCGAAAATCCTGAGAAGCACCAAAGAAATGGCCACACTAAGTTCCACAAACAAGGAGAGTACATAGTATACAATCAACTGAAAGTCCTTATCAAATTCAAACCAGAAATCTCTCTAGCTTCAAAACAGAATGCATCTGTGGTAATGACACATGCTGTACCAACAAAGAGTATGTTACACAACGGAAAACGTACCAACTCAAGAAGAAAACAATCAAGCACAACATTGATGTATTGCAACATTGTGATAACAGAACTCAAGTTCAATACAAATCTTACGTATTTTTGCAAACATTTCGGTTTACAGAACTTACTAAATAGGGCCAACTATCTTTTAATAAATAAAATAGAATTCTCTCTACACTTATCAACCCTACATAACAAGTCTCATTGAAAGCAACGAACAGGCCACTGACATATTGACAAAATCACATCACAAACCATTTCTGGAGTTGCAGCAAAACGAGTGCAGGGTCAGCTGATGTATTCAAGGTATAGCATTACAATAAACTGTTATGTTCTTTGTCGCTGCCTAAATCCACAGTGAGAAGCGCGGCATTCCCGCCATGACTTCTACTCCGAGCTCATCATGGAACTAGTCGCACCTCAAATTGAGAAGCGGAGGGCAAATCCCAGAGGACTGCACACCATAACCACAGATTCAATGAGCATCCTCGGTTTCAAAGTCGACAGGAAAAAGCAGATAGAAGCTCACCAACGCAAGCAACGGGGACCATTTCACCAGAGCACATGTTATCAGTGCCCAACTGGAAGCCAAGGAGGAAAGCGCACATCGATGAAATGCTCCACTTGCAGGAATTTTGTCTGTAAGGCGCATTCAGTAGTACATAAAATGATCTTGTGCAACCCCTGCGGTGATGGGGAATGAACTGTCTGAACTGTTTTTTTGTTTTTTCGGAACTCTTGAACCATTTTTCCCAGCGTTTTCCATATCTTTCCACACAGTTCACAACACTTAGTTTTTGGTTTTTGTATTCGTGTTTTCATTTGTAAATTTCATTTTCAATTTTTTTCTGCTACACTTTGCACATTTTTTTTTAGATCTGTTATTATTATTTATTTGCTTTCATTAGTATATTCATTTGTTATTATCAATTGTTTTCATTTACTTGTTTTCTTTTTGATCGATTATTCTTTTCGAAAACGACATGAAAGATGTTCTCCACGTAAAAGTTATGGATAAGCGCGAGGCAGTAATGGCGAGTGGCCGAATGGAACCAAAGGCTCTCATGAAGTACTTGGATCGGCTAAAGGATGATAACATGAAGGTAGCTGAGCTTACAAGATGCTCATACTATTGTCACAAGTTGCTATTCACCATGGCTTCGTCAAGAGTGAGCGCGAATGATGCTTTGCTTGGTGTTTTCAATGAGAACTCTGACGTTAGCGATTTATCTTCAGAAGAAGAGGAAGAGGCCAGTGAGGATAAGGAAAGTGACAACGATGAGCCATCCCACTAGCAGTGCACAACTATCAACTTCGGCTGAAGGTGGCTGAGCTTGTAGCGGATGCTCATACTGTTGTCACAAGTGAAAATGAGTAAGTCATCAAGTTCAATTAAATTATATTACGCATTATGTTTACCAACATATCTCAAGAAGTCCAGGCATTTTATTTTATGTAGCCTGAAAACTTCAGAGGACAAAATACCCAGGATCACTGGTGATGGGACATATCTGTATTTCTATACAAGACTGTTCCTGTTCCTGTTTTAAACTTAAATATTTAAAGTTCACTAATTTACTTTGCAAATCACAATTGCATAAATAAATATGTTCAATCATACCTGTTCTATTATACGAGGTAAAACTTATTGGGGTTGGTTCTTTACAGGACAAGTGTTTTATATCAGGCTTTCTTACTGACGATGGAGGCCCTACACTGGGACGAGCTGGGGCAGGGAATCCAGGACACCCCAAACCTGAGAAACTGCCTAGACGTTGACCATTTCAGCGTCAATCTGACCGTCCATGAGGACTACCTCGACGCATTTATACAGCTGCTGGGTAATACGGTTCAATTATCCACATCAAAGCCGAGGAGGCACTACCGCCGTAACTTCTCACGGGACTTCCGACCACTGATACTTTCGTACTACCAGTGTGTCATTGAGACGGCAAACCGGGACAACCTCAAAGGTGAGATATGCAGGCAGCTGACAGAACTGAGGTACCCCTGCATTCCCGCCGGTGACGGGACAGAGTACCTGCTGTCAGGGAATGGCATTGGAGTGCCAACCAGGACCTTCCTTATGGCCCTGAGCGCAAGTAATGTACCTGCGGTTAGTCAACTACGGGATGAAACAGGACATTAGGACCTTAGACCAGAGAGATCAACAAGTTGCGACAATCGAAAGAAGCCTAAAATTCATGGAGTTGTAGCAAAACGCGTGCTGGGTCAGCTGATGTATTCAAGGTATAGCATTAAAAAAATAACCTTTATGACAGTCATAAATCTTGACGAATAATCTTCACTCATAAAAAGTGCCATACAGGTAATAAATGAAAAATGATGTTACGGAAGGTCATGGGTCGGAATCCCTCCTCTGACTGGACAATTTTTCCTGCTGCCCTCAGAATGCATAATCGGACCTTCCGTTGAAGAATTAAGGTGAGTTTATGTTTCTTACTATCAGCATAAAAATGAATTTTAACATAACATTGATTTTATTTATTAAAACGTTTCCAAATGGTTCCGAACGATCAAACTTCGTCAGGGCACGAAGAGGTCTTTTCTCTTCCAGTTCGTATATGGTGTTTTACGTTGCGGGATATTGCGGTGATTTTACGATGTGAAAACAAAACGATTGTTTTTACCGATTTCATTTTTATAGGGAGATAGCCCTCATATACATGTATGGGGCCGGGGCCGGGCCCGGATGGAATCAATTTTCAAATGTTAAACTTTAGGTCACTAAAATTAAAACTAAGTGATGAAATAATTAGGTCTACAATTTAAAAACACCCTAGCATTCAGCCAAATATATTTATTTTCTGTTTTTAAGTGTTCAAAACTATTTTAACCATTAAAAATTAAACAAATGTTACTTTAATTTTACATGGACATGATGGAGCTACGGCGGAGCATCCTTTGAGCTTTTGATTTGTGGCAATTTCCTTTTTACAGTCAATGTATGACCATAACAATTACTTATTAATATTTTTGACAGTATCCTGATGCCAGTTTATATTTTTAATACACTTTGGTAAAAATTTTATTGGGTATTTTTGAGCTTGGGCCTTTTAATTGCCTTTCTCCTTGGCAATGCCCTTTTTTTCCCTTGATTTTTTCTTTCAAAATAAATTACTGTGTTACCAGACTACTTCTGCCCTGGGTTGTTTGAATGTCACTCATGTTTGTAAATAGTCATTAGGTCTACACGTACACTGACCCCCCACCGAAAAAAAAGTAAATAAACAATTTCAATAATCAGTACCTTCACTCATTTTTATTTTGTTTTAATTGTGGGGGTTTTTTCTTGTCTTTTAGTTCAGATGATTCCGCACAACGATTGTTTGCTGCCTGTTTGTCGTTTATGCGGTTGTCATCGGGCTCTTACTGACGATAGGCACCCTGTACGAAAAGTATAGTTCTCTTATCCAGACTGCGTTAAGTGTCTGTGTCGATGATGACGTGACAGGAGTTCATCCACCCTACCTCTGTAAGATTTGGGGGTGGTAAAGTTGCAGAAGTGGAGATCGTTGCACTCCGAACGGAAAAAAGCTGTCTGCAATATTGATCTGGCTCAATTCACGCAAAGAGAATGCGAGCGATGTGGTGCTATCAAGGTTTCATCTTTAGAAGACCCTGATTGTATGGAAGGGTGAAGACTGAATCAGAGTTTTGAAGATGGACACAATGGGGAGTCCGGTTGTTTTTTTTTTAATTTTGGCCAACTTCTCCTGGCATTTGGAAGTGTGTGGTATTTCTTGTGACGGAGATCATTTTATTTGCCATGAATTTCCAGAATTTCAAACCGAAGAGGACACATTTGTAATGTGCAGCAGAATCAATGCCTTGAATGCTTGTCCTGGAAATCCAGATATTCAAGAGCTGGTTTTATCGAAGACAGGTGACCAGGGGCAAATTCCAGTGAAAATATCAGATTTTGAAGTGGAACGATTCGCCATAAGAAGTGCCGTCTCCTGATAGCGCCCAACGAAACAAGATGCGGCATTTGCAAGATTCATAGGGCAGATTTGGCGTCTGCTCTTAGCCGTCTGAGACACAAGCAACATCGGTTTGGATCAGCATCCTCAAATGCACCAAATGCTTCCCTATCAAGGCAGCACCTTGAGGAAAAGGTTGTAGGCCTGCAGGCAGAGAGGAGAAGTTTGTTGAGGAAACGGGCAACCCTTGAGGCACGAATTACCTCAATGATCTCCGAGGAGAGCCTCTCACTAACGCCAATGCAGGAGGAGGGAATGGCAGCTACATTTGAACATGTTGATGAACAAATGAACAACCTGCTAGGTGAGGACTCTCCCGCAAAGTTACTGTGGGAGCAGCAATGGAAATCGGCGAAATCTGGGAAGCAGATGAGATGGCACCCGGCAGTTATAAGGTGGTGCATCGCTGTGCAATCCAAATCGAACTCCGCCTATAATTTGATGCGACAGGCTGGTTTTCACCGATTACCTCATCCTAGCACCCTTCATGCATACACGCATTTTGCGGAGCCAACGACTGGCTTTAATGCTGCAATGTTGAAACGGGTTGTCGATGACAACAACATTGTTTCTACGTCGGTCAGTAGTGACAATAACATCGTCCTTCTCTTCGATGAGATGAAGATCAAAGCCGGACTCGTCTATTCGGTGAGATCTGGACAGATAGTCAGTTTCACAGATGTAGGGGAAATATCTAACGAAATTAACTGCTTCGAACGGCGATGCAAGGGACAGGAGGAGGCCCAGATAGCTAGCCATGTCTTGGTGATCATGATCAGGGGCCTTGATAGCTCACTACACACTCCGGTAGCAGTCTACCCCACAACTGGAGTTACAGCTGACCAGTTGTATCCATGTTTGTGGGAGTGTGTGAACTTCGTCGAAACTGCAGGGATGACTGTTCGAGGTTTCGTTTCTGATGGGGCATCTGCGAAAATTCTACCGTCTCGTTATGCCAAGCAAGCTGCTGCAGACACTTTTTATAGCTCCATGGTTATCCAAATGAATGATCTTAGAATGATAGAAGTTATTTTTAAAAAGGTTGATTTAAATCGTATTTTTATGTAAAAACAAGTATGTTGCACGATGGTCCAAGAAGGCAAGTGAATATTCAGCAGTGAAGGTGCATGTCCCAAAGACATGATTATATCCCCTCTTTGATGGCAAAGACCCTTATCAACCAACTGGAGGATAATGTATGCAACCATTACATCGACAGCATGTCATGAGAGATGATGACCTTTACCTGCTGACATGCTTGATGTATTACCCTATTTTTTCAATGAAGAATAGGTAGAGGTCATCATTGTCTAATAAAGTATATGCAATTTTGTTAGCAGTCAGATTCCCCTAGCTCATGCAGTTTTTACACATGGTAATTTTATTTGTTATGAAATGGGCGGCCATGGGTTCTTACGTCATACACACAGTTTTTTCCCAAGTGAAACAGTATAATACCTATGTGTACTTTAAAAATAATGAAGAACTGTTTCTTTCTTTTTAGTACACGCCACCAGACCAAAGAAGGCACCGAGTGTAATTGACTTGTTACATGTTGAGTGTTAAAGTCTCTCAGTTGCCTCTCTCAGACAGCTTATCACAGCCGTCTGCAACCCAAAAGGTAGAAGAAGAACCTCAGCTATTAATTTGTTTTTCTGTGCTACTTTGTATACTTTATTGGTGTATCGGAACTTTACTGTCTTGCAGGCCTCAACCTTTAAAGCGGCCACCAGTGGCCATTGCCGCGATGCCCCAGCGAATTGCCGGGAGGTAATCTCAGCAGTTACCAGGGCAGTTGCGACAGGGGATACCCCTAAGGGGTTGGCATCATTAGAGTCTACCCATGGGGGATGGTCTACCTCTCCACAGCGGACTACATAATACACGTGTTTTAGTCTGTGTGTGTTCTTTGCCAGCATTCCCTTAGTACATGTTTAGCTATGCGACGCATAGGGATCCAGACGACAGTGCCATGAACCGTGCTGGTATCCGGCCATATAAGCACAAAATAATAGAATCTGGGTACGGCGTACCCGCGCACACTCCGTCTGTTCCAGTGTGTCAAAACGGCGACCAAACGGAAGGCTTTGCCGTCGAGAAAACTTCATAATGAAACCTTATCACCAGATCTTTGAGTGAGACAAAATCCAAAGGGAGGTTTTTATGCATCGGATGGTCTTCTGTTTTGTAAATTTTGTGTGCATAGTGGGTAGTTGTGTCATATTTATCGTGTTTTTTTACCTTGAATTAACACCGTTGTAATCACGGAAATGGTTAAAAAATAACACCGGTAAAAAATGGAATTCAGAGTTTTAGAAAACGGAATTCAGTAAATTATATCACAGAAAATTCTGATGTCTGCATCTATTAACACATGCAGTCAAATTATGTGGGAGAGTATGCAAAATTCTAGAAGATGTTGATTCTCTCAAACAAGAAAGAAGAACTGCAGAACCTGAAGAGGCATTGATCTCCCAAGTAAAGCATTGGAAAACCACATGTAAAGGAGGCATTAACCAGACACTTCTGAAACCTAACAAAAAGCTTACAACTCAGGCTGAGAAGTGGATTATTGATGTCAATGCAGTATCCCCCTTTGACATCATGAGAATCAATAAGGAAGTTCAAGAATGGGGCAGTGAGGGTTTTTTTTAAGAGCTCTATTTACTTTTATTTATTTTCCTCTTCATTAAATGCAAGTATAAGGTTTTGATGGAGTTGGACATTTTTTTGTGTGTTTCAAATCAGGTGCATCAATCATGCGTATGTTTGCTGAAAACAAGGATGTGATATTTAAGTTTAAAGAAGCTATATTAACCAGGCCTGTACCTTTTGGAAACCGATAAAGGTGAACCTTCTCATATTTAATTATTTGTGTTGATTGTAATCTGGTCTTCAAGGTGCTTACCAGAACAAGGACAAGGTATACACACTAATCTCCAAGCTGTTGGCCCTCCCATACCTACTGAGTTATACCGGGGCCCAATTTCATAGAGCTGCTTAAGCAGAAAATACTGCTTAAAAAATCCCTGCTGAGCAATGATGAGCAGGATACCAGTCACAAATTGTACATGAGAAATGGCATTTTGGCTGGTAACCAAATTTTTGTAAGCATAATTTTGTTGTGCTTAGCTACTTTTTGTGCTTAAGCAGCTCTATGAAATTGTATGAGAACCTCCAGCAGAAGGCAGCACGATGTGATATGCTAAAGAGAGTAAGTTTTGAACATTTTTTGTATTTTTTATTTGTTTGTTGTTGTTGAGAAAATGGAGAAAATTGTTTTGTTTAGCAAATTACATGATGGATAATTTGTTTCAATATCTTGGGCAACAAATCTCCGAATGCCATTCAACGGTCAACCTTAAACAAAGCAAACTGTTGCAAATAATCAAACAAGGACTTGCATTTCTTCCATAAGGTAACCTTGCAAAAGTTCATTCCATTTCAGGTCCTTTTTCTTATTTTTCTTTTTACCTTTTTACTTTACGATACAGGTATTTCAGGATGCACTCAGATATCTGGGATCCCTTGAGCCGGACAGCATATCGCCAGACAATCAGGACCAACAATGACGTGGAAGGGTGGCACAGAGGCCTAAACACAGCTGCCAGGACCGGCAACCTGGAATTCTACAAGCTGATAACACTACTATAAACAAGGACAACTTGTCACTCTTCAGATGAGGTTTGTTAATGATTGCAGATATCTGGGATCCCTTGAGCTGGACAGCATACCGCCAGACAATCGGGACCAACAATGACATGGAGGGGTGGCACAGAGGCCTAAACACAGCTGCTAGGACCGGCAACCTGGAATTCTACAAGCTGATAACACTACTATAAACAAGGACAACTTGTCACTCTTCAGATGAGGTTTGTTAATGATTGCAGATATCTGGGATCCCTTGAGCCGGGCAGCATACCGCCAGACAATCGGGACCAACAATGACATGGAGGGGTGGCACAGAGGCCTAAACACAGCTGCTAGGACCGGCAACCTGGAATTCTACAAGCTGATAACACTACTATAAACAAGGACAACTTGTCACTCTTCAGATGAGGTTTGTTAATGATTGCAGATATCTGGAATCCCTTGAGCCGGACAGCATACCGCCAGACAATCGGGACCAACAATGACATGGAGGGGTGGCACAGAGGTTACAGAGATTACAGTTCATGTTTGACCATTCTGGAAACTTTGTCCTGGGAGGATCTACAATTAGTACGCAGTGACAGTATGCAGTGACAGTACGCAGTGACAGTACGCAGTGACAGTATGCAGTGACAGTATGCAGTGACAGTACGCAGTGACAGTACGCAGTGACAGTACGCAGTGACAGTATGCAGTGACAGTACACAGTGACAGTATGCAGTGACAGTACGCAGTGACAGTATGCAGTGACAGTATGCAGTGACAGTACGCAGTGACAGTACGCAGTGACAGTATGCAGTGACAGTATGCAGTGACAGTACGCAGTGACAGTACGCAGCGACAGTACGCTGTGGCAGAAGAGTGAAATCATACAAGTAGCCGTGTGCAAGCAAGTCATGAGATGAGACAATATAGCAAGCACGAAATACAGTTTGATAGTATTTGATAAATGCACCATAAAGAGGTTTTTTTTAGGAACAAGATACATATAGAAGAAGTAGTGCAGAACTGGAAGAGGCATTGATCTCCCAAGTAAAGCATTGGGAAACCACATGTAAAGGAGGCATTAACCAGACACTTTTCAAACTATTACAAAGAAAACAAAAAAGGGCTTACAACAAAGGCTGAGAAGTGGATTGGTGTTCAAGACACTGCAGTTTCTCCCTTTGTTATCGTGAGAATCATTTTTCAAAGAGCTCTATTTACTTTAACTTATTTTCCTTTTCATTTAATGCAAGTATAAGAATTTGATGGAGTTTTAATTTTTTTATTGTGTTTCAAATCAGGTACTTCATTCTGTTGAAGTATAGAAACAATCGTCAAGCCCCAAATGACTGCTGAATATCAACGCGAAAAGAGCAACTGGATCCCGAGGGAGGATACAGCAGAACACCGCAACTATGGCAAGCGTACACTGGGATTATTTAAGATTGAACGGGAAGGCGCTGGAATTGTAGCTCTGTGTAGTAAAACCTACTATTGTTATGGACAAACGTCAAAAGTGAGCTGCAAAGGGCTGAATAAGCCCAACAATGACATTACTAAGGAAAAGTACCTCGACGTCCTGCAGTCCCGTCAATCTGGAGAAGGAGTCAACCGAGGATTTAGAATGAAGGGAGCCTCCATGTTCACATACAACCAAGTGAAAAGTGCCTTCACTTACTTCTATCCTAAGAGGAAAGTGGCTGAAGATGGCGTGTCAGCTACCTATCTGGACATTTGAACATTATCCTGAGCACAAGAAAAAAGCTGTTTTGTATATGGTTTGTAGAGCTATTTTGCAATCAGTACCTTTGTTGTTTTAGTGTTTCTGAACGAAACTGCAAAAACTTTACCATTTTCACAAAGCGACGAATCTGCGCAACAGCCAAAATTCTGTGGTGTGAAAATGATTTTTTTGAATTGTTTTGGGTGTTCTTTGTATCTCCCTCCGTCATCATGATAATCAATAAGGGAGTTCAAGAATGTGGCGGTAAGGTTTTTTTTTCAAAAAGCTCCATTTTCTTTAATTCATTTTCCTTTTCATTAAATGCAAGTATAAGGTTTTGATGGAGTTTTAATTTGTTTATTGTGTTTCAAATCAGGTACTTCATTCTGTTGTATAGAGACGATCGTCAAGCCCTACATGACTGCTGAATATCAACGCGAAAAGAGCAACTGGTTCTCAAGGAGGATACAGCAGAACATCGCGCCTGCGACCGGGATTATTCAAGATTGAATGGGAAGGTGCCGGTATCGTAGCTCTGTGTAGTAAAACCTACTATTGTTATGGACTGACGTCAAAAGTGAGCTGCAAAGGGCTGAATAAGCGCAACAATGGCATTACTAAGGTAAAGTACCTCGCAGCCTGCAGTCGCGTCAACCCGGAGAAGGAGTCAACCGAGGATTTAGAATGAAGGGAGCCTCCATGTTCACATACACCCAAGTGAAAAGTGCCTTCACTTACTTCTATCCGAAGAGGAAAGTGGCTGAAGATGGCATGTCAACTACCTATCTGGAGTTTTGAACATTATCCTGAGCACATGAAAAAAGCTGTTTTGTATATGGTTCGTAGAGCTATTTCGCAATCAGTACCTTTGTTGTTTCAGTGTTTCGCTTTCACGAAACACAAAACGACACAGTAAAAACTTTACCGTTTTCACAAGACAAATCTGCGCAACAGCCGAAATATTGAGAAACTCAAACCTTAAAACTTATTTTCACACTCACTAACCACATTTGACTGAAGATGGTTGTGTTTGTAATGCTCGTAGGCACAAATTTACAAAGAAACTTAAAAAACCAGTTTATACACCAGAAAAAACAAGCTCTAAGCAAAGACCTCCTCGCTACCTCAAAAGATTATGACATGTGCTCTACAGTTTCGGTGGCCGATAGTTAGGTTTCATTGATAAACTTTCAAGCATGTTTTCCATATATTGTCTGTTTAGAAATACCAAGCTGTATTTCTTTGTGCGGTTTGCACAAATCTTCTTTATACAACTTGCAATCAAATGCAAAGTGTGCAGTTTGTGGTGTCATTCTGTTGAATTGTAGAAAGTATGCATGTACAAATCTGGACATTAACAATGCATATCTGCAACTTAATATTTCCATCAATGAGGCAACAATTACCAATTTAAGTTCTTTGTGCTTCACAATTTGCTTCTCTGTTGCTAAAAGGAAAGTTGTTCCTATTACACATTTGGAGGATGTTGATTCTAGTTTAGAGAGTCATATAGAATTGTCACATACAAGACTTGCACTCTGCATTACCTGCAAGGAAATTTATGAGCTATGCAACAATCATGAGGCATTTCTTCTTGCAGACATGTATGATTTCATTCTCTCTGTACTTAAACTTAAAAATGTGGTGAGGCAAGTTGTCTTGAATCGTGTAAACAAAGTTCTAGATGGTTGTTGTCCGGAATGTTTGAGAAATTTTGTGACTTAATAGTCACAAATGTTTACGGAATGTTTGAGAAATTTTGTGACTAAATAGAAGTGCACAAGATGTCCACACGTAAATATGGCATTTTATTACTTTACAAGAACCTTGATTTAAAAAAGGCTTAGTTATATTTATCTACACAGTAGAAGACCTCACGCCAGAAAATGAAAAGTTAAGTTCAGAGTTGGAACAAATGGTTCATCAGAAGTGGAACAAAAGTAAACTTGTAAGGTATTACGGAGAAGAGAGGTTTAAGAAAACAGATGAAAAGAGCACGGCGAAATGTACGGATCTGAAGCAGAAGTATGAAGAAATACTTTCTAGCCTAGAAGAAAATGTAGAAGAATTGACTTGTGAGGCAAGTGGAAGTAAGGTTGTCCAAACATATGAAAAGGGCCATTACAATGATAAGGTTGTAAAGTTGTGAATAAACTTGCTCACTAAATACAATGTAGGTGTTAAAGAAGTTCTTTGCGAACTTGGGGGTCTTGAGGCCAAGCGCTTTCAATTCTGCGTAGATTTTTATGCCAAGCTCGTTTCTGCCTCATTTTTTTCACGGTGAGTTGGAAAATGAAATGCGCTCGTTAGGGAAGTTGGATATGTTTCAACTTGTGAAATTTGACCTTGACCAGGAGAAGTTATTTACAAAGATAGAGAGTGCAAAACAACCAAATCACCTTTTTTGACCTCAAGATTTAGGGTAGCGTGATACTCGAGTAGTTGAAAGTAATTATCCAAGTACATGTACTGGTCACTCGTTGCCGAACATTACAACGGTGCCGTATCAAATTCCAGCTCTAAAGCAAAGTTACTGAAACAATTCCAAGTTCCATAAAGTTTGAGTTATTCCTCTACTTCGTAAAGGTATGTACCCTCCCTTTAACTGTTATATTGATATTAGTCGTAATAATTTATGTAAGGCTTTTATTGAATATTGTTCGATATAAAACTAATTCTCTTAGATAGTGATAGTGCTATAGTTGTTGAAGATTCTTAACAAATCTTCGAAGTGAAGAATCTTGGAAAGGGTTTTAGAGTCATTGCTAGTTAAATAAGTTGAAACGATTTATGAAACAGTGGTTCTGAAGTTTACGTTGATCAAGTCTAAGTTCAGTTTATTGTTTTTAAGATGTATTTTAGTAGAAAGTGTTATTCTTGCTTTATTTCTTATGTCAACTATCTTGGAACATAGAAGTGTTTTCCCTTCCTTTATGTTTGAAATGATCATCGTTCATGGAATGATTTGTTGATAGATGGACATAACATTATTTTGACTATTGATAATACGAAGTTTCTATTATTAAAATTGGTAATAAAATTATGATTCGCAAGTTACAACATTACCAAGAATGTTGTTTTCTGTTTATTGGTATGAAGACATCATTGTTGATCAGTTGAAGCATTATACTTGTTAAATAAAACAGGGTTCCCTTGTTAACAAAATGTTGTAGAATTTCGTTTTAACTATACTTAGTTCTTTGGGATGTTGTCTTTGTTTTATATATGTAAACAGAAGCTGTTTCGTGCTACAAAGCTCAATCAACACAAACATAGAGAAATTCACCAACGAACTGCGAAGATCTTTTGGAGCTCTGGGTCTTGGCTCAGGAGGACTGATACATACCTTCACAGCCAAAGACATCAACAACTTTTTTCTCCAGGAAATCGAGAACTACAACCGGTATGTCTTTTTCTTGTGACTTTGGCGTTGGTGGTATTTATCTTTTTTGTTCTGAGATTTGTCTTTCTCCATCTTCTTGTCAAGAAGAAACAACAGAAGAACGGTGGAAAGAAGACCCATGTAAATGAACAATAGGATAGGGAGGACATGACAAATTACTGCAGTCATTGTGAACGGTTTTATGGAGATGATGAGGAGCAAGAGGAATGGTGGCAATGCACAAAATGCAAAGACTGGTTTCACGAGTCATGCACTGGGTTAGTTGGTCGTTCGGCTCAGTTGCAAACTCACGTATGCTCCATCTGTGTGGATTAAGTAATAATTTGCTGTGTCAGAGCAAGTAGGTCATAATTGGAGATATGACTTTTGTAAATAAGCATCAATGCAAAATTGTAAAAGTCAAGTATTTTTCTGAGCAAGGATTGAAGGAAGGCAGGAAACTGACACTACGATGCAGGAGGTGCAACATTGTATTTAAATACAGTCAATTTGGAAGTATCTCAACATTTTGGTCTTTTTACGACCAACCCCGACCAGCAATAGAGGCTAACGATTGCGTATTTATTCAGAGAGAGCTGTTTAATTTCCAGTGCAATTTAGCATTAGTACATGCCTACATTCCCATGTTCACATGATTCAGGCCTGTAACTGTACATAACGCTTCGTTTTTAAAGGGCAAGTGCACCAAGGCATAGTTAGGCGGTATCACACAAACCACGCACATACACATACGCACCGTGTGATCGCTAAATGAATATTCATTACTTTCTAAGCCGCTGCGTGCTGTAACTGGTTCATATAAATGACACGATGACTTCGTAAAGCTCATTAAAGTTTGTCACCGCGCCCGTGCGAACTTATTGTAATGACGCGGGGCTCCCAACAATTGTTTTTTATTCTAATTAACTTCTACTATACTAATCACCGATCAATATACGGTAACGATTTACAATTTAAATCGGTGAAAAAACGCACGTAGAATCATTAAGTTTGATAAAACTCCATTAACTTCAGCCCACACTGGTCGTTGGTTCCTCATTGTACTTACAATATAATATACATGTACATGTAGACCATTAGACCAATAGCAGTATTTATATTTTTAATAGTGCCAAATGGTTATGTTTATTTTTTAACCTAATTCCATAAACACACGCCAAAGTGTAGTGTAATAACGAGTTCTATGTGTTTCCCTCTTCCAATTTATGTTATCATCATCACCATATTACACATGATCCCGGATCCTCCTCCCGTCCCAATCGTAAATGAAATTAAGTTATTTCCCACAAGCATGCATTTCATTTCCATCAACAGAGTTCTTTGAAATGGAGAACAGCCGAACTTTCAAGGTAAAAAAGTTTGGGAAGAGGATTGTCAAGAAAGAGGTAGCGTCGTTTACCATGACGCTTGAGAAAGTAGTGGAGGCAGGTGTTAACACGCGCTTTCCACTAGAAGTCACCTGTGCCATGTCACAAGTAACGAGGTATGTACAGTGAGCATTCAGTTGAATGTTGTAAAGGACAACTACTATCCAATTACGTGCGGAATGACTCGCGTTTCTGTACGCTCAAAACGGACACAGACAAGTCCAAAGAGATTTGCCGTACGACACAAAAGGTATGTTGTAGAAGCGTTCATATCACTAAATTTGAAATCTTGCCATAACTTTACAGCACAAAATTTGCAGCAACCTGTTAAACAGTATGATAGGGCTCGTTTTCACCAACAAAGAACTTGCGAAGTCATCTGGTCTTGGGATCAAGGGATCAAGAAAAGCTGATGCCCTTGATGCCAACAGAGTGTATGCTATCAAAGGTAATTGCTATCTAATCTTGCGCAGGCATTATATTTTTGTGGGAGGTTCCAAATGTCTTTTTTTTTATGGTGCATCCCTAAAGGAGCAACTATTATTGAAAGGAAACATGGTATTTTGAAAATGTCTTGGTCCCTTGGATTGCAACCATTGTAATGTTATGCTTATAAATGTGCAACTTTTCATAGACACTAGAAAATTTACATGTTTCTACAGATTACATTCATGTTGTTTGCAAAACCAACAACTGGAGTAGGCCTGGTGAGGCGGAATTTCGAAAGCGCTTCACAAACAAGGTTGGCAACGCCCGCAGGGACATGAAAAGAAAGACCTTGGTAACCGCTTTAATTGTAAATTTAAAATGCAATTCGGTCGTTGGACCGCAACTTTTTGAATGTTTTTAAATACACCATAAACCATAAACCATCAAGTCCTCCTACCAAGGACTCAGACTTCAGGTCAGTTTATGAGTGAGTGCAGACCTAATAAACGTTATCAATTCACTAAAGTGGTTGTTCTCATCCATTTTTTTCAGGTGTGTGGATTTTCCTTATAAGACTTTCAGCAGCTCAAGCAGCTATGCTTAAATCTCTACAAGCTTGTCTTATTCACACTCTAAGAAATCCATCTAAGGCAAATTTGATACAGAATGACAAGTAAAGGTTCAAATAAAATTTTCTAGAGATGGTACTAGAGCAGGAACACTTGGCCAACACAACAATCCGTTGTGGTACCGACTGAGGGAAGGCCGCATCACTGCATCTTTAGCCCACAATGTGCTGACCAAGATCAGAACACTAAAGACAAAAGGAGTGAGCAGCTCAGAAATAGACACAAGCAGTCTTGTCAAAACGTGTGATGGGATACACAAAGCCGAGTGAGGACATTTTAGCACTGCAACATGGACAGAAACATGAGGAGACTGCGCGTGGGGTTTATGTAGGTATTTTATCCACAAAGCATGATAACTTAAATGTAAGACAAACTGGTCTTCATGTTTCCAGAGAGAAACCCAAACTTGGGTCGACTCTTGATGGAAACGTTTCTTGCGGATGTTGCGAGAGTGGGATTTTAAAGATCAAATGCCCTTTCTCCATCTACGGCCAGGCAACGACTCCCGAGAACTTGAGTTATATCTCACTAATGAAGATGGTCAAAAGGTTTACAAGTTATTAACAGTCCATTCTTGTTTTGTTCATTTTCAGGTCCAGAAGTAGATTGATAGCCAAGAAACTTTGATATCTCCCTTTGACATCATGAGACTTAACAAGGGAGTTCTAGAATGGGGAGGCAAGTTTTTTTTCAATTTTTTTCTTTCTTTTTTTCTTTCATAAGATGCAAGTGTATAACAAGGGAGTTCTAGAATGGGGAGGCAAGTTTTTTTTCAATTTTTTTCTTTCTTTTTTTCTTTCATAAGACGCAAGTGTAATGTTTGATGAAACTTTTACATTTTTTATTGTCAAATCAGGTCCTTCAATCATGCATATGTTCACTGAAAACAAAGATGCGATATCTAATTTGATCTTTGAGCTCCTCTCTAAGACTGAAAACTCTTGGATCAGGAATTTAAAACATTAATTTGATCGGAATGTACTTTTGAATTATATTACAGAAGGCGTTCACCCCGGATAGCTGCGAATGAAACCAGCAGAAGACGACACCCTCCCATCAGGAAGGCTGTCCTGCCGAAGCGTCTTGTAAGCAGCAGCAAGGCCAAGAGGTCAACTCTGTCAAAGCGAAACGCACAGTTTTCAGAAAAGCCCATGAACTATGGCAAACAACTGGAGCTGAAGTCTTGCTTGTTGTGAAACGAAGAGAAAGAACTTAGCTATGAAAACCTACTATGGTGGGTCGAAAGAGCTGGTGGAGCAGTTTGAAACTGTAGGCGTGCAGAGATGCAAGAAGTCCTGTGAACTATTTCAAAAGTTTGAGGAAGGTTCAAGCGGCCACGATGAGGAAGATGATGACCTGGTTGTTGGACCTCTTGAGCCATTTGAAGCATCGCACTTCCCAAATTTTATGCAAAGTTCTTTGCCAATGAGAGCAACAACATCTACCGAGGCTGAAGCACGTACAGAACAATCTCAGACTACAGACAAGGGAACACCCGATGCTGCCTCTACCACCAATAAGGTAACCATTTCAATTGCATCCACGTCAAAAGCTCATCCACCACACCAGCCAAATGATGAGCCGAAGAAGAAACAGACGGTACATCAAGCACGTAAAGAACAATCTCAGTAGATGCTGGGTATCCCCCCAATCTGTGGGACATTGCACTTACCCATTTCGACAAGAATGTTGAATCATTTGTGTTGATTGTAATCTTATTGGTAGCATATGCCCTTTACCTGTTAAAATGCTAAGATGTATTGTTTTCAATGAAGATTAGATAGGGTCACCATTGTCTAATAAAGTACACATTTTGTTAAATATTAGCACTCCGACTCCGCTATCTCAAGCAGTGGTTACACGTGGTATTTTGATTTGTTATGAAATGCTTTATAAAATCGGCTCTTATATGTAGTAGTACACACTGTTTTCACCAAGTGAATATAAGTATAAGACCTATTGTGTACTTTAAAAATATTAAAGAAATGTTTCTTTCTTTTTAGTACACACCACCAGACCAAAGAAAGCACCGAGTGTAATTGACTTGTTACACGTTGAGTGTCAAAGTCTCCCAGTTGCCTCTCTCAGACGGCTTATCACAGCCGTCTGCAATCCAAAAGGTATTAGAACCTCAAAACTATTGAGAAGCCTAACAAGAAAAACGCCGCCGTGAGAGAAAATGGTTAAAATCGGGTCTTGTGGTTTATAAAGAATATTACAATGATCAGTGTGTTATTTATAGAAACCTCCTAAATTCCGCGAATCGAATTATCATCGCCAGGAAATATCTGACTCCGAACAAAAAGATATTTTTTGGGTAATTGATAAACTGGTACAACTATAGAATGCGGGTACACTTGGAAGCTATACCTGCGCCTCCGCGGAGTCGGAGTCACAGTCCAGTTCACAGTATACACCCCGGAGTCGGAGTCACAGTGGGGTCACATCAGCAGTGGGCTGGGCTTATCCATAAATATTTGGCAACCTAGGGGGCACTCTAGCGCATAATAGACCCATCTAATTCTGTACACATTCGTGAATGTAGTTAGCATTTCATGGGAAGGGCCTATTGACTTTCGGTATTGGCAGCCAATCACATTTCATTTAAGTAGCCAATCAATACATTGAGGTTTCTTTATGCCAATCACATACCTTGTCTTAACTTTCACAGCATAATTCGGCCGCAACTACAGTTTTCAAGTTACGCACTCACTGCTCACTGGCTCCATCCATATTCAAAACCGTATAAAATCTAAAACCCTTTCAATTTCACATCACTGGGGTGTTTTTTTTAAACGGAAGAACAATCAGACAAGGGACTCACGTAAGGACGTTGTTATGAAACTGATGAACCCATATTTAGGACAGGGTTACAAATTGCTTTTAGACAATTTTTACACCAGCCCAGTTTTGTTTCGGGACCTTTTTCAAAGGAAAACAGGTGCATGTGGGACAGTTAGAGAAAATCGTTGCGGCTTTCCCAAGTCCAAGATAAACCTCATTGCCAAGAAAGACCCACGCGGAACAATTCGATGGATAAGAGAGGATGAACTGCTATTTGTGAAATGGAAGGACACTAGAGAGGTGTCAATGCTCTCAACTATTCACCATGCTTGTAGCAACGACACCGTGTCACGCAAAAGCAAAAACAAACAGACAGGCAAATATGAAAAAATTGATGTGCCAATTCCACCATGTTTAAAAGACTACAACCAATCAATGGGAGGAGTTGATTTGTCGGATCAGCTAGTCCATTATTAAAATGTTGTACACAACGCAAGGAAGTGGTATAAAACTCTTTTTTTAAAATCATTTTATAGATATGTATTGCCGTTGTAAATTCATTTATCATGCATACAGAAATGAACCGAACCCTAGGAGTGCCATCTTTGTCTCAGAAGAACTTTCGGAAACAGTTGGTGTATGACCGCGTTGGTGATAGTCTCCTGCCCCAACCTAATGCCCCCCGCTGTTGTGCACCTTCCAGAGGAGACTCAAATAGTTGAAGATAAGGCTCAATGAGCATCAACAGGAAGGAAATCGTCGCTACTGTCTGAACACTAACAATTAAGTGAAGAGAACACCATGGAAGTGTGCAGGCTGCGACGATCCATTATGTATTATTCCCACAAGGAACTGCTTCAAACTTTGGCACAACTGAACTATTGTAAAGATTTTGTCTAGCAATCGTGTTCGGTTTTTGTTTCTTCCATCTTCTTATGATTGAGAAACAAGAAGTAAAGCAGCCGATGTACAATGTAACTTATCAATTTATTCAGTAATTGACCCTGATGAAGGCACACACACTATATGAACAAATCAAAAAAAGTTCAAGAATTCCATAATTGCCGAATGTAATATCCCTTTTCATTTTTTGAGAGAGGTTAACTGTTTCAATGTTATTGTAGCTCAAACTATTACCTTTGTATTGATATAAAACATGAAGAGTTTTTTTTTAAATTTTTTTTTTACTTGATGCCAAAATTTGATTGATTGTTCATTACTGCAAATCTGTCGCAAGTGAAGTGATTTTTTTTCCATCTTTTCAAAAAAAATTGTGAGTAGTCAAAATATTTATCAAATTGTAGCCCCATATGTAAGCTTTTCAATGGTATATAATGTGATAAGGATTGTAAGAAGTCAGACATAGTTGTTAATGCAAAACTGCCTGACATACAAAACTTACAAAAACAGACCTGAGTGTAAAGGATGATAGATACGTGCGCTATATATAAGACTATATATTATTATTATTCAATTCGAGAAAAATACAAATTGTTTTGTGAGGATTATCCAATGGCCAAAGTTGGCAAAAGTATAAACTTGCTAAACTGCGTCCTAAACATGTGTTACCCAGTAGTAAACTTCCACACATGTGTCTCTGCAAGTACCACAAAAACATTATTTTTGCAGTTAATGCCTCACACAAAGCGAATCCACAGTTTCCTACTTACACACATGAGTTGCCTGAAACATTCCTTTGTGACTCACCAACAAGACTTTGTTGGTTGAATTTGTGTGGAAAGTGCCAAAATCACAAGGATTTAAGAAGAGAGATACAGCTTTGAAGCTACCACTGAAGCATCGTACACCTGGTCCGCTTGGAAAACAATTGTTGAGTCAACTGTTGAAAGTTCATTAAATATTAATTTTCATCACATTTTTTATGAACTTACCTTTTTTATTTCCACACCTTCGTGAACACTTACCACACGATGAGTAGACCTAGCACCATGAGTGACTTCTAATAATTGCATATTCTACACAGTCGACACAAACCATTATTCTGCGAGTTTCAGGAATGCGCAGTGATGAAGTTCCAAGGATGGTGCATCTGCAAGCATGTGTGTTACTATGGGTACAGGTGAAAATCGGCACTCCAACATGTTCAGACCTTCTGAATCACTATCTGTATATAAAAAAAACAGTGGAGGTGTCACGATTATTTCAAAGTTCAATTTGACATAAAACTTAACCCTAACCATGCTAAATCAACAATATGCACCAAATGGTAAAAGTTGTTGTAATCTGTTGCATTTGGCAGTCAACTCAGATGTCATTCTTTGACTGAATTTGTTGCATTTAGCATTCAGGTGACTTCATATTGGTGTTGCATTTTGTTGTAGTCACCACTACACTTATAATGCATACACTGTTGCATTTAGTAGGGCAAACCCCCTTGCTCAGTCCTAACACAAACAACATGCCTGCACAATGCAACAAAATCCCTTGTTGCATTTTGTTGCATTTGGCATGGTTCTCATTTCAACTGTGTTGCATTCTGTTGTATTTGGCAGGGTATGTGGAGGGACCCTGATGGGGGTTAGGGTTAATTTTAGTCTGAACGCTTACTGATTATCCTTCCTCTATGTTCATACTAACTAGTATTACTAGACAATTTTTCCTGTTAAATCTTTCCCCTCTTTAATCAAATCATATTCAAGAAAAATTGTATGTCAAAACCTTTCAGTTTCACTTCAGTTGAATACAACATTTTTTATTTAACCCTTTCAGACCCCAATGGCGACTTAAGTTGACTGTGCACTATACCCTGCTTGCGCCCCAATAATGGCAACTTTAGTCACCCAAGATAACACATTTAGCCTTCAAGAAAGACTCAGCTAGGGTCGAAACGTCAGGCCATTAACTATTTTTTGCAAGAAACACACAATAATGCACTCAAGCCTGAGCACAACACATTTTATCATTCAGTGATCAAATGCCTTATTCTTAGCTTCAGTGGTTGTTATATGATGTTCCTTCTTACCTAGTTGGTATGCATTGTCTAGGTTGTTGTTACACACTATACATGTACCTGTATTTTGTGCATTAACACACTACAGTTGCTCAAGGTGCAGAAACATTAACACTGTAGTTTCCATTGCCTACTTCAGAAAACTGTAACACTATACTTGTGGCAAACAGGATCCTGTTTATCAGATGATGCTATGCACAGTTCTTATGGAGAACATTAACACATAAAATCCCATTGACATTTTTGTGACAAAACAAGGATCCAAGCTCAAGAGCTGTCAACCAATCAGATGCTGGTATGTTGACCTACATTGGTGCTATGCATAGTCTTATGGGAAACATTTAACACATGTAATCCCATTGACAATTTTGTGACAAAACAGGGATCCAAGATCAAGTTCTGTTGACCAATCAGACCCTGGTATTTTGACCAATCAGGGCTCAGGGGTAGTTTGTTCTGATTGGCTCTTTTAATAGCCAATAGGAGGGAGGTTTCAACTTGTATCCAATCAGCATATTATCCTATGTTTTTTCTGTTTTTGGTAAGAAAATGGTCCTCACTTTGTCACAGCTATTCATGGAGGTCACATCTATGTGAGCTCCATCATTTTTCGTTAATCACCCACCTCCATCCCCAACTCCTCCTAATGTGGGCATTTTTGGGGCGGGAATTTTGTCAGACACAGGATCAATTTTGATGGTTGTATCATAAAAGTCATTTTGGTTAGGTAATTTAACCTAATTTTACTTTTAGGTATTAAATAATGTACTTGTCAGGCAACTAAGTTTACATTTACGAGGCTTTGGCGCCCTGTGATGTTTACCAGGGGTCATTCCGACCGTAAAGCGGTGGGCCTTTATTGTGTAAACAATTGTATTATTGTGCTTTATCATTACAGGCTTTTTGAATTGATATTGAAAGAATTTCTTCATTCAATATTTTGTTGGCATGTTTTCCCAAAGTCTTTATACACATGTTTACGTGTGCAGTTAATTCTAGTGTAACTAGGCCTACATGGCCTCAAATGGCTGGGTTTGGTTTGCTCAGCAATTTCATGTAGTTTGACATTTAGTCACGTTTCTACTTGTGTGTTTGAATGGGTCTGGTGTGCCCCACTTAGTTTTCTTAAAGTTATTTGCCGGATTGCCCTGAATACAAAGTATTGGTATCCGGTAAAAAATTGTTTCTGGCTGAATATCAAGAATAAATTCAAGCTGTGGCATTATGTCACGAAACATAATAATCCTGTCTCCTGTGTCAATTAGTCTAAGAATAAAGGCTATTTGTTAAAAAGCTGTAGTTTTGTCCATGTTCATTCTCCATTCCCAAGCATACCATCATAGCAAAGAGAAAGATTGGATTATTCCCATGATTGAAAAATGCTATTATGCATTCGCTTCAAATAGGAGTGGAAAGATCTGAAATGTCAAACACCTTCGGAGCACCATGGTTGTGTTCCAAAAAAGTGTTTGGGTTTACAGAACACACACTGGGGAAATAAAGACCAAGAACTTTGACATTATTGGCTGATTTCAATGATTTTTAAATTAAATATGAAAGGAAATTCAATAAGTAAGACACTTTGTATTACATATTATGCTCTAAAATAAAATCTTCAAGGTAATTATAGAGTTTGTAAAATCAAACTTTGAACACAAGCTTCCTGTTGTGTGAGAATGTGTGCATCATGCTTGAGTGGTCAAACAATGTGGGCACCAGTGGTTGTTTATGTCAAAAGAACTTGGGGCTGAAAGGGTTACATGATGGAAGTGTATATTGTGTTGGTGTGGCAGGAGATGCACTTTGTGAAATGGCTTTAAATCGCTCAAACTTTTACACAGTGCGACTTTGTCAGGGGGTGGGACGACTCTGTCAGGGGCGACTTTGTGAGAAGGGGTGAGTCAGTATGTGCGGGGGCAACTTTGCTGTTTGGCAGTTGACTGGCAACGATGCTTACTGCTCTCACTCTACACTACGGTAAACCATTGAGTAAACTAACACTATCTGAATCTGAATTTAATTATAGTCAGCAAAGCATCCTTAGGAAACATCACAGTCCATAAACAGAAACATTTTCGCATCCAGCCGCCACTTTTCATTCATTATGAAATAAAATAGTTTATCAATTACTCAAATGAGATATTGCTTTTGGTAACAATGACTGAAAAAGTGGCAGTCGGACGCGGAAATTTTCCCGATCAATGCCTACCACCACACTACAGCAAAGCAGCAAAAAGAAGCCAAACAGGAACTTCTGACAACGGAAGAGAACTGGTGGAACTTATTTAGAATAAAATGGACCGCTTGAATAAACTAAACCATGGAGGTAGAATTACTAAACTAAACGCTGAGGAAACTCAGTCAAAAAAACTCAATATATTTAAGGATGGAATAGGGTAAAGACACAATGAAATGCAAGTGGGACAGTGACTCAAGTTGCAGGTTTCCTCAATAAACAATAGTATTCTTTAAAAACTTTATTGATAACAAAAAAAATGACCAAAAGCAAAACCAGTAATTGAAATACAGTAATAAAAAATAATAATAAAACAATAAAAAAATGAATACTAAACCTAGGTAGGACACAGTGCCAAAGAAAAGTTACAGATTAAAACCAAAATGACTTTAAAACCTGTGTAAATAAAACAACAAGAAATACAATTGATTAAAATACACTTTCTTCAATCAAATTTAAGAAACTCAAAATCTTACACATGAAATCCAAGGTTATTATAACTTTAGAAAAGAAATTCCAAAGGAACACAGGAATATTATGGACGTCAAAATAATCAACTAAATAATAAAACTAAGTTTAAGCTTACCGAGTCCATTAGCAGTAATACTTGAACTTGAAGCTGGCAAAACTTAGAACATGAAGTAAAAATCATGTGATGATGGGAGAACACATAAATGTAGAGTGTTCCCCTTGTGCTGCCAGGCTGCTATCTGAAGTCAAATTACAGGGGTGACTAACCACACTACAAAGGATTATCATAATCCTTGGTAGTGTCGTTAGTCACCCCTTAGCCCAGGTTGGACTCCTCCGTTGCATACAACGCGACGGAGTCCAGGGTATAAAGGTCCTCAGGCATTGCAACAAAATTTATAACCATTTTTTATAATATTTTTACCTATTTGAGGAAGCTGAAACGTGACTCACATGTTCCTTGTGTCCTGAACCTTACGCCTGCTCTATTCAGAATTGCCAATTTTATCCTTGGATGACATTATTGTGAAAATAAAATGGAAATTGACGCATTCGTTGCGACAACCTCAACTGACATGGAACCAAGTCCACAAAAGAGGGCGCTGTCTAACCCGTAACACTGAACGCTTTTTCTTCCGGGCGGCAACACGACGGAGTCACAGCGCCAGTGCACAACTTGGACTTATTTTCGGAAATAATGTCATTCATGGACGTATTTGATAGGTTTTGAACTCAGCAAAAGTATAATTAAAGGCACCAAGAATAAGTGAATGGAGTTTCAGCTTCTCAAATTAGATTAAAATATTTTAAAATGTTACTCAAAATTTTGTTCGCATTGTAAAGGATCTTTATACCCAGGACGTCAGTGCAGTGGCACTGACTGACGTCCTACCAGGGCCAGTCACCCCTGTAGTTTGACTTGCAAGGGGGTTCATTGTTTATTACAAAGGATTCCTACGAAATTAACTACCAAGTACCAGTGTGCTAGAAGAGCTTAAGGGGGTAATAAACAGCAGCCAAGAGACTGTTGTTGCTCTATGGTGAGAGAGCAGTCAACCTCGTACTGCTCCACAATGGTTGCATGGTTGCATCATGGAGGAAGAAAATAGAGCAAGGACCAAATCCTTGCTCTATGCATCAACCATGGAGGAAGGAATAGATAAACACACACTAGCCCAACTTGTGTGGCATAGCTGCTTGGCTTGGCCATTTATAAAATTTGCGCGCGCGCAATTTGTTAAGTCTTCTCAAGTTTTTGAACAAAAGTTAAGATCCAGCAGAACGCTACATCGCACTTTACCTTTTTTTAACCTCTGGACGTAAATTCTCTTCATACACCATATTTCACAACAAGTGGTAAGAAACAAGTGGAAAGAATTACGGTTACGTTGGGTTGAACATGGAGGAAGGAAATAGAACGATAAAGATTGCCCGAGCTATCCTGCGCAAATTTTAAAATCATGCAATGAAACAAAGTTTGCGCCGTAAAAACAAGGGCACACCGCGCGAATTTTAAAAATGGCAATTTTCAAAGATTGCGCCCAAGCGCCACACAACAAAGTAGGCTACCTTGACAAACAGTACAGTCTACCATGGAGGAAGAAAATCCTCCATGAGTCTACACACACACAAAGTTTACATTCATTACCTCTTCCGACCAAATCGAATCAAATTCCATGTCCTCTTCCTCCAGTTATTGACGTGTTTGTTCTGTTGTTGAAGTGGTGTCTTTGGGGCGCCGTTTGTCAATGTGTCTCGCGAGCTCGCCTCCCACTGTCTGTCCCACTCCCCACTCCCACTCCCACTCCCACTCCCAGTTCAGTCTACCTCCCTCCCCCCTCCGGGATCCAAATGTTCTGCAGGAGGTACGGTCGTGTAGAGAAAGGTGCGAACTTTGCACGGTCAGCCATTTGCGTGTAGAGCCTCGAATTAGGTTAAACAGTGAACAGAAGCATTATATAACTCTGTATTTTCACAGTAATGACACTTTCATCCAAACACAGACGCATAAAATACAATACAAATGATGGTTAGTATACGACACGCACGAGGCGGATCCGTGATGCATGCGAAGGGCGAATGGTTCCAGACGTTTATCAATCATTCACGCATTCAACAAGTGCATGAAGTGTGTGAGAGGAATAATCCCTGGGCCAAAGAGGGCGCTGTTTACTTCGTCCGCTCAGGAAAAAAGAAAACATTTTGCAGAGAACCTTTTCTGACTTTTTGAGATTGTGAATTTGGGGCCAAGTTGGCCCACCCTCACCGCAATCGCAATCATGAACATGGCGGCGTATAAACGGGAAAATGTGGAGTTTCCCTACTGCGAGGAGGTGTCAAAATACGAAAAACTGGCCAAGATAGGGCAAGGAACATTCGGGTGAATACATTTTCCTTCCCGTTTGGTTGTGATTAACTATGCGATAATCGTGTATTTCCGACACAACAATTAAAAATGTATTTCATAATTAATAGTTTATATTTTATTATTGATATGTTTATGATACACATATTGACAGACATGGTCAATGAAAATTTGCGAAAATTTAACTTGGTAGGGAAAGTAATTTTTTATCGAACAAAAATAAAATTAAAAGTAGACACAGATCGGCAGCGTTTCTCGGTGACTGATTTGATTTATTATGGCCTGGTTGGCAATGTTTATTAATATTATGTTAACAACCCCACTAAAGCACTACAGTACTAGAACTCTGTAGTTAATCATGTAGTTCTTTATCAAACTTGCTTAATATTATATTGAAAGCTACTCCTAGTAGAACTATCTAGACTATGATGAGGTTCATTCCGCTATTGTCTCAATTTATGATTAAGAATGAACCTCATAGTATAGTTAGGAGTAATTGAAAGCCAGCATGACCAATCGGATGGAACTGCTTGGAAAACTGAAATGACATGTAAACAAAATCTGTTAGTGTGAACAAATCAACTATAAATACCTGTATTTATTATATAGATTGTTGTTGTGAACTTGTGTAGAATGTTTAAAAATATAGTCAGTGCACCCTCAATGTTCAGTTTATCCAGGAGAGACCAATTTGTCTCATTACTGCCTGCCTTGCGAGGACCTGCAGGTTGTTTATGTGTTTGTGGTTTGCTTGCAGATAAAGCAGCAAGCTCATATTTCCTTGCAGGTTTTTAGGCCGAAGACGGTACTTTTGTTGTGAGGCCGGTGAAGGTTTTTCACACATTTCAAGTCCACAAACTGCCTGTGTTTCACTGGGTTGCGAGTGTGATTTTTTGTTTTCAGTCTTTTTTGAAAAATGACCTTTCCTGGGTAAACTTTAGCGGGCGCCCTAAATTGTGAGTTGCCAGTATTGGACTGAAACTGATCAAAAAGATACTTTTACCCTCATGTGATGAATTTGAATTTTGTTGGTCTTTGTCATACAGGGAAGTCTTCAAAGCCAGACATCGAAAAACACGTGCTGTTGTAGCTCTGAAGAAAGTGCTCATGGAGAATGAAAAAGAGGGAGTAAGTTTGTCGTCCTTGTATTCATTTTTAAGAGGAAGGGAAATGACCAATTCAATTTTGTGATGTACCCATTTTCAATACATAGATTCCTCATGTGAGTGGGAAAAAATTGCAAGTCTCTAACCTCATGTTAAAATGTTATAAATTGCCTTTGTATTCGATACCCTTCCAGTGCAAAATTTGTCAACAGTATCCAAAAAATCTGATGACATCATTCTGAGAAAAATTGGTCTGTACATTTTTGTACAAAGATGTTTTGGTTCATAACTAACTTTCGATAAATATTCAATCAAAACGGCCGTGAATTTGACATTTTGACTGACAAAAAAATTCTCCTTGGAATGTAAAGATCCATTAGTTGTTGAAATCGAATGGCACCGTGTTTCAAATTTCGCTCTTAAAAAGACAGTTATGAACAAAAGCATACCCGTATAAAAATGTAGAGACCCATTTTTTTCTGAATGATGTCATCAGATGTTTTGGATGTTGACAGCAGTCTCGCAAGATAGTTGCAAGAGAGTCGTCTCGCTATCACCGCGAAAGACATTTAACGACTTGCCACAAGTTTAGTATCTTGTCAAATATCAGTGATGCAGATTGTAGAATCTACTCTGCTGAAAAATATTTGCTAATTTTTGGGGGGTGGAAATTTACCAAAGTCATAACCCCGTTTGAATGTTTCTGTTGCAGTTTCCAATCACGGCCCTGAGAGAAATCAAAATTCTTCAACTTCTGAAACACGAGAATGTGGTGTCACTGCTGGAGATTTGCCGAACAAAAGGTGAATTCTCGCCCACTACTTACTTGACTTTTTCTTTCAAACAGCTCCATACCTGCCAACTGTTCAGATTTAATTGGAACTGTCCGGAATTTCGAGATTACAGGCCGCAAAACATACAGAACATTCCTATTTCTGACAATGACAGCATTGTAAATTATCAAAATGTTCTCCTGGCAAAAGAGGGTGCCATTTGCTTGCGACAGTAGAGATTGATACAGTGATATGTGCACATGTAATAAGCTCTACTCACACAACTTCTTGTGCGCTATCTGTGGACTCGTAAAACTGGTGTTCCTATTTCTGAGGTTGGTTTCAATGTTGGCAGGTATGCAACTCCTTGGGTAATGGTGGAGTAAAAACTGTTCTGAAAGTTGAACCATCTTTGCAGAAACAAAGTCATTAAATGATAATTATAGTCAAGGCTTTCTTTGTAGAGAGGTAAATGTTTTGTTCAGTATGAACAACAAATTCTTCCCCCTCTGGTGATCCCCTATAATTGTAAACAACCACAAATATTTTTGTTGTTGGGAAGTATGTACACTTTTGGGATTTTTGACAATTTTTCTACATGGAATTATTTTTTTGAGGATTGGTTCTGCTGTGGACTTTTTTTAATTAATCAGTGAGCCGTCAGATGTGAAATAGTGATTTGATAATTACAAATGCAGTGCTTCATCTGTAATGCACAGGGCATTGACAATTCTTTACCAAATTTCTCAAAAAATGTTGGATATCTGGCGAGTGTAACTTTCTTATTAACCCCTGCCTTATGATTTTGAAGTACCTGAAACACAAATATTTCCTTCTGGTTGCTAATTTCATTGTTCGTTTTAAATATTAAGTGAAAAACCACATGGGAAACTGTCTAGGTAAATTTTAAATAATTTGGGGTTGAACCAAACAAAATTGTCTCGAGCAGGATTTGAACCAATGTCCTCTGGATAAACATGCCGGTGCTCTACCAACTGAGCTATCTAGCCCCATGTTGGCGGTCTCCCTATTTTGTCAATATCTTTGTTCGGAGGTGCCAGTCAGAAGCCATACAACCTTTAGCTGCCGTGTAGCCAGGGATCACACCAAAGTTTATGATGCAACCTGGGAAGCAGCAGCAGAGGGATCACCTTAAACGGGATGCAACAATTTTATTTCAAATATCAAGTAATAAATCACAAGGGAAACTGACTGGGTAAATTTTAAATAATCTGGGGTTGGACAAAGAAAATTAATTTTTAATTATTGTAACGCGTTTTTGTTTTTTGTTGTCACCAGCAACAATGTACAACCGGTACAAGGGGAGCATCTATCTTGTATTTGAATTCTGCGTCCATGACCTTGCTGGACTTCTCAGTAACCAGAACGTCAAGTTCTCCCTGGGCGAGATCAAGGAGATCATGAAGCAGCTACTGAATGGTCTGTACTACATCCACAGCAACAAGGTTCTCCATCGGGACATGAAAGCCGCGAATATTTTCATCACCAAGGAAGGGAAACTGAAGCTGGGCGATTTCGGACTCGCCAGGGCGTTCAGCATGCCCAAGCCGGGCCAGGGGAACCGGTACACAAACAGGGTGGTCACGCTGTGGTACCGCCCTCCGGAGCTGCTGCTCGGCGAGAGGAACTACACGCCCGCGATCGACCTATGGGGTGCAGGTTGCATCATGGCTGAGATGTGGACTCGCAGCCCGATCATGCAGGGAAATACAGAGCAGCACCAACTGACGCTCATCAGCCACCTTTGTGGCTCGATAACGGCCGAAGTGTGGGTGGATGTCACCAATTTGGACATGTACCACAAACTGGAGCTGCCTCAGGGACAAAAGAGGAAGGTCAAAGATCGCCTGAAGAGCTACGTCAAGGACCAGTTTGCCCTGGACCTGATCGATAAACTCTTGACTCTCGACCCCAAGTCGCGAACAGATGCTGATCACGCGCTGAACCACGACTTCTTCTGGAACGACCCGATGCCTTGTAGCCTGTCTGTGATGCTTTCGATGCACAATCAGTCAATGTTTGAGTATCTGGCACCAAAAAGAAGAATAAATCATGGACCCCAACCCCACCAGCAGAGGCAGCCTCCACCTTCCACTCGACCAGGAAACGCCACCGATGCAACATATGATAGAATATTCTGAGGAGGATCATGAAGTCACGTTAAATACAAAACTTTCTCTTGATGACATGCTAACAATTTGACTCGACTGACTCCGAGATTTTACGCTGCCTCACAATGCCTCAAGGCGAAATCGTTGTGTCAGTGCAAAAATGTTGTATCTCCATTTTGCACAAATGTTGTATCTCCATTTTGCACAAATGTTGTATCTCCATTTTGCACAAATGTTGTATCGCACGAAAATGCTCCATGCAAAATTGATCTTGGCACATACTTGTTTTGTGTGTACATCCGGGCTATTTCAAACAAGATATGACTTTTTGACAATTTCAAACTCGTGCGTAACATAAGTGCCATTTTAGGAAACATGTTTTTGCACCAACATGACGAAATAATGGGATTGGTAATCATCGCAAAAGAAATACTTCACTTCAATCTGGATCATCAAGTTTGTGCCAGTGCCAATCCTCCAGAAAATTTGTTGTATCTGAAATACCATCAAGCTCAAGAAAATAGCGTTTACAGACTCCCCCGTACACCATTGCTCATCAAGACTACGGCAATCGAAATAAGATTGTTTGTGTCACATGCACAACACAAAACTCTTTTCATTGTTTATGCAGAAAAGTGGCCACCTAACAACCGGTTCAGACAGGCCCTCCAGAGTTGCGCCGAACCAAACAGATTAGGAGAGACTCTAGGTCGAACCAAACAAATTTTGGTTTCAGACAGGCGAACTTAACATTTACATCAGCTCATGACAAGATCGACGTATGAAACCAAGTCGATCTTTGAACGCGCCCAGTTGCTCCTAAAGCCGGGTTCATACTTCTTGCGAATGCGAAGCGAATTTGGACGTCACTTTGACCTCACAGCTCTGTTTTCGCTGCGAATTGTTTGTTGAGAATTTGTGATGTCAAATCCCATTCGCAGGAAGTATGAACTGGGCTTAACTGTCTCAGACGTTGAACTTTTCATGAACTTAATTCAATAATTTAGTTCAGCGCAACTCTAGAGCGCCTCCATTGCGTACAGTCTAACTTTTACTAAACAAGTGAAAAAAAAACACACAAACAGGACAAACTCATCAGACAACTCGCATGTAGGTAGTAGCCGAGCAAGAGTGTTATTGAATCTCACAACTGAACATTCTAAACATCACTCGTTCCTCTTTCACTGTAAATTAAAATGTATATTATAAATAAAAGGCAACCTATATAACCCTGTTCTAAAGTGAAAAAAAAACAATATTTACTAGTTCTGTACAGTTTGTTTCAAAAAGTTTAGTTTTTTTTCATCGTGTATCCACAAATAATTGTACAGGTTATTTCATTGAAATATTTGGATCAGTGGTAAGTTCATTGTGTCCGAGCAAAAATGTATCTCGAAAATGCTCCGTGCAAAAACGTTGTATCTCGTGTGTACTTGTTTTGTGTGAGATTTTTTAACCCTGTAGAGACCATTCAGTTCTGTATAATCATCACCATACGCCCAAACATATTTTTGTTGTTGATTTTTTGAAATAATGTTTTCTTGTAAACATGTCTGAAAAAATACTATAAATCAGAAATTTAGTTGTTTTTGTTTTTAGAAACATAGATACAAGTTTAACATGAGAAACATTGGGAAAATGTCAATTCAGGTCATGACCTTTACTTTGACCTTTTAGTTGAGTGGAAGTAGATCAGATCTTGCGGCCGCTATGGGCATTTTGGTACAAGCCATTTGTGGCTGCTGTGGTCTATAACGGGTTGAACGAGATACAAAGTTTTGACAATTTCAAACTCGCGCTTAATGTAAGGAGATACAAGGTTTTTGCACTGACAAGACAATTTGCACCTACCAGACTGTCCTATTTTGCCTTTCATGTGAATCCATCAACACACACAGCCTCGAGACTCTACAAACACGTATGAACATGTTCATTGGATTTTTCTTTGTCTTTGCTTAATATCTTCATGTCATTCAAGAAAGTGCCATTGCAGTACATATTACACACGATGACTGATTGTCCGTTTACATATAAATTATACATTCTGTTCTGTAGTATGAACAGTAAAATAAAATCAGCAAAAGAAAAACAAAACAAAACATCAATATGGGCTTAAGGAGTTAGTTTAGGATTTAAAATTGGAATATAGTCCGCTCTTGATAAATCCCCTTTCAATTGAACCCATCCACAAAGTCGTGCGCCCTTTGTTGAGGCAAAAATCACTGTCGTTTGCAAGTAGTATTTAAAGCAATCAACATGAATGGCTAAACTTTTAAAATGACTATGTGTGTATACTTGTTTACAAGCCCTCTTATTTGCCTTTTTGTGATCAATGCATCACTTGGGACATTAGGTGGCAGCAGACTTGCCTGGTTAATTCATTCTCAGAAATGTTCATATCTAAATGAACAATGGAAACGCGACCTGATGTCTGCTGCCACCTATTGACCCAATGCTCCTCATTCCAACAACCGAGGCGCTGTTTATATTATTTTAACCCTAGCAGTGCCGTGTAATGCCATGCATTTTAAGCTACACATTACTACGTTTATTTTAGAAATTGCAAATAAAAAATTCTAGACACAATGACTGCGGTCAAGGCATACACAAGTTCAAAGCTGACTTCCCAATTTTTAATTGGGTCACAACTTGAACTTTCACAAAGGTCATGTTAAGGTCACATGGTGTACCAATACCAATGCATTATAAATAGGGCTGATTTAATCGGCCTCACCAATACACGGTCCAAAAATTGGGCCGTTGATTTAATCAGCATGGAACACTGCTAGGATTATACCATTTTGAATTCTGCCTGCAAATGTACTCAATACAGGGTTTGCCCTTTCCTTAATGTTTTCATTGACTAGCCAGCGGGACCAGTTAGCTTGTTATTTCATTAGTCCGCCAGTTTTTCCACTGGTCCATATTTCCTATTTTATAGGGATGCTTTTCAACACATCGACTATTCAGCCGGACCACTTGGAGTGAATGTTGACTGGTCCTCTGGTGTTTTGCCAGCAGATCACTGTTAAAGGCAGTGTACATGTTTGGTAATTACTCAAAATAGCATAAAAACTTACTTGAGAAACATTGTGACTCTGAAGTAGCTCAGTTTTTGAGAAAGAGGTAATTTTTCACTAAAATATTAAAAGACTTCAGGCTAGAAGCCTTTTTTAGGCATCTGAAAGCACACAAATTTGTACAACAAGGGTGTTTTTTCTTTCATCATTTTCTTGCAACTTCGATGACCAATTGAGCCCAAATTTTTACAGGCTTGTTATTTTATGCATATGTTGGGATACACCAAGTGAGAATACTGGTCTTTGACAATTACCAAACGTGTCCAGTGCCTTTAAGGGAGAACCATGCAATAGTGTAGTGATGACAGTTTGAACTGGAACAAGGCAACTTACTGACAGTGTGGCTAGGTTACAAATCTCTAAGTTGTCAGTACAAGAAATTTCAGGAACACAACTTTCAAAAAGCAATGCAATTTAAGAAAACAAAACAAAATTTGGACTCCACCTTTCACTGCCTAAGTTGTTAAACTCCCATCAATGCTTGTTTTCATCAAATATGAAGAAAGAAACAAAGTAAAAGATTAAAGCCAGCCATTTCAGCACCAAAAGCTATCAAAACCAGGTTTTAAACAAATTAACAATATGGTTCAGATAGATAAATTATGCAATATCGAATGAATATTATTCACTGGACACTTGTTCACAAGACAAGACTAGGTGCCCCTTGATTAGGTATGTAGGTTTAACATTAGAACAAAGCACTTAACAAATACACAATGGTTCTCCTAAAGACCAATACTTCTTCCAAAAGTGTTGTTTAAAGGGTGTGTACAACATTGGCAAGAATGAAAATATAAATGCTCACAGATTTGCACATAACTCACATGGTATAAAGATGGTCATGATAGAAAACTTCCCTTGAAATAGTTTTGCTTGAAATGCCATAGTTTTTACGAAATGAGTAAAATAATAGTATTTATCCTGCAGGATAAATTCCGATGTTTGAAAACAAGTTAAAACACATAAGGGGGTTTTTCACTTGACTCCGAAGACCGATTTAGCTTAAACTTTCACAGATTTGTTATTTCATGTATATGTTGGGCCACATCGAGTTTGGATACAGGTCTTTGGCAAATACCAATGTTGTACACACCCTTTAAAGTGTTGTACCCGCAAGTTTACTACTATAGTTTTTTTTCTTAAGTCTTAAAATAAGTCAAGGCCAGGAGCTGGATTTCGGGAGTATTTAGTGGTTCTGGGATTGATAAATTTTAATTGATAAAAAGAAGTCCCCCTCTTGCTTGTTTTAAACACCCTCAGTGCTGATGATACAAATCTCTTTTCAATATTTTTTCTCTGTTCATCTCTCAGCACTTCATAAAGTGTTCCGAAAAAAATAAAGATTGTATAAAAGACAACTTTGGTTTGACAGGCAGAATCGATTGTTGTAAATTATTGGGCTATGCCTTTTTTTGTCTTGTTATTTTGGCATCCTCCAACAACAACAACCACCCCATCCATCAACCCTCACTCTAAGGCAGAAAACTGATGGTTAGTTTCTTGTCAACTCACCTCTAAAATTGAGAAGGGAAATTTGTCATTTATTTTTCACGCTTGTCAAAATGCACGTCTGTTTTCAATGGAAAATTTTCCAGTATCTTTTTTTTCTGCTTAAAAATTATGCTACTGACTATAGAGTATACCCCTTGCATTGGTCGCCATCGCTGATATCAAACAACAGACGCGCTACGCATGACTCTCAGCCAATGATAGCTCTTCATTGACCTCAGTAATAATTGTTTTGGGCTAGTGATGTCATATGCATGGGGTCTATAGATTATAGACGTACTTGCTGGAAAATAGTGACTTGACTGGAAAAGTCTTTGTAAGCCGACTCTTTGAACGAGTACTGAATGAACATTTTCCTTGTTCAACCAAAATTCCATTCAGACTTTGATGAGAAACTCGGACTTTGATAAGGGCATGTCCAAATTTGGCGGCTTTGGCAGTGGCTATGGCTGGATCGATGAATAGGTCTATTCTGAAACACAGTCGCTGCAGCCATTGTCTATAGCCTAAGCCTCTGCTTTAGGACACGGCGTAGAGACAAACTTCATTGGCTGT
Source organism: Plazaster borealis (assembly GCA_021014325.1). NCBI lineage: Eukaryota > Metazoa > Echinodermata > Asteroidea > Forcipulatida > Labidiasteridae > Plazaster > Plazaster borealis. The sequence continues at coordinate 3,884,994 of CM037456.1, read as the reverse complement.
TCATAAAACCTTTCATGCAACATTTATTTTAGTGATAAATTAATCATACAGACCCATTTATTGTTAACTCGTTTTTTGGCAAATGGTGACCCAACAAAAAACAGGGGAGTCACAATAGCACCCTAAAGAGTCCTCTTTCCCATTCTGAAAACTGTGTGGCCGTGCGGTCTTTATTTTTCGTTTTACAACTATTTTTCTGAAGGGATTTAAACTGGTCGCTAGCGACCGGTCGGCGCGTGAAAAAATACCATCAAAGTATTCTGTCCACCTGCAGTACATGTAGGTTAGAATTGCTGTAGTTCAGCATTTTTACTGCACTTGACTGCAACGCTTTGTTAAAAATTTCTGGTATGATAGTTCTAGTGCTCTGAGTGTCAGCACCCATCTGCTTATTGGTGTTTTGTATTTGTGATTCTTTTTCTGCACATTTCTCATGACATTTCTTCTATCAGACTATAGAGGGATACACATGTACTGAATTATGCATGAGAATTTTGACCAGACAGCACCTTTAAAAAGAATGAAACAAGAAAATATCTCTCGGAGCATTAACAGTTAGTTAATCTCAGAAACGGTTTCCCTGTGACCTTTAACAAAAAAAAGCATCAGCGTCTTAAAGGAACAAAAATCTACAAATTCACCAAAAAAGAAAAAAGCATCTCAACAATCCGATTCAAGACAACCCCTTATGTTTGTGTATTTACAAATGCATAGTTTAAAAGGTTAAATTGTACACAATTTACATATTGTACAGATTTTGTATAAATAACAATATTAACAAGAAACATAACATTTGGCTACTTTGTGTGTGTTATATGATTGCAGCTGTAATACTTTATTGTACTCTAGCTAGCATATGTGACTTATTACACAACAATATTTCCCCCAATTAATTTTAGTTGTTCTTAACTCGAGCAGTGACCAGTATTAAACACGTGTAAATGCCATGAATTATGGCCTGTAAATTACTACTTTTTCCAGAAATTCAAATACACATTCTAGAAAGAATATATGCAGTCACGGCACAGACCCCCTTGCATAAAACGTCATAAGCTCGAACAGCGCCCTCACTGAGGTCAAAGGAAGACCTACCATTGGCTGACAATTGCGCGTGGCGCGTACATGTTTGAACGTTTCCATTGTCTGACTTCAGCAATGGCGGCCTGTGCAAGGGGTCTATACACAAGTTCACAGCTGACTTCCAAAACCTAATTTTCAGGTCACAACTTGAACTTTCACAAAGGTCATTTTAAGGTCAAGTGGTGTGTTGCAACCAATACAATCGCATCATCCACATGGCCCATCTAATCGGCCCTGCCAATACATGGTCTGAAAATTGGACCACGTTCGGGTTAACATCGATGTCCGATAAAAACTCTGTTTATTCAGTTCTTACAGATTTCTTTGGGGAAAAAAGTTGGAAGGAATCACACTGTTCTGATTTCCAACTCTCTGTAACAATTTCAAGTCAGTTGACCTACCAGTTGAACAAAAATGGTGATGCAGGTTGGGTATGCTAGCTCAACTGGGCACAAGTCCATGTGGGCCAAGCATGGGCCCTTGTGGGGTCTTTTACACAATTGAACAATAGACCCACACAAAGGTTTTTCATTGTTCAACTTGGACCCCACAGAGGAATTCTTCAGAAAAGGGAATAATATAACAACAATAGCAGGACCCCACAAACCCGATTGGTAAGGTTGTGTGTCTACTTGTGTGTACTGTTTCGTAGATGCATTCACCACATGATATCATATTGCAGGTTGGCATAGTTTATCTATCATTCAAAACCACAGTGGATGATATTGAATGGTCAGAGAGTAGGAGGGTTGACTGTGTAGATGCATTCACCACATGAAATCATATTGCAGGGTCGTGGCCGTGCTATAAAGTGTCCTCGCCTTCAGCTTGGTCCTTCATCGTACAGCCACGACCCTGCCGGTTTTACACAGCCGTTTAAGACCTCGTCACCTACTCTTTTATTCCCTTATTCAAAAACCACAATGGATGATATTGAAAGGTCAGACAGTACAAAGGTTAGTCTGTGAACCACACACCTTGCTTCATATATTTACTGAGAAATCCCATTTTATGACGTTCTGGTTTGTAGGAAAAAGTCACATATGCCAACAGTGCCTCTACTCATATTATTACTAAAATAAACTCATTAAAACTCTAGCTCTCTTGGCAATTTTTCAGCTATTGAAACAGCACTAAGAATTTTGTTTTCTTAATCTGCAATGCTTTAGCTTTAGCACAAGAGTACAGCAAAAAGTAGACCTTGACTTTAGCACAAGAGTACAGCAAAAAGTAGACCTCGGCTTAAGCACAAGAGTACAGCAAAAGGTTGGCCTCCATAATACAGAGACCCTCCTGCTCTGGTTTCCTGTGGTACATTCTAAGGCTCTAGGCAGAGATTCTCGGATCATCAAAGGTACCAGACTGTTTCCCCTCGAGCCTCATTTTGGTAACATTACTTTGTGTGCAAGAAAATACAAGATGTTCGCCGGTGTGATTAGTGGATAGGAGGCAATGCAAGGTTACTGCTGCACTCATGCGATTGTTTAGGGTACTTGAAAAAGAGAACACAATTAAAAAAATAAAATCAACTTTAAAAAAAAAACTTTTGAATTTGAAGAAACAACCCCCCCCCCACAGAAAAACCAAAAAAGGGACCAAAGAGGGGCCAAATCTTATTGATTAGCAGTTCCGGAACAGGGAACCAGCCTCTAAAACCAGCACTTTGTTTATCCCGTTCAGACACTGGTTCCCTTTCCAGTGTGGCATCGACATTTGGCTGACATGACATTCCCATTTGCATTATAAACACTGTAGTTGGTACCCATGCATTCACATTTAACAAGTATAACAAGTTGAGCGGATTACCAACCAATTGACCTCAAGGTCAGGGCTGTGAAGTAGGATGGACCCAGGTCATGACGCCTTCATATGACCTTTTTGTGGCTGGTACCCATACATTCACATTTAACAAGTATAACAAGTTGAGCGGATAACCAACCAATTGACCTCAAGGTCAGGGCTGTGAGCTGAAGTAGGATGGACCCAGGTCATGACGCCTTCATATGACCTTTTTGTGGTTGGTACCCATACATTCACATTTAACATGTATAACAAGTTGAGCGGATTACCAACCAATTGACCTCAAAAGGTCAGGGCTGTGAGCTGAAGTAGGATGGAGCCAGGTCATGACGCCTTTATATGACCATTGTCTTTTCGGGGTGGGGGGGTGGGACTGTAGTGCGTAGTTTAAACACCACGGTTCTCCTCAAGAAGATTGGCATTGAGCTGTTGTGTAGAGATATCGGGTCAGTCCAGTCTCATAGGAGAGGACAACCGATGAGGGATGATGTTCGAGATGTTGCTGCATGACATCTTGACTCTTTCTTTTCTCAGTCAAAGGACATCAGGTTGGCCGGTGTCTGCAAGAGACAAGAGAAAGGTTCAAAGCTGAAAATGTTTACAACACACAACTGTTGTTGAGTCTGGGTTTTTTCCATTTGCTTCAATGCAGCACTGTAAAATACCAACCCTACGGATAGCCAAAACTAAGCTGTAAGCTGGAAAGGGACAAGCACTAAATTCTTTTTTAATACAATCAATTCCCCCCCCCAAAAAAGCGAAGAAAAAAACAAAAAACTATTGGTTATAAGATATTCTTGACAATGCAAGCACACAGCTGCCAACATTTGCATCTTGCAATCAGGGAGATTTTTCCAAAAATCAGGGAGATATTTAGAAATAAATTCAACATAACAGGGGAAAAGTTTCCATATTCAGGGAGATTTTCAAATTTGTTCTTCAGAACGTGGAAAGATTGGTTTATTTTCATGGAACTTTCTGCAGAATCAGGGAGAGTTGGCGGCTCTGCAAGCATAGGGGAAATAGTCGATAAATGTTAGCGTGGTGTTCTTTAAACTTATGTACTTGGTAGCGTAAAGATCATTAAAAAACAAACAACAGTGAAACCCAATTTTGAGACTGACCTTTGGCCCTTTGTGTTTCTTGGTCGCTTCATCAAGGTACCGGACCCACTGGCAAGCCATGGAGTAAGAGGGCGCTTTATATTTATAGGAGTTCCCTACAGGTAGAAAATGGAAATTGTATGATGTTATATATTCAAAATACTAAAATTAAAAAAATGTATAGATAATAATATCATAGACTTGTAAACAAGCAAACAAAATCAAACTTAGCCTTAACCATGCATACTTCCCCAACACCTACACAATTTGTACTGGTCTCAACTTCTTTACCAAATACACAAAATGCTAAGCATATAACGATTCTTACTCAGCTGAAACTGGTTACCAGCAAAGATACTTGCTGCATCCTTAAAGGCATCGTACACGTTTGGTAATTGTCAAAGACCAGTGTTCTCACTTGGTGTATCCCAACATATGCATAAAATAACAAGCCTGTGAAAATTTGGGCTCAATTGGTCATCGAAGTTGCAAGAAAATGATGAAAGAAAAAACACCCTTGTTGTACAAATTTGTGTGCTTTCAGATAGGAATCAAAACTTCTTGCAAGAAGTTTTTATTATTTTAGTGAGAAATTACCTCTTTCTCAAAAACTACGTTACTTCAAAGGGAGTCGTTTCCTACAATGTTTTATACTATCAACAGCTCTCCGTTGCTTGTTACCAAGTAAGTTTGTATGGTAATATTTGTTTTTAGTCATTACCAAACGTGTACGATACCTTTAATGAAATTGGGACCTACATGGACTACAAGTAAATGGCATTCTATTATGCAGTTGAATGGAAGAACATTCCGCTGATTTCACACTGACATTATTATTGGGAACCAGTGAAAATCTAAAGCTAATCAGACACAAGAGGGCGCCATTTATCACGTTTAGGGATAAACTTGGAGAACAACAGTAGTAATCGCAATGTCAAATGTCACCGTGGTCAAGTGGTAAGACTGCAGGACTTGCAATCACAAGGTTGTGGGTTCGAATCTGGCCAAGCTGACCAATACTAGAATTAGTATTGTCGTCCAATACTGAATCACAATTTCTTGATTTTTGCACTTAAAAGTTATTGCTGTTAAACCAATGTTTGCATAAGAGAGATTGGCTGTTGCCAGCGTTTATATCCCCTTGTGGGATCTTCACCAAGTTTCCTTGACGTGAAGATCATCTAAACAAACAAACAAACAAACAAACATTCCGAGTAAAAGAAATGCCTGGTTGGTCGGGGAAGTATATTTAGGACGTCTCACCTTTGGCAAGGTCTGTTAGTAGAATGATGTTGTGTCCCCTCGTCTCTGGTAGCATGACCACCCAGTCAATGATGGAAGATAACTTACAAGGCCGTATCTTGAACTGTGATGAAACAACAAATAATGACGGCTTAAATGACTTGACACTTATAACGGAAAGATTAGAGAGGATTCAAGGTCCTCCATGGTGGTAAAGATTTAAGTTGAACCTTTTTGGGTACTTTTAATGTTTTTAACATTGTAAATTTTAAAATGCAATTCAGTCATTGGACCGCAAATGTTTGAATGTTTTTAAATTAACCATAAACCATGAACCATTTGTCCTAGTATCATCCACTCTGGTTTGGAATGATAGATAAACTATACCAGTCTGCTATATATCATGTGGACAATGCATAGACAGAGTACATAGTCAACCCTCCTCCTGTATGACTATTCAATATCATCCACTCTGGTTTGGAATGATGGATAAACTATGCCAGCCTGCTATAAATCATGTGGACAATGCATAGACAAAGTACATAGTCAACCCTCCTACTGTATGACTATTCAATATCATCCACTCTGTTTTTGAATGATAGATAAACTATGCCAGCCTGCTATCATATCATGTGAACACTGCAAAGACACCAGGTACAAGGTCAACCCTCAAACTGTCAAACCTTTCAATATCATACTCTGGTTTTGACGGATAGATAAACTATGCCAGCCTGCAATATGATATCATGTGGCCAATGCATCTACACAATACACAGTCAACCCTCCAACTGTATGACCATTCAATATCATGCACTGTGGTTTTGAATGAAAGATAAACTATGCCAGCCTGCAATATGATATCATGTGGCCAATGCATCTACACAGTACACAGTCAACCCTCCTACTGTCTGACCATTCAATATCATGCGCTGTGGTTTTGAATTATAGATAAACTATGCCAGCCTGCAATATGATATCATGTGGCCAATGCATCTGCACAGTACACAGTCAACCCTCCTACTGTATGACCATTCAATATCCTCCACTCTAGTTTGGAAGTAGACTACATGGTGCGAAAAGTAAACTCACATCTGATCTGTCGTGTCCAGTGAAGTACTTAGCTGCATAGTGTACAATGTTGGTTCCCCATAGACCCACCCAATACCTCGTCCACGCTGATACCTGACAACCAACAAAACAAATAACAATCATTTATCACGTTTGTAGTTAGCCCTCTCCATCCGGGGATGTTCGAAGACGTGAAAGAAACAACAATTCCACAATAATTTAAAAATGATATCAAAATACGATAACTCAATAAAGCCTAAAAACACATTCAATATGTAATTTTTTTTTTTTTAATCTACAAATGCAGCATAAAATTTAAAAAAATTAATTTCTAAATCAGACAATGTACATAAAATAGAGAATTTTTTTTTTACAAATGCAGCATAAAATTACACATAATAAAATTCTAATTCAGACAATGTACATAAAATAGAAAAGAAATCTACAAATGCAGCACAAAATTACACATAATAAAATTCTAAATCAGACAATGTACATAAAATAGAAAAGAAATCTACAAATGCAGCATAAAATTACACATAATAAACTTCAAAATCAGACACCCTCACCCCTAAAAAAGAGCGAATCTAGACAATAAAAAAGAGAGTACAACCTGGCAATGCACACAATTAATCAACATAAAGATGTAATTACAGACTATAGTCCTCTTTAACCCTTTAGAAACCATAGCGACCGCAAACGGCTTGTAACAAAATGCCAATAGCAGCAACAAACAGCCACAAAATTTGACCTACTTCTGCTCAAAGTAGAGGGTCAAAGAAAAAGTATTGAACCGAATTGACATTTTCAAATTTTCCCATTAACATAGAATCAACAACTCTGAAACAAAGCCATGTATTTCTGTTTCATATTAATCTTCCTGAAATTTTTCCCGAGTATAACGGAGCCAAAAAACTCTTAAGATTAGCACTGTCTGGGTTGTATTGTGATAGTTATACAGAAATGAACGGTCTTTAAAGGGTTAAACAAGTGATTTTTCAATTTTTTTGTCATGAAGGAGTCAAGCAAATTAGCCCAGTGAATCACTATATCATCAGCAATAAAATAATAATAATAGTGGCTTCTTATATAGCGCACATATCTGTCACTCAGTGACGCTCAAGGCGCTTTTAACGTTCATTATTTTCCTGCAGGGTATTGTGGAGCTACGTTTTTGACGTATGAGACCAAGTCCTTTACATAGCACCATGTAATGGTTTACAGGTGCTGTGGCGCAATATGCAGCCAATCAAACCAGGAACACCGGGGCAAACCCCTTCTCTCTTCGATAAGTGCACTGGGTTCTTTTACATGCATTACACAACACACGGGACCAACGGCTTTACGTCCCATCCGAAGGACGAAGCATGTGGTTAAGTGTCTTGCTTAAGGAAACAAGTGTCACGACTGGGATTCGAACCCACACTCTGCTGATCAGAAACACCAGAGCTTGAGTTTGTTGTTCTTATCCGCTCGGCCGAGACACGCCACAATAAGCACCTTCACGGTTATATGCGCCATCTTGTTCAAAGAGGAAGATTTGTTTAATTCGAACATTCATTGCCGACACTAGAACTTCACGCACGTGTCTGGAAGGTGCGTGAAAGTTCGAGCGTTGAGTTGCAGACAGCAACGCGAGTTCGGAATTAACAAATCTGCCACCTGAACAAGATGAGCGCAAATAACCATGAAGGTGCCTATATACAAATATAAATCATAGTGACAAATGGTTCAATCTGAAAGTATTTCATCTCATCTCAAATATCAAGAAATCAAGAAAATAATTTACTTACAGATACTTTTCTGCCTGCTTTCATGTCGGGCTTCCTTTTCAGGTAACCTGAGTGTGGAGAAAGAATTCCATTAAAAAAAAAGAAATTTGGAACAGTCGTAAGTTTACAGGCCCTAAGCTAAAATCACTGGTCTCGGGCCCGAGGTCCAGTGTAAAATTCAAGCCCTGCCTTTTTCAAAGACACAGTAAATAGATCATGCAAGGCTCGTGCGTATTCATACTATTTTGTGTCCACTTTCGTCCCACAGAGATTGCTTTTAACACATGAAGAGATTGCTTTTAACACATGAAGGAAACAAACTCGCGCACTGTAACAGTGTTCGAATACACGCGAGACTTGCACAGTCTATTGTGAGCCTTTGGTTTAACTTTGTGTAAAAAACATCCCATCAGAAAGAAAACTCACCGTGTATTTTGAAAGCAGAGCTTGGCACTTCTGGTATACTCTGCACTAGATCCTCACAACTCTCAGTCAGACTAAACACAGACAAAGAAATTATCAAGTTGAAAGATCAGTTATCAATATAGACCCTTTCAACTAGATCATACTAAACACAGACAAAGAAATTATCAAGTTGCAAGATCAGTTATGGACTTAGATAAGATTGGTACATGTACGCCTGACCCAGTGATAACCACTTGCTGTTTTGGGCCCACCGGCCCCAGTCCCTCTGAATCCTTCACTTTGGCAATCGGATATAGAAGAATTTGGGACTGTAACGGTTAAGCAAGCATGAACCAGTGAAACAACAGTTCTTTTTCACATTGACCATTCCCATCTTGTGCACAAAATACTGACAAGAAATAAGAACAAAGTCACTGAAGAACTGAAACCAAATAGCTGGTCGTTGACAGCCAACATCCTCCCTCTTTGATGTGACTTGATATAGAACTTTGCATTGGATCACTCAGTATTGTCGTGAATGCCTTTAGCAATAAAAAAACCCAGTTTATTATCGCTTCATGGAGCAGCTTGTGGAAAAAAAAAACTCTAATTAGATTGTCATTTTGGGCAATAGTTTAATTAGAAAAAGGAAGTCACATGACTGCAGTAATTTTATGTGCAGTGCAATCTGTAAAACAGTTTCGTGAATTTTTTACACCGACCATTCCCATCTTAACAGATGTTAAATTTGCAAAACACTTTCGTAAAACCAAATATAATATTCTTTATCCCTGATGCAAATTTAACATCTATTAATTTGTTGCGGTACCCGCTGCTAAAATATAGGATTCGAACTGCCTCTAGCCACCGGGCAATCTCAGCGGTCTAGTTGGTAAGACATCTGCTCTAGAATGGCAAAGGTTGTGGGTTCGAATCCCACCCGAGTAATTTGCCTATGGACTTTTTTCACAGGACTCGGGAAAGTACTGAGTATACAGAGCTTTACACACATCGGTGTAAGAGTAAAACCAAATATATTTTTTTTTCTCCCCGATGCAAATTTAACATCTTTTATATTGTTACGGTACCTGCTGCTAAAATATAGGATTCAAACTGCCTCTAGCTACCGGGCTAGCTCGGTGGTCTAGTTGGTAAGACATTTGCTCTAGAATGGCAAAGGTCTTGGGTTCAAATCCCACCCGAGTTATATGCCTGTGGATTTTTTTCGCAGGACTCGGGAAAGTACTGAGTATACAGTGCTTTACACACATCGGTGTACGGGTAAAACCAAATATAACATTCCCATCTTGTGCACAAAATACTGACAAGAAAAAAGGACAAAGTCACCACTATCATCAGTAGTATTATAATAACAAGCTACTTTCAGTCTTTTTTACGTCATACCTTTGTGGTGCAATGACATAAACATGGCAAACTTATTATCAGAAACTAATTGAGCTCCATTTGAAATTAAAATCTTGGATGCAGTTTTTTGTTTATTGTTCAGAAGAGAAAAACGTACAAAGACGTAGAGCAGAACCAAATTAAAAAAATCAATAACAGGAAGCCACTGGAAATCTACCGCACTGTAGTCATGGTAACACTCCTCTGTCGTTATTAAACAAATTTAAAGACAAAACCATTTGTAGCTGCCAAAGAGAGTTTCTTTTTTGTCTTGATGAGACTACCATGCCACCAGGTAAATCTGCATCAAACATAAACTACAGTAAGCACAGATTGCCGATCTGCAAGTAACATTTTACGAAAGTTAATAATTTTCCTTTGCATTAATGAAAAAAGTGCTCATTCTCTATGGTGTCCAGAATGTATCTTGCCGGAGTTTTCGTGCTGTTTCTCATTGGGTGTTTTACAACAACCCTGTCTGCTATCTGTCCTACTGACTGGCATCGACACGGTGAGTCATGCTACCTACTGATAACTCAAACTACAAGCTGGACTTCCGCCCTTCAAACTTGTCGCGAATTCGGGTCGACCCTTATCATTCCTAAGTCCCAAGAAGAACAGACTTTTGTTTGGGATTATCACCGGGATGAGTTCTATTATGGTGGTAGAGTGAAGGAAAGTTTGTGGATTGGTTGCAGTGATTGGCAAGATGAGGGAGCCTGGCACCCATGTCCACTACAAGATGCAGTTAACGGTTTCCAAAACTGGCACAGTAATCAGCCCAGCCATAGTACAGAGTACAATTGTGCTGTAATGGCACAATGGAATAATGGTAGATGGTATGCCATAAGATGTGACAGTACTTTTGCAACCATGTGCAAACTTGCTCTCAACTCTACCACCGACACTACCAGTATCATCACAATAGCTGCCACCACTGACGCCGCCACCACCACCACCACCACCACCGACACTGCTGCTGCCAACACCACCATCGCCACCCCCACCACAGCGGCAACAACCACCGACACCGCCACTGCTGCCGCCACCACTGCTGCTGCCACCATCACCGCAACCACCACCACCACCGACACCACCACTGCCAACACCCCCACCACAGCCGCCACCCCCATCACAGCTGCCACAACCACCGACACTGCCACTGCTGCCGCCACCACTGCTGCTGCCACCATCGCCGCCACCCCCACAACCACCGACACCGCCACTGCTGCTGCCACCACCGTTGCCGCCACCCCCATCACAGCTGCCACAACCACCGACGCCGCCACCCCCACCACTGCTGCCGCCACCACTGCTGCCACCACCACTGACGCCACCACTGCTGCTGCTACCACTGCCGCCACCACTGTTGCCACCACCACTGCCGCCACCACTGCTGCCACCACCACTGACGCCACCACTGCTACCACCACCACTGCTGCTGCCACCATCGATGCCACCACTGCTGCTCCTGCTGCCGCAACAGCAGCCACAACTACCGCCGCCGCCACTGCTGCTGCCACCACTGCCACCGCCACCACCACTGCTGCCGCCATTGCAGTCACTGCCGTCGCTGCCACCACCACCACCACAGCCGCCACCAACACTGCGAGGGCAGCCACCACCAAAATCTCGACAGTGTTTTGCTGTCAGACTGGCCCTGATGGTCGCATCGAGTCCCGATGGTGTGGTGTCATGCAGGAAGGCGTGCCGATCAGAGCCCCGATGTCGCTCCTTCAATCTGCTGATGGAGCAAGGCTTGGGAAAGATGGTCTGTCAGCTGAACAACATGACTCATCACAAAGTGATTGATGGTAACATTTCCCTCTTTGATGTGTTTAAGACTTGATATCAAATTTTGCATTTGACCACTTAGAATTGCCTTGAATGCATTTAGCAACAAACAACTTGATTATCGTTTCGTGGCGCAGCTTGTGAAAACTCTAGTTAGATTGTAATTTTGATCAGTAGTTTAGTTTGAAAAAGGAAGTCACATGACTGCAGTAAGTTTATGTGCAGTGCAATCTGTAAAACAGGTTCGTGAAATAGTTCATGGGAAAACTACAACACAAATCCAATAACATGAGAACTTACTTAATTCTTAATTTCCAAGGAAGTCACATAACTTTATTTGATACGTTTCTGAAGAAAGCGGATTAAGATTGGATGCAACTGACTGGCAGCGACACGGTGAGTTATGCTACTTACAGATAATTCAGCCCCAATTGAACTGAACTGATGAAAATGATACTTGTTTCAGATCGCAGGCAGCCCCAGCTGTACCGAATTCAAAAACTAAAGAGGAAGGGAAATGACCAATTCGATTTTGTGATATACTCGTTTTCCAAAAGATAAGAGTCCACATGTGAGTGGGGAAAAAATTTCAAGTCTCTAACCTCACGTTAAAATGGTATAAATCGCCATTGCATTTGATACCCTTCCAGTGCAATATTTGTCAACATCCACAACATCTGATGTCATCATATTGAGTAAAATGGGTCTCTACATTTTTTTACGGGGATATTTTGGTTCTTAACTGACTTTTTCAGAGCGAAATTTGAAGCATGATGTCATTGGATTTCAACAACTAATGGATCTTTACATTCTAAAGGGGAATTTTTCGTCGGTCAAAATGTCAAATTCAAGGCCATTTTGATTACATGTTATGTCGAAAGTCAGGAATGAAACACTCACACGAGGACTCTATCTATTCGCCGTATTTTTGACCCGTTTGGGCGTTTGTGGACCAATTTTTACGTGATGAAAAACAAGTAAACAAACAGGGTTTTTTTTAATTTTTTTATTATTATGTTTATGTATTTCGTCAATGATGCAAGAAAACTATATACAGGCAATTAAAATAAGATGAAACTGTAATTGTGATGCAAGACATTCCCTGAAGAAAGCGCCCTCATGCGGTCAAAAATATGGTCAATTGGAAAATAGGTACATCATAAAAATTAAAATTGGTCATTTCCCTTGCTCTTTAAAGAGCATTTCGTCACTGACGTCACCAACATTATGAACAAAACAATTTTGTTCTTCTTTTTTTCTTCGATTTTAAACAATTATTTAAAACAATTTATTTTATACATTATTTGTCAAGGCCTACAATTTCATGAAGTTTCAAGGCTTCAGGAGCTTGACTTTTTTAATTATAATAATTATGCATTTCAACCTTTGCAAAAAAGTGATTTATTTTTTTGTTTGTAAAGGGTGTGTACAACATTGGTAATTGCCAAAGACCTGTATCCAAACTCAATGTGACCCAACATATACATGAAATAACAAACCTGTGAAAGTTTAAGCTAAATCGGTCTTCGGAATCATGAGAAAACAGTGAAAAAAAACCTTGTGTGTTTTCACTTTTTTTCAAACATCAGAATTTATCCTGCAGGATAAATACTATTATTTTACTCATTTCGTAAAAACTATGGCATTTCAAGCAAAACTATTTCAAGGGAAGTTTTCTACCATGACCATCTTTATACCATGTAAGTTATGTGCAAATCTGAGAGCATTTATATTTTCATTCTTACCAATGTTGTACACACCCTTTAACGAACAGACACATAGATTCCATTCACCATTGTTATTGGACATTGCTCAAATGTGAACAAAAACTTTTCAGGAAGTGACACACATGCAATGTTGTCATACATTGAAATGTATCACTATGTGAAAACGAAAATTGTCCCATTTGTTTCGCTTATTTTTATATTTTCTATATATTTATTTTTTTTTCTTGGGGGGGGGTCACGAACTGACACTCATCTTTATTACTTCGTGGCATATCAATTTAGGATGTAACACAGAAAGAAAGAAAAACCATGTTTTTATTCAGTTTGAGGCAAAGTTTACCTTTGGTTTTTGGAATTGTTTGATTGTTTCAATCCTATATTAATGTAGATATATACAAAAAAACTAACCTGTGAAAATTTCATTTCAAAAGGTGGTAGCATTTTTGAGATATTGCAAAAAATCTGGAGCGGTTATGTCCACGCAGGAAGAATAATCCGTAATCGGAATACACAATCTGAGAAACGTTACTGACAGTGACGTTTCTCAGATTCAAATTTTGGAGGGATAAAAAGTGATATGTTTTTTCCATAACAACATAACTTCAAAGTGAAATGATTCTCAAAATGCTTTATACTACCGAAAGCTGCTGTACTTCTAACCAAGTAGGTTTTTATTGCCGTTAATTTTAAGAGTGATTACCAAACGTATATACCCTCTCCCTTTAAAACATCAAGTGTCCTCGATGAGAAAATCAGTTGAAAACAATCCAAAGTTTTGAAGGAGAGTGGTGTTTCAAAAAGGGTTCAACTCTTTTGATTGCTTGTAAAAACAACAACTAATTTTTGTAAAGTGCATTTCAGTTTATCAGAACTCTCACTGCACTTTACACTAAAGATTACACGATGCAAAAAAACTCAAATTGTAACAATCATGAAAGGAAAGGATAATGATATATAATTTACTGGAAGCATATTGTGATGTAATATACAGGCATGATATTTGGCCCCTTAGAAAAAAAGTAGGAAAATTTAATGGAGTACAAGGGCTGACCAACATAAATGTATATGATTGCATATAGGCTTTAGTAGACTTGTCAGGCTTTTTAAAGGGAGTGTATACGTTTGGTAATTGGAACCCACTGTTTGTTTCAATCCTATATAGTTGTAGATATATACCATAAAACTAACATGTGAAAATTTCAATTCAAAGGGTGGTAGCGTTTTTGAGATATTGCCGAAAATCTGGAGCGATTCTGTCCACGCAGGAAGAGTAATCTGCAATTGGAATACACAATCTGAGAAACGTTACAGTCAGTAATGCTTCTCAGATTCAAATTTTTGGGGATAAAAAGTGACATCTTTTTCCATAACCGCAGTACTTCGAAGTGAAAAGTTTCTCAAAATGCATTATACTATCCAAAGCTGCTGAACTTCTTACCAAGTAAGTTTTTATTGCCATTAATTTTCAGAGTCATTACCAAACGTATACAGACCCTTTAAAAACAATTTTGCTGATTTCTCTGAGGGCCAAAAAATCGGAAATCAGACTTAAGTAGGAAGAGTATCATGCATGAATATATATTTTTTAATTCAATGATTACTGTATACCGAATCTCCCATAGTTTAAGTTTGAATGTTATATTACGTAATTGAATACTTTTAGCAGTATAAAACCCATTGGGCATACACCCTCGTGACCTGTCGTCCAGAGGCGTGTGTGCCGGTCACCTCAGGCCATTTACTTTGTTCGTAGGATCGAATACTTTACCAGTGAGAGTGTTTGGTCCCATACCAAAGTGGGAGATTCAGCAACCATTGTAAAGTTGTAGCAGAAGTTGTAGTAACATAATAAATTATTTGAAAACGGAGCTAGTGCCTTAATGTGCTCTTCTCTTATGTTCATGTTGGTCAATATGATTCCGCGGATAGTTGGAAAATCCCCAACCATCACAATATGATGCATATCATATATTGTTTTTTACTGATTACCAGCAACTCTGCTTCAGCAGACTAATTTAA
This sequence comes from Plazaster borealis, assembly GCA_021014325.1. NCBI lineage: Eukaryota > Metazoa > Echinodermata > Asteroidea > Forcipulatida > Labidiasteridae > Plazaster > Plazaster borealis. Next base: position 3,869,580 of record CM037456.1, on the reverse strand, counting down.
TTTATAAACATCTTTGGTGAACAGCTGTAAGCGCAAGTAATTACGTAAATATTTGTACACAAAATTTTAGGTAATTGTCTGACGTTTTGACCCTAGCAGAGTCTTTCTCAAAGGCTAAATATTTGAACGTGAATATTTGCAAATGGGGGCAAAAATCGTTAATATTTACGTACATATAAATTATATGTTCAGGGCCACCATACTAAGTAATTTTGCATTGTAATCTAATAGCTTGTGGAACTTTCACCCACAGCCACATAAAACAAAATCTGTAAAAACTACAAAAGATGTTCACTGAGAGTAAATTATAGAAAAAGCAGTTGGAAACAAGTGAGTTTTCAAATGACGTAAAACAAATTGTTGGATCAGTTTGAGAACGGAGTCTAATTGTTTATTGACATTTACTATCATGGTGCGGCCATCTTGCTTTTCTTCTATTCAACCCAATGTAACCAAAGCGAGGCTGGAAGGAAAAGATAGTCTGGTTCCTTTCATGATGCAAGAATTAGAACTGCCACTGCCACTGTTGTATACAGGGTACCCGACACAAATGACTATTGGGAGAGAGTTCCAGAGCCTTGGACTGTCACACACAAGTGCCATGTCCTCATAGTCAGCATTCTCCCTTAGCAGTAGTGCGCTGGCCAAATGCCAGTTCAAACACCCGAGGACCAGTCAGAATTCTGTCCAACTAGTCCGGCTGGCTAGTTGATGGCTTGCCAATGCTACATGTAAACCACTGATTGTTCATATTGCTTTAAATCACATAGTCCAAGCTAGTATATATTAAAAAGAAACTCCAATTACGGACCACTACAAAAAGCTGACGGACCAGCAAAATGACAAGCTAACTGGTCCTGCTGGCTTGTCGCTGAAAAAGTTAAGGGGAGACCCTGTCATGCCTTTTTATTACTTGGTATCAAACTATTCTGCTTACTTCAGCAGAAAAGATTGCTTAAGCGTAAGCGTATTTCACATGTTTGAATTGTACATAATCTTATTTAGGTAAACCACTGATTTTTCATATTGCTTCAAATTGAAAGGAAACCCTAAAATACGGACCAGTGAAAAAGCTGGCAGTCCAGCGACATGACAAGCTGGCTAGTTGCTGAAAAAAGTTAAGAAATATTGTGAATGCACACATGTGCATCTTCTAGATCGTATGACACACACATTTTGTTTAAACATATTTTTTCTTCTGCAGAAAACACACAATATCTGTTACCGGTAAACAACTTTATGACATTGGGCCCAAATCGTGCCCAGATAAAGATTGATTAGATGGTTCCAATACTTACTTGTCCCCGATCCACGGATCTTGGTCATCGCTGTGTTCCGAGCCATCATTGCTACCTGAGGTTAATTCAAAATTGATAATTAAGCTCAATAAGTAGCTATTAAACACACATAAAAAAAGGCTTACCAGAATAAGGTTACCTGCCAAGATACCATGTTGCACGTACCCATTGCGACTGGTATCCTGCTCATCTGCTCATTTTTAATAGATGTTAAATTTGTATCGGAAATAGAGAATATTATCGACTTCCCCCGAGTCCTGTGAAAAAAATTCACAGGCTTATTACTCAGGTGGGATTCGAGCCCAAGACCTTTGCCATTCTAGAGCAGATGTCTTTACCAACTACTAGACCACCGCCTCAGCACAAAATTGTTAGCAATCTTTTCTGCCTAAGCAGCTCTATGAAATTGATCCCAGATTGGGAGGTCAGAGGTCAGATTTCTCCAGAGATTGTACTCACCTATTGACATCCCATTCATTGAGCCCTCTATCGAGCTGGTGATGGAGGGGTGAACACCACGGGAGCTTGTTTCCTCAAGTAAGCTGTCGTCTAGCAGATGCCTGGGACCATTGCCAAAGTGACAATTCGATAAACTGCTGAAGTGGACGGAACGAGAGACGGAAAAGGCAATTTAAGAAAAACCCTGAGCGATACATGAAGAATGTTGAAAGAGAACATTTTTTTAGTTGTCTTCGTCAGTCTGGTTTCAATCACTTTTGAGGTGAGCAAAGAAAAATTAACTAAAACGGGATTAGAACCTGCGACCTCCAGATTAACATTGAAGCCGCTCTACCAATTGAGCTACCTAGCCCCTCTATTGGCGGCATCCGTGTTTTGTCAATATCTTTGTTCAGGGGTGCCAGTCAGAAGCCATTCCAGCTTAACCCAATTCAATCATGAATGAAGTAGGCACAATTTTGAAATGTTACAGAAAAATGAAAGAAAAGGGTACTTTTGTATTCATTCCAACATAGTTTTTCATAGTTTTGTACCTTAAAGGTATTGTACACGTTTGGTAATGACTCAAAACAAATATTAGCATAAAAACTTACTTGGTAACAAGCAACGGAGAGCTGTTGATAGTATAAATCATTATAGGAAACGAATCCCTCTGAAGTAACATAGTTTTTGAAAAGAGGTAATTTCTCACTAAAATAATCAAAACTTCTTGCAACAAGTTTTTATTATTCTATCTGAAAGCACACAAATTTGTACAACAAGGGTGTTTTTTTCTTTCATCATTTTCTTGCAACTTTGATGACCAATTGAGCCCAAATTTTCACAGGCTTGTAATTTTATGCATATGTTAGGATACACCAAGTCAGAACACTGACTTTGACAATTTCCAAACGTGTACGATGCCTTTAAATTAAAATCTTGAAATTGTTGGCATAAGAAAAGCAAAATAAGATAATATAAACAACAAAAAACAAACAAACTGAAAATAGACCATGCAAGTCTGATGTGTATTGGAACGTTAGGAACCATTAAAAAGTGCAATGTGCATGGAAACCCAAGGCTTGTCGTGTCGTGGCCGAGCGGATTAAAACACCGGACTCAAGTTCTGGTGTTTCTGATTAGCAGAGTGTGGGTTCGAGTCCCGGTCATGACACTTGTGTCCTTGAGCAAGACACTTAACCATTATTGCTTTGTCCTTCGGATGGGACGTAAAGCCGTAGGTCCTGTGTGTTGTGTAATGCACGTTAAAGAATCCAGTGCACTTATCGTAAAGAGAAGGGGTTCGCCCCGGTGTTCCTGGTTTGATTGGCTGCATATTGTGCCTCAGCACCTTGTAAACCATTACATGGTGCTATATAAAGGAATAGGTCTCATACTATAAAAACGTAGCTCCGCTTACCTTGCAGGAAAAAAAAATAAGCGCTCGGGTGTGATAAAGCGCTATATAAGAGCTCAGTATTAATATTACTATTATAAAGGCTCCCAAAAGTGTTGGAACACATTTGAGACTTGCACAATCTATAACGGAAAGCAAAATGCACACTGAGCATGTCGTCATGTCAATAAGATAATCATCTTGAAAACAGCCCCCCCAGGCAGAACCGTGTTCGTTCACTGATTGGGATGCCCTGTATAACTTATGCCTTGTCCGAATTGGCGGCTACAGCTACGGCTACGGCTAAATTTCCGGGTCATCATGCGTTGAAGTATAGTAAATCCTTAGCAACACCCTTAGCAACAGTAGTAGCCGTACATGTAGCTGCCAATTCGGATATGGCCTAACACTTAAAAAGGGGTTCCATGGTTAAATTCAGTTTTTTTGATTAAATCATTTGCCAATAAATAGAGTCCTCATGAAAGAGGAGAAAAAAATACAAGTCTCTAACCTCATGTTGAAATGGTGTAAAATGACATTTATTTGATACTCTTTCAGAGAGAAATTTGAAACATGAAGTCATCGAAAAGAAATGGGTCTGTACATTCCAAAGAGGAATTTTTGCGCCAGTCAAAAGGTCAAATTCAAGGCTGTTTTGATTGAACATCATCAAATTCAGGAATGAACTAAAAGAAATCTGTTCAAAAATGTACAGACCATATATTTGAAATGTGGCGTCATCAAAAGTTTTTGTTTTTGACAAAAAAATGCACTTTAAGTGTATCAAACAAAGTGGCATTTTACACTATTTTCACCTGATGTTAGAGACTTTTTGGAAAATAGTGGATCCCAAAACTGAATTTAACGATGGAGCCCCTCTTTAATAATAAAAAATAATAATAACAATAAGAAAACAAATTCATCAGTTCTTCAAGACAGTGTAGACTCACCATAAAGACTCAATAGCTGTGTGAGATACAAACCTGTCAGGGAGAGAAAACAACAAATAATAATAATAGTAATAATAATAGTAATATCGACTCTTATATAGCGCAATTCTGATCACTGGGCCATTTATTTCATTTCTTAAACCATCTCAGCTCCCTGGGGAGTATACAGCCTTTGCTGTCAAGTATCTCTGCCCTCACAGGTACCCATTTACCCCTTGGTGATGAGAAGCAATTATAGTTAAGTGCCTTGCTCAAGGGCACAAGTGTCAAACAGGATTCGAACCCATACTCTGCTGCTGACAACACAAGAGACCGCTCAGCCACGACACGCCGCGATGACATAGATTGTAAGTTTGGTAAGAGAGACTTACGTTGTTCCTAAGCTTTTCGTCTTCCGATGACCAGGTACAAATCTGGCAGCGGCTTGAGGCGTTGCCGGGGTAGACTTCCCTGGAGATGAGCCTCTATCTACTACAGGCAAAACAAAAAGAAAAAAAGGAAAACATTTGGAGAAATTACTTCAAGAAGGGTCGTATAATTTGGTCATTTATAGGATTCGGGTTGATGCTTGAGCAAAATAATTTACAATATATGCTTCATGGGTCTTGAGGCATTGCAACGTGAGGTATCAATGTATATTTGGTTTGCGGAAACACCAGGTGTATATCTACTTTACTGTGTAGATTTGTTCTTTGAGAACTTGTCTTGCTATTTTTTTACAGCGGCAGAGTAGATTTCGGAATTCGGGAGACTACTAAGTTCTGAAAAGAACTGTCCTGCTTATTAACTACTACCTGGGCGGAAGGTAGGAAATCGGTCGGGACTTCTACTTTTGCTTAGTGGATCGAGGGGACTTTTCGTTATTAACTTCACTGCCGCGGAGTGAGTTCTTAATTGGTCTCAACATTTCGACTAGCCTTCTCTAGTCATCGTCAGGAGACTGAAGAGTGTGAGACATGTTAGTCTATTTATAGGGATTTGCTTTGTCATATGGATGGGACATTGAGCTCTACATGAAGGTCCTGTGTATTATAAGGAGAGATTGTCGTCTACGTGGAAGAAGGATGTAACAAATGTTTTTCTGGAGAAAGGGCGTCAGCAATTTTTGTGCAAAATTCTGTTTCAAGAAAACTGAGCGAAAGTTTGATCGGTCTTCTGCCATTCATAATTCACCATTGGAAGGTTAATTTCTGCATGGGAATGGGTACAAAATGCGTGGGTTTTCCCTGGAATATTTCTCTGGGGTTTTCCTCCCGCATCTAAAACTGAAACTTCCTTCCTTGTCTCCTCTCCATTGGGTTCTTGGCTAGTACAGTGATTAAGTTCGCTTTTCTGAAAAGTCCTTGGCTTCATAACCAGAATAAGTTACATGAAACATTCATATTTCAAATTTAAAATAATTGTCTACAAGATGGTAAAGACAATGTACGTAAAATGTCCCTTGTGCCACTTGATCTTTCCTTCTGCACGCTGTAAAGTTGCCTTCAAGTGGCCAGTAAAAATGCCGCGTTTGATATGACCTTATGACCTTGCCTCTATCCCATCCCTACAGAATAATCTGGGTCCTTCAGCCCTACTCAGTCTGGACTGAAGAGAGATTTGATAGATACCTGATGCGTCTAATTCTTCCCTTGATTTGGACACACTGGACTGCTGGTTGATGGGCTCAATTTGCAAGGACAATCTGTCAAAGAAAAACAACAAACAACAAAATCATTATATGGGATTTGAGGCATTGCATGGTCAGGTATCAATGTATATTTGGTTTGCGGTTTACACCATGTGTATATCTACTTGCTAGGTAGATTTTGTTCTCTGAGAACTTGTCTTGCTTTTTATTCTACTGCCGCGGAGTAGAATACTCGGAATTCGGGAGACTTCTCAGTTCTGAAAAGAACTGTCCTGCTTATTAACTACTACCTGGGCGGGAGGTAGGAAATTGGGCGGGACTACTACTTTCGCTATGTGGATCGGGGGGACTTCTCGTTAAAAAGCAAGACAAGTTCTCAAAATCTACCTACCAAGTAGATATACACATGGTATTACCACAAACCAAATATTCAACAAAATCATTGCTACTTCAAATGCAAATAGAAGTTGAAAATATTACAGTCAAAGCCTGGTTGAATCAGTAATCCACAAATATCAACTGATTGGAATTTGTGGTTTTTGCAAGCTTCTCATTATTTTGGCCTGCACAGAGGGAGTCACCCCCTCCCCCTCCAAAATGTTCCTACCAAGCCTGGAATTTCAGCTTCAAGAGGGCAAGGCCATTTCCATCTTTAAAAAGGGCACGTTCATTGGAAAATCCTAAAGTCTATGGGAACAATTCGAAGGGGCACTCAAGGCCAAGAACCGGGGCAACAGAGGCCATGGCTTCCGTAGCCTCTAAGTTATTCCAGGCCTGTCCTACACTGCAACACACTCTTCTCGTCTTGTACAGCAGCCTCCCCCAAAAACATACGAATAATAATAATGAGAATAAAATAAATATTTCAAACAAATACAAAATGAATTCCCCTAAGATTCCCAGAACACAATGAAGACACACATATCAAGCACCAAATGTATTTACACCCTCAAGTGTTAATGGTCCGACAGTAGGAGGGTTGAAAAATTCCAACGCAAACCACTTTACAGTTTGATCTTGAACATTTTTCACACACAAACCAAAAAGCGATATTCTTGTTTCTTACTTGTAATTGTCCTCTTCTACAAACTTCTGGAGCTCATCGATGTAGCGTACTGACTTGAGGTAACTCTGCACATAGGGTAGGTGTTCGATGTCGTAGGTCGACAGCTGGAACTCTGCTATCGTCCGTAATACATTGTTCATCTAATCATACCACAAAATGGAAAACTCAATTTGGGGGTTGAACAAAGAACAATTGACTAGTGAGGGACTTGAACCAGAGCTGCTAACATTTGCATCTTGCAATCAGGGAGATCTTGTCCAACAATCAGGAAGATATCTAGAATTACGTTCAACATTACAGGGAAAAAGTTTACATAATCAGGAAGATTTTCAAATTTGTTCATCAAAACATGGAAAGATCGGTTTATTTTCAGGGAAATTTCTGCAGAATCCGGGAGAGTTGGCAGCTCTGTTGAACCTCTGACCTCCGGATTAATGTACTGGCGACATCTAGCCCTAATGTTGGCGGTCTGCCTATTATGTCTATATGTTTGTATTGGGTGCCAGTCAGAAGCCATTAAACCTGTAACTGCCATATAACCAGAGATCACACCCAAGTTTACGATACAACCTGGGAAGTGCAGGAACTTGTAACACACAGGCCCAATTTCAGGGAGCTGCTTAAGCATAACAAATTACTTACCACCAAATTGTTTTTGTTGAAAACTGGAAAATGGTTACCAACCAAAAAATCATGTCATGTACACAATTTTTGACTGAATCCCAAGGGCCGAATTGCAAAATCTTTAACAACATGAAAAACCTGAAGTGTCAACAGCATGCTTACACAGAAAGCTGAAAGTACTGATAAGAAATTTTTTTTTGTTTTTTGGGGGGGGGTTAGAATGAACTTCAGACTGACCTTGCGTGACCTTCTTTCGCTGTCGATCCCGCCAGTACTAGGGTGAGCTGAGTCTATAAAAATAAGGTCTTGGAGGTACAAACCTGAGATTGAAACAAAGAAGAGGAATGTTAAAGAGGCTCTACAACGGGGCAAGGTATCATGAGCAAAGTTAACTCACAGTGGACCCTGCGTATTCCAGCACTTTTAGGAACATTGGGTTCTCACAAACAAATTGCCTTAATGTGGCGTGGCGTGGCTGAGCGGTTAAGAGCACCAGACTCAAGCTCTGGTGTTTCTGATCAGTAGAGTGTGGAATGGAGACCTGGTCATGGCACTTGTGTCCTTTAGCAAGAGACTTTACCATAATTATTATTATTATCATTACTCATTATTGCTTGGTTTTTTAATTGCTTTGAAGCTTCAAATGGGACATTAGGCCGTAGGTCCCATGTACTAGGATTGAAGAATAAAAGATGATTTGGGATTGAACAAGGCAAAATTGACAAGAGCGGGATTTGAACCAACGACCTTCGGTTTACATGCTGGCGCTCTATCAACTGAGCTATCTAGCCCTATGTTGCTAGTCTCCTTATTTTGTCAACATCCCCGTTCATAATCATAAGATATAAATACTCTCTTAGTGCTTGTGTTAAATAGTTCAAATTGTCAGGCATTTGTTTTGTTCTTTTTTCAATTCTGGTATTGTAAAAATTAACAAATTTTGGTTGAGTTAACTTTTTGAGCTAGAAACCCTGTGGTCTTGTGGATTTTCAACCCAAATTCGAGCCAAGTTTAACGGGTATGCCATACTTGTATGGGGTCTCACGCCTGGAATTTCTTTGAGAAGGGCAAGGCCAATTTCCAGGCCTTCATCTTTGAGAGGGCAAGGCCATTTTAATTTTTGCAAAGGGCACTTCCACTGGAAATGTGAAATCTCTGAAGGGGCACCAAGGCCAAGACCAGGGCAACAGAGGCTATGGCCTCTGTGATTTCCATGCAATTCCAGGCCGGGGGTGCAGCCCCCAGTTGCTCTGCACTCACCTAGGTAGGGGATACAGGGGAGTCGGACAATGTCCATGTGTTCTCGTAACCTTTGCCGGTTATCGTCTTCTGACATGAGATCTGCTAGCTTGTCACAAGTCGACCTCTCCTTCTTGTGCAGGAGCTGAAGGAAAAACACAATACAAAAATACAATCAGTGAGGCTAAGCTAAATAAGGTAATAATAATAATAAACAGCACTTATAAAGCGCACAGTATCTGACAAAAAAATGCCATTTATGGGCGCAAAGAGAAAGTCCAGGATTTAAAATGCTCATTTGAAGAGATGAGTCTCGAGCTCTCATTTGAAGATTACTTTGTGTTCTTAAGTCAAGCGATAATGAAAAATTCAAACATGTGAAATAGGCTTGCACTTAAGCAGTCTTTTCTGCTGAATAGTAAGCAGAATAGCTTGGTACCAAGTAATGAACAGACATGATATTTTGCCCTTAGAAAAAAAGTAAGAAACTTTTATTGAGTACAAGAGCTGACCTACATGTACATAATAGTATAGTCTTCTTTTAACGGCTATCTAGTAAAAGAAATTCTGAAGTTTTTCTGAGGACAACAAAATCGGAAATCAGATTAAAGTAGGAAGAATATCATGCCTGAATAAGCCACAAGGGAAACTGACTGGGTGATTTTTCAATAATTTGGAGTTGAAGAAAGAAAAATTTACTAGAGCTCGAGGCCGCCAACGTAGGGCTAGATAGATAGCTCAGTTGGTAGAGTGCCAGCATGTTAATCCGGAGGTCATTGGTTCAAATCCCGCTCTGGTCAATCTTTTCTTTGTTCAACCCAAAATAATTTGGTACCATTTAAGCAGCTGTATGGAATTGGCCGAAGCGATGACTGAGAAAGGAGTTGAATACTTACATTCCATGTTTTACTCAATCTGAAGATGGGCGCACTATGTAAGGCTGAGATGACTGCCATTAACGAGTGGTAGTTATTCAACTCAAACAGTTTCTGAAATCAAACATTTAAAATCAGCAAACCTTAGTAGGACCTGGCTTGAGAGTAAGGCCGTGTCCGAATTAGCGGCTAGGGCTATGGCTACGGCTGGATTGCCTGGTCATCATGCAAAGAAGTATAGGAAGTCCTTAGCAACACCCTTAGCAACAGTCGTAGCTGTAGCCGTAGCTGCCAATTCAAATACGGCCCAACCCTGTCATTAGCCGAGTATATTGATTATAGACCAAGCAAGTTTAGTCCACATTCGAATGTGTATTGTGCGTGGGGTTTTTTCCTTCAAATGTTCAACCAATGTTCAAATTGCGCAAGAACTATCGTTGACTGTAGTTCGACTAAGTTAGCCCAAACTCTGTCTAGTCGACGATAGTTTGACTAGGCTAGTCGATGATAGTTTGGCTAGGCTAGTCGACTAACTAGAACCAGCCTACCGGGCATGGTCGCATCGCTGGTTATCAATAGCCGTTCCAAAGCATAATGCAGAGTGGACCAGTTATAAGCAACTGATAATGTACGTTAAGCCGCCGGTCGTGTTGACATGACATGACAAGAGTCGTTCATACTTCAACTTCTGTGCGCATGCCCTACATATGTCAGTAAACAACCACTAGTTAACCATTGGTCCTTGCGCGAACTTGGCCCATGTATATTGTAACCCATGATTCCCAATAGACCATGTAATCTCTGTTTACAAAAAGATTAACCTTGTCTTGTACATTCCAGGGCTTTTTTAGCAACACGGGTCATTTGGGAAATTTTACTTTTTGTGTCATTAGGGGTTGACTTACCTTAGCAATCTTGACAAACTGTCCGACGATCTCGGCGCGTATCTTTATTGACTGCGCAGTCAGGATCTCATGCACAACCCAGAAACTTACCTAAGGATGGAAAAACAAAACTTTGTTTAGACACGATCAAATGATTGTTCATAATTTGGGGGTATTTCACACCCTCAATTAACTATACTTGACACGACAGTTGTAATCCACATCATCAGGTAGGGACTGAACGACCAATCCACATGCGAGGTTCCAGTACTATTAAAACCCTCCTACTATCAGTGTGTTTCTTGTGACAACCAACCCATACCTCACTATGCCACAACAGTGGTATTTTGAGGCACACACATGCTGAGGTAGAGAGTAGAGCCATTGCCCAAAGTGCTCATATAAGAGTGGTTTATTGGAGAAGCCACCATGAATTTGGGCCACTGTTGGAAGAGATAAGGTTCTCAACCTTGGTCAACTTCTGCAGTTGGCAATCTGTGACACTGATTGATCGCACATAAAAATACAATGACAGGAAAGTGTGGCCTGGGTTACTTTGACACCGTTGTGTGCATGGCATTTAAGGGAGATTTGGAGGCATCTTGGAGTATGCACCTATGCGAGGGTTTAAGGCAAGATTTGAACCAAGCATCACCCAAAAAAGAAGAATAACTTTACTAAACCAATCAAAGCCCAATTGCATGGCTCAACTTACCGCCCAATTCTGTGCTTGTGATCACCATTCTTCGCTTACAGGGCAAGCGCCAAATTGCTACAGTAGCTGTGTAAGCGAAGAATGCCTAGTAACGTGGAGTATGCATGCACACAAGCGACAAAACTCTGCTAACTTGTGAAATACACTTGACGTAAGCGCGGAATTCCTTGCTTCTGTAAGCGCCGGTTCCTTTGCTTACGGTAAGCAGAGCCATGAAATTGGGCCCTGATACACTGGATTAAACTAGTTTCATTTCATTTCATTTCATTTCATTTATTCTGGTTGTGAAGACAAGGACTCTCAAGAAAAGCAAACTTAATCACTGTACTAGCTAAGAACCCAGTGGAGAGAAGACAAGGAATGAAGTTTCAGTTTTAGATGTTGGGGGAAAACCCCAGAGAGTTATTCCAGGGGAAAACCCCCGCAATCAGGTAGGGACTGAAAACCCGATCCACATAGTGCCCCCGCCAGCAGGATTCGAACCGGGGTCCTGGAGGTGGAAGGCGAGGAAGATACCATGATGTTTTGCAGAAATAAAGTTTATTTAAAAAAAAAAAATGCCCTTGCGGTGAGGAAAGATGAACATATTTCCTTACGTGATTAAACCGCCTTGTGAAGGCAACAATGTTGGGACAAAGGTTGTTTTTGTCTTTACCCGACCAGGCACAACTGCTCAACTCCTGCAGAAGAAAAGAAAAAAATATATATAAGTTTTACTTTTATCATTCACTGACAAACATGTATGATAAATCATCACTCTATAAGCCAATTTCACACAAAGACAAACCTCCATGTTGAACACGATTTCGACCCGTGTAAGCAAAAAGCACTGTCCAAAGTTGTCAACATTTTTTTTCAGGTCATACCAAAAATGCTACTTTTGAGGACCCCCTCCCTCCCCCAAAGTATTAATTTCCAACATTTTTCTTTCAAAATTGATGATTATTATTTTAATATCAACATTTTACACACCTTTTAAATTCATACATGGTCTCCGACCACCCTCCCTCTTTGTATGACCATGAAAATGTTGAGAACTTAACTCAACCTTTTTACACTGCAACATTTCAATCCGGGGTTGACCCATGTAGACCGCTCAAACCGTGGTCAAAACAACCCTGGTGGCTTGAGGGTTTGTGACCGCACATAGAGAATTATGTGTGTATAAAAAAAAAAGCTTATTTTGCATCTGGCAGTGTGACAGCAGAGCGGATTTGAACCATGTTAAATTTTTATGAAATCAACACGGACTGAAGCTGTTAAGTTTTAGACAAAGAACAGGGCCCAAATTCATGGAGATGCTTCAGCAGAAAACTGTCCTTAACAATTTTCTGCTAAGCTAAAAAATAAGCAGGATACCAGTCACAGATTGTACCATGACATGGTATTTTAGCTGGTACTTTATTCGGGTAAGCATAGTTTTGTTGTGCTTAGCTACTTCATGTGCTTAAGCAGCTCTATGAAATTGGGCCCAGAGCTTGATAGCGTAAAAAGGTCTTATCTTTAAAGAACATTCCAAATCCTAGATGCATGATCTACAATCCGGGCCAAAATGCTTGGGCCTTGTGACAATAAACATACCCTCCCCCGTTCCCCCGCTCAATGTTGTTAACCCCAGCTGGAGCGGAGACCGCGCAATGAGAGCCAACATTGAACGGGGGCCGGGGGCCCAACGAGACATGGCCGGGATTGTAGATCCGATACAGAACTATGTTCATGTCAGATATGTAACTTTGCTATTCTGTTTTGACATGTGACATATTAGACCCCTTGAATAGGCCACCATAGAATACAGTAGGCCACGATAAAAACATCTGCGCCATGCACAACTCTCAGCCAATGATAGGTCTTCCTTTGACCTCAGTGAGGGCGCTGATTGAGCTTGTGACATAATATGTCTAATCCACTGTAAGCCACGCCCACTTTATATTCACTTGGCTCCAACATTTAAAAGCAGCCCATAGGAAATGCACTGAGCTAGTCTTTGAGGAATTCAACGATGCAAGAAAAATTTATATTGTGTCCAAATGTTTGCAGTGACTCAAGGTCATGTCGGAAACATTAGTTAATGTGATAAGAAGTACGTCGTCATTAGTAAATTTTTCTGTTAATTACACACAAATGTATACCAGCTTTGTTGTCTGAAGCACTTGCCTTGAACAATTCAGGTGCAATCAGCGTTTCATGTTACAACTTATTAACAGGGCCCAATTCAACTCTTTCACAAGCCGTCAATGTCGCTAGCGACCGGATTAAGCCCCTTCAGAAAAATAGTTGTAAAGCACAAAATAAAGATCGCACGGCCATACAGTTTTCAGAATGGGAAAGAGGACTCTTGACGGCCCTATTGCAACCTCATTTGGGGGGGGGGTTTGCCCCTTGCGAAAAACAAGTAAACAATTAATGTGTCCATAAGACCAATTCATCACTAAAATAAATGGTGTATGAAAGGGTTAACAGATCTGCTTAAAGGCACTGAACACGTTTGGAAATTGTCAAAGACCAGTGTTCTCATTTGGTGTATCCCAACATATGCATAAAATAACAAGCCTGTGAAAATTTGGGCTCGATTGGTCATCGAAGTTGCAAGAAAATGATGAAAGAAAAAACACCCTTGTTGTACAAATTTGTGTACTTTCAGATAGGAATAAAAACTTCTTGCAAGAAGTTTTTATTATTTTAGTGAGAAATTACCTCTTTCTCAAAAACTACGTTACTTCAGAGGGAGTCGTTTCCTACAATGTTTTATACTATCAACAGTATAACTTACCAAGTAAGTTTTTATGCTAATATTTGTTTTGAGTCATTACCAAACGTGTACGATACCTTTAAACAGCAAATACACAATTTACTGCACAGCATAAATGAGCAGGATACCAGTCACAATTGAAACATGTGACATGGTATTTTGGTTGGTAATCTTAATCTTGTAAGCATACTTCTCTTGTGCTTAGCTGGTTTTTGTGTATAAGCAGCTCTATGAAATTGAGCCCGCACATGGACTGCCAAATAGTGGAAAAAGTGTTTGAACTTTAAAATATTTATCATGGTTTTTTTTTTCAGTTTTTGGCTTTAAAAAGAAATGAGACAACAAGTTACATATATATAATGATGTTGAGTATGAATTGGTCGGGTACATGTACAATTCCCACAGGCATCATAAAGAACCTGGGTGAATGCCAACTTATATTGTATATTTTACAACACTAACAAACATAAACTGCATCCAGCAATTAGTCTGAGAAATGACACAAACACACAACAGCAATATCCCTTTGGGAGTCTGTTACCAGACCAATTAGGCGATGGCAAATAAAAGGCTGGCTGAAAAAGGCTGGAAAAGTTAATACCAAAGGTTCAGCTTCATCCTTAAAGGTGATTTCTCTCGTTTATAAAATATCTGTTTTTAACATTTTAAGGTAAAGGTCTGAACATGCTTCTTACTTTAACTGACATCTCAGTTAATCAAGGCCCAATTTCATGGAGCTGCTTAAGCAGAAAATATTCCTTAACAATTTTTTGGCTGAGCATGATACCAGTCACAAATTGTACATGTGACATGGTAGTTTGAATGGTAACCTTATTCTGGTAAGCATAATTTTGTTGTCCCTGGGAAAAATTTCATAGAGCTGCTTAAGCACAAAAAGTAGCTAAGCGTAAAAAGCAATTATGCTTACCAGGATAAGGTAACCAGCCAATATACTATATCACACATACTGTCTTTGACCGGTTTCCTGCTTAGTTTTGCTGAGCAGAAAATTTTTAAGCAATATTTTCTGCTGAAAAGCAGCTCTATGAAATTGGGCCCTGTTGATACAATGAAGTCAATGCGTCATGTGCAATCACTGCAATTTAACCTGTTGACTGCAAATGTGATTTATAATTGATTTCTTGTTTTCTTCCACAACAGAAACAATAATCTGGAGGTCGCAGGTTCAAATTCTGCTCTTGTCAATTTTTGTCAGTGTACAGTCTATGCTGTCAAGTATGTAAGCACACCAAGCTAAATCAATCACAAGAACCATCTCTGCCCACACTGGTACCTGTTTACTCCTGGATGAAGTGAAGCAATTACAGTAAACAGTCTTGCTCAAGTGTTATGACCAAGATTTGAACCCACTCCCTTATGACTTCACCACCAGAACGTGAGTCCAGCGCACTAGACCACTTGACCTCTGACACGCAAGACAGAAAGTGATCATTCTGAGAGGGCTTTCAGACTTTGCAAAAAACAAAAGTGAAAGGCAAGTTGAGTTTTTGTTTACTGAAATCCTCAAAAAGAAACTAACCGTATATGCATTTCCTGTGGGCTTCTGGAAAAAGTTGCAACCAGTCTGGTCTGGCAGGGTTCTCCCCAGGTTTTTTCAAAACTGGGGGGCATTCTGGTCCCAAATTTTGGAAGTTTGGCCGAAGCGCGCTGAATTGAAACAAGGGTCTTCAGAATAATTTCTACTTGGTGTTTATCTTGGTTTTAAAAGCCCTACTGTGCAATCTGGAGCATTCTTTATGGTTTTCTCTTTTTTGTGTGAAATTTTAACAAATTTATGTATTATTATTCATATTTTATTTTGGCGTATCGGCACGCAAATCGCGCGTATCAGCCCGATACGCTAGCTTGTGCATGGGGAGAACCTTGTCTGGCTTACAGTGGAATTACATCACATTCAAAAACAGAATAAACAACACCATGGAAACCCATCAGGGTTTCAACCCCCCCCCCTCCCCACCTCCCCCCTCCCCCCCAACCCACACCACTACCGTTCAAATTTGTCTACAATCATGTGGCCAGTTATCAATTCAATGTTCCAAATTCAATAAAAACCCTTTTTAAAAAATGTAGGTCACACTCAGAAAGGTGAGGCAAGTTATTTTTCTACCAGTGTTAGCCGTTAGCGCTTGAGGGTTTCGGGATAAATCAATTTATCCCGAAAGAGGGGTTTGTTTTTTCCTTCAACTGCTTATATCCACAACAAAAGGGCAGCCCCGGAGAAATAGTCTTGGGCTTTTTTCCGGAATTAATTATTTGGCATCCGGAGATTTTCTAACATTATGCAAGGAATGGAATGGTATGAGAGGGATTTACGTGATTTATTGCGAGCGTTAGAATTTGAAGAGGGTAATCATCTTAAGAATTTCCAATCCCGCTACGCATCTGTTTCGGTGTGTTATTTTTTTAAGATTGAAATTCTCTGAGGGGGAGGTGAGGGGGAGGTGGGGGGGAATACGGCTACAGCTTATATGGAATTAAATTTTAGAGCTAATTATTAAAAATGTATGCCTTTAAAGGCAAAGTATACCTCTGGTTTTGTTGGAACCCATTGTTTTAATCTACATGATTGTATACATTTTTGGAAGCATTGCATGGTGAGGTATCAATGTACATTAGGTTTGCGGTAACACTAAAAGTCTATACTTCGCTGTGTGGATTTTGTTCTTTGAGAACTTGTCTTGCTATTTATTCTACTGCCGCGGAGTAGATTTTGGAATTCAGGAGACCACTTAGTTCTGAAAAGAACTGTCACTGCATATAAACTATGACCTGGGCAGAAGGTAGGAAATCGGCCGAGACTACTCCTTTCGCTTAGTGCATGGATCGAGGGGACTTCTCGTTATTAACTTCTACGTGAATGTAGATATATTTAAAAAAATCATTTCAAAAGGTGGTAGCGCTTTTGAGATATTGCCGAAAATCTGGAGCGGTTATGTCCACGCAGGAAGAACAATCTGCAATTGGAATACACAATCTGAGAAACATTACTGTCAGATTCAAATTGTTGGAGATAAAAAGTGATATCTTTTTCCACAACCGCAGTACTTCTAAGAGAAAAGTTTCTCAAAATGCATTATACTATCCAAAGCTGCATGCTGTACTTTTTACCAAGTAAGTTTTTATTGCCATTAATTTTCAGAGTCATTACCAAACATACATGTATACAGACCATTTAATGTTACACTAGAGCATACAGTGTGACACCTTGTGTGTTTCTCAACAATCAGACGGCCCACAGTAGAACTCCAGACAGCTGTATTAACCAGGTGATCAATATGACATATAACACCATTGGGGGGACCTGGGAATGTAATGTACACCCTAAGATACATCCATGCCCACCAGTGTGATATCTGTAATGCGTATTGAACATGGACAGGGACGTGCACAATTAGGATGTGGGGGGAGGGAGGGGGAAATCAAGTTGCCATGAGGATATTTTTGTCCTATTCTTGCACACGACAGTTTTGTGTTCACGGTACAAAGGGAATAAAATTTGACTTACAGTGATTTGTATCATTCAATTTGGCAAATGGGTCAGTCCAGGAAATTGTGTATACAGCTTCACACAATAAGATAATAACAATAATACTGGGTTCTTATTTAGTGCTATATCACAAAGCTATATGTAGTGCTATATGTACCAAAGCTCTCAGTATTTTTCCTGCAAGGTATTTGGAGCTAGGTTTTTGAAGTATGAGACCTTTTTCGTTTATAGCACCATGTAATGGTTTACAAGGTACTGTGGCGCAATATGCTGCCGATCAAACCAGGAACACTGGTGCGAACCCCTTCTCTTTACGATGAGTGCACTGGGTTCTTTTACGTGCATTACACAACACACGGGACCTACTGCTTTACGTCCCATCCGAAAGGACGCAGCAATAACGGTTAAGTGTCTTGCTTAAGGACACAAGTGTCACGACCGGGACTCGAACCCACACTCTGCTGATCAGAAACACCAGAGCTTGAGTTCGGTGTTCTTATCCGCTCAGCCACGACACCCCACAAGGTGTGAAGTTTGGTGAATTTCTTCAAATTCACAGTGATTGATAACAGATTCTGTTAGAGCAGCACTAAAACCCAATTCACAACCTTAATTTCACAAATCAAAACTATATTTTTCTTCATGTACATTAAGGATAAATTGTCACATAGAATCAGTACACCAAGACTTTTGGTATCCCAGTTACATGTGAAATAAGTACTGTATTGTTATATCTTAAAGGGAGGGTATACAATTGGTAATTACTCCAAAAATTAATGACCATAAAAACTTACTTGGTTAAGAGCACTGGAGAGCTGTTGATATTATAAAACATTGTTACAATCGACACCATTTGAAGTAATGTAGTTTTAGAGAGAGGTAATTTTCACCCCAAAATTTGAATCTGAGAAAGGCTTCAGGCATCTGAAAGCACACAATCCTATTACAACAAGGGTTGTTTTTTTCTTTCATTATTTTCTTGCATCTTTGATGACTAAATGAGCAAAAAATCTCCCAGGTTTGTTTTTTTATGCATAATGTTGGGATACACCAAGTGAGGATATTGGTCTTTGACAACTACCAAAAGTATACCATTCCTTTAAGAATTTTCGTGTATTTACAGACAGCAATATTAAACAAAAGAAATTCTGACTTTTTCAATTGAAAATACCGGTGTCCATGTTACACATGAAATCCACAAACAATCATATTGTATGCCTCATATTCACTGAAGAGGTCAGATATTCATATCTTGTTTCATTTCTTTCATTTCATTTTATTTATTCTGGTGGTGAAGCCAAGGACTCTAAGAAAAGCGAACTTAATCACTATACTTAGCCAAGAACCCCACTGAGAGAAGACAAGGAAGGAAGTTTCAGTTTTAGATGAGGGAGGAAAACCCCAGAGAAATACTCCAGGGAAAACCCACGCAGTCAGGTAGGGACTGAAAACTCAATCCACATAGTGCCCCCGGTGGGCATCGAACGGGGGTCCTAGAGGTGGAAGGCGAGGAAAGATACCGCTACGCCAATCCATCCACCATTGTGAAACACCCAAGTCTTTAGAATTCCCCACATGGAGTCCCTTTTATTTTCCCTTTTTTGTTTTGCCCTCAGTCTCCATAAGGTAGCGAGTATTAATCCAGATTGACAACTTTTCAGAGGCTCTTTTTGTCGTTGCAATATGTGTAACACACATACAAAGCCCTACACTCAAGTTTCTTAACAACTGCTCTTACATAACGAAACCCTACAAAAGAATATATATTTTCCAACGCTGTGTATCACCAAATTAAAAAGATAACATAAAGCAGCATTAAATATAACATCCATACACGTCTTGTACTTAATGACAATCTTGACTGTCATCACATGCCAGATTATTCAAGCATAAAATGCAAACTGTATCATCAACTGGTCACGCTCTTTTTACAGAGCGAACAGCGCCAGAAAATAGAAAAACACCCAGAAACCCTCAAATGAGAAAAACGGTCCGCACTATAACTGACACACAGGGATGGCTCAGGGATTGCTTTTCAGTGTATAGGCTGGGTTGTGAATCACAAATTTAACACAAACTCTTCTTTCTTTTCAAATACAGAGGTTTTTTAGAAGAGTAAATTTATTCCTATCCTCTAGTCTTCATTAGCCTTTTCGAGACATAATAATAATAATAATTTGGGAGTCTAATCATCCTTACTAGCAGCTGAGAAGCTGAATTGCGAAGGACGCGGCTACAACGCTTTCAAGAAGCAGGCATGCGAGGGCGCTTTTGGCAGCTAGCCACATCACCTCATATATTTATGACCATGGAGGGCAGCCAGAGATTGAAAGTGTTTGGTTTTTCCGGAGGAAGGAAAACTGGAGGGCCCGGAGAAAAACCCTTGTGACACAGGAGAGAACCAACGCACAACTCTACTCACATATGGCCTTAGCTGGGAATCAAACCAGGGCCACATTGGTGAGAGTCAGGCGCTTTACACACTAGCCACCCATGCCAATAGATGGACACAATAGGAGTGCACCGTTTGGTCTGGATGTATACAAACAAATTTACCCAAACCTTATAGTGTCATACATGTAGTATTATGCCCACCATATCTCAAATTGGCTTGTTGAACATGCCATACACCAAACCTACATGTAAGAACAACGCATCAAATTTGGTCCTCACGTTTTGGAGAAAACAATGAAAAATGGCAAATACATTGTCAGGAACATGCACGCTCATATAAAAGCTGTATTCAATTGCTGCAATTTATGTACATGCAGGTCTGGAAAGGGAGGCCACGGAGGTCATGGCCTCTGTTGCCCCTGGTCTTGGCCTCGGTGCCCCTTCAAAAGTTTCCCATAGACTTTTCAGATTATCCCACGGAAATGCCCCTGTTCAAAATGAAAATAGCCTTGCCCCTTCAAAGATGAAATTCCATGCATATTATGTACAGAAACAGTAATTTTTGAGGTATTTACATGTAAATTTTCTTGATTTTGAAACCATTTCAGATTGAAACATATGGAATACATTTGTATCTCTGGAGGGTTTGCTACTGGGCCCCAATATCACATAGCTGCTTAATCACTAGCTGAAGCACTAAACAATGTTGCTTACTGAAATACGGTTACCAACAAAACGACAATTCCACATCCATCTGTGACTGATTTTCGGCTAAATTATTGCTTAGCAGAAAATTGCTAACCGACATTTTCTGCTTACCAGCTCTATAATATTTAGGCCATGGTGTGAACTTTAAAATCACTGAGCTCTGAGATTGAAATTAATTTAAACATTTCCAGACGATTTTCCAATCCTGTATTTTGTCTGTGAAGACAAATCTACTGGGGTTTTTTTATATATTTTTTAATTGATTTAAAATATTAGATGGCTACTTATTTATTAATTCTGGTTGTGAAGCCAAGGATTCTCAGAAAAGTGAACTTAATCACTATATTGACTTAACCCCATAGAGAGAAGACAAGGAAGGAAGTTTCAGTTTTAGATGTGGGAGGGGAAAACCCCAGAGAATTATTCCAGAGAAAACCCACGCAATCGGGTAGGGACTGAAAACCCAATACACATAGTAGTGCCCCAGTGAATCTAACCGTGGTATTAGAGGTGGAAGGTGAGGAAACCCGACCACCCTTTCAATCAAGGAAGTTACTAACTTTCATTTTGAGATACTGAATATGAACAACTCTGTCAACTACTAACAACAGCTCCAGTCAGAATTATTTCATGCATTGTCCGTGGAATATATATTGTCGTGTCAGAGCCAAAATGTTGTATCTCCTAAAATAGCACTTACATTACGCACGAGTTTGAAATTGTCAAAATGTTGTATCTCGCTTAAAATAGCCCAGATTTACACACAAATCAAGTACGTTAGTTCTTGCATGGGATGTGACGTTTTTATATGACGTTTTTATAAAAATGAGATACAATGTTTTTGCACTGACGCAACGGCATATCCAAAAGTAGCTGAGTGCTTTTTCATCATTAACTATCAAATAATACACCACAAGGGAAACTGACTGGGTAAATTGTATACAATTCTGGGTTGAACAAAGACAAAATTTACTAGAGCGGGACTTGAACCTACGGCCTCCGAATTATGTGCCGGTGTCCTAGGTAAATCTGTCCCCCGGAGATTCTGTCCCCCATATGGGAAATTAACATGGGCTGAAGGAGGTTGATTCGAAAGGGGGCGCTATCAGAAGAAGTTTGTACACAGTTCGCCGTATGGGGGGACAGAATCCCATGCAACACCTGCGCTCTACCAACTGAGCTATCTAGCCCCAATGCTGGCCGTCTCCCTACATGTATTTTGTCTTATGTTCGAGGGTACGAGTCAGAAGCCATTCAACCCAGGGTTCTCTCCATGCACAAGCTAGCAATTTAGCATATATATTGAGCTGATACACGCGAATTGCGTGCCAATCTGCGCACATTTCGGCCGATACGCAAAAAACAAGTTTTTGGGTAAATGTTTTTTAAATGCTCCTGATTGTACAGAAGAGCTTTTAAAACCAAGATAAACACCAATTAGAAACACTCGTTTCAATTCAGCGTCCTTCGGCCTAACTTTGGGTCGAGAATGCCCGCAGCTTTGAAAAAGCCTGTGTAGAACCCTACTGCAACCTGTAACTGCCGTATAACCAGGGATCACACCCAAGCAGCCGAGGGATCGCTTCTAATTTTGAAACATAATCATCTGTCAAATTTCCGCAACAAATCAAGCGATTTGCACCTTTAAAGCCCATCCTTCATCTACGCGCCTATTTAAAGTCGGAATCATGTTCAGATTTCAATTTGATTGAGATTGCTGAGCGCCATGCGTGACCCCTTGGAGGGAGTCATGGGTCCTTCTCTTGCAATTCTCATCAACATGGTTGGCCAGGCGTGACCAGGAAGTGCCTATTTAGAGCTGTCAGCTCATGGGGGGTACCTGAAGCACAACGGCCACAGAGTGTGTGTCTATCACCAAGGGCTCCACATAACCACTGGACCACTCGTCCACAGTCCAGTCATTTTAAAGGCACACACTGCCTTAGATTGGGCACTTGGGCTTTAAAAAGCGCTATTTACTAAATGAATATAGTTGGAAAGATGTTTTAAAAGTAGAATATAATGATCCACACAAATGTGCCTCCAAATTGTGTGGTTTTCCCTTTACTTTGTGAACTAACATGATCCGGCATTTTGTAGAGTAAAAAATTTGGTTCTACAATTTCATAAAGCATGTTAGCACAAAAACTTGCTCAGCACAGACAACTTGCTTGAGAAAAATAAGTTACCAGCCAAAAGACCATACAGTTACCTTTGCTGTGACTGGTACCCCACTCATTTCTTGCTTAGCAAAGAAATTTGCTTAGAAGAATTTTCTGCTAAACAGCTACATGAAATTGGGCCCTGGACCCAATTTCCAAAAGCAGCAAATATTGCTTAATCGCTAAGCAGAAAAGAACAGGATACCAGTCACAGATAGTACATATGGAATTTGTTTTTTAGGCTGGTAACCTTGTTCTGGTAAGCATAGTTTTGTTGTGCTTAGCTACCTTTGAGGCTTAAGCAGCCCTATGAAATTGGTGGTTAGGGTTAAGCATCTGCTAAGTAAATCAAACTTACCTCTGGTGTAATGGCTTTGAAAATTGGAAGGTCCATATACGTAATTTGAGTCTGAAAAAAAAAGACAGATACAACTGAAAATCCACATGGCATGTACATGTATCATAGACTGACTTCATACATACACTGCTACAGTATGCCCATAGGTCTGCCACTTTCGGCAACTAACTACACATAGTATTTAGATGGCGTGTCGTGGCCGAGCGGTTAAGAGCACCTGACTCAAGCTCTGGTGTTTCTGATCAGCAGAGTGGGGTTCGAGTCCCGGTCTTGACACTTCAGTATCCTTAATAAGCAAGACACTAAATCATTGTTGCTTCGTCCTTCGGATGGGAGGTAAAGCCAAAGGTCCCGTATGTTGTGTAACGCACGTAAAAAAACCCAGTTACACTTATCGCTAAGAGAAGGGGTTTGCCCCGGTGTTTCTGGCAGTGGCTGCTGAACGCGCCGCAGCACCTTGTAAACCCTTATAAGGTGCTACATAAATCGGTCTCATAATTCATACAATTCAAAAACCTGTCTTTAAAACAAACTCTGTTTGTCCAAAACTTGAGTACTTCATTGGTAGATACGTGCACCAGAGTTTGCCCTTAACTTTTTCAGTGACTAGCCAGTGGGACCAGTTAGCTTGTCATTTCACTAGTCCACAATTTTTTTTATTAGTCCATATTTCATACTAAATAGGAATCCTTTTCAACACTGAACTAGCCAGCTGGACCACTTGGAGAGAATTTTGACTGGTCCTCGGGTATTTTAACTAGCAATTGGCCAGCGGACCACTGTTAAAGCTATCGTACACGTTTGGTAATGACTCAAAACAAATATTACCATAAAAACTTACTTGGTGACAAGCAACGGAGAGCTGTTGATAGTATAAAACATTGTAGGAAACGACTCCCTCTGAAGTAACATAGTTTCGGAGAAAGAGGTAATTTCTCACTAAAATAATAAAAACTTCTTGCAAGAAGTTTTTATTCCTATCTGAAAGCACACAAATTTGTACAACAAGGGTGTTTTTTCTTTCATCATTTCCTTGCAACTTCGATGACCAATTGAGCCAAATTTTCACAGGCTTGTTATTTTATGCATATGTTGGGATACACCAAGTGAGAACACTGGTGTTTGACAATTTCCAAACGTCTTTGAGTGCCTTTCTAAAGCTGTAGTGCTATTTAAGACTATATACATGTATATACATTTATTATTATTTAGGTGTGGATCTCACCATACAAGCACCGCCTAAAATGTACACTTCATAATACCACAGTGAATCTAGCTTCTTTTTTCATTCACGCTCTGGGGCAAACCGTGCAGTGGTCAAATTATGATAATATTGTCTGTTGACCATTGAGTTATTCATACGGAGTGTACTTACAGCCAGATCGTCGGGCATCACTCTCAGCATGTCAAAGACGACTGCATCGTATGTCTTGAGCCTCGGCAGTGTCCATCGTCCACTCTCTAATGTATCTCGCCCACTCAACTAAAAGAAGAAAGAAGAAAAAAAGAAGTGAGTGAGATTAAAAACGCAAGTTGAAGTTGTCCTCCTGAAATGTCATCCTCTGAATTAAATTGTAGCGTTAATCTGTGCCAAAAGAAAAATCTTGTTTCTGAGATTGTGCATCAGGGGATGGTCAAGAGTTTGCATTCTTCAAGGCAGTATTAGCAGGGCAGAACAATTCAAAGTTTGTAATATTTATTATTGTATCAGAGCTTCAAAAGCCAAGCTTCATAAATTTGTACATTTGTGACAGACAGTTGATGTCAGAGACAGTGTCAGACTGACATGACTGAGGCACTGTGATACATTGTATCAATTTATTGTGAAGACTAATTTCCTTTGTCCCTCTAACTTAAAGGCCATTTACACTATAACTTAAAGTAAGTAATGGTAGAAAGGGTTCCTTAAAATATTTCTGCCTAAAATGCTATCGTTTCTGAGAAATGAGTAAAACAATAAGGTCTCTTTTCACTATTTTCTCGTGACCTCGATGACCAATTAAGCTCAAACTTTCACAGGTTTGTTTGTTCATGCATATGTTGAATCACAACATATGTGGACACTGATTTTGAGCAGTTACCAAAATTGTACAATACCTTTAAAGGCACTGCACACATTTGGTAATTGTCAAAGACCAGTATTCTCACTTGGTGTATCCCAACATATGCATAAAATACCAAACCTGTGAAAATTTGGGTTCAATTTGTCATCGAAGTTGCAAGAAAATGATGAAAGAAAAAACTCCCTTGTTGTACAAATTTTGTGTGATTTCAGATGCCAGAAAAAGGCTTCAGGCCTGAAGTCTTTTTCAAATTCAATTAGTGAGAAATTACCTCTTTCTCAAAAACTACGTTACTTCAGAGGGAGTCGTTTCTCACAATGTTTTATACTATCAACAGCTCTCCGTTGCTCGTTACCAAGTAAATTTTTTTGCTAATTTATATTTTGAGTAATTACCAAACGTGTTCAGTGCCTTTAACACTCTCAATAGACTAAGCACACGAAAAAATGTGAGGACATAAAAACACAAAGGATTCCAAAGTGAGGACAGCATTGTTCCTTTTGTGTTCCTTTGTTCTGCGGTCCCATCTCTTCTGATAATACCATGACATGTACATTATACTAAATACACCATGTACATTGTACACTGATCCAAGACTCCAAGTACGTGTAGATAGTTCCCACTAGACGCCATCTTTAACTTAGGACTTGACTTTGAATCGCGTCGAGCGTTGTTTTGACTTTGGATCGCGTCGAGCGTTCTAACTTTTCTACACCAGCCAAGTGGTTCACCAGCCAATCACAAAAGGAATTTGATAGATCTCCTGCATGCTGCATGTGATATTTACGCATAACGCATATTTGTGCGTTCAAAACAAGATTTGATTTGCCCGTATAAAGATGGCCGACTTCACGCTGTGTGACGTCAAGTGGGATCTATCTACATGTATTGAAATAGTACAGTACAAGTTTATGCATAGCCCACCTCATGGACAAGTGTTCACACACTGTAGTATGGATATATTCATGTACATGTAGTACATGTACATGTTCATGTACAACATGTACAAGCCATTGTCTATGTACATGTACATATGAAATGTGTGACACAAGGGTCTTCGCATGTATAAGCTCTACTTTGCACAGCACAAGAGTTTTAATACAACCTTGCACTTATGCACCAAGCTAACCGCTGATTCACAATCACCAGAATAAGTCTTGTCGTCTAGTTACTGAATCACAATTTCTTGATTTGTGCGTTTCATAATCATAGACATTTAAACCAATGTTTGTATGAGAGAAATTGGCTGTTGCCAGCATGGTGTTTATATCCCCTTGAGGAAGTTTGTCGAGTTCCCTTGACGGGAAGATCATCTCAACAAACAAAAAACAAACAAACTTACCAAATTGAAAAATGTAGTAAATCCAGCTGCCATTTTGATCAAAAGACAATCAACCTTTCATCAAATGAGCGCCACATAAATAAATACATAATTTACATACGTGTTGTATATGTTCATACTCATTATCTTCGCTGCTGAATAGTTGTTATACTGGACGATACGCCCAGGTTAGGAAAATCAATATATGCACACATATAAAAAAAATCCCTCAAAGTCACACGAATCAGCCAGGAGTCAAAACCCACAATCTAGCAACCGACGATCAAAACAAAAGTTTTGTAAGCACAAGTCCAAGGTAGCAACAACAAAAAAGAATCCAAGAAGTTCTTAAATTAAATACATCGATCCTCCTTGGGTCACGGGCCTTGTCTGCCCGGCCACTTGGTGGAGAACGGAGCTCCGCCAACCCCCATGGGGGTGCTCCTCCGACTGCCGTACTTTGCCGCCTTTACAGAGTCTGTAGTCTGCGACTACAGCACCACAAAGACGTGCTTCAAGAACTTAAATTACAGAAACTTAATTTCATCAGAGTTTACACCCAGTACTTTTTCAACCAGCGCATTGGATTACATATCCGGAGTAGAGTACAAACTTGTACATCATGTTTTTAAAATTGCTTATCAATCAAAAAAAATTGCAATCAATCAATCTTGCACCATATCACGTAGGACGTTGGCTCCATGAATTTTCACTTTCCACTCTTGACTATCTTGCGCTCGAAACTGCTGTTAGCGATGATGTCGTTTTCCCATCTCTTCCTTGGCCTACCCCGTCTATTTTCCCCAGTTACTGTTTCAAGTAAGCTGCGTTTTCAGAAGTCTGCTGTTTTCAATACTCATATTTGGCAAAACCAGGCAAGTTGGATCTTGTAGATGCGCAAGGTGATTAAAGAGCG
This sequence comes from Plazaster borealis, assembly GCA_021014325.1. Lineage (NCBI taxonomy): Eukaryota > Metazoa > Echinodermata > Asteroidea > Forcipulatida > Labidiasteridae > Plazaster > Plazaster borealis. Next base: position 3,842,286 of record CM037456.1, on the reverse strand, counting down.
TAAAATATGAAGATTTACATAATTATAGCCTATTCTGATGCACTCTGTAAACATGTATTGAGTCAATGAATTATACATGGTATGCAAATGAAGCCATCTTTACTTATTTTTGAGAAGTTTTGTTTGGAATCCACAATTTATACAGGTACATTGATGTACATTTATTACATAACCAATTGGAAGATTGATCAATTAAAAAAGTGTACTTTCGATGTACCGGGCTGTTTGGATCCTATCTGTAAACATTGATGACACATTTTGTTTACATTCAACAAACATGTGTGCAACAGTAACACCGTGAATTTACATTGAAATTTACATGGCGTGTCGTCGAGCGGTCTAGTTCATCGGACCCAAGCTCTAGTGTTGTCAGCAGCAGAGTGTGGGTTCAAATCCTGATCATGACACTTGTGCCCTTAAGCAAGGCACTTGACCACATGTGCTTCGTAAAAAGTTGGGAAGGTAGTGCATTCTGCTCTACCAGCCTTGCTCCTAGTGGATGATACCCATACATATATCTACATCCTTACGGACTGTGAATGGGGTAACCCTGCTTCAGCCCCACGAGTAGGTGGCAACGTGTCCCTGGTGACAGTTGATTTTGGTTGTCAGCCCAAATCATCCAAGTGTAGCACTCACTTGAAGTGGCCGTGCGGCCTTGTGATGTTATGTGATTTCTCATAAAATTTTTAATAGGCCTATTTTTTGTAAAGTGTATTTTTGTGTAAACAGAACAATGCAGATAGCAACTTGGTGGGCAGTTGCAATCTATGTACACATGTACTGCCTACTGAGGTCAGTGATTTTTACAGTTTTTTTCAGCACGCAATTCGCACAATTTCAGCACGTTCCGGCCCAATACGCTAGCTTGCGCATGGGGAGAACCCTGAATAATAATAACAATAAAGTGACTTTATACCACACATTTTTCATAATAAAAAATGATCAAATGGGCCTTACAATATGAATAAGACAAACCAAAATACTAAGAACATGTATACATGTACAGATTTATAAGAAAAGAACAAAAACGGTAGCAAATAAGCGTACATAAAATTTTAAAACAAATTCTAAAAACACACCCTCATATATAAGTAAAACATTTCAACAAGACCAGTAAGTGACTAAAAATATTGTGGTACAACACCTCATTAGCACAAACGTATTTTATACATGTAATAATATTAATAAGAAAAGAAATTGCATACGTATGCTTTATGGCATAAATATACATAAATTTATGTAATACATTATACAATTCAACTATTGTTGTCTGGTCTGTGTGCATGGAGGGAAATCCAAACCTAAAGAATCAGAACGAACAATAACAAGAAATTACACGAAACTTACACACATCAGGGCATTGATCATAATGATGACTTCAGACAGAACAAATAAACTCAAGACACTAACAAGTATCCACTTTTCAGACTATCGGCAAGTAGTTAAATCCGAGTGAAACGTTGCAGTCGACCCTTTGCATGAGCAGCCGGCGAGTGTGTACGTAGGAAGGGATTACTCGTATACTGTCAGCGTGGACTCGGAGCGAAAGACAAGACGCCTTTATAAAAGGAAACCACCCCCTTAGCAGAGGAAGTTACCCATTAGTAACTTTCCTTCCAAATCAACTGTTGAAGGAGGTCAGTTGACTTCACTTAATTTAAATATTAAGTTATAGGAAGAAAATGTGGGGTTTTTTACTTCTTTTTGTCAAGAAGGTAGTCCCTAGATTCTTATTGTGCATGATGTACCTATGGTGTACACAGGGTGTACCCAGGGTGTACCCAGGGTGTACCCAGGGTGTACCCAGGGTGTATCCGCGGTATACCAAGGGTGTACCCGCGGTGTGCACACATGTACCCAGGGTGTACCCAGGGTGTGCTCAGGGTGTGCCCAGGGTGTGCCCAGGGTGTATCCGCGGTATACCAAGGGTGTACCCGCGGTGTGCACACATGTACCCAGGGTGTACCCAGGGTGTGCCCAGGGTGTACCCATGGTGTACCCAGGGTGTATCCGCGGTATACCAAGGGTGTACCCGCGGTGTGCACACATGTACCCAGGGTGTACCCAGGGTGTGCCCAGGGTGTGCCCAGGGTGTGCCCAGGGTGTGCCCAGGGTGTGCCCAGGGTGTGCCCAGGGTGTGCCCAGGGTGTGCCCAGGGTGTGCCCAGGGTGTGCCCAGGGTGTGTCCAGGGTGTGCCCAGGGGTTGCCCAGGGTGTGCCCAGGGTTTGCCCAGGGTTTGCCCAGGGTGTGCCCAGGATGTACCCAGGATGTACCCAAGGTGTGCCCAGGGTGTGCCCAGGGTGTGTCCTGGGTGTGCCCAGGGGTTGACCAGGGTGTGCCCAGGATGTGCCCAGGGTGTGCCCAGGGTGTGCCCAGGGTGTACCCACAGTGTACCCACAGCGTACCCACAGTGTACCCATGCAGTAGATATCACAATCAGCAGATCAGAATGCATCTGAATTTACAATCAGTCAACTTAAAATTCATTAGTAAGTTACAAATATTACATGTAAACTACATTACAACAACATCTTATTAAAGAAGAGACTCCAGGAAGCCATAGATGCTCAAGACACTCTCTGACAGCAGAGAGCAAGTTCGGGTGTTGACTTTTTGTCAATTTGCGATTTGAATTACTCATGCGTGGTCTGTTTTTCACTGAACGCTTCTAGTCAATCAACCTGTCAATTATAGCTAGTCAATGTGATTTATTGAGCAATACATGTAGGATTAGTAAATGCTGGCACATCATTTTCATTTTCTATTATTTTCCACTATTTTCTCTACTTCGGTGCAGTAATTTACTAACTATCTCACTGATTAGATTGTCATATTGAAAAAACCCTCATATCAACATCTAGTGGTCGCTAAAATAAAACTGTACCGCTATCGAATTGTTGTACTACTCATTAATTGTGACGTAACTCATGAATTTGATCCAACCTTGTTCCCAGGGGTGATCGATCTCGCCGAGCCATTTTTTCCCAGCATGCCTTGCTTGCTCATAACCCCTGGAATTGGTTCATTAAAATGTGACAGAATCTGGCACATTTTAATTAGGCCTGTGGCCGATCCACTCTACACGCCCGCTCAAGTATGGTAACCCGCAAAAGAGGCATCAAAGTCAAAGAGCAACTGGTCCCCTCTCATTCTTCTTTGATCTTGTGATATGTCTAACAGTCAGTTTAGGGAGGCCGTGTCAATATATGATTCATTTGAAATGAAATCGGATCAAAATATTTAATTTTGACACGCGCGTACTGAGCGTCCTTCAAGCACCATACAAGCGCTCAAAGGTTTTTAACAAGCGTGCACGCAAAGTAGTAACTTTTGGGAGCCAATCAGCATTGTTTTTCAGTACATCCCTACCAGGGGTTAGTGACGAGAGGTATCAATACTGCGCGCTGCCCATGGTTGCGAGGTTGACCCAGCTGAACTAGCTACAGTAGTTGAACCAAGCAGCGTTCAGCTGACATCTAGGTCGACTACGGTCACCCACCCGAACTTGCTCAGAAACATACGAAGGTCGGAAGGTCAGGGTGAGGAGTTCAATAGTTGCTCGGAGCTCCACCAGCAGAAGGAAATTAGATTCAATTTAAACTGCACGGTTGACTGACCATAAAATACACAATCAATCAGGATTATGACCAACGAAAGTACATTATGACCCTTTCCCATGTTAAAGTCGTACTGTTAACAGTGACTTTATTTATTTATTATGCCATTAAAAATGAACATTATTTATAAGCACTGTGCAATTTAGCCTTTTGCTAGCAGAGTTATGTTTTTAAATAACAACCCAACAATATTAATTGAATACAACCGTTTATTGTTTATTGTACAACATTTATTCTTCCAAATTTGGGGAAATTTACAAAATCAGAGGCCTGGAGTTTCCTCTTTGAGGGGCAAGGCCACTTTAATTTTGCAAAGGGCACTTCCATTGGAAAATCTCAAAAATGGGAAACTTTTGAAGGGGCACCACGGCAAAGAATCGGACCCAATTTCATACTAGCTGTTTAAGCAGAAAATATAGCTGATTTTTTGACTGCCCAGCAAAAATAAGCAGGAAACCAGTCACAAATGGTACATGTGAGATGGTATTTTGGCTGGTAACCTTATTCTGGTAAGCATAATCTTTTTAGGCGGTCATGTTATTATGCACTATCAAATGATTTGCCATGTTAACTACAAGTGATTTGTACAATGTATGTAGTTTTGTATTACAACCTACGTACATGTAGATGCTGTCAGTGAGAGAATGTGTTTACGCAAACATCGTCTCCGTGTATTTTTCACTCTAAATAGCGACTCACAATGAACATCCTTCAAGCAACCTGAATCGAGGAGGGGGGGAAGGAAAATTCCTGACCCCAAACAATGGAGAGACACACTGCCCAAGTCTTAGTAATTGGCTTTGCTTCAGAATCGGCCACAATACCCTACGAGGCAAATCCATTCACCGCGTTCACGGTGGGTTTTAAATGTCGATGCACAACCACTACGAACAAAAAAACACTACGAACCGGGTTGTCGGCTGAAGTTCACTTGCACGTTTGCACTCATGTCGAGCGTAAACAAAATCCCTGCAAGTGGAAAATCAACATGCGGAAAAAACAACCCAAATGGGGGAGAGAGCAATTAGCGTCTGCACAATGCAGTAACCCCCCTGTAGTGCAAACCCAGGAAGAAAAAAAACACCACAAAATGAGATCAGGAGAATTTGCATATTCAGGGCTTGTATTTGGGAGAAAAAACCACGAGACTGCAGGGCTTGTAGCTCAAAATTGTTACTGCTGACTAGAAATTTTTCTGCAAGACCAGAATCAAAATGAGAAAAAAACTTCCTGAGTCCTGACACAGTTTAACTTGCATTTAACGGTTTTTATTTGACCAATTAAGCACTAAGACATGTAAGAGAAGATTGATCTCATCTGTCTTTTGGGGTATTAAGTATACTTCATTACTCAACAGAATTAAAAGGAATTTTTCCAGACTCAAGGCCAACATTGAAACATAGTTTGTTTCTGTTCAAGATATTACACAGTGAGGTATTGTAAATTCAATTGTAAAACACAAGACTGCCGGACTTGTCTGGTCATAAGTTTACTGGCCCGACACTAAAACCACTGGCCTCGGGCCTGCGATCCAGTGTAAAATTAAAGCCCTGATATTATGACCCCATGTGCCCATACTCTACAGACTTTTACAGGAAAACTCAGGGAATCCAGTTGCTCCGATCATTCTCCCCTTAAAAGGCAGTCTGGCGCTGTAAGGGTCATGACTTGAATCACCTTGCAATTTTGTGCACTGTGTTTAGGGCATACCACAGTGAATCAAGACGAACATGTATGCAACTGTTTTCTACGTGAAGCGCTCTGAAATTAAACCTGCATGAACAAATCATTTCCTGCAGCCAAAAGATTCCTTCAGCATAACGTATGTAGTTTCACATTCAAAGGACCAATTTGTGTTATGTGTAAATTTGTCAGGAAAGATAATAAAAATAAATACTACAAACTGTCTACTACATATGTCACAGTCATGTTTCTCTTATCAGATTTAATGTGGAGAGCCTGTAAATAGAATTCCAACACCCTTCCAACTGCACACATGTGCAGGGCTTAAAATTAACACTGTGGACCACAGGCCCGAGGCCAGTGATTTTAGTGTCGGGCCAGTAAACTCACGACCAGACAAGCCCTGTGGTCTTGTGTTTTTCAGTTGAATAATAATAGGTTACTTCATTGTGTAATTATATATCTTTGTGAACAAATGTTGGCTATGAATCTGATAATATCTTTCAATTCTCTTAGTATCGAAGTACGCTTACACAAGACAAATGAGATAGATCTTCTCTTAGCGCTTGTTCAACTCATTTTTATTCTGGTCTTGTAAAATAAATTCTAGTCATAGAAATTTTTTGAGCTGAACCGTGTTTCAAAGGGTCTGTAGACGTGTGGTAATGACTCTGAAAATTAATGGCAATAAAAACTTACTTGGTAAGAAGTACAGCAGCTTTGGATAATGCATTTAAGAAACTTTTCACTTCGAAGTACTGCGGTTATAGAAAAAGATATCGCTTTTTATCCCCAACAAATTTGAATCTGAGAAGCATTACTGACAGAAGCGTTTCTCAGATTGTGTATTCCAATTGCAGATTATTCTTCCGTTCCAGATTTTTGGCAATATCTCAAAAACGCTACTACCTTTTGAAATGAAATTTTCACAGGTTAGTTTTATGGTACATCTATAACTATGTAGGATTGAAACAAACAGTGGGTTCCAATTACCAAACGTACATCTACACAATCCCTTTAAAGGCACTGTACACATTTGGTAGTTACTCAAAATATCTATATTAGCATAAAAAGTTACTTGGTAACAAGCAACGGAGAGCTGTTGATAGTATAAAACATTGTGAGAAACGACTCCCTCTGAAGTAACGTAGTTTTTGAGAAAGAGGTAATTTCTCACTAATATAATAAAAACTTCTTGCAAGAGGTTTTTATTCCTATCTGAAAGCACACAAATTTGTACAAGGGTGTTTTTTCTTTCATCATTTTCTTGCAACTTCGATGACCAATTGAGCCCAAATTTTTACAGGCTTGTTATTTTATGCATGAATGTTGGGATACACCAAGTGAGAACACTGGTCTTTGACAATTACCAAACATGTTCAGTGCCTTTAATGTACACATACAAGTAGATGTACAATACTACATTGACCCTACACAGAGTACTACATAATGTATGCAACTCTAGATAACCTGACATTACAATGTCAAAGCTCCCAACAGTATGTTAATTTCAGAGGAGTGCACACTGACAGTGACACTGTAAAAATATCTTATGCTGCAATTTCTTTGACACAACATCAGACCTGTAGTCCAGGGTTCTTCCCAGAATGTTTCAAAACTGCAGGGCATTCTGAACCCAAATTCTGGAAGTTTGGCCGAAGCATGCTGAAGTGAAATAAGATACTGGGAATGTATTTTTGTTACTTAGTGTTTATGTTTGGTTTTTAAACTGTGCCGTCTGCAGCATTCTAAATGGTTTTATCTTTTGTTTTTTGTGAATTTGATATTACAAGTACATTGTACATGTATGTTTTTTCTACATTTTCCACATGGGGAAAAAAATAACGATAATAATATAATGTATTTGTTTGCGTATCGGCTGCAATTCGTGCGTATCAGCCCAACAAGCTAGCTTGTGCGTGGGGAGGACCCTGTTGTATGAATTATGCAATGTACAATTGAGAACACATGTCATACATAAATGTACATTGTGACTACAGCAAACTGTTAAACAAATGTTCATTGTTATCTGGCCCAATTTCATATCTCTGCTTACCGCCGAATTCTGCTTACTGTACCACAGAATTCTGCGCTTATGGCCCATAGATTCACACACTTTACACAACGCTGTCTAAGCACAGAATTCTGTGGTTTGTACCATGAAATTGGGCCCAGTCACAGAGCTGCTTAAGTTCAACACGTAGCTAAGCACAACAAAATTATGCTGACCAGAATAAGGTTACCAGCCAAACTACTATGTCATGTGTACAATTTGTGACTGGTATCCTGTTCATTTCTGCTAAGCAAAAAATTGTTGAGCAATATTTTCTACTTCTAGGCAACTCGATGATGTTCTTGGACTGTTTTTAAAGTACATGTGCACATTAAAGTGTACGTAATGTACACCTGACAATAATTTTTAATAGTGGCTTCTAATATAGCGCTCATATCCGCCACTCAGTGACACTCAAGGCGCTTCAACATTCAGTATTTTTCCTGCAAGGTATTGTGGAGCTACGTTTTTGAAGTGTGAGACAAATTCTTTAAGATAGCACCATGTAGTGGTTTACAAGGTACTGTGGCGCAATACACTGTATATGCTGCATTACACAATGTACATTTTACATAATAGATAATTTTTTATTCTGATTGGATGGGAGCTCTTGCCTGTCAGTGTTGTCCATGTGGGTATATACCCCTTGCTTAGGCCGCCATTGCAAAGTGCCATTATATTTTCTGTAAGGTATGCGGAGCTGTGTTCGAAATGTAGCCTAAGACCCATTTATTGACACAGCACCATGTAACGGTTTACAAGGTGCTGTGGCGCAATCTGCAGCCAACCATACCAGAAAACACCGGGGCAAACCCCTTCTCTTAAGTGTACTGGGTTCTTCTAGACATATATTTTTATATTATTATTATCATTATTATTATATGTTTCTGGTAATGAAACCAAGGATGCCTCATAAGTAAACTTAATCACTGTAGCTCCCAAGCCTGAAGAAACCTGTAAACAAGGGTGCTTGCTATGTGAACCAGAAACACTGGGGTTAACCCCTACTCTTCCACGATAAGCGTTCTGGGTTCTTTTACGTGCACTACCAATCCTAGTACACGGGACCTACGGCTTAATGTCCCATCCGAAGGACAAAGCAATTATGGTAAAGTATCTTGCTCAAGGACACAAGTGTCATGACCAGGACTCGAACCCACACTCTGCTGATCAGAAACACCAAAGCTTGAGTCCGGTGCTCTTAATCGCTCGGACACGACATGCCACACATGCATTACACAACACACTGGACCTACATGTACCATTCGAAGGACAAAAGTATTTAATAGACGCATATTATCAGTTGCTTCAAATGAGTATAAACTTCAACGAGGTTTTAGGAGGCAATTTGATCTGTGTATGTGTTGATACAGGCTGTTTTGCACTTCCTGCTAAAGCGAAAGTGACAACCACTTTCTAATGTGGTTGACAATGAAGCTGGAATACGTGGTATTTTTCCATGAGGCAGAGAAACTCACACTGCTTTGCATTAAAGTGAACAGTATCAGGATTCTCCCCAGGTTTTTTCAAAACTGTGGGGCATTCTGGGCCAAAATTTTGGGATGTTTGGCCGAAGCGCGCTGAATTGAAACAAGGTCCTCGGAATGTTTTCTACTTGGTGTTTTTTCTTGGTTTTTAAAGCCCTACTGTGCAATTTGGAGCATTCTAGATGGTTTTCTTGCGTAACGGCCCGATACGCTAGCTTGTGCACGGGGAGAACCCCGCGTATTTTACATTTACAATTTCCTCATAGAGGTGCCCTTTACCAAAGGAAAATTACGGTTAAAACAAAAAATACATACATTAGTAATAACTTGACTGTTTAAGCAGTCTTGTTCCCTGACTGACTACTCACCCCTGTCAATGTGGATCCCCTTGATGAGGAGCTTTCCCCGCCATTGGTCAGGTCCTCCACCGACGAAGCAGAGAGCTGCTGCTTCAGGATTTTGTGGTTCATACTCTGTAATAATAATAATAATATCGACTCTTACATGTATATAGCGTGAGTTTCAAACATAATTACACCTGGTCACTGAACCATATATATTTCATTCCTTAAACCATCTCAGCTTCCTGGGGAGTATACAGCCTGTGCTGTCAAAGTATGTAGCACACTTCAAGCTAATTCAATCACAAGAACCATCTCTGCCCTCACAGGTATCCTTTTACCCCTGGGTGATGAGAAGCAATTATAGTTAAGTGTCTTGCTCAAGGACACAAGTGTCATGACCGGGATTCGAACCCACACCCTGATGACTCAGCAACCAGAACTTGAGTCCGATGCACTATAAACCGCTCGGCCACGACAGAACATTCAAAAGCCCTGCTGTGCAATCTGGAGCATTCTACATGTATACAGTTTTTCTCTTGATTTTTTTGTAAGACTATAAAAAAATATTTTAAAAAAAATACATACAAAAATGTAATGAAAAACATCTGGTTGTGCATACAATCTAGATCCCCATTTTATAAATCTGGTCGGCACAACAACTTAAGTTGCTAAGCACAGACAAAATCTGGCCGAAATGTGTGCTTATCAGCACGCAATTCGCGCGTAACTGGAAGACCCTGTCAAGCACCTTTGGCTATGGCTATGACCGTTGGCAACAATGAAAACGTTGAATGAGACTTTTCTGCATTCCGGCAATAGCCACGTCCGAAGACAATAATTCTGACATGGCCCCAATTTCTGCCAGAAAACTATAGTACATAATCCATACAGCAGCAAAGCAAAGCAAAGATTGGTGGCTCCAATTTGCAAAACCAGCATGTTTTTCATTACAATTTGTTTATAATTTAAATATTTGTTAGGGCAGGTACTTTTTTGGTGACCCATTTCCGCTACAAAAAGCAAGATTTTTTTCTGTGCTTAGCAACTTTTGTTGTGCCGACCAGATTTATAAAATGGGGCTCTAGATGTATGCAAAACCAGATGTTTTTCATTACATTAGTATTATTTTTTTTTTAGGGCATGCACTTTTTTTGTTTCCAATGTGTACAATATTAGCCAAGGTTTACACACGTAACCATATTTACATGATAAAGATCAAATACATGTGGATACTGTTGGGCAACCTGTGAGAGGTTGCAGTTTATTCCATTGTGTTCTTCCCATGAAAAATGCACGAATGTGATTCGTTTTAATAATGAAGTGGTTCACCAGATGGTGACCTACTTCATATTCTACTCATGTAGATGAAAACAGTTTTAGGGGAAAAAACACAACCGTATATCTACCTGGGGGGGGGGGGGGGCAGACTGTTATGTCAATTACGTTTGCCCAAAAGAATGAAACCATAACCTGTTTGTGCCACTAGTTTTTATGACAAATCACCTTTTTTCAGCCAGGGGCAGAAAAGGTAAGAGCATAACTCTTGTCCTCTTACCTCAAATGAGATTTTTTTTCTAAATGCACAAATGAATGGTTCAATACATCCAAAGCCCCCCAAATTATGTCTTTGCCCAAAAAATTAGGTCTTTGCCCCCAGCTAGCTCCCCCCCCCCTGAATCACCAAATGAAAATGTCTAGTTACGCCACTGACAGTACATTTGACATAAAGCTCATCAGTAATAAAAATTCCCTGTTCATTTGAAGAAAAAAAAGATTTCCTGGTGAACGAACTGACTTTCATAACTTACCATGTGGCGGAGTTATCTACAATTCACCAAGAACCCGTTCTGTATCATTGTCCTTTATAGTTCCTCCAAAAAATTGTAATAATTCCTCACTGAAGAAAAGCGGCCACGACAAAAAAAGAACGACAACGGTCCAACAAGTCACATTGCTTAAGAGTTCCTTCTGGAATCGTCAACAGCAGTCGTTATGTCGCTCAGTCCCGCACGGTCCAGAGTTCCCCTACTACACTGGGAGAATCACAACATAGACCCAGGGAGTTAGGCTTGCCTTAGACCACACTGGCTGGGTTCATTCAGGGTTCCTCTAATACAAGGAATTGGGTTTGTGGGTTCAAACGTAGAGCTGTCAAGTTAGCCACAAGCTCAACAGCAGCCCCTGTGGTTGAGCAGCTGATTGTAGTGTTGTTGCTACACAGGTCACTTCAGGTCACTCTTCATGAATAATGGATAAACTCCTAGTTTCCTTGTATCAGGTGTGCTTTTGAACTTTCTGGTACAACTTCTCTTGGAATCTGAAAAAAACCAAATCAAAACTGAAAGTGATGAATGGTGCATAATTTGACATGCAAACCACAAACATGTGAATACATGTATGTATGTACTGTACATCTTGTCAGGCAGGGCTCGAATTGGGCGGTAAAATCCACAAGACCACAGGGCTTGGAAGCTCCAAATTTCACAGGACTTGAATTTATTTTACAGGACCAGAATCAAAATGAGTTGAACAAGCACTGAGAGAAGATTTGTCTTATATGGGTACACTTAGGCATTCCGTGTTATTGTATTACACAAAATGGTGGCTGCCGCTGGAATTTTATTGTTGCGTATTCCGAGACGTTCTTTTTTCAAAGTCCAAAACACTTACTCTCCCAGTGGATTTCTGGCAACGAATGAAATTTGAATACCCATCAAGTGATTCTGATTTGATGAAAATGTGAGTAAAATGAACATTGCACATGTATGTATAATGATTGTGCAAGAACACAATAAACAATGACAGTTTTCTGCCTTACATTCTCTGGTAAATAACTCATAACTCCTCTATGATTTTTCTAAATTAGTTTTAGTTTTCAAAGACAGTATTGACAACATGTATACCATCATGTATTGTTGGGGGAAAAATGAAATAAAATGAGAAATGTCATTTGAGTAAGCGATTATTTTTCATATTTGCAAATCAATGTTTCAATATTTATGATGTTGGCGTTCAAAAAATGGATTGGCCCACAAAATAAATACATCATTATTTATGAAGAGTACATTGCAAGGTTTATTTTTGTATCAAAGTTATTATTACAATATTAATGTACAAGGAAGTTACCAGGCTTTGAACGAAGGAGTGACATTGGAAATTGTTTTTTTAAGAATTCCATCACAGCTGCACATTAAATTCCGTTGTGAAAAAGAAAAGGCCCAAATCCACCTATATAATGTTAAGTTTCGATAGTAAATGACAAATAAAAAAGGCATTTTAATGTTCCTCAGGCATTATATTTGGTCCTGGGAAAAAAGTAGGAGTTTTTATCAAGTACAAGGGCTGACCTACATGTACACATGGTGTAGACTCTAATGGACATTTCAGGCCTTATTAATAATAATTTTTCAGATTTTTGTTTTCTGAAGGGGAAACAAATTGGAAACCAGACATTAGCATAAAAACTTACTTGGTAACAAGCAACGGAGAGCTGTTGATAGTATAAAACATTGTAGGAAACGACTCTATAGGAGAAAAACTTCCAAGAAGTTTGTATTCCTATCTGAAAGCTCACAAATTTGTACAACAAGGGTGTTTTTTCTTTCATCATTTTCTTGCAACTTCGATGACCAATTGAGCCCAAATTTTCACAGGCTTGTTATTTTATGCATATGTTTGGATACACCAAGTGAGAACACTGGTCTTTGACAATTTCCAAACGTGTTTAGTGCCTTTAAGTAGGAAGAATATCATGCCTGGTTTCTTGAGAATAATTAACAATGGCTGGCGATCCACAGAATCCACAGCAAGCTGCCCCATATAATAATCGTATCCACAATACATTACGTGTACTGCGTAGCAAACATTTGAGTAGCTGGCATCTGGAAATGAGCAGTAGGCAATAAACATGAGGGGAGAAAAAAAACAGTCCAAAAGGCCTATCGCATTGAACATTCAGAACATTTCTTTCCAAATCTCCCAGGGGGAATGTCAATGTTGTGCAGAAGAAGCGCTGGCCGATTCTCAGCGAGGGCTGTAAAATTGCCATATTTAGTACCAGGGGGGAAAAAATCATCTGTTTTTATTATTACTGGTCCAGGCTATAATGCCGAGGTGTTTTGGTCGGAGTTTCTCCCTGACTCCTGATTATAACCCAACTCCGCAGCACATGACGAGAGCTTGTGTACCAGACCATGGAGTAGAGCATTTGCTTGTACATTTTTTTTCAATCAACATTCATGAACACATTTGAACATGACAGTGACTGGCTGCAATCATGGGTGAATATTTGAGTATGTACCATGTTGCAAACGACAAATTGAAAACTAGTGAAGAGGAAATATTTAAAGTTTGCATATTTTATACATCTAATCAACAGTTCTTTGCCATCAAAGAATAAAACATGCACACAGGAAAACATTTTCTGTGTGCTTTCAAACCTCAGTCATCTCTTTCCATTTGACTGCTTTTGTTACACCAGTATACCTGGGCCAAATTTCATGACTCTGCTTACCATCGTATTCTGTGCTTACGGCCTATAGAATTGCATGCTTTACATGGTGCCGTAAGCGCTGATTTCCGCGGTAAGCAGCGCCATGAAATTGGGCCCTAATCATGTGTGTTGTGGTGTCATTGAGCCTTCAAGAAAGCCTCTGCTAGGGTCATAACATCAGGCCACTAACTATTTTTCGCATTTATACGATAGGTCCTTTTGGTTGGTAAGCAATTTACAACAGCTAATTCTATTTTCTAAAAAAAAAAACATTCCAAAGACCTTATCGTGCTTCAGCCAAACTTCCAAAACTTGAGTCCAGAATACCCCCCAGTTTTAAAAAATCTGGGGAGAACCCTGGTTGGAATCCCTGACCCTGTGACAAGTAATCGTTGCTTGGGCCTACCGGCCCCAGTCCTTCTGAATCCTTCACTGTGGCAATTGGATATAGAAGGATTTGGGACTGTACTTATTATAATGCAGAGCCCCTTATGTAACTTGGCTTTCTCTCCCAACTCCACTGCTCCTCTTAAGCTCTCTTTTTTGTTTATGCTTCTAGCTGGTCCTAATTTTGTCATTATTTCTTTTGCATTATTTGTATAATTACTCACCTGGTACATTTTGCATTCTCTCCTGTCCGGTTTTTGTTTTGTTATGTTGTCTTTGCTTATTGTTTTTGTATAATACATGTATGTCTAGGGCTGTTCCCCATAAGACTCGGCTTATTTGAATGACCTCCTTACTCACAGCTTACATTTATTTCAGTATCATTATCATTGGTCATGTTTACTCTTTGCTTGTATTGTACTAACTATATCTTTGTCCAAATAATTCTGCCTTTTCTAATTGTGAATACGGAAATGGAAAGTTTGATACTCTCGTTTACTTTCTAAATATTGATAGCATGGTTGATGTAAAATAAACTCCACGTTGCGAATACAGGAATCAAAACAAGAACAGAAAGCATTTTTTGATGGTTCATTATTCATGGCACTACATGTATGCTGTACAACACAATCAAAACAACGCATGAGAAATTTCATGGCCTAGATGACACTGGCAGATAATTTTGTAGGCGTTACATACACATGAATGCAAAAAAATGGAGGAATATTGTGTTTACACTAAACTGCATTATAACCAATAACACACCACTCAATCTCCAACCATCCAGTGAGAATTTCAGGGAATTGGGCGATCCGGGTTTTAAAGGGATTGTATACGTTTGGTAATTGGAACCCACTGTTTGTTTCAATCTATAGTTGTATATATATACCATAAAATTAACCTGTGAAAATTTCATTTCAAAAGGTGGTAGCGTTTTGGAGATATTGCCGAAAATCTGAAGCGGTTATGTCCACGCAGGAAGAATAATCTGCAATTGGAATACACAATCTGAGAATTGTTACTGTCAGTAACGCTTCTCAGATTCAAATTTGTAGGAATAACAAGTGATATCTTTTTCAATCACCGCAGTACTTCAAAGTGAAAAGTTTCTCAAAATGCATTATACTATCCATAGCTGCTGTACTTCTTACCAAGTAACTTTTTATTGCCATTAAATTTCAGAGTCATTACCAAACGTATACAGACCCTTTAAAAAACAGCGACCGTTTATGTTTTGTCACGGATTCCTTTGCATGTTTTGAATATCAGGCTCACTTCCACTGCAGTCAGTAACATTAACATTTTCTAGACTTTGGCAGTATTTCAGACAGATTACATTTATCTCTTACCAAAGAAAAAATTGACAAGAACGGGACTTGAACCTGCGACCTCAGGATTAACATACCGTTGCTCTACCAACTGGGCCCTATGTTGGTGGCAGAGCTCGAATTTAGGGGGAAAAACCACAAGACCGCAGGACTTGTAGCTCAGAATCTTTACTGGACCAGGATTTTATTTACAAGACCAGAATCAAAATATGAGAAGAGACTAGAATCAAAATGAGAACACAGTTATTATCATCTAAAATTGTTTAATTTGAACAAACATCTCTTCTGTTTTATCGGTGATACTCAGCAGGATCGAAAGATATTTGTGAGACTCAAACTCAACATTTGAACATCATTCTTTTGAGACAAAGATGTTGAATTGATAAAAAAAAAAAAAACACCGGACTTGTCTTGTCTTGAGTTTACTGGCCCGAAATTGAAATCACTGGCCTCGGGCCGGTGGTCCAGTGTAAAATTCGAGCCCTGGGTGGTCTCCCTATTTTGTCAATACCTGCCACTTCCCAGGTTGTATGGTAAACTTGGGAGTGAGTCATGTGATCCCTGGCTATATGGCAGCTACAAGTTGAATGGCTTCTGACTGGCACCCCCGAACAGAGATATTGACAAAATAGGAAGACTGCCAACATTAGGGCTAGATAGCTCAGTTGGTAGAGCGCCAACATGTTAATACGGAGGTTGCAGGTTCAAATCCCGCTCTAGTCAATTTCTCTTTGTTCAAAATTATTAAACATTTACTCAGTCAGTTTCCCTTGTGGTTTATTGTGGTTTATTACTTGAACTTTACAATCAGTGAGCTTTCAGAATAAAACCAATTAATGGTTTTTTTTATATCAACTCTTCTTCATGTTCTTGAGTGTCTGCTATACTAAATGCCGTCAATATATCAATATTACTAAAATACTCTATACTATTTTGATATTGATATCGCCAATATCACTTTTTTTTAAAATCATATCAAAATATTGAAAATTTCGATATTGATAAATGATATCGAAAATTAGATTACCGAGAAAATTTATATGTTTTTTACTTGATATTGGTATTGTAAAATGAATGTCAAAGACCAAATTATTTTGGGATCACGATGTACAAGGTAACAACCCCACCGGAGCGCGTGGACAGACACACATGCAGTCACATCGCTACGAATGGCCTGCTAGTTTTTGCACGAGACGGAGGAAGATCTCGCTACTTTGCATGCTACAATACAGGCTGTAACAACCATCAAACGCTAGCGGGCCCTTTCACGACAACGCAACAGAATGAGAGCATCTGCCCTCTGTTGGCGGAATATTAATTAGTCCACTACGCGATAACATACAAAAACAGTTGTAAACGACTTGAGAACTGAAGACTATTCGTCACTGGTGTGCGTGTTTAAGCTGTGTTCAACAGGGGTTGTCGCTAGTTGCGTCTTCATGGTCTTGGACATCAGGCATCGGTGACGCACATCGGTGACGCACATTGCTCATGAACAGGTGACGCATGGTCGGTGACGTACAGTTCCTTGGACACTTTTATATTTAGCTTGTTCTAAACAATGTGTAGGTTTTATTTCAGTAATTTAATGATAACATCTAGTATTACCACATGGACGAAATAAAGGATCATTTTACACTATAAATGTAAGATTTTGTTTCTTTCTTGGTTTGTTTTGCTGGGTTTTTTTTCTTTTCTTTGTTGCAAGGTAATTCCTCAAGTCAAAATGCATATTTTATGTGAAGACGCAATGCTTTTGTGGCAATTCGTGCAGGGGTAGTGTAAACCACTTTTTGAACTGCAGTTTCAAATTTCGATATATCGATTATACTCTACATTAAATTTCCAATATACATACCAATATCGATATTCAAAAAAAATCTGATATCCGACGGTCCTTATGCTATACATTATTAGAGCAGGAGCCCAGGGGGGTCAGCCTAGCTGGAAAGTTAACCAGTTTTCATGTATATGGCAATGGTCCATGTACATGCCTATGTAAGGAAATGGACGTCTGCCGAGCACACTCGTGTGGGTGTAGCTTAGTAAACACAAAGAGCTTGCTCAGATACGTATAAACCATGTAACCTGTGATGTCACATCTTTACAACCAAAGCCACAGAGCCTGGACTTCCTTCATGCACGATACATGTATATGTACACAGCTCAGTGGAGGAACACATAAAATCTTACATTTCATGGAGATTACACTGTCTGATTTTAATCTGTAACACTGGTATGTTGTTTTCATGCGCTAGCCCATCTTGGCAAAGTAAAAGGAATTACCTGCGCAATGGTGTGGTATCGTCCACAAGTTTTTAGCCAGTAAAATGACAAGAATTCCCGCAAGTTTCATTTTTAACCAGTAAGGCTTAAGGTGGTTAAGCTGCGGTTACTGGAAATTGTTGTTTAGTGTGTTGTTCAGTAATTAATTGCATTGTCCAAGCCTTTTGTACTCTGTTGTGGTATGTTGGTTTGGAATGTGGTGTGAGAGAGTGCGAGAGAGAGAGCGAGAACTCGAGAGTCGGTGAAAAACTCTTGACGGAGAAAGACATCAAAAACCTGAGTGTGTGTGGGTGTGAGAATTAAGGAAAGAGTTATGGTACCAACTGACCAAAACCGCCTGAAACAGCAGGTGTAAATTTTGGTAACGATCTGTTTGTGGATTCAGCTACAAAACGAGACTCGTTTCAGCCCGACAAATCCAGTATCGAGGATAGGCAACTTTTTTCCAAAATCCCGTTACATTAACATCTCAGGAAAAACAACACTCAGCCCGTCATGAGGTATCACACCATTAACGCAACCGTAAGTATTTATTTGTATTTTATAACGATCCGTATAAGTCATACTGTTTACCATTTTCTACTCCTACATTATGTACTCTTCATTTAACAACCGAAACTTAAATGTTAACCAAAAATGTGGCAAACTTAAAGCAGCACAGTGAATTTTGCCCTGGTTGTATCATTGATAAAGAAGTTACTTGTCCGTCAAAGCATATGCGGCTATACGTACCTTAAACCAAGACCTGATTTTGATGTTTTATTCACTATATATTTTTTGTTCTCTAAAAAAGGAAAAGCATTGTAATTTGCGTAATTGTTTGAAAATACTGTTGAGGGTTTTGGTCTATCATTTCATATAAATAGATGGCCGTGGTTTCGGAGTAAACACCCCTCCTTTGGGAAGAGACTACCATGAAAGGCACTGGCCAATTATGAAGAGAGAAATACTGAACTGTGAGACGTGGCAGTCAGAGGCACACTTGATGTTCTGGAGTGAAATTCCTCGACAATGAGTTGATTAGATTTGTGCAAAGTAGTATACAAGTGCAAGATTATAATGATGCAAAGTGTTAAAGCATGAGTTTGTACTTGAGTTATGTTTCCAAAAGAAACTATAATATGGAATAATCCATGTTAGGTTTATAAAAGAAACTGAATATGGAATGATCCATGAGTCAAACTGAAAAAGTTAGAACTGTTTGTAATACTACCAGAAAAGTAGTGAAGTACAAGATTATAATGATGCAAAGTGTTAAAGCATGAGTTTGTAATTGTTATGTTTCCAAAAGAAACTAATATGGAATAATCCATGTTAGGTTTATAAAAGAAACTGAATATGGAATGATCTGTGAGTCAAACTGATAAGTTAGAACTGTTTGTAATACTACCAGAAAAGAATAGAACGAATTCCGCAGGAAGGAAACTTATAGAAGAAGTGATCGGAAAAACCGACACAGTAACATGTAGAAGAAACTGTAGAATTAATTCAGTTAATTTACTTTAATACCATTGACGACACTAGAAGAGAAACTGTTTGATGACGTGATATGATCATGTATTTAATTGAAGAGAGATCAATTATGGATCTGTAAGCACACTGTACAAAATTGTTATTAGTTTAATATTTCAAATAAATATAATTTTGTTCTATTATAAGTTGCCGTCTCAATTCCTTTTAGTCTGTAGCTGATCCAGTTGTAATTTGTTGAACCGGGGTCACCATTACCGAAATCTAATTACAGGAATATTGATTATTTGCCAAAATCAAATAATGGTGACAATCAACTTTTGATATGAAGAAAGGGGGCACATATCTCAAATTTGTTCAGCTTTTTAAAAATATTTTATGTGGAAATCCCGACACAAATGTATAAATTGTCCATGACCAATTTCATGGAGCTGCTTAAGCAGAAAATATTGCTTAACAATTTTTTGCTTAGCAGAAATGAGCAGGATACCAGTCACAATTTGTACATGTGACATGGTAGTTTGGCTGGTAACCTTGTTCTGGTAAGCATAATTTTGTTGTGCTTGGCTACTTTTCGTGCTTAAGCAGCTCTATGAAATTGGGCCCTGCATAGCATCTTGCCTGCACCAGCAAAGCCCTGGAATGTACAAGGTCATTCTTTTTGTAAACAAAGGTTAGGGGGCCTATGTTGTATACAATGGAACTGTAAACATCAACAGTGGTGACCTTAATGTCAGGTCACAGTCAGACAGACTAACTGTTTATCACCCCCCCCCCCCCTTATCTCTCCTTATGTATAAATAGTTAAGATCATTGTGTAAATATCTGTTGGTTGACTGATTCCTAGCATGATGACTAATAAATGGAATTGGAATGGCCCTATCACCAGCATGGGCCTAATCTTTAGAATACTTGTACATTGTACAATGTACAAGGAAATGACATTGGATTGCATATAACATTTTGAAGGTATGATGTGGGCCTACAGCCTTTATGTATGACTGGTCGAGTTTGAAAAACAAAGTTTAAAGGGAGGGCTTACCTTTGTGTAATCACTCCAAAAATTAATGACCATAAAAACTTACTTGGTAAGAAGCACTGCAGCTGTTGATAATGTGGGGGTGGGGGGTTGTGTGTTTTTTTAGTTTTGTTGACATGGCAAAATATGAAATAAACTATATTGAAATCATCACAATCACTAAAAAACAGAGGGTTCGTGTGATTTTGATGTTTGTAATTGTTTTGTTAAACCCATTTAACTCCTAATATATTACATTTTCTGTAAACATTTGAAGAAATGTTCTTGCTTTTGCCAATATAAATAACCTTTCTTCAAACATCTTTTCAAATCTAACTGTGCGTGCGGCGCAGAATGGAGGCAAATTTGACTGAAAAGATCATTGAAAAGGCAATTTTTAATAATTAAAAAATGGGGTCAGGGGATTTCAGAGGGTCGGGCCGGGACGATCCAACAATTTTTTGTTTTTATGTGGCCTTATTGAAAAAACCAACAGACACCACCCCATTAAAAGTACATGTAGTTTATGAGGTCAACTTATATGTTCACTGTTTTATTAATATTGTTTTTATGAGATCATATAACAGGCGAAATACGAGTATAATCACGTAAACAAATATTTCAAATACAACAAAAAACATATGAACAAGTAAACGTTAGTATAGGTAATAAAATACAAACAAAGTGCAGGCCTGAAGAATTGCCTAAGCTTGACTGGAGCCATCCAAACTGAAATATAAATATTTATTCTTCATATAAATATAGGTTTTCCAGGTCTTTTACGGCAAAAAAGGGCAGCCTATTTCTACTTCCATGAATTGGTATTACACCAATTTTTCATAGACAGTTGAAACTGTCATTCAGTTTCACATTAAAGCATGCAAAATTATATACAAAGCATTATGTCCAATTAAACTTAAAGGCACTGAACACGTTTGGAAATTGTCAAAGACCAGTGTTCTCACTTGGTGTATCCCAACATATGCATGAAATAACAAGCCTGTGAAAATTTGGGCTCAATTGGTCATCGAAGTTGCAAGAAAATGATGAAAGAAAAAACACCCTTGTTGTACAAATTTGTGTGCTTTCAGATAGGAATAAAATAAAAACTTCTTGCAAGAAGTTTTTATTATTTTGGTGAGAAATAACCTCTTTCTCAAAAACTACGTTACTTCAGAGGGAGTCATTTCTCACAATGTTTTATACTATCAACAGCTCTCCGTTGCTTGTTACCAAGTAAGTTTTTATGCTAATATTTGTTTTGAGTCATTACCAAATGTGTACGAGACCTTTAAAGGTACATGTAGGGTCATTGTTTGGTTTTGACCTCAAAATTTTGTTTCGTAATTTCTATCCGAAAGCTTACTTGTTACTACAGAAGGTAATGGTAGTAAGCATCATGCGAAATTATTGAAATGCCCCCGTTGATTAGAAATCAATAACAACATTTGAATCTGAGAAACGATTCATGCATGAATCATTTCTCAGCTTTCTCAGGGTTGCTGTCTGTTCGCGAATGCTGTGGCCAGAGATGCAGCTGCCACCTCGCTAAAACGTGGATGGATTTGACATTTGTGTGAAAATACCTCAACAGTTTTTGCTGTTGACACTGTATTCAGCTGAAGCTTTTATGTATATTTCTCTAAAACTTTGCCTATAAATAAGCATTACCTTGACAAAAACCAAACGATGACACTACCTTCAAAAGGCGTTCTTTTAAACCATGCAAAATTAGCATTAAATTTACCCGGTAGGTGCAAATAGAGATTTCTGCGAAAAGCTGCTGCAAATTCGAATGCTGTTCGAGTGGATTATTAAAATGAATTATTCTTTTTTAATCACATGACAAGAAAGAATAATTGCTTACAAATTAAGTGAAAATGGAATTTACTGTTTTGAGGAGCTTTCAGTTTCGCACACAACAGAATAACACAACATTTAAAGCACAAGAGTGTGACATTGGTAACTGTCAAAGACCAGTATCCACACTTGATGTGACCAAACATGTACATGAAATAACAAACCTGTGAAAGTTTAAACTCAATCGGTCATCAGAGTCACAAGAAAAAAGTGGGAAAAAACCTTAAATGGACTTGCAGACTTGCAAGATCAAAACTAATTGTTCCACTAATTTCTCAAAAACTATTGCACTTCAAGCAAAAACATTTCAGAGGGAGTTTTCGACCATGACCATCTTAATACCATGTAAGTTGTATATAGTAAATCTGTGAGCATTTATATTTTTATTCTTGACTTACCAATGTTATGTTCATTTGGCCACGTATTTGCCAAAAATGACAGGGAAAACCCCACAAAATGAGCAATTTCAAGACCCAATTTACACATGTTTGGTACCGATTGTCTGAGATTCAATTGTGCAGTT
Organism: Plazaster borealis; assembly: GCA_021014325.1. NCBI lineage: Eukaryota > Metazoa > Echinodermata > Asteroidea > Forcipulatida > Labidiasteridae > Plazaster > Plazaster borealis. Next base: position 3,819,735 of record CM037456.1, on the reverse strand, counting down.
ATTGTACATTTTATACACGCACTGTTACATATCTTCAGGAAGCGATTTCGTCCAGCATTTTGCAGAATATCCAGACTGAACATGTTTTGTTGAGTAGCAACTGATACAATTTGTGTAGCAGTTTACTCTTCTATACTGAACTTTGTCAGAAAGGTTCAATTACATGAAAATGAAAACATGCATCAATCATGTACAATGTACAACATAAATTTCTATGAAATGATCACAGCCTGTTTATGAATTTAGCTTATCATTTTCATGAATAATGTCCAACTCCCAACCGCGGATATACAATAAATAACTTCAAGGCTACATTGGTGTCAGAGCAGTGCCACAGGGCACGATCTTCCATTCCATTCCATTTATCAACACTTTAAGCAACCAGATTTGATGAGTCACCAGAAATATCTATGTAGGTTGTTTTTTTTAGTGTTGACACAAGGCAGATCAAACAAAATTTATATTGTTGACTTTTACCAAAATCAGCATACACATGTATCAACTGAAGGTTTACACATTCGGACAATTTATCTAGATTCATTGAACTTTTTATTCACTTGAAAATGGAAACCTGGCAAAATAATAACGACTGTTGACCTCTGACCAGTTCTGTTAACTACCAGTAAAATTTAATACTGTAAACAAATAAGTACGACATGTCTACATGCGGCAGGACTTCAACTCCTCAAAAACAAGAAACTGCAGGGCTTGAATTTTGGGTTAAATTCCACAAGACCACAGGGCTTGTAGCTGAGAAATTTTACTGGACCAGAATTGATTTTACAAGACCAAAACCTAAATGAGAAAGAACTTTCTACAAAGCTTAACAAATATATATAAACTTACTGTTTAATTTGAACAAACACTGAGGGAAGATTTATCTTAGTCTTATAGGTGAGTGTACTTTGATACTCGAAAGAATTGAACGATTTTTACCGGACTCAAAGTCAACATACATGTACATAATTTGTTTATTTTTTTTTATATAATTAGACAGTCGGACTTGTCTGGTCATGAGTTTACTGGCCCAAAGGTAAAATCACTGGCCTCGGGCCTGCGGTCCAGTGTAAAATTCGAGCCCAGGAAACCTTTAGCATGGTGCAGCCATCATGTGTTTCTCCCATTCAAACCAATGTCACCAAACCGAGGCTTGTAAGGAAAATAGTCAGGTTCATTTTTGGCGTAATGAAATCGACAGTCATGATCAATGGTGGCCAGGGAACAAGACAAAGACAAAAGACAAAACAGTCTATAGATCTTTCTATTGTTGATAAAACAAACTGCGCCGGTTGGCATGGACGGCTGAATGTTAGCAAAACATTCAATCATGTTAACAGATGTTGTGACCAAAAACAACATTTCTGCAAGCTTTCAATTAAAACAAAAAATACATCCCATGATTGGTTGCTTTGTTTCCAACAAATGCAACACTATTTTTGAATAGTTGTGTAATATTGTTACAAACTGTGGCTATCTGTTGTTGATTTACATATGGCTTCCCATAGTTTTCCAACCTTGGTCGGCAAACACTCGGGCTGTGACGTTGCAATAGAAAGGTCTAATTGCAACTGTATGTATTCTCATGCTGCAGCCGTATGAAAACTATTGTCTGAGTCCTGGTGCCCTATAAGTGTTCAGTACAGATCTGCAACTTCAGTTGTACAGGGCTCGAATTTTACACTGGACCGCAAGCCGGAGGCCAGTGATTTTAGTGTCGGGCCATAGTTGTTAGCCAGAGGGGTGTCTGAGTGTCTTTTGGACACCCTGTTTTAAATTTGAACACCCTGTTTTATCTGTCACTTATGTAAATGCATTCTAAGTGAACAATTTGGACACCCAGTTTTAAAATTTCCAGCAAATTAGGACACCCTTTTACCAAATCATGGCTAAAACCTTGTGTCGGGCCAGTAAACTCATGACTGGACAAGTCCGGTGGTCTTGTGTTTTTCAATTGGATAATTAAGAGGCTACATGTACCTCATTTTGTAATATCTTTGTGAAAAAAATAGTTGCCTACTTTTATGGTCTGATAATCTGTCAATAGACCTTTATCATGGTGCGGCCATCTTGATTTTCTCCCATTCAAATCAATGTAACCAAACCGAGGCTGGAAGGATAAATAGTCTGGTTTCTTTATGTACAATGAATGTTAGCCTTTGTTTTTTTGATTGGATACAAGGAACATGACCAAGATGGTGGCAGCACGATAATGGTCTATTCTGTTGAGTATCAAAGTACGACAAATGAGATAGATTTTCTCTAATAGTGCTTGCTCAACTCATTTTGATTCTGGTCTTGTAAAATAAATTCTGGTCTAGAAAAAATGTTGAGCTACAAGCCCTTCAGTCTTGTGGATATCCCCCCCCCCCCAAATTGGAGCCCTGTTGTACATCCATCAGGAAACTACCTTGACCATTTAAATAATTGAAGCCTACTGCGACCTATGGTCACTTCCTCTGACACTCAAATCCTGTGTCCATTCAAAAATTGTGGCTAAGAACAAAGGGAATCGTTTTGCCCTACTGTTCGATTTCGACTGGACACCTTCAAATTCTTATTAGATTTAAATGCACCACTTTGTAAACATTGTTGTCTGGCAGCATTAAGTTAGCAATGACTTTGTTCAAAATCATGACTTGTGCACATCTGGACCAGGACTCTAATTTTACACTGGACCGCAGGCCCGAGGCCAGTGGTTTTAGTGCCTGGCCAGTAAACTTATGACCAGACAAGTCCGGCAGTCTTGTGTTTTACAATTGAATAACAAATACCTCACTGTGTAATATCTTGAACAGAAACAAACTAAGTTCAAATGTTGACCTTGAGTCTGGAAAATACCTTTCAATTCTGTTGAGTAATGAAGTATACTTAATACCCCAAAAGACAGATGAGATCAATCTTCTCATACATGTCTTAGTGCTAAATTGGTCAAATAAAATCAGTTAAATGCCTGTTTTAAAAACTGTGTCAGGACTCAGGAAGTTTTTTTCTCATTTTGATTCTGGTCTTGTACAAAAATGTCTGGTCCAGTAAACATTTTAAGCTACTTGAAGCCCTGCAGTCTTGTGGATTTATCTCCCAAATTCGAGCCCTGTGGAGCATTTATTTAAATCAAAACAAGCAGTTCACGTGCACATCACACCATTTGTACGTGTGTTCGGGCGGATGTACTGTACATGTAGGCCCACGCACTCAAAGCCATTCATGTCACCGTCAGTCCAGTAAAACATCAGTCCCCTGGCAGCCGAAGGGAAGACCCATCTAAACAAACAAACAACCCTGTCATGATGAACAAACAACTTGACCATCCCCAGGCTCACACCATCCAACGCAACCTCCTTCTCCCACCAACTGACAGTCGCTCACAAACCATGCTCACCATCTTCCTACATGCACTCCAGGACCAACCCAACGTCCCATACCAATTAATAACACAATCCCCTCCAGCCAGAGTGGAGGAACCAAATGTCAGTCTGATTCAACCACTCCTTGGGCTAATAGCACTAGTAATCGGCCTCTTGATGCACTCAAATAAAGACAATTTATATCCTGTGAGACTTATCCCTTTTTCACATTGGATCACCTCCTGGGGTGGGGGGTGATATTTTTCACCGAAGGGTCTTGACAGTCTAAACAGAGGGTCAATTCAGGTCAACATGAGGTTACTTGTTGAATATAAAGGAATTTGTAAACTCCTCAAAAGAGCTCCAGTCCTACCCAATCGCGCTAGCCTTGTGTTGAATCATCAAATACATGATATTACACATTACTACAGTTTGATAGCTAGATTATTGTCTCCTGTGTTTTGATCTGTTTGATGCCTCTGCAAAAATTCTCTCCTTCTTTACGATTTTGTTATAAAAGTGCCTTGATGCAAAACAACAAATTATTTATAAATTTATTTGATTTCAGTTACAATGCGGACGTAGGCCTACAGGTCATGTAGAACACAAATAATCAACCATGTTTTAACATACAAAATTTCACGAATCTTCTCATTGTTGTCTGTTTTAAAACAAAGTCTTGCCCCAAAAATAGTGTGCTCAGTACCAGGGAGGAAAGGTGGGATGCAGAATTTGTACCGGTAGATTAAAACACGTCAGAAACAAGTTTGTTTATGTTTACATAAACCAAGCTTCACATCCTATATTTAAAAACACATCACTAAACTTCATATTCGAGACATATTGCACATTGTAGGCCCTACCTTTACAAATACTAATGGCTTGAGCATCACAACACAACAGTTTTTTTTCCAATGTGTTCCCAAACTGTCTTTAGTTTGACACATTCTACATGTAAAGGTTGTTTTGTAAACATGGGTGTGACGATGTGATCTACACGACAGTTAAAGATTGTATGGCTTCTGACTGGCACCCCGGAACAGAGTACATGTATTGACAAAATCAGACACCGCCAACTGTAGAGCAAGAAAACTCAGTTGATAGAGCGCCGACACGTTAATTCGGAAGTCGTTGGTTCAAATCCCGCTCGAGTCAATTTGTTCTTTGTTCAACCCCAAATTTAAAGAATTTACCAAGTCAGTTTCCCTTGTGGTTTATAAGTATAAAACTCAATTCAATATTTGATGGTAAACATTTTGTAATAAATCATTGAACATTTATTAACAACAAACATACGCCATAGCCTTTCTTGTCACTGGCACTATAAATCAAGCCTTGAACTTTGCTCTTGAAGGGGCACGTCAGTTTTCCTCTGTTAATAGTAATAATAATAATAATAACTTGATTTATAGCGCCAAATTACCAAAGCAGGAAAATCTAAATTTGTGTATTTGATTTTTGAAAAGGGCACCACAGCAAAAGCACAAGGCACCACGGCAATTGCTGCGGTGCTGGTGGTTAAAGGCCTGATAATTTCAACAAACTTTAAATTTGAAACACTGTTCATCACTTGTCTCAAGCTTATTAGGCCAAGTGTCCGGGTTCCTGAAAAAAAGGAAGCATGAGGCCCTTTTTATATTTTAGGTTTTATTTTCAAGATGGCCGCTATTCTTGTTCAAATTTCGAACAACCATTGGTGTTTCCACTGTTCAACACACAACAATGAAAGAAACATGTTAGACAAGACATAGAACATGTTTACAGTGGTTTTATTTAATAGTTTGTTCAGTATTAAAAACCCAGCTGCAGCTCACTTTCACAAGAATAAATGTAAATGTGTAACTAAACGATCTGTTTTTAACCTTGTAACCAGCACAGGCCAAGTTCTCACTTGCAAAAAAATATGATATCAGTTGCCTTTTCTTGGTCTTTAAATCTCATTTTGAATTGGTAAAAATAAAAATAAAATCCACGTGGCCCCCAAAAAGGAAGTGGGCGGGGATGCTAAACATGTGTTTTGTTTAACTTCGCCTAATAATTATGTGTGTTTGAGGTAGCCTGACTAAATAGTACAGCCCTGATTACTGTAGTGTAACCGTACGACCATAATAGAGCAGCAGCCACCATGGCTGGACCATGATGGACTGACCTACATGTAGGATAAAAGATGATGGATCATGTTAAAAACACAGAACATATAATATCATGCCGTCACATGCTTTTGATCGACATGTATTTTCAATCCCTCATTTTGATTCCCGTTTAGCACGAGACAGGACTTTATCCCAGTGACCAGAACCTGTTCTGAAATCTACACCTCTGCTATAATTAATAAGGCCTCAACTCAAAATTTGGCAAGAATAGTGACACCCACAAGTTTATAGAAAGTGTAGGCCCTATATTTCACTTTAAATCACTGAATGCACTATTTTACTAATAATCAAATGTGTCAAAACAATACAACCCATAGTCAACCCATTCTCCTTCGGTAGAATAGATCATGTGATATTTACGTGGGATTTGTATGGCATGCCAATATTGCAAAAGCATTAAGTTTATCTCAGATGGAAATGAGAGTTTTTTCATTATTTTTTTTTAAATATTTTGATTGATCCACGAAATAGCAGAAGAGCCACGAACTACAGGAGAGGAACAATTCATTACATTTACAGAATACCGGGCTTGCCCTTAACTTTTTCAGTGAGTAGCATTTCACTGGTCTGTCAGCTTTTTCACTGGTCCATATTCCAAATAAAATAGGGATGCTTTGAACACTCACTTGTGACTTAGTCTTAGACTTAGTCAGCCGGACCACTATGCGCAAGTTTTGACTGGTCCGAAGGTGTTTAAAAGCTGGCATTTAGTTAGCCATCGGAACATTGTTGAAACTGAGTGAAGGGGCAATAATATAATTGAAGTAAAACAGTGTTACAATAATTAATAGATGTTAAATTTGCATCGGGGATAAAGAATATTATATTTGGTTTTACCCTTACACCGATTTTGATTTATCACATTTGTTTTCTATAATTAATAATATTAATAAATGGTGAGTATACAGTGAACTTTACACACATCGGGGTGTAAAGGGTAAAACCAAGTGATACAATTATGTGTTTAATTCAGAAATATTTAATCTTTAAAGGGGGCCTGCTGCCTACCACGCTCTTTAAATTAAGATACAGAAAGAATACCTCCTGATGATATGTGTGGGCGTAGGGCCAAGGAGCGGAGGGAGTCCAGCATATTGGCATATTAATTTTGATTTATGGGGCTGTCAGATCATGATGGATTTTTAAATTTTCATTTTCGTTAGTTCCTACTCCTAGATTGCTAGAACTATGATATTGATATTATACTTACTACTTAGGCCTACTTTGATAGATTCTTTCCGCATTCGTGGAGACGAGAGCGAACGAACCTCATAATATGATATAATTTAGGAGTAGTAGTAAGTTCCAATTTCTGAGCAATTTTCCCATTATCCCATTGAAAACCCATAACATTTACACCAGGAAAAAAAGCAAAATATTTTAGACTGAAAAACCTCAGTGTTTTTTCAGATAGGGAAAAGGCAGTATTTAAATTAATCATTATTCTCATTTCATTTTTTATAAAATATACAATCGAAAGAAACTTTCTTTATTTTTTTATAATATAGGAATACCATAATATATACAATCGAAAGAAACTTACCAACAAAAGACAAAATGACCACAAGAAACTCTCCTTACGATTCGGTGTTAAAATCGCACTCCAGTCAAGCTGTCAACATGTTCAAGATTGTGTACAAAAACAGCGAAGACTTTGCCAGCACTATGCAAACATCAACTTCATATCTCTTTGAACTGTCTAATGCTACCCTGCCTGTTCTGCTTGCTTCATCACACGTTAGCATTGCAGATAAGTGGTACTCGTGGTATTTCGTTTTATAAAGGGTACAATTTGCAGGATACCAATTACACTTTGTAAAGTCTGGTCCCCCATATGTGATTTCGTGTATTTCCTACATTGAGTATTACAGGTACTAGATGTATCTTAAAGGAAATGTCTTGAATTAATTTGAATTAAATTTAATTTAATTGGGCAAAAAGTTAACAAATATTTATGTTTTAATATTTAACAAGTAGACAAGATTTTATTACAAGTGAAAAAGAAAGGAAAATGTGAAACAACCTGCAGCCTTCTCAAAAAGTGGTGACAATAACAGAATTAACTGGTGGTAGCATGGATCATTGCTCTAAAAAAAATTATGAATTGGGGGTGGGGTCGAGGGGGGGGGGTGTGCGTGTCTAAGGCCTTAGGCCACTTCTTTGCAAAAATATTCATCCCATTAATAGAAATACACATACTATAATGATTTAATATTATATATCAGAATTGCAACCATATTTTCTTCTTCTTACTTCTTCTTCTTCTTCTAACTTTTTTTCTTTTCTTTGTTTTTCACTGGAATTTTATTTATCAATTTTGTTCTATAATATTTTACATGGCGGGAACAACATTATTTACTATTTAGTAAAAGTAAGTATCATCATTCGCCCATGATCTGTTGCAAAAATGTAACTAAATTTACCGACCGGAAGCGCTTTGATAGAAAATGACGTCATCGTAGTGACAGGCTATTTTTAGACGTTCTCATTTCAACGTGTAGTCGTCTGCTAGCTCTGTGCGCTACAATGTATGTACATTGTAGGTTGTGCGATGGGTTTTGTGTGATGTAATGCTGATGAGAAGAGCGATCTGTAGGCGGGCTGTTTGTTTACTCTTTCGAATCGAGTCTTTGCAAAATGGACGATCGGGAGTAATATTGTGATTGGTAAGAATCATGGAATCAATAACGGGAAATGTTTAATTTAGTTGGTTGATGGTGTGAAATTGCGACGTTGATCAAGTTTTAAAGTAGTTGTTTGCACACTTAATTTAAACCAATGAAGGTACTGAGTGCTGGCTGGAGTGCTGGGACAACAATGTAGGGTAGGGCATAGGAGCAAATTCTACCTCCATGGGTAGGGGGTGGGGTAGGGCAAGGGAACCCCTAACTAATTATGAATGAGTATGGGGTTCGTTCCTCATAGTTCTAGATGTAGGGCAAGGGATGACTTCTTCTTTTTTTCAATTCAAAGAAATGTCATTCAATCGTCAAAAACTGAACACTGGGGGATATGTTTACAGTTTACCCTTTTAAATTATAGTGGTACTGTTCTGTGCTGGAAGCATGGAAGAAGGGAAGGTTATCATGTGTATTAATTTTTTTAAATTTTTTTAAATTAATATTCACTTTATTACTTTTAGGCTTTAGACTCAGTAACTGCTGGAGCGCTTAAAAAAATTGGACATCTTAATTTGTTTTAAAGGAGTACACTTCTACTTCTACTTCTTCGGTACTCGACATTGTCCTTCAGTCAGGATGTAAACGCCAAGGATAGCGCCTCAGTTACTGCTGGGTCTAATTATAGGCTTAGTAAATGAATGCACAGATACATGAGTCATAGTCAATGACAGTCCGAAAGATTTTCAAGATGGTCAGACATTAACGGAGGATGGATTCAATGTTGTATACTTGCACTTGCAGTCAAATTCAAAACATTGCAGCAAATGATCACTGGTGCAGGCCAGGAATTTCATCTTTTGAGAGGACAAGGTCATTTTCATTTTACAAATTATAAAGGGCACTTCCATTGGAAGATCTTCAAGATCTTATAGAAAACTTTTAAAAGGGCACCAACCAAAGGCCAAAACAAAAATGGGGGACTTTGGAATGCTAGGTGGCAGCAGACTTACCAGGTAAATTTCCATTGTTTACGTAGTTCTGAGCGTGCGCACATTACCGAGAACAATGGATTTACCTGGTAAATCTGCTGCCACCTAGCGTCCCAAAAGTCCCGCATTGGGCTATTTGAATTCTTTCAATACTATCTTAAAGGCCGTGTACACTATTGGTAAGATCGAAAAACACAAATGTTCACAGATTCACACACAACTTACATGATTAAAAGTAAGTAATGGTAGAAAGGGTTCCTTGAAATATTTCTGCCTAAAATGCTATCGTTTCTGAGAAATGAGTAAAACAATAGTTTTTATCATGCGTGATATTTTGAAAAAACAGAAAACACATAAGGTCTCTTTTCACTATTTTCTCGTGATCTCGATGACCAATTGAGCTCAAACTTTCACAGGTTTGTTTGTTCATGCATATGTTGAATCACACAAAATGTGGACACTGATTTTGAGCTGTTACCAAAAGTGTACAATACCTTTTAACTGAATCTGAGATTATTTATATTATAATTTTATTAATTTATTTTGTTTTTCACAGAAAAAATGAAAAATCTCAACGACAGTTTACTCTGCTATTCAGGAGGCAACTAACATCAATCTGAGGACAGTGAGAGATTGATCATGGCAACCGCCATCATCACGGCTAAAATCCCCGTCAGGTCATCGGTTGGCAGTAGGGTATCCGGTGCAGCGAACACCGCCCTCAAAGTCAAGTCACGCAAAGGAGAGGACAAACTCAAGGTTGTCTTAGCACAGCAGCTACGTGAAGACATGACCAGGTTTGACGAAGATTTCTAAACTAAAACTACAGTGATATCTGATTTCAAAATGCTTATAACTGAGTTTGCACCTATTTTTCCACTGAGTTAACTTTTTAACCTTATTGTTAGAGCTCATTTATATAGACAATTAGTCTTAATTTTATAGAGAAAATTTGCAAAGCTAAATTGACTAGAATGGGATTTGAACCTGCGACCTGTAGATTGAATGTTATCTAGCCCTATAATTGGCATTCTCCCTTTTTTTCATCTTTACCTTTGATCGGGGGGTTATTATTATTATTTTTTACACCTATATAAAGAAAATTGTCAAACAAGTGTGACATTTTGAAGCAGAGTCTGGTTTGAAGGCTAAATGACAAGACAACACACATGAACAGGTTAATTTAATTGTTCAATTACCCAATTCAAACAGCTTTCAAACTTAGAAGAATCTGTACATGTATAAAGGGAAAAAGTTTAGTTCATGGATACAAGAAACTTTTTGTTAAAATATATACAGAAAATTTGGTAATAATTGTGAATTTTGGGAGCAGTTGAGGACCAGAAATTTATGTACAAGACCAGATTTAATATGAGAAAAAAACTTATTGGCACAGTTTAACGTACATTTAACTGTTTTTAATTGAACAAGCACTAAGACATGTAAGAAAAGATTTATCTCACTTGTCTTTTGTGTAAAGTTTGCTTCGTTACTCAACCGAATTGGAAGGTATTTTATCACACCCAAAGTCAACAGTTGTCACATCATTTGTTTTTGTTTAAGATATTACACAGTGAGGTAATGTTATTCAGTTGAAAAACACAAGACCGCCGGACTTGTCGGTTCTTGAGTTTAGTGGCCCAACGGTAAAATCTCGGGCCTGTGGGCCAGTGTAAAATTCAAGCCCTGCTAAGGTTTTTTGTCTTAATGCTAAATTTCTTTTTTTTCGTCATTTACTGTGCAGATTGCTGGAGGATGGCACCTTCGCTGATTTGTCTTTGATCATCAACTCAGAGAAGATACCAGTTCATCGTCGTCTCCTTCAATCGCGTCTTGAACCCTTCTTCTCGTCCATGGTAGAGCCTCGAATGTCCTCGGCCAAGGAAGGGGAGGAGATTGTCGCTGATTTGTCCACATTGGGTGTTAGTGTCATGGAACTCAAATATCTACTCAGGTAATCAATAATTATTTGTATTTATTTATTAATTTTAATTTCGTTTATCTATCATTCAAAACCACAGTGGATGATATTGAATGGTTACACAGTAGGAGGGTTAACTGTGTGCTGTGTAGATGCACCACATCATATAGTATAATAATAATAATATAATAATATATAGTGACTTCTTATATAGCGCTCATATCCGTCACTCAGTGACGCTCAAGGCGCTTCGACAGTCAGTATTTTCCTGCTAGGTATGTGGAGCTACGTTTCTGAAGTATGAGACCTACTCCTTTACGTGGCACAATATGCAGCCAATCAAACCAGGAACACCGGGGCGAACCCCTTCTCTTTTCGATAAGTGCACTGGGTTCTTTTACGTGCATTACACAACACGTGGGACCAACGGCTTTACGTCCATCTGAAGGATGAAGCAATAATGTGTCTTGCTACAAGTGTCAGGACCGGGACTCGAACCCACACTCTGCTGATCAGAAACACCAGAGCTTGGGTCCAGTGCTCTTATCCGCTCGGCCACGACACGCTGGCACGGCATAGTTTCTATCATTCAACACCATAGTGGATGATATTGAATGGTCAGACAGTAGGAGGGTTGACTGTGTATGTAGATGCATTCAACACATGATATCATATTGCAGGCTTGCATAGGTTATCTATCATTCGAAACCACAGTGGATGATATTGAATGGTCATACAGTAGGAAGTTTGTATAATTGGAAAAAAATGTATTGTTGATAAGTATAAAAGTTACACATTTTAATTAATTTTGTACTGTGTTGATTTTAATACTCAGGGCTATATATGCAGAGGACAATGTCAGTCCATTTTGGGTTGCATTCCAGGAAGCAATCAAGTCACATGTCTCAGATCAACCAATGGAATGTGGGACAGTGCTGACTGATTGTAACGGAGACCTTACCCCTGTTTCTGAACAGTGTCCTGACTCACTGCACATGGAGAGCCTGGAAAACGCTCTCCATAGTGAGTGCCAGACTATGCAGGAACCTGAGGAGACAAGTGCAATGTTAAACAATGAAGAGCCTAAAGGTAAATGTGAACCCGGGACCACCGCACCAGAAAATCACCACGCTACTGAAGAAACTAAAGTGGCCTGTGAACCAAATACCATGGTGCAGAATTCTCAAAGTGCAATGTTGAACAGTGGAGAGCCTGGAGGTAAATGTGAACCTGGGACCACTACATCAGAAAACCACGACGCTACTGCAGAACCTAAAATGCCCTGTGACTCTGCAACTATGGTACAAGACAAACACGATGCCCCATTGCAGCTAGTAGAAACCAACGATAAATACAAACCTGGAACCGCCCTGCCTAAAACTACAGATACACCTGGTTTTACTAATCACACAAGTAGCCTAGAGTCTGTGGCCAGACCGAATGGGACAGTCGAAGAAACTGATAAGTCAACCGGAGAACCCAAAACACAAGATGAAGACGGATTGCTTCCAACGGCTTGTCAACTCGGCGGAGATTTACTGCGTATTTTCCAGGGTAACGCTGGTCATGACGTCACTCTTAAAGTGGATGGGAAAATTATTCCAGCTCACAGGTACAGATTAATTGTTGCAGGCCTGGAATTGCAGGCCTTAGACTTTTAGATTTTCTTATGGAACTGCCCTTTGCAAAATGAAAAACCAGGCATTGATTTACACAGAGGCCACTGAGGCCATGGCCTCTGTTGCCCCTGGTCTTGGCCTTGGTGCCCCTTCAAAAGTTGTCCCTAGACACTTTAAGATTTTCCAATGGAAGTGCCCTTTGCAACATGAAAATCAGGCCCGGAATTACCTGGAGGCCACGGAGGTCATGGCCTCCGTTGCCCCTGGTCTTGGCCTTGGTGCCCCTTCAAAAGTTGTCCCTAGACACTTTAAGATTTTCCAATGGAACTGCCCTTTGCAAAATGAAAATCAGGCATGGATTTACACGGAGGCCACTGAGGTCATGGCCTCTGTTGCCCCTCGTCTTGGCCTTCGTGCCCCTTCAAAAGTTTCCCATAGACTTTCAGATTTTCCAATGGAAGTGCCCTTTGCAAAATGAAAATGGCCTTGCCCTCTCAAATATAAAAATTACGGTCCTGTTGTTAGCAATGTTCGTTTTATTTTAGTATGATCATCGTGGAAGTAAATAAATACCAGGACAGACAAGTTTTTATGAAAACAGTCTACACGGAAAAGTTGATTTGGTATTGCCACAAACCAAGTGTTTGATCAGCTTTTAAGGGAGGGTATACCTTTAAGAATTACTCAAAAAATTAATGCCCATATGATCTTACTTGGTAAGAAGCACTGCAGCTGCTGATAATGTATAACATTTATGAGAAACGATTCCCTTCTGAGGAATGTGGTTTTAGAGAAAGGGATTCAAATAATGTTTAATCTGAGAAATGTTTCATGCAGAAACCTTTCTCAGATTGTGTACTCCAATTACGGATTATTCTTCCTGCATGAACATAGATGCTCCAGATTTTCGGCAATATCTCAAAAATGCTACCACATTTTGAAATAAAATTTTCACAGGTTAGTTTTATTGTATAATATCTACATTCATATAGGATAAAAGCAATCAAACGGTTTCAAAAAAACAAAGGTATACTTTGCCTTTAAAGTAAATTTGACATTGAATTTGGAATGTTTGTTGCCATTTTGTTTAAATTATATCCAATCTGATGTTTCTCGCAGGTTTATACTTTGTGCCAGATCGGAGTACTTCTCAGCTATGCTCGCTGGAAGCTGGAAAGAGAGTACCTCATCTGAGATCGAGATTCTTGGGTAATTTTAAGAATCTTTTTTTCAAGGAAAAGTACTGCAAAAGTTTTGGCATACCTTCATCATAACAAACCTTCACAAGACTTGCCATGCATTGCAAACGATGTAATAGTTTAATATTTTGTTTATGAGTTAACCGAAACGCACATGAACGCCAAAACAAAGTGAAACTTTATTGGGCCAACATTTGGGCAGCAGCACTACTGCATTTAACTGTTTTTATTTGAACAAACACTAAGACATGTATGAGAATTAAGTATACTTCAGTACTAAATAGAATTGAAAGGTATTTTATCAGACTCAAAGTCAACATTTGACCCGATGTTACACAGAGTGAGGTATAATTATTTTCCATTGAAAAACACAAGACTGCTGGACTTGTCCGGTCATGAGTTTACTGGCCCGACACTAAAACCACTGGCCTCGGGCCTGTGGTCCAGTGTAAAATTCAAGCCCTGAGCTTAGTTCAGTTTCATATGTCCAGTATTTAACTCAACATTTATTTCCATAATTGCAAAATGTGCATACAAGTAATTATAAAGAAGGTATGTTGAACAAAGATGTATTAAGAACTTCTAGAATAATAATTATATGAAAAAAATGAAACCGAGGCAAATAAGGAGGCATATTCAAAAGACAATGTCTTGTATAGAAATGCCTTATAAAACAACATACTGGACTTCTGAACTTAAGTTACAACAAAACATACAGACAAAGATGAAACAGGACAAACAAACAAATGTCTGGATTCTGGCATTTGGCCAGTTGGTTTCATTGTGATTGTAAGAATTAAACAATTTTGTTTTTCCACACTAAAGATTCAGCTATTCTGCAGTGATGGTGGCCCTACAGTGGATGTACGGAGGGTTATATGAACTACCAAATGGTGTGGTACTCAAGTGAGTTTTGTTCGAACAGAGATATTGACAAAAACAGGGAGATTGCTAACATTAGGGCTAGATAGCTCAGTTGGTAGAGCGCCGTCTTGATAATTCGGAGGTCACAGGTTCAAGTCCTGCTCTAGTCAATTTTTTGTTTCAACCCTAAGTAACATGGCGTTTAAGTGGGTCTTCCCTGGACTAAAGGGAGGCCTGAACCCATTGAGTTTTTTTATTATTTGTGGTGATGTAGCGATTTAATATAATAATAATAATAATTATAATAATAATAATAATAACTAGTTCTTATATAGCGCATTTCACAATAACGTCTCAATGCGCTTTACATTAGTGCCCTGGTCAATGGGCTTTTCAAACACAATATCAACCTCTACCCTCACAGGTACCCATTTATACCCCTGGGTGAAGAGAAGCAATTATAGTTAAGTATCTTGCTCAAGGATACAAGTGTCATGACGGGGATTCGAACCCACACCCCGATGACTTAACCATCGGAACTTGAATTCGATGCTCTTAACCACTCGGCCACATGACACTTCAAATCCTCTACCATTTTGCGCTGTGCTCTTTCTATAGGGATCTGCTGTTCTTGGCTGACATGTACGGACTGGAAAAACTGACTGAGGTCATTGACTTCAAGCTCAGAAAGGAGTACTGCCACTTCTTCCATAAGGTTTGTTCAAGTTGGATTTTAGAAAACAAGGGATAGGTTAGCCTGAACATCTGTCGTCACTTTTCGAGGCTCGTGAATAATGCCAGATACCTGCCAGATGTACCTTTGACCTCACATCCATTATGATTGTTTGGTTTGTTTCTAAAATAAAAACATCACAGCCTAAAGGAGGCTGAATTAAGGTTTTTTTACAATGTTAAGAAGAGTTACAAATATAAACCATAAACAGACAAAAGTTAGAGAATTAAAATATTGTAAACCAAAACAAACATGAATTATTCATGAATGAATAATTAATGAATGATCCATGAATGATTCATGGCATTTCACATGGAGATTCGCAGTCAATTCACACGTACTTGTACACATTATAGTGAATAAAACAACATTACATGCATGTACAAACATTATGCACACACAGCATGCAGACAACTGAAAGTGCAAGCTGACAAACTACATCACCTCGGACCAATCATAACTCAGATATGGAAAGCTTACATCGCTGCTAATTTATCCAATGAAATCATTGTATCAAACAAAATCATTGGGCCTGTAAGACCAGTGCCTGTCGTTATCCTTGCGGATAAAGACGGGGGACCAGTCTAGGGAGACAGGGGACCAGTCGAGGGAGACAGGGGACCAGTTTAGGGATGGGTCTGCATTGACACCTTGTGATAAATCTCTTTTGAGTAATGGTGGTTCTTAAAAGAGCAGGGACCAATATTATCGCTCTGCTCTGTAAGCGACAAATCTTATTATTTCTGGTAATGAAATCAAGGATGTCTCATAAGTGAACTTAATCACTGTAGCTCGCAAGCCTGAGGAAACCTGTATACAAGGGTGCTTGCTATGTGAACCAGAAACACTGGGGTTAACCCCTACTCTTCCACAATAAGTGTTCTGGGTTCTTTTACGTGCACTACCAATCCTAGTACATAGGACCTACAGCTTAATATCCCATCAGAAGGACAAAGCAATAATGGTAAAGTATCTTGCTCAAGGATACAAGCGCCACGACCGGGACTCCAACCCACACCAGAGCTCGAGTCCCGTGCTCTTAACTGTTTTTCATATTCTTTTTCCATATTCTACTCACACACAGCCATGTAGTACATGCCTAGCGAGAGTTCCGGAATGCTTTGCTCTTTGCTCCAGTGTCCAACTCTCCGACCTAGAGAATTGTGTCGTTAGGTAAGTATGGGATTCATTGTGATTCATTGTGGTTCAGGTCAGCTCAGTGGTTTATTTCCCTGCCTTTCACCTCTGTGGGCCCCGGTTTGAATCCCACCACAGACCAGAGCTTTGCATGTGGATTGGGTTTTCAGTCCCTATCTGATTGCGTAAGTTTTCCCTTTTGGGGGGTTTTCCTCCCACATCTAAAACTGAACATTTCTCCTGTTCATTCTTTTATTGGCATTTGCGCTGTTGGATGTGCAACATGTGTAATGAAATGAAATAAAAAGTAAAGACGATATTTTGTTTGTGAGATATCGCCTAACATCACAAGGCTGGACGGCCACTTCAAGATGAGGGCTACACTTAACTGATTTGGGCTACAGGGGCACGTTGCCACCTACTCCTGGGGCTGAAACAGGGTTACCCCCTTCATAGTCCGTAAGGATGTAGGCATGGGTATCATCCACTAGGAGCCTGGCTGGTGGAGCAGAATGCACTGATACCTTCCCAACATTTTACAAAGCAATTATGGATAAGTGCATTGCTCAAGGGCACAAGTGTCATGACCGGAATTCGAACCGATACTCTGCTCCTGACAACACTAGAGCTTGGGTCCGGTGAACTAGGCCGCTCGGCCAGGACACGCCACATGCATCAGTAGCGTTTGGAAGACGACATCAAACTTTTCAATGTTGATGATTTTTCTTGCTCAAGGGCATGAGTATCATGACCGGGCTTCGAACCCACACTCAGCTGCTGACCACACCAGAGCTTGGGTCCGGTGAACTAGACTGCTAAGCCACGACACGCCACATGCATCAGTAGCTTTTGGAAGACGACATCAAACTTTTCATTTTTTTGTTTTTTGCAGTTGGCTTGTGCAATACCTTGACAGGTGCTGGATGGAGAGGACCTTTTCTGCCTTACCTCAAAATCTTCTCCTCAAATGTAGAGACTTCGCTGTTGAGTCATTTGTGAGTTGCCCATTGGAAAACAGGGATGAGAAAATCTTGACTTTTATCTGAATTCAAGTTTTTGTTAGGCCCCCCCCAAAAAAAAATACATGTTTAGTGTCCCCGCCCGCTTCCCTTTGAGAGGACGCCTCCTTTTGTTCTATTTTTTAAGAAAAAAATGATACATTTTTATTAGCCCTGACAATTTTTTTATTTTATTTTTTTAAATAAGATCGTATTTTCGACTTGAGCACACCGAAAAAAGCACACCGAAAAAAGCTGGCAACCATCTTGAAAAATAGCCTGGCCAGTTGTCTCGAAAAACTTGTCAGGCGGCCATTTTGAAAAAAAGAAAAAAAAGGCCCTCCTCCTTCCTTTTTTCAAAAAGGCAGGACGCTAAACATGTTTTTTATTTTATTTGGCCTTATGTCCACCTGGTGAAAAAGTTGACTGTTGTTGAAAGACATCCTGCTCTTTGATCTACTTCTCTAGTGCTGAGAATACTGTTCTCAAAAGCTCTTTGTAAATCAAGGGGTTACTGCAGTAACGCTTCTCAGATTCAAATTTTTGGGGGATAAAAAGTGATATCTTTTTTTTCATAACCGCAGTACTTTGGAGTGAAAAGTTTCTCAAAATGCATTATACTATCCAAAGAGTCATTACCAAATGTATACAGACCCTCTAACCACTTTTTTAGTATTTGTTTTATTAATATGATTATTTTATTTTTAGCTCACTTTATTTTTGAACTACATTTATAAACTCTACCTGGGAACTCGTTGCTTGTGTTTTTCCAAATAGTTTATTTTGACCTCGGTCTTGGGGTGCTCCGCTACAGAAGGCCAATTCTTCTCTTGATGTCACCTCCATTCATACTATATTGTATTGTTTTCACTATTTATGTTACATTTTGCATTGATCATTAATCTTTATGTATCTGTATGTATGCAAGATGAAATGAATAAAACAACCAAACGAAACAAAACTAAGGAGTTGACCCCAAAAATGGTGGAAACGGTGGATGCGCATTTTGCCGAGGTTCGTTCCGTTTCTGCAAGGGGTGAATAGAGGAATAAAGAATATAAAAGACAGGCATGATATTCTTCCTACTTTAGTCTGATTTCCGATTTTTTTGCACTCAGAAAGGTCAGCAAAATGGTTCTTATATAAGCCTATACCATATTTACATGTAGGCCATCTCATGTACTAATTTGTCCTACTTTTTCCCAAGGGCCAAATATCATGCCTGAAAAGAGTGATAAATGTAGATATTGAAATCGTTTTTCTTGCCATTCATCTTGTTGATTCAGAGCCCTGCATCTGCCACCCCGCTCCTCCTTCAGATCGACAAACTGATCTGCAATTTACCTCACATCAAGTGGGCCAATCCAGTCCGCACCACAGCTCTGCAGCTGCAAGGCACCTGCAGGCAGTACATGGGGTGCAACTTCCTGGGGATCCTTGGGGAACCGTTGTTCAGAGAGCAGCTGCGGGTGAGTTGATAGGTGTTCACCCAGATGCCCCACCTAAGACCATGGTGTCCGCCTAACACCACGGTGTCCACCTCACTATAGTGTCCACTTAACACCATGGTGTCCACAAGTTCTGTATGGGGCATGATCCCTAGCCAATTGGCAAGGATTTGTAGACTTCTGACCTGCTGGCCCCTACAGAGCAATAGATACTTGGTGTAAGTGGGTAGGGCTGGTTTGCTCAGTTGATAGAGTACTAATTCAACAATTGTGAGGTCACAGGTTCGAATCTGGCCTGAGCCAATTTTTCCTTGCCTGCTTCCCATTTATGTACAAATACCTTTTACCCAACCTATATTATTTCAACATTTTGCCAGAAAAAATGTGATTTTCAAATCTTTATTTATGAGACTGTTTGAATGATTTGACATTCTCAATTCAGGGAATGAACTGGAAGAAGGATGTTGTCGAGCCGGTGTTTGCTTGCGTACTCCCAGCACTGACGCCTGACTCGGCAAATGCAACATTTATGGCCGTGCGTTCCTTCCATCAAGAAGTGACTGACGAGGAAAATGCTGATGGCTGGAACCCTGTGAGTATCTAGCATTCAGATTCATAAAACTAAAAATAATAATATCCAATGGCTTTTATCAGTTGTATTTAAAGATTGCGTCAAAGCCTACACTTTTACTACCCATCTTCATTTGGGCCTTAAGCATTCCTAAAACAATCTCAACTCCTTAGGAGTATACAGCACCGGCGCGACTCTGTAGCACCTGTCTGAACCGGGTCCTAACCGCTCGGCAGCGACACGCCACTAAACCATTCTAATCATTGACATCAACAATCTCTACCCTTGGAGGAACTCATTTTGCTCCTTGGGTGATGAGAAGCAACAGTCAAGTGCCTTGCCCAAGAACACAAGTGTCAAGATCGGGATTTGAACCCACACCCTGATGACTCAGCCATCAGTACTTGAGTTTGATGCTCTAGACCGATCGGCCACGACAGGCTCTAAACACTCTTAATCAGTTGATGCCAACTATTTCCAAATTTGTTACCTTACCACCCATGCTATTATTTTCAGTGAACGATCCGAGGGGGTCAACTGACATTTAAAAATTGAAACTCACACAAGTTTGTCTTATAATTAATCCATTGTCATTATCACTTTTTCCAGGATGCAGTAACCATGGTGACAAAATTGTACACACAGTTCTACAGTTACATGGTCAGTAACGCGAGTCTCTTGACACAAGGCCCTGGATGGTCCAGCTTGCCCTCTGACCTCCAAGAAAGCATCAAGAAAGGTAACGGGAACACGGTGTTGAATAGTGGCAATACGCATGACAGAGCGCCCTCTACAGTTTTCACAGGAGAGGCCATTTTTCACATTGTATCATGGGAAAGAGTTGAACAAGATTTGGTCCTTGCGCAGAGGCTCGCAGCACGACACCAACTGCTATAATGTATCTCAATTTTGCAAGAATGTTGTATTTTGCACAAAAATTCTCCGTGCAAAAACATTGTATCTCGGTGCGTACTTGTTTCGTGTGTACCCACGGGTTATTTTAAATAAAGACTTTTTGACAATTTCAAACTTGCGCGTAATGTAAGTGCTATTTTAGGAGCTTTGATGTTTTTTGCACTTACACAACGATAAGTTCATTCATGGTTTGCAACGTAGGAAGGTAGTACTTTTCTGTGTTTCAGCGCAAGATAACATTTTTTATGAGGTTGGTGAGTGTTTGTCACATTCACGTCTGCCATTTAAGGAGGTCCCAATGTGGGATTTATTTTAGTCGATCGTGGGGTAAAATGTAGAGGGCGCACTGTATTGGAAATCATTCATTTTGATCACACTCTGTGCAAATGTCATGCTTTTGTCGTCCAAGTGTGGCAACTCATGTTAAGGCACAGTACTGGATCGGTTATCATTAAAAAAAATCAATGTTTGGCTCAAATTGAAACTGCACAAAAACTATGACACAATATAAAACCATGTTTTGTTTTCAATAAAACCTGACCGCCCTAGTGTTGTGATCAAAAGTTGAACATTAAAATGTATCTAACTAATAGTACCAAGTTCTTACACAGCGTTTTATCACACCTGATAGGTGAATCAAAGTGCTCAGTATTTTTTTCCTGCAAGGTATGCGGATACCTATTCCTTTACATAGCACCCTGTAATGGTTTAACAAGGTGCTGTGGCACAATATGCAGCCAATCAAACCAGGAACACCGGGGCGAACCCCTTCTCTTTATGGTAAGTGCACTGGGTTCCTTTACATGCATAACACAACACACGGGACCTACGGCTTTACATCCCATCTGAAGGACGCAGCACTAATGGTTAAGTGTCTTGCTTAAGGACGCAAGTGTCACGACCAGGACTCGAACCCACACTCTGCTGATCAGAAACACCAGAGCTTGAGTTCCAGGTTCCCGCTCGGCCACGACACACTTCCAACACAGATGAATTTTCATGCTAATGCGAACTAAAAGACTTGTTTGTTTAATACACTCTGCTTGGCTTCTTTTCTCTGTAGAGGCCGTGTTTATTGACAGCCGAGGCAAGGTACCGGCACGTAAACCTGTTCTCACCAGCTCACGAAAGGTAAGTTTTTCATTAGCCACTTATGTCTGGGATTTCCACAATATTTCCGGGCTCACCCTCGGGATTAATTTTCCAGAATTGTAAAATGAACATCATTGTCACAATGAAACACTGACTGAACCAAGTAAAGACAACAGTTTTCATAAAGTGCACGGGATTTTTTTTTTTTCCTCTTTTGAGAAAATGTGATTTTTGTTCAACTTGAAATGGCTGGACCCTTGGCCAGAAGCCACGGTCGAAATAAAATGATGATGGTACTTTTTAATGCAACTATTTCCTTAAAATAATTTGTGTGAAGCGCCTTGGAGCTTGTTTTTCATGAATTTTCGCGCTTTATAAATACTGTATTATTATTATTATTATTTTTATTTTATAAGACCAAAATTATATCTATTAAATACTTAATTTCAATGTGTTTGTTGTTGTTGTTGTTGTTTAGGGGGGTTTTGGGGGGGTGGAGGGTGGGGACAAACCGAGAAGGGTATAAAAGAAATAAATTTGGTGGGGGGGTTGGCAATTTGTCCCCTGTAGTGCCGACACTATTCACATTCACCACCAGTTAACAAATAGTGAGTATATAACAACACAGCACTGACTAGTGATGTCTTCTTCTAACTATTTCCATCAGGGCAAGTCCAGATCGGTTTCAACAAGTTCACAGAACTTCTGAGTTGGCAAAAAACCAACAGCAAGTCAATGAAGCGACAGAACTGGTGAGAAAAGATTATCTTCTTCGTATACAAGATTTATGAGTTTGTTTTTGTCCGCCCTGTGGCCTTAAGAACAAAATTGTCATGTATGTTGGGCTGAAGCCTCCTACTGCCTTTAGCAACACCCTCCAGCTGCCAATAGATTCTTCTCAGATGATGTCACTATTTAATTGTATCGCTCGCCATGCTGGGTTACTTACATGTAAGAGAAGATTGATCTCTTCTGTCTTTTTGGGGTATTAAGTATACTTCATTACTCAACAGAATTGAAAGGTATTTTCCAGAGTCATGGTCAACATTTGAACATAATTTGTTTCTGTTCAAGATATTACACAGTGAGGTATTTACATAATATTGGATGGCTTTGAGTGTGATACAAGAATATATTGCTCGAGCTATGACAATATTGGACGAGTCGAAGACGAGTCCAATATTGTCATAGCGAGAGCAATATATTCTTGTATCACACGAAAACAAAGCCATACAATAGTATTATTATTATCTATATCAGGCTGACTAGCGAAATAACAAAATTTAACTTGCCTAAATGCTAAAAAAAGACAGACATAAAACTTCACAAAAGAAATTCGTTATCACACGCGCGCTCGTGGAATACGGAAAAATATAGCGTATTGCGTCCTAGCTTGATCTGTCATAGGGGTACTTGCGCGAAGTTCCCGGATGACAGAGCAATACGAAAACAATATTGATCTGTCATCCGGGTACTTGCGCGAAGTTCCCGGATGACAGAGCAATACGAAAACAATATTGATCTGTCATCCGGGTACTTGCGCTGAAGATATCAAATACACTGATTTATTGTACCACTTGGAAGCCTTATATAGACCTTGTGACCTTTGTTTACAATAAGTGTGACCTTGTACATTCTTGGGCCTTTCTGGCAGGCAAGATACTACACAGGTCCTATGGGAAAGTTTACATTTTGTGTCATAACTTCCACATAAATCCAAGAGTTATAAAAGTAACAGCTGAACAAGTTTTGAGATGTGCCCCCTTTCATCATATCAAAAGTTGGAAAAAATTAGACAGTGCAATCTCCATAAAATGTTGGTTTTTATGTTTTCTTCAATTGAGCTGTGTACAAATCGTGCCTGCAGGAAGTCCAGGCTTGGTGGCTCTTTTGTAAACATGTGATGTCACAGGTCACATCGTCTATAGATAATAATGTGTAATATTCAATTGTAAAACACAAGACTGCCGGACTTGTCTGGTCATAATTTGAACTGGCCCAACACTAAAACCACTGGCCTCGGGCCTTGTGTCCAGTGTGAAATTCAAACCCTGTTGGGTCTGTACTATGTCTTTTAAGAACAAAGAAAAACCACAGGGACCTAACGAATACAACCAAAAGATGCGCCTGTGATGATGCTGAATAGTGTTGGATCCTGACACACAAACTGATTTGTCAAGTGATGGGTTTTTTTACATACTGAATTTTTCTGTGTGTGTCATGTATAAAGGCCGATTCATACTTGCTGTGACTGGAATTTGGATTTAACGTTCATACTCCATCAAAATGCAAAATAAGTGCGCATTAAATTTGCATTCGCGTGCGGAAATGCACGCGTTAACTTGTGTTCATACACTCGTGCAGTGCAAGGATCTTTTCATAAATTGATTGATTTATCCTTGCATTCCTTTCAATCTTCACTACTGATTTTCCAAATTTCCTTCCATGAAGTCACTGCCCTCTCTACATCTCGGTATTCTTTCAAACTTGTGTTAAACAGATTTGGAAATAGGCACATGGTTTTCATCTTCTCTAATCAGGTTCTTGCCATCATTCACTGACACTGCGTATTTCAATTTGTCCTACTACCTATCCGACTGGTATGTACAACCTAGTTTACATTTTTTTGTATTCAGACGCAGAAACGCAATATGACTACGCACTGCGCTTCCGTTTACACACTGCGCACTGTGATAAATGGGTCCGTGCGCTGCGTACGCAGTGAAAACGCAGCGAGTATGAACCGGTCTTAAGTGTACAGGGTTACATAGGGTATTCAACAAGTTGTTGTGTACAATACATGTAGATCTCTATACATGCTTCATTTAGCAAGTTCAGTTACAGAATTTTACTTTCAAATTCCACTCAGGAAGTTTAAAACCATGAAACAAAAATAAAGGGGACAAATTCATGTGAAATTGTACAATCAATTATTTAGGCACAACATAGTTAAAGGGTCTGTATAAGTTAATGGCAAAAAAACCTACTTGGTTAGAAGTACAGCAGCTTTGGATAGTATAAAGCATTTTGAGAATCATTTCACTTTGAAGTAATGTGGTTATGGAAAAAGATATCAGTTTTTATCAGCCAATATTTGAATCTGAGAAACGTTACTGTATCTCAGATTGTGTATTCCAATTACGGGTTATTCTTCCGACGAGGACATGACTGCTCAGGATTTTCGGCGTTATCTCAAAAAACGCAACCACCTTTTGAAATGAAATTTTCACAGGATAGTTTTATTGTAAATCTACATTTATATATAGGATTAAAACAATCGAGCAGTTCCAAAAACCAAAGGTATACTTAACCTTTAATGGCCTGATATTTTGACCCTAGCGGAGTCTTTCTCGAAGGCTAAATGACAACGCAACACACAAGTATACTGATGTTACCGAAGCAGTTAAGTGGAAAGAAATGAAAAGAGAGAGAGGCAGAAAGCAAACAAAAAAAGCGAGGGATGAACAATGAAAAGGAGACAAAGGGTTGGGGCGAATGGAATATGCTGGTTTGATTTAAATTATTTAATTTGTTGTGTGAGTGTATTGAGTTTATTATCAGTATTTATGTGTCAAATGCACAACTAATTTATGTCATACTTTTATGTATTTTGCAGATTTTTACTTCTTATTGTATTGAGCAATATTGCGCAATTTATAGATTATATTTTGTGATTATCATATCGAGAGATCATTTACAGACAAAGTCTTTCATTTCAATACACTTATCTGAGAATGAAGAAGTTTTTGTAATACCTTTTATATTAAATGACAGTGTGCCAGTAATTCAATTCGTTTGTAATTTCTTTTCAAGTTGTACTTTGAAATAAGAATAGTCTGGGATGTAAACCATGGGATAAATTTTTGAATATTTCGGTGTTTTGTTTTTTTAGAAAATATCATTGTCGCAATGAAACCCTGACTAAACCGAGTAAAGACAATATTAATAAGTCATTTATAGAGTGCAACAAACATTCTCATAAAATACACTAGAATTTTCTTTTGCTCTTTCGAGAAAATGTTCACCGTGAATCGGCTGAACTCTGTCAACAAAAGGACAAAGGTCTGGAATTGGGGATTACATAATAATCCCTCTTAAAGGGAGATTTTGAGCTTGATTCCTGGTACCTTTGTCCCTCTTTATTCGAGTCAAACAAGGACTGTGTGTGCATGATATAATAATAACAATATCGACTCTTATATAGCGCAATTCCAAAGAATAATCATTGCGCTTCGAACATTATTAAACCGTCACTGGGACATTTATTTCATTCCTTAAACCATCTCAACTCCCTGGGGAGTATACAACCTGTGCTGCCAAGTACGTAGCGCACTAAGTTAAATCAATCACAAGAACCATCTCTGCCCTCAGCAATTATAGTTAAGTGTCTTGCTCAAGGACACAAGTGTCATGACCGGGATTCGAACCCACACTCTGCTGATCAGAAACACCATGGCTCAAGTCCGGTGTTCTTATCCGCTCGGCCACGATACAATATTCCAGTGAGGTAGTTTTACAACAGTTGAAACTTTTTATTTATTTTAAATGTATCATTACACATCCAACAATGCAAATGCCAATAACAGGATGGTGCATCAGCAGTATTTGGCACTCAATCCTAACACCCTACTTCACTGATATCCCACAGTCTGCTGACACGCCCTACTACACAGGACACTCACACACAATGGGCAACCCACACAATAACTATGAGCCATCCAACCATCAGAGCATAGAGTGACTCTACACTTAACCTCTGAATCCCTATAAATAGACTAGCATGTCTCAAACTCTTTGGTCTCCCGACGCTGACTAGAGCAGGCTAGTCGAAACATTGAGACCAATTAAGAACTCACTCCGTGGCAGTGAAGTTAATAACAAGAAGTCCCCTCGATCCACTTAAAGAACTCACTCCAGACTTCCAGACCAGTCTTATTAATACCCAATCGATCGTTAAAGTATTACACCAGTAAAATCGATCCGTTAAAATCCAGTGAAATTTTACATAAGCAGGACAGTTCTTTTCAGAACTTAGTAGTCTCCCAAATTCCGAAATCTACTCCGCGGCAGTAAAATAAATAGCAAGACAAGTTCTCAAAGAACAAAATCTACAAAGCAAAGTAGATATACACATGGTGTTACCACAAACGGAATATACATCGATACCTCACCATGCAATGCCTTAAAGGCAGTGGACACTATTGGTAATTACTCAAAATAATTATTAGCACAAAACCTTACTTGGTATCAAGTAATGGGGAGAGGTTGGTAGTATAAAACATTGTGAGAAACGGCTCCCTCTGAAGTGGAGTAGTTTTCGAGAAAGAAGTAATTTTCCACGAATTTGATTTCGAGACCTCAAGTTTAGAACTTGAGGTCTCGAAATCAAGCATCTGAAAGCACACTACTTCGTGTGACAAGGGTGTTTTTTCTTTCATAGTTATCTTGCAACTCCGACGACCGATCGAGCTCAAATTTTCACAGTTATTTTATGTATATGTTGAGATACACCAAGTGAGAAGACTGGTCTTTGACAATTACCAATAGTGTACACTGTCTTTAAAACCTACAGGATGGTGAATAGGAAACGAGAAGAATTGTTCAGTTTAAGATGTGGGGGGGGGGAAACCACAAACGGGGGGGGGAAACCCACGCAGTCAGGTAGGGACTGAAAACCCAATCCACATGCAAGGTACGGTCCGAGGTGGGATTCGAATGGGATGGGGGTCCACAGAGGTAAAAGACACCACTGCCCCAACCTGATTTTCCTCGTCCAAACTTGCCCCAAACGAATCTGATATTAAAACTCTCATTATATCCACATTTGAACCAAGAAAGATCAGGGAAAAACCATTCTATTTTATTAAAAGAAACTTTATTATTAAAGACAGATACATGTAAAGGGGGAACAATAATACCATAAATTCACAACAATAAAATACAAAGGCAAAACAAACTGAATCCCAAAGGCCTTGTCACACGAGGCAATTTTTACAGGCAACTTGGAGGCAACCATCTGCACCGCATGTAAAAGGAACACTTCGATAGTACAGCAGACATTTTTCTATAAATACGATCTTACTGCCCCCAAGACAATTATGTGGAAATTAACATGTGAATGTTTTCTTCTTCTTGGAGATTGCCTGAAACTGGTTGCCAGTAAATTTCCTCGTGTGACATGGCCCTAATATTTTATGAAATGTTATATTTGAGGGGACTGGGGGGTCTGATGTGCCTTGATCCCACTATGAGATTTCTATGGGAACCTTCAACTTACTACTATTTTGTTTCACTTTTTCTGAGTGCCCCCATGTCAATTCTAATCAGCTTTGACTATGTGATGGTAAAAGGGGAGAAATATACTGGGTCCGACACATATTGGCACAGCGCTCGATTTCACAAAGAACTAAGATTGATCTTAACTGCGAATCACTCTTAATTGCTAAGCAAAGTGTCACAGTACAAATCACTATGGTGATACTGACAACTCATTGATGAATCTTAGTGCTTTATGAAAGCAGCCCCAGGGCCCTTAAAGTTGCATTGCCTGATGATCTGTCCCAAAAAGACCCAACAAATTTAGATTTTTCTTTTCTCTGAACAAATTTTGACAAATGATGCCGTTTCAAAGCATCTTCAACTTTTGCGCATGCCGCGCAAGTATGCAAAATATTTGTACATGGTTCCTGGTTATGTGAGATAATATCAGATGCTGACAATAATTCATTTGTATATTTTGATATATCAATCGTTACCAATTGTTGACAGATTTGTTTTTTGATATACATTTTTTTTGCCAAGTGTCTCAAATGAAAGTTTCTAACTTCGTAGCCTGAAGGGAAAACAGCTAATATTTAAATCAATTTTCTTTAACATAAAGTTGGCTATTGAAAAGAAATCAAGCGATACATCTTTAGAGCCTTGAACTTTAGAATAAAGCAGGTTCATGTAACAACATTATATAAAAACTTCATATCGGTTAATCTATTGTGTCTAATGTTTATATATATGTATAAGTATTATGGATAAAATTACATCTCTACGTCAAACTTTTTGTTAACCCATATCTGCCTAACTACAGGAATTCCTGTATAAAACAAAATTGCTGTAAATGATCTGTACCAACGGGGGAAAACCTGGAATGTGAGCAACAAGTTAGTGTCTTTCTGCATATGCTGGGCTCTTATAGAAATTATTCACTCTTTCCACCGGTACACAGTTTGTTGATTGTGTGTTTGTTTGCAAGGCAGTAAATAATGAATGTTTATTGTAATGCAGCAAAAAGCCCCACATTGGCTGAGCCAGGAAAAGTGGGTTTTTCACCAGTCAGGCAGATATGAGTTAAAGGTACACACACATTCCATTTTTCAAAAACAAAAAAACAAAAGTTCATCAACACATTAATCATACAAAATCTAATCTAACTCTTGAATTTTACCAAACAAAATATATACCAATCAAGACTACCTTTATAGGAAAAAATATAAAATGTCAACATAGTAGAAAAAATATCATCTGTTCTAAATAATTGTGTTTTTCAAGTGCTTAAAAGGGTGCTTCTTGAGTTCTTTTTTATTGTACAAGTTCTTGCGCTTAAATGTGGACCAGTTGTTACTAGTTTAAACCAGTTTGTTTAAACCAGTTTGCACAGAACAGTCTGTACAGCCAGTGTATTTAATTTTAGACCAGTTCACACCAGAAAAATATCTACAATTAGTGTATAAGTGCATTTGTTCAGACTAGTGCATACCGGTTCAAACCGGTTTACACCAGAACAGTCTGGAAATTCTGTATATAAATGCAATAGTGTAGACTACAAGTCTTATAACTGGTTCTATGACCCGGTTCTATTTATACCAGAACAGCTTTACAATCAGTCTACCAGTGTATTAGTTCAGACCAGTGCATACCGGTTCAAACCAGTTTGCACCAGAACCATCAGTATATCCATGAATTAGTTTAGACTAGTCTTAACCGGTTCTATGAGGCAAGTGCCTGCCAGTTCAAACAAGTGCGTACCTACAAAAATCAGTTTACCCGCGTATTAGTTCACACCGGTGCATACCAGTCCAAACCAGTTCACCACCGAGATGTCATGTAAGAAATTAATGCTTGTATGAAGTGCAACAGTGCAGTAAGTTTCATCAGTCATCAGAAAGTGAGTAAGTCTTCTTCAACATTAAAGTTAATTTCATTACATCTTTTTATAAAAATTGCATTACTCTCTTACAAATAACATTGCAAAGTACAATGACTTCTGAAACATGAAGATGAAAAACAATTACCTTTCTATAGAATAAACTTGTTTTACACTTTAAAAAAAAATATATATTTCATTCAGCCTGCATCCAAATACATCCAGACCAGTGTTATTAATACCCACATCGGTCGTTAAAGTATTACACCAGTAAAATCAAAACCGTTAAAATCCAGTGAAATTTTTACATGAAGCCTACAGCGGAAAAAAAACTGCACCTAATTATCTATCTTACACACCCACCACGTATGGTACAAGTAAAATGCAATTGTTTCATAGTTTAAAATGAAAACATTCCTCTCTTTTTTTAGCGCTTGATTTTGAGCTTTGTATTGTTTGGAATCTTGTTCTGTTTATTTTAACAATCGTCGTTTCTGTGGCTAGATATAGATGATGTATGTTTTGCCCGTTGATCAAAAAGGGAGAAGTTACAAGCCTTACCACTGCACTCATTTCTTTCAGTTCTTGTTTTGTTAGTTCTCGTAATTTACACCAAACAGAGCCAAATTTCATAAAGCCTGTATGAGCACAAAAACTTGCTCGGCACAAAAATCTCTTGCTTAGAAAAAAAAATAGGTTACCAGCCAGAATACCATACATTTACAACTGCTAGGACTGGTACCCCACTCATTTCTTGCTTAGCAAAGAAATTTGCTAAGCAGAATTTTCTGCTTAACAGCTCAGTGGGGCCCTGGTTGCTGCGTGTATTGCAATGTTTTTAGCTTCATACTGGCATCCTAATGTGTAAACCTTTAAGAAGTTTGCACATAAAAGAGTCCACTGTTCGGTTATCCAAAAACACGGACATCTCGACAAAGTGTCACCTTCGTTTTAAGTTGGCTATGTCGTGTTTGGTCCAAATCACTTATTGTACAGGGCAACAGTTTGTGTTGAAACAAAACACGTACACATAATAGACTGTCGGTAGAAACAGTTTAGAAGTAAAGACTACCACAAAAACATTATACAAAAAATTCCATTTCTATGTCCCGTCAGAAATTGACGACACAAAACATGAATAAAACATTTTTGTTCAAATGAGTCATAACTCAAATCAGAAAGTTAAGTCGCATGTAAAATGAGTTTGGATTTTTCAGAATATGGCAAAAACTGAAATAATATTTAGTTGTTGACAGTTTAAATCACACTGCGAAAAATTGTATTCTTAAAAAAAAAAAAAAAAATCCTATGTCAAGAAAACTTTTCTTGTGTCACTCCCCAAAATCTTAATAGAAAATATTTCTAGGGAGTGACACAAGAAATTTCTTCTTGAAATAAGATTTGTTTTTCCTATTTCAAGAATTACAATTTTTTAGCTATGCAGTATTTAAAAAGGAACTCACTACAAAGGGTTTTCATATGCATCGTTGGCAATGCCACCAGGATTGTACACGACGGCAGGTTCCTTACCGGCTTCTACGCCATGGCGTTGCTGATACACACTGCCGTCGGGGTTCAGGCGCCCGCCGAAGGTAGTCTTGTGTTTCTTGTGGGTGTTGTACGCCTCGAGACGGAACTTACCGAGAGCTGGGCCCCAGTTTTCACGAGGAGAGGACATGGCCTCCCAACGCTGCAAAAAAATACAAAGTAAAAGAGAACTTTATTAATAACAGAAAAACAATGCTTCTCCCCATTTTATAGTAGTAATAATGCCGAGTTCTTATATAGCGCTTTATCACACACGATGGGCGTCTCAAAGTGCTCAGTAAGTTTTTTCCTGCAAGGTATGCGGAGCTACGCTTTTGAAGTATGAGACTTATTTCTTTACATTTCACCATGTAATGGTTTACAAGGTGCTGTGGCGCAATATGCTGCCAATCAAACCAGGAACACCGGGGCGAACCCCTTCTCTTTACGATAAGTGCACTAGGTTCATTTACGTGCATTACACAACACACGGGACCTAATTGCTTAAAGGATTCAGCAATAATGGTTAAGTGTCTTGCTTAGGGACACAAGTGTCACAACCGCGACTCGAACCCACACTCGTCTGATCAAAAACACTAGAGCTTGAGTCCGGTGTTCTTATCCGCTCAACCACGACACGCCATTTTATAGTAAACACATCACTGGTTCAAGGTCTGGTTAAAATATCATTAAATACCTGGGCCCAATTTCATAGAGCTGCTTAAGCAAAAAATGGTACTTAACAATTGTCTGCTAAGCAAAAAATGAGCAGGATACCAGTCACAAATTGTACATGTGACATTGTTGTTTGGCTGGTTAGCTTATTCTGGTAAGCATAATTTTGTTGTGCTTTCCCCATTTACCCTCTTGTTGTTTTATCAGATCAGTGCAATAGACATGATCACTTTCAATTGAACTTAATTGCTAAATGTCTTATCAGGATTAACTTAGTGGGGGATTTTGTTTTACTTATTAATGGCCTAGGGAAGACTTGGGAAGCAAAAGTGCAGCTTACAGCAGCCCAAAACTTCTACTGGAGCAAACCCAGTCATGGCCCCAGATAATCAGCAAATGGCACGCTGGGAAACTTACCTCAGCAACGGTTCCGGGACTGCGGATGAACTCAAAGATCCAGATGACTGGGATCCAGATGAGCGAGCTAAGGATCATCATCCAGCCAATGGCCCTGGCCCAGACGGGATAATCTCCGTTGTACGTCGGCTCACTCCAGTTCATCCAGTTGAACATCAGGACAAACTGCACGGTCCAACACAAATCATAGCAGATAAATTGTAATAGCGGATAAATTGTATTATCGGATAGTACGTGTCACGGATCAAACTCATGACATTGACTTTTATTTATGTAGGGATCCCAAGTGCGCCCTCATTGTTCAACTTGTAGGAAAGTTTACTTTTGGAGTTGTCACGTGACAATCTTTCTCTTTTTTCTATAGCTTCGTTTCTTGAAAGAGCACATTTTATTTGAGTGGTATTTCTCTCTATTTTTGTAGAGAGCATGGCTCTGGCCATGCTCCAAAAAGCTATTTATATGGGAGTAATAGAGGTGTAGAGATATCTGTGAGAATTATTTTGTATGCAAACCCTCATTTATACCTGAATTACTGTGATTTTTAGGGCTCTATTTTGATCGGAATCTTTGTAAAACCATGTGTGTATTTGCCAGGCAGCACCGTCACACGTGCGTCCGTGTAGCCAGATCGTGTGTGCTGACCTTTTTGTGACCTTCCTTTGACAGTGCATTGTGTAGTTGTGCAGTGTATATTATTGTGACTTTTTGCATTGTAGTGCATATTTTGTGCTATTGTATTGGAGAAATTAAACCAGTACAGAAGAGTTTATTTCATTTTAGACGTCATTGATTGCATTTATCATTATTGATGTATTTTGGCGAATCTTCGTCCTTTTTAAATAGAGGACTGGCCTCCTTCCCATGTCTCTACATTTATAATCAGACTCTAAGAGGGTATACCTTTGCAGGGATGTGATTTCTCCGTTTTGAACCAGAAACCTGTTTGTTTTTGCCCCCCAAAAAAAAGAAATCCGTTTTTTTACCTAAGATCAAATTCATAAATAACAATATATAATGCCCCAGATTGCAGAGTAGGGCTTTTAAAACCAAAGATAAATGTTATTAGTGGGCTTCGTGCTCGCAAGTTTTGCGCTCAGAGTTCAGGGTTTTTTTCAACAGCCTATCACATCCCTGCTTTGGTAGTTACTCCAAATATAACTAAGTTGAACATCAGGACAAACTGCACGGTCCAACACAAATCATAGTGGATTAATTAATAACAATATACAGAGTATTTGTAATCCGCCAAAATCCACCAAATTAAGGTGGCTCAAGGCCCACGAGAGTGAATCCTCACACAGTAACGAAAGAGGAAAATCAGACAAAGAACAATTACAGATTAAGGAAATTGCTATTCTTCAACACTGTAAAAAAACACTGTGTGGATGTGTGTAAGTCCACATAGTATTTCAAGTCCCTCCATTATGTGGACCTTTTGATCTCAGGTCCACACTTCCCAATGTAGCGTTAAAACACAGTTAGAGTGACACTTACGCAAAGGAGCGCCGGGGTGAAGACACACCAGTTGAGAGGCCACCAGACGAAGAGGGGGAAGTCCACCCAGCCGCTGCCGATCATCGTGCGGATGTCGTTCTTGAAACGTTTGACACCATAGAACCAGCTGATGGCGATGCATTCGCAGAGTCCGTAGATGAGCAGTGCAAAGCCGGCTCCGTAGCTGTCCATGAGTGACACCCAGTAGGGTCCCGCCTGTTTCAAGAAACAAAATC
Source organism: Plazaster borealis (assembly GCA_021014325.1). NCBI lineage: Eukaryota > Metazoa > Echinodermata > Asteroidea > Forcipulatida > Labidiasteridae > Plazaster > Plazaster borealis. The sequence continues at coordinate 3,785,645 of CM037456.1, read as the reverse complement.
AACCAAAACGAGCCATGTAAAGTGGGGAGCTCAAAGTTGACCATCAATCAATCAATCATTACAACATTTATAAAGCACCTACAGGGTTTTGCCGTTAACTTTTTCAGTTCCCTGCGCGCTATCCGCGCACACTCTAATTACACGAACCCTTAGACGATCACAGGCGCTCTCAGGAAAACTTGAATTCTCCCGCCGCCCTCTATCGGTGAAATAATCGTGCCGCGTATGCAGTGTTGATTGCTAGAAATAGCGTATAAGAATGTCTTGCACCAAGACTGCATAAAATGCTGTGTGGATAGGAAATGTATGATTGCTACGTTGTACGGGGTTTGTGGTGACAGGTCACAATATATATTGACAGATCTACAGTGACAGCTCTTTTTAAGGAACATGGCGACTGTGACTTACGTTGGTGACGCAAGTGAATCCAAGGAGAAAGCCCATGCAACAGGCAGTCAGCATGACGAGGGTCTTCTTCTTACGGAGGGATGGTATCTCATCTACTATGGCCGTTACCACTGTCTCCATGATGGTGAACTATCAAAGGCAAAGAGGAACAAAAAATAGTTGTATAATCAGTCAAAAGGGGTGCAGAGGGGGCTCTAGGGCTCGAATGTTACACTGGACCGCAGGCCCAAGGCCAGTTATTTTAGTGTCGGGCCAGTAAACTCATGAATGGACAAGTACGGAGGTCTTGTGTTTTTCAACTGAATAACCATAACTCGCTGTGTATAATATCTAAAACTGAAACAAGATATATTCAAATGTTGACTTTGAGTCTGATGTCCTTGTGGTGGGACAGCGCGGTTTACGTGTGAATAATGATGAGCGCTCCCTCTATAGTTCTTGCATGGCCCATATCAAACACTGTTCCATTGCGCTATTTTAACTACGCGTTAAGTTTACTGGAAGATAAACTTGTTATCGTACACATGCACGCTAGCTCATGAAATTTGGAAAAATATGGCGCGTCTGCGCCCCATATCCAACTTAGCCTTCAGCCTCGTTGGGCATGGGATGCAGATGCGCTATACTGTTTCGTATTCCACTTGCGCTTGTGTGATAACTTATATTAAAATAACTCTAGGGGTTGTGTACGCTTTGATCCAGTGTTAAAACTAGAGAGTGTTTAAAAAGCTACAGCTACAAGTGTGAGGAACGGATTTTTGAATGTTTTCTAATTATTATCATTATTATTAGTTTATTAAAAGACTTTCAAACATCACAGCCTAAGGCTCAATTGTGTTTAAAATACAACAAGAGGGACATAAAAATGGATTACAAAAAACAACCGATATTTGATATAAAAATATATAAATGTAAATACAACAATATATCCAAGTTAGGCCTACAACTATAAGATTTCAAATTGTTGTACGGTTCAGCAAGCACATATAAAAAATACATGGAGTAGAGAAGGCGACAATAAGGCATGATAACTAAATGTTATAAGACTTGGTATGAAGAAAAAAGACGAACAATTACAAAAAACTCTGAAAAAGTAAGACCAAGCACACACACAAAAATCAAAAACTATGTTAGCAGAAGAACGAAAGACGACCTAAAAATTAAGTACTTTTGTTGAGTGTTTCAACGAGGGATGGAATGCGACTTATTCCTGTATCGACCGGTCCGACATCTGGAAGGGCACATTTTGTTGGCATTGCGTATTGGTTGTTGTTTCTATTTGGTGGGAGCCAGTGTCTGTAGTTTTTAGACTCTAACAAGGTCTTTCCAAAATGAATAAATAATCGTTTGAGTCTATCAGTGATAGTAGGTATAATTACACCGCAAGCAGTTTTCCACAATACATGTACGATGTTGGTGTATTTGGCTGACCAGCCAGAATAATACAAAGGGTCCTTTTTGTAACCTTTAGAGGGTCATGATGTGTGTTTTAGTAAGTCCAGAATACCAAACAGTAACGGCGTATTCGATTGTGGGCCGGACATCCATAAATATACACTGTTAACAGATCCTTGACATTTAAGCCGAAGTAACAAGAAGAGTCTTCGGTTAAAATTACCACACATGTTAACTTGGGAATCTTACTTCAAATTACTCTGCATATAAATACCCAATAATTTCTAACAATCAGTTTGGTTAATGGGCAATGCAGAAGGGTTCTAACTGAGTTGAAACCTGCATTGACTGCATCTGTTATACACACCTGACTGTCGAGACCAAGGGTGAGCAGCATAATGAAGAAGAGAATGGCCCAGAGTGGGGAGACAGGCAGACGTGCCACGGCCTCAGGGTAGGCGATGAACGCAAGACCAAACCCTAGGGCAAGAAACAAGATCAAAAGAAGACTGGTTCAACGTGGGTTGCAAAGATGGTTTTTTGCTCTATTATATTATATATTTTATAACATTGTTAGAAACGACCCCCTTTGAAGTAATGTAGTTTTTCAAGAAAGAGGTAATTTTTCACCCATAGATTTGAATATGAGAAAGGCTCCAGGCATCTGAAAGCACACAATTCTGTGCAACAACGGTGGGTTTTTTCCTTTCATTATTTTCTTGAAACTTCGATGACAAATTGAGCCAAATTTTTCACAGGTTTGTCATTTTATGCTTAAGTTGGGATACACCAAGTGAGAATACTGGTCTTTGACAAGTACCAAAAGTATTTTCCCCTGCCTTTAAATGTGCCTAATATATATGCCTTTTATTGAAGGGTCTATATGCGTTTGGTAATGACTCTGAAAATTAATGGCAATAAAAATTTGCTTGGTAAACTTGGTAAGAAGTACACCAGCTTTATATCCTTTTCAGATTTCAATCTGAGAAGCGTTACTGTCAGTAACGTTTCTCAGACTGTATTCCAATTGCAGATTATTCTTCCTGCGTGGACATAACCGCTCCAGATTTTCGGGCAATATCTCAAAAACGCTACCCCCTTTTGAAATGAAATTTTCACAGGTTAGTTTTATGGTATATATCTACAACTATATAGGATTGAAACAAACAGTGGGTTCAAATTACCAAACGTATACAATCCCTTTAATTATTATTAAAGGCACTGGACACGTTTGGTATTTACTCAAAATATATATTGGCATACAAACTTACTTGGTAACGAGCAACGGAGAGCTGTTGATAGTATAAAACATTGTGAGAAACGACTCCCTCTAAAGTAAAGTAGTTTTTGAGAAAGAGGTAATTTCTCACCAAAATATTTGAATCTGAAAAAGACTTCAGGCCTGAAGCCTTTTTCAGGCATCTGATGAAAGCACACAAATTTGTGCAACAAGGGCGTTTTTTCCTTAATTATTTTCATGCAACTTCAATGACCAATTGAACCTAAATTTGTACAGGTTTATTTTTTTTTTAATATTTTCGGATACACCAAGTGAGAATACTGGTCTTTGACAATTACCAGGCATGTCCAGTGCCTTTATAAAGCTGCCTAATCGTAACCTCACCTTGCTCGACGACTTTATCGACAGTAGTGTTCAGCTCTTTGGCCATGAAGCCCAAGATGGAAAAGATGACAAACCCAGCAAAGAGACTGGTGGCACAGTTCAGGGTGGCTACCAAGACGGAGTCACTGTGATCAATTGATGAAAGCATTAAAATGAAGCAGAGAGTGCATTTACTTCTAATTCCTTCTTGTAGTAATAAAAGCATAGACCCCTTGCACAACGTGGAACGCACCTCCGAACAATGCGCGTCTACCATTTCCGCCTTTTTGGGAGTCAATTCCTTTGTGCACATTTCGACTTCCAAATTGACTCCAAAATGGCGGGCATTATAGGCGCATGTAGGTGCGTTGCGCGTTGTGCAAGGGGTCCATACTTAATCTGTACATGACAAAAAAAGCAGCAAAGGACAATATGCCAATCATCCAATCTACTGAGAAAGCCCATTTTGCTTGACATATTTGGATTTTTTAAATTTTGTATTGTTTGCATTTGTAGCAGCTTCTTGACAACATTGAGCAATGTTCTGTCTTTAAAAAAAAAGTGGCAACAGTCACAGAATTCCCCTGCTCAGAACCATTGCTCCCCAACCCCCGCAATTTCGGAGGGAAAAAATGCACAAATGAATGGTTTGATACATCAAAGACCCCAGCCCCAAAACAATTACATCTTTTCCCATACTTGGCCCTCCCACAAAAAAAAAGTTTAGTTATGAAACTGTTCCTAAATAAATTTGCAAGGTTTATGAACTTTCTTTAGTTCCTATGGAACTATACCTTCTTGAAGATGAACTTTCTTTAGTGCTCATGGAACTATACATTCTTGAAGACAACCTTTCTTTAGTTCCTATGGAACAATACCTTCTTGAAGATGAACTTTCTTTAGTGCTCATGGAACTATACATTCTTGAAGACAAACTTTCTTTAGTTCCTATGGAACAATACCTTCTTGAAGATGAACTTTCTTTAGTTCCTATGGAACTATACCTTCTTGAAGATGATCTTTCTTTAGTGCTCATGGAACTATACATTCTTGAAGACAAACTTTCTTTAGTTCCTATGGAACTATACCTTCTTGAAGATGATCTTTCTTTAGTGCTCATGGAACTATACATTCTTGAAGACAAACGTTCTTTAGTTCCTATGGAACAATACCTTCTTGAAGATGAACTTTCTTTAGTGCTCATGGAACAATACCTTCTTGAAGATGAACTTTCTTTAGTTCCTATGGAACTATAACATTCTCAAATATGAACTTTCTTTAATTCCTATGGAACTATCTATTCTTGAAGATGCACTCTTCCCACTTACAGGTAGCAGTTGTTGTGGAACTTGTTATAGGAGGAGAGGGTGATGAGACCACCCCAGGCTGCGCTGAGTGAGAAAAAGATCTGGGTAGCAGCATCCAGCCACACCTAGCAACAGTGATCAATAATCAAGATATTAATCAATTCGTCAACCATTGGTCAATCAACGTATCAATTAAATCATTCATTTGTAATGCCATATTAGCTAAATGAGTCGTTTGTCGGAAATATCAGTATGGAGAAATAAGCTAAAACAGGCCAACAGGGGTGAAATTTTCAAACATATTTTTTTTTGTAAATTTAAATTCCAAAATAAATTATTTTATATAGGCAACTTCCTTCCTGATATATAAAATCAAAAAGGGGTTAAAATTAGCATTGAAAGAAAATGTGTTGATGTATTTCAATAAACAACTCGACTTTAAACCACCTTTTCTCATTTTCATTCTCTCGCATCTAATGGTGTTTCTGCCTTCACAACTTTTGAACCAAAGGTGGTATCAGCATGGGGTTTTAAAGGTATTAAAGCATAGAATATGCTCTTTTCAAATGCATAAAAAAATAACCTGGTCCATAAACGACTCATTTTGCTTGATCGCATCACATTAATTGTGAATCAACCAATTCAGCAATTTCAGTATTACAGCAATCAATATTGTAACAATTATAACATCAAAAAGATTCAATTCAATTTAAATCAATAGATAAGTGATTTATCAAAATATAAAAATTGATATATCTATTTATTGCTAAAAACATTTACCAATCAACCAATTCATCAATCAATAAAGTCAATACAATACAATTCATCAATGTAAAAACCAATCAATACAATACAACTCATCAATGTAAAAACCAATCAATACAATACAATTCATCAATGTAAAAACCAATCAATACATACAATTTATGGGTATATCAGTCAAAATGGGTATATCAGTCAATCAATCAATAGTTCAATTGATATATCAATCAATTAGTAAGTCAATGAGCAATCAGTCTGAAAACACATTTACCAACCAATCTATCAATCAATATATTACCCAATCAATTTAAGGTCTTCTTTTAGCTAATAGTCCAATTGTTATAAAGATGGACCTTGTAAATTATGAAGAGCATAGCTCTGGTGATTTCATGTCTCTGCTTAGCGCAGAATTCTGCGCTTACGACACATAGGTTTGTATGCTTATTATACAGGGTGCTGTTAAGCACAGAATTATAAGCAGAGAGGAGTGAAATTGGGCCCTGGGCCCGATTTCATAAAGCCTGTAAGCACAAAAACTTGCTAAGCACAGAAAAATCTTGCTTAGCAGAAGCTGGTGACAAGCCAACATTCCATAAAGTTTATAATGTTGCCACCGGCGCCGCACTCATGTTTTGCTTAGCAATTTGCTAAGCAGCATTTTCTGCTAAACAGCTTTATAAAATTGGGCCCTGGTCTAACCTGTGGTTCGGCGAGTCTTGACCATTCGGGCGTGATGAAGAAAAGCACCCCGTCGTAGTAACCATCGAGAGTCACCCCACGAATCAGGAGAATGACCAAAACGACATAGGGGAAGGTAGCGGTGAAGTACACCACCTGGGAAGGAGGAAGACAGGTTCACATGGTCAATGCAGGGGTCAATAGAAAATAAAAGGGAAAAAAAGGAGGCGGCCTCTTAAAAGGAAGCGGCCGGGGACACTAAACATGTTTTTTATTTTATTTGGCCTAACTTCTTCTCAATTTTCAAAGTGAAAATTGTTGCAGTTGATTTCACATCCATTATTATTATTTTTTTTTTTTTTAATTTCCTTTTCATAATAACTGCCGGCCAGCGGACAGGTAGGATATTTGGTCCTTGGGGAAAAAAAGTTGGAATATTTTATCGAGAACAAGGGCTGTCCTACATGTACACACAGTGTAGGCTTAAATTGATTGATTACTTGTTTTATTCCAAAAGGAATATACTCATTACCCCACCCTGGGGAAGGGTTACAACAATATTTAACATTATACAAATTGCAGTTTACATCCGGAGGAGTTAGCAAAAAGCATCAATGTTAAAGCATCAAGATTCAAGTTTCAAAATTTGCTTTTTATCGTGACAATAAATATTTTGAATTTTGAATCTTGAATCTTGATGCTTTAACATCAATGTTAAACTAATTATTTGAAACGTTTTTTTCTGATTTTTCCAAAGGGCAACAAAATCATACTAATCAGACAGAATGCTGCGTTAGTTCTGGGTTTGGTCTTTTGGGGGGCATTTGTTAGTTTGTTTGTTTTGGGGGGGTTTTGTTGTGTGTGGATTTTTTTTGTTTTTGTTTGGGATTTTTGTTTTGTATTTTGGGTGTTTTTTGGGGGGTTTGTTTTTGGTTTTATGGGGGGTTTAATAGGGGGGGTTTTGGGGAGGGGGGTTTTGGGGGGTGCTTTTAGCTAGCCTTTGTACCTTGCCAGATGACTTGATTCCCTTGATGAGGCAAAGGAAGATGATAGTCCAGGCTAGGAGAAGACACAGCAGGAGTTCCCAGATAATGGTTCCTGTTTCCCCGATGGAGTCTGATTCTCGGAGGACATTGAACCTGAAAATCAATTATCAAATAAATCAAATAAATCAACCATTGTCATGATGCTGAGATGTTAACATCATCTATTTTTTACAATTTTTTTATATGAGAGATAGTCTAAAATCACAAGGCCGGACGGCCACTTCAAGGTGAGGGCTACACTAAACTGATTTGGGCTGTGGACCCAAATCAACTGTCACTAGGGGCACTATAGCCACCTACGTCTGGGGCTGAAACAGGGTTACCCCCTTCACAGTCCGTAAGGATGTAGGCATGGGTATCATCCACTAGGAGCAAGGCTGGTAGAGCAGAATGCACTACCATCCCAACTCTTTACGAAGCAATTATGGTTAAGTGCCTTGCTCAAGGGCAAGAGTGTCATGACCAGAATTCGAACCCACACTCTGCTGCTGACAACACCAGAGCTTGGGTCAGGTGAACTAGAATGCTCCGCCACGACATGTCAATATAGTTTGTTCATTATTACAGGTCTGAACAGATGCAGGGGTCAATTTCATAGCGCTGCTTAACAGTAACAAATTTTCGTGCTAACTATAGCAGAAAAATTTGCTTAAGCATAAGCGTATTTTACATGTTAGCAAGAAAAATTAGACCTGATGCATTGACATCATCATGCTGCCATCTTATAGAGGTAAAATGATTACGAAACAATTGAAATGCAGATTTGTCGAGGTTACGCACAGGATCTGGCCCATTGAGCAACCTCCTTTTGACCTCTAGCCGAGGGCGTCCTACTCAAATAACGTATTGTGCATTAAAAGTCTATTTTTTCAGGAAAGAGTTGGTAAGGCCCAGCAGAAAAATGAGACCTATAAGACCTGACAAATCGTCAGCTCCGAACTACAAGGTCGCTAGTGCAGTTTGTGAGTATTTCATAAATTGGTTTTGCAAATTTTGGAGCTCCTGGTAAATGGAGTTTATTGATCAAGAGTGGTCTCCAAAGTAATTGTTTGGCAAAAAAAACCAAACAATTTTCTATTTTAATGCCCCTTTGATTATTACAGACGCTTGCTAAAATTTATTTATTGATCATTTATTTATTTATGTATTTATTTATTTACCTAGATATTTATTTAATTATTTAATAGGTTTTTTTTCCAAACGTTAATTTTGTTGTTTTAGTAAAATTTCTTTATATTTTGTCTCAATGTTTTATTGATTTATAAATGTTTGTATTTTAATTATGTTCCAATTTTCAAGTTTGGAATTAGCAGACTTTCAAGTCACAGTGTTTGAGTTCACTTTTGTTAATCCTGGCCAACTTGAAATGGGAAAAAAACCTTTTTTCTTATTTTTTCAAACAGACTATTTGTGTACTGTAAGTTTTTGTTTTTTTAAATGGACGAATAAACAAAAATAATATCAAATTGCAATTAACGACCTTATATTTCTAAAACAAATTGTACAAAATGGCTGTATATAAATCACAATCTTACTTCCAGTATTCTTCACTGGGACGAGACCTCTCCTTTGCGAGTGGATCCATGGTTTGGCTGATATTGTATCCGCCACTACCATCCACGGTGATGTTGTACTGTGCCAGTCCAGCAGCATCCAAGTCGGCGATTTTAATACACCTTTAGAAAAGAACGCAAAACACATTATAAGATTGGCTGTATTCGATTGCTCTTTGCACGGATCAGCCATGTGCGTGTAGAGCCTCGACTTCATGCTTCAGTTGTTTTGTATTTATGCATCTGTTTGGATGAAAGTGTCATACATTACCGTGACAATACAGAGTTATATAATTCACTGCTGTCCCCACTTAGAGGCTCTACACGCAAACGGCTGACCGTGCAAAGGGTGAATATAGCTCTAAAACAAACTTAGCAAAGAAAGATATATGCTTAGCACGGTCAGCCGTCCACCAAAACACGGACTGTTGCCGCTACTAATTTTTCATCTAGTTGTGGCTCAATGTTTATAACTCTGGATTTAAAAACACAGTCCTTTGGTCAGGTTTCTCAGAGAAAAATTTCCTACTTTTCAAGACGATGAAAAATACCGAGTCAATGGACTGGTTTTCTTCAAAGGTTTTATCATCAAAATTAATTTACTCTGGCGCTGCTTACAATACCTTTGGAAAAAAAACACAATTTGGTCAAGTTTCTCAGAAAAAAGAATTCCTACTTTTGAAGACGATGAAAAATGCGGAGTCAATAACTGGACTGATCAAGGGTTTTAGAAAAACAAATGGCAACACCAAGCAAAACAGCCGACACAACCGCTTTAAGTATCAATTGTTTCCACTAGTTTCCTTCAAAAGTTTTGTCAGCAAAATTAATTTACTCTGGTGCTGTTCACAATACCTTTGAACCAAAACAACAATTTCAATGACATTTTAATAAAAATTGTTTAGGTCATAATAATAATAATAATTTTTTAATTAATAATAATAATTAGATATATTCTTATATAGCGCATGATCTACCAATCAGGTACTCAAGGCGCTTGAACAAACAGAAATTTGTTAAAGATGTGGTTTTTGATTGTTTGGAATTGACATAGACACCAGGGAAAATCCCTTCTATTAGCCATAAGTGCACTGGCTTTACTTTCCCCATCCGAAGGACAAAGAAATTGATACCAGGACTTGAACCCACACTCTGCTGATCAGAAACACCAGAGCTCGAGTCCGATGCTCTTAACCACTTGGCCACAACATTTTACGTTTCAATCTTATGGGTTTTGGCTGGAAACCATGCAGGGCGCCACCAATGGCGGGAAAAAACACTAATTCAAGAAAAGTAGTGAAGAAAATTGCACACTTATGACTGAATAATGACTATGACTACAAAATACTAGGATAAATAGTCAAACTATAGTTTAAGTGATCTCGTTCAAGTTTATCTTTAATAAAAAATAAAAAATCTTTGTTAGCCCACCTGTTGTCTGGAGTAATGACCCCCATTGCTCGAAAGCAGTCCTCAGCGATGACGGAGCACTTATCCGTATTCCATGGAGAACCGCAGGTTATCCACGGCAACTTGGCAGTCATGGAAGCAAACATGTAGTACAGCGTGTACATGATGATCACGTTGTAGTAGATACCCACGTAGGCCGAGACGACCAACATTCCATAACCAACGCCTGGAATCAGATTAAAAACACAAAATATCAAAGCAATTGATGCGACCGGGACTTGAACCCACACTCTGCTTGAACAAACGGGAACATTTTGTTAAGACAGGTTTTTTACATTTTCTGTATTATGAGACTGATTTATGTAGCACCTTATAAGGGTTTACAAGGTGCTGCGTCGCATTCAGCAGCCACTGCCAGAAACACTGGGGCAAACCCCTTCTCTTAGCGATAAGTGAAACTGGGTTCTTTGTGCATTACACAACTCACAGGACCTACGGCTTCACGTCCCATCCGCGAGGACGCAGCATTAATGTCTTACTTAAGGACACAAGTGTCAAGACCTGGACTCAAACCCACACTTTACTGATCAGAAACACCAGAGCTCGAGTCTGATGATCTTAACCACTAGGCTACAGCATTTCACTTTCATTCTTATGGGTCTTTGCTGGGAACCATGCAGAGCGCCACCAATGGCGGGAATTAACACTACTTCAAAAATTGAAAAAGGTGGAGGGCTAGTTTTTCTGATCAAATTTCGACACAATTACAGGGAAGAAAACTTCAGATTATGACCAATTAGTAACTAAACACAAAATGAACAAGGATAAATAGTCAAGTTAGTTACACTTGCCACACCCAACTTTAAAGCAAATGTTCATTATTGGTAATTGTCAAAGACCAGTATCCACACTTGATGTGACCCAACATATACATGAAATAATCAACCTGTGAAAGTTTAACCTAAATCGGGCTTCAGAGTCATGAAAAAAACAGTGAAAAACCCCATTATGTTTTCACTGTTTTCAAACATCGAATTTTATCACCAGTATAAAGACTATTTTTTTTACTCATTTCTTTAAAACTAAAGCATTCAAGCAAAACTATTTCAAGGGAAGATTACCACTATGACCATCTTTATACCATGTACCGGTAAGTTATGTGCAAATCTGTGAACATTTATATTTTCAACCTTACCAATGTTGTACACACTCTTAAGGTATTGCACACGTTTGGTAATGACTCAAAACAAATATTAGCATAAAAAATTACTTGGTAACAGGCAACAGAGAGCTGTTGATAGTATAAAACATTGTAGGAAACGACTCCCTCTGAAGTAATGTAGTTTTTGAGAAAGAGGTAATTTCTCACTAAAATAATCAAAACTTCTTGCAAGAAGTTTTTATTCCTAATCTGAAAGCACACAAATTTGTACAACAAGGGTGTTTTTTCTTTCATCATTTTCTTGCAACTTCGATGACCAATTGAGCCCAAATTTTCACAGGCTTGTTATTTTATGCATAAGTTGGGATACACCAAGTGAGAACACTGGTCTTTGACAATTTCCAAACCTGTTCAGTGCCTTTAAAACAGGGAAAAATTGCAGGGAGTTGAAATGTTTATCACGATTTTTAAAATCTGCTGAAAATATGAAAAATGTGGTGCAGTATACTTCAATTTAATAGATAGAACAACTAATTTCAACGAGGATAAACAACAATTTTATTTTACCTCACACCGAGATTGGTTGTGTGGTGATGACGTCAAATGATTTAGGTCAATAGTTTGGGTACCATTGTTGGAGGTGTTTTTATCGTCGTTTGCATACGAACAGGAATGTACACCCCTGTAAATGCGCCCTATACTGGATGAACCCTTTGTGTATGCCAAACAAACACATTTATTCAGCAAACCTAGTCTCAACCACTGACTGATACTGCTGGGTCATGTGTGTATACATGTACATGCACTCTGACAAACAACCATTGTGCAAAGCTTGAAAACTAGATTTTCTGTTATAACATATGCTCGGGAGCTTCTGTGTAAATCGGTACCCTAATGTTGACCCCAGTGTCTGTGAGGGTGAGCAGGAGATGGCACAGCAAGCAATAACTGCCCACAATAAGCCACTTACTTATTTATTTATTGCAACATATTTACCGCGGTCCCCACTGCTAAAATATAGGATTCGAACTGCCTCTAGCTACTGGGCAATCTCGTAGGAGGTCTAGTTGGTAAGACATCTGCTCTAGAATGGCAAAGGTCGTGGGTTCGAATCCCACCCGAGTACAGTGATTTTTTTTCACAGGACTCAGGAAAGTACCGAGTGTTCAGTGCTTTACACAAATATTTATACAGGATAAAAAGATCAGCAAAAGTTCTTTTACATCAATGGCCAACATACAAAACAGACTAAAGATGAATAAAAAGAACAACTACTTAAAGTACAGTTTCTTATATAAACATTAAAAAATGTCTATGGAAGAGGAACTTTGTTTGTTCCAAACTTTAGTGAACTTAAATGATTGTTTAAAACACTAGACGTTCTGTTTAGGGACAACAACATTAAGAGAGTCTGCATTTCTTGTATTAATACCATGCCTATCGAAGTACATTTCTTTCAAACAAGTGTGGGTGTCTGTCCCTAAATTATTTTACTATTTAAAAGCCTGCAAAAATATATGAACAAATAATGAGATATCGCATTACATCACAAGGCCAGACGGCCACTTCAAGGTGAGGGCTTTAAGTTAATCGACTTCCAATGAGAATAATTAGTAACTTTTATCAGAAAGTTGTCATCGAAAAAATGGTTGCCCTAAAACCATTTTTTCATTTTCGACAGTGGGTAAGGCGTTTGTACTTTGCTCGAGATTTCTTATCTATCCTTTTGTGAATTGCATCTGGGTGATATACACAGCACAAAATGTTGCCAAATATATCATTGTTCAACTTGACCACATTGGCCGGATCTTGCAGCACTTCAGAAGGTTGGTAGGGAGATGGATGAGGGTTTTGTCTTCAAATCAGTAAAATAACATGTTGTGTTTCTAAATTGCAATGTCACATTTTTGTTTGAACCCATATTAGGCCACATAACAAAAACAAATTGTTGATCATCCCTGCCTGACCCAATGAAACCCCTGACCATTTTTTTTCCTTTCCATAAAAACAGCCTTTTCAATGATCTTTTCAGTCAAATTTTGCTCCGTTCTGTGCCACACAAACAGTTAGGTTTGAAAATATGTTTGAAAGAAAGGTTATTTATGTTGGAAAAAACAAGAACAATTCTCCAAATATTTACACTGCATTTTAGTTTTTTGAAAATGTTTACAGAAAATGTCATATAGGAGTTAAATGGGTTTACAAAACAATTAAAAACATCAAACCACACAAACCCTCTGTTTTATAGTGATTGTGATGATTTCTTTATAGTTTATTTTATATTTGCCATGTCAACAAAACTCAATTAAAAACAAATTATTACAAAAAAAACACCTTCCCACCCCAATTCTTTAAAAAAAGGACGATCAAAAAAATTTGTTTTTATGTGGCCCTATATAGTGACATCATACCGTGGTATACATGTCAACTATTTGTCAAACATGAGTTTACACAATTTGCAAATTAAACGCCCAGCAAAATCAAAATGCACTTTGACTGGGTTTTTAAAAAAAATAATGAAAACTGACGATTTCACACCATGATATACATGAAAACTTGTTGTTAAACCAGAGTGAACGCAATTTGCATATTAGATACCCAGCATCACTTGATTAAAAAAGCAACAGTCAGATATCTTCCAAAAGACTATTCAGGAAATTATCTGCCTTTGTATGATTATGGTACTGCAAAACGTACATCATCCGACCAGAAATACCAATCTAAATTTGTCGAGTCACCATCACAGAGTGGCGCATTTTGGAGGTGTCAGGATCAGGGCTTACCATTGATGTGACTGGTACCCCCACTCATTTCTTGCTTAGCAAAGAAATTTGCTTAGCAGAATTTTCTGCTAAACAGCTTTATGAAATTGGCCCCAGGTCTAGTCAAAGACATTACAGTTGGGAATTTTTTATTTAAATAACAACCGCTTAATCATTTTACCTTCTCCCTGAAAATTCTTAGGCCTATACAAGTTGTCTAATTCAAGTTCTGGTTCACCGAACACTCAAGTATGGAAAAACTAAATTATTCACTTTCTTTTTACTCCAGTGACAACGCAGAATGAAAGCAATTTATAGTCTTGTAGGCCTTGAAGTTTATGGTTCACTGACAATTAGGTGCTCCATATTTCCAATGGTTTCAAAATATGCTCCCAAAACAACAATGAGTTGCTTGCTATGGGCTAGCTTGCTCACGTACCCATCGATTATCAAGTCAGATTTCTGGTGACTTGGTTTATTTTCGGGGAGCAATTCAATGAACTAACCCTAAAACCGTTGAGTGAGTTACTAGGATCCTTCCTCACTCTAACAAAATCCAACACTTCAGTAACTCAACACCCAAACTGTTGGACTCTGATTATGGTGGTATGCCTGATCCCATGTAAAGCATGATCAGTTTACTGGTGCAGTCCTCCGTCCAACACCATTCAGTAACTCAACACCCAAACTGTTGGACTCTGGTTATGGTGGTATGCCCGATCCCATGTAAAGCATAATCAGTTTACTAGTGCAGTCATCAGTCCAACACCATACAATAACTCAACAACCAAACTGTTGGACTCTACCTGATCCCATGTAAAGCATAATCAGTTTACTAGTGCAGTCCTCAGTCCAACACCATTCAGTAGTTCAACACCCAAACTGTTGGACTCTGATTAAGGTGATATGGAAAGGTTTGCGGTGACACCATGTACATGTAATAATCTCTCTATGTGAGTTGGGGGTGGTTCTGAAAAGAACCGTTGGTTTCAACTCGACGTTTCGATCAGTATGCTCTGATCGCTCTCGAAAAGCTTTCCAGAAGACGATCAGAGCATACTGATCGAAACGTCGAGTTGAAACCAACGGTTCTTTTCAGAACCACCCCCAACTCACATAGAGAGATTATTACATGTACATGGTGTCACCGCAAACCTTTCCATATCGTATTCCCACCATGCAAAGTTTCAAATCTTACTGATTAAGGTGGTTTGCCTGATCCCATGAAAAGCATGATCAGTTTACTAGTGCAGTCCTCAGTCCAACACCATTCAGTAGTTCAACACCCAAACTGTTGGACTCTGATTAAGGTGGTTTGCCTGATCCCATGGAAAGCATGATCAGTTTACTAGTGCAGTCCTCAGTCCAACACCATTCAGTAGTTCAACACCCAAACTGTTGGACTCTGATTATTACCAGCAATGTTATCCTAACGGCGGATAGACTATCTGAAACCTCGAGTTAACCGGCTCCTTTGGAACCATCCCCAAAAGAGAGATTAACCACATAGGCCTAGTGTCACCGCAAATTTATTACAGTAATTTGTATCAAACTTACCTCTGAACATTGGAACAGCTCTCCAGCAGGTGATGGGACCTTGACTGCAGTACTGACCAAAGCTGACTTCCAGGAAGAACAGGGGTAGACCGGCAAACGCCAACATGATGACGTAAGGGATGAGAAAAGCACCTGGTAAAGACGGAGTGAAGACATTTATATTTAAAGCACACATTCAAAGCTAAATCAAATGTCATGAGAAATATTTGCCAGACCATCACTGATTTGTATTATTATTATTATTTTTTTGTTTTATGCAAGTTAACCCCAAACAAGGCCAAAAGCCACTCTTGGTAAGGGGCTACAAGTAGAAAATTGTTAAATGTGAATATAACTCAGGAGAGCTGGAGGTAGGAATTGATATTCCTCTTAAAACAGTCTAGATTGTAGGATGGAGGGAAACATGCACCAGGCAAGGAGTTCCAAAGAGATGCAGCACATGGAATAAAGCTGTTGGAATGGCTCTTTGTTCGACATCTCAACAAATTAAGAGTGTATGGGTGAGAAGAAGCAGAAAGCCTGGTTTCCCGCTCAAACATCCTGATAGGAGGAACCAGGTCGGACACACTGGTAGCACATTTACCATGAAAATATCTTTAGAAAAGACAGGGGCTGGCTACCAGCTGGCTTGATTTCACAAAGAGTTTCATTTCTTAAGATGAATCTGAGTGCTTTGTGAAATCGGCTCGAGGCTCTTCCAGAAAAAAATACTTTGATCTCAAATACTGCCCGAAAGTCATAAAAATGGGCATCCGAAGACCACAAGAATCACTGATGCCTTATTTGATTGCAACAATCACAATAAGCCATAATGAACGTGCTCAAAAACCCTGAAAAAATAGTTACATTGTTTCACTGAAATGTGACCACCAACTTTAAAGCAAGGGTATATACCTTTGGTAATTATTCCAAAAATTAAAGAGCATAAAAGCTTAATTGGTAAAGAGCACTGGAGAGCTGATGATACAACCCCCTTTGAAGTAATGTAGTTTTAGAGAAATTGAAATCTGAATTTCAATCTGAAAAGGGCCAGGCATGTAGCCTTTCTCAGGCATTTAAAAGCACACTTCTTTAAAACAAGGGTGTTTTTTCTTTCATAATTTTCTTGCAACTACGATGACCAATTGAGCCCAAATTTTCACAAGTTTGTTATTTTATCCACAAGTTTGGGTACACCAAGTGAGGATACTGGTCTTTGACAATTACCAAAAGTATACCCTACCTTCAATGCAATTTCCATTTTTTGGCTATTGAAGGCTTATTATCCAAACACAAGAGGAAGGAATTGTTACTGTTTTCAAAACCAATGATTGGAAGGCCGTGGGGAGGGCAAGGGGGACTTGAACTAAAACTCACCTCCTCCATTACGGTAGCAGAGATAGGGGAATCTCCACACATTACCGAGGCCTACAGCGTAACCAGTACAGGACAAGAGGAACTCAAACTTGTTGGACCAGTTACCTCGCTCCTCATTCTCATCCCCATCACTTGACTCAACCAGCTCCACTTCACCCTGGAATACAAAAAAGTATGGATTCAAATTAGTTAACCCTAATACTATTGGTATACTGTCCTGCCCAACTGGCCCTTGCTACAAGATGCCACAGGAGACTGTGGAGACCAAGTCCACAGTTATACAGAAGCCACTATCAGTGTATTCTCCTGCACAACTGGCCCTTGCCACAAAATCCCACAGGAGACTGTGGAGACCAAGTCCACAGTACACAAGCCACTATCGATGTACTCTCCTACCCAACTGGCCCTTGCCACCCTTGCCACAAAATGCCACAGGAGACTGTGGAGATCAATTCCACAGTGCACAAGCCACTATCGATGTACTCTCCTGTCCAACTGGCCCTTGCCACAAAATCCCACAGGAGACTGTGGAGATCAATTCCACAGTGCACAAGCCACTATCGATGTACTCTCCTGTCCAACTGGCCCTTGCCACAAAATCCCACAGGAGACTGTGGAGATCAATTCCACAGTACACAAGCCACTATCGATGTACCGGTATACTCTCCTGCACAACTGGCCCTTGCCACAAAATTCCACAGGACACTGCGAGATCATAGAGAAAGGACCACGTTTCTCTATGGTGAGACTATAGTTCACAGTAAACAAGCCATGGGGTTGCCACATAAAATACCAGCTGTACAAACTGAAGAAACCCATGCATCCAATGCTATTGCTAGCCTAGAAGGTGTGGTACTTCGTGGCAGTCTGTGGGATCCCCTCACCACTAACAAACACATTGTCATTATCTCCACAAAAAGTCCAACTTTCACTAAGAGCGATACCAAGCATGCAATAAATATATCTTTTGCATTAATATATCTTTGCAGAAATGGGTTACCAGCCACAACATACAAGTGTACAGTGTGTTGTATGGCATTGGCCATGATTGGTTCCCTGCTAATTTTGGTTAGCAAATCATTTCTGCTTAGTTAATAGCTCTATTTAATGGGCACTGAAAGCAATTGACAGAAAACAGGTATAATAGGAATACCAGTCTGTGCTAAAATTATAATAAACAGGTTGCATGTAAAATCACAAACTTTCTTTACACCATCCCAGATCATCATGGAGGATTTATCTTCCCCTCCATTGGCTAAGGGGATTAAAATCACCAACCTCCACACACACACCACACACACACAAACTTTAGTGGGATGATCTAATTACTGCCAACAGCCACTTAAAAGATAACAAAGTGTACAGTGATGACAAAAAAATGGCAATGGCACTTAAAGACTATCTAATTAGATTTAAAAGGTGCATGAGCTCCCGTAGCAACAACTACTTCATCCGATATAATGAAAGAGACCTGATGAAGAAGTTGTTGCTACGAAAGCTCATGCAGTTGTTCATGTAATTTGTTAGTCTTTAAAGGCACTGTACACGTTTGGTAATTACTCAAAATATATATTGGTAACAAGCAACGGAGAGCTGTTAATAGTATAAAACATTGTGAGAAACGACTCCCTCTGAAGTAATGTAGTTTTTGAGAAAGAGGTAATTTCTTACTGAAATAATAAAAACTTCTTGCAAGAAATTTTTATTCCTATCTGAAAGCACACAAATTTGTACAACAAGGGTGTTTTTTCTTTCATCTTTTTCTTGCAACTTCGATGACCAATTGAGCCCAAATTTTCACAGGCTTGTTATTTTATGCATATGTTGGGATATATACACCAAGTGAGAATACTGGTCTTTGACAATTACCAAACGTGTTCAATGCCTTTAAGAGTTACCAATATCTTCCTTGTTTTATCTATCAGACCATCAGACTAACGCAGCTATCTCTACCAGTGATAAAAAGGTATTCAAGTAAACTTCCAGCCTCTTTCAATTGAGTTACATCATGCATGTCCTATTGCCAACCAGGTAAGGACATGATAAAAGGCCTGTGCTGATGTGTAACTGAAGCCTGCTGGCTTACCGGTATGCAGCACAAGCTGTACCTTTATTGTAAATCTAGCATCAAACAAATTTGTTTTCTCAATAATGTCCTTGATGACAGAACAAACTGTAAAACCCACTGCACCGGTTGGTATTTTGGCAGCTTGGTGTTCAGAGTGGTCGCACAATAGGAAATATTTACCTCTGAATAAATTGATCGTGGGTGTGGGGAGCTGCAACGGCCCGCATACAATCTTAATTAATGAAGCATGGGTTTCTAGTCCAGTTGTGCTTATACCTAGTTTGCTTTATTACCCATAACTACTGATTTAAATAATAAAGGATTAAAACATAATGTACAGTCAACCCTCGTTCTAAAGAGCACGCTATAAAAAGTTTCTGCTTTTAAAGTCTCAAATCTCATTTCTGCTTTGTGTTTCTCTGTCCTCTTATATAACGTTCCTGTTATAAGGAGGTGATTTGGCCAGTCCCAGCGATCTTGTTATAACCATGGAGGTAGGACTAGAACTACCTCCATGTTATAACGAAAGTGGATGAAAAGCCAGAAAACAAATCACAGTTTGCTAACCATGTCAAGCCGGAAGTGTCGCCCAGCATTGGGAATTAATTAAATGTAGGGTTTGAAAATCTAGCTTGGTTGGGAATACATTATAGTTGCCAGTTGTAGGGTGTCCAGCAACACCATGGTAATTTCTCTAATTAGTTGTTGTGGTGGTTCTTCAGCATTGGTTCTGAAAAGAACCTCCACAACTCAGTGTCTATTTCCGCAAACATGTCTAGATTGAAAACAATAAAAGTCTGACGGACGGATTCCCAATGTCCTCTTGAAAATTGTCCATCAAGGATTTTACATTCTGAAGCAATGCACCTTCACAACTGTTTAGCTCTGAATTACATACTTTATTTGTAAACTGATTGCTGCCTGAAGGTTTATACATAGGCCTACTTACTAAAGGTTCTAAAATATCCCCCCCCAAAAAAAACACCAAAAAAAAACAACAACAAAAAACAAGTCTACAAAACAAACTTAATTTTTATAATTACCTAATCTAGACTCGCACAAATATATTCCTTGATACGGTAAACTACTTTGCCAAATATATTTTGTTCGTAAATTGATAATCAAATTTTTCAAGTTTGTTTTTCAAGCAATTATAGGAAGACTTGCAAAATGATTCATAATTTTGAAATTTGATTTATGATTATTGTCAAAAGAATTTAGTCACCAAACTTGTCAGTGGCCTCCTTTCCTCTCAACCCTTGAACAACTCATAACAATAAACTATTGAATTATTTCTTCACTTCTGGAAGGTAATTTACCACACGGCTCAGGGACAGTCACTGAGAAAACTTCACGGTAGCGCGGACATTTTAAAAGCAAATACAAAAACTCCAACCTCGCAATACCTTTATATTGACAATGTGAGCGAGTACAAAGTAGGCCACCCCACTAACATGACATGTGAGGAATGCACAAATACTCATTCAACAAATATTTTGCTTAAAGGCATCGTACACGTTTGGTAATTACTCAAAATAAATATTAGCATAAAAACTGACTTGGTAACGACCAACAGAGAGCTGTTGATAGTATAAAACATTGTGAGAAACGACTTCCTCTGAAGTAACGTAGTTTTTGAGAAAGAGGTAATTTCTCACTAAAATGATAAAAAACTTCTTGCAAGAAGTTTTTATTCCTAACTGAAAGCACACAAATTTTGCACAACAAGGGTGTATTTTCTTTCATCGTTTTCTTGCAACTTCGATGACCAATTGAGCCCAAATTTTCACAGGCTTGTTATTTTATGCATATGTTGGGATACACCAAGTGAGAACACTGGTCTTTGACAATTACCAAACGTGTACGATGCCTTTACAGGGTCTGTAATACGTTTGGTAATGACTCTGAAAATAGATGGCAATACAAATTTACTTGGTAAGAAGTACAGCAGCTTCTGATAGTATATTAAGCATTTTGAGAAACATTTCACTTTGAAGTAATATGGTTATGGAAAAAAATATCAGTTTTTATCCCCAAAAATTTGAATCTGAGAAGCGTTTGTCAGAAACGTTTCTCAGATTGTGTACGGTATTCCAATTGCATATTATTTTTCCTGCGTGGACATAACCGCTCCATATTTTCGGCGCAATCTCAAAAATGCTACCACCTTTTGAAATGAAATTTTCACAGGTTAGTTTTGTGGTATATATCTACAAATATAAAGGATTGAAACAAACAGTGGATTCCAATTACCAAAAGTATACAATACTTTTAACATTTTTGCGCGAATTCAGCTAAGAAGTGTAATATAATTTCGAGCCCAATGATGGCTTTATAGAAACACCCTTGGCTACAGCTACCAATTGGAACACAGTGTTTATGAACTAGCTGTCAAACACGGGAGTGAAATCAAACATGGTGTTTTTATGAAGAATGCCACCTACATTACATGGCAATGATTGAACAAAGTTATGAATGATGTTTAATCACAAAGATTATATCCTATACATCAATGAAAAATGTTTGACACTTGCCAGACCATTATCGGATTAGATATTCTAAAAATAAACATTTGTTTGCGTTTCCATTGCAAGTGCTGCAACGGTTCGACTTCAGCTAAGAAAGGTAATATAATTTTGTAAATTCCCTTTGCACTTGCTTTGAAAATCTACCCCCTCAGATTAGAATAACAATATCTTGCCGAGGACTTTTTTCCTAGTACTTGGTCCGTCAACTTTTGTTCTTAAAACGTAGATATACTTGACTCTTAGGCTAGAACAAAGTAGGACAACTTTATTGAGCACAAGGATAGAATTCTACACAGGTACATGCATCGATATACTTTTCAGACATCCACAAACAAATTGTGCTGATTGTTTTAAGGGCAAAATCGGAAATCAGATTAACAATATCTTGCTGCAGGATGTTTTCCCTAGTACTTGGTCCATCAAATTGTTCTTAAAACAGAGATGATACTTAATCCTTAGGCTAGAAAAAAAGTAGGACAACCTTACTGAGTATACAAGGGTAGATATAGGCCTACCATGGTACATGCTTTGATGTAATTTTCAGGCCATCCACAAATTATTTTGCTGGTTGTTCTGAGGGCAAACACATCGGAAATCGGACTAAAGTAGGGAGAATATCATGTCTGTTAACAAGCTTTATGAAATTGGGTTTGCTTGACAGCTTCTTTTCACTTGAATACGAGAGGATTAATCTTTCAAAACAAATTGAATCAAAAACTAATTTAAACATGGCAAATTTTCCTGGATTCATATATGCAACTTCATGATGGCAGAGAGGCATGAAAAAGAGAGGAAACTATCCAAGAACACACAACTGTATACAGTGTTTTCAGTTTTCAATGTGACTAAAAGAAAAAAAGAAGAATAAAGTGGAAATAATCTCTGTTTAACTAAGAAGTTGCACGCATGTGGAGTTCTTTTACTTTGCTTTGTTAAAGGTATCGTACACGTTTGGTAATGACTCAAAACAAATATTAGCATAACAACTTACTTGGTAACAAGCAACGGAGAGATGTTGATAGTATAAAACATTGTAGGAAACGACTCCCTCTGAAGTAACATAGTTTTTGAGAAAGAGGAAATTTCTCACTAAAATAATAAAAACTTCTTGCAAGAAGTTCTTATTCCTAATCTGAAAGCACACAAATTTGTACAACAAGGGTGTTTTTTCTTTCATCATTTCCTTGCAACTTCGATTACCAATTGAGCCCAAATTTTCACAGGCTTGTTATTTTATGCATATGTTGGGATACACCAAGTGAGAACACTGGTCATTGACAATAACCAAACGTGTTCAGTGCCTGTAAAGATTTGCTCTGATCTGGCTGATGCAAATGAAAAAGGCTTAGTTATTATTAGAGATCTCCGAAATCCTGTCTTCAAAGCAGTTAACCCCACAGCTTGCCCCAGACTACACCTATCTGTATCAAAGTACCATTGCAGACCTTGTTGGATAGCTGTTTTGACATGGTCATGCTGATATAACAACGTTCTCATTTAGTAGCAGCAAATGTGATAATGTTAATGTTTTTAAAACTATTTTTCCATTTACACGCAGACAATTCATTTGTTTTTACACAAAGTCAGATTATATTATCCGAAAATAGGAAATTGCATAACAAGAGCACTGAAAAGGGGCTTGTTTAAGAGAAATGCTAACAGAAACTACAGTTTTAATTGGCCATAGTGCCCCCTAGAAAAAAATGCACTCCTTGTGCCCCCCTAAAATGTTACCGTAGCTTCGGCGCTGTGGATGTGATGTAATGATTTGCGGACAGAGATTGATTGCAACGCTGTGGGCTATAATGTTCATATAGCTACTATACCATCACATCCAGCAAAATCAACAGATTAACACAAATATTGTCTGGCCCTGTGCCACAAAACCTTCACAATATAGCAATGGGATAGGAAATATGTACAACCTTATCCAAAATATCACTGCTTTTTTAATCACTTTCTTTCCTTTCAGTCTTTGTCTTAGTTAAGTAAATTATTTGTTCACTCTTCTACAAGCCTCGACTTATAAAAAATGTGCCTCCACTAACTTATTCTTTTCATTCTGTAATTAATGTATAAACAGACAATCAGCTTTATTTTTGGATGCAGTTTAAATACAAAACACAAGACAAATTGCAGACTTTTGTCTCTGGGCGACAAATTGGAATTTGGAAAGATCGATTATCTTCCAACTTCAAATGTCACTTTGAACACATTTTAGGAAGACATTATTTTATTCATTTGGATTAATATAATATAATTTGTTATTAATTTTCAATCATCGTATTTGTTCTTTCAAGTATTTGAAGATTTGTTTCCATATGTAAAGGAAGGCCTTATTAAACCGCTCAAGCAACCCTTTCTGTATTTTTGTTTTGGTCACATAACATTAAAAAAGGTAATTAAGAACAATTTCTTTGCAAGGTTTCACGATTTCATAGATTTTATAATGGCATCTAAAACTTGAGGGCAATTGGTAAAAAAAAAGGTAATCTTAAACCCAAATTTACTATGTTTGTATACCCACAACCTTTTCACACACGAAATAATATGAACATGTTTTAAAATTGGAAATGAGACTTAATGAGAGTTTACAGACGAGCAAATAAATTTTAATATATCAAATTTAAATCTTCAGAAATCTTCAGAAATGTATATACTGCATGAAAACGCCTGGACTAGCTTTCTAAACCACCCATTCACTCACAATGTTGTACTGCCCTGTAAATAATGTAAACTTTGAAAAGAGACAAAACCATTGTGGAACAAACATCCAAGTAACTAGGACAGTTCCTTATATTTAAGATTGGTATTAACAATGAATAGAAAGATTGTGGGAAAGTTTAACCGAGTACCACTAAAGTAATTACGCTACCACGTGCATTTTACCAGAGGATCTTATTTGAAAAAAGGGAAAAGATTTCCGTATAACTGCCACTTTTCCACTCATTGTCACCAAAAGCAATATCTCATTTTGAATAAATAAGACACTATTTTATTTCTTAATGAATGGAAAAGTGGCAGTCTCATACGGACAATTTACGAAATCTTTAAAAAAAAATTAACACGAAGCATCTTGTTCACTTCTAAACTCGGACTAGGCCTATATTAATAAAAAATTGCATTTCGTAAAAGTTGACTCCATAAGTTTAAACATTTTGAAGAAATAAAGACAATTGCCGCCAGTTGGCTGGCCTAATTGCACACTCGAAGTACCACACGACAGAATGTCATGTTCACCTGAACTTTATTAGAAAAATAATGATTAATTTTACGTGTTCAGTTCACACTAAATTAAACCTTAAAACTTGGACCACCATGGCGCACCCCAATACAATCATTGTGTGAAAAGTATGACGCAGTTTTGTGAAGCTTCAATTCTAGTTCGTTTTAATGTCTTCAGTATATCTTCTAACACTCGGAAGTCTTACCTGATAATCATCTATTTCTTTCCCCATGTTTGGTTGCCGACTTCTCGTCGAATTTCGGCAAAGAATTCAAAGTACTTTCTGGGGGGTTAGCGAGTTTCAGCGAGTTTAGTTGGAGTGCGACTTCATAAAATGGCGACGCCCAGAAATAATTCTATCTAGCCCCAATGCAAACCCACTTCCCTCTTGCAGGTTCCGCTCCGGTGAACGGACTCAAAGACAGTTCTTTTTACCTGCCAGAACTGTCTTTATTATGTAAATTTTTCATGGAGGTTTTCTGGTAGAGTGAAGATGCTTTAGAATTAGTCATTTTTCGTTTTGTCAACTGCTATTGTATGGAAACCATTGAGGTGGCCAAACCCAATCAAAGTTAACTTTAAATTCTTGGCGGTGGAAAATTACAGGCGCCACCATCCGGTTGGCGAAATTATTGTGTGTGTTTTTGGGGGGTGGCTTTTTTTTTGGGGGGGGGGGGGGGGGTAAAAGTGTGCAAAATTTGATCTAGATATTAAAGGGATTGTATACGCTTGGTAATTGGAACCCACTGTTTGTTTCAATCTTGTATAGTTGTGGAAATTTCATTTCAAAAGGTGGAAGCGTTATTTTAAAATATTGCCGAAAATCTGGAGCAGTTTTGTCTACGCAGGAAGAATAATTTGCAATTGGAATACACAATCTGAGAAACGTTTCTGACAGAAACGCTTCTCAAATTCATTTTTTTTTTGGGGGGGGGGGGGGTGGGGGAATAAAAACTGATATCTTTTTCCATAACCACTACTTCAAAGTGAAATGTTTCTCTAATCAAAAGCTGCTGTAGGCCTACTTCTTACCAAGTAAGTTTTTATTGTCATTAATTTTATGAGTAATTACCAAACGTATACAGACCCTTTAAGTAAAAGTTTATAGAAAATAAAATAGAGCAGAAATGATGTTCATTGCGGAATAAAGAACATTGGAGTTGTTACCTTTTGTTTGTTTGTACACGTTGTACAATATTATAATATAATATTATTTTAAAACATTCGTATAATCCCTCTGTTTTCATCATTCCTACATGTTAATATGTTAATGGATGTTATCAGTTGCAGGCAGCTGTGGATGCCAACAAATGCTGCCTAATTCTTGTTGGAGACCGAAAACCGATTGGTTCCATTAACCACTTATTTAATTTTTATGATAAACGAATCTTGGGATGATCTTTGACCTCACTGCCTTTCTGGATTTGCTTGTTTCTTGTTGTGAAATGTGTTATCAATTTCTTCCCCACCCCTTCTTCTCCATCTTCCCCTCACCCAACCATCACAACCCACCTCTCCCCGAATAGCTCCCCTTACAGTTCAGGGTTCCCCTTTTTTAACGCCTGTGTCCGAGGTCACCCCCCCCCCCAAAAAAAAAAGAAAACAAAAACAAAAAAACACCAAAAAAAAACAACAACAAAAAACCCACCCCAAACCCCCCCCCCCCCAAAAAAAAACAAACAAACAAACAAACAAACCCAAACCCCCCCCCCCAAAAAAAAAACAAAAAAACAAAACAAAAACAAAAACAAAAACAAAAAACAACAACAACAACCAAAACACAGAACAAAAACCCATACAAAAATGTGTCTGTAAACCCTTTTGCCCTTTAAAGGCAGGGTGTACTTTTGGTAATTGTCAAAGACCAGTTTCCTCAATTGGTTTATCCCAATATATTATGCATAAAATAACAAACCTGTGAAAATTTGGGTTCAATTGGTCATCGAAGTTGCAAGAAAATACTGAAAGAAAAAAACACCCTTGTTGCATAAAATTGTGTGCTTTCAGATGCCTGAGACTGAAGCCTTTCTCAGATTAAAATTTTCGGGTGAAAATTACCTCTTTCTTTAAAACTACATTACTTCAAATGGGATTGTTTCTAACAATGTTTTGTGATATCAACAGTTCTTCAGTGCTCTTTACCAAGTAAGTTTGTATGGCCATTAACTTGTGGAGTAATTACCAAAAGTATACGCTGCCTTTAAAAACATTTCTGGTGTATGTTTCTTATTTTATCATTGCTATTTGGTGAATGACAATAAAGATAGGCCTATCAACTATATTAAACCTATATCTCCCCACTTCTACCCAGAATTAATGCCTTCTCAAAGAGTGGACTCGAGCTGAAAATTTCAGCTGGATTTTTCTAATGAAATTCCGGTAGTACCAACTTTCATCAAATAAGTAAAAACCTATTATTGCAAAAGCTCACGGTAAAAAGTTCGTCTATCGTTATCAAAAGATGCCCTTAGTTTGTGTTTAAAGGGATGCATTTTACAACGAATTCAAAAGCAACAACACAAAACAACCAAAACAAAACCAAGAAAAAACAAACAAAACAAACAAAATCACAGAAGTTGTACCACGAGCTGTATTTATTTTATTGAAAATGCAAAATCTGTATAAATCAAAATTTACATACAGAACTTATTGTCCCCCATTTAAATAAATCATTTGATGATTAAATTTAACTTCAAAAAGTATCAAAATTTGCAAACTCTCTTCCCTCCAGATGCAATCATCACTCATCAGTGAGGCTTCAGGCCTGAAGCCTTTTCAGGCATCTGAAAGCAAAGAATTCTATGCAACAAGATGTTTTTCTCTTTCATTATTTTCTTGCAACTTCGATGACCAAATATTGAGCCCAAATTTCCACTAAGTTTGTTATTTTATGCATAGGCCTACGTAGGGATATCTGGTCTTTGACCATTACCAAAGGTATACCCTGCTTTTAAAGGCATCGTACACGTTTGGTAATTGTGGAACCCAGTTTGTTTCAAACCTATACAGTTGTAGATACATACCATAAAACTAACCTGTGAAAATTTCATTTCAAAAGGTGGTAGCGTTTTTGAGATATTGCCGAAAATCTGGAGCGGTTACGTCCACGCAGGAAGATTAATCTGCATTGGAATACACCCTCTGAGAGCGTAACGCTTCTCAGATTCAAGTGTTTTTTGGGATAAAAGTGATATATTTTTCCATAACCGCAGCAGTTCGGAATGAAAAGTTTCTCAAAATGCATTATACTATCCAAAGCTGCTGTACTTCTTACCAAGTAAGTTTTTATTGCCATTAATTATCAGAGTCATTACTAAACGTGTACGATGCCTTTAAAGAATGTATCGTGGGACAAACCGTCATTCAGACTTCCATTTCTAATTCGCCGTATTTTTGACCGCGTGAGGGCGTTTGTGGACCAATTTTTAAGTGATGAAAAACAAGTAAACAAACGGGGTTTTTAATTTGTTTTATTATTATGTATATGTATTTCGTCATTGATGCAAGAAAACTACATACAGGCAGTTAAAATAAGATGAAACTGTAATTGTGATGCAAGCATTCCCTGAAGAAAGCGCCCTCGTGCGGTCAAAAATACGGTAAATTCCTTCCCCAAAATCTCAACACAAAGTCCCTTTTCGAAACTTGGGCTTACGCTTGGGTTCAGGCTCCGACGGTTATGTAGAAAAGTGCGCTTTCCTTACGGGGCTTCAATAAGGAGGACGGGGCCAAGCCCGATCCCAAGACCGTGATTTCGAAAAGGGCCATAATAATGATTGTAACACAGTACAACTCTGTTCAGCAGAAAAACACATGTTCGGGACCATTCAGAATAGTCAATGTTTAAAAAAAATCGAAATTGTGGGTGGGTGGGTCAAAAGAAATAACTGAAAATTGAAATTCAGTTTTGGTTTAAACAAATTACATATATATATATTAACAAACAAAAAAAGAAGAAGAAAAAATACACAGCTGGCCAATATCGTCAATTTCATTCCTGATTAAACTACAAAGTTGTTTGTTTAAGCCAGGAAAAGCCATTGAAAACTACTGATGTTGGATACCTTTGATCTAAAATATCTGGTTCATTTGAGGCATTACTTTGTAATTCAGAGTATAGATTAAATTACGAAGCATTTTTACGTTGACTATTCTGAATGGCCCCTTATACAAGCCAAAAACAGAATATTGTGTATCGTATAGGCTAGTACTTTGGACTGGTTTTCTTACAAATTGAGCTAAGCATTATTATTTTACTTTGTTTAAATTGAGTTTTTTTCTTTTGTGCAAAGTTATATAGCTCAATCAAATTGGGCCCTATGTCATGGATTATTTTCTAAAACAAATCACCAACAAGGACTTGGAGGTGAGGCCTACAAGTCTAATAATGTTGACAAAACCATCTGCTAAATTTAAACATGATTATAATTTAACATTGACAAAAACAAACTGACGTGTCGACTTAAAGTTGTGATTGGAAAAAAAAGTAATATAAATGTGCAAGTTTGCTATTATAAATGATTAATATAATAAATTAGTACAATGGACCTTTGTCGGACTGCCGCCATCTTTGTCATGTTCCATAAGTGATATGCGAAAAAAAGAGGCCAGTCTATTTTCTTGGTTAAACCTACGTTTCTACAGCCCTATTTTCCTCACTGGCCCCAACCCTAACCCTAATATAACCCTAACCCTAGAGTAGATCACGAGGGGGTTATCGAAACGAAGGGACGTCGGAACATAGTGCAGTCACCCTTTTCTTCCTTCTAACACCTGTTTGTTTGATATCCTATTTCAAAGGGGGGTAGGGGGCACGGGCACGGGCACGGGCACGGGCACGGGCACGGGGGATTTGATTTTTAGTGGGATGGTCCAGGGGCCATATTTCGTTCTTTTCCACTGTTTTCCTTTCCCTTTTTTGAGGGCACTACATGTAGGCATATCTGGATTTGTCCACGTGGGGGGGGGGGCAGGAAAATTGTTGAGATGCCCCCTCCCCCACCGCCCCCTCATCCCATTGGCTACAAGTCTGCATCAATATAAATGAAATAAAAACAAAATGGCGGCACACTGACATAAGCCAATTCAAACACACAACATAATTAAGGCTTAGTGTCCGGATTGACGGCTTCGGCAGTGGCTATGGCTATGACCGGCCTGCTGATAAGGCCCAGTGGTTCTTCAGCATTATGGTACTGTAGCCAACAGCCATAGCCAGAACCAAAGTCGCTTAATTCGGACACAGGCTAAAGTTGAAACAAAAAACAGAATGATAACTAAATATAATAAATTTACGAAGAAAATAATTTCATTTTTTACAGTATAAGAATTTCCAGTATTGATACAAACATATCTAAACTGTACAGAAATATTGATTATTCATATTGGAATGCAATTAAACTCACAAAAAAAAACCAATTTTCCTAAAATATACAAATATTATTGGCAACTTATCCCTGTACTAGTGCATACAAAAAAGATTATAAAAGAGACATTTCATAATTGTGTACAAAAGGGAATGTTCTACAAGAGATAAAAGAAAAAGTGTACACTGATAATGCACTCTTTAAAAATAGACTTATTCAAGAGGCTCACTAAAATTAATAGGATGACTGGGTTGGGCCAAATTTCTAAAGGCTGTTTGGTAGGCCTATAAAAACAAACATATAAATTTGGACAATTATGGCAGAGAGGGGTTCACCACGGAGGAAGTGAAATGAGAAAGTTTCCTTCCTCCTTGGGCCAGGATTTTCTATGAAGGGGTCAGCCAACCACCTGTGTGTTCTTTTTGGGAAAGAGTTCGTCTGGGGAGATTATTTGGTGCTTGATATGTGGCACAGTGTACCCCCCCCCCCCAGTGTGTCTTCATTGTGTTCTGGGAATCTCAGGAATCCTTTAGACAGGCATGATATTTGACCCTTTCGAATAAGTAGGAACATTTTATTGAGTACAAGGGCTGACCTACATTATGTGGCATAGGCTTATTATACTTTTCAGGCTATTTAATAACAATTTCACTGATTTTTCTGAGGCCAACAAAATAGGAAAATCAGGTTAAAGTAGGAAGAATATCATGCCTGTTTAAATTATTTTAGGGGGGGGGGGGTACTTCTATACAAGAGGAAAGAATGTTTTAAAAGTATAGGGACATTTTTTTATTTTTTTATTTTTTTTATGGGGGGGACACCCTCTGCAATATATCGGTATGGCATCGGCTGGGGAGTGATTTGACCTGCTTCCACCCCTTCACATAAAGTTCCCGCCGAAATACAGATATATCTCACTTTTAGGTTTGAATCCCACCAGGATTCTGAAAGCACTGAGTATATACTATTAGTTATCACATAAGCGCAAGTTATGTACACATAACTGCTTTTTTTGCTGTTAGAATTATCCCAAAGATATGTTTCCCCATTCCCATGCAGAATTTAACCTTCCTATAATGACTTATGAATGGCAGAAAACCGATCAAACTTTCACGCTCAGTTGTCTTGAAACACAATTTTGCACATTGATTGCTCACGCCCTTTCTCCTGTAAAATTTCGTTCAAGCTTCATCCATGCACACAATGTATTATTCTTTATCCTGGATACAATAATAACATCACTTAAAATATCTCACTCTTGCCTCGTGCGATTTGACTGAAATCTTGCTTTCCCAAATATTATATACTTTGAAAATATCTTGCTGAAAACATTGGGTTTACCAAGATATAGCCTACATACATGTATAATATTTATCATAAAATATACTTTGTATTAAATAGTACAATTATCACCATTACATTCAGTTCAGTCAAGAAGACTATTATATTCCTGCTCATAGTTATTTCCAAAACTATATATAAATATATATCATTATTGCAGTTTGCGGTTGAATGGCTTTCTGACTGGCACCCCCCGAACAAAGATATTGACAAAATAGGGAGACCGCCAACATAGGGCTAGATAGCTCAGTTGGTAGAGCGCCGGCACGTTAAACCGGAGGTCGTTGGTTCAAATCCCACTCTAGTCAATTTTTCTTTGTTCAACCCAAAATCATTTAATATTTACCCAGTCAGTTTCCCTTGTGGTCCATTACTTGATATATGATATATAAAAAAGTCGCATCCTTAAGGTGATCCCCGGCTGCCGCTTCCCAGGTTGTATCGTATGGGTGTGATCCCTGGCTACACGGCAGTTTGCGGTTGAATGGCTTTCTGACTGGCACCCCCCGAACAAAGATATTGACAAAATAGGGAGACCGCCAACATAGGGCTAGATAGCTCAGTTGGTAGAGCGCCGGCACGTTAAACCGGAGGTCGTTGGTTCAAATCCCACTCTAGTCAATTTTTCTTTGTTCAACCCAAAATCATTCAATATATATCATTATATATATAGTTCGTTGTCCAATATACCATACATTTCTGGATTTATTCCGTCAATTGAGAGTTTTCGTACTGGGCGGTGATTCTAAGAATTATTTGGAAGGGAAGGGGGGGCACAGGGTGTTTTGGTCCCATCAATACAGAATAGCATTTTTGAGCACACTGGAATCAGATACTCTAGCAGATTCAGTGTTCGTAACATCAAATTGTAACCGAGCAATGCCCTCTCAAAACATTCATTTGACAATGATTAATTGTCATCGAGGCAAGTTCATTTTGAAAATGCACTTCAAGACCGATGTGACCCCTCCCACAACCTCGCCCCGCCCCCATCATCCTCTGGTTGAATCACCGCCAAGTTCATGGCATGTACACATTACTGCTTTGCTGACTCCAATACATTATACAATATTAATAAAAATATTTTTCTTTTTGAAAACTGCTCCCCACAAAGGTTAAAAATCACAAGGCACTGTTAAGTTGTGTATAAAAAAACATCAAGCTCAATTAAGATAATTTAAAAAAATGTACAAATACTTTACATCTCCCTCTATTTAAAAAAGATTTAATATTAATGAATGTGAACTTCTTATTTTTCAACGTGAAAGGCACTGGTGCATTGCTGAAAAAAAATTGTTTTTAAAATACTTGCCCGCAAGGTTTTAGCCAGAATTTGGTAAAAAAGGCTGGAAATTTAAAAACTGGGTGTCCAAATTGTTCACTTACAATACTCATGTAAATGACAGATAAAAAAGGGTGTCCAAATTTAAAACAGGGTGTCCAAAAGACACCCAGACACCCCTCTGGCTAACACTGTGCTTGCCCAAGCTTTGCCAACCCAATCAAAATGTTTTAGAATATGTTGCATACAAAATAGCACTCCGCACTAATGCTAAAAACTCAGTAACCAGACCTCAGACAATGTGTCCAATTTCACTAATGTATGCGTAAGGTAAATTGTTTGTACATGGCCGATGGACGTGATTTAATGCTGGGACTCGTAAAAATATTTAATTTTGAAGATTTTTTTTTTTTTAGTGCAATACCTTCAATAAAATCTTATAACTTTTTTGAATCTATAAAAAACAGCTATTAATAAATTTTAATCTGACCTAGAATCTGTAATACTCTGAAGGCTATTCCACTGAAATTTTGGGAATAAAATGTGCAAGCAAAAAAGGTATAAATCTAAGCGTTTAAGAATACAAATGAGATCCCCAAAACCTCTTGATTTTTGGAAGACTTAAATGTTGATGAGATCTGGAGTTGGTGACCCCTTATTCCTCAATTATCAAATGCTTGCAGTTTGCATTTTGCAACAAAACACAAATCACTAGAGAAGTCCACTTTGTTTCATTCTCAGCCCCAAAAAACGGACAGGTATAAAATTGTATGACTTCTGACTGGCACCCCCGGAACAAAGATATTGACAAAATACAGAGATCACTAGATAGCTCAGTTAAGCACTGGCACGTAAATCTGGAGGTCGCAGGTTCAAATCCCGCTCTAGAAAATTTTCCTTTGTTAACCCTAAAGTGCCCAGTTTTTGAAGGTTTTCAAAATTCTGTGAAAAATAAAATTAAAAAGTCTTACTCACCGAACAAAATGTATCTTGCTGATTTGTGTTGCCTTGGTACATCCCAAAGTCAAAAGTATTTCTTTACAGAGTGATAGATTGTGAAGTAAAGCGTGTATGTTTCCTGGGGGCTGCCATTGTTTCAAAGTGTCATTACAAACAAGCAGACGATCGATCGACCCATGGTGGTATCGATCGTAGCTAAAAATAGAATACATTAGAAAAGCTCAGAAAACGATGCGCCCTCTTGCAAGAACCAAATAAAACCTAGAGAAAAGGGTCGTACATGTATGAAATGTATAATACGTTAGAGTGATAATGCCCTCGCGTAATAACATGCATACTATTGGTCGTACATGTGCGATTTGAGTACATAAAAAAAGATCGTACATGTACAATATTGGCAATTTCGGAATACATATAACATAGATCGTACATGTACGACCTTGGCACTGAAAGAGTTAATAAACTTTGAGGAGTTTTCCTAAAAAGCATTATCGTAACCGGTGTTTTCCAATCCCGCACTGTAGATAACGGCGGGCATCTTAGCATTGTCGCTGTTTGTTGGCCGCCTTGATGCCATAGTGCTCGACTGGTTGTTGAGGCGACCGCCGAACGTTGTGCCATGTTGACTGTGGACCTCGCTCGCTTCGATGCGGAACTTGCCCAGGGCTGGTCCCCAGTTCTCCTGTGGGTTCGACATCGCCGTCCAACGCTAAAGATGGGAACAATTCATGAAAACAAAAAACAGTTGTCAAATATTCAGTAATGCAACTTTGCATTTGCACAAAAAAAACCATGAAATGGCAGACCACACTTAACAGTGTTTTTCCGGGGTTCTGTGGCACTGTTATTAAAGAAGAATGAGGAAAATCAGCTAATAATCGACTATAAAAGTTGCAAACCAAAACATTTATAGAGTAGGCCTAAGCTCCATCAAGGTTAAACAAAATACAGATCATGGATAATTGTCGACGAAAACGTTTGAAATCAAGATCCAGGGCACAATTTCATAGAGCTGCTTAAGCACAAAAAGTAGCTAAGCACAACAAAATTATGCTTACCAGAACAGGGTTACCAGCCAAAGTACCATGTCACATGTAAAATTTGTGACTGGTACCCTGCTCATTTCTGCTAAGCAGAAAATTGTTAAGCAATATTTTCTGCTTTGAGCAGCTCTATGAAAATGGGCCCAGATCTTAGGAGGTCTGTTGTCTCTGTCCTTTCTCTATGGTTGAAATGATGGCATTTCCACCTTTTGATAATCTCTGGAGTTATAGATTCCAAGGAGCTTCTGGGAACAATTTTCACAGCGCTACAGAAGTAGATCAAAGAGCAGACAATATCAACATTTGTGATGCGATCAAGCTAAGTCATGTAGGTGAGTCGTTTGTCGTTTGTCAGTATGGAGAAACAAGCCAAAACAAGCCAACACGGGTGAAATTTCAAAAATATTGTTTTTGTAAATTTAAATGCCAAAATGTATCTTATTTTATATCGGCAACTCCCTTTCTGATAAATAATAACAAAAAGGGGTCAAAATTAGCATTGAAAGATAATGTGCCGATGTAGTTTCAATAAACAACTCGACTTTAAACCCTCTTTTCTCGGTTTCATTCTCTCGCATCTCTTGGTGTTCCTACTTTCACAACTTTTGAACCAAAGGTGGTATCAACATGGGGTTTTAACAGTATTAAAGCATAGATTATGCTCTTTTTTAAATGTATGAAAAAATGAAAAATTACCTGGGTCGACAAACGAATCATTTTGCTTGATCGCATCACATTTTTTGTCACATAACAAAAAGTCTGAATTCAGATAAAAGTGTGAAATTTCTCATCCCTGACCCGACGCAACGATTCTCTTATGAATACTCAGCAATCAGAATTAAAGTTTAATGCTCCAGACCGCTCAACCATAACAAGTTATAATTCATTTAAAGTTCCAGTGAAAACAATCAAGGTTTTTCCCCCTATTTTCTTGTGAATCTGTTGACCAATTGAGCTTAAACTTTCACAGATTTGTTATTTTACATAAATGTTGGGTCACACAAAGTGCGGATACCGGTCTCCGACAATTACCAATATTGTCCGCGTGCTTTATGACCACAGAGTCTGAAGATTGAGAATCGAGATTGGTTCTAATTGAAAACCTAAAAACTCTTACCTCCATCACTGTTCCTGGCGTTTTCACAAACTCATAGATCATGAAAATCGGAATCCATATCAGTGAGCTCATAATCATCATCCAACCAATGGCGTGAGCCCATGTCGGGAACGGTCCATTGTACTCCGGGGAGGTCCAATTCATCCAGTTGAAGAGCAGTACAAACTAGCAAAGTAGAGAAAGTTTTTATTTGTTATATGTTTTCCTTCATGTGAAATTAAGAAAAAACAGGCCTAGCATTACACGGAGGCACTGTTGCCCTGGTCTTGGCTTTAATGCCCCCCCTTTAAAAAAACAGTTTCCCAAAAGTTTCCAATGGAAAGTCTTTTCCTAAATGAAAATGGCCTTGCCCTCTGAAAGATGAAACTCCAGGCCTGCAAAAATATAAATATTCCTTTATTAAATATTCCTTTATTTATCATTTCATTTTTTTAATTTGTGGTTTATCACTTCAAGGTGAGGGCTAAGTTTCACTGATTTGGGCTGTCGCCCCAAATCAACTGTCACCAGGGCACGTTGCCACCTACTCCTAGGACGAGCGACTCAAAAATAAATTGAAATAACAAAATTATATCAATTATTATTTTTTTTCCTCCTTTTTTTCAATGAGATATCGCCTAACATCACAAGGCAGGACGGCTGTCGACCCAAATCAACTGTCACCAGGGGCACGTTGCCACCTACACCTAGGACTCAGAAACAGAGTTACCCCCCTTCACAAGTAGGTAAGGATGTAGGCATGGCTGTTAGAGCAGAGTGCACTACCTTCCTGAAACTGTTCATCATGGAGAAATCCGAACATGAGCCCAGTTTCTAGCGACGCTCAAACTCTTCAGAGAATCACACAGAATATGGATTAATGTTTTATCTCATAGTTTTATTTCAAGTATGGTGTAAAAACAAGTGTCAAAACTTACGCTGAGAAGAGCGGGGGTGATGGCACACCAGTTGAGAGGCCACCAGAAAAAGGTCGGGAAATCCACGTAGGAATCGCCGACCATCGTGCGGATGTCGTTGATGAAACGCTTGACGCCGTAGAACCAGCTGATGGCTACACACTCGCAGAGTCCGTAGATGAGCAGTGAGAAACTCGCACCGTAGCTGTCCATAAGCTCCACCCAGTAGGGGCCAGCCTGCGGAGGGTCAAACAGAGGTCAGGGTTTAAAGGCACTGGACACGTTTGGTAATTGTCAAAGACCAGTGTTCTCACTTGGTGTATCCCAACATATGCATAAAATAACAAGCCTGTGAAAATTTGGGCTCAATTGGTCATCGAGGTTGCAAGAAAATGATGAAAGAAAAAACACCCTTGTTGTACAAATTTGTGTGCTTGCAGATAGGAATAAAAACTTCTTGCAAGAAGTTTTTATTATTTTAGTGAGAAATTACCTCTTTCTCAAAAACTACGTTACTTTAGAGGGAGTCCTGCAATGTTTTATACTATCAACAGCTCTCCGTTGCTTGTTACCAAGTAAGTTTTTATGCTAATATTTCTTTTGAGTCATTAGCAAACGTGTACGATACCTTTAATAATAGTGTTTACATTTATAATGCGCCATGTCTGTCAGAAACGACACTCCTGGCGCTGAAATATCAAAACTCGGTGAAGATTGTTAGGAATGTTTTTTCAAAAATCCTTTTGGTTTTGTTTAATCCCTTTTTTCCATCATTGATGTCTACACTTTCATAATTGTTATTCAGGATGGTAAATTTTGATCAATAAAGATGACAAAACCTGTGTTTTGTGATAAGGTTTTACGTGGTTTGGTATGACCGATTCCGTGCGGAAGAAAAGGCCGATCTTTACACCTCTGACATCGCTCTTCCAGGAACCCACTATTATGTTCAGCGCTCGAACTTCAACGCACCTTCCAAACATGAAGTTTGAATGCAGAGTTGCAGACAGCAACGTGTGTTCGAGGTTAACAAATCAGGCCCCTTGAACAAGACGGCACACGTTACCATGAAAGTTGCTTACCCTTGTTATACACGTGAAGCCAAGCAGGTAGCCCATTAAGCAAGCAGCCAACATGAGGTACGTCTTCTTTTTTCGTAATTTTGGGAATTCATCGACGATGGCCGTCACAACCGTCTCCATAATGGTGAACTAGAAATGAGAACAAAGAAATTATGCACAGTGCTACTGAAATTATTATTAATATTATTTTTATTATTTATTCGACCTCAACAATACAAGAACAAAAAATACAATGTATAATTGGCTTACGGTAACACCATGTGTATATCTACTTTGCTGTGTAGATTTTTGTTCTTTGAGAACTTGTCTTGCTATTTATTCTACTGCCGCGGAGTAGATTTCTGAATTCAGGAGACTATTCTACTGCCGCAGAGTAGATTTACGGAATTCGGGAGACTACCAAGTTCTGAAAAGAACTGTCCTGCTTCTTAACTACTACCTTGGCAGAAGGTAGGAAATCGGTCGGGACTTCTACTTTCGCTTAGTGGATCGGGGGACTTCTTGTTATTAACTTCACTGCCGCGGAGTGAGTTCTTAATTGGTCTCAACGTTTCAACTAGCTCGCTCTATAGTCATCGTCAGGAGAGTGACAACACAAGGCAAATCAAAGAACTAAAAAACTAAACAGAAACAACAAAGCAAAAAAACAAAGGCCCAGCCCTAAAACATACAGAACAGCAATGTACACAAATGATGATGACATGACGGCAACTAGAGGGAACAATACAAAATGAGTGTATGCAGGGAGCATGCAAGTACGAGAAGTTAATCTGGGGAAGGAAATGATTTTGTAGCCTTCAAAGCAAGTAACTATACACTGCACTGAAATCTCTCCTAAAAGTTTTAAGATTAAAAATCTGTCTCTGACAGACAGACGAGCTTATTTGTCAAAATGTTGAGTCGTCTCCTCATGTCATCATTGCTTTTATTGATACTGATATTGCAGTATATGTGTGATTGCCCTATAACTGTTATCATTGTGCCGCGCACAACTCTCAGCCTATGATAGGTCTTTATTGACCTCAGTGAGGGCGCTCTTTTAGTTTGTGATGTCATATGCAAGAGGTCCATAAGCCTGTGAAATGACTGATAAATATAAATATATAAATATTGCACAATTTTTATAATTTTGAAACTGTCTGTCTTTGGTGCCAGGTGAGTTTTGGATCTTGACTCCTTAGAGCAAAATTCAAAGTCAATTCTGATAAGATTTTAGGAAAAATCTGTTTAAGTTTTTACAAGTAAGGAAATTGGCTTACCTGACTGTCAAGACCGAGGGTGAGCAGCATGACGAAGAAGAGGATGGCCCAGAGTGGGGAGACAGGCAGACGTGCCACGGCCTCAGGGTAGGCGATGAATGCAAGACCAAACCCTGAGAGAGAGAGGAAAGGTTCAGAGAGACATTGAGGTTAGGCTTTGAAGCACTTTTTCTCACATTAGCAAGATGTTATAGTGCCGCTAGAGTTTCAGACGAGTCACATATGTTGGAGTCTTTTACTAAGTGGCGTGTCGTGGCCGAGCGGTAAAGTGTATCGGACTCAAGTTCTGGTTGCCGAGTCATCAGGGTGTGGGTTCCAATCCCGGTCATGACACTTGTGTCCTTGAGCAAGACACTTAACTATAATTGCTTCTCATCACCCAGGGGTAAATAAGTATCTGTTAGGGCAGAGATGGTTCTTGTGATTGATTTAGCTTTAGTGCACTACATTACTTGGCAGCACAGGCTGTATACTCCCCAGGGAGCTGAGATGGTTTAAGGAATGAAATATGGCCCAGTGCCCAGGGGTAATAATGTTTGAAGCGCATTGATCATTCTTTGAAATAGTGCTATATAAGAGTCAATAATATTATTATTATTATTATTATTTGAAAAAGAGTGTCATGGAAGCAGTCCGCAGCAATGGCCATTTTTTTCTGACGTGAGTGTGGGGACAATTTGTCACTGACACCACAAACTGACACACACTGACGTACTTGTAAAAACTAGCAATCAAAGAAAAATCCTCTAAAGTTGAACGCTATTTAAAACACCACTATCCATCAAAATTTCGGAGTGTTTTCAACTGTTTTCTTTTAGTGGACACTTGATGCTTTGAACTTGATAAATATGCTGTTTTTTTTAATGTTTTGCGTCCTAAATTAATACGCAATAAAGTAAAAAAATAAATTGTGTTAGTTAAAAAAAAAAAACCAAAAAGGAAAACAGACAATTTCCTTTTGCAGGAAGTGACATATTCCAACGCTTACGAAATTACAAGTGTGTTACTTCGTTAAAACGGAGGTCAGCGCGCACATGCAACACACTGCTTAGTGGACTTAATATTTTAAACCAAAAAGTTTATTCCCAAATACAATATCCATATAAAAAATAAAAAACAAAAAAGTTGACCGGCCGACCCTACCTTTTGAGGACCCACTATGGACAAACAAACACTTATTTGTTTTACCTTAGGTTGAAAAGCAAACTTAAGCCACTTACAGTCCCAACTCCTTCTACATATTCATCCAGTAGCCAAAGTGAAATATTCAGAAGGACTGGGGCCAGTAGGCCCAAACAACAATTGCTTGTCACAGGGTCAGGCATTCCAATCTTAATCTAAGTCCAAACAATTTGGTGTGGAGTGACATGGGAGAAAAGGATATGGGAGGAATTTGCCAGACGCTAGCAAAACATATTTTTTGTACCAAAGAGTTTATATTCCCAAATACAATATCCATATTTTAAAAAAGAAAATTGACCGACCGATCCTACCTTATTAAGGACCCTCTATGGGCAAACAAACAACTTTTGTTTTGGCCCAAGTGGGAATGGTGGCGAATTGTCTATCGAAAGCAGTGAGGCAATAATACTTTAAAATAAACGATAATGAAACTGAACTGCAACAAAGACAATTTACAACTTTCAAAGATGACCTTGGACTGACCTTCATCGACGACCTCCCCAACTTCTCGTCCCAGCTCATTGGCCATGAACCCCATGATGGAGAAGATGACAAAGCCGGCAAAAATACTGGTGCAACAGTTCAGTGTGGCAACCAGGACAGCATCACTGATGGAAAAGAAAACAAAAATACATGACAAATTATTGCAATTTATTAGAACTATTTATATTTTTTTAAATGAAAAATCGCCCAACACTAGGCCAAAGGACCACTCAAGTCAAAGGCTACTAGGAATATATCCAGGCAATTTAAAGAGAGAGAGAAAAGGTATCTGTTCACATTCCTCTCAAACTGGGATTGATTGCAAGATGGTGGAAAACAAGATACAGGTACGGAGTTCCAAAGTGCAGCAGTACGGGGCTGGAAGCTGGAAAAATATCTCAGAAAAAAATCTAATGAAGACTATATTTTTCTATGAAATCAAATCTTCTTTTTAAATTATATTTATACAAAATTCTTGAAAATAAAAATACCCTAGCAAGATGTTATACATAAATGTTCAATGTTTGTATAGTACAAATAATTTGTTCAAATTAACATTGAAACAAACTAAAACTTGGGACGAGGATGCTTATTGTTAGAAACCCCAATTGCCAATCATGCCCGAATGTGTCCGTCTATCACATAGGTCTAATGACAACATTTATTACAAGTCTTATTCTCGGGTTTTCTTTGATATTTTGTTGAATTGATTTTACTTTCATATTGTTAATCACTTAGTATTACATTTCTAACATCATATATCATTTTCATATCCATAAACTACGTTAAACTAAAATACCTGACCAAACAAAATCCAGCCCACGTAAAAATCTCTGTATAGTTGGGACCACAACGGTTCCGGAAGTTCAAATATGCGCGAGACTTGCATAGTCTATTGCAGACAAGGAGAGGGTTCAGGTTTACAATATACTTACAAGTAACAGTTGTTATGAAATTTGTTGTAAGAGGACAGCGTGATGAGACCGCCCCAGGCTGCGCTCAGTGAGTAGAAGATCTGTACCGCTGCATCCAGCCACACCTACAACAACAACAACAACAACAACAACAACAACATAGTCAACAACCTCCAAAATGTTTTCAATCTTGTTTTTAATTGTTTACATTTTTTTTTTTATGTCCACGAAACTCTGAATACAAAATAAAAGTAAATAAAAAAAATGTGAACATAACAATTAACAATCTCGGAGAAATTGTAAATCCCCTTTTTGAAAATTATAGTGTGAATTTACATTCCTAAAAATCTCTGAATTATCAGATGGCAGGTAGATGGCAACGCGTCGCCAAGGAGTGTACAAGCTCAATTGTTGTTTACTAAATTCAGACCTGATACTTGGGGGCCCAATTTCATAGAGCTGGTTATAAGCACAAAAAGTAGCTTGGAGCACAACAAACTTAATGCTTAACAGAATAAGGTTACCAGCTAAGCTACCATGTCACATGTTTAATTTGTGACTGGTATCCTGCTAATTTCTGCTAAGCCGGAAATTGTTAAGCAATATTTTAAGCTTAAGCAGCTCTATGAAAGTGGGCCCTGGTTGTACAGCAGTTTAAGGTTGAATGGCTTCTGACTGGCACCCTGAACAAAGATATCAACAAAATAGGGAGACCGCCCACATTAGGGCTAGATAGCTCAGTTGGTAGAGCACCGTCACTATAACCCAAAGGTGGCATGGTTCGAAACCTATTCTAGTCAATTTTCCTTTGTTTACCCCCAAAAAATAAAACTGTAGAGAGTTGACATTTTGGGTGGAAGCTTATGCCACACAACAAAAAGCGATTAGCAAAATGTCTATGCTCACAGTAGTTCCATGAAAACGACCCCTTGATGAAATATAGTTACCTGTGGATTAGCGAGGGTCTCCCATCTCGGCGTGATGAAGAAGTAGACGCCTTTTTCATAACCCGGCAGGGTGACTCCTCGGATCAGCAAGATAACCAAGACAAGGTACG
Source organism: Plazaster borealis (assembly GCA_021014325.1). NCBI lineage: Eukaryota > Metazoa > Echinodermata > Asteroidea > Forcipulatida > Labidiasteridae > Plazaster > Plazaster borealis. The sequence goes on along the minus strand of CM037456.1, from coordinate 3,742,842 downwards.
GGAATGTGGCTGTGAAGTACACCACCTGGTCAGAAGAAAGCAGGCAAGATAGACTTTTACAAAGAAAACAGCTCCGGGAAGAACCAAGTTCCAGATGTCTGAATTAGTTTTTTTAACTTTTAATAAAAAGATTAAATGGTTTTTAAGGCATTGCATGGTGAGGTATCAATGTATATTCGGTTTGCGGTAACACCATTTGTTTATCTACTTTGCTGGTGTGTAGATTTTGTTCTTTGAGAACTTGTCTTGCTATTTATTCTACTGCCGCGGAGTAGATTTCTGAATTTGGGAGACTGCTAAAGTTCTGAAAAGAACTGTCCTGCTTATTAACTACTACCTGGGCGGCTGCGGAAGGTAGGATATCGGCCGGGACTACTACTTTCGCTTAGTGGATCAAGGGGACTTCTCGTTATTAACTTCACTGCCGCGGAGTGAGTTCTTAATTGGTCTCAACGTTTCGACTAGCTTGCTCTAGTCATCGTCAAGAGACTGAAGAGAGTGAGACATGTTAGTGACTTTATTTATAGGGGTTCAAAGGTTTCAGTGTAGAGTCAGTCACTGCTCTGATTGGTTCTTCTGAAGATCATCACAAATTTTGAAGAAAAAACCCCCAACAATAACAACAAAAACAGAAGCTAGACAGAAAGTCACTGTAAGTTGTCTTAATACATGGTGCATAACTAGTCAAAATTAAATATTTATGAAGTTATTTCATCACATTGACAAAATGTTGTTGTTGTTGGGTTTTTTTTTTAATTGATAAGATTGTCACAAAATTGAAATTAAGTCTTTAAAAGCCAGAAAGAAATTCACTGAAACTTTTCTTCCCACCTGGGGCATGATTGTTCCCTTACAACAACACAAAACAGGCCTCCACTCCAAACCACTTTTGCAGAGTCCAGCTTTTGCCTGTGGCATTTCGACAGCAAGTGAAAATGTTTGTCAACAAGTGATGTCATAGCAATGGAAGTCCTCCATAATGTCACATAACCTGCACTCCAGACCATACATTACCTTTCCAGATGACTTGACTCCCTTAAAGAGGCACAAGAAGATGATTATCCAGGCTAGGAGTAAACATAATGCTAGCTGCCAATGAATGCCGCCTGGCTCCCCGATAGAGTCCGCTTCTTGTAAGACTTGAAACCTGTCGAATAAAAAACCATCAATTTATCAAATTACGTATAGCGTATAAGTTAAAATACGTATTGCGTATAAGTTAAATCTTCTCACTTTTAAAGTTCTTCATGGCCTATCTCCTGACTATATATCTGAACTCCTCCATAAATATATTCCTGTTCATCCTCTTCGTTCTGCTGGCCAATCCCTACTGACGCAAACTACTTTTTCCACTAAATTCTATGGTCAAAGAGCCTTCAACTTCATTGCACCTTCGTTATGGAACGACTTACCTCTTCAAATTCGCCAAGCCGACTCTCTTCAGATAATCAAGGGACTTTTAAAGACTCATTTGTTTGAATCTATATTTTTGTAACATATTGCTTTATATATTTCATTTCATTGTTTTATGTTGTGCATAGAGGCTCCTGCATTACGCGCTACATAAATGTCTCGTATTATTATTATTATTATCAAATCGTAATTACCTCCAAAAAAAAAATGAGTTAGCAAACATTTTGTCACTGTTTTCACTAAGAGTCACATTTATCTTATTGATTAATACAGGAGGGGGCCTATATCGCAATAAATGCATTTTGCATTTCACGAAGAGCCACAAGCGCCAATAGATGCATGTAATACATTGCAACAGAAGAGCAAAAATGTGAATTAATAAGGAAAACAAGACCTTGACTTTTACTCGTTTTAAAATGTATGAGTGCAGACCCGACTGTGCCATCACAGATCATCATTATTAGTGGATGTTTGAGTTTTGTACATTGTCAAACATTTTTTTTTAAAATTCTGTCTCATAAACAATTGCTGTTAACCCAACTGTTTCAACTGAGCATAGTGCACTTCTTTGCTTGGCATCTGAATTACTTTGTCCATTTCTGTCCAAATGTATTAAAACCATAATTATAATAAATTCCCAGAAAATACACTTCTGGCAATGAAACAATCTACCATGCACTTGTTTTCTATTACCCTTGGGCCTACACCTAGACTCACATGAATTATGATGACTTTTGTAGCAATAATATTTACTAATTTACTAATTAGGCCTATAATTCACTGATTGGTGATCACTAAGAGGTGAACTCAAGACTGTGTTTGGATATGGTTTGAATCAGTATTTACTGTTTGTATGGCCATCACTCCAGCGCTAGCTGCATGCACATAAGTTTATCACCCCTACTTTCACTAGTAAGTAGCTGCATATATAATGAGCGTTACAAACACCGCGCACCAGCATCCGTTATACACTCGCTCGGTGTGCTGCTGCGCTCTGTGCTTAGAACTAGCTGCAATAGCTTTTCAAATACCGTACACCCTCTGCTATTTTTAGACTCAGCTGGCTGACGCAAAGCTTCATCCATGCACCCTTCGGCATTGCAAGAGCAGGGCAGGCCAGGTGTTCAGGGGTTCAAAGGTGCCTTTTCGTGGCACGAATTGGTCGTTTGCTCGTTTGACGAGCGTGCCCCTTTAAGTTTTTGTGCACAAAGTAGGATTTTTTTGTGCACGTTGTAATGGGACCCAGCTTTCCAACACTATTTGTCAATGTCTGAGTTCACTCACCCAGAAATCACTACAGTATATAAAAAAAAGGGGTTGTTAAAGGTAGTTCCAAAAAAAAATCAGCGGAATTGATCCACACATTTTGTAGTTGTAGTATGAAGCTGGTCCTTCGGCCTGCTCCCCGTGGCTGCTCTGAGAACCCAAAACTGATTTTAACAAAATCTATAAAACAATTACTTACTTCCAGTATTCTTCTGACGCTGTTCTTCTCATTTGATGGAATGGATCCTTGTAAAGTGTCAGATTGTAGCCTCCATAATTACCGGTGATATTATAAAGATCAAGATCCGCCATCGATAAACTTGATAATTTAACACATCTGAATTTTTAAAAAGCACAGACAGAAGAAAAAAATAACCATGACGTCCTGAAAGTTAAATGGATTTAATTTAAGATCATTTGTGTCTGAGAGAGGCAGGTTGGCGTACACTCTTAAAAGGGTCTGTACACGTTTGGTAATGACTCATAAAGTTATTGGCAATAAAAGCTTACTTGGTAAGAAGTACAGCAGCTTCTGATAGTATAAAGCATTTTGAGAAACATTTCATTTTGAAGTAATGTGGTTATGGAAAAAAATATCAGTTTTTATCCAAACAAAAGTTGAATCTGAGAAGGGCCACTGACAGTAACGTTTCTCAGATTGTGTATTCCAATTGCAGATTATTCTTCCTGAGTGGACATAACCGCTTCGGCAATATCTAAAAAACGCTACCAAATGAATTTTTTACAGTTTATTTTTATGGTATATATCTACAACTATATAGGATTGCAAACAGTGGGTTCCAATTACCAAACGAATACAATTCCTTTAAAGAGCGCGGTCAGTGACATTTCTATAAAAGTTTGATTTAACAATATGAAAAAGTGAAATTAACATTGTCAAAGTTAAATCTAACATACTATAATACTTTGATCTTGTTTTTGTGTTTCTAACTTCTTGTGGTCAGACCAGCCCCCTCCCTCCACCCCGGCCCCTCTGTCTCCCTATTCATTGTTTACCCCTTGCCTTGTCTGTTTGCTCTCTGCCTCTATTCATGTATTTCCACTTGACTGCTTTTGTTACACTTATATACCTGTTCATGTGTGTTGTCTTGTCATTTAGCCTTCGAGAAAGACTCTGCTAGGGTCGAAACGTCTGGCCATTAACTATTTTTTGCATACTATAATGTTGTACCTCCATTTTATTCAGATGAATTTAACTTTACAAATAAATGTCACTCACCACACTCTTAAAAATGTTGAATTTAACAATTAGTTTTGTAGAGTGTAGTGGTGTCTTTCCTTGCCTTCCACCTCTGGGACCACGGTTCGAATCCCACCGGAGGCACTATGTGGATTGGGTTTTCAATCCCTACCTGATTGCATGAGTTTTCCCTGGAATAATTTTCTGGTTTTTTTTATTAATTTTGTTATATATGGAATTTGAGGCATTGCATGGTGAGGTTTAATGTATATTCAGTTTGCCGTAATAATATGTGTATATACTTTGTTGTGTAAGATTTGATCTGAAAGAAGAACTCATAGTACAAATCTACACAGCAAGGTAGATATCTACACATGGTGTTACCGCAAAATGAATTTGTACAACAATTTTTATTAAGTTCTCTTTTCTGAGAGTCCTTGGCTTCACAACCAGAATTTAAAAATGAATGAATGTACCAGAATAAAATAACATTCAAATCAAACAACTTGCAAATGGCTTCATTGTACACAAGCAAAAATACCCTGCTAACCTGTGAAATACACTTGAAATAAGTGCGGAATTCCTTGCATCTGTAAGCGCCAGTTCTTTGCTTATGGTAAGCAGAGCCATGAAATTGGGCCCTGATACACTGGAGTACACTTGTTTCATTTCATTGCATTTCATTTCATTGATTCTGGTTGTGAAGCCAAAGACTCTCAGAAAAGCGAACTTAATCACTGTACTAGCCAAGAACCCCACGGAGAGATGACAAGAAAGGAAGTTTCAGTTTTAGATGTGGGAGGAAAAACCCAAGATAATTATTCCACGGGAAAAACCCACAAATCAAGTAGGGACTGAAAACCCAACCCAGGTAGTGCCCTCGGCGTGATTCGAACCGGGGTCCTAGAGGTGGAAGGCGAGGAAAGATACCACTATACGCCAACCTTATTTTAGGACAGCGCACTTAAACACTCAACTCTAAAGTCTGGCCTCCCGCCCTAACCTGTCACGCCCAACTCTCTCACTGTCCACCTCATCACAAAACAGTTATCTTACGTGTTATTAAATGTTATGATTCCCTCCGATTTCAGACAGTCTTGGACGAGGTTAGCACAGAAGGGCGTGTTCCACGGTTGACCACACCCGACCCACGGTAGCACCGATGTGAACGAGGCAAACATGTAGTATAGTGTGTACATGATAATCACGTTGTAGTAGATACCCACGTAGGCCGAGACGACCAACATTCCATAACCCACGCCTGGAATAATTCAAAAGGACAAAACATCAGGAGGGCGTGTCACCTTTCACAAAACATCACCATGCCCTACCAAGGGCGGTTGTTGATGTTAAGTAGGAAAACATGTATACAGCAGTGTAAACATGATGATCCCTCTGTAGTAGATAACCACATAGGCAGATCATCATTCAATAATCTACCCCTGAAAGTAGTTTTAACAGAAAAACATCAAGAGGGCGTGTCACCTTTTCACCAAACTTCGCCACGCCCAAACCAGAGTAGTTGTGTGGTTGTTGATGTTAAAGAAAGAAGAAAAAAAAGCAGTGTGTACAATACATACAAAAAATACCCGCATAATGGTGATTACTTGCAGTAAATAAAATAGGCATAGATAATACTGTTAATCCCATTGATCCCCTTAAAGGCACTGGACACTATTGGTAATTAAATAAATAGCATAAAAAAAACTAACTTACTTGGTAACAGATGGATTGTGTTGTGTTAAAAAAACATTGTAGGAAACGACTCTCTGAGTGAACGTTTTTTTTGAAAAAAAAAAAATATTTCATTTCATTTCGAGACCCTCGCGCGTGTCTCTCAAAAAAATCTGACAACACACAACACAACTTCGTGTGACAAGGGTGTTTTTTCTTCCATTATTATCTCGCAACTTCGATGACCAATTGAGTTCAAATTTTCACAGGTTACATATGTTGAGATACACCAAGTGAGAAGACTGGTTTTTGACAATTACCAAAGGTGTCGAGTGTCTTTAACCCACCCCTGGGGGGGGGGGGGAAACAAGATTTGTTGGGGGGTAGGGCTTGTGCCTCTCCCTTGCGAAACAGGCAAAATGTTCTCGTAATATTGGTTTTTTTCACTGTTACACTGATGTTTGTTAGGCACTGTGTTCTCAGTACTTTCCCGATTCCTGCGAAGAAAAGAAATCCACAGGCACATAACTCAGGTGAGATTTGAACCCACGACCTTCTCATGTCCATCAGACCAAACATCATATTTCCCTTCCACGGCCTTGCCCTTTCCCAACTTCTCAATTGAACAGTTTTGTTTCCATGAAATTTCTGCTTATTTTGTTAATATTCCTGTTGAACAAAATTTATAAAATAATGCTAATGTGTATGTAGGTCCCTGCATACATGATGAAGACACCCAAAACTGAAACAACCAAATAGAAACAAGTGGCATTCACAATTCCATAATCTATTAAAGGGAGGGTTTACGTTTGGTTATCACTCTTAAAATTAATGGCAATAAAAACCTACTTGGGTAGAAAATACAGCAGCTTTCAATAGTAATAATAGTAATAATAATAATAAGACTTGTAATGCGCACATATCCAACCTGCTGGGTGTTTAAGGCGCAGAAAAAAAGTAAAAACCATTTTGAGAATCATTTCACTTCGAAGTAATGTGGTTATGGAAAGAGATATAAGTTTTTATCCCCCAAAATAGGAATCTGAGAAACAAGAAGAGTTTTCTGTGCTTAGCAAATTTTTGTGCTTACATGCTTTATGAAATTGGCCCAATTGACCGCTTGCACGACGCGCAGCTCACTTAACATGCGCCTATCCTTTCCACCTATTTTGGGTGTCAAAATGTACATGGAGGAATTGACTCTGAACTCTTTCAGTGACTAGCCAGCGGGACCAGTGAGCTTGTTGTTTCACTGGTCTGCCAGTGTTTTCACTAGTCCATATTTCGTATTAAGTAGAGATGCTTTAAATTCAAAACTGAACTCGCCAGCCCAGACCCCCTTTGGTCTGTATACATTTGGTAATGAATCTGAAAATTAATGGCAATAAAAAACTTACTTGGTAAAAAGCACAGCAGCTTTGAATAGTATAAAGCATTTTGAGAAACTTTTCACTTCAAAGTACTGCCATTATAGAAAAAGATATCACTTTTTATCCCCCAAAATTTGAATCTGAGAGTATTCCAATTGCAGATTATTCTTCCTGCGTGGACATAACCACTCCGGATTTTCAGCAATATCTCAAAAACGCTACCACCGTTTGAAATGAAATTTTCACTGGTTAGTTTTATCGTTTATATCTACAACTATATAGGATTGAAACAAACAGTGGGTTCCAATTACCAAACGTATACAATCCCTCTTAGAGAAGTTTGACTGGTCCTCTGTTGTTTGACTAGCATTTGGCCAGCGAACCCTCTGGGAGAATGCTGTGGTGATCAAATTTTCAAATTTGTCCAATGTTTACTGAGCCCTGTGTGTAATTGCACAACATTATTTATCTTTCTTAAAATAAAAAATTCAGCCAACCCCTGGGAGACCCTGACATTGTGCCATGGTCAATCATATCAAGGTCTTCATAAATGTTAATGAATTCAAAAATATGAGGTTACCAAAGACAACAAGAACTTGCACAAACAAGAACGCAGAAATCTTTTCTCTAACTTTGAAAGCTAACTCAAACAAAGTCTCCACCACTATTGGAACAGCGGCGCGCGGTAATAAAGTTAACTTTTTAAAAGTGGATTTTTACACTTCAAGACAAAAAATAAATATTGACTGTTTTTCTTCTTTGCATTTTTTTTTTTTTATCAACTCGAAGGGTCAATTCAAAGGAATATAAAAGTTGGGTCACACCTGTGGTTTTTCTTCTTGCTGTCAATATTGACTGAGGGGCAATAAAAGCTGCCCAGGCCCCAGGGTTTATGAGATTCATTTTAGTAACTTGATATTCAGAACTTGGGTTTTGAGGCATTGAGGTATTTCAACAGCAGTGCTGTAATTGAAAGAAAGGCAGCTTGGTTGGGCCAAGTGGTTCGTCAAGGCGGCTTGGCGGCAGCCGTTGCGGATGGGATGACAGAGGGATCAGGCGCGGATCCAGGGGGGGCGTGGGGGGCGCACACCCCCCCTTTTTCATATAAAAAAAAAAAAAAAAGAGGGAGAGAGAGAGAAGGGGAGGGAGAAATGGGGCAACAAACTTCATTTATCATTTTGCTGCTTGGTATATTTTCACGCCCCCCCGTTTGGGAAATCCTGGATCCGCCCCTGGGGATGCCATCAGGTTGTGATACCACCGAACTCAAAGCAGCAGCACTGGAAAAGACGGGCTGTGGTGGGAGCGGTACCAGCGATTCCAGCGGGGTACAATTTGAGGAGGAGACCTCGGGCAAATGCCTACAGTATGTCTACTAGATAGAGAGAGAGGCATTGACGATGACTAGAGCAGGCTATAGTCGAAACGTTGAGACCAATTAAGAACTCACTCCGTGGCAGTGAAATTAATAACGAGAAGTCCCCTCGATCCACTAAAGCGAAAGTAGTAGTCACAGCCGATTTCCCACCTTCCGCCCACGAATTAGTTAATAAGTAGAACAGTTCTTTTTCAGAACTAAGTAGTCTCCCGAGTTTCGAAATCTACTCCGCGGCAGTAGAATAAATAGTAAGACAAGTTCTCAAAGAACAAAATCTACACAGCAAAGTAGATATACACATGGTGTTACCGCAAACTGAATATACAGTATAACATACACTACCATTCAAGAGATTTACATATTACAAAAACGAAACCACAACTTTTGTTAAGGAATTTTTTTAGATGGACGGATGAAAGTTCTTGCTGCTTTGAGATAAAGAAATATTATTGGGCTTTTTAAAGGCAGGGTATAGTTTTGGTAATTGTCAAAGACTAGTATCCTCTCTTGGTGTAACCCAACATATGCATTTAAAATAACAAACCTGTGAAAATTTGGGCTTAATTGGTCATCGAAATTCCAAGAAAATAATAAAAGAAAAAAACCCACCCTTGTTGCATAGAATTGTTTGCTTTCAGATGCCTGAGAAAGGCTTCATGCCTGAAGCCTTTCTCAGATTCAAATTTCTGGCTGAAAAATTACCTCTTTCTCGAAAACTACTTCAATGTTTTATAAAATCAACAGCTCTGTAGTGCTCTTTAAAAGTAAGTTTATATGGTCTTTAATTTTTGGAGTAATTACCAAAGGCACACCCTCCATTAAAATAGTTTTGAGGTACCTCGTAGAAAACAGGTTGATCATTATTATTATTATTTTTTCTATTCAGGTCTGATGCTTTGTTTTTGAAAGGGCAGGGGCATCAAGGCGTTTTCTCCTTTGGTAAAGGGCACCTCTATGAGGAAATTGTATATTTCTAGTGGAACATTTTATTAAGAGGTACCAAGGCAATGACCAGGGGCAACGGAGGCAATTGTCACCATTGCCTCCCTGACGTACCAGGCATGTTTATTTAGTTTCATATATTCCCTCCTTATTCTTATTTAAATCATATTTAAAATGTTAAGTTTGGGGTCGAACAAAGAAAAATTTACTAGAGCTCCGGTTTAACGTGCCAGCGCTCTACCAACTGAGCTGTCTAGCCCTATGTTGGCGGTCTCCCTATTTTGTCAATATCTTTGTTCGGGGGTGCCAGTCAGAAGCCATACAACCATTAACTGCCGTGTAGCCAGGGATCACACCCAAGTTTATAATACAATCTGGGAAGCAGCAGCCAGGGGATCACCTTAAGGGGATGCGACTTTTTTTATTGCAAATTTCAAGTTATAAGCTACAAGGAAAACTGACTGGGTAATTTTATTTTTTTAATAATTTGGCCAAATTTACCCAGTCAGTTTCCTTTATGGTTTTATAACTTGATATTTAAAATATTTAGACATGTGCAATGTGACCTAATGAACCTTTCTAAGATCCTTGATTAAATTAACATGAGAAAGAAAATTTAAGAACGAATCACTTACAAATCATGTGTGTCCATTTACTATTTGTCTAGACTCACTCAACAAACATTTTTTTTAAGATGGCAGTTCATATTTCAGTGCTTTCACTTCACACACTGGTCAAAACTTTCCATCACGCATCAAACTAATGCAATTCCTTCCTCTGGTGAGAAAGCATGTCAATGATTAAGTTCTTCTATCTCAAATTACACAAGAACCAAGAGTCTCCTTCCGTTTGATCGAAACTAAAACAACTCACAAAGCCCGATTTGATGAAAACCATTTCACGGTAATTCAATCACTTTTTATTTCGAATTTTCACACAGCCATTCAATTCATTTGAAAACACTTCCTGTATAGTTTTGGATTCTTTTGAACAAAACGAACAGATTCAACACGTGTTCTACTGAGTAATTGATAGGCGATAGCGAAAGCTTGTTTATGAATTAACTACAAACAATGTTGCCAAGGGTTATTTCCATGGTAGACATTACTAATTATACAGCAGGTATATTTATATACTACCAGTGATTGTTTTGGGTGGAATGTGATAGGTGTTAAATGCTGGTACATGTAGATGGTAATGACTGGCTGGTAATGGAATCCCACTGTGGCATGTGTTTCCATTAGGCCTTTTCTATTGTGCTTCTTAATAATGCTCTGCCATTCAGCTTGCAATTTCTGAGATAAGATTTTATCTACAAGAAATTTTGCAGACTGGTTTGCAGGAAGTACAGACTACAGTTCCACAAATGGTCCCAGTTTCATTTCAAGGTTTTTGTCAACTATTGCTGATTTATAGACCAAATTATCAATGCATATGAATTTGTCATGTAAACTTTTGGTTCACTCCCTTCGTGCCCGCGCGCCGCCTTCCGTACTGTGTACAAATTCTCTTAAAAAATGTTCTCCTAGCGTAAACATACAATGGCAACTCCCGAACCGTTTATTGGAAAAACTAGTTCAAAATGGAATGTTAATCCAGACAATGTACTCTTTCAAGTTGTTCAAATTTAATTTCAATTCAAAGACATTTTGCCACGTCATTTTTGGGGTTTGTATGTCCAGCTTTGGTCACTTTCCTATGGAGAATGTCGTAAAAATACAGAGTTTTGCCGCATGAGGAGTCTTTTCTTCAATATATTTCAGAGACCCGACGGCTGATTGCTTAGTCCAAAACAGTTACTGAAAGTGTAGATCAATACCAATACAGAGTACCGGTAGTAACAAATTTTGGACAAATTTTACCAATGTCATTTTTTAGTTGAAATTCAGACCAATGAAAAGTTATTTTACAGCTTCCAAAAAGCTGTTGCTACAACGTCTGTTTCACAAACTTCCGCGGTGTCAACTCTGAAACTACAACACATTTTTCTAAAATGGTAAATGCATGTACTAATTGGAGGGTGTAACTGGCAAAACTTATATGAACAGAATCAGTAATGTATACCCTTTCTTCTTGTGAAAATTTTGTTCTAAAATAGTCTCACACAGTTTGAAAATAGCAAGTTACATTTTGCTTCACCGTTGAAAATTTTGCACTGGCTGTGTGTACGTTTTTACGTTTTTGTTTGTGGCGATGACACAATGGTATCTACCATGAAACTGTCCAGGCGTGCGCAGACCACACTCGCTGTGCGTGTGTGTGTGTACTGTTTGGTATGAGTAATTTACGTGGGGAAATAAGTTTACATATTTGTACACGACAAATTCATATGAATATACAATGAAAGTCACCTCAGTGGTCACCAGTGAAAGTTTCAATCCATGTTTAGCGAGGTGACAACAGGTGCCCTAAGATCTACCTGTGAATACACTGCCCCACATCCCTCTCACCCCTCCCCCTCCACTGGCCCACCATAATTTTGATTACTAAAATTTCGGAACAAAAATCACTAATATCCACCAATGTGACATACTACTTTTGAAAAAAATGGTATCTCCAAATCACAACAAGTTGTTTCAAGGATAATGTGGCGGGGTCTAAAAAAAATACCATATCGAGGAACAAATGATACATTTGATAAACTTACCTCTGAACATTGGTACGGCTCTCCAACACGAGATAGGTCCCAGACTGCAATACTGACCAAAGCTGACCTCCAGGAAGAACAAGGGTAGACCGGCAAACGCCAACATGATGACGTAAGGGATGAGGAAAGCACCTGGGAAGGAAGAGAAGATTTACATTTTAAAGATTAATTTGGGGTTGACCAAAGAAAACTGACTAGAGAGGGATTTGAACCAAAGACCTCTGGTTTAACGTGCCGGCGCTCTACCAACTGAGCTATCTAGCCCTATGTTGGCAGTCTCCCTATTTTGTCAATATCTTTGTTCGGGGGTGCCAGTCAGAAGCCATCTACAACCGTTAGCTGCCGTGTAGCCAGAGATCACACCCAAGTTTTCGTTACAACCTGGGAAGCGGCAGCCAGGGGATCACCTTAAGGGGATGCGACTTGTTTATTTCAAATATCAAGTTATAAACCACAAAGGAAACTGACTGGGTAAATTTGAAATAATTTGGGGTTGAACAAAGGCAATTGACTAGAGCATTTTAAAGATGCTACATATAACATTCAATAAGTTTAAAATTCTGTTCTTTGTTCTGGTTTGTTCTATCGACCATGTAACCTTTGTTTTATAAAAAAGAGTTACTGTGTACATTCCAGGGCCTTTCTGGCAGGCAAGATACTTCAATGGTCTTACGGGAAAGTTTGTACATTTTGTGTCATAATTTCCACATAATTTGAAAAAGTTATGAAAAATAACAGCTGGAAATGTTTAGGATGTGCCCCCTTTCTTCATACCAAAAGTTCATAAAAATCATACAATGCAATCTTTATAAAATATAAGATTTGATGCGTTCTTCCTTTGGGCTTGTTACAAAATGTGCCTACATACAAATTGTACTTTTTTGTACGGGGATAGTTTGGCTCATACCTGACTTTTTCAGAGCGAAATTTGAAAAATGACTTCATTGGATTTCAACAACTGATGGATGTTTACATTCCAAGGTTGAATTTTCCGTGGGTCAAAGTGTCAAATTCAAGGCCGTTTTGATTACATGTTATCGAAAGTCAGGAATAAACCAAAACATCCCCGTAAAAAATGTACAGACCCATTTTTCTCAGAATGATGTCATCAGATGTTTTGGATGTTGACAAATTTTGCACTGGAAGGGTATCGCATACAATGACAATTTAACACCATTTTAATATGAGGTTAGAGACCCCCCCCAAAAAAATTCCACACTCACATGAGGACTCTAGCTATTGGAAAATGAGTACATCACAAAATTGTTTTGGTCATTTCCCCTCCTCTTAAAAGGTATCGTACACGTTTGGTAATGACTCAAAACAAATATTAGCATAAAAACTTACTTGGTAACAAGCAACGGAGAGCTGTTGATAGTATAAAACATTGTGAGAAACGACTCCCTCTGAAGTAACGTAGTTTTTGAGAAAGAGGTAATTTCTCACTAAAATAATAAAAACTTCTTGCAAGAAGTTTTTATTCCTATCTGAAAGCCCACAAATTTGTACAACAAGGGTGTTTTTTCTTTCATCATTTTCTTGCAACTTCGATGACCAATTGAGCCCAAATTTTCACAGGCTTGTTATTTTATGCATATGTTGGGATACACCAAGTGAGAACACTGGTCTTTGACAATTACCAAGCGTGTTCAGTGCCTTTAATGGTAAATGGATCCAAGGTTTCTCGAGGACTGCAAATTTAGCGTCTTCTGATGAGAGGAAGCTCCGTGACTGTTGATTGAGTGGGCAGGAAGATGGCAATGAGATTGAGATGTTCAAAGTCAGAGAATGAGTAACAGAAGACAAAAATAACCAAGAAAGATTATTATCTCACAACTAGTTTAGCTGCTGCAGTATCTTATTCAACCACTCAACTGTGTTTGACGTACATGCGTCTGTCCTTGAGCTGTCAAAGTCAAAGTCTCAGATAAAGTATTTAACGTTCACTATCAAAGCAAAAAGGTCTTCACCCACTTGCATAAAAAATGTCATATCTGCAGAATTTGCCTTTCAGATTAGAGCACAAAGGTCTCCATCCACTTGCATCAAATGTCATCTATATGTAGAATTTGCCTTTCAAATTAGAGCAAAAAGGTCTTTACCACTTGTACCAAATTAAATGTCATATATATGCAGAATTTGCCTTTCAAATTAGAGCAAAAAGGTCTTCACCCACTTGCAACAAATGTCATATCTGCAGAATTTGCCTTTCAAATTAGAGCAAAAAGGTCTTCACCCACTTGCAACAAATGTCATATATATGTAGAATTTGCCTTTCAGATTAGAGCAAAAAGGTCTTCACCAACTTGCAACAAATGTCATATATATGTAGAATTTGCCTTTCAGATTAGAGCAAAAAGGTCTTCATCCACTTGCAACAAATGTCATATCGCAGAATTTGCCTTTTAAAATAAAGCAAAAAGGTCTTTACCACTTGTACCAAATTAAATGTCATTCATATGCAGAATTTGCCTTTTAAATTAGAGCAAAAAGGTCTTTTCATCTTAACCGTCTTTTTCGTCTTTACCACTTGCACCAAATTAAATGTCATATGTACGCAGAATTTGCCTTTTAAACTAAAGCAAAAAGGTCTTTACCACTTGTACCAAATTAAATGTCATTCATATGCAGAATTTGCCTTTTAAATTAGAGCAAAAAGGTCTTTTCATCTTTACCGTCTTTTTCGTCTTTACCACTTGCACCAAATTAAATGTCATATGTACGCAGAATTTGCCTTTTAAACTAAAGCAAAAAGGTCTTTACCACTTGTACCAAATTAAATGTCATATATCGTCACCGTTTTCACGAAGAGCCACACATGTCCAAACGTTTGATTGAGATTTACATTTGACACTGTGCTTGGCTTAAAACTGCAATATCTGCAATACTAAAGCCACGGTTTGCATTCAAAGACCTCTTATACGATTCTGTATAAGTTGAACATCCCTATTGACTTATTAATTTCGTTAAATGTATTGGCTAATTGCCATAGTAATTAGTCAAAGATACGTGGCTCTTCGTGAAACCGAAAAAGTGAGTTAACCTACTTAAACGCCCAACTGGTTAACGTGTTTTTACATAGGAAAGGGGCGCGTATGTCACGTGATCACGCGCGCGGTCTGACATAAGTGGCTTTTCGTGAAAACGGAAAAACGATTTGAGCTACATTTGTTGCAATGTATTACAATGCATTTTTGGGCCGACGGCTCTTCGTAAAAACACAAAAATGCATTCATTGAGATAAAGGCCCCTTTTTGTAATAATCTATATTTATCATTTTAAGATATGTGGCTCTTCGTGAAAACGGTGACGATATATGCAGAATTTGCCTTTTAAATTAGAGCAAAAAGGTCCTCACAACTTGCACCAAATGTTATATCTGCAGTATTTGCCTTTCAAATTAGAACAAAAAGGTCTTTTACCCTTTGGACAAAATGTGATTTGCCTTTTAAAGGCACTGGACACGTTTGGTAATTGTCAAAGACCAGTGTTCTAACTTGGTGTATCCCAACATATGCATAAAATAACAAACCTGTGAAAGTTTGAGGCTCAATTGGTCACCAAAGTTGCAAGAAAATAATGAAAGAAAAAACACCCTTGTTGCACAAATTTGTGTGCTTTCAGATGCCTGAGAAAGACTTCAGGCCTATAGCCTTTCTCGGATTCAAATATTTTAGTGAGAAATTACCTCCTCCTCAAAAACTACGTTACTTCAGAGGGAGTCGTTTCAGCTCTACGATGCTTTTTACCAAGTAAGTTTTTATGCTAATATATATTTTGAGTAATTACCAAACGTGTCCATTGCCTTTAAATTAGAGCAAAAAGGTCCACACAACTTGCACCACATGTTATATCTGCAGAATTTGCCTTTCAAAGTTGAGCTGTTTTTTCTCAAGTCTACATCTGACCTTTTTGGGACTACATGAATAAATCATTGCTTTCTAACAGAAAAAAACAATTCTACCAAAATGTAGAGCCTCTATAAATAAGGCATTAACAGATTTTCAGCTGAATAATTCACGTTAAATCAAAAGAAGATAGCAGAAGAGCTCTTAGAGGCTTTGAGGTAAGTCCGAGGCGGTCAAGGTTTCACGCAGAATCACAAATTTTGTTTTTTCCAGCTGTTGAGAAACATACGGAGTGTTTACGTCGCCAACAGCGTTATCTTTAGAAACAATTTTGGGGATTTGGGAAGAAATGAGTTGCATTCATGCAATTCCCAAGGCTGTTTTCAATTTACTGACCGGGGCTCGAATTTGGGAGGAAAATCCACAAGACTGCAGGGCTTGTAGCTCAAATGTTTTACTGGACCAGAAGTTATTTTACAATGACCAGAATCAAAATAAGTTGAACAAGCGCTGAGAGAAGAGCTATCTCATTTGTCTTACTTAGATACTTAACAGAATTGAAAGATATTTATCAGATTCATTGCCAACATTTTTTCACAAAGATATTACACATTGAGGTTGTTTTTTTATTCAATTGATAAACACAAGACCACTGGACTTGTCCAGTCCCGAGTTTACTGGCCCGATGCTAAAATAACTGGCCTCGGGCCTGCGGTCCAGTGTTAATTTCGAGCCTTGCTGACTTTATGGATCATACAGACTAGGCAGTTTGGCGAGTGTCTGGCAAATTCCTCCCTCATTCTCTTCTCCTATGTCACTCCACACCAAATTGTTTGGACATTGATAAGATTGGAATGCCTGACCCTTTTCGGTTGGAGAGAATTAGTTCAAATTCTAAGGCCACTTGATTGTGGCCACTATGGCCTTTTTTTAAACAAGACGCTTGAAGCTGCTATGATCTCCGAACAGTTAACAGCGGACCAATCAAAGAATAATTGGAGACTTGTTTATAATATTAACGTCTGGTACCCACCTCCACCATTGCGATAGCACAGGTACGGGAAGCGCCAGACATTCCCCAGACCGACGGCATACCCGGTGCAAGAGAGAAGAAATTCAAATTTGTTGCCCCAGTTTCCGCGTTCTTCGTTTTCATCTCCGTCATCATCAGCCTCCACAAGGTCCACTTTACTCTGAAGAAGAAAACAAATTGCAACAAATATGAGAAAAATAAATAATGAATCAAATTATTTTATTTATTTATTTATTTACTCTATTTGTGAAGCCAAGGATTCTCAGAAAAGCGAACTTAATCACTTTACTAGCCAAGAACCCATGGAGAGAAGACAAGGAAGGAAGTTTCAGTTTTAGATGTGGGAGGAAAACCTCAGAGAAATATTCCAGGGAAAACCCAAGCAGTCAGGTAGGGACTAAAAACCCAATCCATATATAGTGCCCCCGGCGGGATTTGAACCAGGGTCCTAGAGGTTGAAGGCAATGAAACAAACCATTCATACGCCAGTCCAGCCGTGGAGCCGCCCCAATCAAGCAAGGGGCTTGCCCCGTGTTCCTGGTTTAACTGGCAGCATATTGCGCCACAGCAACTTGTAAACCATTACATGGTGCTATAAAGGAATAGGTCTCATACTTCAACACGTAACTCCACTTACCTTGCAGGAAAAAATACTGAGCGCTTTGAGAGGCCCATTGGGTGTGATAAAGCGCTATATAAGAACTCAGTATTATAGTTATGAGCTGGCCTGGAATTTCATCTTTAAGAGAGCAATTAGACCTTCTCTCATTTTGCACTTCCACTGAAAAAATCTTTAAGAAACTTTTCAGGGGCACCAAGGACAAGACCAAGGCAACAGAGGCCATGGCCTCTGTATAAATTCAAGGCTTGCATGAGATTTGACAAACTATAAAAGGATCTACATGTGAAGTAAACTGATGGGTGAAAGCTCGATTGTCCAAAGGTTGAATGGTCCGAAGGTTCGTTAGTCCGAAGGTTCAATAGTCCGAAGATTCGATAGTCCGAAGGTTCGTTAGTCTGATGGTTCAATAGTCCGAAGGTTTGATAGTCCGAAGGTTCGATAGTCCGAATTGACAATAAGGTTCGATTGTGATTCGGACTATCGGACCTTATCGTCGATTCGGACTACCGAACCTTCGGACCAGTGAACCTTCGGATCAATGAAACCTTCGAACTATCGAACCTTCGGACTATTGAACCTTCGGACTATTGAACCTTCGGACTATTGAACCTTCAGACTACCGAACCTTCGGACCAGTGAACCTTCGGATCAATGAAACCTTCGGACTAATGAACCTTCGGATTATCACATTAAATGTTCGATTTAACGAACCCTATTTCATTTTCGGACTAATGAACCCCCTGTTATGGGAAATTTGGGCGTTCGAACTATCGAACCTTCGGACTATTGAACCTTCGGACTATTGAACCTTCGGACTATTGAACCTTCGGACTATTGAACCTTCGGACTATTGAACCTTCGGACTATTGAACCTTCGGACTATTGAACCTTCGGACTATTGAACCTTCGGACAAAACTGATCAAACTACTGCGCCCCAGGCCCCAACCCTTCAAAAAATAAACAGCATGTTTGGTTGGATTCTGTTGGACTGAGGACTTTCTGATTATGCTTTACACGATGATCAAGCAAACCACCGTAATCAGAGTCCAACAGTTTGGGTGTTGAGTTACCATAGACAGGCAGGATATTTGGTCCGCAGAAAAAAAGTAGGAAAATGTTATCAAGTACAAAGGCTGACCTACATGTAGACATGGTGTAGGCTTTAATAGACTTTTCAGGCTATTTAATCACAGTTTTCCTGATATTTTCCAAGGGCAAACAAAATTGGAAATCAGACCAATTAGAAGTAGGAAGAATATCATGCCTGCATATAATGTTGTATTGTTCGAGTTAAGTGGGATCCTAGTAAATCACTCAAGGTTTTTAGGGTTAACAGCTTCCCTGCTAATCCAAATTCAGCCTGGACTGCTAACATTTCAAATCGGCTGCAAATAGCGTCACATTTTATAATTATTTGTTATCATACTCCTCAAGCATAGATTAGTATTTCTCCAAAAGCCTACAGCAAAAAAAAAAAAAAAAAAAGCTATACAGATATTTTTTTATCCCCAATGCAATTATTGTTTCTATTTACTAAAACATATGGTTAAGGCCTTGGTCAAAGTGTAATTAAAAATTACTGTATCCTCCAGTCCCTGGTTTTCGGGGTACCATAGCTTTTTCTATAAATTGATATTACAAGTACAACTTAACGGTGGAAGGTTACCTGTCTCCAAGTTTAGGTCAAGGGAGAGGAGACTCGATGTTTGGCAAGTAGAAAATGTTACTTCGTCACTAGGGGTGGTATACGTCACGCACAGTGACGTGAAACTTATGCCTTGATTATGAGGGGCATCCAAATACAGGACCTCCTACAATACATTTATTATTATTAATGTTTGTTTTTTTGAATTTTTGAATTTATTTATTTATTTATTTATTTATTTGTTTTTTGCTGGGGGGGTGCATTCATCATGAACTCAGCTCTTTTTTATGTGAACAAATGGGTGACGATGCTAAACAGTTTCATAACAATGTCGACGACTTGATATTATGGGGGAGAACAGCATGGACTTAACCCGGAACTTTACCAAGTTGTATACTGAAAAGTACGTTGTAATACTTGAGGTGAAGTGTTTAAAGGTGATAAACATGGACTTGAATATTGTTTGCCGCCCCCCTCCACACCCCACATGTCCGTGATACTATCTCATAGGATTGTTTACTCCACAAACCAATAAATAAATTCAAAAGAGCCTCTACGGATAAAACTTGTTGAACCTGTGGATCGTATTTACTGTAAGGCTATTGAATGCTTGGGCGTGTGTCCACAAAACAGGTGTGAAAACCCAACAGCGACCTACAACAATCAGTTGTCAACTCAATTTTTTGGAGAGTTGTATTGATTTGGTGGCAAAGATTCCACTCTAGTGATTCACTGTTTGAGCCTACTGTAAAATAACTCATTGTTTAATCTACAGTTGACCTATTTACCAACGTAGTAATAAAACTAGATATATTACACCTTCGGCAAAAAACTCATAAACAGCATTGTACAATTTTTGACACATGGTCATGATTGCTTGATAAAAAAGAACCCCTCTGTCTTTAGTCAGTTAGTCTGAGGAATTTAAAATTGGGCATTCACTCGTGTCCAAAATCATTGTATTATATAGTGGGATAAATGTCCAGAAAGGCCGATTGCAAGTTAAATCAGAAATACTGAGTTGGCATTCAAAGTGAAGACAGAGAAATACTTAAATATCTAAAATGCCACAGTTATGCCAAGTCCGTATTGCGGCTACAGCTACGGCTAGATTTCTGCGGCATCATGCGTTGAGGTATAATTTTTTTCGTCCTTAGCAACACCCTCAGCAAAAGTCGTACCCTAGGCTGTAGCCACCAATTCCAATACTTATTATTATTATTCTGGTTGATTAAAGCACTGCACTTGTGGCATGTCGTGGCCGAGCGGATAAGAACACCGAACTCAAGCTCTGGTGTTTCTGATCAGCAGAGTGTGGGTTCGAATCCCAGTCGTGACACTTATGTCCTTAAGCAAGACACTTAACCACATGCTTTGTCCTTCGGATGGGATGTTAAGCCGTAGGTCCTGTGTGTTGTGTAATGCACGTAAAAGAACCCAGTGCACTTATCGTAAAGAGAAGGGGTTCGCCCCGGTGTTCCTGATTTGATTGGCTGCATATTGCGCCACAGCACCTTGTAAACCATTACATGGTGCTATGCAAAGGAATAGGTCTCATACTTCAACACCTAACTCCACTTACCTTGTAGGAAAAATACTGAGCGCTTTGAGACACCCATCGGGAGTATAAAGCGCTATATAAGAACTGCGTATTATTATAATTTATTATTAAATTGAGGCAAAGCATACATCAAGATGAAAATAGAAAATTTACAGAGGCTTACTACACAGAGAAAACCTTTAAAAATTAAGTGTTAAAAAAACACAATATCGGTAAAACAATACAACCTTAGCTGTGATATAAAAGCTCTCCTCTCATCTCTCTGATGAGCAAATGAACCAAGTTTTTCAGATTTTGGCGGGAAAGTGCCTGCACGTTGGCAATTTATACAACTCACAACAATTAGCCTTTTGGTTATCGGTCATGATTCCAAAACCATTCGACATCAATCATCAATACCTGTTCAACAAAATGAATGAAAACTTGAAAAAAAGTACAGTTCAAATTGAGGTTAGAGAGTCTATCATTACAACAAGAGCTGAACTGCTGACTCGTTGGAAATGTCAAAATGTTACCCCAGGAAAAAATTAACTGAAACTTTGTAACAGTGGCTACAATAGCGTCTCTTAAAAATGGCGTCAAAGACATTCCACGTGAACCACAAACGAAGCATGGCACTATTACAATACACAACAGTATCCCACTCCTGTTATAATAAATATTTTCCAGCCTTTTGCACCATGTGTTAACCTTGTCGCAGGAACACAATGGCTTTTCTTCCCTAACCAACGCAGTGCAGCATTCCGTTTGACTAATACAAATGTGATTCATCATGTTTAATAAAATATTTCATTGTGGGTTAGGGAGGCATTATTATACAAGTCTGACAGATCTACATGACCTACAAACAGGAAGTTCATGTACAATATTATGTTGAGCAGGATTTGCCCTTAACTTTTCTAAAGACTGACCAGCAGGACCAGTTAACTTATCATTTCACCAGTCCGTCAGCTTTTTCACTAGTCAATATTTCAAATGAAAAGGGGATGGTCTCTAACACTGAACTAGCCAGTCGGACCACTTGGAGAGAATTGTGACTGGTCCTCAGGTGTTTTAACTGGCATTTGGCCGGCGGACCACTGTTATGTTAAGGGAGAACGCTGTTGAGTCGCTTTGTGTACCAGCAAAATTACATGAGCTATTGGGAAATTTCACGTTCACCAGCAAAATTACAGGAGCTCTTGGGTAATTTCGCGTTCACTGGGTTTATAACACGTCATTTCGATTTATTATTCATTCCCATTCAATGGTTGTCAATGAACATGTGAAAGTTTCATCAATTTATTAAGGTGGTTGTGCTTTCGTGAATACAACTAGGCACCCTGCTTTTCTGGGTTTTGTTTGTTTGGGGGGGGGTATTCTTTTCTTTTCATGACAGAATTGTTGTGCAACATAAAGTAATAAACCACAAGGGAAACTGACTGGGTAAATTTAAAATAAATTTTGGGTTGTACAAAGGAAAATTGACTAGAGTGGGATTTGAACCTGCAACCTCAGGATTAACATGCCGGCACTCTACCAACTGAGCTATCTAGCCCCAATGTTAGCAGTCTCCCTATTTTATCAATATCTTTGTTCGGTCAAGGAGGAAATCATCCATCAAAATATGTGCTCGAAATGCTATAGTTTTGAGAAATGAGTAAAACAACTAGGTTTGATCTCGAGAGTCCAAAAACCGACGTTTGAAAACAGTGAAGACAAATAACAGGTTTTTTTCATTATTTTATCATGACTCCCGATGACCGTTTGAGGTTAGCCTTTCACATGTTTGTTATTTCATGTACATGTTGGGTCACATAAATTGCGGATACTTGACAATTTCCAATGTTTTCGGCGTACTTTCAATGCAATAAATGTTTCGCAAGGATCAATAGCTTTACACGTAGGTAATAAAGTTGGTTTAAGTTCCCTGTAAAACCAGCTGATATTCACCTGAAGTTTACACAACGACAAAAACACAAGACAAACTTCCAGAGTTATAAAAGCATCAATAAAACTGTTTTTTAGTGAAGTAACATGTCAACATAATGTTTGGCAGGTGTGAACATATCACTGTTACATCAAGATCCGAGGTTTGTCTTCCTTCATCGGACCAAATGATGTAAACTTTATAGGCGGTGCATTATTTGGGGAAAGTCGACCCCAAAAATGAAATAAATTTACACCCGCTGCAGTTTTGGCAAATTTTCAGTAAAAGTACCCAAATTAAAACGTGCGTCAACGGCACAAAGTATCCAACTTAAAACTAGGGTCAAGGGTGTACCCATTGGAAGGGGGGGGGAATAAGTTTGCCTTCGACAGGGGGAGTTCAAAGTATAAATGTAAAAAGTTAAGCAATAATGCAGAACACCCCCATTCAATGCACTTGCGTTCCTTTAGGCCTCAAATCCAAGAAAATCGAAGGCCAAAATCAAAATGAGAAAAAAAACTATAGACACAGTGTCGCAATTAAACTGTTTTTATTTTGATCTTATGGATAGTACTTTCATACTCAATAGAATTGAAAGATATTTATCAGACTCGCAGTCAACATTTGAATATAATTTTGTAAATTAAAGTGAGCTCGTTAGGTATTATTATTCAAAAGCACAAGACTGCCGGACTTGTCCGGTGCCAAGTTTACTGGCCTGATGCTAAAAACACTGGCCTTGGGCCTGTGTTCCAATGTAAATTTTGAGCCCCGTCCTTTTTGTAACATAACCCCTTCCCTATTTCTGACATGCTCTGGTGGGGGCCTCAAGCCTCTTGACCCCCCCCCCCTCCTCACGCCACACTCTTGTTGTGTCTCGAGTGTTCAGTGTTTAGAACGAGGTACAAGGTGATGCAGCAAATAATCTTGAAGAAAAGTATTACGGTGTCACTGTAATGATGTGTACAAGTGAGTTGTGGTTGATCTGAAAAGAACTGCCTCTCGCCATCGGGCTAGCTCGGTGGTCTAGTGGTAAGACATCTGCTCCAGCATAGCAAAGGTCGTGGGTTCAACTCCTACCCGAGTGATATGCAGGGCTTGCCTTTAAATTTTTTAATGACAAGCCAGCAGGACCAGTTATTTCACTAGTCTGCCAGGTGGTTTTTTTTACCAGTCGATATTTAATATAAAATAGGGATGCTTTTCAACACTGAACTAACCAACCGGAAGGGTTACACACCTATGTTCCGACACCCCTATGTTCCGAACACCCCTATGTTCCGACACCCTGGTGTATTTTCCTATTCCTAACCCTAACCCTAACATGTAAATCACGAGGGGGTTGTCGGAACATAGGGGTGTCGGAATATAGAGCAGTCACCAACCGGAACACGTCAAGATAATTTTGACTGGTCCTCAGGTTTTTCCACTGGTATTTGGCCAGCAGACCACTGTTAAGGGAGAACCCAGGATATCCCTGGTGGATTGTTTTCACAGAACTCGGTAAATTACTGAGAGTGGTTAATTCACATCAGTGTATATGGGCAAAAACTAATTAAAACCCCGTGTTTACATTATCTCGCTTTCAACTGCTACCATGCCGGGGTAACACTTTGGCTATTTTCCCCGGTGTTTGCCAGACTTTGCAAGTCTCGCGTGTATCTGATGCTTCAACAACCATAGACTGCTATGAAAAGGCTTCGCGTTGCAAATATAGCATCTGGCGATTATCATCGCGCATGCAAAACAAGCGTTTACATAAGTTTTGTGATCGGAGGTGAGCACAAAATTCTTAATTTTTTGCAGCAACCGGAAGCTGAGGTCAAGTTTAATTCTCGGGGTTTTCTTTGTTAAATTGTTGAATTGATTTTACTTTCATATTTGTTATCACTAAGTATTACATTCCCAACAACATATCATGGTCACAAACTACGTTAAACTAAAATAATTGACAAAACAAAATCTTGCCCACGTAAATCTGCATATGGTTGGGACCACAATGGTCCCGGAAGTTCAAATTATGCGCGAGACTTGCACAGTCTATTCAAGTGCAAAAAAATCAAACAATTTTTCTTGGGAATTTTTAGACAATTATATGCAAGTTTGCCCCAAACAAGGCTTAAAGCCCTCTTGGTAAGGGGCTACAAGAAGAAAAATATTAAAGATGAAAATAACTCAGGGGAGCTGAAGGTAGGAATTGATATTCCTCTTAAAACAGTCTAGATTGTAGGATGGAGGGAAACATGCACCAGGCAAGGAGTTCCAAAGAGATGCAGTACGTGGAATAAAGCTGTTGGAATGGCTCCTTGTTCCACATCTCAGCAAAGCAAGAAGAGTGTATGGGTGAGAAGAAGCAGAAAGTCTGGTTTCGCGCTCAAACATCCTGATAGGAGGAACTAGGTCAGAAACACTAGTGGCACATTTACCATGAAAATATCTGTTGAAAAGACAGAGGCTCGCTACAGACCTATTGTGGAAAAAAGTGGGTGTAATGTTGATCCCAGGAAATCCTTGAAGTGTGGGGCTTTTGAAGAGCTTGGGTAGCCAGACATTGACAGGGGAGGGAGGTTTCTTATCTAAAATTTGTCATTCATAATCGTTACTAATTGCCCTAATGGTGTGGAAGGTAACTTCGCTTATCTTAGTCATACTTGCTCAATTTGTCAGCAGGTTGACAATGAACAATAGCATCAGTGACAAATCGAGTTCCTGTTTTGATAAGATTGTTATTATATTTTTGTTTGACTTCTGTGATTTGACAATTGATAAAGTAAACTATAAAGCTTCTTTTTTTTCACTGAATCCCGGATCTGCCATTTAACAAAATGTTTCGGGGACATCCCACTTTAACTCGACTGCAGGGTTGTCCCCAGGTTTTTTTCAAAACTGTGGGGCATTCTGGACCCAATTTTTAAAAAGATGTTTGGCCGAAGCAAGCTGAATTGAAACAAGGTCTTCGGAATGTTTTCTACTTTGTGTTTATCTTGGTTTTAAAAAGCCCTACTGTGCGATCTGGAGCATTCTATATGGTTTTCTCTTGATGTTTTTTTGTGAAAAAATAAATTAAATATCTATATTTTTGATTGCGTATCGGCCAAAATGTGTGCGTATCAGCAAGTAAATAGCGTGTATCAGCCCGATACGATAGTTTGTGCGTGGGGGGAACCCTGGACTGGTTTAATTACCCGACTGTTAACACGAACACGTACTTTTGTCGTCGAACCGTTTGTCATGTGTTTACTGAAACTTGAACATTGGAATAAACTGTCAAAAACCCAAGCACAGAAATCAAAAGAAAAAAAAAGAGGAAAAAACGTCCAATGTACAGTGTGTTCACTAACGTAAGATTTAGTCAGACTACCCGGTTAAATCTCCCGTTTCTTTTTTGTATCGCGAGATTGGTTATCACAAAGCTAGTTAAAGGGAGGGTATACCTTGGGTAATTACTGCAAAAGTTAATGACAAAAAACTTACTTGGTAAAGAGCACTGGATGTTTTGCTTGTCTTATTCGTTCTTTCTGTGGTGCGTGTTGCTAACATATTTTTGTAGAAGTAACTTAATAAAACAAGTATAAGCGCTCATACAGATGTCATTTTTTTCTTGTCTTTTTACCCCTTGTTTTTCACTACATATACTACATCTTTCCTTAGAGGCAGGGTATACTTTTGGTAATTACTCCACAAGTGACCATAAAAACTTACTTGGTAAAGAGCTTTGAAAGCTGTTGATATTATAAAACATTGTTAGAAATGGCCCCCTTTGAAAAAATGTAGTTTTCGAGAAAGAGTTAGTTTTTCAACAACAAATTTGAATCTGAGAAAAGGTTTAGGCATGAAGCCTTTCTCAGCCTCTAAAAACACACAATTATATGCAACAGGGGTGTTTTTTTCTTTCATTATTTTCTTGCAACTTCGATGATCAATTGAGCCCAAACTTTCACAGGTTTATTATTTTAAGCATATGTTGGGATACACCAAATGAGGATACTGACAATTACCAAAAGTACACCCTGCCTTTAAGTATGTTGAAAGGAGATAATGTTATCAATGGTAAATATACTTTTCAAAGATTAAAGGGAATTGCTTTTGATCTGCGTGTGCAGTGCGCACTTCACTTTTTGATACAACAAGTGTAGTGTAAATATACAATGCGGATATTGTGGTTAAAATACTAAGTATCTTCGTGTGTCATGGCCGAGCGGTCCAGCGCACCGGACTCAAGTTCTGATGGCAAAATCCGGGTGTGGGTTCGAATCCCGGTCATGACGCTTGTGTCCTTGAGCAAGACACTTATTAACTATAATTGTTTCTCTTCACCCAGGGGATAAATGGGTACCTGTTAGGGCAGGGATGGTTCATGCGATTGATCTAACTTGGTGCACTACATAGTTGGCAGCACAGGTTGTATACTCCCCAGGGAGCTGAGATGGTTTAAGAAATTAAATAAATGGCCCAGTTCCAGGAGCAATTAATGTTCAAATAATTGGTTGATATCAGCTCTATATAAATGTCCATTCTGCTATAAAGGAACCCCCTCCCAGCATTCAAGTGTTTGTTCAAGCCAGGGGGCGTAGTCTGGGTATAGTCTGGGTGTAGTCTAGGTATTAGTCTGGGTGTGTCTGGGTATAGTCTGGGTGTGTTTGGGTATAGTCTGGTATCTCATCGGGACACCATATTGTGATTTAACACCTTACCTTTTATACCCTCAATTTACACACAATAAAATTTCAATAAAATAAGCATTTGCTTTGATAAATTTTGTCAACCTGTTTTTCAAGTAGAACTATTAAACAGCATATTTTGACGTCTGACTTTTCTTTAAGTTTTCACTTGCTTATAAAACCCTACCCCCACATTACACAATCTGAGGATAAGATGAAAAATCCAAAAGGATTGTTGAACATTATTGAAGGCGTCACATTTTGTTTTTACTTTATTTTAAATCTTCAACACTGCACAACGATGGATACCGGAACCACTTCTTGACAACCACAGCCAGGTACCAGTGTGTATTGATGTCCTACCAAACATGAACAACTATCTTTAACGACGACACAATAAATTAATAAAATACTGCATGTCATCCCAAGGTGTGGGTTCTTTGCGGCAGATACAGTTCACAACTGCGTGAAGACTTTTCACTCAGGTGGAAAAAAGGTCATACAGATTGATTTTAATTGTTTATGGGTTTCAGGGAAAACTAGCAAAGGTGTATCAATGTCGGCATGTGAACTAATCTGAAAGGTGCTGTCTCTATGGTCACACATACGTGAGTGTTATGTAACAAACAATGAGAAGGTGGCTCGATTCAGAAAAACTCATATTAATGATTGTTCATGAGTGCAATGGTGATAATATTTATATCGAGTTGAAATATTTAATGTTCTATTTAACAAGCCGGAGCCGAGTTGAGTGGCAGTACTTGTAATCGATACTCTTACTTGAGTACTACTCAAGTACCATTTGATGTTACTCATACTCCAGCTCAAATACTCCTTAAGTACCGTTTTGATGGGACTATTTCTCATACTCGGCTAGCAAAATATTTCGTACTCAAAGTCCATACTCGATACTCGACTGAAAACAAATCAGTACTCTAAGTCATGTACTCGATACTCAAATGAAAATGTACCCGGACTCGGAATTTAAGTACTCGTGGTCGGACAAAATATTGATTTCCTTTCCGCTTTCGCGTTTAATGCAAAGAATGAATAGAGGAAAGCTCTGGAAAGAGTAAAATTGAAATTGTCTACAGATGTTTAAATCATGTTTGAAAGATCCAGCTATCATAACAAGTGTCTAGAAATCAGTAAACAAAAACAACAACAAGTGTTTACTCCATACCTCATTTTGCAAATATTTTTATCTCGTGCTCGTACTCGGTGATCCAAGTACTTGGTACTTGGTTGTTGGACTTGGTACTCGGACACTTGTACTCATACTCAAAAGCTCAAGTACTTGTACTCGAGTACTACCTCGGCCACCCTACTACTCTGCAGTACTTGATACCTGACTAAAGCCAGTCAGAAGCCATTCAACCTGTAACTGTCGTATAGCCAGGGATCACACCGAAGTTTATGATACAACCTTGGAAGAGGCAGCAGAGGGATCACCTTAAGGGGATGCGACTTTTTTTTCTTTAAATATCAAGTAATACACCAGAAGGAAAACTGACTGGGTAAATGTTGTAATTAATTGCGGGTTGAACAAAGAAAAATTGACTAGAGCGGGGTTTGAATCTGTGACCTCTGGATTAGAGTGCCAGAGCTCTACCAACTGAGTCCAGCATGCCGTAATGTTAGCGGTCTCCCTATTTAGTCATTTTATAAATGTAAAAATGAGAAATGTCATACAGGCGTAGAATTATTGACTGCCCTAAGAGATATTACCAGAGGATCTCTTAATGCATACTCCATTAATTTAAAGTGAATATTTAAACCCCAAATCCCATGAGTGATTTACAAGGGTTTCCTCAGCTCACTCTGTCAAAATCTAACACTATTAGGGCCTGTCAAAAGTTTCCAACATTCTTCAAGTCAAACAGAGAGTACATTTTTTAAATATCAACATTTTACACCCCCTTTTAAATTTGTATGAAGTCTCCAAACCCCTCCTTCTTCATACTCTTTGTATATGACCGTGAAAATGTTGACAACTTTCGGCCCAATGGTAAATTAACACCCAAACTGTTGGACTCTTATTTTGGTGGTTTGCCTGATCCCAAGTATAGCATTATCAGTTTACTAGTGCCCAATTTTTTGCATTTTGATGAGTTGGGGGGTTTGAACGTTACATTGTTTAGCAAAATGGAAATTCATTCCAAAATAAGTATAAACCACTAAACCAGTCAAAATCTCCTCGGTGGTAACATTTTTTTGAGAAGTACACCACATTAAGGTTTATGTTTTGAGGGATTTCATAATTAATATTACTCCTTCAGTTTGGCAAACAGTTTCTTATAAGGCCAAGTAAAACAAAAAAGCAGTTGATCGTCCTCGCCCTCATCCCTTTTTGAAGCCACATCCTTAAAAAAGAAAAGAATTCCCCCCCCCCAAAAAAAGACTCAACTGTTTATGTAATTTTGCTTGATCTTGGCACCATTCTTTTGAAGATTCATTTAATTTACCCATATTTGGACTTCTAAGTTCTACAAAACCAGACCTTTTTTAGTCTGACTCTTTCCTCAATTTTGGTTTTTAAAGATAAAGGCCCTCCTAGTCCTCTTCTTGAAACCCCCCCCCCCCAAAAAAAAACCAGGACGATCAACTGGTGTAATTTTTGACTTGTCCTCACTAGAAATTTACTGTTTAGGGCAATTTAATTCTTATTCTCCGTAAACAATATTCTTGACAGTAATTCATGGCACTTTCTACCGGTGGTGCCATAGTTAGAATCGAAAAAATCATTCATGTATATTAAAGATATTCAGTTTAATAATTTCCTGACCATTACTATTATCAAGTAATAAACCACAAGGTAAACTGACTGCTTAAATGTTTAATAACTTGGGGTTGAACAAAGTAAAATTTACTAGAGCAGGATTTGAACTGACGACCTCCGGATTAACGTGCTGATGTGCTCTACCAACTGAGCTATCTAGCCCTATGTTGGTAGTCTCCCACCGCAGGGACCACACCCAAGTTTATGATACAACCTGGGAAGCAGCACTCCCACAGGGCTCGAAATAACACTGGACTGCAGGCCCGAGGCCAGTGATTTTAGCATCGGGCCAGTAAACTCAGGACTGGACAAGTCCGATGATCTTGTGTTCTTCAATTGACTAAAAGTACCTCACTTTGTAATAATATCTTTAAATATCTTTTAACTGTGTTGAGTATTGAATGAAGCATGACAAAATTAATGAGACATTTTCAAAGTGCTTGTTCAAATAAAAACAGTTAAACAATTAATATGTACATTTTAAACTGTGTAGAAAGTTCGCTCTCATTACATTCTGGTTGTGAAATAAAAGCTGGTCCAGTAAAAACTGTAACCTACAAGCCCTGTGGTCTTGTGGATTTTCCCGCTAAATTTGAGACTTGCTCCCAGCAGGAGAGGGATCACCTTTAGGGATGTGACTTTTTATATTAAATATAAACCATCGGAAAACTAGCTGGGTAAACTTTTTAAAATAATTTAACTGGCTAATTCCGTATCCAACCACCACTTTATCTCCCTTAATTTAGGTCAAATTATATCCTAACCTGTCCAGAAGGGTGGACAGAATGTACACAGAGATGCACAGGCACTTTGAACTATTACAAAGTGTCAAAATCATGGGGGAAAAATTTTCGGGTCTGTGGTGGTCTTGTTACTCTTGACAACGCTGCTCGCTGCACTCCATTTTCAGTTCCTTTGGGCAGGAGTGCGCGACAGTTCCGTCCACGCGATGAAATGTGGGCTTGAACTTTCCTTTTAAAAAAGGTCAAAATTTAGCCTTTCACTACAGCTACCAATTCCTCAAGAGAAACTTGAATATTTTTAAAAAGGAAATAAATTCCAATATTCATTAAAAATGTCAAATAAATCTCTTAAAAAGTGGTGGCCAGAGGCGGAAATTTGTCTATTTAAACTATGATCATGTAATTATATATCTTGATTGAATATTACTTTCCAATGGGTTTAAATGCACCACTGCATGGCGGTACAGCAGGTGTCTGTATTTGTGTGGAGTTCGTGCATGGAGGAATCAGAGGAAAAAAACAAACTAATAACATACCCATCACATTCAAAATTTCACTTACCCCTCCCTGCCCCCCTCAACCCAAACCCATCGTAGGCCTACACAGTTAAAAAAAAAAAAAGAATAAGGAAAAGAAAAACACTTACAGATCCTGAGGGAATCGTGTCGTCTTCTTTCCCCATAATGCCTGCTATCGGGTGCGACGAACTGTAGTAGTAGCAGTATAAATGGAGGCTGGCTCAATGTGATGTCCAAGCCAGAATTGAAACTTCAGGTACCAGGATTTGACGAGAAGTGAAAACTCTAACTGTACCGTCTGCCCCTCCGGTTCAAAAAGTGATTAATGGGGGGTTCGTAAACCGGGTAATTTAACTGTGAACTGGGTCAGTCCTGACCCATCATTGTGAACTGGGGACGGTTTGTGTGATCCTTTTGTTATGTAAATTGAATTCCCAACCAGTATCATGTGCTGTGGGGTGACATTTCAGTGCCGTATGCGAACGGCGCCATACGCTTTGGGTGGTGATCAACCATGCGTGTATTTTGCTTGTATTCCGATATCAGGTATAGCCATGTAATAATGCTATTGTTATGTGATCATCATCGTTGGTATAGGTTGAACAGCGCCATCTGTTGTCGGTTGTGTGTGATCATCGAATTTGGTTGAGATTGTACATAAACCACGCCCACTCCCCATGTTTATCTAAGTAGTGTAATAAAAATAATACTTGGTTCTTAAATAGCACACATATCCTAGTAGCTAGCTAGACAAGGTGCTTTACAACATTATTATCCCTGTTCGTCAGGCATACTTTAATACCTTACTTGGACCTTGATTGGACAACGACTGGTGTACAAAAGTCTAACTTAAACATGTTAAGCTGTACTCATACAGTATTCACCATGTTCACAGCCAGACAATTCTAATTTGCAATGCATGGGTATCCAACAATTTTGGAGATGCAAAATGATCCAATACCAGGGTGAGAGAGCGGTCAACCTCGTACTGTTCGACACACCTTGGGGACGAGGTTGACACTTTAATGATTCAGCGAGTCCGATGCTGTCACGAAACACAAAGTGTGGACGATTAAAAGACAACTACCTTTCTTTGAACAACAAATAAAGGCTATTCACGAATACTCGAGTTTAAAATGAATCAAACTTTTCGGGTCCCCATCAAAAAT
This sequence comes from Plazaster borealis, assembly GCA_021014325.1. Taxonomy (NCBI): domain Eukaryota; kingdom Metazoa; phylum Echinodermata; class Asteroidea; order Forcipulatida; family Labidiasteridae; genus Plazaster; species Plazaster borealis. The sequence goes on along the minus strand of CM037456.1, from coordinate 3,710,462 downwards.
AGTTTCTGATCAGTCAGATAATAATAACATCAAAGCCGTTGGCTCGCTGGACATTGGATGAGACTTCCATTTTGCAACCAACTTCGAATGCCCTCCGGGGTCTCAACTCCACAAGCCTCTGAAGTGCAGGCGGAAAATTAATTTGCTCTTAAGGCTGCAGACAAATACACACATCAAGGCAGGGTATACTTTTAGTAATTGTCAAAGACCAGTGTTCTCATTTGGTGTATCCCAACTTATGCATAAAATAACAAACCTGTGAAAATTGGGGCTCATTGGTCATCGAAGTTGCAAGAATATAACAAAAGAAAAAAACACCCGTGTTGCATAGAATTGTATGCTTTCAGATGCCTGAGAGAGGCTTTATGCCTGAAGCCTCTCCCAGATTCAAATGTTTACTAAATAGGTGTATTAAAATTGATTAACAAATAGTTCACTTGTTAACGCCAATGCATAAAGAGATATCAGTTTCTGTCAAAATTGTTCAAGTTTTATTATTCTTATTAAAGCCTTCTGTTAATCTGGGATAATAAGTTCTGCTTTTCTTATTTAAAATGTTTTCCCTTTGCGATTTAATGTGATTGAGCCTAAGTTTTGGTAATTACTCCACAAGTTAATGAACATAAAAAACTTACTTGGTAAAGAACACTGGAGAGCTGTTGATATTAGGCCACATGAAAAAATAAAATTGTTAATCGTCCCGCCCAACCCCACCCTATAAAAGACGGCCTTTTCAATGATCTTTTCAGTCAAATTTGGCTCCCAGATTTTTCAGCTGATATTTTTTTCACAATCTATAGGTTGGAAAAGATGTTTGACTAAGAAAGGTTATTTATGTTAGCAAAAACAAGAACAATTCTTCAAATATTTACTTAGACTACTGCGTTTGTTCTTTGAAAATGTTTACAGAAAATGTCATCTAGGAGTTAAATGGGTTTAACAAAACAATTAAAAACATCAAAATCACACAAACCCTCTGTTTTACAGTGATTTTGATTTTTTTTGTATTCTTTATTTAATATCTTGCCTTGTCAACAAAACAATTGTTACAAAACGAGAAAATAAACCTCAAAACGCCCTCCCACCCCCACCCCCCTCCCCCAAAAAAGGACGATCAACCATTTTGTTTTATGTGGCCTTATAAAACATTTTTAGAAACGACCCACTTTGAAGGTTTATTGGATGGCGTGTTTATTGAAAACTAGATGATGGGGATATATTTACTCTTTCTAAAACAAAGTCGCACTTAAACTCCAGAGAGTACACATAATACACCCATAATCTAAGATTATAGAAAACTTTGCTGTCATTAACCGTCAACCGGGAGCGTCCGGACCTCCTGTGGCACAAAGCCATAATTTCCTTCAGTCCCGACTTTACATCATCGACAGGTTAGAACTAAAGGATACAGTTTCTATTTTCCCCCATGCGCATTTCTAGTCTTGATAACGCCAGAGTCAAGTTACCAGTCCGGTGGAAATAACAAGAGCTCTTGTGTCACAGAATAAGTACAGAAAACTTAAGCCGGCCGAGTTATGGGTAAATCTGTCATAAACAGGAAGAGAGAGCGTTTCATCCGAAGAGAAGATTGCCATCTCCACTCTGCGATTTGTTTGTCACTCACAGACCTCAGTAATCGCTACCCCCATGGGAAACTCTGCGCGGGGAGGATGGTCAATGAACTTCAAAAATGGTGTTTGGATTCGCCCCCGCACAGAGCTGTGTATTGAGAGAGTTGCGACATGGAGGGACCAGCTTTCTCCGGTCACGTGGTTGCTGGACGCCATTTTGTTCCAAAATGCAGTACAACCCAATGGGCAGACTAGTCTGGCACCCTGTATTCGCCAATGCATTTTTTGGAGACAAAATGGCTTCTAATCGCAAGTTGTCGCAACTCTCTCAATATACGGCTCTGCCCCCGCACAAAGTACAGCGCCACCCATTGGTCACATCGATAAGTCGCCCTGGTTGGTCCAAAGTTTCCACCCACATGACGGAAACCAAACTATGTTCGGTGTTTAAAGCCTTAATGTTAAAACTACGCATGTTTGTGAAAAGGAAACACACGTGAAAGGAAACTGTTGTTGTTGTTGTTGTTGTTGTTGTTGTTGTTGTTGTTGCTGCTGCTGCTGCTGCTGTTGTTGTTGTTGTTGTTGTTGTTGTTGTTGTTGTTGTTGTTGTTGTTGTTGTTGTTGTTGTCGTCGTTGATTTTCCTTGCAGAAAAGGTTATTTTAAAGGCACTGAACACGTTTGGTAATTGTCAAAGACCAGTGTTCTCACTTGGTGTATCCCAACATATGCATAAAGTAACAAGCCTGTGAAAATTTGGGCTCAATTGGTCATCGAAGTTGCAAGAAAATGATGAAAGAAAAAACACCCTTGTTGTACAAATTTGTGTGCTTTCAGATAGGAATAAAAGGCTTCTTGCAAGAAGTTTTTATTATTTTAGTGAAAAATTACCTCTTTCTCAAAAACTACGTTACTTCAGAGGGAGTCGTTTCCTACAATGTGTTATACTATCAACAGCTCTCCGGTGCTTGTTAACAAGTAAGTTTTTATGCTAATATTTGTTTTGAGTCATTACCAAACGTACGATACCTTTAACACCCGAACCCGGTCCAAGCTCCGAATACACCGAGGTTGGGTACGAACACTCTTAGGGTATTGGACGTATCCCCCACCTATTCAAAACGAACGCTAGTGGGAAAGGTGCAAGATTACCATTCTGTTTTGAATCAATCGTATTAGTATCAGGCCAATATGATTTGTTTGAAAATAGAGGTATCTCTGATATTAAGGTATTATTTTGTACTGCTTTGGACTGCGGTATTATTTTTATATCATAAAATATCTTTGTTAAAATAATATATGCATACCTTTATGATAATAGAAAATACATAAAACACATGCGTTTTCCGAACTTTGATATCGACTCTTCTTTTTTTAAATGAAATTCAAATCAATTGTTTGCAACAACTCATGCATAAAACTAATTTGTCTCGCTTTTTAGAGAATATTTCCCTGTAATTTTGCTTCGGCAGTGTGTAGACGACTTATATAGGATCCCACCATGCGAAAGAGAGGGCAGACGTGAGTGGAAAACCATTTTAATTATTCGCCCGACTGGACTTTAAAAAAAAGGTACTAAGAATAGATCAGGGCCATATTTCATATAGCTGCTAGCACAATAAGTAACCAAGCACAATACTATGCTGACAAGAATAATGGTTGCCGGTGTGGCAGGAGATTTTGTCCAGCCAGAGATTCTGTCCCCACATTCGGCGAAGTGTGTACAAACTTCTTCTGATATCACTTTTGAATCATCCTCCTTCAGCCCATGTTAGGTTTTTCATATGGGGGACAGAATCTCCGGGGCACAGATTTCCCTAAGGACACCGGCCCCCGAAAACATGTCACTGAATGCGCTGCAGCACCTTGTAAACCCTTATAATGTGCTCGGTCTCATAAATGAAAAATTTCAAAAAACCTGTCTTAAATGTTTCTCTTTGTTCAAGCGCCTTGAGTATAGGCAAGAGCTTAGACTGGTCCCCTGTCTTTATCCGCAAGGATTTTAAGACAGGCAATGGTCTTACAGGACCAAAGATTTCATTGGATACAATTACTTCATTGGATGGCACGGACATCAATTGTTGCGTAGACGAACAGTATAAGGGCAAGTTGTCAATGAATTGTTGACACAAAGACGAGCAGTATTCATAAGGTACAACAATGTGTGACTTTTATTAGAGACTAAAGAGAGTGAAGATCAACTAACACTAGAGAATACTCAGAGCATAGAGTGAATACACATATAACAAACATGGTCCCTAGAAAATAAACAAATCGACGGTATATGGACGGCCATTCGGGCATAAAAGACAAAACAGAAAATAGAGAATCAAAAGCAAACAAACAAGCAAACAAGCAAACAAACAAAACATTAACTAGGCCTATATACGCTTAAGTAATGTTAAAAACATTTAAAGGTATCGTACACGTTTGGTAATGACTCAAAACAAATATTAGCATAAAAATTTACTTGGTAACAAGCAACGGAGAGCTGTTGATAGTATAACACATTGTAGGAAACGGCTCCCTCTGAAGTAACGTAGTTTTTGAGAAAGATGTAATTTCTCACTAAAATAATAAAAGATTTCTTGCAAGAAGCCTTTTATTCCTATCTGAAAGCACACAAATTTGTACAACAAGGGTGTTTTTTCTTTCATCATTTTCTTGCAACTTCGATGACCAATTGAGCCCAAATTTTCACAGGCTTGTTATTTTATGCATATGTTGGGATACACCAAGTGAGAACACTGGTCTTTGACAATTACCAAATGTGTTCAGTGCCTTTAAAACATGTGAGGAAATTGATTCGATTAGGTCTATCAACAAGAACCACCAAATTATTTTATTGCATTAGCTTGTTTACAGATTTATGTTTTATGGAAAGGCTTTTGTTGTGCACAGAGGTTAACATTTCTAATGACATGTAGAAACGTTTTACACTATTGGGTCATGTTTGTTCGCATTTAACGAAGGATGTCATTTCGCGTTGCGTTAAAGTGAAATATTACTCAAAAGAACATTTTGGAAATGAGGTTAACGGATTCGTCAGTAACCTGGGAACCATAAATCTAGATAAGCACTGTTCAGCGGGAGACAAAATCTTCATTTTTTGCTCTATTAGGTTTGACGCTCAGGCCCACTATGCGTTAAATCCGTTCACAACACACCGATGATTCCGTTTTGCGCATAATAGACTGCAAGTCTCGCGCATAATAATTGACCAATCTGGTCCCAACCATTATGGAGTTTTTACGTGGGCGGGATTTTGCTTCTAACTTAATATTTTAGTTTAACATAGTTTATGGCCATGAAAATTATACATGACGTTGGGAATGTAATACTAAGTGATAAACAATATGAAAGTAAGACCAATTCAACAAAATAACAAAGAAAACCCGAGAATAAGACTTGACCTTCGTTTCCGGTTAGGCCCTACTTGTAACAAATTAAGAATGCTGCCCAACTGACGCCATGTTGTCATGAAACCTGTATGTGATAATATAGACGCACACATTTGGGCGTGATTGGCAAATGGGGTTTCTAGCAATAAGCATCCTCGTCCCAAGTTTTAATTTAGTTTCGATGTTAATTTGAATAAATTATTTGTATTATACAACAATTTAAAATTTATTTACAACAATTTGCTATAGGTATTTTTGTTTTCAAGAATTGTGTATAAATATATTTTAAAAAGAAGATTTGATTTCATTGAAAAACATAGTCTTCTTTTGAGTTTTTGTCTCGTTTTCGATATGCACATAGACTTGCACAGTCTATACAGAAGGTAAAAATGTTTACGCTCTTTAAAATAAAACTCAAACGAGGTACCTAATTAGGACAGGCGGAGCTCCGGTACGTTGTCGTCACGCTGACAATTGTTTTCCATTTAGGTTAAAAGAGTTTATAGGATTTGATGCATTGCATGGTGAGGTATCAATATATGTTTGGTTTGCGGTAACACCATGTGTGTATCTACTTGCTAGGTAGATTTTGTTCTTTGAGAACTTGTCTTGCTTATTATTCTACTGCTGTATAGTAAAATATTCGGAATTCGGGGGACTTCTCAGTTCTTAAATCTACTTGCTAGGTAAATTTTTGTTCTATGAGAACTTGTCTTGCTTATTATTCTACTGCCGCAGAGTAGACTATTCGGAATTCGGGAGACTTCTCAGTTCTGAAAAGAACTGTTCTTCTTATTAACTACTACCTGGGCGGGAGGTAGGAAATCGGGCGGGACTACTACTTTCGCTATGTGGATCGGGGGGACTTCTCGTTAATAACTACACTGCCGCGGAGTGAGTCTAAATAGGTCTCAACGTTTCGACTAGCTTGCTCTAGTCATCGTCAGTAGTCGAAACGTTGAGACCTATTTAGACTCACTCCGCGGCAGTGTAGTTATTAACGAGAAGTCCCCCCGATCCACATAGCGAAAGTAGTAGTCCCGCCCGATTTCCTACCTCCCGCCCAGGTAGCAGTTAATAAGAAGGACAGTTCTTTTCAGAACTGAGAAGTCTCCCGAATTCCGAATAGTCTACTCTGCGGCAGTAGAATAATAAGCAAGACAAGTTCTCATAGAACAAAAATTTACCTAGCAAGTACATTTAAGAACTGAGAAGTCCCCCGAATTCCGAATATTTTACTCTACAGCAGTAAAATAATAAGCAAGTTCTCAAAGAACAAAATCTACCTAGCAAGTACATATACACATGGTGTTACCGCAAACCAAACATATATATTAAAATATTTTGTTTGCTCTCCCCCAACGATCTCTTTATCTAAGTGTGTTGTTTACATGTCTGGGGGTCGATTTCACAAAGAGCTAAGATCGATCTTAACTGTGTGTCACTCTTAATCTCTTCCCTGAGTTTTTTTTTCATTTTTAGTGTTTTCTTCTTGTAGCCCCTTACCATGAGTGGCTTTTAGCCTTGTTTGGTGCAAACAAACTTGTGTATACAAAAAAAACCAATATAAATTAAAAACTAAGTCAAGGCTTAAAGGCACTGAACACGTTTTGAAATTGTCAAAGACCAGTGTTCTCACTTGGTGTATCCCAACATATGCATAAAATAACAAGCCTGTGAAAATTTGGGCTCAATTGGTCATCGAAGTTGCAAGAAAATGATGAAAGAAAAAACACCCTTCTGTACAAATTTGTGTGCTTTCAGATTAGGAATAAAAACTTGTTGCAAGAAGTTTTGATTATTTTAGTGAGAAACTACCTCTTTCTCAAAAACTACGTTACTTCAGAGGGAGTCGTTTCTCACAATGTTTTATACTATCAACAGCTCTCCGTTGCTCGTTACCAAGTCAGTTAATATGTATTTTGAGTAATTACCAAACGTGTACAGTGCCTTTATTGTTAATTAAGCAAAGTGTAATGTCACAATAAATACAAATCACACTATGGTGATATTGACAACTCATCTTAAGATGAATCTTAATGCTTTGTGAAATCCAGCCCAGGTATTGCCTGGGTAAATTTAAGCCTCTGTCTGCTTAATTAAATTTTATAATTTAGTTCATCTACCATTGACAATTATTGACAAACAATTGACGGACACAGACGTTGCTGGCAGAGTGCTGTCCTGCCCTTTCTAACCAAATCACTGTCCCATGTTGATTGACACCCCCTCTATAGGACGTGCAGCATGGTCCAGCTTAGGATCTTGGCCCAATTTCATAGAGCTGCTTAAACAGAAAATATTGCTTAACACTTTTCTGCTTAGCAGAAATGAGCAGAATACCAGTCACAAATCGTACATGTGGCATGATAGTTTGGCTGGTAAACTTAATCCGGTAAGCATAATTTAGTTGTGCTTATCTACTGTTTGTGCTTAAGCAGCTCTATGAAATTGGCCCCTTGTTATGGCATGAGCTGACCAGCGTGTACGATGGAAATATTAAAAAAATGTTGTCATGTGCTGCCAACGTGCCTCGTTTGAGGGTTTTAAAGGTATCGTACACGTTTGGTAATGACTCAAAACAAATATTAGCATAAAAACTTACTTGGTAACAAGCAACGGATAGCTGTTGATAGTATAAAACATTGTAGGAAACGACTCCCTCTGAAGTAACGTAGTTTTTGAGAAAGAGGTATAAACTTCTCACTAAAATAATAAATGACTTCAGGCCTGAAGCCTTTTTTTTCCTATCTGAAAGCACACAAATTTGTACAACAAGGGTGTTTTTTCTTTCATCATTTTCTTGCAACTTCGATGACCAATTGAGCCCAAATTTCCACAGGCTCGTTATTTAATGCATATGTTGGGATACACCAAGTGAGAACACTGGTCTTTGACAATTACCAAGCGTGTCCAGTGCCTAAAAACCCTTTACTGAGGGGAAGGTGGACAGATGTGCTCCACACATTGATTAAGTTAGCATAATCTCCAAAGTGTAATGACCTGTGGGACTCAAATTCCCTGACATCCCAGACAAGACCATTCCACATATCTAAGAGGGGGGGGGGGGTGTCAGGTCCCAGATTTGTTTTTTGAGGGGCAGAAAACTATTTGCACTCATGTACTTAGCACATAAATAGCCCAAGTCAAATACAGACCTCCCAAGATCTAACCCTTTCATAAGTTGAGCCGTCTGTTCTTTGTGTGTAGCAAGTGTCTGACGTCTTGCCGACAGCTGTGGCAATGTGTCTGGTTTGCAACCAGTGTCCCCCCCCCCAAGTCAAGCTGGTGTCATTGTAAATGCACAGAAAACATTTTAATGTATGTTGGATTGTGTGGAACAGTCAGTACCACCTACCCAACATTTGCGTATACTCAGGGGATGTAACACACTTTCAAAGATTCATATCTGGGGGTTTAATAGCTTTAGATAAAATGGCATTGAGCAGACCAGTGTGTATTATGTAATTAAGACAATGAAATGTTGAATATGTCAGCATGTGCTGACAGCGGCCTTCACTGAAGGGATTTTAAGAGAGAACAAAAAGCATTCTTAAAAGATATTTCTTATGGCGGAAATCATGCCATGCAATTTGATACACACAGTATATTTACATATTTTCAAGTTAAATACATATTCTTTGGAATAGACAGACAAAGGGCGTGTACAGTTACTTGGAAATTTAATCGCAGCCACCACTGCGCATGCGGTGCATATAAGGGGAAAGGGAGGGGACGCGCCCTTTCTCACCACTATTATAAAGTCAAATTTGGGTCGATCTTCTAAGCAGGAAAAATGTGTTCGCTTTAAAGGCAGTTTATACGTTTGGTAAATGTCAAAGACCAGTATCCTCACTTAGTGTATCCCATAATAAACATGAAACAACAAACCTGGTGAAAGTTTAAGCTCAATCGGTCATTGCAATCACCAGATAAAAAAGGGTTTTCACTGTTTTCAAACATCGAGTTTTTGACTCATGAGATCAAAACTAATTGTTTTACTAATTTCTCAAAAACTATAGCATTTAAAGCACAAATATTTCAAAGGGAGTTTCCCATCATAACCATCTTTATACCACGTAAGTTATGTGTGAATCTGTGAACATTTATATTTTTACTCTTACCAATGTTACGTACATACAGAGCCCCTAAAGGGACAGGTAAAATCAAATTTGAAAAGCCAAACAAAATGTTGAAATTATTTCGTTCCCTCGAATTTCGAGGGAACGAAATCACTTCGAGGGAACAAAATAACATTTCGAGGGAACAAAATGATATTTCAAGATAACGAAATAATATTTCGAGATAACGAAATAATATTTCGAGATAACGAAATAATATTTCGAGGGGACGAAATAACATTTTGAGGGAATGAAATAATATTTTGAGGGACAGAAATAATTTCAACATTTGTTTTACCTTTTCAAATTTTATTTTACCTGTCCCTTTAGGGGCTCCGTACAAACACCCTTTAAAGGGAGGGTACACCTTTGGTAATTACACCAACAATTAATGACCATAAAAACTTGGTTGGTTAAAAGCAGTGGAGAACTGATGAATTATAAAACATTGTTAGAAACGACCCCCTTTGAAGTTGTGTATAGTTTTAGAAAAAGAGGTCTTTTTCATCCACAATTGAATCTGAGAAAGGCTTCAGGTCAGGCATCCGACAGCACACAATTCTATGCATAAAGCTTTTGTGTTTTTTCATTTATTATTTTCTTGCAACGTCGATGACCAATTGAGCCCAAATTTTCTCAGGTTTTTTTATTGTATGCATTATGTTGGGATACACCAAGTGAGGATATTGGTCTATGACAATTACCAAAAGTTTACCCTGCCTTTAGCAATGGAATATTTTTCGTAGGACCTCTATGCAGTCTTTTCGAAAGCGCCTATTTGCAATTCCGTAGATGAAAGGGTTGACCACGTTGTTCGTAAACAGAATGGGCTTCAGGTTGAAGACGGCATCGTCAGACACGGGAGGCGCATCAGGTTGTCCACCTCCACCCCCAGTTAGCGTGATCCCAGCGTACACTCCCTGCGGCAGCCACGCTAGTATGAACACCACACTGGTTAGGAATAACATGCGGGTTGTTTTCCTTTGCAGGGACTGACCGTTTCGATGGCCGTCGTTGCGGCTCGGTTCCCCGTCATCATTCGCACGTCGGCCCCGGTCTGCGTCCTCAGTGGAACCGGTCCAGGCTACGGTGGCATACTTCAAGCGCTCGGCAGGCCTGGCTGGTAACTCCGCATGGCCATCTCCTTGGTGAACAGTCACTGGAGCCGGGAGGACGACCGGCGCAATGCCAGCGCCGGAATCAGACGTACTCGAACCCGCCACTGTTGAGAGGTTCAAGACGGTCAGATCTGTGGCTCTGGTGGGATACGCAGACGTCAGTGTTGAGACCGTACGCTCTCCAATCTTCCGCTGACCTTTGGATGGGCCGGGGAAAGCTCGTGGCCGCACCTCCACTGTTCGAACACCCACTTTAACATGCTGTCTGATTCGGTAATACACTTTAGCGTAGCACAAGATAATCAGGATGAACGAAATTAAAAAAGTGGTTACCTGAAACAAAGTTTTGAGAAAAACGAGGAACAACGGGCGATATTTGGATGGAAGAGAAATCTCCAAAACTAGAGGTAAATTTGTAATAACGGACAGTACAACGCATCCCACCGCTGCCACCAATGTTCTTTTGTAGGTCAGGAAGCGGCTGTACGGGCGGCACACGCAGTCGTAACGGTCAAACGCTATGACCCCAGTCACGATAACTGTGGTGGCAATCGCAATTTTGTCCGGTATCTCAAAGTACAAAATTGCTGGGGAGACAGCGCCCTGCGTCACGGCAGCGTGAAGGAAAGCCAAGTTCCTGAAGCGGAACAGGCAAACGAAGAGGTCAGAAACTGCAAGCACCTTGACCAGGGCACAGGTGGTCGTCTTATTGGTGCTATTGTTACCAGACTTGATTGAATAGACGTGGAGGATGAGACTGTTCCCCAGTACACCCAAGATGATCACAAACACGTAGAAAACAATCTGGAAGACAATCCAGTCGGTGTTTTGGGAGCTAGGACGGGGTTCGAATCCAGCAGCCACGGTCGTGCTAGCTTGGGGATCAAACACCAATTCCTCGGTGATGTTCACTGTAAAGCTGATGTCTCCCATGCTGGTCTGCCGGGCGTGTGACTAGCCTGTTGCTTATTGCGGGATGACGATGCCAGAAGTGTGTTTTGTTCATCAAGTTGTGGATCTCTTGGGTCACCCCTTCGAAGTGAAAGACGCTGATGATGAGTTGATGCTCTTAAATAGTTGCAGAGTACCGCAAGATAATCGGAGACCTCAATTTGTCCCGCCCAAAGCGAAAAACTCATCATTCCCCTTGTAGATAAGTACCGTTCGCAATGTAAAATTGCGGAATATGCGTCAATAGAAGGAAGTTTGATGAAATACTAATGGATGCGTGTAGACTGTTGCCTTGGACTCGTCAGTTGTCTTGGTTACGCAAAATGTTGAAGCGTTATGAGGCGCAGACGACCGAAACCGTTTGCACGATTCTCACACTATATACTAATAATAATATCTTCACTTTGTGGAACTGACCATGATGAGCACCACCCGTCTTTCGGCTCTTGAATAATGGCCACACTTCCCTATTACATTACGGGTCATTTACGCCCCACTGTGTAATTGTAAATAGCCATGCATGTGGCAAATTGAACTACAGTTGGGACGATTCTAAAGTTGGGAAGGAACAGCATTCCAAAAGAACCACAACATCACCCACGATATATCAGTGTGATGTAATGTCTTATACATTCTATATATAGACTCCTTGTAACATCACACACAGCTACTGTCTTGCCACGCTCGCCATTTTGGGAGTCGGTGTCACCTAAAATTAAATATTCACTGGCAATGAGGACATTGACTCCCCAAATGGCACAACCAAGATTATTGTGATGATGACGTCAGGTGAATGGGCCGTTTGCAAGTTAGATTTGAATGAAGTCTGGTACCATGACTTGTTTAGTCTCAAGTTATCGCTTAAAGGGTCTGTATACGTTTGGTAATGACTCTGAAAATAAAAATGATTTTTATTGCCATTCATTTTAAGAGTGATTACCAAACGTCTTCCCTGATGGCAATTTCCTCTTCGTTACATTCCTGTGAGTAGAAACAGTCATCTGTACTCAGTCAAACAATTAAGAAGTCGATAAATTGGTATCAAATTTATTAAAAGCATAGCTTTCAGACATTATGGACCCTTGCGTGTGACGTCACAAGCCCGAACAGCGCCATCACTGAGGTCGAAGGAAGACCTAGACTGGTCCCCTGTCTTTATCCACAAGGATTAGGACAGGCACTGGTCTTACAGGCCCAAATGATTTCATTGGATACAATGATTTCATTGGATAAACGTGCAGTGACTTAAGCTTTCCATATCTGTGTTATGATTGGTCCGAAGGGATGTACCGGTATAGTTGACAGCTTGCACTTTCGGTCGTCTGCATGCAGCGTGTGCATAATGTTTGAAGATGCATGTAATGCTGTTTTATTCACTACATATTACGTGTGAATTGACTGATATCTCCATGTGAAATGGATGTGAGGTCAAAGGTACATCTGGCAGGATCCGGCCAGGCGCTCAAGGCAGGTATCTGGCGTTATCCACGAGCCTCAAAGTGTGACGTCAGATGTTCAGGCTAAGGAAGACCTATCATCATTGGCTGAGGGTTGTGCATGAGGGCGGAGTGGGTACAAGCTCGTGTACGTTTCCATTGTTTGACATCTCAGCGATGGCGGTCCGTGTATAATGGATCTTTTATTTTACTTGGCGATAATTATACAATTCTGATTAAAATGACTCCGAAAAGAAATTGTGTAATTGTTTATCCAAAAGCCTACTTATTATAAAGACGGTAGTGGTAGGCATCCTGCAAAATTATTTCGTTTGAAGTGCCACCGCTGATTAGAAATCAATAAAAGTATTTCGGAAAATTTGAATCTCCAAAGATCGCCTAAAGGCGATTTTTTGAAATGTGCGTGGTGTCTATTGAATGCTGCCCTCAATACGGCAAGAGATGCGGTTGGTAACCCACACTCTATAAACGTGGATGGAGTCGACGTTCTTGATGAAAATACTGTGACAGTTTTTTGTTTGTTTGTTTGTTTGTTGCTGTTTTCTCAACAAGTAGAAACTTCCACAGGTGACTTTTATTGTATCTTTCTTGATAATTTTTGCCTGTAACCAAACAAAAACCACGGAAATTTCCAAAAGTCGCCTGCAAGCGATCTTTGGAGATATCAAATTTTGTAAATTTGTTCAACTTTTATTGATTTCTAATCAACGGGGGCACTTCAAACGAAACAATTTCGCTTATACCATTACCATCTTTATAACAAAGAGGTGTTCGGATAAAATTTCACAATTTCTTTTCGGGGTCTTTGCTAAAGTATGACTATTGCTCCAGGAGACTCTATACCTTTAACTAAATGAGTGACATTTTGCATTCCATGTGTATTTCCTGGCTGGCAACAAACTGTACACCGTTGATATTGGAACAGGGGTGAGATTGTCAAAAAAATATAAAATCCCGAAAAATTGACAATAGTTTCCTCTTGGTCATTTACATAATGTTACAATTTAGGCCCCCTAGTGGTTTCCTAACGGACTCTCTACGTCATTTCAATTAGATACCTAACGGTTTGGTCATAACAGGGGCAGAGTCAGTTTATTAATCTATCTGTGATTGCCAATTTTACCACTTTCAAGAAAATCTGAAGACGCAGGGGGATCAATAAATAATCCTGACAAATAACTTGCCTATTGGGAGTTTAAATCACGTGGACTGCATTGGTAATTGTCAAAGACAAGCAGGGGCCGATTTCACAAAGAGCTAAGATTGAACTGAAGTGTCAATCAATTGCTAAGCATAGTGTCATATTAATACAAATCACTATGGCAATACTGACAACTCATCTTTTAAAGGCACTGTACACGTTTGGTAATTTTCAAAGACCAGTGTTCTCACTTGGTGTATCCCAACAATATGCATAAAATAACAAGCCTGTGAAAATTTGGGCTCAATTGGTCATCGAAGTTGCAAGAAAATGATGAAAGAAAAAACACCCTTGTACAAATTTGTGTGCATTCAGATAGGAATAAAAACTTCTTGCAAGAAGTTTTTATTATTTTAGTGAGAAATTACCTCTCTCTCAAAAATACTACGTTACCTCAGAGGGAGTCGTTTCCTACAATGATTTATACTATCAACAGCTCTCCGTTGCTTGTTACCAAGTGTTACCAAGTAAGTTTTTATGCTAATATTTGTTTTGAGTCATTACCAAACGTGTACGATACCTTTAAATTTCAGTGAGCTGTCAAATTGGAAAAACAAAAAAATCATTTTGACAGCTTGTTGTTGATCTTGTCTTTGGCATAGGACCCTCATGGTAACAAATATCACAGCTGTTCTTCCCTCAGGACTCAAGACAACAACATCTCTAGAAATATTGTTCATCTGAAGATGATCATTTTGAAGACAAAACAACAACTGTACAATGTTAAAGGGTCTGTATACGTTTGGTAATGACTCTGAAAATAATGGCAATGAAAACTTACTTGGTGAGAAGTACAGCAGCTTTGGATAGTATAATGCATTTGGAGAAACTTTTCACTTCGAAGTGCTGCAGTTATGGAAAAAGATATCACTTTTCATCTCCCAAAATTTGAATCTGAGAAGTATCGTTTCTCAGATTGTGTATTCCGATTGCAGATTATTCTTCCTGCGTGGACATAACCGCTCCACATTTTCGGCAATATCTCAAAAACGCTACCACCTTTTGAAATTTTCACAGGTTAGTTTTATGGTATATATCTACAACTATATAGGATTGAAACAAACAGTGGGATTCAATTACCAAACGTATACAATCCCTTTAATGAATAGCCTGGAGAGTTGCATGGAGTTATCTAAAAACTGGACAAATAACATGTTTATCTTTATATACTCGCTCGTTATTGTACAACTGACCAGCCTTGTGAAAAAAGAAAAAGAATTGATGGAGATTACGAAGAAAAGATCTTTTAGCAACAACAATTCTGTTGAGTGCACTAAGAGCTTACCTGAAATCCTAAATCTAGACCGGACACCTGTAATTCGTTCCTAAGGCAATGTTAATCATTAATGCCTCCACTGCGCCTAGAAGTGGATATAGGGTCAGAATGACCGATTACAGTTGCTTGTAAAGTGGGACAGCCACAGGGATGAAATGATCTTTGTACTTCAAGAGTTGAGATGGGCTTTTTTGAAATTAGGAATGATGTTCACGTGGAACAACAACCAAAAGGCATTGTTACAAGGCTCAGATTAAATGGCTTTGAATTGAAGAAAAACAAGACGACCACGCTATGTTAAAGATTCACCAACTAAATAAACATGGTTTTCAGAGCAGGTGTAATTTTTTTGAAGTCTATAGTCGTCATTGCTCAGAGGCACTATAAGCTTTTTTCCACAAGACCGTAGGGCTTGCTGCTAAAACATTTTACTGGACCAAAAATATCTTTACAAGACCGGACACAAAATCAAAAACAAACTTTCCACTCAGTTTAATATATAAACAGGTTTTTTTATTTCGAAAGCACTAAGAGAAAATTGATGTAGTTTGTCTTGGGGTAAGTATACTTCAATACTCAACAGATATGAATTATATTTATTATACTCTGGTCATTTTCTGTAGCATCAGCCCGGGTGTGGAACCAACTTCCCCTGACTGTCACATCATCTCCATCCTCCACAATAATGAAGACAAACTTAAAATCTTTCTGTTCAAACCAAGCATACTCACACAATCCACAGTCCTAATTTGTTTTTTCCTCCTCAATCGCCACGAGCGCCTTTTTAGGCGGATACCGGCGCTATACTAAGTATTCTTTATTATTATTATAATCAGAGATGCCACTGTGGTAACAAAAAAACCTGAACATTATTTTTCCTTAGACAAAAGCAGACAGCCACTGAATGAATGTCGCGAGTGGTAACCATTGTGACAAATTATCGCAGAGCAATCATCGCAGAGATGTCAACATTGAATTCCCCAAAAGAGTAGCACCGCTGAGCACTTTAAAAGTTCAAGTCAGACACAACTCACCGCGCCGTAAAAAGAGGAAAATTACGACATTTACGAAATAAACTAATATTTACAGCGAAAATCGCTTATTTCAAAGCGGACTTGCTTGAGAGGCCAAACAACTATAACTTTATTCAGGCTTGATTTAAAAATAAAAATAAAATAAAAATTATTAGACTAAAAATCAACATTTGAACATAATTTATTTTACAATTAAAGACATTACAGTTTACTTGAGATCCAGTGTAAATTTCAAGCCCCAAGTGGTTGGTTCAAAACCTACCACCTTTCATTCACAAGTTCCTTCACAATGTAAATCAAATGTACACCAAAAAACAAGTAAACAACTGCTTGGATCTTTTCTTCCTATAGACCCTTAACATGGTGCGGCCATCTTGGATTTTCTCCTATTCAACTCAATGTAACCAAACCGAGGCTGGAAGGAAAAATAGTCTGGTTCCTTTTTTGTACAATAAATATTAGCATCCATTACTATTACTGGATACAGGGAACTCAACCAAGATGGTGGCAGCATGATTAAAGGTCTATTCATCAGTCTTTGAAATGATGTCCTCATCTTCTGTGCGGCTTTTCAGGTGCTGGATATAGAAAAGACAATGGTAAGGAATAAAGTTGGGTGAAAATTAGTCGTTTTTATTGTTAAAGGGAACGTATACCTTTGGTTTCTGGAACCGTTCGATTGTTTTAACCCTATATAAATGTAGATATATACAATAAAACTAACCTGTGAAATTTCATTTCAAAAGGTGGTAGCGTTTTTGAGATATCCACACAGGAAGAATAATCCATAATTGGAATACACAATCTGAGAAATGTATCTGACAGTAACGTTTCTCAGATTCAACTTTTTGGGGATGAAAAGTGATATCTTTTTTTATAACCACATTACTTCAAAGTGAAATATTCTCAGAATGCTTTATACTATCGAAAAACTGCTGTACTTCTAACCAAGTAAGTTTGCCATTAATTTTAAGAGTGATTACCAAACGTATACCTTCCCTTTGAAGTGACTTTATGGCAATAGAAACAAGGTTTGTTTTATACTTGTTACAATGTTTGTGTTTTGGTTTAATGCAGTAATACACCAATCCAATTATAGTATTTAATGCATATTTATGGGGCTATGGGGAGCCGTTCCAACAAAGTGGTTGGAACGGCTGTTTGTTTTTGTCAAGATTTGTGTTTGTTTTTCTAGACAGGCCCTAATTCATTCCGCCAAAACACATTGACATCACAAGAATTTTGTCAGCGGCAAAACTCATACTTCAGAAGATAAAAGACCCCTAAAAATTTATACCAATGGAAGCTTAAGCCTTGACTTAGTTTTTAATTTTGATTGATTGTTTTTGTATACACAAGTTTGTTTGCCTCAAACAAGGCTAAAAGCCACTCATGGTAAGGGGCTACAAGAAGAAAACACTAAAAATGAAAACAACTCAGGGAAGCTGAAAATAGGAATTGATATTCCTCTTAAAACAGTCTAGATTGTAGAATGGAGGGAAACATGCACCATGCAAGGAGTTCCAAAGAGATGCAGTAACATGGAATAAAGTTGTTGGAATTGTAGAGTGTATGTTGCCAAATCTAGGCACCAGTTTTTCGTAGGCCCTATAGGCACCAGTGTTTCATATGAACTACAAAATAAAACGCTACAAAATAAAACAGCAGAGATTTGGGTTGTGCCAACCCCTCCCCCCTTTAATGCTTAAAGATCTACTTGAACGAAAACGACAACAAGCGATCTTTGATGAAATTCATTTAAAATGTTTTCAATCAGTAAGGAAAATGAGTTCAAATGAGATTAAACAGATTTTAACTGTGTAAAAAACAATCGTTTTGAATACCCAATCGTTTTGAATTCTCCGGTGTTTTTCAGAAAGATTTGCGAAAAGCCCTGTTTACGTCATTACTCATGTTTTGTCATATGTGGGAGCTCGGTTTTAGCCGCTTTGTTGCAGCTATGGAGGTATTTTAACAAAGCAACATTCCACATATGACGTCAAAGTATTGTCATTTTGACGCATGCCGTCAACAGCAGAAGTGTTTGTAGTTTTTCAAAACCTTGAGGTTGGGGCCTAATTTTTCGATCGACAATTACTAAAAATTCAGAAGTGTACTAATATCAAACTTACGTTTAAATGATAAAAACCCCATTATAAACAAGTTTAAATAGTACTCCCGTTAATTTTTTTTTGCTCAAGTATCTGTTTAAAAAAAAAAAAAATTGTGACAATTTTCCCCTTCCCTTTTGGTTGTTATCTCTTGAAGTGAAATCAACTTACGAGGTTCGGCCATTTTGACAACGATGGGTTCAAGTATCTCGGTGAGGACTTGTTTCTGTTTGTTGAAGTCTGCCACAGTTAAATTCTCTCCTCCATTGTCGAGCCACTCTTGCTTCTCTGTGCATGCGTTCAGGGCCGTCATCTGCAAGATCATAGTCGTTAAAAACAAACAACAACAACTCTATGTAAGTGATGTTTGAAGCTTTGCATGATGAGGAAAATAAGAAGTAACTATAACTACTAAACTTGCAGGTACAACCAGTGACTGCTCTATATTCCGACACCCCGATGTTCCGACACCCCTATGTTCCGACAACCCTATGTTTTGAAAAACCCCTCGTGATTTACACGCTAGGGTTAGGGTTAGGGTTAGGGTTAGGGTTAGAAATAGGAAAATACACCAATGGTGTCGGAACATAGGGGTGTTGGAACGTAGGTGTTTAACCGTACAACCATGTGTAAATCTCTTTTGGGAGGAGTGTTGGCTCTGAAAAGAACCGGTGTGGTCTCGATGTTTCAAGCAGTATCCTCTGCTCGTCTTCAGGAGAATGATGGACTGTTAATGATGATGAGGCTTAAAGTAGAGTTGGAGAGATGCACATTTGGGTGGGAAACTTAATACAGTGCCTGTATTAAATTCCTTAAATGCCATGAGTATGAAAAACAATTTAGAAACAATGACGGCATTCAAGGCATTTATAAACAAATTCAAAGCCGACTTCCCAAACTTTTACTTTAGTCACAACTTGAACTTGCACAAAGTTCAATTGAAGGTCATGTGGTGCGTTGTTAACTAACACAATTGCATTATAAATAGGGCAGTTTAATCGGCACTGCAACACAGCCCGAAAATTGGGCCAAATTAATTGGCCTAGGATACTGCAAGGTTGAAAGTGTCATTGGCAGGTTACGTCTGCAACGATGGAATCCACAAGGGTCCAAGAAATGTTGACTTTGAGTCTGATAAATACAAGTCTGTTGAGTATCAAAATATACTTACCCATAAGACAAATGAGACAAATCTTCCCTTAGTGCTTGTTCAAATAAAATTGATTTGCATGTTTAACTTTGTAGAAAGTTCTTTCTCATTAAGATTCTGGTCTTGTAAAATAAATTCTGGTCCGGTAAACATTTTAGGCTACAAGCCTGCGGTCTTGTAGAAATTTTCCCCCAATTTCGAGCCCTGGTAACAGACATTTTTCAAATCTAACTCTTGCCCTATTGCCTCCATTGCCCCTTGATCATTGTCTTGGTGCCCCTTGAAATGTTCCAGTAGAAATGTTAATTTGCCTCATTGAGCTGCCTCTTTACTAAAGAAAACTGCCTTGACTGTATAAGAAAGAAATATCCAAACTGATGCAACTTAAAGGTCCTATATATGCAGCGGTATTTTTTTCACATTACATTTTTGGGGCTTAATGTATGATTTTAAGGTTAATACATGATAACACTTTCTATTGATTTATCCCTCAAAATTTGAATTATCCATTTCGATATTGCCTGGTGGCGCGCTTTTATGACGTAGAATGAGGCACGGAATGTTTAGCCCTGGTATGTTCCACAGCAGCCGTCTGCATTCATTGGTATTTTGAATCCCATGTTAATCTGTACAGACTGACAACGTCTTAAAGGCACTGAACAGATTTGAAAATTGTCAAAGACAAGTGTTCTCACTTGGTGTATCCAACATATGCATAAAATAACAAGCCTGTGAAAATTTGGGCTCAAATGGTCATCGAAGTTGCAAGAAAACGATGAAAGAAAAAACACCCTTGTTGTACAAATTTATGAGCTTTCAGATAGGAATAAAAACTTCTTGCAAGAAGTTTTTATTATTTTAGTGAGAAATTACCTCTTTCTCAAAACTACGTTACTTCAGAGGGAGTCGTTTCCTACAATGTTTTATGCTATCAACAGCTCTCCGTTGCTTGTTACCAAGTAAGTTTTTATGCTAATATTTATTTTGAGTCATTACCAAACGTGTACGATACCATTAAGCAGTGTTGCATCTGGCAACAAAACACCTTGACAGAATAATCCATATATAGCAAAAGCCAAATATCAATAGATTTGTCTCCAAAGAAACAAAGTGCATTAAGTTACATAACGCTGCTGCATGTTGTATCATATCCACACGTATCGATCGCTAGGCACCAACTGACAGCATGTGCCTTTGTCTTTACATCACAAACTTGTCCTCTTTTAGGGGCGTGGATTTCACCCCCAATTTTTGTTTTTTCCCAAAATAATTATCTCGATATAAACCTCCTATAAATTCTGAACAAACTTGCATAGGTTAATCAGTGCATGTTTTATAGTTTAAGCTGGAGAAAAAAAATCCAATTCATAGGACCTTTAATATTATTGCTTGGGGTCCATCACGACTTAAATATGCGTAAAATAAATAAATAGGGATAGAGATAGGGATCCAATTTAAACCTGAAAACGCAATAAAAGTAATTGCGGCACTGTTATGACGTTCTGGCCAAAAAATGGTTTGTTTGCCTCGTCCGACCGAACGACCGAAAATAAAAATAAAAAATTGTTGGTTCAATATTTTCATTAAAAATCTCAAAAAACAAATTGTTGAAAAATGTTGAAACAGGAAGAAACTATAAAATCTTGTTACTTGAACAGTTGTTAGTATTAAAATACTATTCAAAGACATTTTTAATAAGGAGTTGAATACAGTGAAAGTGTTGTGTTTTGTTTTTGGACTTAATAATCAAATAACAAAGAGTTTATATTCCCAATATACAGTATCCATATTTTAAAAAAAATAAAAATAAATTAAAAAATCGGCCTACCGACACTACCTTTTGTGGACCATTTATGGACAAACAAACAATTTTTTGTTGTTGGCCCAATTGCATCCTGAATTTGGTGCAATTTGAGCAAAACACTTAATGGCCATGTACCAGTACTAATGACGAGGCAATTTAAAACTAAAGGGATGTGGCGTTGGTTAAATTGCCTCTTTGAAGGGGAGAGTGCTCCTTAATGGCTCCATTCAAAACCCTCTCTTGGGATTTTCTTGTCTGAAGCGAGGTTCAGAAAAGAAAATAATTTTTCCATTTCACCTCAAGGTGCTGTCTGCCTATCATAGTAAATTACAACCATTAGGCAAAATAAAAATAATAACATGTTTAGCGTCCTGCCTTTTTGAAAAAGGGAAGGAGGAGGATTTTTTTTTTTTTTTAAATGGCCGCCCGACAATCAGGAGGGCTATTTTTCAAGATGGTTGCCAGCACTTTCAAAATGGCCGCCACTTGGACTCAGCAAATGACATACTTACTTCTTATGGGCAACATACAACAGAAAATTTATAAGGTTTTTTTTCAGAAAAAAAAGCAAACAAAAAAGCAGGCGGCCTCTTAAAAGGAAGCGGGCAGGGATGCTAAACATGAATTTGTTTTTATTTTGCCTTATATTCAGCTGAGAATAACAACATCAAACAAAAACTGCATGAACACTAGTACCATTTCACTGAGTACAGGTTTCTTTTGTGGAAAGTTTAATTTTCCAGTCCAGTGGAAATGACAAGCGGACCTTTGAATTAAAAATGGAGTCGTTCACGAAGTAAATGTACTCTATGTAAGACAAACATTGCATGTAATGACACGTACAAAAATCGGTAGCAACAGAAACAAATATATTGTAAACCTAAAAACCTAGGGTGAATTTTGCCAAGAGTTAAAGGATGTGTGCCTTGAACATTATGCCACGTCTAAATTTGTTTTTAAACCTATAGAGACATTCATTTCTGTTTACATTTCATACATTTATTAAAGGCACTGGACACGTTTGGTAATTGTCAAAGACCAGTATTCTCACTTGGTGTATCCCAACAAATGCATAAAATAGCAACCTGTGGAAATTTGGGCTCAATTGGTCATCTAAGTTGCAAGAAAATAATGAAAGAAAAAACACCCTCGTTGCACAAATTTGCTTTCAGATGCTTGAGAAAGGCTTCAGGCCTGAAGTCTTTCTCAGATCCAAATATTTTAGTTAGAAATTACCTCTTTCTCAAGAACTATATACTTCAGAGGGAGTCGTTTCTCAAAATGTTTTATACTATCAATAGCTCTCCGTTGCTCGTTACCAAGTAAATTTTTATGCTAATATATATTTCAAGTATTTACCAAACATGTCCAGTGCCTTTAAGAGATTGGCATAGCATTCAACATAATTTCTGTATACATTTCATTTATTAATTCTGGCCGCCTTTTGTGACTGCTATGGGCATTTTGGTACAAGCCACTTGTGGCCGCTATAAATTAATCAATCAATCAATACATAATTAATCATCCCACAACATACCTGTTGCCACCACCTTTTCATATTTTTTCCAATTATATTTCATTTATCATTATTGTTATTATTATTATTATATATTTCTGGAATTAAACCACGGATGCCTCATACTTGAACTTAATCACTGTAGCTCTCAAGCCTGAGGAAACCTGTAAACAAGGGTGCTTGCTATGTGAACCAGAAACACCGGGTTAACCCTTACTCTTCCACAATGAGTGTTTTGGGTTCTTTTACGTGCACTACCAATCCTAGTACACGGGACCAACGGCTTAATGTCCAATCCGAAGGACAAAGCAATTATGGTAAAGTATCTTGCTCAAGGAAACAAGTGTCATGACCGGGACTCGAACCCACACTCTGCTGATCAGAAACACCAGAGCTTGAGTCCAGTGCTCTTAACCGCTCGGCCACTACACGCCATTTAATATAATGCTTTTTTGGAACGCCCACAAAAACAAGCCTGGCTCATGATGCATTGACGTCACTGGTGGAACAATTTGTTTTAAGAATTCGCTCGTGCAGCCACTACCAGCCCAGGGTTCTCCCCATGCACTAGCTAGTGTATCGGGTCGACGATATGCGCGCCGATACGCACAAATTTCGACAGACATATTACATATATTATTTTTACAAAAAACATCAAGAGAAAATGCTCCAGATTGCACAGTAGGGCTTTTAAAACTAAGATAAACACCAAGTAGAAAACATTCCGAAGACCTTGTTTCAATTCAGCGTGCTTCAGCCAAACTTCCAAAATTTGGGTCCAGAATGCCTCACAGTTTTAAAAATAACCTGGGGAAAACCCTGAAGCCTGTATGGAAGCAATTCAATTCAGATGTTTGGATGCTCCTTGTTGCCACCAGTAACGTCCCATCATGAGCAAGGACTGTTGTTGAGGGCGCTACCATAAAATATTACTTTAAATGATATAATTTGTTTTTTAATAGATAGAAAACGGAGATAGTAACAGGTATATTTTCAACTGATTCATTATTGAGTGATGTTTGAAGCTTTGCATGGTGTGGAAAATAAGGAGTAACTATGACTGCTAAACTTGCGGGCACAACCATGTGGAAATCTCCTTTGGGAGGAGTGTTGGCTCTGAAAAGTGCCGGTGGGGTCTCGACGTTTCGTACAGTATACTCTGCTCGTCTTCAGGAGAATGAAGACATGCATGAAGACGAGCAGAGTATACTGTTCGAAACGTCCAGACCACACCGGTTCTTTTCGGAGCCAACACTCCTCTGAATGGAGATTTACACATGGTTGTACCCGCAAGTTTACTAGTTATAGTATACTTCTGGTTCATTGTTATCAAGTAATCATTACAAACTTTTTACAAGGCATAAGTACAAGGTAGTACAGCAGCAGTGTTGTAGGTCTTGAGACCGATCTCGGTCTCGAGACCGGCTGGTCTTGGTCTCGACCTTCTGGTCTCGGTCTCGGACCTTCAGGTCTTGGTCTTGGGCTATCGGGTCTCAACTACAACACTGTAAAGCACATACCCTTTAAAGAACCGATCTCGGCCACAGATATACTGCCAGAAGAAAACCCCCAAGATGCCGTTTTTGTTCTTACCCGTTCGTCCTTGGTGAGTCTGCCCTGGACCTTCTGAACATCCTCCACGTTCTCTTTAATCTCTCTTATGACAGCAAGTAGGGCACGGCGTGCTTCTATTATAACAATTACACAAGGAAGATATTTTAAGGATTTGAAGGTTGCAATGTTCTCGGTAGAGTCCACGGCCCAATTTTGTGGAAAAAATATTGATTGGTAGATTTCTTCCGAGCAAAAACTTGAAATAATAAATCACAAGGGAAACTGACTGAGTAAATTTTAAACAATATTTGGGATGATCGTCAATTTGTCTTTGATCAACCCAAAATTAATTAAAGTTTACCCAGTCAGTTTCCCTTGTGGTTTTTTACTTCAAGTTTTTGCTTCGGAGAAATCTATCAATCAATATTTTCTCCACAAAATTGGGCTGTGGACTTAAAATAAAAAGCTGTATCCCCTTAACCCTTTGATGCACAGATTAATTATATTCGCAAGATCACAACAATTTGTATTTCAAAGTTCAACCATGTTTTTCTAGTTTGTTTTCAATAGCGCCACCTATTGGATGACACATCAAAATAAAGCCCACACATTGCTCTAAACAACCGAATGGGGGCAGTAGACATGGGGACCATAGGTTTTTTTTTTATGATCATTATTTCAACGTCATACTGATCGTGGTCTCTCGACCGCCATGTGAACCAAAGAGTCAAGGAGATCCCTCTCCTGCGGTAGCTGCTTCCCAGGTTCTATCGTAAACTTGGGTGTGATCCCTAGCTATACGGCAGTTACAGGTTGAATGGCTTCTGGTTGGCACCCTCGAACAAAGATGACAAAATAGTCAGACCGCCTACATAGGGCTAGATGGCTCAGTTGGTAGAGTTGTTAATCTGACGGTCGCAGTTTCAAAACCCAATCTGCTGCTTCCAAGGTTCTATCGTAAACTTGGGTGTGATCCCTGGCTATACGGCAGTTACAGGTTGAATGGCTTCTGGTTGGCACCCTCGAACAAAGATGACAAAATAGTCAGACCGCCTACATAGGGCTAGATGGCTCAGTTGGTAGAGTTGTTAATCTGACGGTCGCAGTTTCAAAACCCAATCTGCTGCTTCCAAGGTTCTATCGTAAACTTGGGTGTGATCCCTGGCTATACGGCAGTTACAGGTTGAATGGCTTCTGACTGGCACCCCCCGAACAAAGATGACAAAATAGGGAGACCGCCTACATAGGGCTAAATGGCTCAGTTGGTAGAGTACAGGCACCAAGAGCATGCCTGAATGTTTAGGGTGCTTGATAAATGTTGATAAATAATTATTATTGAGTCATGTGAAAACAAGAAAGACTCGGACTCACTGACAAGAAGTACAAACAAATTTCCCAACACATTTGTCAACTTACCGGACCAGTTGAGGTACTGGGCACATTTTTCATGTTGATACCTCAATGCCGTCTCGTGAGGGCGCTCTCCATGGCTTGTCTTAACCTGAAGATTGGCGCCGAACTGAATCAGTAGTTTCAGGCAGGCCATTTTACCCCAAGCTGCAGCATGATGAAGAGCTGTGTAGCCTTGTAGCGATAAGCAAAAAAGTAATAACAATTGATTTGAATTTACCGCTACTAAGTGACAAAAGCAAGAGCTATTAAAACTGTAATATCACAAATACAATGAATTGTAAGTCAACAAAGTTTTTTGTTGCAAGTAAATTTTAAATAAGGCAAGATTAAAACAAAATTGTTGAACGTCCCCGCCGACCCTTCGAAACCCCCCCGACCCCAATTTTTTTTTGATCATAAAAAACGGTATTTCTTAATGATCTTTTCAGTCAAATTTAGCTCCCAGATTTGTCAGCTGATACTTTTTCAAAATCTGTAGGTTGGAAAAGATGTTTGAAGAAAGGTTATTCATGTCGGAAAAACAAGAACAATTCTTCAAATATTAACTAAGGCTGCACTGCATTTTAGTTTTTTGAAAATGTTTACAGAAAATGTCATCTAGGAGTTAAATGGGTTTAACAAAACAACTAAAAACATCAAAATCACATAAACCCTCTGTTTTATTGTGATGATTTCTTTATTCTTTATTTCATATTTTGCCATGTCAAAAAAATAAAAATTTAAAAAACCGCCCTCCCAACCCAAAAAGAACAATCAACATTTTTTTCTAATGTGGCCTAATAATCATAATGCACATTTTCAAAGAACTGTAAACCCTTGATTTCCAGAGCTCTGTAAAAAGTTACTCTCTTCATAAATCTTCTGTTACATTGCTTCGGGTGGGGAGGAGGCAAAACTATGCATATAGCATACTTGTAAGTTGTTATTTTTCCTTAAAAATGTTAGAGTTCTCCGCAGGATTTTTTCAAAACTGTGGGGGGGGGGGGCAGGTGCTCAAATTTGAGGGGGGAAAATCCACAAGACCACAGGGCTTGTGGCTCAAATGTTTATCGGACCAGAATTCTTTTTACAAGACCAGAATCAAAATGAGAAAAAAACCTCCTTAAACATGCATAGGGTTAAGTTAACTGTTTTTATTTGTACAAGCGCTATAAGACATGTAAGAGAAGATTGATATCATTTGTCTTAATGGGTAGGTCTATTAAGTATACTTCATTATGTCATTACTCAGTAGAATTGAAAGGTATTTTATCAGACTCAAAGTCAACATTTGAACATATTATTTTTGGTTCAAGATGTTACACAGTGAGGTAATAAAAAAACAAAAGACTGCCGGACTTGTTCCGTCAAAAGTTTACTGGCCCAACACTAAAATTACTGGCCTTGGGCATGCAGTCCAGCGTAAAGTTCAAGCCCTGGGGGGGGGGGGAGGGGAGCATCCCCCTTCATACCTCTGTCTGTTGAGGAGTCACCATTAGCTCCTTTCTCGAGTAATTCCTTCACCATATCCTCCCTTTCCAAGATGCAAGCCATGTCCAGCGCTGTTCGTCCAGTGCTTGGATTTCTCATATTGGGATCGGATCCCTAGTAGTAGTACAAATATAACATCAATGATTAAAGGTATCGTACACGTTTGGTAATGACTCAAAATAAATATTAGCACTAAAGGGTATGAACAGCCTTCGAGTCGTGAAAAGATCATTTAAATACATAGATGTCGACAGCTTTTCAATTCTGTACAAAACCTACATAAGGCCGCATTTGGAATATTGCGTCCAAGCCTGGAATCCTGGATTTCAAGAAAGACAAACAAGTTCTAGAAAAAGTACAGAGGAGAGCTACCAAGTTGGTGCCACAGTTGAAAAGCCTACCCTACACAGAAAGACTACAAGCCCTGAGCTTATACACACTAGAACAAAGACGACTAAGAGGAGACCTGATCGAAACCTTTAAGCTGGTTAAGGGATTAGAAAAAGTCGATAGCAAGAAATTCTTCAAGGCGGCCAGGAATACCAGTACGAGGGGCCATTCCTTTAAGCTGATGTATAAACCTACTCTAAACAAGAACATCGGGTGTAGACGAAACTTCTTCTCCGAGAGAATCATAAATGATTGGAACAGCCTCCCACAGCAAATGGTAAATGCCAGGACAGTGTCAAAATTTAAGAAAGAGCTTGGTGCCTACTGGAAGAAAAATATGATAGGATATGGGGTCTCAAAGGCGGAAACCTAAATAATTTCTCCCATCAATCGTGGCGTGTCGTGGCCGAGCGGATAAGAACACCGAACTCAAGCTCTGGTGTTTCTGATCAGCAGAGTGTGGGTTCGAATCCCAGTCGTGACACTTGTGTCCTTAAGCAAGACACTTAACCACATGCTTCGTCCTTCGGATGGGACGTTAAGCCGTAGGTCCCGTGTGTTGTGTAATGCACGTAAAAGAACCCAGTGCACTTTTCGAAAAGAGAAGGGGTTCGCCCCGGTGTTCCTGGTTTGATCGGCAGCATATTGCGCCACAGCACCTTGTCAACCATTACATGGTGCTATGTAAAGGACTTGGTCTCATACTTCAATATCACAATACCTTGCAGGAAAATAATGAACGCTAAAAGCGCCTTGAGCGTCACTGAGTGACGGATATGTGCGCTATATAAGAAGCCACTATTACTATTAGTAAGTAAGTAAGTAAGTAAGCATAAAAACTTACTTGATAACAAGCAAAGGAGAGCTGTTGATAGTATAAAGCATTGTAGGAAACAACTCCCTCTGAAGTAACATAGTTTTTGAGAAAGAGGTCATTTCTCACTAAAATAATAAAAACTTCTTGCAAGAAGTTTTTATTCCTTTCTGAAAGCACACAAATTTGTACAACAAGGGTGTTTTTTCTTTCATCTTTTTCTTGGAACTTCGATGACCTGTTATTTTATGCATATGTTGGGATACACCAAGTGAGAACACCGGTCTTTGACAATTACCAAACGTGTTCAGTGCCTTTAAGTCTTAGAATGTGTGTTATGTTTTTTGAAAGTGGTAAACATATTTTGGCAAATTTCATTATGAATTTTTGACTTTATTTCCCTGGAGCCACAAATCAGTAAAAAGGTAATATGTGATGCGATCAAGCTAAATGAGTCATTTGTCTGAAATATCAGTATGGAGAAACAAGCCAAAACAGGCCAA
The DNA here is from genome assembly GCA_021014325.1 of Plazaster borealis. Taxonomy (NCBI): domain Eukaryota; kingdom Metazoa; phylum Echinodermata; class Asteroidea; order Forcipulatida; family Labidiasteridae; genus Plazaster; species Plazaster borealis. Next base: position 3,681,609 of record CM037456.1, on the reverse strand, counting down.
CAGGGGTGAAATTTTCAACAACAAAAAATTGTAAATTTAAATGCTAAAATATATCTTTTGTTATATTGGCAACCTCCTTCCTGATAAATAACATCAAAAAGGGGTTAAAATTAGCATTGAAAGAAAATGTGTCGATGTATTTCAATAAACAACTCTACTTCAAACACCTTTTTCTCAGTTTCATTCTCTCGCATCTCTTGGTGTTTCTACTTTCACAACTTTTGAACCAAAGGTGGTATCAACATGGGGTTTTAACAGTATTAAAGCATAGATTATGCTCTTTTCAAATGTATTAATAATTAAAAATGACCTGCGTCGAAAACAACTCATTTTGCTTGATCGCATCACATATGATCCATTTAAGTGGAGTGAACTGTTAATAATATTTAAACAAACAAAATATATGCTTGTTATTTTTTTGGATGGAAAAAAACACTACAGGCAGCGGGGATTTGAATGTGGAACGTGTCGATTGATGTTCAATTGATATTGACATTCCAATGGTCGAAAATACGTTAATGTCGGCTACTTGTTATGGTTAAGTATGCATCAAAGAGGGCAATACAAGATTCGCCGGCTTAAAAACCTAAATAAAACTTAACTGGGCCCAATTTCATAGAGCTGCTTAACGGCCGATTTTGTGCTTACTCAATAGTAATTACTGCGCGAGTTTCCATTTCATAGCGCTGCTAACTGTAAGCACACGAAAAGGCATGCTTACCTTCCGGTGCTTACTGTATGAAAATGAATGGCCTAAGAATGCAAATCCATACCTGTGAAATACGTTTACACTAAAGCAAATTTTTCTGCTAAAGCTAGCACAAAAATTTGCTTAGCAGCGCTATGAAATTGGCCCCTGGTGCCGATGTCCTAGGGAAATCTGTCCCCCTGGAGTTCTATCCCTCATGATAAATTAACATGGGCTGAAGGAGGTCGATTCAAAAGAGGGCGCTATATCAGAAGAAGTTTGTACACAGTTCACCGTATGGGGGGGACAGAATCTCCGGGGGGACAGAATCTCCGGGGGGACAGAATCTCTGGGGGCACAAAATCTCCTGCCACACCAGCATTACATCCACTACACTATATTAATGTTATTTTTTAATGTTTATGTCATAGAATTAATTATAGAAGAATTTCAAAAATACATTTATTAATTCCATTTTTCTTTTTTTTCTTAATTCATTTGGTCAAACTGGTCTTCTTTAATTTCAAAGCAATGTTTAATTTTAATTCCCCATACAAATATCTGCAATGCCATGAAAAGTAACCTTTTCAATGAGAAGTTTTAGTATCTCCATATGGCCCTCCGTGCAGGCGATTTCGACCGGTGACCTGCCGCCATCGTCCCGGGAGTTTAACTGGCCCTCCACCCGGTCGTAGTACGGGTCGTCTTCCTTCGAAAAACAATCTTGAAGACGGGCTGAGTCGCCTTTTGCTGCACACTGCAATACGATGTTGAGCCGTTTGCCGGATTTCTTCGGTTGAGAGGAAACCTCGGTTTCTGAATTTGAAGGTTCAACTGTCATTTTTCAGAGGAAAATTTAGGGTTTTCTAAAAAAGTTATTTTCGTGACAGATTCGGATGTCAACGTGACATCTCTACACACAGACAGCGTTCGGTTTCCAGGATGATTGACCTCTAACAACACTTTTATTTTTATTACTTTTTCAAATAGTTAGTTTTAAATCATTTAAAGTAAAATTGAGTGGTTATATAATTTATATTAATTTTTAAATTTATTGGTTATAGAATAATGAAATACTTTTTATATTTATCTTAAAATGTTGCCTGTTTCCACAAGAATTTCAGAAAGAATGTTTACCTGACCAATTTGGAAGATTGGTGGCGCTGTTCAATTTAAAGGTCAAAGATTTCGCTGAATTGACGCCATTTTCACCTTTCGAGGGAGATTTACGGATTTTGTAACTCTTTTTTAAGTGGAAAATCAAACAACAATTTCTTTGTGGCAATTTGTAGACTCCTTAAAAATTGTGTAAGTTACTTTGTTTTTCATTTTTTAATGACAATTTGGGTTTTTCAGTGTAGTTTTGTTATGGATAATTGATATTAAAATTTCGTTTCTTCCGTTGCTGCGGGACATGACATGACAGCAGGCAGTCCCAGTGGCAGTGGCAGTGCATTTGCATTTTGTTTAAAAATTAAAATAAACATCTTTATTTTTAAACAGGGTCCTCCAGTCCTACTTTATGCGTGGGCTAGGGACATTGACAGCCTTCCACCAATAAGTAAAGATGTTTTTATGTCTAAATGCCGCCCACAAAATTCAGTTTTTCATTCCATTATTTATTGTGTAGGCCTATGATTGAATGTTGATGATGGTCAATGATTGATGGTGTGGCTGTGCTGTGTGTGGACTTTGGTGAAGAAGGGGGAAAAAGTTGCCCTGTGTCTGATGACTCATTAATTAGTAATTTTTGTGTGTTTTTATAGAGAATGATTTTGCATCCATGTCCTGTTGCATTTTTATATTAATAATTAATATTAGGTATACAAAATAATAAGAACCTTCATTTTGAAGCCATTGTGTTTACTGATGTCATGATGATGGTGAATGGATACTGATGATAGGATTTGATTACTGCAAAGCGACTCTTTTAAAAACATTTGAGAAAATAATATTTTATTTTAATTCATAATGAATGAAAAAGTGGCAGTCAGATAATGAAATATACGCTTAGAGAATAGTATACTTAGTAGTGTTTAATAATTGCAATATTTTAAATTCGCGCAAGTTAATTTAATTTTCTTTTGACCTATTAAAGTCTGCCCACACAAATTAAAATTGCGCGGCTGGGGCACGAAATTTACTCGAACACATTATTACTCTTATAACATTGGTAAGGTTGTTGCATCGTCAGACTAGAGACAAAAACGGGATGCGTAATATGTTTTTCAAACGAATTGTAAAAAAAAAAAAGTTGCATCGCGGTTTATTTATCAACACAAGAATCTTTGATTGTATCCCAGCATCCTATCGTTGTTCCGCGCTCTGTCACAAGATATTTTGAACTTACAGTTCGTGAGAAGACCTGTTTTTTCGACATTCTTCCCAATAAGTTTTTGAACAAAAGTATCGCTTCAGAAAGATCCAGCAGATTAAGATCCAGCAGAATGCTAAAAAAGTACTTTGAAATTACACCTTTAAAATCTGGACATAAATTCTCTTCATACAGCATATATTTCATGACAAGTGGTGAGAATTATGGTTGAACGACAAAGATTGCGCGGTGTTCAAAGTTTGCGCCCGAGCTATCCTGCGCAGACATGCAAGGAAACAAAGTTTGCGCTACAAAATGGCACCCACGCCCAACAGTAACATCTAATTACTAACGATATCACTAAAAAATGGATTTTGTTTTTCCAAATAGGCTTGAGTTACATGTGTCTGCTGTCTGATTGTTGTTACACTAAATGGGAGATACAGTAGATGTAAATTGTACACTGTACTAGACCCAGTAACTGGGGTGATGTACTCCTTAAAACAAATTGTACACAAAAATCCACAACAAAGCAAAAACTGTTAATTTTATCCACTCACAACGTGATTACTCGCATGTAACTTTTCACAACTCTTTGTCAAACCATAAAAGCTGCTCATTTCATAGAATTTCTTTCCTTTTTTATGAGTCGGGAACAATCTTTCATGATAATAATTCACCTAGACTTTATTAAAGATTAATGTGACTTTTTGTTCATATGATTTACTGCAGCATATAGGAGTCCTCTACATATTCATTCTTCAAAATGGCAGGGGCCACACAAGTGTTTGAAACGCCCTCACAGTCGACGCGGTTTGTCTACACGTCAGACCGCCACCCGCGGGAAACGTTAGAGATGATCAACATCCTTCGCAGGCAGCGTGAACTTTGCGACGTCGTCATCGTCGTCAACGAGAACAAAATCTACGCCCACCGGATAATCCTGTCTGCTTGTAGTCCTTACTTTCGTGCAATGTTCACCGGGGAGCTGGCCGAGAGTCGCCAGACTGAGGTGACGATACGAGACATTGACGAGCGTGCCATGGAGCAACTCATAGACTTTGCGTACACGTCAACCATCACGGTGGAGGAGAACAATGTACAGACGCTCCTTCCTGCGGCGTGTCTCTTGCAGCTGTCCGAGATCCAGGAGGCGTGCTGTGAGTTTCTGAAGAGGCAGCTAGATCCATCCAACTGTTTAGGCATCAGGGCATTCGCTGACACACATGCCTGTAGAGACCTGCTGCGGGTGGCGGATAAATTTACACAACAGAACTTCTTGCAGGTAAATAGAAGTAGGGAAGTGAACGTCCGATCTTCCAAAAATCCAAGTTGCCATTACTCATCTTAGCATGAGTTCGGATAAAGTGGAATGCTTGTACATGTATTCTGAAGGATTTGGAACATCTCCTGGCCTGGGCCCAATTTCATAGAACTGCTTAAGCAGAAAATATTGTTTAATAATATCTGCTTAGCAGAAATGAGCAGGATGCCAGTCACAAATTGTACACGTGACATGGTAGTTTGGCTGGTAACTTTATTCTGGTAAGCATTATTTTGTTGTGCTTAGCTACTTTTTGTGTGTAAGCAGCTCTATGAAATTGGGCCCAGGACACTGGGGGAGTAAGGGTCAAAATTAACCCACATTATTTTAGTTCATAGTAACCCTCACCACCCCATGTGCTAGTAAACTGATCATGCTTTACACAGGATCAGGCATACCACCATAATCAGAGTCCAAACCAACAGTTTGGGTGTTGAGTTACTGAATGGTGTTGGACTGAGGACTGCACTAGTAAACTGATTATGCTTTACATGGGATCAGGCATACCACCGTAATCAGAGTCCAACAGTTGGGTGTTGAGTTACTAAATGGTGTTTGACTGAGGACTGCACTTGTAAACTGATCATGCTTTACACGGGATCAGGCATACCACCATAATCAAAGTCCAACAGTTTGGGTGTTGAGTTATTGAATGGTGTTGGACTGAGGACTGTGCTAGTAAACTGATCATTCTTTACACGGGATCAGGCATACCACCAGAATCAGAGTCCAACAGTTTGGGTGCTAAGTGTCATATAGTGTTTGGATTTTGCTAGAATGAAGAAGGATAGTAGTGAATCACTCAAGGGAGATAGAGTTAAAAAAGAAAAAACTCGGTTGGTAATTATTTAATATTTTGAAAGCTTTCTTATTATAAAGAGATATATTTCCGTTTGAAATACTGTAAAAGTCAAGAATGGCAGTTACAGACCCCCAAATTCACCAAGGTGCACGACAAGTTTGTGTATTCGTTAAAAATGGGATCACCCAATTTGACGAAAGTTTCACAGGTCGGTTGAATGGTGTGCTTATTGAAAACCAGGGGATGAACATGAATGAGCTCTTCCAAAAAACCCAATGATGAAGCCAAAACCATGTCAGATTCACAAAAAGTAAACTGGGTGGGTAAGAGGTTACAGCATTGAGTGCAGGCCGGCTTTTAACCAGGATTTGAAAATAGGGTGTCCAAATTTGAATGGCTTGAAAAATAGGGTGTCCAAGTTTGACTGGTTTGAAAAACAGGGTGTCCAAATTTTTAGCGGCGGTTAGCGGGGGTCCAGGGCTGCAACCCCTGGCGGGGGTTTAATGGGCAAGCGCCCCCTTTCGGGAAATATTTACATTTTACACCCTAAAAAGTTCTAGACACTAAATTAGCAAAAGAATTGTTATGTTGGCGTAATGGGCAAGAAAAAATAGGGTAGTTAGGTAGGGATTTTTTAAATTTTAATCATCACATATCTTTGTTATATCGACTCCTGAACAATGCTTTCGTTTCACTCAAGTCTTTTTATGTTTTCCCTGTCAGTAGGAAGGGCAGGCCTCAAATTACAATTTTTTTAGGGCAAGGCCACTGTGGCATTCAAACCTGTTTAAATGCACCGATATGCATTGAAGTTTGCTGGGGACTGGGGTTGCACATGGACATGTCAAGGCCCTGTAGAACCCTGCCAAATGCAGCACAGCGCAACAGAGTATGGGATTTTAGGTGACTGCTAAATGCCACAAACTACAACTTTGACTGTTTGGTGCATTTTGTTGTATTTGGCAGGGATTGGGTTAAGGGGGAACCCAAGGCAGTGATTGATCGAGGGCATGGAGAAAATTGATTCCATTGCTTCCATGAAGTACTATCTGGGCCCAATTTAATAAAGCTGCTAAGCAATAAATGAGTGGGGTACCAGTCACAGCATTGGTAACTGTATGGTATTTTGGCTGGTAACCTATTTTTTCTTAGCAAGAGTTTTCTGTGCTTAGCAAGTTTTTGTGCTTACATGCTTTATGAAATTGGGCCCAGGCCTTGACTTTGATGTTGTTTTTTCTTCTTCCTTGGTAATAAGGTCATGGAGAGTGAGGAGTTTATGCTTTTGCCAGTCAATCAGCTGATCGAGATCACTGGCAGTGATGAGCTGAACGTCCGCAGTGAAGAACAGGTGTACAGTTCAGTTATATCCTGGGTCAAATACAACATACCCGAGAGGAGGAGTGAGTTAGCAAAGGTAAGTCCCTGCTGTGTGGGTTCTGATCTTTAGGTCCCCAACTCTGCAAGTCTCGCGCAATTCGACCATTGTGGTCCCAACGATATGGAGTTTTACGTGGGCGGGATTTTGTTTTGTCAATTATTTTAGTTTTTAAAACGTAGTTTATGGCTATAAAAATTATTTATGTTGTTGGGAATGTAAAACTAAGTGATAAGAGACAAACAACATGAAAGTAATACCAATTCAAGAAAATAACAAACAAAAAACTAGAATAAGACATGACCTCCGTTTCCGGTTACTTGTAATTTCTTTTAGAATGCTGCCCAACTGATGGGCATGATGTCATTAAACCTATGTGATAGACGAACACATTCGGGCCTGATTGGCAAATGGGGTTTCTAACAATAAGCATCCTCGTCCCAAGTTTTAATTTTGTTTCAATGTTAATTTGAACAAATTATTTGTGTTATTTAAATACAAAAGTTGAAAATTTATTTATAACGAACTTGCTATGGGTATTTTTAATTTTCAAGAATTTTGTATTTTTATAAACACAATTTAAAAAGAAGATTTGAATTTATAGAAAAATATAGTCTTCGTTCGAGTTTTTTTATCGTTTTCGATATGCTAGAGACTTGCAGAGTACTCTGCAAGTCTTGCGCATATCGAAAAAGAGAAAACAACTCGAACGAAGACTAGGCCTAGACGACTAGTGAAATTCTCTAGTGAAATACATTACCTGATTAGTCGCGCTTCAATTAGTCGCGACTTTGACACTCGTCGCAATTATTTTTTCAGTTGTCGTGGCGGCGCAATTAACCAGGTAGTTGAAAAAACAGTAGTCGCGACTGCGACACTAGTCGCACTAGTCGCCCAGGCCTAAGCGAAGACTTTATTTTTTCTAAAACACAACTAAATAAGATTTATTCCCTGCTCCCCCAACCAGGTCCTCCAGCACGTCCGTCTCCCTCTTCTCAACCCCAAGTTCCTAGTTGGAACCGTCAGCACAGATCTTCTCATTCGCAGCGACGAGGCATGTAGGGATCTCGTTGACGAGGCCAAGAACTACCTCCTGCTTCCCCAGGAGAGACCTTTGATGCAGGGTCCGAGGACAAGGCCTAGGAAGCCCATCCGATGCGGAGAAGTGCTCTTTGCTGGTAAGGTTTTTTTGTACTTTTAGCAAGCTTGATTCTTTCTACTGTAGTCTGATTTCTGATTTATTTGCCCTTGGAAAAATCAGAAAAACTGGGCACACTTTTAGGTAAACTTTTCACAAATAATTAGGCTGTTTTTCTCCATAGCTTTTGTTACATTTTCAAAGGTTATTTTTATGATTCATGTGTATTTCTTAAAACACTAGATAGCTGTGATAAGCAAATGTCCTCTTCTGATCAGCAAGCGTTACTTATACAATACTGCATGTTTGAGAGCTTACACATAGGAATGAGAATTTGCAGACTTTTAGCTGAATTCTGGCTTTTGTTTTAATTTCTGCTTGGTGGAAAAAGTAGCTGTTCAGGTGTAGAGAAATCGTTCTTTTTGAACTTCTCTATTGGACCCCCCTAGCACGACGCGAAGTGCACTGAACACGCACCTATCATGTCCCCCATTTTTTGTGTCAAAATGTGCACAAAGAAATTGACTCCTAAAATGGTGGAAATGGTAGACGTGCATTTTGTGGAGGTGTGTTCTGCGTCTGCAAGGTTCAATTGCTGAGGATACTGTTCGCAATGACTTTCACCCCTAAAATGACTATACCTTTTCTCTCTTCTAGTTGGTGGATGGTGCAGCGGCGATGCCATCTCAAGCGTCGAGCGGTTTGACCCTCAGAGCGCTGAATGGCGGATGGTTGCACCAATGAGCAAGAGACGTTGCGGGGTGGGCGTGGCCGTCTTAGATGACCTTCTCTATGCGGTCGGAGGACACGACGGCTCGTCGTATCTCAATAGTATAGAGAGGTAAGTTTCAAAGAAAATAGTTTGACTAAGAGAGAGGTGCTGAATTAAGTGTTAACTTGGGGTTAAAACCTCATGTACTAACTGCATTGTATCTTGGGGGAAACCCTGGGGTGGCACAAGGTTCACCCCCAAGTTAGGGGTCTTGTCAAAATTAATCCAGGACAGGTAGTCGGATAACAATTCTCCGACGTCAAATTTTTGTTGGATTTCCATCAGACTGTATTTCTATGACAGACATTGGTTTTACTCGCTGAAAGGCACACAGTTCTCCGATGCACTAAAGACATGCCCTATGCCAATGCACACCACTGAGTGCTCTGCGGTTTGACTGGCTGATTAAATGTAGTATAAACAAACTTGCTGTTTTGGAGCGATCTGAAATGTTTGCGTATCGGCCGAAATTTGCGTATATCGGCACGCAAATCGTGCGTATCAGTCCGATATGCTAGCTTGTGCATGGGGAGAACCCTGTAGAAAGTCTGGTTCCTTTTTATAAATTAAGAATTATAACTATCAGTGTCATTGTGTATACAAGGAACCATACGAACAGTGTGATAAAGGTCTATATTTGTGTTTCTAACCTCCCTCCTGAAAACCAGGTATGACCCGCAGACCAACCAGTGGAGCAGCGACGTTGCACCGACGAGCACCTGCAGGACCAGCGTTGGCGTTGCTGTGTTGGATAACTTCATGTACGCAGTGGGCGGCCAGGATGGGGTGTCGTGTCTCAACATAGTAGAAAGGTAAGAGCATGTTGGTGGAAACGATATCAAGTTGTCATTTTGTCTTTTTAACCTCAAAGTGCTTAAAGGTAGGGTCATAGATTGGTAAATACTCAAAAAAATAATGACCATAAAAACTAACTTCGTGAGAAGCACTGCAGCTGTTGATAGTATAAACTGTTTTGAGAAAGGATTCTCTCTGAAGTATATATGGTTTGGATAATATTTAACCCAAAAACGCTTGAATCTGAGAAACGATTCAGGCATGAATCAATTCTCAGATTTCTGTGGGTTGGTGTCCGTTCACGAATGCTGCATCCAGAGATGCGGTTGGTACCCGCTGTTACCTCTATAAACATGGATGGATTCAACGTTCTTGTGAAAATACCGCGACAGTTTGTTTGCTGTTTTCTCAGCAAGTAGACACTGTATTCAGCTGTAACTTACACATATGTGACTTTTATCATATCTTTCTTTATAATTTCACCTATAAACTAGCATTATGTGGACTAAAACCAATCTATGACCCTACTTTTAAAGGTGTGCTCTCGCCGCATATATCCAGACACTCTGGTGCTTTGAATACCAATCTTTGATGTGCTTTTAAGTATTAGTTAAATTTGGGCAAGGGGATGGTTGTATCTCCGACACAATAAGCAGTTTACTATTTATTTTAGTTACCTCTTACAATAAGCATGGTCGTTAAAAAGTGGGTAAATATAAGACTGTGATGAAGTGAATTGTCTGGGAAAAAGCACTTTGGAAATATTTATGGAAAAGGCAGGTCCAAATTTCTGTGAACTTAGTGACAGGATTTTAAAGTGCTTGAAATTGTGTAAAATAGAAGTTTAATTTTTTGTTCAAATGGTGTAAGCGTAACAAGTGGAAATGCATGTTTTTCATGTCCATTTGTTTAAAGTAACAAGTTGAAATAACATTTGTTGTAAGACATTTTGAGCAAATTTTTGTTTTGCTTTTTTAATTTTTTTACTTAAACTGTCAAGTTGCAGTTGTCACAAAAACATAAATGTATCTACTTAGGTTTCTCTTAAATTTCAATTGAAATATTCTTTGTTTTTACTTACAAAGATACGAACCTCACGCTAATCGTTGGACTCGTGTAGCCTCCATGAGCACGCGTAGACTCGGCGTGGCTGTGGCCGTGCTCGGTGGCTTCCTGTATGCCGTAGGGGGCTCGGACGGCACGTCGCCCCTCAACACCGTCGAGCGCTACGACCCCCGATCTAACAAGTGGACGCCGGTCGCCCCCATGGGAACGCGGCGGAAACACCTCGGCTGCGCCGTCTATAACGATATGTTGTTCGCTGTCGGGGGTAGGGACGACCAGACTGAGTTGAGTAGTGCTGAGAGGTACGATCCCACGACGAATACTTGGAAGCCGATTGTTGCCATGAACTCGAGACGGAGTGGGGTAAGTTTTCTGTTCCCCCTTTTATGAGAAAGAGGGAGGGGAGTGTTTGATTGGGTATAAATACTTGTTTGAATGAGAATTATTCTTATAGATGGATTGCACGTGACGTCATTGACCGCCATCTTTGATGAAAAACGTGCATGTGTGTATGCGCTGCGCACAACTCTCAGCCAATGATAGCCTTCCACAGTTCATCAACGATGGCGGCCAATGCAAGGGGTCTATTCTGCTTCCATCAGGATTCTATCTGTGTGCTTGGTTCGACAGTGCATATAAAAGAACTCAAAATGTGTATCGCAGAAGCATATAATAAAAATAATAAGTAATCTTATTCAGTGCTTTAAAAAACTGAAAATTACAAAGAACGAGAGAAGGCAAGTTGAAATAGGTGGGCTTTGAGGCTGGATTTAAATTTGTCTAGGGTAGCAGCTGTTACTAAGTGAAGACGGTAGGGCATTCCACAACTTGGGTGAGGTGTGTGAAAAAGCCTTTGATCCAAAAGAGTTAGGGCGGGTTTTCACTGTGTAGCTTTGGTTGATATCGTCATTAAAAGTGTGTGCAGGCTTTCAAGCTTTGGAGAAGAGTTTGTCATGTGTCTGAAAGAATTTGTTTTTACTTGGTGTAGCAGTTAACGAGAATTGTTTGTTCTTTTTTATAACAGGTTGGACTAGCGGTAGTCAATGGCCAGCTGATGGCAGTTGGAGGGTTCGATGGCACAACGTATCTGAAGACAGTGGAAGTCTACGACCCAGAAACAAAATCGTGGCGCATGTGCGGCAGTATGAACTATCGACGTCTCGGGGGAGGTGTTGGAGTGGTCAAGCTACCACAATCAGAACCCAGTGTTTGGTGACGGACTCTATCCCAAGATGCCGTACGTCATGTTAGAGTGCTTCAGCAGCCGTCCTGGTGCCGGTTGAAACTCTACCACAGGAGGGTGCTGCAGGGCTAATTGCTTGGCCCTCCACCACTCTTCCACAGGATGGTGCCTCAGGGCTCAATGCTTGGCCCTCCAGCACTCTTCCACAGGAGGGTGCCACAGGGTTAATTGCTTCGCCCTTCAGCACTCTTCCACAGGAGGGTGCTACAGGGCTCAATGCTTGGCCCTCCAGCACTCAGCCCCAGGAGGGTGCCACAGGGTTCATCGCTTGGCCCTCCAGCACTTGTCACAGGAGGGTGCCACAAGGCTCATTGATTGGCCCTCCAGCACTCTCCCACAGGATGGTGCCACAGGGCTCATTGATTGGCCCTCCAGCACTCTGTCACAGGAGGGTGCCTCAGGGCTCATTGATTGGCCCTCCAGCTGTATCATAATCGTGTGGTCTCAAAGTCCAGCTTTGTCTGATTGTTTTATAGTCTACCAAATTGTGAGTGTGGTTTTGTAGGTGTCGTCAAATTTTTCAGTTTGGTCAGAATTAAACTAAGTGTATTTAAAAACCAATGTCAACTCAGAATAAAAATGTGCGGTCACTTTTACCTATGAAAGAACTGAAATCTTTCTTGATGCATGCCTGCCTCCGGACATGAAGCCAGGTGTTTACAAGGCCCAACAAGTTTTCATGTACTGGTCTACAAGAACATATTTTAGTTTGCGTTACTGTTGAAGAGGATTGCAGATGCTGTCTCCCTTGCCTCAAAGAAGTGGAAGGCCAAGGGAGTCCAAAACCGTTTGACAAGATTCTGCAGTATGTTTTACAACTCAATCAGTTTCACTGAGTAATTTCCTCATTGTCTTTTGATGGATGCCTACCGTTCAGCGGCCATCTTTTCACATTCCTTATTTGCAGTTAAAGGAACCTACCATTTTTGTTTTTCTCCTTCAAGCCTCGGCTTAGCTACATTGATTTTGAATAAAAGAAAGAGGAAAAAAAGATAGCCACACCCAAAAAGAAGATGTTTTCCACAAGGCTTCCAAAATATTCACTTCGAAGTACGTTTTTTGGATTTTGACAACAAATTGCACTTGAAGGGCATCAAAAACGGTGGCATTTTATACCATTTATCTTGAGGTTAGAGACTTCAAGTTTATTCCCCAGTTTCATAAGGACTGGAAAGTGGATTACAAAACTGAATTTGACCTTGAATACCCTCTTTCATTACATCGACAAAAGATCTACAAGTGTTTCAGTGTGCTTCAAGTATCATTTTTATTTTATTTATTATTTTTTGTTTGTTTAGGGAAAAAAAGATATTCCAGTTGTTTTGTATTCATCAGAGCCTAGTAGCCAGTGATCCAGGAAAAAATTTCCGAAAGATAGTTTTAAAATTGTCAATTTTAACCTCATGCAGAACTTTGACAGTACATGTACAATTTAACCCTGGCTAAAATTGTCCTTGAATTATTGACGTAGAGTACAGCTAGATTACTTCAGGGCCCAATTTCATAGAGCTGCTTAAGCATAACAAAGTTGCTATGCACAACAAAACTAAGCTTACTAGAATAAGGTTACCAGCTAAAATACCATTTAACATGTACAAAATGTAACTGGTATCCTGCTTAGTTTTGCTTAGCAGAAAATAGAAAGGAATATTTTCTGCTTAAGCAGCTCTATCAAATTGGGCCTATGTTTGTTTCATTTAACATTGCTGGATTTCTCTGTTTTTAAAACAATAGTGTGTACTGTAACAATGAGCAACAGACTGGTCCGTGAAGCCTATCTGCCCCCTCACTGCATTGACCAATCACAGCAGTGAATGCTCACCCAAGAGCCCAACAAAAGTCTGACATGTTAAAATCACATTACAAATTGTAAACAAGTTTCTGCCATCTTATCTTTGGTAGTCGGCACAATGCAGGGCCTAATTTCATAGAGCTGGTTAAGCGCAAGGTTACCAGCCAAACTACCATGTTGTGTGTACAAATTGTGACTGGTATCCTGCTCATTTCTGCTAAGCTGAAAGTTGTTAAGCAATTTTGTTTTGCTTAAGCAGCTCTATAAAATTGGGCCCAGAAGAAGATGCATGTGTCGTAAGCCCTAATACGCGCTGATTGGTTGTGGCTATGTGGGCGGGGCTCAGTGGATGTGTGTATTAATATATGGTTCAATAATTGCAGGAATGAGAAATTTCAGACTTGTATCTGAAATTTAGACTTTTCTATGTCTGGCTGGTGAAAAAAAAAGTAGCTGTTATTTTCTTCGGATACAAAGAAATTCTGCTCTTTGATTTACGTCTAAAGCACTGAGGACACTGTTCTCAAAAGCTCTTTAAAATCTGTAACTCTAGGGGTTACCAAAAGGTGGAAATTCCATCATTTCAATATGCCGCCTAAAATCTGGATCCTAGTTTCAGTCCTTTTTGTTATAGCAATGACTTTCAACCCTGTAATTGCTGCCGCCCCCCCCCCGAAGTTTCTATTTCCGTTCACACCCTTTTGATACACTGCTGAAATTAACTGTAAACTGAATACATTTTTTCTCTATTCGTGAAATATCCAATGTTGTACTGTATCTATAAATGATTCCCGGAAGTTTTGTGTTTCCATGGTGTTTGTGGATACTTGGGCCATATATACTTGCCAGAAATAGTCTTAAAGGGCTCACTGGATCCTTTTTGTTTTAAATTTAGAATTGGATGCATTGCAACAATTAAAGGTGCAGGTTTTTTTAACGCACTTTTCATCTTCTCCACAATGGTATCTTCAGGTCTATGGGTCATGTTGATAATCGCTGTAGAGGGTCCCTCGGCAGGCCCGCGAGAACACATTTTTGAGGGGGTGCTGGTTAATGGCCCTTGAAGCTTTTGGGTCCTAGATGCTCTGGCAAGCAAACAGAGCCTCTATAATGTGATTTGATTTTTTCAAAATTTAAAATATGACATGCTACAGGTATTTACCACCCCCCAATCCCCTGGGCCCAATTTCATAGAGCTGCTTAAGCACAAAATATTGCTTAAAAATTGTCTGCTGAGCAGAAATGAGCAGGATACCAGTCACAAATTGTACGTGTGACATGGTAGTTAGGCTGCTAACCTTTTTCTGGTAAGCATAGTTTTTGTTGTGTTTAGCTACTTTTTGTGCTTAAGCAGCTCTATGAAATTGGACCCTGGTCATTATACACCCCAGAAGCTCTCTCTCAAAAGTCTATGAAAGCCTATACATGTACTATAATGTAGGTCAGCCCTTGTACTCAACAGAATTGTCCTTTTTGCTTTTCTCGGGCCGAGTATCATGCTCGGGCCCAATTTCATAGAGATGCTTAATCAGAAAATAACAAATGTCTGCTAAAGCAACAATAAGCAGTATACCAGTCACAGATGCGACATGTGTAATGGTGTTTTAGCTGGTAACCTTTTTTTCTGCTAAGCATAATTTTGTTGTGCTTAGCTAAGTTTTTGTGCTTAAGCAGCTCTATGAAATCATTGGGCCCTGGTCCGGAGTTTACTGAACCACCAAAAGGGATCTCTGGACAAAAATCTCAATGATTGTGAGTTGGTATGTTTATAAATCTCACTAACTCATGTCCTAACTCCCCCTTCCCTTCCCCTCCCCCCCCCCAAACAAACAGTAATAATATTTGACTCCCTATGCCAAAACGGGGTGCTTCTCCGATAAAGTTTATTGGCATTGTTTTGGCCCAACTTTAGAATTATCCCAACTGTAGTTGGGACCGGCCCCAACTTGAGTGCAGTTACTGTCTTGCCACGCTCGCCATTTTGGGAGTCAATGTTAAGGGTGTTTATGCCGGTGTCGCCTAAAATTCATGCTACACTGCATACCAATGAGGACATTGACTCCCCAAATGGCACAACCAAGATTATTGTGATGATGACGTCAGGTGAATGGGCCGTTTGCAAGTTAGATTTGAATGAAGTCTGGTAAAATGACTTGCTTAGTCACAAGTTACCGCTTCAATTTGAATTCCTCAGACTAAAGAGACAGTTGCTCTGTCAAATGGTTCGGAGCAAGTTTTTGCATAGCAACCTCCAGAAGAGCAAACCCTGGTACCATTTGCCATACACATTCATTCAAAATTGTGTATGGGTGTGTTCAACGTCTCTTACGTAACTATGCAAAAGCTTGCCCCGAATCATGTGACATAGCAACTGTCTGGATAGTCTGAGGAATTCAAACTTAAGTGGTAACCTGTGATTGAGCAAGTCATTGTACCAGACATTATTCAAATCTAACTCGCAAATGGCTTATTGGGTCAACATGTTGAGAAATGCTATACCTTATAGACCCTAATTAGGTGTTATTTGAAAGCGAATTTTTCAGTTTTGGTGGGAAGCGTCTTATTTTGGCATGGAGGGTCACATTATAGTATGGGTTGAAGTGTGTCCAACCAAGGGTCCAATTTCATGGCACTGTTTACCGTAAACAACAAATTGGCGCTTACAAAACTAATCTAAGCACAAAGCAAATATGCTTACCAGGAAATACTTATCAAGCTAAAATACCATATCATAGGCACTATAGGTCCATTTTCATAGAGCTGCTTTGAGCACAGACACAAGCAAGCACAACAAAATTATGCTTAAAAATAGAATAAGGTTACCAGCCAAAATACCATGTCACTGTCTGGTAGTTCTGCTAACTTTGGCTTAGCAGAAAATTGTTCAGCAATATTTTCTGCTATGGTTCCTTGCTTATTTTTTTCTTTCTTCATTAGAAGACAAGAAAAGTCGTGTTTTGTAAACACAAATGCCCCGCAAGCCAGTCTGTTTCTTGACATTTGACCTAGGTGGACCAAAAATAATAGGCTTTTGGGGGATCCCAAGACCAATCCGCAAACAAAATGTGGAGATGCCAAGTCCTTGTCGAGTTATCCTCCGGACATCATTTATTTATTTTATTAAGCCATAACGATCTTGACATTTGGTCTACGATGTCCTTAAACAAACGGCTTCTTGGGGATCCCAAGACCAGTCTGCACACAAAGTGTGGAGATAATAATGGTATGCCAAGTCCTTGTCGAGTTATCGTTTGGACAGCATTTGTTTATTTAAGTCACAACAATCTTGACATTTGGTCTACAACGCCCTTAAACAAACGGCTTCTTGGGGATCCCAAGACCAATCTACACACCAAGTTTTGAGTTGACATGCTTAGTCCTTCTTGAGTTATGGTCAATTATTTCACACATACGTGATGGAAGGACGAGTCGGAAACGGTATGCTCCTTCGGTGGCTTGGTCAACCACGGGGTATAAAAATTTGTCTCTCCATTGTTTTCCACAGTGCCATGAAATTGGACCCCGAAAAATTGTTGTTTCTTCTGCCATTAAAATGCGGACAGTTTGTAGTACGTATATGTGTAATATTAACATTAAAAGAACAATGTAGGGAGTAATTAATGTTGAACATAATGAGCTGTTCTATTATGAAATAATCCTGGATGTTATTTGTTTATTTAATCATCTGCAATAGTTGGATTACAAACTCTTTGCAAAATTATTGCTTTCCTGTGAATAAACTCTGACGCTTTCGTATCAAAAATATTATGTTTGGCTCCTTGTGCAGTGGTTCTTATTTTTTCTTACACAGATTTGTTTCTTTCTTTATATAAAGAGTCTTTCTTGAAGGCAAAAAATTACAACACAACACATAGACAGGTATATAACAGAAGCAGTCAAGTGGAAATACATGAATAGAGAGAGGCAGAAAACACAGAAAAAGCACGGGGTAAACAATGAATAAGGAGACAAGGGGTGTGGAGGGAAGGGGCTGGGTTGGAGGGAGGTGGCTGGTTTGACCACAAGGAGTTGGAAACACAAAGGAAATTTTTTATAAAGCATAAATTGTGTTCTGAAGAATTGCCTGAGAAGTGCAAGCACTTGCTTAAAAATAAGTGATAATTTTGTTTAATATTTTTGAAATATATTTCACACAATCATGCATGTGATTTAATCCAGAATAGTTTGTTCATTTATAAAACTTTATCAACATACTTTTTTGAACAATAATGTCCAAAAAATACTGAGTATACAGTGCTTAAAGGTATTGTACACTTTTGGTAACAGCTCAAAATCAGTGTCCACATTTTATGTGATTCAACATATGCATGAACAAACAAACCTGTGAAAGTTTGAGCTTAATTGGTCATCAAGGTTACAAGAAAATAGTGAAAAGAGACCTGATGTGTTTTCTGTTTTTTCAAATTATCGCGTGTGATAAAAACTATTGTTTTACTCATTTCTCAGAAACGATAGCATTTTGGGCAGAAATATTTTAAGGAACCCTTTCTACCATTACTTACTTTAAATCATGTAAGTTATGTGTGAATCTGTGAACATTGTGTTTTTGATCTTACCAATAGTGTACAGGGCCTTTAATACACATAAATGTAAGCGTAAAAACAAATTATATTCTTTATCCCGATGCAAAATAAACATCTATTAAATAGTGAAAAATCATTCACAATTTTCAGCATGTAAACACATTGTCCTTACATCAGCTGTTGCATTTTTTCCAGGTTTTCAGATGCAGTTTTCTCGAATGGAAATATTTCACAGAAAAAATGGTTCTAGTCAGGCCCATAAAGCCCGCCCCCCCCCAAAAAAAAAAAATAAATAAAAAAATAAAAAATAAAAAGTCCACCCAAAATTTAAAAAAATGGTGCGCTCAAAAACAATAAGCGCAAAAATGGACCAAATGGCTTGAATTGGGCCTTCATTTTCAAATGATATCCAACTCCCCTTGTGTCCATGGGCGACAGGTGGCGCTAACGCGCCAATGTGCTTTTCTTTCATATTCGCCCCCCCCCCCAAATTCATATTTGCCCCCCCCCCCAACATAATTCCTGTTACGGGCCTGGTTCTAGTTTGAACTTCTTAATCAGTATTAAGCTTTCAGACTAAAAAATAAACAATGTTTTTTATCCATACCAATCCTGTATAATACCTTTAAATCAAAATGACAATGAGTCTGTGACTTTGATCTTAAAGGCAAAGTATACCTTTGGCTTTTGGAACCATTCAATTGTTTTAATCCTATATAAATGTAGTTATATACAATAAAACTAACCCTTGAAAATTTCATTTCATAAGCTGGTAGCATTTTTTATATATCGCCGAAAATCTGGAGCGGCGATGTCCGCGCAGGAAGAATAATCCGTAATAGGAACACACAATCTGAGAAATGTTTTATGCAGAAACGTTTCTCAGATTGAAATGTTTCTGCATCCTTTTCCCTAAAACCACATTCCTTTGAAGGGAATTTTGTTCTCAAAATGTAATGCATTATCAACAGCTGCAGTGCTCTTTACCACGTAAGTTTTTATGGTCATTAGTTTTTGGAGTAATTACCAAAGTTATATACCCTTCCTTTAACAATACATTAGCTCTAATCTTACAAGTGCATCATTAAAGCGTTTTCCTAAAAGATTCATTACACAATAACCATAATTTTTTAGATATTAAACGTTTCATGGAAGGTTACTAACATTACACGATAATCATAAATTGATAGATATTATAAGTTTCATGGAAGATTACTAACTTTTCTATAGTATAGTTTTCAATAAACAAATCATACAATAAACCTGTGAAAAATTGCAGCAAATCAGGGCCCAATTTTACGCTGCTGCATTACTGTAAGCGAAAAATAAACTCTTATGATTGGAGAAAAATCTGCTTAATGTATACATTAAGCATATTTTGTAGGTTAGGAGAAACTTTCTAATGTGCTTCAGTGTAAATCATATTAAAATGTCAAGTAATAAACAAAGATATTGACCAAATAGGGAGACCGCCAACATAGGGCTAGATAGCTCAGTTGGTAGAGCGCCGACACCTTAATCCGAAGGTCATTGGTTCAAATCCCGCTCTAGTCAATTTTTCTTTGTTCAACCCCAAATTATGATATCACATTAACTAAGTATTCTTCACTTACACAGCTAGTGCAGAAATGTTGTGAGTGTAAGCACCAAATTTTGCGGTAAGCATGATTGGGTCCAGATAGTCACATTTTCGAGAAGATACTGAACCCAAGTTTTTTATGTTAAGATTTGCCTTTTCTCGGAGGAGCAGTGTGCAATGTTTACTTCTGTGTATAAAAAGCTCAAAAGTATAATGCAATGTACTTGCGTGTGTGGGTTGCACAAGTTGGC
The DNA here is from genome assembly GCA_021014325.1 of Plazaster borealis. Classification (NCBI taxonomy): domain Eukaryota; kingdom Metazoa; phylum Echinodermata; class Asteroidea; order Forcipulatida; family Labidiasteridae; genus Plazaster; species Plazaster borealis. Next base: position 3,661,927 of record CM037456.1, on the reverse strand, counting down.
ATTTCTAAACCTTTCAGATCAAAGATAATTTCATGCAGACGTTCATAAAATAATTTTTGCAAACTATGCTTTTGCCTTTTTCTGTAAGTCCTTAAAGGAATTGTATACGTTTGGTAATTGGAACCCACTGTTTGTTTCAATCCTATATAGTTGTAGATATATACCATCAAACTAACCTGTGAACATTTCATTTCAAATTAAAGGTGGCAGCGTTTTTAAGATATTGCCGAAAATCTGGAGCGGTTATGTCCACGCAGGAAGAATAATCTGCAATTGGAATACACAATCTGAGAAACTTTTCTGACAGAAACGCTTCTCAGATTCAAATTTTTGGGGGATAAAAACTGATATCTTTTTCCATAACCACATTACTTCAAAGTGAAATGTTTCTTAAAATGCTTTATACTATCAGAAGCTGCTGTACTTCCTACCAAGTTAGTTTTTATTGCCATTAATTTTATGAGTAATTAATTACCAAACGTATACAGACCCTTTTAAAAAACAAAAATAAAGTAGAATGGGTTTTCTATGGGGGACCTGCAATAATCGTTGGAACCAGGTTGTGTGAATTGGGCCTAGTTTATACTGATTTGATGAAGACTTATAAAGCGCTTGAGGCGCTGATAATGGCTTTTTTTTACGACCGGCTCGCAGAGCTAAAAATTCTGAGAACTATTTCAAATAGCATCTTGTATGGTTTACAAGTGCAGCCATGATGCTAGAAAACACAGGGGCTAACTCCTTCTCTTCTTAAGGTTACGTGTACTGGGTTCTTTTACGTGCAATACACAACACACACGACCAGCACGTCCCATCCGAAGGACAAAACAATAATGGTCAAGTGTCTAAACGCAAACCCACACTCTGCTGATCCACAAACACGAGAGCTGAAACACTTGTCCACAACACGCCACGACACGGTACAGAGAGAACTCTATGGTTGAGGAGAACGTTGCAGTGAGCTTTGTAGAACCATTGCCAGCTTGTTTCTGGCTGATAGCGTTTCTGTATCAGTTTCCTCAGGATGCAAGGAACCAGTTGAGCCATGGCTATATGGACTGTTAGACTGGAGGTACCTTGCAGCAGCTTGTTGGGAACTTGGTGAAAACGTGAATAAACAACCACGAGACCTGTTAACAGGCTTAGGGAGGACGTTGGGCCTCCTCGACAGGCTCGAGTCAGAGGGAGTTGGGCCGTAAAGACCTTCAGATGAACTCACTGCTGGGTTTTGTTGGGTACTTGGCGGAAGTGCGACAGAGTTAGGACGAGACCTGCGAACAGGCTTAGGCAGGACCATTGCCAGCTTGTTTCTGGCTGATAGCGTTTCTGTATCAGTTTCCTCAAGATGCAAGGAACCAGTTGAACAATGGCTATATCGACTGTTAGACTGGAGGTACCTTGCAGTAGCTTGTTGGGAACTTGGTGAAAACGCGAAAGAATAAGAACGAGACATGTTAACAGGCTTAGGGAGGACGTTGGGCCTCCCCGACAGGCTCGAGTCAGAGGGACTTTGACCGTAAAGACCTTCAGATGAACTCACTGCTGGGTTTTGTTGGGTACTTGGCGGAAGTGCGACAGAATTAGGACGAGACCTGTGAACAGGCTGAGGCAGGACGTTGGGCTTCCCTGACAGGCTCGAGTCAGAGGGACTTTGACCGTAAAGATTTTCAGATGACTTCACTTCAGTTTTTTGTTGGGAACTTGGTGATGACATTTGTTTCAGCCTGGCTCGAGCATTCTGTATCTCATCAGCTTTGTCAACAGCTGCTGTCTCTTGATCAGGATTGGAGACAAGTCCGCCGTCAGAGGAAGAAGAATTACCTTGGCTGAGAGTAGTCTTCAGAAGTTTTTTAGCTCCCAATATTTCTTCTAGTGAAGTCTTCAATTTGGTCTGACCATTGTTGTTGCAGAGATCTGGTTTTGACTTGGAGAATGAAGCACTGCAGCTCAGCTCAGAGTTTCGCTGTTGGAGTTCCAGAACTTTTCTCTGGAGTTCGGCTTTTTCTTTCTGCTCACTTTCTTCGACCAATTCCAACAGTGCAAAGTTTGTGGGCAGTGCTGCCACTCCATCACCAGATGCTGGGAGGGAGGTGTCTCCTCGGCACAAAGGACATTGCACAGTTCCGCTCGGTACAAAGTATTGTTCTTGCTGGGCTATGAACCATTCGCTTATGCAATCCATGCAGAAAGTATGTCCGCAAGACAGGACTTTCGGCTGTTGTTTTTGTTTGAATTGCTCCGTACAAATTGGGCAAGACATCTTGGTCACCTTAAATATGAGCCACAACAGCTCTTCTGATGTCAGTGAGAGAGTCCAATCTCTAATCGGACAAGAAGCCAAATACTAATACAATTTCTTTTTCCTCACACCCATACACTTGAATGAAACTTTAGCAGAGCAAGGCACTTTGCAGTGTTGGTTGTGTTAATGTATATAGGCACAGTTGAAACATGCTTACAAATCAGCCAGCTAAATACATCAGAGTTAGAGTTCTTGATGAATGCACATTTTGAAAAGCCTTCAAGTACATTTCACTCAGGTTTTTCCAGACAGATTTTGATGGGACTTGTGACTTTCGGAACAAACAAATAAGCTTGCCCCTTTGACTTTCCAGAGCACACAAATAGAATTCTCTCGATTGCTCAACACAACGGGGGATTCCCGCTCTTTGCATGCGGTGCCTGCTATTTATAACTCTCACGTCATAGAATAGGGGTGGGGTTTTTTTCTCTTCCAACCTGAGATTGTTTTTTTTTAAGGTTGAGTCCAATAAAATTTAATAAAATGAAAGGACTTTGTTTTTCAGCCACAGTAATTATATGTGTACTATTAGGAAATTTATTAAAAGGCAACTTTGAACATGAGTATTGGAAAGAGTGAAAGTACATTTGAATTTGAGTAATGAGTATGGACTTTGGAGTTTGAATAATTTTGGGTTGAACAAAGAAAGATTAAATAGAGCAGGAGTTGAACCTGCGACCTCCGGAGTAACGTGCCGGCGCTCTACCAACTGAGCTATCTAGCCCTAATGTTGACGGTCTCCCTATTTTGTCAATATCTTTGTTCGGGGGTTCCAGTCAGAAGCCATACAACTTTTAATAAACCACAAGGGAAAATGACTGGACAAATTCTAAACAAATTTGGGTTGAACAAAGAAAAATTGACTAGAGTGGAATTTTCAACCTCCAACCTCCCGATTAACATGCTGGCACTCTACCAACTGAGCTATCTGGCCATAATGTCGGCAGTCTCCCTATTTGTCAATATCTTTGTTCGGGGGTACAAGTCAGAAGCCATACAACCTGTAACTGCCGTGTAACCAGGGATCACACCCAAGTTTACAAAACAACCTGGGAAGTGGCAGGAGAGGGATCACCTTATGGGGATGTGACACTTTATTTCAATTGTCAAGTGATAAGCCAGAAGGGACTGGCTGGGTTTGATTACATTTTTAAGTCAAGTAACGAGTACTGGGTACATGACTTTGAGTCTGAAGTTGTTGCTATCTGAGTATCCCAATGCACAGACGAGTATGATACCTTAAAAACAGTACTTGAGTTAGTACTTGAGTATGAGTTTTAAAACACTGGTAATATATGTATGTATGTTTGCTGTTTCCGTACTATAAGGTCTTGATTACAATTTTGATAAATTTCATAATTTTTTTAAAGTGGGTGATAACTTGAGTTTATTTGTGATATATCTTCCCCGTAAGTGTTTGTTTGGCTAACCTTTGTCATGAAAAGAATTATCTGTTGTGGTTGATTATTTTTGTTCCGATTAAAAAACATTTTAGAATTAAGGCTCCTTTAATCATTTAATTGCAAATAATGACATTTCAGAACTGAGCTGACGATGTATAGATTGAGTTATCAGTGTGGCCTGAGCTTTTGATCCAAAGGGGACATTATCATACGTTAAGCCCATTTTTAACCACAGTACTGGCTTAATTGGGCTCTTGCTTTTGGTCTGTTGAACTTGAATCACCCATTAAAAGCAGACCCGAGTTTGCCTATGACAAACTCGGGTCAGTACTCACTGGTTTGGGAATGAACATTTTTCAACACGTTCTTTCTATCTAATCAAAAGTTCATGAGGCGTAAACATGTGGCTAAGGGTGTCACTGCCTGTGAGTTTACCGACACAAATATCAACAAAATGTCACATGTTTTTGTTTATAATGTGAAGTATTGGGGAACAGTGTTAAATGTTATCTTGAATTGAAAGCAATTTTAAACCAAAAAAAATCTACAAAATATCTTGAGAAATCGAACAAGAAACAGTAGGACTTTCTTTCTCCTCTTCAGCATTTCAGTTATTTGACACCAGCAGTAGGCTTGGGTCATGATCACTGGTCTTGGGGAAGTGGGTTCCAGGGTAAATGTTTATATTTCAATTACATGTACTTTACTGGAAACAGCTGAAACCCTTGAGTAGAATTCAGAGATTTTGGTTAATGGGAAATTCACGTAAGTGTGTGCGCTTTCCTTACAGGGCTTCAAAGCCATGCAGAGACCAAGCCAAAGCCGTGGTTTCCAAAAGGGCCAGTGACAAAAGACAAACATAAAAAACATCCGTTTAAATAAGGGAAAAGGGAAAACGGCAATTATTATTTTAATGATTCGCATATTTTATTTGGCAAAAACCTATTATTTATTATAATCACTACTGTAGGAGATTTGTTGAAATTAACTTTTTGCGTGATTGCAAAAGTTCACAAAACTTTCATCCCATGATCATCACGTACCCAAACCGCCATCTTGAAAAGTGACGTAACTTCGCGAGTTGACTATAGAGCAACAGTGCCGCAGGGCTAGGTTGATCCAGTTAGACTAGCTAATCAAACCACACAGCGTTGGGGTCATGTGTATATTTATATACTTTAGTTCGTTCAGCAAACACAAAAGAGATGAAATTGTAACCATTTATATAAGCATTCTCCATTTTATTTTATTGAGCTTTGTTTGAATTTTTAAACAAAAATGAGATAGAAAGGTACAGTTCTTAGCACATATCTCCTTGAGATGTAGGTTTCCTAAGGGTTTTTAAGTAGAGTCATAATTTACTAGTTCACTTCCCTTTATCTTATCTTTTGAGATTGCCGAAAATCTGGAGCGGTTATGTCCACGCAGGAAGAATAATCTGCATTGAAATACACACTCTGAGAAGCGTTACCGTAACGCTACCGTAATGCTTCAAGGTTCAAGGTTCAAGGTTCGTTTTATTTCCACAGTATCAAAAATCAAAAAGACAATATCAAACAGCAGTCAAAAGAAATCATTACAACAATGAACAAAAATTTGTTTCACAACATAGGTTTGAAGAAATAGATGCAAAACAATGTTGACACTGCGGAGGGATCCATTTAAGAAGCAAAGCTTGTAGACAATGGTCCCTTATGACATGCATATGCATTGAGATTATAAAATAATGTCAAGTGAACCGTAGAGGTCCGTGGTCGAGTCGAGCCACCAATGAACAAAATATAACAGCAGGTCTCAATGCATATGCATGTTTACAAAGAAAAATTAGTAAACACATGCTTCTCAATATTCAAAATATTTTGGGGATAAGAAGTGATATATTTTTCCATAACCGCAGTCCTTCGAAGTAAAAAGTCTCTCAAAATGCATTATACTATCCAAAGCTGCTGTACTTCTTACCAAGTAAGTTTTTATTGCCATAAATGTTCAGAGTCATTACCAAACGTGTACAATGCCTTTAAAGGTTCAATGTATAATACTGGTATACTTTTTATTTTTGGGAGAGTAAATTTTCTCAAATCCTTTTTTCTCCCCATAATTACACTGGCTGTACAACTAACTTTAGAAAATTTAATCAAATAGCACTGCAATGCTAAAAAAAATCCAAGCTCAATATGGTGTTGTTTTGAAAGTACCTGGATCTTGGACAAAGCGTCTAATTTCACTGGCGTATGCACACGTACATGTTTCAGTGTTTTATGTTTACTCTCATGTACTATACTACTGCAGTCTGGCGCACCGATCGCCTAAATGGTGGAAAGTTTGTCTGACATCCGGGTATTTTGAGCAAAAGTGACGCCATTATTGTGGAGTCCGATTGGGTGGATTTTGAGAATACAAAATCAGGTTGTCAGGGATTTTGTGCACATTCCATTATGTGATAATTTTTATTTGGCAAATAACAAAATGAGATGTAACTTTTTCTTTTTTATGGCAAAATTTCATACAGAAACATTTTTCATGACATATTGGAACTGGTATGATTTGTAAAAAGTATTAGCTATCAGATTATGTCCATTTATCAACACAAATCATGTACCATAACTTAAAATCTATAATTCATTATTCCTGTACATTTCTTTCTGAAATCTGAAAAACATTTTTAAAAACCTTTAGAAAGTTAAACAATCTTAAGAAACTTAAATGCTCATTATATGAAAATAAATGCATTTGAATTTTTAATATCATAAGTAATAGTTAGCAAAAATAATTTAATACAAACATTTTCACAAAACATTTTACCACAGGCAGAGCTGTGTACTGAGAGAGTTGCGACATAGAGGGACCAGTTTTCTTTAGTCTTGTGGTTGCTGGACACCATTTTCGGTCCAAATGCAGCACAATTAACCCAATGTGCAGTCTAGTCTTGTTTCTCATTGCAAGTTGTTGCAACTCTTTCAATATTAAAGGTATCGTACATATTTGGTAATGACTCAAAACAAATATTAGCATAAAAACTGACTTGGTAACAAGCAACAGAGAGCTGTTGATAGTATAAAACATTGTAGGAAACGTCTCCCTCTGAAGTAACGTAGTTTTTGAGAAAGAGGTAATTTCTCACTAAAATAATAAAAACTTCTTGCAAGAAGTTTTTATTCCTATCTGAAAGCACACAAATTTGTACAACAAGGGTGTTTTTTCTTTCATTATTTTCTTGCAACTTCGATGACCAATTGAGCCCAAATTTTCACAGGCTTGTTATTTTATGCATATGTTGGGATACACCAAGTGAGAACACTGGTCTTTGACAATTTCCAAATGTGTTCTGTGCCTTTAAGGCTCTAGACCACAGGGCTTGAAAATTGCACAAGACCACTGGCCAGAGTCCAGCATTATAGCGTTGGATAGCCCTACAATTGAACAAGTTCTGTAGTCTTGTTTTGGGGGTTTTTCATACACATACTTTTGAAGATTTTAAAGACCACTGGCCAGAGTCCAGCATTATAGCATTGGACCAATAACCCTACAATTGAACAAGTTCTGTAGTCTTGTTTTGGGGGTTTTTCATACACATACTTTTGAAGATTTTAAAGACCACTGGCCAGAGTCCAGCATTATAGCGTTGGACCAATAACCCTACAATTGAACAAGTTCTGAAGTCTTGTTTTGGGGGTTTTTCATACACATACTTTTGAAGATTTTAAAGACCACTGGCCAGAGTCCAGCATTAAAGGGTTGGACCAGTAACCCTATAATTGAACAAGTTCTGAAGTCTTGTTTTGGGGTTTTTTCATACACATACTTTTGAAGATTTTAAAGACCACTGGCCAGAGTCCAGCATTAAAGGGTTGGACCAGTAACCCTATAATTGAACAAGTTCTGAAGTCTTGTTTTGGGGTTTTTTCATACACATACTTTTGAAGATTTTAAAGACCACTGGCCAGAGTCCAGCATTATAGCATTGGACCAATAACCCTACAATTGAACAAGTTCTGAAGTCTTGTAGCTTTTTTTGTCCATACACATACATGTACTTTTGAAGATTTTAAAGACCACTGGCCACAGTCCAGCATTAAAGCATTGGACCAGTAACCCTAAAATCGGACAACTTCTGTAGTCTTGTTTTTTTAGTTTTTTTTTAAACACATACATTTGAAGATTCACTTAACTTTTCAATTCCAAACCACCTTGTAAACCTTCAGCAAATATTTAAAGGTATTGTACACTTTTGGTAACAGCTCAAAATCAGTGTCCACATTTTTTGTGATTCAACATATGCATGAACAAACAAACCTGTGATAGTTTGAGCTCCATTGGTCATCGAGGTCACGAGAAAATAGTGAAAAGAGACCTTTTGTGTTTTCTGTTTTTTCAAACATCGAGTTTTTATCGCGCGTGATAACAACTATTGTTTTACTCATTTCTCAGAAATGATAGCATTTAGGCAGAAATATTTTAAGGAACCCTTTCTACCATTACTTACTTTAAATCATGTGAGTTATGTGTGAATCTGTGAACATTTGTTTTTTTCGATCTTACCAATAGTGTACAGGGCCTTTAATGGGAAGAAATATTTTAGGTTTTGTAAAAAATATTTCTGGTCTAGTAAAAGTTCTGAGCTACAAAACCTGGGCCCAATTTCATAGAAGCTGCTTAAGCAGAACATGAGCAGGATACCAGTCACAAATTGTACACTTGACAATGGTAGTTTGGCTGGTAACCTTATTCTGGTAAGCATTATATTTTTTTGGGGGGGCACGCGGGGGCAAAGGCATAATTTGACTTTTGGATGTATGGAATAATTCATTTACTCATTTGTGTCAATTTTATAGAATTAGGTGTTTCACTTTTTCAAGAAAACATTACTAGGTGGTTTATGTTTATCGTTCTCTTCGCAGTTTTTCTTTGTTCAACCCAAAATTGAATTAAAACTCACCCAGTCAGATTCCATTGTGGTTTAATACTTTATTATTGAATAAATAAGTCACATCCCCTTTATCAGGGGATCCCTCTCTTGCCGCTTCACAGGCTGTATCATAAACTTAGGTGTGATCCCTGGTTATGCGGCAGTTTAAGGTTGAATGGCTTCTGACTGGCACCCTGAACAATGATATTGACTAAATAGGGAGGCCGCTAACACTAGGGCTAGACAGCTTAGTTGGTAGAGAGCCCACATGTAAACCAGAGGTCGTTGGTTCAAATCCCACCTTTTTCTTTGTTCAACCCAAAATTATTTAAAATTTACCCAGTCAGTTTCCCTTGTGGTTTATAACTTGATATTTGAAATAAAAAAGTCGCATCCCCTTAAGGTGATCCCCTGGCTGGCGCTTCCCAGGTTGTATTGTAAACTTGGGTGTGATCCCTGGCTACACGGCAGCTAACATTTGTATGGCTTCTGACTGGCACCCCTGAACAAAGATATTGACAAAATAGGGAGGCTGCCAACTAGGGCTAGATAGCTCAGTTGCTCAAATTTAAGCAAACAATAAATACAAATAAATTTTAAAAATTGACAATTTTGATTTGGAGCATTTCATTGTTGTTCACATACAGTGTGAGTTGACATGTAAAGTTCACCCTGTAAAAACAAGAACAAGTTCCCTGGGTGATAGTAGATGTTAGTTCCAAATAAACCGAGCCCATGATAAAACGAAAACAGCATGAAAGACACAAGGGTTAACTATTGAAATATTGGACCATGCCTTTATACTCAGTTACTCACTATAAAGTGATGATAAATGTAACCATTAGCATCACACTACAATATATATTGTGTCTCTCCATAGAGAAAGGACTCTGGTCCTTTCTCTATGGTCTCTCTAACAAAGGCATGCAGTCTCAAGACACTCGGCTTTTGTATAGGTCACTGTCACCGAGGCAATCTCAGTAAAGTTAGCCAAGTCTCTCTCCAAGACACTCAGCTGTTTGTAACAGTTTTGACCACTAGGTCACTGTCACCGAGGCAATCTCAGTAAAGTTAGCCAAGTCTCTCTCCAAGACACTCAGCTGTTTATAACAGTTTTGACCACTAGGTACCTGTCACCGAGGCAATCTCAGTAAAGTTAGCCAAGTCTCTCTTCAAGACACTCAGCTTTTTGTAACAGTTTTGACCACTAGGTACCTGTCACCGAGGCGATCTCAGTAAAGTTAGCCAAGTCTCTCTCCAAGACACTCAGCTTTTTGTAACAGTTTTGACCACTAGGTCGCTGTCACCGTGGCAATCTCAGTAAAGTTAGCCAAGTCTCTCTCCAAGACACTCAGCTGTTTGTAACAGTTTTGACCACTAGGTACCTGTCACCGAAGCAATCTCAGTAAAGTTAGCCAAGTCTCTCTCCAAGACACTCAGCTTTTTGTAACAGTTTTGACCACTAGGTCGCTGTCACAGAGGCAATCTCAGTAAAGTTAGCCAAGTCTCTCTCCAAGACACTCAGCTGTTTGTAACAGTTTTGACCACTAGGTACCTGTCACCGAGGCAATCTCAGAAAAAGTTAGCCAAGTCTCACAGGTATCATATTTCAAACCGCAATGTCTTGAAGTCCATATTCTAAGAGTCAAAACAGAATTGTGATTTGTCAGGATTTTTCCTGATGTCAGGATTTTTTACTGATCTCCCTGTACCTTCAGATTTTCTCGGAAGAGGGAAAGTTGCCATCACAGAGATGAAAAGACTTGGCCCATGACCAGGGCCCAATTTCAAAGAGCTGCTCAAGCAGAAAATATTGCTTAACAAATTTCTGCTTAGCAAACATTAGCAGGAAACTAGTCGAAAATTGTACTTTTGAAATGGCATTTCGGCTGGTATTCTATTTCTAGTAAGCACAAAATATTTTTGCTTGGCTAATTTTTGTGCTTAAATGTATCGTACACGTTTGGTAATGACTCAAAACAAATATTAGCATAAAAACTGACTTGGTAACAAGCAACGGAGAGCTGTTGATAATATAAAACATTGTAGGAAACGACTCCCTCTGAAGTAACGTAGTTTTTGAGAAAGAGGTAATTTCTCACTAAAATAATAAAAACTTCTTGCAAGAAGTTTTTATTCCTAATCTGAAAGAACACAAACTTGTACAACAAGGGTGTTTTTTCTTTCATCATTTTCTTGCAACTTCGATGACCAATTGAGCCCAAATTTTCACAGGCTTGTTATCTTAAACCTCTAACATGTATCATTCTGTACATTCAGGGAGCTTTATTTCCGCACCAAGAGAAAAATTGTCATCAAATTTTCAGGATTGTTTTATTTTCATACAATCTCATTCCTAAAAAATCATTCAGAACTGACCCCTTTGAAATTTATATAATGCCTTTTGTCTTTTAAACAAATCCCCTTTTTTCATACCCTCCGGAATGTCTTTTTTTAAATACCTTTTTGGTTCTTTGTCCAAGCACACTTTTTAACTTGTTGTACTTGTTCCTTCAGAACGCCTCTTGTTGTGGTTGGGTGTGTTTTTGTTGTTGTTTTTTTTACTCCTAGGCCTCATTATGTACGTCTTAGGACTCTATGTGTTCTTGTAGGTAATTCTTAGCTACTTTTGTATTTTATTCTTGTGTATTTTTATTGTACGTATCCAGGGCCCCCAGGGAGAACAGTTCATTAAAAACTGATGGGGTGAAACTTTTATAATAGACAAAATAAATAAATAAATAAATGAAACATGCATGTGTGAAGAGCTATCATTGGCTGAGAGTCGTGCGGAGTGTGGTGAGATATGGTGGACACTATAGGAGTGCACTGTAAGATGTGGGTGTAAACAGACAAATTTACCCAAACCAAACAGTGTTATAGTAATGTGTCCGCCATATCTCAAAATGGCTTATTGTTTGTCATCAAAGATGGCGGCCAATGCAAGGCAAGGGGCCTTTTCTTTTGGAATCATGTGAGGTGAATTAGAATGAACTGTAAAGCCTGATTTTTAAAGCCTGATTTTTAAAGACTAAAGTTTAGCACCACTGCACATTCATACGCTTGGTAGAAGAACCATTTGGGACAAAGTTAATTGGAGCAATTTCACCTGGATAATTCAGCATATCTCTGGTACCTGTGCCCTGCCCAGCCTGGCAGGGAAAACTTGTCTCGCTTGATTTGATCGCAGACTTTCTAATGACATTTTTGAGTTGATTTCATCTATGTGGCTGTTCACTGAGATGGACCTCACAATGCTTTCCTCCATAATCTGTAACAAAAATTGAAAGAATTTTTAGTAAAAAGAAAATTTACCAGAGCGGGACTTGAACCTGCCTAAAATGCCACCACTCTACCAACTAAGCCATCTAGCCCTAATGTTGGCGGTCTCCCTATTTTTTCAATAGCTTTGTTCAGGGGGTGCCAATCAGACAACCTGTAACTGCCGTATAGCCAGGGATATTATTGTCTGTTGCTTCTTTGCCAAACAACAATAATAATAGTAATAATACTAATAAATTTAAACCTTGAATTTATTTGAGGCAGGGCCAACCTCGTCCCCTTCCTCCTCCCCCAGTCCCTCCCCCCCTGCCCTCCATTGGTGCCCCTCAACAATTTGAGGAAACATTAATTATAAACACTGAACTGTGCACACTCTGACATACTTATGAACCAAGACCTGAACTACTCTGGACTTGGTACACCCCTCATGAATTTCATCATGGACAAGATTCATCACACACACACCTTTGATACCCAAGATAAGATCGAAGAAAATTAAACTCTGAATATTGATCAGTGTTCTACTTTGATTCAACTTTCTAGTATTGTGTTTTAAAGGCACTGAACACGTTTGGTAATTGTCAAAGACCAGTGTTCTCATTTGGTGTATCCCAACATATGCATAAATAACAAGCCTGTGAAAATTTGGGCTCAATTGGTCATCGAAGTTGCAAGAAAATGATGAAAGAAAAAACACTCTTGTTGTACAAATTTGTGTGCTTTCAGATAGGAATAAAAACTTCTTGCAAGAAGTTTTTATTATTTTAGTGAGAAATTACCTCTTTCTCAAAAACTATGTTACTTCAGAGGGAGTCGTTTCTCACAATGTTTTATACTATCAACAGCTCTCTGTTGCTCGTTACCAAGTCAGTTTTTATGCTGATATATATTTTGAGTAATTGCCAAACGTGTACAGTGCCTTTAAGAATAAACCTTCATCATGCTTCCGCCGTCTTGGTCATGGTACTTGTATCCAATAACAGTAATGGTTGCTAACAGTCATTGTACAAAAAGGAACCAGACTATTTGCCCTTCCAGCCTCGGTTTAGGTTACATTGATTTGAATGGGAGAAAATCAAGATGGCCGCACCATGATAAAGGTCTATTGGAACCCAGGCCTTTTACTACTGTCCTCACCTGGTAAGCATATACACTTGAATCCTCCCATCTCTCGTAAACACGTCCCAGCTTCCGTGCACGGGTTTCCAGCGCAAAAGTCAATTTCAATCTCACATAGTTCTCCGGTGAACCCCTTTCCGCACCGGCACACAAACCGTTCACGGGAGCCGTCGAACACAGCGCACTGACCACAGTTGTGGCAAGGTTGCGAGTGGCATGGACCCTCCGGTATCTCACAGAACTTGCCGACCCAACCGTCCTCGCAGTGGCACCAGAAGTCATCACCGGCCCCGATGTTGCCGATGCATGTTCCGCCGTTAATGCACAGGTCATTCTTGCAGGGGTTCTTCACTTCCTTGCAGCCCTTGCCGGAGAATCCCGGCTGGCACACGCACAGGTAACCGCTGATCATGTCCAGACAGGTGGCTTTATTCTCACAGGGATTGACGGGCTCACAGTCGTTGATGTTTTTCTCGCAGTGTTCTCCTGCAAATCCAATGGCACATCTGCAGTGATACGAGTCCACCCCGTCTATGCATCGACCATGGTAACATGGCCCACTGGCGCAATCGTTTATATTGGTTTCACAAGTTATTCCCGTGAAACCAGGGCGGCAAACACACATAAACTCACCCTCTTTTGAGTGGCAAGTCCCTTGGTTCTCACACGGCTCACTCATGCAAGTGTCTATCCACACGTCACATCGCTTGCCTGTTCTTGTCACTGGGCAAATGCATTCATATTTCCCCACGCCATCAACACACACACTCCGATTGCCTGGAATGTCTTCACTATCGCCAACGCAAGGTGAACTTGCACACTCGTCGATGTCATCTTGACATACCGTTCCATTGAACCCCAGAGGACAATCGCATATAAACTGTCCCAACAGGTCTTGACAGGTACCACCATGCATGCACGGGTTTGAGACACATTCGTCTACTTCAACTTCACAGAGCTTCCCAGCGTATCCCTTTACACATACGCACATAAAGGCATCCTCTAAATCCTGACACGTTGCGTTGTGCTGGCACGGATTGCTGCTGCATTCATCGGTCTGGTTTTCGCAACGTACGCCTTCGTACCCCGCTCGGCACTGACACAGAAACCCATCGTTTTGATCAACGCACTCGGCGCTGTTCAAGCAGGGGCTACTGCTGCACTCATACATTTCAACATCGCACAGGAAGCCAGTCACTCCCGGCGGACACTCGCATTTAAATCCCTCGGGGGAAGAGTTACACGTGGCCAAGTTTGTACAGGGGTTGCTCCAACAAGCATCAATCAAGATCTCACACCGCTCCCCGGTTCTTGACGGCGGGCAAATGCACCTGTATCCATTCACCAAATCGGTACAGGTGCTCCCTTGGGTGTCCCCCTCATCGCTGACGCACGGTGAGCTCTCGCATTCGTTCACATTGTCCTGGCAAAGTGTTCCCTCGTACCCGGCCGTGCATTCGCATACAAACCCATTCACTTCATCAACACATTCACCATGGTGCATGCAAGGTGAGGATAGGCACTCGTCTTTTTCAACTTGGCAGTGCAGGCCTACATACCCCGCCGCGCATTCACACGTGTACCCGTTGACCAAATCCACGCACAGTCCGTTATTTAGACATGGTTCACTGTGACATTCTGCGATGTCAGTTTCACAATGAGTGCCTGTAAATCCCGGCAGACAGCGGCACACAAAACCGTTAATTTTGTCGGCACACAGACCGCCGTTTTGACATGGATTGCTTTCGCATTCATACACATTCACATCGCATAGAGTTCCCGATATCCCAGGAGGGCATAGACATGAAAATCTTCCCTCCTCATCTACACAAGTTGCGTTTCTTGCGCAAGGCTCGGACTCACATTCATTCCTCCCTACGCTACACGTCTTCCCTTCAAACCCTGGCGGACACAGACACTCAAATCCATTGGGCAAATCCACACATGTGGCGTTAGGATGCGCACAAGGATTCTGCACACATTCGTCATCATCGACCTGGCAGTTGACCCCAAGGTAGCCTGGTGCACAGACGCATTGGTACCAGCCGTCCCTGTCAACACACCGTCCACCATTCTGACAGGGAGTACTAAGGCACTCATCCGTGTTGCTCTCACATCGAGTTCCGGTAAAGCCGTCTGCGCAATCGCAGACAAACAAGGTTTTCTCATTTTGGCACGTTCCATTGTGAAGGCAGGGAGCTGAGAGGCAGAAGTCTACATCAAGCTCGCAGAGCCTCCCTTCAGTTCCGATCGAACACTGGCAAAGAAAACTGTCTATATGATCGACACATGTACCATTTTGTTGGCAGGGAGAACTGGCACATTCATCTATTTCTGTGTCGCAGTCATGGCCACTGTACCCTGATAAAAATAAAAGCAAAGATAATTTTTTTAATCGTCTAGAAGCATGATATGACAAGTTCTCATGACTTATGATGTCTTTCAAAGGGATGTCGTTCTTAGTACATATTCATTTTAGTTCAAGCATTAGGCTCATCATTATTGCAGTCGATCATTTTAAGGCCTTTTTTGATTGAGAATCAGAAGGCAAGTACATCAGGATGCAGCTGGACAACATTTTTAAGAACTCGCGAAAAATGTGAAAAAGTTCAATTGATACACAACATGCAGGTATTCAACTTGTTTATGTTGACTTTTGATTAAAGGTAGGGTCATCGTTTGGTTTTTGTCAACGTTATGTTGATTTATTGGAAATTTGTTGAAGAGAGATACAATAGAAGCCACCAGTGAAAGCTTCAGCTCAATGCAGTGTCTATTACTGAGAAAACAGCAAAAGACAAGGCTTTTCACACAGACGTAGAATCCATATAAGCAAGGTGACAGTGGTACCAACCACATCTCTGGCCACAGCATTCGCAAACGAACACCAACCCTCAGAAATCTATGAGACAATTCATGCATGAATTGTTTCTCAGATTCAAATGGTTTCTAATTAACTGGGGCATTTCAGACGAAGTAGTTTCACAGGATGTTTACTACCACAGTGTTAGCCAGAGGTGTGTCTGAGTGTCTTTTGGACACCCTGTTTTAAATTTAGACTCCCTGTTTTATCTGTCATGTACATGTAAATGTATTGTTAGTGAACAATTTGGACACCCAGTTTTTAAATTTCCAGCAAATTTGGACACCCAAATCCTGGCTAAAACCTTGACTACACCATCTGTACAACAAGAAATAAGCTTTTGGATAAAAATTACACAACTTTTCTTCGGAGTCATTAACAAAGTATGACCCTATACCAGCCACTGAGTTAACTTACCATCTTTACAACAAGAAGTATGCTCTTGGATAGAAATTACACATATTTTTCTCGGGGTCATTGACCCTACCAGCCACTGAGTTAACTCTTTCATAAATCCCTTCATGAAAATATTTGTTAAACAAAAATAAAGATCGCACGACCACACAGTTTTCATGAAGGGGAAGAGGACTCTTGAAATTGCTATTGTGACCTGTTTTTTGGGGGGTTGCCATTTGAAAAAAACGAATACAAAATTATTGTGTCCATATGATCAATTTACCACTAAAATAAATGGTGCATGAAAGGGTTAATAACTTACCGTCTTGACAGGAGCAGAAGTATTTATTAATACCATCCAGACAAGTTCCATGTAGGCAGGGCTGTACCTGACAGTCATTGATATTCTCTTCACAGTACACACCCGTAAACCCAGCCTCACACAGGCATATGAAATCATCCACCATATCCAGACACACCGAGTCATGCATACACGGGTCACCTGCGCACTCATCTGTCTCGCTACCACAGCGATGCCCTACAAAACCCGGCGAGCAACGGCAGTAGAATCCAGCCACCTGATCATAGCAGACTCCGGCGTTCTCGCATGGATTTGACTCGCAGTCGTCTACATTGATCTCGCAGAAGTCCCCGCTGTAGCCGTCGAGACAGAAGCACTGGAAGTCGCCGATGCCGTCCATGCATGTTGCTCCGTTGAAGCACGGCTGGCTGGCACACTCGTCAACGTTGGTCTCGCAGTTTGACCCAGAGTGTCCGGCGGGGCATTCACATCTGTATGATGCCACAAGGTCGATACACTCCCCTCTGTTCAGACACGGTGACGAGACGCATTCCTGTACCTCAATCTGGCACTGTCTGCCAGTGTAACCCGGCGCGCACACGCATGTATAGTCATCAATCAGATCGAGGCAGCCACCGAAATTCTGGCATGGTTCCGACCAGCATTCGTTGATGTCATGCTCACAGATAACACCGTAGTACCCCGGTGCGCATGCACAGTAGAAAGTTCCAATTCCATCAAGGCAAGTGCCATTGTTCAAACAGGGACTCATTTCACAGTCGTCGACGAGAATCTCGCAGTGGATTCCCTGGAAACCGAGGAGACAAAAGCATGAGTATCCCCCGATGGTATCCACACATGTCGCACCATTCTGGCACGGCTCGGACACGCACTCATCAATCTCCATTCCGCATGTTTTCCCTGTGAAACCAAGCGGGCACTTGCAGATGAAATCCAGTCCTGTGTTTTGACACACGGCATCGTTCTGGCAAGGGTCCACCTTGCAGCGGTTGATTAACAGCTCGCAGTGGTTCCCGCCGTAGTCCGGCGGACATGCACAGAAGTAGCTGCTGAGGAGGTCAATGCATGTTGCATTATTCATGCAGGGGTCACTGTTACATTCGTTGGTATTAAACTCACAGTGGGTACCACTGAATCCTAGGAGGCAGATGCATCTATAACTATTATGAAGGTCCTCACATATGCCATACTGGCATGGAGAGCTTTCACATTCATTAATCTTGGTGCTGCAGTGTTTCCCTTTAAATCCAGCAATGCAATGACATAGGTACCCACCGATGAGATCCTCACATCTCCCTCCATTGTTACACATTCCGTTGGAACGGGGTCGTCGCCTCCCCCTTAACCTCTGTTGACATTCGTCTATGTCTAATTGACACCTGTCTCCATCATACCCTTCAACGCACTTGCAGGTGAACCTCTGATTGTGGTCAAAACACGTCCCGCCGTTCTCACATGGGTTTGACTGGCAGGCATCTATCCTTAAGATCTGACAATCCTTCCCTATGTACCTGGGCTTGCAATCGCATCTGTAGTCTCCATTCAAGTCTGTGCACTCCGCTCCATTCTGACACGGATCACTCTCACATTCATCAACGCTGTATTCGCAGAACTTGCCGTAGAATCCCTTGGGGCAAATACACGCGTAATCGGCCACTAAGTCCACGCACGTTCCGTTGTTCAGGCACCGTTCCGGGGAGCAGTCGTCACTGTTGATCTGGCAACGCGTACCCCGATAACCCATGGTGCAAATGCAGGTGTAACTCGTCGAGCCGTCGATGCACATGGCACCGTGCAGACACGGGTTGGACTCGCAGTTTGTGGTGTCGGTTTCACAGTTTGTTCCAATGAAACCGTCGGTGCAGAGGCATTTGTAGCCAGCCTGATTTTCCTGGCATTTCCCATGGTTAAGACACGGCCAGCTGTCGCAGAAGCTCAGACGCTCCTGGCACAAGGGGCCTATCCATGGTGGGGAACAAATACAGCGGAAGCCAGGTTCAAGTCTCTAAATATAGAAATAATTATTATTGTTATTATTATTATTTTTATATATTTCTGATAATGAAACCAAGGATGCCTCAAAGTGAACTTAATCATTATAGCTCGCAAGTCTGAATAAACCTGTAAACAAGGGTGCTTACTATGAACCAGAAACACCGGGGTTAACCCCTACTCTTCCACGATAAGTGTTCTGAATTCTTTAACGTGAACTACCAATCCTTGTACACGGGACCTACGGCTTAATGTCCTAACAAAGGACAAAGCAATTATGGTATCTTGCTCAAGGACACAAGTGCCACAACCGGGACTCGAACCCACACTTTGCTGATCAGAAACACCAGAGCTTGAGTCCAGTGCTCATAACACGAACAAGCAGGCATCAGTCACAGGATCCTGAGGTAGATCCCACCTCATCCTCTTTTTTGTTGTACTGATCCATATTCTGGTGGTCTTAAAGGCAATGCACGTTTGGTAACTACTCAAAATATATATTAGCATAAAAACTGACTTCGTAACGAGCAACAGAGAGCTGTTGATAGTATAAAACATTGTGAGAAACGACTCCCTCTGAAGTAACGAAGTTTTTGAGAAAGAGGTAATTTTTCACTAAAATAATAAAAACTTCTTGCAAGAAGTTTTTATTCCTATCTGGAAGCACACAAATTTGTACAACAAGGATGTTTTTTCTTTCATCATTTTCTTGCAACTTCATTGACCAATTGAGCCCAATTTTCACAGGCTTGTTATTTTATGCATATGTTGGGATACACCAAATGAGAACACTGGTCTTTGACAATTACCAAACGTGTACGATGCCTTTAACCAAGTAAATTGGTATGGTTATTAACTTGTGGAGTAATTACCAAAAGTACACCCTTAATTTATCAATTGTTTTGGCAATTAGCTCTTATCTCAAAAGAATAGTGGGATTTTAGAAAAATGTGGTTTCTGAATAAGAGAGTCAACTTTGGGTAATTCTTACCTCGCATGAGCCTTCTCCACACGGTAGATCTAAACAAGGATCAGAATCTGTCGAATATAAAGGGGGAAATAGGTCTTGTAAGAAGACACTTTTTTGAACATTTTTCAAAGTCAAATATTTCAGAACTGCAAAGGTTTTAGTATTTAAAACTTGTAATGAATGATTGGTGATGTTTTGCTCAAAGTCATTTGAAGAGTGTGTCATGAATAAAACATGACTTAGTGTCAATTAAACAGTTTCTTAGTCAAACAAACAGTAAGTGGAGCTATCTAAAAACAAATTGTTTATGAGAAATCGCCTAACATCACAACAATCTTGATTCCCGATGCACATCTATTACAAATCTAGTACAAATAATAAAAACAGAGCACTATTATGGATATTTCCTTTTGTGTAGAACGTTGTATAGCACCAAGGCCTTCCTACTTTAAACAGCTACTTAGGCGAATTTTTTCAACAGGAAATGCTATTTAAAGGCACTGTACACATTTGGTAATTACTCAAAATATATATTAGCATAAAAACTGACTTGGTAACGAGCAACAGAGAGCTGTTGATAGTATAAAACATTGTGAGAAACGACTCCCTCTGAAGTAACGTAGTTTTTGAGAAAGAGGTAATTTCTCACTAAAATAATAAAAGACTTCTTGCAAGAAAGAAGCCTTTTATTCCTATCTGAAAGCACACAAATTTGTCATTTTCTTGCAACTTCGATGACCAATTGAGCCCAAATTTTCACAGGCTTGTTATTTTATGCATATGTTCGGATACACCAAGTGAGAACACTGGTCTTTGACAATTTCCAAACGTGTTCAGTGCCTTTAAATGTAGTTTTGATATTTGTACACTTCTGAATTGTTCGTAATAATCATTAAAAAATTAGGCCCCAAGGTTTTGAAAAACTAGAAACACTTGAATACTTTGACGTCATGTGTGGGATGCTGCTTTGTTATACCTCCATGCTGCAACAAAGCGGCTATGTAAAATGGAGCTCCCACGTATGATGTAACATGAGTGATGACATAACATGGCTTTTCGCGAATCTTTCTGAAAAGCACCGGAGAAGTGTATTCAAAATAATTGTTTTTTACACAATTAAAATCTGTTTAATCTCATGTGAACTCGATTTCCTTATTGATTGAAAACATTTTAAATAAATTTCATCAAAGATCACCGTGTTGCCGTTTTTGTTCAAGTAGGTCTTTAATGCTGGGATTTAATTCTTTAGTTGAAAATGCACACTGTGAACTTATATAGTTAAAATATATGTTAATATAGCATAGAGGTAGAAGATTATTGACATGGAAATTTATAAAAATAATTTTGGTTTCAACCAAAGTTTTGTAACACATGTCTGCAGATTTTCAACAACCCTGTGGTCAAACATGTTACTTTCAGTTTCAGAAAATCCTTTTGTAAGCCTCCCCATGAATAGAATAAAAGCCCTATAGGCCTAGTGTGTAATGATCTAGAAATAAGCCGCGAATTCCCTCCAGCTTTCTCGCTATTTTCGTTACCAACTTGAAAATATTATTATTTCCTTCCAAAATTAAATGAGATTAAATCAATCGCAAAATCGAAGGACAGGTCATATTAATACAAGTTTTATATCGATGGGATTTTAAAGCTGCCCCCAAATACTGACGGGTCGATTTGATTATCAAAAGGGCTGTTTGTGTTTTCAACTGCAAAACTCTTACACAATCTCCCGCCTACAAAACTCCCCCAAGTCAAATGGAAAAGAGACTTTTGTTACTGACATAATCAAATTTGTTGCCTTCGTTATTCGTTCTTTCTGTGGTGGGTGTTGCTAATATATATTTTAGAAATGACTTAATATAACAAGTAAGCTCTCATACAGATGATTTTTTCTGTGTGTCTTTTTACCCCCTCGTTTTTCACTACATATACTACATCTTTGAAGGCAGGGTACACTTTGGGAAATTATTCCACAGGTAAATGACCATAAAAACTTACTTGGTAAAGAGCACTGAAAAGCTGTTGATATTATTAAACATTGTTAGAAACAACTCCCTTTGAACAGGCGCGGATCCAGGGGGGGGGCGTGGGGGGCGCACGCCCCCCTTTTTCATATTAAAAAAAAAAAAAAAAAAGAGGGAGAAAAGAAAAAAAGAGGGAGAGAGAGAGGAGGAGGGAGAAACGGGGAAGGGAAGATTTTGCTGCTTGGTGTATTTTCACGCCCCCCCGTTTGGAAAATCCTGGATCTGCCCCTGTTGAAGTAATGTAGTTTTAGAGAAAGAGGTTATTTTTCACCCAAAATTTGAATCTGAGGATGGCTTTAGGCATGGAGCCTTTCTGAGGCATCTGAAAGCATACAATTCCATGCAACAATGTTGTTTTCTTTACTTTCATTATTTTCTCGCAACTTCGATGACCAGTTGAGCCCAAATTTTGCCAGGTTTGTTATTTTGTTCATATATTGGGATACACCAAGTAGGGATATAGGTCTTTGACAATTACCGAACGTATACCCTGCCTTTAACAGTATTGATTTCTAGCATAAACAGCATCACTTAACTCGAACAACAAGAAGGTCAGAAATTAGGCCTAATTTTTGCCATCAAGCTAGATCATTCCCTCAGGTCTCAGCTTAAAAAAAAAAATACTTTGAATGTGTGTTGCTCCGAAGCAATTTTTACCGAGTGGACTCAGAATAGAAATTATGTAAATTTTCGCTGTCACAAAATAAGAGTGATCAAATATAAAAATTGCATTTGAACTTGAACAGAATGCACACTGCACAAACTGGGGTGTTAAAATTAACACCATGGGTGTGGTCACATATAGATACCAAAAAAAAGAATCAAAATTTACAGCATAGGGTGTGAAAATAACACTAATTTCTGCCAACACAATTACCTTGGTGTTATTTTAACACCCTAAATTGTGTTGATTTTTATTCTCTCTTTGGTATATCTTTATGTGAAAACACCCATGGTGTCAATTTTAACACCCCAGTTTTTGCAGTGTATTCTGAGTTTATCCTTTCCACGAATGTGTCATGCACATCAATTAAACTGACCAGAATGTCTGAATTATTTTGTAAAAACACCCCTCCATAATCAATGTTAATCAATTATTTTAAAAAATTCCACTGAAAGTCAGTCAGGCTTTTGGGTGGGAATTTCTGAGGTCTGAACATTTTGCTTCAAGCCAGAATTTTGCTTAAAGGCACTGGACACTTTTGGTAATTACGCAAAATATATATTAGCATAAAAACTAACTCGGTAACAAGCAACGGAGAACTGTTGATAGTATAAAACATTGTGAGAAACGACTCCCTCTGAAGTAACGTAGTTTTTGAGGAAGAGGTAATTTCTCACTAAAATATTTGAATCTGAAAAAGACCTCAGGCCTGAAGCCTTTTTCAGGCATCTGAAAGCACACAAATTTGTGCAACAAGGGTGTTTTTTCTTTCATTATTTTCTTGCAACTTCGATGGCCAATTGAGCCCAAATTTTCACAGGTTTGTTATGTTATCCATATGTTGGGATACACCAAGTGAGAATACTGGTCTTTGACAATTACCAAACGTGTCCAGTACCTTAAATACCACAATGAGGTTACCAGCCAAAATACCATCTCACACCTACCATCCTTGACAGGTTTCCTGCTTAGCTTTGCTTTCTGCTTCAGCAGCTCTATAAATTTGGCCCAGAATTGCAAAACTAAATAAAGTACTGTTTGATGAATAATAGTGATTTTTTATTATTCGTTAATAAACACCTTGGGGAGTTTATGCACTCTGATTGGTCGAAGACTGGACAATTGGGGGGTGTATTAACATGTGGTATAAAGACCGGCTCGGTGAACTAGCGAATAAATAGCCCCTAAACAAGCACATTGTTCTGTAAAAGTCATATGCACTATGTGCTTGTTGTGGGTTTTTTTTTTAACAGGACAGATGGTGCCGCGTTCACGCGCATACCACGCGTAGGCGTAATTCATGGTAGCTGGTACGCATGAAACCAACATAATGCAAAGTCATAGTCTGGTTCTTGAAAATATGCATAAATAGTTAATTACGTGTAAGCGATTAGGTACCACACACAAGTTAAACAGCCAAAAGAATGGCCCTTGAACATGAGTAGTACATTTCTAAAAATAACGGCGAAAGAAAAATCACGAATTCTGACGATTTTTACCATTTTTTCGTTATAAGGTATTTATTAATGGGATTAACAGTGTGATAACCCGGTCTTCACTGCGTGGTAATGACCTAAGTTGGTGGCTGGCCGCTGTTTATGGACCTCACCTTTGGCTCGTTCCATTAACAGCGGCCATCACACTGTTAATCCCTAATTTAAATACATACTTGTTGCCTGATGAAGTATTGAAATGCACATAAGTAAAAGTGCAAATTTATAAATAGTAAAATAGCAAAGTCAACAGGCAAGTCAATAGACATACATTTCTAATGTTTGCATATAAATGAATTGTGGCGTGTCGTGGCCAAGCTGTTAAGAGCACCGGACTCAAGCTCTGGTGTGTCTGCAGAGTGTGGGTTCGAGTCCCGGTCGTGGCACTTGTGTCACTGAGCAAGATACTTTATTATAATTGCTTTGTCCTTCGTATGGGACATTAAGCAGGCCCCGTGCACTAGGATTGGTAGTGCACGTGGAAGAGTAGGGGTTAACCCCGGTGTTTCTGGTTCACATAGCAAGCACCCTTGTTTACAGGTTTCCTCAGGCTTGCGAGCTACAGTGATTAAGTTCACTTATGAGGCAACCTTGGTTTCATTACCAGAAATATATAATAATAATAATAATAATACAGTTTATACTGGGGGGGGGGTAAGTGTGGCAGGTGGTTGGAACCTCCCCCACCTTCCCTGCCCAGGACCCATAAAACATCTCCATGCATGCCCTCTCCTTCACCTGCACAATGCCTTCGTAAACTGTTTAAAAATACATGTCTTCTGACGTTTTTTTAAAGGTTTTATATAAGAGCACTTAATAATGTGTCTAATCAATGCAGTGTCATTGAAACGTCTTTAGCAAACTAATTTACTGTAATTGATGCCCTGGGCGGCTATAAAAGGGAATAAGCAGACGAGAGATGTGCTAGGATAGAGTTTGTTTCCTTGGCCCACTGTTCATCACAAGGCACTGGATAACACACCAATAATACAACTGAAGAAGATAGGTGAGTAATTGTTGTTTTGCTGAATTGACACTTTGTATAGAGGCATTTATATTATGATTGTTCAGCTGCCATGAAACGTGGATTTAGCCGATATTCAGATTACTGGGGATTTTTTGCAAACATGAAACCGGATTCGTCTAACCTGTATATTTTGTTTTGTTTGTTTGTTTGTTGTTGTTGTTTTTTTGGTGGGGGTTGGGTTGGGTGGGGTCATTTTTTGTTTAACCTGTTTTAATATTTGAAGCAGTACTGCAAAAAGAAGATACAAGTGCTCAAAGTTTTCTCACCAGATATGAAAAGGCCAATGTTGGCCCCGATCACATCAAAAAGAAAAATATCATGAGACCTCTGCTCGCTGCCTTTTTGATAGAGGGAAAAACAGGGTAAAAATGACAGTATTGCAATGTGTAAAATTATACGTTATCGTAGTGTTTTTACAAAATAGCATCAGGGTGACATTTAAAACATTGAATGAGACTAGAGGCCATGTGGTAAAAGACACAAGTAAGGTTTACAGTGACACCATGTGGTGATTATCTGTTTTGAGTAGAGTGGTTTTCAACAGGGGTGGTTTGTTTCGACCAGTGTGCACTTGTCCTGGGCCCAATTTCAAAAACTTGCTAAGTACAAAAAACTCTTCTTGCTCAGCAACAATGGGTTACCAGCCAGAATACCATATAGTTGCAATTGCTGCAACTGGTACCCCACTAATTTCTTGCTTAGCAAAAAAATTTGCTAAGTAGGATTTTTTGCTTAACAGCTTTATGAAATTTAAAAAAAAACACTCTCATGTGATTTCAAGGATGATAAGTGATCAAGTTTGTTTTGTGCATCATAGCATTGTTGGCTCAGTGGCCATTTACAAATTTTGCAAAACACCAAAATGGCCTACTAATGGGCTCCATTTCATAGAGCTTCAAACAGAAAACATCGCTTATCAATTTCCTGCTAAGCAGAAAACAAGCAGGATACCAGTCACAGATGGTACATGTTACATGGCATATATATTAGCCTGTAACCATATTCTGGTGGGCATAATGTTGTTGTGCTAAGCTACTTTTTGTGCTTAGCAGCCCTATGACATTGTCCCCTGTCATGATGACAAATGGCTATGATATAATATTTAAAGGCTCTATTTTTGTTACTAACTCCGTTAAGTGCTTTTGTCTCGTAAAATGTTGCCAAAAACGTGGTTTCAGTTTCAACCTTAAATATTTATGTGAAGTTATTATTGTTATTATTGTTATTATTACTATTATTATTATTATTAGTAATAAAACCAAGGACCCCTCAAAAGTGCCTTGCACTGTAATCCGTAGGCCTGAACATAACTGTGAAAAGAGACAATATCAGTTTTAAGATGTGGGAGGAAAAAAAACCTAAGGGGGAAAAAAAACCAATGCAATCATCAAGTAAGGACTGAAAACCCAATCCACATACAAGGCTCAGCAGGGATGAAGAGCAGTCAGGAAACCACTAAAGCTGATGATGTGAATATTAAAATAACCATTTTATTCATGATTGGGAAGACTTGAATCATGAGCTACATAATCTACTTAGTCTAGAAATTCACATCACATAGTTTCAAGGACTACAATCATGCTAAAGCTGGTTGCTCAGATACAGTGCCGTTTTATGACAATAACGCTTATGTTAGGTCATAATTTATTCCTTATAGAGCACAATTGTGTGAATTTGTTCATTTTTTTCAGCCATCTTCTCAATAACAGGATCCAGCAAGATGGTGGTGGTGAAGAGAAGTTTAAACAATCTATTTGTTGTAAGTATATCTCAAAACGGTTTAAAGAAACGGGCTTTGTACAAGTGGTTTGAAAACTTGGGGCTTAAGCAATGCATTTAAAATGATCCTTTTCGCCATATAAAAAAAAACAGGCAGAAATCGGTCACTCCTAACATGGTTGCCAAAATTCCACTGAGGTGTTATACAGTCTAGTGCGCATCTTAGTCAACGCAGGGTTTTCAAGCAATTTGCACACGTGGCAGACGGTAGCTGCGTGTAACGTTGATGTGAGGGGCTAATACCAAACTGGGGCCAATTTCATAGCGCTGCTTAAAGGTATGCAAATTTTCGTGCTAACTATAGTAGAAAAATTTGCTTAAGCGCAAGCATATTTCACAGGTTAGCAATAAAATTAGGCGACTAGGCTTGCTCGTTCACCATGGATTTGCAATGTTACATCATTCATTTTCATACAGTAAGCACCAGAAGGTTTTTATGCCTTTTCGTGTGCTAACGGTTAGCAGCGCTATGAAAGGGAAACTCGCGCAGTAAGCACAAAATCGACCGTTAAGCAGCTCTATGAAATTGGCTTATTTTTGTGCTAAAAGCAGGTTCATGAATTTCATTGTTATCAGTTTATATTGTTTACCCCGATCTGTTTTCTGTATAATATGAAGCTTAATTGCTGAAGAATGTGTTTCATCACAGATTTATTGTTGCATGGTTTTAGTTATGGGGTTGTGGAAAGGGCAGAGGGCGGCGACATCCATGTATTACTAGGTGTTTTTTAAAAACCTAGCTTAAAAGGCAGGGTGTACTTTTGGTAATTACACCACAAGTTAATGATCATAAAAACTTACTTGGTAAAGAGCACTGGAGAGCTATTGTTATTATCAAACTTTGGTAGAAACGACCCCTTTTGAAGTAATGTAGTTTTAGAGAAAGAGGAATTTTTCCCCCAAAAAATTGAATCTGAGAAAGACCTTGGGCATAAAGCCTTTCTCAGGCAAATGAAAGCACAAAATTCTATGCAACAAGGGTGTTTTTTCTTCTTTATTTTCTTGCAACTTTGATGTCCAATTGAGCCCAAATTTTCACAGGTTTGTTATTTTATGCATATGTTGGGATGTACCAAGTGAGGATACTGGTCTTTGACAATTACCAAAAGTATATCCTGCCTTTAAAGTTGAAGGAAGAATGATAATGCATTCTTTATATTTCAGAAATTATAGGTCAGTTTGTAACTTTTGCGTGGAATGTGTTTAAGTTTAATGTTAAAGTACTGGGAAGAAACCTCATTTTAATTTAATGTAGTCTGCTCTTATAAGTTTTAACTGTTAAGTTGTCATCTAAATATGTAATGGTCCATTTTTTGTTTATATGCATTCGTTGAATTTAAAAAAACTGCTTAGAAATTAATTGTATTGTTTTTTGATATGGTCATTATCAAGTCCATTCTAATTTACGCTGGCAAACCTTTGATAGGATTGCAAGTACAGTATAGACTCTTATCACTCTGCAGCATTCTTTGTCAGGTTCCCTTACTAACAAGTGGCAAAAATAGTTTACATTCGCACTACTCCAAAGGGTGCCAGCCTATTTGTCCTTCCAGCCTCAGTTTGGTCACACTGATTTGTATGGAAGAAAAACAAGATGGCGGCACTGTGAAAAAAGGTCTATGGGTGCACCCCACTAAATAAACTTTCATAGCATACAGTGCAAAATGCTAAATATTCAAAAATTTAAAAATAAATACTTGGAAGTCTCACAGCTTTTTACAGTAAAGGGAAAATTATCCATTGACTCTTGAACTTTTATCCTCTGCTCAATTTAATATGGGGAGAGTACCAAGGCCCGGAGAGTTATTCTCCCTCCAAATAAAAAAACACCCCTACAGCAGTGAAATTTTTTCAAACGTTCGAGCATCAATCTTGAAAAATATCCCTACACCTCTCGGCAAATATTAGGACCATTTTTTTTCAGGGCCTATGTCATCCGAAATACCTCAAGTTGGAAGTCGACAACCCCAGGTCACAATTGGGCAACATTTTTACATTTCCCCCCCTTTTTGGGGCTCTCAAATCTATCTAATATAAAATCTTTTGAGGGCCTACAAAATATTAATGAGGTTGACGCTCTGTTTTCTCCCTATTTAGTGGGGTGCACCCCTATACTAGTCATTCTGAGACCTTATATAGTGTTATTACAATGTACAATCTTTTACTCCCTACAGATGGTGATCTTGCTGGGTATGTTTTCAAAAGGATATGGTGAGTTTCATTGTAATTGTTGAAGCACATGCACTCCCAGTGGGCCTGACTAATTTCTGGGTCAGGCTGACCCCAACCTCGTCCCCATGGTTTACTTTATTTCCAACCATGTTTACAACAGACCTTATGCACATGACGTCATTTGAGTAGGGCGCCCTCGTCTAGAGGTCAAAAGGAGGTTGTTTATTGGCCAATCCTGTGCGCTCTAAGATGGCGGCTGGATGACGTCAATGCATAAGGTCTATAGTAAACCCTGGGAGGGAAACTCCTTACTTGGACCCTGGTTGGACAACGACTGGTGTACAAAAGTCTAACGTAAACATGTTCACCATGTTCACAGCCAGACTATTCTAGTTTGCATACGTATCCAAAAACTTTTGATATGCAAATGATCCAATACCAGGGTGAGAGAGCGGTCAACCTCGTACTGCTCGACACACCCTGGGGACGAGGTTGGGCTGACTCAGACACTGGTTAAACAAATTGGATTTTAAAGGCCCTGTACACTATTGGTTAGATCGAAAAACACAAATGTTCACAGATTCACACATAACTTACATGATTTAAAGTAAGTAATGGTAGAAAGGGTTCCTTAAAATATTTCTGCCTAAAATGCTATCGTTTCTGAGAAATGAGTAAAACAATAGTTTTTATCACGCGCGATTTACATTGAAACAAAATTAAAACTTGGGACGAGGATGCTTATTGTTAGAAACCACATTTGCCAATCGTACCCGAATGTGCGCGTCTGTCACATAGGTTTAATGACAAAATGCCCGCCAGTTGGGCAGCGTTCTTAACTTTTTTAAAGTAACCAGAAACGGAGGTTTAGTCTTATTGTTAATCACTTAGTTACATTCCCAAAAACATATTTTATTTGTATTGCCCTAAACTACGTTAAACTAAAATAATTGACAAAACAAAATCCCGCCCACGTAAAACTCCATATGGTTGCTTTTTTATCCACTTCAAAACAGCCGCCACAGTTCCTGATTACGGTAATTCCAGAGAGCCTGTTGCCACCACAGTTCCTGATAACGAGATCTCTGAAGAGCTTTATGATCCCACAGTTCCTGATTACCCTCTACACACTACTGGAGTTTCACAACAGACAACGGTGAATTCAATAGCGGAGATCAGTACGACTGTCCAAACGGCATCTCACCGTCGGCGTTGTCAGAAAGGTAGGTTCACCCAACTTTTCATTTCTAGATGCAGGAATTTGTCATCATCACTACAAAAGGATCATGGTATTTTCTGCAACCGACCGGGGGTGGGGGTGGGGGGGTGCAATGAAAGGCCAACCCCCCTCCCCATATGAAAACAACAAGTTTTTTTAAATATTTTAAAACTTTTCATAAAAATTTCATTTTTTGAGGGATGTTATTACTGTCTTGTTCTCAAGAAATCAACCCATGGTAATTTCACATTTTACATGCTATTTGGCTAGGTCTCAAACTTTGATTTTTTGAGATTTTTTAACGATGATTTTTTTGGGGGGGAGTAAACAAAACTTGTTTACAAAAGGCCTGTTGACATGATAGTACACTGGCTTTACTGAGGGACTGAAATCCTCAGCTGGATGCATTCAGAATCTTATAATATTCCCTGCAGATCGAAACGCTGCTCGCTTCGTCTTGACTGAGTTGCACCAGACAGAAGGTCTGCTCATGAGCGATGTCACAGCGCCCTCTATTGCTACATGTATGGGCCTCTGTTTCTGCCACAGTGAATGCACGGTGTTCACCTTCAACAAGGTGAAACATCAGTGTTACATTGAGGTAGGCGCGAAACAGTCAACAGCAACAATAAATGCCAACAATGCAGTGTACAAAATGCAATGAAAGAATTTGAAAAAACAAAAACCAGCAACAACATTGTCAGTGTCAAACATTCTTCTTCTGCCCCCCCCAAAAAAAACAAAAAAAACCCAAGGATATTGAAAAAATAAAATAGGGAGACTGCCAACATTAGGGATAGATAGCTCAGTTGGCTAGAGCGCTGGCACATTAATCCGGAGGTTCAAGTCCAGCTTTAATCAATTTTTCTTTGTTCAACCCATAAAAAACTTATTCTAAGTGATACTTTCTTGTGATTTATGGTCATCGTTCCCTCATTTTCTGTAATTATTTAGCTTAATAAAAGGCTTTCTTAATAAAAGCATTGTGTCCCTTTAACGTATCAACTATAGTCCCTTTCACAACACAGTGTCTTGTTTTCAAGTGACAAAAGTACAATGGCTGTTTCAGCATGCACACTAACTTATTATTAAATTCACTCACAATATAAAAACATAGGCTACTTAAATCATGTGTGTTTAAACAGACGTTAGCTATATTAAAGGAGGCATGCCGAGTGATGGCAGTAAAAGAGCCTGAACATTAATTTGTGTACATTTTTAGATTTCACATTCATTGAAATCAAATTATTTATTAATATACTATATCAGTAAGTTTAAGATTATTTGTAGGCTACAAATAATCCTAAACTTACATGCAAATCGTAGCAATAAAGTGACATTAGTCCCTCTAGGTATGAATCTTGTGCACTATGGAGTCTAAGTGTCATTATAGAGCCTGAGTGGTTTGTAGCTTGAGTGCCCTGGATCCTCAGAGCCCTGGAGCTTCAGAGCGCTGGAGACCCAGTGCCCTGGAGCCTCAGAGGCCTGGGGCCCCAGTGCCCTGGAGCCTCAGAGGCCTGGGGCCCCAGTGCCCTGGAGCCTCAGAGCCCTGGAGCTTCAGAGCGCTTGAGCCCCAGAGCCATGGAGCCCCAGTGCCCTGGAGCCTCAGAGGCCTGGAGCTCCAGTGCCCTGGAGCCTCAGAGCCCTGGAGCTTCAGTGCCCTGGAGCCTCAGAGCCCGGGAGCTTCAGTGCCCTGGAGCTTCAGAGCCCTGGAGCCCCAGTGCCCTGGAGCCCCAGTGCCCTGGAGGCCCAGTGCCCTGGAGCCTCAGTGCCCTGGAGCCGCAGTGCCCTGGAGCCTCGGAACCCTGGAGCCCAGGTGCCCTGGAGCCCCAGTGCCCTGGAGCCTCAGTGCCCTGGAGCCGCAGTGCCCTGGAGCCTCGGAACCCTGGAGCCCAAGTGCGGTGGAGCCCCAGTGCCCCGGAGCCCCAGTGCCCTGGAGCCCCAGTGCCCTAAAGCCCCGATGCTCTGGAGCCCCAGTGCTCTGGAGCCCCAGTGCCCTGGAGGCCTCAGAGCCCTGGAGCTTCAGAGCCATTAGCCCCATTGTCCTAGAGTTTCAGTGCCCTGGAGCCTCAGTGCCCTGGAGCCCCAATGCCCTGGAGCCCCAGTGCCCTTGAGCCTCAGAACCCTGGAGACTTAGTGCCCTGGAGTCTCAGTTCCATGGAGCCCCAGTGCCCTGGAGCTTCAGAGCCATGTAGCCCCATTGTCCTTGAGTCTCAGTGGTCTTGAGCCTCAGTGCCCTGGAGCCCCAGTGCCCTGGAGCCCCAGTGCCCTTGAGCTTCAGAACCCTGTAGCCCCAGTGCCCTGGAGCCCCAGTGCCCTGGAGCCCCGGTGCCCTGGAGCTTCAGAGCCCTGTAGCCCCATTGTCTTTGAGCCTCAGTGCCCTTGAGCTTCAGTGTCCTGGAGCTTCAGAACCCTCAAGCCCCTGTGCCCTGGAGCCCCAGTGCCCTGGAGCCCCAGTGCCCTTGAGCCTCAGTGCCCTGGAGCCCTAGTAACCTGGAGCCTCAGAACCCTCAAGCCCCAGTGCCCTGGAGCCCCAGTGCCCTTGAGCCTCAGTGCCCCGGAGCCCCAGTGCCCTGGAGCCTCAGAACCCTGAAGCCCCAGTGCCCTGGAGCCCCAGTGCCCTGGAGCCCCAGTGCCCTAGAGCCCCGGAGCTTCAGAGCCCTGTTGCCCCATTGTCTGCGAGTCTCAGTGCCCTTGAGCCTCAGTGACCTGGAGCCTCAGTGACCTGGAGCTTCAGTGACCTGGAGCCTCAGTGACCTGGAGCCTCAGTGACCTGGAGCCTCAGACCCCTGGAGCCTCAGTGACCTGGAGCCTCAGTGACCTGGAGCCTCAGACCCCTGGAGCCTCAGTGACCTGGAGCCTCAGACCCCTGGAGCCTCAGTGACCTGGAGCCTCAGACCCCTGGAGCTTCAGGGTCCTTGAGCCTCAGTGACCTGCGTCTGATTTCACAAAGAGCACAGATTGATTTTGTGTGTGAAATTTAGCCCTGGAGCGCCAGTGCCCTGAAGCCTTAGTGTCCTGGAGCCTCAGTTCAACTACCCAGGTGTCAATGGAGCCTCTGGTGCCCTGCAGCCTCGATGGCCTTGGCTCGACTGCACACAGACCTAGGACTGATCCTAACATGTGCATCAATCTTAATTGCTTACTAAAGTGTGACGCCCAAAACAATCGCAATGGCAATACTGAATACTCATATTTTTAACATGAATCTTTGCGTTTTGTGAAATCGGGACCACAGTGGCTCTTTTCAGAGCCAATGCTCCTCCCAAAAGAGATTTACACATGGTTGTACCCCTACAAGTTTACTATTTATAGTTACTTCTTCTTTTCCACACCATAGCAGTCAAACATCACTTAACTTCACTCATTTCATCACTCATGTGTGCAGGTATGAACTCTTTTGACAGACAATTTGAATTTAGTTTTGTCTTGAGTTATTTTTGCAACCATTTATGTGCCTTAATAAATCCTGAGAGATTAAATCATAAAAGAAAAACTTGTTTTATGCATTTCTAACAGAGTATTGTTTTTCACATTTTGGCCGGGGCTTCTGCTTGCCATTTATCTTTATAAGATAGAGTGCAGAAGCATATTTTTTACATCTTATTGATGAAGAGTTGGGATCAACATTACAACCTCTTGCCCACCGTAGGTCTGTAGCCAGCCTCTGTCTTTTCTACAGATATTTGGTAAATGTGCCACCAGTGTGTCCGACCTGGTTCCTCCAATCAGGGTGAAACCAGGCTTTCTACTTGTTTTCACCCATACTCTCTTGCTTTGCTAAGAGATGTAGAACAAAGAGCCATTCCAACAGGTTTATTCTACGTACTGCATCTTTATGGAACACCTTGCCTGGTTCATGTTTCCCTCCATCCTACAATCTAGACTGTTTTAAGAGGAATATAATTTCCTACCTTCAGCTCCCCTGAGTTACTTTCATCTTAGATGTTTTCTTCTTGAAGCCCCTTTACCAAGAGTGGCCTTTAGCCTTGTTTGTTTGTCTGTTTGTTGGGGTGTTTGTTTGTTTATTGGGGTGTTTGTTGGGGTGTTTGTTTGTTTGTTTGTTGGGTGTTGGTGTGTTTGTTTGTTTGTTTGTTGTTGTTTTGGGGGTTTTTATTCTAGAGGATTCTCTGATAGTTACATTTGGTGTGTGGACATCAAACAGTAAAGGCCTACATGAGTACTTTATGAGAAGTCAAAATTGCCCTTTGAACAGGATATTGGAAGACTTTTAACTCTAATAAAGAATTTCTTACCTTGTTCAGTCGTCCAAACTTCGATCAAGTCAACCTTTATGGAGAAATAAAATTTAAAAGGCAGTTATAATAGGATATTTTACTTAGGTAGCATTTTTTTAAACTTAAAGGTTCGTGACTGAATTAACACTAGTACGTAATAATTCACTTGTAGTTATAGTTAACCTATCCAGCCAGGATGCCAAATGGTCAACAGGCCAGATAGTCAGCAGGCATTTTAACTGTCCAACAGGCTTGTAAAACCTTGCTTGTAATCAGGTTACACCACTGGCCAGAAGGCATGCATAAGGGGACATCATGGCCTGAAAAGCCTGTTAGCAGGCCTTTAAAGCTAGACAGCAGGCCTGTGGTGTTACTCAGTCGGCAGATATTAGCCAGAGCCACCAAACTTAAAATTCCTGACAGCCAGCAAGTCAGGAAGCCAATGTTAAGATAGCAATCAACCAATCAGCTAGCCCGAATTTCTGACGTCACACCCAGATGCTCATGTAATAGGTCAGAAACCGGCCCAAATCAACCAACCAATCACTACCCGTCAAGCAACCAGGACAGCAGCGGCCAGCCAACCAGAGTCCACAACAATACATGATTACAGTTCAGTTTATTCGAACCTGTGTGTCCAGTCTGGCAGCCGAGTTCCTCTTGGCGTCTTTGCAGCCCGAGTCCTCTCCAATGATACCGCCTGCCTGGGGAGTCCCGGTACCGTCTGCCGCTGTGTCAGTCAAGCAGCCTGTTGAAGATGGTGCGCTTATGCCGGACGACTGTACTGGTTCTTTCGTACGCTGGACATCATCTTGGGACAGCTCTACATGTATTGAAAATTGAAAGATGAGTTGAGTATCACTCAAGTTCTGTACAGTAAAAGCAGTTTTTACAGTGATATATTTTTATTACATCCACCCTTTTCAGATTCCACCTCGCTCCATTTTCAATTCCGTCTTGAGATAGGAGACTACGTCTAACCCTAAACCCTAACCCTAAACCCCTTACCCTAACCCTAACCTTAACTCTAACTCTAACCCTAACCCTAACCCTAACCCTAACCCTAAACCTAACCCTTTATAGGCATAAATGTTTGTAGTCTCATCTCAAGACAGGAATTGGCATTACAGTACAAAACCCCTCGCTGCGGTGTAAAAAGGAAATATGCAGCCGGTATAGACCTTTCTATTTATTGCAACGTCACAGCCCATTTGCCAACCAAGTTTGGGAAACTATGGGAAGCCATAAATGCAGAGCAGAAACAGATAGCCACATTTTGCAACAATGTTACACAAATACTCCAAAATAGTGTTTAATTTGTTGGAAACCAAGCAACCAATGATGGGATGCATTTTGTTTTTTTGAAAGTTTGAAAATTGAATTTGGTCACAACATAATTATGATAACACGACTGAATGTTTTACTAACATTCGGCCGTTCATGCCACCAGCACGGTTTGTTTATCAACATTATAGAAAGGCTTATATTGCTATTCCAAGACGTCGTTTTTGTTCACACTGCATGCACCCATAAACCCAAACAAAACCTTGAATTTGAGTAATTTTCGTTGTTGCTTCTTATTGACTTTTCGCAAGTTATTCTTTGCGTGGAGAATTAGAGAAATGTTTTTTCCTTCAACGGTTTGGTGGTATTTGAAAATTGGAAAGTAAAGAGACGTTCCCTAAAACGATCGATGATTATTCGTTCAACTTTGGTGTTTGGAAGCAGGTGGAACCCTTGGGCTTAAAGACATCAGAACTTAATAAACGCCCAAACACCTTGGGTCTGAAATTTGTAAACTAATTGGCTCCTTTCATTTGAAAAGAGCAAAATAGTTGTAAGTTGTTTTTCTCCTGACATAGATGACCTTTCGAAAAATATTTGTACTTCCCCTGGGGGTTATCAGTATAACAATCTCTCGCTATTTAGTGTTAATACTGACTCATAGGCAAGGATTAACATTTTTTGAAAGTGAATGTTGCTTGGGGATAAGTTGTTAATAGCGTGAACGTACAATTGAGAATTATCCATTGGAATGTTACGGTGCCTTGGAAGTGCCGTCAATCCGTTAGGTTATTGGGAGTACACCTTGAGAACTTGGTGTAGCGATCGTTAATTTCTCTCGCATTTTTAAAAAAAGAAATATTCGCACAACGCCAGCAGTATGCAGGCGCGGATCCAGGGGGGCGTGGGGGGCGCACCCCCCCCAATTTCAAAAAAAAAAAAAAAAAAAAAAGAGGGAGAAAAAAAAAAAAAAAAGAGGGAGAGAGAGAGAAGGGGGGGGGGAGAAATGGGGAAGGGAAGATTTTGCTGCTTGGTATATTTTCACGCCCCCCCGTTTGGAAAATCCTGGATCCGCCCCTGGTATGGACTTGCACCCATTTTATTTTAGTCACAGTTAAAATCAAAACAACCGAGAGACTGAAATTAAAAGTTGTACCCTCTTTTTAGGTGAATCAACTTAATTTAGTTTCATACAAGGCACATAAAAGGTAATGGCACTCGGTCCTGTTACCAAAGCTGTGGATAATATTACGGTTTCTGTCTTTGGTTTATATTGTACATATAAACAAACCGCGCTGGTTGGCATGGACGGCCGAATGTTAGTAAAACATTCAATCAAACCGATGTAGTGTCCAAATTCAAAATTTCTGAAATCTTTCAATTAAACAAAAATACATCCCATGATTGGTTGCTTTGTTTCAAACAAATTCAACACTGTTTTTGAATATTTGTGTAACGTTGTTACAAATTGTGGCTATCTGTTTATGGCTTCCCATAGTTTTTCAACTTTGGTTGGCAAAAACTCGGGCTGTGACGTCATACGCGCGCGCATGAGCTGTACGCCCGAAGTTGTTCATGTCTTTCGGGCAGCTCAGTTGTTACAAGAAATCACAAATATTTTCGATTACCATTGCTCTTTAAAAGGATGAATAAGAAATCATTCCAGAAAAAAGGTCAACATGCCAGGTTAGTACAGCTATCATTAAAACGAATGTCGGATGACAAACTCAGTGCCCCGTATAGTTTGTGGGTATTTCAACCATTGCCCCCCCCCCCTGTTATAGGGTCTGTATACGTTTGGTAATGACTCTGAAAATTAATGGCAGTAAAAACTCACTTGGTAAGAAGTTCAGCAGCTTTGGATAGTATAATGCACTTTTAGAAACTTTTCACTTCGAAGTACTGCAGTTATTAAAAAATATATCACTTTTTATCCCCCAAACATTTGAATCTGAAAAGCATTACTGCGGTAATGTTTCTCAGAATGTGTTTTCCAATTGCAGATTATTCTTCCTATGCGTGGACATGCTTTAAAGGGAAGGTATACGTTTGGTAATCACTCTTAAAATTAATGGCAATGAAAACTTACGTGGTTAGAAGTACAGCAGCTTTCGGTAGTATAAAGCATTTTGAGAATCATTTCACTTCGAAGTAATGTGATTATGGAAAAAAGATATCACTTTTTACCCCCACAAATTTGCATCTGAGAAGCGTTACTGCAGTAATGTTTCTCAGATTGTGTATATTCCAATTGCAGATTATTCTTCCTGCGTGGACATAACCGCTCCAGATTTTCGGCAATATCTCAAAAACGCTACCACCTTTTGAAATAAAATTTGCACAGGTTAGTTTGATGGTATAATATATCTACAACTATATAGGATTGAAACAAACAGTGGGTTCCAATTACCAAACGTATACAATCCCTTTAAAACGAGTATCGGATGTACTCGGAGTATACGCAGAGCCCTGTATAGTTTTTGGGTAGGCCTATTTTAACCATTGTCTCGTTTTCCCCCAAACGTTTTTCACTTTGTTGTGGTTTTTCCTCTCAAAAGTGGTATTGCACTTAAACGATTTTAAAGGATTGTTCAACGCCCGAAAAGGCAGTGATTAAAGTTGTTTTTTGTGTCACTAAATCTTCCACCAACCCCCGCAGGCAAAGGCTGTTTATCGTATATTTTAATAGAGAGATTACGATTGGAATTTCGATTTGGAAGTAAAAAATAAAAAAAGGAAAACTCGTGGTAAATTCCGAATGACACGTTGGCCTATCTCTAGAAATTCAAAATTTACGTCAGACAATTTTGGAATTGCTGATACAAAGT
Source organism: Plazaster borealis (assembly GCA_021014325.1). Classification (NCBI taxonomy): domain Eukaryota; kingdom Metazoa; phylum Echinodermata; class Asteroidea; order Forcipulatida; family Labidiasteridae; genus Plazaster; species Plazaster borealis. The sequence goes on along the minus strand of CM037456.1, from coordinate 3,623,644 downwards.
TTCTTGGTAGGAAATGTACGCCACTGTAATAATAGACTTGTATAAAAATCGCAAAATGGAATATTTACTTTAGTTATTTTTATTAACATTGTTGACCTTTCTTTTGTTGACAAACAGTGATCACCATTTTGTTTGGGAAGCGGTCTGTCTACGTTTGGTAATGACTGAAAATTAATGGCAATAAAAACTTACTTGGTAAGTCTTGGTAAGAAGTACAGCGGCTTTGGATAGTAGGCCTATAATGCATTTTGAGAAACTTTTCACTTCGAAGTACAGCGGATGCAAAAAGATATCACCTTTTATCCCAAACAATTTGAATCTGAGAAGCGTTACTGCAGTAACTTATCTTAGATTGTGTATTCCAAAATTATTGTAGATTTTTATTCCTGCGTGGACATAACCGCTCCAGATTTTCGGCAATATCTCAAAAACGCTACCACCTTTTGAAATGAAATTTTCACAGGTTAGTTTTATAATATACAACTAGGCCTATATAGGATTGAAAAAGTGGGTTCCAATTACCAAACAAATACAATCCCTTTAAAAGAAGAATCATGAACCTAAAATAATTGTGATGCTTTCGCTTGATGAGCTTTTCGATACTGTTGAAAGAAACTGTATAATTCTCTTTCTTTTAAATTCACACATTGTTAATGATAAACCGCGCCGTATGTTCACGCATGAGACTAGAACGGTCTTTTGAATTGAGGAAAATATTGGCGGGAAAAATCCAAGTTAATGGTTGCGAGTGATGGCGTGTGTATTCGCACTGTTTATAGCTTGTACAGGCCTATAAATGAACTTACCTTCCTTGAGTTGTTTATCGGACTTGATGATGTCCGTCTGTGTGTTTAGAGAGAGAGAAACAAAATGTTATTTTGGCTGAGACCTAACTTTGTGGCTTCTGTACTGTATCCCCACTGATCTCTATTTTTATTGAGTCGACTATAGATATAGGGCCTCAAGACCGGACGTCGACCGTGAAGTCGTCACGCACAAGAAGCGGCCATTTTGAAATTCGGAAGAAAAAATCCCCATTCAATACACTTCTTTCTTACTTTATTGCTTATTAATTTAGGACGAAAAGCATGCAGTATAAAAAACCCATCGTATATATGAAGTTCAATGCATCAAGTCTCCCCTGTAAGAAAACTAGTAGAAAATACCCTGATTTGTTTTTTAGGAAAGCTTGGTTTTAAAAAGCGTTCAACTTTAAACGCAGTTTTCTCCGATTGTTACCTTTTAAGTATATACTACTATACATGTAGGTATGTGCTACTTGTACTTCGTGGCGTCGGTGACGACATTGTGGGCTATACAAAATGTGATGTAGGCCTACTTTGTATAATTAAGGGATCTTGATCCATCAGTAAGGGTTTTTGTTTCTATTCCTAAAGCATGGTTATGCTCACAATATTAATTTATTCATTGTAGTACTTCTTTTGAAAAAAATGCATCAAAACATGCACGGTACGCGTTGACTGGGCTGTCATACGAGTTTCCCACTGGCTTCAACGAACACACGCAACCAGTCATTATATTTAAATACAAAGGAATGTGCACACATTTTTTTTTAGTGTGGCGCTGCAGCCATTATTGTTGTCTGACATTCTAACAATTTTTTCCCCCAGTTAAAAATTAACCGAGGGGAAAGCGACTGGGGAAATGACCAATTTAAGTTTCTTCTCTAATGTTAAAGGTTCCTTCAATAGTGTTGTGTTCTTTGCATAAAATTGTCCTCACAATAATATTAAGACATAATATTTGTGGATAATTAGAAACAAAAACACTTTTCCTGCCGACCTCGAGCGACCCGTCAATCCACGCCACGCGGCGTCTCGGTTTAGGCCTACCCGTTCACCCTTTTCAGATAATCACAAGACATAGGGTTTGCTCCGGAAGGACAAACAATAATCAATTGTGGAAACAATGAACACACAATTTTCAAAGAGACAATAATTTTGTTCAGTCTGGTGCAAAGTTCGCTGGCCGTACTCGCCGTTGTCCAAAGCAGAAAATGTCCATATTTTATCAAAGCGTTCAGTGTTATTGTAGCCGTTTGTATGCGTCGCCTTCTCCACTTGTTTTTATTTCCATTTTTCTGTCTTCCTTTATTTATTTCTTTGGTGAGGGGGGGGGGGTGACTACCCAAAATGAAAGTTCCTCGAATTAGTTTCTGGAATGTTACGGGGTTCTGCAAGATTGAGATTGGGATCTTTGCAATGTATAGGTGCGGCAGTTTGACAGTCTAACTGACGCGTAAAGCCTGATGAACTTCACGAGCGACCTTCGGATGCGTTTACATATAGCAGGGTACTACTATGTCATTCTACCCCGTCTTGCAGTACCCGCGTGAAATCAAACAAAAACACCCGTTCTTTTGTACACCCGAATTCCTTGCGTTTCACCAGCCTGACGAAACGGGCAAGTTGAAGGAAATATAGTGTGATAAATGAGTTGCATTTAACCCTTTGGGGGAATGGTGTATTTGTACAGACGGGTGTAAAAGAAAATACAGCAATTGGGCGTCATAGAGTGACATGTTGTTACTTTAGTTTGACATTCGGGTTACATCGGTGTAAAAGTGTTGGTAAAACGAGGGTAGTGTGTATTTTCATTTTGATATGAAAGAATATTGATTAATTGTTTAGGTGTAGACACTTGACTTGTGTAACTAATTTAAGTAATTTGGGGTTGAACAACTTTTCTCTGTTCAACCCCACATTGTTGAACAATTTACCCATTCATCAGTTTCCCTTGTGGTCTATTATTTGATAAATTATAAAAGAAAAGTTTAACCTATCTCGTTAACTCAACTGTGTTTGTTTTGTTGTTGTTTTTTCTTTAAAGTAATCAACCAATAAGAAGCATGTTTGTCCATTATTGGGTTTTTTGAGAGAGATAAATATAGGCCCTACTGCTTATTGGTTTGAGGAGACTGGAGTAAATAGATAGGCCTATGGAGGAAGGCAGATCAGAAATGGGAACAGCAATTCATAATGGTATGAATGTGCACGGTGCTACAAGTGACAATGCTTATATGTTTTGTGTTTGGATTTCTAATGTTGGGTGTACTTGTTATGTTATAAAAGGGTCTAATTATATAGGGTTATTTTGTTACGGAGCTCTTGAAGTGCCATCCAACTTGTTGAGATCCTGAGATTATTTACTGCAGGATGAGTCATAAGGTAAGATGACGACATCCTGAGATGACTTATCTCAGGAAGTCGACATCTTCAAAATAGAATGTCGTCTTCCAGATATCGGGAAATGACAACATCCCGAAAGTATAGATGTTGTCTTCCCAAGAATCTTGGGTTCTTGACATTTTCCGGATCATCCCTAGATGCATTATCTCTGGAAGTCGACATCTTACTTTTATGATGTCGACACCCGAAGATAAACAATATCGGAAAGATGACATTAGGATGTCGTCTTCCAGAGATAAAATCATCTCAGGATGTCGACATGTTTATGATATCATCATACTTCAGTAAATTTTATCGGGATCTTAACATATCGGATGGCACTTCCAGAACTCCGTAATTGTTATATCATGGGAAATGTTTGATTTTCCAGATTTTGTTAAACCCTTCCGGGTAGATAGATTTTACATTGTTCCATGATTTTAAAGAGTAATGCCATACGATCCTGTTTGAGCATTGTTTACAGTTTAGGCCTACATGCCAGACAGAAGTTTGTCTTCTCCTGATTTCAAATTTACCTTGAACCCCCCCCCCCCCCCCCCACTGATGTTAATTGACGGGGATTGTTCAACGGGATCCTAATATTTATCTTGATGCTGATTGAATAACTGTTATTGCTCACCGTCCCGGCCACAACTTCCTGGCCAACAACAAAAGCCCAAACTACGAGAAGAGCCACCGCGGCGAGATATGTCTTTGTGCCGACCGGCCCGGGGCGGGCCCACGTAGCGGCCCGGCGACACCTCCATGTCAAAGGGGCAGAAGTCATTTCGTTGTAGTCGCAGTTCGTCCTTGTACGGTGCTTGTAGACTTGTGGTGATGGGATAATGTTGTCTGTGATTGAAACGGAAAAGCTTGCAATTATTTTATAGATTACACTACAGTGAATCAGGAAAGCTACAGAGCAATGGTACAACAATTTGTTTTCACTTGATACCTGTTACAACTTTGCTCGGTTGACATGATCAGTCACGCGTGAACATAAACAAAGTCCCTTGGAAATGTTGACAAAACAGGCCTTTTCATCTCTTGTTTTTCTTTAACGTGTACCATCATTTTATGACATGTTCATGTTAGCTGTATGGCGTGTTTATTGAAACTGCGATCAGAATATTATTCTCCAACAAAAATGATGTGCTTTTTTTTTTGCCACCGGGAAAGTTTTGATTAACAGGAAAAAGGTGACAAGTTAGAGCTAATTATTGTGCAATCAATTCAATGAATACAATCACATTTAAATGGATGTGTTTATTAATTGCCCATCTTGAGTGAGTGTCAAACAGGATGCCGTCCTAATGTCAGATTAATGTAAAACCGTCATCACTCTTCATCAGGTAAATCCTTGCCAAATCCTTCTCCAAACCCTTCTCCAAATAACTCGTTACAAAACAATCACATACATCAGGGGAGTTAAAGGGTCTGGACGTTTGGGAATGACGTTTGGTAATGGCAATACAAACTTACTTGTTAATAAGTACAGCAGCTTTGGATAGTATTATGCATTTTGAGAAACTTTGCACTTTGGAAGAACTTCGGTTATGGAAAAAGATATCACTTTTTATCCCACAAAATTTGAATCTGAGAAGTGTTACTGACAGTAACGTTTCTCAGATTGTGTATTCCAATTGCAGATTATTCTTCCTGCATGGACATCACCGCTCTCACGATTTTTGGCAATATCTCAAAAATGCTACCACCTTTTGAAATGAAATTTTCACAGGTTAGTTTCATGGTATATTATCTACAACCATAACAGAATTAAAACAGTGGGTTCCAACTGCCAAACGTATACAATCCCTTTAAAGGTGCTAGTTCGTCGTGGTTTCCTTGAATTATTTTCACCTTTTTTCACATTCGGTTTAAAAAATTTAACATTGACACTTTTTTAAAAACTTTTTGTTTTAGCTGCTAAGCAAAACTTATCGTTTAGCAAATTTTATCTTCCTATAAGTAAAAACAAAAAAAATGTCCGGGGAAGCAGTGACAGACAGTGTCTATACTTTGGCTCATACCTGTTTCTGCTAAGTAACAATGTTTATCCTTTTTTCCTGAAGGCAATCAGAGCATATTATAATGATCGAAAAGTCTAGTTGTTATACACTAGCCTTTCTTTTCAGAACAGCCCATGTACAAAAAACATGCACTGGTTTACCGCAAGCCGTTGTATCTCCACCATGCAAAGTTTTAAAACCATACTTAGAAAATGTTTTATTGCTTGGGTAGAAGTTTTTGTTAGACATCTCCCTGAAAATGTATTGCAAGTTTTTTTGTGTATAGTTAAAGGGATTGTATACGTTTGTTAATTGGAACCCACAGTTTGTTTCAATCCTATATAACTGTAGATATGAACCATAAACCATTTTGGGGTTGTCGTGGCCGAGTGGATAAGAACACCGAACTCAAGCTCTGGTGTTTCTGTTCAGCAGAGTGTGGGTTCGAGTCCCGGTCGTGACACTTGTGTCCCTGAGCAAGACACTTAACTATAATTGCTTCTCTCCACCCAGGGGTAAAATGGGTACCTGTGAGGGCAGAGATGGTTCTTGTGATTGATTTAGCCGAGTAGCGCATATTGCAGCACAGGCTGTATACTCTCCAGGGAGCTGAGATGGTTTATTGCGCAATATAAATGTCCGTTATTATTATTATTATTATAAAACTAACCTGTGAAAATTTCTCTTCAAAAAGGTGGTAGCGTTTTTGAGATATTGCCGAAAATCTGGAGCGGTTATGTCCACGCAGGAAGACTAATCTTCAATTGGAATTCACTATCTGAGAAACGTTACTGCAATAATGCTTCTCAGGCATCAATTTTTGGGGGATAAAAAGTGATGTCTTTTTCCATAACCGCAATACTTCGAATTAAACAGTTTATCAAAATGCATTATACTATCCAAAGCTGCTGTACCTCTTACCAAGATAAGATTGTATTGCCATTAATTTTCAGAGTCATTACCAAACGTAGACAGACCATTTAAGGTTTGGTTATAAGAATAAGCCCAGTTGTTGATTAATGCCACGAGATTCTTTTAGGTCACACGTCATATCCTCTGAACAATATTACTGTGCGTTTTGTGATGATTATACGGAAATGAATGGTCTCTATAATAAAGGGTAAAAAAACAAAACTATTCAAACAACTTTCAGTGCTTTACCCGCACCTGGGGTGTAGGATGTCGTATTAGGGACAGCATGATCGTGACTATATGACTCAAGCTGACGCAAAACCTTGCTTTTGGAGTCAGTTGACTCAAATTCTTGCTCAGCCCGAAATCTGAGTATTGAACTATAATTTAAATAGTAAACTTGCGGGTACAACCATGTGTAAAATCTCCTTTGTGGGAGTGTTGGCTCTGGGTTTAAATCGCGTACAGAAGAGTCGAGTAGCGACTGATTCTGTTAACCCACGTACATTTCCACCTCGTTCTTTTGAGTCTGGATTATAGGCCCACCTACAAAAGGGACTCTCCAACTTCGTCGAAAAGGGAGAAAATATGTTGTGCTTTACTACAGTGAATTTGAGTAATAATTTGTACATTTGATTTTTCCCCCCACAGCGACGAAGGGCCTGTGAAATTCATTTGTAAGCTTTTTACTTAGCTACAGTCTACGCTGCATAATGTTGTTCGGGAACAAAAATTGTGTAAATTATTGAAGTGCTGTTGAACAATAATTCTTCCAAGGTGAACCATTCAGCAAGTAGTTTTGATAGCCCAACAATGCCGTTAGGAAATATGGGTATTATTGCTGTAAAAACGGTGTGTACTTTAACAGTCATTAGACCCTTTTCGAAACCATGGCTCGAGCTTGGGCTCCGGGCTTTGGCTCGTCCTCCTTACTGAAACCTCCGTAAGGAAAGCGCACGTTTTCTAAATAACTGACAGAGCTTAAGCCAAAGCCAAAGCCAAAACCTTGCTTTCGAAAAGGGCCCTATCTCTTTTTTTCACAAAACTATTTATTCCCGTTTATGGGCACGGAAATCAGTGTGATCGTTATAAAATAAAACGCGCAATTTAATACACATTGGTATGCGATTTCCCCTAAACAGCGTTCTCACTCAATCATCTTGAAAACAAACAAACTTATGATCGTTTACTGAACCACGTCTGGCCAAGTAGCTAAACCAGGTCCAAATATTTAACGAATATCACTTACGAAAATAAACATTAGAATTTATCCCACCTTCATTGTCTCTTTATCGAAAAAAAACAAAAACCCGGGGCCACAATACATTACAAGCATAGACAACAACACTGAAGTTCGCAGTGATTTATGTTTGGACAAAAGCAATCTATAGACTTGGAATCTGTCACCAGCGAAAGCCCTTATACGATACTCTATTTATTTTCACAATATTCGATGTTATGCGAGAGAAAGGTAAATAAAACGGTGTGTGTCGATCCATTTATAGGGGTTTGACTATTTGGACGAATCATATAGCAAAAGAAATATTTATGGGGGTGACTGGGTTCGTAATAGATTGAATTTCCGTTTCTTTCTTGGCACCTTCACTCTTTAGTCATAAATTAACAGTGACAATAATCGGCAGGGGCAAGGGGGCAGGGGGGTTAATAATTTTGGTAAATGTCAAAGACAGTATCATCACTTGGTGTATCCCAACATGTTGGTCATCAAAGTTGCAAGAAAATAATGAAAATAATTGTGTGCTTTCAGATGCCCGAGAACTCAGATTCAAATTTTGTGGTGAAGAATTACTGTTTATCTCTAAAACTACATTTAAAGGGTGTCGTTTCTAACAATGTTATACAATATCAGCAGCTTTCCAGTGCTCTTTATACCAAGTAAGTTTTTATGGTCATTAACTTGTGGAGAAATTGACAAAAGTGCACCTTGCCTTTAACTACACATTCTACGTTGTCTCCATGACTGTAAACCCCTGAAAACTCATAGTTGTAACTGGAAAAGGGCAAATTGTGTGTGAGGATTTTTCCATGCCGTTGTTACAAAAATCATTTGCAGTGTTAGTATTTGTCGAAGTGTCTTGAAGTTTTCATCAAAATTAATTTTTGTAATGATTGATGGGTAGACGTCAAAAGTTGTCATTTTTAACGTGACACAATTTGTTTTGAAATGACCGCAAACTTTTAACAAAGCAAAAATAAAACGCAGCGGGTAAATAGAGACCTATTTTTTATGTCTTGTTTTATAAAATGAGCAAGTAAATACATTATGGACAAATAAAACGTTTAAAAAGGGCTGGAAATTGTCTGCACAAATATTAAAGTTAACCAATTATCGAGACGTATGTGGTTGTGACAAGATAATCAAAGGCGATATTAAAATCCAACTGATTTTGTGCAGTAGGCCTAGGCCTGAACAAATATTTTTATTTGACAGCTTCATTCTGTAAGAACTGGGATTTGTTTATTAATTAAATCATAATCAATTTAAAACTTGAAGAACGAATTGTTTTTACCTGTAAATTCAGTCCAGTTAAAAAGTAATATCCGAATTCCGTGGGTTTTATTCCTCGGTGTGACAAGAATCTGCGGTGTTCAATTCAGCCCATGGCAGCCGTCGAGCATTACGTACAGCCCGCTTTACTGGCGTGGGAACCCCCCCCAAAACCAAGCGATGACAACCGAACGCGGTGATTTGGGGTCCAACTTAAGTCGGCGAACTCCACGACGTAAAATGATTCCGAGGGTACAAGTCCCAGCTAGCAAGTACGTAGTTAAGTCGAAGTTGCTGATCACATGTTCAAGGTCTCAGAGCACCCACACTTAACTTTCAGCCGAAACCCTCAGCTACTAAGCTACAAAGCTTCTGGCGACTTCTGCAGAAAATGTACATTGCCTAACTTTAACTAACAATTAAACGGCCACAACAAATTTACAGTATGTTTCTTCGTATGGTTGCTTGAACTTTTCCGTGGAATTTTTTAGAAAGTATGGGTGCGTGTATGGGCGACCAATTTGGAGTACCTGCTTCAAATGACGGCATTTAAGTTTGCTTTCTTCTTTCACGCGTCAGGCGCGCTATGTCTGCAGGTGATTCGGGTCATATTGGCCACTACAACTGCAAGTGTTGTTTCCTTACGGATTGAAATGAAAATAAAGGTCGTGCGAGCGGTCTTATCACACGGTCTGTTAACTGTTTCGGTCACTTTCGGTTGGGTGAATTGGCAACTAAAATATAAAACATTGTTTCTCTTTTCATTTTCATGCTGTACTATGTTTCCTTTCCCTCGGCAAGGTCGGGTAATGGTCGAGAGAAGAAAAGATGGAGATCACTAGAAAACACAAGTAAAGACTAATTAGACCTTGTATGGCGTGCAGACTCCAGTCAAAATGTTGATTTATTTCTGGCCTCCGCTTCTTGCCATTTCCTTGCCTTTTAATTTATGTGGCTATCAAGTTGACAGGTTTGGCCACTATATCTGCAAGGCAGTGACCTGTGTATTTTCTCTGTATTTTGTAAAATACATCAAATCAAATCAAAATTAAAATGTTCAGGCCTGTTATTAATTGGGTTCTTGATCTATCCTTTTTATAGCTCCATGATCTAACCCTTAATCTCAATGAAGTAAGATGCTCCATTGAGCCTAGTCTTGGTCCAAGACGTTACTATGTCATACTCATAACGTGATAACCCGACAGAGGGCGCGCTTTTCGTTCTTGAGGGTTCACCACAATAAACAGGTCAAAATTCATGCGCCAAGCTGATTATCATAGTAACGTTTTGGAGGTCATGCAATTAAAAGACTGTGTATTATAACAATCTACCAGAACCTGGGGCTCTGCGCTTCAACTTTTGAGGAGATTTGATAAATTTAGGCGTTAAAGTTGGTCCTATTTGGCTTGGGAATTAGAGGAGTGCCTCGATGAAAACTGGCAGCAAGTCGGTTTGGGAAAAAGCACATTTTTGGGGGTGGGTTTTTTTCTGGGGTAATTATCAAAAATTCCAAACGGCTGACCTGCCAAAAATTGAAAAGATATCTTAAGTTTAGTTGTCTTAAAATATATCTGACTGGTTTTCAAGAGGCTGAGAGACTTTGAAATATTTTTTTTATATTTAGCATTTAGCATTGGTTCCTTTGTGAGTTTATTTAGTGTTATTACGTCGCGCAACGACCAATGGTGAACTAGTAGTTGTTTGTATACGCACAGAGAACTAACAAAAAACCTGTTATTTAGGGTTATAGTCCTTTTAATAGATCAAGTTAATTCCATGATGTTGCATGCGGATGTGCGATTTCCAAGCAGCAAAAAATACCCATGGACGCGCTCTAGCAGTTGAGCTGCATCCCCAAAGTTTGAAACAGCAAGCAAAAAGGCACTCAATCAGCTGGGCTCAATTTCATGGCACTTACACTTGCCACGGAATTCTGTGCTATAGGAGCCCTGCAAGCGCAGAATTCCGTACAGTTAGCAAACCAATGAAATTTGGGCCCGAAGTCATAATTATAACCTCTATCTCATATTATAACTTAATTGGCACAAGTCATAATTATGACTTACATCTAATAATTATGATTCAGTACAAGTCATAATGTGACTTCTATCTCATAATAACTTAATCGGCACAAGTCATAATTATGACTTATGCTAAATCATAATTATGAGATATAGGCCTAAGCCATAATGCTAAGCTTATGCTAATTCATAATTATGACTTATGCTAATTCATGAGATATAGGCCTAAGCCATAATGACTTATGCTAATTCATAAATATGAGATATAGGCCTAAGCCATCAATTATGACTTATGCTAATCCATGAGATATAGGCCTAAGCCATAATTATGACTTATGTTAATTTATAATTATGAGATATAGGCCTAAGCCATAATTATGACTTATGCTAATCCATGAGACATAGGCCTAAGCCACAATGACTTGTTCTAATCCATGAGATATAGGCCTAAGCCATAATTATGACTTATGCTAATTCATAATTATGAGATACAGGCCCCAAAGTCATTATAACTAATACTAAGTCACAGAAACGTTATAATGATGACTTTTATTTTATTTTTCTAAATGTCCTTTTAACGATTCCGTACTTTCTTAATTTAACGGGAAACAGTGCTTTATTTTGACCTGGCCGTTGTTTTTCTTAACGCACGTGTTCAAATCATGAAGGTATGCTCAAACTTGCATTTTTCCCGCCAAGAGCCAACCTCCAGGTTATCGCTGTAGCCTAAACATTATTTGCATTTCGGTGATTTACGAGTCTGGTTGTCGACGTCCAGTAGATGATAAAACCTGAATGTGATGACAAAAGACACAAAATAATGAACCATCGTCGACAACTTTTTCGACATCCCGCAGGTGTGAAGAACTCGTCTCATGTGGTCTGATTTTCGCCCAAATTGTTTTCTTTTCTGACTTGTCTCTTTATCAAAACGAATTTTGACAGATAACGCTGTTTGAAAACGAAAAACATACAACAACTCCCCATCCACATCCCAAGTGAATCCGTAAAGCGCACAACTTATGTAAATGTAAAATTCTTTCACACATGGTGCAGTATCTTAAAGGCACTGAAAACGATAGGAAATTGTCAAAGACCAGTGTTCTCACTTGGTGTATCCCAACATATGCATACAATAACAAGCCTGTGAAAATTTGGGCTTAATTGGTCATCGAAGTTGCAAGAAAATGATGAAAGAAAAAACACCCTTGTTGTACAAATTTGTGTGCTTTCAGATTGGAATAAAAGGCTTCTTGCAAGAAGTTTGTATTATTTTAGTGAGAAATTACCTCTTTCTCAAAAACTACGTTACTTCAGAGGGAGTCGTTTCCTACAATGTTTTATACTATCAACAGCTCTCCGTTGCTTGTTACCAAGTAAGTTTTTATGCTAATTTTTGTTTTGAGTCATTACCAAACGTGTACGATACCTGACTCTTTTACAAGGGTGACCTTTCCGTAATAATAAATGAAGTCTGTCATCATCACCCAAGTCGTCGATAACAAAAGAATAGGCCTACTTTTAAATTGTCGCCTAAAGAGGTGAGCTAAAAACGCCATCGACGACAGCAACCCACCGGATTAGTATTGAACTGACAAGTGAGGGCGCGCGATACAGATTACGTACGTCGGTCCGCGGCGCATGCACCTCACGTCACTAGAGAAATTAGACTTAGTTCAAGACTGTATTGTAATTGCGAGCTATCACAGCTACACGCCGCATGAGGGCACTACACACGAACACAGACGAACCTACCCCCCAAAAATTGTGCGCGATAGAGGTCCGTGCATAAAACAACCAGACAAAATATAGCCTTGAACCAAGACTAGACCCATCTCGACTTTCGAGCCCTCGTGCGCGCAGGCTAGTGCTTGTGACAGGCTAAATAAAGAGCAGAACGTGTATTTGAATTTTGCAGTGCACAGACAGCAGCTCATGCAGAGTGGAGATCCAACCACAAAACACAGGGACAAGCACTTGTTGTAGCAGCCAGTAGCAGCTGTTTTTGAAGACGTCTGCTGGAAGTCACTCTAGTGTCAAGTAAACAAGCTCCAGATTTTCAGGAATATTGTTATCTGAGTAAGTGATGCGTATTTATCTGTCCATGGTACAACAAAGTGGAAAGTGTACTCGGACTCTTTATGACATAAAGAGTAGGCCTACATGTGATGTTTTGCCACTTGATAATCATCGTTAATGTTATTGTTAACGGGGACATGTTCATATATTTTTTTGTAGTATTAACTTTTTTAGCAAATTAGTTTAATTAGCACTAGCACTGCACAGCACTAGCATCAAGTAGTTTTAGCACTGCACGGTGGCCTGTGTGTAGCACTAGGTAACAGCACTAACTGCACAATAGCACTAGCAGAAGACGGTGTACTGTTAGTATTTTTTGTAGTATTTTTAGTAAATTAATTACAACTTAGACTGTAGCATTGTCAAGCTCTGCAGTTTAGTTAGCAGACGACGGTGTTCGTATTTTTTAAAATATAAATTTCACACTTGTCTTTAGCTCCTTGTTAGAGTCCACTAAACAAGGTTCAAGGCCAAAATAACAAGTCTTTGGAACGATGTTTCATTTTAAATTCTACCCCACAAATCAAAATTTTCTTGAAAAAAACAGCAACAATGTAATTTCCCTTTGTCTGGGGGGGGGGGGGAGAGGATAAGTTAACACTACAGAGCCAACTCGCCAGGGCCGAATTTCATAGAGCTGCTAAGCACAACAATTTGCTTAGCATGAAATTTCTTTCTTGATAACAACAGGATTACCAACCAAATTTCCACATGATTTTCAGGATAAGCAAACAACAGCTGAATACCAGTAACAAGCAATATGCAACACATGGAAATTTGGTTGGTAATCCTGTTTTTATCAAGGAAGAAATTTCATGCTATTGAGCAAATTGTTGTGCTTAGCAGCTCTATGAAATTGGGCCAGGCATCCCATTCATAGACAAACACATTTGGGATGCCATGTGTATGTATTTTCTGCCAGTACTCACTGGGATGCAAATATGCCCAGCATTCATTTTCCAACGCACCACACAGGCACAGGCATCTCCAACCAATGGTGTTGACTAATCTAGTGTTGACGCAACAATTACGAAACTCGAGTTGGTGCAAGTTGAAGGCTGCACTTACGCATGCCCAACTGCTTGTTTGTTTTGTTTTGTTTGTTTAGATGATCTTCCTGTCAAGGGAACTCGGCAAACTCCCACAAAGGGGTATAAACGCCGAGCTGGCAACAGCCAATCTCTCTCATACAAACATTGGTTTAATGTCTATGATTATGAATTGCACAAATCAAGAAATTGTGATTCAGCAACTAGACGACAATAGGGCCTACTTATTCTAGTCATTGTGAAATCAGCGGTAAACTTGAATTCGAAACCCAAAACCTTTGCAAGTCCTGCAGTCTATGGCGGAGACGACTGGTAGGCCTACAGGACACATCAAATTCAGCTATAAAATGGATTATCTATAAATAAGACTGACAGGGCTCAACTATGTGAGGGTTTTTAACTCAATGGTAAACTGTCCTTTGTTTTTAACGTAGGTTCTAAGCAGAGATGGCCGAACCACCAAGCAAGAAGCAGAACAAGGATGGTGAATCGAAGATAGTGGTGTTGGCTTACAGCGGGGGTCTGGATACGTCTTGCATCTTGCTCTGGCTCATTGAGCAGGGTTACGAGGTTGTCGCATTCACGGTAAGAACAATGATCTCATTCGTGTAAAATAACTCCTGGAATAGACCGTGCAAGTCTCGTGCATATCAAAAAAAAGAAAAAAGACTATGTTTTTGTATGAAATCAAATCTTTTATTATATTTATACAAAATTCTTGAAAATAAAAATACCCATAGCAAGTTGTTATAAATAATTTTAAAGTTTTTTTTATATAGATACAAATAATTTGTTCAACTTGGCATTGAAACAAAAATTAAAACTTGGGACAAGGATGATTATTGTTAGAAACCCCAATTACCAATCACGCCCGAATGTGTGCGTCTACCGCATAGGTGCCTGTCATTTGGGCAACATTCTTAATTCTTTACAAGTAACCGGAAACGGAGGTCAAGTCTTTGAGGGTTTTCTTTGTTATTTTGTTGAATTGGTTTTACTTTCATATTGTTTATCACTTAGTATTATGTTCCCAACATCATATATAATTTTCATGGCCATAAATTTACGTTAAACTAAAATAATTGATGAAACAAAATCTCGCCCACGTAAAACTCCGTATGGTTGGGATCACAAGTTTGAATATATGCGCGAGACTTGCACAGTCTATTACACGGAGGCCGGGAGGCCTCCGTGGCCCCTGGTCTTGGCCTTGGTGCCCCTTCAAAAGTTTCCTGTTAGACATTTAAAATTTTCCAATGGAAGTGCCCTTTGCAAAATGAAAATGGCCTTGCCCTCTTAAAGATGAAAATCCAGGCATGTAAAATAAAGATTTAGTTTACTTGTTTTTTGTCATGTATTTTTGGTTTTACACCTGTACATCGATTAGTGTCGTCATCGGTGAAGAAAAGAAGAAACCAAACAACCTGTTACATCTGTTAATTTTGTTTTTAATCTTTAAAAACATATTTTGTATTAAATTTGTTGGGTTGGTTTTTATGGCACAAATTGTAATTGAAAGTTAGAGGGTACACATATGTAAAGTTAAATTACAAAATCGAAATTTGTAATTAGAATTTACTGGTTTCTTACGTAGCACACTTCCTAGTATTGTAGATGATGGCACTTTATAACATTACCGGTATCTCTGTTCATTGGATTTATTTTAACCAAACTACAAACTTCTCAATTCCCCTTGGGAGAATACAACCTCAAGCTGCTTTAATTTAGCGTTAAGGGATTAATCCAACACAATACCGTCTCAGCCCTCTCAGGCTCCCATTTATACACCTGGGTTAAGAGAAGCAATTCATGGTTATCCATCTTGCTCAAGGACACCAGTGCCGTGTAGTTTGTAAATAATTGTTTTAACATCATTTATCCTTTTGTAATAATTATAGGCTGATGTTGGACAAGATGATGACTTTGAGGAAATCCGTAAGAAAGCGCTCAAGGTCGGAGCCAAAAAGGTAAGACTTCCGTTGTTATCACTTTCTGACCAGGGATTAGTCTTTTAATGAGACCTTCTTGTTTGTGTTCCCCTGCGAGAGGACGCTTTCAACCTCGAGAAGGTCTTGAACCAAGACTAGCCAGGGATTAGTCTTTTTACAAGACCTTCTTGTTTGTGTTCCCCTGCAAGAAGACGCTTTCAACCTCGAGAAGGTTTTGAACCAAGACTAGCCAGGAATTTTTTCCCCCATCAGCAAGATCTTCTTTAAAAGTTTACTATCAAGCTTTGATCCATCAAGTACAAAATTCCTGTACTTCGTCTTTAAAGAGGAACTCCAAGGTCAAATTCAATTTTTATCAGAATGATGTCATTGGACGTTTTGGATATTAACAGATTTTGAACTTGAAGGGTATCGGATTGGCAATTTACACCATCTGAACGTGAGGTTGGAGACTTGGAAATTTTTTTCATTACTCATAGGAGGACTCTATCTTTTAGAAAATGAGTACATCACAAAATTGAATTTGACCTTGGAATTCCTCTTCAAAGTGCATTGTCAAATGTCAACAGTCGACTGAGAACAGATCATCATTGGTTTGTTTTCAAAAAAGAAAAACAATTATTGTTGTCTGATGACTGAATTGCTGTTTGAATTTACGTTTGATTTAAAAACTCCAAATATTCCATCAACTTTACAGAAAGCATAGAATAAATAAAGAAATGTAAGCCCCGTACAACAAATAGCAATTAATTTTAAGTGAAAATATGTATTCGTACTGTACACGCTTAAAACCCATTTTGATTGAAAACTCCAACTGTTCCATCAACTTTACAGAAAGCATAGAATAATAAAGAAATTTCAGCCCTGTACAACAAAAAGCAATTAATTTTAAGTGAAAATACATACATGCATAAAACCCATTCCTTGCAATGGTGAAGAAATTAGCTCAGCTGTCAGTGCAGCTAGAGTTATAGTCAATACGAAGTGAAAATCACAGCAGGCTACCACTGTACAAGCAGTTCTGTCATTATCTATGAACGATGTGTAGATGTGTACGTATGTAGTTTGTAATCAACGATTGTAACCTGAAACTGAGAGAGACGGGTAAGGGGGGGGGAGCTGTGTTGATCCAGAGGACTTTCCTAATGATAGGGACAGATAGTCATTTGTATTCCAGTCGCAATGTCCAGAGGTTTTCTAATTTAAGACGACTTGTTTTTCAAGGAGAAGTGTTTGTTAGGGGCAAATTCCGAAAGAGGAAGAGATTTTGTATGTATAATAAGTAGAGTGGTAATTTGAACTGTCAGTTGCGTGATACTCTGTATAGACCATGAAACCTGTGACATCTACTTTACAAAAGAGACACAGAGCCTGGACTTCCTGCAGGCAGGATTTGTATTCATAGCTAAATGGATCGGAACATGTAAAATCTGATATTTTATGGAGTTTGCGCCGCCTATTTTTAGCAACTTCTGATATGAATGAAAGGGGTCGCATCTCAAAATTTGTTCAGCTTTTTTTTAATAACTCATAATTGTATGTGGAAATTATGACGAAATGTAAGATTTCCCTGTATAACCTTCCTATAATGACTTACAATTGGCAGAAAACCCATCAAATAATTTTGCTGATTATGTGCAAAATTGTGTTTTTAAGAAAACTGAGCGTAAAAGTTTGATATATAATGTATGCTTATGCCCTTTCTCCAGTGCCCTTTCGTCCTTCTTTTGAACACACAAAAATTAGAATTTTGTGTAAAATAACTGAATAAATTTATTTCATTTATTTAGATCACAGTGTGCATAGGTACCTCAGTTTTTGAGATAAATAAATAAGCATCCTTGTCCCAAGTTTTAATAAGAGAATATAAGAGTGGGACGAGGTCTTGAACGTTCGTTTAAAACCTGCAGGGGTTGTGGCCGTGTGACAACAATGTTGGAAAATCTGTACAACTTTTCTGTCACGTCCTCAGGCTCTGTTCCGCGAAGGGTAAAAAACTAATTGATTTGTATTGAATACGTTATGCGTAAATTAGCACCGACGTATGTTTAAACACTTCTCACCGTGTTTATATGACACAATTAAACATGGCCACGTGATCTCCTCTCAACCAATCAGAATAGATAAACAGTAACAGGGATTTATGAATTTTGTTTCAATGTAAATTTTAACAAATTATTCGTCTTACAAATTGAAATTGTATTTACATGGTTTAAGTAAAAAAAATTGCTATGAATAATTTTTTCTTCAAGAATTTTGAACAAATATAGTTTTTAAAAGACAGTTTGATTTCATTGTAGTCTTCGTTCGAGTTGTTGTCTCATTTTTCAATACGCGTGACACTTGCACAGACTATTTGAATTCCTTAGACTAAATCCAGTGTTGCTATGCAGGGTTCTCCCCAAGTTTTTTCTTCAAAACTGTGGTGCATTTTGGATCAAAATTTGTGGATGTTTGGCCGAAACACCTTTTTTAGTTGGTGTTTATCTTGGTTTTAAAAGCCCTACTGTGCAATCTAGAGCATTCTATGGTTTTCTCCTTGATGTTTTTTTTGTGAAAAAGAAAAAAGAAAAAAAGTTTTTAATAATTGTTTTATTTTTCGTATCGGCCGAAATTTGCGCGTAGTGGCACTCAAATTGATTGTATTGGCCCGATACGCTAGCTTCTGCATTGGGAAAACCCTGCTATAGCACATGGGCGAGCTTTTGCGTTGCAACGTCCAGATCAGTGAAGACTGATGTACTTGTGCCCACACATTTCATTGACACTTGCCTTGCTCTATGATACTCTAAATTGTGTATGGGTGTTTTGTCGTCTCCTCTGTAACTAAGAAAAAGCTTGCCTCTAACCCAAGGCCAACTTCATTTTGCAATAGGGCACTTCCATTGGACCATCAGAGAGTCTATGGGAAACTTTTGATGGGGCCCCACGCCAAGACCAGCGGCAACAGAGACAGGGCTCGAATTTGGGGGGAAAACCTAAGGGCTTTTAGCTCAAAACTATTTACTGGACCAGAATTTTCTGTACAAGACCAGAATTGAAATAAGAAGAAAAAACACCTGGGGTCGATTTCACAAAACTCTCCCTAACTTAGGACTAGTCCTAGCCAATGCTAAGAGATAGGACTAGTCTTAAGTTAAGACCAGTTACTGGTCCTAACTTCAGATAAGACTAGTCTTATCTCTTTGTGAAATCGGCCCCTGGACACAGCTTGAATTGAACTGTTTGAATTTGAAAAAAGCACTAAGAGAAGATTTTTTACATTATTTTGTGGGTAAGTATTCTTCAATAATCAACAGAATTATATTTATCAGACTTTTAAAGTCAGCATTTGAACATAAACACAAGATCGCCGGACTTGTCCAGTCATGAGTTTACTGGCTGGATGCTAAAAACACAGGCCTCGGGCCTGCGGTCCAGTGTAAAATTTGAGCCCTGAGTGCTGAGAGACCATGGCCTCCGTGTAATTCCAGGCCGGCTAACCATACATCATGTGACATAGCAACACTGGATACAGTCTTTGGAATTCAAACTGCCCATTTACTGGTGATTTATTTTTGACCGAACAAGGCATTGTAGTTTGTACATGTACCAGACATCATTGAAATTGAACTCGCAAAATGGCTTTGTATCAAAGGTTCCAATGGGGGTTCCATCTCAATGACCATGGGGGCCAATTTCATAGAGCTGCATTAAAGCAGAAAATAGTATAATTTAGCAGGAAACCAGTCACAGATTGTACATGTGATATTGGTATTTTGGCTGGTAACCTGTTTCTGGACAACCCAAATTGTTTTGTGCTCTGCTACTTTTTTTGTGTGCATCTCTATGAAACTGGTCCTGGGCCCAATTTCATAGAGCTGCTTAAGCACAAAAAAGTAGCTAAACACAACAAAATTATGCTTACCAGAATAAGGTTACCAGCCAAACTACCATGTCACATGTACAATTTGTGACTGGTATCCAGCTCATTTCTGCTAAGCAAGAAATTGTTAAGCAATATTTTCTGCTTTAGCAGCTCTATGAAATTGGGCCCTGGGGGCAAGAGTGGCTGTTGCACAGTGAACTGTAACGTGAACAATGCTCAGAAAGGCCCTGGAAGGTCTGGGTTTTGGTTTGTACAGTGTGTGACTGTAATAGTTGCTTTTACTTTCTCAACCATTTTTCTTTCTTCACTACCAACGCCAGCTTTCTCTTTCACACCTTGGAATTTGGAATCATCAGACTTTTTTCTTTCTTTCCACTTTTCAATAAAGTCTGGAGATTTGAACCTGTAGCCACTCCTGGCTAAACTTGAAACTTCTTGGCATTTAACGTCATGCGTAACAGCCTTGAAAAGGTCAGATTTTAAAAGAATAAAAACTATAGGGGGGGGGGGGCTAAAAATTAATCTAAAACTGTACATAAATACTCAAACTGATTCAAAACTTTAAAACTTTAAAATTGAGGTAACATTTATGTCAAAATGCTTTTATTAATGATACCAAGTCAAAGAAATCCAGACCTAAATTTCAGCATTTTTGTTGTTTAATTTTGGATTATGAAGGAAGGGTCATTATAGATTGGTAGTTGTCAGCGTAATGCTGATTTATAGGCAAAGTTTTAAAGAAAGATACAATAAAGTCACATGTAAGTTTCAGCTGAATACAGCAAAAAAATCTGTCACTGTAACAACTTTCACAAGAACGTCAAATCCATCCACGTTTAGCAAGCTGACAGCGGGTACCAACAGCATGTCTGTTCGCAGCATTCATGAACGTACACCAACCCTCAGACGTCTGAGAAACGATTCTTAGAATGCATGAATCGTTTCTAAGATTCAAACGTTTCTAAGATTCAAACGTTTTTATGTGAAAAAGTATCAAAACCATATTTCTCTCTCAAAGTAGTTTTAAACCATATTTCTCTCTCAAAGTAGTTTTATACTAAAAAGCACCCTTGTGTACAGATTTCCTCAGGCTTGCGAGCTACAGTCATTAAAGGGTCTGTATACATTTGGTAATGACTCTGAAAATTAATGGCAATAAAAACTTACTTGGTAAGAAGTACAGAAGCTTTGGATAGTATAATGCATTCTGAGAAACTTTCCACTTCAAAGTATCGCGGTTATGGAAAAAGATATCACTTTTTATCCCCAAAAATTTGAATCTGAGAAGCATTAGTGCAGTAACGTTTCTCAGATTGTGTATTCCAATGCAGATTATTCTTCCTGCGTGGACAAACCGCTCCAGATTTTCAGTATCTCAAAAACGCTACCACCTCTGGAAATGAAATTTTCATAGGTGAGTTTTATGGTATATATCTACAACTATATAGGATTGAAACAAACAGTGGGTTCCAACTACCAAACGTAATAAATTCCTTTAAGTTCAATTTATGAGGCATCCTTGGTTTCATAACCAGAAAAATATACAGTAATAATAACAACTATTACAAAATCCCAACATTCATATTTCATAATGCAAAATCTAAATTTACACGCCTCCCTTCTTCTATTGATCATTGATACCTCATGCATATCAGCAGCTCAAGAACAATTATTCAGCCGTTGACAAAAAAAACCCAGACATAAACCTTCATCACCGGGTCGATTTCCAGTCAAACGGGCAATCCAGTCGTTTCCTTGACGTAGAGATTCCTAAATTGCACTTGAGGCTTTGCATGTTATTGTTTTGGTTTTTTCCTTTCGGATTTGTACAAAAGCATCCGCAGTAGTTAAGTCTTGGGGGGGGAATGTCATGGGGAATGAACCGGAAAGTCTTGTGTTTGTTGATGTGCATCACAACATGCACCGTTATGCACTGGCAGAGTGCATTCATCGCTCCTTGAGCACACACAATCAATGTTCCCCCCTGCCCATTCAAATGCAAGGTGGCTGCTTACCTTGCCAATTTGTGAAAAACAAAATTGCAGAATTTAAAAATGATAAATTTTGTGTGTATCAGAAACACACAATTTGGAGTGTATACTTAGCTGTACTCTTGTCCACGGTTTTAGCCAGGATTTTGTTTTTAAAAGGGTGTCCAAATATGCTTGAAATGTAAAAACTGAGTTTCCAAATTGTTCACTTACAAGACATGTAAATGACAGATAAAACAGGGTGTCCAAATTTAAAACAGGGAGTTGAAAAGACACCAGACACCGCTCTGGCTAATGCTCTTGTCCGTTTCAAGCCGTGTAAATTTGGCTTCAATTGCCAATTTTGTTTTAGTTTTTATTTTATTTCTTTATTTCTTTGATATGCCAAAGTGGATATCCGCCATTTACAGGTATCATGCCAGAGGAAAAGGTTTTGATCAACAAAATATTTGTTGTACAAAATTCTTGAACAAAACTGTTGATCTTGAATTGGCCAGTAATTTTTGAACACCCAAAAGCTGAATAAATGATCAAGTGTTCTGCAATCAGCTCAATAATGCACAGTAGTGGTTTTGGTGCCGAGGGCAACCCGATTGATTTGTGGCTTATTGATTTGTGAGGCTTCGTACTGTTATTGCTTTTCAGCGGACATGTTGACATGTTCCAGGCTTTTTTTCTTTTCCCCTGATAATATCTCACTCATCTCAAATTAATATCTTGCCGTGGTTGGATGCCTCGTCTTTGGGACACAGAAGATGAAATTAATTAAGAGTAATTAGAATCGCATTAGCGCTCATCATTCATATCAGGCATGTGGTTTCTCAGGATTTTTCCTGATTGCAGGATTTTCTCAAAATCTCCTTGAGCCTTCAAATTTTCCAGAATGAAGTATTTAAAACAGTCACCAAAGGGAGAAAGAAATAGTCCAAATTGTGTCCAAACCTGTAGTTTTGTAGGATTTTCTCAAATCTCCTTGAGCCTTAAAGGGATTGTATAGTCGTTTGGTAATTGGAACCCACTGTTTGTTTCAATCCTATAGAGTTGTAGACCCATAAAACTAACCTGTGAAAATTTCATTTCGAAAGGTTGTAGCCTTTTTGGGTAATTTACCGGGTAGTTGAAAAGCGGTAGTCGCGACTGGACACAGCAATCAATAGTCGTGACTTCAACACTAGTCGCCAAGGCTGAGTTGTTTTCCCTTCTGTTATGACTTATGCCATACTTCAAGACAATAGTGACAGCCAGTATTATATTTTATCGTACTAATGGAGGTAAAATTGTTCTCTGGTTGCAAATTTATAAAGCGAATCCTGACAGCAATTTCATTATATTTTTGCTGTTGGCATTAACAGGGAATCTCTCAAGGTGATTATCTCTATGCAACTCGAGTATTCAAAAAGAGTGTAGTAATTTAAATCTTTCAGTGCCAAGGTCGAACATGTACGATATCTTTTATGGACTCCAAAAGTGTCATCAATCGGACATGTACAACGACCTGTTATATACATGGTGTTACGAGAGGGCATTATCACTCAAGAAATATTATTGACTTTGGAATATGTACACATCAGGCAACACAAATTAGCAAGATACATTTTGTTTGGTGAGAAAGACTTATTTATTAATTTTTTAACAGAATCTTGAAAACCCTACAAAAGCTGGGCATTTTAGGTTCAAAACGCAAATGATAAAACATGGTTATCCAATAATATTTAGCTTATCTCATTTTCAGAGAAAAGCTAAAGAAATGAAAAAACAAGAATGATTGTAGCATTTATTTGTCGCTTGTTTCTATTGGCTTGTCGTGGTGAGTGATCTAACGAGCCTAGTCATCAGAGTGTGGGTTCGAATCCTGGTCCTGACACTTATGTCCTTGAGCTAGACACCATAAATTGCTTCTCTTAACCCAGGTGTATAACTGAGAACCTGCGAGGGCTGAGACAGTAACATGTTGACTTGACCCCCTCTAGTGTTAATGAAAGCAGCTTGAAGTTGTTTGCTCCCCAGGGAGTTGAGAAAGTTTGTGGAATGCAGGGTTCGGACCATGCAGAAGCTAGCGTTTCAGGTCAAAACGCGCAAATTGTGGGCTGAAATGAGCAAATTGTGGGCCGAAATGAGCAAATTGTGGGCCGAAATGAGCAAATTGTGGGCCGAAATGAGCAAATTGTGGGCCAATATGTGCAAATTGTGGCTGATACGCAAAACTAATACAAATAAACTTAAATGTTATTTTATTTATTTTAATTTTTTAAGGGGTACTTCAGATCAAAACAAATAAAAAAACAAACATCCAAAATGCCCATTAGGGCTTTTAAAACCATGAAGATAAACATAGGGTTCTCCCCATGCACAAGCTAGCAAATCGGGATGAAATTCTCAAATCACATGCCCGATACGTGCAAATTATGGCCACTTCGCAAAGAAAAACTAATAATGATAATACTTTTTTTTGGGGGGGGGGCACCTGAGATCAAATACACAAGAACCATCAAGATAGCACCATTTAGAACCTCAGATTGCACAGTGCAGCTTTTAAAATCAAAGATAAAAACCAAGTAAAAACATTCAGAGGATCTTATTTCAATTAAGAGTAATTAGTGAAAACTTCAAAAAAATTGGTCCAGAATGCCCCGCAGTTTTGAAAAAATGTGGGGAGCATCGTGGATAAACACCAAATAAAAAATATTCCAATGCCCTCGTTTCAATTCAGATGCTTTGGAAGAACTTCCAAAATTTTGGTCCAGAATCCTTGGGAGTTTGAACAGGAAGAATGTTGTGAAGCACCTTGGTCTGTAGCTACATGTGCGCTTTGCTTAATAAGAACCCACTTTTATTATTATTAGTTATCACACAAGCGCGAGTGGAATACGGAGATATATTGTGCTTCTGCATCCCATATCCAATGAGGCCCAAGGCCGAGTCGGATATGGGGGCGTATTCCATCCATGAGCGTGCGTGTGAAAATATATCTTCAAGCAAACTTGATGCGTAGCTTAACGCAATAAGCGGTGTTGTTGGAACGGCCGTACGTTTTGCGTATACATGTAGCCTAAAATAGCGCAATGTTAGAACAGAGCAATACGCAGGGTATGATATGGGCCGTGCAATATAGGTTTTGTTGTCACAACTTTTGTTGCTATGGGTCGACCAATCAGAATCGAGAATTCAAGTTTGCTTGAAGATAAAATGTAAATGTGTTATTACTAAAGTAAAGTCACGCTGGATATCTGTGCCAAATTTCTTAGAGCTGTTTAAGTAGAATATATCGCTTAACAATGTTCTGCTAAGCACAAGTGAGCAGCAGGACACCAGTCATAAATGTAACATGAGACATGGTATTTAGGCTGGTAACCTTAATCTGGTGAGCATAATTTTGTTGTGCTTAGCTACTTGTTGTGCTTAAAGCAGCTCTATGAAATTGGGCCCTGAAAGGCACATATAAAAACAAGATCATTCTGGGGTAAAAAAAGTAACATGTACATGTTCACAGTTGAGAAGCATTTGTTTTGTCACTTTTTCTCCTCGTTCTTGGATGGCAACGGTTTGCAAATGTCAACTTTGACCCCTCCTGCCGAGTGGAAGATGAGGAAGCAACGACCAGCACAAAGGTGAATGTTGCAGGACATGCATCCGGTCCGCGTCATAATAGCCTTCTTGCTGGGCGTCCTCTTACCCTCCAGGTGACACTGCATGCACATCCTTCCGAAGGTACTGGGCATGCGGATCAGCTGGTGCCTGGGACCGTTCAGGAGGGGCACCGGCTTGGCAAGGTGCTGGTACTCTGGGGTACCCTCGGCGAAACCGGCGATCAGAGCGGTGGCGAGGTTGATGGTGAAGTAGTGATGGTTGAGAGGGGTGCTTGACGGGCCGTCCTTGCTTGATGCAGCGCTGGTGTTTGCTTTGTAGCAAAGCCAGGCGTTAACCCGGCTGACGTCGATGAGGAAGTAGAGAATTTTCCGCCACCATTTCATGGAGTGGCGGCTGGAGGACTGGTAACAGCGGAGCTGCTCGTTGCGGCGAACGCCTGCACTCTGTCGGGCGTAGGCAGTGGCATGTGGAGGTGCGTGGAAGGAGTTCTTTTTCTTTGCGTTTTTTTCCGGGTCCCTGACGTTGTCCTCGTTCTTGTCCCGAAAGCTCTGGTGGCATGTGGAGATCATGGACACCACCTTGCTGTCTTTCCAAATGACTGCTGACATCTTCCTTTTTTGCCTGAAGTACATGGTACACCGCGGCGCCTTCTCAAGCTCTTGGATCTTCTTATGACTTTGTACATTGACCGTAGGGTCGGTGCTGAAATCAACAGGGAAGCCCTTGGCAGACTTTCTGACCTCGCCGCAGAGGTATGTCCGCTTCTTGAGGAGCTCTGTCGCCAGGGCTACCGACGTGTAGGTCTGTTTGAGATACAGCTCATGAAATTGATACAAGAAGGGCTCCATACTCTTCAGGGCGATGCTCTTGGTGTTGATTCCTGTTTCAGGATGCACCAGCATGTTGAGGAGGTACCCCGTCTTGGACTCACACACCGTAAAGATCTTGAAGCCCATCTTGTTTGGTTGCAGCGGCATGAGGAAGCGTTTGACGTTGTGGTGCCTGCACTTGTACAGCAGAGTGGTTTCATCCATGGAGAGTTCTTTCCTCGGGTTCCAGTTGGCGAGGCAGTTGGCGAGGACCGTGTCCCAGACAATCTCTAGCGGGTACATAGGATGGGTCATCATGTAAGCCCACCGCTGCTGTGGATTCTTGATAGTCTTAGGGCCTTTCTTCGGGTTAGCGCAGGCAAGCACCTCGGAGAGAATGTTGAATCGCCCTCTTGTCATCGTAGAGGACACCAGGGAATTCCTCAGGGCTGGATTTGTTGCCCAGTCGTCCTCAAAACATTGGTTTCTGTGGACACCTTGGACCATTTTGATACCGATCCATGCTTTTATTTCTTCAGACGTCGTCTGCTTAGTAAAACGGGGATTGCCGTTTCCGGCCAAGTTTGTGTATCGGGCAATTTTCTTGAAGAGCATCAGCGGGAAAAATGCCAAGAAGTAGCCGAGGGGATCGTCTTTTTCCGGCCGGGTCATGTTCGGCCCGTGAGGTGTGGGCCCTTTGAACCTATGGATGTGAATCGGTTTGAGATTCCTGGACCAGCCGTGTTTATCCGTCGGGTAGACAATGTTGTCTGTGTCTAACGGATCCGGATCATCATCTGAGCCTGGCTTGGAGACGTTCCCTCGCTTGCGCTTTGATTTTGAAACACAGGCCTTGTCCTCGGAGCAGTCGGAGGAAGGCTCAAAGAGAAAATCTTCGTCGTCGGAAGGCGGGTTTGAGGACTCGGTACCCGACCCCGAATCAGTGTAGATCGACTCTTTGTCTTGTTCGGCGTCTTCGATGCTGACTCCTGATGAATCCGAGATGGACTTGGCATCATCGTCGTCATTCTCATCATCGTCGTTGCTCATGGTGGACATAACGGAAGAGGAAGGACCAGGTTGTTGACTTTCATCCTCGCCGACTTCCCCTTGCATCGTCCAGCTCTCATCGGCCCACTGGTTCTCTCCGCCTTGATTCCGACCGTCTGTTTTCTCCACCTTTACCGGCACGGCCTCCAGCGTTTCTCCGTTCACTGACCAATGTGCGTAATCTCGTCCCACCTCTTGATGATCTTCTGATTTGAACTTTTTACTGTGGGGCTCCAGCCTGTCAATGATAAAACAAATAATAATAGAAAACAATAATTTTCATTTCAAGAAAAGAATTAGTATGTGGGCATATGCAGATTTATGTTGTTTTGTCATCAGTGCAAAAATCTATCACCCTTATGAACAACGAGAATTAAAAAAAATTTTTTTACCGGCATAGCTCGGTTGTCTAGTGGTAAGACATCCGCTCTAGCAATGCAGAAGTCGTGGGTTTGAATCCCACCCAAGTGATTTGTTTGTGGATTTTTTCATAGAACTCAGGAAAGTACTGAGTATACAGTGCTTAATACACATCAGTATAAGGGTAAAAACGATTTATATTCTTTATCCCAGATGCAAAATTAACATCTATTAAATCGTTGTGGTACCTGCTGCTAAAACCTAGGATTCAAACTGCCTCTATCCACCGGGCTAGCTCGATGGTCTAGTGGTAAGACATCTGCTCTAGCAATGCAAAGGTCGTGGGTTCAAATCCCACCCAAGTGATTTGCCTGTGGATTTTTTCATAGAACTCTGGGAAAGTACTGAGTATACAGTGCTTAATACACATTGGTGTAAGGGTAAAAAAAATAATAATATTCTTTATCCCCGATGCAAAATTAACATCTATTAAAGGATAATAAATATGTTAATTTTGCATCAGCAATATATAGAAAATTCTTTTTGTTTAACCATACACCGATGTGTGTTAAGCACTGTTAACTCGGGAGTCCTGTGAAGAACAATCAATAGGCATGGGTCAATTACTCGGTTGGGATTCGAACCAACAACCTTTGCTAATTCTAGAGCAGATATCATACCACTGCAACACCAAGCTTGCCCGGTAGGTAGAGGCAGTTTGAATCCTATAAATAAACTTGACCAAACATGATTGACATGGCAATATTTTTTTGTTTTTTGAATTTTTATACATTTAGAAATTATGAACTTATATCCAACTTCAATTATATATTTGGGGTATGTAACAGATGTTGGTGGTACTGGTAAGTTGACCCCTTGCAGATGCAGAACACGCCTCCGCAAAATGCGCGTCTACCATTTCCACCATTTTGGGGTCAATTCCTTAGTGTACATTTTGACTCTCAAATGCGTGTCGTGCAAGGGGTAAATTTGAGGTCAGAAGTTATCCATAACCTGTTAACTTCTTCCAAGGAAAACCAAAGGAGTGTCAGTCATTAAATTATTCCTTAAAAAAACCTGAATAAAAAATGCATGCATTAAGAAGGTTAATGAAAGGATCATCTGATTTCCCCTCCAAAATTTATGAATTTTTAACACAAATTATCCCAAATTTTGTATAAAATAGAATTTAAAAATAAAATTTGATGTCACAGAAATTTTTTCTACATTCGAGCTGCTTTCTCGTTTCCAATTCGTGCAAGACTTGCACAGTCTATTTTGGGGCTCAATTTTCACTGGACCAGATTTTATTTTACAAGACCAGAATCAAAATGAGGAAACCGTTTAACATATTTTTATTTGAACAAGCGCTAAGACAATATTTATCACTGAAATTATCTCATTTATGTTCGATACACAACCGTATTAAACTAGAGATTTAGTGTTTGTTGGAACAAACACTAGGTGTTCGGCTATCTTTGGGGTCAGTGCTTTGTTTATGTGTGAGCTATATCATTGAATCGATGAACAAATCGTTGATAGCTTTGGGAATATCAAGGAAAGCAAAGGGTTAATCTTCTATGAGTATGCGTTAGTTTCAACAGGGAGTAAATGCAACTCACAATATGAGTTTTCAAAAATAGTAATAATCGTTTGTTAAGCCAAATTAGAAAAACGATGACGTCATTATGACGTTAGGTAAGTTCTTATCGAGACATTGGTATTCAAGTATGTGCTTAAAATGTTAAGTGAAAAACCAAAGTTGAACTATACAAAGTGTTTTCAGCAAAAGAGTACATTATTTAATTAATTAGACATTATTAATTTACAATTATTAGAAGTTTTCATCAGGGTTTCAAATACAGTGAGTTAGATACTCATGAAGTATCGGTGCATGAAACATTGATTGTTCAAAACATATGCACTGATGATGATGTCATTAAAATAAGTCCAGCGTAGTATGAGCTATCAGTTGCATTTTTTTTAAATAGCTTGCTTGATTTTTAGACATTGATTTTCATTCATACAGAACGGTGGGTTAAATTTAGAATATTGAAAGAAAACACACTTGTTTTGGATAATTATGAAAGACAAAGGCAAGTCATGAAGACGGCAAGTCTAAGCCTCTCGTGAATTTTGATTAATAACATAATGAGTTGAGCTACCTCTATGGTGCACCATACACTCAGCAAGGAAATAAGGATGGAACACAACAACGGGTGTGAAAACTTTATAGCTTTATTTCTCACATAATTAAAAGCCATACGAATCACTGAAGCAGGTGGCCATCTCAGTAAAACTTCGTCTTCGATTCCATGTTCACCATGAACCATCAAAAGGGCGAATACGGGAACAACTTGACGCTGAACATGGCACAGGTGGAGTGGAATTTAATTCTGCAGTGTTATTGCGCCATTGATAAGCCAACGTTATAAATGCGTTGAACTGCGACACGTCAAAACTTGCACGGAAATCATGCAACTACATCCAGCCTTCAGTGAAGGCCCACGTAGGCTTTGGACCTCGTGATCAATGGAGCGGAACGTGCTTCCGAGGGCTATTACTAATGAAATGTTCAACTTACATTTTGAGCCGGAGGTCAAGGTCAAACGGGGTCACTCTTTGTGTAGCGTTTGTTGAGTTTTAATAGACCTGTCCGATGATGCATAGATTGTTGAAATCCATTAAATTGTTATCGAGTTATGATTTTTTGAAATATTAAACTTTGATTTACTGTAATTCGACACCTGGTGACGTAATCATTACGTCACAACTCACTTGGCATCTCCTAGTTATAGTCTAACTACATGCAAAGTTTCAAGTTCATCCAAGGTTCGCATCTATGCTTTTTTTTGCGGACAAACGCCAAACAGAAGAAAAAGAAGAACTAAAAAAAAAAAAACGAACAATAACAAAGAGTTGTTCGGGCTGAATGCCCGAACACCTAAATTTATTTTTCAGGCTCAAAGTCAATTTTTTAACATCATTTTTAAAAATATTTGTTTATAGATGAGGTATTATTCTTGTACGGTTGTGAGTTTACTGGCCTGGTGCTAAAAACACTGACCTCGGACCTGTGATCCAGAGTGAAATTTGAACCCTGATTAAAAACATAAATTCTCATAGTTATTTGACTCACAGATGCCTAACATCACACTATTTAAATCACTGCAATTAATGACCATCTTACTTGCTGTTATGAGGGTTAAACTAAACTCTCTGAATGTCACATTTCAAGCAATGTGCACGAATTCTCAGACTTGCCCACTCATTTAAAAGATGTTAATTTAAGAATTGTATTATTGTTTGTGCCCTTACACTTACATTTTCATTCTGTTCATTGACCTTGTTAATGTCGTTGGGTTATTGTTCACTTTTGCTCCTTAAAGGCACTGAACACGTTTCGTTTCTTTTGGAAATTGTTGAAGACCAGTGTTCTCACTTGGTGTATCCCAACATATGCATAAAATAACAAGCCTGTGAAAATTTGGGCTCAATTGGTCATCGAAGTTGCAAGAAAATGATGAAAGAAAAAACACCCTTGTTGTACAAATTTGTGTACTTTCAGATAGGAATAAAAACTTCTTGCAAGAAGTTTTTATTATTTTAGTGAGAAATTACCTCTTTCTCAAAAACTATGTTACTTCAGAGGGAGTCGTTTCCTACAATGTTTTATACTATCAACAGCTCTCTCTTGCTTGTTACCAAGTAAGTTTTTATGCTAATATTTGTTTTGAGTAATTACCAAACGTGTACAATACCTTTAAATAAACACCCCCCCCAAAAAAAAAATAAAACCCCCCCAAAAAACACCTGTGCCTACAGTTGCCTCCAAAGGCACATCAGCATACTGTAGTGTCAGCATTATATAGTATTATTGCACAAGTACAGCGCTTAGGGGTTGAAGTTACATTTATGTGAAATTCACCGGATTTTCAGACTGTGAAAGTTATTATGGTTCTTGCTGAGGAAGCTTGCCCGACTCGACGACCCTGTGACCCACCACCAAGTAAATTATAATTATTTGAGCACATGAGCATAGCTTGGAGCTGTAGTGTAAAGTCACACCAAGCAGTTTGGGTTTTATGTACGTGCTAAACCATATAGGCCTATGTACTGAATATTATCTTCCATGTTCTGGCCACGTTCTCCCTTAACGGTGGTCCGCTGGCCAACTGCCACTTAAAACACCCGAGGACGAGTCACAATTCTCTCCAAGTGGTCCGACTGGCTAGTTCAGTGTTAGAGAACACCTCCTTCTTAATATGAAATATTGCCAAATGAAAAAGCTAATGGACCAGTGAAATAAAATTCTAACTGGTCCTGCTGGTTATGTCACTAAAATAGTTAGGGCAAACTCTGTTATAGCCAAAGTCTTTTGACTCGGATGCGGCCTTTCAAAAGATGCCTCGAATGGTATCCCACAAGGCATTGCGGAAGGGCGCCCTCTGTTTGTACATGTATCGTGCTATTTGCGTTAGGCCACATAAAAAAAAGAAATTGTTGATTGTCCCCGCCCGACCCAACGAAACCCCCCAACCCCATTTTTTTTTTTTTTTTTTAAATCATAAAAAACGGTCTTTTCAATGATCTTTTCAGTCAAATTTGTCTCCCAGATTTTTCAGCTGAATTTTTTTTCAAAATCCATAGGTTGGAAATAGATATTTGAAGAAAGATTGTGTTGGCAAAAACAAGAACAATTCTTCAAATATTTACTTAAGAAAATGTTTCACAGAAAATTTCATCTAGGAGTTAAATGGGTTTAACAAAACAATTAAAAACATCAAAATCACACAAACCCTCTGTTTTATAGTGATTGTGATGATTTCTTTATTCTTTGTTTGATATTTTGCCATGTCCTAATAAATAAAAAATAAAAATAAAAACCGCCCTCCCACCCCAACTTCCCACCAAAAAAGGACGATCAACAATTTTTTAATTTTATGTGGCCTTATGTGTAATAATGTTGTTTTCCCAGTCTATTCTGCATTGCCTACCGTTTGAAAAAATGTAACTTTTTTTATATAAATTATTTCGTGACCATAGAAGTAAAATTTTGGCTCTTGAAAATTAATCACTTATTTATTTATTGCTTTTTTTAAAGTATATACTAACGACCACAATAGTGTCTGTGCACTTTTAAAAAGTTACAATAATAACTGATCCAAGTTACTTGGAGTTAGATTAAGAATAAGTTTGTCTGCCTGTAAAAAAACCCAACAAAAAACAAAAAAGACATTTTGCAATTTGTTTGTGTTTGTGGTATTGTCAAAGACAAGTGAAAAATTACCTCTTACTTTTTCTACAACTACACGTACTTCAAAGGGGTGTTTCTAACAATGTTTCATAATAACAACAGCTCTCCAGTGCTCTATCAAATACATTTTTCTGTCATTAACTTGTGGAGTAATTACCAAAAGTACACCCTGCCTCAGCTTCCTCAGCAAGAACCATAATAACTTTCACAGTCTGAAAATCCGGTGAATTTCACATAAATGTAACTTCAACCCCTAAGCGCTGTACTGGTGCAATAATACTATATAATGCTGACACTACAGTATGCTGATGTGCCTTTGGAGGCAACTGTAGGCACAGGTGGGGTTTTTTTTTTTTTGGGGGGGGGGGGTGTTTATTTAAAGGCACTGTACACGTTTGGTAATTACTCCACAAAAAAATAGCGTAAAAACTTACTTGGTAATGAGCAACGGAGAGCTGTTGATAGTATAAAACATTGTGAGAAACGACTCCTTCTGAAATAACGTAGTTTTTGAGAAAAAATGTAATTTCTCTCTGAAATATTTGAATCTGAAAGCACACAAATTTATGCAACAAGGGTGTTTTTTCTTTCATGATTTTCTTGCAACTTCGATGACCAATTGAGCCCAAATTTTCCCAGGTTTTCTATTTTATGCATATGTTGGGATACACCAAGTGAGAATAATGGTCTTTGACAATTACCAAATGTGTCCAGTGCCTTTAATACACTTTTTCTTTCCCATAAACCATTGCTTTCGACAAGCCACAAACAGTCAAGTAGGAGCGAGCCACATACATTGTACATAATGCATACAATGTACACAAAGTAAATGTACACAATGTACACAATTAATGTACACTACATGCTGAATACATCCACCATCACAAAACCCAATCTTTAGCTGTAATAGCAAACTCTGCATAGTTCATGACAAGTATATACACACCACAGAAAATGATTCCTTCTTTCCCCAAAACAATATTTACCCTTGATTAGGCTGGCTGTCTTCCTCCATGGCAGTGTTCTAATCGTTTCTAAATTATGTCGGGCTGGGGGGAAAACTATCCTGCTTTGATATCACACAGCATTCAACTACACACCACAGGATCTACAGCCTAATGTCTGCAATTCCTGCATGCCACAGAAAGCCCAGACTGCCAGTGCTGATAAC
Organism: Plazaster borealis; assembly: GCA_021014325.1. Classification (NCBI taxonomy): domain Eukaryota; kingdom Metazoa; phylum Echinodermata; class Asteroidea; order Forcipulatida; family Labidiasteridae; genus Plazaster; species Plazaster borealis. The sequence goes on along the minus strand of CM037456.1, from coordinate 3,589,834 downwards.
AATTACTGCTACAGCATGGACAGCCCTGTGTGGTTACCAGTTACAATCACCACAGTACGAACTGCACACACACTCAATGGGTCTACACACAGCCACCTTTCTGCTGTATGACCACACATGTGCTGTGTACAGTGTGAGACTAGGATAAACATAAGCCCATTGTGACCTTTGACCTGAGGGCTACTGGCATTGTTTATTTTTATTCAGGTCCCTTGAGTTAAAGCAGCTGTTTACATATAACCATAACATAAGGAGTCAAGAGCATGGTGCAGTCAGGGCTGAAGGAAATGGGTGGTTGGACAAAAATAAATTAATTTTAGAGGTTTAAAATTTGTATGCTGTCAAAATACAAGTAATATTAATAATAATACAAACTTATAAATTGCACTTTCTTAATAAATATTACTCAAGGCGCTGCAGAAAAGATACTACAAAAGTATCAAGCTCTCTACAGAAAATCACACACCAAAACAGGAATGTTAATAACTTGCAGTAAACAGAAGTTTCTTATAATATGAGTTTGAAATGTGTTGGGAGAGTACATGTAAGTGTTTCTGATGTCTAATAATATAACCCAACTCTCTGAAAACATAGGTGCAGGGCTCGAATTTTACATTGGACCACAGGCCCGAGGCCAGTGGTTTTGGTATTGGGCCACTAAACTGTTGACCAGAGAAGTCCGGGGGTCCTTGTGTTTTTTAATTGAATATCAATGAAGCATAATACCTCACTGTGTAGCATCTTAAACACAAAATAAAATGTTCAGATGTTGACTTTAAGTCTGCTAAAATACCTTTCAATTCTACTGAGTAATGACATAATGAAGTATACTTAATACCCATTTAGACAAATGAAATCAATCTTCTCTTACATGTCTTTTAGCGCTTGTTCAACTAAAAACAGTTCACTGAAATGCATGTTAAATTGTGTCAGGAAGTTTTTTTCTTATTTTGATTCTGGTCTTGTAAAAAGAATTCTGGTCCACTAAACATGTTGAGCCACAAGCCCCATGGTCTTGTGGGGTTACCCCCAAAATTCAAGCCCTGTGGTGTATCATTCAGGGTTCTCCCGAGGTTTATTTCAAAACTGGGGGGCATTCTGGACCTAATTTCTTTTATGTTTGGCCGAAGCAGGCTGAATTGAAAAGGTCTTCGGAATGTTTTTTGTTGGTGTTTATCTTGGTTTTAAAAGCCCTACTGTGCAATCTGGAGCATTCTATGCGGTTTTCTCTTCATGTTTTTTGTGAAATTCTAAAAAAATAAAAACAATAAAAATATATATACATGTATATATATTTTGTTGGTGCGTATCTGCCGAAATTTGCGCTTATCGGCACGCAAATCGCATGTGTCGGCTCGATGCGATAGCTTGTGCATGGGGAGAACCCTGATTTGTTCACACTGTAAAATCTGTACGCGAATTGTTTTTCTTCAAATGGCAACACACAAACAAGTTATCCAGGGCGCCACTTTCCCCTTCAAGGGTGCTTTGCCATATTGATATGTCAGACGAATAAGAACTACTCTCACGAAAACATGGGTACACTTTTTGTTTTTCTGTTAATTTGGAAGTGACGAATAAATTTGCAGGCCTTTACTTGCCCCCCCCCCCCATCATTGGAAATATCCGATCTTTCTCTTTCCAACCATTGTAAGCTTGACTATAGAGGGTGCACATGGACAAAAACTACAGCTGTTTATTTAAAAAAATTACCTTTGTGCTCAGTTTTTAGTGTTTGTTTGTGTGTGTATTCTTGGTTGACTATTAAAGTTGCTCAAAGGAAAGAATTCAAAGTGACTTGAGCTGATGACCATGAGAATCTCAAAATACCCAAAACTCTAAATATAAAATATTCACTTTGCCCTGGTTCAAATTTGGTTGTGGTTTTCTGTGAGAGCTGGGCTCATCTGCTTAAACAGAAAATATTGCTTAACAATTTCCTGCTTTTAAATGAGCAGGATACCAGTCAGAAATTGTACGTTACACAGGATTATCCTGGTAACCTTTTTGTCTGGTAAGCAGAATTTGTTGTGCTTAGCCACTTTCTGTGCTTAAGCAGCTCTATGAAATTCAGCCATGTTTTTCTTACCAGAGTATGCTATCAGCCCAAATACCATTTGACCTGTACCTTTTGTGACCAGACCCAATTTCATAGAGTTGCTTAATTAAGCACAAAAAGTAGCTAAGCACAACAAAATTATGCTTACCTGACTAAGGTTACCAGCCAAACTACCATGTCACGTGTACAATTTGTGACTGGTATCCTGCTCATTTCTGCTAAGCAGGAAATTGTTAAGCAATATTTTATGCTTAAGCAGCTCTATGAAATTGGGCACTAGTTTCAAATTATATACAGCAATCATTTGGTTTCAAACGCCGACATTAAGAAACCGAACAAAATTTACTTTTTCAAGAACAATGAAACTTTTTTATTTTAGAAAACAATTTAAAGTCAAAATAATCAGTGATAGATATGTAAACAAATAAACAATTTTAATCATGACACATTGGTAACCAAATACCCCCAAGCCTGGACTTCTGGTAAGCAAAATATGTATGCACAGGCAACACAGCTCATCAGCGCATAAAGACCGTCAAATCTGGGCTCATTTTCATAGAACTGCTTAAGCAGCAAATATTGCTGAACAATTTTCTGCTAAGCAAAAACAAGCAGGATACCAGTTACAGGTGGTACATATAGAATAGTATTTTGGCTGGTAATCTTATTCTGGTGAGCGAAATTTACTTGTGCTTCGCTACCTTTTCTGCTTATGCAGCTCTATGAAATTGGGCCCTGAAAATGCACTTATATTGAAGAAAGGGAGTTCAACATTTGTATTTATATTAAGTAATCTTTGGAAGACAAAATTGAATTTGTTGAAAACTATTCACAAGCCAGTTGAAACAATTAAAGTCTTGGCGCACAGCCAATTAAAAGAGGGGCTCCAAGGTCGATATTAAGCTTTTAAGATGTATCATTTTCCAATGTACCTAATATCAGGGTTCTCCCCAGGTTATTTTTTCAAAACTCTGGGGCATTCTTGACCCAAATTTTGGAAGTTTGGCCAAAGCGTACTGAGTTGAAACAAGGTCTTCAGAATGTTATCTACTTGGTGTTTATCTTGGTTTTAAAAGCCCTACTGTGCAATCTGGAGTATTCTATACGGTTTTCTCTTGATGTTTTTTGTGAAATAATTTATTTTTTTAAATTATTGTTTTTGCGTATCGGCCTGCTACGCTACCTTATGCATTGACGTCATACAGCCGCCATCTTAGAGGTAAACCGAAGATAAAACAATGGAAAATGCACAGATTTGTTTGCGCGGCACACAAGACTGCCCAATGAACAACATCCTTTTGACCTCTAGGCGAGGGCACCCTACTAAAATGACGTCATATGCATTAAGATAAAGTCCTTGTGAAAGTTGGGACAACAATTACAAGTCTCTAACCTCGGGTTAAAACGGTGTGAAATGCCACTGTGTTTGATACCCTTCCAGTGCAAATTTTTTCATCATCCAAAAACATCAAATGACGTCACATATCAAATATATGGGTCTGTACAATTTTGTACAGGAATTGTTTTTAGTTCATTCCTGAATTTTGATGATATTCAATCAAAATGGAGTTGATGTTTGACCTTTTGACTGAGTAAAAAATTCCTCTTTGGAATAAACAGACCCATTTGTTGTTGTTCAAATTTCACTCTGAAAGAGTATCCAATCAAATTACATTTTACACCTTTTATTGTGAGGTTAGATACTTGATTTGGGGATGAACAAACAAAAATTGACGAGAGCTAGATTTGAACCACTGACCTCCGGATTAACATGCCGGCGCTCTACCAACTGATCTATCTAGCCCTATGTTGGCGGTCTCCCTATTTTGTCATCTTTGTTCAGGGGGTGCCAGTCAGAAGCCATACAACCTGTAACTGCCGTATAGCCAGGGATCACACCCAAGTTTACGATACAACCTGGGAAGCGGCAGCCAGGGGATACCAGTACAAAAATTTCCCACTTTCATAACGACTCTATCTTTTGGAAAGTGAGTGCATCACAAAACTGAATTTGACCTTGGAGCCCCTCTTTAATTGGAATTTGGCCAGCAAACTAATAAATTATTACCCCAATCCCTTTAAAAGAAGACAGGAAACACAAATTTGTAGTTAATCCCAAGAAATATGTTTGTTATTGTATTGTTGAAAACTTATTGAAAACACATGGTGAAGATTAAATTGTCGTTGTGGCAAAAAAGTCAGCAGTAAATATTCAATCTAAAATGCTGTAATCTTTGAAAATGTTGCAGAATTTTTTTCATTTACTGAAAAACAATAAAATCTATGAAGTAACTTTTCCTTTTTTCCTGTACACAAAAGTAAATGCCTATTTTGATTATTGATTTGTTTGTTCAATGAAATTGTCAATTAAATTTTCATTGAAATTTTCAATATTATTTTCCATGGAATTTTTTAATAAAAATGACAATGAAATTTTCAATTAAATTTATCCCAGGTTTAAAAAACTGTTGTTTATATGAATGTACTCTTCCAAAACCAGTGTTATACGATTCCACTAAAAGACACAATCTTTGCCAAGTTCCCTGTGTGCAATAATAATAATGGATACTGATTATCACTGTGTCCAAAAACGGGCCTGACCTATCTTGCCATTTTAGTTTGGTGTACATTGCTTTCAATGGGGGAAAATAACATGGTTTAAAGGTAGGGTCATAGATTGGTAAACACTCCAAAAAATAATGACCATAAAACCTTTACTTGGTGAGAAGTGCTTCAACTGTTGATAGTATCTAACTATTTTGAGAATGGATTCCCCTCGAAGTAGTATGGTTTTGATAGTTGTTCACCCAAAAACATTTGAATCTGAGAAAATGATTCCTGCATGCATCGTTTCTAAGATTGAGGGTTGACTGAAAATTCAAATTTCCGTGGTGTCCGTCAGTGAATGCTGTGGCCGGAGATGTGATTGGTACCCACGTCAATTCGCTAAATGTGGATGGATTTGACGTTTGTGATGAAAATACCGTTACAGTTTTTGTTTTTTTCCCTCTATAAGTAAACACTATTCAGCTGAAACAATCACCGGTGACTTTATCGTATCTTTATTGATAATTTGGCCTATAAATCAGCATAACGTTGAAAACAATCTATGACCCTACATTTAAAGGGACACGTTGCCTTGGATTATTGGGTGCCTTGGGCTATACAAAGTTTTGAAAGCATTCGGTATAAAGTGAAAATGGTTGGAAAGATGTTTTAAAAGTAGAACATAATGATCACAAATATGCCTTGAAATTGTGTGGTTTTCCTCTTACTTTGTGAACTAACATGGTCCGCCATTTTGTAGAGCCAAATTTTTGACTCCACAAAATGGCGGACCGTTTTAGTTCACGAAGTAAAAAGAAAACCAGACAATTTCGAGGCATATTTGTGTGGATCATTATATTCTACTTTTAAAACATCTTACCAACCATATTCATTTCATAACAAACGTTTTTATAGCCCAAATCGACCAATCCAAGGCAGCGTGTCCCTTTAAGTATGATATATGTATAGAGTGTGCAGTTTGTATTCTTCATAAAGGCAGTTTTACAATCGATCATCGATAAGTAACATGTCAGAGCTCTTGACTTTAACACCCTCAGCAGAGTGGAATGCAAGGAAGCACTGTCCCTTACACAGGTGGATATTACAAGCCATGCAACCTGTCCGGGTAGATTTGGGTTTCCCCTTGGCAGTTTTTCTTCCTGCCCTTCGGCACTCAATACACATCTTTCCATAGGGGCTCGGCATGCGGATCAGCTGGTGTTTGGGACCGTTGGCCAGGGGCACCGGTTGACTCACGTGCTGGTGCACTGGTGCGCCCTCGGCGAAGCCCGCTATAAGTGCAGTTGCGATGTCGACGACAAACATGCGATGGTTGAGTATTTCTCTTGTCGGGTTGCCCTTTGTTTTCTCTTTGTAGCAGAGCCATGCGTTGACCCTACTCACGTCGACGAGGAAGTACAGGAGTTTACGCCACCATCTCATCGACTGGCGGCTGCAGGATTGGGAGGAACGCAGTTGGTCATGGCGGTTGACACCCATGTATTTGGCGTGGTCGATTACTTGTGGAGGGGCTCGGATGCTTGTTTTAGTCTTCCCCGTCTCATTTTTACCTTTTCTCCCAAGGAAGTCGGTAGACTTGTTCCGGTAGCTCTGGTGGCACGTTGAGAGAAGATACAAAGCCTTACAGTCCTTCCAGATAACTGCCGTCATCTTTCCGTTTTGCCTAAAGTACATAGTGCCTCTCGGAGCGTTTTTGATCTCTGTAATCTTCCTGTAATTGTTGGGATTCACCAAGGGTTTCAGGCTAAATTCATCGGGGAGACCCTTGCTGACTTTCTTCACCGGCCCGCAGATGTACGTCCTTTTCTCTAGGAGCTGGAAAGCAAGAGCCGGTGACGTGATTGTATGTTTGAGGTAGAGCTCGTGATAACGGTAGAAGAAGGGTTCCGTTAACTTGAGCGTCAGCTCTATCATCTTTAGTCCAGATTCCGGCCGCACGATCATGTTGAGGAGGTACCCAGTTTTGGCATCGACGACGGTGAAGATTTTGAAACCCATCTTGTTTGGTTTCAGGGGCATGAAGAACCGTTTGGAGTTTGAACTGCCACTCTTGAAGATCATCGTTGCCTCGTCCAGTGCGATCTGCTTGCCCGGATTCCAGTTGGCCAGACAGTTGCCGACAACCGTGTCCCAGACAAGCTGGAGAGGGTACATGGGTTGGGCGATCATGTACGCCCAACGCTGCTGGGGGTTCTTGACCGATTTCGGACCCTTGTTTGGGTTGGCGCAGGAAAGGACCTCGCCAATGAGGCAAAACCTCTCCCGGACCATGGTGTTTGCAACGAGGGTGTTTCGAAGACCCGGATGGGTAGACCAGTCATCCATGTAGCTCTTGTTGTAATGCACTCCTTGGAGCATTTTAATGCCTAGCCAAGCCCGAATCTCCTCCGTCGTTGTACGCTTATTGAATCGTGGATGAGACCGCCCGGCTAGATTCGTATAACGAGCCATCTTCTTGAAGAGCACAAGAGGAAAAAACATCAGGAAGTAATGAAGAGGGTTGTCCTTTTCTGGCCTGATGATTGTGGACCCTTCAGGTGTTGCTCCTTTAAACTTGTGCATCTTAATCGTTTTCCGGTTCCTGGACCAACCAAATCTATCTGTAGGGTAGAGCACTTCATTCCATTTGCTGTCGCTAGGTGGGTCGGGGTCGTCGTCCGAGCCCGGATGATATTTGTGGTCTTTCTTAAACCTCTTCACCGGCTGGTAGAATAACTCGTCGTCGTTGTCAAAGTTTTCAGACGAGTCTGAGGTGTTCTCCTCATCCTCATCCTCCCTCTCGTCTGATTCAGGGTCGGACGAGTTCACGTCGGTGGAATCGGAATCGTCCTCATTGTACGCCTCGTCCTCCTTTGCGTAACTGGAGTCAGATGACGAGTCAAGTGAGTCTTCGTCTTCGTCCTCTCCGTTCACATCTGATATGAAAGCAGACGAGGGTCCAGCCTGGGGGAAGTAGAAGGCGTTCTCTGGAATCCAGTGCTCCTCCGGATTGCTCTCGTTCTCTTTCTCCACTTTGATCGGCCAGACTGTCCCCGGTTTCTCATTGTTCTGGCGCTTGAGTGGTCTGGTCCCCTGGCTTCTTTCTCCCAGCATTCCACTCTCGCCATCTTCTTGGGAATCAGTCCTATTTAAATAAATTATATATAAAAAAGGTAATTGGTTGCAATTGAACATTTATCCTTCATAATAATAATAATAAAATCTGCTCATTAATAGCGCAATTCCAAACAATGATCATTGCGCTTCGAACATTATTACCCCCTGGTCACTGGGCCATAATTTTCATTCCTTAAACCATCTCAGCTCCCTGGGGGAGTATACAGCCTGTGCTGCCAAGTATATAGCGCACTAAGCTAAATCAATCACAAAAACCATCTCTGCCCTTAGAGGTACCCATTTACCCCATGTAAACATGGCTGGGAGGAATGAATGGGTCAGACAGTGGGAGGGTTGACTGTGTACTGTGTAGATGCATTCACCACATGATATCATTTGGGAAGGGCGCCCTTGTCTAGAGGCGAAAAGGAGCTTGTACAAATCTGTGCATTTTTATTGCTTTCGTCTTTATTTTACACATTAAGGTATTACTATTCAATTGAGAAGAAAAAAAAACAAAGACTGACAGACTTTTCAGGGGGGAGGCTGGTGAAAAAAAGAAGGTCATTACATATTCGCACAAACATTTTCACACTTTAATTTTGTGTCAGGCAAAATTTACATTGTACGCTGAGTGTGTACAAAACAGTCTAATTATTTTGCTACGCAAAAATGCTGGGTTAAATAAGTTACTGTGGGAGGATCAACGTATAAATTTATCAGACTCAAAGTCAACATTTGAACCTCTTTAAAAAATATTATTTTAAAGAATACACATTTAGGTATTACTATTCACTTGAAAAAAATCACAAGACTGCTGGACTTTACTGGCCCGACTCTGAAATCACTGGCCTCGGGCTTGCAGTCCAGTGTAAATTTTGAGCCCTGGCTGGCAAGATGCCAGTTAAAACATCTGAGGACCAGTCAAAATTCTCTCCAAGTGGTCCGGCTGGCTATTTTAGTTTTGCACACAGAGCTGCTTTTAAAAGCAGAAAATAACGCTTAAACATTTTTTGCTATGCATGAGTAAGCAGGATACCAGTCACATTTTGTACATCGTGACATGGTATTTTATCTGGTAACCTTATTCTGATAAGCATAATTTTTCATTCAAACACTGTGACTCGAAAGTTTGCCAATCCAAGGAGATCATCCTTAGCCAATCAGAGTGAGTTTTTTTCTGAATTTAGGCCACATATAAAAACAACTTTTTTTTTGGTGGGGGTGGGAGGGTGTTTCTTGTTTTTGTTTTGTTTTAATTGAGTTTTGTTGACATTGAAAAATATGAAATTAACCTTAAAGAAATCATCACAATCACTATAAAACAGAGGGTTTGTGTTGATTTTGATGTTTTTTGTTTGTTCTGTTAAACCCTAGAGGACATTTTCTGTAAACATTTTCAAAAAACTAAAACGCAGTGTACCCTAAGTAAATATTTGAAGAATTGTTCTTGTTATTGCCAACATGAATGACCTTTTTTCAAATATCTTTTCCAACTTATCTGTGCGTGCAGCGCAGAATGGAACCAAATTTGACTGAAAAAAATCATTAAAAAGGCTGTTTTTTATGATATTTGTTTTGTTTGTGAAAGGGGGTCGGGGGGTTTTGTAGGTTCAGGCGGGGACGATCAACAATTCTTTTTTTTTATGTGGCCTTATCTTAAACTAGTCCCCACCATGTCCCCAGGGCCCAATTTCATAGAGTTGTTTAAGCACAAAAAGTAGCTAAGCACAAAAAGTAGCTAAGCACAACAAAATTATGCTTACCAGAATAAGGTTACCAGCTAAAAAACCACGTCACATGTACAATCTGTGCCTATTTTTGCTTAGCTGAAAATTTGTAAGCAATTTTGTCTGCTTAATAATATCCAGCAAGTTGACCAACCGTTTGAACTTTGAAGCCATTCTACTGTACGGATTATGGTGGGACAACAGTTCACTGAACTTTGTGTACGGTTGCTATGTGTTTACTTTATTTATGCATTCACCACATGATATCATAATTGCTGGCTGGCATAAAGTGCAACATTCAACCACAGACTTCATGAATAATATTAAATTGTCAGCAGGGTCCAATTTCATAGAGCTGCTTAAGCACAAAAACTAGCTGAGCACAACAAAATTATGCTTAGCAGAATAAGGTTACCAGCCAAACTACCATGTCACATGTACAATTTGTGACTGGTATCCTGCTCATTTCTGCTAAGCATAACATTGTTAAGCAATATTTTCTGCTTAAGCAGCTTTATGAAATTGGGCCCAGACAGAAGTGGGAGTTTACTGTGTACTGTGTAGATCAGCATTCACCACATGATGTCATGGGAGGAGGGCACATCTTTTTTGATGACAGTTTTTTGACTTTTGCCTTTCTGTATTGTCCAAAGAATTACAATAAATAAATAAATAAATAAATGTTGCAGGCTGGCATACATGTAATTTCGGGGCTTAAATTTTTTGGGAAAAAACCCACATGACTGCAGGGCTTGTAGCTCAAAACTTTTGCTGGTCCAGAAAATTTTATCACAAGACCAGAATCAAAAGTAGGGAAATAACTATGTACAGTGTCACGATTAAACTGTTTTTATACATGTACTTTCAAGTACAAATAAAAACAGTTTAAAAATGGGTAACAACTTTCATAAATTCTCAACATCTCAACATCTATTAAAGAATTGAAAGATATTTATTTGACTCAAAGTTAACATTTGAACAATTTTTTAAAAAATAAGCTGAGGTGAGGAATTATTATTCAATCACACAATATCGCCGGACTTGTCCAGTCATAAGTTTACTGGCCCGATGCTAGCCCAGGTTGGACTCCTCCGTTGCATACAACGCGACAGAGTCCAGGGTATAAAGGTCCTCAGGCATTGCGACAAAATTTATAACCATTTTTTATCATATTTTTACCTTTTTGAGGAAGCTGAAACGTGACTCACATGTTCCTTGTGTCCTGAACCTTACGCCTGCTCTATTCAGAATTGCCAATTTTATCCTTGGATGACATTATTGTGAAAATAAAATGGAAATTGATGCATTCGTTGCGACAACCTCAACTGACATGGAACCAAGTCCACAAAAGAGGGCGCTGTCTAACCCGTAACACTGAACGCTTTTTCTTCCGGGCGGCAACACGACGGAGTCACAGCGCCAGTGCACAAGTTGGACTTATTTTCGGAAATAATGTCATTCATGGATGTATTTGATAGGTTTTGAACTCAGCAAAAGTGTAATTAAAGGCACCAAGAATAAGTGAATGGAGTTTCAGCTTCTCAAATTAGGTAAAAATATTTTAAAATGTTACTCAAAATTTTGTTCGCATTGTAAAGGATCTCTATACCCAGGACGTCAGTGCAGTGGCACTGACTGACGTCCTACCAGGGCTAGGCCCGATGCTAAATTTCGAGCCCTGCATTTATCTATCATTCATCAAAATAGCGGATGATACTGTTTGGTTAGACAGCAGGTGGGTTTTATAAGGTAAAACTGATGCCAGTATTAATTATCCATTACCCAATACAAAATGTACAGCCAGCCGTGCAGCTTTTTGTAAAACAAATATTTTGTCTTTTTTTTTTTTTTTTTTTTGGGGGGGGGGGTGTTTGTTGTGTTTTTTTGTGGGTGTTTTTTTTTTTGGGGGGGGGGGGTGGGGGAATGACAACAAAGTGAAAAAGTAGAGGTCAGATTCAGCAATGTTTCTGAAACATATTCCAACTTTCACCAGACATAAACCGCCAAGTTTACAACAAAACAACCCGGGAAGCGGCATGCGTGGAGAGGGATCCCTCAACAGTTTTCTAAAACTCCAAAACACAATCCCAGTCAGTCCCTACGTACATGTACAACACAAATGCAACTTTATATTTACCCAGTCAGTTTTCCTGAACAGAAATAAGACATCTGTTTGTGATATTTACTCTACTGCTGTCATCTCTTGTACCCCTGCCTTTCTGTCACTCTCCACCACAGGTAGAAACAATGTCTGAACAGCCCCAAACAATTTTCTGAAACTCCACAACTCAATTCCAGTCAGTCCAGTACATGTACGTAACACAAATTTCAGCAGTCAATGTAATACCTTTTTAGTCACTGCCTTTCTGCACACTGAAACACTGTGTGTGACTGTATTGGGACATAACAGCTTGTGTGTATGCATGGCAGACCATTGCCAGACCGACAGCCCTATACAACCCAGTGCTGTGTGCATGTGACCCATTACGTATGCCTACAAAACAACTCGTGCATTGTTCACCACCTCTCCCCTCTCTGTGAATGCACTGACTCATGACCCCTTGCTTTAGCTTCACATTATTAACATAGATATGGTTTTATTTCACCAGACATCACTACTGTGTGTGTGTATGGAGAACTTGCACAGTGCATTTGTGTACAGCGTGTAGGTTGCTGTACTGTGTAGTACTCTGTGTGGGGGTGTTTATGGAGGGGACTCTGCAGAAAGATCTGTGGTGTACTGTTTCAATAAAGTGTGGTTGCATCAACAAAACAAGTTTAGTGTATTAACCACCTTTGAGATAAAATGTGATTCTGTGATTCTATTTATTACTGGGTATGGCTTGTGTATTATTGTAAACGGTGTTGCAAGGCACAACTTGCAAAATGTTAAAGACAAATTGTGAACACATGTATAGCTGTTGCAAACTGATCACCAGACAAAGTGATCTTTTGTTTATCATCGGTAAATGGCAGCACATTAGGTTTTCTCATTTTTGATAAGTACCTTATTTAGTTGGAGGGAGGTGGGGGGGAGGGCAAGGTTTGAGCCAGGATTTTGTAAAGGGGTTTCCAAAGTTGCTGGAAATTTAAAAACTGGGTGTCCAATTGTTCACTTATGTGAATGACAGATAAAACAGTCAGGGCATGCAGGGTGTCCAAATTTAAAACAGGGTGTCCAAAAGACACCCAGACACCCCTCTGGCTAACACTATGGGGCAGGGATCTCAAAAATACAATCTGGGTGAGAAACTCTAAAATGTCAAACTTTGATTGACCCCCTGCCCTACATTGTGATTAATAGAAACATTTTGAAGTTCAAAGGCAACTTAAAGTTTTAGTTGTTGCAAAACAAGTTTGTTCTATTTTGTCTGCAAATATTGTTTGCGGTTTAGAAGCTAATTTGTTTCTTTCTTCTTCTTTTTTTAATCTTTTTTGTTGCAGTATGTTGTCAAGGATGTACGTAGGGCATTTGTGGTGGAAAACATTTGGCCTAGTGTGCAGGCCAACTGTCTCTATGAAGATCGCTACCTGATGGGTACAGCTCTGGCTAGACCGCAGATTGCTAAGGGTCTGGTGGAATGCGCGCTGGCAGAGGGCGCCCAGTACATATCCCATGGTGCAACAGGAAAGGTATGTAGATGAATTTTGCTAATTTGACAGTGTGAGAAAACACTATTCAACACTTTCAAGCTCTGGGTCCAATTTCATAGAGCTGCTTTACGCACAAAATACGGTTTAACAAATGTCTGCTGAGCAAAAATAAGCAGGGAACCAGTTACAAACTATGTACATAATATGGTATTTTGGCTGGTAACCTCATTCTGCTTAGCAAAATTATTATTCGCTTAGCTGTTTTTTGTGCTTAAGCAGCTCTGTGAAATTGGCCCCTTGCTAGACTATAGATTGCGAAGGGTTGGGTGGATTGTGTGCTGCCCGAGGGCGCTCACTATCTCCCATAATGCACTGTGATAGGTACATGCGCAGAAGACTTACACCTTGGCATGATGGGAAGGTAACATGAGAAAACTATTTGTATGAGCAATGCTACGTGATTGGTTATAATAGCCCTGTTTCTAACGAGTGTGACAAAATGCGCGCTGCCAGAGGGCGCTCAGCTACTTCCCTTGTTCCAACGAGAAATATACAATAATAAGGCTGTGGCAGAATCTATTGCCAGCAGTGACAATGTTAAAGGGATCGCTGGCAATAGCCACTGTCAAAGCCATCAATCTGGACTCACCCATAAGCTCAATCTTTTACATTATTTACTACTTTTACAAAGTGATCTACATGTGTATGAAATTCTGAGTTCGGATTCAACACGGAAGTGGTGTGCCTAAGATGTCAAACTGCGTAGAATAACTTCAAACATTTCATTCATTCAAAAATGCCTCATTTCACTGTGGCTTTAACTAAATCAAAGATAAGAAGCTACCTACCAAACTAATAAATTTTTAAGGGATGAGAAATGTCAGTCTTTTATCTGAATTCAGACTTTTTTCTGGTGAAGAAAATCAGTTTTTATTTTTTCCACATGTAAAGAAAAGAAATACAGCTCTTTGATCCACTTTTCTAGCGCTGAGGATCTGTTTCCAAAAAGCTCCTTGGAATCTATAACTTATCAAAAGGTGGAAATGCCATCATTTCAATGTACCTCCTAAAATTGAGATCCTAGTTTCAGATTGGTTTTGTCGGCAGTGACTCTCACCCCTGTTTTTATTAGAAGAAAACCATTTGTGTGATTGACTTGACCAAGTCTTTTAAGATCTGAAATTTTAAAGGGTCTGTATACGTTTGGTAATGACTCTGAAATTAACGGGAATTTCGGCAATATCTCAAAAATGCTACCACCTTTTGAAATGAAATTTTCACAGGTTAGTTTTATGGTATATATTTACAACTATATAGGATTGAAACAAACAGTGGGTTCCAATTACCAAACGTATACAGACCCTTTAAGTTAAGAAAGAAGACCAAAGTTATTAATTTTGGTTTTTACCCATGCACCGATGTGTGTTAGCACTGTATACTCAGTACTTTGCCGAGTCCTGTGAAAAAATATCACAGGCTTATTACTCGGGTGGGATTCGAACCCACGACCCTTGCAATTCTAGAGCAGTGTCTTACCAACTAGAATACCGAGATTGCCCGGTAGCTAGAGGCAGTTCGAATCCTATGTTTTGGCAGCGGGTACCGCAACAATTATAATAGATGTTAAATTTGCATCGGGGATAAATAAATAAATAATAAATAAATTGTTGCGGTACCCGCTGCCAAAACATAGGATTCGAACTGCCTCTAGCTACCGGGCAATCTCGGTATTCTAGTTGGTAAGACACTGCTCTAGAATTGCAAGGGTCGTGGGTTCGAATCCCACCCGAGTAATAAGCCTGTGATATTTTTTCACAGGACTCGGGAAAGTACTGAGTATACAGTGCTAACACACATCGGTGCATGGGTAAAAACCAAAATTAATATTCTTTATCCCCGATGCAAATTTAACATCTATCAAGACCAAAGTTGTGACACTGTTTCAGCATTTTCTTTTTTCATTACTATTTTTTGCCAGATTTTCACAGCTTGTTTAAAATAAATGTGTTTTTTATCCTAGGGTAATGACCAAGTACGTCTTGAGCTGTCTTCCTATGCACTCCACCCCACCATTGAGGTAAGGTGTACACTTCATTAACCCTCTAGAGACCATTTCTTTTCCGTATAATCATCACAAAATGCCCAGACATTGCTAATATTGTTCATTTCTTTAATCAAATTTTTTTTGTCAGTAAAAATTTCAACAGAAATAACATGAAATTGAAAATTTAGTTTCGTGTTAGAAATCGGGATACTTTGTTAACATACTACATTGAAAAATTACATATCCAGACATGACCTTTACTTTGACCTCTTTATGTGAATGGAAGTAGGTCAAACCTTGCGTTTGTTTGCGGCCGCTATGGGCATTTTGCTACAAGCCGCTTGTGGCCGCTATGGTCTCTAAAGGGTTAAAATAGAAGGGTTGTCATTTAGCCTTCAATAAAGACTCTGCTGACTCTGCTGAAACGTCAAGCCATTAATTTTTTTTGAAAATATTTCATTTCAATTGCCCTTTATCCTTTACTATGCAGACATTACACCTATCTCAATATTATTTCTGTGTTTTTTCTTTCCATTTTTGCACTCTGAAATTCTGGAATTACAGGGCGTGGCACGGAGGCCATAGCCTCTGTTGCAAATTCGAGCCCTGAAAACAATTAAACAATATATATGGCAATGTCAAAACAATATGGCAATGGGGAACTGGGTAGGCACAATCCATCCTCCACCCCCCCCCCCACAAAAAAAAGGGAAGACCTTGAGGAACATACATGATCGGCCTAGCCGTGAATCAGGCATGTTTTAGTAGGCTTGGCGAAGCAAACTGTTTGGCCTGATAATATCAGGGTTCTCCCCATGCACAAGCTAGCGTATCGGGCCGATGCGTGCGATTTGCGTGACCAACCCCCAAAACAAGAGAAAATCATTGCACAGATTGCACAGTAGGGCTTTTAAAATTCAATTCAGCGTGTTTTGGCCAAACATCCCAAAAATTTGGTCCAGAACGCCCCATAGTTTTGAACAAAAAGCTTTATATTATAATTAATATTGGATCCTTCAAATCTGCAATCTGGTATTAATTACGCCTAGCAGTCCAACTGGTAATCCACCCCACAGCTCCCAAGGTTAGTGGAGGGTCGTGTTTTTAATAAGGCAACAAAAAAATAACATGTTTAGCGATTTGTTTTATTTTTTTATTTATTTATTTTGTTTTTCAAAAACGGCGGCCCAACACATTTTTCAAGACAACCGGCCGGGCTATTTTTCAAGATGGTTGCCAGTTTTTTTCAAAATGGCTGCCACTTGGACTCAGGAAATTACATATTGGCTTCTTATGGGCAAGATGCAACAGAAAGTGAGACCAAGAAAAGCAGGCTGCCTCTAAAAAGGAAGCGGGCGAGGACGCTAAACATGATTTTTTTTTCTTTTCGCCTAATATCTGACCTGACTGGTTCACACCACCAGGGTCTTTTTTTGTTCATGGGCTTTCTCCTGATTCAAAAGAACTCGCCAAGCACCTGGAGGGAAGAGTGTTTGCTTAAATGGTCTCAGCAGGCACTCAAAAGTAGACCTGGCTGTGTTTGAGACCAGAGCTTAATTAAAATGAAATGAAATCTCCCCCGTCCAAGCCTGAGGTTAAGTTTATGTAGAATTTTCAGCTTTGCTTGCGTCAAATGGTCTCAATTATTATGATGATGTTGTCTGGGGGTTCAGTTGTTGTTCAAAGGTGCCTCAGCTTGTTGAGCTGTACAATCAGAAAATGTTGCCAAAAAATGTTGTTTCTTTTGGAACAAAAACCATTACATGTACAGGGCTCAAATTTTAAGGAAAAAATCAACAGGACCACTGGGCTTGTAGGTTACAGTATTTACTGGACCAGCATTTATTTCACAAGATCAGGGCCCAATTTCATAGAGCTGCTTAAGCACAAAAAAGTAGCTAAGCATAACAAAACTACGCTTACCAGAATAAGGTTACCAGCCAAACTACCATGTCACAAGTACAGTTTGTGACTGGTATCCTGCTCATTTCTGCTTAGCAGAAAATTATTGAGTAATATTTTCTGCTTAAGCAGCTCTATGAAATTGGGCCCAGAAGGTAATGAAAAGAACTTTCTACACAGGATGTAAATCTCATTAATTTTGTCTTATGGTATTATTAGTATGCTTCCAATACACAATTGAAAGATATTTACCAATTGAAAGATATTTACCAATTGAAAGATATTTATCAGTATTTACCAATTGAAAGATATTTACCAATTGAAAGATATTTACCAATTGAAAGATATTTACCAATTGAAAGATATCTACCAATTGAAAGATATCTACCAATTGAAAGATATTTACCAATTGAAAGATATTTACCAATTGAAAGATATTTACCAATTGAAAGATATTTACCAATTGAAAGATATTTACCAATTGAAAGATATTTACCAATTGAAAGATATTTACCAATTGAAAGATATTTACCAATTGAAAGATATTTACCAATTGTAAGATATTTACCAATTGTAAGATATTTACCAATTGAAAGATATTTACCAATTGAAAGATGTTTACCAATTGAAAGATGTTTACCAATTGAAAGATATTTACCAATTGAAAGAAATTTACCAATTGAAAGATATTTACCAATTGAAAGGAATAGGCATAATTGGAGTCAAACTGAACTTTATAAACAAGGAAATAAATCTGCAAAAATAAGTAAGTAATTAAAATGTGAATTAAAGATGAAGATGTCACCAAATAATAAAAAATTGTTTTATTCTTATATTGGTTTTACCTATACACTGATGCTTGTGAATCACTGTATACAACATTTGAATATAAATGTCTTGTTTCAGTTTAAGATATAACACAGTGAGGTATTGTTATTCAATTGAAAAACGCCTCGGGCCTGCGGTCCAGTGTAAAAATCGAGCCCTGCCTGTGTAATATGTAATTTTTCCACACCATGCAAAGCTTCAAACACCACTTAGATGTCTAGTGTCAAAAAAAGTTCAGGTGGTTTTAGATTGAGAGAAGTCAACTTCTCATTTTGAGAATTTTTAATTTCAGAGTATCCCCCACCTGCCCCTGGGTAATGATTATTTTGTTCCCCCTTCGCATTTACCCCAGATTATAGCCCCATGGAAGATGCCGGAGTTCTACAATCGTTTCTTGGGACGTAACGATCTGTTTGAGTACGCTAAGGCCAAGAACATCCAACTGTCTATCACGCTCAAGCAGCCATGGAGTATGGACGCTAATCTAATGCACATCAGCTACGAATCCGGTATCCTGGAGGACCCTATGGTAAGTTAAGCCAATAGTAACTATCGTAAGCACCGCTCTCATTTGAAGGCAGGGGGTACTTTTGGTAATAGACTGTGCAAGTCTCGCGCATATCGAAAAGCGAGAAAGAAACTCTAACAAAGACTATATTTTTCTATGAAGTCAAATCTTTTAAAACTATATTTAAATTCTTGAGAATAAAAAACCCATTGCAAGTTGTTATAAATAAATTTTGAAATTTTGCATAATACAAATATTTTGTTTATATTAACAAAGAAACAAAATTAAAACTTGGGACAAGGATGCTTATTGTTAGAAACCCCATTCGCCAATCACGCCCGAATGTGTGCGTCAATTGCATAGGTTTAATGACAACATGACCGTTAGTTGGGCCGGAAACGGAGGTCAATTCTTATTCTCAGGTTTTCTTTTTCATTTTGTTGAGTTGATTTTACTTTCATATTGTTAATCACTTAATATTACATTCCCAACAACATATATAATTTTTATAGCCATAAATAATTGACAAAACAAAATCCCGCCCACGTAAAACTCCATATCGTTGGCGTTTTCACGAAGTGGCGAATCCGTGCAAAATTTTTTTTTACAGCATTTTGTTTTTTTGCATTTTTTAAAATGTATTTGGTGTCCTTAACAATTCTGCAAAGTTTTAAGTCTTGAAAGCTTATAGTTTTTTAAACACGCTAATTGCATAAACGGCAAATCAGTCAGCTTCACGGATTTGCGTTTTCACGAACCGGCGAATAACCTTTTCCCCAGGGTTAATTTGTAATGCTACCGCTTAAGCGCGCTTGTCAACGTCGTCACCGCGCCCTGTGTGTGGCAAATCCGATGTTTACAGCATTTTGCGTTTTCACGAACCGGCGAATCCGAGACCCCCCCGCAAGGTTTTCACGAACTGGCGAATCTTGTGTGTGGTGAATCCACGCTCTGTGTGTGGCGAATCCGGGGTGCTCATCATTTTGCGTTTTCACGAACCGGCGAATAAGTTTTGAACCAAACAGCACTCTAACAAAGCATCACAATAAAGAAATAAGTATCTAGTCATGTTATTTAACTTATACACTACCGTATCACTAAAAAATATTTAACACTTTCAATTAAAAGACCGGCGAAAACACAGTTTTTAAATGTGACCAACTTCAAAAGCGTTTTTCTCAAAACGCTGTTTTTCAGCTGCGTGGGCGGATTCGCCGGTTCGTGAAAACGACGACGATATGGTTGGGACCACAATGGTCCCGGAAGTTCAAATATGCGCAAGACTTGCACAGTCCATTACTCCACAATTTAATGACCATAAAAACTTACTTGGTAAAGAGAACTGGAGAGCTTTTGATATTATTAAATATTGTTAGAAATGACCCCCTTGAAATAATGTAGTGTTATAGAAAGAGGTAATTTTTCACCCCAAAATTTGAGTCTGCTGAGCAAGAAATGAGTGGGGCACCAGTGGCAGCAATGGAAAATGCGTTTTATTTTGGCTGGTAACCTATTTTTGCTAAGCAAGAGATTTCTGTACTTAGCAAGTTATTGTGCTTAAAGGCTTTATGAAATTGTGCCCTGGGCTAAGTTTCAAAGAGCTTCTGAAGTCACAAAAATAGCAACTGTATAAGCAAAACAAAACGCAGAAATGCTTACTAGAATAAGGTTACCAGCCAAAATGTTACTTAACATGTACCATCTGTAACTGGTTTCCTGTACAATTGTTGATGTTGATAAAACCATCAAAAATGTGTAACAACACGGCTTTGCCAAAATGTGTAAAAACACCGCTTTGCCAAAATGTAAGGTTTTTTTTCTCTCGAGTTTCTGATGATTCAATTGATGTTTTGCAGACGGAGGCACCTGATGATATGTATCTGATGACGGTTGACCCCAAGAAAGCCCCGGAACAGTCTGATAGAATCGAGATCGAGTTCAGCAAAGGTTTGTCCTCTCCTGATATCACAGAGCTGCCGACTCTCCCTGATTCTGCAGAAAGTTCCCTGAAAATAAACCAATCTTTCCATGTTCTGATGAACAAATTTGAAAATCTCCCTGATTATGGAAACCTTTCCCCTATTATGTTGAATGTAATTCTAAACATCTCCCTGATTGTTGTACAAAATCTCCCTGATTGCAAGATGCAAATGTTGGCAGCTCTGATGTGGTCAACGTACTTTATGTTTTGTCAGTAAGTTTGTAGTGCACGTTCATCTTGCAAGCTAGTGTTATCCCTTAACAGTGGTCCGCTGGCCAAATGCCAGTTAAAACACCTGAGGACCAATCACAATTCTGTCAAACTAGTCCTGCTGGCTAATTTATTGCAGAAGTCCCATAGCTACATGTTTACCACTTCATATTACTTCAAATTACAAGTCCCATGCTAATGAAAGTTTTGAAAGAAAACCTTAAAAAATGGACCAGTGAAAAAGCTGACGGACCAGTCAAATGACAAGCTAATAGGTCCTGCTGGCCTGTTGCTGAAAAAGTGAAGGGCAAACCCTGTAAGCCTATTTCGAGTGCGACCAAGGGAAAGATTAGCAATGGTGATTTGGAAGTAATCAAAGTGCTATTTTTTCTGGGGGATTTGTACTGGTCGTAAAAACAAAATTCTGATTAAAACTAATCCATTGACTTTCTGGTAATTACCAAAACCAGAGCTCGATTTCATAGAACTGCTTAAGCAGAATGTATTGGTTGTAAGAACAAAATTATATTCTTTATCCCAGATGCAAAATAAACATCTATTATTTTTTTCTGCTAAACGAACATTGGGCAGGATACCAGTCACAGATTGTACATATGACATGGTGTTTTGGCTGGTAACCTTATTTTAGTAAGCATAATTATGTTGTGCTTAGCTTCTTTTTGTCCTTAAGGAGTGATTTAGAAGTCTTTAAATGTTATTTTTTTCTCTGGAGGATTAGGATACCAGACACAGATTGTACATGGGACATGGTATTTTGGCTGGTAACCTCATTCTAGTAAGCATAACTTTGTTGCGCTGAGCCATTTTTTTGGTGCTTAAAAGCAGCTCTCTGAAATTGGGCCCTTTTACTTTTTCTGCAATTTTTCAGGTGTTCCGATCAGAGTGAAGAACTTGGGCGATGGTACAGAGAAGACAGACCCTCTTGAGCTGTATCAGTACCTCAATAAAATAGGGTAAGATTTATACTAGAGGGGTGTCACTACGGCTCGGGGGGAAGTTACACAATAATCCATACCTCACCGTCATCAAAAATGAGGTGGTTTATCGAAGGGGGGAGTTTGTGGAGGCACAAATAGGGTAAGATTTATACTAGAGAGGTGTCACTGGCTCAGGGGAAGTTACACACTAACCCACACCTCACCGTCATCAAAAATGAGGTGGTTTATCAAAGGGGGAAGCACCAATAAGATAAGATTTATAATAAAGGGGTAGATTAGTCTCTTAGTTCAAGGTTTATTTATATCCATAATATAAAAAATAAATCAATGATTATTTTATTGTTATTATATGCCTTTTCACACTATCGACATTACTGTTTATTGTTGTAACTTATTACAAATCTTCCTTTTTTTTTCTCTCTCTTTCTGACGACTTTAATTTACAGAGGTAAACATGGTGTCGGCCGTTCAGACATCGTTGAAAACCGCTTCATCGGAATGAAAAGTCGAGGTCAGTTTGCCATCTTTAAACTTTATCCAGTTATTATAGCACATCTCTCATGTTGTATCCGGTTCAGTATTTCTTGTCAAAGAACAAAAATTGTCCATTCTTTTAGCACGGGTGTGCTTTGGCAACTCTGACTAAAAACAAGCTCTTTCTGATGAAAAGTTCACTGACCAAAACAATTTCAGAGAGCGATGCAAAAACAGATCAATAACCAGATACAGTTCATGACGTTTGGATATGGGATGCAGAAGTGTTATATTTTTCCGTATTCCACTCGCGCTTGTGTGATAACTAATAATATTTCCTACCTTCCGCCCAGGTAGTAGTTAACAAGCAGGACAGTTCTTTTCAGGACTAAGTAGTCTCCCGAATTCCGAAATCTACTCCGCGGCAGTAGAATAAGTAGCAAGACAAGTTCTCATAGAACAAAATCTACACAACAAAGTAGATATACACATGGTGTTACCGCTAACCGACTTCACATTAATTTATTTGAATTCAGATGAGCCTTTCTAACTCCCAGTTGATTTTTGTGTGCGGTGTTTTTAGGTGTGTATGAGTGTCCAGGAGGTACTATCTTATTGGTCGCTCATCTGGACATCGAGAACATCACCATGGATAAGGTAATCCCATTTAACCCTTTCATGCACCATTTATTTTAGTGATAAATTGATCATATGGAAACATTAATTGTTTACTCTTTTTTTGTGTAAATGGTGACCCCCAAAAACAGGTCACAATAGCACCCTCAAGAGTCCTCTTTCCCATTCTGAAAACTGTGTGGTCGTGCGATCTTTATTTTTTGTTTTACAACTATTTTTCTGAAGGGATTTAAACCGGTCGCTAGCGACCGGTGGGCGCATGCAAGAGTTAATCAAGTGACTTTGGCTATGGCTTTGGCTATGGCAGATGGCTGCAACAACACTGTATGTTGTATATGGGACTTATTGGTGTGTAGCCACTGCCTAAGCCATTAGTTCATGCCAGGGTCAAGTTCGCGCAAGCTCCAATGGTTAACTAAGTGGTTGTTTAGTGACATACGTAGGGCATGCGCACAGAAGTTGAAGTGCGAACGACTCTAGTCATATCATGTCAACGCAACCGTCGACTCAACGTACATTATCATTTTCTGATTACTGGTCTTCTCTGCACTGTGCTATGAAAAATGGCTATTGATAACCAGCGATGCAACCATGCCCGATAGGCTGGTTCAAAATAGTCGACTAGTGTAGTCGAACTATTGTCGACTAGACAGAGTTCGTGCTAACTTAGTCGAACTATGATCCACGATAGTCCTTGCGCGAACTTGGACCGGATTGACAAATAATGGCAGAGTGGCATTTATGTGGTAATACATCTGAAGAACAGAGCGTTTTACCTGAAACAAGAAAATAAACAGAAACAGAAACATACAAGTTAAGATCCTGAAACAAAAGTGCCTTGCTCATGACTGAGAAACTTCAGGGAAAAAGAGGGAAAGTGGAAAAAGAGGAAAGTGAGAATAATAGCTTTAGTATGGATCAGTACAACAGTAAAAGAGGATCC
The DNA here is from genome assembly GCA_021014325.1 of Plazaster borealis. Taxonomy (NCBI): domain Eukaryota; kingdom Metazoa; phylum Echinodermata; class Asteroidea; order Forcipulatida; family Labidiasteridae; genus Plazaster; species Plazaster borealis. The sequence goes on along the minus strand of CM037456.1, from coordinate 3,566,302 downwards.
TGTGACTGATGCCTGCTCGTTTGTGTTAAGAGCACCGGACTCAAGCTCTGGTGTTTCTGATCAGCAGAGTGTGGGTTCGAGTCCCAGGCGTGGCACTTGTGTCCTTGAGCAAGATACTCTACCATAATTGCTTCGTCCTTCGGATGGGACATTAAGCCGTAGGTCCAGTGTACTAGGATTGGTAGTGCATGTAAAAGAACCCAGAACACTTATCGTGGAAGAGTAGGGGTTAACCCCGGTGTTTCTGGTTCACATAGCAAGCACCCTTGTTTAAAGGTTTCCTCGGGCTTATGAGCTACAGTGATTAAGTTTACTTATGGGGCATCCTTGGTTTCATTACCAGAAATACATGATAGTATTTGTAAAAGGTGTGTGTTTATTGGCATAACCCAAGCAGTTAACTTATCAATGAACTTTTGTCATCCCAACAGGCGGTGCGTAAGCTGAAGCAGGGTCTTTCTCTTCGCTTCTCGGAGCAAGTTTATGAAGGTATTAATTCAGTTGGTGTAACTACTGCTTGCAGTACCCGCTGCTAATAATAATATACTGAGTTCTTATATAGCGCTTTATCACACCCGATGGGCATATCAAAGCGCTCAGTATTTTTTCCTGCAAGATATGCGTAGCTCTGTGTTGAAGTATGAGACCTATTCCTTTAAAGCACCAAGGGATGGTTTACAAGGTGTTGTGGCGCAATATGCTGCCAATCAAACCAGGTACACCGGGGCGAACCCCTTCTCTTTACGATAAGTGCACTTGGCTCTTTTATGTGCATTACACAACACACGGGACTTACGGCTTTACGTCCCATCCGAAGGACGCAGCAATAATGGTTAAGTGTCACGACCGGGACTCGAACCCACACTCTGCTGATCAGAAACACCAGAGCTTGAGTCCGGTGTTCTTATCCGCTCGCCAATGACACGCCATGCTAATGACTGGATTCCAACTGGGATATATATATATTTTTTTCAAAGCAAGTTTGCGTCAAGCAAGGCTAAAAAGCCACTCTTGGTATGGGGCTACAAGAAGAAAACATTTAAGATGAAAATAACTCGGGGGAACTTAGAAGGTAGGAATTGATATTCCTCTTAAACAGTCTAGATTGTAGAATGGAGGGAAACATGCACCGAGCAGTTCCAAAGAGATGCAGTATGTGGAATAAAGATGTTTGGAGTGGCTCTTTGTTCTACATCTCAGCAAAGCAAGAGTATTTGGGTGAGAATGAGCAGAAAGCCTGGCTCTGCTTACCGCAGAATTCTGCACTTGCGACCACCATTCTTTGCTGACAGGGCAAGCACTGAATTTCTGCACAAGCAGTCTTCATCATCGCGCCAAGAGCCGTTGTCTGGCCTGTAGGCACCCACTTCTGCGAATTAGCTGTGTGGAGAGTTTATGAAGGGTTAAAACACTTTGATACTTAGTTTAAAAGTTTGAAAGTGCCTTATTTACACAGATGCTTTTTATTTTGTGTACATTTAGTTAAAGGCGTTATATACATTTGGTAATTGGAACCCACTGTTTGTTTCAATCTGATATAGTTGTAGATATATACCATTAAACTAACCTATACAAATTTAATTTCAAAAGGTGTTAGCGCTTTTGAGATATTGCCGAAAATCTGGAGTGTTTATGCCCACGCAGGAAGATAAATCTGCAATTTTAATACACAATCTGAGAAACGTTTCTGACAGAAATGCTTCTCAGATTCAAATTTGTTTGGATAAAAACTGATATCTTTCTCCATAACCACATTACTTCAAAGTGAAATGTTTCTCAAAATGCATTATACTATCAGAAGCTACTGTACTTCTTACCAAGTAAGTTTTTATTGCCATTAATTTTATGAGTAATTACCAAATGTATACAGACCCTTTAACATGCCCGTCCAGTTTGGACAAGAAGCAATGTGTAATGAGGCACCATCAGAAAATGCATGGTGGAGAAAAAGCAAAACATATATTCAAGATAATTTTTTTTTTTTTAACTAGGATTTTGGTACAGCCCAGAGTGTGAATTCACCCGCCACTGCATCGACAAGAGCCAGGACAATGTCGAAGGTGTAGTCATCTTGGAGATCTACAAGGGCAATGTGATGGTCAAGGCAAGGTGCTCAAAGTCCTCGCTGTACAACGAGGAACTTGTCAGGTACGAGAACAAAAAACAACAGCTAGCATTGTATTATAGGCGTACAAACTGGGGGTCAAGGGGTGGGGGGTAACTCCCAAAGTTGGGTAAAACAGTGGGGAAATTCAACTGTACCAGCCACCCAGAAGCCTCCGATCTTCTACACATAATAACTTACTCGTTGTGCCCAAAACCTGTACTATCACTGGCGACAAAAACTTCCACACTCCTGCCCCAAACTCTGGAACAATTTACTCTACAGTATCCGCCAAACTAACTCACTAGCAGCTTCGCTGTACAATGAGGAACTTGTCAGGTACGAGAACAAAGAACGACAGATACTAAATTACTTGTTTTGCCCCAAAACTCGTACTATCACTGGCAACAAAAGTTTCCATGCTGCTGCCCCAAAACTCTGAAACAATTTACACTACAGTATCTGCCACACTAACTCACTCACAGCTTCGCTGTACAATGAGAAACTTGTCAGGTACAAGAACAAAGAACGACAGATACTAAATTACTTGTTGTGCCCAAAACTGTACTACCACTGGCGACAAATGCTTCCTAGGTGCTGCCCCAAACTCTGGAACAATTTACCGTACAGTATCTGCCACACTAACTCACTCACAGCTTCGCTGTACAATGAGGAACTTGTCAGGTACAAGAACAAAGAACGACAGATACTAAATTACTCGTTGTGCCCAAAACCGTACTATCACTGGCAAAAAATGCTTCCACGCTGCTGCCCCAAAACTCTGGAACAATTTACCCTGCAGTGTCTGCCACACTCTAACTCACTAGCAGCTTTCAAAAAACAAGCCAAAACAGGCAAACAGGGGTGAAATTTTCAAAAAAATAATTTTTTTGTAAATTGAAATGCAAAAATATATCTTATTTTATATAGGCAACTTCCTTCCTGATAAATAACTACAACAAGGGGTTAACATTAGCATTGAAAGAAAATGTGCCGATGTAGTTTCAATAAACAACTCAACTTTTAACCCCCTTTTCTCAGTTTCATTCTCTCGCATCTCTTGGTGTTTCTACTTTCACAACTTTTGTACCAAAGGTGGTATCAACATGGGGTTCAGTATAAAGCATAGATTGTGCTCTTTTCAAATGTATAATAAAATTAAAAATGACCTGGGTCGACAAACGACTCATTTTGCTTGATCGCATCACATATGTTGAAAATAACTCTACATGTTATTTAGTTGTTGACAGCAGTTTCGGGTGCTCCTACCACAGAATGACACCCCCCAGTTATACCGTTATTATTATATTAAAAAAAAAATCTTTTTTTTATTGTGTTTTATTACCACGTATTGATTAGTTTGGATTTACCAACCAGTGCATGAATGTATGAATGAAAATATGCATACATACATTCTATGCATACATACCGGGTTTAACTGCCCTCCCAAATTTGGGCAAAACATTTGGTACATTTAGGCACAGCCAGGAGAAAACAAATTGGACAGAGAGAGCAAAAAAGACTTTTTACTTGTGTAAAATTTGGGGCAAATCAACCCCTCTGCCCCCCTTAACCAAAGAGTCCCCATTCGCCTATACCTTGGGCTGATTTTGCCAAGTTTTGGTCGGAATATTCTCTTCTGAGAATTGGCCAATTCCATTTTACAGCATGTACATGTATTTGGTCTCCTGATGATGACTAGAGCAGTAGTCAAAACATTGAGACCAGTTAAGAACTCACTCCGCAGCAGTGAAGTTAATAACGAGAAGTCCCCTCGATCCACAAAGGATTCCGCCCAGGTAGTAGTTAATAAGCAGGACAGTCCCTTTCAGAACTAAGTAGTCTCCCGAATTCTTAAATCTACTCCACGGCAGTAGAATAAATAGCAAGACAAGTTCTCAAAGAACAAATCTACACAGCAAAGTAGATATGCACATGGTGTTACCGCAAACCGAATATACATTGATACCTCACCATGCATTGCCTCAAAACCTACATATTCAAGAGCTATAGAAAAGTAAAAGCTTTAACGTTATTCACTTTACATTTTAACAGCATGGTTGTAAAGGGCGACTACGAGCCAGTGGACGCACTTGGCTTCATTAAGGTCAATGCAGTCAGGTAAGGAAATTCATTCCAATAATTGAATGTCCCTCTCAGCACTATATATTGCTTCCCTCCACCCAGGAATACACTGAACTGTAATGCAATCACTCCAAGAACAGACAATTACTGCATGGTGCTTTATATGGTGTTTTAATGTGTAATTTTTAAAATCAATATCGTTTATACACACCAGTGGTGGATTTGTTCAATATAAATTTTTACATTGCTTATACATTTTCATCTATTGTTCAGTTTCGTAAGATGTTCTTGAAACTCACTGTGGATACCAGGATTATTTTGTTTTCGAAGGGTTTTAAAGGCCCTGTACACGTTTGGTAATTACTCAAAATATGTATCAGCATATAAACTGACTTGGTAACGAGCAACAGAGAGCTGTTGATAGTATAAAACATTGTGAGAAACGACTCCCTCTGAAGTAACGTAATTTTTGAGAAAGAGGTAATTTCTCACTAAAATAATAAAAACTTCTTGCAAGAAGTTTTTATTCCTATCTGAAAGCACACAAATTTGTACAACAAGGGTCTTTTTTCTTTCATCATTTTCTTGCAACTTCGATGACCAATTGAGCCCAAAATTTTCACAGGCTTGTTATTTTATGCATATGTTGGGATACACCAAGTGAAAACACTGGTCTTTGACAATTTCCAAACGTGTTCAGTGCCTTTAAGTCCCTTAATGAGGCTGGGGGAGGGTTTTAAGGAATCTTAGTTCTGTTGGGGTTTTTGAAATTTGTTTTCCCTGCCTCTTGGGTTTGTTTTTAAGAGTGTTCTAACAGGTATTTTTGTTTCTGTTGGGGTTTTGGAATTGCTTTTGTTTTTTACTGTTGCGTGATTTTGAAATATGTTGTGTGCTATCTCCATTTTAATGATTATATAATTATATTGTTATCGTTGGCAGGGGTCTGGTTGTACACATCTTTCGATGACAGTTTTTATTCTTTTGTATAACCTTGACAGCCCCTGTTCAACTTGTACTTATTGTAAAAATGTCTAAAGATTAAAAATAAATATATAAAATAATGTCTGTGTAAACTGGGGGTTTTTTTCTTTTCTTTTCTTTTTTCGACAGACTGAAGGAGTATCGTCGTATACGTGGCTCCAAGAAAGGTCAAGAGAATGCATCTTCCTAGCCTCTCGACAAACCACCATTGATATTCAGCAAGAGCGCCCTCGTGTGTTGAGAATGTTGATGGTTTTTCAGCAAGAGCGCCCTCGTGTGTTGAGAATGTTGATGGTTTTTCAGCAAGAGCGCCCTCGTGTGTTGAGAATGTTGATGGTTTTTCAGCAAGAGCGCCCTCGTGTGTTGAGAATGTTGATGGTTTTTCAGCAAGAGCGCCCTCGTGTGTTGAGAATGTTGATGGTTTTTCAGCAAGAGCGCCCTCGTGTGTTGAGAATGTTGATGGTTTTTCATCTTGTGATACACTCAAAGTAGCCCTGCTCGATGTGCAGACTGCAAAGAGCTGACACATTCACATGTAGAGTTAGATTTAGTGACGGCATTAAGGAGAGGGTGTCCCTCTGAGGGTGTCCCTTTGACAGGGGTGGATCTAGAGAGTCATAGTTGGGGGGGGAGGCTTATAATGTGCTTATAAGACACATGAATTTATTTTGTTCGGGGAACAGGCTCACACCTACTGGATCCACCACTGTCTGCGAGAAAAGCTGCATGTTTGTTTGTTCTGTCTGTCACAGATTCCTGTCAACAGGGCCCAATTTCATAGAGCTGCTTAAGCATGAAAAAAGTTGCTAAGCACAACTAAATTATGCTTACCAGAATAAGGTTACCAGCCAAACTACCAGGTCACATGTACAAATTGTGACTGGTATCCTGGTCATTCCTACTTAGAAACAAAATGTTAAGCAATATTTTCTGCTTAGAAACAAAATGTTGAGCAATATTTTCTGCTTAAGCAGTTCTTTGAAATTGGGCTCAGAGCTTCCAACTCTGATTCTGCAGAAAGTTTCCTGAAAATAAACTAATCTTTCAATGTTTTGATGAACAAATTTGACAATCTCCCAAATTATGGAAACTTTTTCCCGATTATGTTGAATGTAATTCTAAACATCTCCCCGATTGTTGGACAAAATCTCCCTGATTGCAAGATCCAAATGTTGGCAGCACTGTGTCAATTGTGGTTCCATAAATGCCATAGCTTCCGTCCTTTTTATTGTTGTTTTTGAGCTTTCAAGTAATACATTGCAAGGTAGTTTCTAAGATTATTGGTTTCGATTCAGGGTTCTGGAAGTGTAACTTCGCATACAGTGTAATAGCCTTTTTCCTTATCTTTCAACTTTCGTCAACTGGAATGGATGGGGATTGTCACTCTGGTTGATAATAGCTGTCAAACCAGCATTTAATGTTTGTGTTTTTTAGTTTAAAACACCTTATACAGGGTATCTTTAAAAGAAATTGAGTCCAGAACAGTTGTTCTAGAGAATTATCAAGCCATTTGTTATGTTATGGTCATGTTTTTACAGTATCGTTGTTTGATAGAGTGGAAACAAAATTAAGATTTAATAATCTCAACTGTGTTTTTTGTTTGTTTGGGTTTTGGGTTTTTTCAAGAATGTTTACTCCCAACTTATATACATAAATACAAATAATTAATTTATAATGCACAAATTACACATGAATTTGTTCATATTTGCCTCTTTTTTACACTTTCACACGTACCGTTTTTATGGCAAAATAGCTTATCTCTGTACTTGCTTTTCTCAAATTGTCATTTTTTTTTAGTCGGGCTGTTTTGCCATGGAAGGGCCGACTAGCTGTTCCATTGGGCTGAATGCCAGGGACACCTTAGTCAAAAGCAATATGGATTCCACACTGAAATAATGTTTTTTTCTCATCTTGTTTTTGGACAAATATCGCTCATATAGACGATGTGACCTCTGACGTCATTCGAAAACCATAACATGATGCGCGCGCATGTCGCCGGGCAAAACCATTGTGTACTGACAGCCAGCTATAAAAGACATGCAATGTTACCATGAGTACACGTCTTCTTGCCCGGCGGAAACGAGTGTTTTGTCAACAGAGGGCGGTTTGAATGTAAACAGAGGTCACATCGTCTATAGTCATAGGATCCAGAACCTCAAAAACTTGCCAGCATCTCATGCCGTTTTAATGAACAAAACTAGAACATCATTTAGTTAAAACTGTTTTCTTAACAAGAAAAGTTTCTGAAATATTAATTTGGCTCTACACTTGAGCAAGGATATTTAAATTTTAAACAGTGTGTTTACCCATACCAAATGTGTGTAAAGCACTGTATACTCAGTATTTTCCCGAGTCCCGTGAATAAAAAACCACAGGCATGTTACTCGGGTGGGATTCGAACCCCGACATTTGCCATGCTAGAGCAGATGTCTCACCACTAGACCACCGAGATTGCCCGGTAGCTTATAGAGGCAGTTCGAATCCTATATCTTAGCAGCGGGTACCGCAACAATTTAATAGATGTTTAAAGTGGGATGTTTTAATCTCACACTTTCAGTACTGTAAAACATGTTTGTGTGCTTGGAAGGAAGACGTAATGGAAGAAAGTTTTACTGGGAGAAGGGCGTAAGCAATTAATGTGCACCATTAAGTTTCAAGAAAACTGAGCGTGAAAGTTTGATCGGTTTCCCGCCATCCTTACCTGTAAGTCATTATAGGAAGGTTAATTTCTGGATGGAAATGGACAAACATTATTAATTAATTCTGGTTTTTGAAGCCAAGGATTCTAATAAAAAGCGAACTTAATCACTATACTAGCCAAGAACCCCAAATGGAGAGAAGACAAGGAAGGAAGTTTCAGTTTTAGATGTGGGAGGAAAATACCAGAGAATTATTCCAGGGGAAAACCTGAGCAATCAGGTAGGGACAGAAAACCCAATCCACATAGTGCCCCAGGCGGGATTCAAACCGGGGTCCTAGAGGTGGAAGGCAAGGAAAAATACTACTACGCCAACGAGACCTAACATGTCTTTGTGGTTATTCTAGCAACATTGCAACAGTAATGCGCTTGCGACCTTTGGTTACTGAGACAAAAATACTTTGTGTGCCGGGAAGCAAAACAGAGCCTTATAAACCTTGTCTAGGGCACACAATGTCATAATGATTGATAAAACAAGGTTTGTTGTTTAGATGATCTTCCCGTTAAGGGAACTCGGCAAACTCCCACAAGGGGATATAAACACCAAGCTGGCAACAGCCAATCTCTCGTACAAACATTGGTGGATAACTTCTATGATTATGAATTGCACAAATTAAGAAATTGTGATTCAGTAACTAGACGGCGGTTAGCTTGGTAGGATTCAAACCCACAACTATGTGATTGCAAGTCCTGCAGTCTAAACACTGGCAAGAACTTTCCTATAATACCCCAAGGAAGGTATCAAGAAGATGTAGGGGGAGACACCCATATGTTAAAACAGAAGGTGTAGGGGAGACACCCCTATGGTAAAACCATGTTCACAACAAGAGTCAAATGTTTGTTTTAATGAGATATTACATCGTGCATTTAAACATGTTTTCCTCTATCCTGAAATGTACAAGCTTGTAAAAAAAGAAGTTGTATATGTAACACTTTTTTTTTTTTTTTCAAAGAATACGCAGCATTTAACAAGAGTGAATGTTTTAATTGTAACATGGTATTTAACATAAATTTTATATTGATTTTCCCAACTTCTGGAATAAGTAAAGAAATGTTTTCAAAGCTTTTTATTTTTCCTGTATTCAGACTTCAAGCTTTACAATGCAATTTTACTAGAGAAATAGGTTATGTTTTCGTCTTCATGGGTATATCTTCAGTATTAATAATATTTAACAAAGGTTTCACAAGGTGTTAGGAAAATAAGGACCATTGTATACGGAGTCCGTTAAGAACTGACCAGTAATAGTGAGTTGTTGTTTTGTTGTTGTTGTTGTTGTTTGTTTTTGTTTTTAATCATTTACATCGTGTTTGAAGTGATTTGGGTGCACAGGGGAAGATGTAGAAAGCAATAAAACAATGTGAAAAGAGAAACTGATTTTTGTGAATGATTTGTTTATTTGTTTTTGTTTACACTCCCCAGTAATATTAATAATAATAAAAACCAGTCTTGTATCATGGAGGAATGACACTTTTAAAGCACAGTTATGAATTCAACAATAATACCAATTGAACAGATTTGTTTTGAACCAAATTAAAATTTACAACAAAAATGCACATACAATTTCAGTGAACTACATACAACAGTCGTCTTGTTGCTTGTTCTGTGCGCTATAACAACAAACACCAAATAGTCTTCGAATAAAACTCTGCACGTGACTTTTCTCTTGCTATTCATCACGTGTAATTTTCAGTGATTAGTCATTTGTACCGGATTTGAGCGCTCGGCGACTCATAGCCAGTCTAGTCTCAGTCGATAAACCAAAATGGCTGCACAAACTCCAGGAATTCAGCAGTTGCTCCAAGCCGAAAAGAAGGCCGCAGAAAGGGTCTCAGAGTCCAGAAAAAGTGAGTATTTGTGACAGTGCAGAAGATTAAGTATCACAGACATATATAAGGATATTACTTTGCGACTTGTTTTTGTTATTTTGGCTGTAGAAGGATTTGTTCAGCTAGATTTTGTTGATTCTTTTTTACACGGTTTTGGTTGGGGGCCTATTTTTCACATTGTATAAAAATGACTTGTGGAAATACATTATGTATCACAGAGACCACCTTGGTGTAGACCACAAACCGGCAGAATTTTTTCATAAATCATGAACGGTTTAAATTAAAAGCTCAGTATGCAGACATGTCTGTTGGAACCCCCTTTCTTTAAACAGTTTAGAAATAATATTGAAACCAAAAAGCTCTATCCAAACCCTCAATCAAACCTAAATTTTTAAGACAAAAATATATTTAAAAATACAGATTTTATTACAACTTCGTACATGTTTGACTTTGCCGGTGTGGCAGGAGATCTGTCCCCCAGCATGCCCCGAGATTCTGTTCCCCATACGGTGATTTGTGTTAAAATTTCGCCTGATACCACCCCCTCTTTTGAATCAACTTCCTTACACTTTTACAGCCCTTAATTTACCTTATGACGCACACACGCCCGACACGGGGGGAAAAAATCCCCTATGACACTAGACCCAGTAACTGGGGCGCTGTACTCCTATTTCAAAATTTTGACATCATCGGTCGTACAAGCTTCCCAGCTTGTCGTTGTATTTTCCCCAAGGGATCTTCAATTTGGACGATTAGACGGGTGCCTTGCCTCAGCCGTGATAACAGCGCGGTTAAAGCAGGACACCCCTCTAAAATTTGACAGGTGCCCTGCCTCGTCATCACGGTTAAGGCAGGGCACCCGTGGTTACTGCCGAGAGTTGGATCGCTAAATTGAAGATCCCTCGGGGAAAATACGACAAGCTGGGGCGCTAGTACGATCGATGATGTCAAAATTTCGAAAAAAGAGTACAGCGCCCCAGTTACTGGGTCTACTAATGACACATACACTGCCTTGACTCTACAACTTAGTGTGTTTTTCAATGACCCTCTAAACGAGTAAAACGGGTAAGACTAGAGTGTTCTCCCCTCTTGAGTCTTAACCTGCACATTTGTATTGGTCACTCTTCAACCAGCATTAAATTATAAATTACTTTGAATAAGTAAAATAAAAATACCAGCAGCATTTGATTGTGCCCGCCCTCATCCTTTTTTTTTCCAAAGGCCCAAAAAGGCTAAATTTGTCATGTATTTCGCTTCATCTTAGCATTAGCACCATTCCTTTCGACAATTGATTTAACAAATTAATTTACCCATATTTTAGACTTCTAAGTTCTACAAAGCCAGCAAATTTTTAATCTGGTTCTCTCCTCCTTTAAAAATTAAAATAAAAAAGTCCTCATCTTCCTCTTTTTGAGAAAACCAGAACGATCAACTGCTGTATTTTGTTTACTTTGGCTTACTCTTTGTAACCATTAACTGAAGTGCCAGAAATTTGGGGAACTGTGTGTGTCTACAGTTTGGTCAAAAATAGAGATGACACATCCTTTTTTGTAAAGTTTAACTAAGCCAATTAGTTTTTTTGGTAAAAAAAAATTAGTTTTTTTGGTAAAAAAAAAAAAAAAAATATAAGCCACGTAGCGAGAATGACATAACCATTATGCATGGCTAAAAATTAACATGATTTTGTATGAAATGCAAAAGACACCTGAAAGAAAGAAAACAAATAATAGTAGAAATGTATTATTATTATTTTTTTTTTCAAGTTGCTTTTTGATACAAAAGGTGTGCAGCCAGTGTTCTGGGCAGAACTGGGCATCAAAACTCATATATTGTGCCAATAAACGCGATCATGCTACTCCATTCTTAAAACAGCTTCACTGGCTGCCCATCAAGGAAAGAATTAAATTCAAGACACTGCTCTTTGTTTACAAATGTGTTAACGACATCGGCCCATCATATCTTACATCTACATTGTCATTTTACACTCCAGCACGGGCTGGTCTACGCTCATCATCAGACTCTACTCGGCTTGTGGAACACAAAATTAGTCCTAAGACTCTCAAATCAGCCGCCGACAGATCATTTTCCTTAGTTGCACCAACATTATGGAACAATCTCCCACCGACACTCCGTTCTGCAAAATCAGTGAACGTTTTTAAGAAAAACTTGAAAACATACCTTTTCCCATATTGATTGTTTGCTGTTATTATATTTTCCATATTGATTTGTATTGCTATTGCTCTAGATTGTTTCATCACAAACCGCTGTGATCTAGATGGAATGGCGGTATATAAAATTATGTATGTATGTATGTATGTATGTATGTATGTTCTCCCTTAACAGTGGTCCGCTGGCCAAATGCCAGTTAAAAAACCCAAGGGCCAGTTAAAATTCTCTCCATGTGATCCAACTGGCTAGTTCAGTGTAAAAAACGTCCCTATTTAATATGAAAGATTGACAAGTGAAAAAGCTGATGGACCAGTGAAATGACAAGCTAACTGGTCCTGCTGGCTATTCACTGGTAAAGTTAAGGATAAACCCTGGTGTGACTTGTTGCATACAAAGATGAGACATTTCAGACTTTGATCTGAATTCAGACCTTTTCATTCCTGCTGTAATTTTCCTCAGATTTAAAGAAGTTTTTCAAGGGGCTGGCATAGTTTGTCTACAATACTCAAAACCACCACAGTGGATGATATTCAATGGTCAGACATAGTAGGAGGTTTGACCGAGTGCATACTGTGTGCATTAAAGGCACTGAACACGTTTGATTGTCAAAGACCAGTGTTCTCATTTGGTGTATCCCAAAATATGCATATAATAACAAGCCTGTGAAAATTTGGGCTCAATTGGTCATCGAAGTTGCAAGAAAATGATGAAAGAAAAAACACCCTTGTTGTACAAATTTGTGTGCTTTCAGATAGGAATAAAAACTTCTTGCAAGAAGTTTTTTATTATTTTAGTGAGAAATTACCTCTTTCTCAAAAACTACGTTACTTCAGAGGGAGTCGTTTCCTACAATGTTTTATACTATCAACAGCTCTCCGTTGCTTGTTACCAAGTAAGTTTTGATGCTAATATTTGTTTTGAGTCATTGCCAAACGTGTTCGATACCTTTAACACATGTAGTATTTGATATAAACAACTTCATTGTAAACGGATGATGTGGTTTTTCTTTCTGTTCAGAGAAAAACAAGAGGTTAAAGCAAGCCAAAGAAGAAGCCCAAGAAGAGATTGAGAAATACAGAAGATCAAGAGAAGAGAAATTTCAAGAAATTCAGGCAAATGTAAGTTCACGTGTCTCTTGCCCCCCAAAACCCCTTGAACGTTATTTATTGATTTGTGTTAAATTCAGGGTATACTTTTGGTAATTGTCAAAGACCAGTATCCTCCCTTGGTGTATCCCAACATAGGGTTCTCCACAGAGTTAAATTTTGTCCGGGCGCTAAACCAATCCTGCACGATCGTCAAATTGTGCAAACCATTCCTGCACTGTTGTCAAATTGCGCAAATACTTTATGCACGATCGCCAAATTGCGCAAATTATTCCTGCACGATCGGCATATTGCGCACACTATTCCTGTACTATCGTTAAATTGCGCAAACTATTCCTGCACGATACATGTAGATAAGCCGATTGCACAAACCAAAATTCCTGCATGATCGGCAATTACACAAACTATTCCTGCAAGATCGACTGATTGTGCAAACATTTTTTTTGCAAATCATTTCAGCACGAACAAAACCACTGATCCTGAACTAAAAATCCATCCACTTTGTGCACGATCGCCCGATAGCTTCTACTTACAATGCAAGTTTCAGATTTGCGTCCGGGTTTTTTTCGAACTCTCTGATCGGTCTCGCCTTATCACGCTGTTTGTTTCAACATCCAAAGAATTGTCAACCTCGGGCCCCTGATGGACAATGTACAATAATAATATATCTCATGATAGCGCGGGGTCGACTCAATTATTGAGTCTTGGATACAAGGTTCCGTTCATCGACTAAAAATATAGTCAGGATGCCCTGCGACACAGAGAAAAATGCATGCGAAATGCCGTTACGAAATAGCTGACTTCTTGGTACCAGTCGCTGCACACTATTAATACAAAAAGATCGATCTACTAGCGCATTGAAACGGTGGTTTGTGTTTGTCGTAAGTATTTTTCGACATTTTTTGTCCGGGCGCTACATTTTTTGTCCGGGCGCATTTTGTATTTTGAAAATTTTGTCCGGGCGCAGCGCCCGGACAAAACCGCGTGTGGAGAACCCTGCAACATAATGCATAAAATAACAAACCTGAATCACCTAGCCACCATCAGGCCTGGAATTACACGGAGGCCATGGCCTCTGTTGCCCTGGTCTTGGCCTTAGTGCCCTTTTAAAAGGTTCCCATTGACTTCAATGGAAGTGCCCTTTGCAAAATGAAAATGGCATGCCCTCTCAAAGTTGAAATTCCAGGCCTGTGCCTTGGTTTAAAAGCGAGCCGCCAAGTATGACCGCTTCGCTTCTAAACCTAGTGGCTAGAGTCCAGTCATTTTTAGCACTTTTTCAGTTGCTGCACAACTGAACAAGTCCCCTTGAAGACTAAACTTTTTGGCTGGAGTACGGCCCAAATCCTCCCTTTTCCTCTTCTCCTACATGTATGTCACTCCACACCAAATTGTTTGGACTTTGATTAGATTGAAATGCCTGACCCTGTGATAAGCAATGATTAATGGGCCTACCTGCCCAAGTCTTCCGGAATCCTTCACTTTAGCAATTGGATTTAGAAGGAATTATGACTCAAAGGGTTAATCTAGTGTTTTTTCCAAACATTTACTTTTGGAGATTTACTCATGTGAGCTTTTTAATTGTAAACCTCCTCCTAAACGATCAGCAAATAATTTTTTTATGAAAGAAGAAATATTTTAGGTCTTATATTTTTGGGTCCAGTGATAAGACCTGAGATGGAGTGGAGATTTTCTTGAAATCCGAGCCCTGGATTTTTTAAAGATCTTGAGGAGAGCCCTCTATGTAAGACGAGGCTTTCCTTGGGCCGTAAGATTTGTTTGTTGATGCATCTCCTGCTTCGCTCTCATTCATCTCATGCACTTTCTAACGCACTCATGCCCAAAGGAACTAAAAATGGAGTGTAGCGAGCAGTGTTGTCAAGACCTCGATATTAGACCCGAGAATGGCTTCTTCTTTTTTTCATGATTTTGATACTCTGTAATAGTTCAATGTGGTTGTGCCTCTCTGTATAATATTCTGTCAACCCTTCTGGACAGGTAAAGATATAATTTGACCTAAATTAAGGGAGATAAAGTGGTGGCCGGATGCGGAATTTTAGCCCTTTCCAACATAGCATTTCTCCCAGGGCTCTCCCCATGCACAAGCTAGTGTATCGGGCGATACGCGCGATTTGCGTGCCGATACATGCAAATTTCGGCCGATACGCACAAAGACCAAAAAAACACCAAGAGAAAACCATATAAAACGCTCCAGATTGCACAGTTAGGGCTTTTAAAATAACCAAGATAAACACCAAGTACATGTAAAAAAACATTCCGAAGACCTTGTTTCACTTCAGCGTGCTTCGGCCAAACATCCACAAATTTGGGTCCAGAATGCCCCCACAGTATTGAAAAAAAACCTGGGGAGAAACCACTCTCCCCTAGTTGATGCATCCTCCTGCTTTGCTCTCTCATTCATCTTGGATGTATTTTTCTCCTCCACACAGTACCTAGGCTCCAAGGGAGACCAAGCCAAGGAGGTAGAGGAACAGACGAGGCGTAAGATCAGCGAGATGGACATCCGGGTCTCCAAGAGCAAGGAGGAGGTCTTGTCTGGTCTCTTTGATCTCGTCTTCGACATCAAAGCAGAACTCCACCAGAATGTGCGGCTATAGAAATTATAAAAAATAACAACAGCAGCCGGTGAGGCAGATATTTGGCTAAAACAAAGTTGAATTTATTTCAAGGGTTTAAGAATATAATATTGATATCTATTATGTGTGTATATGTGTATACACTATTTGTGGAAAAGAAAACTAATTGTTGTAGTGTTAGGTGGTACTGGAATATATTTTCAACATAAAGGGTCTACGCTTGCAAGGTTTGGATTCCTTTAAAAAAACAAATTTAACCCTCCTACTAGTAAGTAGGATTTGAAACTTTTCATGGTGGAGCCATAACTAAGAGAGGTTTGCGGTAACACCATGTGAATATCTCTTTTGAGTAGAGTTGGTTCTGAACAGAACCGTTGGTTAACGACCCTACTATTGGTGTACTCTCCTGACCAACTCGCTCATTCCACAAAATTCATCACGATACTTTTGAGGCTCAGTCCACAGTGCACAAGACTCGGGTTTTGACTTTCCACATAATGCCAGCTGTACAAACAGAAGAAACCCATGTCCCCATAGGGCTGGGATTTCATCTTTGGAGAGGGCAAGGCCATTTCCATTTAGCAAAGGGCACTTCCATTGGAAAATTTGAAAGTCTATTGGAACTTTTTAAAGGGGTACCAAGGCCAAGACCAGGGCAACTGTGGCTTCCGTTATTCCAGGCCTGGACCCAATGCTAGCCTAGAAGGTATGGTGCTTTGTGGCAGCCTGTGGTACCATGTCAGCTGTACAAACAGAAGAAACCCATGTACACAATGCTAGCCTGGAAGGTGTGGTACTTTGTGGCAGTCTGTGGTACCAGTGTCAGCTGTACAAACAGAAGAAACCCATGTACCCAATGCTAGCCTGGAAGGTATGGTACTTTGTGGAAGTCTGTGGTACCAGTGTCAGCTGTACAAACAGAAGAAACCCATGCACCCAATGCTAGCCTGGAAGGTATGGTACTTTGTGGCAGTCTGTGGTACCATGTCAGCTGTACAAACAGAAGAAACCCATGTACACAATGCTAGCCTGGAAGGTGTGGTACTTTGTGGCAGTCTGTGGTACCAGTGTCAGCTGTACAAACAGAAGAAACCCATGTACACAATGCTAGCCTGGAAGGTATGGTACTTTGTGGCAGTCTGTGGTACCAGTGTCAGTAGTACAAACAGAAGAAACCCATGCACCCAATGCTAGCCTGGAAGGTATGGTACTTTGTGGCAGTCTGTGGTACCAGTGTCAGTAGTACAAACAGAAGAAACCCATGTACCCAATGCTAGCCTGGAAGGTATGGTACTTTGTGGAAGTCTGTGGTACCAGTGTCAGCTGTACAAACAGAAGAAACCCATGCACCCAATGCTAGCCTGGAAGGTATGGTACTTTGTGGCAGTCCGTGGTACCAGTGTCAGTAGTACAAACAGAAGAAACCCATGTACCCAATGCTAGCCTGGAAGGTATGGTACTTTGTGGCAGTCTGTGGTACCAGTGTCAGTAGTACAAACAGAAGAAACCCATGCACCCAATGCTAGCCTGGAAGGTATGGTACTTTGTGGCAGTCTGTGGTACCAGTGTCAGCTGTACAAACAGAAGAAACCCATGCACCCAATGCTAGCCTGGAAGGTATGGTACTTTGTGGCAGTCTGTGATACCAGTGTCAGTAGTACAAACAGAAGAAACCCATGCACCCAATGCTAGCCTGGAAGGTATGGTACTTTGTGGCAGTCTGTGGTACCATGTCAGCTGTACAAACAGAAGAAACCCATGCACCCAATGCTAGCCTGGAAGGTATGGTACTTTGTGGCAGTCTGTGATACCAGTGTGTAGGAGGGTTTCCTATGTGCCCCTCACCTTAATCTGTACAGTATTAATCGTATACATTCCCAGGCTGTCTGCCTGTATTGCACTATGGGTTACAAACATTTTAGATTTTCACTTGGAATCAATTCCACTGAGCTAAAAAAGATTTTGCCCAATAAGAGCAAATTTGCTAAGCAGAAGTGAGCGGTGAACCAGTCAAAAATGTTATGCAACACGTGGCCATCTTGGCTGATTACCCGTCTCTGCTATTTAGTGATTTTGGTTTTTGTTGAGCAAACATTGTGTGGGTGGCATATCTATGGCATTGGTTTTACTGGGCCCAATTTCATAGAGCTGCTTAAGCAGAAAATATTGCTTAATAATTTTCTGCTAAGCAGACATGAGCAGGATACCAGTCACAAATTGTACACGTGTCATGGTAGTTTGGCTGGTAACCTTAGTCTGGTAAGCATAATTTTGTTGTGCTTAGCTCCTTTTTGTGATTAAGCAACTCTATGAAATTGTGCCCAGGTCAAAGTAAGTTTTGTTATTGATAAAAGTGAGCGTACAGTGTTGGATTTTGTGATAGTTTGTAAGTGTTGTAATCTACAATGGTGCTTCCCTCTACAGTAAATCGCTCCATTCAGATCAGCCCACCATAGCCATTGTCTATTACAGAGACCCATATGTGTCATTTCTTTGTGAAATTGAGCCTTGGTCTGTGGTTTGTTAGGACTGTTCCTGATCACCCCCAAACAAAGATATTGACAAAATAGGGAGACCACCAACATGGGGCTAGATAGCTCAGTTGGTAGAGCGCCGGCACGTTAATCAATGGTTCAAATCCTGCACGTGTTAAGTGCACTGAGCTTTGTGCAAGGGGTCAAAAGAGCAAAAAAATAATGTTATTCAACTTAAGAAGTAGATATTTAGTGATATGGAAAATAACACTGTGTAGCCTTGGAGTTTGTTTTTTCAAAGGTAACGATAACACTTTCAAGTAAGTAGAATTATCATTGCCTTTGGAAAAGCAGATAGATATTCATATGAAACAATTTGTTTGAGGAAAGTGTGTGATAGCGGTAATAGTGGCACCAGAAATGTTGTCTATACTTTGAAGTCATGGCCCCAAGAAATAATTGCTTTTACAACTTTCTGATGAGCAAAAATTAGCAGGATACCAGCCACTGATGGTACCTGTGACATGGTACTTTGGCTGGTAACCTTTTGCTAATAAGCATAATTTTGTTGTACTCTACTTGGCTACTTTTTGTGCTTTAAAGCAGCTCTATGAAAATCGGGCGATGGTTGTCTAAGAACCGCAAACAGTATCTGAACAAGTCCACAGTCCATCGGCAAAACTGCATCATTTTATAAATTCATATCATGTGAAAAAAAACACCTGCATAATTGATATACCACTGTGAGTAATTTTGTATCATAATTGATAAGAAATGTTAACTGTAGGTTTTTTTTTATCAGTCAGTTTTGTCAATGGTTAATTTTTTTAAATTCAACTCATTAGAATAGATGGTGTTTATTTATATAGATTTGCTCTTCATGCAAATCATGGGTACTCTGGGTTTTTTCTTAGGCTTCCTATAAAATACAAAACAAAACACTGCTGCAGAACAGCAGGGTTTTGTGGGGGGGGGGGGGGTGCCGACCCAACTTCAATGACCTAAATGCTCCTCTCTACCTTGTTCTCTCTATTCAAAATTTTAATCAAAAAATATTTTAAAATTTGCAGGGCCTTGGAGGGGGCTTGAGCCACCCAGAGCTTCCCCGCGTAGCACGCCACTGCCATGCTTACATCACCATGCCTGGAATTCCATCTTGAGAGGGCAAGGTCTTTTTCATTTTGCAAAGGGCACTTCCATTGGAAAAGTGTAAAGTCTATGGGAAACTTTTGAAGGGCACCAAGGCCAAGACCAGGGCAATAGAGGCCAAGGCCTCCGTAGCCTCTGTGTTATTCCAGGCCTGCATCACTCATCGATAGCAGGTACTACAACTTTGGCCGTATCCAAATTGGTGGCTACACTATGGCTATGGCTGTTGCTAAGGGAGTTGTTTATGGATGTCCTATACTCCAATGCACAATGACGCGGCAATCCAACCACAGCCGTAGCCCGCAATTTGGTTACAGCCTTCGACAGTCAAATGCTGCCAATAATGGAGAATGGATTGGGTGGACAGTCAAGTTTGTGTATGAATGAATAGTGCCCTCAGCGGTTGTAGAGTTCACCCGTTATTGTAAACCTTTGTCATGGTGCGGCCATCTTGATTTTCTCCCATTCAAGTAAATGTAACCAGACGGAGACAGGAAGAAAAAATAGTCTGGTTCCTGTTTGTACAGGGAATATTAGCATCCATTACTGTTACTTGATACAGGGAACATGACCAAGATGGTGACGGCGTGGTACATGTGTCTAGTTTTTCTTTGTGTCATAAAGGTCTCTAGTCGGTGTTCTTTGTACTCTTACCCGAAAGGTTTAATATCTAAAATATTATGTACTATCTAGTAATTATGATGTATAATTGCAATAAATATTATATCAATATTCAGAAAATGTCTGCGAGTGTAAGGTTTGTTGTCGTTAGAAAGTGTGAAATTGGTTGAATTGATCGGATGGAAAATGTAGGGTTGAAAAACCATTGGTAATCTAACAAAATAGCTTTGAAAGATGGAAAAATTACTGGCACATCTAATTTTTTACGTGCGTGAAATAACTAATATCACTTAATATTCTTGTCATTCAAGAAGAAATTTATGTAAAATCGAGGATGGACTGCCGACCGGTGATCTATATTGCTAATTCTCAATAACATCGATCCAAGAATTTTAGTTTGCTTTTAAAAGAGCATCCATTCCATTAGCGAGGGCGCTTTATTTTGTCGTTTTTATAACTTTGGCATGGATTTCAGGTCTATTAATGGACAGCATAATATTGTCGGGAGTCTTTTGTTAAGGGGGGGGGGGGCAGAGGGGTTGATTTGCCTGGGCTCGATTTCGCAAAGAGCTAAGATTGATCTTCAGCGTTCTCCCTTAACAGTGGTCCACTAGCCAAATGCCAGTTAAAACACCTGAGGACCAGTCAGAATTCTCTCAAGTGGTCCGGCTGGTTAGTTCCGTGTTGGAAAGTATCCCCATTTCATTTGAAAGATTGACTTGTAGAAAAGCTGATAGACTAGTGAAATGACAAGCTAGCTGGTCCTGCTGGCCAGTCACTAAAAAAGTTAAGGGCAAACCCTGATCTTAACTGTCAATCAATCTTAACTGCTAAGCAAAGTGTGATGTCACAATACAAATCATTTTGGCAGTACTGACAATCTTACGGATGAATCTTGGTGCTTTGTGAAATCGAGCCCTGAAATTTAACATGGGTTAAAAGTCTTTTGCTTTCTCTGTCCATTTTTTTGTTTCTTCTTGCTGTGCTAGAATTGTCCCTACTGTTTTGTCCGAATTTTGGACGGGAAGTTGCCCCTCCCCCCACACGCAAAATAAATAACGCCCCCTGTTTGCACATTTTTACATAGCGCCCTCCATTGACCAAATTTATCTTGTAAACATGGCGACTCCGATGCGAAGTGAAAAACTGCATGTGCAACCTTTACAATGCAGGATTGCAGTGTACTTAGCAGACTCATTGTAAATAAGGCGTGTTCTTTAGTCCTGGTGGCCAAAGTTATTTTCAATCGAATGTCAACTCCAATACTAAATTAGAAATTAGAATTTACCAAACTGCGGTTGTCAGTGTGGCGAGAGCTGCTGCCGTGCCGGGCGGGCAGCCTTAGTCTTGTGTAACACTGTGTAGAGCTGAGTTGTTTGACTTTGAGTGAGTAGTACAGTTTTGTATATGTGTTTTTGGACATCATGTCTAATCAAATAGTCAGGCCAGCAGCTCAGCTAGCCTCCAGAGCATGGAACAACTTAAATGGTTTGTTTGCAGTGTACAAACCGTCAGGAATGCCAGTAAAGTTTGTCAAAGAGACGATACAAACTTCCCTTATTGAAGGTAAATATCATAACAATTAAATAATGTACACGCAGTACCTGCTAGGGGTACCGCCTGCTAGTGCTAGCCCCAAAGTGCCAATACGCTGGACTCCCTCCACTTCTCGGCGCTATGTCCACATAGCATTTTCCCCTAACTGTCACTTACCATTGCACAATTGTGGAGATGAAGAGTACATTAAAACGAAAATATGCAGCTCTTAATTTTAAGAAAAATCTCCAAGCAGACACTCACTCGATTAAACATCATCGCCGCAATGATGTTTACTGATGCGCATGTGTGCGATGACAAACTGTATGACTTTGGTTTGATTTGATTTAGCTATCCTATTCGTAGTCTTTTTTTAGTCAAGGTGGTATTCATCAACAGCACCATCGCGCTGCAGCGACTCGAAAATGACTAGATAGGTAATGCTGCTGTTTCAGTGTTTCGATTCAGCGCTCATTTATTGTCAAAATGTTATCTTTCTGATGTACATGTATTAGTTATTATGGTAGCAATCACAACCAGTTTATTGGTAAAATGATATTACATTCACAAATATATATGGAAATATTTGAAACATTTATTATTATATGAAGAAATACCACAATTATAAACAAGAAGTTTGGACAGTTTTTAGTAGCCCACGGGGCAAGTTGAGAAATGGCGTTTACTAGCCCACAGTATTTTTTACTGAACAATGTCACCCGGCTAGTGTTAAGAGCGATCCCTGTGACCATACGGAACGCACACAGTTAATTTAAATAACATTATCATCCCAACATGCCCAAGGACTATAATAAAATATAATTTCTTGTGGGTATTCCCCTGACAGACGCCCAACAATGTAATCAAATTCACCAAAATCAATGATTATGACTGTCTTAAATGGACACGTTGCCTTCGGATTGGGCGCTTTGGGCTACACAAGCGTTTGTTATGAAATGAATATGGTTGGAAAGATGTTTTAAAAGTAGAATATAATGATCCACACAAATATACCTCAAAATTGTGTGGTTTTCTTTTTACTTCGTGAACTAACACGGTCCGCCATTTTGTTGAACCAAATTTTTGACTCCACAAAATGGCGGACTGTGTTAGTTCACAAAGCAAAAGGAAAACCACACAATTTTGAGGGATATTTGTGTGGATCATTATATTCTACTTTTAAAACATCTTTCCAACCATATTCATTGAATAAATAATTATTTTATAGCCCAAAGCGCCCAATCCAAAGGCAACAGGTCTCTTTAATTTCTCTTCAGAAGGTTGTACTTCCTGAATGTACCAAATGCGTAACTGCACAAATTTTTTGACTTACTGTCAGTAATTCCAAACTACTTTTCTGCTTTTCTGCATTTCTAGATTTGAACAAACTGGAACAACGCCCTCAGAAGCAACTCGTTAAAGTGGTGCAAGACGTGGCAAGACTGGACGACATTCCCAATGCCTTGATGGCTGTGCAGGTACCGAGCTTTGCCGATCATCCATTAGTCAGAGGACCGCTTTATTCCAGGATAAAAGTCGCCGTGGTTTCGGTTGGATTGGACACAAAAATGTCTGGTGTCATGGGTATGAACGTAATCAAAATTAGTTGAGTTATCAGTGAAGGCATTTTATTCTCCCAAATTATTTCCAGTCTGAGAGAGATTTTAATTTCATCTCCTCAGTGCTAAGGTGGCTTGTTACAATGTCATTTAAAAGGTCTGTATACGTTTGGTAATGACTCTGAAAATTAATGGCAATAAAAATTTACTTGGTAAGAAGTACAGCAGCCTTTTGATAAAAAAATTCATTTTGAGAAACTTTTCACTTCGAAGTACTGCGGTTATGGAAACAGATATCACTTTTTACCCCCAAAAATTTGAATCTGAGAAGCGTTACTGACAGTAATGTTTCTCAGATTGTGTATTCCAATAGTTTTTTCTTCCTGCGTGGACATAACCGCTTCAGATTTTCGGCAATATCTCAAAAACGCTACCACCTTTTGAAATGATATTTTCACAGGTTAGTTGTATGGTATAGATCTACAACTATGTAGGATTAAAACAAACAGCGGGTTCCAATTACCAAACGAATACAATCCCTTTAAAATCAAAAACAAAATGGTAGCTTTGTATTTCCTTGACTCAATCTGGAATACTCTTCTTCTGTTTTTCCCCCGACTGCAGTTCTATCTGTCAAAGATGGAAGCACGAAGATCGAGTCGTATCTTGGCGCAAGGATGCCTAAGGTCTATACAGTGAAGGGTCGGTTTGGTATCGCCACAGACTCTCATGATGCTGAGGGAAAAATATGGCAGAAAACATCATTTAGTGAGTAGCGTTTGAGCTTTACCCTAACCGTCCCCAACTTCAAAAACCAATGGCATGTTTTGTTTGAATCTGTTTGACCAAGGGCTGCTCTAGTAAAGTGATTATGCTTTACATGGGATCAGGCACACCACCATAATCAGAGTCCAACAGTTTGGGTGTTGAGTTACTGAATGGTGTTGGACTGAGGACTGCACTAGTAAACTGATCTTGCTTTACATGGGATCAGGCATACCACCATAATCAGAGTCCAACAGTTTGGGTGTTGAGTTACTAAATGGTGTTGGACTGAGGACTGCACTAGTAAACTGATCATGCTTTACATGGGATCAGGCATACCACCATAATCAGACTCCAATAGTTTGGGTGCTGAGTTGCCATATGGTTTGGGATTTTGTTAGAGTGAGGAAGGATCCTAAATCACTCAGGGGAGTTTGAGTAAATCTTGATTTGTCAGGATTTCATTTTGCTGATTTCAGGATGTTTTGCTGATCACCCTTTGACTTCAGAATATCTTGAAAGGAGTTACTTTGGACTTTTATTTTACAGAGACTCCAGGGCCCAATTTCATGGCCATACTTACCTCAGAATTCTGCACATTAAGGCACGTAGAATTGTGAACTTTAAAGGGCCCTGTAAGCGCAGAATTCTGTTGTAAGCGCGGCCATGAAATTGGGCTTGGATTTTTCCCAGAATTATCTGGGGGAGGGGGGGTGGGTGAGGGGCGGGGAAATGGCTCTGGTTGATAAAATGCCAGCTTGAGCTTTGGAGCCAGAAGTAGCGAAAAACCTTCTGCTTGCAGCAGACATTGATTTACCAACAGAATAATAATGGACCATGTTGTAGTATTGACATTTTATTTCTGTTTATTTAATCCATCAGAGCATGTCACTAACGAGAAATTTGACCGAGTCATTTCCAACTTGGAGAGAAGGCACCAGAAGACTTTGTTTAGGTGTGTGTTGGCTTTGTAACCCTAGCTGTTCCCTGTAATAAATCCTATAATGCCATGCACTTTTAAGCTGTAAATTACTACTTTGTTTAGAAATTGCAACTAAATATTCTAGAAACAATGACTGCAGTCAAGGCATACACAAGCTCAAAGTTGACTTCTCAATTTTTTAACTGGGTCGCAACTTTAACGTTTATAATAATAATAATAATAATAATAATAAGCATTTATATAGCGCCATCTATCTAGAAAACTATTCCGAGGCGCTGGAGAGAAAAGTTGAAACAAAGAGAGGATCAAAAGGTCATTTTAAGGTCATGTGGCGTGTTGTAACCAATACAAATGCTTTCATCGGCTATAACTCAGTCTGAAAATTAGGCCGATAACACATGTTTTTATTTATTTATTATTATTATTAATATTTCTGGTAATGAAACCAAGGATGCCTCATAAGTGAATTTAATCACTGTAAGCTTGAGGAAACCTGTAAACAAGGGTGTTTGCTATGTGAACCAGAAACACGGGGGTTAACCCCTACTCTTCCCTGATACGTGTTCTGGGTTCTTTTATGTACACTACAAATTCTAGTACACAGGACCTACGGCTTAATGTCCCATCCGAAGGACAAAGCATTTATGGTAAAGTGTCTTGCTCAAGGACACAAGTGCCACAACGGGGACTTGAACCCACACTCTGCTGATCAGAAACACTAGAGCTTGAGTTTGTGCTCTTAACTGCTCGACTACAACACGCCACAATGTGCTTTTCAAGTTCATGCATTCCTTTTCCTGATTTTATTTTGTAGTAATGCCGGAGTTGATCTCGAAAGTCAAGAAGCATATGAGTTGGCCGTACGTGGTCTGCTCAGACCGTTCGGTGAGGACCTACCGCCTCTCATCCTTAACATCAGATGTATCCATTTTGAGCTGCCAGACTTTGAGTTGGGTGAGAATACTTGCTGCTGACTCAAATCAGTGGTTTTAATTTAAAGGGATTGTATACGTTTGGTAATTGGAACCCACTGTTTGTTTCAATCCAATATAGCTGTAGATATATACCATAAAACTAACCTGTGCAAATTTTATTTCAAAAGGTGTTAGCATTTTTGAGATATTGCCGAAAATCTCGAGCGGTTATGTCCACGCAGGAAGAATAATCTGCAATTGGAATACACAATCTGAGAAACGTTTCTGACAGAAACGCTTCTCAGATTCTAATTTGCTGAAAACTGATATCTTTTTCCATAACCACATTACCTCAAAGTGAAATGTTTCTCAAAATACTTTACACTATCAGAAGCTGCTGTAGTTCTTACCAAGTAATTTGTTTTTGCCATTCATTTTATGAGTAATTACTCAACGTATACAGACCCTTTAATATAGGTTTTCCCGGTTCATTTCAGCAAAAAGTATTTCAATTTCATTAAAACACATTCAAATTCACGCACTTTCCCCTTATTCATTTTAACTAGTGTTTCTTTTTAGCTGCTATTGCATTCAATTTTTTTTATGCACACATGATTTTGTTCTTCTAATTCAGGTTCGTTTGGTCATTCTACCTCATTTATAGACATTTAAGACTACATTTCCACAATTTTTCAGTTGAATTTCTACTGCCTATTTGTATTTTCAATTAATGAAATTGAATGTTTGACCAGCCTCTTGCTGCTGGCTTTTACGAAATTGAATGAGTCTTGCGGCCTTATAAATTTGATTGATCTTATTGGACCAGTGAAATTACTGTTAAAATGAATTACTCCTTTTGACTGTTGAATGGTGATGCAACGGAGCGTTGAACATTTAATGGATGCGAACAGCCCTTACCAACTGAGCTATTTAGTTCTAATATAGGTGGTCTCCTATTTTGTCAATAGCTTGGTCGGGGGTGCCAGTCAGAAGGTCGAATGGCTCCTGACTGGCACCCCCGAACAAAATTTTTGACAAAATAGGAAGACAGCTAACGTTAGGGCTAGATAACTCAGTTGGTTGAGCGCCAGTACGTTAATCCAGAGGTTGCAGGTTCAAATCCCGTTCTTGTCAAATTTTCTTTGTTCAACCCAAAGTTGAATTAAAATTTACCAAGTTTTCCTTGTGGTTTCTTACTTAATGATTATAATAATAATAGACATTTATATAGAGTCGGTATCCACAAATTTTGGCGCTCATTTCTTATGAACATTATTACCCATGGTCACTGGGCCATTTATTTCCTTCCTTAAACCATCTCAGCTCCCTGGGGAGTATACAGCCTGTGCTGCCAAGTATGTAGCGCATCAAGCTAAATCAATCACAAGAACCATCTCTGCCCTCACAGGTACCCATTTACCCCATGGGTGAAGAGAAGCAATAATAGTTAAGTGTCTTGCTCAAGGGAAACAAAGTACAGGATTTGTAATTTAAAGTTGAGAAAAATAATCAAGTTGTTTAAAATTAAAAAGCTCGGTGATAATTGAGTTGATACCAATCTTCCAGGGAAGTAGCTGCTTCTGAAAAACTGTCAAAGTCAAGAAAATAGCATTTGAGGACCCTCAAATCACTGTTGCTTATTTCCATTGCCATCAAAACTGCAATCATAATAAGTATGTATAACATTGTGCACAAAAACATTTTGTCTGTTTTATTTTCACTGGAAGGCGACCGCACTCTTATATTTATCATAAATATTATTATTATTATTATTATCATTACTGTGTAATTTGATCTTTTTTCTTATCAGAAATTGAATGCATTCATGAAACAGCCCAATACCTCAGGAAAATCGTTCACGATCTCGCCCAAGACATGAAAACCAGCGCCGTTGCGACACTCGTCAGGAGGACTCAAGACGGCCCACTCACGGTGGACGAGGCACTCCTTAGGAAACAATGGTCACTTCCTTACATCGCCGAGTCACTGAGGACCTGCAGACCTCTACTCAAGAGGAAAATGTTCAGCGTGAGGAAAAAGGTCAAGGGAGTTCTGGAGGAGACAAGGTGACAGATTCTTGTTAAGAAGACTCATTGATCGGTAACTGGATTTGGTTACTAGTTTACCAGACTGAAGTCACCAAGTGAGGTGGTGAGATTGGTGAGTTGGTAACGAGTTATCGACTTGTAAATCATTAGCTGGATTTGGTTGCTAGTTTACCCATAGAGAAACCTTTCTCTATGGTTTACCAGACTAAAGTCACCAAGCGAGATATTGAGTTGGTAACGAGTTATAGACTTGTTAATCACTAACTGGATTTGGTTACTAGTTTCCCAGACTAAAGTCACCAAGTGAGACGGCGAGATTGGTGAGTTGGTAACAAGTTATGGACTTGTTAATCTCTAACTGGATTTGGTTACTAGTTTCCCAGACTTAAGTCACCAGGTGAGACGGCGAGATTGGTGAGTTGGTAACGAGTTATGGACTTGTTAATCACTAACTGGATTTGGTTACTAGTTTCCCAGACTTAAGTCAACAAGTGAGATGGTGAGATTGGTGAGTTGGTAACGAGTTATAGACTTGTTAATCACTAACTGAATTTGGTTACTAGTTTACCAGACTAAAGTCACCAAGTGAGACGGTGAGATTGGTGAGTTGGGAACGAGTTATAGATTTGTTAATCACTAACCGGATTTGGTGACTAGTTTACCAGACTGAAGTCTCCAAGTGAGATAATGACTTGGTAACTAGATAAAAACTTGCTAGTTAATAACTGGATTTGGTTGCTAGCTTAACAGACTGAAGTCACCAAGTGAGATGGTGAAATAAGGCCACAAGCAAAACGTAAATGTCTTGGTAACTTGTCAAAGACTCATTGAATGGTTACTTAATAAGGTTGCTAGATTACCACAATACAGGCAACCTGTGTCAATGATTGTGTGTGTAATCTGTAGACCCCTTGCACTGACATCACACAAGGCCACAGTCTGCCCATTGTCTGCCATTTTGGGGTCAAAATACATGTAAAGATTTGGTGCATGTCAGAAAGTGCACTACACAGTAAAAGCACAGATCAACTGACTCCTTAAATGGTGCGAGCTAGATATATGACAAGTAGGATTTGAAACTTTGCATGGTGGAGGTATAACTAAGAGAGGTTTGCGGTAACACCATGTGAATATCTCTTTTGAGTAGAGTTGGTTCTGAACAGAACCGGTGGTTAACGACTCAACGTTTCAATCAGTATGCTCTGATGCACATTCTCCTGAAGACGATTAGAGCATACTGATTAAAATGTGAGTCGTTAACCACCGGTTCTGTTCAGAACCAACTCTACTCAAAAGAGATATTCACATGGTGTTACTGCAAACCTCTCTTAGTTAGAGGACGTCGGTGAATTCAGTCAATCATGTGTCAATAGGTTGGCAAGTTTCAAGCATTGGTTAACAATTCTTTCAAATCGTTCAAAACCTGTTCTCAGAAAAATTATTGAGACATTGACGACAATTTGTTTTGCTCCAGTGAGATTTATTCTTATAAACATTTAAAGATAATACCTTATACAACTATGATAGAGTTATGTTTTATAGAGTACAAAAGTGGAAGAAATAACAATTGACAATGAAATGGGAATTCTTTGGCTGACTTTGAGATAATGTATGTAAATAAAGACATCAGGTAACTGAAGAAGTTTAGTTTAAAACCTTTGTGGTCTTTGGGTTTGGATCTCTTATGATGTAGTCATTTACATGAATGCATGTAAGTGTTCTCCCTTAACAATTGTTCACCAACCAAATGCCAGTTGAAAAGGTGGAGGACTGGTACAAGTCTCTCTGATTGGTCCCGATGGTTACACACCCATGTTCCAACACCCCTATGTTCCAACACCCCTTATTTCAATGTTTTTACCCAAATTTGATAAATCTGCTAGACTTACCCCTTGTGGTTTTTTCAATTTTTATCAAAATTTGATAAAACAGCTGGACTTATCCCTTGTGATTTTTTCAATTTTTGATCCAAATTGGATAAAACAGCTGGACTTACCCCTTGTGGTTTTTTCAATTTTTATCAAAATTTGATAAAACAGCTGGACTTACCCCTTGTGATTTTTTTTAAATTCTTAACCCAAATTTGATAAAACAGCTGGACTTACCCCTTGTGATTTTTCTTAATTTTTAACCCATATTTGATAAAACAGCTGGACTTACCCCTTGTGATTTTTCTTAATTTTTAACCCAAATTTGATAAAACGCTGGACTTACCCCTTGTGATTTTTTCAATTTTTAACCCAAATTTGATAAAACAGCTGAACTTACCCCTTGTGTTTTTTTCAATTTTTAATCCAAATTTGATAAAACAGCTGGACTTACCCCTTGTGATTTTTTCAATTTTTAACCCAAACTTGATAAAACAGCTGGACTTACCCCTTGTGATTTTTCTGAATTTTTAATCAAATTTTTGATTAATAAGCTGGACTAACCCCTTGTGATTTTTTCAATTTTTGCCCTACTTTGATAAAATAGCTGGACTTACCCCTTGTGATTTTTTCAATTTTTGACCAAAATGCTGGACTTACCCCTTATGATTTTTTTCAATTTTTAACCCAAACTTGATAAAACAGCTGGACTTACCCCTTGTGATTTTTCTGAATTTTTAATCCAAATTTGATAAAACAGCTGGACTTACCCCTTGTGATTTTTTCAATTTTTAACCCAAACTTGATAAAACAGCTGGACTTACCCCTTGTGATTTTTCTGAATTTTTAATCAAATTTTTGATTAAAAAGCTGGACTAACCCCTTGTGATTTTTTCAATTTTTGCCCTATTTTGATAAAATAGCTGGACTTACCCCTTGTGATTTTTTCAATTTTTAACCCAAACTTGATAAAACAGCTGGACTTACCCCTTGTGATTTTTTCAATTTTTAACCCAAACTTGATAAAACAGCTGGACTTACCCCTTGTGATTTTTTCAATTTTTAACCCAAATTTGATAAAACAGCTGGACTTACCCCTTGTGATTTTTTTCAATTTTTGACCAATATTTGATTAAAAAGCTGGACTTACCCCTTGTGATTTTATCAATTTTTTATCCAAATTTGATTAGAAAGCTGGACTTTTTCAATTTTTGACCAGTATTTGATAAAACACCTGGACTAAGCCCTTGTGATTTTTTTCAATCTTTGACCCAAAATTTATGCCAGACTTCTGGGTTGTCAAGAAAGGTATGTCAGACTGACAAATACTACTCCCAATAAAAAATCCATATGATCATTTAAAGATTGTTCCACCGTTTATAGCAAATACCAAAAGATTTGATCTACAGTTTAACACAGACGTAATTTTTCTAAATCTTTTTTTTAAATCTTTTTTTAATGAACTAATACACAAGTCATATAAATGGAATGAAGTT
This sequence comes from Plazaster borealis, assembly GCA_021014325.1. Classification (NCBI taxonomy): domain Eukaryota; kingdom Metazoa; phylum Echinodermata; class Asteroidea; order Forcipulatida; family Labidiasteridae; genus Plazaster; species Plazaster borealis. The sequence continues at coordinate 3,535,365 of CM037456.1, read as the reverse complement.
CTATAAATAAGATTGATTTGATACGTGATATTTGATTAGTTAAAATCTCTGGCATGTACTGGAAGCGACTAATTATTCTAGGTAACAAAAATATATTGCATAGCATTAGTTGAACTGGAAAAATATTTGGGCTGCAGTTTTCATTTGGAATTTACATAATTTTCTACACAACGTTTCTTAAACTCCCCTACTCTTGGTAACATTTTAACGGTGAACTGAACTAAATGTTTACGATGTGTGTATTGTGGCGCATTCACCACATGATTCTTTTTGAAACCAAGGAACCCTCAAAAGTGCCTCAAAAAGTCTAAAGACACCTGTGAAGAGAAATCTCAGTATTAGATGTGGGAGGAAAACCCACACCATCTGGGCCCAACTTCATAAAGTTGTTAAGCAGATAATTCTGCTTGGCAAATATCTTTGCTAAGCAAGAACTGGGTGTTGTACCAGTCGCAGCAATGTAAACTGTTTGGTCTTTTGGTTGGTAACCTATTTCTGCTAAGCAATATTTGCTTAGCAATTTTTTATGCTTACATGCTTTATGAAATTGGGCCCAGGTAGGAACTGAAAACCCAATCCACATCAAGGCTCTGATACGAGATGTCATGGTACTTCCCTTCAATACACTTATAAAATAAATTTGTTAAGCAAGTTTTGTTAAGCAGGTTTTCCCTGTTTAACAGCTTTATGAAATTGGGCCCGGAGCTTAAGAAATAAAAGATCTACTGAGTACACCCATTAAGTACAAATCGGCCGTTAAGCAGCTCTTTGAAATCTAGCCAACAAATTCTTCTCGGATATATTTCTGTGTGAAATATGTGAGAAAGTTGTCCCCTAATAGACATAAGTGCTGGGCCCAATTCCATAGAGCTGCTTAAGCACACAAAGTGCTTAGCAGAATAAGGTAACCAGCCAAAATACCATTTCACATGCAACATTTGTGACTGTTATCCTGCTTGTTTTTGCTTAGCAGGAAATTGTTAAGCAATACTTTCTGTTTAAGCAGCTCTATGAAATTGGGTCCTGATGTCACAGTAAACAAAAGTTTTCAATTTTCCCAGATTGAAATAAGCACAAATTTAACAGCAAAAAATCCCTGACAGTTTTCTCAAATAAAACGGTCACCGTTTTTCGACTAATATTTTCACAGCCATCTCCTGAAGATGAGCAGAGTATGATGTTCAAAACGTCGAGACCACACCGGCTCTTTTCAGAGCCAACACTTCTCCCAATAGAGATTTTACTAGTTATAGTTACTGCTTAATACTTTCACAGTTTGGTTGTTTTGTGTGTTTGCTGTAAGAAAAGAGGATGGGAATTAATGTACTCTTCCCGAAACCCAAACATTTGTCATCCTTTTTCACAACTTACATGGTATAAAGGTGGTCATGGTGGCAAACTTCCCTTGAATTTTGCTTGAAATGCTATAATTTTTTAGAAATGAGTACACTAGTTAGTTTTGATCCCAGTGAAGTTTTGAAACCAGTGAAATTATATATTTGTTGTTATCTTTTCACTATTGTCCTGTGATTCTGATGACTGATTGAGGTTTTCACAGGTTTGTTATTTCACGTATATGTTGAGGTCACACCAAGTGTGGATACTGGTCTTTGACAATTACTAATGTTGTCTACCTGCACGGTAGTCATAATCGCATATCTACACAAAACTACCCCAAACAGAAAAAATGGGTCGGCCCATTTACCAAGAGTTTAACCATCACCGTAAACTTTTTCAAAATAAATTATTCCTGTCAACTAAAAAATTAAGTACACGATTAACCGTAATTGCATTCAAAACGTATTTTCTTGCTGAAGTACACTTTTTTAAAAGTCCATCACTATCTGGATGAATAGTTGCACAAAAACTCTAGCACATTTGTAGAAATATACGGAATGTTTATAATAAAACTATCATAAATAATCTGTTCTTTATGAGTTCAGTGAGTTTTCTTTTTCTAGAGAAAAACAATTATTGCAGGGGTTACCAAATTTAAACCAAAACATCGTTGTCTTTGCAGACAACAATTCCTATCAGTATCAAGAGTTCATCGTTAAATTTCATGTTAGATCGGAAGTATTTTAAAGTAGAAAAAACTAACTGTAGTACTTTTAACTTAAAAAAACAAAACTTTTTAATATTAAGCACCTATCACACCCCAAAATATAACAAACTATCGGTAAAAAATTCATGTTAGATCACAAATATTTGAAGTTATAAAAACTGAAGTACTTTAACTTTCATTATACAAAACAACTTTACAACATTACATATCCATCACACCCATAATTATTATTCTAAAAATGAATAGTAGAAATTAATTACCAATCAGAGCAGGCGCATGCACTGTTCTAGTTGCAGATTTTCACTGTAGCTACTCAGCTAGAGGCCATGACCAAGTTAATCGTTGAGTTGTCACGACTCCATGCGATGGCTCCGAAACATAATAATAATAATAATTGAATCTGGTAAAGCGCCAGTATACGCCCAAAAAGGCGCTCATGATACCAAGAACAGTTCAAAAGAAAGTGGCAAAATTATGAATGTTGAAAATCACTGGTCAACATTTACTTTAAAAAGATGAGTTTGGAGGGAAGTTTAAAATGATGATGTTGTATCAGCAATCCTGATGTGGTATGGAAAACTATTCCACACTTTCCCTGCAGTAACTTGGAATGAACGTGCTCCCCATGTGTTCTTGGCCATGTGTTCTACCAGGAGAGACCTCGATCGGCTGATCTGAGGTTACTGTGTGAAGGTGACAAGATCTGAGATGTAGGTTGGCGCCATGTTGTCGTGCAATGATTTTATAGACCAGGAGACCGAGTTGAGTTGGTTGTCAGAGCGCATTTTAGGAGACCTCGTAAATCGTAGGGGAGGAGCTGTCACGAGTAGGAAGGGCGGGAGAGGTCCTGCACTGCTGACTTGGGGAACTTTCCCTTCTGGTCTCCGAACTCTCCCTCCAAAAATCCGTGTCCAGCTAAAGGGGGTGAGAAGAAGACAGCAAGATGCATTTATTATAATAATAATAATAATAATATGCAGTTCTTATATAGCGCTTTATACTCCCGATGGGTGTCTCACTTACACGCGCCTATCCTGTCCGCCACTTTGGGAGTCAAAATATACACAAAGGAATTGACTCCCAAAATGGTGGAAATGGTAAGCGCGCATTGTGCGGAGGTGTGTTCCGCATTGTGCACGGGGTCGATACATTCTAGGGCCTTTCTGGCAGGCAAAATACCACACTGGTCATATGGAAATTTCTTCATTTTCTGTAATACATGTAATTTCCACATAGTTTCAAGAGCTATAAAGTAACAGCTGCTGGACAAGTTTTGGGATATGCCCCCTTTCTTCATATCAATTGTTGATAGAAATCAGACGATGCAATCTTCATAAATTATAAGATTGAATGTTTTCTTCCATTGAGCTGTGTACAAATCGTGCCTGCAGGAAGTCCAGGCTCTGTGGCTCTTTCGTAAACATGTGATGTCACAGGTCACATGGTCCATACCTGTAAGCTGATCCCATTAATATTCTCTTTAACAGAGCGTCTCAAAAGTCGGCACATTTTAGGCGTGAATGAACAATCCCGTATCCAGTGGACCACCAGGACCCAATTTAACGGCTCTGCTTACCGTAAGCAAAGAATCTACACTTACGGTAGCAGGGAATTCCTCAGGTTAGCAGGAAAAATTCGCTTGTGCGCGTGGGTATTCCACATTACTAGGCATTCTTCGCTTACACAGCTAGCGCAGAAATTCGGTGCTTGCCCTGTAAGTGCAGAATGGTGATCGCAAGAATGGTGACCGCAACATCATGCTGAACTTTGGCAACATTCCTATGCTAGAGAGTATGCACGTCGGCATTCTGAATGTTCCAATGGAATGCTCACGCGTTAATTATACACATTTATCCAAAATGGGAATTAAAGTAAAAGTCCAAGCAGTGTTAAAGGCATCGAACATGTTTGGTAATTGTCAAAGACCAGTGTTCTCATTTGGTGTATCCCAACATATGCATAAAACAACAAGCCTGTGAAAATTTGGGCTCAATTGGTCATCAAAGTTGCAAGAAAATGATAAAAGAAAAAACACCCTTGTTGTACAAATTTGTGTGCTTTCAGATAGGAATAAAAGGCTTCTAGCTAGAAGTCTTTTATTATTTTAGTGAGAAATTACCTCTTTCTCAAAAACTACGTTACTTCAGAGGGAGTCGTTTCTCACAATGTTTTATACTATCAACAGCTCTCTGTTGCTCGTTACCAAGTCAGTTTTTTTGCTAATATATATTTTGAGTAAATACCAAACGTGTACGATACCTTTAAGGTACAACACAAAAGGTTAGTAATCGACAAGAAACAATAATACAAGAGGTTTAAGAACATTCAAGCAACAACGGAACTGGGTTAGTTAACCATTTCATGCACCATTTATTTTAGTGATAAATTGATCATATGGACACATTAATTATTTACTAATTGTTTTGCAAATGGCGACCCCCTTTGGTGATCTGGGCCCAATTTCATAGAGCTGTATAAGCAGAACAAAATTGCTCAACAGTTGTGAGCAGGATACCAGTCACAAATTGTATACACGACTCGGTAGTTTGGCTTGTAACCTTTTTCTGGTAAGCATCATTTTGTTGTGCTTAGCTACTTTCATGGAGCTGCTTAAGTAGAAAAAAATTCTAAGCACCAAACAGTTTTGCTAACTGGAAAAGGATTACCAGCCAAAACACCATGTTATGTGCACAGTTTGTGACTGGTACCCTGCTTATTTATGCTAAGCATTAGGGTTTTTCAGCAATATTTTCTGCTTAAGCAGCTCTATTTCATAGGGCTGCTTCTGCAGAAAATGGTGCTTCAAACTTCAAAATGAGCAGGATTACCAGTCACAGATGGCACATGTGGAATGCTTTTTTGGCTGGTAAGCTTATTCTGGTTAACATAATTTTCTTGTGCTTAACAACTTTTTTGTGCTTGCGATAAGCCCTAATAGGCCACTAGTCTCTCTAAGTGACTAGTTGAGCCACCATACACACTTCATAACCTGTGCAGTGGAATGGTTTCAAACGGTCGGTCAACTCGCTGGAAAGCGTAACCCAGATCATCAACTCTATACTTGGAAGGAAAGTAAACAAATGACTGTGCATTGAAAACTGATCTGCTTCATGTCAGATGCAAAACTTCCTGAATGAAGACAATGACACTTTATGTGTACAGTTTTTTCGCAGTGTTGGACTGTCAGGAAATACTGCATGTAATGTGAGCCCGTATGCCAAGTTCACAACGACTCCACTAGAGAGGTTTCGCAAGACAATGGATACATATACGGATACAGATATGTTAACACTTTGTTTGTTCACAAGACACGTAACTGAAACTTCCGTGTTTTGCACGAACATTAACAACGGATACGGGAGCTGATTTAAGTTGTATTTTTGCCCTAGATTGAAAACATTTTCCCCGGTATTGCTTTTAAAGGTGTCATTCATGATACAGATAGAAATGTGCTAATCATTTGTAAGCAAAGTATGGGAAAAATGCAGTATAAACAGGGGTCTCTATTTTGCTTGCTGGAAACTTGCTTTACACGCGTTTAACGTGTGGGTCCAAAAACGAACAGTTAAACAAAAATACTATTCAATCAAGAACTACGGTACACGAAATGCTTTTGGATTTGCAAAACCTATTCCACTGGGTGTCTATACTTTGGCTTAGGCCTGACATATAACTCAAAATCTGACGTGCATCCAATGTGAACGGATACGGTTACTGTATCTGTATCTGTATCCATGTCTGTATGCTTGCAAACTGTATTGAATGAGTTTTTCTTCAAGGACTTCCGCTACAAAACATTCATCTTTAGGACTTCACCGTTGGCATGTTTTGCAAAGACTTAGAGTCTTCTCAGAAAATTGTCAGTTTCTGCCCTAAGCAATGCCTTTGAATGATAAAAATGAGTGAAATTTGGGGTAACATTTGACACAAGCGCATGCCAGCTTTGGTGCGGGAAGTAGTCTTGATTGGCGACGATCATTTTGTTAACGTAGTCGCCAATATCGCAACACAAATTTCTGGAGAAGAGATATCAGTATCACACAAACATCTGGCTCACTTGTATGGACTTGCCCAGGCCCTCCAAGCCAGCCGATGTTGCAACCTCTATCGGTGACTAATAGTAAGTAGTAAGATAGGGATGAGATTTTATGGCCGTGAAAATTCCTGAAAATGGCTTGAGCATCACTAGAAATACAAAAAATACAACTTGGGACACAATGCAGACTATTTCTTCTCCCTTTGGTCACTGCTGTACTTCTTTCAAGAAAATTTGAAGGCTAAAGGAGATTTTGAGAAAAACCTGAAAATCAGTAAAATTCCTGAGAAAAGCCTGGTAAAAAACCTTGCACGTGCAGCAGGCATGCCTGCAAGTGATGTTATGACCTAACAACAGGTGATCATGCAAATGCCGTATCAAAATTCGCTTTATTTTTGACCGCTTGAGAGCGTATGTGGGCCACTTTCACGTGATGGAAAACAAGTAAACAAAAGTTTGTTTTTTTTCTTCATTGTTGTTATTATTATGTGGTTGCATTTCGTCATTGATGCAAGAAAACTACGTACAGGCAATTAAAATAAGATAAAACTGTAATTGTGATGCAAGACATTCCCTGATGAAAGCGCCCTTATGCGCTCACAAGTATGGTCAATTGGGTCAACTGTCGCGTCCGCGCAACAATGCTATATATCCTAAAAATAGTATTTACATTCACATGTGAGTGAAATTTGGACACCCTTTTACCAAATCCTAGCTAAAACCTTGCATGTGTGTGCAAGGGGTGAGTTAATACAGTGCTATGAAATGAACGGCAGAGAAGAAACAAGAAAAGAACTTAAAGAACTAAAAGCAGGACAACCTTCTTTGCAGTCTTTAATAATTTCTCCTCGGCTGAAGCTCAACTCTCCTTTGCTCTTAGCCATGTAGCCCTTGATGGCGACCATGCACTGAGGGATCACCACAAGGGGACCACAAGAGGGGGTTAGAATGCAATGAGTTAGAGCATGGGGGTGAAATGCAGGCTTTGGAGGTATGGGACTTAAGGTTAGGGTTTGAGTCTGGAGGTGGGGGGGGGGGGACACGGGCGAGTTGTTTAACCCTTTCATGCACCATTTATTTCAGTAATAAATTGATTATATGGACACATTAATTGTGTATTGTGTTTTTTTGCAAATGGCGACCCCCCCAAAAAACAGGTCACAATAGCACCCTCAAGAGTCCTCTCATCCATTCTGAAAACTGTATGGCCGTGCGATTTTTATTTGTTGTTTTACAACTATTTTTCTGAAGGGGTTTAAACCGGTCGGCGAATGAAAGAGCTTAAGGAAACTATTAAAAGTATCTCTGAATACCTGCTAGACAAGTTTGGTTAATAATAATAATGGACATTTATACGGCGCTGGTATCTGATTTTGATGCTTGTGGCGCATAAACATTATAGACTCTGCAAGTCCCGCCAGCCTATGCTGCGCATCAATCTAAATCAATCACAAGAACCATCTCTGCCGTCACAGGTACCCATTAACTCCTAGGTGAAGAGAAGCAATTTCAAGTGTCTGGCTCAATGACACAAGTTTTAATACACACTAGCCGCCCATGCCACCCAAATGTAGCTTGGAAAGTAAATGTTTTGCGGTTCCAAAGATCAGCACGGGGCTAAAATATGAAACCAGATGCAGGAAATGAAGGCAGGATGCTGACGACAAAATTTACCATCCTGTCCCTGTTCCCCCTCCATAGCAAAACCAACAACTCATTAGGTTCTGAGGCATTGCATGGTGAGGTATCAATATATATTTGGTTTGCGGTAACACCACCTGTATATCAACTTGCTAGGTAGTATTTGTTCTTTGAGAACTTGTCTTGCTTTTTATTCTACTGCCGCGGAGTAGAATATTCGGAATTCGGGAGACTTCTCAGTTCTGAAAAGAACTGTCCTGCTTATTAACTACTACCTGGGCGGGAGGTAGGAAATCGGGCGTGACTACTACTTTCGCAATGTGGATCTGGGGAACTTTTCGTTAATGAATACACTGCCGCGGAGTAAACTCTTAATTCATTAGGTTCTCATAGTTATTTCTCATGATGTTGGCACAAATTTCAAAGAAAGTGAGCTTTTGAGTTATCATATTTTGATAAAAATCAAATAAAAATAATGATAGTAATTTCTTTATTTAGTGTTTAATTTAAAAAAATTGGTGGGCCTTAAAAAATAAATAAAAAATCAATAATAATAATAATAAAATGAATAAAATATTTCCAATAAATTGAAAAACCAAAACTGAATCTGTTTCTTTTGTTTACAAACTCTGACACCCCAAACCGAAACACAATTGGAACCCCGCCGAAATAAAAACAAACATTTTACTTTTTCCTTGAATAAGAGAAGATGGCTAAGACAGGGAAAAACCACCATGACATGACATACAAAACCCATCGCTGTGGCTAGTGAATACCCATTCCAAATGAAACCAAAAGTGAACATGAAAAAAAAAGGTTCAAAATATTTCCTTTCCAAGCCAAATCTTTGGTGTAAGTCAGTACCCCTTAATCGGTGATACGTACACAACTGAATCTATGACAATTTCAGTTACTTTCTCTTCCGGAAAAAATAAAAAATAGTTATTTTCGTCTGCAGTTATTGTTTTCTTTTGTGTTGTGAAGATTATGCTTGCTGCAGTTAATAAATAATTCTCTGTGAAAGGAAATATGTGTATTTCGTTCATTTCACTAATGATGACACCAAAATATTTTTCACTTAGTATTTCACTGAATTATTTCATCAGCGAAAATGATTAAGATTCATCATATCAATGTGAAAGTGACATGGTTCTTCCTCCGAGGTCAAGGGTCAGGTGTCAAGAAAGTTAAATTTGCCCAAAGCATATTTGACAACATTTCTCAAAGGCGTTTCCTGGTCAAGTGGTTTAGTGCATCCTACTCAAGCTCTAGTGTTTCTGATCAGCAGAGTGTGGGTTCGAGTCCCGGTCTTGACACTTGTGTCCTTAAGCAAGACACATTACCAATATTTCTTTGTCCTTTGGATGGGATATAAAGCCGTCGGTCCCGTAAACTGTGTAATGCACGTAAAAGAACCCAGTACACTTGTCGTATAGTCATCAGGGTGTTGGTTCGAATCCCGGTCTTGATACTTGTGTCCTTGAGCAAGACACTTTACAATAATTGCTTCTCTTCACCTTTCCTTCATTAGCTGATTCATTGGAATGCACAATCTGAGAAACGTTTCATGCATGAAACGTTTCTCAGATTGAAATTTGTTTTGAATCCCTTTCTCTAAAACCACATTCCTTAGAAGGGAATCGTTTCTCAAAATGTTATACATTATCAACAGCTGCAGTGCTTCTTACCAAGTAAGTTTTTATGGTCATGAATTTTTGGAGTAATTACCAAAGGTATACCCTCCCTCTAAAACATAATCAGCAAGCACCAAAATAAAACATGTTATTATACAAAAATACATTTTTAAAACTAGAACTAGCTTTTGAAACTATTTAAAGGACGCACAACATTCTTAGCTTGTTTTTTGTTGAGAAATTGCAAAGGGCAGATAACAGATTTATGATTTCATGCAAAGGCCAAGATGTTTGTTGCAGAAAAGCAAGATACATTAGTTATCCAATGCTGTTCAATAATTACATGCATCACAAATAGCAAACAAAATAAAAGAGAGAATAAATAAACATCAGCATGAGCCAACGGTTTGAAGATTTTGCGCAATTGTTTTTTTGTAGTATTCCTCTTGCATTAGTAAAACAAAAAGCCAGATTTACTGATGATCTAGAATGATGTGATAACTTACGTGAGTGTTATTATTTGCGATGGTCAAACCTCACAAATAGCAAACAAAAAGAAAAAAAGAACACATTAGCATCAGCAGAATCCAACGATTTGAAAATTTTCAGCAATTTTTTGAATAGTTTTTTTTATAGTATTCCTCTTGCATTAGTAAAACAAAAAGCCAGATTTACTGATGATCTAGAATGACATGATAACTTACATGAGTGTTATTGTTTGCGATTGTCGGGCCTCCTCGTTTTCCTTGTGAATTGCTGAAAAACTTTCTTGCTGCTGCCGGGCTTGGCCCCTTGGGGTCTCCACTACCAACCTTGTTCAGTACGGCCCCGCCCGCTTTCACAGGAGGAGGGGGTAGAGGGACATTTGGCGGCAGGGGACTTACGGATCGTTTCCTTCTGTCAGAGTCATCTTTGTCCTTTGGGGGAGGGGGAGGCACAGGAATGTTGGGTGGGAGGGGGCTGTAGGAACGTTTCCTCTTGTCTTGATTATCGCTGGCTCCGGAATTTGAGATTGGTGGCGGGGTTCGCAGTGGCACACCTGGACTTAACCTGTTTGGGGATGCGGGGACTGGTTTGTCCGGAGGACCTGATGGAGTGCGCCTACCGACGGCTGGACTGTTACGATTGGGCGAGGGCGGTACGGGTTTATCCGGGGGGACGGGACTGACACGCCGCCGTGAAAGGGGCGGGGTGTTTGACGGCGATTCACCTTCAGGCTTTGGTAATATCGGGAGCGGTTTGTCGGCATTGAAGGGGGAGCTCGTTCTCCTCCTGTGATCCCCGTTTGCCGTGGTGTTCTCAGATCCTGTGGGGCCTGGCGGGGGTGGCGGCAAACGTCGTGGAATTGTACTGTCCTCCGACAGAGAATGCAATGGGATTGGTGGGATGGGCCTTTCCGGCGGGCCAGGACTTTGTGGGGGCTGGGTAAGGCCAAGACTCGTTGATCTTGGAGGTACGGGTGCCGGCAGTTCCACTTTGGGCACACTGATGAGGAAGGGCGGCGTTCTTTGCCCGCCCTTGTTAGGGGGAGGACCCGGAACTGATTTTTTCCTGGGAGACTCCGGCTGAAAATTTGATGGTGGTGCTGGGAGTGACTTGCCGGGGCGTGGCTTCTGCTGTTTGGTGGCCTGTGTAGGAGGGGGTGACAAGGGGTTTAGGGGAGACATCGGAAGGTAGAATGAATCATCGGTGTTCGATGCCTCAACCTGTTGATTCGAGATTTAGCAGATAACTATGACTAAAAAGCATCTAAATGAATCTAAAGCAACTACATATGATCGACTAAAAATCCCAAGCGTCTATTTCTGTTGCAACTATTTTCTTATCTACTGGCTTTGTTTTCTCGCTTGATAATTTGATGGTCGTCTTCATGTTACTACATGTACGTTGTTGGCCCAATTTCATAGAGGTGTTTAAGCAGAAAATATTGCTTAACAATTTCCTGCTAAGCAAAAACAAACAGGACACCAGTCACAAATGGTGCATGTGAAATGGCATTTTGGCTGGTAACCTAAATCTGGTAAGCATAATTGTTTTTGTGCTGCGCTACTTTTTGTGCTTAAGCAGCTCACTTGTTTGCTTTTCTACCATGTATGCAGTCTACTTACCTTATTACTTGCTTCCCTGTATTGATAATTCATACTTGCTTGATTAATGTCTTGCTTTGTGCACTTTTTAACATGATTGCTTGGTGTATAACTTTATTTGCTCACTGTTTTTATTGAACTATCCTGCAGACAAAGACGTTAATGTGCTGCAGTCCCCACTGTTCATTATTGTCCAAGCATGAGTTGTAGTTGAGTCACATAGGTCTAAATCCGAGTCGAGTTTTGAGTCACTTTGGTTTAGTCCATTCTGAAGGTTTGAGTCACTAGTGGAGAGTCCAGTCCGAGTCTTGAGTCACTTGGTTCGAGAACAGTCCAGGTCTTAAGACACTTGGGTAGAGTCCATCGAGTCTCGAGTCATTTGTGTAGAGTCCGGACTGAGTCTCGAGTCACTTTGGTTTAAATCCAGTCTGAGACTCAGGACACTTAGGTCAAGTCTATTGAGTCTCAAGTCACTTGTGTAAAGTCCATCGAGTCTGGAGTCACTGAGGTTGAGTCAAGTCCGAGTCTCAAGTCACTTTGGTTCAATCCAGTCTGAGACTCAAGACACTTGGATAGAGTCCATCAAGTCTCAAGACACTTGGATAGAGTCCAGACTTAGTCTCGACACACTTGGGGTAAGTCCAGTCTGAGTCTCAAGACACTTGGATAGAGTCCATCAAGTCTCAAGACACTTTGCTAGAGTCCAGACTTAGTCTCAAGTCACTTGTTGAGAGCCCAGACTGAGTCTTGGGTCACTTAATTCGCATCACACTCTGAGTCCTGTGTTACTTTACCCATGTTTAAATCCTCAAAAAATTAGTTAAGTTATATAATTAGTTCAATCGCTCAGTAGGCTTAGATGAGGGAACAATTTTGCCTTCTCACAAAATTAAGAATTACAAATCTGTGTTCGGAACCTTATGAGTACGTGTTGCAGTAGGCCTACATGCAGAACAGTTTACCTTGCAATGATGATCAATATAATAAGCATCCAAATTTTGTGATTAACATGATTTTCATCAAAAAAATCATATGTATGACTTCTGAGTCTCAAGTCCTCAGTCTGTAGATGCCAATGTGACTCGAGTCTGAGTCACCAAGATTGTGACTCAAGTCAGACCCAAGTCCAAGTCCGGGGCCCAATTTCATAGAGCTGCTCAAGCAGAAAATATCTCTGCTAAGCAAAAATAAGCTGGAAGCCAGTCGAAACAGTAATAATGATAATAAAAATATCGACTCTGATATAGCACGATTCCAAAGAATTATCATTGCGCTTCAACCATTATTACCCCTGGTCACTGGGCCATATATTTCCTTCCTTAAACCATCTCAGCTCCCTGGGGAGTGTTCAGCCTGTGCTGCCAAGTACGTAGCGCACTAGGCTAAATCAATCACAAGAACCAACTCTGCCCTAACAGGTACCCATTTACCCCTGGGTGATGAGAAGCAATTATAGTTAAGTGTCTTGCTCAAGGACACAAGTGTCACGACCAGGATTCGAACCCACACCCTGATGACTCAGCAACCAGAACTTGAGTCCGATGCACTAAACCGCTCAGCCATGACACGCTACATATGACTGGTAACCTTATTCTGGTAAGCACAGTTGTTTTGTGCTGAGCTTATTGTTGTGCTTAAGCTGAAATTGGTCCCTGGACTTGAGTCTTACAACACTACAAACAATTAACCACAGTACAATAAGTATTGACGAATCCTGCTGGACAAAACAGATGAATTTGGACAAACTTACAGTGAAGTTCGGGGAGGGGCTTCTTCTGTCACTGCCTGGGCTTAGCTCTGATACCACTGTGGCCTGTCCGAGGTAGTCGACCTTGTTCAGGTTATCGATCTTGGCCCTCGGGGGACGGAACAACGCTCCTTTGGGTAAATTCATGATGTCAAAGGGGGCGCCGGCCTGCATTCCGAATAAAGAAATCAAAGATTTTTTGTAATAAAAACAAATTATGATAGATCGCCTAACATCACAAGGGCCGACGGCCACTTCAAGGTGAGGGCTACACTTAACCGATTTGGGCTGTGGCCCATCCACTCTACTTGCGTGCTCAAGTACGGTAACCCGCAAAAGAGGCATTAAGTCAAAGAGCAACTGGTCCCCTCTCATTCTTCTTTGATCTTGTGATATGTCTAACTGTATGCAGTTTAGGGTGACCGTGTACAAACATGCTTTATTTCTGGGGGAATCGCATCAAAATACTTGCGATTTTAAATGTGCATACTAAGCGTCCTACAAGCGCCATACAAGTTCTTGAAAGTTTTAAATAAGCATGTGGGCAGAGCAGTCACTTTCGGGAGCCAATCAGAGTTGTTTTTCAGCACATCCCTACCAGGGGTTAGTGACGAGAGAGGTATCGATACGGCGCGCTGCCCATGATAGCGAGGCTGACAAAACAGTGACTATAGCGAAGTGACTTTCATCTTGCGGCGCCAGACTATCATACCTGTGCATTCCTGAGTGCGGTATCCACACCATCGTGTTTAGTTTCAGGTCTGGTTCCCTGTGCCTCCTTTAGTAGCTGCAGGCACGTTTCTCTCTGGCCCAGTTTGTAGTAGGCCCAGGCCTGATTATGAAGTACCTGGAAGCAAATTGACATCAGGAATAATTTGTATTGATAAACAACAAAAGTGGAACTAAGACAATCGAGGGGTGTGTTTTTACAAATTCCAATGGAAACTTTTGATACTTTATAAAGTCACCACCTTGAAACAAGCTAGAAAAATATTAAGACCCATTTATTTACATAGCACCATGTGATGGTGTACAATGTGCTGCGGCGCAATCTGCAGCCAACCATACCAGAAAACATTGGGGTGATCCCCTTCTCTTTACGATAAGTGCACTGGGTTCTTTTACATGCATTACACAAGACACGGGACCTACGGCTTTACGTCCCATCTGAAGGACAACGCAATAATGGTCAAGGTCTTGCTTAAGGACACAAGTGTCAAGACCGGGACTCGAACCCACACTCTGCTGATCGGAAACACCAGAGCTTGGGTCAAGTGCGCTTGACCGCTCAATCACAACATGCTAGGTCTTGCCACACACACTGGCTAATTTTGACACTACAGTTGACTCAATACTCAAATACACACGAGTGATCACAAAACAGAGCTGCCAACATTTGCATCTTGCAATCAGGGAGATTTCGCACAACAATCAGGGAGATAACAGGCAAAAAAATCAACAATCAGGGAGATTTTCAAATTTGTTCATCAGAACATGGAAAGATTTTGTTTACTTTCAGGGATCCACAACGGAAACTGACTAAATTTTAAATAATTTGGGGATAAACAAAGAAAAATTGACTAGAGCCGGATTTGAACCAACAACCTCCAATTTAACGTGCCGGCGCTCTACCAACTGAGCTATCTAGCCCTATGTTGGCGGTCTCCCTATTTTGTCACTATCTTTGAACCCCCGAACAAAGATATTCACACAAAAGGGAGACCGCCAACATAGGGCTAGACAGCTCAGTTGGTAGAGCACCGGCACATTAAACTGGAGGTTGTTGGTTCAAATCCCGCTCTAGTCAATTTTTCTTTGTTCAACCCCAAAAATGATTTACATATGATGAAAGGCAGAGAAAAGTACATTTATACCAACCTCAAACTCGTACAGCTTGTACGCTAACCCCAGCTGCTTGTAGTCGATGTACTTATGGCCTCGGAAGCTGTTCATGCACTTCTCATATTGCCTCCTGGCCTGGTCGGGTCTGTTGAGCAAGCACTGAATATTACCATGCTGGAAGTGACCGATGGCTAGATGGGGATCCTTAAGGACTACCATCTGGAAAACCTTCAAGTATAAAAAAAAGGAACATTCCTTAGGCTTTGAGCTTCAAGGTTGCCACACACTTTTTGGTATACCATGCCTCATAACGTGGCAGAGGAAGTCTACCACACTCTATTCCTCTTGTACACACATTCTATTTTTTGCATCCCTGTGGAGACATCTTTTGCTCATGTAAAATAGGGATGCTTTTCAACACTGTACTAGCCAGCCGGACCACTCGGAGAGAATTTTGAGTTAAGAGACCTTATGTGTTTTCTGTTTTTTCAAACATCAAGTTTTTATCGCGCGTGATAAAAACTATTGTTTAACTCATTTCTCAGAAATGATAGCATTTTAGGCAGAAATATTTAAAGGAACCCTTTCTACCATTACTTACTTTAAATAAGTTATGTGTGAATCTGTGAACATTTGTGCTTTTCGATCTTACAAATAGTGTACAGGGCCTTTAAGGTAGAACCATGGAATATTAAAACAGAAGTACCCCACAACAATCAAAGAGTTCCTAATTCCAGCCAAGTGGTTCACTGACCAATCATGCAAGAGATGATAAAACTCCTGCGCGCCGTACGTGGAATTTACACATAACGCATTGTTGTGCATTCAACAAATGATTTATCATTGCCCGTAAAGATGGCCGACTTTACACTGTGTGACGTCAGTAGTGGTTAAAGGCATTATAAAGAAGAAGTTTATACGTGTGTTTACAGTAGATGGCTTTTATTTCATAGAACTGTATTAGAACTGTCTAATATAAAACTGTCTAATATAAAACTGTCTACTATAGAACTGTCTAACATAGAACTGTCTAATATAGACCTTATAGAACAGTCTAATATAGAACTGTCTAATATAGAACTGTCCAATATAGAACTGTCCAATATAGAACTGTCTATATTTACCTCATCTGCGTTTGCGACGTTCCCCATTTTCAGATGAAGCATGCCGATGTTGAATAAGATTTTAGCGGACGGCTCCACAATCCTCAACATCTGGTCCAGCGCCGGCCCGACCTGCCCCTTCTCAAACATTACCACCCCTTCATTCCACATGTTGATGGTGTCCTTGTGGGTGGGTTTAGCATAAGTGGGGCTCGGGCTGGGCGACGGGGAGGTACCATTTGGAGGAGTAGGGGGTGGACGCATGGGTATGGAGGGGCTGCTACGGTTCGCACTTGATGGTGGTGCTGAGGGTGGCGGCCCTGCTGGTGGGGGGCCCGGTGGCGGGCCCGATGGAGGGCCAGATGGTGGTGGTCCAGGAGGGGGACGAGAGGGTGGGGATTTTGGGTTCGGGGAGTGACTTCTGATCGGTTGGATGTCTATGGGTTTGAAGGCGTTTGAGGGCGTGGCCAAGGGTGGTGGTCTTTTCGGTGGGAGGGGACTGGGACTCTGCAAATAGAAGACAAAACAAAATTCAACCACAAGCCAAACAAAGTATGACAGGGTTAGACCACAATGCTCAGCTATTTGATTTGATTTGATTTGAAATGGTTTATTGCAATAAAATGACATTTGCGGTCAAATTACAAAGAATTTTAAATATAACATTCAGAAATCGGAGAAGCACGAACCGGGCCTAACTAATTTAAAAGCAAAACCACATCTTAAAAACATTTTGCATAAGTTGATTACAAAAGGTTTATTATTTTTATACAAGATAACAATATAAATATGCCTTTATTTAAAAATGTGGAAATAACGATATTGCTCTCAAAACAACAATTGTTTATGATGGTACAAATGTGTGTACATGGGCACTGTGTGGATGCAATCACCACATGATATTATATTGTAGACTGGCATAGTTTATCCATCGTTCATAAATACCCGGGACAGTTCATCCATTCTGATTGGCTAAGAGGAGATCACATGGCCATGTTAAAATTGAGTCAAAAGAGGGCGCTATCAGACGATTTGCGGAGAGCACACATTTTTAATGGCCGATTTAAAATGGTAGGTCACACATTTGGCTCGCGCATATTTGAAATGAATGAATTGAAACTTAAAAAGAGCTACTTAGTGCTCAAAATGGATAGAAATTCAACGCAGAGTCAAGGCTCGCTGAGGCTAAACTGTCAGATTTCTTCTCAACTTTTAATTTTCTTTTTAATATTTTTCACAGAAAGGAAATTATGAAAGGGAATAAAAGATTGGTGACTCGGTCTCAAATTGCCATTTAAAACCTTGCACAGTCACAGGGCCGTGCAATAAAGGACCTTGCACGCACGGGCACGACCCTGCCTAATCTTTTATTCCATTATTCAAAACCACATCGGATGATATTGAAAGGTCAGACAGTAGGAGGGTTGACTGTGTACTTTGTAGATGCATTCACCACATGATATCATATTGCAGTCTGCCATAGTTTATACATCATTCAAAAAACAGTGGATGATATTGTATGGTCAGAAAGTAGGAGGGTTGACTGTGTAGGTGTACGGTGTGAATGCATTCACCACATGATATCATATTGCAGGCTGCAATAGTTTATCTATCATTCAAAACCTTAGATGATGTTGAATGGTCAGACAGTAGGAGGGTTAACTGTGTACCGTGTGAATGCAATCATCACATGATATCATATTGCAGGCTGGCATAGTTTATCTATCATTCAAAACCACAGTGGATGAAATTGAATGGTCAGACAGTAGGAGGGTTAACTGTGTATCATGTGAATGCAATCACCACACGATATCATATTGCAGGCTGCAATAATTTATCTACCCTTCAAAACCACAGTGCTGGATCTTGAATAGGCAAACAGTAGGAGGGTTGACCTTGTACTGTGTAGATGCATTCATCACGTGATATCATACTGCAGGCTGGCATAATTTATCTATCATTCATAAGCTACAGTGGATGATATTGAATGGTCAGACAGTTTACACGGAACCAATTCATTTTATACATACCCTTCCTTTCCTGACTTCAGAATCAGGGACGAGCTCAGAGACAACCTTAGCCTTTCCCAAGTAATCAACCCCTCCGATGTTCTGGACCTTAGCAGCAGGAGGCCGGAAAATTTGATTCTCAGGTATCAAGAACGGCTTCGGTAGTTGCCCTTTCTGTAAAACAAAATCAGATTCAAGGAAAATACATCACCGTTTTGTGAAAGAATCAGTTAATTTCTTTCCTAAATAAACACTCAATAAATCAATAGATGAATACAAAATAAATAAACAAACAAATAAAGTTTTGGTAGACTTTGGTTGCTAATCGCAGAGTGTCGTGGATGAATGGTCTAGAGCCCCGGACAGAAGTTTTGACATTGTCCGAGTGTGAGTTCAGGTCCTAGTATTGACACATGTGTTCTTGAGCAGGACACTTCATAAACCATGGTTGCTTTGGATTGGACGTAAAGCCGTTGGTCACGTGAGTTTTGTAATGCAAGTAAAAGAACTAGTAAACTTATCGTTAAAGGCACTGGACACGTTTGGAAATTGTCAAAGACTAGTGTTCTCACTTGGTGTATCCCAACAAATGCATACAAAAACAAGCCTGTGACAATTTGGGCTCAATTGGTCATCGAAGTTGCAAGAAAATGATGAAAGAAAAAACACCCTTGTTGTACAAATTTGTGTGCTTTCAGATAGGAATAAAAACTTCTTGCAAGAAGTTTTTATTATTTTAGTGAGAAATTACCTCTTTCTCAAAAACTATGTTACCTCAGAGGGAGTCATTTCCTACAATGATTTATACTATCAACAGCTCTCCGTTGCTTGTTACCAAGTAAGTTTTTATGCTAATATTTGTTTTGAGTCATTACCAAACGTGTACGATACCTTTAAAATAAAAGAACAAAAAGGTACAGAGAAAAACATTACATAATCTTTTAAAAACACTGGCTCCTAGCTCACATTGCACTGCATCACCTTGTAAACCATGACAAGGTGCTACATGGTTATCTCTTGTTAAATAATCGGTGCTTTAAGACGCCTGTAGATAAAGCTTTATGAGAACTGAATATCATTATATGCTTTAGCGACCACTCAATGACGTTCGGTGATACTAAGCCACGTAACCACCTACTCTGGGCATGAGTGCATTTTGGAGCACAATGGATTTTCCCCGGTAAGTCTGCTGCCACCTAGAGTTACAAAAGTGTCCAATTGGCTTTTGTAAAGTACCCAGTTTGTGTTGCGTTAAATACGCACATTGTGAATGGAAACCCATCACCGTGAACTTTCCTTCACAAAGTTCATGCCAACAGCTCTTCATTTAACCCTTTCATGCACAAATTATTTTAGTGATAAACTGATCATATAATAGTAATAAAAACAGTGGCCATTTATAATGCGCCATGTCTATGTCTGTCTAAAAAGACACTCCTGGCGCAGGAGAGATGCAGCTAAGCAAGTGGGCCTACAATGAGTTAAATAGATGAAACTTTAAGCACAACAATAAGTTTTCAAATGAGTTTTGAAGCTGGTATAAGTAGTGACTTGTTGGAGATTGGGAGGGAGTTCGTTCCATAGTGATGGGCCAGTGTGAGAAGGATCGGGTTCTCCAAGAGTGCATATGTGTGCACCCCACTAAATAGGGAGAAAATACAGCGTCGACCTCATTAATATTTTGTAGGCCCTCAAAATATTCTATATTAGACAGATTCGAGAGGCAAAAAAAGGAGGGAAAAATGTTGCCCAATTGTGACCTGGGGGTTGTTGACTTCCAACTTGAGGTATTTTGGATGACATAGGCCCATAAAAAATTGTCCTATTTGCCGAGAGGTGTAGGGACATTTTTCAAGATTGATGAGAGGACTTTTGAAAAATTTCACTGCTGTAGGGATGTTTTTATTTGGAGGGAGAGTAACTCGCCGGGCCTTGGGACTCCCCATATTAAATTGAGCAGAGGATACAAGTTCAAGGGTCAATGGATAATTTTCCCTTTACTGTGAAAAGCTGTGAGACTTTTTTGTGTATTTTGAATATTTAACATTTTGCACTGTATGCAAAGGAAGATCAAAAATGTCTTACACAGGGGTGCTGCAAAAGGACACCGGTGTAGAATCAACAGACGAACTGGCCAACCCTCATGCAAGACCGAATCACTTGGAAAAGCCATACTCGAGCCCGCCTGTGGGCAAGCCCGCCTGTGGGCGACCGAGTGTGTGAGTGTGTAGTGTGTATGCTATGGGAGTTTATTTAGTGGGGTGCACCTGTAAAGTACCCAGCTTGTGTGTTGCGTTAAATTCCTTCAAAATATTTGCCAATAGCTCTTCATTTAAAAAAAACCCCACTGATGTAAGCTTAGGTGCATGACACATAACCACAACATGTGCATATTACCTTTTTCGGTTATAAAAAAAGTTGACCACAACCCTGAAACTTGTAGGGAACTCTCCAATTGCATCACAGATCTGACCTTCTGATAGTACATTATGTATTTGTATATGTATTTGTTGTTAGTTTTGTTCCTGTGATTATGGTGAATAAAATTCAACCAACATGACCAAAGTCTCCAGAATCCTCTGAGTTTCACGAAAGTCATTCAGGAAAATGAGTCAATCTAGTGAGGAAAGCTAATCATTTTTATTTTTTTTTATTTTGTATGTATTGTCTTTAATTGATAATCCTTAAATGGCAAACAAATTTTCCTGAACTTTACCGGCCCTAGTTTAGTTTAGGGGGTTGTATACTTTTAGTAATTGGAACCCACTGTTTGTTTCAATTCTTTTTGTAGATATATACCATAAATCTAACATGTGAAAATTTCATTTCAAAAGGTGGTAGCGTTTTTGAGATATTGCTGAAAGTCTGGAGTGGTTATGTCCACGCAGGAAGAATAATCTGCAATTGGAATACACAATCTGAGAAACGTTTCTGGCAGAAACACTTCTCAGGTTCAATTTGTTGTTGTTGATAAAAACTGATATATATATTTTTTCATAACCACATTACTTCAAGGTGAAATGTTTCTCAAAATGCTTTATACTATAAGAAGCTGCTGTACTTCTTACCAAGTAAGTTATTATTTCCATTTATTTTATGAGTAATTACCAAGCGTATACAGACCCTTTAACTGATAATACTTAAATGACAACAAATTTTCCTGAACTTTACTGGCCCTAGTTTAAGGTGCAGGAAAAGATTACATATTCTCATTTTTAATCAAAAATATAAACATGAAAACCTGGGTACATGTAATAATATGTCCTTTTTACTGGTTACTTGACCAACCATTTGAAACCATTATGGTGTGGCACAACTGTGCACAGAATGAACTGTGTACGTGTTGATTCACCACATGATATCAGCCATTCTGGCATAGTAATTTACCATTCAAAACCACAGTGGGTGATATTGAATGGTCAGACAGTAGGAGGGTTGACTGTGTACAAGAAGTGTGTACGCATTCACAACACGATATCATATTGCAGGCTGGTATAGTTTGTTTTATATACCACACACACACAGATCCTTGTAATTTGATTGGTGGAACACGTGTCACGTGTCATTCTTTGTATACTGCTGCAAACTGCAAAATTTAATATTGGAGTCCAATATGGATAAGTATTGGATGCTTCGTAGCTTTGTTCCCTGCTCGTTTGTTTAAACGAGGCAAGGTCATTTCACAGTGGACAAGGTTGGTGTCTACATGGAGTCATCTACGATGTTTAGGAAAGGGTTTTTAAAAGAATTTTCAGAGTAGTGACTTGATCTTAAACGGCCGTTTGAAAACTTACAGGGTCAGAGCCGTGCGATAAAGGAGCTCACCTTCAGCTCGGTCCTTTATCGCACAGCCACAACCCTGCCGGTTTTAAAATCATAAATATTAATACTTTACATTTATACCGCACTTAATACGACGTTTCTAAGCGCTACAGTTATCTTGCAAGGTATTGTGGAGCTACGTTTTGAAGTAAGGGACCTATTCCTTTACATAGCACCATGTAATGGTTTACAAGGTGCTGTGACGCAATATGCAGCCAATCAAACAAGGAACACCGTCCCATCCAAAGGACAAAGCAATAATGTGTCACGACCGGGACTCAAACCCACACTCTGCTGATCAAAAACACCAGAGGTTGAGTACGGCTCTTATCCGCTCGACCACGCCATGCCACAAACGGCCGATTAAGACCAACTTTAAACAGTTGATTAAGACCTCGTCGCCACTCTTTTATTTCCCTTATTTAAACCCACTTGGGCGGACCATAATGCAAAAATCAGGACAGTAAGAGGATTTTTGATGACATCATAGTGGTTTGAACTGAACATTTGTTATTATGCTATGATCGTTGGCCTTCAT
Source organism: Plazaster borealis (assembly GCA_021014325.1). Taxonomy (NCBI): domain Eukaryota; kingdom Metazoa; phylum Echinodermata; class Asteroidea; order Forcipulatida; family Labidiasteridae; genus Plazaster; species Plazaster borealis. The sequence goes on along the minus strand of CM037456.1, from coordinate 3,512,841 downwards.
TCTAATTTCCTGTAATACTGAAGCAGAGTTATTCAGTCCATTTCCTGTTTAAGACGAGTTAAGGCGTTTGGAAGTTGCAGATGTTTTTCGCATAAAGAAGTCTTTCGTAAAGGTGTTTGAATCACTGGCTAATTGGGAAATACCATTGTCATATCCGTTCTCTAGTTTACAAAACACACGAGGCAAGTTGTTTTGTTTTGTTTTGGGGTAAAAAAAAAAAAAAGTTTTGTTGACATGGCAAAATATGAAATAAAGAATAAAGAAATCATCACATTCACTATAAAACGGTGTGATTTTGATGCTTTTATCTGTTTTGTCAAACCCATTTAACTCCTAGATGACATTTTCGAAATTGCAGTGTTATGTAGCCTAAGTAAATATTTGAAGAATTGTTCTTGTTTTTGCCAACATGTATAACCTTTCTTCAAACATCTTTTCCAACCTATAGATTTTGAAAAAATATCAGATGAAAAATCTTGGAGTTGAAAAGGCCGTTTTTAATGAGAAAAAAAAATAAAAAGAGGAGGGAGGTTTCGTAGGGTCAAGCGGGGACGATCAACAATTTGGTTTTTTTAAGTGGCCTAATAATCAATTATGACATTGTTTAGATTTTTCTTATGTTGAAGTTCCCCTTTAATGTAGATGGGCAATTCCACACTAATGGGCCAAAAGATAACTTTGTAAGATAGGCATGTGAGAGCGAGACAAAAGTAACTATTTTGTTACAGTCTTTTCCTTTACATTTTAAATCTGTTTATGATTGTTTGTAGTAAAAAATAACGAATTACTCGGTGACCTCTAGGAATTACAAGGTCATTTAAAATGTGTTACGTATGTAACAAAGACAGACATATGGCCTAGAAAGGAAAGAAAGAATGAAAAAACAGTTACAAAATACTGTGTCAGTAACTTTCCTAACCCTTAAAGATTGTAAGCAATGAAACTGAGATGTTGCAGTGGGTATTAAGGCAATAACAATGGGAAATAAGTCACGTACGAACATTGCACAGACGCTTTTGTGAAAAAAATTCTGTCCTTGTATGTACGTATAAATTTGTTTTTAAAACTTAAAATTTCTTAAATAGCCAGGGAAGAAGTTTCTTAATTTTGGCTGGTAACTATCCCTAAGGGTCTGTAGAATTGGTATCTGGACAACATTGGGCAATACATTTATTTTAATATAACCTCTATCAAATGATAACAAAAATGTCTGTCCTTGTTACATACGTATAAATCTTGAAGAATTATCTCCTCCAGTTTCTTAAATACTCGGTCATTTACCTTCTTTTTTTGTTAGCCACAATCCTCATGTGCTTCTGAACGTACACAGACAAACATACATGACAACATACTTCATTTTGTTACTACTATCCAACGTTCCCCTCCCGTGTCACACTTTTGTGCCCATTAGTGTGGAATTGCCCAGTTTCGTTATTGAATCTGAGCACCTAAACAAAATTCCACTTTCTATTTGTAAACAGTGATGACAAAAATAAACTAAAATTTAATTGAATCTAAATTGTTACATCCAGCTACTGACCATACACCTTTCACAACCAAATTAAAATCATCAAAACTTTCTATTATATGATCCATGCACTTCTGATTTTGCCTCCGAAATCTCTGCCACGTACCTGACCTACTATTACCATGCAAAGACAGCATTGAAACAAAATGTGTTAAAAAAGAATTCCTCAATGGCAAAGCCTCACTCCCCTAATAATAACAAACGCAACGGATTGCATAAATGGAACCTTATTGGCAAGCCACGCTTGACAAAATACACCGTTTGTAACACTAGCCTTGGATATATGTTTTCATAAACCCGATAGTGTTCGCTACAAAATGTAGGTCAGAATGACAGGCCAACTTCCAGGTTTACATAACTTTATTTTACTAAAAATGCTGCCTGATACTTGAACGGGTGAACTACAGTACAGACTTTGAAACAAGACAGAATTTGGTAAAAGGGTGTCCAAATTTGCTGGAAATTTAAAAACTGGGTGTCCAAATTGTTCACTTACAATACATTTCCATGTAAACGACAGACAAAACAGGGTTTCCAAATTTAAAACAGGGTGTCCAAAAGACACCCAGACACCCCTCTGGCTAACACTATGGATCACAGGTGCTCATGGATTAACGGAAAAATACAGCGCGTCTGTGTCCAGAATCTTTAGGCAGGATTTGGTAATAGGGTGTCCAAATTTGCTGGAAATTTAAAAACTGGGTGTCCAAATTGTTCACTTACAATACATTTACATGTACATGACAGATAAAACAGGGTGTCCAACTTTAAAACAGGGTGTCCAAAAGACACCCAGACACCCCTCTGGCTAACACTACGCTTTGAAAGTCTTCTTTTTCTCTTTCAAGGGTGGTATTTTCTATTTTGTTGGTGTATTTAGAATATTGGGACCTGATGAAAGGAAAGGAACACCCTCCTTTTGTTTCTGTACAATGTAGGTTGGAACCTGTAGCACCCAAGTTCCTTTTTTTAAATGAATTTAAATGATTTTTTTAAATGAACAAACAAGAGTTTGGTTGCGTTTGCGGTTTCTTCCTGGTGAAAGCCAATCCAAGATAGACTGTGCAAGTTTCGGATGCAGGCCTAGAATCACACAGAGACCACAAAGGCCTGTTGTCTACTTGTAGTCTTGGCCTTGGTGCCCCTTCAAAAGTTTCCCATAGACTTTCACATTGTTCTAATGGTGGTGCCCCTTTGCAAAGTGAAAATTGCCTTGCCCTCTCAAAGATGAAATGCCAGGTCTGTAAAGTATTCCCCTTGATACAATGAACTGCACTATGCACTCCAACATAACACTGTAACACAGTGATAAGAAATCCTAAAGACAGGCCTGGAATTACACGGAGGCCATGGCTTCTGTTGCCCTGGTCTTGGCCTTGGTGCCCCTTCAAAAGTTTCCCACAGACTGTAAGATTTTTCAATGGAATTACCCTTTACAAAATGGATGGCCATGATCTGCCATTTTGGGAGTCAAACTGTAAAGATCTCACCACGAGCGGGTCGCCTAAAAGGGGAACTAACTCCTAATAAAAAACTGTACAAAGACTTTTTTTTCTACGAAACCCTTTTTAAATTACATTTATACATAATTCTTGAAAAGAAAATCCCATAGCAAGTTGTTAAAAATAAATTTCAAATTTTGGTATATACTACAGATAATTTATTAAAACAAAATTTAAACTTGGGACAAGGATGTTTATTGTTAGAAATCCCATTTGCCAATCCTGCCCGAATGTGTGCATCTATTACATAGGTTTGATGACAACATGACTGTCAGTTGGGCAGCATTCTTAATTTTTAACAAGTAACCGGAAATAGGAGGTCAAGTCTTATTCTCAGGTTTTCTTCGTTATTTTGTTGAATTGATTTTACTTTCATATTGTTAATCACTTAGTATTGCATTCCCAACAACATAGTTTTCATAGCCATAAACTACAATAAACTAACAATTTTGACAAAACAAACTCCCACCCATGCAAAATTCTATATGGTGGGGACCACAATGGTCCCATAAGTTCAAATATTGGCAAGACTTGCACAGTGAATTGAGTCAATATGAAACCAAACTATTTATATTTTCAGCAAACACCGCGATCATTATTAAACAGTTTCAAGGCATCGTACACATGTGGAAATTGTCAAAGACCAGTGTTCTCACCTGGTGTATCCCAACATATGCATAAAATAACAAGCCTGTGAAAATTTGGGCTCAATTGGTCATCGAAGTTGCAAGAAAATGATGAAAGAAAAAACACCATTGTTGTACAAATTTGTGTGCTTTCAGATAGATTAATTTAAACTTCTTGCAAGAAGTTTTTATTATTTTAGTGAGAAATTACCTCTTTCTCAAAAACTACGCTACTTCAGAGGGAGTCGTTTCTCACAATGTTTTATACTATCAACAGCTCTCTGTTAATCGTTACCAAGTCAGTTTTTATGCTAATATATATTTTGAGTAATTACCAAACGTGTACGATGCCTTTAAAAGGAAATGACACAACATCAGTTGTTCAGAAACCATCCTCGCTACTTTCAATTATCATTCATAATGTTCAGTTCACCATTCAATCAAAACCAAAAGTGTGTCTGCTATTTTGAAAGCTGGAGCTCGGATGTAAAACATTTGGTTCTGCAACATGGTAGACCGTGTTAGTTCACAAAGTATTTAAAGGAAAACCACACAATTTCGAGGCATATTTGTGTGGATCATTATATGCTACTTATTAACAATGGTAATTTTCAAAGACCAGTATCTGCACTTGATGTGACCCAACATACACATGAAATAACAAACCTGTGAAAGTTTAAGCTAAATTGGTCTTCAGAGTCATGAGAAAACAGTGAAAACCCCCATTAAATGTTTTCACTATTTTCAACAATCGGGTTTTGGACATGCGAGATAAAAACTAACTTTACTCATGCACTAAAAACTACATGTAAAGCTTTTCAAGCAAAACTATTTCAAGGGAGGTTTTCCAACATGACCATTTCAATTCAATTCAATTCAAGGTATTTTATTCAAATATTTGTAGCCAAAGGCTAAATTACAATTGAATTTACAAGGTAAAAAACATCAAAATTACATTCATTGAAAGGAAATATACATAACATTATACCAACATAAAATTTAAATAAGAATGAAGGAGATTGGCAATTGCAATAGTGGCATGGTATAAATAATACCATCTTTATACCATGTAAGTTACATGTGCAAATCTGAGAGCATTTATATTTTCAATCTTACCAATGTTGTACACACCCTTTAAAACACATATTTCCAACCATATTCATTTCATAACAAACACATTATAGCCCAAATCCCCCAATCCAAGTCAAATTGTCCCTTTAAATTGTTTTTCAATTTTTCAACTGCGGCCTAATTACGTACCTGTAGAGATTGTAGTGCAGCATCGATGGAGTTGTGTCTGGTATCGGACTTGTATCTGACCGCTTCTTTCATCATCTCCATGGCCCCGTGGGAATCATTCAACGCCGCAAAGGTCAACGCTAGATTATGCAGAATCTGTCAATGAGGGAAGACATTTGGCGTTTAGGGATACTACTGTCTTTGTGGTTCAATTTCCTTGAAATCTGTCGTCTCTTTCAAAAGCTTAAGTGAAGTTTAAAGGTAAATTAACATCATTGGTTTTTTCGAAGAGCAAATTCATTCCATCCTGTAGTCTTCGATTAACACACGGTCCGATCAAATTCTGATGATTTATTTCAAATAAGGTAATCCTATAAGGCAGGGTATAATTTTGGTAATTGTCAAAGACTGACAGTATCCTCACTTGGTATTTATCACAACATGTATGCAAAATTTGAGCTCAATTTGTCATCGAAGTTGCAAGAAAATAATGAAAGAAAAAAACACCCCTGTTGCACAGAATTGTGTGCTTTCACATGCCTTAAATTTTCATCGGGGATAAAGAACATTATAAAAATTATTTGGTTAATTACTAGTTGGTAAGACATCTGCTCTAGAATGGCAAAGGTCGTGGGTTCGAATCCCACCCGAGTAATATGCCTGTGATTTTTTTTCACAGGACTCGGGAAAGTACTGAGTATACAGTGCTTTACACACATCGATGTCGGATAAAACCAAATATAATATTCTTTATCCCTGATGCAAATTTAACATCTATTAAATTGTCGCGGTCCCCGCTGCTAAAATATAGGATTCAATCTTCATATCTTCGGACTTGTCTTCATATGGTTTACTGGACTGACACTAAAAACACTGGCCTCTGGCCTGCAGTCCCGGGTAAAATTTGAGCCCTGTGAAATTGCAAACTGCTTATCAACCAAAAGGACCTATGGTATAATGCAAAAAATAGTTAGTGGCTGGACGTTTCAACCCTAGCAGAGTCTTTCTCAAAGTCTGAAATTATTTTTAGCCTTTGAGAAAGACCCCGAAAGGGTCAAAATGTCAGGCCACTAGCTATTTTTTGCATGAGTATTGTTTTTAGTACAAAGAGCTTTGAGGCTATTTTGCTGCAATTACTGCACTGTATATTTTCTCTTTATAATCATTATTATTTCTGGCAGTAACAGCAAATTACAACACAGTGCCTCATAATCCTTTAAGGTGCCATCAACAGTTGGACGTCATTCAGTATATTTCCCACTTCACAAAGAAACCAAAACCTCACCTAAAAAAAGAGGAGCGTTTTTGTATGGTAAAGCATTGTAATACCATTGAGTAAGGATGCTTTACAAATGCTCAGACAGGGTTCTCCCCAGGATTTTTCAAAAGTGTGGGGCATTCTGGACCCAAATGTTTGGCCGAAGCACGCTGAATTGAAACGAGGTCTTCGTAATGTTTTCTACTTGCTTTTTATCTTGGTTTTAAAAGCCCTATTGTGCAAACTGGAGCATTCTTAATGGTTTTCTCTCGATGATTTTTGTGCAAAAAAACAACCCAAACTATTTTTTGTTGTGTGTGTATCGGCCGAAATGTGCACGTATCAGCACGCAACTTGCGCGTAACGGCCGGATACACTGGCTTGGCATGGGGAGAACCCTGCAGAAGTAAAACTAACAAGGGTACCCTCCTATCCAGCGCGTTTCCCTGGACAACCAACCCATACCTCACTATGCCACAACAGTGGTATTTTGAGGCATTTTGATTGTAGAGAGTAGAGCCTTAGCCCACAGTGCTTCAATAAAGTGGTAAAGCTGTGCTTAGTGCAATGTAGATACGGCTACTTTTGTTGGAGATGAGGTTTTCACACCTGGTCAGTCTTGATCAGTCGTGGCAATCTGTGGCACTGACTGATCACACAATAAAAAAATACAATGGTGTGGCATTACTATCGGCGTACTCTCCTGCCAAACTGGCCCTTGCCACAAAATCCCACGGGAGACTGTGGAGACTAACCCACAGTACTCAACCCACTATCGATACTAAGTCCACATTACACAATCAGCAGCGGCATTAAAACCCAGAAGCCTGTGCATGCATTAATAACCCCAAAAGCCTGAAACATGTGCATCCACACTGCCAACTATGTACATGTACTGTTGGCACTCACTGTGTGATGAACTGTGGCAATCATTGATGTCAAGGAAAAAAAATTTAAAAATTGAAAAAGGTTAAAAAAAAGGGCAGGCTCCATTTTGACTGATTTCGTTCCACTATCATGTATAAATCTCAATGACATCTCAATGACAAACACAATTCAACAATGACAAAACAAAACAAAAATTAACATTCGGGCGGTTCAATCAAAAGTTTATTTGACTGATTTCTATTCCACCATTATATATTTACATATATTAATTTATATGAAAAGCACTGTTCAACAAATTTCCTAAATTATTAGTAATAAACAAATATACAATAAATAATAATGAATAATGACTTATATGCCCAGTAAACGAAAAAACGTTCAATGAAACACCAGTGTCCATCCTATCGTTCCTTCGTGTTCCTTTTTGTTTACTTTTTTGTCATCATTTGTTTCTCTTCCCACTATGATTCCTAATAAAAGTAACCTAATAAAAATAAAATTCTCTATATCTCCAACAGAAATGATGTATTTCTCCTTCATATACTGGATGACTCCCTACGATCTTGTTCACAGTGTACATAATCTACTGCACGGCGAATCACCGCACGTGCTGCCATGCATGCACGTGGCTAAACAATGTACTGTACCAGATTGACCGAAACTATTTGCGCCATTGGATCCCCTTTGTTACGCCCCTTTGTTACAGTATTCCATCAGTAATATCAAAATTTAATCTAATTAAAATAGCTTAAGCAACCTATTTTTTTTCTCAAGCACATAATGATCACTTGTGCCAGATGCAGGGTGTTCGGTTGTTTTTGCACTTGGGTCGAACCTAATGACATTGAGTGAGAACAAATGAAAAATTGTCCGTCGTTGCTGCACACATAAAAACACCGCAATTTAGATTTTGCGTCTTTTGCGTATTTTCTGCATAAATCTCGTACCGCCGTACCCAGATGTGAAAATGCGTACATGATACGCAAAATGCGTACAGGTTGGCAGGTCTGCACAATTGATGGGGTTTTCTAATAATACCAGAGCTGTACAAACAAAAGAAACGCATGCACACAATGCTAGCCTGGAAGGTATGGTACTTTGTGGCAGTCTGTGGTTACGGTGTCAGCTGTACAAACAGAAGAAACCCATGCACCCAATGCTAGCCTGGAAGGTATAGTACCTTGTGGCAGTCTTTGGTACCAGTGTCAGCTGTACAAACAGAAAAAACCCATGTACCCAATGCTAGCCTGGAAGGTATGGTACTTTGTGGCAGTCTGTGGTACCACCAGTTTATAGGAGGTTTAATTCACCATTGTGGTATTTTGAGGCACCTCGAAGTATACACCTATATAGGAGGGTTCTTAATGATTCTTTTAGCTTACCTCACACTCGTACAGCTTATACGCCAGCCCCAGCTGTTTGTAGTCAATGAATTTGTTTCCCCTGAGACAGCTTCGTGCTTTCTCCAGACTGTTGAAGGCATCGTTATAATTGTTCTGTCGATAGTGAGTCTGTGCCAACTGGAAGTGACCAATGCTCATGTGGGGATCCTTCTCAACACACTTCTTGAAGCTCTGCAGTTGGGAAAAAAAAAGTCTTGTTAAAAACAAAGAATATGATTGGTCATATCGAGACAAAAAGAGAAAGAATCAGATTACAACCATAGACTTGTGCTAGCCAGAGGGGTGTCTGGGTGTCTTTTGGACACCCTGTTTTATCTGCCATTTACATGGAAATGTATTGTAATTGAAGAATTTGGATACCAAGTTTTTAAATTTCCAGCAAATTTTGACACCCTTTTAACCAAATCCCGGTTAAAACCTTGATTACAACCTGTAGTTTCTATCTTAAAGGGGCACTGTCGTTGTAATCATGGTCTGCTTGTGGCTAGACATGGAAACATGAATTCTCACCCAGTTACTACATGCGCGCATTGACCGTCACATTACAAACAAAAGCTTTAAAGAGCGCTGTCATTATTATCGAGCGCGTGTGTGTGCAATAACTGGGTGAGAGTTCAGAATCAAAACTTTGGCCAAACAGACTCGCTGTGATTTAAAGCTTAACCTTAACCATCCCCAATCCTACAAAATCCAACTGTACATGTTTTTATTTATTTAGTTGGACCTACATGTAGAACTGCAACAGTACACTGGTTATGCTTTAGGCCAAATAAAAAAAAATACCAGTTGATCGTCCCCGCCCGCATCCTTTTTTGAGGCCGCATCCTTTTTTTTACTATTTACTATTTTCGATTTTTCTTCAAAATAAAACAATATTTGTTTGTATTTTTAACTAACTACGACGTTTTTTTTCTTCAAATTTTTGATAAACTTACCGATGTTTTAGAATTTACGACACGAAAAACTAGGTCGTGAAACACAGAACCATTTTATTTGCATGGCCATCGCCATCGGTCGTGTCGAACATTGTACATGCACATGTACATGTACATCGTACACTGCACGCATGCAAGCTCCAGCACTTGCATGCATAACATGATGAGCATACAACCTTGCTACCGCGCGTGCTGCATGCATGGGAACATGCCGTCCCGAATACTGTTAAGAGATCGATCACTTTATGGGAATGAAGTTAAGCTCCTGGGTTACGGATGGGCAACTCGACCATATTGAGACATCTCGACTGGTTTATTACGGTGTAAGTTTTAACGGGTTGACTCGACCTTTCAAACGTGTCAAGTTGGTCTTATGCCGCGTACTTTGATGACCCATGCATTTTGTGTGGCGTTTGTGTATCTGAACACGTTTTTTTATATCAACATTTATCCGAGGTGAGCTGCAAGATGGTGTGTGCGTGTTAATTCGCGCAAATAAAGGCAAGATTCTTAAGCCTTGGTATGCACGGTCAGTGGGGGACGAAAGACGCATTATTGATATTTTCTCAGACTTTGCGTCGGGAGACTTCGACAATGGTGAAGTTGAACATCAACTCAGTAGTGTCTTTGTTTGTACCAAGAGTCATTATTATTCATGTTCATCTTTTAGTGTAATAATCCTTGTTAACCCGGGTCCTAATGCAACAAACAGAGGTGATTTCAAACTGAAGATTTAGTCGCCGGTTGAAATTGGAATACTTGGCGGCCATCTTGGAAAAAAAATAACAAATAGTAAATAGTAAATAGTAAGGCCCTCATCCTCCTCATTTTTGAAAAATCCGGACGATCAACTGGTATTTTTTGTTATTTGGCCTTACATGGGATCAGGCATAACTTCACAATCAAGAGTTGAGCAGTTTGGGTATTGTTGTGGTGCTGGACTTTGTTAGTTAGAGTGAGGAAGGTAGCATTCATAGTAATTCACTCAAATTGGCTATAAAGTTCATCCAGTACCAATCCTCCAAAGAAAAAACTCCATCTGAAATACTGTCCAATATTAAGCACTTGAACTTTGAAGACTCAACAAACATCACCAACTGCTTATTTTACGAGCCTGGATTTTCATCTTTAAGAGGACAAGGCCATTTCCTTTTTAAGGGCAATTCCATTGGAAAATTTTAATTTCGACTATGTTGAAAACTTTGGAAGGGGCACAGAGTCACAGCAGGCAATTTCCTGGCAATCTCCAAGAACAAATATACACATCCATGATTCATGAACTTTTACAAATTTCTTATTAGGAATAGTAATGAGACAGTAAACATAAATATACTGTGTGACAGGACTTCCGACCTCTTAGTCTTACTAAACTAAGTTGTAAGGTTTTCAAATAAGAACTAACGAAAACTAGTATTCACATTTTTTTAACAGCCTTTTCAAATTACTAAGAAGCACTGCTGTGTTGATAATGGATAACATTTTGAGAAACGATTCCTTCTAAGAAATGTGGTTTCAGAGAAAGGGGTTAAAACAATAATCAATTTGAGAAACGTTTCATGCATGAAACGTTTTTCAGATTGTGTATTCAAATTATGGATTAATATTCTTCCTGGGTGGACATAACCGCTCCAGATTTTCGGCAATATCTGATAAACGCTACCACCTTTTATATATTATAGGATTAAAATAGTCTAGAGATTCCACAAACCAAAAGTATACTTTGCCTTTAATTCTAATTTATCATATTTCCACAGGTAGCTACATGTGATTTTTTGAAATGCATCATAGAAAAGGGAAGCAAACATACTCATTCCAATGTGCTATACCTATAGTATAGCTTTTTTATAAAGTATAAAAAGTATAAATTATATAAAACGCTTTAAATTTAAAATATGATTTTTTGTGTGTGTGCTTGTCAACAAATTTCACTGCTCTGGTCAAGTTGTCAGCCATATATAAGAAATGTGACTATCTCTTTAATCCCATCTACTGAACATGCTGAAAGGTGTGAAATGGAAAACAAAACAACAGGGTACACAAAAGTCAAACTAAAACACTTCAATTTAATTGTGCGTCACTCTCAAAATTCCTTCATTAAAAACAAAACCGGAAACAGGTACGCACCAATTCAAAACTCTCCCTCAAAATGCTACAATAAGTCCATTTAAGTTTGAATAATTGAGCTATTTTAAATTTCCCGTAACATCGTATACAGTCACTGACCTGCACAGCATTGCGATTGTTATCAGAAACCTGTTGAATATGTCCAATGTTGTACAGAATCTTCGCAGAAGGTTCCTGTATCGTCTGCAAGTTGGCCAGGGCCGTCCGGCGCTCCCCACGGTCAAAAAGTTGCACGGCCTCGTGCCAGATGACGATGGTGTCTTTATGGCTCTGTTTCTCGGCCATCCCGTCGACAACAAATTATCTTTCAAAATAAAGGCTGTGTCCCGAGCTCTGTAAATGTGGACTTATTTATTGGGACGATAGAGTGATTGTCATCCTTCCGCGGTCATCACAGTTTCCCTTCGTTATTCAGCAGATTATTACAGATTAATTCTGTGGAACGCGGAAGCTCTCGACAATTATTGTTTGTGTTTGTTGACTGTGTTTACGTCTGCTGCCTTTTACGTGCGTTCATCCGCACGTAGTACATGTGCTATTCAATCGGTGAGCGGCACACCGACGTCAGCAATGAAATTTACATATTACGGTGTAGGGGTATCAGTCTATTACTGAGACCAAAACGTGACGTAGAAGTGGGCATTTTATCATGTTTCTGTCTAGACTATATAACCCAGCGGTTGAAATTTAAGATTTATTTGTTTACGTCTGGAGATTTTATCTTTTTTACCGTCCGCTCATGGAGGATAATTGCCATGGCAACTGTCATCTCGGCATTCAGAGTTTTCACTTGAACATTTAATGACAATGACATCAGTCCAGCCATCTCCCTTTTATATTGTTGTTATATCTTCGGTAAAAAATACTAAACTTGCCTGTTGAAGGTTTAAACTTACTGCAATGAAATTTATTCATGAATTAATTTTTCCATCTTAGATGGTGGTGTGTTACAGTTTTTTAATACCGGTAATAACAAAATGTAAAAAGTTCTCTATGTATGGTGTACACATTGCCCTAGAACCTAATAATGTAAATTTAATGCTAATTTTTTTAAAATAATATAATTGCCCCCTCCCCTCCCCTCCCCTCCCCAGCAGGAAAATTTGCTACTCTATTGTGGTGAACTGTTCGTTGTACATGATGTGCTTCTAATCCATGAACAACTGTATGCTCAACTCTGCTGACCTTGCTCCTATAGCGCCCTAAGCTGGTGGCCCTTTCTCTGCTGATTATGCTCTCTGGCCACGGGTCTAAATTCCTAACTTTCTCCACGATCTGTGGACCTGAAAGAGTCAGTAGACTTTTGTGTACCGCATTCTTTGTCTAGACCGCTGATTTAACCATTTAACATCCACCCACCCATTGTAGCTGACATGTATAGCTTGCTCGTTTGCATAGACCTTTGTTTACTACTTAATGGCACTTCTGAAAAGAAGTAAAGAAAGTTTATTATGGTCACGTGGTAAAAACATAAGCTAATGACAGGTGGCGCCCTCTTACAAAGAGCAGCAGAAGTTTGTTGCCCCTTTGTGTTTTCCTCTAAAACCCAACACGTTGAGTATTTTTCGACTTGCTCCCTGTCCGTTTACGTTATATTCAGCCATGTAAATGGTTAGGTACCAGACTACTATACAAATCAGCTGGGACTTTAAAGTTGATTTTTTATTTCCCATTGCGAAGAAGATATCACGAAGTCGAACTATGAATTGAAGTATCTTGTAATACTAACAGCCTAAAATTCCGTGAGTATGATGATATTTCTTGTCATTTGTGAAGAACAAGATGTTGGCAACGTATTTCGTAACATTGTATACTCACTATGACTATATTCCAGTGTTTTATATTCCGCTTAACAAATCTGTTTCATTTGTTTTTTTGACTGATTACAAATTTCAGTTTCAGTGCAAAAACAGTGCAATATTTTTTTCTTCTCAATCATGTCATAAACAATTCTGTTTTAATTTGTATGCATGTGTCATTTTTAGTTCACATAGGATTGTATCCCTCATATTCTCTAGGCATAGACCCAGTAACTGGGGCGCTGTACTCCTTTTTTCGAAATTTTGACATCATTGGTCGTACCGTACCATGGAGGTAGGATTAGAATCCTACCTGTACCTCCATGGTCGTACTAGCGCCCCAGCGTATCGAAGTACTTTGCACGAGAGATCTTCAATTTAGACGGGTGCCTTGCCTCAACCGTGATAACAGCACAGTTGAGGCAGGACACCTGTCAAATTTTAGATGGGTTTCCTGCCTCAACCGCCCTGTTATCACGGTTGAGGCAAGGCACCCGTCTAAATTGAAGATCCCTCAGGGAAAATACTTTGATACGCTGGGGCGCTAGTACGACAGATGATGTCAAAATTTGGAAAAAGAAGTACAGCGCCCCAGTTATTGGGTCTACTCTAGGCAATGGATATTTAACAATTCTGAAACGTAGTTTTGGACCCCCAAAACAGCAATTTCGGATTTTATTTTCCTCAAAAAAAATCTTTGGGAGCCACAAATTAGAGAAAGAATTTTTGGGGATGAAAACAAAGTTGAAAAAGACACCATGAGCAAATGACTCGATCGTGCTACGTTGCGTGTGAAGGGCAGGTGGACCACTCAGCTGCAATATTTCATTAATTTAATACCTTTTAAATAGTTTTGGCTAGTCCTTTACGCGTCAAAGAGGTAGCTAAACTATGTGAATTCTCGTTTTCATCATTACTGGTAAAATATCCAATGCCTACTCTCTGACCATTTAATGTCATCAACTGTGGTTTTGAGTAATAATATAGATTAACTACCGGTTTGCTATATATAAGCCAACCTGCATGACCTGCAAGCGATACCTGATGAATGCAGAATATGCAAACATTTAGTTTTGTACACAGTTGTACCACCTACCCGTTGAATGGTTTTGAATGGTTGGTCAATGCGCTAGACATTGATGCAGCTCTATGGTGTGTCTCCCCAAAGTTTTAGCAAGGATTCGTTTAAAAGGGTGTCCAAATTTGCTTGAAATTAAAAAAATGGCTGTCCAAATTGTTCAATATGTGTATCCCACCAATCCTAGCCATAATCTTGCTTGAGCTGTATGACTATCAGCTACAATTGCTGCTTGCGATCTCGTCTTTAATGTATGTACTTGTTTTTACCTCCGGTTATTCAGAATGGATGACTGCAAGAGCGTCTGGCTCTGCCTTCCAGACAGCCTTGTGCTTCAGATCTTCACCTACCTCTCCTCAGCTGAACTCTTGAGGGCAGCACAGTCCTGCAAACCATGGCTTCGTATAAGTAAGGACGAGCTACTGTGGAAGGCACTGTTGTATGAGGAATGGAAGATTGACCGCTGCATGCCGTTACTGCCAGGTAATTGAAGTCGGTAGCAGGCGTGTGATTTCTCAGGATTTTTCCTGATTCAGGTTTTTCTCAAAATCTCCTTGAGCTTTCCAATATTCTTGAAAGAAGTAACGCAGTCACCAAAGGGAGAAAGAAATAGTCCACATTGTGTCTAAACCTACAGTGTAGTGTTTTTGGTGATGCACAGAGTCTGTAAACCTCCTGAATTGTAACATCCGGGAGGTTCTGGGTCTAGAATAAGGAGAGAATCCTGACTCATATAAGCAATTTTCAAGAGTTTTCACATATTGGCAAATCTCATCCCTTCAGTAGGCATAACACTAGCAGAGTCCCAGGCCCATCAAATCCGCTAAAATATTTGGACTGTGTCATTGAGATTGCAAGGTAAATTTCATTTTGCAAAGGGCACTTCCATTGGAACATCTTAAAAAGTCTATGGGAAACTTTTGAAGGGGCACCAAGGCCAAGATCAGGGGCAACGGAGGCCATGGCCTCCATGTAATTCCAGGCCTGAAAATGTATTTGTATTGGTTACAAAGGTGGCGTGTCGTGGCCGAGCGGATAAGAGCACCTGACTCAAGCTCTGGTGTTTCTGATCAGCAGAGTGTGGGTTCGAGTCCCGGTCGTGACACTTGTGTCCTTAAGCAGGACACTTGACCATTATTGCTTCTCTTCACCCAGGAGTACAAATGGGTACCGGCAAGAGCTGGGGAGTAACCTGCGATGGACTGGCAGCCTGTCAAGGGGGAATAGAAATATTCTTAGTTGTTTAATGCCAAGGAAACCGGGTATAAACACCGGCCTGTTGAGCTATATTGGCTCGGGACAGACTTTACTTTACTTTTATTGGTTACAATACACCATGTGACCTTAAAATTATCTTTGTGAAAGTTCAACTTGTGACAAAAATAAAGTTTGGGAAGTCAGCTTTGTGTGTGACTTGTCTGCACTCATCATTGCTAGAATTTTTATTTGTATCTTCTTTTAGTCTCTGAAAACCCAATGAACACGCAAGGCTCTGGGTCTGGGATTCAAACCTTGGTCCACTGAGGTGAAAGGCAGGGGCGAAATCGCTTTAAGCCAACCTTAGTGCAGTCCTCAGTCCAACAAAATCACACAAACATGAAATTTGGAATTTGAAGGTTTGGGGACAGTTAGGGTTAAAAAGTATCATTGTATTTGGGTTAAAACTGATTCTATAATGTTCAAACAACATTCTTCAACTAAGCGATGGGGCTTAAAGACCAGCATGAATGAAAATGGCAGCAAGTAATTTTTGCTGAAATTCATTTCAAACTTGTTCAATCAATAAGGAAAGTGAGTTCACATGAGAGTAAACAAATTTAATTGTAAAAAAAACGATCATTTTGAATACTCTTCTCCAATGCTTTTCAGAAAGATTTGTGAAAAGACCGGTGACATCATTACTCATGCTACGTCATTTGTGGGAGCTCTATTTTGTGTAGCTGCTTTGTTGCAATAACAAAGCAAAATCCCACAAATGATGTCAAAGAATTGTCACTGACAGAAGTGTAGCTAGTTTTTCAAAACCTTGAGGTTGGGGCCTAATCTGTTGATCGATAATTATGTAAAATTAAGAAGTGTCAAACTATCTAGGTGGCAGCAGACTTACCAGGTAAATTTCCATTGTTTACGTAGTTCTGAGCATGTGCAGATTACCGAGAACAATGGATTCACCCGGTAAGTCTGCTGCCACCTAGCGTCTCAAAAGTCCCCCATTAAATGATAAACAAACACATTATAACACAAGTTTAAATAGCATTTCCTTAAAAAAGATTTTTGCTCGAGTAGCTGATTAAATTATGTCGCTACTGTGAAGCAATAACCAGCACTTGATGTTAACTTGCAGGTCATGCCTCGTTCTTCCGTGAATTTCGACGACTTAAATGTCACGTTCCGTGCATTGAGGTACAGGTTCTGAGGGAACACACCGATCAGGTGCTTCACGTCAGCTTCTCACACAACGGGAAGATGTTTGCTACCTGCTCCAAGGACGGCACCATCAAGGTGAGTTTTCCTCTTCTTAGCAGACACAAATCTTGCTTTAGATTTGTCTATACTGTTTTAATCTTCCAGTTGTCACGTAAGCTGCCCACAGGGCTCGATCACCGGACCACAGGCCCAAGGCTAGTAGTTTTAGTGGACCAGTAAACTCATGACCGGACAAGTCCAGCAGTCTTGTGTTTTTCATTTGAATAACGTTCAAATACCTCACTGTGTAATATCTTGAACAAAAACAAATTATAGTCAAATGTTGAATGTCACCTTTCAATTCTATTGAGAATGAAGTATACGATATACCCATAGAGACAAATGAGATAGCCTAAATGTTCTCTAAACTTCTCCTCATATACACCGTATTGGGGTCGTAGTACTTTTTGAAATAAAAACCAGTTAAATGCATGTGAAACTGTGTCAGGAAATTTTTCTCATTTTGATTCTGGTCTTGTAAAAACAATTCTGGTCCAGTAAACATTTTGAGCAACAAGCCCTGCGGTCTTGTGGATTTTCCCCCAAAATTCGAGCCCTGGCACACAAACGACCTTCATGTGATTTCATATTATACTTCTACATCCGCTTTTGGTCTAGGTTTGGAAGACTGGCCCACCGATCTCACTGAAGTATAGCCACGCTATGAAGGATCTCTTCCGTTGGCAGTACACGCAGTTCTCGCAGTTCAACGCTTGTGACACACTGCTGCTGGTATCCGGCGTCCACTTCGGACCGAACAGTACGTCGGGAGAGATTGCTGTCTTCAACCTGAAAGGTTTGTACTGAAGTGGCTTTAGAATTTTCCAATTACAGAAGCAGGACTCAAACTCTATTTTGAGGTCTTAAAACCTTTTCAAAGGGCACCATTAAAGAACCTTAAACAAGTCGAGGGCTGAAAGAAAAACCCCCAAACCCAATTTTTTGTAGTCCTTACCCTCCCAAATCCTTCTATACCCTCTTTGCCAAAACGAAGGATTCAGAAGGACCGAGGGCGATAGGCCAAAATAACAATTGCTTATCACTGGGTAAAGCATTCCGGAGGTCGGTTTGACGTAGTGGTATCTTTCCTCCCCTTCCACCTCTAGGACTCCGGTTCGATTTCCGCCGGGGGGTACTATGTGGATCGGGTTTACAGTCCCTACCTGATTGCATGGGTTTTCCTTGGAATAAGTCTCTGGGGTTTTGCCACCCACATCTGAAATTGGAACTTCCTTCTTGTCTTCTATCAATGGGGGTTCTTGGCTAGTATAGTGATTAAGTTTCGCTTTTTCTGAGAGTCCTTGGGGTTCTTGGCTAGTATGGAGTTCTTGGCTAGTTCTTGGCTAGTATATTTCTGAGAATCCTTGGCTTCACAACCAGAATAAATAAATAAAGAAAAAATGAATTACATTCCAACCTCATCTAAGTTGAAACCATTTGGGCCCAATTTCATAGAGGTGCTTAAGCAGAAAATATTGCTTAACAATTTTCTGCTAAGCAGAAATTAGCAGGATACCAGTCACAAGTTGTGCATGTGACATGGTAGTTTGGCCGGTAACCTTATTCTGGTAAGCATAATTTTGTTGTGCTTAGCTAGTATTTGTGCTTAAGCAGCTCTATGAAGTTGGGCCCTGGTTTGGAGTGATATAGGAGAGGAGGATTTTGAGGCAAAACAAAAAAGCAGAAATGTGAGTTGAGGAGAACAAGCCTTGCATCTATCGTTACCCACACACCTGCAAACTAACCCTCTCACTCATGGTAACATTTTCCAGCGAGTTGATCAACCATATGACACCATTCAACTGAATGGGTTTGGTATGGTGGCACGACTGTGCACAGAACTAACTGTGTGTATATAAATGTATGTGCTGTGTGAATGCAATGTACTTGTTTGAAATTCTGTTGTTTGCATTTTGTGTAACAGACGACTTTGCGCTTCAGGCACGGGTGCTCAACAAGCCTTACGACATCTTCGGCTGCTGGCTGAACAGCTCCCACCTCCTGTCTGGCAATCTCCACTACCTAGGCCACCTGTCCTCTTGCTCGGCCCTGTGGCTCAACAAAGCCACCCAGGAGGTCCTCTCCGAGCAAGAGTCCGTCATCATGCGCCTGTTTAAGTTCCTGAACATCAACGCCAGCTCTGTGCGCAGCATCACCGTCGCCAACTGCCGTAACCTCGGCAAAGGAGAGGACTACGTGAAGGCGCCCCTGCAACCTGGTAACTACAGGGAGTATGATTCGTCCTCGCACACTGGGTTGAACTCCAGTGGACCCCTGCCGGACTCCAGTGAGAGTGAACTGGAAGGTCGAGTCGGAGCGACTTGCTCTTACATGTACGAGAGTGACACGGAAATGACTGCCAGCGAAAGCGAAATCGGACAAAGCGGAACTGATATCGGACAGGGGGCGAGGGATCTGGTCGGGGAATCCATGGACCCAGATCTGAGTTCAGGTAGCAGTGCGAGTAGGCCCTTGCCCAAAGCGTCTGGTACCTGGCCTCTCCTACACCAGAGTCGGAGTGATCCATGTCTACCGTCCGAGGACACAGACCAAGCCAGAAAAGCTCGTGCAATAGCGAACATCAACCAGCTTTACCAGCAGCAACTGCGGCAGCAATCCCACCACCACACTTCGGCGAACCACCACGTGCAATCAAGTGAAGTCAGCTCAGACGACGCCACTCTAGCCCAGGCCCGACCGCCGACAAAGCAGTCCCACCCACTAGGGATGTCAAAGCGCTCCCCAGTCAAGAGAGATGTCAGTGATGTCAGCGGAACGCCACCGGATGTCCTGAGGAAGAGTCTTCGCACCGAGGCAGCCCCTGATGACAGCCAGCCGAGTACGTCATCAGGATACGCCAGCGGCAGCAGTGGGTCGGTCAACAACAGAGGGCCTGCGGACACCTGCTACAAAAGCCTGTGGCTGAGAGTCCGACAGGCTGAGATGAGACGGGGCGGCGAGAACTACGACGAGGACCTCTTTAGGATTCTGATCGAAGGGATCAACCCGAATTACCGGGCGGCCCAGTGTGAGGATCATGCGGACATGAGAGGAAACTGGGGTACATCCGATGGGAAGAAAGTCTCTGGGTCCACAAAGGTGGGAGCTGGAAAGGAAGGGGCTTCAAGCAGCACTGCAGGTTTGTCCACTAAGAATAACATTTCAAACTCTTGACGTCTTGTAAAGAAAGTGTTAAAAAACGTTGTACAGAGTTTCTGCTTGAGAAGAAAAGAATGGATGGAATTAATTATAAGGATAACAGAAAGGGAGAGTTTAGTGAAAAGTTAACTTTCAGCTTAAATGTTTTATTGTCATGCTTAATTATTTAAGAATTACTATATCAAGATGATATTGACAGAAAAAAGAACAGGATTATTTTGAAAAAAATGGTCCATTCTTTAACAGTGGTTCTCATGTGCATTATATTCATGAAAACTGAAAGATAGAACTGAAAATACTTAAAACCTTAGAGGTGATTATGCAAACCAGGGCCCAATGTCATAAAGCATGTAAGCAGAAAAACTTGCTAAGCACAGAAAACTCTTGCTTAGGAAAAAATTGGTTGCCAGCCAAACTACCGTACAGTTACCATTGCTGGGACTGGTACCCCACTCATCTTGCTTAGCAAAGAAATTTGCTGAGCAGACATTTCTGCTAAACAGCTTTATGAAATTGGGCCCTGAACAACACCATGACTCAGTTTCATATTAGCAAAGCACAACAAACTTATGCTTACCAGAATAAGGTTACCAGCTAAAACTCCCATGTCACATGTACAATTTGTGACTGGTATCCTGCTCATTTCTGCTAAGCATGAAATTGTTAAGCAAAATTGTCTGCTTAAGCAGCTCTATGAAATTGGGCCCACAGCACTAGTGATAAGAAAGAGTTTAAAAAACCTCATAATCTCCCTTTTTTTTTTCAAAAGGAGAAGCTTCAGGACTTCACCAACTCCTAGAGTTGAGGGAGAGCCAATGTACAGTAAGCTCTCGCTGCAGCTCCAGCGACACTGTCCTGTCCAGCCCCGACTGCGACCACGCCTCTTCGCTCACCTTCGCCGCCGAGAGCAGCAGCGCTAGCGACATCATCCGTGCCTGGGGGAAGCAGTTCAACTTCGGCAGCACGGAGAGCCTGGACGACGAGCCGTCCATCCACTACCCAGACCGCCGGCGTGGATTCAGCGACCCGGAACTCTCGAGGCAGCACTCTCAGCAGCGGGACGCCCTCCCGCAGCCTCGGACGGAGAGTGAAGAGGTTAGCAACATGTCCAGCAGCAGCATGTCGGACTCGCAGTCGCAGGAGTACTCGTACAGGACTCATAAAGTGCGCCGGCGAAAGCCGTCACCCAAGGAGGAGCACCAGCACCTAATTTTCACCCGGGGCAGCCAGGCGTATACGCCGCACCAGATTGGAATCAAACGGATCGACTCGACCATGGCGAACACCCTGAAGGGGCCGCTTGGCGCGAGCTGTAAGCCTGAGGAGACCAGGGACGGCAGGGGGATGGGACAGGGCGGGGAGCAAGATCAACCAGGGGGTGTTGAGTTTGATAAGGTGGACCATGTGATTGAGCTGAACGGTCATGCCATAGGGATGGCTCTGTCGCCAGATCACAGGTAAAAATAAGCTCCTCCAAATTTTTTTTTGGGGGTACGCTGCAGGAATTTATTTGTGCAAGTAACATCAACACACTTATTTCTTCTTCAGGTACCTCTATGTAAACTGTCGTTGCTGGCCGCGAGATTACGTGATCTCAGACCCCCTGACCCCGCCCCCTATCGCCCAAGAGATTGAGATCCGCGTCTATGATCTCATAAACCTCACCGAAGTGAAACGACTCCACGGGCACAAAGCGTTCTCTCCTAATGACGAATTCAACTTCATCTTTCTGGATGTCAGTGACCTGTACGTGGCAAGGTGAGGTCAGAGGTTAAAGTTCAATTTATACAAAGATGATTTCTAGTCTACTCAAAATGTTCTGCCTATAATTATATCAACACTTTCTAAAAAAGTCGTCACAGTTTTTATTTGTGAGAAAATATAATTAGCTGTTGCAAACTGCTTACTAACCAAAAGGATCTATGGTATAAATGCAAAAAAAAGTTAGTGGCCTGACGTTTCGACCCTAGCACAGTCTTTCTCGAAGGATAAATGACACCACAACACACATAAAGAAGAAAAAGCTACAAAAGGAAAAAGGATTTTTTAAAAATATGAGAAAAACAAACGGGGGAAAAAAAGCAACCTGTCAAAAAAGAAAACAAACAAAAAAGGAAACCTGAAAAATAATGAGAAAAGGAAACCTGAAAAATAATGAGAAAAGCAAACGGTGGAAAAACAGGAGCACTGTAAACAGACAGGCAAAAGTTCGAGCAACCTGTCAAAAAGGAAAACAAACAAAAAGAAAACCTGTAAATTTAGTAAGTTAACATTGTAAAAAACGAACTAAGGGGAAAAACAAGGTTATTATACAAAAAGGAAAAGTATACTGAAATATAAAGAAAGCTATCAGTGAAAACACAATGTCAGACAATGAACCTGTAGAGGGAGGCAAACTGTTGGCTATTATTTGTTGGACAGTTTTGACAGACAGTCTCTTGGTTTTTATTTATACGAGAATTTTTGTAGTCTTGGACGATCTGCGCATTCTCTTCACATGTTTTGTTTGCTACGCCGGATTCCTCCGTTTCAATGATATCAGCAACGTCAGAGTAATGGACTGCACTTTCCACAAAGACAGACTAGTCATACACTTGACCAAGTCAAAAACTGATCAATTTCGCCAAGGCAACGACATAACTGTTGGCAGAACATTTTAACCAACTTGCCTTGTTGTAATTGCAGAGCGATATTTTCAAGGTTTAGGTGATCCAGTCAGTTCCCCCTTACCAGTCCTTCGTAGACTAACTCATTCCAAAAATGGTCTCATACCCACAGTACACAGACTTTGCTACACTAGAACCAGAAAAATAGTCTTACAAGCACTATTGTCCCGGACATTCATAAGATCTGAAGGCACATCCGCGGCATCCAATGCTCAGATTCCTTCTTACTTAATTTCTAAACATGGGAGATGGAAGTCTGAGAAATCTAGAAATGTATACATGAAAATTAACGAGCAAACATGTTTACTTCCATCAACAGCCCTCGGTATTTGAGAAGATGTATTTGACATGCACGTATTGTTTATACGAATGTTGGGTCTTTTCCAACATACACTGAAGGAAAGTGTTTGAAGAGTTTTTGTTTGAATTATATAATGAGCTAAATAAATTATTAAGCGAGGCAAGTGGCTCCTAGCAGAAAGTTGAAGATCCTTAAAGTCCTAAAAGTCACGCAAAAGAAGTCCGTGAGAGAGCTTTTTCCACTGCTGCCTCCCGCTTATGGAACGGTCTTCCTGTCCACATTAAAAACGCCAAGACTGTTTTGTCCTTCAAAAAGGGTCTCAAGAATCACCTGTTCTCCAACATGAGCTTGTTGTCCCCATTACTTTGGTCTTTCTCTTTCTCCTTTGCATCCTTTGGTAATTTGGCGCTATACAAATCCACTTATTGTGTATTGCTTAGCCAAGTATATTTGTATGTCTGCTAAGTTAAAGGAAATCAATGTTTCAAATAATTAGTTTAACATTGATGCCTTTTGCTAACTCCTCCGCCATGATGTAAGCGGCAATTTGTATTATTTTAAATATTGTTGTAACCCTTCCCCAGGGTAATGGGGTATGTTCCTGTTGGCATAAAACAAGAAATCAAATCAATTATTATTAAATCTTACATTCTTAAAGGCACTGAACACGTTTGGAAATTGTCAAAGACCATTGTTCTCACTTGGTGTATCCCAGTTGCAAGAAAATTATGAAAGAAAAAACACCCTTGTTGTACAATTGTGTGCTTTCAGATAGGAATAAAAACTTCTTGCAAGAAGTTTTTATTATTTTAAGTAAGAAATTTTTTCTTTCTCAAAAACTACATTACATCAGAGGGAGTCGTTTCCTACAATGTTTTATACTATCAACAGCTCTTGTTACCAAGGAAGTTTTTATGCTAATATTTGTTTTGAGTCATTACCAAACGTGTACAATACCTTTAAGACAATTTGACAATTTGTTTTTCTGCTGTGTTTTTAGTGGAGCCGAAGACAGACAGGGGTACATCTGGGACCGTTACTATGGGATCCTTCTTGCCAAACTCCCCCATCGAGATGTGGTCAACTCGGTGGCGTTCAACCCACAGGATCCCGAGATGATGATCACTGCCAGCGATGACCACACCCTCAAGGTGTGGTTCTCACACCACAAGGCCATGAGGGCAAAAGAAGTCGGTCATTGACCCTCTGTGACCCTTAACCCCCCGAATCAAAGATCGGTTGTTGTTAACCTAAAAGCATGGTTTCATTTTGGCCGAGAAACACAAATTTTTCCTTGCACACTTTCTGCACCATGGCTGGCGGGCATTTGTGTGTGACACACCCATTCTCATCTCATCTTACTATCCACAAGAAAATTATTTAGACAGACTGTCTTTGGTCAGCTGTGGCTGCGGCTGTCTGGGTAATCTGTGCTTCAAAGCATGTTAACCCTTTAGTGACCGTTCATTTCTGTATAATCATTTTGTTCCCGCAATGTATCAATGTACCAGACACTGCTAATCTTGTTGATTGTTTTGCCCCGTTATTTTTTAGGAAAAATACCAGAAAATTTATTTAGAAAAAGATATACAAGCCTTTGTTTTAGAATTGTACATTCTATGTTTATGGGAAGCATTTGAAAATATCAGTTCGGTCCGATACCTTTGCTTTGACCCTCTTGTTTGAGTGGAAGTAGGTCAAATCTTGCAGCCGTTTGCGGCTGCTATTGGTATTTCAGTACAAGCCGCTTGCGGCCGCTAAGGGTTAAGGCCATAACCAGCCGCATAGTTGGAAACGGTTGTTGCTTTTTATGTGTAGGGCAAATCCAGAGCTGAGTAGTGTTCTTGAGTAAAAATCGAAAATGAACAAAAACCATTTACAATGGGCTTCTGATAATCACGGAAGCCATTTTGTGCGAGGTAAGTGTGGTACATGTCGGAATCACGTCACACCTAAAAGCACATGTGTATCATTGGTAATTGTCAAAGACCAGTATCCACACTTGATGTGACCCAACATATACATGAAATAACAAACCTGTGAAAGTTAAAGCTCAATCGGTTATTGGGGTCACAAGAAAAAAAAGTGGAAAAAAAACCCCTTAAATATTTCCACTGTTTTCAAACATTGAGTTTGGACTTTCAATTTTCAGAGGGAGTTTCCCATCATGACCTACTGTCTACCATGTAAGTTGTGTGCAAATCTGTTAACATTTATATTTTTACTCTTACCAATGTTATGTACACCAATTGACTACGCACCAATTCTGCTGGTGCAACAAATTAACAAGCAGACGCAGAGTATACTGTTTGAAACGTCGATACCACACCGGCTCTTTTCAAAGCCAACACTCCCACACAAAGAGATTTTACACATGGTTGTACCCGCAAGTTCACTATTTATTTATAGTTACTTCTTAAATAAACAATTTTTAATATTTCATGCAAGTGGCAAGACAGTAAGCGAATCTCACTTTAATACAGTCAAAAAGTGTCGAAACTGCAATTTCCATTAGACTTGAAATGCATGGATGAAATTTGACCTTAGCAAAAAAAATGAAAGCATCAGTGAGCAATGCAATTATAAATTGCATTTTGGTTTACTCTATTCAGTATTAAATAATAATACATTAATGACTTTATCATGTGTGTCGATTCACGACTAGACTCGTATCGATGTAGTTCTCGGTCAATGTTTGTTCGGGAATGTGCGAGGACATCAAAGACTGATCTGTTGTCTTTTGCTCGCTTCTCATCTATTTGATGAGAAAATAACCCACATATATTCGGTTTGCGGTAGCACCATGTGTATATCTACTTGCTAGGTAGATTTTGTTCTTTGAGAACTTGTCTTGCTTATTTTCTACTGCCGCAGAGTAGAATATTCAGAATTTTTGAGACTTCTCAGTTCTTAAATCTACTTGCTAGGTAGATTTTGTTCTAGGAGAACTTGTCTTGCTTATTATTCTACTGCCGCAGAGTAGAATATTCGGAATTCGGGAGACTTCTCAGTTCTGAAAAGAACTGTCCTTCTTATTAACTACTACCTGGGCGGGAGGTAGGAAATCGGGCGGGACTACTACTTTCGCTATGTGGATCGGGGGGACTTCTCGTTAATAACTACACTGCCGCGGAGTGAGTCTAAATAGGTCTCAATGTTTCGACTAGCTTGCTCTAGTCATCGTCAGGAGACTGAAAATAAACCCAGTTTTGAGTTCTGGCTGGAAGTGCCTTGTTTTGGCATTGAGCCTCACACAACTCCCGGGCCAAATTTCATAAAGCATGTAAGCACATAAACTAGCTAAGCACAGAAAACTCTTGCTTAGGAAAAATAGGTTACCAGCCAAAATACCATACATTTACCATTGCTGTGACTGGTACCCCACTCATTTTTTGCTTAGCAAAGAAATTTGCTTAGCAGAATTTTCTGCTAAACAGCTTTATGAAATTGGTCCCTGATGCCATCCATATTTATTTATTTTATTACATGTCCAACAGCACAATTGGCGCCAATAACGGGATGAATGGAAGAAATGTTTAGTTTTAGACGTGGGAAGAAAAACCCCAATGGGGGAAATCCCACTCAATTAGATCGGGACTGAAAACCCAATCCTCATTGCAAGGCTCCGGTCTGAGGTGGGATTCGAACCAGGGTCTCAACAGAAGTGAAAGGCAGGGAAAGAAACCACTGAGCCAACCTGATCCCCGTTTGATTTTAATTTACTCAATTTTTACTGGTACACTATGTTTGTTCTCAACGCTTGACTAGTGTGCTCTCGGTGTGGGTGTCGAGGCATTGCATGGTGAGGTATCAATGTATATTCGGTTTGCGGTAACACTATGTGTATATCTACTTTGCTGTGTATTTTTGGTTTTTTGAGAACTTGTCTTGCTATTTATTCTACTGCCGCGGAGTAGATTTCGGAATACGGGAGACTACTTAGCTCTGAAAAGAACTGTCCTGCTTATTAACTACTACCTGGGCAGAATGTAAGAAATCGACCGGGACTACTACTTTTGCTTAGTGGATCGAGGGGACTTCTAGTGTGTGTTGGTTTTTTCGGTGCCTTTTTCTTTTCTATTTTGGTGCTAACACATGGCCTTGAAAAACCATATTTAATTTGAAACTATTTTATCTTTGAAAGAGTTATTTTGCACACAACAATATCTTGTACAGAGTTGATTTATATTTTAATGTATAAGTTTTGATTAAGTTTAGCTGGTAACAATGGTTGCAGTGAACCAGTGATCTCTGTAACAGTAACTGGATATTAGATTATGCCCTCTGACATTGAGTAATAATAATAATACGCAGTTCTTATATAGCGCTTTATCACACCCGAGGGCGTCTGAAAGCACTCATCATTTTTTTCTACAAGGTATGTGGAGCTATGTTTGAAATATAAGACCCATTTATTTCAAATCACCATGTAACGGTTTACAAGGTGTTGTGGTGCAATCTGCAGCCAGCCATAGCAGAAAAAACTGCAGCGAACCCCTTCTCTTAATGATAGTGTACTGGGTTCTTTTACGTGCATTACACAACACACAGGACCTTCGTCCCATCTGAAAGATGAAGCAATATGGTTGTAAGTGTTTTGCTCACGGACACAAGTGCCTTGACTGGGACTCAAACTCACACTCATGGCAACACCAGAACTTAACAAAAAGTGCACTGTGTTCTTTTACGTGCATTACACAACACACAGGACCTACAGCTTTACGTCCTATCTGAAAGACGAAGCAATATGGTTGTAAGTGTCTTGCTCAAGGACACAAGTGTCTTGACCGGCAACCGTACCAACACTCATGGCAACACCAGAACTTCTTGAGTTTAGTGCATGAGAACACCATCAGCCATGACACTCCATGACATTCCTTCAGTGTCCTCTTTTCGTTCCTTTATGATTGACCTTTTGGTTTTTCTTGTATGAGTTTGTGTGGCACCAATGGGAGTATTCTCTATCCAATTCTCTATCCGGGTTTTACTCACTGCATCAAATACAAGATTCTTCTGCTCACTAATACCCGACAGTTAATGGCCATGCTCCTACATATCTTTAAAGTCTAATTTCTCCAAAGATTCCAGTGCATTCCTTCGGTTAACGATCATCATAAAACAGAACAATGTCAACTAGCAAATGGTCCACGTACCTACACTCGCTACGGTCAACGAGCTTTCACCTCGGCTGCACCGTCACTATGGAACAATCTCTCTCTCAATATCCATCAAGCTACATCTACTGACTCATCTTTTTGTAATTTGAGGTTAATTTGCTTAGAAACGCCAGTATTAAGTGCTATATAAATGTTATTATTAATATTAATTAGTATGATAGAGATCAGTGCACTTAACCCTGTATAGTTTATGATACTTGGTTCAGCCAAGTTAGTTGACAGTAACCAGAGTTTTGCACATAGACTCAATCCAGCTTTCATGTTTAGACTGGTTTTCATTATGCTTAGACATGTATTGATTATTCCACAAGTCTTTCCAGTGAAAATTTCTTTGGAAAAAACACAATTATTATGTAGGAACACTTGTAAATGTTTGTTGTCATAAAAAACACAGAAAGTTTTCAAATTTAGATTGAAATGTATTGACCCCTTGCACCAATGTCACCCACGCTCTTGCCATTTTGGGAGTCAAAGTGCACGTAAAATTTATGGTAGGCGTGTAAACGCCGAGTCATGTAAAATGCATGCTGCACTGTATAACACACAAAATGGCACAACTAAGATTATTGTGGTGATTTCATCATAGGGTCAAAATTGGGATTGTTTTTTTTTTGGGGGGGGGCAAGGTAAAACATTGTTTAAGCATTTTGGTGCAAGCCACTAGAGGTATTTGTCATTTATCATGTTCGGCCATGTTGTTTTTTCTTTCATTCAATCCAATGTAACTCAAACCGAGGCTGGAAGTGTAAATGGTCTGGTCCCCCTATTATGAGATGAGATTTGGATCTTTCTATTAAGTGTGGGTATTGGGGACTATATACATAAATGACTGAAGTATGATTAAAGGTATATCTTTACAAGTTTAGCTGGCTCTGAAGAGCGGGAACCAGTTCGTCTTGTTGCCCGTCTGTAAGGATGGGATCTTGCATCATGTGAGAAATAGACCTTTCTTTTGAAACATCGAGCAGACAACCAGTGGTTGTTGGTTGGCAAAAGCACTGGCGACCTTCACTGCAGAAAATACAACAATTTATCAATTATCAATTATCAATTATCAATTATCAATTAATACAACAAATTACCAATATCGCCAATAAATCAACTCTACTACCCAAAGCAAAAAATACACATTAGTTTTCATTAAAAAAGGGTTTTCATATTGTTATTTAAGGCAAAGTATACCTTTGGTTTTTGGAACCATTCGATTGTTTTAATCCTATAGAAATGTAGATATATACAATAAAACTAACCTGTAAAAAATTTCATTTATAAAAGGTGGTAGCGTTTATCAGATATCGCCAACAATCTTGTGGTAGTGCCAAATAAAATGGAGCGGTTATGTCCATGCAGGAAGAATAATCCGTAATTGGAAAACACAATCTGAAAAGGTTTCATGCAGAAACGTTTCTAAGATTGAAATGTTTTTGAATCCCTCTCTCTAAAACCACATTCATTTGAAGGGAATTGTTGCTCAAAATGCTATACACTGTCAAAAGCTGCAGTGCTTCTTACCAAGTAAGTTTCTTATGGTCATTATTTTCTGGAGTAATTACCAAAGGTATACCCTCCCTGTAAACCAAATTTTGTGCCAACCCAGTTATATATTTTGTGATACCCGTGCAAAATGTGGAAAATGTTTGTAAACAAAAGAAAGGTCTATTTGGTGTATTATTCAGGGAAACATCCAAAATGGCTGCCATTTTATTAACGTCAACATGTAACTAGGGCTGGTCCAAATTAGCGGCTACGGCTGTATCGCCGCATCATCATGCGTTAAAGTGTAGGATGTCCATAGCAACACCCTTAGCAACAGCCGTAGCCACCAATCCGGATAGAGCCTAACAAAGAATCTTATAGTTTAGTATGGTAACTTTGTATAGAGATGTAAAACATTTCTGGAATATTGTATTTATGTGCAATTTAATACACAAAACCACTATTAAAAAAACAGTTATCGTTTACCTTTCATTTGTTTGTAATGCTGAGAGTAGAGTTAAAGATCAGGTACGGCATTGGGGTGGTTTTGTTTGCACTTCGGCAAAACTGCCACTTCTTGAGCAAAGATAAGGTACAGCATCTGTGTTTACTTTGGCAAGACTGCTGCTACTGGCTACTGGCCAAGGACACAAGTGTCATGACCGGGATTCGAACCTGCACTCTGATGACTCGGCCGTCACAACTTGAGTTTGATGCTCTAGACAAAAGTGTCTACCGGGATTCGAACCGACATTCTGATGACTAGACTGTCAGAACTTGAAATCGATGCTCTAGACCCCAAGTGCCTTGCACAAGGACACAAGTGTCAAGACCGGGATTTGAACCCACATTCTGATGACCTTGAGTTCCATGCTCTAGAACCAAATGTCTATCGGGATTCGAACCCACACTCTGATTACTCGGCCGTTAGAACTTGAGTTTGATGCTCTAGGCTCAAGTGTCCACCGGGATTGGAACCCACACTCTGATGACTCGACTGTCAGAACTTGAAATCGATGCTCTAGACACAAGCGTCAAGACCAGGATTCAAACCCACACTCTGATGACTCGGCTGTCAGAACTTGAAATCAATGCACTAGACACAAGCGTCAAGACCGGGATTCGAACCCACACTCTGATGACTCGGCTGTCAGAACTTGAAATCGATGCTCTAGACACAAGTGTCCACCGGGGTTCGAACCCACACTCTGATGACTCGGTTTTCATAACTTGAAATCGATGCTCTAGACACAAGTGTCAAGACCAGGATTTGAACCCACACTCTCATAACTCAGCCATCAGAACCCGAGTTCGATGCTCCAGACCGCTCGAGGCGGCAACGACACGCTACGAAGTTTCCTCATGTGATTTACCATGCGGTACGAATAACAATAATATCCCTGGAACATAATATGTTCATGATACGTACAAATTCATATACATTGCCGTAAAGAATTTACAAATGCATTGTTCGGACTATTACCATGCCACTCTCAAAACAAGAATTCCACAAAACTAAAAGGCCCCAAGAAATTAAACAAACAACAAAAAGCAACACAAACAACTCCATTGAACTTGACAAATAGTTCAGCATAAATATTTTGGCAATTTACCCCCCCTGTCTCGTGGATTATAACTAGGGCTAATGAAATTGATCAAAATCTAGGTTAATCCTAGTCTCATTGATGCCTACTTAAATTTGCCATTTGGTAATTCTATTGGGAGTTCTACCGACCAGAAAATGTCCGGGTTTCCATCTGGCATGTTGACCATAATTGGTGGGTCGTGTACTTTTTTTTCTAAAGGGAATGGTATTGTGTGCCGGGGGAGTGATGAATACACAATGGACTTAATTTAAAGGAACATTACAGAATTGGTTTTTGCTAACTGGCAGTGTAAGCACTTTATATAATCCACCATATACATAAACTGACATACCTGTAGAAGTTTGAGATCGATCGGCCATCTGGGTCACGAGAAAATAGTGAAAAACCGAATACACATTTGCATGTGTTATACAATGCATGAATAAAACGCTCATGAGCGATAAACTCCAATCGGAAATTAGTTTTATCTATTTCTCATCAAATATGGCATTTCAGACAGAAATATTTCTGAGGATGTTTTCTACTATCATCATCATTAGACCGTGTAAGTTTTATGTAAATCTGTGATCATAAAGAAAATTTTAATTACCAGTTCTGTAACGTTCCTTTAAACTAAATTGGGTTTTTAGGTATGAATGTTAAGACACAAAAGTCCGCAAATTGAGGTACCGGTACTTGCTGCTACACCTAGTAGTCACTGAGTAGCATGGTGGTTGCTTGTTGAATGGTTTAGTACAAGACTGGCCATCATAAAAACAAGATAGAGCCATTGCTGACAAAAACGATCTGAAACAAGGATCCAAAGTTTAGGAGGTATTACACTTCTTTACCCTGATGGAAACTTTGTACATACACACTGGTCAGTCAAGCCAAGTTTATGTGGTGCATATTTGGTGCCATGTTTTGAGAACCAACAACAGTGTGTGGTGCATATTTGGTGCAGTGATCCAAAACTTGAGTTTATGTGGTGCATATTTGGTGCCGTGCTTAGACAACAAACTTTGTGTGGTGTACTTTTGGTGTATGTGCCATTATGGCTAAGTTTTTGTGGTGTATACTTGGTGTAGTCACTTCATTTGCATAAATGCGGTGCTGAATTGGTGCCCACCAAATGCGCACCAAATAATGGAGTGTACACCACAATCGGGTTAGGGTATGTTGAAAATGATGGCATTTCTTCATTTTGGTAACATCTGGAGTAAGTAGATTCAAAGGAGAGTCTTGGAACAGTATCCTCAGTGCAAGAGATGTAGATCAAAGGAACAAGATTTCTTTATAACTGAAGAATCAGTTTTCAACAATTGCGGTGGTCGGGTTGGCGTAGTGGAAGCTTTCCTCGCCTTCCACCTCTAGGTCCCCGGATCGAATCACGCCGGGGGGCACTTGTGGATTGGGTTTTCAGTCCCTACCTGATTGCGTGGGTTTTTTCCCTGGAATAATTCTCTGGGGTTTTCCTTCACATCTAAAATTGAAACTTCCTTCCTTGTCTTCTCTCCATTGGGTTCTTGGCTAGTACAGTGATTAAATTCACTTTTCTGAGAGTCCTTGGCTTCACAACCAGAATTAATAAAATAAAATTAAATGAAATAAAACCCCAGCTTTCTTTCATTCAGATAAAAGTCTGAACTGTTTCCTGTTAATTTCGATCAGGAAGCTCTATGATTAGAAAGTTTAAACTAGTGAAAGGAATCCTCCATGAAAATACACTGCAAAAAACACCATCAAAGTTGAAAAAAAGGCATTGGAAGAAAATGAAAAGATGAATGAACCAATACTAATTAAACTCATTAAACAAAACAATGGACCAGCTTTTCAAAACAATCCTTTGTTTAAGCATTTGGGAAAACAAATGCTAGAAATAATATTTTTTTGTTTTTAATATTAATCAGCGCTGTGAATGAGATTTAAACCAGATGAATACAAATTAACTAGTTACAACTATAAACTCTCAAACTAGCATAATCATTTAAACCGTTTACAAGCATATAATCCTGGGTAAATTGGTCTGGTTCCTTCCTCCACACGTACAGAACACAACTAAGTCTCGGAGCAGTCTACAAAAGCTAAACACACATGTACAAAGCTACTAAAGGTTTTTTTTTTCTTCACAATTTCTTTACAAAATTTGTAATAACGTTATGATTTCATTTTTGATTTTTTTTCTTTCTTTCTATATCATCAAAGAGTATTACTTTACTGTTTATATACAAGGTTAACAACATGGCCGACAGAGCACCTTTCAAATTGCACAAAAATAATTTAGATGCAATGGGGCAATAATGTCTGCCTAAACCCTCAGTCAACAAGTATCATGGTACTAGTAGGCATCAAATAGTACATTTATACAAAATAAACGAGAGAAAGAAACTGAAGAAAACTTTACTCAAAGACCTTGAAAGTATCGTTATTTTAAAAATGTGTACACTGGTTAGACAGCTATGGTACTCGTTTCTTAAATGGGGCAAGGAGTGATTCATTAAAACATTGCAAAATGGTGCAAAGTGGCAATGGTGACCATATACAAAATGGCCGACAGTTAAAACGTGCTGGCAAGACCCGACAAGCCATTTGCGAGTTAGTTTTGAACAAGGTCTGGTGCAATGACTTGATTGGTCACAAGTTCCCACTTCAATTTGAATTCCTCAGACTGTAGATGGCACCAGGGTTTGCTCATCTGGAGATTGCTGTACCAAAGCTTGCCCCGAACCATGTGACATAGGAACTGTTTCTATAGTCTCGGGAATTCAAATTAAAGGGGTCAATTTAAAGAAGTCAATGTACCAGGCATAACTCAAATCTAACCCGTAAATGGCATATTCATGACTAATGACTAATTTCATTTGACAATGTTACTTGTGAATTGCCTGTGTACACATATATATCCAACAGTTCTTGAAATAAACTAAAATTCAACCATTTGCATTAAAAGTGTTAGTGTGAAATCTGGGCCCTGCTTAGCGAATTTATCTGATAAGCAAAACTCAGACAAGAACTGTGGGCCCAACTTCAATGAACCTGTAAAGCAAAACAACTTTGCTAAGCACAACAAAACAAAACTTGCTTTGCTGAAATAGGTCACCAGCCAAAATGTCATAAAGTCTAGGTTGGAGGAACTGATCTCAGTTTCTGCTTAGGTAAGACATTTTCTGACAGCTTTTTAACAGCTTTTTAACAGAGTTTGTGATACTGAGCGAATATGAATGTTTGATCGCTCTAAATGGTCCCTGTATTACATCAGTACAAAATCGATTTATATTTGATTCCAAAATACCATATGACAAGACTGTATTCAATTAATTTCCTCGGATACATTTGTCATGCTAAAAGATATCATTTCCGTTACCTGACCCCAACATCACAACGCTGCTTACCACTAAATTCTGCGCTTACAGCGCCCCACAAAACATGTAATTCTATGCATGGAATTCCACATTAAGCAGTGCCACCAATTTAGGCCCATCGCCAAATTCCACATAGCCGGTAAACACATTTTGTTAAATATTAAACAAATCTTGCTTAATAGCATAAACAGGAAACCCTCCCCAAAATGCCGCACTGTTGCCCCTGCTAACTTTTTCCTAAGCAAACAAAGTAAGCAGCATTTTCTGCTTAGCAGCTTTGGGGAATCAAACCATGACAGGGCCCAATTTCATAGAGCTGCTTAAGCAGGAAAAAGTAGCTAAGCACAACAAAGTTAAGCTTACCAGAATAAGGTTACCAGCCAAACTCCCATGTCACATGTACAATTTGTGACTGGTATCCTGCAGACGATTGTTAAGCAATATTTTCTGCTTAAGCAGCTCTATGAAATTGGGCCCTGGTCACAAAGTAATATCATGGGCAGCTCCCACGTACATAAAAACCAATCTTTCAAAATCATACACGCACTTCTTCCAGCTGCCGCAAATGTGAAACATAATTTGTAAAATGGTGGGATGAGCTTTCAGCCTGATCTACAACACTGTAACCCAGGCTTGTAACGGACACTTGGCACTCGACAGTGAATGCAGCCTCTTCTTTTAACGGTGGCAGACGGTATATAATAGGCTCCCACAGGCTACCAACTTAATTTCCGAACATATGGCAACCAGTGAGCCAGCTTACCAACCAAAAAGTCAAAGGTACACTGCATTTCAGACAAAAATTGAAACCACGGTATCTGGGCCCGAATTCATGGAGCTGCTTAAGCAGAAAATATTGCTTAACAATTTTGGGCTGAGCAGAAATTAGCAGGATACCAGCCACAAATTGTACATGTGACATGGTAGTTTGACTGGTAACCTTAGTCTGGTAGGAAAATGTTGTTGTGCTCGGCTACTTTTTGTGCTTAAGCAGCTCCATGAAATTGGGTCCTGGTGTAGTTTGGATTTCTCAGGCTGCATACTTTATAGGCTTTATGACTTCTTAAATATGTGTCAAATTAACCTCAAACTGAAGTCCACCTCTCATTCAGTCAACAATCTGACTGTCACATCAGAACCACCCCACCATAAATGCCCTCTTTACTTCATTAACACTTTCAGTGTTGTAATACGTCAGCTCTATCATTAGACCAAGACACCAGGTTTCACACCAACAGGGCCCAATTTCATGGCTCTGCTTACCGCCGAATTCTGCGTTTACGATCACCATTCTCCGCTTACTGTGCAAGCACCAAGTTTCTGCGCTAGCTGTAGAGACAAAAAATGCCTAGTAACGTGCAGTACGCACGTGCACAAGCAAAAATTCCCTGCTAACCAGTGAAATACGCTTGATGTACTGAATTCTCTGCTTCTGAAAGCGCCGATTCTTTGCTTACGGTAAGCAGAGCCATGAAATTTGGCCCAAGTCCTACATTCGAATCTCGCCCAACTCTACTAATTTTTTTTAAACTACAGCTATTCTCCTGAGGCCGCCTAATTTCAACAAGGCTGACAAACTCACTTCACCTCTACCTCCTTGTTAATGCATACCACTACCTTCTAAAAACCTATCTTTTTTTAAACTTAAGCTTTTATAAAATCATAACAATCTAAAACCAAAATCCCATAAGAGTATTCAGATTAGGTACTGAATCCGACTTTTAAAGATTTTTGTACGCAACATTCTCATTTTTTTGCAGGTGAAATTATTTTCAATTGTACAGTAATGCAAAACATATCAACGATGAATATGACACAATAATGATTTTATAAAACCAGTGCAGAGTGTTGGGTCATTTTTAAAGACCCAATTCACAACACAGAAATGGTACAACCTTTAAAAGTAAAAAAAATCCATGACCAAATAATACTATAATAGACATGTTTAGAAAGAAATTATTAAGGAAATGTCAACAAAATATGACTTTTACTTCCAAAGAGGAAGCTCAGAAAGGAAGGGCAAAAGAGAGTTAAAAAAATGGCCTGATAATGTTTCAGATACCTCTCAGTTTTCTTCAACCGTTTGGGCCTTCATTCTCTCCCAAAAGAAATAACAAATCACCCTTTGATCTACACTTGGGCCAAATTAATTTCAAAGAGCTCCTTTTTAGGCAGAAAATGTTGCTTAACAAAGCGCTGCTTTGGGGAAAAAAAAAAGCAGGGAACCATCCACAAACAGTACACACATATATGGTAATAAGACTGGTAACCATTCTTTGTCTGGTAAGCAAAATTGTTTTGTTTTAAGCAGCTCTATGAACTCTGACCCTGGCTGGTACCCATGATTTATTTATTTGTTTAACATCTTTCATTGATATTTTGACAACTTTGTTAGTGTACATGTATAGCCAATTAGTTTTCTCCTTGGTCAGCTCAATGTCACCAACTGAAACAGAGGCATGTGTATAATAGTATGGTACCCTTTAATGCAATGACGATATTAGAGCTGTCATTGTTAATGTGTATACATGATAAATAACTGATCTAGCCACGGTTGAAGATGTTGTTTCAGACCTGGCCTGAGGCCTCGATAACAAATTTTAAATAAGTATGGTGCCTGTGATGCTTAATTTGTTTCTCACACATAATCATCATGTGAATCTCATTATGAACATCAGGTATTAGAGCAACTACTAAATGAAAAAACGTTGACGCAGGGGAATACATTTATGAACATCAAACTTACTTACAAGCGTAAGTTAGAGCATAACTTTAAAAAATGCAACTCAACTGAACAAATATTTCCAACCAAATTTAGCTGCTGTCAATTTGGCGGGTAACCTGGGCGCAATTTCATAGCGCTGCTTAACAGCAAGCAAATTTTCGTGCTAACTGTAGCAGAAAAATGTGCTTGTTCATAAGCGTATTTTCACAGGTTAGCAAGAAAATTAAGCGGCCACCTTGCGCGTTCACCATTGATTTGCATTGTTACGTCAATCATTTTCATACAGTAAGCACTGGAAGATTAGCATGCCTTTTCGTGTGATTACACTTAGCAGCCAATGAGATGGAAACTTGCTCAGTAAGTACAAAATCGGCCGTTAAGCAGCTTTATGAAATTGGGCCCCGGGTCTATAACAGCTGCTAATGCAGGACCTTCTGGGGACGGGTCACAAGCAACTTTAGCTGGTAACCAATTTCTGGCGGGCAAAATACTTAGCCACTACACAAAATGGTCCCCTATTCCTTCCTCAACGTCTACTGCTTGCTAAAATGTTGAGCTACGCAAATTTGTTGCTCTCTAAGTAGCTTCGGAGAACTAACAACACTTTGGGTTGGTAACAAAAACCAAAGAATTTGAATCTAAGCAGTAGACAAACGTTTCCACAATGTAAGCATGTTTTTTTAAACCATGCACAATATACACAAATTGAAACCAAAATTAGGCTCACAAAATGGGGGTCATTTACACAGTCCACAATAACAAGTTAAAATTACAATTTCTTTTGTAAACGAAAGAAGAAACCCTCAAATAAAATCTTTTACAAAAATGCATATTTTTGGAATGCAATAAAAAACAGTTTGATAAGTTTTCAAACCCAAAAAGTTAAAATATATAGAAAGTCACAGAAATTCTGCTGCAGTGGGTTCAACATGGTTCTATAGAATTTTTTTCCTATCAGGATAAAATGGTTCATACCGTTAGACAAATAACACCAAGAAATTTGCATTTGTCACCCAAACATTTCAAATATTGAACATGATGATAGCAAAATTGTTAAATTCTTTTTTACTTAATCATTGTGGCGCGCATGCCAAAACCAAAACATAGCAATTAATGTCACCTTGTTGCAATCAGGATTTTTCAGAAGTGCAACACGATGATGTCAAAAAACCAAGAAATTATGCACAAAATCATTAAAGTGAGATATGCCTTTGTTGCAATGAGCAAGACCTTTACCATACTGCCACCATCTTGGTCATGTTCATTGTATCCAACAACAGTTATGAATGCTAAGATCCATCGGGAAAAACTGGAACCAGACTATTTCTTCTTCCAGCCAATGTTTGGTTACAATAATTTGGATATTCGGTTTGCGGTAACACCATGTGTATATCTACTTTGCTGTGTAGATTTTTTTATTTGAGAACTTGTCTTGCTATTAATTCTACTGCCACGGAGTACATTTCGGAATTCGGGAGACTATTCTACTGCCGCGAAGTAGACTTTGGAATTTGGGAGACTATTCTACTGCCGCAGAGTAGATTTTGGAATTTGGGAGACTACCGGTACTTAGTTCTGAAAAGAACTGTCCTGCTTATTAACTACTACCTGGGGGGGAGGTAGGAAATCGGCCAGGACTACTTCTTTTGCTTAGTGGATCGAGGGGACTTCTCGTTATTAACTTCACTGCAGCGGAGTGAGTTCTTTTAGTGGATTGAGGGGACTTCTTGTTATTAACTTCACTGCCGCAGCAGTGAGTTCTTAATTGGTCTCAACGTTTCGACTAGCCTGCTCTAGTCATCAGAGACAATAATTTGGATTGGAGACAAATAAAGATGGCCACACCATGATATAGGTCTATTCCTAGTCTATAAGAAACAACCTTTTCCCCAAAAGCTGAATTCCATTGTCAAAGCTGAAACAACAAACTGTTGGCTTATAACGCTTGTAGCGTAGGTGTGTTTGCTCTATGATGCAAAAGCCCACGTACAAGAAACAATGGTAACTTCCTCTTACAAAACAGACTACTGCTAACGGCGAGACTAAATGTCTGAGTGAACTTCGAGTGCATAGAACATTTGTATAAATGTGTAAGCAGTGGTCGGAAAGAAAAAACAATCAATCAAAAGAACGGAAATTAAACAAAGATTACACAAACTTAGTTTCACTAGCGTGTGTGAAAAGGGTTTTCACCTGTTGACCTTTAAGAAAATTTGACATTTCCTCAGAACAGCACAAAATGATAACAAGTGCTAAAAGCTTGTGTTTTTAAGGAAAACAAACAAAGACAACTGTTGTTTCAGCATCGTGTATTCTGAGATTGAAACATCTAAAATGAAAGCTATGAAGTCAATCTCCACAAAAAATAAAACCCCCAAACAAAAAATACAGCATATCAGGCTGAATTATTTATCTGAATAAATTATCTACCTGGGTAGTTTTGTTTTTTGAGGGGGGGGGGGGGGTTTCAAACTATCAAAGACAAAATGGATTACTGAAGAAAGTACAAAGTTTGCATTTTCAATTTTTAATGCAAGAAGAATTTGAATACAATTAGTATAAACATTTAGATACAATACAATACATCGTATCTAAAATTTAAAAGAGGGGCTCCAAGGTCAAATTCAGTTTCGTAATCCACTCATTTTCCGATAGATAGAGTCCTAAATTACAAGTCTCTAAACCTTAAATTAAAATAGTGTAAAATGTCGCTGTGTTTGATACCCTTTCAGTACAATTTTTGTCAAAAGCCAAAAACGTTTGATGATGCCACATTTCAAATATATATGACCTATACATTTTTGTACAGAGAAATTTTTAGTTCATTCCTGAGAATTGTTTGATACCCTTCCAGTGCGAATTTTGTCAACATCCTCCAATGACGTCACATCTTAAATACATGGGTTTGTATATTTTTGGTACAGGGAATTTCTAGTTCATTCCTGAATTGAAGATATTCAATCAAAATAACATTGAAATTTGACATTTTACACCATTTTAATGTGAGGTTAGAGACTTTTCCCGCCACTTTTATGAGGACAATGAGTGCGTCACAAAACTGAGTTTGACCTTGGAGCCCCTCTTTAACGACTTCAAGACTACAGAAGTGGAAGAGTGCCGTAGTACCGAGTACGAGCAGGACAACTATTCATGGTTCTGCTTACCAGGGAACTCTTACGTTACGGTTCCAGGGTTAGTTCTAAATATCTGAACTAGCAGTGTTAAAATGAAGAATGCTTGGTAAGATGAAGTACGCATGCCCACCAGCAAAACATGCTTATTCTTAGTGTGGATTTTTCTGCTACCGTAAGCGCATACCTGCCAACATTAAAACCTCAGAAATAGGAACACCAGTTTTACGAGTCCACAGATAGCGATGCAAGAAGTCGTGCGAGTAAAGCACATTACATGTACACATACAAATGATGTATGTATTTAAAACAATGTACAAAAATCACTGTATCCCGTAAGAAAATCTCTTCTGTCGCAAGCCAGAACTTTTTGATCTCGTTCATTGCTGTCTCTTGTCAGAAATAGGAATGTTCTGAGTTTGTGTGGCCTGTAATCTAAAAAATCTGGTCAATTCCAATTAAATCTGAACAGTTGGCAGGAATGTAAGCGCCGTTTTTTTCCACCGCTTACAGTAAGCAGAACTATGATATTGGGCCCCTGGTGTTAAGACAATATAATCTGAACGTCTTCAGTCTGTACCTCCTAAAGACGATTAGAGAACTGATGTAACTTTTGAGTTGTCTTCCCAGACGCTCTTTTAAGAGTCAAAACACAACTCTTAGATAATTGGGCTACCGCCAACCTCCACTTCTAATGCCGTTCCACCATGCAAGACTAGTTTAACCAACACTAAATGTTGATTGTGCATTGAACGTCACTGAACAGGGCCCAATTTCATAGCTGTTTAGCTGTTTAATTTTAGATTTTGTGCTTACTTTTCCATTTTTCATCATAGCGCCAACCGTAAAAGCGCAAAGGCATGCTAATGCTTGCTTGCTTACTGTTACTGTTTGAATGTGTAACAATGCAAATCCATGGTGAACGCACAAGCTGTCCACCTAATTTTCTTGCTAACCTATGAAATACGCTTACGCTTAAGCAAATCTTTCTGCTATAGTTGGCACGAAAATTTGCTTACTGTTAAGCAGCGCTATGAAATTGGCCCCCGATCAGCAGTGTTCCGAAGATGAGCATGTGATCTAATGTAATACCCGAATATCCAGCTGTCCTGATACTTAACAGAGGCAACAGAGACATTGCTTTCTACCCCTGGACACTGCCTTGGTGCCCCTCCAAATGTTCCCCTACAAATGTGAATTCACAGGCCTGATACTTCCTGGAGGCAACCGCCTCCGTGCCCATAGTCCCCTTCAAATGTTCCCCTACAGATGTAAAATTTACAGGCCTGATACTTCACGGAGGCAATAAAGGTAACTGCCTCCATGCTCCTGGTCATTGCCTTGGTGCCGGCCCTTGAAATGTTCCAGTACAAATTTACAATTTCCTCCTAGGAAGTGGAATCTTGATGCCTCTTCTTGGAGAGGCTTCTTGGAGAGGCAATCGCAATCGCTTCCATCCCCCTGGCCATTGCCTTGGTGCCCCCTTGAAATGTTCCATTACAAATTTAAAGGCGCCCTTTAACATTCAGGAAAAACTGCCTTACCTTTTTCAAATACCACGCATCAGGCGTGATCCTGTCGTCCCAAATAGGTAGGATGCATCATGCTTCTTTAACCTAAAAACTAAACTACCATACTTTGCATACTACCAAGGGTTGAAGATCCTTAAAAAGAAACACATTCCATTCTCCTCTCTGTTTCCATCAGCAGTTGATCAGTACAATTTGAGATGTTGTGCCGTTCTATTCAGTATCTAACCAATTAAAACAATCTTAATAGTAAAAACCCAAACAACGTCTGAAATCTTTGACTCCAAAAAGTGGCAAAATAAATTGGTGATGATATCATTTGCAAAGAGTTATTCAAAAACAAATTCTCTGTTTTGAGTTGCTGATTCCACATAAAGACGACCCCCCCCCCCTCCAAAATATTAAAAAGCTAAACCTTACAAGAATGGTTGAATCAATCAATTAATGAGTTTACTTTTGAATAATGAGCTATTTCTATCAACGTCGGTGCTTGGATCAACGTCGCGACAAGACTTAGAAGGGTTTCTGTACCAAGATACACCGACACGTCAGACCTCCGTCCACTTTGTGTAGCTCGCTGTTTGGTATAGGTATCCTGACGTCGATTGGAAACTTCTCTTCGAAGATCTGAGGATGAGCAGAAAGAGGTAGGAGAATTTTTAAATTGAGGTGAATGAGCTGAGGTCTGAGCTCTAGTTGGGGTAGTTACTATAGACTATGCAAGTCTCGCGCGTATCGGAACGAGAAAACACGTCAAACGAAGAATTTTTGTTTTCTGAAATCAAATCTTTGTTTTAAATTATATCTAATGACAAATCTGAACAACAAAAATACTCATTACATGTTTATAAAATCAATTTTAGTTTTTATAATAAATAAAAAAATAATGTGTTAATTATTATTGAAGCAAAATTAAAGCTCTGGGACAAGGATGCTTATTTGATCTCAACTTTTCAGAAACCACTTAAGTGGATTCGCGATGGGGTCACACGGACGGTAAATGAACACTTGACGCAGTTTTTAGAGGAAGCTGACGCCACAACAACCATAAACTGCTATGAAAAGGCTTCGCGTTGCAATTACAGCATCTGGCGATTATCATCGCGCATCCAAAACAAGCGTTTACATAAGTTTTGTGATCGGATGTGAGCACAAAACGTTAAACTGAAATAATTGACAAAACAAAATCTTGCCCGCGTAAATCTCCATATGGTTGGGACCATAATGGTCCCGGAAGTTCAAATATGCGCAAGACTTGCACAGTCTATTATAATCATTATAATAATTATTATGAGTTATTCGGCCAAGATTTCAACTAACATGCAACAATACATTAAAGTAATATTTGTTACTATTATGATGTAATGGAACAGTAACAGAAAGGCAAGAACAACTATTGGAATCAGATGACAAGACAAACTCATTCTAAAATGGCCAGGATAACTAAAAGTGAACCAAACCACTGTGACTCGAAAGTCTATTAATTTGTTCAATTCAATTCAATAACATTTATTTCCATTTCACATATCTCATGTGCCGGTATCATACAAAGTGATGGTTTACATCAAAACAGAATACACTAACGATGATAATAGTAGGAATGGGGCAGAGTTTAGTGAAATGGAGGCAAGCCCCGGTAAGAGTTTGCTTGAGTTGGGAATGCCATACAGGACAAGACAGACAACGGAAAAAAAAAAGACAAACAGACAAACATGCGGACAGACAGACAAAAGAAACTAACAAAAAAAAACACTATCAGGAATTACTGCAAGAATAGTCCAATCTTAAAATGGGAAGAGAATCCTAAACAAATAAATCTAAAATGATAAGATTGAGCGGGGGACGGGGTACTTTTTGTTTTACCTTATAACTCTCTGGATATTCTTGCTTAGTACAGTGAAGTAAAAATCCCTTGACGTATACGCAGTTAGCAGCTTCGTCGTCTGGTAGGGTCAACGTGCAGTAATCAAAGTTACTCTTCTGTAGTATTTGCTGTGAATAACAAACGGGAAATCTTAAAGGATATACACCAATCCTTCACCGATCTTGAACTCTTGGTGGCAGCAGACAAACTGCGGTGGTACTGCGGTGGTACGACCTTGCCACTTATGTAACTATT
This sequence comes from Plazaster borealis, assembly GCA_021014325.1. NCBI lineage: Eukaryota > Metazoa > Echinodermata > Asteroidea > Forcipulatida > Labidiasteridae > Plazaster > Plazaster borealis. The sequence goes on along the minus strand of CM037456.1, from coordinate 3,468,764 downwards.
ATTTATAAACAACCATTATTTACATATAACCATTTATAAATTAACTAGTGTAGCCCAGCCCTTAAGCTCATCGATAGGCAGCACAGTACCACCCAGGTACCACCGCAGTAATGGAGGCGTTTCTGCTGCCACCAAGAGTTCAAGATCGGCGAAGGATTGGTGTATAGCACTGGCAGGCCTAAAATTTACCCGTACTTTCTGGGTGGGTAACCCCCCTGCTTTTGATGTGGTGCCCTGTGTTCAAGGGGTTGTGTTGTAGCACTGGCAGGCCTAAAATTTACCCGTACTTTTCTGGGTGGGTACCCCCCTGCTTTTGATGTGGTGCCCTGTGTTCAAGGGGCTGTGTCAAAGCAGGCTTGTGGCTGTACATGGAATTACAAACTCTCACCCAGTCCCTTCGTGCGCCCTCTATAGATTTGATTACAGAGGGAGGGCGCCCGTGTGCAGTAACTGGCAGAGCTGTGTATTGAGAGAGTTGCGACATGGAGGGACCAGCTTTCTCCGGTCACGTGGTTGCTGGACGCCATTTTGTTCCAAATGCAGCACAACCCAATGGGCAGACTAGTCTGGCACCCTGTATTCGCCAATGCATTTTTTGGAGACAAAATGGCTTCTAATCGCAAGTTGTCGCAACTCTCTCAATATACGGCTCTGGTAACTGGGTGAGAGATCATTATTCCATGTACAACCACAGGCCTGCTTTGATCATGACAGCACAGCCCCTTTAAGTTCAAATAAAAATGTTGAAATAAACTCAACCCCCCCCCCTAAAAAAATAAAATAAAAATAAAAATAAATTACCATAATCATTTAAAAACACATCAATAAAGTTAACGACTGTGAGAAGTGAACAAATAAAAAATTTAAAAAATTCTCTGAAGTTCAGTGTGGTTCCTTTTAAATTATCCAACATCGAACTCAGACATTTATAATAACAACGAAACAATTTCCCACAAGGATCTTTTCACAATCACATCATTTTCTTTCTGTCAATGAATAAACGAACCGTTCTGACATTTGATCTTGGATTGGGAAAAACACCACAACTCCCTGATGTTACTTTGGGAAATTTCTGAACTGGTTAGAAAGTTCGAGTTTCTCTTGCCCCGGGGCTATGAATTTACAATTGAAAAGCAGTTTGTCTGACAGGGAGGGGGGATGCCCAGGAGAATGATTGACGCACGGCGGGTGGTTAACTTGGTCTGTGTGACTTGGACCGCATGGAAGATTTGGCTGTGCTTCATGCAGGAAGACTTATGGATTTTAGAAAACAAATCCCAACAATACAAAACAGGCTGCTGCACTGTACTTGTATAACTCGTTGCAGAAAGTCAATTTTTATTTCTAACTATTCACTTGCTGCCGGACTGTATCTTGCAATCAGGGAGATTTTGTAAAACAATCGGGGAGATAATTAGAATTGTAATACGGAAAAAGTTTCCACAATCGGGAAGATTTTCAAATTTGTTCATCAGAACATGGAAAGATCGTTTTTTTTTCATCGAACTTTTTGCAAAATCATGGAGAGTTTGCAGCTCTGTTGCAGGCATTATCAGCTACATGTACTTTGGTTAGAATTCAAGAAAATCACCCCTAGACAAACGGATCAACTTTTCTCAGCACTTTTCACAGGTCCAGAAGTAATTTTTTGTGGAACAAAATTATTAATCTTGCTAAAAATTATTAGCAGAACTTTAGGGGGTTTGGACATTAATGTTTAAGTACGCATGAGATAATCTTATCAATAATACAAGCATTTTTTCCAATGGTTGCAATGCGCTGAGGACAATAATTCGAGAGAGAAACCAATTGTACCTTTATCATGCTGCCACCATCTTGGTCATGTTCCCAGTAACCCACGACAGTAATAAAAGCTAATATTCATTCAAAAAAAAGGAACCAGACTATTTTATCTTCCAGCCTTGGTTTGGTTACAACGAATTGAATTTGAGAAAAATCAAGATGGCCGCACCATGATAAAGGTCTATTTAGCTCATCTTACAGGCAAAGTATACCTTTGGTTTTGGGTCTTGTTCAATTGTTTTAATCCTACACAAATGAAGATATATACAATAAAACTAACCTGTGAAAATATCATTTCAGAAGGTGGCAGTGCTTTTGAAAAATCTGGAGTGGTTATGTCCACGCAGGAAGAATAATCCGTAATTGGAATACACAATCTGGGAAATTTATCATGCACGAAATGTTTCTCAGATTGAAATTTGTTTAAATCCCTTTCTCTAAAAAACCATATTCCTTGGAAGAGAATCATCTCTCAAAATGTTATACATTATCAACAGCTGCAGTGCTTCTTACCAAATAAGTTTTTATGGTCGTAAATGTTTGGAGTAATTACCAAAGGTATACCCTCCCTTTCACCCTTTCATGCACCATTTATTTTAGTGATAAATTGATCATGTGGACACATTAATTCTTTATTCGTATTTTGCAAATGGCACCCCCCCCCCCCTGCAGCCTCAAGAGTCCTCTTTCCCATTCTGAAAACTGTGCGATCTAAATTTTTCGCTTTACAACTATTTTTCTGAAGGGATTTAAACCGGTCGCTAGCGACCAGTCGGCGCATGAAAAAGAAAGATTTAAAGGTCCTATGAGGTGGTATTTTTTCGGTGCCTTCCCCCACCCCCTACCTGTAAGGCAGACTTTGCTTCCTTGCTCCTGCCGATAGCCAGGATCCCTGGTCCCGCCATGCTCATCATGCTCTTCAAGTGCAGCTGATCTGTGATTTTGATGGAGGATACCGAGTAGTTGGGGAACGCTTTGGCGAGGGCCATTGCCCCCTGGCTATTCGTCCGTTTGGAGATACCCACAAAGAACTCTTCCCCTGTGAGGAAAAAATGTGTAAGAAATAAGAGAGGGTTATTGCTTGTTTGTGATGTGAGAAAAAAGTGATTAAAAAAATGCTTAAATAAGCAATAATTTTCTACTAAAGTTCAGGGCCCAATACCATAGAGCTGCTTAAGCAGAAAATAAGTGCTAAACAATTTTCTGCTAAGCAAAAATAAGCAGGATACCAGTTACACATTGTACATGTGACATGGTATTTTGGCTGGTAATCTCATTCTGGTAAGCAACATTTTGTTGTGCTTAGCTACTTTTTGAGCTTAAGCGGCTCTATGAAATTGGGCCCAGAATGATTTTAAAAAATGCTTAAATAAGCAATAATTTTCTACTCAGCGGTCCAGTGTTCATTTCTTTAATCAAATTTTGTCAGTAAAAATGTCAACAGAAATAACATGAAACAGAAAATTTAGTTTTGTGTTTTAGAAATTGGGATACTATGTTAACATACATTAGGGAAATTTCATCTCCGGACATGACCTTTACTTTGACCTCTTTATGTGAATGGAAGTAGGTCAAACCTTGCGGCCTTTTGCAGTCAATATGGGCATTTCGGTACAAGCCGCTTGTGGCCGCTATGGTCTCTAAAGGGTTATATATTATCTTCTTAGTCAGCAGAATACAAAGATTTAAAAGTCCGTCCGGCTGACTGGGGTTTGACCAAAGAGAATGGATTTTAAAAACTTAAAGTGATTTCCTCCTTTGACAAACCTTTAGAAACTCCTTGCCTGGTGCACGTTTCCCTCCATCCTACAATCTAGACTGTTTTAAGAGGAATATCAATTGGGGAACTTTTGGTGACTCTAGGTGGCAGCAGACTTACCAGGTAAATCCATCGTTCTCAGTAATGTGCACATGCTCAGAACTACGTAAACAATGGAAATTTACCTGGCAAGTCAACTGCCACCTAGCGTTCCAAAGTCTCCTAGCCCGGGGCCCTTGAGCGTGCCCCGGACCCCACGCTGTAGGGGCTTCGCGCTACGCGCTCGCATTGTATGTACCCCCTCGCAGTTTTCACCACACCAAGCACCAACCTTTAGTTTTCAAAGTTGGAGAACACTGCTAACCTCAGCTCCACAGAGTTATTTTCATCTGAAATATTTCTTCTTGTAGCCCCTTACACCAAAGTGGCTTTTAGCCTTGTTTATTTTCATCTGAAATATTTCTTCTTGTAGCCCCTTACACCAAAGTGGCTTTTAGCCTTGTTTTGGGCAAACTTGCACACAAAAATTCTAAAAAATCCGTAGTATATGCACTACCAGGGTTCTTACCATGCCCAAGCTAGCGTATTGGGCCAATACACGTGATTTGCGTGCCGATACGCAAAAATTTCGGCCAATACGAGAAGAAGAAAAACAAAAATTTATATAATTTTCTTTTTTTAAATAATAATTTCACACAAAAATATCAAGAGAAAACCATATAGAATGCTCCAGATTGCACGGTAGGGCTTTCAAAACCAAGATAAACACCAAGTGGAAAACATTCCGAAGACCTTGTTTTCAATTCAGCGTGCTTCGGCCAAACTTCCAAATTCGGGTCCTGAATGCCTCGCAGTTTTGAAAAAAACCTGGAAGAACCCGGTATACATTAACCGAGGAATTGCCCATAATGAGATGGTTAGCTGTTACAGGAATAAACAAGTCATTACTGACATTGATAGCTAGGGTGATTATACTCGGAGACAGATAATCATGCCCTGTGAGGAACGGACGGGAGTGTAACTCCGTACATAATAGCCATGTATCCCATTTGTAACTCAATCCACTCAGTGCTTTTCACATAAATACAAAAATGGCTGGCATTGTCTGCTCCGCTAGCATTGGAAAGGGTTGATGAGATAAATGCTCGCAATTTTGTGAGGCATGAATGAATATTGCTTTATAAATCTCTAGTAAATAAATCAAAGTTAGGTGGGTGGGTTCTTTTATTTGACATTAAAGGATTTTGTCTTTTTTTTAAAGAGTCGCTGCAAACAAATTGTGCCTCAAGGTTTTAAAAATATTAGGTTTATAAAGGCACTGAACACGTTTGGAAATTGTCAAAGACCAGTGTTCTCATTTGGTGTATCCCAACATATGCATAAAATAACAAGCCTGTGAAAATTTGGGCTCAATTGGTCATCAAAGTTGCAAGAAAATGATGAAAGAAAAAACATTCTTGTTGTACAAATTTGTGTGCTTTCAGATAGGAATAAAAGGCTTCTTGCAAGAAGTCTTTTATTATTTTAGTGAGAAATTACCTCTTTCTCAAAAACTACGTTACTTCAGAGGGAGTCGTTTCTCACAATGTTTTATACTATCAATAGCTCTCTGTTGCTCGTTACCAAGTCAGTTTTTATGCCAATATATATTTCGAGTAATTACCAAACGTGTACAGTGCCTTTAACAAAACTATTTTTACAAATATATCTTTTATGCTGATGACAATTTGTGTTATGGCGTGGGGGAGCGGTCTGGTGCACTCTCCATTTTAAAGTTTTCTGTAATTTTGGACTAGAAATTCTTGTTAGACATGAGTTTCTTTTTCTTTTTTGTCTGCCTGCGCACATATTTGGACAGCGCGCACACCAACCTACAGTGCGATATCTTCATACCATGAAGCCAGCACTATTTCTGGAAGAAGAAGAAGAAGAAGAAGAAGAAAAAGAAGAAAATAGAGGTTTGCGGTGAAACCATGCAGTTCCAGCCCATTACCAAGCCTGCAACCCTTCCGCCACACCTGAGTGCACCTCCACATCACCACCGACACACTCCCAGCTTCAACCGTGCTTTCACACTTCAATGCCCCTGACCCGACCTGACCCGACCTGACCCTGCATCCAGCTATCCATGCTCCATCGAGCTGATCCCTACTCCGGAACCTCTACATCATCCTACTTAAATTTTGTGATGTACTCATTTTCCAATAGACTATGAAAGTCTCGCGCATATTTGAACTTCTGGGACCATTGTGGTCCCAACCATATGGAGATTTACGTGGGCAAGATTTTGTTTTGTCAATTATTTTAGTTTAACGTGGTTTATGACCATGAAAAATATACATGTTGTTGGGAATGTAATAAGTAGTGATAAAAAATATGAAAGTAAAATCATTTCAACAATATAACGAAGAAAACCAGAGAATTAAACTTGATCTCAGCTTCCGGTTGCTGCAAAAAAATTAAGAATTTTGTGCTCACCTCCGATCACAACACTTAAGTAAACGCTTGTTTTGGATCGCGATGATAATCGCCAGATGCTGTAATTGCAAAGCGAAGCCTTTTCATTGCAGTCTATGGTTATTAAGGCGTCAGCATTCTCTATATACTGCGTCAAGCGTTAATTTTACGCCCTATGACCATCACGAATCCGCGTAAGGGGTTTCTGAAAAGTTAAGATCAAATAAGCATCCTTGTCCCAGAGTTTTAATTTTGCTTCAATAATAATTTACACATTATTTGTGTATTTATTACAAAAACTTAAACTGATTTTATAATCATGTAATGAGTATTTTTGTTGTTCAGATTTTGTCATTAGATATAATTTAAAACAAAGATTTGATTTCAGAGAATAAAAGGTTCTTCGTTTGACGTGTTTTCTTGTTCCGACAAGCGCGATACTTGCACAGTCTATAGATAGAGTCCTCATGTGAGTGGGGGAAAAAATAACAAGTCCTGTTAAAATGGTGTAAATTGCCGTTGTGTTCAATACCCTTCCAGTGCAAAATTTGTCAACATCCAAAACATTTGATGACATCATTCTGAGATAAATAGGTCTCTACATTTTTGTATGGGGATGTTTTGGTTCATTCCTGACTTTTTCAGAGCGAAATTTGAAACACGATGTCGTTGGATTTCAACAACTAATGGGTCTTTACATTCCAAAGAAGAATATTTCATCAGACAAAATGTCAAATTCAAGGCCGTTTTGATTGAATATAATTGAAAGTCAGGAATAAACCAAAACATCCCCGTACAAAAATGTTTTTTTTTCCCAGAATGATGTCATCAGATGTTTTGGATGTTGACAAATTTTCTCACTGATGTGTATCGAATACAATGGCATTTCTCCCCACTCACATGAGGACTCTATCTGTTGGAAAATGAGTACATCACAAAATTGAATTGGTAATTTCCCTTGCTCTTTAAGCTTCACTCCCAGATGGAATCCTGCGATCTTCTGATGCCGGACAGAGCATACTGTTCGAAATATCCATTAAACCTTAAGTTCTTCTCAGAACCAAACACACTTATTCATATAAGAGATTTCATACATGACATCATCACAACCCTCTACCATACATTGATCATGCTGTCATAAATTCCTACTTTCGTCTTGTTCCCTGTCTTCACAAGTAATTCTCAATACCGATTCTTCGTCATACCATAAAGGGGGTCAAGACTAATTTGCTCCTTCGAGCCTCAGTTCGATTAACAGCGAGTCGATGGATAAACAAGATGGTCGAACCATGCACCGCCGTGAACCAAATCTGAAGATCACCCATAAGCCTGTAATAATACCCACGGCTTTCTCCAAGTCGGCCGCATTCAACCCAAAGCATCTGCAAATTAACCTATGCTCACACCTTACCTGTAAACAGCACATCTCCTCCGTCCAGCGTTGCATCATCATCCTCAATTTCATAGATTTTCTGTCGTAGATCGTCCCTCAGGATTCTTCTGATTTCATCTACCTGTAAGGAGGTTGGGGGGGTCGGCAGATATAGTGGGGGAAACGGTGACAGATACAGTGGGGGAAACGGTGACAGAGAAGGAAGGGCGAAGACAAGCGGATATCGAAACGGTAGACAATTGATTGGGTGTTGGAGATTAGGACGAGGGGTGGTTTTTTTATCGAAAAAAGGTGAAGAGATGACGGAGGAAAGTGGGAATAGAGTCAGAGAAATGGCGATAGGAGGAGAGGGCGGGAAAGATGGACAGGATCAAGATATGACAAGGAAGGAAATAGGGCGGCGATAAAGAGGGAAAAAGAAAAAACAAGAGAGTTAAATTTCATTGTTTCATATGGAAGAAGATCAGGGCGCTAAATTAACACTGGAAAGCAGTGTTTTAAGAATCGGGCCAGTAAACTCATGAATAGACAAGTCCGTTCTTTTTTTTTAATTGAATAAAAATATCTCACTGTGTAATAAATTTAACAAACAAAAAGTTGATGTTCACACGTTGACTTCAACCATCTTTCAATTCTGTTGAGCATCGAAGTATACTATACCAATATGAGACAAATGAGACAAATCTTGTCTTAGTGCTTGTAATACTTGTTAAACACAGTTTATATATGAAAGACTGTGTAGACATTTTTCTCATCTTGATTTGGTGCTTGTAAGACAAAAATCTGGTCCAGTGAAAATTTTGAGCTACTACAGTACTAAGCCCTGCACCGAATTCTGCGCTTGCGATCACCATTCTTTGCTTACAGGGCAAGCTCCGAATTTCTACAGTAGCTGTGTAAGCGAAGAATGCCTAGTAACGTGGACTACGCGTGCACACAACCAGAATTTCCCTGCCAATCTGTGAAATATGCTTGACGAAGCGCAGAATTCCCTACTTCCGTAAGCACTGATTCATTGCTTACAGATAAGCACACCCATGACATTGCATGGGCCCAGGTAAAATTAATTCACAATATTGTGCAGTCTTGTAGTTCAATACCAATGTAACATTTCATACAAAGACACAAGCATATTTCAATTCTTTCTTTCTGTCCAAACCAGAAATTATTTTTAATAACCAACTTAATTATCTCATTAGCATAAATGATTTAACAACTATAGCCAATGACTTTACTTGGTCAAAAATATAGCTCAACTTGTACATTTCTCAATCATATATTTTGTTATACCCGAAAACCCTTGCACTTGTTTTTGCAATTGACACTTACGTCTAGATTATACATTAAGTGAAAACTAAAATCCAAAGCATTTAATAATTTACATTTATGCTGTTTTATTGGAAAAATAAGCGCCAACATTACATTACATACAAGTCCGCAAATTTTAATGACATTTCATTTCATTTATTCTGGTTGTGAAGCCCAGAACTCTCAGAAAAGCGAACTTAATCACTGTACTAGCCAAGAACCCAATGGAGAGAAGACAAGAAGTTTTAGTTTTAGATGTGGGAGGAAAACCCCAGAGAATTTTTCCAGGGAAATCCCATGCAGTCAGGTAGGGACTGAAAACCCAATCTACGTAGTGCCCCTGCCGTGATTCGAACCGGGGTCCTAGAAGTGGAAGGCGAGGCAAGATACCACTATGCCAACCTGACCACCCATTACACTACATTTATACACACAACATTATGCTATGTTAAAAATGACTATAAATGAAATACCCAACAATGTACATAAATCAATGTTTCTGATTTAGAATTTGTTGTTTTGTGTGCAGCCAGTCAAGCAGAAAGAGATCCATTAATAATCCACAACTTTAGTCGAGAGTTGTAAACACAATGACTCTATCACTAAATATGAATAGCAATTAGTTTTTACTGACGGGCTAACATGACAAAAGCAGCTGGCTCAAACAGTGCATAAAATGCCAGACGGTTGTCACTGTCAGGGAAGAAGAAAAAAATTCTCCAAAAGTGTCAGCTCTTGTAAAACATAAAATAAATAACTTTTCTTTTTTTTTTTTTTTTTAAATGTGTGTGCATTCTCTTTCCATTGTTTTTAATCAAAACATCATCAAGCAACTTGTTAAACAAATAATTATTTTAGCTTTAAACCTACATATGGATGTGTGATTTTGTCATACTTCTAAGTGGCTATTCAAGTGGGATTCGAACCCATAACACCCATTTCCAGATCAGGGGCCCATATACTCACAGGCATGCAACTGCCCGATGAAAAAAAAAGAGGAAAATTTTCAAAGGCACAACGCAAGCGCGGAGCGAGGCAGCCAAAACGCCAAGGGACATGAGACCCACAATGGTACCCTAGAAAATGTTAAGGTTTATTATGCTCTTAGGTGCATTCTTAGCATGTACATGTGAATGGACCCTTAAAAAATGAACTGAAACACTACATGATGTAAGAATGATCGTGGAACGTCAAGTGAGCGCGCGTCACACACTTACGCTGGTCGAATTGGGGCACCCCATTGATCCAGTAACTAGGCTAATTTCACATTATTGTAGTTGTACATTGTTGTTGCCAAGCATATATTAGGCTTTAAAAAAAAAATCGTAAAAAAAAAAAAAAAAAAAAATTAAACGCGGAAATCCGCGGATCCGCGAATTTAAAAACGCGGAAATCCGCGGATCCGCGGAAGAGTTGCATGCCTGTACTCATGGGCACTGCTTAGTGCAATGATGATCTTGTCCTCTGGGCAACCCTGTCACTGATGACAATACCTTGAAAATCATACACTAAATCATAATTTCAAAGAAGTAGATTGCTAGTGCTTGACTAGCCCACTGATGACCTACCGAAAGCCAACTTTGACTAGCCTGCCAGGCTACCTAAGAGCCAAGTTTGATGATCCAGCTGGGCCACCTAAGAGCTGAGTTTGACCATCGGGCTACCTAAGAGCCAAGTTTGACTTGGGCTACCTATAAGCCAGGTTTGACTAGCCCGCCAGAATATCTAAAAGCCGAGTTTGACAAGGCAACCAAGATACCTAAGAGTCAAGTTTGACTAGCCCACCGGGCTACCTAAAGAGCCAAATTCGACTAGCCTGCCGGGTGAACTAAGAGCCTAATTTGACTAGTTCGCCGGACTACCTAAGAGCCAAGTTTGACCAGCCCACCAGGCTCCCTTAGAGCCAAGTTTTGCCTAGCCTGCCGGGCTACCTGAAAGCCAAGTTGGACTAGCCTGCCGAGCTACAGTACCTAAGAGTCAAGTTGGACAAGCCCACCAGTCCACGTAATAGCAAAGTTTGACTAGCCTGTCAGGCTACCTAAGAGCCAAGTTTGTCTGGCCCTTCATGCTATCGAAGAACCAAGTTTGAATAGCCAACCAGGCTACCTACAGTAAGAGCCAAGTTTGACTAGCCCTTCATGCTATCTAAGAACCAAGTTTGACTAGCCCTTCATGCTATTTAAGAACCAAGTTTGACTAGCCCTTCATGCTATCTAAAAGCTAAGTTTGACTAGCCCTTCATGCTATCTAAGAACCAAGTTTGACTAGCCCTTCATGCTATTGAAGAACCAAGTTTGACTAGCCCTTCATGCTATCTAAGAACCAAGTTTGACTAGCCCTTCATGCTATCTAAAAGCTAAGTTTGACTAGCCCTTCATGCTATCTAAGAACCAAGTTTGACTAGCCAACCAGGCTATCTACAAGAGCCAAGTTTGACTAGCCCTTCATGCTATCTAAGAGCCAAGTTTGAATAGCCAACCAGGCTATCTACAAGAGTCAAGTTTGACTAGCCCTTCATGCTATCTAAGAACCAAGTTTGAATAGCCAACAAGGCTACCTACAGTAAGAGCCAAGTTTGACTAGCCCTTCATGCTATCTAAGAGCCAAGTTTGACTAGCCCTTCATGCTATCTAAGAACCAAGTTTGACTAGCCCTTCATGCTATCGAAGAACCAAGTTTGACTAGCCCTTCATGCTATCGAAGAACCAAGTTTGACTAGCCCTTCATGCTATCGAAGAACCAAGTTTGAATAGCCAACCAGGCTACCTACAGTAAGAGCCAAGTTTGACTAGCCCTTCATGCTATCTAAGAACCAAGTTTGACTAGCCCTTCATGCTATTTAAGAACCAAGTTTGACTAGCCCTTCATGCTATCTAAGAACCAAGTTTGACTAGCCAAACAGGCTACCTATGAGCCAAGTTTGACTAGTCCACAAGATTCCCAAAGAGCCAAGTTTGTCTAGCCCTTCATGCTAACTACGAGCCAAGTTTGACAAGCCCACAGCTTTCTTGACTAGTGCTTTCATGTCAAGCTAGTGACTATCTAGCCCTGATGATACATGTATTCACCATGTATGTATGTACTTTCCATTCAAAAATAGTTTGAGTATGATACTTTAATACAGGCTCACAATACTCCACTTTAATACAATTAAAAAATGACTCAGAGATCAGACAGACGACCCAAGCTAGACACACTTTTTTTTAAAGAGAGATTCACATTAACTCTGTCATAAGAAGACGACCCTAATTTGTGTAACATCCAGAATAAAGTTTATCAAATCATCTCCATTTAGTAATGACTCACAGAGACATTATCTCCCGAAGACGGCGCATTAAGACAAAACATGACACCGCAAATGTTAAACGCATAACATCAGCTCCGCAAACATTCCACAGCGATTCCCCCGCGCGCCTCCGACCCACACCAACTCCTCCGAGAAATTACAGCCCTGAAAAGTCTGTCGGCTGAGCTAGTCAGACAGGAATTTTTATGATGAACGTCGGTATGGTTTGTAAATTATTGAGAGTTGTTTTTTCTTTGACTCTCCAAGCAACCAACGCTGTCGAGAGGAATGGTACTTAATGGCATGGACACTATTGAGTCATGTAATTTGTGAGCGAATGTTTTTTCTTCAGCGCATATAATGCTGGGTACATATATGCCTCAGTGTGTGTTTCGTAGAGCTACTTTAATTTCAGTAATTGATGCATAAGGAATAGTTGATCTGAATTGAGGCTAATGATCCAAACATCACTCCTAACATCCTTTAAAAGTACATCTGTAAAAGGACGGGTGATGAACTAGTTTCAAAAGTATCTGATTTCAGTTGTTATACACGACAGACTTCAAAGTGACAACCACAAGAGGGCGCTACATCATGAGGATAACCCTTGAAGAGTACCAATCGTACTTTTAGAAAAGTAATAGAACATTAGAAAAGGAAGAGGATTTGGTTCTTTGTCAAATAGACTGTGCAAGTCTCGCGCATATTTGAACTTCCGGGACCATTGTGGTCCCAACCATATGGAGATTTACGTGGGCAAGATTTTGTTTTGTCAATTATTTTAGTTTAACGTGGTTTATGACCATGAAAAATTTATATGTTGTTGGGAATGTAATACTTAGTTATAAAAAATATGAAAGTAAAATCAATTCAACAATAAAACAAAGAAAACCCGAGAATTAAACTTGACCTCAGCTTCTGGTTACTGCCAAAAACTAAGAATTTTGTGCTCACCTCCGATCACAAAACTTATGTAAACGCTTGTTTTGGATGCGCGATGATAATCGCCAGATGCTGTAATTGCAACGGGAAACCTTTTCATTGCAGTATATGGTTGTTGAGGCGTCAGCGTCCTCTATAAACTGCGTCTAGCGTTAATTTTACGCCTTTGTGACCTTCGCGAATCCTCGTAAGGGGTTTCTGAAAAGTTAAGATCAAATAAGCATCCTTGTCCCAGAGTTTTAATTTTGTTTCAATAATAATTAACACATTATTGGTGTATTTATTACAAAACCTAAAACTGATTGTATAAAAATGTAATGAGTATTTTTGTTGTTCAGAATTTGTCATTAGATATAATTTAAAACAAAGAATTGATTTTTAGGAAAAGAAAGTTCTTCGTTTGACGTGTTTTCTCGTTCCGATACGCACGAGACTTGCACAGTCTATTGGCAAAGGAGATGTGTACGACAAACGTAAAAAGAAAAATCCATTCATGATGGCATTGAAAATGCGTCGTCTCGCAGTTGAACTTGATGTATATTTATTTATTTATTTTATTCAGACAAAACCTCCAAAACAGGAGAGGATAAAATACAACAAAAGGTACAATCAAATAAACAAGCAAAATACAAATCCTGTTAACCCAGACACACACATGTTATGTGCACACTGAATGCTAATTATTGAGTAGCAACTGATACAATTTGTGTAGCATTTTGCTCTGCTGTACAAGGGAAATCATTCACTGGGATAAATCTGCTTTGACTGCCCTCTATGTCAGTAATGGACGGAGCGTAATCATGTTAAACATGCGTGTAAGATAAATCGACTGCATCAACAAATGGACAGGACTGATACTTCACTATTGTTAAAGGCAAAGCTTTTTTTTTTTTTTTTCCTTCCTCAGTAAAAGGGCACCTCTGCAAGGGAAATGTTAACTTGTACTGGAAGATTTCAAGGGGCACCAAGGCAATGACTGAGGGCATGGTGGCAATTGCCTCTGTGAAATACATGTAGGGTAGTATTTTGTGGTTTTTTTTTCAACATAATGCTGAATTTTGGGGCATGTCATTGCCGAGCAGCTAATTAAAACACCGGACTCAAGCTCTGGTGTTTGTGATCAGGAGAGTATGGGTTCGAGTCCTGGTCGTGACACTTGTGTCCTTAAGCAAGACAATAAACCATTACTGCTGCGTCCTTCGGATGGGACGTCAAGCCGAACTTATCGTTAAAGAGAAGGGGTTCACCCTGGTGTTCCTGGTTTGATTGGCAGCATATTGCGCCATGGCACCTTGTAAACCATTACATGGTGATATGTAAAGGAATAAGTCTCATACTTCAAAAACATAGCCCCGTATACCTAGCAGGATATATACTGTAGCGCTTAGAAACATAGTATTAAGCACAGTATATAATGTAAAGTATTATTATGGTCCAAATTATCGAGAAAGATACAGTAAAAGTTTCTACTTTATTGAGAAAACAGCAAAAAAAACCTGTCATGGTATTTTCATCAAAACATCAAAACCATAATTTATTAGGGGGGGGTGATGCAGGTACATGTACCAACCGCATCTCTAGCCGCAGCATTCACAAATGGACACCACGGAAATCTTAATCTCCAAAACTCGCCTCGAGGTGAGTTTTAGAGATTCAAAATTGTTGACATGCTTTGATAGATTTCTAATCAGCGGGGGTGTTTCAGATGAAATTATTTCGCAGGATGCTCTACCACCATTACCATCTTTATAACAAGTAAGCTTTCGGTTAGAAATTACACAATATTTTTAGGGGGGGTCATTACCAAAGGATGACCCTACCTATAAGCCAACAACGGGCAAGCTGAAATTTGTAATCCTGCCAAACTGGCTGCATGCATGATCGGACTCACAGCTGAAATCGCACAGATATTGCGCACACTCAGCATTATGATGGCTCTATGTCCGTGACTGTACATGATTCTGAAAATGTTTCCACTTGACACATTTGTGAAAAAATAAAAATAAAAAAAATTGATAAGCGGATACAAATTTTACTTAAAGGTATCATACACATTTGGTAATGACTCAAAATATGTATTAGCTTAAAAACTTACTTGGTAACAAGCAACGGAGAGCTGTTGATAGTATAAAACATTGTAGGAAATGACTCCCTCTGATGTAACGTAGTTTTTGAGAAAGAGGTAATTTCTCACTAAAATAATGAAAATTTTCTGCAAGAAGTTTTTATTCCTATCTGAAAGCACACAAATTTGTAAAAACAAGGGTGTTTTTTCTTTCATAATTTTCTTGCAACTTCGATGACCAATTGAGCCCAAATTTTCACAGGCTTGTTATTTTATGCATATGTTGAGGCACAAAGAGAGACCAAAACAATTTTCCTAAAAGCAGGAAAAATGCTGACAAACCACAGGCGCAGGGCCCTTAATCTGCTAAAGCAGAAAAATATTGCTAAACATTTCGAGCTACAAAAACCCTGACGGTCTTTTGAATTTCCCAAAACAATTTGAGCTGATGAAGAAGTAAATAACACAGGTGTAACACTTTCTGGCAAAATACTGATATCAAAACAATATCCGAACATTATCCGAACATTACCCTCAGCACAAAACCAGCATGTTTTTTTCTTTTAAACAATCAAAAGTCAGCCAACACGGTCAACTGGAACAACGTAATCACCGTCAAACGGAATACCGGGGGAAAGCGTGTGCTTCAACCATGCACATTTTTGCTCGTTATATGATTTGGAATTTTTGGAGTATGAGTAACAAACGCTGTAATCTCCATCATTATAGGCTATAATGTACCACTATTACAGCCCTTTTGTCAGTTTGCTACCATCTTGTCATATACCCTGCCCCCCATGTGTGCTATAACAATAGTGTTTTTCATTCTGCAAAAATCGAGCCATACTAATAACACCTCATAAGAGTCTATGATGTTAGTGAGGCCGTATCCGAATTGGCGACTACAGCTACAGCTACGGCTGTTGCTAAGGGTGTTGCTAAGGACGTCCTATTCTTCAACGCACGAAGACGTGGAAATCTAGCCGTAGCCGTAGCCGTAGCTGTAGCCGCCAATTCGGACACGGCCTATTTCTCAACATATAGAATGTTTCAAACATTACATCTATATCAAGGCTGATGTTGTGTTTGTCTTCACTTTAAATGCCACTTCAATATTTCAAGGAAATGCCTTATTTTGGCGGGGCATCGCATTTTATTTAAAACTCAATAGTGTACTGTGCTTAAAGTTAGGATCATAGACGGGTTTTTGCCAACGTAATGCTGATTTATCAGCAAAATTATAAAGAAAGATGCAACAAAAGTCACAGCTGAATACAGTGTCTACTTTCTGAGAAAACCGCAACAAATTGTCACGATATTTTCACATGAATGTCGAATCCATCCACTTTTAGCGAGGTGACAGCAAGGCCCAATTTCATAGAGCTGCTTAAGCAGATAATATTGCTTAAAACATTTCTGCTAAGCAGCAATAAGCAGGATACCAGTCACAGATGCTACATGTGAGATGGTATTTAAGCTGGTAACCTTTTTCTGGTAAGCATAATTGTGTTGTGCTTAGCAAATTTGTGTGCTTAAGCAGCTCTATGAAATTGGGCCCTGGTACCAACCGCATCTCTTGTCGCAGCATACGCAAACGGACACCAACCTTCAGAAATCGGAGAAAGGATTCACGCATGAATCATTTCTCAGATTCAAATATTTTTGGGTGAATAAATATCCAAACCATTCGAAGGGAATCCTTTCTCAAAATAGTTTATACTATCAACAGCTGCAGTGCTTCTCACCAGGTTAAGTTGTTATGGTCATTATAATTGTTGTAGTATTTACCAATCTATGACCCTACCTTTAAAGGCACTGAATACGTTTGGAAATTGTCAAAGACCAGTGTTCTCACTTGGTGTATCCCAACATATGCATAAAATAACAAGCCTGTGAAGTTTGGGCTCAATTGGTCATCGAAGTTGCAAGAAAATGATGAAAGAAAATACACCCTTGTTTTCACAAATTTGTGTGCTTTCAGATAGGAATAAAAACTTCTTGCAAGAAGTTTTTATTATTTTAGTGAGAAATTACCTCTTTCTCAAAAACTATGTTACTTCAGAGGGAGTCGTTTCCTACAATGTTTTATACTATCAACAGCTCTCCGTTGCTTGTTACCAAGCAAGTTTTTATGCTAATATATATTTTGAGTAATTACCAAACGTGTACGATACCTTTAAGACAAAGACCAAAATTACGAATGCACCTTTCCTTCCCTAATCAAGACCCTAATAATTCTCAATGAATACTTTATGATAAACTGCAGAGTGAAATAGATTTTATTAGTAGCCGTCATTTTCATATTCATAGAACCCGCAATGATAAGAAATCTAAAGAGTTGTACGGCCTTCAAACGCAGCTCTGTTTAATTAAACTGGGTGATGAGTTTGTGCTGATAGACAAACCCCACGGCTGAGTATGTGCGTGACTCGACATGTGTATGCAAAGACAATTAAATTGAGCATTCTGATGAACATATGAGCTGTGAAAAGATTTGTTGGGAATGGAGGGGGGGGTAGGTGTCTAAACCTTAAGGGTCACGATAAGGAAGATTTTCTAAGACTGAAAGATATTTTCTATTTTTATTCAGAACTATTTTAGGGAAAAGTGCTGCATCCGACCCACACTTTCTAAGGTAATTTCCTAATGAATGTTGGACCTTTATTCCTCTTTTTGATGAAATTGATTAAAGGGTCTGTATATGTTTGGTAATGACTCTGAATATTTAATTGCAACAAAAAATTACTTGTTAAGAAGTACAGCAGCTTTGGATAGTAAAATGCATTTTGAGAAACTTTTCACCTCGAAGTACTGCGGTTTTATAAAAAAATATCGCTTTTTATCCCCCAAAATTTGCATCTGAGAAGCATTACTGATGGTAACGTTTCTCAAATTGTGTATTCTAATTGCAGATTATTCTTCCTGCGTGTACAAACCGCTCCAGATTTTCGGCAATATCTCAAAAACGCTACTACCTTTTGAAATGAAATTTTCGCAGATTATTTTTTTGTATATATTTACAACTATATAGGATTGAAACAAACAGTTGGTTCCAATTACCAAACGTATACAATCCCTTCAAGGGTCAAGATGAGGAAAAATCTTTAGAATAGATGTTAACTTGCATCCCCGATGCAAAATTAACATCTATTAAATCGTTGTGGTACCTGCTGCTAAAACCTAGGATTCGTACTGCCTCTAGCCACCGGGCTAGCTCGGTGGTCTAGTGGTAAGACATCTGCTCTATTATATTTGGTTTTTACCCATACACCGATGTGTGTAAAGCACTGTATACTCAGTACTTTCCCGAGTCCTGTGAAAAAAAATCACAGGCATATTACTCGGGTGGGATTCGAACCCACGACCTTTGCAATTCTAGAGCAAATGTCTTACCAACTAGACCACCGAGATTGCCCGGTAGCTATAGTAATGCAAAGGTCGTGGGTTCGAATCCCACCCAAGTGATTTGCCTTCAAAGTGGATTTGTTTTCACAGAACTCAGGAAAGTACCGAGTATACAGTAATTAATACACATCGGTGAAAGGGTAAAACAAATTCTTTTGTATAGTTATTCAGAACTATTTTAGGAAAATATGCTGAATTCAACCCACACTTTCCAAGGTAATTTCGTTTATCTTTTAACGAATGTTGGCCTTTATTCCCCTTTTTGATGGAATTGATTAAGCGTTAATTATTGACCTTTAAAACAAGAGAATTCAAGCAGCTATTTAATCGCGCTGTCGGAACTCTCGTGCACACGTTGCCCAAAGAAACTAATATGGCATTCATTGAGGAGTACTGTCGAGACCACTGTACATCCTGAAATAGCTTCTTTCTCATGATTTTGACACTTTGTAGTAATTCTAAGTGCCTATTCATCCCTTTATGCATTCTGCAAATCTATTTACAGGTAGAAGTATAAAAAGAACCCTTAGAAAGTGCGAGTCGGATTAAGCATTTTTGCCCCATTTTATTTATACAGATTTTGATTACAATTTCCATAAAGCAAAAATCTGTCAAAATTCAAAACAGATAAAAAAAACCCCAAAACAAAAAAACAAAACCAAAAAACGTTGACAAATTATATCAATCAGAATAATGTAACCAGGGCTCGAATTTGTCGGGAAAATCCACAAGACCACAGGGCTTGTTGCTCAAAATGTTTACTGGACCAGAATTTTTTTTTAAAAGACCAGAATCAAAATAAGAAAAACACTACCTGACATAGATTAACATCTATTAACTATTTTAATTGAACAAGCACTAAAACATGTATAGAGAAGATTGATCTCATTTGATATCATACCAGTCAGAATAATGTTACCAGGGCTCCAATTGGGGGGGGGGGGGAAATTCACATGGTTTGTTGCTCAAAATGTTTACTGGACCAGAATTGTTTTTACAAGACCAGAATCAAAATGAGAAATATACTTCCTGACACAGCTTAATATGCATTTAGCTGTTTTTATTTGAACAAGCACTAAGACATGTAAGAGAAGATTTATCTCATTTGTCTTTATGAGTATTAAATTTCAGTTACTGTAGAGAATTGGAAGGTATTTTATCAGACTCAAAGTCAACATTTGAACACCATATTACACTGTGAGGTATTATTATTCAATTGAAATTCAATTGAAAAACACAAGACCCGCCGGACTTGTCCAGTCATGAGTTTACTGGCCCGATATTTAAAACTACTGGCCTCGGGTCAGCGGTCCAGAAGTAAAATTCAAGCCCTGGTAACCAAGGGGGACTTGCTGGTCGTGTTTTCAAGTTAACATAATAATCCCTTGTATTAGGCACTAAGGCTGAATTGTGCAACTTGCCTTTAAGGATTTCAGAATTTATGTTCGATCATCGCTTTAGCGGCCGTGATACCTCACAGGGGAAGATGACCCAAATATATGTAGAGTTGTACGTGACCGCGTATTCAGTTACCTTAAAAGCATTTCTCCATATTATATCCAAACCCTTTTTTTTTTTCTACGGAGAGTGGAGCGGCTGGTAAATCCCTCTGCTTTCAAGACGACAGCGATGATTGAGAAGAGCTGTTGTATTAGACGTTAGCCATGTTTTAATGTACCCTCCTCAGGGGGTTGGAGGGGGGGGTGGATTGAAAAAAAAATGTAACACATCTGAGGCATGTTCTCGTGCTTACGTCTTTGACCGGAGATATGTTTTATAGTTCATGAATGCGAACAAAATCACGGAGCTCATAAAACAACATGAGTGTTACCAGAGACCATCCTGGGAAAAATAATAATAATAAAATCAGCGTTCGCCATTAACAATGGTAAGCTGGCCTTTGGCCAGCAAAAAAAACCCCGAGGGCCAGTCAAAATTCACTCCAGGTGGTCCGGCTGGCTAGTTCAGTTTTGAAAAACCTCCCTATTTCATTTGAAATATTTACAGAACCTACTTGCAGAATCGTCCCGAAACGAACTCTTCACTCTTCTGGAAGCAATCTTCTTACAGTTCAAAGAACTAAATCTTCCTTCGGTGACAGGGCTTTTGCATCAGCTGCACCTCATCTTTGGAATCAATTGCCAGCAGAGATTCGCTGTATACAGTCACTGGACAGTTTCAAAACAAATCTGAAGACTTTCTTATTTTCCTCATAGTTTTAGACTTATTTGTGCTCTCGGATTTTCATGTTTTGTGGATACTTGCGTTGAGCTGTCTTCGATTTTCACCAAGGAAATACCACCAGCGCCTCGGAATAGTTTACTAGATAGATGGCGCTTTACAAATGCTATTATTATTATTATTATTATTAAATATGGACTGTTGAAGAAGCTGGCGGACTAGTGAAATAACAAGCTAACTGGTCCTGCTGGCAAATCACTGAACAGTTAAGGGCAAACCCTGAAAGTTAGCTGTTGCAAAATGACCTGTGGTATAAATGCCAATAATTGTTAATGCCCTGGCAGAACCTTTTCTCTGAGAAAGACCCTGTCAGGGTCAAAACGCGAGGGGCTGGAAAAAAAAATTGCAGAAAATATCCTATGATAAATCATCAAGTATAAACTGCTTTAAAAACTGCTATGAACTGCTTTAAATTTTGAGAAAATAGAATTAGCTGTTGCAAACTGCTTACCAACCAAAATGACCTATGGTATAAATGCAAAACAAATAGTTAGTGCAGGCCTGGAATTACACTGAGGCCACGGAGGCCATGGCCTCTGTTGCCCTGGTCTTGGCCTTCGTGCCCCTTCAAAAGGTTTCCCATAGACTTCAAGATTTTCCAATGGAAGTGCCCTTTGCAAAATGAAAATGGCCTTGCCCTCTCAAAGTCAAAGATGAAATTCCAGGCCTGTTAGTGGCCTGACGTTTTGACCCTAGCAGAGTCTTTCTTAAATTGTCATAGATTAGAAATTACCTCTGCAGAACTTTCAGTAATGTTGTTGACTTAAAATGTTATTCACCCTTTTTATGCTTTATGCGATGCTGTGGGAAGTTTATTGACTTTTTACATCCGTCGTCTTGAAACCAAAGAAAATGGAGCCTCAATTTTGACACGCCTTAAATAATAATTTATTATTTTTTTGCATCGGAATGAAGAGAAATGGTTGGAAAAAATGTCATCTCAGTTCCACTGGTTAGGTTCCAGTTTCACCCAACTGTTTCATACGTGTACATGTGCGCCGCCTGTTAAGCAAACAAACGTTGACATTTTAAGGTGGCAACAAATTATGCGCTTACATGGTTACTACGCCTCATGGTAGGTAAATTGTCCATACATGTGTATGTAATGTACAGGGGAAAGTATTCATGTATACATAATCAAACATTAACATTTCTCACATGTGTAAATGTCACTGGGACACCCAAGGGAGTTGGATCGTCGAGGCCCCCACCCCTTATAATTAATTTTCTTATTTTGTTTGTACCAAAGAAACAAATAAAAACTAAAAGGGAAGGGAAAAATGCAACAGTTCTCCAAAGAAGCATTTTAAGTAAGGTTTATGGGGGAAGGGGAAGTAAGAAGGGGAGGGGCAGCGAGAAGGGGAGGGGCAGCGAGAAGGGGAGGGGCAGCGAGAAGGGGAGGGGCAGCGAGAAGGGGAGGGGCAGCGAGAAGGGGAGGGGCAGCGACACGGGGAGGGGCAGCGAGAAGTCGAGGGGCAGGGAGAAAGGGAGGGGCAGCGAGAAGGAGGGGCAGCGAGAAGGGGAGGGGCAGCGAGAAGGGGAGGGGCAGCGAGAAGGGGAGGGGCAGCGAGAAGGGGAGGGGCAGCGAGAAGGGGAGGGGCAGCGAGAAGGGGAGGGGCAGCGAGAAGGGGAGGGGCAGCGAGAAGGGGAGGGGCAGCCAGAAGGGGAGGGGCAGCCAGAAGGGGAGGGGCAGCGAGAAGGGGAGGGGCATCGAGAAGGGGAGGGGCAGCGAGAAGGGGAGGGGCAGCCAGAAGGGGAGGGGCAGCGAGAAGGGGAGGGGCAGCCAGAAGGGAATGGGAATTTGTCGACCTAAATTAAAGTGCATGTAATTCAAGATTCCAAAATAATAAATTAACCCCCAAGCAAATTAACCCTAATCAACCCACAGCCCTTCAAAATCTAACTGCATTTTTTTTTTTTTTGACTCTGTGGGACTGAGGACTGCACAAGTAAACTTAAATGCTTTATGCATGGGATCAGGCATACCACCATAAATCAGAGTCCGACAGTTTGAGGTGTTGAGCTTAGCAAACGGTCTCGGTTTTTGTTAAGAACAACAAAGATTTATGAACATGTCTCTTCTCTGTTCCGTGAACTTCACTGGCTCTAAGTTCAAACTGCTCACATTTGTCTTCAAATGTATCTATGACATTTATACCATGTACCAATGTACCTCAAAGAACTCATCATCCCATATGTTTCAGCAACGAGTGGACTGCAATCTGCTCAAGATAATAAATAGGCTTCTCATCAACTCACACATTCGTACATTATCTGGTGACCATAGTTTCTAGGCTGCTGGGCCAACTATGTGGAAAAAGTTACCAGATAACATTCATCATGCTCCATCACTGGCAGCCTTCGGGAAAGCTCTTAAGACCCATTTATTTGACTCCTACTTTTTGTTATTCCGTTAATCTGCTTGTTAAAGGCACTGTACACGTTTGGTAATTACGTCAAAATATCTATTGGCATAAAAACTTACTTAGTAACGAGCAACGGAGAGCTGTTGATAGTATAAAACATTGTGAGAAATGACTCCCTCTGAAGGAACAAAGTTTTTGAGAAACTGGGTAATTTCTCACTAAAAAAATAAAAATTTCTTGCAAGAAGTTTTTATTCCTATCTGCTGAAAGCACACAAATTTGTACAACAAGGGTGTTTTTTCTTTTATCATTTCCTTGCAACTTCCATGACCAATTGTGCCCAAATTTTCACAGGCTTGTCATTTTATGCATATGTTGGGATCAAGTGAGAACACTGGTCTTTGACAATTACAAAACGTGTTCAGTGCCTTTAAGCGCTGTGATAGCTTTTGTAAGAGTGCTATATAAAAGCTTTTGTATTGTATTCTTGTATTGTATTGAAGAATCATAGAAAATCACTCTGGGGAGAGGGAGATCGGTGTCTAACCCTCAAGGGTCAAGATAAGCATCAATTGGGGAGGGGGATTGGGCAAGAGGAAGGGGGAAGAATTTCCTTCTTAACCCCATCCAAAGATAATTCCTGCATGCACCACTAGTATGTCTTGTTTGTCTGTTAAAGGGTCTGTATACGTTTGGTATTGACTCTGAAAATTAATGGTAATATAAGTTTACTTGGTAAGAAGTACAGCAGCTTTGGATAGTATAATGCATTTTGAGAAATTTTTCACTTCGATTATGGAAAAAGAGATCACTTTTTATACAAAAAATTTGAATCTGAGAAGCGTTACTGCAGTAACGTTTCTCAGATTGTGTATTCCAATTGCAGATTATTCTTCCTGCGTGGAGATAACCGCTCCGGATTTTCGGCGATATCTCAAAAACACTAAGCTTGATGGTATATTGTCTACAACTATATAGGATTGAAACAAACGTTGGGTTCCAATAACCAAACGTATACAATCCCTTTAATACATGTAACTCTATCCCTCGGAAAAATTGTCCATCAATTTTCGCGAAGTCATCTAAGATGTAGGAAACACAACACATGCAAAAGCATTCAGAAGAAGGAAAGAAGGGAAAGAAAAATGAAAAAAACTCCCCTGAGCTTTAGTATTACGCCGTTTTGTTATTAGCAGCAAATGTAATTACACAGTGCTTTCATGCCTGGTACTCGGATTGTAATAGCTCCCACAATATGATTGCCAGGCATTGAGAGACAAGACACAAATTGTTAAAGCCTTTAAACGAGGAAGCGAAATTGCCAGGAGAGTTTCAGAACTGCTGGATTGATCAACGGACACAACGAGAGCGGTCTGTACTCATCATCTGCGTTTTTGGCGCACTGGGGGTGATTGGCCACGGAACTGTTCTTAGTGTGCATTAATTGTTAATAACGAACGTGGGTTCACAGTAAACGCACAGCGTGCCTTTAATCCAAGTAGCATCCTGAGCCGATTAAATCGGCCCAATTTTTAGACTGATTATTGGCAGGGCCCATTAACCCCCTTAGAGACCATAGCGGCCCGAAACGGCTCGTACCAAAATGCCCATAGCGGCCGAGAACGGCTGCAAGATCTTCCTACTTCTACTCAACCAAAAAAAGCTTAAAGTAAAGGTCATGACCTGAATTGACATTTTCAAATTTTTCTCATGTTAACATAGTATCTATGTTTCTAAAACAATACAAAATTTCTGTTTTACATTGGGGGTTTTCAGAAATGTTTACAATAAATAAAAAATCAACAAATCAACAAGAAAGGTTGATGATTATACAGAAAAGAATGGTCTCTATTAAAGGGCTAAATTGGCCCTATTTATACTGCATTTCTATTGGTTACTACACGCCACATGACCCTAAAATGACCGTTGTGAAAGTTCAAGTTGTGAGCGTACTGAAGTTTGGGAAGTCAGCTTTGAACTTGTGTAGTGTCTGAGAAACTTCAGTCCTTGTTTTTGAAATTTGTATTTGTAATTTCTATAAAAAAAAGGTAGTAATTTACAGCTTCATGCAGGACATTTCACTATAGCTTTGCTCAACTTTTTGTTTGGGGAAATTCACAAGACCATAGGACTTGTAGCTCAAAATGCTTACTATGAACCAGTTTTTGATGACAAGACCAGAATTGAAATGAAGAAAAAAATACCTATACAGTTTAACATTTGAACTGTTCTAATTTGAACAAGCACTAAGAGAAGATTTATCTCATTTGTATTATGGGTAAGAATTCTTCAATACTCAACAGAATTGTTAAGAGATTTATCAGACTGAAAGTCAACATTTGAACAAAATTACCAGAACGCCGGACTTTTTTCCAGTCATGAGTTTACTTGCCCGATGCTAAAATCACTGGCCTCGGGCCTGTGGTCCAGTTTCAATTTTGAGCCTGGCATAGGGTTTAAGATATGGCCAATAAAACCAACAACACGTAAAAATAAAATGTGTAAACTAAATATGTATTTCAAGAACAATATTGGTTTTGGAAAAGTTAATTCATTCCTAATCTCTAGTTCTCGGTAATCGTACCTTACAACCAACCCATGAAAATCTAATTGCCACGTTTTATGAGAAAACATAGCGTGGCACAAAATACATCAGTTGCTACTCAAAAAATCACCCTTTTGCTACTCAATATTAAAAATTCAGTGTGCTAAAAACATGTCAAGTCGAAATAATTTGCTGCGCAAAATGCTGGACAAAATCGTTCCCTGCATTTCATTATTTCCCAAAGTGGTTTTTTTTTGTTTAAAGGGTCTGTATACATTTGGTAAAATTAATGGCAATAAAAACTTACTTGGTAAAAAGTACAGCAGCTTTGGATAGTATAATGCATTTTGAGAAACTTTTCACTTCAAAGTACTGCGGTTATGAAAAAAGTTATCACTTTTTATCCCCAAAAATTTGAATGTCAGAGTGTGTATTCCAATTGCAGATTATTCTTTCTGCGTGGACAAACCGCTCCAGATTTTTGGCAATATCTCATAAACGCTACCACCTTTTGAAATGAAATGTTCACAGGTTAGTTTTATGGTATATATCTACAAGCGTATGGGATTGAAACAAACAGTTGGTTCCAATTACCAAACGTATACATTCCCTTTAAATACAAACATTTTACATGAATGTACCATAGAAAGACCTCATAAAAACTAGGTTGGATTTGTAAGCACCACATGTACAGTAGTGTGTAAATCTATGAACACTACGCAGGCTTTCCTGAATGCATGAAGTTTAATGTCACTCCACGTCTGGTAAACACATCCAGGAAGCCAGGTAGTGGCTCGGCCCATGGACTCTTGAGTGTGCATGTTTATAGCCCAAGGGGGGTCCAGGTTGGGGGAGGTGGGGGGCGGCAGAGTGAAGAGGAGCATGTTGAAGAGCTTAAGTGGGACATGTTACATGTAAAGCAACGACCAAACCTTACGACATGCACACCCTCTCTATAGCCTTTTCTTCATTAGCTCTTTCAGTGCCAAGGTCGTACATGTACGATCTATTTTATGTATTCCAAAAGCGCAATTATCGTACATGTGCGATC
The DNA here is from genome assembly GCA_021014325.1 of Plazaster borealis. Lineage (NCBI taxonomy): Eukaryota > Metazoa > Echinodermata > Asteroidea > Forcipulatida > Labidiasteridae > Plazaster > Plazaster borealis. Next base: position 3,442,143 of record CM037456.1, on the reverse strand, counting down.
TATTTTATGTACTCCCAAAAAAGTGTCATCAATCGTACATGTACGACCCATAATATACATGTTATCACGAGAGGGCATTATCACTCAAGAAATACTATTGGCTTTGGAATGTACCAAGGATTTTTCACAGGTTAGTTTTATGGTATATATCTACAACTATATAGGATTGAAACAAACAGTGGGTCCCAATTACCAAACGTATACAATCCCTTTAAGAAAGACGATTTGTAACAAATGTATCAGTCATTACGTTCTGCGTGTTTTGTGCAGAGGACCTGGGCCCAATTTCATGGCTCTGCTTACCGCGGAATTCTGCGCTTACGACCCATAGAAGTATGTGCTTTACAGGGCACCGTAAGCGCACAATTTCGTGGTAAGCAGAGCCATGAAATTGGACCCCGGTCTACCAACAAATGAACACGAAGGAAATTGTGCAGAGAGATGGTCTACCAACAAATGAAACAAAAAGGAAATTGCTTGGTTCGTGTTACACGAAGAGGCAGAATGACCCGAGTCTGATCTTATGCCTCAGACATGTAAAGAAAAGTGAAACCAGACGAAGGTGAAGAGATGAGTTTTAAAGGCACTGTACACGTTTGGTAATTACTCAAAATATCTATTAACATAAAAACTTAGTTGGTAATGAGCGACAGGGAGCTGTTGATAGTATAAAACATTGTAGGAAACGACTCCCTCTGAAGTAACGTAGTTTTTGAGAAAGAGGTAATTTCTCCCTAAAATAATAAAAACTTCTTACAAGAAGTTTTTATTCCTATCTGAAAGCACACAAATTTGTACAACAAGGGTGTTTTTTCTTTCATCATTTTCTTGCAACTTCGATGACCAATTGAGCCCAAATTTTCACAGGCTTGTTACTTTATGCATATGTTGGGATACACCAAGTGTGAACACTGGTCTTTGACAATTTCCAAACTTGTTCAGTGCCTTTAAAGAATGTTGTTGAAAAAATAGCAACAACAGGCAGAATTACGATTAATTAAATGCAGTGGAGTGTTGCAACCCTTCCTTCAGAAGTGAATTTCAACATGATGCAAGACAGTCCGACTGTTTTCTTTTAATAAGATATAACTGATTTGATTTGTTTTTCTGTTTAGAACAAAATAACGGGAAATAATCCATTTTGAGGTATCTGTCTAAATTCCAAATGAAAGGCAACCTTTTTTAATGGTACAAATTTTCAAAATTGTTTCCCACCCAAAGTATTTTTTTTTCACACCAAGTTTTCTATTGATTTTTGTTTTGACTGAACAGAGAACGTAGTCTTATTGTTGAAAAATATTTTGAAAATTTGAAAAAGGTTCTACTATCCTGGAAACAAAACACAGCGCTCACCGAATGACAGCACAAGGATACAGGTTTGTAACAAACATCACTGGCACCTCTTTTTGTTTCAGAAAACGATGATTGCTTGAGCATATTTCCGAGTGCTAAAACGTTTTACTTTGGCCGTGGAAAGCTTTTTGATGCCAATAATTTCTAACATAATTGATTCAGACTAAGGGAAGATTCAAGGCCCCTTCCTTTTGAAGACGCTACTGATGAACTGTCGGACCATGACAAAGAAGATGATGAGGCTGGAGACAAAGAAGATGACGAGGCTGAAGACAATAGAGAGACGCCCCAGTTTCTTCAAAGCGGAAGGAGACAAAGCTTCAGTAAAGCGCATGGTAGTTTTTTAATTATTATTTTTTTGAAGAATCAGATCATGGAAAGCAGGGCAGTTCATGCTTGATATTTTGTCAACGTTTTCACGGTGAGGCAATTCTTAAAAAAATCATACATTTTTGCAAATCTGTGTTTTTACATTTGGATGTTATAATTGACATCAACATTTTCCCCCAAGTTTCAAGTGATAAAACGTTACAGTTTTGAAATTACACTAATTTATAACACAAGGACAATTTCACAAAATTTACCGTTTTGTGTTTTAAAAAACAGCCACATTTCGATTTGCCATTTTTCGTTTACATTGAAGTACATAGTGCTGGCACAGTGCCAAAAACGAATACTCTGTGTTTTGAGTTTTCTCATTTGTATGACCCAGATAAATTTAAGTTTTCACGAACAGACAATTTTGTTTACGCGCTGCACACACAGACCGTGTTCGTGCAGGTCAATTCATGCTTGATATTTGAATACAGACCTAGAATTTCATCTTTGAGAGGGCAAGGCCATTTTCAATTTTGCAAAGGGCACTTCTCAAGCCTTCGCTCAGCATCTGACACTACTCGCCTCATGGAACCCAAACTCTGTCAAGCTGCTCAAGTCTGCATCAAGTAGCACCTTTTCTCATTTTGCTCCCCAAACCTGGAATGCACTCACTATCTCCATCAGAGAATCCGACTCTTTATGCAAATTCAAGAAGTGTATCAAAAATTATTTATACCCAATCCAATGCGATGAGTTCTTTATGTAGTGGCGCTTTATAAATGCCTTGTATGTATGTATGTATGTATTGGAAAATCTGAAAGTCTATTGGAAACTTTTGAAGGGGCACCAAGGCCAAGACCAGGGCAACAGAGGCCATGGCCTCCGTGTAATTCCACGCCTGTCTTTAGGGAATTCTTACCACTGTTTTGCAGTGTTATGTTGGAGTGCATATAGCAGTTCATTGTATCAAGGGGAATACTTTACAGGCCTGGCATTTCATCTTTGAGAGGGCAAGGCAATTTTCACTTTGCAAAGGGGCACCACCATGAGAAAAATGTGAAAGTCTATGGGAAACCTTTGAAGGGGCACCAAGGCCAAGACCAGGGCAACAGAAGCCTGATGAATGCAGCAGGGGGACGTGGGATTATGTCAGTCTACATGCATGCTATCAAAATTCTGTTGCCTACAGAATGTTGGTTCGAATCCTGGCATGGCTGATTTGTGGTCCTCTGTGTTTATGGCCAAAACACTATGTCTGATCAATGAGGCTCTACCCCATCATGTTTTTCCGTTCACAACTGAGACAGAGCACACAAAAGTCTGACACAGTAAAGTCCCATTACAAAATGAACTACAGAATGTGGGTTCGATGGGTGTCTCAAAGCGTTCAGTATTTTTCCTACAAAGTAAGTGGAGTTACGTGTTGAAGTATGAGACCTACTCCTTTACATAGCACCATGTAATGGTTTACAAGGTGCTATGGCGCAATATGCAGCCAATCAAACCAGGAACACCGGGGCGAACCCCTTCTCTTTTGGATAAGTGCACTGGGTTCTTGTATGTGCATTTCACAACACACGGGCCCAACAGCTTTTCGTCCTATCCGAAGGATGGAGCAATAATGGTTAAGTGTCTTGCTTAAGGACACAAGTGTCACGACCGGGACTCGAACCCACACTCTGCTGATCAGAAACACCAGAGCTTGAGTTCGGTGTTCTTATCCGCTAGCCCAAGACACGCCACAAACGTATGAACAATTCATTGTGAAACACTCACAGACATTTCAACAATAAAGTGTCTGCACTATACCTACATGTACATATATATAAATATAAATGTCAAAGTGCAAGTATTTCAAACAGTAAACACTTCCATTTTTCCCCTACTGGGAAAATCTAGTATTTCCAAACAAACAAACCCAACACAATACTATCAATCACAAACGGTGTCATTATTGTTGTGTAGGTCATATGGGTGCGCCACACAAAACAACCTTCCATTTGATAACCGTGTGATAAGGTTTAACACTTACAGTACATAGGTTTACATTTTTTTTTTTAATGCATAATGTTTCAAACATCAATCAATATGAGAGTGGGGTGGGGATCCATTTCAAATATTCACCACCCCAAAAAAAGAAGACTTGCCATTCACTCATTTAATCCAATGTAGCATTATTATTATTATTATTATTATTATTTATTTCTGGTAATGAAACCAAGGATGCCTCATAAATGATACTTGCAACATACTATCAGGGCTCGAAATTAACACTAGACCGCAGGCCCCAGGCCAATGATTTTAATGTTGGGCCAGTAAACTCAGGACCGGACAAGACCGGTGGTCTTGTGGGGTTTTTCTTCAATTGAATAAGAATAGGCTACCTCATAGTGTAATCGGCAGCATATTGCGCCACAGCACCTTGTAAACCATTACATGGTGCTATGTAAAGGGAAAAGTTCCCATACTTCAAAAACGTAGCTCCATATACCTTACAGGAAATTTACTGAATGTTGGAGCGCCATGAGCGTCACTGAGTGACGGATTTGAGCGCTATATAAGAAGCCACTATTAATATCTTTGTGAAACAAATGTTGACGATGAGTCTGGCCTTTCAATTCTTTTGAGTATTGAAGTATACTTGCCCATTAAAGACAAAAGAGATAAATCTTCTCTTAGTGCTTGTTCAAGTCATTTTGTTTCTGGTCTTGTAAAATAAATTCTGGTTCAGTAAAACTTTTGAAGTACAAGCCCTGCAGTCTTGTGGATATTCCCCCCAAAGTCGAGCCCTGCATACACATTTATCTTTCTGAATGTTAGACAACCAACTCGGTAAACAAATAAATTCATCAAAACAGCGAATTTCTCGAACAAACCAAATGTGAATCCTTAAAACCACAATCCTGAAAGAGTCTCACATTATGCAGTAAGTGGCTGCCCGTTAGCCACAGCCCGTACAACCCTCTAGATAGAAAACAAAATTTGAATGGTCGGGCTCCTCTTTGAAGGTGCCGCGCGAGCTGCACCATCACAGGGTAGACAGGCGGGATACCATGCCGGTTTAGCCCATTATATCCAGTATGCCTACAGAACCTGATACAACGGAAACCACTTATGGTAAATTACTCCATGGCAACACTCAAGTTGTTCTGAAGGGCCGCGACCTAATTTCACAATATTGGGATTGAACAAAAATTAATATTGCCTGGTCGTGTTTAAAGGGTGTGTACAACATTGGTAATGTTGAAAATATAAATGTTCACAGATTTGCACATTAAACTTACATAGTATAAAGATGGTCAAAGTGGAAAACTTCCCTTGAAATAGTTTTGCTTGAAATGCTATAGTTTTAAGGAAATGAGTAAAACAATTAGTCTTTATCACTGGTGATAAAATCAGATGTTTGAAAACAGTGAAAACATATAATGGGGTTTTTCACTGTTTTTTCATGACTCCGAAGACCGATTTAGCTTGAACTTTCACAGGTTTGTTATTTCATGTATATGTTGGGTCACATCAAGTGTGGATACTGGTCTTTGACAATTACCAATGTTGTACATCAGCAAACAACTGGAGAACCGTACCCAGGGTATTTTCAATTTTGTTGTTGTTGAGATGTCCAGATACGCAATTCATGTTTGCCTATAGAATTGTTGATCAACAAGAAGCAGAAAACAAACAGAACAGGGTGAGAGTCATGGCCGACAAAAGAGTCTGAAACCAATTCTGCCAACATTTGCATCTTGCAATCAGGGAGTTTTTGTACATCAGGGAGATATTTAGAAATAAATTTATTTATTAATTTATTTTAAATCTTCGGACATAAGTACATATATACATTTAAAATTGTCTGGGTCAAGACAAAAGTAAAAAAAAACTGTCATCAGAGATGTGCCAGACCCAATAAAACCTCTACTACCAAGATATAGAAAAAATAAATACAAAATACAAAATGTGAAACTAACGTAACGTTTGGAGACAGAATAAAAAGACATGATAGGGGAAAAGTTTCCATAATCAGGGAGACTTTTAAATTTATTCATCAGAACATGGAAAGATTGGTTTATTTTCAGGGAGCTTTCTGCAGAATCAGGGAGAGTTGGCAACTCTACTGAAACTAGGATCCCAATTTTGGCAGGCATGTTGACATGATGGCAATTCTACCTTTTGATAACTCCTGGAGTTATAGATTTCAAGGAATTTTCTAGGAACAGTGTCCTCAAAGCTAGAGTACATGCAGATCAGAGAGCATAATTTATTCATATCTGGGGGGAAAAACAGCTCTTTTTTGTCACCAGGTACACATGAAAACCCTTTTTTTAAAATATGATTTCCATGGAACATCAGGAAAGAACTAAACAAATTCCCTGTGCAAAAATGTAGGCCTACAGGCCGATATATTTGAAATGCAAAGTCATTTTTGGTTATCAAATTTCACACTGCAAGGGTATCAAATACAATGGCATTTTTAACCTTTTTAACATGACGTTAGAAACTTGTAATTTTTTTCCCCATTTTCAAAAGGACACTTGGAAAAAGAGTTCCTCTTTAATAAGGATTTAAACTGTCTTTTCTTTTATTCGGTAGTTTGTGTTCGTTTAGGTTTTGTTCTTTTATTTAAGCTCCTGAATATTTTGATGTAAATTGTAAAAATTTAAAAAGCTGCCCAGCACAAAGAGAGACAAACAAATTACTAACAGCAAACAAAAAAACTTAACAAAATAATATAAACTTAATATTTCTTAAAAAACAAGAAGATCAAAATAAATGTTGTACCGTCCTTTAAAGCATACGGTCACATTGGTAATTGTCAAATCCCAGTATCCACACTTGATGTGACCCAACATATACACGTACATGAAATAACAAACCTGTGAAAGGTTAATCTGAATTGGTCATTGGAGTCACAAGAAAAAAGTGGAAAAAAACATAAACGTTTTCACCGTTTTCAAACATTGAGTTTTAGACTCGCGAGATCAAAACTAATTGTTTGACTTATTTCTCAAAAAAACTATTGCATTTCAAGCGAAAATATTTCAAGGGGAGTTTCCCACTATGACCATCTTTATACCATGTATGTTGTGTAAAAATCTGTGAACATTTATATTTTTACTCTTACCAATGTTATGCGCACCCTTTAAAACATACACACGCATGTTTTTCCGCAGTATCCAATCAAAATGCCAACACAAAGTAACACGTATCCCCCGTCTACTAGCAAAAGGTGTCGACTTTCAAGCAAATGTGATTGTCTCAGGGCTAGATGCAAGACCCGTGTTATTCTTTTCTTTCTAAGGATTTGGATAAAAGGGAATTAGGCGAAACTGGGTCGCGTTCTGGCCAGACGGTTTCACTTTCAATCCATAGTCATAACCCACCAAGATAAAACGATAAATGTCACTCGGCAAAAAAACATTCAGCATTTCTTGATTCCAAAAAAAAAAAATCCGCATTAGTAGGAACACATTCTCAGACTTTTTACCACTGAGCAAATGTTTTACTTCATATTTTTTGTTGGACAACAATAATAATAATGGACATTTGTAGTGCGCCATGTCTGTAAAAAAGACACTCCTGGCGAATAGAAAAAGAACTCTGCTAATGACAGTACTTAAAGCCAAGACTGAACAGGTGAGATTTCAAGTTAGTTTTGAAGCTGGAGAGAGTGTCTACTAGTCTGAGGTTCAGTGGAATTTGAGCATTCCAAAGAGAACAGTCTCCCCAAGTGTGTTTAGAACGAGGGATGTTGAGGAGCATGGTGTTTGTAGAACGATCATGTCTTTTTATTAAAAAAAAGGGAGGTGAGATGGTTTAAGGAATGAAATATATGGCCCAATGACAAGGGGTAATAAATGTTTGAAGCGCAATGATCATTCTTTGGAATTGCTCTATATAAGAGACGATATAAATTTAAGGAGCAAATGTGAACAATAGCCCAACAGACATAAACGAGGTCGACGAACAGAATGAAAATTAAAACCAGACTGAAGGCTCTTAAAAGAAGAACTCTGATAGGCTGATCAAATGGTTCACTGCAGCTCAGAGCTGCTAGACAAGTATAACAGAAAACAAAGATGTATGGTTTCTTTTGGGTGGTTGGGTTGGCGTAGTGGTATCTTTCCTCACATTCCACATCTAGGACCCTGGTTCGAACTCCTCTGGGGGCACTTTGTGGATTGGGTTTTCAGTCCCGACCACGTGGGCTTTCCCCTGGAATAATTATCTGGGGTTTTTCCTCCCACATCTCAAGAACTGAAACTTCCTTCCTTGTCTTCTCTCCATTGGGTTCTCGGCTAGTTAAGTGGTTAAGTTCGCTTTTCTGAGAGTCCTTGGCTTCACAACCAGAATAAACGAAATGAAATGAAATACAGGAGACACTCTACAGATTTATGTAAGAAGGTGTTCGTGCACACACCATTTGAAGGACTGAATCCCTTCCTCTTACATGTAAGTGGTGTTGCTAACAACAGAGACTGTGGGTATTTCGGTTACTGCTCTATATCCCGACAACCCTATGTTCTGACAACCCCCTCGTGATTTACATGCTAGGGTTTAGGGTTAGGGTTAGGGTTTAGGTTTAGGGTTAGGGTTAGGGTTAGGAATAGGAAAATACACTAGGGGTTGTCGGAACATAGGGGTGTCGGAACATTGGTGTGTAACCAGTATTAAAATGTTCAGTTAAAAAAAAAGATATTCACCCCTTTTCTCACCCTTATGTGGTGGTTTTTATTTTGTATTTGTTTTATTTTCAGAAAGCACTCTTTTATTTCAGAAAGCATTCCATTGTTAATTTTGAAACAGCAAAAAAATGTCATCAAATTTTGTCACAATTGTTTTAATGAAAGCAATGAAAAAGGTTTCATATCAATATTTATCAGTCCTTAATTTTGTTACAAAAAGGTTGAGTAGGACCAAATTCTACCCAATCTGAGAATGCGATTGGCTTTTGGCAGCATCTTAAGCGATTGAAGGATACAATTGTACATGAATGAGTTAACTTTTTATAGTATTAAGCCGGGGCAAGGCCACTATTTGTGAGGGTTTATTCTAACATGTTGTGTCTGATGCAAGAATAAGCCAGAACAAAAAATGGCAAACCGGAGAATAATGCATCCAGCAATTACCAGCATCTTATCGGGATGTTGGTTTTTATCAATTTTGTTTTACATGGATGAAAGTTGTTACAGCTAAAAAAGGTCTGAAACTAAATGTAAGAGTCCAAATTATAGGAGGAACGTTTAAATGGTGGCATTTCAACCTTTTGATATCCCCTAAAGTTATAGATTTCAAGGCACTTCAGGGGCCGATTTCACAAAGAGATAAGACTAGTCTTATCTGAAGTTAGGACCAGTGACTGGTCTTAACTTAAGACTAGTCGTATCTCTTAGCATTGCCTAGGACTAGTCCTAAGTTAGGAAGAGTTTTGTGAAATCGACTCCTGGGAACAGTATCCTCAGCGCTACGGAAGTAGATCAAAGAGCAGGATTCCGTTGTATCTGAAGAAAATAACATGGGATTTGAGGCATTGCATAGTGAGGAATCAATGTATATTCGGTCTGCGGTAACACCATATAGATCTATGTACATGTACTTTGCTGTGTAGATTTGTTCTTTGAGAACTTGTCTTGCTATTTATTTGACTGCCGCGGAGTAGATTTCGGAATTCGGGAGACTACTTAGTTCTGAAAAGAACTGTCCTGCTTATTAACTTCTACCTGGACGGAGGGTAGGAAATCCTACTTTCGCTTAGTGGATCGAGGAGACTTCTCGTTATTAACTTCACTGCCGCGGAGTGAATTCTTAATTGACTCAACGTTTCGACTAGCCTGCTCTAATCATTGTCAGGAGCTATTTTTGTTCACCAGGCAGACATAAAGAGGTCTGATTTCTGATAAAAGTCTAGCATTTCTCATCCTTAAAAGGTACATTATGTAAGGTAGTTTGGAATTGTACACAGCAGAACCCGAGGCTGGATTTGAACCAACCCAAAGTACATACATCATGTGCAGGTTGGGCATGAATGAAATGCAGTCACTTGTCCTAATACTGCTACACAACATAAACAATATACTGTGTACGTGTAGAGACTACACTATCCATTCAGGGCTCGGATTTTACTACTGGATCACAGGCCACAGGCCCGAGGCCAGTAGTTTTAGTGTCGGGCCAGTCAACTCATGACTGGACAAGTCCGGCAGTCTTGTGTTTTTCAATCGCATCCTCACTGTGTAATAATATAATATCTTAAAGGCATCGTACACGTTTGGTAATTGTCAAAGACCACTGTTCTCATTTGGTGTATCTGAACATATGCATAAAATTACAAGCCTGTGAAAATTTGGGCTCAATTGGTCATCGAAGTTGCAAGAAAATGATGAAAGAAAAAACACCCTTGTTGTACAATGTGCTTTCACTTCAGATAGGAATAAAAACTTCTTGCAAGAAGTTTTTATTATTTTAGTGAGAAATTACCTCTTTCTCAAAAACTACGTTACTTCAGAGGGAGTCATTTCTCACAATGTTTTATACTATCAACAGCTCTCTGTTGCTCGTTACCAAGTCAGTTTTTATGCTAATATACATTTTGAGTAATTACCAAACGTGTACGATGCCTTTAAACAAAAAACAAGTTATGTTCAAATGTTGACTTTGAGTCTGATAAACACCTTTCAATTCTATTGAGTAATTAAGTATGTATGCCCATAAAGACAAATGAGATAAATCTTCTCTTATACCACATGTCATAGTACTTGTTCAAATAAAAACAGTATGCATGAAACTGTTCTGGTCTTGTTAGAACAATTCTGGGCCAGTAAACGTTTTGAGCAACAAGCCCTTTGGTGAGTTTTTCCCCCAAAATTTGAGCCCTGCATTAAAATAGATGTTAATTTTGCATCGGGGATGAAGAATATTACTTGTCTTTTGCCGTCACATCGATGTATAGGTTTGGTTACCCTTCTTACTTAAAGCTATCAATCTAGGACAATACATTAAACATTGGGACTTTGTACCTGAATAATAATAAAAAATAATGACAATTTATAAAAAGCGCACAAATCAACAAAAGTGCCCCTGGCGCTAATAGATAACAAGGACAAGATTAACTAAAATATAAAATACAAGGATACAACAACATTTTGCAAATGTTTTCATTAAAAAAAATAAGTTTTTAAGGTTACTAATACCAGCCAAAAATATCATGTCACGTACACCATCTGTAACTGGTATTCTGCTTATTTTTTTGCTTTGCAGAAAATTGTCATGCCAAAGTCTGGATTTGAACCTTGCACTAAACAAAAAAAAGTGGAAGGCTTCAACAAAATTACAATACAAAAAGGTACCTGCTTGTCACATAGTTAAAAACTAGACAAACACAGTGAAATTTGCATACACCCAAGGTTATGCTTGAACCCGAAAGGTCACGAGGAAATAAAACATCTACATAAACATGTACGATAGGACAGTGTGTACATCTTATTTGCTCATCGTCTGGGTAAAAAAAAAAATCTAGGTCAAAAAATCGTTGGCCGACGCTTGCCGCCTGATTTCAATACTTCCGTATGCAGCCTCACTGCCCTTGTAGGCATACACGTTTATTAGCTATCCGTATTCGTCCTCTAAGGTCGGGGGGTCTCTACAATGCGATCAAACAACCTCTACCTTTCAGTCCGCTCACACATAATGATGAGCCATTAAGTTGACTGGTATGTCTGGCGGCAAAACGGAGCAGGTAGTCTGTAGGATTGTCAACAGGCGCAGCGATCCGGGGGGGGGGGGGGGGGGGAGCTAGGCGATGCTGCTGCAACTCTTGCCTACCACTCAGTTAGATTTGCATGCCCTTTGGAACCAAACAGTCTAGTCTGGAATAGGAACCTCTCTCATCAAACAAAAAACCACACACACAAAAAAGCCGGCATTATTAACTTGAAGCAATTAAAAGCAAACCTTAAACTGTTAGCTCAAGGCAACTGCCTTCGAGCTCCTTGTCTTTGCCCTTGGTTACTCCTTTGAAGTTTCACATTGTAACATTTAATAGTAAAATCGATGAAGCCGCCATGTACAATCAGCATACATTACAAATCAAATCTTCAGAAAACAACATGGCAAATCGTCATAATTATTTATTTATGCTGAAGTTTTTTTTAAACAATCTTTTACACATAATATAACAGCACAAGTCCAAATTGTCAGCTGAACTACTTAGCAGAGAATTTTCACTGGTCCTCCTCAGGTGTTTTAACAAGCATTTGGCCAGCGAGGACCACTGTTAAGGGAGAACGCTGTTTGGAAAAAACAGGGGGGAGGGGGAGGGTCGTGCTGCCAAGGACATCCCCCCCCCCCGGTCCAGGCTGTGGGCTCACATCCTCTGATCACGACCTCTGACTTGAGAACTAGTGCCCTCATGTTACATCACCCTCTTTTTCAGATGGTGTTTGACTCATACTCCCATTCTTGTTGTTGTTGTTTTTTTGTGTTAGATATTTTTATCCTTTCTGGTTTTTGGGTGTTTTAAACCCAGAAATTGGGACAGTCTCGAAAAACAAAATGGCCAGTTGACAGTAAATGCTTCTCTCCTTGCCTTGATAATCACTTCACCTAATTCAAGAAAATCTGACAGCAAAGTGAAATCAATGGGAAATTCTGACATTGGGACAAAAAACCTCTAAAACAACACCCTGACAGTCATAAGGCCTTGGAAAAAGGTCCTCGCCAATGTTTTATCTTCCCGACAGGCCACATATAAAAAAAATTATGTTAAGCGTCCATCCTTTGTTTTTGGTGGGGGGGGGTAAATTTATTTTTTGATAGTTTTGTTGACATGGCAAAATATGAAATAAAGAATAAACAAATCATCACAATCACTATATAACAGAGGGTTTGTGTGATTTTGATGTTTTTAATTGCTTTGTTAAACCCATTTAACTCCTAGATGACATTTTTTGTAAAACTTTTCAAAAAACTAAAACGCTTAACTAGCCTAAGTAAATATAAGAAGAGTTGTTCTGTTTTTGCCAACATGAATAACATTTCTTCACAACATATAGATTTTGGTGAAAATTATAGAGGATCAAAAAAAGAAAAAAGAAAAAAAAAGGGGTTAGGGGGTTTCCTAGGGTCGGGCGGGGACAATCAACAATTTTATTTTGTTATGTGGCCTTAATGTGGACAATATTACCCCCGAGCGGAGCGGATCGCACACAGAGCAGGTGCAAATTGGCCTCATACTCTCTCTTGACAAGGATGCCGAAAGCCTTGAGTGTTTCCATTCCGATCCATGACGTTTCATGCTTCACTATTTACTCTGTGAGGGCCACCCCTCGCAGGAATTATTTACTCAATAAGCATTTTGCAATCAGGACGGAAATCGGCATAACGCCCGCTCGCCAATCCCATCACCAACATCCCCCCCCCAAGAAATAAAAAGAAAACTAAAACTTGCAGTCAGAGGTTGTACTACATGTTCACCCATCCTTACCCCCGCCCCCCTCCCCCCTTAAAAAATCCCAAACAAAGAAAACAACCTAACAATTAAGCCCACACATCTTGTTGTAGAGCAGCCCCTCATGTCCCTGTTGGGGGAAGGGAGCAGGGGAAAGAGGGAGGGGAGGAGGTAAACTGAAAGAAGGGGGACGGAACAAAAGAGGAAACCTCAACACCGGCAGCTAGCGCAACGGAAATAAGAAAACCCAAGAGCAGGTGTTGCGTAAAAGTATGCCACATTTTACACTCGCATAAGATTTCCTCATTAAAAAATAGTAAATGGCGCTGATAAGGGGCTTGTTTAAGAGAAATGCAAACAGGAAGCAGCTTTTATTTAATGGCCAGAAGTCCACCCCCCTAAAAAAAATGGTGCACCCCTTGTGCCCCCCCCTAAAATTTTACCCTGGATTTGGTGCCGAGTATATCACCGAGACGATCTGAGAGCAGGATTTCTTTATGCAAATCAACCACTACTTTTTTGACCATGCAGTCATGAAAAGGTCTGAACCCAGAGAAAAAAGTACATGTACATGTACGTTTATTTTGGCCGCGTCGTGGCCGAGCAGTTAAGAGCACCGGCCTCAAGCTCTGGTGTGTCTGATCAGCAGAGTGTGGGTTCGAGTCCCGGTCGTGGCACTTGTGTCCTTAAGCAAGATACTTTACCATAATTGCTTTGTCCTTCGGATGGGACATAAGCCGTAGATCCAGTGTACTAGGATTGGTAGTGCACGTAAATGAACCCAGCGCACTTATCATGGAAGAGTAGGGGTTAACCCCGGTGTTTCTGGTTCACATAGCAAGCACCGTTATTTACAGGTTTCCTCAGGCTTGCGAGCTACAGTGATTAAGTTCAATTATGAGGCATCCTTGGTTTCATTACCAGAAATACATATTAATAATAATAAAATTGCGCATAATACACACGAAGACTTCACCTTTGTGTTAACAATGCACACATCTAACCGACGCTATTCAAAGACTTCCTGTTGAGAGGTGTACAGACTACCTGTGCATGTTATGATCACAAACCGTGCCGGGCAGGGTTTGAATGCACTTTCTTGCCTCCCAAACCGTGAATATTCCAAATGACAGTTTCAATTAAATTCTAATATATTGCTGGTTGGCAGACCGCTGTAAGTCTGAGATGGTTGCACTACTACAGTGTGGAAACAAGTATGACAAGTACAACATGCTGAAACCCAACGCAGTAAAGAGCTTTCGAGATAATGAGCACAATTACTAAGGCCGTCATTCATTCAAGGCTTTGGGTTTAAAGGGATTGTATATATTTTGTAATTGGAACCCACTGTTTGTTTCAATCCAATCATAGTTGTAGATATATACCATAAAACTCAAAAGGTGATAGGGTTTTTGAGATATTGCCAAAAATCTGGAGCGGTTATGTCCATGCAGGAAGAATAATCTGCAATTGGAATACACAATCTGAGAAACTTTACTGAAGTAACGCTTCTCAGATTCAAAATTGTGGGGATAAAAAGTGATATCTTTTTCCATAACCGCAGTACTTCGAAGTGAAAAGTTTCTCATAATGCATTATACTATCCAAAGCTGCTGTACTTCTTACTAATTAAGTTTTATTGCCATTAATTTTATGGGTAATTACCAAACGTACACAGACCCTTTAAACACTGGCTGATTTGGTTCAAAAACCTCAACAGGAAAAAAACTAATAATCATAAATTCTTGTAGGCTTACATTATCTCTTTGGGGCAAACATTGACCATACAATTGACTAACAATAGCTTCGGCTATGAGTGGCTATGGCTTGATGACCAAATCTGCCTGTGCTATAACCCGTTAGAGACCATTCATTTCTGTATAATTATCACAAAACGCCCAGACATTGCTTATCTTGTCAATTTTTTGACTCATTTATTTTCATTGTTAATTTCTTTAATCAAATTTTGTCAGTAAAAATTTCAACAGAAATAACATGAAACAGAAAATGTAGTTTTGTGTTTAGAAATTGGGATACTATGTTAACATACTACACTGGAAGATTTCATATCCGGACATGACCTTTACTTTGACCTCTTTATGTGAATGGATTCCCTTGCGGCCGTTTGCGGCCGCTATGGGCCTACAATGAGTTACAAAGATGACAATTTAAACATACAAATGAGTTTTCAAATGAATTTGGAAGGTCGTGTATATTATGTATAGTAACTTATCGGAGATTGGGAGGGAGTTCATTCCACAGTGATGGGCCAGAATGTGAGAAGTATCGGGTTCCCTGTAGGCGTGTCCTAGGAATGAAGACAAATATCCACATCCTCAATCCTGACACAGCATTGGCTTAAAAGGGGTTGTTGTATATGTTTGGTAACTGGAACCCACTGTTTGTTTCAATCCTATATAGTTATACAGGGCGAATCAAAAAAAATGATACACTTTTTAAATTATTTCAGCATTTTAGCAATTATCAAACAATGGTCACATGTACTTGTAGAGAAACATCTTATGCTTCATTTGATACCAGTGTTACATAACAATTGTTCATGGTTGACTGCACAGGAAACAATTTATTTACCCATGTCAACTCTGACTTGCGCCAACTTCTCAGTGGTTGAAAAGGACAAAAGAAAGGACAGTGATCTTGCATGCATGCCTGGTGTAGGCCTATCAGAACTGCATGGACTTTGGCGCAAGTCAGATTTGACAGGAGTCAATAAATTGTTTCCTGTGCAGTCAACCATGAAGAATTGTTATGTAACACTGGTATCAAATGAAGCATAAGATGTTTCTCTACAAGTACATGTGACAATTGTTTGATAATTGCTAAAATGCTGAAATATATTGACAATTTAAAAAGTGTATCATTTCTTTTGATTCGCCCTGTAGATATATACCATAAAACTAACCTGTGAACATTTAATTTCAAAAGGTGGTAGCGTTTTTGAGATATTGCCGAAAATCTGGAGCCATTATGTCCACGCAGGAAGAATAATCTGCAATTGGAATACACAATCTGAGAAACGTTACTGCAGTAACGCTTCTCAGATTCAAATTTTTGGGGATAAAAAGTGATATCTTTTTCCATAACAGCAGTACTTCGAAGTGAACAATTTCTCGAAATGCATTTCACTATCCAAAGCTGCTGTACTTCTTACAGACCCTTTAAGGCCTTTAGCTAGGCTAAATCTCGCAGACATCACTTCATCTTTAGTTCGATATAATATTCTGTGTATCCAAAAGCCATAGCCATAAGAGGCTGAATCCCGACAGTATTTTAGTATTCACAAAGTATGGGTATATAAAAATGACCTTTAACCCCCACCTGGACTGTGCAATCTTGCCTGAAGCAGTGCCGAGGTTATACACATGCTAAGCTTTTACTGCCCGAGAGAGAGTCGAGTATAATATTAAACAAGTCTCATGGATGTACCCCCAGCGCTCGCTCGTAGCGAAGGGCTGACACCTTCATAATGGAATTTGTCGAGTAAATTCCATTTGAAGCCCAGACTGGTGTTTCCCTCCGTGAGCACTGAACTAATGAGAAATCCTGTATATGTGTTGTGGGGACTGAATGTGACTGTGTGGAAGAGTTAAAGGGATAAATACATGTATGGCCGTGCCTGGAAATTAACCCGCAATTATTCGGTGGGTGGCTCTTTTGGTTTTTTTCCCTCTGCTGTGATAAAAGTCTAACAGAAATGTCGAGTCCATACACTTCACGGAGGCAATTACCTCCATGTCCCTTGTGCCAAGGTTTTAGCCAGGATTTGGTAAAAGGGTGTCCAAGTTTACTGGAAATTTAAAAAACTGGGAGTCCAAATTGTTCACTTACAATATATTTACATGTAAATGACAGATTAAAACTGGGTGTCCAAATTGTTCACTTACAATATATTTACGGTTACACACCTATAGATGTTCCGACACCCCATATATGTTCCGACACCCCAGGTGTATTTTCCTATTCCTATTCCTAACCCTAACCCTAACCCTAACCCTAACCCTAACCCTATGTAAATCATGAGGGGGTTGTCGGAACATAGGGGTGTCGGAATATAGGGGTGTCGGAATATAGAACAGTCGCATATATTTACATGTAAATGCCAGTTGAAAACAGGGTGTCCAAATTGTTCACTTTCAATGTATTTACATGTAAATGACAGATAAAACAGGGTTTCCAAATTGTTCACTTACAATGTATTTACATGTAAATGACAGATAAAACTGGGTTTCCAAATTGTTCACTTACAATATTTACATGTAAATGCCAGATAAAAACAGGGTGTCCAAATTTAAAACAGGACTTGTCCAGTCATGAGTTTACTGGCCCAAAAATTACTGACCTCAGGCCAGCCGTCCAGTGTAAAACTCAGGCCCTGAATATGTGGACGTGATCCAAAATGGCAGTTTTAAAAGTATGTATAATGTGATCTGTGATGTTAGAAGCACAAGGTCTACACATGTATAAACTCAAGCCCTGATGGCCGAACTCAATTGCGATTGTAATGCGAGATAGAAGCAAAATGGAAAAAGAGTATCCAGTTCCAACTAGGAACGCCAACAATAGTGATTGGAATTGCAGTTTGTGTGTATAGTAAACAGAACAAAATATGTGAGAAACTTCCCCCCCCCCCCACCCACGGCCATGTTGAGGGAAAAAAGCCTCTGTGTTAAGTGAGGAATGGCATAAAAGCATGCATGTCTAGGGCTTGAATTTGGGGGTAAAAATCCACCAGACCGAAATGCTTGAAGCTCAAAATGTTAAAATGGACCGGAATTATTTGTTACCAGACCAGAATTGAATTGAGTAAAAACAAATTACCGGTACAAAGTTTAACAATTGAACTGTTTTAATTTGAACAAGCACTATAGACGATGTAACCTCTGTTTACATTCGAACCGCCCTCTGTTGACAAAAAATGTCAAAGTCATGTTCCGCCGGGCAAGAAGACGCGTGCGTACTCATGGTAAGATTGCGTGTACTTTCATGACGAATGACAAGAAGTTAACGACTAGCTAGCTAGCTGGCTGTCAAGTACACAGACGTTTTGCCCGGCGACATGCGCGTGCATCATGTTATGGTTTTTGAGTGACGTCATAGGTCACATCGTCTATAAGAAAAGATTTAAATCTCATTTGTATTATGGGCAAGTCCTTCACAACTCAGCAGAATAGTAAGATATTTATCAGACTGAATGTCAACATTTGAAAAACCCCAAAACAAGACCGCCGGACTTGTCCATTCTTGAGTTTACTGGCCCGATGCTAAAATCACTGGCCTTGGGCCTGCAGTCCAGTGTAAAATTCGAGCCCTGGGCAATTTCATGAAGTATTTAAGCACAAAAACTCTTGCTTTGGAAAAACAGGTTACCAGCCAAAATACCACACAGTTACCATTGCTGTGACTGGTACCCCACTCATTTCTTGCTTAGCAAAGAAATTTGCTTAGCAGAATTTTCTGCTAAACAGCTTTATGAAATTCAAGCCATGATGTTTGTGAATGAATTACAGCCAGAGATACACATGTACTGTGCGACAGTTTACAGCAATTTCATACCACAGTTTCCTTTTGTTTCGTTCTCAACAAAGATTGATTTTACGTACATTCTAAGTCAGTTCAATAATGTGGAGGTGAGCAGTTCAACGTTGTACATTGTACCTCGGCATATATTCTTCGAAGTGTACAAGTGGCTACATGTACAATACATGTACATCGATAACAGATAAATTGCCATGCAGGTATAGCATTCTCCCACGTTCAGCCAACCAAATGCTAGTTAACCCTTTAGAGATCATAGCGGCTGCAAGCGGCTTGTACCGAAATGCTCATGGGGCCACAAACGGCCGCAAGATTTGACCTACTTATGCTCAAATAAGAGCAACAGCAAGAGGTCAAAGTAAAAAGTAATGTACAAAAATTGACATTTTTCAATGTTTCCCATGTTGACAAAGATTCTACAGTTCTAAAACAAAACTCACATATTTGTGTTTCTCAATAATTTTCCTGACATTTTTCCTGAAAATAAAGGAGTCAAAAAATCGACAAGATACAATGTCTGGGCATATGGTGATGATTATACAGAATTGAACGGTCTCTAAAGGATTAAAGGGTCTGTATACGATTAGGTTTGGTAACTCATAAAATTAATGGCAATAAAAACTTGCTTGGTAAAAAGTACAGCAGCTTCTGTTAGTATAAAGCATTTTTGAGAAACGAATCACTTTGAAGTAATGTGGTTGTGGAAAAAGCTATCAGTTTTTATCCAAACAAATTTGTCAGAAACGTTTCTCAGATTGTGTGTTCCAATTGCAGATTATTCTTCCCGTGTGGACATAACCATAACCAATTGTGCAAAAACTCCAGAGAGCATATCTTTAAAGTCTTCAACCGATCTCCACGGACGTTACACATCAGCAAAGCGACCCGAAAAACATGCGGGAAAATTAAAATGGTCTGCTCTCGCGATTAGCTTCATGCTGTTACCTCGCCTCATCAATCACACAGTGTCTAGTTTCGTCCCAGTGTGTACACAACATGTTTTTCTTTCTCTGTGCTATGGTCCAATTAAAATTGTATATATATATATTTATTTTTTCTTAAACTGGGTAAACCGGCTGTTGGCCATTCAAGCTAAAGAATTTGCAAGTTTTTGGGTTTTTTTTTTAGTGGGGGGACTTTGGAGATAGAAATTAAACAAAGTATGGCCTCCGACTGCTTGGATGTCTCGTGCTTTGAATGAGGTAATGTAATTAGGCAGATTAATACAAAGGACGGAAGTGCTGTTCAATTTTTCGAGAAGAAAAATTATAATTTTTGTACTGCCCCTCACTTGTGTAAAATATAATACACAAGGAAAAGGTAACGCAGTACCCAAAATTGGGTCAGAAACTAAACAGAATGAAGGCCATGTTTGACAGGGCAATTTCTTCAGGCAACTTGGAGGCAACCAACTGCACCGGAACACTTCCGCAGCACAAGAGACATTCTTCTAGCTGTAACTCACTATCTCCAAGAAAATAATGAGGAAACTGAAATGTGAATGAATTTTCTTATTGGAAATTGCCTGGAACTGGTTGCCTGTAAATTGCCTTGTGTGACATGGCATCAGTACTGACGTTTGGATCAAAACTATTTATTACTCAAGAAGTGGGTAAAACAAAAGTTGTCCTGCCCTCAAGTTGGACAGAAAAACTGATTTTTACAACTCAATTTATGGGTAACCTTTGCAAAACAAGTGGTATAAAAGAAATAACTTCAAATAAGGTAAACTGGTCCACGTGGAAACAATTTTCCCATAACCACAAATGAGATTTGAAGAACGTGAAATTTTCTGGTAAATTGACTGGCGGGTAGGTCAATGCAGAATGTAGAATGGGTCGTAAGTTCAGAATTCTGTTGTAAATGCAGAAATCCAGGGGTTGTGCGCAGAATTCTGTGGTTTGTAAGAGCAAAATTCCGTGGGTTGTAAGAGCAGAATTCCGTGGGTTGTAAGAGCAGAATTCCGTGGGTTGTAAGAGCAGAATTCCGTGGGTTGTAAGAGCAGAATTCCGTGGGTTGTAAGTGCAGAATTCCTCGCTAACTAGTGCCATGAAATCAGTCCATGAGAACAGGTCATGTGGGATGATTCAAAACGTGTGCATCGCCAACGCACTTGATACGTTGGGTCTTTTGCTGAGAATTCACAACATCGTATTCAAGAAGTACTTACTTCACTGAAGAGATTAACAACGCGGCCTCGTCACTTTGACATGCATGAGTGGTTTTTAAACCTCTTTGGAAGCAAATTTGAATGCATAGTGGCCAGGGTCCAATTTCACAATGTATGCTGCATTTAAAAGCAGAAAATATTGCTTACAAAATTCTGCAAAGCAAAAATTTGCAGGATACAAGTCATAGATGGCCCATGTGAGATGGTCTTTGGACTGGTAACCATATTCTGGTAAACATAATTTTTTTGTGCTTAGCTACTTTTTTTGTGCTTAAGCAGCTCCATGAAATTGGGCCAAGAAGGGGAAACCCCACCATTTTGATTGAATGCATGTTTTGGTTCCGCCTTTATTGTGTGAATATCTACATTTTACACACTAAGCCTATCAAAACAAATGTACAAAGCTTGCATTTAAACCAAAACAACCTAGTTGACAGCCCGTGTTCACTACAAACCGCTTAGTTTTCATGAAGTGTCTTTAAAGGGACACGTTGCCTTGGATCGGACGAGTTGGTCTAAAAAAAGCGTTTGTAACCGTTTGTTATAAAATGCATAAGGCTAGAAAGACGTTATAAAAGTAGAATACAATGATCCACACAAATATGCCTCGAAATTGTGTGGTTTTCCTTTTACTTTGCGAACAAACACGGTCGGCCATTTTTTGGAGTCAAAAAGTTGACTCCACAAAATCGCCGACCGTGTTTGTTCACGATGTAAAAGGAAAACCACGGAATTTCGAGACACTTTTGTGTGGATCATTGTATTTTACTTTTAAAACGTCTTTCTGACCATATGCATTTTATAACAAACGGTTACAAATGCTTTTTATAGACCAACTCGCCCGATCCAAGGCAACGTGTCCCTTTAACCCTTTAGAGACTATTTATTTATGTTTATTCATCACCATACGCCCAAATACAGTTTGGTTTTTTTTTTTTTTTTTTACATTTTTCTTCTTGTAAAAGTGTCTGAAAAAAATATTATAAAACAGAAATTTGGTTTTGTTTTAGAAACATAGATACTATGTTAACATGGGAAACATTGGAAAAAGTCAATTCATGTCATGACCTTTACTTTGACCTTTGTGGTTCAGTAGAAGTAGGGTAGATCTTGCAGCCGTTTCTGGGTAAAACAACATTTACAGGTGTAACATTCAGGATTTCCACTGCCAAAGAAGGAGAGCCAGACGGTTTGTTTTTAACAGACTGTCTGTTTGTTTGTTAGTCCAACAGAGCAGTACATGTACGTTTACAAGACAATCAGCATAATTTTGAAGACCTGCTTAAAAAGCAGAACACACCACTTCTCCTAAAAGAGAGAATTTACCCACAAGATTGTCATCTGCAAGCTATTACTTATTGTATCTTCTGGTGAGGCCTGGAATTTCACCGAGACCACCGATAAAATGGCGTCAATTGCCCTGGTCTTGTCCTCACTGCCCTTTGAGTTTCTCCTATTTTGATGGAAGCACCTTCGACAAAATGGCCTTGCCCTTTCAAAGACGAAATTACACGTCTGCGTTGAAAGGCCTACGTTGGTTAACAACCACAGCCATACGGAACATAATGATCCCAGATGTTCATTAACCCGATTCTGTCCCCCGTTTTTTATAATAGTCTCGACCGATCCCACCCGTTAAAATGACAACCTTTTATTTAGCAAGCTGCTAAACCATGAAATGAGGTTTCCCCCGTGGACCGCAGAGAGCAGGTGTGACTATAGTCATGGCCCACACCTGGGTTGGTCAAGCACGCTCATCGTCACAACGGATGATGCAGATATTTAGAAGAGAAGAAGCAGATTGCTCGAGACTCGAGAGAGAGAGAGAAATAAAATTTGGAGGGAGAACGAGCAGGGAATTAAGTGGCTCTGTCGCGGCCGAGCGGAGAAGAACACCGAACTCAAGCTCTGGTGTTTCTGATCAGCAGAGTGTGGGTTCGGACCCCAGTCGTGACACTTGTGTCCTTAAGGAAGACACTTAACCACATGCTTCGTCCTTCGGATGGGACGTTAAGCCGTTGGGCCCGTGTCATGTGTAATGCACGTAAAAAAACCCAGTGCACTTATCATAAAGAGAAGGGGTTTGCCCCGGTGTTCCTGGTTTGATTGGCTGCATATTGCGCCACAGCACCTTGTAAACCATTACATGGTGCTATGTGAAGGAATAGGTCTCATTCTTCCACACGTAACTCCACTTACCTTGTAGGAAAAATACTGAGCGCTTTGAGACACCCATCGAAAGTATACAGCGCTATATAAGAACTGCGGATTATTATTATTACTATTATTATTAAGAGCTTGCGCTTGGCTTCATCGCGGAAGGACGTTTTTTCGAGGTGGTTATGAGAGCACATCTTTTCATCACCTTTCTACAAATAACTACTTAATGGCTCGTGGGGTGATCCTCCCTTAGACAGCTTAAAGGCATCGTACACGTTTGGTAATTACTCAAAACAAATATTAGCATAAAAACTTACTTGGTAACAAGCAACGGAGAGCTGTTGACAGTATAACACATTGTAGGAAACGACTCCCTCTGAAGTAACGTAGTTTTTGAGAAAGAGGTAATTTCTCAGTAAAATAATAAAAACTTCTTGCAAGAAGTTTTTATTCCTATCTGAAAGCACACAAATTTGTACAACAAGGGTGTTTTTCTTTCATCGTCCTGCAACTTCGATGACCAATTGAGCCCAAATTTTCATAGGCTTGTTATTTTATGCAAATGTTGGGATACACCAAGTGAGAACACTGGTCTTTGACAATTTCCAAACGTGTTCAGTGCCTTTAATACACAGCATGTCCAGGTGAATAATTTAGAGTCATTTGACATCACTCAGTAATTGGCCGTAATAGTCAAACTGATTGGGGAAATGGCATATAGGCAGTGTACACTGATACGAAGTACTACGCTCGTCGAGTACAGAGGGGCAATAGACTGTGCAAGTCTCGCGCATATCGAAAACAAGAAAAAAACTTGAAGGAAGACTTTGTTTTTCTATGAAATCAAATCTTCTTTTTAAGTTAAATTTCTATATGGAATTCAAATATGCGCGAGACTTGCACAGTCTATTTCATGAATTCTATGAAGCCACGAATCTAATCCAGTAATAAACTATTTTTCAATGAAATCAAATCTTCTTTTTAAGTTATATTTATACAAATTTTTTAAAATAAGAATACCCATACCAAGCTATTATAAATAAATTTTCAATTTTTGTATAATACAAATAATTTGTTCAAATTTTAAGGGTTGTTTGGGGTGATTGTTTGTTTTTGTGCTTTGTCTTGGTTCTTTCTTGTTTTTTGCCTACAGGCAATTGCCTCGATGCCCCTACGAGTGCATTGATATACAAATTTGCATTTTGCAATGAATGAGGTAATAATAATAATTGACATTTGTAGTGCACAATGTCTGTCACAAAGACACTCCTGGCGCATAGACAAAGGAACTCACTGGGGAGTAATTTAAATAAAATTAAAACTTGGGACGAGAATGCTGATTGTTGGAAACTCCATTTGCCAATCAAGCCTGAATGTGTGCGTCTATTACATAGGTTTAATGACAACATGACCATCAGTTGGGCAAAATTCTAAAGATTTTACAAGTAACCTGAAACGGAGAAAGTCTTATAATTATTCTCAGGTTTTCTTCATTTTTTTGTTGAACTGATTTCACTTTCATATTGTTAATCACTTAGTATTACATTCTGAACAACAACATTTTTCATTTTCATAGCCATAAACTACGTTAAACTAAAATAATTTACAAAACAAAATCCCGCCCACGTAAAACTCTATATGGAAGTTGAACTTGCACAGTCTATTTCATGAATTCTATGAAGTCACGATACTCATCCAGTCAACTGGAGTTATGGTACCTGGGGGTCAATGCATGGAAATTGGTAACTAGGGAGCACGAAAAGTAGCTAAGCACAACAAAATCATGCTTTTTTTTACCACAATAAGGTTACCAGCCAAAATACATGTAGCATGTCACTATACCATCTGTGACTGGTATTTTGCTCAGCAGAAAATTTGTACAACTTTTTTCTTCTTCTGAGTTTAAAAGCTGCTCAATGAAATTGGGACCTGGGGTCAATTTCACAAAACTCTTCCTAACTTAGGACTAGTCCTAGGAAATGCTAAGAGATAGGACTAGTCTTAGGCTAGTCCTATCTCTTAGCATTGCCTAGGACTAGTCCTAAGTTAGAAAAAGTTTTGTGAAATCGACTCCTGGACTCCCTGGAGAATGTTGTACAGGATCGTTGTCCAAAATCGCTGTGTAACCCCTCTACGTACCTAAAAATGTACATGATGCATGTATGTCTGCTATGGACCTGAAACATCCACACAACTTGACACGATCAAATGTTTGGACAAATTTATCAAATTGACCAACCAGCCAACGTGAAAGCTGAATTTTGCCATGCAGCAAAACTTGTTGCACGCCTTTATTAAACCCACGAAGATGTCGGTACACTCGGCGCGTGTTTCTGTCAAATGTAACATCTGTGGAATTGTCCCTCTGCAAAGTACCGCCTTATACAAACTAAGTCTGCTGCACTTGTAATTTTGGCAGTATGAGGGCGCTTCCAACGGCGATTTTCCTCGCATCACATTTAAAGTTTTATCTTATTTTGACTGCCTGCGTGTTGGCAAGACCATACAACTAACATCAGTGTGTTGGAGAAAAGTCCATAACCCGAAAAGCTTAGTTTTACATCAAACTAAAGAATAAGCTTGAGTATTTTGGGCATATTGCAAGGAGAGACGAGGAAAATCTTGAGAAGCAGTGCATGGAAGGACGTGTTGCCGGTCGGGATAGCAGAGGAAGACCGAAAGCTAGGTGGATTGACAGCATCCGTGCACTTAGAAGAAGTAGCATGCATGAGCTAACGACGACCGCACTGGACAGGGAAGCTTGGAGGGAAGTTCATTTCTCGGACCACCACGGGACGGCGGACGCCCTAATGGACTTATGAGAAAGAGAGAGTGTGTTGTTTTCTTGTATAAATGGCCAAATAGATAATGATGAAATCGCATCACGTAAATTTGGTTGACACACGCCCTCACACGATCAAAAATACTACAAATTTCTGTCAAGACAACCATTTTGTATTATATATACCCTACTTCTTGCTCTTGTACAATCGTTGGGTTTTTTTCAATGACAGAATGTGTATTATGGCAATCTTCTTTTATTTGGTGCTACTTCATATGAATTGGACCATAGAGTTTCTCCATGATTGGACAGAGTTCAACGATTACAAAATAGTGCAGCTCGTTTGGTATTATTATTTTTATTATATATTTCTGGTAATGAAACCAAGGATGCCTCATAAGCGAACTTAATCACTGTAGCTCGTAAGCCTAATTAAAACCTATAAACAAGGATGCTTGCTATGTGAGCCATAAACACCGGGGTTAACCCCTACTCTTCCACAATAAGTGTTCTGGGTTCTTTTACGTGCACTACCAATCCTAGTACACGGGGGACCTACAGCTTAATGTCCCATCCGAAGGACAAAGCAATTATGGTAAAACATGTTGCTCAAGGACACAAGTGTCATGACAAGTGATCAGAAACACCAGAGCTTGAGTACGGTGCTCTTAATCGCTCGGCCACGACACGCTCTTTAGGAAACATATTACCCCATCACTCAGGGAACTTTGTAATTGGCTATCGATTAGAGAACGGATTAATTTTAAACTTGCTCTTTTTTGTTCATAAACTTCCTAGATAGCTCGGTGGCCTAGTGGTAAGATATCTGCTCTAGCAATGCAAAGGTCGTGGGTTCGACTCCCACCCGAGTGATTTGCCTGTGGATTTTGCCTGTGATAAAGCACTATATAAGAACTATTATTATTATTATTATTATTATTATTATGTTATGTTTTAGCAACCCTTGTTTTAAGTATTCTACAGAAAGAAAAAAAAAGAACATCCTAAAATGTATATTGACAGAGTCCAATCTGCAATTCCACTGCCACGCTCAATCCTTAATGTCATTGAGAATTAAATCCCGATTGAAAGACAATGTCAAATTTCCGCCCGTTCTGGTATGCAGCATAATTTCTGTACATGACTTCCTTCTATGAGGTGGGGGGGGACCACGACGACACAACGGGCAGGAAGTCCTCGGTAGAATCAATCGGAAGTCATTAGAGAGAAAAAAGACCAAAGCCAATCATCGAAATGTCAACCTGACACGACGGGTCTGTGGACCAGACTTGACAGTTGGTAATGACTCCAGCTAGGATCCGAGAACAGGACTGACCTTTGGGTAAGATCACTGACGCTACACATCATGAAACTCAACTTGTGTCGAGAGGTAATTACACAGACAACCCCACAGTTGTACGGAGTGCCCTCACTGGGTACGGTGTGCTCAATCAGCTTCCCCCCCCCCTGACGTTACCTGGTGCCCCGGTTAAGTCGGAAGAGTGAGCCCCAACAAGGGGTTGAACAAACGACCAAACGCTTTCTAGAGTGAGTCATGTCATGTCAGGCACAAGTATCGTCAAAGGTCAATTTTGACCGATTGTTTTAATTTGCATGAAAAATGTTAACAAAGTACTGGGTTTTTGTTTAGCCTACAAGAAAGACTCATGCTAGAGTCGAAACGTCAGGCCATTAACTATTTTTTTTGCATTAGTACAAATCCTTTTGGTTGATAAGCAGTTTGCAACAGCTAATTCTATTTTCTCAAAATACTGGTGAAAGGCACTGTACACGTTTGGTAATTACTCAAAATATATATTAGCATACAAACTTACTTGGTAATGAGCAACGGAGAGCTGTTGATAGTATAAAACATTGTGAAAAAAGACTCCCTCTGAAGTAACGTAGTTTTTGAGAAAGAGGTAATTTCTCACTAAAATAATTAAAGACTTCAGGCCTGAAGCCTTTTATTCCTATCTGAAAGCACACAAATTTGTACAACAAGGGTGTTTTTTCTTTCATAATTTTCTTGCAACTTCGATGACCAGTTGAGCCCAAATTTTCACAGGCTTGTTATTTTATGCATATGTTGGGATACACCAAGTGAGAACACTGGTCTTTGACAATTACCAAACGTGTCCAGTGCCTTTAACAGCTCTTTTTATTATAATAGAAGCGCCAATATTTTTGTTGTTGTTAAGTACAATTTTCGCTCCGTAAAAATGTCAAAAGGTGTTTCAAAATTAGACTCGCCTTCTTTTTAAAAATTCCTTAGGGTTTACACTCTTGTTTGAAAAAGTGTTGAAACGTACGACTTCTTTTAAAAATTTCTTCTTATTATTATTGGATCACCATAAAATTCTGTCCCGATATCGATGTATATTCTGGGGGTTTTATTTCTCAGAATGAACACGTACAGTATATGCATGGCGAGTCAGTGTCAAAATAAATCCCACTGTAAACTGGTTGATTGCAACCGATGTACTCCCCCCCCCACTCTCCCCCAAATGAACTGCCACCTCACATAAACACAACCAGCTTGATTTATTGACGCACATTTATTTTTCAATCCGCTTGGGATGGAGTCTGGGGGGGCAACTGCAGATCTTCTAGAGCCGAGCGAAGCTCCATATTGCAAAAGTGAATTTCTATTAATTGCATTTGTTCTCGGAATTAATACTCGACACCCCTCGTATTGAAATACGGATGGGGGTTCTTTATGAGCTACATCATGAACAACATGTATTTTAATCTACTCTAGAAGTCGTGTCGGGGGGGGGGGGCTGCTGTCTCAACAAAACCTTAATTTGCTCAAGATTTTATTCACTATAAAGAATATTAAGCAATAAACATAGATGGTTATTCGGCACTTCCTCAAAAACATGATCACCTTATTTGATGACTTTTAGGTTAGCTGTGTGGCTTGTTGACTGAGATCTAGCACATTGGAATTAATTTCCTCTAAAAAAACAAAAACCCCACAAAGACTATAGCAACCTGAAATATTGAATAATTACCCAGAAACAATTTGTATTAATTGTGTAAGTAAATCAGCCTTTAAATATTTGAAGATTAAGCACATGATTTGTAATAAATAAATAAAAATAATTTTTAAAAAAAAATTAAAAAAAGTTATTAGCTTAATCTGAAAGCTCATTTATAATAAATTTTAAATCAGTCCCAATCCTTCAGAGAAACAAATTGTTTCCATCTTAATAACTGTAAAAGCGGTACCCGCTGCTAAAATATAGGATTCGAACTGCCTCTAGCTACCGGGTAATCTCGGTGGTCTAGTTGGTAAGACATCTGCTCTAGGAGGCAAAGGCCATGGGTTCGAATCCCACCGAAGTAATATGTTTGTGGATTATTATATTTTTCACAGAAAAGTACTGATTATACAGTGCTTTACACAAATTGATGTAAGGGTAAAACCAAATGAAATTTTCTTTTTCCACGATGCAAATTTAACATCTATAGACGATGTGACCTCTGTTTACATTCAAACCGCCCTCTGTTGACAAAACACTGTCAAAGTCATGTTCCGCCGGGCAAGAAGACGTACACTCATGGTAAGATTGTGTGTACTTTCTACAAGTACACAAAGGTTTTGCCCGGCGACATGCGCGCATTATGTTATGGTTTTCGAGTGACGTCAGAGGTCACATCGTCTATATAACACACCTTAGCATTTGACGACTCCATAAATCAAAGCCTGCTTATTTCAAATACTGCAATCAAAATAAACCTGATATTCAAAAAAAAATCCCAAAAAGCACTGACAAATCATCTCCGGACTTCTGAACATTTTGTGTGTTTTCACCAAAATGTGACCGCCAAATTTGATTAGATTTTCATATACGGCGTTTCATTGAAAGCTAAAGGATGGGAATTTAATTTGCTCTTTACAAAAACCAACGATGAAAACCTTTAAAGACGGTGATGCTGCTCATCAATCTTTCTGACCTACACTTGACCAAGCTGTCACCCACAGAGCCCCAAGATTAGATTATTTATTCAGGGATCATGGACAAGAAGATGTATTCCCTGCAAGTACATCTACCTTCCTCCTCCCCCCCCACAACTGTCAAATCATATCCCGGAAAATTCCTTGAAATTTTGAGATTGCTGGATAGAGTCGGTACCCGGTGTTATCAGTTATGATATGCTCTTGACTTCAAGTGCTATCTCTGTATATTGATACCAATGACCATTGAGCGATTATCTTACAATATGTACTTCAGGCCTGCTACTTCATGGAGTCAGTGGAGGACAACTGCCTCCATGACCCTAGTTATTGCCTTGGTGCCCTTTTGAAATGTTCCAGTACAAATTTACATTTCCCTCTAGAAAGCGGAACCCTGATGCCTCTTCTTGTCTAAGAGGGTTTGAAGGCGATTGGCAATCAATCCATAAAGAAATTCTAAAATCAGGAAAAATCCTAACAAAACCACAAGCCTGTCAAATTCGGCCTTTTTGCACATCCATGTTACTCTCCCAAGGAAATTTGCCGCACTTAGACATGTCCAAATCGGGACAGGCCCAGAGACTTGATTAGCCCAGTTTGCTTATAACATATGCAGATCAACACTCAAACCCAGACCCCATTCCAACCCTAAATGAAATCAAAAATATTCACCCAGTGATCCAGGGCATCTATGGACTGGACCAGGGCATCTATGGACTGAACCAGGGCATCTATGGACTGAACCAGGGCATCTATGGACTGGACCAGGGCATCTATGGACTGGACCAGGGCATCTATGGACTGGACCAGGGCATCTATGGACTGAACCAGGGCATCTATGGACTGGACCACGGCATCTATGGACTGGACCACGGCATCTATGGACTGGACCAGGGCATCTATGGACTGGACCACGGCATCTATGGACTGGACCACGGCATCTATGGACTGGACCACGGCATCTATGGACTGAACCAGGGCATCTATGGACTGGACCAGGGCATCTATGGACTGAACCAGGGCATCTATGGACTGAACCAGGGCATCTACGGACTGGACCAGGGCATCTATGGACTGGACCAGGGCATCTACGGACTGGACCAGGGCATATACGGACTGGACCAGGGCATCTACGGACTGGACCAGGGCGTCTATGGACTGGACCAGGGCATCTATGGACTAGACCAGGGCATCTATGGGACTGGACCAGGGCATATACGGACTGGACCAGGGCATCTACGGACTGGACCAGGGCATCTATGGACTGGACCAGGGCATCTATGGACTGGACCGGGGCATCTACGGACTGGACCAGGGCATCTATGGACTGGACCAGGGCATTTATGGACTGAACCAGGGCATCTATGGACTGGACCAGGGCATCTATGGACTGAACCAGGGCATACATATATATGGACTGGACCACAACAAATACAGATTGGACCACGGCAGCTAAGGTCAAGAGCAGGTCAACTAGGGCAAGTATGGCCATGGCACTTCGTATAATGGTGTCATATACACTTTATTACTGTATTCTTTAATAATGAGATGCATGCAACCAGGGTCCAATTTCATGGCTCTGCTTACCACGGAATTCTGCGCTTACGGCTTCCCTGATAATAGACTGTGCAAGTCTCGCGCGTATCGGAACGAGGAAACACGTCAAACGAAGAACTTTGTTTTTTCTAAAAATCAAATCTTTGTTTTAAATTATATCTTATGACAAACTCTGAACAACAAAAATACTCATTACATGTTTATATAATCAGTTCTAGTTTTTATAATAAATACACAAATAATGTGTTAATTATTATTGAAACAAAATTAAAACTCTGGGACAAGGATGCTTATTTGATCTTAACTTTTCAGAAACCCCTTACGCGGATTCGCAAAGGTCACACGGGCGTAAAATTAATGCTTGACGCAGTTTTTAGAGGACGCTGACGCCTCAACAATCATAGACTTCTATGAAAAGGCTTCGCGTTGCAATTACAGCATCTGACGATTATCATCGCGCATCCAAAACAAGTGTTTACATAAGTTTTGTGATCGGAGGTTAGCAGTAACCGGAAGCTGATGTCAAGTTTAATTATCGGGTTTTCTTTGTTATATTGTTGGATTGATTTTACTTTCATAATTTTTATAACTAAGTATTACAGTCCCAACAACATATTTATTTTTCATGGTCATAAACCACGTTAAACTAAAAAAATTGACAAAACAAAATCTTGTCCACGTAAATCTCCATATGGTTGGGACCACAATGGTCCCGGAAGTTCAAATATGCGCGAGACTTGCACAGTCTATTCTATTGGCTTTAGGAACAGAATTCTGCAGTAAGCAGAGTAGTTGAAATTGGGCCCCAAGCTTTGAAACTCAAGGCAATCGCCTTGTGTTTTCCCTGGATAGTTTGCTGCGGTGTAACAGAGCAAGTGTATGTATGATACTTGAGTCGGGAAAGGTCAAGTACTGTAAACCCCCAAAAAAAAAAAAAAAAAAAAAAACCCAACAACAAAAACCATACAGTACACTTTAAGGCATCGTGTACACGTTTGGTAATTGGAGCCTATTGTTTGTTTCAAACCTATGTAGTTGTAGATATATACCATAAAACTAACCTGTGAAAATTTCACATGTCCACTCAGGAAGAATAATCTGCATTGGAAAAAACACTCTGAGAAGCGTTACGCGTAAGGCTTCTCAGATTCAAATGTTTTGGGGGATAAAAAGTGATATATTTTTCCATAACCACAGTACTTCGAAGTGAAAACTTTCTCAAAATTCATTATACAATCCAAAGCTGCTGTACATCTTACCAAGTACGTTTTTATTGCCGTTAACTGTCAGAGTCAATACCAAACGTGTACGATGCCTTTAAAGGTATCGTACACGTTTGGTAACTGTCAAAGACCAGTGTTCTCACTTGGTGTATCCCAACATATGCATAAAATAACAAGCCTGTAAAAATTTGGGCTCAATTGATCATCGAAGTTGCAAGAAAACGATGAAAGAAAAAACACCCTTGTTGTACAATGTGCTTTCCCTTCAGATAGGAATAAAAACTTCTTGCAAGAAGTTTTTATTATTTTAGTGAGAAATTACCTCTCTCTCAAAAACTACGTTACTTAAGAGGGAGTCGTTTCCTACAATGTTTTATACTATCAACAGCTCTCCGTTGCTCATTACCAAGTCAGGTTTTATGATAATATTTGTTTTGAGTCGTTACCAAACGTGTACGATACCTTTAATATAATGAAATGAAATATGAACAGGGACTTTCACAGCACATAAACACAGTTCTTTGCCTAGTGAACCGGATACTTAGAAACGCTAGGTAATGTGATGCCTCGATGGTTGAGGAACTTCAAATGTAATAAAAATGTCAACGTTTTGTGTCACAGGTCTGGCTTTTCTTTCATATCGGGGGAAAAAGGGGTTTCTAAAGACAATTCCCATAAATAGTGCCTTTCTTCATTATTAGATAACCATAGTATCTCTGTATGAAATGTTTATGGGTTACCATGGCGATGAACCGAGCAAATGGAAGGGAGGATGCTTTCGCATGATAAGCACGGCACACTGCACAGTGCACAGTGTGTTACAACTGTAAAAAGTGCTAATTTAAAATTCAATGCTGCAGTGATAGGGAGAATTTACGTACGTATGGCATGTCAATATTTAATTCTCTACAAATATGTATGTAACCACAACCTGACCAGAGGGTGAAGAGCTAAAGGGCTGTTTGCATTTGTATCTCTAAATTTCTACAGTTTATGACTTCATGTTGTACATTAATTTATTGTTATGGACTAATGCTCAGATATAATTTATCTGCAAAATGTACATGTTATAATAATAATAAAGCTAATGGGATTTAAGGCATTGCAAAGGTATCAATGTATTCAGTTTGCGGTAACACCATGTGTATCTACTTTGCTGTGTAGATTTGTTCTTTGAAAAACTTGTCCTGCTATTTATTTTACTGCCGCGGAGTAGATTTTGGAATTCGGGAGACTACTTAATTTCTGAAAAGAACTGCCCTGCTTATTAACTTCCACCTGGGCGGAAGGTAGGAAATCAGCCGGGACTGCTACTTTCGCTTAGTGGATCGAGGTGACTTCTCGTTATGAACTTCACTGCCGTGGAGTGAGTTCTTAATTGGTCTCAATGTTTCAACTAGCCTGCTCTAGTCATCGTCAGGAGACTGAAGAGTGTTTGAGATGCTGGTCTCTTTATAGGGATTCAGAGGTTTCAGTGTTGGGTCACCACTCACCACTGCTCCGATGATCAAGCATTTATATAGCCCCTTATGCAAGCCTCAAAAAGCTTCACAAAAATACATAAATCAGCATTTACAGAAAGTTCACACACACAAAATTATCATTATGCAAACTAAGCAATGAAAATACATCAACAATAAAATACAATACAGGATTTTAGTAAGAATATCACTAAAAATGTACTTAAACTTGTCTTTTCTGGGTGCTTTCTGCCTCTCTCTCTCATTTCATTTCTTTCTACTTGACTACTTCAGTTACTCCAGTGTACCTGTTTATGTGTGTTGTGTTGGTGTTGTAATTTAGCCTACGAGAGAGACTCTGCTAGGGTTGAAACGTCAGGCCATTGACTATTTTTTTGCTTGTACTTAAACTGTAACCGATCCTAATTATGCCGTCATAGGACGTTTTCGAAACCGTGGCTTAAAGGGTCTGTATACGCTTGGTAATTGGAACCACCTGTTCGTTTCAATCCTATAGTTGTAGATATATACCATAAAACTAACCTGTGAACATTTCATTTCAAAAGGTGGTAGCGTTTTTGAGTTATTGCCGAAAATCTGGAGCGATTATGTCCACGCAGGAAGAATAATTTGCAATTGGAATACACAATCTGAGAAAGCGTTACTGTCAGCAACGCTTCTCAGATTCAAATTTTGGGGGATAAAAATTATATCTTTTTCCATAAGCGCAGTACTTCAAGGTGAAAAGTTTCTCAAAATGCATTATACTATCCAAAGCTGCTGTACTTCTTATCACGTAAGTTTGAATTGCCATAAATTTTCAGAGTCATTACCAAAGCTTCGGATCCGCCTTAAGCACCGGTTTGAGATTCTGCACCAAAAGTGTAGGATTTCAAAATTACTGACAAGCCAAAAGTCAGAGCCTAAGCCGGTTTCATGGTTTCGAAAAAAAAAGAATATAGGTCATGAGTTTACTGGCCTGTCGCTAAAATCACTGAGCTCAGGCCTGCGGATCGGTGTTAATTTCGAGCCTTGACATGGTAGGCATTTGTTTCTTCTTTTAAAACGAGTTTGAAAATTATGCCCGAGGTTGGTTTAAACAAAAAGGTACATAAGTCATGAGTTTACTGGCCCGACGCTAAAATCGCTGACCTCCGGCCTGCAGTCCGGTGTTAAGTTCAAACCCTGACATGGTAAGCATTTATAGACCTTTTTATTGCAACGTCACAGCCCGAGTAAGCATTTATTTTCTTCTTTTAAAACGGGTATGACAATTATGCCCGAGGTACACATGTGGTCAATACAGTCAGATCAAATCTTATACATGTGTGTACCAGCATTATACATACACTGTTGACAATATTAATTTATGTGTTGATATTGATTGCACTTCGGCCAAACAAAAAAATAAATTGTTTGTTTGTCCATAGAGGGTCCTCAAAAGGTAGGGTCGGTCGGTCGATTTTTAATTTAATTATTAATTAATTTATTTATTTTAAATATAGATATTGTATTTGGGAATATAGACTCTTTGGTAATAAAATATTAAGTCCAAACACTTTCACTGTCTTGAACTCTTTTATTAAATGTCTTTGAATAGTATTTTATTACTAACAACTGTTCAACTAACAAGATTTTATGTTGTTGATGTTGAGATTAATGCTTTACCGGAGCTACCAGCTGATGAGTGCGTAGCACTTCTGCAGTACTGACATTTCACCAGAATAAAAAGTCAGGAATGTATAAAGACCGTGGGTTGGTAAACTGCTTTATATTCAATATATAGTTTCTTCCTGGTTCAACATTTTTTGACCAATTTTTTTTCAAGAGAATCTTAATGAAAATGTTCAAGAAAAATAAATAATATTAGATTTGGTTTTACCCGTACATCGATGTGTGTAAAGCACTGTATACTCAGTACTTTCCCCGAGTCCTGTGAAAAAAATCACAGGCATATTACTCGGGTGGGATTCGAACACACAACCTTTGCCATTCTAGAGCAGATGTCTTACCAACTAGACCACCGAGATTGCCCGGTAGCTAGAGGCAGTTCGAATCCTATATTTTAGCAGCGGGGACCGCGACAATTTAATAGATGTTAAATTTGCATCGGGGATAAAGAATATTATATTTGGTTTTACCCGTACACCGATGTGTGTAAAGCACTGTATACTCAGTACTTTCCCGAGTCCTGTGAAAAAAATCACAGGCATATTACTCGGGTACAATGCTTTACACACATCTGTGTACGGGTAAAAAAACAAATATAATATTCTTTATCCCCGATGCAAATTTAACATCTATTAAAAAATAAATAAATTGAAAACAAACAATTACGGTCGGTCGAACGAGGACAAACAAACAATTTTTTATTTTTTGCCTTATGTCTATCTGCAGTCGATACAACTGGAGACAAACCATGTAGATAAGCTGCATGATGCATGTGTATGACTGGTGGGTTAAGGCCAAATATATATTAATTAATATTTAATACAAAATATTAATTGGGGATTTTGGTTTTTTTAAGCAATCTTTTAACAAAAAATATCAGGGTCAGGTTTTTTTTATTGGCTGTCATAAACCAGCGGTTTAGATTATTTATTATTTAAAAGGCGGGTATGGAAATTACTCCAAAAATTAATGACCATGAAAATGTACTTGGTCAAGAGCACTGGAGAGCTGTTGATATTATAAAACATTGTTAGTTCAAACGACCCCCCTTTGATGTAGTGTAGTTTTAGAGAAAGAGGGAATTTTCCACCAAAAAATTTGAATCTGAGAAAGGCTTCATGCCTGAAACCTTTCTCGGGCATCTCAATTCTATGCAACAAGGGTGTCTTTTCTTTCATTATTTTCTTGCAACATCGAGGACCAATTGAGCCCAAATTTTCACAGCTTGATTATTTTATGCATATGTTCGGATACACCAAGTGAGGATACTGGTCTTTCACAAAACTGAATTTAACCTTGGAGCCCCTCTTTAAAACTTAACTGTAAAATATCGGATCAAATCCTATCATTTGGAACACCACACTTCTCTGTCACAATACTACAAAATTTGTTTAAAAAAATACACGGAGCTGAGTTTTCTATCCTTTCAAAACTCGTCACTGCATTTCACTACAACAACCGACGACAGAAATCAATCCTATACACTTCATCATTTGGAACGTTGCACTTCCACACTACAGTCCGCAGACCTCAATCCCATCCTCCAAAAATTTACCATAATCAAATTACTTGCATATATATCTATCCCTACTGTTTGGCCACTCGTCTGAGTTTGTACGTACGGGGCCAGACGTGTGATCGGTAGTCTGCTGGCGATATTCATCCCGACCCATTCTAGGGGTATAATCTCTGATTAAATTTCCACCGATCTTCGTCTCCGCGCCGCCCCAGTAAGACTTACCCCCCGTGCAACGTACTTGACGCCTCTAGGGGTAATTGTCAATGCTTACCTGCCTTACTGAATTTACTATGTTTGCAAGGGGGGGTGGGCGGTGGTACAAATATTGCACAGATGTGCACTTTTCCTTTTTTCACGACAGGAAAGGCAGAGTTACGACTTTCATTAAGGTTTCATAAGAAAATATTTCACTTCTGTAAAAAGAATAAAAGCCAGATTTTTCACCTGCACAACTTAAAGGTCTCTCTATTTGTTGAACATGTTGACATGGTCTTTGTATTTAAAACGACAGTGGTCAACTTGATGTGACTCTTTCAGAAGGTATTTCCTTAAGAAGTACAGCTGAATAAGTTTTGCGTTTGGCAATGACTCTGAAAATTAATGGCAATACAAACTTACTTGGTAAGAGGTACAGCAGCTTTGGATAGTATAATGCATTTTGAGAAACTTTTCACCTAGAAGTACTAGGCCTACAGTTATGGAAATAGATATCACTTTTTATCCCCAAAAATTTGAATCTGAGAAGCGTTACTGACAGTAACGTTTCCAGATTGTGTATTCCAATTGCCGATTATTCTTCCTGCGTGAACATAACCGCTCCAGATTTTCGGCAATATCTCAAAAACGCTACCACCTTTTGAAATGAAATTTTCACAGGTTAGTTTCATGGTATATATATACAACTATATAAGATTGAAACAGACAGTGGGTTCCAATTACCAAACGTATACAATCCCTTTAACACACATCAGTATACGGGTAAAAACACAACATTCATTGCACACTTGTATATGAATTGGGGGGGGGGGGGAGATGGAGATGCAGAGAACATCACAATGTTAGTTTCCGTAGTAACAACCCTCTAAGCTTTTCTTTTATTGAAGGATCAAAGCTTTCCCCTTCCTCTCTGCGTTTGTTAACAATAGCACGTCTTACATCGGTTGCTCTCCTTCACTCTAACTCAATCACAGGAAAAGCCCATAGCAAGAACACGTACACAGTAAGAACGTTTTTTTTAGTCTGAGCATTATGTAGGAATGTAAAACACGTACAAAATATTCTGGGATTAAAGGGGGACATTAAACCGATCAGCAGGATTGATGCTTCACAGAGGAAACTGCAGCTCCCTGCCCCCTTTTTTTCCCCCTGGTCATTGCATTGTCATTTTTTTTCCTTCCAGTTATTAATTCTGGTTGTGAAGCTAAGGACTCTCAGAAAAGCGAACTTAATCACTATACTAGCCAAGAACGTCAATGGAGAGAAGACGGAGATGGAAGTTTCAGTTTTTTATGTGGGAGGAAAACTACAGAGAATTATTCAAGGGGGGAAACCCACGCAATTAGGTAAGGACTAAAAACTCAATCTACATAGTGCACCCGGTGGGATTCGAACCGGGGTCCCAGCAGTGGAAGGTGAGGAAAGATACTATTTTGCACAACAATCTTTGCAGCTTCCACCATGCAAGCCTTTAGGCAGGATTTGGTAATAGGGTGTCCAAATTTGCTGGAAATTTAAACACTGGGTGTCCAAACTCATTTACATGCAAATTACACTTAAAACAGGGTGTCCAAAAGACACCCAGACACAAAATGCTCCCCCTCCCCAATCCTAGCCATAATCTTGCTTCCATGTACAACATGTACAATGAGCAACTAAGGTCTGGTTGGTTCGTTCTTGTATTAATTTGGGCAGGGCAGTTTTTCCTTTGTAAAAGGCACCTCCACGAGGGAAATAAGAGTGGATTTGTCTACACCTTTACTGCTGAATACAATTTGTTTTAAAAAGTCTTCCCTGATTCAGGCATTGAAATCCTGTGGAGTACAGTACATTGAACCACCCCAGGGCTTGAATTTGGGGGAAGGGGGAATCCACAAGACCGCAGGGCTTGTAGGTCAAAATGTTTATTGGACCAGAAATTTTTTTCACAAGGCCGGAATTGAAATTAGAGAAAGACAAAAAATGCCTACACAGTTTAACATTTGAACTGTCTTAATTTGAACAAGCACTACGAGAAAGAAGCTTTATCTGTTTTTTTATTAAATGGGTAAGTATTCTTCAAAACTCAACCGAATTGAACAGATATTTACCAGACTTGAAAGTAAACATTTGAACAAAAACACAAGACCGCCGGACTTGTCTAATCAAGAATTTACTGGCCAGACGCATAAAAATCACTGGCCTCATGCCTGTGGTCCAGTGTAAATTTCGAGTCATACACCCTGGGCCAGATCGCATAAGGCTGATTTAGTGAAAAAAAACTGTTCAGCATTGAGATATACTGTTTAGCAGAAAAAGCTTACCAGCCAAACCGACATGTAAACTACATTGTCTGACTGGTGCCCTGGTAATTTTTGTACTTCCTAACTTTTGTACTTCCTTTTGTAATTTCCTAGGCAATATTTTCTACTAAAAAAGCTCAATTGAGCTGGGTCCTAAATGGTTGACTTGTTAAGTGTAACACATAACTCCCAAACCCCTTGACAAATTTAATTTCAGGGTTTGAAACAGCATTCAACTATGGAGGTAAACAAACTTTTTTTTAAAAATACATCCACGGTTCAACACTCCACAGTCATAACACACAATGAATACCTACCCAGCCATGCTTTTTGTATGTTGTTTGAGTACATATACAAGGTGACAATAAGTACACAATGTATTTTATGTCTTACGCTGTATAGCTTACAACAACAGCCCGCGGGTAAACGGTTTTTATTAATACAATAGTCATCATGGGTATTAAAACCAGATGCTCACAAATTGTTAAAGAAACATTAACATTCACAACTATTCCATCAGTGGCTTTGTGTTCGTTTTATGACTACCAGCCTAATAAATCTCTGCATCGAAAAAAAAAGTGCATTTAGACAGTTTGCGCCGTACATGTACAATTGTCTGTATGGTACATGTACAAACAAACAGTGCATACTTACGAACGTACGTACTATGTACAGTTCCGGCAGTTGTCTAAAACTGAGGCAGTCATGATTTATCAAATCAAAGCAGAAAGGACTTCAGTTAAAAAAAGGGAAACAAACATAGGTACATTGACCTCTGATTCATCAAGAAAATTACAGCTCTTATAAATGTTTATGTTTGCAAGGTTTAGACCTACATGTACATATCTCCAAGACCTCATCCAAAAATATCATCCAGTTCGAAATCTCCGCTCAATTTCCTCAAAATCCAAGTCTCACTTAGTACATGTACGACCCTCGATATTCACTAGATTCTACGGAGCGCGAGCTTTTACAGAGGACATAAAACAAGTAGAAACAGTGAAT
Source organism: Plazaster borealis (assembly GCA_021014325.1). Classification (NCBI taxonomy): domain Eukaryota; kingdom Metazoa; phylum Echinodermata; class Asteroidea; order Forcipulatida; family Labidiasteridae; genus Plazaster; species Plazaster borealis. The sequence goes on along the minus strand of CM037456.1, from coordinate 3,401,467 downwards.
TCATTTAAGACACTTCTAAAAACACATTTATGTTTGCAAAAGCCTTCAGTATTTCTTACTTGTGTCAACTAAATGTTCCTTCATGTACTTTACTTATCTCTATTTTCTTAATAACTTCTCTAGTTTTATCTTAAAGCGCATAGAGACTTCTCTTTGAATGTGTAGCGTTATACAAGAATGGTTCATTATTATTATTATTATTATAACCATGGTGACCAGTCCTCAACAGTCACAGAGCTCTAATTTGGGGGAAAATCCACAAGACGACAGGGCTTGTCTATTCAGCTCAACATTTACTCTGACCAGACAATTTGTTACAAGACCAGAATCAAGTGATTCTACCACAGTGTCACAATTAAAATATTTTTTATTTGACCAAGAACTAAGAGGAAATTTATCTCATTTGTCTTATGATTAATATGTACTTTCCTGCTCAACAGAATTGAAAGAGCTTTATCGCCCTCAAAGTCAACACTTGAATATCGCTTTTAAAATTAAAGATGAGGTGGAGCATTACAAAATTTGATTGATAAAATAAAAATTAAAAATTAAAAATGTAGCTGAATTTTGTTTAATCTGTCCAGAAAGTTTGTTACAAGACAAGAATCCAAATGAGCATAGACAGAAGCCTATCCAACACAGTGTCACAATTAAACTATTTTTATTTGAACTAACACTCAAGAGAAGAATTATCTCATTTGTCTAAATATGGGAAATCATACTCAACAGAATTGAAAGATGTTTATCAAATATCAGACTCAAAGTCAACATTTAAACATAATTGTTTACGTTAAAGATGAGGAGGGGTATTTGTTATTTTAAAAACACAAGACCGCTGGACTTGTCAGGAAATGAGTTTTAGTGGCATGACGCTGAAAACACTTGCCTTGGGCCTACAGTCCAGTTAAGTTTCAAACCCCTGCAGTCGATGGGGGACATTCGATGCAGTTGGTGGCAGCAGTCGTCAATGTTATTTATCACACAAGCGCAAGAGGAATACCGAAAAAATATAGCATGTCTGCGTCCCATATCCAACAGAGGCTGTAGGCTGATTTGGGCGCAGACTTGCTGTGTAGGGAAAATTAACTGGCTTGCAACCAGACTGCCCTGAAAACTTTAACCCACACGTGTGGAGTAAACGCAGGTTACATAGTCAGGTTACTAGTCTATTCACTTTTCAGACTTATAATGTGAAGTTTGGTTCCCGAGTGCAAAGAGCTCTCTTTGATTTTCTTAAAATGAAAGAGTGGCACTTCACAACCTACAAGCATTCTCTGTTTCCAACATTTCTTTTTCTCAGCGAAGTACAAACTAATTTGTTTTAATCATTGATTGGTAACATAAATTATGCATACATATTCTGACACATTTTTACAATGCCAAGGGCACACTACACAACACTTTGAATCGCATTAAATACAAACTGCACAATACTCAACCACTGGTATGCAATAGACCTACAATGTGTAAAATATTGAATAAAATTGCATGCCACACAACCCCCTCCCCCCCCCTCCCCAGCTGTTCTCTTCGCTCTATTGTCTCCAACCTAAATGTTATTGTTACATTTATTGCACGCTGCTGGTGTGAGCTTGGGCCATATTACCTTGCGGTGTATTATTATTAATATTATGAATGGTGCACCATTGGCAGGCTACTAGAGGTGTGTGCCCAGTTGTCCCAACGCTATGCACTACAATTCACCAGACATGCCAGGGTACTGGGTGAAACTGAAGAATTGGTGTACGCATTTGTTGTTTATTGGTAATTGGAGCGGCTGATGTCTGCGAAAATGAACTGCAGTTGAGACGATGGTTTAAAGAGCAATACAGTATGTGAGAAAAAGTGTACTGGGCAGCTATGTGTATAGTATTTTGTGCACAATCCAGTCGTTTGCACAATGCTTCAATATGCATTTTGTTTGTTTATGTTAATGCCACATTTTAAGGAGGTTCAAGGGCTATGCTTCACCAGCTAATTTTTCCTAGTTTTAATTGTTTTAAATTTAATTACACCCAACAGCTGAAGCGCCAATAACAGGATGGTGAATAGGAAACAAGAAGAAATGTTCAGTTTTAGATGTGGGAGGAAAATCCACATTGGGAAAAAAAACACACAAACACGTAGGGACTGAAGACCCAATCCTGAATGTGCATCGATACACTGTAGACAACATTAATTCATGTTCCTCACGTTGCTGAACTGTCTGTTCAGTGTTAAAACATCTGACATGTGACATCACACTTTACATCCTCATTTGGCGAGATGAGGTCTTATCGCTAGGTGGTGGTCGAAAAGAAGGAGACGCTCTTAAGTTTGTGTTTTGGCAGCAGTGACATCACGTGGAGCAATGATTGAACAGCTGCCCTTTTGTGATCCTGAATCTAGTACAGTCTATGTCAAAATGTCCGCCGAGAGTTTCAACCCCAAGTAACATTTTAAAAAGCTGGTGACTGTCAGGGGACTCATTAAATACAGACTCTGATCAAATTCTCCTCGGATGACGCCAAAGCGCCATGATGAACACCAGTCCCCAGAAAACCAAGCTCCATCACTCCTCTCAAACATTTTACTTACAGTACAATCAGTCTCCCTCATTCCTCATGAACTAAGTACCAAACATGACATTGATTGTTCATACATGTACTTGCCAGTTTTCAAAATTCCAGGAACCTCTATGACCTCGCTACTGTCACCAACCAGTTTCCTATACGGTGGTATAATCACCCTAACCCCCTCTGCACTCAGCAGGTTCACTCTTCCTCCATGATAATACGACTTGTTCAATGATAGGTATACCAATAGACAGTGTTGCGCATACAACTGCCACTTTTTCATAATTACTAAATATTTTACACTACCAAAGTACAGATATGATTATGTTTTGTATAATAATTAAGAGTAAAAAAAAGTGACAGATGAAATCAACAATGGCAAGTTTCCTATACTGTGGTCAGTTATCATACATTTTGTATTAGTTACTGTGCACCCCCCCCCCCCCCCACAACCCCTGGCTGGGCATTGCATTCAGAACCACCTCTTCATGCCCTTCCCTCAGTGTCTGTCAGTTTCATCCTATTCCTAGCATCAGCTTCAAATTCATTCATTCCATAGCATCCCTACCATCCTGAAATGTTGGGGCAAGATGCTGTAACAGATCGACACTTTTTCACTTGTGTTATGACTAAAAAGTAGTCTTTATTGGGGTAAATAAGAAAATGGTTTTGGGTAAAAATGGTGGATGAATTTGGCATCTCTACAGGGCCAATCCCCCCCCCCAAACTCAATGACCCATCCCCTTCCCAACATTCACATACTACTAAGTAATAGTAGCTTCGAATCGCTTCAGCTGAGTAAAGTGGTTACCTGTGCCTCTTCTTCCGTGCCGCCCCCGGGCCTCGCGATCAGCGCCACCCCGTCCCGGACGACGGCCATGTGGTCAAGGTAGCAGCAAAACGGCCGCTCCTCGTCCGCGTCCAGCTCCGATAGGTCCACTTTCAGCTTGCGTAGCGTCATGATGAACTTCTCGTGCTGCCGCCTTGCCAGCTCCAAGTTGAAGCCGCCGTCATCCTCGGGCTTACCGGAGCGGTCCTTGCTGGTCAAACTCTCCGGAAGTCTGCTTACAATCCCCGTGGTGTACAGGAACGGTCTATTGCTGTGAATCTGCTTTCCCGTTGTTGATTTGTTATTCTCCATGGCTTGTGATGGGCTGTGTGTTCAGTACAATTCAAACAGCATCCGTAGTTTGTTCCAAAATTAATAATTATATGATATCCGAGAAAATTTAAAGCAGATTTACAAGAGCCTCGCCTGTGTGTGTGTTGGAGGGATTGCTTGCACACTACGGACGGACGTTACGAGCCGACTTCCAGTGCAGTGACAGAGCGACAGCGATCGTTACGTACACGGTACACACACAGGAGCAATGCACCTGTTTTTCGCGCGTTGGGATGGTTCTGTATGCATTCCTGTATGACCTTTTGAACGTGTATTTCATGTTGAACTGAGTCCAACTGTATATCGAGAAAAATATCCCATCGAGATCTTCATGAACCGGAGCATCAACTACTTGTTCGAATATTAAGTAGTCAATTACTGGGGACTTTAGAGAGCGCCACCATGTGTTTAATAATAATAATAATAATAGTTAGTTTTTATATAGCGCTTTTCACGCCCGAAGGGCGTCCCAAAGCGCTTCACATTATTACCCCTGGTCACTGGGCCTTAAATCATTCCTTAAACCATCTCAGCTCCCTGGGGAGTATACAGCCTGTGCAACATTAATGCGCTACTCGGCTAAATCAATCACAAGAACCATCTCTGCCCTCACAGGTACCCATTTACCCCTGGGTGGAGAGAAGCTTATGGTTAAGTGTCTTGCTCAAGGACACAAGTGTCACGACCGGGATTCGAACCCACACTCTGCTGATCAAACACCAGAGCTTGAATCCGGCGCTCTTAACATGTGGTTAAATAAAAGGAGGTGTTGAATAATGAGCGCTCGGACGCAAAAATAAATTAATTCACGTTATATCATTAATGAAAACAGAAGCATAATCATCTAATTATTGGTAATCGCCAATTATATAAAACCATATTGTTATTGGTTGTTATTTGCAGAGCGCCCTGAGCGTTAGGCCTACCTGTGCTAGACAAATTTACATTAATATATCCAAAAACTGGGCTTGTAGTGCTGCAAATTATTAAATATCACCAGGCCCTATAAATGATTTGTATTGCGACATCACACTTTGCTTAGCAGTTAAGATCGATTCCGATCAGTATTTAGCTCTTTGGGAAATCGAGCCCAGATTCGACAATGAATAAGTTTTCTTTTTAAAATAATGACGGAACAGTTATCAATTTCTATTTGGCACACATTCTACAAATCAGCAAACACGCACTCTGGTATCTATCACTTACATCTTTATTAGGTTTCTTTATCTTATACTTATACAGATAAACAAGATTAAAACGGCAAACAATAACATCAGATTCGTAAATTACGAAATAATCAGGCATGATTGGCCATTGGAAACAAGTAGGACAAAGTAGCTGGGATTAGCTATATATGAACATAATGGTATGGCAGGTGTTGTTTGAAGCTTTGCATGGTGTGGAAGACGTAGGCTTAACTATAAATAAACAGTAAACTTGCGGGTACAACCATGTGTAAAACCATTCTCCTGAAGACGAGCAGAGTATACTGTTCGAAACGTCGGCTCTTTTTAGCGCATACACTCCCACAAAAGAGTACCCGCAAGTTGACTATTTATTTATTTATAGTTATTTCCTATGGTATGGCCTTTATATAGTTTCATGCTATAAAAAGGGTATGTATACGTTTGGTAATCACTCTTAAAATTAATGGCAATAAAAACCTACTTGGTTAGAAGTAGGGCCTACAGCAGCTTTCGATAGTATGAAGTTAAGAATCATTTCACTTCGAAGTAATGTGGTTATGGAAAAATATATCAGTTTTTATCCCCCGAAATTTGAATCCGAGAAACGTTACTGTCAAATACGTTTCTCAGATTGTGTATTCCAATTAGCCTACGGATTATTTTTCTTTTTCTTTTACCGCTCCTGATTTTCAGCGATATCTTAAAAACGCGACCACCTTTTAAAATGAAATGTCCACATAGGTTAGTTTTATTGTATAATCTACATTTATATATAGGATTAAAACAATCGAACTATTCCAAAAACCAAAGGTATACTTTCCCTATAATAACCATTTTCGGCTGACCTTTCTGAGGGTGAAATAAAATCAGAAATCAGACCAAGTAGGAAGAATATCATGCCTAAATAATACGATGCGGTCGCAGTGTTCACTCATTGCATGACGGCATCTATGACCTGGTCCTTTCTTTATGCTACAATCTCCAGCTATAAAGATATCACCGTGCACCAAGTTGTTCTCCGAAATCACACTTCGTAGCTCAGTGCCTTTACCATGGACACAACGGTCCTGTATAGGACTCTTCTTAGGGCCCTGTCACATGAGGCAACTTACAGGTAAATTGGAGGCAACCAACCGCAGTGCATGCTACAGGACAACTTTGGTAGCACATGAGTAATTTCATACGAGGCTTTTTACAGGCAACCAGTTCCAGGCAATCTCCATGAAGAAAATGCATTCATATTTCAATGTTCACATATTTTTCTTGGGGATCGTAAGACACTGTTTGAAAAATTACTCGTGTGCTTTTAAAGTTGTCCTGTAGCATCCACTGTAAAAGTTGCCTCGTGTGACAGGGCCCATAGACACCAACAATCTATTGCAATACCTGACCTCTAAAAACCACAAAGACGCTCTGTCTCTTTTACAAGTACTTTTTAATGGTATGTGTGCAGGAGGTCTTTCACTCGTTGTCACTTCTCAGTACGCACCTTCACTCGTACCACCCGCTTTTGCCACATCGTGGCGTGTCGTGGCCGAGCGGATAAGAACACCGAACTCAAGCTCTGGTGTTTCTAATCAGCAGACTGTGGGTTCGAATCCCAGTCGTGACACTTGTGTCCTTAGGCAAGACACTTAACCACATGCTTCGTCCTTCGGATGGGACGTAAAGCCGTTGGTCCCGTGTGTTGTGTAATGCACGTAAAAGAACCCAGTGCACTTATCGTAAAAAGAAGGGGTTCGCCCCGGTTTGATCGGCAGCATATTGCGCCACAGCACCTTGTAAACCATTACATGGTGCTCTGTAAAGGAGTAGGTCTCATACTTCAGAAACGTAGCTCAACAATACCTTTCAGGAAAATACTGAATGTTGAAGCGCCTTGAGCGTCACTGTGTGACGGATAATGTGCGCTATATAAGAAGCATTATTTATTATCGTCTCACCCCTTCACGGTAGCTGTTCCAAAGGCCAATACCGTTTGAATTATTCAAACAGCTTTTCCCCCGTACTGCTGCACTTTGGAACTCTCTACCTGTATCTTGTTTTCCACCATCTTGCACTCTATCCCAGTTTATGTGAGGAATGTGAACAAAATACCTCATCTTTTTTTCTTCTTCTTAAAGCCTTCAACTATAGCGGCTCTTTGGCCTTGTGTTGGGCAACTTTTCATAATGTTTTTAAAGCACACACTGCAAAAACTGGGGTGTTAAAATTGTAACCATGGGTGTTATCATATTATAAAAGATACCAAAACACAGGGTGTTAAAAATTACACTAATTTCTGAAAAAACAATTACATTGATATAGGATTTGAGGCATTGCATGGTGAGGTATCAATATTTGGTTTGCGGTAACACCACGTGTATATCTACTTGCTATAGGTAGATTTTGTTCTTTGAGAACGTGTCTTGCTTTTTATTCTATACTGCCGCAGAGTAGAATATTCGGAATTCGGGAGACTTCTCAGTTCTGAAAAGAACTGTCTTGCTTATTAACTACTACCTGGGCGGGAGGTAGGAAATCGGGCGGGACTACTACTTTCGCTATGTGGATCGGGGGACTTTATAATAACTACACTGCCGTGGAGTGAGTCTAAAGTACATTGATGTTATTATGTTTTAACACTGTATGATGTTAATTTAAATTCTCTCTTCGGTTTCTATATGTGACAACATGGTGTTTATTTTAACACCCCAGTGCATCGAGGTGGAATAGATCTATTAAACCTACCTCTTTCCGACGAGATGCAGCGGCCGGTCTGGTGATCAGTGCTTTACCCTCAACTACCACTGCGCAGTCCTCAACAAACACACAGTCCGGCAGCTCTTCACTGGGCTCCACCACTGCCAATTCGATATCAACTTTATGGAGAGCAGAGAGGTACCTAAAAAGACAATGAGAAAATAATGGAAGATCCACTATTTTGATTGCATAGAAACGAACCAGCAATTAGCGAAATACAATAATAGTTTTGTCTGTAGTGCTTTTTCTACGGGCATCTCAAAGCGCTTATTATTATTTTGTTAAAGGCAGGTTATACTTTTGGTAATTGTCAAAAGACCAGTATCCTCACTTGGTGTATCCCAACATTATGAATAAAATAACAAACCTGTGAAAATTTTTGCTCAATTGGTTCATCGAAGTTGCAAGAAAATAATGAAAGAAAAAGCACCCTTGTTGCACAGAATATTGTGTGCTTTCAGATGACTGAGAAAAAGTATTTCTCAGATTCAAATATTTTGGGTGAACATTTTCCTCTTTCTCTCAAGCTACATTACTTCAAAGGGGGTCGTTTCTGACAATTTTTTTATAATATAAACAGCTCTCCAGCTCTTTACCAAGTAAGTTTGTATGCTCATCAATTTTTTGAGTAATTACCAAAGGTATACCCTCCCGTTTAAGACAGGCTAGGTATTGAAGTTTGTTTATTAGGCCTACGATACGGATCACCTTGGGGTTTGCAAGGTGCTGTGGCGCATTCAGCAGTTACTGCTTCCAGAAACACCGGGGCAAACCCCCCTTCTCTTAGCGATAAGTGTAACTCGGTTCCTTTAGTGTATTACACAATTCACGCGGGACATACGGCTTTACGTCCCATCCGCGAAGGGCGAAGCAATAATAGTTAAAATGTCTTGCATAAGGACATTTTCATTCAAACGGCTTCCATCGGACATTTGTGATGGCTTTCCAAATGTTCATGTCCAGCGTGAAGTTGCCCATGTCCTCACAGGTCAGGTTGGAGTCTTCACATAGTTGGTTTGTTTTGTTTGGCCTTCCTCTGCTCCTCTTTCCGTGTGTTGGTTGCCACAGAACCAAATCTGACACCACTTGGTCTCTACTTCTCTCTTGCAATGTCCAGCAAATTTGAGTCTCCTTTTTCAGATTTTTGTAGTGATTTTAGGTAATATTGTCCGTACAAAACTGTATTGGGAATGTCATCTTTCCAACTTACATCAAGGGCCGACCTTAGCAACCTAGTGACAGACGTAAGGACACGCGTGTCAAGACCGGGATTTGAACCCTCTGCTAATTAGAAACGCCAGAGAGCACTTGACCGCTCGGCCACGACACGCCATAATCATTAACATTAAAGGAACGTTACAGAACTGGTAATTAGATTTACAGGTAATTAGATTTACTGGTAATTAGATTTACATAAAACTTACACGGTCTAATGATGATGATAGTAGAAAACATCCCTAGAAATATTTCTGTCTGAAATGCCATTTTGATGAGAAATAAATAAAACTAATTTCCGATTGTAGTTTATCGCTCATGAGCGTTTTATTCATGCATTGTATATAACACATGCAAATGTGTAATCGGTTTTTCACTATTTTCTCGTGACCCAGATGACCGATCGATCTCAAACTTCTACAGTTTATGTATATGGTGGATTATATAAAGTGCTTAACTGTTTTGTTAGCAAAAACCAATTCTGTAATGTTCCTTTAAGTGAAAGGGTTATGAACTGTGTAATCAAAGAAGTCACAAAAGCGACATCAACAAGCAAGCAGGCATCATTAAGTGAACAACAATAACAACGTGGTACAGTGGTTAGACTGCAGGGTGCAATCACAAGGTAGTGGGTTCGAATCCTACCAAGCTAACCGCTGATTTTACAATGACTATGAATAAGTCGTCTAGTTACTGAAGCACAATTATTGAATTGTGCAATTCATAATCATAGACGTTGAACCAATGTTTGCATTAGAGAGATTGGCTGTTGCCAGCTTGGTGTGGGAGTTTGCTAAGTTCCCTTAACGGGAAGATCATCTAAACAAACAAACAAACAAACAAACAACAACCACAACAACATGGTTTATATTTTTTTACCCTGCCTGTTCCTCCCTGGTGCGCTGAAGATCAACCTCGACCCATTCCCGTCGAAGAGCGTGCTTGGTGAGGCTTGCTGGTACGTTACGGCAAACCAGGGCCGCGTTATACTCAAAAGGCTTGGAACGAAACTCGGTACACTTTGATGACATCTTGATAGTTGATGAGAGAACAATTCTGATCGGAAAAAAAAGAGAGCGGATTGTTAAACCAACGTCCCTATTCTTTCCAAAATCTTTATCGCAAAAAAGAACCTAATCCATAACCACGGAGGTACCCAATTTCGGCAAACAGTTAACTGATGAACTGGTTGAGAATTGCCAATAGGGGGATTGGCAACGCAAAAAGATTGCGTCCAAATAGCGCGATACCGCGGTAATAGGAGAACGGACTACAGAACCATACTGTAACACAGAAAGTTTTGCAAGGTTAATTAAAAAATACTCCCGCCAGGAAATTATGAAATGTGAGATATGTTTTCTCCTGTACTGTATCCTAAGTGTCTGTATACGTTTGGTAATTACTCATAAAATTAATGGCAATAAAAACTTCCTTGGTAAGAAGTAGGCCTACAGCAGCTTCTGATAGTATAAAGCATTTTATCGAAACATTTCACTTTGAAGTAATGTGGTTTTGGAAAATTTGAAGTAATGTGGTTATGGAAAAAGATGTCATTTATTTTTCAAAAAAGATAAATTGAATCTGAGAAGCGTTTCTGTGAGAAAAATCTCTCAGATTGTGTATTCCAATTGCAGATTCTTCCTGCGTGAACATAACCGCTCGAGATTTTCGGCAATATCTCAAAAACGCTACCACCTTTTGAAATGAAATTTTCACAGGTTAGTTTTATGATATATATCTACAGCTAGGCTATATAGGATTGAAACAAACGGTGGGTTCCAATTACCAGACGTATACAATCCCTTTAAGTGCGCACTCAATCAATAGACCGATCTTGAGGTAAAACCTAAATGGACTGGTAAAAGTCTAACTCTAAGCCTCACGTTTAGGCCACATAAAAATAAAAAATTGTTAATCGTCCTTTTTTGATGGGAAGTGGGGGAGGGAGGGCGGTTTTTTTTTTTTTTGACATGGCAAAATATGAAACAAAGAATAAAGATATCATCATAATCACTATAAAACAAAGGGTTTGTGTGATTTTGATGTTTTCAATTGTTTTGTTAAACCCTTTCAAATCCTAGATGACATTTTCTGTAAACATTTTCAAAAAACTAAAACGCAGCCTAAGTAAATATTTTAAGAATTTTTCTTGTTTTGCGAACATGAATAATCTTTCTTCCATCATCTGTTTCCGACCTATGGATTTTGAAAAAAATATCAGCTAAACAAAAATCTGGGAGCCAAGTTTGACTGAAAAGATCATTAAAAATACCGTTTTTTATGATTAAAAAAAAAAAAAAAAAAAATTGGGGTCGGGGGGTTTTGTAGGGTCGGGCGGGGACGATTAACAATTTTATTTTTTTTATGTGGCCTTAGCGCATAATTATCTTGACACGTTATGCCATGGAGGTAGGACGATTCCATCTGGAGGAGGGTGTAGTCCTTCCTATAAATGGTTTCCACAGAAGAAGCATTTTTGTATATGGCACATGGTTACCACGCTATGGGTCTAAATGGCGGTAGGACTTGTTGATCGTTTTAACCCCCTCCTGATGCATGCTCGGCCCAACTTTGAGGTCACGGTGAACATTATGTGCATCCATTTTGCACGCGAGACAGCAATAGCAGAATGGCGGTGTTTGATGATTAACGAAAGGTGATACTCACCAAGTTTCAAGAGGCACTCGATGGATTTGAATTAACTGTATGTTTAAGACAATCTGCTGCAGTCCACGGGCGGCAAATCTCGAGTTGGCGGTCGTTAAGAAATGATCAACGTGTCACACATACACCTAAATGTAAATGTACTTTATGGTAACCGTAGTTTGTGTGGTCTATAATTTAGTGCTCTGTGCTATCAAAATCCACTCTCAGCATTTACGCGGGCGCTAAACTTTGCACATTTTAACAGTGAAGGTCATTCTATTTTTAGTCAGAAGATTAAGGGTCTGGGCTTGTCTGTTGTTACTATGTAAATACCGTGATATTGTGGGGTCCATGTAGGAAATTCTCCATGTACTACAGTGTATGGTCTATGTGTGTCTACATGTGGACTACGTGTTGGTATTAACACAATGGCACCCCTGAACCGAGTTTACTCGACCGTGAAACCCAAATAAAAAAAAATAGAATTAGCTCCTCCAAACAGGGCGTAACCAACCAAAAGGACCTATATGGGATATGTTATGCAAAAGTGGCCTGACGTTTCGAACCTAGCAAAGTCTTTCTCGAATCGAAGGCTAAATGAGAAGGCTATAGCATAGCTAGCCTTCGAGAAAGACTCTATTAGTATTATGGTCGAAACGTCAGGCCACTATTAACTATTTTGTAGATTAGGGTCAATAGATTAGCGATAATCGTAACCCTCGATAGACCGCTGGGAGGGGTTCAAAGGTCGATCAAATAAGAGCGCCGAACATCGGCGCTCGATTGAATTCATTATCTAACATTATGGGTCTAAAGTGTTGTCATCGGTTTTTAAAGGTATCGTACACGTTTGGTAATGACTCAAAACAAATATTAGAATAAAAACTTACTTGGTAACAAGCAACGGAGAGCTGTTGATAGTATAAAACATTGTAGGAAACGACTCCCTCTGAAGTAACGTAGTTTTTGAGAAAGTAAATTTCTCACTCAAATAAAAAAAAAAAAAAACTTCTTGCAAGAAGTTTTTATTATTCTATCTGCAAGCACACAACTTGTACAACAAGGGTGTTTTTTCTTTCATAATTTTCTTGCAACTTCGATGACCAATTGAGCCCAATTTTCCACAGGCTTGTTATTTTATGCATATGTTGGGATACACCAAGTGAGAACACTGGTCTTTGACAATTACCAAATGTGTATGATGCCTTTAAAGAGTTTGTATACGTTTGGTAATGACTCTGAAAATTAATGGCAATAAAAACTTACTTGGTCTGAGAAAAGTTACTGTCAGTAATGCTTCTCAGATTCAAATTTTTGGGGATAAAAAGTGATATCTTTTTCTATAACCGCAGTACTTCAAAGTGAAAAGTTTCTCAAAATGCATTACACTATCCAAAGCTGCTGTACTTCTTACTAAGTAAGTTTTTTATTGCCATTACCTTAGTCATTACCAAACGTATACAGCCCCTTTAATAAGCAGGACAGGTTTTTTTCAGAACTAAGTTCCGAAATGTACTCCGCTGCAGTTGATTGCAAATATTAGCAAGACAAGTAAGAACAAATCTACACAGCAGAGTAGATATTATACACATGGTGTTACTGAAAACTGAATACACATCAATTTGAGTTGGGATAAATGAATCTGTTTTCGGCTGGGTCGTGGAAAACCTGTGGTTCGTTTTCTTAGTTGGGATACAGAAATGGAGGTTGCAAATAAGTCCTTTTGACTTTTTAAAAAATTTCTTCACAACTTGTATTTATGTTTATTATTCAACCCTTTTTTCAAGTAGAAATGTATTCAAATATCAGCTTTCTCAATATTAATGATTACATTTCTTATAATGTACAATTTACTGTATTGCAAGTATGGGATTGAACAAAGAAACATTGACAAGAGCAGGATTTGAACCTGCGACCTCCAGAATAACTTGCCAATACTGTACATTTTTCAATGTCACCTCGGCAATCATGCTTGAAAAGCAACTATATATATATACTTTGACAGTTTGTTGAAAATGACTTCGCAAATTTTGAGAGGTGAACAAACTTGTGTTTAAAAAGTTGTCAGTGCTTGACATTTTTGTTGTTGAAGTCACCTACTACATGGGCCAAAAACAGACTACGGCAGATAAGTGCTTTAAAGGCAGGGTATACCTTTGGTAATTACTCCAAAAATTAACGACCGTAAAAACTTACTTGGTAAAGAGCACTGGAGAGCTGTTGATACTATAGAACATTGTTAGAAATGACACCCTTTGCAGTAACGTAGTTTTAGAGAAAGAGGTTATTTTTCACCCCAAAATTTGAATTTCTCAGGCATCTGAAAGCACACAATTCTATGCACCAAGGGTGTGTTTTTTGTTTCCATTATTTTCTTGCAACTTTGATGACCAATTGAGCCCAAATTTTCACAGGTTAATTATTGTATGCATATGTTGGAATACACCAAGTGAGGATACTGGTCTTTGGCAATTACCAAAAGTACACCCTACCTTTAAAGGGGCACAACACTGATAATGATTTTTTAAAAAAAAATTACATGCACTACTTTTTAACCTAACCCGATGCAAGTATTAATTTTTTTTGAAAAAAACCTTCAGTCTGTATTAATGTCTTGTTTGAGAAAACTGTACCCAAACACTCTGATATTCAGAGTCAAAGTGTTTGAGCTGGTGATAATAACAGGCAAGGGTGTCGACGATTACATCACCTCTCTATAAAATAAAATAAAACAGTCAAAAGGAGTAATTCAATTTCATCAGTTTTAGCATTCACTGGTCAAATAAGATCATTCCAATTCATTAGGTCGCAAAGATTATTCAGTTTCGTAAAAGCCAGCAGCAAGAGGCTGGTCAACCATTCAATTTCGTCGATTGTAAATAGGTATTAGAAATTCATCTGAAGAACAGTGAAAATGTAGTCTTGAATGTCTAGAAATGAAATAGAATGACTGAAACGAAGCTGAATGAGAAGAACAAAATCAAGTGTGCTCAAAAACGAAATTGAATCCAATAATAGCTAAAAAGAAACCCTAGTTTGGTTGATTTGGGGGACAGTGCGTGAAATTTGAATATATTTTGATGAAATTTAATCAATTTTTGTTGAAGTTTACCGGGTAAACCTATAATAAAGTTTTTGGAAACAACACAAAATTCACAAAAAATATACAACAAAATAAACGGTTATTCAATAATTAGAAATAACCTAACAAGTGTATTTATTACAGAAGACAAATAACAATTCAAAATTCGATGCAAAATTTATTTATCTGTTTTATTACAACAAACTCGCTTATAATGTACTTACAAATTTAGACCTCAGCTTTAATTTATTATTAAATCTGCGGAAAGTTGAGCAGGGATGGAGATACTTCGAGGTTGTGGAGGTCATGACCTCCTAATGGACTGATCACATGACCTCATCCTGACCTAACAAATGACCCCACTGACATTAAAATAGACTGATTCATTAAAACCCCTAACTCCCCCCTCAAGTGATTTACTAGGATCCTTCCTCACTCTAACAAAAATCCAACACCACAATACCCAAACTGTTGGACTCTGGTTATGGTGGTGATCCCATCTATGTAAAGCGTGATCAGTTTACTAGTGCAGTCCTCAGTCCAACACCATTCAGTAACTCAACACCCAAACTGTTGGACTCTGATTATGGTGGTATGCCTGATCCCATGGAAAGAATAATCAGTTTACTAGTGCAGTCCTCAGTCCAACACCATTCAGTAACTCAACACCCAAACTGTTGGACTCTGATTATGGTGGTATGCCTGATCCCATGGAAAGAATAATCAGTTTACTAGTGCAGTCCTCAGTCCAACACCATTCAGTAACTCAACACCCAAGCTGTTGGACTATGATTATGGTGGTATGGTGGTATGCCTGATCCCATGTGTCGTGTTATGGCCGAGCGGATAAGAACACCGAACTCAAGCTCTGGTGTTTCTGATCAGCAGAGTGTGGGTTCGAATCCCAGTCGTGACACTTGTGTCCTTAAGCAAGACACTTAACCACATGCTTCATCCTTCGGATGGGACGTTAAGCTGTAGGTCCCGTGTGTTGTGTAATGCACATAAAAGAACCCAGTGCACTTATCGAAACGAGAAGGGGTTCGCCCCGGTGTTCCTGGTTTGATCGGCAGCATATTGCGCCACGGCACCTTGTAAATGTCCGATCCCATGTAAAACATGATCAGTTTACTAGAGCAGCCCTTGGTCAAACAGATTCAAACAAAACATGAAGTTGGATTTTGATGGGTTGGGAATGGTTACGGTTAAGTTCTGTCCCTTAATGCACTGACCAATTACAACTGCGAACATGCGCCCAAAAGTCTGACATATTAAAGTCCAATTATAAAATTTAAACAAGTTTTAACAATTTGGACGGGTGTGTCGTGTCTTGTGTGTGGTTCAGGGCAGAGCAAGAGGCATGTATAGAACATGAAAAGCCACACATGCGCCGTTGATAGACAGTGGCTATGGTGGGGTGCTTAATGAATTGGACTTCTTGATGGAATGGATGGATTCCAGGCTATATTTCTTCTGTTAGTGCCATGGGCTCAATTTCATAGAGTTGCTTAAAGGCACTGGATACCTTTGGTAATTGTCAAAGACCAGTGTTCTCATTTGGTGTATCCCAACATATGCATAAAATAACAAGCCTGTGAAAATTTGGGCTCAATTGGTCATCGAAGTTGCAAGAAAATGATGAAAGAAAAAACACCCTTGTTGTACAAATTTGTGTGCTTTCAGATAGGAATAAAAGGCTTCTTGCAAGAAGTCTTTTATTATTTTAGTGAGAAGTTACCTCTTTCTCAAAAACTACGTTACTTCAGAGTCGTTTCCCACAATGTTTTATACTATCAATTGCTCGTTACCAAGTCAGTTTTTATGCTAATGTATATTTGAGTAATAACCAAACGTGTACAATGCCTTTAAGCAGAAAATATTGCTCAAAATTTTTCTTTTTAGCAAAAATGAATAGGACACCAGTAAGAAATTGTACATGTGGCATGCCACTTTGGCTGGTAACTTTATTCTGGTAAGCATAATTTAATTTTGCTTAGCTACCTTTTGTGCTTAAACAGCTCTATGAAAGTGGGCACACCAAGCTACCCTTTCTTGCCTCATAACCAGAAGCACTGTGAGCATAAGAACCATTTCATCCCTATGATGGAATCCAGGCTATTGTCTATAGCTGGTATTCCATGGCAGCGCTACCGTAAGATCTGATGCATAAAGTGCTGCACGACGCTAAAGAAAGCCTGCTCGGGGGCTTCGGAGAACAGGGCGTGGCTTGTTGACTTGGAGAGCACGGAGGTGGAGGCTGAGTATGACGGGGTACGCAGCATACTGGAGGGACTGGCCGAGCTTGGAGAGGTTGGTGCACCACCTCGGCGGAAATGACGCTGGAGACACTGAAGGAAAGTACCCTGCACAAGAAATGGAATAAGCCAAGAGTTTAAGCGAGCTTTGCATTTCATCCGAAGGACAAGGCATGTGTCTTGCCCAAGACAAAGTGCCAAACCAGAGACTAAACTCTTAACAACACAAGACAGTTGTATCGTAAACTAGAGCAATGTTTGCAAATTGTTATCTTCACAGAACATCTTAATGAGTAGTTTAACGCTAAACGGTAAGTCTGGTTCAATATGACAATAATTCATCTATGACAAACTAGATTTGACAAGTCAATTGCTACATGCATCAAATGAAAAACAGACCACATATGCGTAATTTTAATCGCAAATTGACCAAAGGTTAGCACCCGAACTTGCTCCAGTCATTATTGCCCTCTTGCACCAAAGTCACATGCGGCTACTGTCTGCCACGTTCGCCATTTTGGGAGTCAAATTGCACGTGTGGTAAGTGTGTAAGTGCCGCGTCGTCTAAAATGCGCACTAAACTGTATAACACACGGGGACATTGACTCCCAAAATGGCGTAACTAAAATGTTTGTGATGGTAACGTCGGGTGAATAGGGTCAGTCACAGCCTCGCTACCATGGGCAGCGAGCCGTATCGATACCTCTCTGTGGCATGTCATGGCCGAGCGGATAAGAACACCGAACTCAAGCTCTGGTGTTTCTGATCAGCAGAGTGTGGGTTCGAATCCCAGTCGTGACACTTGTGTCCTTAAGCAAGACACTTAATGCTTCGTCCTTCGAATGGGACGTTAAGCCGTAGGTCCCGTGTGTTGTGTAATGCACGTAAAAGAACCCAGTGCACTTATCGTAAAGAGAAGGGGTTCGCCCCGGTGTTCCTGGTTTGATTGGCTGCATATTGCGTCACAGCACCTTGTAAACCATTACATGGTGCTCTGCAAAGGAATAGGTCTCATACTTCAACACGTAACTCCACTTACCTTGTAGGAAAAATACTGAGCGCTTTGAGACACCCATCGGGAGTATAAAGCGCTATATAAGAACTGCATTTTTATTATTATTATTATTATTGTCAGGCGCTTAGTACGCGCGTGTAAAAATGTAAGTATTTCGACGCAATACCTTTCAAATGAATCATGTTTTTATATGGTCACCCTAAACTGCATACAGTTAGACGTATCACAAGATTGAAAAAGAATGAGAGGGGCCAGTTGCTCTATGACTTGATGCGTCTTTTGACAGCGTGCTCTGCGTTGTCTCTAACACAGAATGGATCAACCACAGGACTAATTAAAATATCCCATATATTTGGATATTACAAAGTCACACTTCCAGGAGTGCGTTTTGGCGGCTGTAACCAATAACTGTTTCTGACGTCATAACCAAAACGGTAACAGAGATTACAACTCGGTTATCGTTAGGTCTGAACAGCAGAACCAACGACCAACAACCGAAACAGTTATTGGTTACCGCCGCCAAAACGCACCCCTGGGGTTTTGATCGAGCAAGGCATCTGGGGAAGAAAAGAAAAAATGGCGCGGCGAGATCGTACACCACTGGGAACGAGGTTGGGTCAGTCGGAGACATCAGTGTGTGGGTTATGAGTTTAACTCGATGAAATGGTCCGAGGGAAAACGATCTAGATAAGATGCTAGACCTACCAGCTCAGTTCCCAGCTCTCGCTTGAGGAGCTGCCTGTCTCTGACTGGAAGCGATGGATCCTTAAGGCAGCGAAGACCCTGTACCATCATCAACTCCACCGCCGTCTCCAACACAAACATGATAACTGATCTGAAGGACATAACAAACACGATCATTCCGTCAACAACTTTTCATTCAATTAGAGGCACTGTACACGTTTGGTAATTGTCAAAGACCAGTGTTCTCACTTGGTGTATCCCAACATATGCATAAAATAACAAGCCTGTGAAAATTTGGGCTCAATTGGTCATCGAAGTTGCAAGA
Organism: Plazaster borealis; assembly: GCA_021014325.1. Classification (NCBI taxonomy): domain Eukaryota; kingdom Metazoa; phylum Echinodermata; class Asteroidea; order Forcipulatida; family Labidiasteridae; genus Plazaster; species Plazaster borealis. Next base: position 3,382,599 of record CM037456.1, on the reverse strand, counting down.
AAATGATGAAAGAAAAAACACCCTCGTTGTACAAATTTGTGTGCTTTCAGATACAGGAAAAAAAACCTTCTTGCAAGAAGTTTTTATTATTTTAGTGAGAAATTACCTCTTTCTCAAAAACTACGTTACTTCAGAGGGAGTCGTTTCCTACAATGTTTTTACTATCAACAGCTCTCCGTTGCTTGTTACCAAGTAGGTTTTTACCCTAATATTTGTTTTGAGTCATTACCAAACGTGTACGATACCTTTAAGGTAGGGGGCATTGTTTGGGTGTTGTCATTTCATTTGTTCATTTCATTTCATTAATTCTGGTTGTGAAGCCAAGGACTCTCAGAAAAGCAAACTTAGGCTGTATCCGAACTGGCGGCTACAGCTGCGGGTACAGCTACGGCTACGGCTGTTGCTAAGGGTGTTGCTAAGGAAGTCCTTTACTTAAATGCACGATGACGCAGAAATCTAGCCGTAGTCGTAGCCTCCAATTCGGACACGGCCTAAATCACTGTAAATCGTTACATGGCGCTATGTAAAGGAATTGGTCTCATACTTCAAAAACAAAGCTCCACAATACCTTGCAGGAAAATACTGAATGTTGAAGCGCATTGAGCTTCACTGAGTGACGGGTATGAGTGCTATATAAGAAGCCACTATTATTATTATTTTTAAGAACCCCATGGAGAGAAGACAAAGAAGGTAGTTTCAGTTTTAGATGTGGGAGGAAAACCCCGGAAAACTATTCCAGGGAAAACCCACGCAGTCAGGTAGGGACTGAAAACCTAATCCACATAGTGCCCTGGTAGGATTCGAACCAGGGTCCTAGAGGTGGAAGGCGAGGAAAGATACCACTACGCCAACCCGACCACCAACAAAATGCTGATTTATAGGCTAATTTTTAGGATAGATACAATTAAATTCACCTAGGAAAGTTTCAGTTGAATGCAGTGTCTGCCTACTAAGAAAACAGAAAAACACTGTCATGGTATTTTCATCAAGAACGTCAAAATCCGTCTACATTTAAGCGAGGTGACAGTGGGTACCAACTGCATCTCTGGCCATATTAAGGGCAGCATTCAAATGGACACCACAGAAGTTTCCACAAAGTAGCCTGCAGGCGACGTTTGCAAGTGTAAATTTTTTCGAAAGTAGTCAAGGATCTTACCTGTCCATGCATCGATGTTGGATGGGGGCAGAGGGTCCAGCGATGGCCAAAATACTGGGTGTAGACTCACCGAGTGACAAGGTCCGATTTGAATCCAGCTGATCACAAGAAGAAAACAAAAATAGAAATGAAAAATATAAAATCACATGACAAGGAAAAACACAAAACAGCAAAGCCAAAAATATATATATAAAAACAAAATTATGGGAAAACATTTCATGACGGGAAAGTTCCATTAAAGAATTTCTGAGTTTGGCAACCACAGAAACTATACATCCTTTTTAGTGAGTGAGTGTGTTTACATCGTCATTACTTGGGTCATTAAACTTAATGGAAGAGCAGTTAATCTGCCTGGGGCAGTCAGCAGCAGTACTGGCTTGTTCATGATCCAACTAAAAGATTAAGGCCTACTGTTTGGAAAAGGAATTAGACGGAGATATCAGGTGTGAGTTGGTAAAGACCAAAATGATGTATTATTCTGGCCTCTTTCTTTAATGGAGATTTCTCCATCATGGGAAAAAAAATCAAGAGATTTGGTTATGAAACTGGCTCCTGAACAAAGTTTCCTTGTGCTGCCAATTGTGCAAATTTTGCTTAGCATGTTAAACAGGGATGAGATTGCATGAAAATAAAAATTCCTGAAAATTGGATAACAATTTCCTCTTGGTGTGGAAGTGAAGCTCCCTGAATGTACAGAATGTTACATGTAAGAGGTTTACAGACTCTCTCTACACCAAATCCAGAATTGTGCTTACCAGAATAAGGTTACCAACCAAACTACCATGCCACATGTACAATTTATGACTGGTATCCTGCTTACTTCCGCTTAGCATTGTTGAGCAGTATTTTCTGCTTAAGCAGCTCTATGAAATTGGGCCCTTCTCATAACAAGGGCCAAGTCTTTTCATCTCTGTGATGGCAAGTTTGCCTTTTCCAAGAAAAACTGAAAGTGCAGGGAGATCAGTGAAAAATCCTGAAAAATCACACGCCTGAAAAAAATATCGCTTAGCACAATCAGCTTACCAGCCAAAAATGCTATATCATTTACATTACTTTGACTGGTGCCCCAAAACTTGCTAAGCAATATCAGCTTTATGAAACTGAGGACCCTCCACCTCCCTGATCGTTCTGGTCTGGCACCCAGTCTTCAATCCTTTACACCTTTTTACCTTATTCAGGAGTTGGACGCATGTGTTAACACAGGACAGCAGCATTCCGAATGAGGGTTGGATTTCTTGATCTAGAGCAGGGGTACTGAATCCAAGACTGAGTAGAACGGGATACTCCAAAATATCAACGCTCTGAAAGAAAAACAAAATCTCAGAAACATGAACTAAGATAAACTGGATTGATAATAATATGATGGGCCGAGAGGATAAGAGCACCGGACTCAAGCTCTAGTACTTCTGATCAGAGGAGTGTGGGTTTGAGTCCCGGTCGTGACACTTGTGTCCTTGAGCAAGATACTTGACCATTATTGCTGCGTCCTTCGGATGGGGCGTAAAGCCGTAGGTCCTGTGTGTTGTGTAATGCACGTAAAAGAACCCAGTGCACTTATGGTAAAGAGGGTTCGCCCCGGTGTTCCTGGTTTGATCGGCAGCATATTGCTTCACAGCACCTTGAAAACCATTAGATGGCGCTATGTAAAGGAATAGGTCTCATACTTCAAAACGTAGCTCTGCATTCCTTGCAGGATAAAATACTGAGCGCTTTGAAACGCCCATCGGGTGTGATAAAGCGCTCTGCATGCCTTGCAGGAAAAAATACTGAGTGCTTTGATACGCCCATCGGGTGTGATAAAGCGCTATATAAGAACTCAGTATTATTAATAATGTGTATTTATTATGCCTTCTTTGGATCTAAGGAGGCCTCTCAAAGCACCTTTCAATACCATTGACCCTGTTCATGGGGCCCTGACCATTCCCCTCAACTCCTTAGGAGTATGCAGCACCAGCAGCCAAATGGACGCTCGGAGTGCTAACCATTCACATCAACAATCACAATCCTCGCAGGTAGCTGTACTTCTGGGTGATTGATGAGAAGCAGTGATAGATAAGTGCAGGTAAGTGTCACGACCGGGATTCGAACCCTCACTCCGACGACTCGGCCACCAGACCGCGTCAGGTCGATACGTGAGACCGCTCGCCCTCAACACGCGACTGTGTAAACAGATGATGCAACCTTGTTCCCTGAATGGTTTTCCCTAATGTCAAACAACCCTGGAGAAAAGGTGATATATCACTCTAATTGATATCCCACAGTCTACTGACACGCCCCACTACACAGGGCTCTCACACACAATGGGCAACCAACACAATAGCTCTGAGCCCACCAACCAGAGTTCTCTTTCAGAAGAACCAATCAGAGCAGTGACTGACTCTACACCTCTGAATCCTTATAAATAGACTAACTGGTCTCACATTTAGTCTCTTGACGATGACTAGAGCAGGCTAGTCGAAATGTTGAGACCAATTAAGAACTCGCTCCGCGGCAGTGAAATTAATATCAAGAAGTCCCCTTGATCCACTAAAAGCAAAAGTAGTAGTCCCGATCGATTTCCTACCTTCCACCTAGGTAGTAGTTGATAAGCAGGACAGTTCTTTTCAGAACTAAGTAGTCTCCCGAATTCTACTAGACAAGTTCTCAAAGAACAAAATCTACACATCAAAGTAGATATACACATGGTGTTACCGCTAACCTAATATACATTCACTCTAATCGATATATTACTCATAACTCATTGGTATATTACTCATCGAGTTACACTGAATACTCACAGGGTTGAGCAGGATGGTCAGCAGGTCGGGGCTGAAATGTCTCAGAGCGGCCAAACTATGTCCGAGTATCACCAGCAATCTGTCATTTAGAGCACACAAAAATAAATCAACAAATTGATGAATGGTGGTTAAATAAATCAAAGCAATTGGCTATGGGTGCATTTGATTAGCTTCCCTGCCTCGACCCAGGTCTGACCTAAGATCGTTCACGTTGCTTTGACGTCATTATCGTGGCTCATCCGGGTCAAACTCAAGTAACCTACTCGTAGAGCTGGGTTACTTGGGTCTGACCAAAATTCATAATGTCACAACAAAAAAATTCCTAAATGGCGCCACTTTTTAGTTATTCAGCAGGACAATTTCAGGAAGTTTGGCACAAATTTTCTTTACGGGAAAGCTCCATTTAAGAATTTCCGAGTTTGGCTACCAAAACTTGGAAACTACACATCCTTTTGAGTGAGTGAGTGCGTTTACATTGTCATTACTTGGGTCATTAAACTCAATGGATGAGCTGTTAATCTGGCTGGGGCAGTCAGCAGCAGGCTTGTTTTATGATCCAATACTGGCTTGTTTATGATCCAATAAAAGATTAAAGTCCACAGTTTGGAAAAGGAATTACATGGAGATAACAGGTGTGAGTTGGTAAAGACGAAAAGGATGTATTATTCTGGCCTCTTTCTGCAATGGAGCTTTCCCGTAATGTTACCCTAAAACAGCGGCTTTGTGAATGTTCAGTTTTAAAATTTATCGGAAGGCATGAACTTTTGACGTGCAATATTTTCTGCTTAAAGGTATCGTACACGTTTGGTAATGACTCAAAACAAATATTAGCATAAAAACTTACATGGTAACAAGCAACGGAGAGCTGTTGATAGTATAAAACATTGTAGGAAACGACTCCCTCTGAAGTAACGTAGTTTTTGAGAAAGAGGTATCTTCTCACTAAAATAGTAAAAACTTCTTGCAAGAAGCCTTTTTCAGGCATCTGAAATCACACAAATTGGTACAACAAGGGTGTTTTTTCTTTCATCATTTTCTTGCAACTTCGATGACCAATTGAGCCCAAATTTTCACAGGCTTGTTTTTTGTTAATATGTAGGGATTTACCAAGTGAGAACACTGGTCTTTGACAATTACCAAACATGTTCTGTGCCTTTAAGCAGCTCTATGAAATTGGGCCCAGGTCCAACGCACCCAATGAGAAACATTTTTTGTTTATCGACCGTTCTCCCCAAACCTCACCTAGCCTGGATGTGTTGGACCTCTGTGGTGATCTTGTTATCGGTGAGGTCTGTCACTGACACCTGTTGACGTAGTCTCAGTGGAGTAACTCTCATCGTCAGAGCCGTCGGTTGCTGTTTACCCAGCTCTAGATTCTTGCTACTCTTCTACAGAAAGAAAAATAATGATGTAAGTTATAAGTTGTAATCTCTACCTTGTGATTGCAAGTCCTGCAGTCTAACCACTGTACCACGTTGTTATTGTTGTTCCTTTAATGTTGCCTGCAATTGCTTGTTGATATCGCTTTTGTGAATTCTTTGATTACATAGTTCATGCCGCTTTTACTTGGTGATTGTGTCGTGGCCGAGCGGTCAAGTGCACTGGACTCAGCTCTGGCGTTTCTAATTAGCAGAGGGTTCGAGTCCCGGTCTTGACATGTGTGTCCTTACGTGTGTCACCTGGGCCCAATTTCATAGAGCTGCTTAAGCAGAAAATAATGCTTAACAATTTTCTGCTAAGCAGAAATAAGTAGGACACCAGTCACAAATTGTACACATGACATGGTAGTTTGGCTGGTAACCTTATTCTGGTAAGCAAAATTTTGATGCGCTTAGCTACTTTTTCTGTTTAAGCAGCTCTATTGGGCCCAGGTTGCTAAGGTCGGCCCTTGATGTAAGTTGGAAAGATCACATCCCCAATACAGTTTTGTACGGACAATTACCTAAAATCACTACAAAAATCAGAAAAAAGGAGACTCAAATTTGCTGGACGTTGCCAGAAAAGTACAGACCAGGGCCCAATGTCATAGAGCTGCTTAAGCAAAAAATGTTGCTTAACAATTTCCTGCTTATCAGAAATAAGCAGGATACCAGTCACAAATTGTACATGTGACATTGTAGTTTTAGCTGGTATTCTGGTAAGAATAAGTTTGTTGTGCTTAGTTGCTTTTTGTGCTTAAGCAGCTCTATGAAATTGGGCCCAAGTGGTGTCAGATTTGGTGCTATGGCAACCAACACACGGAAAGAGGAGCAGTGGAAGGCCAAACAAAACATACATCAACCAACTATGTGAAGACTCCAACCTGACCTATGAGGACAAAGGCAACTGCATGCTGGACAGGAACATTTGGAAAGCCACCACAAATGTCTGTTGGAAGCCGTTGGCATGAAAGGACATAAATAATAGCATCCCCCCAACAAAGAACAATGGTTAATCAAGAAGGATTCATAGAAAACAGGAAAGTATTGTGAAACCAAATTATTCAAATTGTTTTCAAGGGAGACAGGGTAAAACGCCGAAATCAGATTATTTGTGTAAATAAAAACAATCAATGAAGTCAGTTATATATATAAATCAAAATCAAACGAATCATACAGATCAATCAGATCAAGTGATCCAATACAATCAATTAAGTCACATGAATCAAGCTGATCAATCAAGTTATATAAATCAATCATATCAATCGAATCATACAGATCAATCAGATCAAGTGATCCAATATAATTTAAGTCACATGAATCAAGCTGATCAACCAAGTTATATAAATCAATCATACCAATCGAATTATACAGATCAATCAGATCAAAGCAGTTTGTGTCTCATTGAAAGCTAAAAAAAGGTAAAGTCTGTCCCGAGCCAATATGGCTCATCAGGCCGGTGTTTATATCTGGTTTCCTTGGCATTAAACAACTGAGATTATTTATATTTCCCCTGGACAGGATGCCAGTCCATCACAGGTTACTCCCCAGCTCTCACCAACACCCATTTGTACTCCTGGGTGGAGAGAAGCAATTATGATAAAGTGCCTTGCTCAAAGACACAAGTGTCTCGACTGACCAGGCCAGGATTCGAACCCACTTTCTATAAATTAAAGAAGTTTAGTCTACCACCCTAGACTGCTCGGCCACAACACCCTGTATCTAACAATACGATAACAAAATAAAGAATTTTGCTAAAAAATACAAACTGAAATCTGAACTATTGACCCACCTCCGAGAGATACTGAAGAAGTCTTGGTCTGATGAGTAGAGCCACGCAGCAGTGAGTGAGAGAGGTCAGGGCAAATAGAACAGCCTGAAGTTCCCATGACTTCATATGACATCCGAGGTCCTTGGCGAAGAGGGACAGACGATAGATGAAGGTGCTGGTCGTCTCGGCCTCCATCAGACAAGGGCTGCTCTGGTTGTACTGGACAGCGTCTAAGCACTGGTGGAAAGGAGAGTTATATTTGCCTGTGTTACGGTTGTATATAGCATGGCAAAATTTGTCTGATCGAATATAAAATGCATTCCGAAGGGTTGGTATGCGAGGAACAAAAGAAGGTATTTGGAAAATTGCTATTGGAAAGACCAGCAGGAAAGGGTAGTTGATCATTTCTAGCTTGTGACTTCGGTTCAGTTTAGAACATAGTGGAAAGTATTTGAAAAAGATCAAAAACACATTTGGTTAATATCAAAAAGCAAACCTTAAAGAGCAGGGCCCAATTTCATAGAGCTGCTTAAGCACAAAAAGTAGCTAAGCACAACAAAATTATGCTTACCCGAACAGAGTTACCAGCCAAAATACCATGTCACATGTAAAAATGTTGACTGGTATCCTGCTCATTTCTGCTAAGCAGAAAATTGTTAGGCAATATTTTCCGCTTAAGCAGCTCTGTGAAATTGGGCCCAGGCATGATGTTTTGCCCTTGGGAAAAAAGCAGGAAATTTGATAAGGGCTGACCTACTTTTCAGGCTATTTAATAACAATTTCCGATTTTTCTGAGGGCCAAAAAATCAGACTTAAGTAGGAAGAATATCATGCCTGAAAGAGGTACAATTTGCTGGCAGCCACAAGGTTTCCCAGAGATTTTTGCTCATTGAGTTTTATCTCTGGTTTTTAAATCCTGTGGGACATTTAAGTTGCTGAAAAAGTAATGAGCAACAAGTTATTGATTGAATGTTTGTAAATACGTAAAAGTATACAAAAATGACGGTCAAAGTGAATACATATTTAAGTGCCAGCTCCATCTGGTGGACAAGCCTCCAGCCTCAAGGCAAACCATACCCTTTATTGGTTAGGGCAGTTCAGAGGAAAAATTACGTAAAAGAATAGACTAAGGAGTGGACGTGAGAAGGTAATGTGAATTGAGTTGTGGATTGTTAAGCCCGGTTCACACTTCACGCGAAAGTGAATGCGAAGCGAATTACGTGACGCAAATAATCTTGTACGCGCTGTTTTGTGGCACAGGGAAATTCACTTCGCTTTCGCAATTTCACATGAAGTATGAACCGGACTTTCCGCATCACCGTAAAGCATAATTTTGCCGATTGACTCTTTTCGTCATACAGCTCACGGCTGAGAGTCAAAATTACAGGCATGTTTACAAAAATTTTTTTTTTTTTTTTTTTTTCAAATTATAGCGGATTATAGCCAGCTCAGCACAGGCTTAAGAATTAAGACTGGCTTAAAATATAGACTGTGGTATTGCAATCAGTCTGTCATTAAAGACTGTCTAAGCGCGTCTCAAGTTAGCCGGCTATAGCACATAGACCACTTGGTGCAATCCGCCCCAGGACAACCAGCAGATAAGTACTGTCCAGGACAAGGTTTGTTTTACCCGCCGTTAATTCACCTTGTTTGAAATTGGGTGTCTGAGAAACCATGGGAGAAGTTCACAGTGCCTGGGGTCACATTTGTTTACAAACCGCAGAGACTTAGATCGCTAGCGATCATTGCTATCTACTGGAAAAAAAGAATGGGGTCTCTACATGGCTCACTATCAACATCTATACATTACACATCTTTATTATACACACTGACCTCAAAACCTTTCAGATCGCTCCAAAACCGCAAGTTTGTTTATACTACATTTAATCAGCCAGTCAAACCGCAGAGCGCTCAGCTGGTTGTATTGACATAGGGCATGTCTTTAGTCGGAGTCGTCGACCATCGAGTTGTTCAAGTCTCGCCTTAAGACTCATCTTTTCAAACAGCATTTTTGTAACATTGCAACTTATTGAAAGGTTTGTATCTAGTATTCATTTTCTACAACTATTTTTAACTAGTTCATCTTTTTAGCTTACTGTGTATTTTGGCTGGTCAAGACGTAATTTTTTGTAAAATTGTTTAACTATTATTGTTTTTAATTTAATTTATGTCGTTTAATCCATTTTTGTTTGCTTGTATTTCAGCGTCTTGAGGCGGAACCGATCTGCAACTGTTTGCACTTTATAAATCTCTCTTTATTATTATTATTTAGTGCATCGGAGAACTGTGTGCCTGTCAGCGAGTAAAACCATGTCTCTGATAGAAATACAGTCCGACGGAAATCAAACAAAAATTTGACGTCGGAGAATTGTTATCCGACTACCCGTCCTAGATTAATTTTGACAAGACCCCTAAGGTCCAGTATTGTATGTGTTTACAAAATGGCTGCTTCTGGTATTATGCTGACTCTTTTAGCATCAAGAAATTCGGTTAGTCTCACTAAATTTCCGGCACATCTGGAAGTTCACCACAAAAAAACCCCTAGAAATCCAGAGAAGTCTCACCTGCATCATTCGCTCCCGATGAACGCCGAAGAAGTCCAGGGCATCTTGGAGGAAATTATGCTTCAAGGTCCCCAGCATGACAGTCATGACGGACACGGCTTGGCGATAGATGGACGGCCACGTCAACGAGTCCGTTTGCTCCGTCTGCTTGGAACATCAATTTCAATTGTCAATTCAATTCAATTCCACTCAACATTTTATAGTGCTCTGGATAGACTTCATGTAATAATAATAATAATAATAATAATAATAGTGGCTTTTTCTTTATAGTGCTCATATCCGTCACTCAGTGACGCTCAAGGCGCTTCTTATTCATTACGTACAAGATGTCAGGATGTGAGGGCGCCCTCTCATGGAGGTCAAAAGAAGGTTGCTCATTGGCAATGTCCGAATTAATGGGTTTAGGCAGTGACTACTGCATTCACCACGTGATATCATATTGCAGACTGGCACAGTTTATCTATCATTCAAAACCAGAGTGAATGATATTGAACGATCAGACAGTAGGAGGGTTGACTATGTACTGTGCAGATGAATTCACCACATAATATCATATTGAAGCTGGCATAATTGGCCTGTCATGCAAAACCAGAGTGAATGATATTGAACGGTCACACAGTAGGAGGGTTGACTATGAACTGTGTAGATGCATTAACCACATAATATCATATCGCAAGCTGGCATAATTTACCTATTATTCAAAACCAAAGTGAATGATCAGATAGTAGGAGGGTTAACTAACTCAAGTGTCCAAATGTGCAAATTTCGGCAACTGAAATAAAGTTGATGACACTCCTTACCTTGGATGAGTTGTTCCAGGTCAGGCCAGCCTCTCCATTCTGTTGGTGAAGTTGAAGCAAGGGCAGGCAAACCTGCTGCACTAGACCCCTGATCATGATGGACTCTGCTGCCTGTATGACCACAAAAAAAAACATCCCCAAAAAGTTGTTCAAAAAAAGAGGTAGGATCAGACCATAGCCTGATGTCAATGAGTTGCTTAATAAATTTCTCCTCCAGGGGCGGATTGCAATAAAACGGTCTTAGTCAGCGGTCTAAGACCAGTCAGTTATAGCCGGCTATCTGCCTTAGACGGTCTTAGCTTAGTCGGTCTTTAAGCCCGTTGCAATAATCCGGTCTTAGTTAAGTCGGAGAAGAGTAATGAAACACGAACAAACGTCCCTTACTTAGCTTTGCTCCGTCCGTAGCGACCGGCCGCCATTATTCAAACTTGCCAAACGAGCCGTAAACAACAATCAATCATCAATGGCCTCGATGCACGGCATTGTTCTTATTGCTTTGGTTTAAATCATCGCATATCAAATCTGTGAGTTGTAATATTTTTACTCTTGGGAATCTATATTTACAATCTATTTCTACCTCCATGGTATCATCATCTCGTCATAGAGCTCGTCGCATCAAATCGTCTACAACTAACAGCGCCATCTTTAAAAACCAAAACTAAGACCGGTTATAGCCAGCTCATAGGGGGCTTAAGATTTAAGACCGGCTTTAATTATAGACCGCGCTATTGCAATCGGTCTATAATTAAAGACTGTCTGAGCGCGTCTCAAGTTAGCCGGCTATAGCGCATAGACCAGTTTAAGACCACTTGGTGCAATCCGCCCCTGGAAAATATTACAGGTATATCTTTAAATGTACCTGGCCCGGCATTCTTCACTACAAAATAATATGAAAAATATGCTGAAAAAACCTCTGGCATCTACATATTTAGTTTAACAATTTTTCATTGGAGTTGTTTAACCCTTTAGAGACCACAGCGACCACAAGCGGCCCATAGCGGCCGCAAGGTTTGACCTACTTCCATTCACATAAAGAGGTCAAAGTAAAGGTCATGTCCGGATATGACATTTTCCAATGTAGGATGTTAACAAAGTATCCCAATTTCTAACACAAAACTAAGTTTGCTGTTTCATGTTAATTCTGTTGACTGAAATTTTTACTGACAAAATTTGATTAAAGAAATGAACATTTTTAGCAATGTCTAGGCGTCTTGTGATGACTATACAGAAATGAATGGTCTTTAAAGGATTAAGCAGAAAATGTTGCTTAAGCAGGGGGCGCTCCAAATAATATTACCCCTGGTCACTGGGCCAAATATTTCATTCCTTAAACCATCTCAGCTCCCTGGGGAGTATACAGCCTGTGCTGCCAAGTATGTAGCGCACTAAGCTAAATCAATCACAAGAACCTTCTTTGCCCTCACAGGTACCCATTTATCCCTGGGTGATGAGAAGCAATTATAGTTAAGTGTCTTGCTCAAGGACACAAGTGTTATGACCGAGATTCGAACCCACACCCTGATGACTCGGCAACCAGAACTTGAGTCCGATGCACTAAAACCGCTCGGCCACAACCAGCCATTTATCTAAGGTCAACCTACCTGAGGAATACTTGCTAGGTCTAGGAGCAACAGAAGAACTGCTTCAGTGTAGTGGATGCCTCTCTTTATCTGCAATCACCACAAAGAAGAAGGAGAGAATAATGACATTCGGGTATTAGGAAGGAATGCAAAATAAACAAGTGGTAACTTGAGGCTAGCCTCAAGGTTGTTTTAAGGATTTTTGAGGTTTGTTGAGGTTTCGAGAGGATTTTAGAGTTTTTTGGAGTTTTGTTTGGATTTTTTTGAGTTTTTTAAAAAGGTTTTCCAGGGTTCAACCTTGAGTTCCCGCCTGTTTTATTCTGCAATTCTCCCTAAGAAAAGCTTTCAAGGTGAGGGCTACACTGAACTGATTTGGGTTATCGACCCAAATCAACAGTCACCAGGGGCACGTTGCCACCTACTCCTGGGGCTGAAACAGGGTTACCCCCTTCACAGTCCGTAAGGATGTAGGCATGGGTATCATCCACTAGGAGCCTGGCTGGTAGAGCAGAATGCACTACCTTCCCAACTTATTAACGAAGCAATTATGGTTAAGTGCCTTACTCAAGGGCACAAGTCTCACGACCGGGATTCGAACCCACACTCTGCTGCTGTCAACACCAAAGCTTGGGTCCGGTGAACTAGACCGCTCAGCCACGACACTCCGGGAACATTGTAGCCCTTTTATTTGGTGGTGGGGTGGAGGGGGGGGGGGAGGATGGGACACCACAGTTGGGTTCACAAGCTTCTTCCACCTTCATCATTTCTCTGGTGTTCATTACGGGAAAGCTCCATTAAAGAATTTCCGAGTTTGTCCACCAAAACTCGGAAACTACACATCCTTTTGAGTGAGTGATTACTTTTGTCATTAAACTTGATGGATGAGAAGTTAATCTACTTGGGGCAGTCAGCAGCAATACTGGCTTGTTCATGGTCCAACTTAAAGATTAAAGTCCACTGTTTGTAAAAGGAATTACGTGGAGATAACAGGTGTGAGTTGGTAAAGACAAAAAGGATGTATTATTCTGGCCTCTTTCTTTAACAGATTTTCCCAGTAATTTTTTCTTTTGGATCTTTTTATTCTCATTAAGTTATCCATCATAAGGTCCTAGGAAGGCAACTTGAGGGCTAGGGATAAAAACCAAAAGGGACAAGGAGCAAAGAAATAATAGAAATAAAGAAAATGAAAGATAACTATTGTTGTTGTATTTGAACTGTGAAAGATTGTTGCATCCAATTTCATAGAGCTCCTTGTAAGCACCAATAGCAGCTAAGCACAAATTTGTTTTGCTTATTGGAATAAGGAACCATTCAATTTACCATATAGCACGTGCTGTCTGTGACTGGTTTTCTGCTTATTTTTGCCAATCAGAGAAAATGTTAAGCAATGTTTTCTGCTTAAAGGTAGTGTATACTTTTGGTAATTGTCAAAGACCAGTATTCTCACTTGGTGTATCCCAACATATGCATAAAATAACAAGCCAGTGAAAATTTGGGCTCAATTGGTCATCGAAGTTGCAAGAAAATAATGAAAGAAAAAACACCCTTGTTGAACAAATTTGTGTGCTTTCAGATGCCCGAGAAAGGCTTCAGGCCTGAAGTCTTTCTCAGATTCAAATATTTTAGTGAGAAATTACCTCTTTCTCAAAAAATACGTTTCTTTAGAGGGAGTCGTTTCTCACAATGTTTTGTACTATCAACAGCTCTCCGTTGCTTGTTACTAAGTAAGTTTTTATGCTAATACATTTTTTGAGTAATTACAAAACATGTCCAGTGCCTTTAAGCAGCTTTATGAAATTAGAGAAACAAGAAATAGGGTAAGGCACTACCCAAATGAGACAGTGAGTGGACAGATGTTAATTAACCTCATAGCAGAGTGCTGCCTGGGTGAAGGGAAGCAATTAATGGACAGCTGTTCCCCCAACATACCTGTATGCACGACTGTAAGGTGGTTAGTAGCAGACTCATGATGCCGTGCTGTCTCACGAGTGGGAGCCAGACTTCGGTCCTTGACTTCTCACCGACGAGTAACTCGTCCAGAAGATAAGCGGCGACTGTCGGCATCTGATCCGGGTCATCCAAATTAATCAAGTTATCAAGGCGATCGATTCAATGGATTGATGAATTGATCAATAAATCTGATCAGGGTCATCCAAATTAATCAAGTTATCAAACTGATCGATTCAATGGATTGATGAAGTGATCAATGAATCTGCTCAGGGTCATCTAAATTAATCTAAGTTATCAAGGCGATTGATTCAATGGATTGATGAATAGATCAATAAATCTGATCAGGGTCATCCAAATTAATCAAGTTATCAAAGTGATCGATTCAATGGATCAATGAATTGATCAATGAATCTCATCAGGGTCATCCAAATTAATCCAAGTTATCAAAGCGATCAATTCAATAGATTGATGAATTGATCAATAAATCTGATCAGGGTCATCCAAATCAATCAAGTTATCAAAGCGATCAATGCAATGCAAATCAATCAAGTTATCAAAGCGATCAATGCAATGGATCAATGAATTGATCAGCTCAACTAAATGATCAATATAATCAATTCATTGGATCAAACAGAAGATCAATCAAATTATCAAGAAAATATTTAGTCAACCAATTCCTTCAGTCTACCAAATCAATATTCTATTCATCAATCTGAAAATAGATTAATCGATCAATTCAGCTGATCAATAGCAATCAACATTTTGATCAGTCGATCAATAACTCATCAATCGATATTTAAAGACACTGGACACCTTTGGTAATTGTCAAAGACCAGTCTTCTCACTTGGTGTATCTCAACATATGCACAAAATAACAAACCTGTGAAAATTTGAACTCAATTGGTCATCGAAGTTGCGAGATAATAATGGAAGAAAAAACACCCTTGTCACACGAAGTTGTGTGCTTTCAGATGCTTGATTTCGAGACCTCACGCGTGAGGTCTCGAAATGAATTCAAATATTTTACTGAGAAATTACTTTTTTCTCAAAAACGACGTTACTTCAGAGGGAGCCGTTTCTCACAGTGTTTTATACTGTCAACAGCTCTCCATTGATTGTTACCAAGTAAGTTTTTATGCCAACAATTATTTTGAGTAATTACCAATAGTGTCCAGTGCCTTTAAAGCAATCAATTACACAATCTCTCAATTGACTGATCAACTGATTTTGCTTTATCAAATCTTCTCAGACGGTCATCAAAAGAGAACAAAATTTGGTGTGATGGGCCATCCAGAAAACCAGAAAGAAACACTGATCAATCAATCAATCACTCAATCAATCAATCTATAAATCAATCAATCTATCAATTATGATTATGACTTTTTAGTATTTTTTTTCTATTATTTATTTCAAGTAAAGAGTCCAAGGAACCATAAAATGATTGGCGAGTAGGCTTGATGATACCCGTGCAGAGTTTGGAAAGAGAGAAAAACCATTGCAATCAGAGGCATGGACTGAATTCAATCCAGTCTTAGGTGGGATTCGAACCAAGGTCCATGGAGGTGAATGGCAGCGAACTGCAGCGAAGACCGAACCAAACTCACCGAATATTTTGAAGCATGCTGGGCACCAGCGAAGTCCGTCTCTCTCATCTCCATTCCATTGGCGGTTCCCCTGGATCCAATCAGCCTCTCCTTGCCGTTCTTCATTTGGGAAGGGTCGGAACCCGCGCCAGATCCCAGCACAGCGCCCTCATCAGAATCCCCTACACGACCGGCGTGGCTGGCGTTCTTCGGCGGGTTCAGGTAGAACATGCTGCTTTGTTGTAGTGCTAGGGATGTTATTGCCAACAGGGACTCCATCGTTTCTATTGGAAGAGCTAAACAAACAAACAAACAAACAAACAAACAAACAAACAAACAAACAAACAAACAAACAAACAAACAACCCAACAAAGAATGTAGTTAGTTGGTACCGAACACTTCAATCCTGGGACCAATTTCATAGAGCTGCTTAAGCAGAAAATATTGCTTAAAAATTTTTCGGCTCTGCAGTAATGAGCAGGATACCAGTCACAAATTGTACATGTGACATGGTAGTTTGGCTGGTAACCTTGTTCTGGTAAGCATAATTTTGTTGTGCTGAGCTACTTTTTGTGCTTAAGAAGCTCTATGAAATTGGGTTGAATGTTGATAAGTCATTGTGTTACAACGCATGCGTGTCTCCTGCACGCCCAAAATTTTTGCTAATTTTGGCCACAAAGCTGACATACGTTAATGTAAAGCGCCTGTTTTGTAAATCGCATCGAGATTTCTTCCAGTTATGTTTTGCGCTATATAAGTTCTATTTATTATTATTATTATTATTATTTTACAAAAAATTGCCCATTCCAGTATTCAAAAGCATTTCTTGTGAAAGAAACTTTAGTTCTAAGAAAACCTTGAGTCTTTGAAGAACCTATCGGGCCTGATGCTTCATTTTTGAGCTGGCAAGGACACCAAGGCGTTTTCTCCTTGGTAAAGGGCACCTCTATGAGGAAATTGTAAATTACTATTGGAGCATTTCAAGGGGCACCACGGCAATAACCAGGGGGCATGGAGGCACTTGCCTCTGTTGCCTCCGTGAAGTTTCAGGCCTGACCTATTTAAAGGCCAGGTTCAATTATCAAACTTTTCTTGCATAAATCATCAAAGATAAAACAAGCTCAATGCAACTCCTATGAGCTTCTGGTACTCAGTGGAGCCAGTTTGCGTGAAGTTGGCGTAGCTTACAGTGAAATTACGCCACACTCAATGCAAACAGGATATCATCACGTCAGTCCAAATAATAGCAATTCTGTGACAGACAAGTTTGAAAAAACACTCGTCAACAATGGCCAAGTTCACGCAAGGACTAACGTTGACCATGTCTAGTCGACGAAAGTTGGACTACGCTAGTCG
The DNA here is from genome assembly GCA_021014325.1 of Plazaster borealis. Classification (NCBI taxonomy): domain Eukaryota; kingdom Metazoa; phylum Echinodermata; class Asteroidea; order Forcipulatida; family Labidiasteridae; genus Plazaster; species Plazaster borealis. The sequence goes on along the minus strand of CM037456.1, from coordinate 3,365,644 downwards.
ACTATTTGGAACCAGCCTACTGGGCGCATCGCTGGTTATCAACAGCCGTTTTCATAGCACAGTGTAGCGTGGAACAGTTATCAGAAAATGATAACGTACGTTGAGTCGCCGGTTGCGTTGACATGACATGACTAGAGTCGTTCGCACTTCAACTTCTGTGCGCATGCCCTACATATGTCAGTAAACAACCACTAATTAACCCCAGTGTTTCTGGTAGTGGTAGTGGCTGGTAGTGGCTGCTGAATGCCCAAAAGCACCTTTGTAAACCCTATACAAGGTGTTACATAAGTGGGTCTCATAATTAAAAACAATAAAAAATAAATCTGTCTTTAAATAAATGATGATAAGTACTTTGAGACACCCGTAGATAAAGCGCTATATAAAAAAAAACCTTGTTAAAAACTAGTTAAACTAGCTAACCATTGGTCCTTGGGCGAACTTGACCTATTTTATAAGCAGAGATGAAGACATAAAACCTGAGCAGCCAAGATCAATGCTTTTACAAGGATCCTCTTTCCTGCAAGATACTCGAAAAAGCACCGCTGAAAAAATTTACCGCAAATAAAAAATAAAAAACCCCTGTTCTTTTTGAATACCTTGTTTGCTCGTGCGATGTTTGAGGAGCGTGGTGAGTGCAGCCATGATGGATGTCGCGGCGTGGCTGAGACCGGGAGACTCGGAGTCCGTTATTCTCTTCAGCACGGTCACCAGCGTGTTGACATGTTTCCATTGGCTGATCTGGGTCCTGTCGGATGAGTGAGAGTCAAAACTTGTGTCACCAGAGTCTTCAAATCTTGGAAGAGCTTATTACTCTTCCCAGGGTTCTCCCCAGGTTTTTTCAAATCTTTGGAGCTTTCTGGACCCAAATTGTTGGACGTTTGGCCGAGACACGCTGAATTGAAACAAGGTCTTTGGAATGTTTTCTACTTGGTGTTTATCTTGGTTTTAAAAGCCCTACTGTGCAATCTGGAACATTCTATATTGTTTTCTCTTGAAGTTGTTTGTGAACAAAAAACAATAACAATAATTGTTTGTATTGGTATATCGCCGCGCGTATTGGCCCAATACGCTAACTTGTGCATGGGGAAGAACCCTACCTCCGACCCCCTTAATCCATGTCATGGATTGAAATACACGCTGGACCACTGGCCAGACTTCAGTCATTTAAAGGCAGGGTATACTTTTGGTAATTGTCAAAGACCAGTATCCTCACTTGGTGTATCCCAACACATGCATAAAATAACAAACCTGTGAAAATTTGGGCTCAATTGGTCATCGAAGTTGCAAGAAAATAATGAAAGAAAAAAACACCCCTGTGGCATAGAATTGTGTGCTTTCAGATGCCTGAGAAAGGCTTCATGCCTGAAGCCTTTCAGAAAGATGGCCGACTTTACACTGTGTGACTTCAAGTGGGAACTGTCTAATGCCTAATTTCATATGTGCCCCCTTACAAGAAATGTTATGTAAGTTTAAGAATCATTTTGATGCCTAGGGTTTCTTTTTTAAAGACTCTTTAAAGTCTCACTGTGTTCTTCTTTCTGCTTTGTTAGGCCTTTTAAATTGTTCTGCGATTTTTTAATGATCTTTAGTGCTGTTTTTTGTATGTCTATGCCCCGTCTTGCCTTAATTTTCCTTGCTTTTTCTTGGATTTGGGACACATACGCCTTTTGGCGACAGTTAATTCTTTTTACTTTTATGCTCTCCTGGGCTGTTGTTTAATGTAAGTTTTTTAATATATTTTAAAATACATTGCACTTGTGAAGTTTTTGCCTGAAAAAATATTATATTATTAAAGTATTTGTTAAAGGTATCGTACACGTTTGGTAATGACTCAAAACAAATATTAGCATAAAAACTTACATATTAGCACAAAAACTTACTTGGTAACAAGCAACGGAGAGCTGTTGATAGTATAAAACATTGTAGGAAACGACTCCCTCTGAAGTAATGTAGTTTTTGAGAAAGAGGTAATTTCTCACTCAAATTATAAAAACTTATTGCAAGAAGTTTTTATTCCTGTCTGAAAGCACACAAATTTGTACCACAAGGGTGCCCTTACCTTGACCAGTGGGTCAATAGTGACATGTAGAGATTGGACAGCAACGAGCAAGCCTTCTGGTTCAGCACAGAGTCAAACAGGCAAGACTGAAATCAAGAAGAAGACAAAACTCTGGTTGGCACTGAAGGTCGCAAAGCTCCCTTAGAAGCAAAATATAATGCTTAGCGCAAAACACTGTGCAGGGAGCCAGCCACAAGCAATACATTTCATGACTTTTCGACCGGTTACCCGAGAGTAGCGTTCTCCCTTAACACTGGCCCGCTGGCCAAATGCCAGTTAAAACACCCAAGGACCAGTCAAACTTTACTCTAAGTGGTCCAGCTGGCTAGTCCAGTACCAAATAAACATCCCTATTAAATATTAACCCCTTTCATGCACCATTAATTTCAGTGATAAATTGATCAAATGGACACATTAATTGTTTACTCGTTTTTTGTGTGCAAATGGCGACCCCCCAAAAAACAGGTCAAAATAGCACCTTCAAGAGTCCTCTTTCCCATTCTGAAAACTGTGTTGCCGTGCGATCATTATTTTTTGTTTTACAACTATTTTTCTGAAGGGATTTAAACCGGTCACTAGCGACCGGTCGGCGCGTGGAAGAGTTAAGTATGGACTAGTGAAATGACATGCTAACTGGTCCTGCTGGCTAGTCACTAAAAAAGTTAAGGGTAAACCCTGGACTACTTTATCAAAAATTTTGTCTAAGTGCTAAATAATTTTGCTGAATGAAACTGATCTGGATTTAGAAAAGGCAACTTGATTCTTGGCCCTATTAGGTGGAGCCATTTCTTTCCTCTTCCAGACCATTGGTTTGAAACCCCACTTTGTAACATTTTCCAGCAAGCTGATAATAATGTTAATATCAGTCATTTACACAGCGCTTTTGCCAAAGGATTCAAAGTGCTGTAACAGGAATGACTGGTGTGCAATGCTTGAATTATGAGACCCTTATTATATAGCACCTTGTAAGGATTTGCCATGGTGTAATCTGCTGCCAACCATACCAGGAACACGGGGGCAAACCTCTTCTCTTTTAGTGTACTGGGTTCTTTTACATACATTACACAACACACGGAACCTACGGCATTATGTCCAATCCGAAGGACAAAGCAATAAAGGCGGAGTGTCTTGCTTAAAGGTATCGTACACGTTTGGTAATGACTCAAAACAAATATCAGCATAAAAACTTACTTGGTAACAAGCAACGGAGAGCTGTTGATAGTATAAAACATTGTAGGAAACGACTCTCTCTGAAGTAATGTAGTTTTTGAGAAAGAGGTAATTTCTCACTAAAACAATAAAAACTTCTTGCAAGAAGTTTTTATTCCTAATCTGAAAGCACACAATTGTACAACAAGGGTGTGTTTTCTTTCATCATTTTCTTGCAACTTCGATGACCAATTGAGCCCAAATTTTCACAGGCTTGTTATTTTATGCATATGTTGGGATACACCAAGTGAGAACGCTGGTCTTTGACAATTACCAAACGTGTTCAGTGCCTTTAAGGACACAAAAGTCAAGACCGGGGACTCGAACCCACACTCTGCTGATCAGAAACACTGAAGCTCGAGTCCGGTGCGTTAGACAGCTCGGCCACGACACATCACAGACAGCTGAACACCCTTTTGAAGCCATTCTACTATACAGAATTGAGTATGGCGTAAATGCATCCAAGTTATGGCAGCAAACACTGGTGCAAAATATATGAAATTAAGCAATAATGGATTAGTCTTTACCGTTCAAGCTGCGACATCCAACTTACCTGAGAGTCGATGCTGGCGGCAATGTCACTCAGAATAGCTGATTGAACCTTGACATCCGACATCTCGATGGCCTTTCCCTGAGGGTCAGAGTTCAAACAGAATATGACAAATGCAAGGAAAAAGACCCGACAAACTTCTCTAGAAGTCTTGAGATCATACTAATAATATCGTTGCCTCAGTGCAAAAATGTTGCATCTCGATTTTGCAAAAACAGTGTATCTCGCACGAAAATGCTCCCGTGCAAAAACGTTGTATCTCGGCACCTACTTGTTTTGTGTGTACATCCGGGCTATTTTAAGCGAAATATGTTTGGACAATTTCAAACTCAAGCGTAACGCAAGTGCTATTTTAGGCCTGGGCCCAATGTCATAGAGCTGCTTAAGTACAAAAAGTACCTAAGCACAACAAAATTACGCTTACCAGATTAAGGTTACCAGCTAAAATACCAATTGGCACATGTACTCTCTGTGACTGGTATCCTGCTGATTGTTGCTCAGCAAGAAATTGTTAAGCTTAAGCAGCTCTACGAAATAGGGCCCTGGACAAGGAGTGGAATAACGCCATAATCGCGGAGTAATTACTCCTCCAAACTTGTCAAATAAATCCAAGTGGATCAGGAAACCCCTGGGGAGGGGGAGGGGGAGGGGGAAGGGGGGGTTCAAATCGTACATTTGTGGAGGTGGTGACTAGGAGTAGAGTCCGCCAGGCCTGGACTAGGACCAACAGCTCATGCTCTTGGATCAAATACTCCTCTAGGTCTGTCAGGTGACCAGCATCAGACTCAAGAAGGCCTCGAATACACTGCCGGGAAAAAAACAAAAAGCAAAATGTAGTCAAGGTAAAGTCTGTCTTGAGCCAATATGTAAATTAAACGACTGAGAATATTTGTATTCCCCCTAGACAACATGCCAGTCCATCGCAGGTGACTTCCCCAGCTCTCGCCGATACCCATTTGTACTCCTTGGTGAAGAGAAGCAATTATGATAAAAGTACCTTGCTCAAGGACTCAAGTGTCGCGACTGACCAGGCCTGGATTCGAACCCACATTCTGTAAATTACAGAACTTGAGTCCACCGCCATTGACTGCTCAGCAACTTCAAGATCCAAAAACTTTTTGTAATATTTTTGGTGGAAATTACCAATTTTATCAAACCTGGTACATTGAAATTGATTCTGTATAAAAGCAGATCATTTTTGTTTCCCCTTTCAAAATTTACAAACCGTCGGACTCACCCCTGACCAGTACGTGTAGCGACCCTCTTGCTTCAGCTTCTTCAAGACAACCTTCAGACCTTCTTCAAGATTTTCACTGTAAGGGAACAAAGAACTGAATTTCAAGCCGCATAAATAGCACATACAAACCCTCCCCTTCATTCGATTATTTATTTTCTTTACAATTTTTCTATAAGACTTCATTAATTTCTGACAAATTAAAAGTTTATAGTGTTACATAGAAATACAACCTGGGCCCAATTTCATAGAGCTGCTTAAGCACAAAAAGTAGCTAAGCAAATTTACGTTTGCCAGAATAAGGTTACCAGCCAAAATACCATGTCACAAGTATAATTTGTGACTGGTATCCTGCTCATTTTCTACGTTGCAGACAATTTGTTAGCAGTATTTTCTGCTTAAGCAGCTCTATGAAATTGGGCCCAGGAGACCACTGAGCTTAATAATAATAATTTGGGCGGCTAATCATCCTTACTCGCCGCTTACCAGATTAAGGTTACCAGTCAAACTACTATGTCACAAGTACAATTTGTGACTGGTATCTCGCTCATTTCTGCTTAGCAGAAAATTTGTAAGCAGTATTTTCTGCTTAACACGTTGACTGCCATTCATAAATTCGTAGGGGCGTTCCCATTTGCCAAGCATCCAATTTTAGTGGTGCGCATGCATGCATACCAAATAGGTTTGGGTTTTTTTGTCTACATGTTGTAGCATACAAATTCTAACGATGTGTGCTCACCACTGCCAGAAGCGTATTCGTTGTGCTCTCAGTGATGCCAGTGTATTCAATTCACTATACAAAGGCATTTCATTCTCTACGAGTATACTCGTAGTGGCAGAATCCGTTACTGGTATCCTGCTTAATTCTGCTTAGCAGAAAATTTGTAAGCAGTATTTTCTGATTAAGCAGCTCCATGAAATTGGGCCCAGGAGACCACTGAGCTTAATAATAATAATTTGGGAGGCTAATCATCCTTACTCGCAGCTGAGAAGCTGATTTGCGAAGGACACGGATACAACATGTTCGAGAAGCAGGCATGCAAGGTTGCCTTTAGCAGCCAGCCACATCAACCCATTATGAGCATGGAGCACAGCTAGAGATCAAAAGTGTTTGGTGTTACCAGAGGGGGGAAAACCGGAGGGCCCCGAGAAAAACCTTGTGGCATAGGAGAGAACCAACGCACAACTCTACTCACATAGAGTATCGAACCAGGGCCACAGTGGTGAGAGGCGAGCACTTTATGCACAAGCCACCAGGGCCACCTTTATCTGTGTCTGCTGTGTACGCCCTCCTTTGTTAGCGACGGACAAAATAATATCAATACCATGTGACAGACGTCAGCTGTACCAGCTTGACCAATGGGAAAGCTGCAATCTGCCCAAAAACGGCTGCACGCATAAATTTCCTTAATAGACCCCTCACATAGACGGCCCTCGCTGGAAACGTGCAGGAGTATTTTCGTCACCCGCTGGAAACTTGCAGGAGTATTTTCGTCACCCACAACTCTCAGCCATTGTTAAGGGGTCCTTTGACCTCAGTGAGGGCGCTGTTTGAGCTTGTGACGTTACACGCAAGGTGTTTATGAGGTCTTGCATAGATGCCGATTTACTCAGCATTCTCCTGGTTTGATTATTTCTTTGTGGGCGTTTGTTCTCTGTTCAAAAAACGGATATTCCAGTTATTTTTATTTCCCTTTCAAATAAATAAAGGTCTCACCTCGATACGTAATAGCACTCCAGGGTCAAGATTTTGAAGGCATAGGCGCAAATCTTTATATTGGTGCTCATACTCTGAACAAAAAAGACGGGGGGAAAAATTAATCAAACTTTAATTAGTTATTGATAATTTGAATTATTACTTGCAGAGTTTCTGTGTTTATTCATATTATTATTATATTTCTGGTTATGAAACCAAGGATGCCTCATAAGTGAACTGTAATCACTGTAGCTCCAAGCCTGAGGAAACCTGTAAATAAGGATGCTTGCTATGTGAACCAGAAACACCGGGGTTAACCCTTACTCTTCCTCGATAAGTGTTCTGGGTTCTTATACGTTCACTACCAATCCTAGTACACGGGACCTACGGCTTAATGTCCCATCCGAAGGACAAAGCAATTATGGTAAAGTATCTTGCTTAAGGACAAAATTGTCACAACCAGTACTTGAACCCCACACTCTGCTGATCAGAAACACCAGAGCTTTAGTCTTGTGCTCTTAACCGTCGGCCACGACACACCACAAATTTAGATAAGGAAAGTGAAAAATTGCTTCGCAGATCTCAAAATAGAAATACAAAATTTATTCATATATTCATAATGCCATATGAATATGTTCATATCATTTGCTCAGTGTTATAAGGTCATTAATTGTAGTTTGATATTCGTAGTGATCAAAGAGCGTTAAATGAAAAATGCGTATAAGTTAAAAAAAACATATCAAAAGCCACAAATAAATGTTTCAGTTAGAAGAAAATTAGCATTTCTTTTTGCCAAACAATTAATTTGTAGACCACTCTTCACCGGACCCAAGCTTTGGTGTTGTCAGCAGCAGAGTGTGGGTTCGAATCCCGGTGATGACACTTGTGCCCTTGAGCAAGGCACTTAACCTTAATTGCTTCGTAAAAAGTTGGGAAGGTATTGCAGCCAGGCTCCCAGTGAATGAAACATCCAAACACTGCAGTAATGACCATATAGTCCTGAGCCGACGATATGCGCATTACATGTACTGTACTCCAAACATGCTCAGTAGAGGGCGATTTACGCAGCCGATCCAGAAACACTGAGTCAAGCGCCCTTCTCTTTCACGATCAATGTCCTCGGTGTTCGATTAATTGTCAGGTGATGTGTACTACGTGAAACTGGTTCCCCCATTAATATTTGTTTCACAAACATTTATAATAAATAATAATAACTGGTTCTTATATTGCGCATTTTACAATAACGTATCAATGTGCTTTACATTAATGCCCTGGTCATTGGGCCAATAACATTCCTTTAATCTTTCTCAGCTCCCTGGGGAGTATACAGCCCCGGGCTGCCGTGGCGCTCCCAAGGCTTTTTCAAACACAATATCAACCTCTACCCTCACAGGTACCCATTTATACCCCTAAGTGAAGAGAAGCAATTATAGTAAAGCAGCTTGCTCAAGGACACAAGTGCCATGACCGGGACGCGAACCCACACTTCGATGACTTAACTACCAGAACTTGAATTCGATGCTGTAAACCGCTCGGCCATGACACATTTATGTTTTGAGTTATACTCTCTACTTACGAGGATTTGGAAATCATCTACTACCAAACTATGTGATGGGAAACCGTACCTGTGTACTGCCTTCTGTGGTTTGCAGGTCTTTAAACAAAGGAGCAGTGACATCAACCCAGAACTTTGGCCTGTAAATGGAGAAAGAGTGTCAAAAGAAAACTTTCAGATCCAATCAAAGCACAGCTACCTCATGAGCTAATCCAGTTCGATCTAGTTCTATCTAGTTCTATCCAGTTCTATCCAGTTCTGTCCAGTTCTGTCCAGTTCTATCCAGTTCTATCTTATCCATTCTATTTCAATCTACATCTACATTTGGGATATTTGATTGGCTAAGAGTTGCATGCAAATCTTGGGAATGGTGTTGGGGAGGGGGAGGGGGAGGGTTGGGAGTTCAGACCAATATATATAAAGACATTTGGGAGGTTTTTACAAATATCAAAATTTAAAAAATGGACTACCAGAAAAACTAAACATTGGTGGCTGGCTTCAGAGTTGCTTAAAAGTACAATTGGTACACTTGTATTTCGTCGCGTCAGTGCAAAAAAAACCCATTGAATTTCGATTTTGCAAAAAACGTTGTACCTTGCAAGAAAATGCTCCGTGGCGAAAAACGTTGAATCTCTGCACATATTTGTTTTGTGTGTGTACATCTGAGCTATTCTATAGGCGAGATACAACGTTTTGACAATTTCAAACTCGTGCGTAACAGAAGTGCTTTTTTCTTTAGGAGATACACCGTTTTTTTGCACTGACACGACGAGTTGATGCTTATTGTAACCACTTTAGCTGGGGTGAGTACCAATTTGGTTTCCGGGGCTGCATACTCTTCAGGAGTTAAATGGGATCAGCATTTTGGGAAAGCTCCAGTCAAGATTTTCCGAGTTTGGCCACCAAAACTCGGAAAACTGTACATCCTTTTGAGTGAGTGAGGTGTGTTTACATTGTCATTACTTGGGTCATTGTTTGTGAAGCGCTAGATCATTTTTGGAATTGCGCTATATAAGAGCTGATATTATTAAGAGCTGATATTACTAAACTTAATGGAGGAGCAGTTAATCCGACTGGGGCAGTCAGAGCAGTACTGGTTTGTTCTTGACTAAAAGATTGAAGTCCACTGTTTGGAAAAGGAATAACATGGATAGAACAGGTGTGAGTTGGTAAAGATGAAAAGGATGTATTATTCTGGCCTCTTTCAGTAATGGAGCTTTCCGGTGATGGAATGCCTGTCACCATGTCAGGCACTTTTATTGTCATTATTCAGAGTATTTTAAATTTGATCGTGTTTAGGAGGTGAATCAAAGAGTGGTAAGACTACCTTGCACGTAGTACGGACAGCGCAGACTCTCTGCAGTCCTGCCATAATGCTTGAAGGAATCCAAGAGCAGCGCAGTGAAGGTCTGGCGGACAATGGGTTGTACCCTAAATGGGGAAGAAAATAACACACACAAAAAAACAAATCTTTTTAAATACAATTGGAATTTTCCACTTCTTTGAGTATTCTTATTTAAAATCACAAAAAAATATTCAAATTTTGAAGTATATTTAGATGACCATATTGTGTTGTGGCCAAGCAGTCTAGTGCAACAAACTAAAGTGCTTATGGCTGAGTTACCGGAGTGTGGGTTCGAATCCTGGTAGTGAAACTTGTGTCCTTGGGCAAGACACTATAATTGCCTCTCACCACCCAGGAGTAAATGAGTATCTCCGAGGGTAAAGATTGTTGTTGCAAATGATTAGCAGCCTGTGTGCCAACTTGGCTGCCGGTGCTGCATACTCCTAAGGAGTTGAGATGGTTTCAGGAGTGCTTAGGGCTCGATAAACAGGGATAATAATGTTAAAGTAATAATAATAATAACAGTGTGTTCTTATATATCGCACAATTCTGTCAAGCAGTGACGCTCAACAATTTGTAAAAAACGAAGAGCAGAAAAAATATACTAATTTAGATTTAAGAGTGTAAACAAATAGGTTTTGAGTAATTGTCTGAAAGAACTAGCTGATGAGGCTTGACGAGGGGCAAGTGGAAGACTGTTCCAGAGAGAGTAGGGCCAGCATTGGAAAAGCTGCAGTCACCCCAGAGCCATGAAATAGGGCCCTGGAAACTTGAAGAAGGGAGGAGTCTGATGACCTTAGTCTGCGTGGAGGATTGTATATCTGTACTGAATTCTGCAAATAGACTGGTGAGGAGCCTTGAATGGCGTGCCCAGAGCACCTTGTTAGTGCATTTGTGTGCTTCATGTTATTACAATTATTATTTCCGGTTAAACTTTCCCCCCCCCCTTACACAAGAAAATAAGGAAAATCCACTCTAGTTTCTTACCTGCTTCACTTCCTCGATGGCGTCCAGTACGGCATGAAGACAACTCACCTCACCGATCTCAAACTGAAACAATTGAGGAAAATAGTCGTCAAGACTTTACTGAGATGTACAGGGGAGGGGTATAAAGAGGAGGTCACCCTGGAGCTGTACGGAGCCTGTACAGGCTCTTTATCATGGCCGAGCGGTTAAGAGCACCGAACTCAAGCTTTGGTGTTTTTGATCAGCAGAGTTTGGGTTCAAGTCCCGGTCATGACACTTGTGTCCTTAAGCAAGACACTTAACCATTATTGCTTTGTCCTTCGGATGGGACGTAAAGCCATAGGTCCTGTGTGTTGTTTAATGCACATAAAAGAACCCAGTGCACTCATCGTAAAGAGAAGGGGTTCGTCGCGGTGTTCCTGGTTTGATCGGAAGCATATTGCGCCACAGTACCTTGTAAACCATTACATGGTACTATAAATGAATACGTCTCATACTTCAACGTAGCTCCGCACACCTTGCAGGAAAAAATACTGAGCGCCTTGATACGCCCCTAGGGGTGTGATAAAGCACTATATAAGAACTCAGTATTATTATTATTATTATTATCTATTAACAGCACCCATGCGGGTACAACACATGCTTCGTGCTCTGCGCAGCACCACATGCTTGTTTATAATTTGTGACTTGGGAATTGACTGCAACAGGCTTTTGGCAGTGTGGTTGTGGTTGGTCGACACCTTATCAAGACACAGAGTTGTCTCATACCAGTGTTCCTGGTTTGATTGGCTGCATATTGCGCCACAGCACCTTGTACACCATTACATGGTGCTATGTAAAGGAATAGGTCTCATACTTCAACACGTAACTCCACATACCTTGCAGGAAAGAAATACTGAGCGTTTTGATACGTCCATCGGGTGTAATAAAGCGCTTTATAAGAACTCATTGTTATTATTATTATGTTTTGCCCTTGGTGCCCATTCAAAATATTCCCAAAGACTTAAAAGATTATCTAGCTCTAGCAGAAATGCCCCTTGCAAAATGAAGACGGTCTTGCCCCATCAAAGATGAAATTCCAGGCTTTGGGAGGAAGGGGGGTTGACGCATCCAGCACTCCCTCCATTATATTCATTTTTTAGTGAAGAAGACGAGAACAATAATGATTATAACGATGAACGTTTATAAAGCGCCGGTATCCACCACAGATAGGCGCTCATGGCACTCAGGGTGCTCCCCATGCACAAGCTAGCGTATCGGGCTGATACGTGCAGATTAGGGCCGATACCAAACTTCCAAAATTTGGGTCCAGCATGCCCCCCAGTTTTGAAAAACCCTGGGGAGAAGGGTGGCACGGATTTTTGCATTGTTTTTATGCCAGGTATGCAGAGTTATAAATGTGAAACCTATTTCAGGTAGTACCTTGAAAGGGTTTACAAGGTGCTGCAGCGCTTTCGGCAGCCACTTCCAGAAAACACTGGGGCAAACCCCTTCTTTTAGTGATAAGTGTAACAGGGTTCTTTTACATACTTTACATTACACACGGGACCTTCAGCTTTACGCCTCAACCAAAAGGATGAAGCAGTAATGGTTATGGGTCTTGCTTAAGGGCACAAGTGTTCCGGGACTCAAACCCACACTGTGCTAATCAGAAACACCGGAGCTTCAGCCCAATGCGCTTGACTGCTCGGCTACGACATGCCACAAAAGGGAACAAAGAAAAGCAGAAAATTATAACTATTTGTTTCTTTTGAACTGTAGATAGCTGGTGAATATAAACAAATTACAAAGTCAAGGGTTGCGTGGAAAGAAACTTAACCATACCTTAGGGGTAGATGATGGGAGGGCAGAGCAACTGCTTACCTGTCCCTCTTCAGCCTGACCTGGTTTGACCTTCTGTAAGTTAAGGAATAACTCGCTGAGTCCTGGCTGGGTTTCCACGGCAACAGTCAGCAGTTCCAAGATGCCAACCTTTAACCTTTCATCCTGTGAGTCATTAAAGATAAGGGGAAATTAGTTTTTCGGCCTTTTTCCCTTCTTCCAGACAATTACAGCAATTCAAAATTGAACTATAGATGCATCCACCACATGATGCCATATTAAAGGCTGGCATGGTTTATCTATCGTTCACAACCACAGTGGATGATATAGAATGGTCAGACAGTAGGAGGGTTGACTATGTACTGTATAGATGCATCCACCACATGATATCATATTCCAGGCTGGCATAGTTTATCCATCAGTCAAAACCACAGTGGATGAATTAACTGGTCAAACAGTAGGAGGGTTGACTGTGTACTGTTAGATGCATTCACGACATGATATCATATTGCAGGCTGGCATAGTTTATCTATCAGTCAAAATCACAGTGGATGAATTAACTGGTCAAACAGTAGGAGGGTTGACTGTGTACTGCGTAGATGCATTCACGATATGATATCATATTGCAGGCTGGCATAGTTTATCTATCGTTCAAAACCACAGTGGATGAATTAACTGGTCAAACAGTAGGAGGGTTGACTGTGTACTGCGTAGATGCATTCACTACATGATATCATACTGAAGGCTGGCATAGTTTGGCGATCGTTCAAAACCACAGTGGATGAATTAACTGGTCAAACAGTAGGAGGGTTGACTGTGTACTGTGTAGATGCATTCACCACACAATATCATATTGCAGGCTGGCATAGTTTATCCATCAGTCAAAATCACAATGGATGAATTAAATGGACAGACAGTAGGAGGGTTGACTGTGTACATGTGTTCACCACATGATATCATATTGCTGTCTGGCATAGTTTATCTATCAATCAAAACCAAAGTGAATGATATTGAAGGGTAGGATGGTAAGAGGGATAACTCAGTTTGGAGATTGGTGGTAGATGGGTGGTGGGAAAGGGGTAGAGGAGGGGGAGGGGCTTACCTCTGAATGTGCCTGAAGGCGGGACAGGTAGATATCTCTTATGGCTGCTGCCTGACTACCCAGACAACCGAATATTGACATTGGAGCCACCTAGGAAAGTGATAAAATAACATCATCAGCATTGGAATCGAGCAGTCTCCCGACGACGGACAGAGTATACTGCCCAAAACGTTGAGTACACTGGTTCCTATCGGAACCACACATACTAAAAAAAGAGAGATTTAAAGGGATTGTATACGTTTGGTAATTGGAGCCCACTGTTTGTTTCAATCCTATATAGTTGTAGATATACACCATAAAAATAACCTATGAAAATTTTGTTTCCAAAGGTGGTAGCGTTTTTGAGATATTGCCGAAAAATCTGGAGCGGTTATGTCCATGCAGGAAGAATAATCCGCAATTGGAATACACAATCCGAGAAACGTTTCTGACAGAAACGATTCTCAGATTCAAATTGTTTTCGATAAAAACTGATATCTCTTTCCATAACCACACTACTTCAAAGTGAAATGTTTCTCAAAATGCTTTATAATATCAGAAGATGCTGTACCTCTTACCAAGTAAGTTTTTATTGCCATTAATTTTAAGAGTGATTACCAAAACGTTTACAGAGCCTTTAACTACATGATGTCACCGCAAAACTCTTACTTTATTGACTTTATAGTATTGGATGTGTAATCAAACGGAATTGGGTCATTTAAAAAAATTAAAATAAATAAAATGAACAGCAAAGATATTTTTAACAACTATCAGAGTCTACCTAAATTGAGCAGGAGAAGCCTGCCCAGCAATAACACTAGACTGGCACATCAGTCACTCTAGCTACTAAGTTGTCATACACTGTAAAATATATGTGGAGGGGCTGCGCAGAAACGCTGTTTGACTAGCTTCAAGACTAGGCTTATTTCCCCAGGCACTCAAGGTGACAACATGTCAGAGTTTGTTTTTAAGCGAAAAAAACCCAAAAACCAAATCAACCTCAAATCATTAAAAATTTACCCAATCAGTTTCCCTTGTGGTTTGTTGTTTGATATCTGAAAAAAAGTTGCAGCCCCTTACGGTGATCCCCTGGCTGCCGCTTCCCAGGTTGTATTGTAAAATTGGGTGTGATCCTTGGTTACAAGGCAGTACAAGTTGAATGGCTTCTGACTGGCACTCCCAAACAAAGATATTGACAAAATAGGGAGACCGCCAACATTAGGGCTAGATAGCTCAGTTGGTAGAGGTCGTTGGTTCAATTCTCGCTCTAGTCAATAGACCTTGTGCATTGATGTCATCCAGCCGCCATCTTAGAGGTAAACCGATGATGAATCAATGGAAACGCGCAGATTTGTACGCGCGGCACACAGGATTGACCAATTAAAAACCTCCTTTTGACCTCTAGGCGAGGGCGCCCTACTGAAAATGACGTCATATGCATAAGGTATATTCTTCTTTGTTTAACCCCAAATCAAAAGAAAAAAGCTAAACAAAATAAAATCCACGTTTACCATGGCGACCCGTTTCAGGAGCAGCGTGGCCAGCGTCGGCAGCCTGGGGTCGTGTTGATGGTAGATGTACCCCGCGATGAGACCAATAAGGTGAGGCTGATGGGGTAACCCGGTGGTATGAGAGGTCAGGGCTTGCTCCAGGGGGCAAGGGGGTAGATCTCGAGGTTTCAGGAGGAGAAGACGGTTCAGGATGGACAGAGAGAGTTTGATGAGCTGGGAGAGCCTCTCAGCCGGGCCATCAAAGTTACTGGAAGGGAGAAGGAATAATAGCAAAACAAAAATAAGCCATTTGCTAGTTGAGTTTTTACTAACACCCGGTTCAGACAGGCGCTCCAGTGTTGCGCCGAATCAAATAGATTAGGAGCAACTCTAGGTCGACCCAAATAAATTTTGGTTTCAGACAGGCAAACTTAACATAACATTAGGTTCGGCTCATGACAAGATCAAGACCTGAAACCAAGACGCGAATGCAAAAGTCTATCTTTCGACTTTCAGCGCGTCCAGTCGCTCCTAACTGTTTCAGACGTCAAACTTTTCATGTACTTAATTCAATAATGTGGTTCGGCGCGACTCTAGAGCGCCTGTCTGAACCGGGTGTAAGGAACCTTGTCAAAATTAGTCCAGTACAACCAGTGGATAAGTACCATCCAAGCCAAGGTTTTTTAACCGCTGTTAATTCATCTTGTGAGAAATTGGGTATCGGAGAAACCATGGGAGAAGTTCACAGTGCCTAGGGTCACATTTGTTTACAAGAGACTTTGATCGCTATCTACTGGAAAACAAGCAGGGGGTCTCTACATGGCTCACTAACTCCTCTACACATCTTAGTTTAAATACAATGACCTTCAAACCTTCTAGATCACTTCAAAACTGCAAGCTTGTTTATACTACATTTAATCAGCCAGTCAAACCGCTCAGAGGGGTGCATTGGCATGGGGCATGTCTTTAGCGTATCAGAGATTTTTGTGCCTTTCAGCGAATATAAACCATATCTGTCACAGAAGGAAATTCAATAAATATTTGACTTCGGAGAATTGTTATCCGACTACCTGTCCTGGATTATTTTTGACAAGACCCCCCAAGTCTGCTACATGATGTTTGAAGCTTTGCATGGTGTGGATAGTAGACAGTAAGTACGACTAGTAAACTTGTGGGGTACCGCCGTGGTGTAAACAAGCGAACTTGATCAATTTTTTTAAAGTTTAAACTCACCTTCCTTGGTCGATGATTCTTTGTTCCAGCGTGTCGATGCCGGATGCGACGATGTACAGCAACGCCTCGCCAGCCGATGTGAACAGAAATCCATGCAAGCAGGTCTCACGCACAGAAATAGCGCTGACCAATCAAAATCAGAGTTAGGAATTCAAAATATTAGTGTTTAATTTTTCATGCATTAACCCTTTCCTTAGCATAGGTGACTTTAGTCAACTGCACTCATACCCCCTCTTCCTTACCATTGGTGACTTAAGTTGACTGCACTCATACCCCCTCTTCCTTACCATTGGTGACTTAAGTTGACTGCACTCATACCCCCTCTTCCTTACAATACGCACATTTAGTCGACTGCACTCATACCACCTCTTCCTTACCATAGGTGACTTTAGTCGACTGCACTCATACCCCCTCTTCCTTACCATAGGTGACTTTAGCCGACTGCACTCATACCCCCTCTTCCTTACCATAGGTGACTTTAGTCGGCTGCACTCATACCCCCTTTTCCTTACCATAGGCGACTTTAGTCGACTGCACTCATACCCCCTCTTCCTTACCATAGGTGACTTAAGTCAACTGCACTCATACCCCCTCTGCCTTACCATTGGCGACTATAGTCGCCCAAGCTTACACACAAAAAAGCACTCAAGCCTGAGCACAAAGGCCATTTGTAATAAAGCTGTAGTTTTGTCCATGTTCACCCTCCATACCCAAGCTTACCATCATTGGAAAGAGAAAGATCGGATCTTTCCAATGATGGTAAAATAAAATAAGGTTGCTATCTTACAATCTCTTCAAATAAGAGTCGAAAGATCCGAAATGCCCAACACCTATGGAGCGCCATGTGGTTGTGTACAAAAAAGTGTATTGAGTTTTTTTCCAGATCATACTGAGGAAATAAAGACCAAGAACTTGAACATTTATTGGCCAATCTCAATGATCTTTGGATTATATGGAAGGGAATTCAACAGGTGAGGATACTGGTCATTGAAAGCTACCAAAAGTAAACCCTGCCTTTAAGGGTAAAAACACAAATCATCACCATGGTTTCGTTGAGATTTGATTAAGTGAATTTTTTCCCCGAGTTCACACCTTAAAAGGTTGGCAAGTGGCAAATTTGAAAATGAACTAACAAAACGTCTGGTAAAATACTTCTAGACCAGTGAACGGTTTCTTTGTGGCTAATTTCTTGAGAATCAAGCCCTGAAGTCACGCTGGAAAGTTTGTAAATTTGTCCGTGATCATCAGGGGCAAATTTCGTATCGCTGCTTAACGGAAAAGCAAATTTACGTGTTAACTGTACCAGAAAAATTGCTTAAAGGCATTGTACACGTTTGGTAATTGTCAAAGACCAGTGTTCTCATTCGGTGTATCCCAACATATGCATAAAATAACAAGCCTGTGAAAATTTGGGCTCAATTGGTCATCGAAGTTGCAAGAAAATGATGAAAGCAAAAACACCCTTGTTGTACAAATTTGTGTGCTTTCAGTTAGGAATAAAAACTTCTTGCAAGAAGTTTTTATTATTTTAATGAGAAATTACCTCTTTCTCAAAAACTACGTTACTTCAGAGGGAGTCGTTTCCTACAATGTTTTATACTATCAACAGCTCTCTGTTGCTCGTTACCAAGTCAGTTTTTATGCTAATATATATTTTGAGCAATTACCAAACGTGTACAGTGCCTTTAAGCGAAAGCATTTTTAAGCAAGAAAATTAGGTGGCCAACTTGCGTGTTCACCATGGATTTGCATTGCTACGTTGTTCAGTTTCATACAGTAAGCACCGGACGGTGAGCATGCCTTTTTCGTGTGCTTACGGTTAGCAGCGCTATGAAATGGACACTTGTACAGTAAGCACAAAATCGGCCGTTAAGCAGCTCTATGAAATTGGGCCCAGACCTCACCTCTTAGCGGTGTCTTTGCCCGGCTGAGGTGATTCGGCTTTGACGACGGTGGATGCTTGTTTACCAATGACTGGCAGAACATGCAGCGCCACATGGAATATATCCAAACTGCACTGACCTGAAAAAAAGACAAGACAACCGAGAAGTATCTTTAGAAAATGACAAGCATTCTGTGTTTCTCAAGAACTGTAGAACAAATCAAAAGATAACGGATTTGACTGTTTCTCGAGCTCCTCCCTATACCATCTAAAATGATACGCTATGTTTTTGTAGCAACTTGTTTTCCTACTCTTTTGCTTTTTAGCAAAAAATAAAAATAAAATCTTCTCGTTTTAATAATCATCTTGTTTTATGCATTTGTTTTCTTGTGATGTGGCTTTTGGATTGTTTTTGTCTATAAATGGCATTTGGAAAACAACTAGACAGTAATTAAGTTTAATTTTTTTGTAATCCTTCAGGTGTGCCATTGTCCTGTCTCTGGAATGTATTGTGTAATCTGCTGCTTAAATTCGTATATCTCTTGCCTTTTGTATATTACGTATATTTTGATGATGTATTTGTGATGTTTTTACCTGTAAAATTAATAAATGAAATGCATGAAATGAAACACTGTAAATAAATCTGCAAGTCTGTGAAGAAAAGTACAGTGCGCCATGCGCCCTTTGTATACGTGTAAACCGCCCTCTATTGTAATCTCCCCGGCGGTACGCCTGAGCTGCCGACATTTGCGTCTTGCAATCAGGGAGGTTTTGTGCAAAAATTCAGGGAGATATATGTAAATTTTGCACCGGGATAAAGAATATATAATTTGTTTTTATCCTTACACCGATGTGTATTAAGCGCTGTATACTCTGTACTTTCCACCGAGTTCTGTGAAACAAAAATCTACAGGCAAATCACTTGGGTGGAATTTGAACCCTTTGCATTGCTAGAGCAGATGTCTTACCACTAGACCACTGAGCTAGCCCGGTGGCTAGAGGCAGTTTGAATCCTATGTGCTAGCAGCGGGTACCGCTCGGTGGTCTAGTGGTAAGACATCTGCTCTAGCAATGCAAAGGTTGTGGGTTCGAATCCCACCCGAGTGATTAGCCTGTGGATTTGTTTTTCACAGAACTCGGGAAAGTACTTCATGAGGGCATACAGTGCTCAATACACATCGTTGTAAGGGTAAAAACAAATTAAATTTTCTTTATCCACGATGCAAAATGAACATCTATTAAATCGGGGAGATATTTAGAATTACAATCAACATAATAGGGAACCTACCGACTTTCTCTCTGTCGTCAAAGCGCGCGTATCTCCAGTTGTGGAATGCAGCAAACACCTCCCTCTGTATGTAGACGACGCAGGCCAAGAGATCCTGCGATGTCGCCGTGTTCACATCCGATGTGCAGAGTCCCTGCAGGATGCGAGACAAGTTGTTAATTTTGATAAAACATCTCATAGAATGTGTGCCACCACGTCCTGTCACGTTCCCTGTGTACTATGGTAGTAATATCAACACTGATTCTTAACAGACCAAGACGGGATCAGACTAGTTTGTCCTCTGAGCCTCGGTTTGGTTTACAGGGTAAATAGGAGACGATGAACAAAATGTT
This sequence comes from Plazaster borealis, assembly GCA_021014325.1. Classification (NCBI taxonomy): domain Eukaryota; kingdom Metazoa; phylum Echinodermata; class Asteroidea; order Forcipulatida; family Labidiasteridae; genus Plazaster; species Plazaster borealis. The sequence goes on along the minus strand of CM037456.1, from coordinate 3,345,903 downwards.
TTTGATGTGGGAGGAAAACCCCAGAAGAAGAGCCCAAGCCATCAGGGCCCAACTTCATAGAGCTGCTTAAGCACACAAATTTACTAAGCACCAAAAAATGTTGCTTACTGGAAAAGGGTTACCAGTCAAAGTACCATGTTATGTGCACAGTTTGTGACTGGTTCATTGCTATTTTTGCTAAGCAGAAACTTGTTGAGCAATATTTTGTGCTTAAGCATCTCTATGAAATTGGGCCCAGGTAGGGACTGAAAACCCAATCCACATGCAAGGCAAGTAGCTAAGCACAACAAAATTACGCTGAACAGAATAAGGTAACCAGCTAAAATACCATTCCACATGTACAATCTGTGAGTGGTATCCTGCTTATTTTTGTTTAGCAGAAAACCCTTACGCACTATTTCCTGTTTAGGCAGCCCTATGAAATTTGGCCCAGGCCTTGAGGTAGGATTCGAATGGGGTCCACAGAGGTGAAAGGCAGGGAAAGAAACCACCCAGCCAGCCTTGCTACCGTGGGCAGCGCGCCGTATCAATACCTTTCATCACTAACCCTTGGTAGGGAAGCACTGAAAATCAACGCTGATTGGCTGACCAAAAGTGACTGCTTTGCGCACACTCTTGTTAAAAACTTTCGAGTGCTTGTAGGGCGCTCAGTACGCGCGTGTAAAAATGCACGTTCTTTGACGCAATACATTTAAGATGAATTGTGTTTTTACGCATACAGTTAGATGTATCACAAGATTGCTGTATGACTTGATGCGTCTTTTGAAAGCGCGCTCTGCGTTGTCTCTAACACAGAATGGATCAACCACAGGACTAATTAAAATATCCAATATATTTGGATATTTCAAAGTCACACTTCCAGGGGTTATGATCGTGCAAGGCAATCTGGGAAAGAAACAAAATGGCGCGGCGAGATCGTACACCACTGGGAACGAGGTTGCCATCCTGATCCCTGATCGTAACTGTTTAGTTGAGTATTTTTTGACAACCTTGAGAAGTGTCATGACGAGGCGTAGGAATTCTAAAGTGACTGGATATTCTCCAGTGGGCTGTTCTTGACCTTTGAGTAGCTTGCCATACTCTGCTGGGTAGATACCTTCACCACTGCAGAGGAAATAACAACACAAGTACGAAGAACCGTTTAGGAGTGTCAACGAAAAAAACTCACATTGATCGTCCCCCGAGATGCCCAAGTTAGTTTCTGCTCTGGAAGTTTAACTGAGACGGAGGGCAAAAAGGCCTCAAATGCCCCTGGTCTTGGCCTTGGTGCCCCTTCAAAAGTTTCTCACGTTTTGGTGTATGTGCGAGATGGAAAAAATAAAACGAAGAAGAAGAAAACTGACATACAGAGTCTTCAAGTGTTTCATGGTACAGTCAAGTCTCGTGTCAAATCAGAGAATTTTCTTAGGGATTTATGATGACTGATTGCATGTTTTCTTTCTTGCTCTTCATTCTTACCTGATGGCCACGGAGACGTCGCTGTAGACATTTCCAGTGTGCGGGAGGAAACCTATCTTCTGTATTCTTTGCCACACCTAGAGAAGAACAAGACCAAAAGTGAAGTCAGTGTTCTCCCTTAAACAGTGGCCCGCTGGCCAAATGCCAGTTAAACCAGTCAGAATTCTCTCCAAGTGGTCCGGCTGGCTAGTTCAGTGTTGAAAAGCATCCCTATTTCATTTGAAGTATGGACAAGTGAAAAAGCTGACGGACTAGTGAAATGACAAGTCAAATGGTCATGCTGCCCAGTCACTTAAAATGTGGGTCAAATTTATTACAGCTGCTACCATTTCCACCACTTTGGGAGTCAATTACTTGCGCACATTTTGACTCCCAAAATGGCGGACAGGATAGGTGCGTGAAAGTGCACTGCGCATCATGAAGTGAGTCAATAGTACATATGCGTATGGATACTTGTAGGGTCGGTAAACGGTTGCTACCATTGAGTTCGGTAGCAACCGCAGGCCGGTATCTGGCTTCAATAACGAGCCTTGAAAAGTGACATCGTATATTCAAGATACCTTAAATCCTGTCTTAAGAAAAAATACTAATAATTAAACTTCGATTCAGGGACCTGATGAAAACATCAAAAAGATAAAAAGGCGGCCCATAGCAAAAGCTAGAAATCAAGTTGCATAAAAGAAACTACAAAAAAAGAAGGATCAATAGAATAATTCTATGAAACAGCAACAAACTAGGGAAGTGAAGCTGTTGGTCATGGAGTCCTGAAACCTACTGTTAACGGACGAGAGCCGTATAGTCTGACTAGGCGTGCCGTTCACCCACACTTTATTGGCCCGGGTTTCCGTGTAGGCTGTCAATTCGCATGTCACCATCTCTTAGTCAGACACTAAATACGCAGATATTAAATCTAGCCGAGACGAGCCTGTATATTTTGAAATATTTTGGTAGTTATTTACCTGCTTGGGTTGGTGAGCTGCCATGACTGTGATGCATTTGAGACAGGCTGCCAACAGACTGAGAGGTGGTTGTGTTAACGTACACAGGCTGAAAGAAAAGAACACGGCAACGTTAATAAAACAAATCAAAATGTTTCTTTTTTGCTCCACCGATACACTGTGCAAGTATCGTGCGTATTCGAACGTTTGGCCACGTTTAAAGGTATCGTACAAGTTTGGTAATGACTCAAAACAAATATTAGCATAAAAACTTACTTGGTAACAAGCAACGGAGAGCTGTTGATAGTATAAAACATTGTAGGAAATGACTCCCTCTGAACGTAGTTTTTGAGAAAGAGGTAAATTCTCACTGAAATAATAAAAAACTTCTTGCAAGAAGTTCTTATTCCTATCTGAAAGCACACAAATTTGTACAACAAGGGTGTTTTTTCTTTCATCATTTTCTTGCAACTTCGATGACCAATTGAGCCCAAATTTTCACAGGCTTGTTATTTTATGCATATGTTGGGATACACCATGTGAGAACACCGGTCTTTGACAATTTCCAAACGTGTTCAGTGCCTTTAAGGGTGTGTACAACATTTGTAAGACATCACTTCAATCTTCCTTATCACTCCATTTCTGACATGATTTTACAGGGCATTGAGGCACTATATGTAACCACATTGTTCGTCTGAGTAGGGAGAAACTGTAGATGGCACCTCGAGACCATTCAACCCCATGGTCTAAACATCCAAGAAGGAAATGACTAATAACTTTTTGTCTTTGCCTTCTCCTTTTCCCCACAGATATCCCCCTTTTTAGTCTGCCTCATTCACTAATTAATTACTCCCTCTTCCCATCATTGATTTTGTCTTTTGTGTTCCCAACCTCTTGTGGTCAAACCCGCCCCTTCCCCCACCCTCCCCCATTTGTCACCCTCTTCATTGTTCATCCCTTGCTTTTTCTGTGTGCTTTCATCTCTTTCCACTTGACTGCTTTTGTTACAACAGTATACCTGTTTATGTGTGTTGCATTGTCATTTAGCCTTCGAGAAAGACTCTGCTAGGGTCGAAATGCAGGCCATTAACTATTTTTTACAACATTGGTAAGAGTGAAAATATAAATGTTCACATATTTGCACAAAAAAAATACCTTGAAATCAATTGATAGAGGCAGTCAGTGATTGGCTGCAACTTGGACCACAGTGACCAATCAGCTTGCAGTATGTGGGTCACAAGGTCGACGATGGCCTCGGCTTGGCCAACTTGGACCGCTGTGGAAGTAAAAGAGTCATCAAACACAATGACAATTACAGCAGACGGAAAGCCAATTTTAGTTGTGAAAAGCCAGAGTGCATACCTGCCAACGTTGAAACCTCAGAAATAGGAACACCAGTTTCGCGAGTCCACAGACAGCGACGCAAGAAGTCGTGCGAGTAAAGCTTATTACATGTACACATACAAATTATATGTATTTAAAACAATGTACAAAAATCACTGTATCCGTAAGAAAATCTCTACTGTCGCAAGCAAATGGCACCCTCTTTTGTCAGAATGTTTTGATCTTGTTCATTGCTGTCTCGTCAGAAATGGGAGTGTTCTGATTTTTTGGCAGCCTGTAATCTCAAAAATCTGGACAATTCCAAATAAATCTGAACAGTTGGCAGGTATGAGAGTGAACAAAATCTTGACCAGCTTTACGCGCGCACTCAAAAATGGTAGCTCGCAAAAGAGGCATCCAGTTGTAGAGCAACTGGTCCTCTCTCATTCTTCTTTTGATAATGTGACGAATATACAGTTTAGGGTGACCGTGTAAAAACATGATTCATTTGAAATGGATGCACGTCAAAATATTTGCATTTTGACACGTGCGTACTAAGCGTCCTACAACCGCCATACAAGCCCTCCAAAGTTTTTAACAAGAGTGCGTACAATGTAGTCACTTTTGGTTAGCCAATCAGCGTTGTTTTTCAGATCATCACCACCAGGATTGTGTTTTTGCGGTCGATAACCAATAACTGTTTCGGTTGACTTGGCCATTGGTTAATCACTGGTCAGTGACCGAAACAGTTATTGGTTACAGCCGCAAAAACGCACCCCAGGGGTTAGTGATGAGAGGTTTTGATACGGTGGCGCGCTGCCACTGGTAGTGAGGCTGTAATTCTACCAACCTGATGGGATATTCCCCTGTCGTATTCGGACTAGGAGAAAGTCTACGAGGCAATGGAACAACTTCCACCCACTGAAATCAACGTCCCAGCGAATCAGTTCACCTAAAGATGATCAGCGACAAAGAAACAAGACACAAAATAATTTGAGCTCCGTCGTTCCAAGAATGTGTGGGTTCGAATCCTGGCCTGGCGGGTCCCATGGGTTCGATCTCACAAAGAACTAAGATTGATCTTAACTGTTTATCAATCTTAATTGCTAAGCAAAGTGTGATGCCACAATACAAATCACTATGGCAATATGAGACAACTCATCTTAAAGAGGAAGGGAAATGTCAAATTCAATTTTGTGATGTACTCATTTTCCAATATAGATAGAGTCCTCTTGTGAGTGGGGACAAAATTACAAGTCTCACAAACCTCACGTTAAAATAATGTAAATAACCATTGCATACGACACCCTTCCGGGGGAAAATTTGTCAACGTCCAAAACATCCGATGACATCATTCTGAGAAAAATGGGTCAGTACAATTTTGGTTCATTTCTGGGAAAATTATGGGTAAAAGTTTTGGGTTTAGTCTGCCCCCATAAAAATAAAACTTGGAGGTTGCCGTGTGTATAGTTGTATCTGTGCAGATCCGCAGAGCAGAATGCTTGTTTCATAATCACTAGCTGTGTAGGCTCCAATAACGTGCAGGGCTTCTTTAGAGTCACTTTTCGATTAGACTTAAAGGGTCGGTATACGTTTGGTAATGACTCTGAAAACTGATGGCAATAAAAACTTACTTATAAGAAGTACAGCAGCTTTGGATAGTATAATGCATTTTTAGAAACTTTTCACTTCGAAGTACTGCGGTTATGGAAAAAGATATCACTTTTTATCCCCCAAAAATTTGAATCCGAGAAGCGTTACTGACAGTAACGTTTCTCAGATTGTGTATTCCAATTGCAGATTATTCTTACTGCGTGGACATAAACGCTCCACATTTTTCGGCAATATCTAAAAAACGCTACCACCTTTTAAAATGAAATTTTCACAGGTTAGTTTTATGGTATACATCTACAACTATATAGGATTGAAACAAACAGTGCGTTCTAATTACCAAACGTCTACAATCTCTTTAATGATTGGCAGTGCACTAAATTCAACCAAAATGTTTGTTTCCCTTTAAAACTCACCGCGTTCTTGCTGTAACTGACATCCCTGAGTACCAGCTGGTATGAAGAAGCCGTCGCACTGATCACCTTCAGCAAAAGAAATAAATAATACAAAAATATTTAAACAATATTTTAAAAATCTATTTGTCAAAGGCTAATCAAATGAAACCTTCTAAAACAAAAAAGCGAAAAATAAAAAATCGAAAAAGAAAGAAAAAAGCGGATATCCGCTTTAAAGCGGAGATTTCACAGGCCTGCCTTACCCACCCCCTTTGTCACCCTCTTCTTTGTTCATCCCTTGCTTTGTCTGTGTGCTTTCATCTCTGTCATCTCTTTCCACTTGACTGCTTTTGTTACACCAGTATACCTGTATGTGTTGTGTTTTCATTTAGCCTTCGAGAAAGACTCTGCCAGGGTGGAAAACGTCAGGCCACTAACAATTTTTTGAAATTATTTGTTTAATTAGATTATTTTTAATAAGATAACATTCTAAATACTTTCTCTCAAATACATCAAATTTATAGACCTTATGCACATGATGTCATTTGAGTAGGGCGCCCTCGACTAGAGTTCAAAAGGGGGTTGCCCATTGGCCCATCCTGTGCGCTGCCTGTACGTAGCTGCGCATTTTCCATTGTTTCAACATCGTTTTTACCTCTAAGATGGCGACGCGATTATGACGTCAATGCATACTGTCCAAAAAAAAGAAAAGAAAAATCATCCCAACAGAAAGTAACCTACCTGCTGGAAGGACCACCTTGTCTCGTACCAGCTCAAATACTCCTCTCTGATTGGCACTCCGAAGGTCACCTGACCTGTTGTTGTCCAATGGCTCGGTGAATGTGGGAAGATGATCAACGTATATTAGCACCTTGTGAATAAACAACACAATATTTGCACGAGTATGCATGAATGACAATATACTTGGAGGTTTCAGACAAGCTAATTGTAGGGAACACAAGTGCGCCCTCAGTGTTCAAGTGTCTGATCCAACTTTGTGATTAGCATAATTTGTAATAAAAAGTTAAGTTTGGGGTCGCGACCTCTGGGCTCATTCTCTTTTCCATTTTTAGCTTTTGAGCAAGAGAGAGCACTTTCATTTTCTCTAGGTATTTCTCTCTATTTTGTAGGGAGCATGGCTCTGGCCGTATTCATCTGGGAGGGATAAGCTCCTGGAGCTATCTGTGAGCATTGTTTTGTATTCGAATCATCTTTTTCATTCAAGAAATACTGTCATTTTTAGGGCTGACTGAATCATTGTAAGCTTGTGTGTGGCCAGCCTCCTGTTGTGTTGACCTTTTGCCCTTAATATAAGTGACTGTGCTGTGCATCATGTATACAATTGTATTGTGTATTGTGTGCTATAGTATTGGAGGATTAAAATCAGTACAGGAGATTATTTAATATTTTTGATGTCATATGGGTTCTGCTTTTGGTGTATTCTGGTGAATGCTCGTCCTTTTTAAATAGAGGACCGGCCTCCTTCCGGTGTCTCTACATAACTCATTCCCAATAGACTGTCCAAGTCTCGCGCATATTTGAACTTCCAGGACCCTTGTGGTCCCAACCATATGGAGTTTTTACGTGTGCAGGATTTTGTTTCGTCAATTTTCTTTTTAGTTTAACGTAGTTTATGGCCATGAAAATTATATAGGATGTTGGGAATGTAATACTAAGTGATACACAATAATAATACGCAATTAAAACCAATTCAACAAAATAACGAAGAAAACCCGAGAATAAGACATAAGAATGCTGCCCAACTGACGGACATGTTGTAATTAAACCTATGTGATAGACGCACACATTCGGGCGTCATTGGCAAATGGGGGTTTCTAACAAAAAGCATCCTCGTCCCAAGTTTAAATTTTGTTTCAATGTTAATTTGAACAAATTATTTGCATTACACAAACATTTATTTGAACAACTTGCTGTAAGTATTTTTATTTTGAAGAATTTTGTATAAATATAATTTAAAAAGAAGATTTGATTTCATAGAAAAATATAGTCTTTGTTCAAGTTTTTTTCTCGTTCGATTTTCGACACTGGACCTACACCCATACGTCCCATCGGAAGGACGCAGCAATAATGGTTAAGTGTCTTGCTTGAGGACACAAGTGTCACGAACGGGACTCGAACCCACACTCTGCTGATCAAAAACAACAGAGCCCGAGTCCAGTGCGCTGGACCGGTCGGCACGACACGCCATTTCTGATTTGTTTACATATATACATTTTCATGAATTCTGTCCAAACTATCAGCAGGACAGTTAGCTGCAGTGGAGCCTGTAAAAATACGAGAGCAATATCTGCACAAATCCACTGTGGGACAATTTATTTCCAGCTGGTTTTTGCAAACTTTGCAAAACAGCCATAACATTTGTCATTCAGAGGTGTTTACTTGGTAATGAGGGTTCTAATCTACTGACAGACACGCATAGAAAACAACGATGGGGGACGAGCAAATGTAATCCCTTCCTACCTGTCTGCTGCCCTCGCTTGCCAGTGGAGTGAGAAGCTTGAGGAGTGGATTGAAATCCAAGGGGAAGCTGTTGGTTGATGACTGAAGGAGGGAGAATATACCGCCATCAATGTCCTGAAACATAAATCAGATGGTTAAAATGGTCAGTTGACGACTTCTGGTCAGTACTTATCACCCCAAAAAGTAAGAACGTACTTTTTCCCTCAAAAACACTTGGATTTGTATAGATTTGTTATCAGTTCGGGAAGAGCTTTCAAACGGCATCCAACACTTGGGGTCCAACCATTACTGGAAATGTTTTCAATCTTGTGAAATCGTAGATAAACTTGATTTTGTGCATTTTAACTCTTTGGAGACCATAGCGACCACAAGTGACTTTTACTTAAAACAACCATAGCGGCTGAAAATGGCTGCAAGATTTCATGCACTGCCATGTAAAACCGCAAAAGTCAGAGTGGCAGTTACGCTCTGAAGTAACATTTTTCGAACGCCTCCAATGCTAATGCCTCTTTCGTATTATTTGTCCGCACATTTTTGCTGACATTTGTTTAGTAAAAAAATGAATACTATTACCCATGTCATGATTAAACAGACATGAATGATCTTTAAACGGTTAGAATTGACACCATCAAGCATTGCTGGGCTGATTTTCAAGTTTTACAATGTTGCTTCTGACGACAGATCGAGGTATTTACAGACTTTTTTTTCAAGAGGGACCCAGTTTCCAAGTCTTGATATGAAGTGATTCACAGAACTCCACTTACGCTTTTCCAGAATTTCTGACATAGCTGGGGTTGCTTGAGGAGCTGGCAGGCCAGCTCTATCAAATCCTGAAGAAAGAGAGAAGAAAATTGTGAGATACGACATTATTACAAAGTTGAGATTCGATTTTTTTACACTTGGCTGTCCTTTGTGTGAGATACGACATTATTAAAAGTCGAGATACAATGTTTTTGCAAAGAGCTGTCCTTTGTGTGAGATACGACATTATTACACAGTTGAGACACAATGTTTTTTGCAAAGAGCTGTCCTTTGTGTGACATACGACATTATTACACAGTTGAGATACGATGCTTTTGCAAAGAGCTGTCCTTTGTGTGAGGTACTTCATTATTACAAAGTTGAGATACAATGTTTTTGCAAAGAGCTGTCCTTTGTGTGAGATACGACATTATTACAAAGTTGAGATACAATGTTTTTGCAAAGAGCTGTTCTTTGTGTGAGATATGACAATAAACAAGTTTGAGATATTATAGGTGTTAAATTTGCATCTGGGATAAAGAATATTATATTTGGTTTTACCCGTACACCGATGTGTGTAAAGCACTGTATACTCAGTACTTTCCCGAGTCCTGTGAAAAAAATCACAGGCATATTACTCGGGTGGGATTCAAACCCACGACCTCCGCAATTCTAGAGCAGATGTCCTAGTTGGTAGTTGGTAGGACATCTGCATCTGCTCTAGAATTGCGGAGGTCGTGGGTTCGAATCCCACCCGAGTAATATGCCTGTGATTTTATTCACAGGACTCGGGAAAGTACTGAGTATACAGTGCTTTACACACATCGGTGTACGGGTAAAACCAAATTTGAGATACAATGTTTTTGCAAAGAGCTGTCCTTTGTGTGAAATATGACATTATTACAAAGTTGAGATACATTTTTGCATAGAGTTGTTCTTTGTGTGTGATACGATATTGTTACAAAGTCGAGATACAATGTTTTTACACAGAACTGTCATTTGAGTGAGATACGCCATTATTACAAAGTTGTGATACGATGGTTTTTTCACAGAGCTGTCCGTTTGTGTAAGATACGACATTATTACAAAGTTGAGAGTTATTAACACGGAGCTGTTCTACAAATGTACTACTGCATACCTGCCAACATTGAAACCTCGGAAATAGGAACACCAGTTTTACGAGTCCACAGATAGAGACGCAAGGAGTCGAGCGAGTAAAGCTTAATAAATGTACTCATACAAATGACGTATGTATTTAAAACATTGTACAAAAACCACTGTATCCCATAAGAAAATCTCTACTGTCGCAAGCAAATGGCACCCTCTTTTGCCAGAACTTGTTGATCTTGTTCATTGCTGTCTCTTGTCAGAAATAGGAGTGTTCTGATTTGTTGCGGCCTGTAATCTCACAAATCTGGACAATTCCAATTAAAAATCTGAACAGTTGGCAGGTATGCTACTGACCTGTCGACCACCCAGGGTGTCTTCACAGAAGAGAGTCAGGACTATAGTCAGAAGGGTGTAGACTACAACATGGCACAGTGGGCTGATCACCTGTAACCAAGAAGGACAATCCATTGATTAATGATTATACTGCAGGGTACAAATACCTCGCATCAGTGCAACAAGGTCGTACGATGAGTTACGATCTTCTTGCAAAAACAACTTTTGCGTAATTGTATAAACAAGGTTGTATCTTTTTTTCGTTAGCCTTGAATGAATGCATAAAACATATGCAGTGAGATACAACCTTGTAGGGCAGAATAATTTTAACATTATCCAAGTTACGATCTTGTTGCAGTGACACGACAAAGTGAATTTAACAAAGTAAAGCTTTATCGCACATTTCTTGAAACTAAAACAGGCCTGGAATTTCATCGTTGAGAGGGCAAGGCCATTTTCATTTTCCAAAAGGGCACTTCCATTGGAAGATCTTGAAGTCTATGAGAAACTTTTGAAGGGGCACCGAGGCCAAGACCAGGGCAACAAAGGCCATAGTCTTCGTGTCCTCCGTGTAATTCCAGGCCTGCTAAAATATTGGAATGAACGCAACTCAGCAGCGCTCAAAATACCCACTGGACCACAGTCCAGTATTTTCAGAATTTGGCCAGCAAAACCAAACAACCAAACAAGTCACGTAGTCTCTAAAACATCATAAAATATATAATAAGAGAAAAATATTTCTGGTACTGTAAAGTTTAAAAGCTACAAGACCTGAAGTCTAGTGGAGATTTTCTTGAAATTCAAGGCCTGCTGACATTCAAATGCAGAGCTGCCAACATTTGCATCTTGCAATCAGTGATATTTTGTACAAATAATCAGGGAGATATTTAGAATTACATTCAACATAATAGGGACAAAGTTTCCATAATCAGGGAGATTTTCAAATTTGCTCATCAGAACATGGAGAGATTGGTTTATTTTCAGGGAACATCCTGCAGCATCAGGGAGAGTTGGCAGCTTTGTGAATCTTCTGTTTGCCGGTTAAAAACAAATGATGAAGAAGAATATTGCGTTTTAAAAGTTAAAAGCCTTACCGAGTTCTGCTGGCTGGGTAAGCCGTCAAGCTGGGCTGCCATGTAGCGGAACACCTGCAGGTTAACGGCCTGCTGTCCGAGCTTGCGTACCAACGCCATGTCACGGTCTGGCCACAGGGTGCCGTTGAGTACCAGCCAGGCCAGAAGGACCGGACCGTGGGCTGGCTGGCCACCGAGGCTTTGGAATATCGACGTTAGCTCCTGCAAGACAATAGCAGGAGGATTATTTGGGGCCGAGGATAGACCGGTCCCCTGTACTTATCCTTGCATCCCTCCTATTAACCACTTCACGACGGTATTCTAACATAAAATTCTGCGATATTATTTTTTCAGAATTGTTTGGAGCTTCTTGGGTAATTGTTTTCCTTTGGAGATATTGTTGCCACAATGAAACCCTGACTTAACAAAGGAAAGACAACAAAGGTTCTTATATTTAGCACTCGGATTTGACGTGTGAGAAAATATGAGTAGGCACTCACCATGATTCGCAGAATCTCGGCCGTAAGCCAGGGCCGATAATCTGCCATGGTGTCCTGGAATCTCGGAATACTCGGACTTACCTCCCATTGAGCAATACAATGACAATGGTGCTCTGAATTTGTTACAGAGGTAAAATTATCAGAAAACTTTGGCGTGTATACACGTCATCTGACGCGAAGTGGTTAAAAAAACAATAATCTAGTAGAAAAACATAGATTAAATTTCCATGAATTTCAAATGATAACTCACCCCAATCTGCTTTTTATTTGAAGTCAGAGTATGCACTGGTGGGCTGTAAAACAATGGGGAAGAAATGTCACACAAATAACAATAACATTAACCCTCCTACTATTGGTAACAATTCCAACCATTCAACTGCATGGGTTGTGTATCATGGGTAGCACAAGTGTGCACAGAACTAAACTGTGAACATGTGTGTACTGTGTTGATGCATTCATCACATGGTATCATATTGCAGGCTGGCATAGTTTATCTATCCTTCATAAATACCTGGGACAGTTTATCCATTCTGATTGGTCGGGAGAAGATCACGTGGCCATGTTTAAACGTGCGATATAAACGCAGTTAGAAGTAACTAAATATGACCTGACCTTATAAGTCAAACGAGGGCAGTATCAGATGATTGCGAGGAGCGCGCAAATTTCACGGCCCAATTTAAGTTGCTGGGTCGCATATTTGGCTTGCGCAAGTTTGAAACTTGGGTGCGATAGTTTGAAATTTAAGTGCGCAAGTTCAAAACTTGCATGAAGATCTTCTCAGAAACTCAACGCAGAGTCATGGTGAGCTGAGGCTAAACTGTCAGATTTCTTCTCATTTTTTACTGGGTTTTTGGATGCTTTTAATGGAAAGGTATTTATGAATGGGAATCAAAGTGTGCTAATCAGTTTTAAACTAGTTGTCTATAAACACTCAGCTTGACTGTGTAGAAATACACACCTGTCCTTTTCAGTTATTAGCATGTAGAGATCCATGCACTCAATCAGTAGCATACCACACAGGAACCTGTTCAAACATAACACAATTATCAATATCAGTTAAATATCAATATCGGTTACATATCAATATCGGTTAAATATCAATATCGGTTAAATATCAATATCGGTTAAATATCAATATTGGTTAAATATTAATATTGGTAATTTTTTAATTTTTAAATTTTTTATGAGAGATCGCCTAACATCACAAGGCCGGACGGCCACTTCAAGGTGAGGGCTACACTGAACTGATTTGGGCTATAGACATAAATCAACTGCCACCAGGGGCATGTTGCCACCTACTCCTGGGGCTGAAATGGGTTTACCCCCTTCACAGTCCATAGGTTAAATATCAATATCGGTTAAATATCAATAACGGTTAAATATCAATAACGGTTAAATATCAATATCGGTCAAATATTTGTACACAAATTTAACTTAATTCACCCTTTGATGACTGCTTTACTTCTTTAAAAAAAGATTTGAAGGCTAAAGGAGATTTTCAGAAAATCCTGAAATCAGGAAAATTCCTGAGGAAACTCACGTGCCATATCAGTCTGAGTTCTTAGGGTCAACTCTGGGACTACATAACATTGCATGGTGACTCGAGACTCCTAAAGAAGTCTGTAACTCAAGCCTAGGTACTGAGTCACTACTCACCCAATCCGTGCTGTGAGATGATGAGCCAGGTCCTCTGCATCTAGAAGATATCGATACGGTTGCCTCGTCCCAAACCCTTGCTTCTAAAAAGTTGAAATAATTTTGACCTCAAATAAATAAATAATCACCACGAATATTTAGTAATTGAAATGACGAATGGCGGACCAAAGTTACAAGGTTTGTGTTGAATCATAAGCCCTTTGAGAGATAGATTTGAGTAAAGTCTAGTACAATAACTTGCTTACATGTAGTCACAAGTTACCGCTTAACTGTACTGTACACGTTTGGTAATTACTCAAAATATATATAAGCATAAAAAAAGTGGCATGCCACATGTACAATTTCTTACTGGTGTCCTATTCATTTTTGCTAAAAAGAAAAATTTTGAGCAATATTTTCTGCTTAAAGGCACTGTACATGTTTGGTAATTACTCAAAATATATATTAGCATAAAACCTGACTTGGTAACGAGCAACGGAGAGCTGTTGATAGTATAAAACATTGTACGAAACGACTCTCTCTGAAGTAACGTAGTTTTTGAGAAAGAAGTTATGTCTCACTACAATATTAAAAGCCTTTTTCAGGCATCTGAAAGCACACAAATTTGTACAAGGGTGTTTTTTCTTTCATTATTTTTTTGCAACTTTGATGATCAGTCGAGCCCAAATTTTCACAGGTTTGTTATTTTATGCATATGTTGGGATACACCAAGTGAGAATACTGGTCTTTGACAATTACCAAACGTGTACAGTGCCTTTAAGCAGCTCTATGAAATTGGGCCCAGGTCCAACGCACCCAATGAGAAACATTTTTTGTTTATCGATTGTTCTCCCCAAACCTCACCTAGCCTAGATGTGTTGGACCTCAATGGTGACCTTGTTATCGGTGAGATATTGTCGAAAATCTGGAGCAGTTATGTCCACGCAGGAAGAATAATCTGCAACTGGAATACACAATCTGAGAAATGTTTCTGACAGAAACGCTTCTCAGATTCAAATTTGGGGGGATAAAAATTTGTATCTTTTTCCATAACCGCAGTACTTCGAAGTGAAAAGTTTCTCAAAATGCATTATACTATCCAAAGCTGCTGTACTTCTTACCAAGTAAGTTTTTAAAGCCATTAATTTTCAGAGTCATTCCCAAACAAATACAGACCCTTTAAAAATAGCCAAAAGAAAAAAATGTAGACTGGAGTGAATACAGTGATGGCAGTACCAATGATGTAGAAATCCCTCTCTCTATGAGGTTTCACTCGTCACGATGTGGCTTCTCTTGCATTCAACTTAGGCTGTGTCCCAATTGGCGGTTGCGGCTACGGCTACAACTGTCGCTAAGGATGTTGCTAAGGACGTACCATATTTCAACGCATGATGGCATGGAAATCTAGCCGTAGCCGTAGCCGCCAATTTGGACACG
This sequence comes from Plazaster borealis, assembly GCA_021014325.1. Lineage (NCBI taxonomy): Eukaryota > Metazoa > Echinodermata > Asteroidea > Forcipulatida > Labidiasteridae > Plazaster > Plazaster borealis. The sequence continues at coordinate 3,330,868 of CM037456.1, read as the reverse complement.
GCCTCGATGTAACCAAACCGAGACTGAATGATAATAGACTGGCCCCCTTTGTATGAAATGCAAATCTGGTCTATTATTGGCAGTGGGTATACAGGGTACCTGACCAAGACGGCTACACACTGTGAGAGAGTGGTCAGTGGTGTTTACCTGGAAGAGTTGTGCGAGAGGTAGAAGATACTGAGTGGGGTCGTCTTGATCGTGGACGTACAGCAGAATGATCTCAAGAAGCTCGCACTAATCAGGAGGAAAAAATGAAGCCATCTTTGAATCGATCCTCGATAAATCAATAACATATTGTTATTTATTTATTTAACTATTACACAATTAGCGCCAATAACAGGATGAATAGGAAACGAGAAGAAATGTTAAGTTTTAGATGTGGGAGGAAAACCCCAAATGGGGAACACCTACGTGATCAGGTAGGGACTGAAAACCCAATCCACATGCAAGGCTCCGGTCTGAGGTTGGATTCGAACCGGGGTCCACAGAGGTGCAAGGCAGGGACAGAAACCACTGAGCCAACCTGTTCCCCTTAACGGCAAAGACACAATTGCTTGCAGGATGGGGCATTACAAATTGAGCACTCGGCGCATAACCTCACAAAGTGTAGTATTAATATTAATTATAATATATAACACTTATATTGCGCCATTTATCTAAACCGAGGTCAGGAGTTTGAATCCCACCTGTGGATTTTTTTCAGAGGACTTGGGAAAGTACTGAGTATACAGTGCTTTACACACATCAGTGTACGTGTAAAACAAAATAATTTTTTTTATCCCCGATGCAAATTTAAAATCTATTAAAATCGTTGCGATACCTGCTGCTGAAATTTAGGATTCAAACTGACTCTAGCTACCGGGCAAGCTCAGTGGTCTAGTGGTACGACATCTGCTCTAGAATGGCAAAAGTCGTGGGTTCGAATCCCACCCGAGTAATACGCCTGTAGAAAAACAATTTCACAGGACTTAGGAAAGTACTGAGTATACAGTGCTTAAACATACAAGGGTGTATGGGTAAAAACACAAATAATAGCCATCTAGCTAAAATAATAATAATACTGATAATAACTAGCTTTCTATATATAGCGCTTTATCTACGGACGTCTCAAAGCGCTTATCATCATAAACCAAGGTCAGGAGTTCGAATCTCACCTGTGGATTTTTTTAGAGGACTGTCAGATTATTCCAAGGCCCATGCCGGAGACAGGGAATCAACAAAATCTTAAAACGTACGCTTTTTACACGAAACGTTTTCGACTTCAGTTTGTGTGGAACGAATCTTGACTGGTAATTGATTCAACAAGCATGTTGCAGCATTTGTGGAAGATCGGTCCCCACAAGACGAACTTGGCGTGCGGTGGCCGAGCGGATAAGAACACCGCACTCAAGCTCTGGTGTTTCTGATCAGCAGAGTGTGGGTTCGAGTTGCGGTCGTGACACTTGTCACTTAAGCAAGACACTTAACCATTATTGCTGCGTTTTTCGGATGGGACGTAAAGCCGTAGGTCCCGTGTGTTGTGTAATGCACGTAAAAGAACCCAGTGCACTTATCGTAAAGAGAAGGGGTTCGCTCCGGTGTTCCTGGTTTGATCGGCAGCATTTTGCGCCACAGCACCTTGTAAACCATTACATGGTGCTATGTAAAGGAATAGGTCTCGCACTTCAACACGTAGCTCCGCATACCTTGCAGGAAAAAATACTGAGCGCTTTGATACGCCCATCGGGTGTGATAAAACGCGATATAAGAACTCAGTATTATTATTATTATTATTCTCTGAGCTACTAGTACCAGAAGAATCGAAGGCTACGACTAGCTGTATATATTCAGACAGGTGTAACATTATTATTATTTGAAAAGCAGCGGCAATAAATATTCACAAACCTGTTCTCTGAGCCCCTGCAGACACCATCTGATGCTGTGCCTCTCGCTCTGTATTTCAAATGAACCAATGACAAAGCAGAATACATTACTTCCAACCAATCACGAGGGGCCTTCTTTGGGGGTACATGTGGGCAGGAGGCCTGGAACAAAAGTTGTAATTTTTAGGTGTTCAGGCAATCGGCCCGGAACACCTCTTGTTTTTGTTCGTTTTTATTTCTACTTAGTTCTTCTTCTTTTTCTTCTCCCCGCGATTGTCCGCTAACTAAGACACACTTCCTAAGCTCACATTTACTTGAGACTTCACACAGTAGATGAAACTGCTTGTAGTGATGTCATGATGACCTCATCAGTGTCACACAACCACGGTGGGTGGTTCCAACTGACAAATTATAAGTATGAACATAAGATATGTAACCCCAGAAATAAATGAATACTGAAACTGTCAGATTTTCTATTTACAATTCTCTCTTAATTTATTTCTAAAATTCTATCACATCGTGATTACTCTTTTCACAAGACTTTGAATATAATTATGTGGTACCAAAATTCGATACACTTTTCAGGTTAAAGGCATCGTACACGTTTGGTAATGACTCTGATAATTAATGGCAATAAAAACTTACTTGGTAAGAAGTACAGCAGCTTTGGATAGTATAATGCATTTTGAAAAAACTTTTCACTTCGAAGTACTGCGGTTATGGAAAAATATATAATTTTTTATCCCCCAACACATTTGAATCTAAGAAGCATTACGCGTAACGCTTCTCAGAATGTGTATTCCAATGCAGATTATTCTTCCTGCATGGACATAACCGCTCCAGATTTTCGGCAATATCTCAAAAACGCTACCACCTTTTGAAATGAACTTTTCACAAGTTTGTTTTATGGTATATATCTACAACTATATAGGTTGAAACAAACAATAGGCTCCAATTACCAAACAGGTACAATGCCTTTAAACAAAAACAAAATTTAAACACGTCAATAAATTAGTTTCTCAAAGATGAAAATAACAACTCTAAGTTCCTTTCTTCAAAATGAACTCGCAACTTTAAATAACTTTAAATGATTGTCCTCAATATACATTCCTTTCTTCAAAATACAATTCACAAATTTAAATTCCTTTCTTCAAAATGCAATTCACAAATTTAAATTCCTTCCTTCAAAATGCAATTCACAAATTTGAATTCCTTTCTTCAAAATGCAATTCACAAATTTAAATTCCTTTCTTCAAAATGCAATTCACAAATTTAAATTCCTTTCTTCAAAATGCAATTCACTTGAGACAATCAGGTTCTCAAATTACAAGTTTTTTTAAATTTTATATTTCAATCTTTTAAAATCCGTATCAAATCAAGAATAAGAGACCATAGGTAGCTTTTTGCAGGCTTATACAAAGGTAATATATAGGTCTTCATTTTTATTGTGTGCGTGACATAATGTGACCTCTACTTCCGGTCGAAACCGGAGGTGCCATGTAAGTTAAAAGTGGCAACATTTTTTGAGTTGTTCTCAATGATGTTACAGTCCGACAAAGGTCTTGTTTTAAAATAATAGGACCGGTGACGTCATAAAATGCAAGCAGCACGTTAAAAACAATTCACAATACACTTTTACTAGATGTCTGTGGCGAAAGTTTATGATAATCATTTCATAATTGGTAAACATAATGACCTTCAAGGTGTGGATACGTAGATTGATGACGTCATCATGTGTCACATATTATTGCCTTAAAAGTGCACTTTTTTAAGCCATGTATAGGTCTACCAAACCACAAGTCCAACTGAGTTGAAACTTGGTGTATTGTTAGACGACGACATTGAATGCTACTATTAGAAGTGACGTCATGATGACATCATCATAATTTTTCACAATTTTTTACAATTTAGACCACCTCTTACATATCTTGAGAACAAAGCAAGCTGCAATCAAATTTTATTTTGCATCAGGCTTCTTGGAAGGTCAAATATGGATAAAATAAATAGTGACGTCTTCATGACGTCATCAACTGTCACGTTATATCACAACAAAGAAAGTATTTTACAAGATTTATAAATACAGAACGACTTTGGTGATTAAGCTGAAACTTTGCATGTTTATTCAAGCTCGAATGTGTTACATCATCAAGTGTTATATGACGTCACCTTAAATGTACATTTTTTTTTAAAGGCTTCACCTGCTTTCCTGGAAAAATGACATCATTGATTGTAAACATGACGTCACCCTAAAGGTGCAGTTTCACCAGATCTATATACAGAGCAATAACTACTTGGCCATCATTTGGGAGGGCATGTGCCCCTCTGTGCCCGCCCCCCTCCTAGTTACGCCACTGGACATGTGCCCCCCCTCCCCTTCGCCAGTGATGGCCCCTCTGCTCAGCAGCAAATACTGCCTGGAGAGCTTGGAAAGCGATGTAAGAGACCTACAGTTAGCTGTTATCGACGTCTCCTCTAGAGTAGGACCAGTCCCCTACCCTTCCTAGAAATTCCCTGACAATGTACAGTTAACTAATTGAGAGTAATTTATGTTACATGTATTTTTATATCTTTCTGGTAATGAAACAAAGAGACCCTCAAAAGCGACTTGCACTGTGACCCGTAGGCCTGAAGATACCTGTATGGAGAAGATGATTAAAAGAATTAAGTTTTAAATGTGGGAGAAAAACCCCAGATAGGGAAAACCCATGCATTCAGGGACTGAAAACCAATTCCATATGCAAGGCCTCGGCCCAGGATTCGAACCGAGATCCACAGAAGTGAAAGGCAGGGAAGAATGAACCACTAGCTAAGCTGAATGCCATGTATGGAGGTACATGTAAAGGTTAGGAGGTGTACAATCCCCAAACAGCATGGGAATCAAGTAGAGATAAACTTCAAAACAATATTTTGTGATAACCCTCTAATCCCTGCACTGCCTGAAGCTGATGAAAAGTTAGAGGTATAGTTTGCAAGAAACTTGCAATAAATTAACTGCGGGTTGGCGTAGTGGTTTCTTTCCTCGCCTTCCACCTCTAGGATCCCGGTTCGAATCCCGCCTGAGGCACTATGTGGATTGGGTTTTCTGTCCCTACCTGATTGCATGGGTTTTTCCCTGGAATAATTTTCTGGGGTTTTCCTTCCACATCTAAAACTAAAACATCTTGTCTTCTCTCCATTACGTTCTTGGCTAGTACAGTAATTAAGTTTGCTTTCCTGAGAGTCCTTGGCTTCACAACCAGAATTAATAAATAAAATGAAATCAAATGAAACTGAATCTTTGTACACAAGATACCGATAAAGGCTTAATATTTTCAACAAGTTTCGACCTCTCTATCATTATTATCATTGATTAAAATCATATCTCAAGTTCAGAAGTAATAACTCACTAGAGAAAAAGAATGGCCGCTCAGTTAAAGAGCTTTGATTGTCATGTCGAGTACATTTTCATAATGTTAAAATGAACGCACACTGAACACAATAGTCAGTATCATCATGATGAAAGAAATGAAAAATTTGGTTATAAAAGTCAACTCATGTGATTGAGCGCTCCTAGTGTTCGTCTAACACGTTTCGTTCATTCATAGCGATCCAAACAACAATCCGGTTTGGCCTTGGAGGTCGACCAATGCAACTACACAGCATGTCTTGAAGACCTTTCCGAAACTTCTTGTATCTGAAAATGTAAATGATGGGATTGATCACAGGGTTCATGTTGTATATGAAATCGAATATTACAGTTAATGTGTATGAAGATTTGGTGTAGCACCATTCACTCAGTGGATGTACTGGTATATAGCAGATGATGATTTTGAATACAAGTGGTGTCCACAGAACAACCAATGCACCCATGACAATCTTAAGCATGCTGATCACATTCTGTCTGGCCTTTAAAAGCTCAAGGGCTGCTCCTTGTACATTCTGTTGTTTGAAGTGTTCAGCACTTCTCTTGAGAGTGGCTTGGATCTTGTAGTAAGCCCAACTCATGAAAAGGATCGGCATCAGGTTGGCAAATAGAATATAGAACACAATATCCACCAATTTGGCATACATGTATGAGTCAGTCCCATCACAACCAAGCCAGTTCTTACCATTGTTAGCATGAATGAAAAACAAACGTGGGCTTGAAAATACAAATGACATCCCTAATGCTATGAAGATGATTTTGATAACTTTTTTAGCAGACATCATTCTGGGATAGTGCAGTGGATGCACTATTCCTATATATCGTTCATAGGTCACCAGACACAGAGCATAACTTGATGAGTACGCTGATAACGTATACATGAAGCCACTCTTGACAATCCGACAAATGATCTCTCTACCAATAAAACTCTCCGGTAGCTGGACCTGAATTGTGGCATAGGACAACATTAAGTTACAGCAAAAAATGCTGTCAAGAACAGCAAGATATGCCAGCAGGTAGTTTGTCATATTATGAAGGCTTTTGGTGCGAAGGATGACCAGCCAAGCTAGAGTGTTGAGAACCATTCCAACAGTTCCTTGTGCAATTGCACTGATAAAAGCCCATTTATACATTTTCAGTATTTTGAACACCGTTGTTTGCCTCAAAAATATCAACTACAATCCTAAACTGATGCTGGTATTGATTGATCGTAGTTGTCAACTTTCATCAATAAAGTACTTTACATGTGGACGTAACAAGATAAGTTCTCACTTCATGTGTTGATCACACACAGCAAATATATTGGAGTTATTCTTCAATTTGATGGGTGAACGCAAAGAGTCTTTGAATTTTCTACGTCAAGTGATGTTGCTAAGAATCTTCAATCAATCAATCAATAGACCCCCTTGCATTATGACATCACAATCTCAAACAGCGCCCTCACTGAGGTAGAAGGAGGCAGATCATTGGACAACAGTTGCTCTTGGTGCGTAAACAAACATACGGGTGACCTCAACGTACCAGCAGCGTTGCGCGTTATGCAAGGGGTCTATCAATCAGCCAATCTGTTTGCTGCTGAAATGTTTGATGTAGTTTTCTAAAATGACAGAGAACTTCGGTAGCCTGACACACAAACTGAGAACAAGTCCAATGTTGACAGCAATCGTAAATAAGTGATGAAGTCCAAGATGGTCAGCCAAAGATCTCCCAGTCTGCTCTCTGCTGTTGTTCCTTGAAACTCTGAATTATTTCTGAGTTCTCATCACTTTGCATTACAGTTTTGATAGAAATCTCATCCAGATGAGTGTGGTGTTTACAGGACCGGGTTACTGTTACATTGAATCATGATGTCCCTGTACATGGACTTAATTAGATTTGGTTTGTCTTTTTGGAAACCTGGTCATACAAATTTGACATTGATTTATTTATTTAAATTTTACATGTTTACTGTACATGTATGTATTACATTCAGTATAATTGCTTATTTCATAAATGCTGGGAAATACAGTTTTCTACATTAAATACACGTAATGGGACAAGTGATATCCCATAATTCTCCGCCCGTTTGAGTTCATCTCACAAGCAGAGGAAAAGAGAAATAAATTTAAGCCTCGCCCACCACCCACTCCTAGACCATCCAGGGCAGTGTGCCACACACACAAAATGCACCAGACAGCTGTCTTAACAGTAGCAGGTTTCTGCTGTTTAGTACAAACTTGAACATGTTAAACTTTGGTGATTTTTTGCCATGCTTTCATGTTTGTTGTTGGTGCAAGCAGTAAGGAGGTGGAGCTTATTGGACTGGCTTCTTTGATAAAAAGAGAGAAAACATGTTCAGAGGAGTAGACTTTCAGGTTTTGACGGTAGCGCAAACATTCGTGTGGCAAGACCGCTCTTGCAAGGAACGCCCGACAATAAACAACGGATAGTTTCACAAGAGGCAGTGCACCAGGCTCCTGGCAAAAAATTCCATTTGCGGAAGTTTTTGTCGTAGGCCGGTACCTACTACAAAATTTCATAATGATTGAGAAAACTTCGCAAGGAATGTAGAACATGTACAAAATTGCTGTCCTTTCACACAGAGCTGACATTTTGTAATATTTCACAAACATTGAGAAGTCCAGCTAAATTGAAACTTGGTGTATTGTTACACAACGACATTGAATGCTAATAATTTTATTATTAGAAGTGACGTCATGATGACATTAACATTATTGTTTACAATTTTTTACAATTTAGACCACTTCTTACATATCTTGAGAACAAAGCAAGCTGCAATAAAATTTTATTTTGGATCAGGCTTCTTGGAAGGTCATATATGGATAAAATATATAGTGACGTCTTCATGACGTCATCAATTATCACGTTATATTACAACAAAGAGAGTGTTTTACAAGATATACATACAGAACATCTTTGGCGATTAAGCTGAAACTTTGCATTATTCAAGCTGGAATGTGTTACATCATCAAGTGTTACATGACGTCACCATAAAATGTACATTTTTTTTAAAAGCTTCACCTGCATGATAACATTCTCGATTGAGCTGAACTTTTGAGCTGAAATATGTTAACTTTAATGTTTGCTTTCCTGGAAAAAATGACATCATTAATTGTAACATGACCCCACACTAAAGGTGCAGTTTTACCAGATCTATATACAGAGCAGTAACTGCTTGGTCATCATTTGGGAGGGCATGTGCGCCCCTGTGCCCGCCCCCCCCCCCTCCTAGTTACGCCACTGGACATCACTTGGGGGGTACGTGTCACGCACACAATAAAAATTGAAGACCTATAGCCCTTTTCACTCGACGAAAAAAACCCCAAAACATTCCTGTCTAATTTTCTCAATGTTTGTGAAATACTTCAAAATTATTTCTGACTTCTCATCACTTTGCATTGCAGTTTTGATAGAAATCTCATCTAGATGAGTGTGGTGTTAACGGGGCCGGGTTACTGTTACATTGAATCATTATGTCCCTGTACATGGACTTGATTAGATTGGGTTTTTTTATTTTGGAAACCTGGTATAATAATTTGACATTGATTTATTTAAAATATGCATTTTACATATTACCTGTATTACACTCAGTATAACTGCTTATTTCATAAATGCTGGGAAATACAGTTTTCTACATTGAATACACGTAATGGGACAAGTGATATCCCATAATTCTCGCTTCGTCTCAGTTCACCTCACAAGCAGAGGAAAAGAGAAATCAATTTAAGCCTCGCCCACCACCCACTCCTAGATCATCCAGGGCAGTGCGCCATACACACAAAATGCACCATACAGCTGTCTTAACGGTAGCAGCTTTCTGCTGTTTAGTACAAACTTGAACATGTTCAACTTTGGTGATTTTTGGCCATGCTTTCATGTTTGTTGTTGGTGCAAGCAGTAAGGAGGTGGAGCTTATTGGACTGGCTTCTTTGATAAAAAGAGAGAATACATGTTCAGAGGAGTAGACTTTCAAGTTTTGACGGTAGCGCAAAGATTTGCATTGTAAGACCGCTCTTGCAAGGAACGCCCGACAATAAACAACTGATAGTTTCACACGAGGCAGTGCACCAGGCTCCATGCAAAAAATTCCACTAGCGCAAGTGTTTTTTGTAGGTCGGTTCCTACTACAAAATTTCATGATTGAGAAAATTTTGCAAGGAATGTAGAACATGTACAAAATTGCTGTCCTTTCACACAGAGCTCATTTTGTAATATTTCACAAACATTGACAAGTCCGACCAAGTTGAAACTTGGTGTATTGTTAAACAACGACATTGAATGCTAATATTAGAAGTGACGTCATGATGACATTATCATTATTGTTTACATTTTTTTTACAATTTCGACCACTTATTACACATCTTGAGAACAAAGCAAGCTGCAATCAAATTTTATTTTGCACCAGGCTTCTTGGAAGGTCATATATGGATAAAATATATAGTGACGTCTTCATGACGTCATCAATTGTCACGTTATATTACAACAGAGAAAGTGTTTTACAACATATATGGATAAAATATATAGTGACTTCTTCATGATGTCATCAATTGTCACGTTATATTACAACAAAGAAAGTATTTTACAAGATATATACATACAGAACAACTTTGGCGATTAAGCTGAAACTTTGCATGTTCATTCAAGCTGGAATGTATTACATCATCAAGTGTTACATGACGTCACCTCAAATGTACATATTTTTTTAAAGGATTCACCTGCATGATAACATTCTTGATTGAGCTAAACTTTTGAGCTGAAATATGTTAACTTTAATGTTTGCTTTCCTGGAAAAATGACATCATTAATTGTAAACATGACGTCACCCTAAAGGTGCAGTTTTACCAGATCTATATACAGAGCAATAACTGCTTGGCCATCATTTGGGAGGGCATGTGCCCCCCCCCTGTGCCCGCCCACCCCCTCCTAGTTACACCACTGGACATCACTTGGGGGCACGTACCCCCTCCCCCTTCGCCAGTGATGGCCCCTCTGCTCAGCAGCAAATACTGCCTGGAGAGCTTGGAGAGCGATGTAAGAGACCTACAGTCAGCTGTTATCGACGTCTCCTCTAGAGTAGGACCAGTCCCCTACCCTTCCTAGAAATTCCCTAACAATGTACAGTTAACTAATAGAGAGTAATTTATGTTACATGTATTTTTATATCTTTCTGGTAATTAAACAAAGAGACCCTCAAAAGCGACTTGCACTGTGACCCGTAGGCCTGAAGATACCTGTATAGAGAAGGTTATGAACAAACATGAAGTTTTAAATGTGGGAGAAATGTGGGGAAAAAACCCAAGATAGGGAAAACCCATGCAAACCCAATTCACATGCAAGGCGTCGGCCCAGGATTCGAACCGAGGTCCACAGAAGTGAAAGGCAGGGAAGAATGAACCACTAGCCAAGCTGAATGCCATGTATGGAGGTGTACAGTCCCCAAACAGCATGGGAATCAACTAGAGATAAACTTCAAAACAATATTTTGTTACTGTCTGTTTACAACGAAATGTAATATGATTACCAGTTGATTTGGGAAACTTGACCAGGACGACGCTTCATTGAACTGTCTACCAATTGAAATACTGTTCCATTTTCTCATTATCTAATAGCAGCTAATGTTTTCTAGAAATGAGTAATAAATCGATGTACGGCTAATAAGCTTGATTCTTCTCACTCATAGTTCAGATATTTTATGAGGATCAATGTCAGTTGTGGATTGATACAAACAAACTAAAATGTCCCTTGCATCATTTCATGAACAAAATTATGATGCTAATGACATGACGTACGATTGTTTCTCTAAAGAATTGTTTTAAAAGAACATTCCCACAACTCTTAATATTCCTGATGCATACAGACACCGACTCCGCTCATCAGCCGATCAGACCCGGCTTTCTGTTCCCAGATCTAGAAGGCCGGGGATAGCTCATTCACCGTGGCTGCCCCGCGTTTGTGGAATGAGCTTCCTGCCTGTCTGAGAGAAGCGATCTCGATGCCTGTATTCAAACGTCTCCTTAAGACATTCTTGTTCCAAGACCAATCCTAAGTTCTTTGTTCCTGTTTCTGTTTATTCAGTTATTCAATGATTTAGTTTTTCTCGTTTCCTGAAAAGCGCTGTTCTTCGTATAGCGCTGTATAAATACTCTGTATTAATATTATTAAAGAAACTCCACATGAACTTAATTAGTGCAGACTTGGCTGTTCTTCTGACAGATGGTTTTATTTCATAAATGGAAATGGATATCTGTCGGTCAGAATAATGGCGGTGCTATTTCAATGTGATTTCTGATTGTGGTAACCCTCTAGTCCCTGCACTGCCTGAAGCTGCTAAAAGGTTAGAGGTATAGTTTGCAAAAAACTTGCAATAAATTAACTGCGGGTTGGCGTAGTGGTTTCTTTCCTCGCCTTCCACCTCTAGGACCCCAGTTCGAATCCCGCCTGAGGCACTATGTGGATTGGGTTTTCAGTCCCTACCTGATTGCATGGGTTTTTGCCTGGATTAATTCTCTGGGGTTTTCCTCCCACATCTAAAATTGAAACTTCTTGTCTTTCTCTCCATTGGGTTATTGGCTAGTACAGTAATTAAGTTTGCTTTTCTGAGAGTCCTTGGCTTCCCAACCAGAATTAATCAATAAAATGAAATCAAATGAAACTGAATTTTTGTACACAAGATACCAATAAAGGCTTAATATTTTTAACAAGTTTCGACCTCTCTACTATTATTGTCATTGATTAAAATCATATTTCAAGTTCAGAAGTAATAACTCACTAGAGAAAAAGAATGGCCGCTCAGTTAAAGAGCTTTGATTGTCATGTCGATTACATTTTTATAACGTTAAAATGAAGGCACACTGAACACAATAGTCAGTATCATCATGATGAAAGAAATGAACAATTTGGTTATAAAAGTTAACTCATGTGATTGAGTGCTCCTAGTGTTCGTCTAACACGTTTCGTTCATTCATAGCGATCCAAACAACAATCCGGTTTGGCCTTGGAGGTCGACCAATGCAACTACACAGCATGTCTTGAAGACCTTTCCGAAACTTCTTGTGTCTGAAAATGTAAATGATGGGATTGATCACAGGGTTCATGTTGTACATGAGATTGAATATTACAGTTAATGTGTATGAAGTTTTGGTGTAGCACCATTCAGTCTGTGGATGTACTGGTGTATAGCAGATGATGGCCATGAAAACAAGTGGTGTCCACAGAACAACCACTGCACCCATGACAATCTTAAGCATGCTGATCACATTCTGTCTGGCCTTTAAAAGCTCAAGGGCTGCTCCTTGTACATTCTGTTGTTGGAAGTGTTCAGCACTTCTCTTGAGAGTGGCTTGGATCTTGTAGTAAACCCAACTCATGAAAAGGATCGGCAACAGGTAGCCAAATAGAATGAAGAACACATCTTCCACCAATTTGGCATATGAGTCAGTCCTTTCACAACCAAGCCAGTTCTTACCATTGTTAGCATGAATGTAAAACAAAGCGGGGCTTGAAAATAGAAATGACATCCCTAATGCTATGAAAATGATCTTGATAACTTTTTTAGCTGACATCATTCTGGGATAGTGCAGTGGATGCACTATTCCTATATATCGTTCATAGGTCACCAGACACAGAGCATAACTTGATGAGTAGAGTAAGAACCACCATATAAAGCCACTCTTGACAATCCGACAAATGATCTCTCTACCAATGAAACTCTCCGGTAGCTGGACCTGAATTGTGGCATAGGACAACATTAAGTTACAGCAAAAAATGCTGTCAAGAACAGCAAGATATGCCAGCAGGTAGTTTGTCATATTATGAAGGCTTTTGGTGCGAAGGATGACCAGCCAAGCTAGAGTGTTGAGAACCATTCCAACAGTTCCTTGTACATTTGGAATGATAACAGCCCATTCATACATTTTCAGTATTTTGAATACCGTTGTTTGCCTCAAAAATATCAACTACAATCCTAAACTGATGCTGGTAGTGATTGATCATAGTTGTCAACTTTCATCAATAAAGTACTTTACATGTGGACGTAACAAGATAAGTTCTCACTTCATGTGTTGATCACACACAGAAAATATATTAGAGTTACTCTTCAGTCTGATGGGTGAACGCAAACAGTTTTAGAACTTTCCACGTCAAGTGATGTTGCTAAAAATCTTCAATCAATCAATCAATAGACCCCCTTGCATCATGACATCACAATCTCAAACAGCGCCCTCACTGAGGTAAAAGGAGGCAGATCATTGGACGACAGTTGCTCTTGGTGTGTAAACAAACATACGAATGACCTCAGCGTACCAGCAGCGTTGCGCGTTATGCAAGGGGTCTATCAATCAGCCAATCTGTTTGCTGCTGAAATGTTTGATGTAGTTTCTAAAATGACAGAGAACTTCGGCAGCCTTACACACAAACTGAGAACAAGTCCAATGTTGACAGCAATCGTAAATAAGCCACAAAGTCCAAGATGGTCAGCCAAAGATCTCCCAGTTTGCTCTCTGCTGTTGTTCCTTGAAACTCTGAATTATTTCTGAGTTCTCATCACTTCGAATTACAGTTTTGATAGAAATCTCATCCAGGTGAGTGTACTGTTCAAAGGGCCGGGTTACTGTTACATTAAATCATTATGTCCCTGTACATGGACTTGATTAGATAGGGGGTTTTCATTTTGGAAACCTGGTATGATAATTTGACATTGATTTATTTAAAATATGCATTTTAATTGATACCTGTATTACACTCAGTATAATTGCTTATTTCATAAACGCTGGGAAATACAGTTTTCTTCATTGAATACACGTAATGGGACAAGTGATATCCCATAATTCTCGCTCCGTTTGAGTTCACCTCACAAGCAGAGGAAAAGAGAAATCAATTCAAGCCTCGCCCACCACCCACTCCTAGACCATCCAGGGTAATGCGCCACACACAAAATGCACCAGACAGCTGTCTTAACAGTAGCAGCTTTCTGCTGTTTAGTACAAACTTGAACATGTTCAACTTTAGTGACTTTTAGTGATGTTTGTTATTGGTGCAGGCAGTAAGGAGGTGGAGCTTGTTGGACTGGCTTCTTTGTTAAAAAGAGAGAATACATGTTCGGAGGAGTAGACTTTCAGGTTTTGACGGTAGCGCAAACATTCGCGTGGTAAGACCGCTCTTGCAAGGAACGCCCGACAATAAACAACGAATAGTTTCACACGAGGCAGTGCACCAGGTTCCTTGAAAAAAATTCCACTCGCGCAAGTTTTTGTCGTAGGTCGGTACCTACTACAAAATTTCATAATGATTGAGAAAAATTCACAAGGAATGTAGAACATGTACAAAATTGCTGTCCTTTCACACAGAGCTCATTTTGTAATTTTTCACAAACATTGAAAAGTCCGGCTAAGTTAAAACTTGGTGTATTGTTAAACAACGACATTGAATGCTAATATTAGAAGTGATGTCATGATGACATTATCATTATTGTTTACAATTTTTACAATTTAGACCACTTATTACATATCTTGCGAACAAAGCAACCTACTATAAAATTTTATTTTGCACCAGGCTTCTTGGAAGGTTATATATGGATAAAATATATAGTGACGTCTTCATGACGTCATCAATTGTCACGTTATATTACAACAAAGAAAGTGTTTTACAAGATATATGGATAAAATATATAGTGACATCTTCATGAATCATCAATTGTCAAGTTATATTACAACAAAGAAAGTATTTTAAAAGATATATACATACAGAACATCTTTGGCGATTAAGCTGAAACTTTGCATGTTTATTCAAGCTCGAATGTATAACATCATCAAGTGTAACATGACGTCACCTTAAATGTACATTTTTTTAAAGGCTTCACCTGCATGATAACATTCTTGATTGAGCTGAACTGTTGAGATGAAAAATGTTAACATTAATGTTTGCTTTCCTGGAAAAAATGACATAATTAATTGTAACATTACATCACCCTAGAGGTGCAGTTTTACCAGATCTATACAGAGCAATAACTGCTTGGTCATCATTTGGAAGGGCATTTTCCCTCCTGTGCCCGCCCACCCCTCCTCCTAGTTATGCCACTCGACACCCCCCCCCTCCCCCTTTGCCAGTGATGGCCCATCTGCTTTGCAGCAAATACTGCCTGGAGAGCTTGGAGAGCGATGTAAGAGACCTACAGTCAGCTGTTATCGACGTCTCCTCTAGAGTAGGACCAGTCCGCTACCCTTCCTAGAAATTCCCTGACAATGTACAGTTAACTAATTGAGAGTAATTTATGTTACATGTATTGTTATATCTTTCTGGTAATGAAACAAAGAGACCCTCAAAAGCGACTTGCACTGTGACCCGTAGGCCTGAAGATAGAGAAGATTATGAAAAAACATGAAGTTTTAAATGTGGGAGAAAAACCCCAGACAGGGAAAACCCATGCATTCAGGTAGGGACTGAAAACCCAATTCACATGCAAGGTGTCGGCCCAGGATTCGAACTGAGGTCCACAGAAGTGAAAGGCAGGGAAGAATGAACCACTAGCTAAGCTGAATGCCATGTATGGAGGTATATGTAAAGGTTAGGAGGTGTACAGTCCACAAACAGCATTGGAGTAGAGATACACAATATTTTGTGATAACCCTCTAGTCCCTGCACTGCCTGAAGCTGCTGAAAAGTTAGAGGTATAGTTTGCAAGAAACTTGCAATAAATTAACTGCGGGTTGGCGTAGTGGTTTCTTTCCTCGCCTTCCACCTCTAGGACCCCGGTTCGAATCCAACTGATGCACTATGTGGATTGTTTTCAGTCCCTACCTGGTTGCGTGGGTTTTTCCCTGCAATAATTCTCTGGGATTTTCCTCCCACATCTAAAACTAAAACTTCTTGTCTTCTCTCCATTGGGTTCTTGGCTAGTATAGTGATTAAGTTTGCTTAATTCTGAGAGTCCTTGGCTTCACAACCAGAATTAATAAATAAAATGAAATCAAATGAAACTGAATCTTTGTACACAAAATACCCATAAAGGCTTAGTATTTTTAACAATAGATGTTAAATTTTGCATCGGGGATAAAGTATATAAATTTTGGTTTTTACCCATACACCGATGTGTGTTAGCACTGTATACTCAGTACTTTCCCGAGTCCTGTGAAAAAATATCACAGGCTTATTACTCGGGTGGGATTCGAACCCACGACCCTTGCAATTCTAGAGACACTGCTCTAGAATTGCAAGGGTCGTGGGTTCGAATCCCACCCGAGTTATAAGCCTGTGATATTTTTTCACAGGACTCGGGAAAGTACTGAGTATACAGTGCTAACACACATCGGTGTATGGGTAAAAACCAAAATTTATATATTTTTAACAAGTTTCGACCTCTCTACTATTATTATCCTTGATTAAAATCATATTTCAAGTTCAGAGGTAATAACTCCTTGTAGAACAAGAATTGCCGCTCAGTTAAAGAGCTTTGATTGTCATGTTGATTACATTTTTATAACGTTAAAATGAACGAACACTGAACACAATAGTCAGTATCATCATGATGAAAGAAATGACAAATTTCTGTTATAATATTCAACTCGTGTGATTGAGCGCTCCTAGTGTTCGTCTAACATGTTTCGTTCATTCATAGCGATCCAAACAACAATTCGGTTTGGCCTTTGAGGTCGACCAATGCAACTACACAGCATGTCTTGAAGACCTTTCCGAAACCTTTTGTATCTGAAAATGTAAATGATGGGATTGATCACAGGGTTCATGTTGTATATGAAATCGAATATTGTAGATAATGTGTATGAAGTTTCGGTGTAGCACCATCCACTCTGTGGATGTACTGATATATAGCAGATGATCATCATGAAAACAAGTGGTGTCCACAGAACAACCACTGCACCCATGACAATCTTAATCATGCTGATCACATTCTGTCTGGCCTTTAAAAGCTCAAGGGCTGCTCCTTGTACATTTTGTTGTTGGAAGTGTTCAGCACTTCTCTTGAGAGTGGCTTGGATCTTGTAGTAAACCCAACTCAAGAAAAGGATCGGCATCAGGTAGGCAAATAAAATGAAGAACACAGCATCCACCAATTTGGCATACATGTATGAGTCAGTCCCATCACAACCAAGCCAGTTCTTACCATTGTTAGCATGAATGAAAAACAAACGTGGGCTTGAAAATAGAAATGACATCCCTAATGCTATGAAAATGATCTTGATAACTATTTTAGCTGACATCATTCTGGGATAGTGCAGTGGATGCACTATTCCTATATATCGTTCAAAGGTCACCAGACACAGAGCATAACTTGATGAGTAGGTTGTTAACATCTCTGTAAAGCCACTCCTGACAATCCGACAAATGATCTCTCTACCAATGAAACTCTCCGGTAGCTGGACTTGAATTGTGGCATAGGACAACATTAAGTTACAGCAAAAAATGCTGTCAAGAACAGCAAGATATGCCAGCAGGTAGTTTGTCATATTATGAAGGCTTTTGGTGCGAAGGATGACCAGCCAAGCTAGAGTGTTGAGAACCATTCCAACAGTTCCTTGTACAATTTTAATGATAAAAACCCATTCATACATTTTCAGTATTTTGAACACCGTTGTTTGCCTCAGAAATATCAACTACAATCCTAAACTGTCGCTGGTAGTGATTGATCGTAGTTGTCAACTTTCATCAATAAAGTACTTTACATGTGGACGTAACAAGATAAGTTCTCACTTCATGTGTTGATCACACACAGCAAATATATTGGAGTTATTCTTCAATTTGATGGGTGAACGCAAAGAGTCTTTGAATTTTCCACGTCAAGTGATGTTGCTAAGAATCTTCAATCAATCAATCAAGACCCCCTTGCATTATGACATCACAATCTCAAACAGCGCCCTCACTGAGGTAGAAGGAGGCAGATCATTGGACGACAGTTGCTCTTGGTGCGTAAACAAACATATGGGTGACCTCAGCGTATCAGCACCGTTGTGCGTTATGCAAGGGGTCTATCAATCAGTCAATCTGTTTGCTGCTGAAATGTTTGATGTAGTTTCTAAAATGTCAGAGAACTTCGGTAGCCTGACACACAAACTGAGAACAAGTCCAATGTTGACAGCAATCATAAATAAGTCACGAAGTCCAAGATGGTCTGCCAAAGATCTCCCAGTCTGCTCTCTGCTCTTGTTCCTTGAAACTCTGAAATATTTCTGAGTTCTCATCACTTTGCATTACAGTTTTGATAGAAATCTCATCCAGATGAGTGTGATGTTAACGGGGCCGGGTTACTGTTACATTAAATCATTATGTCCCTGTACATGGACTTGATTAGATTGGGGGTTTTCATTTTGGAAACCTGGTATGATAATTTGACATTGATTTATTTAAAATATGCATTTTAATTGATACCTGTATTACACTCAGTATAATTGCTTATTTCATAAATGCTGGGAAATACAGTTTTCTACATTGAATACACGTAATGGGACAAGTGATATCCCATAATTCTCGCTCCGTTTGAGTTCACCTCACAAGCAGAGGAAAAGAGAAATCAATTTAAGCCTCGCCCACCACCCACTCCTAGACCATCCAGGGCAGTGCGCCACACACAAAATGCACCATACAGCTGTCTTAACGGTAGCAGCTTTCTGCTGTTTAGTACAAACTTGAACATGTTCAACTTTGGTGACTTTTGGCCATGCTTTCATGTTTGTTATTGGTGCAGGCAGTAAGGAGGTGGAGTTTGTTGGACTGGCTTCTTAGTTTAAAAGAGAGAATACATGTTCGGAGGAGTAGACTTTCAAGTTTTGACGGCTCTTGCAAGGAACGCCCGACAATAAACAACGGATAGTTTCACACGAGGCAGTGCACCAGGTTCCTTGAAAAAAATTCCGCTAGCGAAACTTTTTGTAGGTCGGTACCTACTAAAAATTTCATAATGATTGAGAAAAATTCACAAGGAATGTAGAACATGTACAAAATTGCTGTCCTTTCACACAGAGCTCATTTTGTAATATTTCACAAACATTGAGAAGTCCGACTAAGTTGAAACTTGGTGTATTGTTAAACAACGGGATTGAATGCTAATAATTCTATTATTAGAAATGACGTCATGATGACATTAACGTTATCGTTTACAATTTTTTACAATTTAGACCACTTCTTATATACCTTGAGAACAAAGCAAGCTGCTATAAAATTTTATTTTGCATCAGGCTTCTTGGAAGGTCATATATGGATAAAATATATAGTGACGTCTTCATGACGTCATCGATTGTCACGTTATATTACAATAAAGAAAGTTTTTTACAAGATATATACATACAGAACAACTTTGGTGATTAAGCTGAAACTTTGCATTATTCAAGCTGGAATGTGTTACATCATCAAGTGTTACATGACGTCACCTTAAATGTACATTTTTTTAAAGGGCTTCACCTGCATGATAACATTCTCGATTGAGCTGAACTTTTGAGCTGAAATATGTTAACTTTAATGTTTGCTTTCCTGGAAAAAATGACATCATTAATTGTAACATGACCCCACACTAAAGGTGCAGTTTTACCAGATCTATATACAGAGCAGTAACTGCTTGGTCATCATTTGGGAGGGCATGTGCCCCCCTGTGCCCGCCCCCCCCCTCCTAGTTACGCTACTGGACATCACTTGGGGGCACGTGCCCCCCCTCCCCTTCGCCAGTGATGGCCCCTCTGTTCAGCAGCAAATACTGCCTGGAGAGCTTGGAGAGCGATGTAAGAGACCTACAGTCAGCTGTTATCGACGTCTCCTCTAGAGTAGGACCAGTCCGCTACCCTTCCTAGAAATTCCCTGACAATGTACAGTTAACTAATGCAGAGTAATTTATGTTACATGTATTGTTATATCTTTCAGGTAATGAAACAAAGAGACCCTCAAAAGCGACTTGCACTGTGACCCGTAGGCCTGAAGAGACCTGTATAGAGACTTTTTAGATGTGGGAGAAAAAACCCAGATAGGAAAAACACACGTATTCAGGTAGGGACTGAAAACCCAATTCACATGCAAGGCGTCGGCCCAGGATTCGAACTGAGGTCCACAGAAGTGAAAGGCAGGGAAGAATGAACCACTAGCTAAGCTGAATGCCATGTATGGAGGTATATGTAAAGGTTAGGAGGTGTAGTCCCCAAACAGCATGGGAATCAAGTAGAGATAAACTTCAAACCAATATTTTGTTACTGTCTGTTTACAACGAAATGTAATATGATTACCAGTTGATTGGGGAAACTTGACAAGGAGGACGCTTCATTGAACTGTCTACAAATTGAAATACTGTTCCATTTTCTCATTATCTAATAGTAGCTAATGTTTTCTAGAAATCTTGATTCTTCTTAGTCATAGTTCAGTTATTTTATGAGGATCAATGTCAGTTGTGGGTTGATACAAACTAAAATGTCCCTTGCATCATTTCATGAACAAAATTATGATGCTAATGACGTGACATACGTATTACACTCACTATAATTGCTTATTTCATACATGCTGGGAAATACAGTTTTCTGCATTGAATACACGTAATGGGACAAGTGATATCCCATAATTCTCGCTTCGTTTGAGTTCATCTCACAAGCAGAGGAAAAGAGAAATAAATTTAAGCCTCGCCCACTACCCACTCCTAGACCATCCAGGGCAGTGCGCCACACACACAAAATGCACCATACAGCTGTCTTAACGGTAGCAGCTTTCTGCTGTTTAGTAGAAACTTGAACATGTTTAACTTTGGTGACTTTTGGCCATGCTTTCATGTTTGTTATTGGTGCAGGCAGTAAGGAGGTGGAGCTTGTTGGACTGGCTTCTATGTTAAAGAGAGAATACATGTTCAAAGGAGTAGACTTTCAGGTGTTGACGGTAGCGCAAACATTCGCGTGGTAAGACCGCTCTTGCAAGGCACGCCCACCCATTAACAACGGATAGTTTCACACGAGGCAGTGCACCAGGTTCCTGGCAAAAAATTCCATTAGAGCAAGTTTTTTCAAAGGTCGGTACCTACTACAGAATTTCATAATGATTGAGAAAATTTCGCAAGGAATGTAGAACATGTACAAAATTGCTGTCCTTTCACACAGAGCTCAATTTGTAATATTTCACAAACATTGAGAAGTCCGGCTAAGTTGAAACTTGGTGTATTGTTAAACAACAGGATTGAATGCTAATAATTCTATTATTGGAAATGACGTCATGATGACATTAACATTATTGTTTACAATTGTTTACAATTTAGACCACTTCTTACATATTTTTTAAATCAAAGCAAGCTGCTATAAAATTTTATTTTGCATCAGGCTTCTTGGAAGGTCATATATGGATAAAATATATAGTGACGTCTTCATGACGTCATCAATTGTCACGTTATATTACAGCAAAGAAAGTGTTTTACAAGATATATACATATAGAACATCTTTGGCGATTAAGCTGAAACTTTGCATGTTTATTCAAGCTGGAATGTGTTACATCATCAAGTGTTACATGACGTCACCTTAAATGTACATTTTTTTTAAAGGCTTCACCTGCATGATAACATTCTCGATTGAGCTGAACTTTTGAGCTGAAATATGTTAACTTTAATGTTTGCTTTCCTGGAAAAATGACATCATTGATTGTAAACATGACGTCACCCTTAAGGTGCAGTTTTACCAGATCTATATACAGAGCAATAACTGCTTGTTCATCGTTTGGGAGGGCATGTGCCCCCCTGTGCCCGCCCCCCTACTAGTTACGCCACTGGACATGTGCCCCCCCCTCCCCTTCGCCAGTGATGGCACCTCTACTCAGCAGCAAATACTGCCTGGAAAGCTTGGAGAGCGATGTAAGAGACCTACAGTCAGCTGTTATCGACGTCTCCTCTAGAGTAGGACCAGTCTGCTACCCTTCCTAGAAATTCCCTGACAATGTACAGTTAACTAATTGAGAGTAATTTATGTTACATGTATTGTTATATCTTTCTGGTAATAAAACAAAGAGACCCTCAAAAGAGACTTGCACTGTGACCCGTAGGCCTGAAGATACCTGTATAGAGAATTTTTAGATGTGGGAGAAAAAACCCAGATAGGAAAACCCATGCATTCAGGGACTGAAAACCCAATCCGCATGCAAGGCGTCGGCCCAAGATTCGAACTGAGGTCCACAGAAGTGAAAGGCAGGGAAGAATGAACCACTAGCTAAGCTGAATGCCATGTATGGAGGTATATGTAAAGGTTAGGAGGTGTACAGTCCCCAAACAGCATGGGAATCAACTAGAGATAAACTTCAAACCAATATTTTGTTACTGTCTGTTTACAATGAAATGTAACATGATTACCAGTTGATTGGGGAAACTTGACAAGGAGGACGCTTCATTGAACTGTCTACAAATTGAAATACTGTTCCATTTTCTCATTATCTAATAGCAGCTAATGTTTTCTAGAATGAATAATAAATCGATGTACGGCTAATAAGCTTGATTCTTCTTAGTCATAGTTCAGTTATTTTATGAGGATCAATGTCAGTTGTGGGTTGATACAAACTAAAATGTCCCTTGCATCATTTCATAAACAAAATTATGAAGCTAATGACGTGACGTACGTATTACATTCAGTATAATTGCTTATTTCATAGATGCTGGGAAATAGTTTTCTACATTGAATACACGTAATGGGACAAGTGATATCCCATAATTCTCACTTCATTTGAGTTCACCTCACAAGCAGAGGAAAAGAGAAATCAATTTAAGCCTCGCCCACCACCCACTCCTAGACCATCCAGGGCAGTGAACCACACACACAAAATGCACCATACAACTGTCTTAACAGTAGCAGGTTTCTGCTGTTAGTACAAACTTGAACATGTTCAACTTTAGTGACTTTTGGCCATGCTTTCATGTTTGTTATTGGTGCAGGCAGTAAGGAGGTGGAGCTTGTTGGACTGGCTTCTTAGTTATAGAGAGAATACATGTTTGGAGGAGTAGACTTTCAGGTTTTGACGGTAGCGCAAACATTCGCGTGGTAAGACCGCTCTTGCAAGGAACGCCCGACAATAAACAACAAATAGTTTCACACGAGGCAGTGCACCAGGTTCCTTGAAAAAAATTCCACTTGCGCAAGTTTTTGTCGTAGGTCGGTACCTACTACAAAATTTCATAATGATTGAGAAAAATTCACAAGGAATGTAGAACATGTACAAAATTGCTGTCCTTTCACACAGAGCTCATTTTGTAATGTTTCACAAACATTGAGAAGTCCGACTAAGTTGAAACTTGGTGTATTGTTAAACAACAGGATTGAATGCTAATAATTCTATTATCAGAAATGACGTCATGATGACATTAACATTATCGTTTACAATTTTTTACAATTTAGACCACTTCTTACATATCTTTAAATCAAAGCAAGCTGCTATAAAAAAAACTTTTGCATCAGGCTTCTTGTAGGGTCATATATGGATAAAATATATAGTGACGTCTTCATGACGTCATCAATTGTCATTATATTACCACAAAGAAAGTGTTTTACAAGATATATACATACAGAACATCTTTGGCGATTAAGCTGAAACTTTGCATGTTTATTCAAGCTGGAATGTGTTACATCATCAAGTGTTACATGACGTCACCTTAAATGTAAATTTTTTTAAAGGGCTTCACCTGCATGATAACATTCTCGATTGAGCTGAACTTTTGAGCTGAAATATGTTAACTTTAATGTTTGCTTTCCTGGGAAAAATGACATCATTAATTGTAACATGACGTCACACTAAAGGTGCAGTTTTACCAGATCTATATACAGAGCAATAACTGCTTGGTCATCATTTGGGAGGGCATGTGCCCCCCCCTGTGCCCGCCCACCCCCTCCTAGTTACGCCACTGGACATCACTTGGGGGCACGTGCCCCCCCTCCCCTTCGCCAGTGATGGCCCCTCAGCTCAGCAGCAAATACTGCCTGGAGAGCTTGGAGAGCGATGTAAGAGACCTACAGTCAGCTGTTATCGACGTCTCCTCTAGAGTAGGACCAGTCCGCTACCCTTCCTAGAAATTCCCTGACAATGTACAGTTAACTAATTGAGAGTAATTTATGTTACATGTATTGTTATATCTTTCTCGTAACGAAACAAAGAGACCCTCAAAAGCGACTTGCACTGTGACCCGTAGGCCTGAAGATACCTGTATAGAGAAGATTATGAAAAACATGAAGTTTTAAATGTGGGAGAAATGTGGGGGAAAAAACCCAGATAGGCAAAACCCATGCATTCAGGTAGGGATTGCAAACCAATTCCACATGCAAGGGGTCGGCCAAGGATTCAAATCAAGGTCCACAGGAGTGAAAGGCAGGGAAGAATGAACCACTAGCCAAGTTGAATGCCATGTATGGAGGTGTGCAGTCCCCAAACAGCATGGGAATCAACTAGAGATAAACTTCAAAACAATATTTTGTTACTGTCTGTTAACAACGAAATGTAATATGATTACCAGTTGATTTGGGAAACTTGACAAGGATGATGCTTTATTGAACTGTCTACAAATTGAAATACTGTTCCATTTTCTCATTATCTAATAGCAGCTAATGTTTTCTAGAAATCTTGATTCTTCTTAGTCATAGTTCAGTTATTTTATGAGGATCAATGTCAGTTGTGGGTTGATACAAACTAAAATGTCCCTTGCATCATTTCATGAACAAAATTATGATGCTAATGACGTGACGTACGTATTACACTCACTATGCTGGGAAATACAGTTTTCTGCATTGAATACACGTAATGGGACAAGTGATATCCCATAATTCTCGTTCCGTTTGAGTTCATCTCACAAGCAGAGGAAAAGAGAAATCAATTTAAGCCTTGCCCACTACCCACTCCTAGACCATCCAGGGCAGTGCGCCACACAAACAAAATGCACCATACAGCTGTCCTAATGGTAGCAGCTTTCTGCTGTTTAGTACAAACTTGAACATGTTCAACTTTGGTGACTTTTGGCCATGCTTTCATGTTTATTATTGGTGCAGGCAGTAAGGAGGTGGATCTTGTTGGACTGGCTTCTTTGTTAAAAAGAGAGAATACATGTTCGGAGAAGTAGACTTTCAGGTTTTGACGGTAGCGCAAACATTCGCGTGGTAAGACCGCTCTTACAAGGAACGCCCGACCATTAACAACGGATAGTTTCACATGAGGCAGTGCACCAGGTTCCTTGCGAAAAATTCCATTAGCGCAAATTTTTGTCAAAGGTCGGTACCTACTACAAAATTTCATAATGATTGAGAAAATTTCGCAAGGAATGTAGAACATGTACAAAATTGTGTCCTTTCACACACAGCTCATTTTGTAATATTTCACAAACATTGAGAAGTCCGGCTAAGTTGAAACTTGGTGTATTGTTAAACAACGGGATTGAATGCTAATAATTCTATTATTAGAAATGACGTCATGATGACATTAACATTATCGTTTACAATTT
Organism: Plazaster borealis; assembly: GCA_021014325.1. NCBI lineage: Eukaryota > Metazoa > Echinodermata > Asteroidea > Forcipulatida > Labidiasteridae > Plazaster > Plazaster borealis. The sequence continues at coordinate 3,305,177 of CM037456.1, read as the reverse complement.
TTTACAATTTAGACCACTTCTTACATATCTTTAAATCAAAGCAAGCTGCTATAAAATTTTATTTTGCATCAGGCTTCTTGGAAGGTCATATATGGATAAAATATATAGTGACGTCTTCATGATGTCATCAATTGTCACGTTATATTACAACAAAGAAAGTGTTTTACAAGATATATACATACAGAACATCTTTGGCGATTAAGCTGAAACTTTGCATTATTCAAGCTGGAATGTGTTACATCATCAAGTGTTACATGACGTCACCTTAAATGTACATTTTTTTAAAGGGCTTCACCTGCATGATAACATTCTCGATTGAGCTGAACTTTTGAGCTGAAATATGTTAACTTTAATGTTTGCTTTCCTGGGAAAAATGACATCATTAATTGTAACATGACGTCACCCTAAAGGCGCAGTTTTACCAGATCTATATACAGAGCAATAACTGCTTGGTCATCATTTGGGAGGGCATTTTCCCTCCTGTGCCCGCCCACCCCCCCTCCTAGTTATGCCACTCGACACCCCCCCTCCTTTGCCAGTGATGGCCCCTCTGTTCAGCAGCAAATACTGCCTGGAGAGCTTGGAGAGCGATGTAAGAGACCTACAGTCAGCTGTTATCGACGTCTCCTCTAGAGTAGGACCAGTCCGCTACCCTTCCTAGAAATTCCCTGACAATGTACAGTTAACTAATTGAGACTTATTTATGTTACATGTATTGTTATATCTTTCTGGTAATGAAACAAAGAGACCCTCAAAAGCGACTTGCACTGTGACCCGTAGGCCTGAAGATACCTGTATTATAGGAGATGATTAAAAGAATTAAGTTTAAAAAAAAACAGATAGGGAAAACGCATGCATTCAGGTAGGGACTGAAAACCCAATCCACATGCAAGGCGTCGGCCCAGGATTCGAACCGAGGTCCACAGAGGTTAAAGGCAGGGAAGAATGAACCACTAGCTAAGCTGAATGCCATGTATGGAGGTATATGTAAAGGTAAGGAGGTGTACAGTCCCCAAACAGCACGGGAATCAAGTAGAGATAAACTTCAAAACAATATTTTGTTACTGTCTGTTTACAACGAAATGTAACATGATTACCAGTTGATTTGGTCAACTTGACCAGGACGACGCTTCATTGAACTGTCTACAAATTGAAATACTGTTCCATTTTCTCATTATCTAATAGCAGCAAATGTTTTCTAGAAATGAGTAATAAATCGATGTACGGCTAATAAGCTTGATTCTTCTTAGTCATAGTTCAGTTATTTTATGAGGATCAATGTCAGTTGTGGGTTGTTGCAAACTAAAATGTCCCTTGCATCATTTCATGAACAAAATCATGATGCTAATGAGGTGATGTACGATTGTTTCTCTAAAGAAATGTTTTAAAAGAACATTCCCACAACTCTTAATATTCCAGATGCATACAGACACCGACTCCGCTCATCAGCTGATCAGACCCAGCTTTCTGTTCCCCGAACTAGAAGGAAGGCTGGGGATAGCTCATTCACCGTGGCTGCCCCGCGTCTGTGGAATGAGCTTCCTGCCTGTCTGAGAGAAGCGATCTCGATGCCTGTATTCAAATGTCTCCTTAAGACATTCTTGTTCCAAGACCAATCCTAAGTTCTTTGAACTGTTTCTGTTTATTCAGTTATTTAAGTATTTAGTTTTTTCTCGTTTCCTGGAATGCCCTCTGTTCTTCGTATAGCGCTATATAAATACTTTATAGTTTTATTATTAAAGAAACTCCAAGTGAACTTAATAATGGCAGACTTTGCTAATCTTCTTCTCATTTTGAACTATTTCACAAACATTGAGAAAATCTAGACAGGAATATTTTGGGGGTTTTTCGTCGAGTGAAAAGGGCTATAGGTCTTCACTTTTTATTGTGTGCGTGACATTACGTGACCTCTACTTCCGGTCAAAACCAGAAGTGCCATGTAATTTAAAAACGGCATTATTTTTTGGAGTTGTTTTCAATGATGTTACAGTCCGGCAAGGGTCTTGTTTTAAAAAAATAGGACCGGTGAGGTCATAAAATAATAGCAGCATGTAAAAAACGGTTCACAAAACACTTTTACAAGATGTCTTTGGCGAAAGTTTATGATAATCATTTCCAAATTGATATACATAATGACCTTCAATGTGTGGATTCATAGATTGATGACGTCATCATGTGTCACATGATATTGCCTTAAAAGTGCACTTTATGAAGCCATGTATCTACCAAACCACAAGTCCAACTGAGTTGAAACTTGGTGTATTGTTAGACAACGACATTGAATGCTACTATTAGAAGTGATGTCATGATGACATCATCATTATTTTTAAAATTTTTAAAATTTTGACCACTTCTTACATATCTTGAGAACAATGCAAGCTGCAATCAACTTTGATTTTGCACCAGGCTTCTTGGAAGGTCATATATGGATAAAATATATAGTGACGTCTTCATGACGTCATCAATTGTCACGTTATATTACCACAAAGAAAGTATTTTACAAGATAAATACATACAGAACTTTGGTAATTAAGCTGAAACTTTGCACGTTTATTCAAGCTGGAATGTGTTACATCATATAGTGTAACATGAAGTCACCTTAAATGTACATTTATTTAAAGGCTTCACTTGCATGATAACATTCTCGATTGAGCTGAACTTTTGAGCTGAAATTTGTTAACTTTAATGTTTGCTTTCCTGGAAAAAATGACATAATTAATTGTAACATGACGTCACCCTAAAGGTGCAGTTTTACCAGATCTATATACAGAGCAATAACTGCTTGGTCATCATTTGGGAGGGCATTTTCCCTCCTGTGCCCGCCCACCCCCTCCTAGTTATGCCATTGGACATCAATTGGGGGGCATGCCCCCCTCCCCCTTTGCCAGTGATGGCCCCCTGATGGCCCCTCAAATACTGCCTGGAGAGCTTGGAGACCGACGTAAGAGACCTACAGTCGTCTCCTCTAGAGTAGGACAAGTCCGCTATCCTTCCTAGAAATTCCCACACAATGTACAGTTAACTAATTGAGAGTAATTTATGTTACATGTATTGTTATATCTTTTAGGTAATGAAACAAAGAGACCCTCAAAAGCAACTTGCACTGTGACCCGTAGGCCTGAAGATACCTGTATAGAGAAGATGATGAAAACAAAGTTTTAGATGTGGGAGAAAACCCCAGATAGGGAAAACCCCTGCATTCAGGTAGGAACTGAAAACCCAATCAACATGCAAGGCGTCGGCCCAGGATTTGAACTGAGGTCCACAGAAGTGAAAGGCAGGGAAGAATGAACCACTAGCTAAGCTGAATGCCATGTATGGAGGTATATGTAAAGGTTAGGAGGTGTACAGTCCACAAACAGCATTGGAGTAGAGATACACAATATTTTGTGATAACCCTCTAGTCCCTGCACTGCCGAAAGCTGCTGAAAAGTTAGAGGTATTGTTTGCAAGACACCTGCAATAAATTAACTGCGGGTTCGCGTAGTGGTTTCTTTCCTCGCCTTCCACCTCTAGGACCCCGGTTCGAATCCAACCGATGCACTATGTGGATTGTTTTCAGTCCCTACATGGTTGCATGGGTTTTTCCCTGCAATAATTCTCTGGGGTTTTCCTCCCACATCTAAAACTAAAACTTCTTGTCTTCTCTCCATGGGGGTTCTTGGCTAGTATAGTGATTAAGTTCGCTTAATTCTGAGAGTCCTTGGCTTCACAACCAGAATTAATAAATAAAATGAAATCAAATGAAACTGAATCTTTGTACACAAAATACCCATAAAGGCTTAGTATTTTTAACAAGTTTCGACCTCTCTACTATTATTATCATTGATTAAAATCATATTTCAAGTTCAGAAGTAATAACTCACTAGAGAACAAGAATGGCCGCTCAGTCTAAGAGCTTTGATTGTCATGTCGATTACATTTTTATAACGTTAAAATGAACGCACACTGAACACAATAGTCAGTATCATCATGATAAAAGAAATGACAAATTTCTGTTATAATATTCAACTCATGTGATTGAGCGCTCCTAGTGTTCGTCTAACACGTTTCGTTCATTCATAGCGATCCAAACAACAATTCGGTTTGGCCTTTGAGGTCGACCAATGCAACTACACAGCATGTCTTGAAGACCTTTCCGAAACTTCTTGTATCTGAAAACGTAAATGATGGGATTGATGACAGAGTTCATGTTGTATATGAGATTGAATATTATCTTCAATGTGTATGAAGATCTGGTGAGACACCATTCACTCAGTGGATGTACTGGTATCAAGCAGATGATGATTTGGAAAACCACTGGTGTCCACAGAACAACCACTGCACCCATGACAATCTTAAGCATGCTGATCACATTCTGTCTGGCCTTTAAAAGCTCAAGGGCTGCTCCTTGTACATTCTGTTGTTGGAAGTGCTCAGCACTTCTCTTGAGAGTGGCTTGGATCTTGTAGTAAACCCAACTCATGAAAAGGATCGGCAACAGGTAGCCAAATAGAATGAAGAACACATTATTCACCAATATGGCATACATGTATGAGTCAGCCCCATCACAACCAAGCCAGCTGGTCCTAGCATGCACTATAAACAAACGTGGGCTTGAAAATAGAAATGACATCCCTAATGCTATGAAAATGATCTTGATAACTTTTTGAGCAGACATCATTCTGGGATAGTGCAGTGGATGCACTATTCCTATACATCGTTCATAGGTCACCAGACACAGAGCATAACTTGATGAGTAGGTTATTAACATCACTGTAAAGCCACTCTCGAAAATCCGACAAATGATCTCTCTACCAATGAAACTCTCTGGTAGCTGGGTCTGAGTTGTGGCATAGTACAACATTAAGTAACAGCAAAAAATGCTGTCAAGAACAGCAAGATATGCCAGCAGGTAGTTTGTCATATTATGAAGGCTTTTGGTGCGAAGAATGACCAGCCAAGCTAGAGTGTTGAGAACCATTCCAACAGTTCCTTGTACAATTGGAATGATAGAAACCCATTTATGCATTTTCAGTATTTTGAACAGTTGTTTGCCTCAAAAATATCAACTACAATCCTAAACTGATGCTGGTAGTGATTGATCGTAGTTGTCAAATTTCATCAATAAAGTACTGTACATGTGGACGTAACAAGATAATTTCTCACTTCATGTGTTGATCACACACAGCAAATATATTGGAGTTATTCTTCAGTCTGATGGGCGAATGCAAACAGTTTCAGAATTTTCTACGTCAAGTGATGTTGCTAAGAATCTTCAATCAATCAATCAATAGACCCCCTTGCATTATGACATCACAATCTCAAACAGCACCCTCACTGAGGTAGAAGGAGGCAGATCATTGGACAACAGTTGCTCTTGGTGCGTAAAGAAACATACGGGTGACCTCAGCGTACCAGCACCGTTGCGCGTTATGCAAGGGGTCTATCAATCAGTCAATCTGTTTGCTGCTGAAACGTTTGATGTAGTTTCTAAAATGACAGAGAACTTCGGTAGCCTTACACACAAACTGAGAACAAGTCCAATGTTGACAGCAATCGTAAATAAGTCATGAAGTCCAAGATGGTCAGCCAAAGATCTCCCAGTTTGCTCTCTGCTGTTGTTCCTTGAAACTCTAAATTATTTCTGAGTTCTCATCACTTTGCATTGCAGTTTTGATAGAAATCTCATCCAGATGAGTGTGGTGTTAACGGGGCCGGGTTACTGTTACATTGAATCACTATGTCCCTGTACATGGACTTGATTAGATTGGGGTTTTTATTTTGGAAACCTGGTATGATAATTTGACATTGATTTATTTAAAATATCCTATAAATTCCCTGACAATGTACAGTTAACTAATTGAGAGTAATTTATGTTACATGTGTTATTATATCTTTCTGGTAATGAAACAAAGAGACCCTCAAAAGCGACTTGCACTGTGACCCGTAGGCCTGAGGATACCTGAATAGAGAAGATTATGAAAAAACAAGTTTTAAATGTGGGAGAAAAACCCGAGATAGGGAAAACCCATGCATTCATGTAGGAACTGAAAACCCAATCCACATGCAAGGCGTCGGCTCAGGATTCGAACCGAGGTCCACAGAAGTGAAAGGCAGGGAAGAATGAACCACTAGCTAAGCTGAATGCCATGTATGGAGGTGTACAGTCCCCAAACAGCACGGGAATCAAGTAGAGATAAACTTCAAAACAATATTTTGTTACTCTCTGTTTACAACGAAATGTAACATGATTACCAGTTGATTTGGGAAACTTGACCAGGACGACGCTTCATTGAACTGTCTACAAATTGAAATACTGTTCCATTTTCTCATTATCTAATAGCAGCTAATGTTTTCTAGAAATGAGTAATAAATCGATGTACGGCTAATAAGCTTGATTCTTCTTAGTCATAGTTCAGTTGTTTTATGAGGATCAATGTCAATTGTGGGTTGATACAAACTAAAATGTCCCTTGCATCATTTCATAAACAAAATTATGATGCTAATGACGTGACGTACGTACTACACTCAATATAATTGCTTATTTCATAAATGCTGGGAAATACAGTTTTCTACATTGAATACACGTAATGGGACAAGTGATATCCCATAATTCTCGCTTCGTCTCAGTTCACCTCACAAGCAGAGGAAAAGAGAAATCAATTTAAGCCTCGCCCACCACCCACTCCTAGATCATCCAGGGCAGTGCGCCATACATACAGAATGCACCATACAGCTGTCTTAACGGTAGCAGCTTTCTGCTGTTTAGTACAAACTTGAACATGTTCAACTTTGGTGACTTTTGGCCATGCTTTCATGTTTGTTATTGGTGCAGGCAGTAAGGAGGTGGAGCTTGTTGGACTGGCTTCTTAGTTAAAGAGAGAATACATGTTCGGAGGAGTAGACTTTCAAGCCTGAGATAGCGGCTATTTTTGTCTGCATCAGCCATGCACAACGCCATTTCATTTTCCTTGGTTGGCACTGTTAAGCACTTTATATTCAATGAATTTTCAGATTAGAACCAATGAGGTTTCTTTTGATAAATACCAAGTCAATACTTTTTCTTTAAAACAAAAACAATAAAAGAATAAAACATACTAAGAGTTTCCTTGACATAAGGCCACATAAATAAATAAAATTGTTGATCGTCCCCGCCCGACCTTACGAAACCCCCCGACCCCATTTTTAAAAATGTTATTAATATTTTTTTTCATCATAAAAATCAGTCTGTTCAATGATCTTTTCAGTCAAATTTGGGCCCAGATTTTTCAGCTGATATTTTTTCCAAAATCCATAGCATGGAAATAGATGTTTGAAGAAAGGTTATGTTGGCAAAAACAAGAACAATTCTTCAAATGTTTACTTAGGCTACACTGCGTTTTAGTGCTTTGAAAATGTTTACAGAAAATGTCATCTAGGAGTTAAATGGGTTTAACAAAACAATTAAAAACATCAAAATCACACAAACCCTCTGTTTTATAGTGATTGTGTTGATTTCTTTATTCTTTATTTCATATTTTGCCATGTCACAAAAAACCCACCAAAAATGCCTCGAACCCCAACTTCCAACCAAAAAAGGCAATCAACAATTTTTTTTTTGATGTGGCCTAATAAGGTGCTTCGTAAATGGGTCTCATAATTCAAAACATTTTCCAGACCCATGTAGGTAGCACCTTATGTCATGGAACCATTTAGATTGTTTTATTCTTTTAGAAAACAATTTTTTTTTAAAAGTACTAATTGTTTCACTTTACCGGATCACCCTGCAGGTAATCATTAGAAAATGAGACAACATGCATAGATGTACAGTAGTCATTATTAGGTGTTCGTGTATGTGCACGAAAACCTCTTGTTTCTAGTTTTTTTCTTCTTTTCTTCTTCATCTTCTTCTTGAACGGAACTCTCAAGATTGTAATTGAATTTAAGAGCATTGAAACTCATCAGCGATTGAACCTCAACATCAATAACCCACAAGTTGATGACGTCATGATGACATCATGATGACGTCATAAGGAAGCGAATAACATTTTACACAACCGCGCATGTGATCAAAAACATTGCGTCTTCATTTTGAATTTGCACAACAACCCCGCAAAAATATAAAAAATAATAAAATAATAAAAATAACCCCAAAGCAACAAAACAAAACAAAATAAAAAAGAAACAAATCTTACATTATACAGTAAAATATTCCTTGTTTAAATTGAGACATCTTTGTGAAATAAAGCCTACACGTTGCATATTTTGTTTTCATTTTCAAGGAACTGTGCTCCGCAGACCATGCTGTCGACGGGCCAGCGACGAGACAGTGCTGTATACGTTATAGCGCGCACACCAGCGATGATGATTATTGCCATTTTTGGGAAAAAAACCTTTTTTCCACGCGCATGCGCAGACACGTAGGGTCTTTCATCAAGGTGTTTATCGTGTAATGCACTGGTATAATTCATCAATAGTGGGCATTTAATCTCATGCTATCGCATTGTTCTTAAACGCCCTCTAATAATATTTTTAGCTTGATTGTAGCACGCAAAGTAACGAGATAACAAAGACTACAAGCCTGCAAATTTGGAAAGACGTGATTGCTTGCATGTCGCACGGATTGTGAATTTTTCGAAGGTTATCTGAAATGTAACGTGTAAAACGCGTTACCTACACGTCATTTTGAGAACTATCCGATTTATTTATCTAGGTATCCGCGGCCCTCGCGGATATCCAGATTGTTCAAAAACTGTAACCGCGGTTTGGGTTAGCAACAGCTATCCGCGGATATTCGGATATTGGAAGTATCAGCCCAGGCTTACTCAGAAGTGTAATTATCATTGTTACAAATTGTTACAAAACAAAGCAGGGGAACAATTCTCCATAGGCAAGCCAAAAAGGAAGGTCCCATTTCATTTCTGTCAGGTTCTTTACACGATTAGGAAATTTCGAAACGGATTTCACAGTTTGTTCCTATTTATATGGTTAAAACGGTTAACCGTCCCAACCATAGTACGCGGGGATACATGTTAGCTTGTGCTTACCATCAGAGGACCCCTCTTGTGTCTTGTGGGTACCGGGGAATTAAAACTGGTCTCATACTGCTTCAATAGTCTGTCGTACACTTTCTTTTCCTCCAGCTTCGAGACACACCTCAAATACTGCTCCTGGAAGAATTAGCAAACAAAATGTATTGATGATTTTTTAAAATCTTTTTGAACGCATTCCTTAGTTTTGATTTGGCAATGGTTCTAGCCAGTAGCAGTTACTTTGATCGTAAATGCTGTCCTCGTTGTTAATGAGCAGTACATCTCACTTAACCCTCCCACTATTAGTGTGTTTCTGGAGACAACCAACCCATACCTCACAATGCCACAACAGTGGCATTTTGAGGCACACACATGCTGATTGTAGAGAGTAGACCTTTCTGTTGCAACGTCATAGCCCAAATTTTTGCAAAACAAAGTTGGAAAACTATGGAAAGCCATAAATGCAAAGCAAAAACAAATAGCCACAGTTTGTATCAGTGGCACACAAATATTCAAAATTAGTGTTGATTTTGTTGTAAACAAATCAAACATTCGTGGGATGTATTTTTTTATTGAAAGTTTGCAGAAATGTTGAATTTGGTCACAATACTGTTAACAAGATTGAATGTTATGCGAAATATTCGGCTGCCATGCCAACCAGCGCGGTTTGTTTATCAACAATAGAATGGTCTATAGAGCCGTGGCCCAAAGTGCTTCAATGAGAGTGGTAAACTGGAGAAGCCACCAGCTGTGCTCAATTGCAATGGAATTGGGGCAAAGCTTTCAACCTTGGTCAATTTCTGCAGTGGCAATCTGTGTTACTGATTTATCACACATACAAATACAATGACAGGAAAATGTGGCGTGGGTTACCTCACCGTTGTGTGCATAGCATTATATGGACGATTTTGAGGCATCTTGGAGTATATAGGAGGGTTATTGGAGTATGGTGGAAACCTATAGGGCTGTGCTCCGTGGTCATAATGGGTTGATGTGGCTGGCTGCCAAAGGCGCCCTTGCATGCCTGCTTCTCGAACACGTTGTAGCCGCGTCCTTCGCAATTCAGCTCTTAGCTGCCAGTAAGGATGATTAGCCTCCCAAATTATTATTATTATTATTATAAGGAAGAGTTTCCAACCTCGTAGTTTTCAATATAGACAATATACAACCTGGGAAAATTTAATCAAATATGGCAGATTTTTTGTGAAAATAATGAAATACTATGTCGTAATCATACCAGAGCTCATGGTTGTCCCGATGCACAAGCGATTTGCGTGCCTATACGCAAAAAATGTTTTTTTGTTTTTTTTTCACAAAAAATATCAAGAGAAAACATAAGTGAAAACATATAGAATGCTCCAGATTGCACAGTAGGGCTTTTTAAACACAGGGCTTAATGTTCCATCCGTAAGGACAAAGCAACTATGGTAAAGTATCTTGCTCAAGGCCACAAATGTCACGACCGGGACTCGAACCCACACTCGGATCAGAAACACCAGAGCTCGAGTCTGGTGCTTATAACCGCTCGGCGGCCACGACACGCCACAAAAGGTCTTGAGTAGGAGATAATGGAGTCCTTACCTGGTAAGGGTGGTCCACATCTCTATGGAAACTGAGAAGGAGTTTGATGCAATGGAGGAGCATCATGCGTTCCGTGTGGTAGTACTCCCACACCTGCAACAAAACCAAAGATTGTAAATTCAATAATAATAATTAATAAAGATTTAATAGTTGTTTTATTCAAAAGCCACGTAGGCCTCTCAAAGTGTCTTAACTAACACTGTTATTGCCCCTGTTCATCGGACCCTAAGGTTTCCTGAAACCAGCTCAACTCCTTGGGAGTATGCAGCAACGGCAACCGAATGGATGTGCAAGTTGCTAATCATTCACATCAACAATCTCTACCCTTGTAGGTAGCCATACTCCTGGGTTATGAGAAGCAATCATAGTTCAGTATCACGACTGGGATTCGAACCCACACTCTGGCGACTCCGCCATCAGAACTTGAGTTTGATGCACTAGACCCAAGTGCCTTGCCCAAGGACACAAGTGCCAAGACCGGGATTCGAACCCACACTCTGACGACTCAGCCATCAGAACTTGAGTTTGATAAACCAGACATGCCACAAACAAACATACACACATTAATCACACATACCAAAGTCTTGTGCGTATTCCACAACCCATCATACTCCAACAGGTTACTTATTGGAACAGTACACAACCCATGATACTCCAACAGTTTATGTACTGGAACAGTACCCAACCCATCATACTCCAACAGGTCCTGTGCTCTTGGACTGTGATTTAGTGGGTACTTTTCACAGTACTAAACCATCCAAATTCCAACAAAACCATCTGTTTGATTTTGGCAGGCCTGGGGTGGTTAGGGTTTTAATGTGTAAAGGAACGACAGTGGTTGATATTGAGCGGTCAGGCGATAGTAGGAGGGTTGACTGTGTATTGTGTAGATGCATTCAACACATGATATCATGTTGCAGGCTAGCATAGTTTATCTATCATTCAAAATCACAGTGGATGATATTGAATGGTCATACAGTAGGAGGGTTGACTGTTTACTGTGTAGTATGAATTCACCACATAATATCATGTTGCAGGCTAGCATAGTTTATCTATCATTCAAAATCACAGTGGATGATATTGAATGGTCATACAGAAGGAGGGTTGACTGTTTACTGTGTAGTATGAATTCACCACATAATATCATGTTGCAGGCTAGCATAGTTTATCTATCATTCAAAATCACAGTGGATGATATTGAATGGTCATACAGTAGGAGGGTTGACTGTTTACTGTGTGGTATGAATTCACCACATAATATCATGTTGCAGGCTAGCATAGTTTAAATATCATTCAAAATCACAGTGGATGATGTTGAATGGTCACACAGTAGGAGGGTTGACTGTTTTCTGTGTAGATGCATTCACCACATGATATTATACTACGGGCTGGCATAGTTTATCTCTAATTCAAAACCACAGTGGATGATGCTCAATGGTCATATAGTAGGAGGGTTAATAAATTATTGCTTCAACTGAGGATGCAATAACTTACATGTAAGTTCAAGATCCTAAATTTCGTCTTACCTTTTGGAGTAGTGCCTGGACGCTTCGCTCATCTTTCAAAATGGACTGCAAGAAAGAAAGAAAAAATGCACAGGTTTGTGTTTCCTTCCGACATGTCGTAAAAAAATAAACAAATAATCCCAACTGCAAGAATTTCAGTAATTTTGCCATTTTTGTCCTCGAAGTAGTTTTTTGTTTTATAGCTTATTTTATTTTTTGTTTAACGATGTTTAAAGGGTCTGTATACGTTTGGTTATGCCTATAAAAATTAATGGCAATAAAAACTTACTTGGTAAGAAGTACAGCAGCTTTGGATAGTATAATGCATTTTGAGAAACTTTTCATTTAGAAGTACTGCGGTTATGGAAAAAGATATCACCTTTTATCCCCCAAAATTTGAATCTGAGAAGCGCTACTGCAGTAATGTTTTTCAGATTGTGTATTCCAATTGCAGATTATTTTTCCTGTGTGGACATAACCGCTCCAGATTTTCGGCAATATCTCAAAAACACTACCACCTTTTGAAATGAAATTTTCACAGGTTAGTTTATGGTATTTATCTACAACTATATAGGATTGAAACAAACAATGGGTTCCAATTACCAAACGAAACGTAATACAGACCCTTTAAAAAAAAGACCACATCACCTTCTTTACAAATAGGGTGCATTCCAGGGCATTTACTGGCAGGCAAAATAATTATAATAATATAGACTTTCTACTGTTGATAAACAAACTGCGCTGGTTGGCATGCATGGCCAAATGTTAGCAAAACATTCAATCGTGTTAATAGATGTTGTGACAAAATTCCACATTTCTGCAATTTTTCAATTAAAAAACCCCCCCACATCCCATGATTGGTTGCTTTGTTTCCAACAAATTAAGCATAATTTTGTTTACATTTGTGTAACATTGTTACAAACTCCGGCTATCTGTTTTTGCTTTGCATTTATGGCTTCCCATAGTTTTCCAACCTTGGTTGGAAAAAAACCCGGGCTGTGACGTTGCAATAGAAAGGTCTATAAGCATTTATAATGCGCCATATATCTAAATCAACAGCGTTCATAGGGGCAGTACAAAAAAGAAGAAAACATCCAAGTAAAAGTTACTTCACTCTCAAAGGATTTTTCACATTTCGTATCATAACTTCAACAATTCAAACAGCTGAAAAAGCTTTGAGTATGTGCCCCCAATTCTTCACATCAAAAGTTGACAAAAAGTTTGCCCTGCAATCTCCACAAAATGTAGACGTTGAAGTTTACAAATTGTGCCTGCAGAAGGTCCAGCCGTCGATTTCACCAAACTCTTCCTAACTTAGGATTAATCCTAAGCATTGCTAAGAGATAGGACTAGTCTTAAGTTAGGACCAGTACTTAAGACTAGTCCTATCTCTTAGCATTGCCTAGGATTAATCCTAAGTTAGGAAGAGTTTGGTGAAATCGACGGCAGGCTCAGTGGCTCTTCTGTAGAGCATTTGATGTCATGAATTACTTGGTCTTTTAGAGAGCATTGGCTTTGCTGTGATACAACATAAAGGATGTCATTGCGTCAGCGCAAAAACGTTGTATCTTGATTTTGCAAAAAAGTTGTATCTTGATTCGAAAAAAGTTTTATCTTGATTTTGTAAAAATGTCGTATCTTTAAAAACATTGTATCTCGCACAAAAACGCTCCATGCAAAAACGGTGTATCTCGACGCGTACTTGTTTTGTCTGTTCATCTGGGCTATTTAAAGTAAGATACGACATTTTGACAATTTCAAGCTCGCGCGTAACGCAAGTGCTATTTTAGGAGATACATTTTTGCACTGACGATATGACCTATGACCTATGACCCTCTCACCTGCAGCTGTGCACCTGTTCCTCGGAAGGCACTCAGGATGTATGCTTCAAATAGTTCCTTGCACTGCACGGCGTCCAGATCCAGAAACTGACTGAGTTGCAGGAGGAACCGGCACTCCAGGCGACCCGCATTCTTGTCGGCGGTCAGCTTCTTCTCGGCTTCCTCACTATCAGATTTAAGAAACAGGGAAGTGTCTGAATTTTTGTTCATTAACCTTAACTCCCTGGGCCTTTTAGCCTACAGGTGACCTCAATGCTCCAACCTCCCCCTCTCCTGTGTCACTTCACCCCAACATGTTTGGACTTAAATAAGATTGGAACGCCTGACAACCGGTGATAAGTAAATTCTTATTTGGGCCTACAACCCTCAGTCCTTCTGAATCCTTCATTTTGGTGCAAAGGATAAAGATAAGGGTTACGTTTAAATGCCTCCTTGTTGGGTTCTGAATCTAAATCTTGTAAGATTTTGATTTTGTTCTAAAGTACTCATCAAAAATCGAACTTTTCTTATGCAGGCCTGATACTTACTGGAGGCAAAGGAGGCCTCCATTGCTCCTGGTCATTGCCTTGGTGCCCCTTGAAATGTTCCAATAGAAATTTAAAATTTCCTCATAGAGGTGTCCTTTGCCAAGGAGAAAACGCCTTGGTGCCCTTGCCCTTCCAATCACCAAGCATCAGGCCTGCTTATGTAATGTTTGTGTTTATATACAGGACTGGGCAACTAGTGAAATTCACTACCCTACTAGTCGCGCTTCAATTAGTTGCGACTTAGCCACAAACCGCGACTATTTTCAAAACCGAAGATTGTGGATTGCGCAGGCAAGTATGCATTGTAATGGGCGCCATTGCAGTAAGGAACTCTTTTCATGCAACAATATATCTTAGCAGACAATGACAATTAGGCCTTGATGACTAGTGAAATTTACTACCCGACTAGTCGCGCTTCAATTAGTCGCGACTTTGATACTAGTCGCGACTATTTTTCAGTAGTCGTGGCTGCGCGGTTAACAGGGTAGTTGAAAAGAGGTAGTTGCGACTGGACAAAGCAATCAATAGTCACGACATCGAAACACTAGTTGCCCATTTGTATATTTTATTTACAAACAGCCACAAAGTGTTTTAATTATTTTGAAAAACACCGCTCTCAACCAACCGTTCCTTTATCTTTACCTGTGTGGCTTGTAGAACAGCAAGCCATCTAGCAGTAGGGGCTTGTGGTTCGCCAGCTCCTCCGCTATCAGAGTCTACACAGAGTACAAAATGAAAGTACAAAATGAGAATTGAAACGACCTGAAGAGGTAGGATAAAGTAAGCCAAGGTAGGGTAGGGTAGGGGTATGGTTGGGTAGGGTTGGGGTAGGGTTAGGATTAGGGTAGGGTAGGGTTGGGGTAGGTTGGGTAGGTTAGGGTTGGGGTAAGGGTAGGGTTGGGTAGGGGGTGGTGGAGGGGTGGGGGAGAGGTGGGGTAGGGTAGAGGTGGGGAAGGGTAGGGAAGGCTCAGGCTAAGGGTGAAGTAAAAAGGGAGGGCGCTGTTCGTTGAGGCAGGTTGTGTATTCGTCTTTGTCTGTTTTTGTGCTTCAATTTGTCATCGTTTTGTCGTCTTTTGTCATAAAACTATAATCTTTTTAACTGTAAGTCTGCATTCAAATGTGCTGCACAATTCCAGCCACATTTCATATATTTTGCTGCTGCCAATGACTGGATGTTGACTGATTTTGATCGTCGTGATTTTCTCGATCTGCGGACTCAAGATGGCTGCTGGTCTGCAAGGTATTTCCTGTGCATTTTTTCTATACTGTATGGCGCTTTCATTGTACAAGTTTGACTTTAAAACTACTGACTTTCATCTTGCTTCGACCATTATTGCCGGTAGAACACCCCCCGGAACAACCCATGATCCGTTTGATATAATTCAAAAAGAAGTAGGGTATAGGTAGGGGTAGTGCAGGGCTCGAATTTGGGGACTGGGGTAGGGGTAGGGGTAGGGTCTAGGTAGGGGTCTGAAAGGGTCTAGGTAGGGTAAGGGTAGGGTAGGTGTAAGATAAATCAGTTCAACAAAAGATAAAGGGCCTCTTCACAGATAGTATTAGGAAGCCCTGTAGGGGTAGGGGTAGGGGTAGGGGTCTGGAAGGGTCCAGGTAGGGTAAAGGGTAGGGTAGGTTTAGGGGTAGGGAATGGTCTAGGTAGGGTAAGGGTAGGGTAAGGGTAGGGTAAGGGTAGGGTAGGGTAGGGTAGGGTAAATCTGTTCAACAAAAGATAAAGGGCAAGTACACAGATAGTATTAGGAAGCCCTGTAGGGGCAGGGGTATGGGTAGGGGTAGGGGTAGGGAAGGGTCTAGGTAGAGTAAGGGTTGGGTAGGGGTAGGGTAAATCAGTTCAACAAAAGATAAAGGGCTTCTTCAAAGTTAGAATTAGGAAGTTACTGGATGATAAGGAGGTTATAAGGGTGACCAAACTTACCCGTGCTGTTACGGCTGACCTACCACTGATGGTCTGCAAGACCTCATGATTACATCTACGAAACAGAAAAGAAAAAGGAACATATTTGTTTAAGAAATGAAATAACGGGAGTGTGATTGTGTGAAGAAAAAAAACAAACCCAAACTGACAATTGGATAAACTCCTTTCCCTCTTGGTCTAGAGTTTTAATTTTTTTAATTTACAGGAAGTTGCATTCTAGAGCTTCACAGACTCTTTACGTAATTCAACTAAAAATCTAAAGGTTTTGTCATGATAAGGGCAGAGTCTATCATCTCTGTGGTGGATTGTCTTGCCTCTTCAAGAAAATCTGAAGGTTCTGGGATGTCAATGTATCCTGAAATCAGAGATGGGGGGTGGGGGTGGGGGGCATTGACAAATCATATCATATCAAGGATGTATCTCAAACACCGCGGCCGGCATTGGCTTGATCCCTAAGCCTCTGAACCTATACTTCAACACTTATAATAGTATTACGCAGTTCTTATATTGTGCTTTTCACACCTGAAGGGCGTCCCAAAGTACTCATTGTTTTTCCAACAGTATGCAGAGCTAAGTTTGGAGTTACAAGACCCGTTTTATATTTATACATAGAGCAGCACCTTGTAACGGTTTACAAGGTGCTGTGGCTCCAACCATGCCAGAAACACAGTGGCGAACCCCTTCTCTTAACGATAAGCATACTGGGTTCTTTTACGTGCATTACACAACACACAGAACCTACAGCCTTGCGTCCCATCTGAAGGACGAAGCAATAATGGTTAAGTGTGTTGCTTAAGGACACAAGTGTCAAGACTGGGACTCAAACCCACACATTGCTGTCCAGAAACACCAAAGCTCATGGCCAGTGCACTTGACCGCTTGGCCACGACACACCACATACATTTTTTGTTCTTTCTTCATGTTCTTAGCATAATGTACTGAACATTGGAATTACAAACATTTCTTTGGAATTATACTTGGACGAGAATCATTATGAAGTCGTATTTAGCCAAAGCCATTTCAAGGGAAAGTATACCTTTGGTTTTTGGGACCTTTCGATTGTTTTATCATAAATGTAGATATACAATAAAAATAACCTGTGAAAATTTCATTTCAAAAGGTGGTCGCACTTTGAGATATCGCCAAAAATCCGGAGTGGTTATGTCCACAGAAAGAATAATCCATAATGGAATACACAATCTGACACTTTGACAGTATTGTTTATCAGATTCAAATTTTGGGGGATAAAACTAATATCTTTTTCCATAACCACATTACTCCGAAGTGAAATGATTCTCAAAATGCTTTATATATACTATAGAAATTAAACCAAGTAGGTTTTTATTACCATTAATTTTAAGAGTGATTACCAAACGTATACCTTCTCTTTAAGCATAGCCATGGACATGATGAAGGATGGACATAACAATACAAAGAACAATGTTTCATTTGGTCAAAAGATAGTTGGCTAGTGGCCACAAATCGGCAAGAAATGAATCAAAATGCAAGTAGATAACTTCTTTCCTACTAGAGTTTATATCAAATAAAATAGAGTTTTATGTCAAATAAAACACACAAATTAAAAAAAATTGTGATTCCCATAAATCAGTTATTCTCACCAAATTATAATTACAAAGAAAAAGTCTGTATTTCGTATTCAGTACGTTATGTTAAGAAAAAAGAAAGAAAAAACGATGCCAATCACTCTGCCACTTCTTCACTCTTGTCCAAACAAAATAAAATAAGATAAAACATACCAACACTTTTAAATAATAAGTTAAATTAAATATTTTATTAATGATGTGAACAAAGAACTACTAAAAGTAAAAGCAAAGTGACTATAATTTATAGTCATTTTATAATAAAATAAGAACTAAAAATAAAATTAAAAAAGTGAAGTGTAGTCTGTAGACTAAATAATACAAAACTCCATGTTTTTTTAAGTCTAACTAAAAAAATGAATGAAAAAGTAGCACTCCCACAAGGCACAAGACAACACAGCCAATAATCAGATTTAGCATCTTTTCCGAAAAACAAATAGTACAACAATTGAAAGTTTTGAAAAAATGAAATGCAGTTTGTTAAAAAAAATCACTTCACTCAATGTGACAATGATAATGATATATTAATATTGCTTATTCATTCACTCAGCTGTGAAGAAACACAAATACACGTTGCACGTTAACTGTTCAGTAATCACACATTACTCCTAGAACTATGACTTATGAGCTTCGTTCCGCTATCGTCTCCGTTGAAAAGATAGCGGAACGAACCTCGTCATAATTACACATATATAAACATATCGTAACTGGTCAAGGGAAAACAAAGGAGTCTTGTTGTAACGTGAGGTTTATCTTTAATTAACTTCCACAAATCAACAATTATGAATTTGGGATTACAACTGGTTTTGGAAAAACGCAACTGAATTCCCTTTATTTCCTCCGACAATTTTGAATTTGAACATAAATTTACTAATTACCCATGATTTTTCACTGATAAAAACAAATATTTTACAGACCTCCAAACGTGTGTTGTACCCGGCGCCATTTTGTGAATTTGAAATGCACCATGGGAAAAAGAATGGAATTGTTCCAAATGCGAATCGTGATTCAAATTACGAATTCCGGGCGCATTTTTGAAACGGATCCGCTTTTGTTCATTCCACTGATGCTCCCGCCACATTAGATGGAAAATAACACAAAAACACAGCTGTTACTGGGCGATTATTAGAATTTTCGTATTTTGTTTGGTTGACAGATCATAAAATTACAAGAAAAAGAGCGACGGAAATGGGTGCACCATAAATAGCAAAAAATTGATTATCATGTAGGCATAACGTTTTTGGGGTCACTCATGCAATTAACAGATTGTGTAATTATATCACAACCTGGGGGCACTGTGCTTCAACTTTTGAGGACTCTTGATAAATTTAGGTGTTAAAGTTGGTCCTATTTGGCTTGGGATTTGGAGGAGTGCCTCATGAAAACTGGCAGCAAGTCGGTTTGGGGGAAAAGCACACTCCCGTGGGTGTGTTTTCTGGGGTAATAAGCAAAAATTCCAAACGGCTGAACTGCCAAAAAATGAAAGAAATCTGAAGTTTGTCTGAAAATATATTTGATTGGTTTTCAAGAGGCTGAGAGACTTCAAATATTTGTTCAGTATTTTTGAATATTTAGCATTTAACAATTTAATAGACATCAATGGGTGCACCCAAATAGAACCCGTAATTTAAAACGAGCGCCCTCTATTGTTATAAAAAAAAGAAAATTAATTTGAGTGCAATCATCAAGAGACTTTCATGGCTGTTGGCTGCAATGACAACCTTTTGAAGGGGGCTTTTCGGCGTTCCAGACATAGCCACTACCGAAGCCATTAATTCGGACATGACCTTTTCTCGTGTGGTAACATTGAATGAAAATAAATCTCGCGTGTTTCTTCAAACATGGTGGATCATTATCCTCTACAAAATGTGTGTTGATTGGGAGACCATTTTTTTTATAGCATCCTCATCGAGGGGAAATGGGATCCAATCGGGGGTGAAGAACCATGACTTTGATTCAAAAGAAGTCGAGGTCACAGTGGTTTCTTTGATGTTGGTGGGTTATTGCTCATTGGGGACTCCTCCAATCAGGGTTAAACCCCCCCAATCGGGATGGTTTATCGACACTTCAAAGCGTCACTATAAACGTACAACCCCAAGAGGAAAAATGACGCCCGTGCTCGGTTGAGCGGATCAGGGCTATGCCATAAAAAGTACAAGCTACCGGTACCAAATAATATACATAAGAATTGGTACAAGTCGGTTGAGAAAACCGAATCTCCTGACCGCGTGTAACCTTATGGGTCAATTCATGACTGACCAACTCCCACAAGGCAATCGGAAAAATCTACAACATATTGTAAGAGTGATAGAAACAGTTACTTATGACGCATAGGCCTAAGTGCTGGCGGTCCGAACCAGCCGGCAATTTTGTTGTTCTCCCCCGGCGGTTCGGGACGGTGAGGGACGACAGCGTTTTCTGGCCGGACTTCCCGGCCTGCAGCACGGCAGGCTACGTTGGTTAATTCTCCAGATGTACCCCCTCTTCTTCTTCTTCTTCTTGCAAGATAGGAATCTGCTTGCCTCGAATTATCAGCTCATCAGTAAAGTACTCAGGAGTTGTATCTCAGGCTAGAAGAGTTCGAAAACGTTCGCTTTGTGCTGTAGGTGTTTCTTCACTCTTCCGTAACTGTTTCATGGCGACACATTTATTAAAACATTAAGTATCGTTTTATTTAGAGTAGGCCTACATTATGTCATTATTTGGCGTCTTTATACGGAGTGACTAATTCAGAAATAATGGCATTAATGTAAAATAACGAAGAGTAGGCACTAATGTGTCCCTACACCTCTGAAAACAGATGTCTGATGAAAGCTAGCGTGTTTAAAGCAGGGTATACTTTTGGTAATTTGTCAAAGACCAGTATTCTCACTTGGTGTATCCTAATATAATGCAAACAATAACAAAGCTGTGAAAACGTGGGCTCAATTGGTCATCGAAGTTGCAAGAAAATAATGAAAGAAAAAACACCCTTGTTGCACAGAATTGTGTGCTTTCAGATGCCTGAGAAAGGCTTCATGCCTTTTTTTTAAAATGAGTTTTGTTGACATGGCAAAATATAAAATAAACTACAAAGAAATCATCACAATCACCATAAAACAGAGGGTTTGTGTGATTTTGATGTTTTTAATTGTTTTGTTAAACCAACTCCTAGATGACATTTTTCTGTAAACATTAAGCAAAAAATTAAACGCAGTGTAGCCTAAGTAAATATTTGAAGAATTGTTCTTGTTTTTGCCAACATGAATAACATTTCTTCAAACATTTTTTCCAACCTACTAACTGTGCGTGCGGCGCAGAAAGGAGCCAAATTTGACCGAGAAGATATTTTTATGATTTATTTAAAAAAAGGACGGGGTTTCGTATATGCTCGGGCGGGAACGATCAACAATTGTTTTTTTTATGTGGCCTAATAATGTCGTATATGACTTATGACTCGAACTTGGATTCGGGCTTGAGCCACTTTTTTTCATGACTTAAACCCAGACTTGACTCTTAAGTCCGACAACCTTACACTGAATTTAGACCATGCAACCTTTGTTAATAAAAAAAAGGTGACCTTTTACATTCTAAGGCATTTTCTGGCTGGCAGGATACTACATTGGCCATGGGAAATTTTACACTATGTGTCATGATTTCCACATAATTTCAAAAGTTATAAAAAATAACAGCTGAACAAGTTTTGAGATGTGCCCCTTTTTTCTTCATTATCAAAAGTTGCTAGAAATCAGACAGTGCAATCTCAACGAAATATAAGAATTTGTGTTTTCTTCCATTGGGCCGAGTACGAGTCGTACCTGCAGGAAGCCCATGGCTCTGTGGCTCTTTTTGTAAACATGTGATGTCATACATGGTCTATAGAACTTCTATATTCAGTGTACAGGGTTTTTTTCGGACTCTGAGGTAACACTCGGGTTAGTCTTGGTCCAAGACGTTACTAACTCAACCCCTGATAACCCGACAGAGGGCGCGCTTTTCTTCTTGAATTCATCGCGATAGTGACGCCCTATGTTGTTGGAATTGATCCATTTCGGTGCGAAGGTCTCTGAACCAAGACTACACTCAGGTTAGTTTTTATTTTATTTAGACACACGCGACTCATTTTGTGAAGGGTCACACTAACTTTAAACACCAACAGCCGGCCTACTTGTAAACGTGGTTATTGACTTCAAATTCTCGGGTAGTCAACAAGTTTAACTTCTTGCTGCCCTCCAGACACGTTCAAAACATTTCGAAATAATCGTCTGTTCAACAAACAAGCATGGGTCTTGGGACCGCCTCCTTTGGCCTCGGGTGGCATCTTGACTGACAGGGCACATAGGCCTATATTTTTTATTAATCGTATTTTTTTCTTTCTCCCATTCTTCGTCAAACACTCTTCCGGAAAAAATTAAAATCGTCTTGACGCTTTGTCAAATAGCCACCATGCACAACAGCCGTCGACAACCACTTTAGATCAAAATCTGGCGTTCGGGTCTCGGGAAGAAAATCGTCACGTTTAGGCAACGGCCCTCTGTGTTCTTTTCAAAATAGTGGTGAAAGGTGTTATAAAACGCAAGAGAAAGAAAGGGAAAAAAAACACCTCTGTTATCTTCATACTACGGGACGTTCGCAATTCGTCAGATGTGCCCAGGCCGTCATCAGCGCACCGTAGACGGCAGCGGCCCTGAGAGAACGGGACGTTGTAGCTCGGATGCCGCATTAGGCACGTTTCAGGGGGAATTGCGAAAGATTGGAGATTAATGGCCTGATAAAGATGATACGGTCTTTTTTTATCGTAAAGGAAAGAGTAGAGGGGATAGGGAGTCATCACCTGGTCCCACTGCTACAGTAGGTTTTTTTTTAATAACCTCTGTTTCTGATTTTATGTTAATATTCTAAATAGGCATTGTCGTTGACTATTAAAGGCAGGGTACACTTTTGGTAATTGTCAAAGACCAGTATCATCACTTGGTGTATCCCAACATATGCATAAAATAACAAACCTGTGAAAATTTGGCCTCAATTGGTCATCAAAGTTGCCAGAAAATAATGAAAGAGAAAAAAACCCACCCTTGTTGCATAGGATATTGTGTGCTTTCAGGCTTCATGTCTGAAGCCTTTGATTCAAATTTTTGGGTGAAAAATTACCTCTTTCGCTAAGACTACGTTACTTCAAGGGGGGGGTCGTTTCTAACAATGTTTTACAATATCAACAGCTCTCCAGTGCTCTTTACCAAGCACATTGTTATGGTCATTAACTTGTGGATTGCACAATTGTTTCTTTGGTAAGTGTTCTTTGTTTCGACACCCCTATGTTCCGTCAACCTATGCTCCGACACCCATGTTCCGTCAACCCTATGTTTCGACACCCATGTTCCGTCAACCCTGTTTCGACAAACCTATGCTTCAGCAACCCTATATTCAGACAACCCTATTAAAGTTGCACAACGAAAAATTAAAATGTATTAATAATTAATGGCCAGCTGTCTGTTGCACATGGGACAATAACTATTTTTAAAAAAACACCAGCGAAATGTGAATATACCAACAAACAAATTAATGCTCGAGCGTTATTATTATTATTCTGTTATTATTCTAACGCTTATCGGCATAATAAAGAAATATTATGTGGCGCCATGGTTTCCATTGAATGGGACTGCGAATTAACTCTCACGACTTGACAGCAGTGTTCTCTCTTGTACTTAGCTCCCCGGGCTTTGAGTAATTTGGGGCCCATTTTCCGCATTTTAATCTCGAATGGGAAATGTTTTCACGACAAATAATCGTGCGAGTTGACCGCAAAGAAAACCTGTTTTTTTTTAAATACATATTGATAACACACAAACGGTAAACACTGGCTGCGAAGTTCGGGTGAACTTTTGCCATGTCAAGCTCTGTTAGACTGTGTGGTTGGCTTAATTGTTCTTTATGTTCACAGCATAATGGTGGCATAGGGGAGAGTGGGGCGTTTATTTTGTACTCCCTTACCACCCCCCCCACACACACACACACACAATCCCCCTCCCGTCTTCTTTTCAACAGGATAAAATTTAGTGCATTATGACGCATCCCATTCTTCTGGTAGTGTGTCCCGCCCGCGATATTTTTTTCTACGAACTTTTTGTCCCCATATGGGAGAGTAACATGGGCTGGAGGAGGATGATTCAAAAGGGGGCGCTATCAAAAGAAGTTTGTACACAGTTCGCCGTATATGGGGGGACAAAAAGTTCGTAGGAAAAAAAAAGCGTCCCGCCCGCCCACACCTCTTGTTATTCCAATCCGCCAAATATTACGTTATTTTCACCCGGTTATAAGCTGAATGTGTATGGGATGGGCGGACCGTTTCCAAAAGTAGGGAAATGAAGACAGTCACCAGCTTCATGCCAATTTCATGTTTCATCCATCTTGAATTAATGTGACCAAAATGGAAGCTTTGTTATCAAACAAAGCTTTAAATTTAGAAAAAAAAGACACTCAGCGGGTTACACACCTTTGTTCCGACACCCCTAATGTATTTCCAACCCTAACCCTAACTCTAACTCTAACCCTAACCATAACTCTAACGCTAACCCTAACCCTAGCGTGTACCGGTAAATGACGAGGGGCTGTCGGAACATAGGGTTGTCGGAACTGTAAGATATATTTTTCTTAGAGGGAGTGTTTACCTTAAAGGGAGGGTAATTACTCCAACAATTAATTACCACAGAACTTACATAGTGAGAAGCACTGCAGCTGTTAATAATGTATAACATTTTGAGAAACGATTCCCTTCTAAGGAATGTGGTTTTAGAGAAAGGGATTCAAAAGATTGTCAATCTGAGACACGTTTCTTCATGAAACGATCCTCAGATTGTGCCAATTACGGATTATTCTTCCTGCGTGGACATTCAGATTGTCGGCGATATCTCAAAAACGCTACCACCTTTTGAAATGAAATTTTCACAGGTTAGTTTTGTTAATTTTATATCTACATTTATATAGCATTAAAACAATAAATAAAACAGTAAATTGATCTGTCGCGATACTAACCCAATAAGACGACTTGTAGAACCTAAAAAGTCGACTTGTCGAACCTAGGAAATCGACTTGTCGTGACTCATTATTATCTCAGTAAAGATCGACATACCTTTCTAAGGACAAGTCGACATCCGTTAAGCCAAATTTGTGAGATATTGGTAAGTCGACATCTTAATTTCAGTGAGTCGACTATGCGAGATAAATTATCAGGAAAAGTCGACAGACGCAATATATTCGGGATAGGCCTACTACAAAGGGTAGGTCAGATCAAGTCAGGTCAGGTCAGGTCAGGTCAGGTCAGGTCAAATGCAGTATACTCAGAATACTCAGGTCTGCAGTACACTCAGGATAGGTAAAAAATTGTGTGATTTCTATCCGAAAGCTCACTTGTTATAAAAGATGCAATGGTAGTAAGCAAGTTAGAAATTTATTTCGTCTGAAGTGCCCCGTTGATTAGAAATCAATAAAAACGTTTGAATCTGAGAAATTGATTCATAAATCCTTTTCTCAGATTTCTGAGGGTTATGGCCAAATGCTAAGGCCAAAGATGCGGTTGGTACCCGCTGTCACCTCTCGCTAAACGTGGATGGATTCTACGTTCTTGTAAAAAATACCGTGACAGTTTCTTGCTGTTTTCTCAACAAGCAGACACTGTATTCAGCTGAAACTTTCACATGTGACTTTGATTGTATCTCTCTCGATAATTTTGCCAATAAATCAGTATTACGTTGGCAAAAACCATTCTAGGATCCTGCCTTTAAAGGCACTGTATAGACGTTTGGTAATTACTCAAAATATATAATTAGCATAAAAACTGACTTGGTAACGAGCAACAGAGAGCTGTTGATAGTATAAAACATTGTAGGAAACGACTCCCTCTGAAGAAACGTAGTTTTTGAGAAAGAGGTAATTTCTCACTAAAATAATAAAAAGTTCTTGCAAGAAGTTTTTATTCCTAACTGAAAGCACACAAATTTGTACAACAAGGGTGTATTTTCTTTCATCAGTTTCTTGCAACTTCGATGACCAATTGAGCCCAAATTTTCACAGGCTTGTTATTTTATGCATAATACACCAAATGAGAACACTGGTCTTTGACAATTACCAAACGTGTACGATGCCTTTAAGTCGACTTGGCGAGAAGAATTATTTAATTATAATGGCACTACTGGAGGCTCCGTACACAACAGTCCCATACTGCTATTGAATAATATTTTACACCATTCTATTATTGTTCACACCATGTTAGCTTTTCATAACAACATGGTATTTAATTTGTTCTTTTCAGTACTGTTTACAATACTTTTCCCCCGCATTTACGTTCGAGCTGGTGATGGTGATGCTTTGGACAAAGTCTCCTTTTTAAATTGTTCATGTTGTTGTTTAATTGGTACCTTAAACGACCACAACTGATGATGTTATTTTTACATGACTTTTCTAAAAAGTTATTTGGATATTATCGGAATAAACGCCGGGTATTTTTACTGGGGATTACATGCTGCTGAATAAATAGTGCATTCTATAAACGTCTACATAATTAGCTGGTGGGTTTTCGAATTATGGATTCTGCACTTAGGAGCCGTCGGTCATGTGAGGTTGTTGTGAGTACATACGCTACCCAACCTCGTCCCCATGGTTTATTTTATTTCCAACCATGTTTACAACAGTAAACCCTGGGAGGGAAACTCCTTACTTGGACCCTGATTGGACAACGACTGGTGTTCAAAAGTCTAATGTAAACATGTTAAGTTGTACTCATTCAGTATTCACCATGTTCACAGCCAGACTGTTCTAATCTGCATACGTATCCAACAATTTTGGATATGCAAATGATCCAATACCAGGGTGACAAAGCGGTCAACCTCGTACTGCTCGACACACCTTGGGGACGAGGTTGATACGCTACCCAAATCGGGAGAAGGACATTTTATCCAGACTGATACCACACCCCAATTGGGAATCAGTTTTTTAATCGGGCTTTTATACTAGTTTCTATATCAGTGACTTTTTATCATGGACACAATAAGTAGAATTACCATCATTGTTTTCTACACTGATGGTCTCCCTGTGTTTGTATACATAATTTTTGATATGTTCTTGTCTTGTAACTTGTACTCTTATCATTGTAAATTATTGCATATTGTTGGTTTTGTGTTTATGCCTTTAGACTCCTTTTTAATATTGTAAAGCGCTCAGAGTGACTGGTTTGATGTTGGGCGCTGTATAAATCCTACTTATTATTATAGTTTGGAGAGTGCTAATTCTTTAGACCCCACGGGGTAGTTTCCCCAATTGGGGTGTCAGATTTAATTTTATGAAAAGGGCCTAAAACTACCCAAATCACACCAAAAAAAATCAATCCAGCCAGAATAGGGATAAAATAGTTCGGAGAATACCTACTTCAATCCATGGTTCACAGGGTTCACAGGGTTGTTTCCATCAAACTACTTCAAACGGGAATAGTTTGATTTTGTTATTTTCCCCCACTCCAGGTTTGTTAATTGTTTAATTAATGATACAGAAAACAAATTAATATTTATTTATGGTAAAGTAAAGTATGTCCCGAGCCACATGGCTCATCAGGCCGGTGTTTATATCCGGTTTCCTTGGCATTAAATTAAGCTCTCGCCGGTCCTCATTTGTACTCCTGGGTGATGAGAAGCAATAATGGTTAAGTCATAAGTGTCTTGCTTAAGGACACAAGTGTCACGACCGGGACTCGAACCCACACTCTGCTGATCAGAAACACCAGAGCTTGAGTCCGGTGTTTTAAGTAGCCGCTCGACCACGACACGCCATGAATATGTATTTACATTTGGTAAATCGGAGCAAGATATCGAGTATTTCCAGACAATTTTGGTACTGAAGGCTGTCAAGTTCATATTAAAATTTAACAAAAATATGTTTGAATCTTCCAGATGAGACAAATCGTTTATAATCTTCATAATGTATGTCTTGAACAATATTTGCTTTTTCAATGGCTTATGAGTTTTGTTGATGCAACATAACTGTGTGAATCGGGGTAGCGATATCCCGATTGGAGTAGTTACTCAAATGGTAGATATCTATGGCTCCCATTCGGGATATCCTTTCGATATATCGGGTTATAGCAATATCCCCATTGGAGTAGGTTTACCCCAATGTGGATCTCTACAGATCCCTACCGGGATACCCTTTTGGTGTCTCGGGTTGTAGCGCTATCCCGATTGGAGTAATTTTACCCCAATGTGGATCTCTGCAGTTCCCAACCGGGATACCCTTTTGGTATCTCGGGTTGTAGCGATATCCCAATTGGAGTAAGTTTACCCCAATGTGGATATCTACAGATCCCAACCGGGATACCCTATCAGTATCTCGGGTTGTAGCGATATCCCGATTGGAGTAATTTTACCCCAATGTGGATATCTACAGATCCCAACCGGGATACCCTTTCAGTATCTTGGGTTGTAGCGCTATCCCGATTGGAGGTTTACCCCAATGTGGATATCTACAGATCCCAACCGGGATACCATTTTAGTATCTTGGGTTGTAGCGATATCCCGATTGGAGGTTTACCCCAATGTGGATCTCTGCAGTTCCCAACCGGGATACCCTTTTGGTATCTCGGGTTGTAGCGATATCCCGATTGGAGTAAGTTTACCCCAATGTGGATATCTACAGATCCCAACCGGGATACCCTATCAGTATCTCGGGTTGTAGCGATATCCCGATTGGAGTAATTTTACCCCAATGTGGATCTCTGCAGTTCCCAACCGGGATACCCTTTTGGTATCTCGGGTTGTAGCGATATCCCGATTGGAGTAAGTTTACCCCAATGTGGATATCTACAGATCCCAACCGGGATACCCTATCAGTATCTCGGGTTGTAGCGATATCCCGATTGGAGTAATTTTACCCCAATGTGGATATCTACAGATCCCAACCGGGATACCCTTTCAGTATCTTGGGTTGTAGCGCTATCCTGAATGGAGGTTTACCCCAATGTGGATATCAACAGTTCCCAACTGGGGTACCTTTTAAGTATAGCAGGTTGTAGCGCTATCCCGAATGGAGGTTTACCCCAATGTGGATATCAACAGTTCCCAACTGGGGTACCTTTTAAGTATAGCGGGTTGTAGCGCTATCCCGAATGGAGGTTTACCTCAATGTGGATATCAACAGTTCCCAACTGGGGTACCTTTTAAGTATAGTGGGTTGTAGCGCTATCCTGAATGGAGGTTTACCTCAATGTGGATATCAACAGTTCCCAACTGGGGTACCTTTTAAGTATAGTGGGTTGTAGTGATATCCCGATTGGAGTAGATTACCCCATGTTGATATCTTCGATTCCCAACCGGGATACCCTTTTGGTATCTCGGGTTGTTGTATAACAGCGATACCCCGATTGGAGGAGGTTTTCCCCAATGTGGATGTCCACGGTTCCCAACGGGGATACCTTTTTTATATCTCGGTTTGAATCGATACCCCGATTGGAGAAGGTTTACCCCAATGTGGATATCTACAGTTCCCAACTGGGGTACCTTTTAAGTATAGCGGGTTGTAGTGATATCCCGATTGGAGTAGATTACCCCATGTTGATATCTTCGGTTCCAAACCGGGATACCCTTTTGGTATCTCGGGTTGTTGTATAACAGCGATACCCCGATTGGAGGAGGTTTTCCCCAATGTGGATGTCCACAGTTCCCAATACCTTTTCTATATCTCGGTTTGAATCGATACCCCGATTGGAGAAGGTTTACCCCAATGTGGATATCTACAGTTCTCAACCAGGGTATACCCTTTCCCCCACTGTGAATATCTCGGTTCCTAGGACACCCTTTCGGTTTCTCGGGTTGTTGTAGCGATACCCCGATTGGAGAAGTTTTAACCCCAATGTGGATACCCATGGTTCCCGACCGGGGTATACCCAACTCAGATAAACCTCGGCAGCAGGCCTACTCATTATATTATTTCAAAATGTGTATCTGAGCCATTCAAGTTCCTCCATAAGAAAATAAAAATAAGTTCCGGTTTTAGGAGCAATCTGCTTCAGGTAAAACTTGTTTGTTGACACACACACACACACAAACAAAAATAAATGAAGAAAAACATGTTTTTAACATTGAAGGCCCCAATATTACTTATTGTTGATTTGTTGCTGATGGCCCATCGATAACACACACACACCCACATCTGCAAATATTAAGCACAAAACTTGTTTACACATATACATTTTTTTTCTTCTTTCCCCGTTCTCCTTTTATACCTTCCGGGCATTTCGTTTCCTTCTTTTTTTCGAAAGTGCACTTTTTCCACATCATCAGTTGAAATCATTGTGAAAGCCAACCGGGCGTAAACGGTTTAATTCACACACCAATTATGTTTGGGGTGGCTAGCTTGCGAAGAAAAAAAAACAACTTAGAAAAATAACAGTTTGTATTCAGAGGTGACGAGCCGGATACGGTCATAGAAAGGGTGACAAATGGGTCGGTGAGTTGATGTTAAAAAACACCCGGGGGTGTCTGTGGTATTGTTACGCCGTTTCCTATAATCATTATCTCGCATAATTGAACACATCAAGTTTACCACCAAAAGGCGTGATTCGTTGTAAAAGAAATTCCCTCCGTTTTTGGCGTATACAGTTTCCCCATTTTGTTGTTGTTGTTGTTGTTTTGGGTTTTTTGTTTGTTCGCGAAGAAAGTCTTCAAACAATTCGAACGCAGTGATTTATCGCTAGCACGTATTGTGGCGATGCGCGCAGGCAGGCGAAGTGCAATCCGGAAAGAAACACACAATATATTTTGGCGTTTTTACCAAAAAGAGAAACATTTAAAGACAATTGGAATGAGCAGTTTTTCTGCTAGCGAATGAAAACCTGTGAAGCAAGGCAACGATCAACTTAGCATAGCAGAGGTTATATGCCTATACATGCCAAATTCTAGCTAAGTGAAGTTAAAATTTTTTACAAAAAACAGACAAACAAACAAGCACACTTTAAAGGTTCTGTATACGTTTGGTAATTGGAACCCACTGTTTGTTTCAATCCTATATAGTTGTAGATATAAACCATAAAACTAACCTGTGGAAATTTCATTTCAAAAGGTGGTAGCGTTTTTGAGATATTGCCGAAAATCTGGAGCGGTTATATGTCCACGCAGGAAGAATAATCTGCATTGGAATACACACTCTGAGGAGCATTATTACGGCCGTAACGCTTCTCAGATTCAAATTTTGAGGGGATAAAAAGTGATATCTTTTTCCATAACCGCAGTACTTCGAAGTGAAAGTTCTCAAAATTCATTGTACTATCCAAAGCTGCTGTACTTCTAACCAATAAGTTTTTATTGCCATTAATTTTCAGAGTCATTACCAAACGTGTACGATACCATAATTACACTTCTACCGCAGATAAAACTATCCGACCGAAGTCAGACACCTCTCCCGTTTGTATAATACCTATCGGGGTAAGGGACTAAAACAATAATAAACTGCCCTCGTTTCAATCGGTCATTTTTAATCCTAACCCCTTAGAGGCAATTCTACACAATCTGCAGCATCGACAAAAAGACGAACGCAAGATAAAGGTGGACTAGTGTCATTGGATTTTGGATGAGTAAACTCATTTCCATCCTCAACAGTGGTGGACTTTTACTCTTTGAGAGGTTTAGGCAATTTTCATTTTGCAAAAGGTGCTTTATCTTAAAGGCTATGGAAACTTTTTAACGGGCACCAAGGCCAAGACCGTGGTTCAAAGTTCATGGCTCTGCTTACCGTAAGATTCTGCTCTTGTGGCGCCCAGGGCCCAATTTCATAAAGCCTGTAAGCACAAAAAACTTGCTTAGCACAGAAAAATCTTGCTTAGCAGAAACAGGTTACCAGCCAAAATTCTGTAAAGTTAACATTGTTGCGACTGGTGCCCCGCTCATTTTTTGCTCAGCAAAGAAATTGTATCAGCAGTATTTTCTGCTTAACAGCTTTATGAAATTGGGCCCTGTAAAGAACACAATTCTATGGGCGGGATAAGCGCAGAATTCCGCGGTAAGCAGATCCATGAAATTTGGCCCTGGCTCCGTGTGATTCCAGGCATGCAAATGTAATTTCTTCTTTTTGGAGAGTAATAAAGTTTCTTACGTCTTAGGGGGTCTATGTCTTATGTCTTATACTTTTCAAAAAAAGAAGAAGAAAGCATCCAACCGTGGATGGCAATTGCATCAAATTCGACGGTGAAGTATAAATAAAGTGGAAGTATCACCCAACTGAAATCTTGCACTTAAAAATGCAAATATTAATATCTGAGATTTTATTTTATTTTTTATTTATTAGAAAATATATCAGGCAATACAGTAAAAACATCAAAATACAATGAAACAATGGGGGGGGTGTGGTTAAGAAACAGGGAGAACAAAAAAGACAAAACACAGACGCACCACTGAAACAGAGATGCAGACCTGAGGAATTTCTAAAAAGCTATAAGCTTATCTAGAGGCTTTCCCACTGCACCTGCTCAATGGAGAAAAAACAAACCAAAAACAAGACAAGAAAGAAACACAAAAAAGTGGCGATGCAAAGTACAAAGGTTAAGACAAAGCAAAACTGGACTATCGGTAAACTGGAACAATAAAAGGCAACAGTACTGGCAAATGGAATGATAAAAAACACACATTAAAGGTATCGCACACGTTTGGTAATTACTCAAAACAAATATTAGCATAAAAAATTACTTGGTAACAAGCAACGGAGAGCTGTTGATAGCATAAAACATTGTAGGAAACGACTCCCTCTGAAGTAACGTAGTTTTTGAGAAAGAGGTAATTTCTCACTAAATTAATAAAAACTTCTTGCAAGAAGTTTTTATTCCTATCTGAAAGCACACAAATTTGTACAACAAGGGTGTTTTTTCTTTCATCAATTTCTTGCAACTTCGATGACCATTAATTGAGCCCAAATTTTCACAGTCTTGTTATTTTATGCATATGTTGGGGTACACCAAGTGAGAATACTGGTCATTGACAATTACCAAACGTGTTCAGTGCCTTTAACTGTGTATAAACAGTTAAAAACTGGTTGGGAAAAAATATATAAATATATTGAATGAATGTCAGTATGTACACCTAAACTTTCAGTAATATACAGTAATAGTCTCAGTGTTCTTACTCAGGAAAATAGTGCCAAGTGTGTATGGGTCTTTGGATTCCATTCCTTACCCCTTCAATTTCCACTGTAATGACAGGGAGCACCGGACACTGGTCGAGCATGCCCAAATATGGGGCAACTTCTTCCTACTCATTTGTATGGTGCAACCCTCTTAAAACCATCCAATCAGATTCTTGTATTGTTTAATTATTCAAATATATTCTTAATGAGGTATAAACAAAATTATAACACGGTTATACTTGCCGTGACAAGTAGTCTTGTGTTTTAAATACCCTGTGAAAGTCAGAGAGTAAGCAGTGAAAGCCTCCATCATCAGCCAGCAAATAAATGTTTCAACTACCGGCAACCGCGTTCTACTTTGTGTTCTTCTGTTTGTAGCGTATATAATCAACAACCGGTTAAGGTTTTGGCAGGGATTTTGTACACGATGTCAGGCTTTTTAGCTCAGAAATAAAAACATCACAGCCGAAAGGAGGCTGAATTAAGTTTTATTTTTACAATATTAAGAAGAGTTACAAAATATAAACCATAAAAAAGACCAAAGTTAGAGAATTAAAAAATTGTAAACCAAAAACATGAATGATTAAGATTTAGAAACATACATGGACATCAATGACAACAACTCAGACATGGACAATAAAGACACCAACTCGGAAACGGACAACAAAGACAGCAACTCAGACATGGACAATAAAGACACCAACTTGGAAACGGACAACAAAGACAGCAACTCAGACATGGACAACAATGACAACAACTCAGACATGGACAACAATGACAACAACTCAGACATGGACAACAATGACAACAACTCAGACAAGGACAACAATGACAGCAACTCAGACATGGACAACAAAGACAGCAACTCAGACATGGACAACAATGACAGCAACTCGGACATGGACAACAGGGACAGCAACTCAGACATGGACAACAATGACAGCAACTCAGACATGGACAACAGGGACAGCAACTCAGACATGGACAACAATGACAGCAACTCAGACATGGACAACAGTGACAGCAACTCAGACATGGACAACAATGACAGCAACTCAGACATGGAC
Source organism: Plazaster borealis (assembly GCA_021014325.1). Taxonomy (NCBI): domain Eukaryota; kingdom Metazoa; phylum Echinodermata; class Asteroidea; order Forcipulatida; family Labidiasteridae; genus Plazaster; species Plazaster borealis. The sequence continues at coordinate 3,271,000 of CM037456.1, read as the reverse complement.
AACAGGGACAGCAACTCAGACAAGGACAACAATGACAGCAACTCAGACATGGACAACAATGACAGCAACTCAGACATGGACAACAATGACAGCAACTCAGACATGGACAACAGGGACAGCAACTCAGACAAGGACAACAATGACAGCAACTCAGACATGGACAACAGTGACAGCAACTCAGACATGGACAACAATGACAGCAACTCAGACATGGACAACAGGGACAGCAACTCAGACAAGGACAACAATGACAGCAACTCAGACATGGACAACAGGGACAGCAACTCAGACATGGACAACAAAGGCAGCAACTCAGACAAGGACAACAGGGACAGCAACTCAGACAAGGACAACAATGACAACAACTCAGACATGGACAACAATGACAACAACTCAGACATGGACAACAATGACAGCAACTCAGACATGGACAACAAAGGCAGCAACTCAGACATGGACAACAGGCACAGCAACTCAGACATGGACAACAGGGACAGCAACTCAGACATGGACAACAATGACAGCAACTCAGACATGGACAACAGGGACATCAACTCAAACCTGGACAATAATGACAACAACTCAGACATGGACAACAGAGACAGCAACTCAGACATGGACAATAAAGACACCAACTCGGAAACGGACAACAAAGACAGCAACTCAGACATGGACAACAATGACAACAACTCAGACATGGACAACAGGGACAGCAATTCAGACATGGACAGCAAAGGCAGCAACTCAGACAAGGACAGCAGGGACAGCAACTCAGACATTGACAACAAAGACAGCAACTCAGACATTGACAACAATGACAACAACTCAGACATGGACAACAATGACAACAACTCAGACATTGACAACAATGACAGCAACACAGACATGGACAACAATGACAACAACTCAGACATGGACAACAATGACAACAACTCAGACAAGGACAACAATGACAACAACTCAGACATGGACAACAATGACAGCAACTCAGACATTGACAATAAAGACAACAACTCAGACAAGGACAACAATGACAGCAACTCAGACATGGACAACAATGACAACAACTCAGACATTGACAACAATGACAGCAACACAGACATGGACAACAATGACAACAACTCAGACATGGACAACAATGACAACAACTCAGACATTGACAACAATGACAGCAACACAGACATGGACAACAATGACAACAACTCAGACATGGACAACAATGACAACAACTCAGACAAGGACAACAATGACAACAACTCAGACAAGGACAACAATGACAGCAACACAGACATGGACAACAATGACAACAACTCAGACATGGACAACAATGACAACAACTCAGACAAGGACAACAATGACAACAACTCAGACATGGACAGCAATGGCAGCAACTCAGACAAGGACAGCAGGGACAGCAACTCAGACATTGACAACAAAGGCAGCAACTCAGACATGGACAACAGGGACAGCAACTCAGACATGGACATTAATAACGTAAACGGAGACCACGACAACAATGTTGATTTTATAGAGGTCTTTAGATGCTATTTTGTAACTTAAATTTCAGATCAAATTATTTCTCTGGAGGACTGGTATTAAATTGGAACTGTATAATCAGTGAACTTTCAGATTGAAACTGATCATAATGTTGTTTTCGATATATTTAGTCCAATCCCCCACTCTCTAGTATCTATAAGAAAAAAATTCTTGCCAGAATTTAAAACCGCATCTTATCTACAACGTGCACGAAGATCTACGACCAAGCCATGTTAACGCATACTGAATCGCGACCATTTACAGCCGTAAGACTTGAAATTTATTGCAGTTTACAGCATTTGGCGGGAAGATTCGGCAGCGATACGGCACGTCTGCACCGTCTCTGTCATGACCACAACAACATCACATGTCTGACTTTATCGAAAAGCTCGATCTCAATTCGTGATTTTGACTGCGTTTTGAATAATAAACTTCCGAGAAAACTGACAGGGTGATTTTCTTTTTACCTTTTTGTCAAACCCCCAAAACAAAAGAGACTATGTGCACCATTTGGACCACTTGGTTTAAGCAGATGGACAAATAAAATTGGTAAGCAGATAAGGTTTTTTTCTAAGCAGAAACTCAGTACCGGGTACATTGGACACAATTCCAAATAATGGAATGTTACCCTCTAGGTTTCAGTAAAAACAATACAACCAAGTTGTTTTCCGGTATGTCTCCGGGGGGGGGGGGCAACATAGAATATGTTTATGTTCGATTTTTGTTACATACTTATTGTTATTTTTTTCAGAATTTGTGCGAAATGCTTGTGTTCAATTTTTGCACAATCAAAAAGTCTGACGACAGACAGTTTGTAGATAAAAGACAATAACGCCCCGAGATCTCATTAAAGATGTATGGACCGTAATGAAGATGCAAGTAGCACACTGTTCGAAACGTCGACAACCTCAGTGTTCACGTGCCTTAGAGGCACTGGACACGTGTGGTAATTACTCAAAATATAAATTAGCATAAAAACTTACTTGGTAACAAGCAACGGAGAGATGTTGATTGTATAGAACATTGTGAGAAACGACTCCCTCTGAAGTAACGTAGTTTTTGAGAAAGGGGTAATTTCTCACTAAAATATTTGAATCTGAGAAAGACTTCAGGCCTGAAGCCTTTCGCAGGCATCTGAAAGCACACAAACTTGTGCAACAAGGGTGTTTTTTCTTTCATTATTTTCTTGCAACTTCGATGATCAATTGGACCCAAATTCTCACAGGTTTGTTATTTTATGCATAGTATGTTGGGATACACCAAGTGAGAATACTGGTCTTTGACAATTACCAAAAGTGTACCGGTACACCAGAGCCCGACGATAGCGACTGTACGCCTGAGACTAACCCGATCTCTAGAGCCTAACGGACGATAGGGTACTCTACCATTAAAAAAGTCAGGGTCAGAGTTGACCCGCATCCGGGTCCCTTGGGTCCTGACCCATAACTGGATCAGAATGACCAGGAATCTGTGTCAAAATGACCCAGAAACAGGTCAAAGTGAAGCAGAATCTGAGTTAAAATCCCATGTTTTAACCACTTTCCAGGTTTAGCCTGATGATCCGGAAATGGGTCAGCCCCCCCCCCGGGACCCGGAATCCGGAGTTTTTAGAGTACAGTGCCAGTTACCAACGCCGCACCCGTCCGTCAACAAACAATACCACCACAAATAATCTCTACACATTGAAACGTCATCACTGGCTTACAGAAGACACCATTACAGAAAAATCAAAATTCGTCTGCAATCAACTCTATTATGAGTTTAAAATTCTGACTTATTCGTAAACAGATCAAAATAGGCGAAAGGAAATTCGGTATGTTAAGAATTTCACAAAAAGATTGGGCCTCATAACCTTGTTTACGAAACACATAATTTGCCTCATTACCCAGGCGGTATGTCGGACTGTATACATTACTTTGTTTGCACAAGATTTAATCGGTTTTCCCCACGCAGTTAGTCAAAGACATTTTGCCGCCTACATTGAATATTATATTTTGATATAAACACAATATAGAAATCGTACGTGTCGTTTGATTAAACACTGCATGTGGTATTTAACGATAATAACTGCACATTGGGCATGATTATACTTTGGCTGGTTTATATTTTCATCAAGTCCACTCAAAGTACAATTAACTTGATGAACATACAATATTAAGGACGGTGCAATATTCCAATATTAAAGTTTTCTACTTATATAAAGAGGTTGTACCCCATTTTGGGAAGGGAAATTCATTTCGATCTAGGCCCCCTTTCGAAACCACATTTAACTCCATTAATATTGATAATAATAATAATAATAATGTAGATTTATATAGCGCACAGCTCCACCTGCAGGTGCTCGAGGCGCGATTACAAAGAATCAACAAAAATACATTAAATAATCAATTAATTGATAAACGAAATAAACAGCAAAAAAGTAAGGAGAACAACAATTATGAGAACGCTTGTGACATGAGATGAGTCTTAAGAGCAATTTAAATTGAGATAGTGATGAACATAGTTTGACCTGCAAAGGTAGTGTATTCCAGAGACGTGGAGCTGCAACTGAAAAGGCCCTATCCCCCCATGTGTGTTTGGATCTAGGTTCACAGAGAAGAGACATATTGCTGGAGCGGAGTGTACGATGAGGTGTATATGGAGTGAGAAGAGAACTAATATAGGCAGGAGCCAGGTCATTCAAAGACTTAAAGACAATAAGCATCAATTTGTACACAATTCTATAACCAACCGGTAACCAATGTAGCCCATACAAGACGGGTGTAATGTGCGATGATTTCTTTGTCAAGCGTGCAGCGGAGTTTTAGACGCGCTGAAGACGAGCAATCTGATCTTGAGGGAGACCGAACAAAAGTGCATTTGCCATGTCTAACCGGGAGGTTATAAAACTGTGAACAATTTGTTCAGTAGCATGTGGAGTTAAATATTTTCTAATTCTACCAATGTTCCTTATATGGAATGAAGATGAACGCACAATGCTAGAAACGTGAGAACTAAGAGACATCGAATTATCAAAATAGAACCTAAATTTCTAGCAGATGTTGCTGGGGTAATGGCTATCAATGGTTGCAAATTGCAGTAAATGGCAACCTCGTCCCCATGGTTTACTTTATTTCCAACCATGTTTACAATAGTAAACCCTGGGAGGGAAACTCCTTACTTGGACCCTGATTGGACAACGACTGGTGTACAAAAGTCTAACGTAAAAATGTTAAGTTGTACTCATTCAGTATTCACCATGTTCACAGCAGTCGACAGTGACTAACTACATGTAAAAAGAACTAAGTGTACTCTACCTCCACGCTGCTACCCAAGTCGGTATCTCAATGTTTATACAAGTTACGTTTGTTTTAACACCCAAACCAAATGTTTACCTTTTTCAAAACAGCCGGCCGACAGCCAATGTACAAACAGGCTATTAAATCTGGTACCGGACCACGAGATTATGACGAAGATGTGAATTTCGGAAAGTAGGCTGACTATTCTAATTTGCATACGTATCCAACAATTTTGGATATGCAAATGATCCAATACCAGGGTGAGAGAGCGGTCAACCTCGTACTGCTCGACACGCCATGGGGACGAGGTTCAGTAAATGGCGCCCAGATAAGAATATATTCGAATATATTCATTAAACGCGTGCAATTTCAAAAAGTGATTATTAACTGAGATATACGGATTAGAGTTTGCACTCACCTTGCCTTTTGACATATCAACTACCACGTCCGCAGCAGCATTTATGAAGTTATCATATTGGTGGGTTTCCGTGACCAATTAAGAATCCGTAGTTGGGCATCGTGAGAGAATCTTACGTCATTACGTCATGCAATCATCTAGTCTCCACTATTAAATCAAGAGATGATACATATTGGTTTTAAAATTAGTACATTTCATAAAGGGATGGTACATTTAAAAAAAAAATTATACATATATATATGTTTGTATCCTGTTTTGATGTGGCTTTTGGATTGTTTTGTCTATAATGACATTTGGAAAACAACTAGACAGTAATTTAGTTTACTTTTTTGTAATCCTTCAGGTGTGCCATTGTCCTGTCTTTGGAATGAATTGTGTTGTCTGCTGTTTATATTTTGTATATCTCTTGGCTTTTGTATATAATGTATATATTGATGATGTAATTGTGATGTTTTTACCTGTGAAATTAATAAATGAAATGAAATGAAATGAGAATGAAATTTATTGGCATTGGGGAAACTCAGTGACGGAATTGTTGGCTTTGGCAGAGGCTACGGTCAGGGCCCAATTTCATAGACTTGTTTAAGCACAAAATATTGCTTAAATATTTTCTGCTGAGCAAATATTTTAGCAGGATACCAGTCATAGATTGTACGGCATTGGCATTTTGGCTGGTAACCATTATTCTGGTAAGCATAATTTTGTTGTGCTTAGCTACTTTTTTGTGCTGAAGCAGCTCTATGAAATTGGGCCCAGATCGTAGAAAAGGTCTGCCCTACTTTTTTATTTCCCATTCTATTCTAAGTTTTGAGATAGAGATCAACGCCGCTAACAGATGACCACAAAAAGTGACAAACGCCCTCTATTTCTCTGCAATATTACTGACCATAACTTGTTTTGTCAAAAACCATTGTGCTCGAAATAATAATAATAAAACCGTTCTTATATAGCGCATATCACAGTGAGATCCCTATGCGCTGTACAGGGGGAAATCAACAATTGTACAAAGTATAACAGATATGTTTTCAGCCGGGTTTTTAATTGTTCTGAAGTTTCAGCCTGTTTAAAGGCATTGTACACGTTATGTAATGACTCAAAACAAATATTGGCATAAAAACTTACTTGGTAACGAGCAACGGAGAGCTGTTGATAGTATAACACATTGTAGGAAACGACTCCCTCTGAAGTAACGTAGTTTTTGAGAAAGAGGTAATTTCTCACTAAAATAATAAAAACTTCTTGCAAGAAGTTTTTATTCCTATCTGAAAGCACACAAATTTGTACAACAAGGGTGTTTTTTCTTTCATAATTTTCTTGCAACTTCGATGACCAATTGAGCCCAGTTGTAAATCCAGGAATCTTTATAGGCCGTGTCCGAATTGGCGGCTACGGCTATATGGCTACGGCTGGATCGCCGCGTCATCATGCGTTGAAGTATAGGACGTCCTTAGCAACAGTCGTAGCCGTAGCCGTAGCTGCCAGTTCGGGTACGGCCTTACAACGAAGTTGGTTAAAAGCATAAAATGACTTCTGCCGAACAGTCAATGTTTGCAGTACAATAGACCTTTATCATGCTGCCACCATCTTGGTCATGTTCCCTGTATCCAATAGCAGTAATGAATGTTAACATTAATCGCACAAGAAAGGAACCAGACTATTTTTTTCTTCCAGCCTCGTTTTGGTTGCAATGGTTTGGATTGGAGTAAAATCAATATGATAAAGGTCTATACACCAACCTTGTTTTTCTTTTGTCTTCATCCTACTTTTAGAAACTAGGCCTGATGGGGGACATAGTTCCTTTTAAACATAATAGGCCTATACAAGTTTTTCAAGTAAATTTGATCACGGTGCGGACATTTTAATTTTTCTCCGTTGCTGAGCATCGCAACCAAAATGAGGCTGCAAAGGAAAATAGTCTGTGATCCCTCTTGGCGTTATGAGTTCAATGAGGTCATCGTCAATGGGTAGACAGGGATTACGACCAATGTGTCAGAAGTCAAGTTTATTGATGATGGCCTGATCCAAAGCACATCACTGTTTTCACGAGGCGTCCATTTTGTTGTTCATTCTCCCAGTAACCGTACCGTACTTCAAACCGAGGTTAAACTAAAATGACATGTCGCACAATGCTACTCAGGGATCACAACGAAGAAGATCGCACATTACTTCTGTCTGCTAATCTCACCGTGAATGCAATGCACGCCCCCTACTGACCACCGGAGCAGATTTCATGGTCGTTGACAGATTGTGGCAGTGATGGGAGCGTGGGGTTCTGTCCCGTTGAACAACACTGTCGCAAAACGACGAACTTCCATTGTCAAATAATTTTTAGCCTACAAATTATTTACAGAATGTTCAGGTAGAGTGAATATAAAGCTGTGTGCAGACAGCTGCCATTGAAGACAGAAAAACTGAGCACTTTTGTGAAAGCTTGTGGCAAAATCTCTGCCATTACGTGACTGTTGTTGTACTGTTGCTCAATCGAGATAGGCTCCATGCAGCCAACCTGTAAGACTTAAACCTCACAGTGATGCGTCATTCGTTGCGCCATTGGAAGGCGCCCTTTTTGGTTCTTTCAGTTTGAGTTTCTCTCCATTGACCAATTTGGGCAACGTTTTTGGTTTGGCAACGTTTCTTGGTTTGGCAACGTTCCGTGGTTTGGCAACGTTCCGTGGTTTGGCAACGATCCTTGGTTTAGCAATGTTCCTTTGGTTCCCAAATAGGGGTCAAAATTAACGCACTTTGGACAGTAATATTTCGAGTCTGGATGAGGTAACAGTAAACAACCTAAAGCAACCTCCAAGGTTGAGAATGTAAATAATTGCGGTACAGAACTTGTAGGCCTCTTTTTCAAACTTATCTGAGTAACAAGAAACTCACCCATGGTTTCACGCGTTACGCGAGAGAGGCTAGTGGTTATGGAGAGATAAATTGAGGGGTGAGACGAACAGTCTCATTAACTGGGGAGTAACCCCCCCCCAATCCCCCATCAACTTCAAATTACCATCAATAGAACCGACTAACCGAATTCCGATTTGTTGTTGTTGTCTATTCTAAACTATTACACCACGAACGAATACAAAAGTTGGCTGCCTTTGATGGGTTTATCCCCACCTCAAATCGCCAACAATGGCCCCGCTAAATAATCGGTCGCGCCCGTCTATCTCTTGTTACTTGCCGACTGAATAACGATTCGTTTTGTCCTTCGCACCCCCCCCCCAAATCCGATCAAAACCCGTCATTACACCGTCACTCTGCCTTTCTTCTCCTTTGTTGATGATGAGTTTGGAAAGAGACCCGCTTAAAGGAGGACAACTTTCTCCTTATTGTCCGCGAGCATTCACCCCAAGCCAAGCGAACATAAACCATGGAATGAGGGAAGGTTGGTTTGATTGAACCCTCTGCTCCCCCCTAAAAACCGAGCCTGAAAAGGAGGGTGGCTGGCCTTGCGAGCTGGACACTAAAGCGGGCCGGGACCCCTAGTTCATTTCAGCGGCCTCGACTTGAGTCGATTTCTACGGCGGCATTTTAAGTGGATGCCCGGTCCGGATCGATAATCCGTCTGCCCACTTATTGTCTGAGGGCCTGATGATATGATGACGGAACAAAAGCTCTGTTTGGGTGGACAATGGAGAAGGAAAACTCGGACATAATCATATCAAATACTGAGGCCAACTAACGGTGGGTTGCTGACCTGTGTAAATGGGGGGTTTATGATCGATTTTTCCAAACTGACCTTCTGACTCTTTTTATTTATTCTATTTATTTATTTATTTTATAAAATTCTCCCTCCCACCCCCCCCCAAAAAAAACAAAAAAAATACAACTAGAAAATTGTGAGAGAGGATGCTTATTCAAAGGTGTTGAGGCTTTCCTAAGCCGCTTTCGAACCAAGGGGCTTCGGCTTGGCTATGGCTGTTGACTGTAGCCAACTACAAAGTATGACTTTCGGTGTTCCAGCCGTAGCCACTGCTGTTCATTCGGACATGGCTGGCCATACAAAACGAGTTTATTCAACAATCGAATGAAAAGTTTAACGACGAATCAAAATTATTCCCCATTTGTTTCGACTAGATTCGGCTATATAAGAAGTATCGATACTTATCGATACTGTGAAATAGGATGAACCGGAGAACAGTGTCTAACAACTATCCCGAAAACCGGAATATCATGTTCGTATTCGAGCGAAAATATCGAGTATCGAAAGTATCGAATAAAAAGTGTCGAGTCTAATTCCCGTGTATGTGTTTCGATTAAAGGTCAAGTGTCGATTCCAAACTTCCAAAATCATAACAATCGTACCAACCGAACTGGTCTATGCATTGAATTTGATACACGTTTTTGTTGTTGTTGTTGGTTGGATTTAGCTTTCAGATCGCTAGAAATGGAATATGCGACGTTTAAATATTCGATTCTACTTTTGTTGTTGTCATCTTTAATGAGGGTAAACCCCGATCAGTGCCCAGCACTGCTTTCCAAGGAGGCACTCGGTACAAATACAATGTATTATTGAAAAACATATTACACCATATATCAATATCAATTCCTACCTTCAGCTCCCCTGAGTTATTTTCACATTTTAATAAAAAAATTCTTTCTTCTTGTAGCCCCTTACCTTGCTAGCCTTGTTTGGGGCGAACTTGCATAATTAAAAAAACCCAAACAAACATCAACATTGCTAAAAGAGAAAGACACCATGGTCTCCAGTTAAAAAAAACAATTTATTTACAAAGAATTGGAGATTAAAAGACACATATAAAATATAAATCATAAGGAAGCAAAATATGTTCAACAAAAAGACTAAAGTCGAATAACTGGAAACAAAAAGACTAAGTCGAATATTTGGATCCAATGGAGGGCCGAATGTACAATAAGTGAGGGCTACGTGAAGAGTGCAGCCATATTATTGTTTTCCATCTAAATTACGAAATGGATTATCATTTGTAAGTTCCCATTTTAATTGTGTTACTCAGGTAGGCTTACAGTTTAGTGATTGAATTCGAATGTTTTAGAGCACACTGGGAAAGTAACTTTCTCTTTTTTATATGTAAACTGTGATGATAGGGGCCTACATACCTAAATGAATCGAAACCCGACCCTCTTTCATAAAACAAAATTAATCTCTGAAAACTTAACATGTATATTAAAGGCATCGTATACGTTTGGTAATGACTCTGAAAATTAATGGCTATAAAAAACTTACTTGGTAAGAAGTACAGCAGCTTTGGATAGTATAATGCATTTTGAGAAACTTTTCACTTCGAAGTACTGCGGTTATGGAAAAATGCATCACTTTTTATCCCCAAAACATTTGAATCTGAGAAGCGTTATACGCGTAACGCTTCTCAGAGTGTGTATCCAATGCAGATTATTCTTCCTGCGTGGACATAACCGCTCCAGATTTTCGGCAATATCTCAAAAAGCTACCTCCTTTTGAAATTAAATATTCATAGGTGAGTTTTATGGTATCTACAACTACATAGGTTTGAGACAAACAATAGGCTCCAATTATCAAACGTGTACGATGCCTTTAATAGATGAAATTTATTTTTAACACCACAGGACTGTGGATTTTTTTCCACCTCGAGAAGCTACTTGAGAAAGTGCTTAAAAGGATTGTATACGTTTGGTAATTGGAACCCACTGTTTGTTTCAATCCTATATAGTTGTAGATATATACCATAAAACTAACCTGTACAAATTTCATTTCAAAAAGTTATAGCGTTTTTGAGATATTGCCGAAAATCTGGAGCGGTTATGTCCACGCAGGAAGAATAATCTGCATTGCTTTATACTCTCAGAAGCTGCTGTACTTCTTACCAAGTAAGTTTTTATTGCCATTATTTGTATGAGTAATTACCAAACGTATATACAGACCCTTTAAACACATCGTTGGGGGTAACCATATTTTGTTTAATAGAAGCCTACCGCATGATTTAGTGGTTTGGGTTTTTGTTTGGATCTTGTTTGTTCATTAGCTTTGCTTCTTCTCCTTTTTTTGTATAAGGGAAACAAATAAACAAATAAACACCTTGTAGCAAAGTCAATTTCTTTAGCAATTATATTGATCCTATGTGCAGTGTATCACATTTCAGGTTGGAAATCGACTGTTTGGCGCACACAATGGCTCAAGAAAAACAGTTTAAATATCCGTATTGTCCAGCGAGCATCGCCCGGTGCCGACTCGCCTTTGTACGGCCGCTCTTATCCTGCCGGCAACATTTCTGTATTTAGCCCAAATTAGAAAAACTGTCAGAGCGACAAGAGGAGGGAAAAAAAAAGAAAACAAGAAGAAGAAGAAGAAAAAAAAAGGGGGGGGGGGTCTAGGGACGCTCTTTACGAAGAACTAGAAAGGGCCCGCCAGGGGCTTTGGCTAAGGACTGCCGATGCATCTTCACACCTTCCTTGATTAGTTTTTTTCGTAGAGTGTTTAGAAAAAGGTTTCGTCGATGAGGGGTTGGGGGGGGGAGGGGTGAGAAATGGGAGTTCACCAAATAATTACGGATTTTTCTAGGCGTCTAGATTGCTGTTTAATGAGTTTGATGTGTAACTGTTGGACAGGGGCAGGATTAAAATTGACAAACAAAAATAATCGATTTTTTTTCCCTTTAAGTTGATCGCCCCCATGAGAGGGGGTAATTATATCAGTGTGTACGGATGTTTTATGTTGCCGTTTTTTAAAATAAATTATGTTTATTCATTTTTTAGTAGAGACCGTCATTAATACAATAAGGAATTGACCGTTGTGACCAAAGTTTCAGGCGCTATTAATCAACACGGCATTTTGATTAAACAGCGACTTAGCAATTGTTACTTTATTCGTGGGGCTATAAAAAGCTCCATACTTTAGCTCCATGCGTTATTTGGACCTTTCTCTATGATTTAATCATGCAAAAACATAGTTAATGGCCTGACTCTTCGACCCGAGCAGAGCCCTTTCTCAAAGGCTAAATGACAACACAACACACACTTACAAGAGTATCAGCGTAACGGAAGCAGTCGGGTGGAAAAAGAAGAAAGAGGCAGAAGGTAGTCCGAATTCATACCTCCATGTTCCGAAGAAGCAGAGAAGATGAACCGATAGACATAATAAGAAAGGAGACGAGGGGGATAGAGGGAAATGGCAGATGTAACCACAAAGATGGCCAGAAACACAACATAAAAATCATCTTCAAATATTTGCCAACCGTCAAACATGAAATAGTTGTGGAGTGATAGACTACATCAATTATTATTTAGGTTGACCCCCCCCCCCAATCCGTATTGATCCGTAAATCGGCTGTTTATTCGGCAAGGCGATCCTTTGTGTCGGCACTTTTCGGGCACAATACCCGAATTCGGTGTCGCTTACATCTTAGTAACAGTTGGTTAATGAGGGTCTCGTTGTAAGCGTGATTAGCGCAAGGGGGGGGGGGAGGGTAGAAAATTCCTTGATGCCGTTTTGGATTTAGAACGCCCTGTCGTCACCCCTGCGACTGCCTTCTTTAAAGACGCTGTCTTGAAGAAGAAAAAACACTCCCAAAACAAACATTTATTTTCTTGTTTCCGGACCAAGATATACCTTTTGCATTCTCTCCTGTCCGGTTTTTGTTTTGTTATGTTGTCTTTGCTTATTGTTTTTGTATAATACATGTATGTCTAGGGCTGTTCCCCACAAGCCTCGGCTTATTTGAACAGCCTCCTTACTCACAGCTTATAGTTACATTTTTTCAGTATCAATTGGTCATGTTTAATTATTGCTTGTATTGTACTACTATATTTTATGTCCAAACGATTCTGAGTGTCTTTTCTTATTGTGAGTACGGAAATAATTGTTACATTGAATACATCGAATGACTTGATTGTGTGTGTATGAGAATTTATCATCTTACCATTTAACAACTACATCATTAATTTTGATTTATTTTTTCCCCACCGCATTTCACTTCCATAAATTGTCTTGTCCCAAAGTCACATTTTTGTATTCTAACAATATTTCTGTCCTTTCTTGTTTGGACTTGGGGCTACATTGTATTAAGCCCTTATTTGCTACAATCATGTAATCACATAATGGTTGCGTTTGTACAATAAATGCCTATATATATTTATTTTGGCAAAAACAAAAAACAAAACAACAACAACAAATATACAAAAACACAAATAGTGACAACAATAATAAGTATTCGACTAAAATTAATTCAAAAGAAAACTGGTGATGTTAAAGGATGTGTATACATTGGTAAGGTTAATGTTCACAAACTTGCACATAACATTATATAAAGATGGTCATGGTCGAAAACTTCCCTTGACATAGTTTTGCTTGAAATGCTATAGTTTGTAGGAAATGAGTAAAACAATTAGTCTTTATCACTGGTGATAAAATCCGACGTTTGATGAAAACAGTGAAAATATATAATGTGGTTTTTCACTGTTTTCTCATGACTCCGAAGACTTAAACTTTCACAGGTTTGTTATTTCATGTATATGTTGGGTCACATCAAGTGTGGATACTGGTCTTTGACAATTACCAATGCTGTACATTTGCTTTAATAGTCACATTGATAGTCACATTTCCTCACTGAAGTACCGATTAAAATACTCAATGGCGACTTGGGTGTCTTCAACTAAAATATTACTGGCATCGACACATTGGTTCAAGCTCTGCAGCAGGATCTTAATTTCAAACTGGGTATCGAACTCGAAACTGTTTCGAATTTTTTACCCAGAGCTCAGCATGCCCGCCTCTCCTTTAAAAACCACCATTCAATTTGTGAATACCCACGAGTATGATAACCCTTGAGACTGCGAGTCCCCCACTTCAATTTCGTCTTTGGTCGTTGATAGTCTTCTCCTCAAGGTTCATGAGGGCGGTATTAATTTGGTAATTGACAGCTTTTGAAGCGCGTTTTGCCAGGAATGTTTAAGTTCTTCCCCAGTGAAAAAGGGGGGTGTGAAGGCGGGCAACCGCAGTGGCCACACAGTGACCTTCCAGCTTTGTCCGTACACAGAAAAGAGAAATTCTCTGTCCATCTGTATTAAGTTTGGCGAGTTTAGTAGAACGACAACAGAAAATAACACCCTTTTATTTTTAAAGACATGGTGACTTCTGGCAAGCTTAAAGATATATAAATGACTTTAAATAGTCACATTTCCTCACTGTAATACTAATCAAAATACTCAATGACGATTTTATAGTGTCTTCAAATTAAAACTGATTTGGCCGTCACATGCACAAAATCCAATACGAACATTACCCCCATAAAATGGGATAAATTTGATATACTCATGACACGGGTTGATTGAATGGTGTGGCGAAAACTTGAAGATTGAAAAACAAAATCAATTATTTGATATACCTAAAGGCTATAATCCCTTTGAAGAAACCTTAATCAACTTGTGTGACTTTTGAAATAAACTTATTAAATAAATACAAAACTTGAACAAAAAACTAAAGTTTTTTATTTTAAAAAGTGTTACAAATTTGAGTAAGAAATTTGTAATGTGTCACAACCAAGCTCACAGTTAAATGCAATCCAAACCTAACGGTAACCACTTTCTCAATTGTGATGATAATTGTGATGATAATTGGATGATAATTGGACACTCTGATAATTGGACACTCTTTGACTTCTACGCGGGTCGTTTTGACAATCTTTACTGTTTTGTCTATAATTTATGGGCTGTACGGCTGTCCCTGTGTGTGTCAGGGTTACTACCATCTGTATTTTGCTTGTTCATTTGCTTTTACCTTTTGTTGTACTATACCATCTCCTTTTTGAGAGGTTTTGTCTAAAATAAAATAAAAAACATAAAATAGTTAACACAGCTAATTGTTACAGTTGCGGTTGCGCCTTTAACGTCCGCATCTATTAACACGGAGGAGGAAATACAAACTACAACAAAACATCAACTCATTCCCAGGTGATTATTCCCCCAATCCCGAGAGCTAAGGGGCTCGACCTCGTTCTTGCACCCGCTAGATTAAACACATTGTACCCTTTTCATTCTCTCGACTAATCTTACCTTCAATTTTTAATGGGATCGTTTATAGAGCCTTCGAGAAAGAAGGGTGACTAGAGGAGAACATTATTTTTGGAGGTTTTCATCATCTTCTTTTTTGTGAAAGAGGGGTTTGCCTTTGTCTGGAGATCATAGTGCGAACGGACCTTCGCCATTGGAAGACCCGTGGTGCCACCGGGTCATACGGTGGCCTCCAAGGTGTATGCTTATCCGCCCAAATACCCCACACCCTGCATGCAATGACCTCCAAGGTAAAGTCAGATTTGCGATTGAAGATGGATTGAAGTAATACAACTTTTAGCCAAGGGTGTACTGGAAAGGCCCCTTTTCTGGAAAGACTTTTTTTCAGAAAAGGCTGTCGACATAAACTGTTAAAGCACTCACACGTTTCGCGATGCGAACAGCATTGCAGAAGCCCGACAAATTTTCCCCATCAACACAATCACACAAAACACATCTAGGTCTAACTTTACGAGATTTGGGTATTTCATTGTATTTCCCCCTCTGTCTTTTCACTGACGAAAACAGCCTTTGTATTACTCATTGAAATTTGTACATGATAAACCAGTCCACAATAACAATTGTGAATTCATCACAATTTGTAGGGAACTTCTTTGACGAACTGGGAATCCGTAAATGGGCATGGCGTCAGAAACGGGCATGGCGTCAGAATCAAGCGACATTGGCTGCGGCTAACGTTGGCAGCAATGAAATGGACTTAAGTTCAGTGATCCAGCCATAGCCACTACCGAAGCCATTATATTCGAACTTGGCCTTATACTTTTCGAACACACGGCTACGGCTCAGGCTCGACTGTTACCCTATTTTGAGGCCTCTTACCGAAAGTCACATTTCCAAAATAACTGATGGATCCCAAGCCCTGGGCCGTGTCCGAATTGGCAGCTACATCTACGGCTACGGCTTGATCGCCAAGTCACCATGCGTTGAAGTATAGGACTTCCTTATAGCAACACTCTCAGTAACAGTCGTAGCCGTAGCCGTCAATTCGGACACAGTCGGCCTTAGTTTCGAATAGGGCTTTATATATAGGCTAGGCCGAGTCCGTATAAAGCAGACGCAACGTTGACGAAAATAAGGTCTTTGCAGAGAGTCGTCTAATAATAATAGTAGCTTCTTATATAGCGCTCAAATCCATCACTCAGCGATGCTCATGGCGCTCCAACCTTATTACCCCTGGTCACTGGGCCAATTATTTAATTACTGAACCATCTCAGCTCCATTATAGGAGTATACAGCCTGTGCTGCCAAATATGTAGCGCACCAAGCTAAATCAATCACAAGAACCATCTCTGCCCTCACAGGTACCCATTTACCCCTGTGTGAAGATTATTATAGTCAAGTGTCTTGCTCAAGGAAACAAGTGTAATGACCTGGATTCGAACCCACACCCTGATGACTAGCTATACCAGGGCCCAATTTCATAGAGTTGCTTAAGCAGAATTGTATGCTTAACATCTTTCGGCTAAGCAATAATAAGAGGGATACCAGTCACAGATTGCACATGTGACATGGTATTTTGGCTGGTAAGCTTATTCTGGTAAGCATAATTTTGTTGTGGTTAGCTATAAGCAGCTCTATGGAGCCAAAGCCGCAAATTTTGAAGGTAAGTGTCTTGCGTATAGCCACAGAAGTTGCTGCCCCCTTTCTGTCCTCAGAGGGGGACGTTTGTAGATTAGGGAGAGATCAATGAATCAGGTATACTGTATACAGACAGAGTAAAGAAAGAGAGAGGGGGGATTAAGTGCGGCTGAGTAAATCTCTGATCAAAATCCAATATGGCCTCTGATTAGATTAAGCCTCGTTAGCTTGTACCCTATGAATGATTTATAAATGTCTAGCAATTATGAAAGGCAGTTTGTTCCCATACGAGTCTGTAAACAGGTCTGACCTCATCAAGTTGGTAAGCACGAACATTTTGCTAAGCACTTTAAAAAGATCTCTTTATTAAGCAGAAATCCGGGTCAGGTTTGTGTTTTTTTGACTAAGATTCAGGATCGAGTTGACCCCAAAGTATAGGTCATGCTAATCCGGAAATGGTCAAGTTGACCCGGAAATCGTCACGCCGACCCGGACACAGTCATGCTGACTAAGAAATGTTAATTTATCATAAGATATAACAAGATGAATCTTGATTGAGAGGGGAAATTCGTGCGGCCATATAAATTGTGTCAAGTATAAGAGTAAAATTACAAAAAGCATGTATACACGACTATTAAAGGCACTGAACACGTTTGGAATTGTCAAAGACCAGTGTTCCCACTTGGTGTATCCCAACATATGCATAAAATAACAAACCTGTGAAAATTTGGGCTCAATTGGTCAGCGAAGTTGCAAGAAAATTATGAAAGAAAAAGCACCCTTGTGGTACAAATTTGTGTGCTTTCAGATAGGAATAAAAACTTCTTGCAAGAAGTTTTTATTATTTTAGTGAGAAATTACCTCTTTCTCAAAAACTATACTTCAGAGGGAGTCGTTTCCTACAATGTTTTATACTATCAACAGCTCTCCGTTGCTTGCTACCAAGTAAGTTGTTATGCCAATATTTGTTTTGAGTCATTACCAAACGTGTACGATACCTTTAAGATATCAACTTTTAGAACACAGTAACCACGTAAGACAAAAACTTAAATACAAAAGTAATGTCAATTCGTCTGCTCAGGACTATAAGGTCATTAGTGCAATTTGTATGGGTTTCATAAAATTGCTCTGGCATTTTGTTGAGCTCCTGGTAAATGGAGTTTATTGATCAAGAGTGGTCTTCAAAGTATTTGTTTGGCAAAAAGAAACATTCATTTTTTAAGAAAAATATTTACATGTGGATGTGGATTAACTTTTCAAACTTATACCAATTTAAGGGTCTGATGAATGCGTTTGGTAATGACTCTGAAAATTAATGGCATTAAAAACTTACTTGGTAAGAAGTACAGCAGCTTTGGATAGTGTTAATGCATTTTGAGAAACTTTTCACTTCGAAGTACTGCAGTTTTGGAAAAAGATATCACTTTTTATCCCCAAAAATTTGAATCTGAGCAGCGTAACTGCAGTAACTATGCAAAGGTTCAAATCCTACTTAGTTTCTCAGATAGTGTATTCCAATTGCAGATTATTCTTCCTGAGTGGACAAACCGCTCAAGATTTTCGGCAATATCTCAAAAACGCTACCACCTTTTCAATGAAATTTTCGCAGGTTAGTTTTATGGTATATATCTACAACTATATAGGATTGAAACAAACAGTGGGTTCCAATTACCAAACGTATACAATCTCTTTAATGACCTTGTGATTACTACGGATATAAAATTAATGATGACCTCATAGGACTGCGCCGACGAAAAGATGTCTCCACAGGGATGTGAAAAATGGGATAAGTGTACATACAGTAGTGTTCATGACGCATTCTGGATGAAGAGGGTGGACGAAGAGGGGTGGACATGACCAAATAAAAGTAACTTCATAAACATTCACAGTCACTGACCTTTCTCCAAATCAAATTATGACCCCGTGAACTTTAGCAGCATAATATCTCCATAAAAACTATAAAATAACTGTAGGCCTATATGTGAACTGTATGATGCATTTATTGTACGGAAGGCAAGTTGCATACCAGATGATTCAGGTATAATGAATAAGCCACTTTACATCACATAATATATCACCACAAATAATTTATAAAGATATATGGTTTAGAGCATTAATAAGAAATGAAGAAGTACCGGCCATCTGTGACGAGTGTGAGTGTGTGTGTTAGTTGGAAAATATATATATTTACTCCAAATGGGTTTTAACTGATCGCGGGCCGCCATGATGATGGAAGACATAACTAGAAGTGATATTAATATAATCATAACAATAATTACCCAATAAATTATTCCCGTTCCGTCGTCTCAATCGGATGGGGACGAAAATGGAGGTCAGGAATGGAAATCCATGGAATGAATAACAAACAACTGTGAGGAGAAAATGGCGGTGAGGGAGGAGGGGGGATCCAGCAAACAAAAAAACCATAACACAGAGTCCAGCTTCATTATGAAATCATGACACGACAGACTGCGACTTAGTAGCGTTAAACGTGAGTGAAACACTAACTAATTGGCCCCCCGTATGTACGGGGGGCCCCGGGACGATCTGTGTGCAGCAGAGGGCCAGTCCGGCCGGGGCCACCGGGGGAACGGTTCCATGAGGTGTGAGATAGCGAGCGGGACGGTGTGGGCGGCACGTTCCGCCGGACGAGGCGAGCCTCAATTATCCCTCGCCGAAGACGGGGGGAAGAAGAAAAAGAAAAGAAAGTCAGCTCGAATCAAGATCAATGCGTTTATACACTTCTGCCCCCCCCCTCACCCCATGGGGATCCGGGGGGACTGAATTCTCTCAACGCACCGCAGTAATCAAACGAGCTGCTTACGGGGGGAATGGGGAGAAGCTGAATAATCAGCTATCGACTGCGTTTTGTTTCATCTGGTTTAATAAATGAATAATTCGACATGTGTTTGGGATGCCAATTTTTTTTAATACCGACCTTTGTTTGGGATTGTGACCCCTAACAGTTAAAGACATGACTAATTTTCTTCTGAGCACTTTATAAGTGAGAGCTATATTGCCTTGTGTGCTGGATCAATCTCCCTTAAATACACTCGCTCGTGGATTTAACACAAAGTACAGGGGCCCTAACTTCAGCTCAAAATATTTCTTCATCCACTTCTAAAAACACATGTATCTGCCCTTGGTTTCAATACCAGATTTGTCATTTTTATATATGTATTTTTTATTTATGTTTTGTATAAAAAGTTTCTTCGTATTTTTTATATATTTTTTATATATATTTTTCAGTTCGTCTGGTTTGGTGTTTCTGCTTTTGTTCGACTATTTGGGGGTTTAGGTAACAACATGGTTTATGTATATACATTAATAATTCTTTTAGTTGCCATTTTTTGTTTTACTTTTCACTACAATTTTTGATTTCTGTGTATTATAATCATATTGTCAATTTTTATTCTTTTAAATGAGCAGGGTCTAGGAGGGCACATTTTTTCTAATAACAGTTTTGTTTTACTTTTGCCTTTCCCTGGACAGCCTCTACTCGTAATATTGTATTGTCCAAAGAATAAGAATAAAAATAAAATAAAGAAATATAAAGAATTCTATGCATAAACAAATAAACTTAAAGCTATTATAAAGAGCAGAAACAAAACTCAGCAAAACAAATTTACAGGGCACCATCCAACTGCAACAATATACTACGTGGCATTGAACTGGTAACCCGTTTTCTGCCAAGCAGTGAGTTTTCTTTCCTTACACTGCAAAAACTGGGGTGTTAAAATTGACACCATGGTTGTTATCACTTATATTAGATACCGAAGAGAGAATCAAAATTAACATATTAGGGTGTTGAAATAACACCAATGTAAATGTTTTTGCAGAAATTAGTAATATTTTAACACCCTATGGTGTACATTTTTATTCCTGTGGGGTATCTATGTGACAACACCCATGGTGTCAATTTTAACACCTTAGTTTTTGCATTGTAGCAACTTTTGTATTGGCGCAATTGTGAAACGGGGCCGGGGGCCAGTTTACAATGGTGACAAAGTTAGAGACACCGATCGTGTTTCTAATAATGCCACCTATAGACCTTTCTTTTGTTTATAAACCGCCCTGGTTGGCATGGACGGCCGAATGTCAGTAAAACATTCAATCGTGTTAACCGATGTTTTAACCAAATTCAACATTTTTTAAAGACTTTCAACTAAATAAAATAGCTCCCATGATTGGTTGCTTTGTTTCCAACAAATTCAACACTATTTTAAAATATTTGTATAACATTGTTACAAACTGTGGCTATCTGTTTTTGTTTTGCATTTATGGCTTTCCATAGTTTTTGAACCTCGGTTGGCAAAAACTCGGGCTGTGACGTGTCAAAAGAAAGGTCTATAGGAAAAATACAAAAAAAAAAATGCACCCCGAGGCAAAATAAGAACGTGTAGGAATTGGCGGCTACGGCTTTGGCTATAAGGCTGTTGCTTCAACGCATTTGGATCAGGTTGGCGCATGATGTATGACGAGACCTTTTCGCAAATACACGATGTGCACAAGTTTCCCATAGAGCCGCAGTGCATGCTGGTCTAGCTAGCGATCAAATTGATTGCTTTTGATCGCTAGCTAGACCAGCATGCACTGCGGCTCTATGGGAAACTTGTGCACACCGTGTATTTGCGAAAAGGTCTATGGCTGTACAGAGGAATCGGTGACGTACATGGGTGGCAATACAATTATATCAACAACAGGCTGTGTCCGAATTGGCGGTTAAAGCCGTAGCCGTAGCCGCCAATTCGGACACGGCCACAGCCAGGTTAATTTCCCATTGATTACGGAGTTCTGAGCATGCCCACATTTCCGAGAACAATGCATTCACCTGGTAAGTCTGCTGCCACCTAGTGTCACCAAAAGTCTCCCATTAGACGAAGAATATGGTTAGTATGTGTCAAACAAAATGATTGACAAAAAAACATACCTAAACTTCTTATGTATATTTTAAGTTGGGATGTTCAGCTCAAGATGGGCCTATTCCAATTTGTGAATTCAATTTAACTGTAAGCCTAGATTCACTTTACCTAAGACAGACAGAGAGGTGCATATTGGCTTTTGACCCTTAATCAGACCTATCTAAACTTGAGTAAAGCTAAGACCTCTTGCATAATGGCCACCATCGCTGTGGTCAAACAATGGAAACGTGCACGCGTGAACGCGCAACGCACAACTCTCAGCCAATGACAGGTCTTCCTTGACCTCAGTGGGGGCGCTGTTTGATCTTGCGACGTCACGTACAAGGGGGTCTATAGTTGGGCCTGTCCTAGTCGTCCTGGCGGCCTTGCACTTTCGTATTACACTATTCTAATTACAAAATTCGAACCAATCAAAACTTATGTACATTTTTAAGTTGGGATGTACACTTCAAGTTGGGCCTGACTGCTATGTACAACACAGAGTCCTACACAGGGCTAAGCCTGTCCAAACTTATTACAAAGTCGAACCTATCAAAACTTATGTACACTTTAAGTTGGGATGTACACTTCAAGTTGGGCCTGACTTCAAGTTGAGCCTGACTGCTGTGTACAGCACAGAGGAAGAGTCCTACACAGGGCTAGGCCTGTCCAAACTAATGACAAAGTCGAACCTATCAAAACTTATGTACATTTTAAGTTGGGGTGTACACTTGGAGTTGGGCCCGAGGTCAATTTAAGTTTAAATCTGGATTCTACTCTACACAGCGGGGTGCAGATCGTGCAGTCTCTTGGAGTAAAATAAAATCTGACCCGAATATAATAAATTTGTGGCTGATTAAAGGAGTAACTTCATTCTTGAATTGGTGAATTAATTTCAGCTTTGAAGTGCAGCTGCACGCAATTATACTTCATCTTTATTCCTCCGAGATTTTTTCACTTCAATTCGCTTCTATCATTTTAACCTTCAATCTTTTACGTTTACAAAGTTACTGTAACAGGCAGGAGTAAAAAGAAGGCGAAAAAAATCTTTTGTGCGGGGAAATATATTCACTCGATTCCCGCCTTTTTGTCAAACACAGACGATGCAGAAAGTGGGAAGTAGTCAAAAGTAGCGACCGTATGAAATGCCGTAGAGCCGTCGCATTTTGTGTGTGTGTAGCGAGGGAGACGGACGTTCGATAAGGATGGGGGGACCGATCGAGCCTCTCTCTTTAGTTATACCCGGCGATCGATCCGTCCACCCCGGTATGCCCCGTTGAGCTTTCGTGTTCGCTCCCCGAAGAAAGTTGCTTTACCCCTCCAAGCGAGCTTCCCGTCGCCTCGGTGACGATTGGATGCCTTTCTCCCCTACTCATCGAAATAGAAAAAAAAGGCAGAAGAAGAAGGGCGCCGGTGTGAATATTTCCAATGGGACGAGTTTACCGGCACAACGAGTGAAGAGGGAGGACCGGTGGCAGCATTGTACGGCGGTCGTGAGGCGTGCGGTGAGGGGTCCACGGAGCAGGTGCCCCCGGTATTGATCCCTCCCGGGTGAGCGATAGAGGAGAATAACGGGCCTCATCGGGGACCCGACCTTGGCAACGCAACTGACTTTGACTGAATCAGATGTCTACGATTAGGTAATAGGAAACGGCACAAAGGGCGTAATCATTCCGCGATTGCCCGGCCAATTGTACCCGTTAGAGGAGTGAAAGGACCGCTGTTTGATGACAGACCCCCCCCTCTTCTTTTCAATCTCGTCTCATTCAAGTATAGCACAATCCACCACAGGGACCAAAATAAAACCTCGCGTGCCATCGCGTAGTTTATTCTATTTCCGTTGGCGATCGCTGAAAAGCCGGCTCACAGCCGCCCCCTGACTCCTACGATTGGTAACTGACCAAAACACACACACAAAACATAATCATCTTTCCTTCTTTCGGACCAAGCAAGGTCAAACATTCCCGCATGTTTGACAAAAAGCAATAATTTGCAACTTAAAAAAGAGAGAGAGAGAAAACAAGACCAAAAACTCGATTAATAAGGTCAGGTGGACAGCCTGCAGTCATCCGAACATTTTTGGGACGCAAAGCACGGCTGGGTGACCTCAACGAAGGATGTCCTCCATAGTTCCAACCACCAAAAGACAAAAAAGTCAATGAAAAAACCCGAAGACACTTTCCAACAACAAACTGAATTTCAAGACAAGGTGTTTTTTAAGATGAGGCTTCGATTTTTATAGAAATACCGTTCCCCGCCAAACTTCGTCTGTCGATTTATGCTTTTAACTCTAGCGTTCCTGAAGCCAGAAACAGTCTGCATAATTATTCACAATCGTTGGACAGTTTGAGCTTAATGTATACACATATATATGTTATTTATAGGCCTACCTGTTAAACAAAAATCAGAAGTAAGAAATTTCGAAAAGGAAATGCCTATTCAGCCAGAGCTGTAGAGCGAAAAAGGAATACAATTTCACACCAAAAATAAGTACCATTGATTGATTGAGGGACAATGCATTCAGAATGTAATAATTGCAATTGCGCTTAAAGGTATTGTACACTTTTGGTAACAGCTCAAAATCAGTGTCCACATTTTGTGTGATTCAACATATTCATGAACAAACCTGTGAAAGTTTGAGCTCAATTGGTCATCGAGATCACGAGAAAATAGTGAAAAGAGACCTTATGTGTTTTCTGATTTTTCAAAATATCTCGCGTGATAAAAAATATTGTTTTACTCATTTCTCAGAAACAATGGCATTTTAGGCAGAAATATTTTAAGGAACCCTTTCTACCATTACTTACTTTAAATTATGTAAGTTATGTGTGAATCTGTGAACATTTGTGTTTTTCGATCTTACCAAGTGTACAGGGCCTTTAAAACGCCCATTTACAGATTCTTAATCCGTCAAAAAATATGATTGGTGATAAAACTAGGCCGCGTCCGAAACAAGCAACTTTAGCTATTCGAAAGGCAATTCTGCGGTGACAACGGATGAGACGTAAAGCCGTTGGTCCCGTGTGTTGTGTAACGCATTTAAAAGAACCAGTTACACAATATCGTTAAAAGAACGAGGGTTCGCCCCGGTGTTTTCTGGTTTAGTTGGCTGCATATTGCGCCACAGCACATTGTGAACCATTATATGGTACTATGTAAATAAATGGGTCTTAAATTTCAAACAATAGCTCCGCATACCTTATAGAAAAAAATAATGAGTGCTTTGAGACGCCCATGGGTGTGATAAAGCGGTAAATAAAACTGCGTTATTATCTTAAGCATATAAGAATGTATGTATTTTCAGTCCGTCGAGCCGAGCACGTCATTGTTCGGACGCAGTAGCAGAGATGGTGCGGACGTGATACGCGTCAAAAGTCAATTTTCGATGTCAATTTTGTTTTCCTTAATATATTTTTTTACAGCTTCACGCGCTTTGTACAATGAATATTTTATCTGAGCGTCGTGGTTAATTTGCCCCATTCGTGTTGTAATTCATCTAAAACGCAGCTTAAGATAAAACAAATATTAAAGATCAAAAGTCGACAATAAGTTTGACTCTTTTACATAGTATAGGGCCGAGGAAATGTTTGGGGGACATGTGCCTTTGATGATGCAAGCATAGAATGTTTCTCACAGTCAGAGTTTGTCATGAGAAAGATATGTGGCTATAGGGCCATCGCAGATTTGTCCTTTGAAAACAAAAACATAGGTACAATAACTAGCAACAGTAGCCATTTTGTAAATTTTGAACATAGCTTGTTATTCTAAATATATATTTTTTTATAGACAAAATTATTTCTCTTGACACACTTTAACTGTGGGTCGAATTCCATGCCTGTACCATCAAAGGCAAAATCCCACCACCTAGCCAACCTGAAGGGCTAATCAAATTGACATTATTATGGTCATAATATCATTATGACTTATCACTGTTCAGGTTAAGTGTGAGTATAAATGTGCTTGACAATTCACATGTTGGTTTCCGTGCATAGTTTACAGTCGTCATAAAATATGCACGAAGATGATCAGGCGCTATTTCACCAACGTTGTATATGCCTTTCACGCCTCCAGTAAAAAAAATGTGAAAAATCTGCCCGATCAGAAATACAGTAGATGAATAATAGATCTGTTTTTGGTTTATGGTATCTCAACACAGAGGACATTGATCGTTGTGTCAGGCTACCTTGGCCATTTTTTAATAGTTTGGTTTAGCGCGCGTCTGAACTCATGAAGAACACAATGTGGCTACCAATGTGGCAATAGACTGTGCAAGTATCGCACGTATTCGAACAACGGTATCCGTTAAAGTGCGTGATTTTGTTCCCTTCATGCGTGGGACCAAAGTGGTCCCAAAAATGTTCGAAAACGCGAGAGACTTGCATGGTCTATGGGGGTCTGTTTAATTCTACATCGGCAAGACATAAGCAGTTTCCGAATTACCGGCTACGGCTGCGGCTATGACTGTTGCTAAGGACGTCCTATACTTCAACGCACGATGACGCGGCGATCCAGCCTTAGCCATATAGCCGTAGCCGCCAATTCGGACACGGCCTAATCCTGTTCAACTCCGAATCCGAGTCCGAAAAAAGAGCGGTTTCAATTCGAATTCTTACCTCCAGTCTGGGTCCGATTTCGAGTACGAGTTTGTGCAATAAGGCAACTGAGTCCGGGCACAAGTTAAAGGGTGTTTGTAACATTGGTAAGAGTAAAATGTTCACAGATTCACACATAACTTACGTGGTATAAAGATGGTTATGATGGGAAACTCCCTTTGAAATATTGTTGCTTTAATTGCTATAGTTTTGAGAAATGAGTAAAACAATTAGTTTTGATCTCATGAGTCAAAAACTCGATGTTTGAAAACACTGAAAACACTTAAGGTTTTTCCCCATTTTTTTCTGGTGATTGCAATGACCGATTGAGCTTAAACTTTCACAGGCTTGTTGTTTCATGTATATTGTTATGATACACCAAGTGAGGATACTGGTCTTTGACATTTACCAAAAGTATAAACTGCCTTTAAACAAAGAAATTGACAAAACGTCTTGAGCCTAATGGAAGAAAGGCGTAAGGCCTTAACGCGCTTGTTCCAGGCACGCAAATCACCCTCCAAATACAGAAAGCCATAAAGCAAACAAAATGCGTTACTGTTACAATTGCAGTGGAAAAACGGGGTGTTAAAATTGCCACCATGGGTGTTGTCACATACAGATACAGAAGAGAGAATCATAATTAACATCTTAGGGACATCTTGTGGAAAACACAATCTGAGAAACGTGATGCAGAAACGTTTCTCATCAGATTGACAATCTTTTGAACCGCATTTCTTAAGAGGGAATCGTTTCTCAAAATCTTATACATTATCAACAGCTGCAGTGCTTTATACAAGTAAGTTTTTATGGCCATTAACTGTTGGAGTCATTACACTGCACAAAACTGGGGGTGTTAAAATTGACACCACGGGTGTTGCCACATAAAGATAACGAAGAGAGAATCAAAATTAACATACTAGGGTGTTAAAATAACACCGATGTAGTTGTTTTTGCTAATTTAACACCCTATGGTGTAAATGTTGATACTTTTTGGTATCTATATGCGACAACACCCATGGTGTCACTTTTAACACCCCGGTTTTTGCAGTGTATGTTTCTATAATCACCCCAAAGACATGTTCCCCCATTCCCATAAAGAATTTAACCCCTCCATTAATGACTTATGAATGGCAGAGAACTGATCCGACATTCACGCTCCGTTTTCTTGAAACACAATTTGACACATATAATTGCTCACGCCCTTTAGACGGTAACTTTTCGTAAAGTCCCTTTTTTCCCGGGCTCAGGACGCAAATTACTGAGAGGAATTTGGGTGAATTTAAAGTTTGTGATGAAAATTGTGTTTTTTCCCCGAGATCTTTACAGAAATAGAAATTCATGCACATCGGTAGGGATTCGAACCATCCTTTCCAAATTATGTTAAAGCTCTGATGAGACAGGGCTTCGTCTCGATAAAAAACAACATTGAAATTCATGGTCGTCGTTTTGGCGCGCAATGGCGAGATTTCCGTAATGCATGCATTTAAGTGAGCAGACGTTTCAGCTATTCCCGAACCTCCATCCCAGCTGAAAAAGATCCTAGCATCCATACTGGACTCCCCATAACCTGCACTACTCTCCCCTTTCGAAGACATTTCAAAGCCGTCTGTGTTGTCTACTGAAAAGTTATTGCTTGCTTGTGTGGAGACTAATTTTTCTAATATGTCCACAATCGGCAGAATCGATTTTTAAAATAAAGCAACGTCTAAAGCATACAATTTCAAAGATTATATACGAAACAGCACATTCTAACTTTATCAAAGCGAGTAAAACGTAAAAAGGAAAAGAAGAAGAAAAAACACACACACCTGAAAAACCCCAGGAAATGCAAATTGTTTAAATCAATTACGAAGAGTTGTAACAGAGAAAAAAAGAGAGACTTGTAAAAATATCCTGTCCAGTCCGGGACACCTGCTCTTCGCCAAGACCAAGGCCGTCAGATCAGGAGAAATGTTGTCAGTTCTGATCTTTGCCAACTCCTGGGCTTGCCCTCTCCTCACCTTCTCTATTTTGACTCCTAAAACCGTCCGATTTTGTCCAATTTTCAACTTTGTAAGAAACAACCTGCCCGTCTGTTTATTTTTCATATCTCCCCGACCGCGAGCGGCCCACCCTCGCGCCGGGCCCATCGATCGCCTGGTGGGGAAAGCAGTTGTCCCCGCGCCGTTAGGTGACAAAACACTGCTACTTTCTCGGTCCCGGAGTTGACCCTTTTGTTGGCAATTTCCCGTCGTGCAGAGATCGTTTCTTCGATTTCCGCGCTATTTTCGGTCTAGATCACGAAATTATTGTTTGAGTTGGTGTACAGGTGGTGCTTGACTCGCCCCGGTCCCCTAGCGTCGCAGGAATTTAGGAATGGAGGGAAGAGCAGTTTGAAAGGTAAGAGTTGTCAATGAGTAATAAGACTTCTGATTGACGAAAGCATACAGGAAAAACGAGAGCTTTTGGGGGTGTCGGCTAGCCACGAGAGTCTGTCATCGACCGGGTAGGGAGGACAGTATCAAAGGGGAAATTCGACATCGATCCCCCATCGGATGTCTCCTTACAGCACGGTGGTCTCTAAAGGTGCCAGACTCGGTGACGTGATTGGATGCATTCAGCGGACAAGAGTCGGTCAACCAATCATAGCCTTTGTTACTAACTCCTTTCTATAGTGAGCCTTCCGTCGAGAGAGGGAGAATGAGTAAAGTTTATGGTCGATCGCGATTG
Organism: Plazaster borealis; assembly: GCA_021014325.1. NCBI lineage: Eukaryota > Metazoa > Echinodermata > Asteroidea > Forcipulatida > Labidiasteridae > Plazaster > Plazaster borealis. Next base: position 3,241,968 of record CM037456.1, on the reverse strand, counting down.
GCTCTAAGAAATCACGTGGTTCGATTCACAGCCATTCAGGTTGCACTTTATCCGATCGGATTCCATTGAATGGTCCCTTGTTTTGCTTCCCCGGCGCAACTATTATGCGTTACCCGATGACGCACAACCTCGCTCCCCGAGCTCGGTCAGGGTCACAGATCAATAGCGCGAGGGATTCGACTTCTCTTGGCCAAGAATGGAATTTCAATTACGATTGACAAATTCTGCGTTTATCCACGCTTCGAGAAGCACATGATAGGAAGCGTCGAAGTAAGAATTAAGGTCAAGGGGAAATTAGAAATAGAGATTAACGCCATGCTAGGTAGTCACTGATGTTATATCTGCATCATCCAAAATAATACATCGAACTTGATGAGTATCGGTAGCACCTCATGGGTGTATCACACTAAACAAAAAGATCCCCTCATCAACCAATGCTAATTGTAAAACAAAAATACTCAACAACTATTTGGTGATAACTAAAGTTGTTTTTCCTGTTCAGTTTGTTGGGGAGGTTAGCCTCTAGGCCATGCACATTCAAACCAAAAACACCCTGACAGAGCTAACAAGCCAGACTTTACCTGGGAAAATAACGCCTTACGCTTGTGATCAAAATATGAAAACATTTCGTGACCAAGTTTAAAGACTATACACGAAATGCTCCAGGCCTAAAAAACGGAAGAAACTTCAACGTATTGTTAAAAGGCACTGGACACGTTTGGTAATTACTCAAAATATATATATTAGCATAACAACTTACTTGGTAACGAGCAACAGAGAGCTGTCGATAGTATAAATCATTGTGAGAAACGACTTCCTCTGAAGTAACGTAGTTTTTGAGAAAGAGGTAATTTCTAACTAAAATATTTGAATCTGAGAAAGACTTTAGGCCTGAAGCCTTTCTCAGGCATCTGAAAGCACACAAATTTTGTGCAACAAGGGTGTTTTTTCTTTCATTTTTTTCTTGCAACTTCGATGACCAATTGAGCCCAAATTTGCACAGGTTTGTTATTTTATGCATGGGATACACCACGTGAGAATACTGGTCTTTGACAATTACCAAACGTGTCCTAGTGTCCAGTGCCTTTAAACACGCCAGCAGAATTATAGGTGCTTACATGAAAAGCCGCCAGAAGTTGGTAGATTATAGCCTTATGGAAAAAAATACAATAAGTTGTATATGTCTGACAGCACACATCCTCTACATTCACTGAGTGTAACCAATAGATCAGGTAGAATTCGACAACTATATATATAGGCCTTAAAACAAACAGGTTTAAAAACTCCTTCTTATCCAGTGCCACCTATAGTTTTAACAGTAGTTTTATCAGATAACTTGTTTAAACCTAATTGACTCGTCCTGTTCTTATGTCTCTTTTTTTCTTCATTCTGTATATTGTCTAATTGTGATGTAGGTGTAGGTTTTATGTAAAAACAATTTAAATGCTGTACAATGGATAACAAATTTCATGTGTTTTTCACATGATGAACAAATAAATTGAATTGAATTGAATTGAATTGAATTAAAGTAAAGTGACAAAGGCACACTGGTCTAAGCCAGGCTTAAACTAGACCTGAGTGAATTTTAGCCAAGATGTAGCTGAAGTCTTACATTCATGGTTGTAGTCGTCAAACCGAGGCCGGCAGGAAACTACAATCTCGGCCATATCTCGTTGGGCCCCCCTGCCCCCTTTCAATGTTGGTTCCAATGACCGACTGTGTTCTGAGTTACAGTCAACATTGAGCGGGGGGCGGGGGGCGGGGGACAAATGTTTTGAATGTGAATGGGAAGTGCACAGGGAATTGTTGTATGTAACGTCAGGAAAGGGTGGCCCAAGCATTTTGGCCGGGATTGTAGTCTGGCCCTCTTGGGGCACAACGACAATCAGTATTCATGTTCGCTTCTGCACACAGGAAACATGACAACGGTTTCCCCTTAAGCAATGTTTTCTGCGGCCCAGATTGGGGGGAATGAAGAAGAAAGAATGTCTCAGGACATTTAAAACTATGTGTAAAAATAATAATCATAATTATAAACATTCATAACACAAGGTCTAAATAGGGCCTGGAATATTATTGATTGTACATTGAGTAATATGGTTCTCACATTTTCACAAATTTGATCAATCTTTGTCATAAGTGGTGTTTGAAGCTTTGCAAGGTGTGGAAATTTAAGAAGTAAGCTTTGCGCCGGGTACAACCATGTGTAAAATCTCTTTAGGGAGGAGTGTTGGCTCTGAAGAGAGCCGGTGTGGTCTCGACATTTCGAACAGTATACTCGTCTTAAAGGGATTGTATACGTTGGTAATTGGAACCCACTGTTTGTTTCAATCCTATATAGTTGTAGATATATATATTATAAAACTAACCTGTGAAAATTTCATTTCAAAAGGCGGTAGCGTTTTTGAGATATTGCTGAAAATCTGGAGCGGTTATGTCCACGCAGGAAGAATAATCTGCAATTGGAATACACAATCTGAGAAGCGTTACTGTCAGTTAAACGCTTCTCAAATTCAAATTTTTTGGGATACAAAGTGATATTGTTTTCCATTTCCGCAGTACTTCTAAGTGAAAAGTTTCTCATAAGCAGGATACCAGTTAGTAGTTACAGATGATACATGTGACATGCTGACATGCTATTTTGCCTGGTAACCTTATTCTGGTAGGCATATTATTATTATTTTTTTGCGTCTTAGGTTTGTGCTTAAGCAGCTCTATGAAATTGGGCCTAGTGTTTTTATTTCAATATTATGTCAAATAACAATGAGCCAAATAGAAAAAGTGCACAGAATCCATGACAAAACATCAGCTGTCACGGGTTGTTTTGCTCGAAAATGTGACCACCTAAGTTGCTGACAATTTTCACAAGTTGGTTTTCCTATGTGTTTTTGTAGGTATGAAATAAAACTTCCACATCAAACCGAAGATGTCCCAACTACTATACCTGTATACAGTGTTACAAAATAAAGAAGGCAGGGGTTATGTGTTTAGAAAGGGTACCAGTCTATTTTTCAGTACGGTGTAACAACTTAATTACATTGATTTGAGATGAAGACAAACAAGTTGGTCGGCTGCTCCAGCTATCAGGATGATTTGGGGGGTACATCCAATCCGGGTATAAACCCTCATCCAAGAAACGCAATCCACTGCCGAGGTAAACACCCGAACCGATTGATAAATAATAGATTTTTGATACCCGCGTGCTCTCCTTTATGTTGCCCTAACTCTTAACCCGATTCTGGTGGGGGTATTTGGACTAATCTTACGGGCTCCGAAAAGTGGAGGCACGCGGTCTTAACCCTCGACCGGGAATCATCCCCGGTGACAGGAGACTAACGAAGGAAAAAGAGAAGGGGAGTGAATATCGCTGAGAAAAAAAAAGATCGGGAGTTTTATAGTCCCCACGGTAGCTTCTAAAGCCACACGATTTCTGGTGGACTTGCTGGTTACGCCTCGCCAAAAGAAAAAGCTCGCGGGACTGGATTTACCGGTGGGCCCCGGTACCGAGGTTGCCCCCTTCGCCAAACAACTGGCTAAGCCTGGCGCCGTTGGATTGATGTGTGCTCACGGATGAACCCTAAGACTGTCGCGGCTGAAAGCCCGATGGCATCCAGTACACGTTTCTCCATAGAGAGAGATTTTATACAGGCTTTATCCAGCCGATGGTTTATCTGTTACCGTTGTATGACATAACCGAAATAAAAAACAGGGGGAAAAAAGTATTGTATACTATCTCTGAGTGCGATCACTGTAATATGGCAACTGATTTACCCGATGCGAGAGGGGTAGATGCAGGGGGGGGGGGTGACAGCGCACTCGGTCGGTTGGGAGAAAGGCGACGATCAGATGACGTGGGTTGATAGCAAGAAATACGATAATTCGCTGTTTGCCTTGCGGTATTATGTAAAGATAGGTAGATGATGAGGGCTTAATAGATCTAGCAACCTGCTCTGAGGATCAGCTTGAATTTGCTTCGATCTTTTTCTCATTTTTTTTAATGACTCGCGATCCAACCGACCTCCGAATCAGTGTGGGGGCGCAGTGGCCCCGGCGTTGTAGAGAGAGAACTACGGGGGGATTTCGTTGTTGTTTCCCTTCCTCATTTTTGCCTTTCTGTCCAAAGGCACCCCTTGGTCTAATAGCAGCTATACGTCTCTGTTGCTGATTTCATCTCAAGATACGAATCAGTAATAGACTTTGCCTCGTGAGGAAGAAACGAAGAGGTAAGAAAGAGCAAGAGACAGGCAGAGACAGCGAGGGGGGAGAGAGACTGAAAGCCTGTTTGTAGACACCATGTCACCTTGTTTAAAAAAATATCCCCCCTAAAGATTCGCCAATCTTCTATGCCGGAAGCTTAAAACCATGGTTAGGTCATAACGGCATAACATGAGATGGAGACAGCCTGATCGACGGGGAAATCTCGGGGGGTGATTGAAGGGAAATCTCATGGGGTGATTGCGGGGAAATCTCCCGGCCCCATCATCAAGTCCGTGGAAAATAGACGACCTGGCTGATAAAGGCTCGGCAGTATGTAGTAATCCCTGCCGGCATGTTGTTGCTAAAGACTTACTAAGAAAACGCACAAAAAGGAAAGAAAATTGGCGGGTTTCCTTTTTTTCTTCTTCTGTTATCTCAAAGGGGCATGTTTAGTGTGTGAAAAAGATGGGTGAAATTCCCATACTAAAGTTGCAGTTTTTAATACACGCTTAACTATTTAAAAAAAACCATGACAATTTGCAGGAAACTGTGTTTATGATAATACGGTAAGAAGAAGTTGTTGAAAAAACATTACAAGAAGAAGACGTTACTTCAAAGATGCGTTCACATGAAACATATTGCCCCTTTTGTCTTGGTATTATTATTATAAGTCCAACCAGATAAAACCGGTTGCGTTAACGAGACATTTTCATTGTGGGTGGGGCAGCGGGGACAAATGTATTTGTCTTTGTTTTGTAAAAATATATTTATTTATTTAGTTATTTAGTTATTTTATCATTTAGTTGTATTTATTTTTTTAGTTAATTTGTTTATTGTTATTTAGGCCTATTTAATTATATAAATTTGTTTTCTTCATATATATTTTAATTTTTGTTTCTATAAATTTTGTATTTTTATTTATTTATTCATTTTTATTTATTTGTATTTCATTTTTTGTTATTTATTAATTAATTAATTTATTTATTTATTTATTTATTTATTTAGTTATTTATTTATTTTATTTTTTATTTGTTTTCATATTTAATTTAAAAAAAATATCTATAATTTTTTATTATTTTTATTTTGGGTTCATTTTCAGTTATTTATTTATTTATTAATTATTTAATTTATTTATTTAGTTATTATTTATTATCATGATGATGATAATTTTGTTGTTGTTGGGGGGGGTAAGTATTGAACCATTCTTTTCTGCATTTTTTTCCGATCTCATGGGGGCAAGTAAGGGTTCTGAGCGTGTGGGGGGGGGTGGCTCCCGCTTACTTTCCCCCTCTCTGGTTACGCCGCTGGATGTAACAGCCAGTTTTAACATTTTCATCTTAATCCATAATCCAAATTTTCAAACAAGTCTCACAATAAATCTAACAATTTTTGGCAACAACCAAAAACAAGACGACGAGATAAATCCTTAAATCTCCGTGTGAATCAAAATGCTCAAACGCATTACTGCTTTAAAAATTCTCGAAAAGAAAACTTTTGACCCATTATACATGATGACGTCATCGCAAAATTTAATCTTAGTGGCGCCATTTTGGGAGGAAGTTCCCACGTGTTAAAAGGTGTTAGTGCGCATTTCAGGCGACGCGCGCACTTTAACACGCTCAAATTATTTTTTTAAAGTTGACCACCAAAATGGCAGACAATGGGCAGACACTTTCTTAAACAATTCTACCCGAACATGTTCCGTTTTTCTAGGTAAAAAACCTACTTCGTGCAAAAGAAAACTCAAATTACGTCACCCAAATCTATGGAAAAAACTGTTGACGTTGAAGAGACCACAACAAAGAATAACCATAATAGCTCCATGGTATAATTTGGAAGCACTTAATGGTAGGCACCCCGGGGCTAATGTATATGACGTCAGACCCAGGTTTGTTGCTATGTTTATGTGTGCAACCCACTAAATAGGAAGAAAACAAAGCGTCGACCTCTTTAAATTTGTTTGTAGGCCCTCAAATAATTTTATATTAGACAGATTTGAGAGCCCCAAAAGGGGAGAAAGTGTAAAAATGTTGCCCAATTGTGACCTGGGGGTTGTTGACTTCCAACTTGAGGTATTTTGGATGACATAGGCCCTGAAAAAAAATGGTCCCAATATTTGCCGAGAGGTGTTGGGATATTTTTCAAGATTGATGCTCGGACGTTTGGAAAATTTCACTGCTGACTCTCATTAAATTAATATTAAATTAATATGGACTGTCCGTATTAAATTGGGCAGAGGATAAAAGTTTTATGAGTCACTGGATAATTTTCCCGTTACTGTAAAAATCTGTGAGACTTTTAAGTATTTTTATTTTCATTTTTGAATATTTAGCACTGTATGCTATGGGAGTTTATTTAGTTGGGTGCACCCTTATTGACACTCACTTAAAGGCACTGAACACGTTTTCGAAATTGTCCAAGACCAGTGTTCTCACTTGGTGTATCCCAACATATGTATAACATTTGGGCTCAATTGGTCATCGAAGTTGCAAGAAAATGACGAAAGAAAAAACACCCTTGTTGTACAAATTTGTGTGCTTTCAGACAGGAATAAAAACTCCTTGCAAGAAGTTGTTATTATTTTAGTGAGAAAATACCTCTTTCTCAAAAACTACGTTACTTCAGAGGGAGTCGTTTCCTACAATGTTTTATACTATCAACAGCTCTCCGTTGCTTGTTACCAAGTAAGTATTTATGCTAATATTTGTTTTGAGTCATTACCAAACGTGTACGATACCTTTAACAAAAGACGTCATTAAAACAACAATAGTATTGATGTGCACTTCACCTTCTAAGAAGTGTTTTCATGCACTAAATTTAGTATGGGGCAATATGCTGCTGCTGTAATGGCCGTGTCAGAATTGGCTGCTACGACTCCGGCTACGGCTGTGGCTAACGTGACGATCAAGCCGTAGCCACAGTCGCTAATTCGGCCGCGCCTGTCCGCCAATCGGGTTTTTTTTAATGAATACTTCCGGCTCCCGAAAATGGCTAATTCTATTTCACCAACCAAACATTAATCACTTATTGTATTAAAGGGATTGTATACGTTTGGTGGACAATATCACCCAAAATATTCAGTGCGGTGTTGGAAGAGGTTTTCAAGAACACATCACTGGATGAGAAAGGGTACAACATCGATGGAGAAATGTCAACAGATCTACGCTTTGCAGATGATATGGCTCTAATCACCTCTTCCGTTAACGACTTAGAAGCGCAAATAAATGAAGTAAACAGCAAAAGTAAAGACATAGGTTTGAAGATGCACAAAGGAAAGACAAAGTACATGACAAACTTCAATACGGATGACTCAATAACGATGGAGGACCAAGAGATCAGCAGGGTCAATGAATACAAATATCTGGGCCAAACAGTAAAAATGAACGACAACACAAAAGATGAAGTATCAACCAGGATTAAGGCAGGATGGAGCTCCTTTGGACGATACAGAGGAATACTTGGTGATAAGAACATACCTATGGCACTTAGGAGAAAAGTATATGATCAGTGTGTGCTACCAACAATAACTTATGGAGCAGAAACATGGACAACAACAAAACTGATAGAACATAAACTCCGCACAGCACAAAGAGCAATGGAGAGACAAATGCTACATATCTCAATTAGAGACAGGATTAGATGCACAGAAATACGAAAGAAAACTGGAGTAAGAGACATCATAAGGACAATAAAACAAGCTAAATGGAGATGGGCTGGACACACTGCCCAAAGAAATGACAATAGATGGACAACAAGAATAATGGATTGGCAACCAAGGATAGGGAAAGGGAAAAGAGGTAGACAGAGACTGAAGAAGATGGAGAGATGACATCAGGGTATATGCAGGATCAACATGGACCAGAACTGCAAGAAATAGAAATGAATGGCATTTTCACGAGGAGGGCTACATCCTACACTGGATGAACACAGCCTAAATGATGATGATGATACGTTTGGTAATTGGAAATCTCTGTTTGTTCCAATCCTTGCAGATATATACCATAAAAAATGACCCGTGAAAATTTCATTTCAAAAGGTGGTAGCGTTTTTGAAATGTTGCCGAAAATCTGGAGCGGTGATGTCCACGCAGGAAGAATAATCTACAATTGGAATACACAATCTGAGAAACTTTACTGTCAGTGTCAGTAACGCTTCTCAGATTCAAATTTTGGGAGATAGAAAGTGATATCTTTTCCATAACCGCAGTACTACGAAGTGAAAAGTTTCTCAAAATGCATTATACTATCCAAAGCTGTAGGCCCCTACTTCTTATAACAAGTACGTTTGTAATGCCATTAATTTTGATTAACAGTCATTAACAAACGTATACAGACCCTTTAAAACGCATTTCTTATGACAGAAACTGATAAAAATAACAAGACATTGAGTCTTTGGAAAACATAATATGAAAGACAAGTCCAAACTTAATTGTATGTCTTCATAGAAACACTAGCTCAACGCATTTCCTACGGTAACCGTTGGAGCAAGTTGGTGTGAAGTGGGCGTGGCTTACAGAGGAGTTACGTCACACGAATACTGAACAGGATATTCTAGATATATTGTTTTCATAAATAATGGTCGCATGAAATAAAATAACATAGTTCCACTACTCGCTCTGATTGCCATCGGACGAATTTGGAATCCGTACATGGGCACCGTGAACACGCCTGACGTCATGCACGAAATACCTGCCCTGGCGTATAGCAATATCTTCACATGTGGGTGCACCCCCCCCCCCCTAAATCAACTCCCATATCATACAGTGCAAAATGCTAAATATTCAAAATACACGAAAAATACCTGGAAGTCTCACAACTTTTTACAGTACAAGGGAAATTATTAATTGACTCTTGAACTTTAATGTTCTGCTCAATTTGATATGGGGAGTCCCTGGGCCCGTCGAGTTATTCCCCCTCCAAATAAAAACACCCCGACACAGTGTAATTTTCCAAACGTCCGAGCATCAATCTTGAAAAATGTCCCCACACCTCTCAGCAAATAGGACCATTTTTTAGGGCCTACGTCATCAAAAATACATCCAGTTGGAAGTCAACAACCCCCAGGTCACAATTGGGCAACATGTTTACACTGAAACCCTTTTTGGGAATCTCAAATCTGTCTAATATAGAATATTTTGAGGGCCTACAAATCATTTATGAGCTCGACGCTCTGTTTTCTCCTTATTTAGTGGGGGTGCACCCATGTAACGAGTTAAAGGCATCGTACACGTTTGGTAATTACTCAAAATATATATTAACATAAAAACTGACTTGGTAACGAGCAACAGAGAGCTGTTGATAGTATAAAACATTGCGAGAAACGACTCCCTCTGAAGTAACGTAGTTTTTGAGAAAGAGGTAATTTCTCACTCAAATAATAAAAACTTCTTGCAAGAAGTTTTTATTCCTGTATCTGAAAGCACACAAATTTGTACAACAAGGGTGTTTTTTCTTTCATCATTTTCTTGCAACTTCGGTGACCAATTGAGCCCAAATTTTCACAGGCTTGTTATTTTATGCATATGTTGGGATACACCAAGTGAGAACACTGGTCTTTGACAATTACCAAACGTGTACGATGCCTTTAAAAGATAAGACTTGAAGCTAATGCATAAGTACTAAGGTTTGTGGTGACACCATGAAAAGAAATCTCTTTTGAGTAGTGGTGACAATACAGAGTTGTATAATGCTGTCCCCAATGCTGTACCCAGTTCGAGGCTCTACACGCAAGCTGTCCCAAATACGAGGCTCTATACGCAAATGGCTGACCGTGCAGAGAGCGAATACGGTGGCTTATAGTATAACCACACGTTATGGTGTAAAATGCCACTGTTTTTGACACCATTCCGGTCTGAATATTGTCAACATCCTAAAGCATCCAATGACGTCACATTTCAAATATATTGCTCTGTATGTTTGTGCAGGAAATGTTTAATCCTTCCTGAATTTTGATGATATTCGATCAAAAAGGCATTGAATTTAACCTTCTGACTGGCGCAAAAATCCTTCTTTGGAATGTACAGACCCATTTGCTGTTGATATCCAATGCTTCAAATTTCTCTCTAAAAGAATATCAAATAGGCTTGGGTAAAATGACATCCTACACCTTTTTAAAGCGAGGTTAGAGACTTTTGTTTTTTCCACATTCATGAGGACTCTATCTTTTGGAAAATATGTGCATCACAAAATTGAATTTAACCTTGGAACCCCTCTTGAATGAATTTCGGGCCCTGCCATAACAAAAGATATTACACACCAGCTTAGCACTTAAACCCAGTTTTGAGTTTTGCTTTACCGAAAATGTCGCCCATACGTTCTCAAACAAAAAGTCATAATAACCATTACTTGGCACCCATATACATGCGTGGCCATTATTTGGCACCCATTATACATGTACATGTGTGGCAATTATTGTCACTATCTTCCAAATGACTTAATGCTCTTAATGCACAGCTAGACGTACAATCACCAGCCGGGCGACCGTCAGCACAAACCCCCCTTAACTTGTCAAAAACGAGAAACCCTTTGTTTCCTGTCTGGAAACAAACAATGAAATTGTAAGCTATTTACAATGTTATTGGGAATTAATGATACGGGGGCCGACCCCCGGTCAGTGTTTTGACAACTGTGTTCGGATATTTTGTCTGAAACAAAAGATGATCCATATTTTGGAGACTATGGGCATTAGTTCTCTTTCGCTTCACTCGCATCAAACACACAGCCCTGGGGTGACGGTCGATCCTTTCCCCCTATCAGCCTCCGACGGCACCAGTTGAGCCCCGCGGCAAGGCCCTCAAGTTTTTTTTCCATCACCACAGGAGTTTTACCATCGAGCAAAAAAAAGGAAATAAAAAAACCCTGTGTAAACTAAGCCAGCCACGCGACTCCCAAGGTCAACATCACATAGAATTATTGGCCTAAAAACTTCCGTTTCAGTGCGTCTTTTGTTTGTTATGCATGGTAAGTATGCCGTGATGGACTCCTAACTGGGTCTGCAGCATATGTCACCAGTTATCGGTGGCCGATAATTAAATTGGTTTTTCGTGCACGCCCGAGTTGACGAAAGCGGGGGGACACCTTTTCTTTTCTTCGTCTTTTCATTCTCCCACCATCTCCACAGTCGCTCGGTTTCGTGAGACCTTGGCGGGAAAGGAAAAAACAGATTCGTATATTCATAGAGTTTCGTTTGATCGTTTGATACGGGTAGCAATGATACTACACCCGCTGCAAATGCGCGTATCTTCTCATGTTTAACAAAATGTGGTTGATAGATCCCAGGAAGAATATACGGGGGGGGGGGAGTCGCGGAAGAAGAGGGGTCATTGTCAAGCAATCTAGTTTCATTAGTTTAATCGAGAATCGATGCTCAGTGTGAAAAGGAATTAGCAATTAAGGCGACTGGAAGTTGTTATAGCGTTGTGTGTGTAACGCAGGGAAAGAAACACTACAAACTGGGGTATGATATTACAATTGATTAACAGTCGACGGGGTCGTAATGCTGTGTTCCATTACATACACAAAAGGGGACCATTAAATTATATTTGATGTAGGTTGACATTTTGTGCAGGTAAATATTGCTTTCTGGCGTGAGTGACTTTGTATGAAAATCAGTATGTGAAATTGTGGGTGTACGTATTTTTACAGTTTTCAAAGTTAACTCGCTAATAGTCGACGCATGAGGGCCCTGTTCTGTGATGTCAAAATGGGAAGTCAATGTCACAGCATCATTGTAAAGTATTAAACAAATATTTACAAAAACCTTCATCAACAGACATTGGTTTTCTCAAAAATTTACAAATAATTCTTCAGTTTATAACAACGAACCAAAACTTTGAAAAAATATGCTTTCAAGTTCTTGCAAATGTACAAAACCGTTAAGAGTATAAAAATCAATAGCAGTTACTTAATGACGTCCAGAAAAAATATATCCGCCATTACAATGTAAACCAACAAAAACAATGTCAAAAGTGTTAAATATGACATTTTTATTACAGCGATCTTTGTTTTCCCGGAACAGAAAGAAAACAGTGTCATGAAATATGCATTTGAAGAACAACTTGCGATTGCTGGAGATGTAAAGTTTTTTTGCAGAATTCACCTCTGCTCAGTTTCAGTTTTGATGCAGGGAACTCCCCCCCCCCCAGCAGCCCCTCCCACCCTCTTTCTCCACAAAGCCATCCAACCCTAACCTCGTCCCCATGGTTTACTTTATTTCCAACCATGTTTGCAATAGTAAACCCTGGAGGGAAACTCCTTACTAGGACCCTAATTGGACAACGACTGTACAAAAGTCTAACGTAAACATGTTAAGTTGTACTCATTCAGTATTCACCATGTTCACAGCCAGACTATTCTAATTTGCATACGTATCCAAAACTTTTGGATATGCAAATGATCCAATACCAGGGTGAGAGAGCGGTCAACCTAGTACTGCTCGACACCCCATGGGGACGAGGTTGATCCAACCCCGTCCTAACCCCTGGCCAGATGTCGATATCAAAATGTCTAGTTAATTATAAGAAGAAGAAAAAACCTCCCGTTTGTACCAGGGAAACTACAGTAACAGTCAACACAGTCATTCATTTTCCACAAGTAGGGAAGGAAACACCGTGCAATCAATGCCAAATTGGTAGACAAACACAATGTTGACACCGGGCGGTCCTAAACACAGCACTTCCACTCCACAACGAAGCACATATCTTCATATCAATTATGAATATTTCATTGGAGTTGTGGGGGGGGGGGTGGTGCTTGAAACGCACGCCATCATAATATTGATCAATTACATTTTTTTGTTTTATCAATTATTTCTAATCAAGCGCCGTGTGTATACATTCAGCGCGGGTTTTTTTTTCACCCTTTTCTATTAAGTCCTCGTTTATTCTCATTAAATGGCTCGGATGTTGACGCTTTGCCACCGAAGCCACGACAAGGATTAACGATTTCTAACATGAATAATTTGTGTCGCTTTCAAGGTAATCAACCAATATGAGGTTAGGTTAGGGTTTTTTTTTGCATTCTGGCGCAAACACAATCTTGTTTTGTTTTCGATTTTTTTGTGTGTGGATTGGATGGGGTTTTTTCTTCTAGGGGAGAGAGAGTGAGATAGAGGTGTACGCATTAAGGTTCGTTAGTGGAACAAATACACAATAACGAGAGGGTGGGAAATCGAGCGGGCTTATGGCAAGTCTCTCACGGGGCAAACGGCTCATAAACACCGGCGGGGGCTGTGCTGAGCGGATCGATGGTTCGCTCACTCGCAAAACACGGGGCCCGCGGAAAAAAAATTAAGTCGCGGGAAAATACGTGTTTTATTGTAATTAATTGACTATTTAGCCGATAGTGGCGAAATTGCTACACATTCACAAATGGTGCAGATGGCCTCATTTGTTCTTTTCTCAAGGCTCGGGGAGAGCAAGGAGAATAATACAGTCCTGGAGTCAGGTTTTGTTGTTGTCTTCTTCCGGGAGGTAAAAGCCGCGTCAATATTGAATGGGGGTTCTTTTTTGAACAGGGTTCTGTTTGTGTTTGGACTCAGCCTCATCCGAATCAAAGACAATGCATCAAATGAGCCGTGTGTTTAATAGTAGTTAAATAAGACAATAAGGAGATACTAATAACGTGCAAATGAGAGTTCAATTGTTCCCCCGTACAGTCAGTCATTTAGAATTCATCAAGGTTGGATAAAAAGAACGATCGTCACACCATGTCGTCTTTGTCTTGTTATTATATCAGAAAGTTTGTCTATGTTAAAGGGTCTGTCTACGTTTGGTAATGACTCTGAAAATGAATGCCAATAAAAACTTACTTGGTAAGAAGAAGTACAGCAGCTTTGGATAGTATAATGCATTGTGATAAACTCTTCACTGCGAAGTACTGCGGTTATGGAAAAAGTTATCACTTTTTATCCCCCAAAAAATTCGAATCTGAGAAGCGTTACTGCAGGAAACCTTTCTCAGATTGTGTATTCCAATTGATTCTTCTTCCTGCGTGGACATAACCGCTCCAGATTTTTTTCGGCAATATCTCAAAAAACGTTCCCACCTTTTGAAATGAAATTTTCACAGGTTAGTTTTCTGGTATATATCTATAACTTTATAGGATCCAACTACCAAACGTATACAATCCCTTTAACCACGGTTTGAAAAGTCTGGCTCTTCCATTTCGAAGCTGGTTCCTATTTGGAGATCTCGAAAATATCTGCAAAACATCTCCCTGATGGGCCCAATTTCATAGGGCTGTTTAAGCACAAAAAGTAGCTAAGCACAACGAAATTATACTTACCAGAATAAGGTTACCCGCCAAAATACCATGTCACATGAACCATTTCTGACTGGTATCCTGCTAACTTTTGCTCAGCACAAAATTTTTAAGCAAAATTGTCTGCTTAAGCAGCTCTATGAAATTGGGCCCAGGTGTGTTACGATCTCCCCGAAAGAAGAATAAATTACACCAGACGGGCAAAGTGGCAGTGTTGTAAGTATAGTTCTTCAGTCGAGTTTCAAGTACTGCCGAGTATAGGGGTGGTCGAGTCGTATAGTCGAGTACGAGTGGGCCATCGAGGGGGGAGTATAGGGTCCGAATGCCGAGTATTCTGATATCTGAGTGCCGAGTACCAAGTACTTGGATCTCTGAGTACGAGTAGGCCCTACTGTATACAAAATACTGCAAAATTAGGTATAAAAACATTGGTTTTTCTGACTAATTTCTACACGACGTTTTGTGCTTGTTATATCATACACAACTTCATTTTGACTTTTTTCATAGCTTTATTCTTGCATCCACACGTACAGGAAAGGAAAATGGAAGTGGTGTTTTGACCGCAAGTAATTAAAATCGGTGTCCTAGTACAATTTCAGTTGAGTATCGAGTATACATGACTTCGAGTACAGGTTATTTTTCAGTCGAGTATCGAGTATGGACTTCGGGTGCGAGTATTTTGCTAGCCGAGTACGAGTATACGAGTACCATCGAACGGTACTGGAGTAGTACTCGAGTATGGGTACCATCAAAACGGAACTCGAGAAGTACTTGAGTATGAGTACCATCAAAATGGTACTGGAGAAGTACTCCAGTATGAGTGCAATCAAACGGTACTCGAGTAGTACTCCAGTATGAATGCCATCAAACGGTACTCAAGTAGTACTCTAGTATGAGTAACATCAAACGGTACTCGAGTAGTACTACAGTATGAGTACCATCAAAACGGTACTCGAGTAGTACTCGAGTATGAGTACCATCAAAACGGTACTCGAGTAGTACTCCAGTATAAGTACCATCAAACGGTACTCGAGTAGTACTCCAGTATGAGTAGCATCAAAACGGTACTCGAGTAGTACTACAGTATGAGTATCATCAAAACGGTACTCGATAAGTACTCCAATATGAGTCCCATCAAAACGGTACTCGAGTAGTACTCCAGTATGAGTACCATCAAAGTGTTACTCGAGTAGTACTCCAGTATGAGAACCATCAAAACGCTACTCGAGTAGTACTCCAGTATGAGTACCATCAAAACGCTACTCGAGTAGTACTCCAGTATGAGTACCATCGAAACGCTACTCGAGTTGTACTCCAGTATGAGTACCATCAAATTGTTACTCGAGTAGTAATCCAGTATGAGTACCATCGAAACGCTACTCGAGTAGTACTCCAGTATGAGTACCATCAAAACGATACTCGAGTAGTACTCCAGTATGAGTACCATCCAACGCTACTCGAGTAGTACTCCAGTATGAGTACCATCGAAACGCTACTCGAGTTGTACTCCAGTATGAGTACCATCAAATTGTTACTCGAGTAGTAATCCAGTATGAGTACCATCAAAACGCTACTCGAGTAGTACTCCAGTATGAGTACCATCAAAACGGTACGAGTAGTACTCCAGTATGAGTACCATCGAAACGCTACTCGAGTCTTACTCTAGTATGAGTACCATCAAAACGGTACTCGAGTAGTACTCCAGTATGAGTACCATCAAACGCTACTCGAGTAGTACTCCAGAATGAGTACCATCAAAACGGTACGAGTAGTACTCCAGTATGAGTACCATCAAAACGCTACTCGAGTTGTACTCCAGTATGAGTACCATCAAATTGTTACTCGAGTAGTAATCCAGTATGAGTACCATCAAAACGCTACTCCAGTAGTACTCCAGTATGAGTACCATCAAAATGCTATGAGTAGTACTCCAGTATGAGTACCATCGAAACGCTACTCGAGTCTTACTCCAGTATGAGTACCATCAAAACGGTACTCGAGTAGTACTCCAGTATGAGTACCATCAAAACGGTACTCGAGAAGTACTCGAGTGTGAGTACCATCAAACGGTACTCGAGTAGTACTCCAGTATGAGTACCATCAAAACGGTACTCGAGAAGTTCTCAAGTATGACCATCAAAACGGTACTTGAGTAGTACTCGAGTATGAGTACCATCAAAGCGGTACTCGAGTACAAGTACTACAACACTGCGAATTGGTGTATAACAGCTACACTATGCTTTACACTCTTCGAATCAAGATAAAGCACAGCGGGCAAATACAGCTCAAGGACTGGTTTGTGTAAGTGTCTCTGAAATCAAGGTATACTCTCTTTGAATCAATATAAAGTACAGCAGTTGTCATTTTGGACATTTTGGACTTTTTGAATAACGATAAGGTACAGCACAAGTCATGGATGAAAATGTACTGCTATTCTTTCCCTCGTGACTTCAGTCTTCACCCTCCCCCCCCCCAAAAAAAAGACCCCCTCCCCCACAGAAAATGAAAGGAAAACCTCTAATGGAATGCCATTCTAATAAGAGCACTAACGCACTTTTCACACACGCCACTACAAACGCGCAGGTTGCCTGCATGGAAACCATGTTAGGAGCGCCCCCTGTGTTGAGATAGCATCAGTCTGCTCAGAAAAAAACATCCTCTATAACAAGGGAGTATTTCGCGCACATTAGAAATTTCTATTGCAACGTCACAGCCCGAGTTTTTGCAAACCAAGGTTCGACAACTTTGGAAAGCCATAGCCACAGTTTGTAACAATGTTACACAAATATTCACAAATAGTGTTGAATTTTTTTGGGAAAAAAACAACCAATCATGGGATGCAATTTCTTTAATTGGAGGTTTGCAGAAATATTGAATTTGGTCACCACACCTGTTAATACGATTGAATGTTTTGCTAATATTCGGCCGTCCATGCCAACCACCATCCTATAGTCATGTTCCCCATGTTCTGAAGCAACAAGGATTACTCATTCTGATCGTACAGAAAAGGCATCAGACTGATTTTCTCCCCTTCCAAACCGAGGTTTGGTTCACATTGATTTGGAATTGGAGAAATACAATATGGCTGCCACCCAATGTTTAGGTGTATAGGGCAAGTACATTACTTAGAGCGGATGAATACGTCAGCAGCGAAATTCCAAAAGTCAAATTTCATCGTTCTTTTTTTCTTACTTGTTCTCTGGAAAAATTGTGTTTGAAAAATAAAATTGTCACGCAATTTCCCTAATCCAACCTGCTCTGTATTAAAAGGCAGTAAAGACTCTGTATCTGTACAATGTAGGTTTTAAAAAACAAACAGCTTTTAATACTCAAAGAAAGAAACACAGAACAGCCGTAGCATGATTTCTTTTTTTATAATTTCGGATTTTTTTTCTTTCTGACAGTTTTTTTAATTGAAGCTTTAATAAATTGACAATAATGATGGATTAAGTATAAATTCTGTAATTTATGGCAGATTAATTACAGTTACAAAAGAACAATTAATAGATATTATAATTATGTCAAGTGTTGTTTCAAGTGTGGAAATATAGGGCGGGGGTAACCAGACGTGTGTACAGACCAAGAACGGTACAGGCGTGAAACTACCCAGCCGAGGACTGGTGGCAAGTCTATGAGTATTCCGTCTTGATTAAAACGAAAACAATACAGTGTTTGACAACCCAGAACGAGAAAAATAATGTCAGTTAGACCTGATAAATTACCGATGGCTCACGACTCGAGACAATTTGCAGATGTTTATATAAAGATCATCGACGGGGGGAACTTTAATGTTTGACGAAGTGAAACACTAGAGAGTCTGTAACCAAAGACACCCCAGCTCTGACTCGATATAAAAATTTAAAAAGAGAGAAAATGACAGGGTTGAGTTATAAACACCCATTTAATACCGCCATTAGGTAGGTCACGCAACGCTGGGTGCGGACCCGCGGAAACTCGATCCCGCCCGGCAGGACCCGCTGCGCGTCGAGACACGGCAACCGACCACTACACAAGCGCAAACCATAATCCAAAGCTAGTATAATTATAGCTAGCATGATATCGGGGTCACTTTCCGTCAATTTAGACGGCCAAATTGCCTCTTTTCTCTATAATATGTCACCTCGGATAGTTTTCAACAGCGGCAGTGCTGCGGAAAATTACATTTGAATGAAGAAAACAGATGTCGCTAACATACGACTGACAAGCAAGCAGGCAAGTAGAAGAGTTTCTCGCCCTGTCGTAGTGAACTGATGACTGCATGCTCCGTACATACAAATTGCTATATCGGAGTACGATAGCGCGGAGGCCTGGCGTTGCCTTTTGCAGCCATTTATGGTTTCTAGACTCATATACTTTGTGATATTACGTTGATGAACACTCAATACGTCATGGCACCAGTTCAGTGAAGGCCGAGATATTATTCAAACGTTAGTTTAACAGTTTAAAGGTCGAAGCAGTTCTATAAATTATCCAAACATTAATTTAAACGTTTAAGTTCGGGGCAGGCGTATACATTATTCAAACATTCATTCAAACGTTTAAGTTCGGGGCAGGCCTATACATCATTTAAACATTAATTTAAACGTTTAAATTCTGTGCAGGCCTGTTAATTATTCAAACATTAATTTAAACGTTTAAGTTCGGGGCAGGCCTAGATTATTCAAACATTAATTTAAACGTTTAAATTCGGTGCAGGTCTGTGGATTATTCAAACATTAATTTATACGTTTAAGTTTGGGGCAGGCCTATAGATTATTCAAACATTAATTTAAACGTTTAAATTTAGTGCAGGCCAGTAGATTATTCAAACATTAATTTAAACGCTTAAAAACACAAGTAAGCCACATTATTTCTGAGATTACTAGCGTTTCATATAGACTCCACCTTTTTCAACAATTAAAAATCCTAGTAGAAATAAGCGACAACACTTTTAATAAATGGTTGCCATTTTATTTAATTTTGCAAGAGGCTTCCAAATATAAAAGATATATATGGCCCCCAAATCAGGTTGAACATTTAAAAACAACGACTAGTTTGAACAGAACTTGTTTAACATTTTCACTTTAGCAGACTCAGGTGCTCATTAATTTTATGCCAGATGGTTTTACTGCTTGAAAACAAGTGGATTTACAAGTGGATCTTAACTGCTACGATAATGCTGCTTACGCAGACTGCCGGGAGCTGTGTATACGGTAAGCAGAGATTATGAAAATAAAAACATTCCCGTAAGCAAAAGCAGTCTCATTGCCAGACTTTCCCCAAATCGGCCCAATGGCAGCAGACTTATGCAAGTTTAGGTTTTGGTCAAAACTACTGATTTTTTATGAAAAGTTCAACGTCACACTAATCAATTATTTTCCTCCACAGATTTTTCTTTTTTTTTGCTCTCGCCCTTATCCCCACAGGTCGCCATCAAAATTGTTTCGAATAAAAGTTCCCCTCTGGCGAGCGAAAAGTGGGAGATTTCCCGCACTACAATCACAAGATTTTCCCCCTCTGCTTTTCAGCGTGCTTTAAGATCAAGAAACGTGATTCTGATGACAAAATGCATTCGATGATAGGCCGTGAGATTGGAACAACCCCCCGCTAGGCTAAACATCAACTCGATCGCATAAAAATCACTTCGACAATCTCATTTTTCTTCTTCTGGCAACTCAAGAGATTTCACCCCCCCCCCATCCCAAAATGTCTCCTGCAGTGTTCAAATCGCTATATTGGCTTTGAATTGCCCGCAGTCTTTTTTTTATAGTTAGTGGGACAAAACTGAAGTGAGAGAGAAAAATACTGATCATAAACACAACCCGCTTCATGATCGCCTCGTCAACTTGCAATTTACCCCTCGTTCTTGATGAGTCTTTAGGGACTTACGGGAAGAGCGAGGGAAGGCGACCGGCGCACAGCGGATTGCCGGCGGGGCTTCTCGGCCATCGCGTCCCGGACGCATCTGCCGGCTCCATCTGTCCTACTGTATCAGTTCCGCTCATGTGCTTATAAGTTTAAGCCCGTGATGGGGCTCGCAGACGTCCCTTTTTCCCCCTCTCTTTCCCATTTTTCCTTCTCACGTAAGCCCCTGCATTTTTATGCGTGTTATAAACGTGACTGAACTTTATTTTTTTGCTATCGTAGTGCGATAGCAACAAAAAAAACCTCACTGTATGATCAACACGGTAAGGTTTTGTTTGTTTGTTAAGTGTATATGCAGATCTGTATGCGCCGCGGAAGCTAGACCGTCCACGGCCAGGCGGACCGTATCTGCCGTTGGCAATCCGGAGTTTATACAGCGTGTAATTGAAAAGAAGATACTGGGTTGTCGGGAAACAACAACTTTGGCACGAAGAAAGGGGACTAGATGGAGAGAGGGGAAGCTGAGACGGCGTGAGAATGACGAAGGAGAAGATGTATAGGTGCTATAAATATAAGCTCTAAGGCGCCGTATTACAAAGACTGAATGGAAGAGGTGTTGGAGACAATTTGGTTTCTAAATGTGCCACGTCTGCATCATATCGTGGAGCGAATCATTAATGTACCCCCCCCCCGCAGGAGGACGGAAACAATAGAAATTAAAGGCACTGAACACGTTTGGAAATTGTCAAAGACCAGTGTTCTCATTTGGTGCATCCCAACATATGCATAAAATAACAAACCTGTGAAAATTTGGGCTCAATTGATCATCGAAGTTGCAAGAAAATGATGAAAGAAAAAACACCCTTCTTGTACAAATTTGTGTGCTTTCAGATTAGGAATAAAAACTTCTTGCAAGAAGTTTTTATTATTTTAGTGAGAAATTACCTCTTTCTCAAAAACTACGTTACTTCAGAGGGAGTCGTTTCCTACAATGTTTTATACTATCAACAGCTCTCCCGTTGCTTGCTACCAAATAAGTTTTTATGCTAATATTTGTTTTGAGTCATTACCAAACGTGTACGATACCTTTAAGACACACGTGAAATCCCTATAGCTGTAGTACAAGATTTGGTTTTGTGATGCGTATATACAATCGTTGCAGTCGGAAAGTATACTTCGGTCATTGGTTTGTTTTTAGAGAAAAAAAATTTCTCCCCAAGTCTCTACTTTTAAGAAGCAGAAAACTATACAGTAACCTAGTGTGTAAACGTTAACTGTTGTTCAATTTTTCGGTAAAATAGCATACATCAAAGGAGGTTACACTCCATGTTTCGACACACCTATGTTTCGAAACCCCTACGTTCCGACAACCTTAGTGTATTTTCTAATCCTAACCCTCACCCTATCCTAACCCTAAAACCCCAGAGAATAAATCACAGGTGGTTTTTTTTCGGAAGATAGGGTTGTCGGAACATACGGTTGTCGTAATAAAGAGCAGTCACAAAAAGGATGGCCACGTTTTATTTAATACGGTTACCGTATTTTATCGTTGTAACGCTAATGTAATGTTGAGTTATTGTACCGTTACTGTGTCGTTATACCGCTAATTTTGTACAGCTACTTTGTCGTAATAACGCAAAAACTTATTGTACGGTTACTGTGTCGTTATATCGCTATTTTGTATCGCCCAGCAAGACCGGGACAGAGATTCAAGAAAATAATCCAAATACAACACCAATGTCAGACAAAGTTCACAAAGTTTCAAAAATTACAAATTTATGCAGAATATTTTGTACTATAATAATTGTTCACAACAACTAGTTTTTTCGTTGACAATATGAAAGCTCATGTCTTGCAACTGACTGTTAAACTTTGATATACAGACAGTGCTCGGTTTGCCTTGCCAGTAAAGGGCAAGTCACAGTTGCATCGAAATCTCGATAGTCTGGTCTATAGTCAATTACTGAAGTCAGGATTGTTAAACTTTTGATTTTGTTTCGATCTCTGGCTGTACTCCGTGGTCATGAATGGGTTAATGTGGCTGGCTGCCAAAGGCGCCCTTTACATGCTTACGGCTCGAACACGTTGTAGCCGCATTCTTATGCAGTTCAGCTTCTCAGCAGCAAGTAAAGGATGATTAGCATCCCAAATTATTAGGGGTTTCGGCCCTATAGCCGTGTAAAATTCATTTTAAAACAAAATACAAAATCATATCTCCTGAACCACATGTAATGAAGTCATAATCTTACACATTTTGACTTGCTATTCAAAAAAATAACTTGGACCTTTCTTTACGGTCCATACAGCAACAATTCAAAAGGTTTAGGCCTATGACCAAACTTAGCATATTGAATATGACGTGTAATTTCAGTATGAAATCATGATATTATTTCTTTTTGTTCTACCAACCGAAACCCCTCTGTGTTCGTTTTTACAAACACTTAGTTTCTAGTTATTACCGAAGCAGTTATACACGAGAAGATAATATAGACCTCGCAACGGCACTGTACACTAATACCGCGTCCGCATCAAGCGACTTCAGGTACGATTATGGTCGGTGGCTGCAGCATTGAAAAAACTCAATAGGTTTTTCCGGCGTTCTGGCTGTAAGCCACTGCCGTAGCCGTATAACCCAGACACGGTTAAAGAGCCGGCAATCTATAATGCAATGTGTATATATACACCGTGTAAATGTAATCGTGTAGGCGTTCATGGTCGTGTTCCCAATGGTACATAACCAGCAAACGGTGGGTAGTGTACTGCGGTATCAGTTTAACTAGCAGAGATTTTCAAAGCGAGGGGCCTTTTCCAAACGTCGGCTTGGGTTCCGTCATCTGTTTTTTGGAGCAGTGTGCATATTGCACGGTGTTTCCAACATCAAACAGAGCCTGATGGAGCCGGAGCCCAAGCCGAGCTTTCGAAAATACCTATTATAAGCCCCTTTTCGCGAACAAGGTTTTGGCTTCAGGCTCCGGCTTAGGCTGTTTAAAGCCCCGTGGCGAAGGTGCCTGTTTTAAGGTTAACTGACGGAGCCTGTAAGCCCTAGCCGTGGTTTCGAAAGGGCCAGTCTTCTCGTATGTATTCACAGTAAACAACAACAATGTGAACAGCTGGCGTACACACATGCGCATTACACTCCCCGTGTCTATATTTCATAGTCTTGTGTCGAGTCGTTTAACAAACCATTTTGCATTTAATAGGAACAAATCATACACTACTTAAAAAGAAATGAAAAATTAAATTTCATGAATAAATTGCTCGTGTCTTTTTTTCGAAAGAGCTCACAGGGAAAACTAACTGCCCTTGTGCGTCTCAGAGACTGTCACGGGTGGTCGCGCTTGGCAACGGCTCGGCGATCTCCCGGCTTAGTCCTAATTAAAAGCTCGGATCGCTCTGTCTCGTTTTGTTCTTTCTTTTCTTCCCCCCAAGTGTCCAGATCGTGAAATGCACAGTTTTCTGTTTCAGCGGGTTCTGTTTTTGCATTGAGTTTATCTAATAGGAACCAGGCCTGCGTGAAAGAACGATTGCCGCGTTCTGAGAATGTTCTTGATAGCAGCGAGTGAATGGAGATGAAGGCAGAAAAGCAATGGGCGTTTCATGTTGGGGGGGGGGGGTTCGGCTGGCTTGCTCTACTAGCTAACAACTAAAACAGAAGCCGACTCTGTCTGTATATACGGCTGTTTCAGTTTGATCCAAACGCGTACATAATGGGTGCCTATAATTAGCCAAAGTAATGTCATACAATTTCAGTTTCATGACACCATTGCGTCTAGTGATGCAATGAGCGCCATCTACACGTTCAAATTAACACGAAAAACCCCAGTGCAGAATTTATGCGACATCTAAACATATAGACAAGTCAACAAGTATCTTCCAGCATGATCAGCAAGAAGTGACTGCGTCGATTTAGCCAAACCTTTTCATTCTAAGAGACTTAAAATAAATATGGAACCATAATATTGTCACTTGGCAAGCACGGCTGCCTGTCAAAAAGGCTTCTCCATGCCAAAATGCTGCTGTACTGTTTTCAAATAAAGAGGTATTTGTTAGAGTAAAGGTTACATTTTGATTGAATTTTGGTGATGCATTTTGTGAAATTTCAGCCCCTGCCTGGCTCATGGACTATTATGGAGACCATTGTCTATAAGCTTTGCTTCTTAATGGATCCCTCCGCAGTATCACATTTGGCGTGTTGTGGCCGACGAGCGGTTAAGATCACCGGACTCGAGCTCTGGTGTTTCTGATCAGCAAAGTGTGGGTCCGAGTCCCGGTTATGACATATCCTTGAGCAACGTGTTTTACCATAATTGCTTTGTCCTTCGGATGGGACATTAAGCCGTAGGTCCCGTGTACTAGGATTGGTAGTGCACGTAAAAGAACCCAGAACACTTATCGTGGAAGAGTAGCTGTTCACCCCTGTGTTTTTGGTTCACATAGCAAGCATCCTTGTTTACAGGATTCCTCAGGCTTGCAAGCTGCAGTGATTAAGTTCACTTGTTAGGCGTGCTTGGTTTCATTACCAGAAATATATAATAATAATAATAATAATTTACTTTATTCTCATCTCTATAATTTCATTTACATACTGTAACTATTTGTGATTGAATTTCTTTGGTTTAATACTGTAGAATAAATAAACGTGAAACCCGAAACAGATATAATATCGTCCGCCATTTTCTTTTACCATTGCGACACTATAAACGCACGATCACCTAGTTCGTGAATATTGAAACATCACACCTCATCGGAATATTAAAATACAAAGAGGACATTAGCGATATCAAATGATGTTTTGTGTTCATACATTATTCTGTTATAGCGACGTTTTTATGAAGACAGAAAACACTCGTTGATAATTATAAAGTAGGCCAAGTTCTGCATGGCTAGCCATTAGTTTGCTCCCAATACTACAACCAATCGGTCAAATTGTCAACATCACAGTCTTAAAGGATCTGTGTACGTTTGGTAACGACTCTGAAAATTAATGGCAATACAAACTTACTTGGTAAGAAGTACAGCAGCTTTGGATATAGTAACATTCAATTCACATTTATTTCCATACTGTCAAAAAAAAAACCACCAAAACCCCATGCATTTTAAGAAACTTTTCACTTCGAAGTACTGCGATTATGGAACAAAATATCACTTTTTATCTCCCAAATCTTGAAGCTGAGAAGCGTTACTGACAGTATTCTTCCTGCGTGGACATAACCGCTACAGAATTTCGGCAATATTTCAAAAACGCTAACACCTTTTGAAATGAAAATTCCACAGGTTAGTTTTGTGGTATATATCTACAACTATGTAGGATTGATACAAACAGTGGGTTCCAATTACCAGGTATGGTCATAGATTGGGTTTTGTCGACGTAACGCTGATTTTTAGGAACAATTATCAAGAAAGATATAATGAAAGTCACTTGTGAATGTTTCAGCTGAAAACAGTGTCTACTTAGTGAAAAAAAACCTGCAAAAACTGTCACGGTATTTTCACCACAACGTCGAATTCATCCACGTTTAGCGAGGTGACAGCGGGTACCAACCGCATCTCTGGCCACAGCACTCGCGAACGGACACCACGGGCATGTGAATTTTCAGTCAAGCCTCAGAAATCTGAGAATTGACTCTTGCGTGAATCGTTTCTTGGATTCAAATGTTTTAGGGTGAAAAGTTATCCAAACCATCTTCGAAGGGAATCCTTTCTAAAAATGTAAGTAAGTTTTATGGCCATTAATTTTTTACGTATTTACCAATAACCCTACATTAATTAATGTAAAATCAAGTGTAGAAACGGAAACAGCATCGAACAGTCGTCAAACCAAAAACCATCGTCATATCCCTAATGTAAAATTCACAGCTCGAGGAACTGGGGTACCCACCAGATACCGGTAGTTCAGTGACACCACACCACACGGTGATGAGAAAGGGTACCAACCTTTCGAAAATGCAAAGAAAACAACCGATTCAAATAGCCGTCAGATTTATTCACACTGAGGTAGTGACCAAACTAATAAAGGACTCGTTGACTCAGTGGCCGTTTGCTGCTTCGGCAACTTGAAAGCATAGGCTTTTTCAGTGATCTGCCCAAGGCATAAATTCGGAGGTGTATTTAAAATTGTTATACAAATTTACGGCTTGATAAGTCAGGATACTAGTTCACTGGTGCTAATCCAACCGTTGTCAAGAAATATTATATACCACCATAAAACAGTCGTCAAATAAAATACTTCAACTCCCAAAAGGCAGGGAGTCTGGAAACCAGATAATTCTGCGACAGTCTAAACGCGGGGCCCCGTCAGATATTCACACACGGGGGCGAGCAAAAGGGTGAAATTAAACGTTTTCAAGTCGCCGATCACGCACGGGGAAAACACACACACAGGCTAGGCAATGATAGATAGCGACAGGCTGGGGCTACTCGGCGCGATGTTTAATTAATCAGACTAATTATAAGTGATTCCCCGAGCGGGACACGACAAAGTGAGGGGAATAAAAAAAAACCAGAAGATGCGGGTGCGGAAATGTCATCCTCACCGGCGAGTCACGGTGGAGCACGGGGACCCTTGCTTCCTCTTCTCCCCCAGGTGAGACACGGCGGTGGTTTGATGGCCTGGCACGGAGCAGAGCAAGAGAGAGCCCCATCGTTAGCCGGCTGTACTAAACGGCCGAATTATCAGTTCCTGCTAATGTTTCACTTTCGGCAAAGTGATGTGCGCGGCGAGGATCGAGTAACGACAAAATTATCGTCGGGTGTGAGGGCGGCCGGGTAGGGAGGTGTGAAACGGGCCGCGTACTGCCGGGCAATGTCACGGCGCAATGCTTATGCATGACGCCGACACGTCTGCGTTCCCCCCTCTATACTGTCGTACATACAATCAGCTACGTCATTAAATCAGAAGAGATAATAATAAAATAGAATAGATGGAGACACTTAAACAAGGTGTAAAAATACCACTTTTACTTGTTCGAGTGAAAAAAACTGTGTACAAAGAGTCTTAGAGAAACTACACCCGAAATACATGATCTTCTTTTGCACACAGCTTTTCAGAACCAACAATGTTTTGCATCATTAACAGACGAAGGTTACCAACCAAACTGTCATGTATTTGAAGTGGAATGTGTGACGCTGGTCCCCGCTTTAAATTAGGTTTGGCAGATGAAGTTTGAAAACAGTTCCTCGCGCTCACCTGTTCTGATAAGTGACTGTTTGACATTTTCGGAAATGAGTGGCAGAAAATCGAGATTTTCATGGGCAATTGAAATTTAAATTGTAAATCAACCATTAAAATTTGTTATGGGACATTTTGCGTACGGATTGGGAGTTTTGGACTATAAAGGGCGTTTGTTATGAAATTAATATGACTGGAAAGATGTTTTAAAAGTAGAATATACTAATTCACACAACTATCCTTCGAAATTGTGTGATTTTCCTTTTACTTCGTGAACTAACACGGTCCGTCATTTTGTTGAGTTAAAAAATTTGGTTCTACAAAATGGCGGACCGTGTTTGTTCACGATGTAAAAGGTAAACCACACAATTTCGAGGGATAGTTGTGTGAATCATTATATTCTACTTTTAAAACATCTTTCCAAGATATTTATTTCATGAAAAACGCTTTTTATAGCCCAAAGCGCCCAATCCGAAGGACTATGTCCCTTTAAGATTATCATCAGCTTATAATGTTTTCTATGCATATCACGTGTGCACGAGATTGCGTTCGAAATGAAAGTCGAGTTTATATTGCAGAATGTTTCCTGAACCAAGTTGGCCTTTTCGAAATCATGGCTTGGATTTACAGGCTCCGGCTTTTCGGTGCGGCAGGCGGATGGTGTCTACGCCGGAGCCCCAGCCTATAGGCCGTAGTTTCGAAAATGGCAAAGGTAAAAAGCAGTGCCGGTAAACAGTTCACTCAGAGATGCCTAGGTACTAGACTTAGATCTCATGTCACAACAGTGATGCACCTTGAACCAGACTATACATCATTGTGACCTTTTTATATTCCGTAAAACTTCACCTCAAAAAGGTGACATAAAGGCCAGGGATTTAAAAGATAATTATTTTTCGTCTCGACTAAAAATAAAACTGAAAAAAAAAATCGAATAAAAAAAAACACACCTGATATTAAACAGAGCATGACGGGAGGCTAGTGGGCGGCAAAAAGAGAACTTATGAGCGTGCAGTGAGTGCGATGGCCGCCCGTGAATTTGGGGGTTATAGACGGCAGGGATGCTTGGCCGGACACGACAGACCACCACAGCTTATCACTCGCTGTTAAACAGACGACGGGCAGAAAGAAGAAGAAGAATCCGAAGAGACAACCGATATTAATATTTTACGACAGCCGCCGTCGAACAGACGGACAAAATGTGCCACATTTTCCATCTCGATGGGAAACCGGGTAATACTGAAGGCACCCGTGCGGCTAATAATTACACTTATAGCCTTCTGAAAGAACAATTTAGCCTTCATTTCAGTCGTTTTGCTTCAAGCCCCTTCGAGCACTCAATTCCGTGCGGGTACCCTTGGCTAGTAGAGCGAAAAGTGTTTTTTTTTCCGAAGGAAAGAAAGTCAGCTAGCCTCATAAAATGAGGTAATAACGGCTCCGTGGTTTTTAGGCCTGGGTCGGTTATTAAAAACCATCAACTATAAAACTACACTAATCTATCACACTGTCATTGTCTTCCATGCATGATGACATTTTTTTAATTTTTAAAGCTACTGGAGTGGAGTAGACTAGGTGATATAAACATGATACGAGGTTTTGTGGAGGTGTTTATTTCCCCATTCACCGTGAAAAGTGGAGAGTGAAAAAAGTGTGACCGCTTCCGGTTGGCAAACAACTTTGATTATGACAGGATTAATGCATCAATAACGCCTGGGAGAAGACTAAGTTTTTTAACACACAGTGTCTTCTGTGGATGGACAGATGCAGGCCAAAAACTGGACAAGACGAGAGACAAAGGTGGGCAGGTGCCATCTTGGCTTTTAGTACACTCTAACAAAACTCCCGGATTAGGGTCTCAGGGGGCCTGACCCATTTCTGGGCCCAGCTGACCTGGAAAGTGGTTTTAAAAAAAAGAAGAGATATTTACCTCGGATTCTGCGCCATTTTGACCCATTTCTGGGTCATTTTGATACAGATTCCGGGTTATACTGACCCAGAAATGGGTCAGGCCCACTCGGAACCCGGATCCGGGTCGATTCTGACGATTCTGACTCAAAGGTTTTCAAAGTGTATTTAATACGAAAAGCTGCAAGGGTGTGTAATCATGTTGAAGGGCATGAGTTGTACAAAGCGGTGGGATAGTTTGATTTTACTTTTTGCTAACAAATAACTTCTGGCAGGTACATTTTATGCTGGTTAGCCTCATCGTCTACGCGTGTCCGTGTAGCCATTTGAACAGTTCCCGAGTCCATGTTGACTTTGCTGTACCCAAAACAGACCTTTTTTGATTTTTCTGTTGCAGTATATAGCCATTTTGATAGACACACTGCAGTGGGTCCAATATCAAAGGCCAACTTGTACCGGTATTCCTATGGCCAACGCCATTTTGATTTCTCAGTTGCCATGTTGGCTGCTGGACTGCAGTGGCCATGTTGGTCTTTCAGCATGAGAATCAATGAGTCTGCAGTAGCCATGTTGACAGTTCCTTTGCAGTGGCCAAGTTGATCTTCCTCCAACGGCAGCCATCTTGGATTAACCATTATAGTAGCCATTTTGTCAGCTGTAGTAAGCGGCCATGTAAGTCTTTCTGTATGGGAATCAATGAGTCTGTATAACAGAAGCCACTTTGAAAGTTCCTTCGCAGTGGCCAAGTTGATCTTCCTCTAACGGCAGCCGTCTTGGATTAACCATTATAGTAGCCATTTTGTCAGCTGTAGTAAGCGGCCATGTAAGTCTTTCTGTATGGGAATCAATGAGTCTGTATAACAGAAGCCACTTTGAAAGTTCCTTCGCAGTGGCCAAGTTGATCTTCCTCTAACGGCAGCCGTCTTGGATTAACCATTATAGTAGCCATTTTGTCAGCTGTAGTAAGCGGCCATGTAAGTCTTTCTGTATGGGAATCAATGAGTCTGTATAACAGAAGCCACTTTGAAAGTTCCTTCGCAGTGGCCAAGTTGATCTTCCTCTAACGGCAGCCGTCTTGGATTAACCATTATAGTAGCCATTTTGTCAGCTGTAGTAAGTGGCCATGTAAGTCTTTATGTATGGGAATCAATGAGTCTGTATAACAGACGCCACTTTGAAAGTTCCTTCGCAGTGGCCAAGTTGATCTTCCTCTAACGGCAGCCGTCTTGGATTAACCATTATAGTAGCCATTTTGTCAGCTGTAGTAAGTGGCCATGTAAGTCTTTCTGTATGGGAATCAATGAGTCTGTATAACAGAAGCCACTTTGAAAGTTCCTTCGCAGTGGCCAAGTTGATCTTCCTCTAACGGCAGCCATCTTGGATTATTCATTGTAGTGGCCATTTTGTCAGCTAAGTAGCCATGTTGGCTTTCGTGCCACAGTAGCCATCTTGGATTTGTATTGCAATGCAGCAGCCATTTCACAGTAAGTGTCTTGTGGTTACCATGCTTGCCTTCCTGTGATGTGGAAACCATTTTGGATTCTGTATTGCAGTTGCCATTTCAACAGCTGTCCTACAGTCGCCATGTTGACCTTTCTGAAGTGGAATCCATTTTAGATTCTCTTTAGGTCAGCCTGGTGCCGTCTAAATCGCTTTGCATTGTGGTGACGGCATGCATGGAATGTCAAGTTTTTAACCCAAGCCTTCCATAGTTTCTCTCCATTTTCTAGCAGCCATTATTTGTTTTCCATTAAACTGTAGCCATCACAACTGGGCCCAATTTCATAAAGCATGTAAGCATAAAAACTTGCTAAGCACAGAAATATATTGCTTAGCAGAAATAGGTTACCAGCCAAAATACCATACAGTTTACATTGCTGCGACTGGTACCCCACTCAATTTTTGCGTAGCAAAGATATTTGCCAAGCAGAGTTATCTGCTTAACAGCTTTATGAAATTGGGCTCAGCAAACAACAGACTCTCAACAACACAGCAGCCATCTTTGCTCACTGAAGAATAGATCGTTTATAGGTGGACCTCCCTCAACAGCGCTGTCCGCGAACTTTGCATCCAGTCTGGGGGAAGTGTACGGCCAGGGTCAACGAAGGGGGCTCCGGCGGTCCAGAAGCTCCATGCATTTATGATGGATCAATAAGTTAAGACAGCTACCGGGCCACACACACGTGTCGACCGTGTGATACAAACAGGTAGTCGTGTGAAATTCACAGCCGTTTTGAAACACCTGAGTCGGTTTTAGTTTCCCGTGTAACGCCTCGGTGATGGAGATAGAACCATTGTGACACCCACTCTCCTCCATGAGGTTAATAGCTCAAATTGGAATGGGTAACGGTATACCCCCACTGCGATAGCTCCTGAGACTTTGTCTGTGTTTATGTACCGGTTGACGTGTGAATGTCGTCGGGGGGGGGGGGCGTGGGTGCTGAGCATCATGCCGCGGTGGTGTGAGCCTATACAGTGCGGCATCTCTCTCTATCTTGTCTGTCCGTCTCTGGGGCTCAAAAATCATATCAACTTGAGACTGGACTCAGACTGGACTGACTCACACTTTAAAACATGAATCTTTATGACCATCCTGGTCTGGCATCCTGTATACACAATTACAAAGAGAGTCGTATTCCTCATTGTTACTATAGGGGACCAGACGTTTGTCTTCCTTTCAGCCTCGATTTGGTAACACCTGACCCTATTGGGAAAAAAACAAGATGGCCGCACCGCGATACCGAGCTGGGCCAAATTCACAGAGCTGCTTCAGCAGAAATTTTACAATTTTCTGATAATAGCAAAACTAACCCTGGTATGTATGACATTGTATTTTGGCTGGTAACCTTATTCCGGGAAGCAAAATTGTTTTGTGCTTAGCTACCTTTTTGCTAAGATTGGGCCATGCGATCTATGGGTTGAGTTTCAGCAATACCAAGACGAAGACGAACGTAGTATAACATCAATTTATTCCTAACTGTTTTTGTAATGTTTTGTTATTGTTCCCGAACCACACCATAGGAATGCTCTACATACAATTGAAGCTAAAATGTATGTTGTATTCATTGAGTAACACTTGCGACTCTACCACGTCAGCTCTTCATTTTGTGCCAACCCATAATACGAACTTGTTTCCACTTGTGGCCGCCAATACAAAATGGATGGTCAATGCCTGCAAACAAAGAAATAAGGTCGTCTGCAGGTTTATCGCACGGTCGAGTATTCTGACGAACGTGTGTCAGAAAACCACATGAATAATGTGCAACACAGCAGTTCAACCACCCCCGAACTGTCGATTTTTGTTTAGGGAGGAACATAACAACTGATGGGGAAATTGTTACCAAGAGGTGTATTTAGGGCATTAAAGCGACCCCACGTCGGAGGATCCCCCCCCCTGCCAGCCATCCTTCAAATAAATTTATCTGGCTGCGCCACTCCAAACAGCAGTTGGGTACCAGACGCCACTCCACACAGCAGTTGGTTACCAGACTACTGACCTCTTATTAACCACGAACAGATTTTTGTCCCGTATACATGTAATTACCCCTCTTCGTTGTTGTATGTGAGTGTCACACACGATCTGTTTTCCATTCAAACCCCCACCAACATTAACACCTTAAAAAAAACGGGTGACGAGCACTTTCGGACAACAAACTGCAATTCACTTGATTCCCCCAATTCTCTCTTTTTATCCATAATTGTTTTCGAAAGAGTGACCCCCGCTGTTTTAATATGATTTTTTTTCTTCTTCATGCGTTTGGGATTTATGGCCGGCCCATTCACGAGAAAATAATACCGTTTCTATACTGATGATACACCAGATGGGTCGAGTCGGCGTGGCGTGCCATCGGCTCGCTGATGACAACAAGCCAAGAAACACCCACTCAGACTAGCGCATCTGGGCCGCCGTCCATCAGCCGTGACACCGACTCAGTGGTCCGTAACACGAGTACTCTAACACCGGGGCCCCCGCTCCGGGGACCGGGGGGAGATAGAGGGAGAGGGAGAGGGAAAAGGGACCGGGGTTGGCATCGCGATCTTTCGGTGTAGACACACACCACACACACAAGTACAGTAACAAGAGTGCCTAAACAGATGGAGGGACATTAAATCAGTCGGGCGAAAAGCTGGCATGAAATTCGGCCTTAATTCTGTTTTAATTGCGACGTTATGTTGGCCTGATTTCGCGGCATGGAGATAAATGGCATCACTGCGGATGTAAAAATGTCCGTTAATTTTTCCCCGAGTTCTTCATGTCGTGTATATGGGGGTATGCTTGAACTGCGATTTGCTTGGACTTTTTTTTCTTCTTCACTCTGATCAGAGGGTTTCGGGATGGAGTTGAGATAGGGCCATTTTTTAATAGCTATCCACTAAGACTTGGAGAGGATCCGGACGCCATCCACGGCCCACGCGGCATTATTTAACGCAGGATTGTTCCGAGAGAGGCCCGGATAAACCTCTCTCCATTGGGCGAAACGAAACGCTACGTGCGAGGCATTTCCTCCGGAAGCTACCCCAATGCGAGAGGGGGAAGGGCTGGAGGGTAAGATACTAAGAAACAGCGGAGCCACTATGGATTCTACGCCTGCTGAGGCCGTCGCTTTCACTATACTGGGCATTATTCTGGTGTTGTAAACCGCGGCAAAGGGGAAACACTCTCGGTTTCACGGCCCCGGGGTAGGCCTATATACTGTTAGTCAGCTTTAAGGATAAGTGAGGGAGACGTCGTTGGCTAAACAACATTTCTTGGGGAGCTTGTCAATCTAAAAAAAACTCGTCGCTCTAAATAAAAAAACAAAATACATGGTGTTTTTATCTCTCTCTCTCTAATATGTAGGCCCCACCTGAAGAATGTGGCCTCATCCGATTACTTAACCCTTTAAGTGACAAAATAGGACAGTCGTAAACTTGAGCCGATTTCCCCCATCACCTCAACCCCCCCCCTTTGCATTGCGCTGATAAGTGAAACAGCAGCATGTAGATCAATCTGGATTAAACCGGTTCGAGCTTGGCCAAACTAGTCGTTCTCGTCGTGTGTTCACTCTGATAACATAAAGGGTGTTCTTGTATCATGCACTATTATTACGTGGTAGTACGTGCAATCGTATTGTAGTCTAAAGTTCCTGGAATTCTCTCCACTGGGAAGTCAAGAAGCATTCTTTACGCTGACCAATGCTGTTTTAAGTTTTCAGTCTCTCTTCCTGAAGCTTAATAAGCTCTCAGGCTTAATTTACACAAAATCTACTCGTAGGAGCATCTAACTTAACCATTAAAAAGACATGATAAGTTGAAGGAACTTTGCAGTTGGTAAAAGTCACTAGACATGTGGACTTATTGAGGCCGCCACTTTCGATCATTATTAAAAACACCATGACCTTTAACCCCCAACCCGCATCCCCATCCCCACCCCCCCCCAAAAAAAACCCCACAAAAACAAACAAACACCCAAACAGAACCGAATCACCATCGCTTTCTGTCCAGGTCAAAAATGCACAGGGTTGATAATGAAGAATGTTGTAGTACTTGAGTACTACTCGAGTACCGTTTGACGGTATACTGGAGTACTACTCGAGTACCGTTTGACGGTATACTGGAGTACTACTCGAGTACCGTTTCGATGGTACTCATACTGGAGTACTACTCGAGTACCATTTTGATGGTACTCATACTGGGGTACTACTCGAGAACCGTTTTGATGGTACTCATACTGGAGTACTACTCGAGTAGCGTTTTGATGGTACTCATACTGGAGTACTACTCGAGAACCGTTTTGATGGTACTCATACTGGAGTACTACTCGAGTAGCGTTTTAATGGTAGTCATACTCGAGTACTACTCGAGTACCATTTTGATGGTACTCATACTAGAGTACTACTCGAGTACCGTTTTGATGGTGCTCATACTGGAGTACTACTCGAGTATCGTTTTGATGGTGCTCATACTGGAGTACTACTCGAGTATCGTTTTGATGGTACTCTTACTGTAGTACTACTCGAGTACAGTTTTGATGGTGCTCATACTGGACTACTACTCGAGTAGCGTTTTGATGGTACTCATACTGGATTACTACTCGAGTATCGTTTTGATGGTACTCATACTCGAGTACTACTCGAGTAACATTTTAATGGTACTCATACTCGAGTACTACTCGAGTACCGTTTTGATGGTACTCATACTGGATTACTACTCGAGTATCGTTTTGATGCTACTCATACTGGAGTACTACTCGAGTACCGTTTTAATGGTACTCATACTCGAGTACTACTGGTACTCGAGTATCGTTTGATTGTACTTATACTTGTACTCAGCTAACAAAATACTCGTACTCAAAGTCCAAACTCGATGCTCGACTGAAAAATAACCTGTACTCGAAGTTATGTACTCGATACTCAACTGAAAATGTACTCAGACACCGATTTTAAGCATTCGTGGTCAAAGTACCACTTTCATTTCCGCTTTCCTATACGTGCGTTAATGTAAGAAATAAGCCTAGAGGACTAAAGATCTGGAAAAAGTGAAATTGAAGTTGTCTACGGTGTATTCATGTTTTAAAAGATAGTTATCACAACAAGCACACATTGTCGTCTATAAAAATGTGTATACAGTATACTCGTACTTGGAGATCCAAGTATTTGGTACTCGGCTGTTGGACTCGGTACTTGGATATCAAAATACTCGGTACTCGGACACTAAGTACTCGTACTCAAGTGCTACTCGGCAACCTTAGTACTTGACAAGTATACTTATTTTATTTTAATTTTTTTAAATTTTAATTCTTTGGACAATACAATATCCAAGCAGAGGCCGTCCAGGGAAAGGCATCAGTCAAAAAACTGTCATCAAAAAAAGATGTGCCCTCCCAGACCTTGCTCCTTTAAAAGAATAAAAAATACATATTTTGACACAGAAATCTAAAATTGGAGTAAAAAGTAAACAAAAGATGGCAAGCAAAAGAATAATTAAAATGCACTTCATACTCTACTGAAACAAACTTAAAAAATAATTGTCCAAAATAGCAGGGTGCCAGTTAAACACCTATATTGAATGTACATTAATACACGGATTAGTAATCCGTTTCAGTTTATAAGCATCACTTTGCCATGATGAGCAAATCCGTGCGCTTTGCATGCGGGTCTGTGAAAACCAGCCCAGATTAGCTCCATTAAACGCCGTTTGCAACATGAAGTGGGGGGAAAGAAAATTGAATTAAACATTTTTGCCGAGAGGCCGATTTGAGCGAGTAGAAAAATTACGAGAGTGTTTGACTGTGTAATTGAACAGCCCCCCCCCCCCGCCGCACAAAACACTCTCTTTTATAGCTTGGTTTCTAAACAGTGGCCGGCCGCGGGAAGCTAAGCTCGGTGGCAGGCGGGGATATTGCCCCAAGAAGAGCAAGAGGTGTGAAGCACAGATCAGAAATTAGCGTCTAATCCTATCAAAAGCGCCGCCGGCGAGCTAGAAAAGGGACAGT
The DNA here is from genome assembly GCA_021014325.1 of Plazaster borealis. Classification (NCBI taxonomy): domain Eukaryota; kingdom Metazoa; phylum Echinodermata; class Asteroidea; order Forcipulatida; family Labidiasteridae; genus Plazaster; species Plazaster borealis. Next base: position 3,205,124 of record CM037456.1, on the reverse strand, counting down.
TCTACCCCCCCCCCCGCACTCGCCACTATCGGGACCAGACGACAATTTGCTAGCCAGGTGTGATCCTCAACAACTAAGAATGTGTGGGACTTCCACGGATCTTAAGCAGTTGACTCCTCAACGTAAATAAACGATATTTTCTTGAAAATCACAATTGTTTATTTGTTTGTTCGTTCGTTGGGGTGTTTGTTTGTTTCTTTGTCTTCATGGCGTTTGCAATCGAACAGTTATTCTCCGGAGCACACCTGTCCCAAATTGCATGGCTCTGCTTACTGGGGAAATCTTCACAGGCGACTTGGGGGGATTCGAACCAACTAGCTCTTGCAAGCGTTATCGTCCATGACGTATCAAAGATCCAATATGGCGGTTCGCGCATGCTCTATTGGTATATTTATCTATCAACCATAAAATGTACTGAAATACGTACCAAGGACACTTAACACCAATTAAAGACTGTGTTCTGGGCCCAATTTCATAGAGCTGCTTGAGCAGAAAATATTGCTTAACATTTTTCTGCTAAGCAGCTCTATAAACTTGGGCCCTGACCGTCTGCGGATGTTTTTAAGGGCAGCGTAATTTGGACACACGGCCCATGGCGCGAAAAGTGTGATTCTAAAATGGCCGCTGCGTATTCTCCAATGGCCTTCTGCTGGAGTTATTATTTAACACCGGCTGCCCGGTGAAATAGTGATGAAGAATAAAGATCTGACTGAATAAACAATGCGTAACGAGCATTTGAGCCTGCTCATAATTACCAAGAATGCTAGTCAATAATTGAGCGAGCCCCGTAGAAGACGAGGGGGAAAAAAAATATATAATATTCATCAAGTGGAAAAGAAAAAGGGGGGAAAAAACTTACAAAAAAAATGACAATCAAAACATGACGTGGCCGTGAAAGTTATTTATTATTTCTGGAGCGGGAATTATTCGAGCAATCGCTTTGCCTTATTCTCTTGGTGAGTGTGTGTGTGTGTTTAAGGTGGCCTATGACTAAGCAGTGAGTTAGGGTACTTTGTGGCGTTGCAGTAGTGGGAAAACTCATTACTTAAACATGTATACAACAGGGGCCATCCTCGCTGGCTGGCGGGGAAGCGCGGGAATATTACATCGGTCTTAAAGGTGCTCAGCTCCCCTGAATTAAAACCACAACAAATTGATCGATACGTAACAATCGATGCCTGTAATCAATAATCGACTTATTGGACAATTAAAATAACCCTATGATCAATTCATCAAACAATATTTGTGGTTACTGTTTGATTTTGCATATTCATCTGCTTGTTATCCACTGTAATTGTTTATGTCAGATCATCACAATTGAGCAATCTATAATCAATCATTTTTAATCAATACCCATAATCAATAATCGATAAAAGGTTGGTAAGAATAACTCTTGGGCCCTCATCGAACCATACTTTTGCACATTCTTGATTGTTTACATTCATCTAGCCCTAATTCAAGGAGACTGTCCTATCACTGCAAAGTGGTCAATATAATAATGATCAATAATCGGTAATCAGTGCTTTATCAATAATTGATAAAATAGCAGATTATTATAAATCTTTGAATGTTTCAGTATTATTGAACCATTCAAAAAATTTGCATATATAGTAATCTTGATTGTTTGTTTCACCTGCCCGTCATCCATTGAATGTCAAATTATTGAAATTGGTCAATATCAAAGTTGAATAGTTGATAATCAATAACTGGAATCAATAGTCAACGGCTGTGTGATTTAATTATCCGTGAGAACCTTTCAGATTATTTCACTGAAACTATTTAGTGGATATTTATGGATAATTCAGGCAAGTTCCGTTTGTTCCGATTCTACTGATCATGATCCGTCAGGTAGATTTTGTTTAAGATTGTATTATTTAGATTGCTGTGGCGTTTTGGAGTTTCACGCTGCTATGTTTACCATAATGTGGTCATAATGGGTCAGTTCAAAGCCACTTTTAAAACACTGCTGGTTTCCAAAAGTTAGTTTCCTTTCTTTTATACATTCCTGCCTTGTTACCAAACTGTGGAGTTATATAATATTCATGTGTTGTCAGCAGCAGAGTGTGGGTTTGAATCCCGGTCGTGACACTTGTGCCCTTCAGCAAGTCACTAATAACCATAATTGCTTCGTAACAAGTTGGGAAGGTAGTGCATTCTGCTCTACCAGCCAGGCTCCTAGTTGATGATACCCATGCCTACATCCTTACGGACTGTGAAGGGGGTAACCCTGTTTCAGCCCCAGGAGTAGGGGACTGTGAAGGGGGTAACCCCGTTTCAGCCCCAAAAGTCAGTGGCAACGTGCCCCTTGTGACAGTTGATTTGGGTTGACAGCCCAAATCAGTTAAGTGTAGCCCTCACCTTAAAGTGGCCGTAACGCCTTGTGATGTTAGGCGATCTCTCATAAAAAAAACCCAATAAAAATAACTATTAGTTTTCAATTTTTTTAATACTTTCCCAGTGTGCTTCTTTGCACTGCTGTAGATTTGGACACACTTCGAGCTGTTGATTGGGTGTTTTTGCTTGGGAAAAAAAGGGGACCATTAAAAAATGCGATTCAGTGAAAAAAAACCACGATTATTTAATGATGAATTTATGAAGTCAAATTTGTGACAATGTGAAGAAGGTAATGTAAATAACTTATGACGATGGCTTTACAAATTATTGTCTCATTTATGCTGATTTACAGGTGTGACGGGGCCATAGAATCCACTCATTATAAAAACCCCTTTTTTAATCTTTAAACTTACTTTGTATAAACTAACAAAATTATAATTTGAGAAAATTATTGTTCCTTAAACTATTCCATTTCGATTCGATGTCTTCCTCGAAAAAAAACGGCCATACACAAATTTACATTACTCGCGGTTAAAAAAAAACACGTTCAGTTTAATGACAATCTACAGCGCGTTTGTATAACATAAAATTAATGTTTATTCAAAACTACAGGAAGGCAGCAACGTGCATTTTCAACAATCATTTTATAACATTCTCGATTGCAGTCTGTGAGAGTGTTTGTGTCCCCAACACTGTCAGCGTATAGCTTTAAGAGCTGTAGCTGTATAAGATGTGAAGCAAACACAGTTAAGAGTTCGGAGTATTCATATAGTAGTTTGGCGTGTATGGGCGTGAAATCCACCGGGAATCGCCCCCCCCCCCCCAACAGCAGAGGTCGGCCAAAGGACTCGGTGTTTTTAGAGTAAGTACATTATCTTCAGTGAACGGTAGATTGCACTTTTTACAAGCCCCTAATAAAATAAATACTAAGCTTTAAGCCTGCGTGCGTTTTTGCTTGACCGTACTTGTGATTTCTAAGGATGTCCTTCGCACTCTACAACATGTTTTAAAGGGTGATAATATCTTCTTCTTCTTCTTCTTCTTATTCTTCTTCTTCTTCTTTCAAAATGATTAGCCGACATGTTCTCAAAAGAATCACAATCACTTAGATTAAGATAATGAAAGATATTTCGTTACATATTTCAGAGCTTTACACTAATGCTGCACTGTTTGGTTGTCTATTCACTTGAACTTTGCTCCTTAGGAGTATGCAAAACTGGAAGCAGAAAACACTTGACAACATCATTATCTAATAACAATACATTCATTGACGTCTTGTAAAGATCAACATGCTAACAAGGTTGTTAAAACACACAACTAAATCGACGAATGTTTCAATAATGAAACAAAAATCAACAGACGTCTAACTCCACTTTGTCTCCTTCAGTGTTCACCCCTTGCCTTTTCTGTGTGCTTTCTGCCTCACTCTTTCTTTCCATTTAAAGGCACTTAACACGTTTGGTAATTGTCAAAGACCAGTGTTCTCACTTGGTGTATCCCAACATTATGCATAAAATAACAAGCCTGTGAAAATTTGGGCTCAATTGGTCATCGAAGTTGCAAGAAAATGATGAAAAAAAACACCCTTGTTGTACAATTGTGTGCTTTCAGATAGGAATAAAAACTTCTTGCAAGAAGTTTTTATTATTTTAGTGAGAAATTACCTCTTTCTCAAAAACTACGTTACTTCAGAGGGAGTCGTTTCCTATATACAATGTTTTATACTATCAACAGCTCTCCGCTGCTTGTTACCAAGTAAGTTATTTTTATGCTAATATTTGTTTTGAGTCATTACCAAACGTGTACGATACCTTTAACTGCTTCTGATACTTTTTATGGTGTGTTGTGTTGTCATTTAGCCTTCGAGAACGACTCTGCTATAGGGTCGAAACGTCAGACCATTAACTTTGTTTTGCAAAAATCAACAGAGTGGGACAAACTCCGAGCTTTAAGCTCATTCCTTCCTTTTGAGTAAAACGAAGACACATTCCACGCCCTCTTATACACATTGATGTGATAAGCACTGTATATTCACAGTTAAAGACACTGGACACCTTTGGTAATTGTCAAAGACCAGTCTTCTCACTTGGTGTATCTCAAAATATGCACAAAATAACAAACCTGTGAAACCTTTAACTCAATTGGTCATCGAAGTTGCGAGATAATAATGGAAGAAAAAACACCCTTGTCACACGAAGTTGTGTGCTTTCAGATGCTTGATTTCGAGACCTCATCACGCGTGAGGTGTCGAAATGAATTCAAATATTTTACTGAGAAATTACTTTTTTCTCAAAAACGACGTTACTTCAGAGGGAGCCGTTTCTCACAATGTTTTATACTATCAACAGCTCTCCATTGATCGTTACCATGTAAGTTTTTATGCTAACAATTATTTTGAGTAATTACCAATAGTGTCCAGTGCCTTTAAGTGAGAGGCAGAAAGCACACAGAAAAAGGAATGAACAATGTAGGAGAAAAAAGTGGGGTTAGACGTCTGTTGATTTTTGTGTCATCATTGAAACATTCTTCGATTTTAGTTTTGTTTTAACAACCTTGCTAGCATCATGATCTTTACAAGTGTTTTGCTTTCTGAGTCCCGCGGAGGAAACATCCAGAAGCTACTCTGGTAGGACTCGAACCCACGACAGCCACGTTTCAGAGCAGCTGTTTCATCCGCTATACCATCTAATCTGACCAGACACATCGCTGTATTCAAAACGTGAGGACCGGCTTATTGTTTTGTACATGGCTAATCTTTGTTTTAAGCTTCCTGGATAAAACTAACTTCTCAACACTAATCCCAGTGCCCAATTTCATAAATCTGTTTAGCAGAAAATTCTGCTAGTGGGGTACCATCTGTTACAGCAATGGTAACTGTATGGTATTTTGGCTGGTAACCTAAATTTCCTCATCAGAGTTTTCTGTACTTAGCAAGTTTTTGTGCTTATATGCTTTATGAAATTGGCCCCTGTTCGATGGGCAATTCCAGAAACCTTATTAACTTCTTAGGAGTATGCATTAACACATTAAAGCTTTAATCTTCCTACTCATGTTTTTTTGTTTAAAGGCACTGAACACGTTTGGTATTTGTCAAAGACCAGTGTTCTCACTTGGTGTATCCCAACATATGCATAAAATAACAAGCCTGTGAAAATTTGGGCTCAATTGGTCATCGAAGTTGCAAGAAAATGATGAAAGAAAAATCACCCTTCTTGTACACCTTTTGTGTGCTTTCAGATAGGAATAAAAACTTCTTGCAAGAAGTTTTTATTATTTTAGTGAGAAATTACCTCTTTCTCAAAAACTACGTTACTTCAGAAGGAGTCGTTTCCTACAATGTTAAATACTATCAACAGCTCTCCGTTGCTTGTTACCAAGAAAGTTTTTATGTTAATATTTGTTTTGAGTCATTACCAAACATGTACGATACCTTTAAGGTTGTTCAATATCCAATATATGTAATTAAAAAACTCCCCGATGTCAGTGATAAATCTTTAGGGCCCGACACTTGTCTAAACAGAACGCACCATTTCATAGAATAGTTCGAAACAACCTGGCAAGTTGTTCCGCGCGAAAGTTTTAAGCAATTTACTTTTCTCCACTCGGGAAAAACCACAACAGACAACAAACACACACCCCCCAAAAAATGATCAGTTTTTGTTGATTTCATTAAAATTCTGTTAAACGGCGTTTAAAAATTGAAATCTGGCATCTGCCGTTGTTTTTGTTATGTTGACGTATCCCTGCCGCGGCCATTCCGGCGATAAGGTCGGCTGGGTACGCACTTACAGCCTCTATCTCGTCCGTGAGTTGAATAATAAACTCAATTTTTCAAGATTTTTAAAGGGAGGGTATATACCTTTTGTAATTATTCCAAACATGATCGACCATTGAAACTTACTTGGGAGAGAGTACCGGAGAGCTGTTGATATTATAAAACATTGTTAGAAACGACACCCTTTGAAGTAATAGTTCTAAAGAAAGAGGTAATTTTCTCACCCAAATATTTGAATCTGAGAAAGGCTTCAGGCATGAAGCCTTTCTCAGTCATCTGAAAACACACCATTCTATGCTACAAGGGTGGTTTTTTCTTTCATTATTTTCTTGCAACTTCGATGACCGATTGAGCCCAATTGTTTTTCACAGGTTTGTTATTAAATGCATAATGTTGGGATTGAGGATACTGGTCTTCGACAATTACCAAAAGTACTCTGCCTTTAAAGTGAACTTAACAGACAAACCTGTATCTGTCAGTTATTTTAAATTGTACATGGATTTAAAGATATGCAGTTTTTGGTGGTTTAAGCCACAAACATTGCCTTATGCTGAGAAATTAAAAGAAATGGTTAAAGGCCCTGTACACTATTGGTAAGATCGAAAAACATTATTGTTCACAGATTCACACACAACTTACATGATTTAAAGTAAGTAATGGTTGAAAGAGTTCCTTAAAATATTTCTGCCTAAAATGCTATCGTTTTTGAGAAATTAGTAAAACAATAGTTATTATCACGCGCGATATTTTGAAAAAACAGAAAACACATCAGGCCTCTTTTAACTATTTTCTCGTGATGTCGATGACCAATTGAGCTCAAACTTTCACATGTTTGTTTGTTCATGCATATGTTGAATCACACAAAATGTGGACACTGATTTTGAGCTGTTACCAAAAGTGTACAATACCTTTAAGGCAAAGCATAACTTGTATTTTGGAACCGTACGATTAGATTAATCCTATATAAATGTAGCTATTTACTGAAAATCTAACCTGTGCAAATTTCGATTCAAAGGGTGGAGCGGTTATGTCCACGCAGACAGAATAATCCGTAGTATAATATAATTGGAATACACAATTTGAGAAACGTTTCATGCACGAAACGTTTCTCAGATAGAAATTGTTTTGAATCCCTTTCTCTAAAACCACATTCATTAGAAGGGAAACGTTTCTGCAGTGCTTCTTATATACCAAGTCAGTTTTCCTGGTCATTATTTTGGGAGTAATTACCAAAGGTATTCCCCTTCGTTTAAAAATTTGGGGAAATATTGTGAAAAGGAAGACGGGTGCATTTTTTCACGAAACAGGTTCATTTCAGTTACCTGAAAAGGCCAAGTGAAGTTGGCTACGTTTTATAGTGAGAATAACGAATAAGGGTTTGCGGTTTGTCGTGTATTTTGTGGACTTCTTATTTCGGTTTGGCAATTGAAATAAAAAAAATTGTGCTTTGGGCTGACATTTTTGTCTTCGCAGATGGCAGTATTTCAGACGGGAATATATCCTTTCGGAACAGTGTTATAAAATGTTGATCGATTGTTATTACATTTATAGATGGATTTTTTTTGTTTTTGAACTGTTACTAAATTTCTGATATGATTGACGGTGTTTATGCTCCAAGGCACCACTCAGTGAAATCGAGACCAGTAAACTGTCAATGTCGTTATATATCTTCTCAAAAAAGAACCATTCGGGGAAATTATTGTGAAAACAAAGAAGATGAGTGCATTTCTTCACGAAACGGATACATTTCAGTTAGCTGAATAATTTATCAAGATTATCGAAGTAAAAAATATGGCTGAAAACAAATTGTTCAGCAGAGTCATGTTTACTAGCCAAAGAAATATAATACTTTGTTCATTCCTTGCTTTTTCTGTGTGCTTTCTGCCTCTCTCGCTCTCTTCTTTTCGTTCCACTTGACTGCTTCTGTTACATCAGTATACTCGTTCAAGTGTATAGTGTCGAAGGCCATTGAATATTTTTTTTGCATTTATATCATAGGTCCTTTTGGTTGGTATCAGCAGTTTGCAACAGCTCATTCTATTTTCTCATAATACTTTTATAGGTACTGGCTCCCCGCTGATTTTTGGTAAGCAGAACAATTTGTTAAGCATTAATTTTCTACTTTTCTTTTCTTTCTACTTGACTGCTTCTGCTATCACCAGTATACTTGTTTGTTTGTGTGTTGGGTTTGCTAGAGTCGAAATGCCAGGTCTTTAACTAGTTGCATCCTTTTCGTTGGTAAACAGCTCAATCTATTTTCTCATAATACTTTTTTGTTATTATTAGTGATAGGTTCCCCGCTGATTTGTGATTAGCAGAACAATTTGTTGAGCAATAATTTTCTAGGCTTCGCAGTGAAATTGAATCCATTTAAAATTGCCAGTGTTATTTCTTCCGCAAAAAAAAGTTGGTGCTTTTTGATTTTATACGGGAAACGGTGTTCAAAGTTCAAATCAGGTCGCGGTCTTCAAATCTATAGATTTTGAATAAACATTATTGTTGTTTTTTGTTGTTAAATTTGACATCATTACGATGGTCATTTGCCCTTGTAGCTGAGAGTTCCTATTAAATTTCCACTAATGACGAAATGTTCTATCGATGACATGTCTCAAACACTAAACGGGTTTGTAGTGAGTGTCCTTTAAGCGAATCTCCATAAAAGCCATCAGCCTTTGCTCGATATTCCAGTGTATGGAAGCCGACATATATCCATCGAAGGAGCAGATGGCCAGAACGCACTTTATTTACTCCAAGACCGGTCTTTGGCGACTTCAATCGCCCGTTGAAAACAAACAACGGACGGTCGCCTTCGAGAGTCCGTCGCCCACCAGATTTTCTCTCCCCCGTGCTTGAGCTTCCAAAACACCGCGCCCTTATTTTGTTGGTGCTCCCAGGTGCTGTCATTATATCTCACATCCATTTCTCTCTCTTTCAACCATACAATCAATAATTGCTGTAATTACTATTTCATAAAGAGGTTGTCATTTCACCTCGCCATGTTTGTCTATGCGGGTCTTTAGTCATCTTTCTACGTGTCAATTATGTTTGCCGGTTTGTGTCGCTTCCTTTCATATACGACCATAAGAGTAGTTTTGGCTTTGACAATGGCTAGGGTCGACCTTGGGAGCATTTGTAGTCCCGTTTTGTCACTAATCAAATAAAAATGAAACTCTACAAAAAGAAATGATAATAATAAGCTGGGCTTCATAAATAAATGGGGAGAACAAAAATCAATGAATAGCTAAAAGAGTGGTGATGACACTGGCGCAAAACACAATTCAACGTCGGACTATAGGGACAATGAGTGAAGTAAGGCTAATTCTCCAACTTATAGATTAATATAGCCGGTTTATGGTCGACTTAGCGGCAAGCCACGCGTTTGGTAAAACGGTATTGTGTGCCGTGCATACTTTATGAGAATTATGAAATATGGATAAGAACGAACAGTTTTCTCTTAAAGGGAGAGTAGACCGTATGGTGGAGGGGGAGTAGGCCTACATTTTATTACAATTATCTAGATTTATAGAACATTACCTCTACGGGGTGGTACAAATTTTTATTTATAATTACATGCACTCTTATTCCCTCGTTCCAAAAAAACGCATTATGCGTCCAACCTACACATCGAATTTTGGTGGCCAAATTTTAGTGAGAACATGAACAACGTATAGTGGTTTACGGTTTGTCGTGTATTTTGTGGACATCTTATTTCGATTTGGCAATCGAAATAAAAAACATTGGCTAACATTTTTTTCCTCGCAGATGACAGTAATTCAGACGGGAATATCTGTTTTTGGACAGTTGTTATACAAATGTAAACGACCTTGTTGAAAATCGTTTATCTTTTGATCGCACTTTGTCATCACCTTTAAAGATGGATTTTATCTTTGAACTTTGCAAAAAATTGTTGCTCAATTTTTGATATGATTGACGGTGTTTACGCTCCAAGGTTTCCCATGCATATTCTACTTTTTAAGTGCCATATCAAAGTTTAATTTCTCCTCCTTTTTTGACATTGAAGGCGTAGTTGTTGCTCAAATTGGCAGCGCCAAAAACGATAAGCTATTGCAGTTATTGGTGTGTGGCAGTTTTGGAACTTTCCCTTTTTTTTGGCGTGCGACGACTGATGCATGTATCCGAACTGACGGATAAATATCTGATTATAGTGTTGACATATCACTCTATGGGATTATCGTGTTTGCAGGGACCATACATCAGCCGTTGATATAATGAGGTAATTACCCGCACACTCCTTCGCTTCGAGGACTTTCGCTTATGGGACAGAACAGAGCCGGGGAGGGTATGAAAAAAAAAGTCACGTCGCTCGAGGCGTGATGGACGGTGTCTGGTGTATGCAAACTTTCCGCTCAAGAAAATGATCCGTTTCCAAAATGCGAGGGTTAAATTATTTAGCTCCGGGGGCTGTGTGCGAAAGAGGGCTTAGTCCGTGGGTGAATCTTGCCTGAAAACGACCCTCTGGGAACCCAACGCGGGCATTTGGCGAAAGAAGAGAGAGAGGGGGGATTAGCACTCCAACGGTGAACCTCCTTTTAAAAATAAATATACAATAAATATGACATGAAAATGGAGTCCGTGGCTTTGCATATTATCATCTGCCATCACTTCATAGAGCACTAATTGGTATTTAATAGCTGCCCCGCTGTTTGGTGGTGCGAGCAAAAGCACCCGTTACGCTTGGCTGAGTTCGGAGACATCCTTCGCGGGGCAAACTCCGCGTACCTGACAAACGGGTGTCCCCAAGCGTGTAAGACACAACTGTTGGGCTTACTGATATTGCCGCCTATATATATTTTTTGAAGAGTATTTTCCCCAACCATTGGCGCCCATTTTTGGAAACCTGTTCGCGGTTAAGACGTGTGCTATCGGGGGAAGATAGCAAGCGAACTTTAGATATGGGGCGCGCACGAGGTGATCGCGATGTTTCCCGTAAACGCAATACCATTCAAATTCGAAGAGTAAGAGAAACTTGCCTTTATCGAAGGACCAGGTGCTTTACTGTCTTACTCGTGGAAACAAAGAATCTTCAAGGAGTGTCCATTCAAATGTGTACAGTCCTAATACAAAGACAAACCAAATGAAAGAAGACGATGACGAAATTAATTTACAAACGGACACCACGGAAATTTGAATCTGCAAAAGTCGCCTTCAGGCAATCTTTGGAGATTCAAATTGTTCCACAAATACCTTTATTGATTTCTAATCAACGGGGGCATTTCAGAAGAAACAATTTCGCATGTAGCTCACTACCATTACCCTCTTTGTAGCAAGTAGGCGTTCGGATATAATTTTGCGTCAGATCTTGATAAAAAAACATGCCATTTTCAGGAATTACATTTTAAGGAAATACGTTTTTCCCTTGCTTCACTTTTGTTCCATCTGCTCTCCCATTTTGTGTTGTCAGTAAGGTTTTCAAAACGTTCTCAGGGCAGTACATATAGACTACTTGCTTATTACCAGGGGGTAGCGAGGGCATTTTAATTTGGAAACTTGACTTCCATAATTTGTGGAAGCCTTGTCGACTGGCATTTCCTTTCGATGGATGTATGATTCCAAGTTCTTTACTTGCCGACAATTATTCCCAACTAAGTTCAATTTCATAGCTCTGCTTACAGCCGAATTCTGCGCTTGCAATCACCATTCTTCGCTTACAGGGCAAGCGCCGAATTTTTGCGCTAGCTGTGTAAACAAAAAATGCCTAGCAAAAACGTGGACAAGCAGAAATTCCCTGCTAACCTGTGATACGCTTGACGTAAGCGCAGAATTCGGAATTCCCTGTACTATGTAATTCTACTGTACAAATTGATGCCCCCCCCCCCACACAAAAAAAGGAAAACACCATCCTAAATTTTAGTCATTAAACTTGTTTAACGACATTCAAAATTGTAAACATAATGTTAATTATGATATCATTATCGTTTTGGTTAGTAATGAGCAAGTTCGAGATCGGACTTTTCGTCAATTTGCGATTTAAACCACGCATGCGTGGTATGTTTTTCACTCGAACGCGTCTAGTGGACCGACTCGTCAAAAGAGTCAATGTTGAGCAGACGATACGATTAACGTTATAAGTCAATGAAGTAAATTATTGACAAATCATTTTCTATTATTTACTATCATTGTCTCTCTACAGTAGTGCATTTATTAACTAATTACCTCACTGCAAAGATAAGTTATTGTCATATTCAACAATACCTACCCTTATCGTTAAATTACTCATTAAACATTGTGAAGTAACTTGCAAATTATTGATTAGATGAACAGTGCTCATAGGGTTGATCCTGTTGGGCTAGCTATAGTCAAACCACGCAGCGTTCGGCTGGCATCTAGATCGACTATGGTTAAGGCACTGAACACGTTTGGAAATTGTCAAAGACCAGTGTTTTCACTTGGTGTATCCCAACATATGCATACAATAACAAGCCTGTGGAAATTTGGGCTCAATTGGTCATCGAAGTTGCAAGAAAATGATGAAAGAAAAAAACACCCTTGTTGTACAAATTTGTGTGCTTTCAGATAGGAATAAAAACTTCTTGCAAGAAGTTTTTATTATTTTAGTGAGAAATTACCTCTTTCTCAAAAACTACGTTACTTCAGAGGGAGTCGTTTCCTACAATGTTTTATACTATCAACAGTTCGCCGTTGCTTGTTACCAAGTAAGTTTTTATGATAATGTTTGTTTTGAGTCATTACCAAACGTGTACGATACCTCTAAGTTATACTATAGTCGACTCTAGTCGGCCACCCGAACTTGCTCAATACTGTTATACCCAAACACTGTTTCTAGCTCGATCAACCATTGCTTTAAATCCGGACTATTAATATGCAACAAATGGGTTTGTAATTGATGGTAGGTACACACCGCAAAATTTGCATGAACGTGTCTATAGCGAACGCTATCAGTGCATCGGGCTGGGGGCCCCCATCAAAAATTTGGCCGCCATATGCCGCGTATTTTACTAAAAAAGGAGCTTTTAAATTCAGGGTCTTTGGTTTGTCAGTTCCCCTGTCTCATGGGGGTCTAACCATGGTCTAACTATGGGGGTCTAAAGACACAATTCGAGTTGTCGTTGGCGGCTTATGGGGCCCCCTATCTTCCCTCAAGACACACAGGCGTATGCCCAAAAGTTACCCATCAGCCACCCTTCCATTATACTCCTACAGTGTTATAAAATGTTGGTAGCTTGAGTGGTCATGACACAGGATCATGGAATGTTGATGGGTCATAATAGAAATTTGTACAATATTGCGGTTTTAATTGTTGTGAGGGATTTGATACAAATGCTTCCGTCTGGAGAGGAGGCCCAGAATTAATAGTAAGTCGACTCTTTTAGTTGAATGTTGGTATTGTACTGAATCAGACTGAAAAACTATAGTTTGTTTCTGGACGACATTAATAGTTGTTACCTAAATGGTTGTTCTTCGTACATAAAAGTTAGTTTGATATTATGGGCCTTATCGAAACGAAGGCTTCACATTTGGGCTCCGGTTTAGGCTAAGTCTGCCCGTATGAAGGCCTGTAACGAAAGCGCACGTTTTCAGAATGACTGACGGAGCCTAAGCCCGGAGCCCAAGTCCAAACCCTGGTTTCGAAAAGGGCCTTTATTGTGGATCGACGTCACGATTCACCCATTTTACTTTCTCCTATTCTAAAAGGCAGTGTCCGAATTAACGGCTACGGCTACGACTGGAGCGCCGCGTGATTGAAGTATAGGACATCAGTAGCAACACCCTTAGCAACAGTCGTTGCCATAGCCGTAGCCGCTAATTCGGATACGGCCTAACCATTGGGAAGCTATAGAGGGGGAAAAATAGTCGGACACCATTTTGCACAGTGAGGAATCGGTTTTAGTTATTGATATAGCACACTGGGTACACGACAAAGATGGCCCCGCAGCATATAGTCCTGTTAATAGTATAGTCTCCTTCTCGAGCATGATGTCTGCATCAACAACAAAAATAATTTGCATTTAATACTGTCGACCGCATCCTATACAACAGGGGGCAACCCACGGACAACTGTTTGACTTAATTATTTCTGAAGTGGACGCCGTCATAAGAGCTCTCTAGTTTATGAAAGTGATAAGCTGTTATCTTTGCGGGTTTCGGTTGACTGCAACGTAATGGGATGTCATAAATGTTAACTACGTTGACAGGGGGGGGGGGGCGGTGGGTGATGGGAAGTGGGCAAGACTCAAGGAGCCGATGAGCCGGGGAGAGAACGGACTCTAAGTCCACGGCGCAAGGAAACCAGATGGTCGTGTGGCAGCGACGGCAGGGTCAATGTTGATGAAGCCAGTTGAGCCAAAGGTATCATAAAGTGTGTATAGTGCAGCCGCTACATCCGCTGCACCCAAGGTCACGCCAGTCGGCCACCACACAAGAGCTGTCACTGTATGTGACTCATGGTCAGTCCTCTTTATATCTATTGAGCGAGCGATCATTTCGTAAACTAATCCATACATTTTCACTCCGTAAAATAATTATGTTCCACGGTTTGTGTTTTTGCAGCAAAATTTACTGTCTTCAAGAAGTTAGAATGCCAAGTTAGTTTGTTCTCTTGTCTCGAAAGTAATAATGCATACACAACAAGAAGTGGAAACTCCGCTACCATTGGTACCCAACAATTTCCACTTACGTCGTTGAAAAATCAAAGATCATAAAATATACCAAAACCTTGACGGTTTCGAATATGACTTAAGTATTTTTCATTATTTTACCGCACACACAGATCCTTGTTGATTGGTGAAACACACGTCACATGTCACATGTCAAATGTCGTGACGCTCCAAAACGTTATATAGAAGTCCTATATGGACAATTATAGGACGCTTCGGACGCATCGCAGCGTCGTTCCCAAAATATTCGCTCCCCGCCCATTTTTTTCCAAACGAGGCAAGTTCGTGTCACTGCAGACAAAAGTTGGTGGCTACATGGAGTCGTCCACGTTGTTTACAAGTTGTTTTTAAGAACTTTCAGAGTTTGGGTAGGACAAGTCCAGTGAAATATTAACTTTTATCTTGGCGTATGATGTTACTAATTGAAAATGTTTGGGTTGTGTTACACTATAATCTACTTTCGCTAAACCGGGTTACACTGTATAATCTACTTTCGGTAAACCGGGTTATATTATAATCTACTTTCGGTAAACCGGGTATGCAGGTTACGACGCAGTTGCGATTTAAAGGTAAACACTATGGCTGGCTTTCCGCTAAACGGTTTTGGATTATGGTTTACTTTTGGTTTAACAGGTTTTATTATAGACCACTTTCGTTTAAACGGGTTACGTTATGATCAACTTGCAGCTAAACTGGTTACCTTATGATCTGGTTTAGGTTAAACGGTTTACATTATACAGTTTACTTACGGTTTAAAGGGCTACACTACGGTCCAATTACTGGACATAAACGGGATTTATGGAACGCTTTATGTTGACGGGTTTAATAGTAAACTTTCGACAAAATATCGGCACTTTCGATTTTAACGGGTTTACATTTTGATCAACTTTCAATACAACAGTATAGGAAGTGTTGGTTACAGAAAGACTCGACGCGTAGGTGCGGGGTTATGCTGTTTAGCCTCTCGATGGTTCAGTTCGTCCGTCCGTCCATCTGTCCGTCTTCATGTTGTTCTCTCTTTCTATAAGGGGCGCACTCATCAGTCCTGGACATAGCTCAATATTTCCACAATCAGTAACACTATACCGCCGGGGTCCCCCGATCCAGGCCCCGGGTCTCTCGAGCCGGAGAGTACTCCGGGTCAAAGGGAGCCATAACCTTCAAAAATGATGTTAGATGGTCTCGTTTCCCGAAAGCACGGGAGAGCCCCCGTCAGTGGGGACCGTGGCTGAATTCGTACGGGGGCCCAACGGCGGCGGCCGGGCCCCGGTCGCTCTTTCCATCGCCCCGGTGTTTAGTTAGCCCATTATACACCGTCGCCTGTGTTGATTTTGGATGATTACATGTATTACCGTGTATACACAGTGGTCCGATGTGTTGCTTACCCATGGTCGACCGCGGCACGTTTGCCAATTAATGACCACTCGGGCCTCTTTAGAAACTACATTCGATAATAATTGGAAATGTACAAATACCAGGGCCTAATACGACGTATATTATGGTCGTTGAGCAGACGTAGAGTCCAGGACCCCTGTTTGTCAAGCGCATTTATTTTCCCCCAGAAAATTACGAGTGTGGTTTTTTGTTTCCCCTTGTCGATGCGATCTAAAGTGAGCGTTGCTATTTTTACGGTGATAATGAGATACAACTTGACACAGTGTGGGGTTGTTTCAGTGCAGGAAGAGGCCTGGCCGGGGTTTACCGGAACAGTTTCAAGTCGTATATTAATGCAAACGAGGAGCCATGATGTACGGAGCTCTGGAAGTGCCATCCGACATGTTGAGATCTTGAGATCATTTACTGGGGGGATGATGACATCATAAACGAAAGATGACGACTTATTGAGATGATTTATCTCGGGATGACAGCATCCTGAAGTAAGATGTCGTCCTCCCGAAAAAATTATATTTCATTTTAGGATGTCGACATTATGAAAGTAAGATGTCGACTTCCCGAGATATTTTTTTTGGGAAGACAACATCTTACCTTCAGGATGTCATCATACCGAGATCATACCGAAATCATCTCAGGATGTCGTCATCTTACGTTTATGATGTCATCATCCTGCAGTAAAATACCTCAAGATCTCAACAAGTTGGATGGCACCTCCAGAGCTCCGTAATGATGACTTGGTTATTTGTTTTTCATTCTGCGAAACAATAAACTGTAGACAATGTCGCCCGAAAACTTACTATTCACTGTAACAGGGATATTTGATTTGTGAGATTTGTTTTCCAAGTCGACTTACCGAACGTAACAAATTAATTTACGCAACGTAAGAAGTCAAATTTACTCAACGTAAGAAGTCCACTTACTAAACTAAAGAAGTCGTCGACTTACTGACGTAAGAAGTCGACTTACTAAACTTAAGAAGCTGACTTACTGAACGTAAAAAGTCGACTTACTAAACTTAAGAAGTCGACATACTGAACGTAAGAAGTCGACTTACTGAACTCAAAAAAATCAACTTACTGAACTTAAGAAGTCGACTTACTGACCGAAGAAGTTAACTTTACTCAACGTAAGAAGTCGACTTTACTGAACGTAAGAAGTCGACTTACTAAACGTAATAAGTCGACTTTCTAAACGTAATAAGTCGACTTCACTGGGTCCGTTCGCGAATACTGCGCCCAGAGATGCAGTTGGTACCCAATGCCACCTCGCTAAATGATGACGTAATCTTACTGAACGTAAGAAGTCGACTCATATAGTAAACTTAGGAAGTCGACTTACTGAACGATAGAAGTCGACTTTACTCAATGTAATTTGGTACCCTTTGTAACCTCAGTCGCTAGACGTGGATGGATTTGACGTTCTTTATGAACATTTTTTGTGTGTGACTGTTTTCTCAACCGTTAGACGCTGTATTCAGCTGAAACTTTCACAGGTGACTTTTATTGCATCATTCTTGATAATTTGGCTTATATATCAGCATTACGGCGATATTAACAACCAAACTATGACCCTACCTTTGAGGTTGAAAACAGGTCAAATATGTTATAAGAAGAGGCACTTTATCACAGACACTTAAACTGGAGAAGGTTTAGAATGAGAAACACTCGAGTAGAATGGCTTTACAGGATCGATTTAATAGTCCTTTTGTTCGGTACCTCTGTGCCAAATTGCAGCCCATGTTGAGGTTACTCTGATGGCCCAGACACGGCTATTTTGCCCGTGTATACGGACTTATGGGCGGCAGTTCACTTCAATTTCACGGGTGGCAAGAGTCGGACAGTGGCGGTCGACCCTAAGCCGGTCCCAGGTGACCCCCCCCCCCCCTGTTTTGAATCTAACACCCAGAGCCCCCTTCTTCATTCACGAGGAGGGGCCGGCCGACCCGGGCTCGAAAAAAAGAAAAAGGAAACGGTCCATTGGCTAATTTACAAAAAAAAAGAATGGCCCGCCGTTTTAACCTCCAATGAAAAGCTATTTATTTTAGAGGGGTTTCTTCTTGAGTAAAACCGACAAGACAGCGGTGATACAAAATAATAAACGGAGGTCATTGAAGAAGCATTCCGGTGGGATACAAGCGGCCGGGGGAGCCTCGTCCCATTGATTGGGGGAGATATTGTCAGTATTACCCGCCAATCCTTTGGGCTTGTCACTTCACGATGTACTTTAGTCAACTCATCCCCTATCGTATTAATAACGCTCGGCCGCGCACGTCATCAACACCTCTTTTAAGAACCTTTAAGAGATGGGTATATTTACCCCCCCCCCCCCCACCACCACCACCATCCACCGAATCCTGTGAAGTTTCTATGCTTTGATTCAACGATTAAATGAATTTGACGCGTCTTTTCAACTGAACACAAAAAGTGATAATGTGGCGTATGGCGCGCCGCGTGGAGAGGTTCTCTCTGTACGCTGAGGGCCTTCATCAGAACGAATACAGTATTAATTGATGATGTATTGCCCATTGGGCACTCTCACATGTTTGGTCTGGTCTCAAAATTCAAATACGGATTTCGTTGTCTGTACAGAGGAACTTTCGTTGAGACACTGTGGCAACATTGAACGGGTACCAGCGGTATTTAACCGATCTATCATTTAGCGGTAAGAAACCTGGGCACAATTTCATAGAGCTGCTTAAGCACAAAAAGTAGCTAAGCACAACGTAATTATGCTTACCAGAACACGTTACCAGCCAAAATATCATGTCACATGTACAATTTGTGACTGGTATCCTGCTCATTTCTTCTAAGCAGAAAAGTGTTAAGCAAATTTGTTGCTTAAGCAGCTCTGTGAAATTGGGCCCTGGGCCCATTTTCATAAAGCAGTCGGCCACAACAACTTGCTTAGCACAGACAAATCTTGCTTGGCAGAAACAGATTACCACCCCCCCCCCCCAAAAAAAACGTGTAATGTATAGTTTGCGACTGGTGCCCTGCTAATTTTTTCTTGGGAGAACAATTTACTAAGCCTCATTTTCGGCTCAATAGCTTTATGAAATTTGGCCCTCCGATTACTTATAACAAAAATCGAAAGCGAGAACGCAATAAAGGTATATCCTTAAGCAGAAGAACATGGACCATCATGCTCAGCAAACATTTGCAGTGAACCAGCGAGCAAGATATATAACATGGTGCCCTGGTAACCCATTTTAGCTAAGCAGCATTTTTCTGTGCTTAGCAAATTTGTAAATGCTTACTATAGCTCTGTGGAATATGTTCCAGCTGAAGGGGAAAAAACATTGATCGTTAAAATGCGGCTTAAAGGGTGTATACAACATTGGTAATTGCCAAAGACCTGTATCCAAACTCGATGTGACCCAACATATACATGAAATAACAAACCTGTGAAAGTTTAAGCTAAATCGGTCTTCGGAGTCATGAGAAAACAGTGAAAAACCCCCTTATGTGTTTTAACTTTTTTTCAAACATCGAAATTTATCCTGCAGGATAAATACTATTATTTTACTCATTTCGTAAAAACTATGGCATTTCAATCAAAACTATTTCAAGGGAAGTTTTCTACCGTGACCATCTTTATACCATGTGAGTTATGTGCAAATCTGTGAGCATCTATATTTTCATTCTTACCAATGTTGTACACACCCTTTAATTTGTGCACAAATATTCGCTATAAGCATGGAAATAACGGTTAACATGTAACACCAGTGCCCATTCGCAGAGCTGCTTAAGCACAAAAATTTGCTAAGCACAACAAAATTATGATTACCAGAATAAAGTTACCAGTATCCTGCTTAATTTTTGCTTAGCAGAAAATTCAGCAATATTCTCTGCTTAAGCAGCTCTATGAAATTGGGCACTGGTTTCCAGCCAAGCTGCCGATACAAAATATGTACTTTATAAGACTGGTTCCCCGCAGGTCTTTAATTATCAGGCAAATGTACTTACCATTTTTGTTTTCGCCGCTAAGCAGGTAAATATTGTTTGTTTCAGAACGGAGGATTGAGTTATGGGTTTACATGATAAGATAGCGGGACTATCTTAAAGGGCCAACCTGAAGACAAAAATTAGTAAGAAACACACATCACAGCAATCATTAAAAACCTCACAGGCTGCACCTTTAACATCATTATCATTCTTCCTTTAGTGTACTGGGATTTAACAAAAAAATTGAAATTTATGCAGAAACGTTCAAAAAACCGTTTCCATAAGTGCCTATGCAGCACCCCAACCCTCCTCGCTATAAACCGATTACGGTTTTCCCTTCCTACTTATTCGTTGGATTAAAAAAAACCAAAAAAACAGACAGCAATCTTGAGTGATTATTGACTTGTATAACCATGATCGAGAAGACTAAAGCGTCTAATAGCATCACGGCGTTAAGAGTGCGAGGAGAGCCCACGCTAAGGTAGATTAGCGACTGTCTCCTTTTGTTTTAAAGGTAGGGTGTAATTACTACACTGCACAAACTGGGGTGATTTTAGATACCGCAAACAATAGTAGTTAATGGCCTGACGTTTCGACCCAGCAGACTCTTTCTAGAGAAAAACTCTGCTAGGTTCGAAACGTCAGGCCATATAGGTCATTTTGGTCGGTAAGCAGTTTGCAACAGCTAATTCTATGTTTTCATTACAGAAACCGAACAGAGAATCAAAATTAACATCATAGGGTGTTAAAATAACACAAATTTAATTGTTTTTGCAGGAATAAGTTTTATTTTAACACCCTTTGTGAACATTTTGTTTTCTCTCTTCGGTATCTATAATGTGACAACACCCATGGTATCAATTTTAACACCCCAGTTTTTGCAGTGTATTTATCGAAGAAAATATTCCGTGGACGCATTAAGCGACTATTATCTCTTCCAGATAGTTGAATGTGAAATTTTCACCCAAAACTGCTGGAATTAAATTGTTTTGACGCTAAACATTCTAGTCATTTTTGCTGTCGTTTTGAAAGAAAAAAGGGAAAGACTTCATTCTATCCGAGAAATGTTTCCCTTTTTGTTTAAACTTGATTTTAGGAAAAGTTTATCCTGATTTTCGTTTTATATTAACAAAATGTACCTCTTGTCAGTTTAAGTTTAGGATTAAAATTAATTTTATTCTAGTATGAAATCATGAAAAAACGTCTCGCTCATTTTTCGTTTGAAATTCATAAGGGAAAATCACAATTAAATCGAGAGGTTTTTAAATAATGTTGTCTGCCTTTTCCTATTCCCGCATGTTTTCACATTATTAACAATTTTCCTCTAAGCAAAAATGAGCAGGATACCAGTCACAGACGGTATACGTGAAATAGTATTTTCGCTGGTAATATTGGCCTGTTTACACTAACACGAATGAGTGATACGTATTCGGTGCTTTTCAAGTTATGGTGGGATTCTAACCTACAACCCGTCATTCTAGAGTAGACGTCTTAACTACTTGCCCCCCCCCCCCCCATCCCGGGCGTATACCTGATGCAACGAGCCCATGGCCCAATTTCATAGAGCTGCTTAAAGGAACACGTTGCCTTAAAATCTCAAGAAATTTTGCTGTTTGGAAGTGTTCCATATCCTTATTAAGAGTTGTTCGTGCAATAACATGCCTTTAATGTGTTATAATTAGTGAATGGTGATTAAAAAAACCAAACATTGCCATCTGACCCCGAGATCTGCCCCGCGAAACGTATACGTATTTCCAGCCGTAAATACCACCGTCCATGTAATGGGCAAAATGCGCGACGAACAGTCGTTACGCTAGTGCCGTAGTCAGTGGCCTGGTAAACCAGTCAGATCTCCTTGCTCTATGGTCAGATGAAAACCGGGTAATAATCTCATTTTCTACCTCGCTCGCAACTTGTAAACCGAGCTAAAGCTAGCTCAGTATTGGGTCCAAAATATCCAGCCAGGTATTTGCGGAACGGCCAGCCGCATATTCAGAATATTATAACACATGCAGTACAGGGAGGAGACAAACTATAACATTTGGTTCACCTCCCTGTACTGCATGTGTTCTAATCGCCGGCTGGCTATATCGGGCCCAATACTGTGCTAGATTCAGCTCGGTGTTGGATATTTATTGGAATACAATAAACAGATGGTAATCGTAACATTTTTAATAAAATAATTAATCAGTCGTAGTTCAACAGCTGCGACTGGAAATAAGACTAATAGAATTTGTCCGCCATTTATGGGAGTCAAAATCTTGACTCCCATAAATGGCGGAGCGTTTTGTTTCGCGAAAGTGAGCAAAAGCGAAGCATTTCTAAGGCACGTTTGTGTGGATAATTATATTCTACTTTTTAAACATCTTTCCGACCGTGCTCATTATACATCAAACGCTTGTTATAGCCCAAAAGCGCCCAACAGCGCCCAACCCGAAGGCAACGTGTCCCTTTAAGTAGAAAATGATTGCTTAACAATTTTGTACTCAGCAAAAATTAGCAGGATGCCCGAGTCACAGGGTTAACCCCCACTCTTCCACGATAAGTGTTCTGGGTTCTTTTACGTGCACTACCAATCCTAGTACACGGGACCTATGGCTTAACGTCCCATCCGAAGGATGAAGCAATTATGGTAAAGAATCTTGCTTAAGGACACAAGTGTCACGACCGGGACTCGAACCCACATTCTGCTGATCAGAAACACCAGAGCTTGAGTCCGATGCTCTAAACCGCTCGGCCACGACACGCCACAAATTAATAAGTTAAAGGAGGAAAAGAGAGAGCAACCTCTCTCTTTAATGTCATGATTGTTATCTTTATGTATGAGTTTATTTTAAATCTTTGGACAATAAATACATATTTTACTCTTGAAATTGTCCGGGTCAAGACAAAAGTAAAAAAACAAAACACGGTCATCAAAGATGTTACAGACCAAATAAAAACTCTACTATAACGCACAAAAAAAAACCTTAAACAAAATAATCCTGCCGGTAGCTTTAAATTGTAAACAAACAACTTTTAAAACCAGAAATGTACACAAAACTAGAGTACGTTATCCCAAATCAACCAAGGAAACGAGAAAAGCTGTTTGTGACAAAATGAAAAGACAAAAGAGCCATCAACCCCCCCCCCAAAAAAAACAAAAAAAAACAAGCAATTTTTTTGGCGGTCCATTTTCACGGACAGTCATGCATTCTTTTCATGCATCAGCTGCCGATGATGTGCGCCGCTTGACAGAAGACAAGACTGCTAGGAAAACAGTGATTATTTCTGCTTCTTCGGGGACACAAATCCCTTTAAATACAATCCGTTCCTCGAAGGCCGACTTTGCCGGCCATTTTCTCGATTGTCCCCTCGATTGTGTCAGGCTTGCTCATCATGCATTATTAAACGCACGACACTTACAGTATCCCTTCCCGCGTTTTTTTCTTCTTTCTTCTTCTCTTTCACTCTCTAGTCTCACATTATTATTCACTTTCATTCTTTCTCTTTAACGCAATCACAAGTCGAAATCACAGCTCGCGATCGGCCTTTGCGCCATTTACCGACGGGCTAGTCCAATCACGCAGGCCGAGACCTCCGTATCGCCGGGCCCTATCGGCCACTCTATCAGTCGCTAGGTCTCGTTTATCACCGATGATGCCCGCTCTCACCCCCCAAATAGCGCTGCTTTTTTTCTGCATTTTTTTTAAAATTTGATACAATCTCTTCATCGCAATGTACGATATTAGCCACGTTTCCCCCCTTCGAATGCCGGGGAATATCTCATTGCATTTTGATTGTATTTTTTTTCCGGGGGGGGGGGGTATGGTGTGTGTGTGTGCGATTTAGTATCAGTAAGATCTCAATGCCTCAATAGTGATGTCTTCTTATGGGGGCTTCGGTCGCGCTCACTCTGCAGTGCCGTATAGCGACTCGATATGCCCGTCAGCTATTTCATGTTCTGTATACGTAATGAAGACCAAAGATTGAACCCTGAGGAACACTGAGCGTAATGCCTTATTAATACAATCAAATCAAAATAAATGGAGGGGGACGCTCGTTGAAATGGAACATGAATTTAGATTGTTTCCTTCACTATACACACACACAAGTTCCTTTCACGGAGTCGAAATTGAGCGTCAATGACTAATGTTAAACGGCACACACAGTTTTCGTTGAGGCCAACGATAACCACCCCCAAATCCGCATATAAAAACAACCCAAAAGGTTTGCCAACAACATTATTCTGAATGAAATTAGTGTCGTCCCACAATCTCTAATCGCGGTGATCAAATTGACAAAACAAAATAACCCAAATGGCCGTCTGCCCCGTTAATTATGATTTCCCTTCTGTGTTAATAGTCTCTCTTGACTGTTAGATAGCTGTGCAGAAAATGCCCTCCAAAAAACTGCTCGCGTAGTGTCGCAGGTGGCATGAACAAACCTATGGGCGTTACTTTTACCACGAGGAAAGACTACTCATCCAGCATAACACACCAAGTAAAACCATGGTTGAAACAAACTATAGCTGAACAAAATTTGGAGGAGGTGTGAGTGGAAACAACACGAACCCAACCCCTCTTGTCACCCTCTTCTGTTGAAGATGGCGGGCTTTGCGTTCAGGTAGGGACACTACTTCTACGGGTTTGCTCGCTGAGCACCGGACGACGCGAGGAACGTCGACACGGGGTGACGGCATCTACACTCGGTATAGAACTGTCGAGGGCTGCTGTCCAGAAAAGCAAAGATTGCAGCAAGCTAAAGTGTCAGGCATCTCTAGACAGCGTGAAATATGACATTGTGTTGGCGTAAAAAAAATCACATCAAAATCCAACTGAATGGAAACCTATAGATGATGTGACCTGTGACATCACATGTTTACAAAAGAGCCACAGAGCCTGGACTTCCTGCAGGCACGATTTGTACACAGACTAATGGAATAAAACATAAAATCTTATATTTTATGGAGATTGCACTCTCTAATTCCTATCAACTTTTGATATGATGAAAGGGGGCACATCTCAAAACTTGTCCAGCTTTTACTTTCATAATTCTTGGATTTATGTGGAAATTATGACACAAAATGTCAACTTTCCCATAGGACCTGTGTAGTATCTTGCCTGCCAGAATACCCAAAGAATGCACAAGGTCACACTTATTGTAAACAAAGTTCACAAGGTCTATAGCAGGCACAAAATGGTCAAGATTTTATTATAGCCTTATCTGCAGCAGGCACTATGCATTTCTACAGTACGTAGAAATACATCTGAAACACTCCATAAACTGAGTCTAAACCAACACTCCGAAATAATGTCATAGAGACAATGACAATTCGTGTATGAGGACAACCACGTCCGCAGAAATTAAACATTACAACCGTCAAAAAACAGTGGATTCATTGTTGACGACCGGAGAATCCATGAGAGCGTGAGCATGGAAGAGTGACGTCATGCTCTTGAATACCTGGCTTTTTTAGCATCTTTTATTGTTTATGACTTGTTATAATTCACAAACAGTAGGCCTAGGTGTCAGGTCTTTGTTACGAAAGCTCAGATGATGGGCTCCATTGCCCAATCGTAGGTCAAGAGAGAGAGGGGAAAAAAACCCATGCACAAAATGACTCAATGATGGAAAGGACGCGTAGATGGTATACGCATGTTCGAGCAAAACCGATCATCAAAAATGATAACGTCACTTGAAGAAGAAGGGGGAAAAAGATGGACAATTTTGATAATGTTTTTAAACGCACCCATCCTAGTACATTATGTGACCTCATGTCATCATCAAAGCTTCAAAAAACACGCACCCATCCTAGCTGAAAAATGTTCATTGAGCCATAAAAAGAACCATAAAAAGAGAAAAATTATACTTGGCTTTTTGCAAAGGTTTTTACGATTTATTTTCAGTGGTTTCTTGACGTGTGATGATGTACTAAGGAAGTACTTTGTTCTGGAACCATTGTGTCTACAGAAGAGAACAATAAAAAAACTACAACCATAAATTTACTGCAGTAAAAGAGAAAGTACATTATGTGACCTCATGCCATCATCAAGGTCACGGGAGGTCAAAGGTTGGCAGGCACAGAGTGTAGACACCGAAGAGAACAATATTCCACAATTAGTGTATGATGTTGTTGTACAATTACAAAGTAAAATGGCGTGTCTCATATCCATAGATCAACATGTTAAAAACTCACCGTTTCAACCCTTGGACTATTACAATAACATTCAACAACAGGCGGTTTCAAAACATTGTACACGACATGATAAGTATGTGGTATGAAAATAATACAATTACACTTACAGTCCGAATCCAATTAGACAGGCAACTAGTAAACTATAAGTGGTATAATTACATGCAATATCATTAAAAATAATCCAGCTAACTCAATTTAAAACGTCACCCCACGGTAATTATAACTCGGGGCCCGACTCTGGTGGACCCGTTACTAATTGTCCCAGACGGCAACATCGATATCAAAATTAGATTATAGTCGGTTATTGTAAATGGTTCCGCTAGGTGAGCATATAAAAGCTAATTTAAAAGGCCTGTGTTTTTGTAATCACCTCATATCATTGCTTGTGCCGAAGTTGCCTCTTTTTTTTTACAAGGACCGCCCACAAATGATGAATAGCGCCCCGCCGTCATCCCGCTGTCAATCATGCTGACGCCAGAACGCGATTGGCCAATCAGGGGAGCCGGTGGCCGCACGCGCCACCGCGCAGGCGTCAAGAAGTTGCTACCCCCCAATTAAACCCACACCTGGCCTTTCCACTCGTTCTTCCATAATACACGCAAAATCATTAATACGCCCGTGAGGTTGGGGGGATATTTGCATGCGAAAAGGGGCAAGCACGGAGCGTCAACATTTTGTAGCCTAAGAACACCGCGGCCTCTGCCCCAGACCGTCCTGTTTTGTGTTGCTCTGCCGATTAAAAATTATCCAGTATCGCGGGGTGTGGAAACGACAAGGCAGTAAAAAAAAGGCCGTGGGGCGGCGTCGTTTACCCACACAGACTTGACAAAAAGGTACTTTGGTAAGCCTCGGAAGTGTTGGCTATAAGTGAAAAATAACAACGAAAACAATAACAACTATTGGGCTATTTTGCTATAAACAGGTTAGATCATGCAAAGAAAGCGGCCTGTTCCATTTAGAAAGTAAGCATTAGTAAGGGACAAAAGTGATTTTTTTTCCTTTCTTAAAATATTGTTGTTTATTTCCACACAGCAGAAATAAAACTGCGGGAGATCTAATTTTTTTGTATTGGTGGTTTTGAAGGATATGTGGTTTTTGTGGACTGGAGGATCAAGGTTGGAATAGTCCGGGGTCTTGGTTGGTTAGAGGCAGTACATAGCGGAAGGAGGTACCGTTGATGCGGCACAATGCCCCGGCAGTTGTCGCATTGTCCACCCTCTTCAATATGTGTCGGGGTGGCAGTGCCCAACAAAGGCATCAATTACGTTATTAGTCAACGAGCATCAAACGTGTTTTTCCGCCACGTACACCGATCAAGCCCGAAGAGCACTGTTAGTACAAACTCCCCTTTGAATATCGCCATAATGCCTAAATTCGTCGAAAGTAATTGTTTCGTCAACAAACTTAACGTAAAAGTTGATGCTCACAATCACAGTGAAAAGGGCGGGCAGCGGCCGGCAGAGCACTGAAGCATTCAAGATATTATGTTTTTTTAAAAGGGGAGCCCAATGGTCCCCTATGTTGTTATAAACGAAGCAGGGTCACTAACCAATCAACGTAGGGCTTGTAAAAAATGTTTGGCTTCACCACCCAATGCAAGCCGTTCAGAAAACGTCCGTCGTTAAACATTTATGCTGGACAATTTTTTTTGACGTAGCACTGTTTTTACGTGGAGGGAAAGCCAATCGTACCGTGCAGTCCGTGTCTGTGTGTGTGTGCGTACGTAGCAGACGACGACAACTCAACCACGGACAGGCGATTTTTTTTATTCGGGACTTTCCAACAGACTGCGGCACTAGTGATGGTTTGGCTGTATAGGAAACCGGCGTCTTCTGTTATGCTAATCAGCATTGTAACGTGCGCGCTCTCATCGAGGTAGCGAGTTTGATAAGCCGTGACAGAGTCACCAAATCTCACCGGGTCACGCAGTGAAATTGCTCGGCAGCCCAGTTGGCTCTTCAGACCGGGTGCTGAACAGCAGCGGCACTTGATAACTGCTCAGAGATAGCGTAGAGCGAGCGATTAACAATTTTGCCCCACGACTGTTAAGTGTCCAATTTTCACCCCACTTCGAAGTCTCCGGCCAGGCAAACGCTTGCACACTTTAAGGTATTACAACCGCACAGCTTTTGATTGCTTTAGCACTTAGTAACATCTAGTGCCATTTAAATTGTACTGTCAAATTATGTGATTTTATTTACAACTGTTTGGACTTTCAAAATTGAAAATCCATCAATTTTTTGTTCTTCAATTGATAGTATTTTATCAATCGGACGCTTGCAGTCAGTACAAAGATGTTCTTGTCCATATTTTAACCTCCCTCATGAAATGCGCATAGGCATTGCCACGCAAGTGACAAACAAAAGTTTGTTACAAATTATTTTACAACTTTTTATTTTCTTGGCAGGTTGGAGTGACAAGTCTGTAATAGTTGAATGACAGTCAGTCGAAGGATAACCACTTCATCCTGGAAGATCTATTTGTGTAGCTGACTAGTGGTCTGCTCTTTGCGGATTTAGTGTCGGGACCGTCGAAAAAGAGTAAGCTTGCTGAAGGACGCTGCTTCCTTTTCTCAATAGTTGCTGGACTCACCAAATGAGAGCTTTGACACCGATGGAAGCCTTACCGGTACCTTTGCCAAGACTTCGCTCCCCCCTCACGCTGGCCGGTAGCAGCCCCCGGAGCGATACGTCGTCGTCATCGTCGTCGGTACCAATGATGATGAACTCGCCAACGGACTCTGACGAGTCAGAGTTTACCACCACTACTACTACTACCACCACCACCAAAGGGCGACACGGAGGCAGCGGCTCGCGGAGCGGTGGCGTACACGGGCCGGACGCTACGATCCTCCTGCATCACAGCAGCGCGCCCGGCGCGCTGGACTCATCCGTCGCTAACAACACATCGGCCCCCGTGGACTCCTCACCGGCTGGCTTGGTCATGAGCATGCCGAACAACAACACCATACACCCTTTGAAAAACTACCACACGGAGCCCGTGATCAGGACTTCCAATGCACCCTCCTTTTTGATAAGGGACATTTTGGGTGACATGAAGCCGAGGGAAACAAGGGTTGTTGTGTCCGAGGACGACGATGACCTGGACGAAGATAGGGACTCAGACTGTGAGAGGACACTGTTTGCAGACCACAGGGACAAACTCACAGGGAGGGATTCGGACCCAGATCACCCTCACCACAGGTATCACCACCACCTTCACCACCACCCGGACAGTCACCTGAAAAGACCGCACAGTGAAGACATGGAGGACGATCCCAAGAACGGGCCCTGCGATATTGGATCAGGTAAACACCAATTTATCCTTGCTACAAAATGGGTGTTGAAAATTACACTAGCAGTGTTAACTTATCCACCGTGGTGTTCATTCAATACTAAAACCTCTTTTAGACAACAGTGTTTGAAAAAACATAACCAGTTGTAACTTTTTCCCGCCGTGGTGTTCATTCCGTAGCTTATATTTTAGGTGTTAAAACTTCACCAACGTTGTCAACGTTTTACATCGTCGTGTCCATTTTATAGTTGACATCCTTTAACAACGCTAGGTGTTGATATTACACCAGCACCACGATCTCTTTTCACCATGGTGTTCATATAACACTGAAGAAAATCATAGTAGTTGTTTGGGACTAACACACTGCCATTTATATCGCTACAAAAAAACATCTTAGAAACTAATTTGTATGACTGTGATATATAACATTTTTCATACAGCTGTAAGTTGACACTGTTTACAACCAAGTTACTTTTTGTACATTTTGTAAAGGACTTTCTTAGACCAATTTCCACACGTCAATTCTCTTTTCAAAAATTCCTCCTGCCAAAACGATAAGTATCCTTGCCTTACTTAATCACCGTCAGAATGAAACCTGAACAATATTTTTCGTCTAAAGATGTAACGAAATGAATACAATATCCCGTTTAAATAATAGGTTTGTTTTGTTGTATAGAGAGAAGTGACTATAAATAAATTGAAATAAATAAAAGCCACAACAAACAACAAAATAACACGCACTTAGGGAATCTGCTGCTCCCACAATACATTTTTTTCTTTCTGTCAAAGGATTTGATGTGAATAACGTTGTATTTGGTAAATTGCATTAAACTCTTCGACATGTGTTCATTTCGTCAAATGCCCTTTCTTCAACTATTGTACCGTATGGGGGAGCGATCCAGCGTGCATTGTGTGTGTTGTCTCGCTGAATATGCCAAGTTTCCGCTACGAACGTCCAACGCCCGGGTGTTCACGCTGCACCAAATCGCCACAATTGGCAATTTTAACCCCTCTTTTTTCGGGGGACGAATTATGCTTTTCATAACATCTTGCGATAAAGCGAGAAGTCCTACAATGGGCTTCGGCACTCGGAGGTGTCGAGTAAAGCGCCACCGGTTTGTAGTTTTCACTTGAGATACTAATGTGTGTAGTATGAATGCTACAATAAGTACGAGTTACGAAGACTGTACAAATATAACGTTCCATAGGTTGTGTTAAAGTCAGTAAAAAACTGAGAAACTTACCAGTATTGTTGGTTCAGCAACACTTTGGGGGAAATTGGGGTTTTTCTCTCCAACAGCCCAGCTAGGAAGTCGCAACTAGTTTCACCCCGGATCTGCAGATAGTTAAAAACACAATATTTGTACTTAATGATTTCAATTCATAATATTTATAGTAAGCAAAGCATCGCTTTGAAGGAATTTCATAGTTTTGAAGTATTGGTAATGTATACAGGAAAACCCATATTGAAGACTCGTGAATCAAATTTGTTCCCGAGTCGTCGATAGTGTCGGGGTTTTTAATTAACATTTAAAGAATATGTCAACTTCTGAATTGAAATATTTTATTATCTTATCTTTATTTGTATTTATTTATTTATTTATTATCTTTTTTAATCTTTATTTGTATTTATTTATTTACTTATTGATTACCTTTGTTTACGCAAGGTGAGCCAAATCAGCAAATAGATCTGTTTCTTTAGGGTCCTGCGTGTTAAAAGTAAATAAAAACACGACACAAGTGAATAATGGTACCTAAAATATAAACTCCTGATAAAAACATAATCCAACTTTCATCAAGAAAGATCAAGTCAACTGAAAATTGTAAATGATTTTCTTCGTACAGTATTCAAGTTAAGTCGTAAACTCCTTGGTAGCCACTTCAACGAGATTTGAGCATGCTACAGTCAGTCCATTGTACAGTTTGAAATCTGAAGGGGTTTTCAAGTCAACAGTTAGCGACAATTTTATGCAGTTGGACGTAAGTCAACTACCGCCCTTTTCGAAAACACGACTTCGGCTTACAGGCTCCGGCATTGACTCCGGCTGTACACGTTCGTTACGGGACTTCAAACACATGGAGCTTATAAGCCTGAGCGTTGTATGCATGGTTTCGAAAACGGCCGATATAAATTAAATTGGCGTTTTCAAAGATTAAATCTAAAAGGATGTATTACACTTCAATTCGATTTACATTTTCTAAGGATAGAATTTGATTTCGTGACGAGTTGACACTTAATGAAACTTGTCTTCATTTTACCTGCAAAAATATTTGTAGATGGTCATTAAATTATACGTTCCTTTGATGGACATAAATCATACGAATTGTCACGGACAAACAGCCCCTTAAGTCTGTTTTGTCGGCCTGACCAGACAATGCAATTAAAACTGCAAACAAGGAGAGGTGTTTGTCTGTTCTTCCTTGCATGCTCTCAAAAGATGACAAATCAAAAGACAAGGAATTATCTTGTGAAAGGTCAATAATATTTTATGTTGCATCTTCAAGCTTGTGTCAAAATAATGACGTGTTTCGAACCGTAAGTCCTCTGCTCAAGAACAAATGTGTGTTTTGATAACATCGATTGCTAAAATAAAATAATTTTTTTTAAATATAAATGTATATTAAATGAGCTGAAACTTATACACAATTTCACGATTTTAACAATTTTCAAATTAGTATTCAATCGAAAATAAATCTATGTAATTTGAGCGGTGTACATCATGTTAAACCACCGGTTTCAATTTAATTCAAAATTAATGGCACAAAATTTATTCAAATTGCAATATTTGTGTTTTTTCCAACTAGCTGTTCCTATTGAATAATTCACGAAGAATATAACAAAGAAGCATAACAGCTTAAAAGCGGTACAAAAAACAATGAGATGTAGATTGTAGACACCCCCCCCCTCCACCGATTTAAGAAAACAACTTTGTTTAAGTAGCAGAAACAGACAACAAACATTTATTTATTTTTAATTTCTTTTTTTTTACTTCAAACAGTTGTCGCCAGCTACTGATTCTAATTTAAACCAGTTTTTAAAAATTAATTTTGACAAGCCCTAATCTATCATTGACTCAGAGTCAGGGCACTATAGAAAGCTTTAAATTCCCAAGCATTATTTCTTTAGATTCATTTTGTTTGCATAATGGGCCCTATTAATGCATTTGTCATTTCGACCTTTAAAGGCAGGGTGTACTTTTGGTAATTGTCAAAGACCAGTATCCTCACTTGGTGTATCCCAACATATGTGCATATACAATAACAAACCTGTGAAAATTTTGCCTCAATTGGTCATCGAAGTTGCAAGAAAAAAATGAAAGAAAAAGTTACCCTTGTTGCACAGAATTTAAATGCCTGAGAACGGTTTCATGCCTGA
Source organism: Plazaster borealis (assembly GCA_021014325.1). Taxonomy (NCBI): domain Eukaryota; kingdom Metazoa; phylum Echinodermata; class Asteroidea; order Forcipulatida; family Labidiasteridae; genus Plazaster; species Plazaster borealis. The sequence continues at coordinate 3,172,192 of CM037456.1, read as the reverse complement.
AGCCTTTCTCAGATTCAAATTTGTTGGTGAAAAATTACCGCTTCCTCCAAAACTACCCACATTCATTAATTAAGGGGTCGTTTCTAACAATGTTTTATAATATCAAAAGCTCTCAAGTGCTCTTTGCCATGTAAGTTATTATGGTGATTCATTTTTTAGAGTAATTACCAAAGGTATACCCTGCCTTAAAACAAATAATCTTCACCGATAAACTGAAATACTTGCACAACGATCTGTTAACAAAATTTTAAAAAACAACAACCTTGGGAAACCATCTCCACAAACTGTGCCCAGAAATTATTGATATTCAATGCCAAACACGTCCACAAATAAAAGCCAGGCGCGGATCGGGGGGGGGGCGTGGGGGCGCCCCCCCCCCCAATTGAAATAAAAAAAAAAAAGAGAAAGAAAAGAAAAAAAGAGGGAGAGAGAGAGAAGGGGAGGGAGAAATAGGGCAACAAACTTCATTTATCATTTTGCTGCTTGGAATATTTTCACGCCCCCCCGTTTGGAAAATCCTGGATCCGCCCCTGAAAGCACATTATGAATAAGAGCATTATGTGTACTGCGTATCATGAATACATAGTGTCAAGGAAAATTAAACACTACTATTACGAACTCATTAAACACCGCGCCGTAAAAAGAGAACAAAACCATTTAAACGGCGTACAAGAGAAAGTCCACACAAGAGTACAGCACGCCCGCGCCGTTACAATATATTCTTCACATCTCAATGACGCTGAATTGGTTTTTAACGACGGGCGAACTAGCGGCAAGGGGCCCTCAGACGCGCCCGATGTCTTTCCGTTTTTTCTCCCCCCGCCCGTGCCGAGCGAGCCCCGGGTCCCCACGCGGCACGGGCGATATTAGATTTTAATTTGGCTCAAAGTCGTCTTGTGTGTGATGGGGGGACCCCGCTAAATGGGCATTAGGCGTGGATTTGTGGCCGGGGCTATCTCACATCTGTTTCGGTGTATGACGGGGAGAGGGGAGTGTAGCTAATAGGGTGATTTGAAGTCATGTATTGATACGACAGCGAGCCAGACGATCACTCCACGTTTCGGGAGTTCTTGCTTTCTTGTCTGGCTACAGGGAGAAAAACAAAAAAAAAACCTCTATGTTGCTGTAAGGATTTGAGGTTGCTTTCAAAGTGGATCCAGTTGGCTTAAGATTGATCCAGCCGACTTAGACAATGATATTTACGAAACCATCTTTTTATATATTATGTTAAAGGCTTAAACAAGAAAACATGAACACAGATTGCGTATTGTAATTTCCCAGAGGGGCTATAGGCCTATGCGGCAGAAACTTCGAAGCGGACTATTTTAAAATATTTAATTGATAACACAAATGTAGGCTACACGTAGAAGGGACGCAGAAGTTGTTTACTTTCGATGGTGTTTTACTACACATATGATTCCAATGATGTGTTATGAACTACATACAGTCTGTACACAAAGTGTTTTACTCTATGGTACAAAGCCAGTGCACCGATATTAAAATGAGCAAGTGGCTTTTGAACAGCTTAGCTTGGAACGACTTGGTTCGAGAACCATTTAAATTCTCGATAGCTTTCAAGGGTTACTGAAGTTGATGTGTAGTTGTTGCAAGTACTGACCGTTTGCTCTTTCGTTTTCTTTTCTCGTGTAAATCTCCAGGTAAAGACAACGAGATCTCGTCGAGTCGAGACAGCCACAGCCCGGGCAAGTCCAAGAAGCCACGGAAGGCCCGCACTGCGTTCACGGACCACCAGCTCAACTCGCTGGAGAGGAGCTTCGAGAGGCAGAAGTACCTCTCGGTTCAGGACCGCATGGAACTCGCTGCCAGTCTCAATCTCACGGACACCCAAGTCAAGACGTGGTACCAGAACAGGAGGTAGGTTCACACTCACTTCCCCCTCGTGTTCACACGCTGGCTTAAAAGCTAGCAAACCATGAGAAAACCGTCTTCGTTTTAAAATGTGCAAAAGTCTGTCAGACTACCCGACGAACCTACTATATTATCTTTGTACAATCAAGTTCACAATTCAATAAAAAAAACACCTGATATCAGTTAAATTTGAATATGTATATAGGCATATAGGCATGATTTATCCTTGGAAGGCTAAAAAGTAACAATTTAAGAAAGATTCAAATAAACGTACAGATTAAAAAATTTCAACATTTGTTGAGTAATGTGACACGAATTGCTAGATTCAATATTCATTTATGAAAACTCATAACCTTCCCCCTGTTACAAAACGACACAGTGTCAATCAAACTATAGGAAATAGCCTGCCCCGAAAAAATTAATTTGCTGACTCAAGACAAATTTTGCCTGCGAGGCGAATATATTTAGACAGCAAATTTGTTTTGAAGTAGCCTATTACCGGTGTATACGAACAATTTCTCCACTCCAACTGTCGCGTTTTTTTTTTCAAGAGAAAGAGATCTTATCATTATTAAAACTTCAAATTGCGAGTCTTCCATTCCTATAGTAGGTTGAGATCAATTTTTTTGCATCTTGGAAAAAAATTCTTATGAAAACTTAGAAAACAATTTCGACTTCTTCTTATAGGACATTGATTAACATTTGTTGTTAAATTTGTGTGTGCTTTTAAAGGGTGTGTAACATTGGTAAGGTTGAAAATATAAATGTTCACAGATTTGCACTTAACTTACATGGTATAAAGATGGTCATGGTGGAAAACTTCCCTCGAAATAGTTTTACTTGAAATGCTTTAGTTTTTAGGAAATGAGTAAAACAATAAGTATAGGCCTATTTATCACTGGTGATAAAATCCGATGTTTGAAAACAGTGAAAACATATAATGGTGTTTTTCACTGTTTTCTCATGACTCCGAAGAACGATTTAGATTAAACTTTCATAGGTTTGTTATTTCATGTATTATGTTGGGTCACATCAAGTGTGGATCCCTGGTCTTTGACAATTACCAATGTTGTACATTTGCTTTAAATCAATTCTATTTCCCATATGTAAATGAACAGCTTTTACATCATGTGCATGAACAGTCTTGGGTCAAATTAAATGGAAAGCCAAATCGCATCCGGCTTCAGTTTTGCCCCGAGTGCACTTATGAAAGTTTTGTTTAAACCATAACAAAAGTAATACTTATTTTCATGAAAGTGTTATTTTTTCGAAGACGGTTTCCCCCCCCCCCCCACCTTCTCCCCCAGGTATACGAGTCCGGAAACGAAAAGGCTCTCCCGTTATTTCTGTAAAATGTTCCCCTCGGACAGATGTTGGAGATGTACCACCCTCCTCCATACATGAAAACTGACAGCAATTAATATTTCATGACCAGTTTTTTCCTCACTATTTTGTATTTGTTTTGTATTATCACGTTTGTGTGTGTTTATCGTCGCAGCCGGTAGCAAACATTACGCGGATTAAGGAAATCTTCACTATCAAGAAGTATGATCCACTCCAACCAATTTTTTTTTGCTGTACTTCTTCACAACAATCCTCGTAAACCCCTGTTAATTCCTATTCATAGATGTTTTATTACGCCGGGCTCGTCCCCCCGTCCGAGAAGGCCAAATTTCGACGCGCGGACATTCGAGGGAAGAAAAAAAGAAAAGAAGAAAAAAAAACACACCCGCCTGAAAACTTATCCACACTTGGCTTGGCTAAGTAGTAAGGAAGATTGGTGGGTTTTTTTCTCTTCGTATATCGTTGTTCCATAATTGATATTAGATTTCCAATAAAGCGGGAGGGGGGGGGGGTCGGCACCGCGTGCAGCAAAATGCAGAGTCTATGACGGGGGTTTAAAGATAATACAAACCGACTGGAATTTAGCAAATTACAAGCCGGCTTAAGATCCATCAAAAGATTATGGAAACCGTGAGTGATTGCAATGGTAAAGAGACGAATCCGGGGGTGTTATTCAACTACCCCCCCCCCCGCTCTTCTTCACTTCCCTCTAAAGAAGCAATTCATTTTCAGGAGTGTTTTCTTTCGTTTTTGCTCCCTTCAAAATGATGGGCGTCCAAAATAAACAATCTAATTTTGTCCAATTTGTTAAATAAATTATTTCCCCTCAGAAGTCACCTCTGCTCCGCTATACGATTCCTTTGTCCGAATTTCATGATCGGTGGAACTCGTTTATACACAAAAATAAATAATGTTTGCTACAAACTCTTGTGGAAGATTATTTTAGTGTCAGAAACATTTTTTACTGAAAGGGAGAGAACCTCACGATGTTTTTATAGAGTAAACGAGCCCAAATTCTCTAGTTGTTTATAATAAACATGCCACAAAGACCTTGTGACATTTTAAAATCAAATTCTTCGATCACGTTTGAGATAAACATAGGATAAACGGGTGATGTTTTATCGGTGATTTTGTGCACGTTCAGGAGGGGTTAATTTCAATGATGGCAATCGAAATAGACAGTGCTGATTTTGGACTCTTCAAATGCTATTTTTGGTTTCTAGACTTTTATAGGATATCAGACGGATATTGTTTCTCTGAATGACTGGTACTGACATGAAACTTATGAAGCTTTCAGAGTGAAACTTATGAAGCTTTCAGGGTGAAACTTGTGAAGCTTTCAGAGTGAAACTTAAAAAGCTTTCAGAGTGAAACTTATGAAGCTTTCAGAGTAAAACTTGTGAAGCTTTCAGATTGAAACTTATGTAGCTTTCAGATTGAAACTTATGAAGCTTTCATATTTAAAATTATGAAACTTTCAGATTGAAACTTATGAAGCTTTCAGAGTGAAACTTATGAAGCTTTCAGAGTAGAACTTAAGAAGCTATCATATTGAAACTTATGAAGCTTTCAGAGTGAAACTTATGAAGCTTTCAGAGTGAAACTTATGAAGCTTTCAATGATCTGAAACCTATAAAGCTTTTAGAGTGAAACTTTTGAAGTTTTCAGTTTGAAAATTATGACGTTTTCAGATTAAAACTTATGAATCTTTCAGATTGAAAATTATGGAGCTTTCAGAGTGAAACTTGTGAAGCTTTCAGATTGAAACTTATGAAGCTTTCACATTGAAACTGATGTAGCTTTTAGATTGAAACTTATGAAGCTTTCATATTGAAACTGATGAAGCTTTCAGAGTGAAACTTATGAAGCTTTTAGATTGAAACTTATGAAGCTTTTCAACGTAGCAGCGTTCAGATTGCAAAACATTTTTGTTCAATTACAAATCCAGTACTCTCTTTTTTTATTGAGTGAACAAACACCCAAATCATCATAAAACATTTCAAGATTCTTATCGTGGTTTGTGAATAAAAACATTTTTAATCGATAGTGGAATAAAGATTTCATATAATTAATAATTTCTCAATCACGCAGCCATTTGTCAGTAAAGAATAGGCCATAAATACAACTTGCTTGAATTTGTCAAGTTACAAAACCAGCAAAGAGAGTTCTGTCTGATATATCTTTGTAACTATATTTCCCCCACAGCTTTTTCTCATTCCCGATAATTTAAAAATAAATTCCATGTTTTTACCCACCCTTTAAAAAAAAAGTGTGCTGGCCTCCCGACACCACCCACGCCCTCCACTCCCCCTCCACAACCCTCTGTCTATTTAAACGGTGAACTTGCGGGCAGTGTGGCGGACACTAATTCCCAACCCAAACAGCAAAAGTTCCAGCCCCATTTTCCACAAAAACAGAATGTGTGTATAATAAAGAAAGACAAAGCACAGCCACGACAAAACTTTTACGCAACAACGAGGTCAAAAACGCGACGTGCATACTTTTTTCCCCTTCCACTCCAGCGGCCAAATCAAAATACAGTCAGCTCTTTTGCTGAAGACTTTAAAGTATTAACCATTCAGCTGACACTCCTCCGGAATGTCGTAAATAAATACACAAAAATGGCTACCTTTTCTTTCTTTTCTTAAAAGTTAAGAGTCAAAACTGTTGTCGTGCGCTCCGACATTCCAAAGTCGATTTTGTACAAAACTGAGGAATGTGTTATTGCGACAACTCTTTTCCGGACCTTTTTTTCTTGCTCACTGCCCCACAAAATCGTCGGAAGTTTTTTAGACTTGTATCAATGTGCAACGAACTGCGAGAATTGTTGGTCGGGAAAAACAAGTTTAAGAATGAGATTTTCTCTTTATTAATGCGAACAAGCATGTGTTGTGCGGATTATGCCCACTTTTTGAAAAAATAAACAAATTCCCTTACAGTTGACTAAAAGTACAAGTACGCTCAGTTCATTTCACAGTCAAGCAATCAATTTGTTTTTTAAAGCAAAGTAAACGTTATATTTATGAAGTAACTTGGAATATAGAACCAACTGGGTAATACAGGACTATCACTCATAATTAGTGGTGCAAGAAAATAACCGAAACTGTAGGCCCATGTCACTTTAGTTTGCCGCACTGGCCGTGTTTCGATGCATGGTGGCGCTCTCACCTGTTTTGCACCAGAGCTCTGTTTTGCACGGTGCAAACTCCACACTCGCACCGGCGTTACATGCATTGAGTGACAAAATTAAGTTTGAACGGGGGGGGGGGGGGCGGGGGTCAACAAGCCTCCATTTGAAATATAAACACATTAGTTAAACCCATTCTCAATTATTTGAAAAAATTAGAATAAAACAAGATAATGTAGTTATTATAATGACTGGTATCGAGGCGAATATTTGTATTTCACTTTCAATTTTGTGAATAAAACAAACGGCATTTTGGGCGTAAATATTGTCTTTCAACTAGAGACAGCAAGATATTCTTAATATGATTTAAAACTTAAACAAGAATCTTAATTTAATCTTTAAGTTCTTAATGTACGGTACATCAATACTATTTGTTCAGTAAATCTCAATAATGGCGGGAGCTGGAATTAAATGGCCATTTAATCAAATTCACAAACAAGGGTAGCCTACTCAACATTTTAGTTTGTTTTGACGTCAAACGAAAGAATTTTGAATTTTCATTCGCGATGCATTTTTCATGAATCCAGATTCAAATCTACCCATCCACCTACAACCACACTTGTTTTCTTCGCCTTCTAGCAGCACCTATTTGTTTCGTGGTTTGTTTGTCCCTTCTTTTTTTTCTGACAAATAATGACCCCACACATAAACTTTGGTGAAAGTACACTAAGCCCACGTGTAATTTGCCATGCACCGTTTTGGTGGAACTACAGCCAGCAAAACGTTATGCCCAATTATTGCCAATTTGTTTTTGTCCCCTCAATAAATGTGTTAAATTTGGCGTAAGCAAAGCGTGCACAGGCGAAGTTTTTTTCCCCGCTAGCTTTTGTCTTTGTCAAGTAAACCTGTAAGAGAAAATCCCCCCAAAAAGCTGGCATCAAATAATAATAATAATATCAGAGCCTGCTGTATCGTCCATTGTAGTACAACAACTTTTGCCTCTGGGTGTAAAAGTGGGCTTTTATGTTTTCGGTTTCCCTCCAAAATAAAAGAAAATTTGTGGTCACAAACAGGAATTGCCCAAACAAACAAAGTGGCAGCAGCGTAATGATTATGACAACGGTGGAAACATGGAGGGTGTTTAATCGATGCTGAACTCAAAAGGTCAATGGATAGGATTCAATCAGACCTTGGACAGTCACTGAACTTTTTGTTGGTGGTCACCCGAAGCTTTTTATAAAAAGTACAAATGTGTGCTTTAAAGGCACTGAACACGTTTGGAAATTGTCAAAGACCAGTGTTCTCACTTGGTGTATCCCAACATATGCATAAAATAACAAGCCTGTGAAAATTTGGGCTCAACTGGTCATCGAAGTTGCAAGAAAATGATGAAAGAAAAAACACCCTTGTTGTACAAATTTGTGTGCTTTCAGATAAGAATAAAAACTTCTTGCAAGATGTTTTTATTAATTTAGTGAGAAATTACCTCTTGCTCAAAAACTACGTTACTTCAGAGGGAGTCGTTTCTCACAATGTTTTATACTATCAACAGCTCTCTGTTGCTCGTTACCAAGTCAGTTTTTATGCTAATATATATTTTTAGTAATTACCAAACGTGTACAGTACCTTTAACAGACTAGGCAGTTTGGCTAGCATATGTGGCCTCACTCCTCCCATATCCCCTTCTCTTATGTCACCCCACATCATTCTACGTTTGAGGCAAGTATTTCTCTAGATTGTTAGGTTCTGATGTCCACGGGAGTACACTTAATACAAGCATTTGAATTGTTTGGACTTAGATAAAGATTGGAATGCCTGACCCTGTGATAGGCACTTGTTGTTTGGGCCTAGCCGCCCCAGTCCTTCTGAATCCTTCACTTTGGCTCTTGGATAGAAGGGTTTGGGACTTTAACAGTTTTAAAAAGGTATCATTGATACTTTTTTAGTGAAAGGGTTCATTTCAAAAATAAATATTTATAAAAAAAACAAAAAAACAAGCAAAATCAAATAAATACAAATAACTAAATAAATAAATAATTAAATAAATAAACAAATATATGTAAAACCCCAAAAAATAAATAAATAAATAAAAAGTAGAAGGGTTTGGGACTTTAACAGTTTTAAAAAGGTATCATTGATACTTTTTTAGTGAAAGGGTTCATTTCAAAAATAAATATTTATAAAAAAAACAAAAAAACAAGCAAAATCAAATAAATACAAATAACTAAATAAATAAATAATTAAATAAATAAACAAATATATGTAAAACCCCAAAAAATAAATAAATAAATAAAAAGTAAATAAATAACTAAATAGTTAAATAACCAAATAACTAAATTACTAAAAAAACACCTATATAAACAAAAATCCAAAACAACAACAGCAACAAACAAACAACAAGATGGCAGATTATATTGTTTTGGAAAACGTAAATGCATTCATTCAAGCCGTCTATTTTCACTGCAACGTAGAAGTCATTGTCATGTAGGCCTAGCCCATTTCAATAAAATCCTGAAGAGATTGTGCTCACCTTTTCGAGTATGGAGAATTTAAACGGTGAGCGGTGCCAATTTTATTTACAGATTTTTGAGTGCCTATACTAAAATTGTAGTTAAAAAAAAAACGGATCAAAATTATAACCCGCTAACATAAATATCAAAAACCATTGTTTGGTGGGGGGTTATACTATTACAAGGATGAGGTAACATTCAGAAAAACACCACAAGTTCAAGTTTTCACGAGACGTTTCCGTAAAACAACAAAAACCCAGTTCCCTCGACTCGTCAATCCCCATAAAAAAGCCATTATCACGGAAGTGTGTCCTGAAGAAAAAAGCCATATTCATATCCCAACACCAACAAAAGCATTCAAAATTATGAATTCAAGTGCGAAAAAAATAACGCTCCGAGGTGATTTCCCCCCTTTTTGCTTTTTCCCCTTGTTTTGTTTTCCTTTTTACTGTACATAACCAACCAACAACAACTGAACACAATCAAAACCGCGGCAGCCAACCCCTGTAAAACTCCAAAGGAAAGAAGAAAAATAGCAGCGGAGTCGAGGCGGCGGAAGTGCCGTACAAAACAGTTTATGCACGGTAGGCTGGCTCGCTCCAGGATCGGTCACAGGCGTTGATTGTTCCGGACAAGCAGCGGAGTTTAACCTTACGCCGGCGGTGCCAGCAGTGTGTCTCTGTTAAGAACGGCCGCAGGGGGCGCTAAATTATTGGGTAATGCCAAAATATTGGCCAAGACCTACATCGTCTGGTGATATTTTACTAGACTATACCTTCAGGAAATGCAATTGAACGATTACTAAACTTTTTAACGTCTTTTTTTCTCGGTTTGGCCTGAAGCCCGTATCCCCTTGTTTCCATTGGAATTGTGTAATGTGGTGCATTTACGAACTAAAGTTGAACGGTTTGGTCAAACTTACCAGAGAATGGGGGCTTACCACGCCACTGCAGAACTCTATGGGATATTGTATTACATCCTCGTTTAATGTTGGTTGGCTCGGGGCAAACACACTGTGTTTCTTTCAAGATTGTGGTTCATGAGTTAGAACGCCAAACCGAATCCGCAATGCAGGAAAAAACACTCCAGCTTTTCACTTCAAATGGCTGTTGTAAGGGGCGTGATGTTGTTTTCAAATCTGACATGGTGCGGTTTCTCAACACAGATAGACAGCTCGTAACTGTTTCATGGTTAAAAGTAAACGTTGAAATTGCACATCAGCAATGACTAACCTATCTTCTTCTCTCTTTTTTTTTCATTGTCCAGGACAAAATGGAAACGCCAAACAGCAGTTGGGCTGGAGCTTCTTGCCGAGGCAGGCAACTACACAGCGTCCATGCAGAGGATGTTCGCCCCACCCTTCTACTACCATCCGACCCAGGGAATCGTGTCCAACCTGGACGGGTTGTACAGCCTCCACGCCGGCCAGAGACCCGTGTTCCCGCGTCTTTTTCTCCACGGTCTACAGCAACACGTGAGCCACTTACCGCTGGCACCCAGAGCCCTCCATCCGCACAGCCACTGATGAGAGAAAAGGTGACTGTCTCCCGGAAACAACGTTGTGGGTATACCAGTTTGCTGGTCAAACCCCCAAACAATGGATTTTGCTGTCTTGTTCTAGATAAAACTCAGCCCCATTTATGTTCCACCGAACATGCTAAATGAGCCAAAAATATTCACCTGGCTACACAATATCTAATACGGGCTCATTTACCGGCCACACCTGGACACTGAGGCCAAGCATTGACCGAGTTACCTGGTCCCCCGCAAACTATACATGATGTGCTCCATGCAAAAAACTGGTAGCCATACGCCGAGCATCTTTGGTTGACATTCCAAGCTACAAAGGACGGGGTTTGAACCAACGACCACAAGTTAGCACGAGGTCGTCCTACAGTCATTCCCCAAGAGTGTCTGTTGGCAGGCCCCATCGTCACAACGTTATGGGGTTTTTTTCACCACGGCAAATCAAAATCAGATTTAAAACAATTTATTCGAATATTAAACAGACGAAAAGATTTTGTACCAGTCTAATCTTTTATGATGATGAGCCGAGTAAGCTTTTAGATAATAATTGTAGACAGGCTCCGTGGAAAATAACGCCCCTACACAAACACTGTACTAAGTTTTTAGAGAAAAAAAACTTAGTGAACCACAACCAGGAACTACATTCTTAAAAGCTGCTGAGCAGAAAGTATTTTTCCTAAGCAAACATTAGAAGGAAACCAGTCGAGGGAACTGTAAATGTCATGGTATTCATGGCTGGTAACCAATTCCTGCTATAGGCAAAAATTATCTGTGCTAAGCAATTTGTGCTTAACAGCTTTTATGAAAATGGACCCGGTACTGTTTAACATCATAGTGCAATAACAATGGGGAGTTTGAAAAGGGGGAAACAATGCTTAGCTGATTTGAGAGTTCTTGCTTACCAAGCTCAGTCAGGCTCCAGGCAAATTTCACATCATGTACACTGGTGTAGACGTTCAATACAGGATCTGCTAAGCGTTAGTGGCGGGCGAGTCTTTATTTTGCTCGGAACACTACAGTGTGAGTTGTATCCTTGTCGACAGTGTGACTGTGGTATCAATGGTCATCAGTGTGACTGTGGTATCACGGTCGACAGTGTGACTGTGGTATCACGGTCGACAGTGTGGCTGTGGTATCACGGTCGACAGTGTGACTGTAGAATCACGGTCGACAGTGTGACTGTAGTACGGTCGATAGTGTGACTGGTATCACTGGTCAACAGTGTGACAGTGGTATCACTGTCGACAGTGTCGCTGTGGTACCACTGTCGACAGTGTTGCTGGCATCACTGACGACAGTGTGGTAGGTATCACTGACAACAGTGTGGTATGTATCACTGTCGACAGTGTGGATGTGATATCGAGTGTTTTAAGCACCACCCAGTTTTTTATTTGTTTTATTTTTTTATTTCATCCGTTATCAATCATGTATCGTACCTTTATGGTGTATGCAATGTGTACGACAGATTCCAACAACAAATACGTTGAAAATTGCAGATTCTCGGAAACGTACGAGAGAATTCTTGATAAATTCCCCAGCAAGAATATTTGATCTGACGTTCGCTCATGTATACGTGAGATGTCTTTATCATTGCACACACAAAAACAAAGGGTTGAGTGTATTTTATTTTACTGTTATGATGGAATTTAATTTCTCTTTTATACAAAAAATATATATATGAATACCGCATCGGAGAGAAAAAAATTCCCGCCAATTTTGTCTGGCGCTTTAGGTAAACTTGTTTTGTTTTGTTCGCACACACTGTAGGAATTATAAATATATATTATCAAAAAGAGTCTATTTTCGTATGATTACCTGCCATGCGAAATAAGAATATTATTATTGGTCAATGTCTTTCTTTCTGTGCGGGAATATTAACTATTTCATGAATTGCAAAAGAACTGAAGACACGACTCTGAAATTACTAGATTATGTTAACTGGTCTAGGGGACTTTGTCTAAACATGACAATCGGAAAGGAATTCAATAGAATGCGATTGTTTAAGTCTATACAATTTGTTTATAAAATGAAATACAATTGTACTCAGTCGAGAAATTGAGTGGAGTTTCCAGATTCGATTAGACGACTGTTTAATCCCTCAATTACCTTAACACGGAATAACCCCGAGCAGAACTACGCAAAGAAGCCGCTCGCTCAGCGAGCATGCCCAAAAACGATATATATCGCTGATCTACAGCACAAAAAAGAGAGGAGAAAACTTAACAAGGATAGACAAATTCCCAAAAGAGATAACAGATTTAATTTGTTTATATATTGTATACGTTAATAAGAATGAGTCTTGCCAGATTTATTGTGTAATTATACGAAACGGGGGAACATGTTTTCCGTTCGATGAAAAAGTAAAGACCGCAAGTTTTTTATAATCAAGTTTAGCTGGCTTGAGATATTTAATATAATCTAAGTTATACGTTAATTACGAGGTTTGTAACCAGATGGGGAACACTGGTTCGTTTGTTGGAATAACGGTAAGCCAACAATTGAATTAAACGCGAATCAAACGCCATTATATACGTCTGATAACTAAATTGGTTGTTTACAGTGCGCATGGCGCAGAGACATAGTCTATACGAGAAAGTGATAAAGAAATTAGACAGACAGAAGGAAATCACAGACAATTTATCATTGTTAATTTTTTTCTTCTTTTCAAATGGTTTGGAATTGTTCGGTTAGCTAAAAACATTACAGCGAACGGACCATTGGGTTTGGGGAAATAGTGATTAAATGTTTTCTTGGCGAAGAACAACGCGAAATGCGTTTGGTTACCATGCAAAAAAGAGTGTCTCATAAAAATGCAAGATATAATAACAACATTAATGAATGATAATAATAATAACATAGAATCATTTGCAACGTACCCACTGCCTTTTTCAATACCCTTCATTATCAATTATGTCCAAACATGTATGCATCTTTAATCAGCACGAGTTAAAAAGCTGCCACAATTACGGTAAGCTCCAAGCTCCGCCTACTTTTGAAACCTTGAATACTTTAACGACGTCACTAATGAATAATGCACCAGCAAGGACATTTCTGGACAAGAACAAGTAGATCGTGGTGCTGGTTTAAAATTCATATGAATACGATAATGAAAAGTGTTAATTTATGCGTACAACACGAATCCTTGGACCTAATGCACATGACGTCGTTTGAGTAAAGCGCCCTCAGCTAGAGGTCAAAAGAAGGTTGCTCATTGGTCCATCATGTGCCTTTCCCATTGTTTTACCTCTAGATGGCGGCATGATGACGTCAATGCATAAAGGTCCATTGCATCGTTTAGGAACACAGAGAATGCAGCAATAATGCCAATAATGTTCAGATTATGCTTGACATTAATATTCAGATTCGTACTTCTTTATGGGCATTAAACCCAGATGTTTTCGTCATACTATAAAATTTTCCAAATCCCGCCCAAAGCACTTTCTGGTGAAAACGACTATCGACCAACAGGTCATTATACGAGGTATAAAGAAATCCACACACCTACGGTTCATTTATTTACCAATAATTACCCATTGTTTTATACCCACATAACTCAATCGGCCCAAGTTTAGTTTTATCTGGAAATAAAGGTCTTTTAGTTTGTAGGAATCTGGCCTTTATAACACCAAGATGTCTGGCCTACAACAATGACATTGTTCATGAGTTCGTACCTTATTCAATGACCGCATCCCTCAAAAAAGCAGTACATCATTCCCTATGAAAGCCTACATAATTATGATCAAATATAACATGTCTGCTCAGGACTATAAGGTCATTAGTGCAATATGTATGGGTTTCATAAAATGTCTTTTGTATATTTTGGAGCTCCTTGTAAATGGGGTTTATTAAACAGGAGTGGTCTTCAAAGTATAATTTGCCAAAAAGAAACATTAATTTTCTAAGTAAAACATTTTTTTGTTGATTTTTAATTATTTTTTTCAAACTTATACGCATTTCTCATTTATTGACCTTTTGAAGTGAACAGATGTGAATTTGCAATTAATAACCTTGCACTGAGCCGACGATATAAATTATTCATACAAGAGAATCAATCCTTTTTAAAATGGCATTCCAAAGTAACAAACCACTGCCATTTGAAGATAGTATTCAAAGTTGAATCTCTTTTGCTGTTGTAAAGAAACCCGTTGTTAACTTGAATCATTCCTTTTTAAAATGGCATTCCAAAGTAACAAACCACAAGAAAGTATTCAAAGTTGAATCTCTTTTGTCGTTGTAAACAAACCTCTAGTGTTAACTTTTTTTAAATGTCCTCTAAACCTACCCCCTGACTACCAGATACAGCGGTGATAAATCATATTGTTGTAATATAATGCTGTTTGTATAAAAAAAAATCACAAATGAAGGGAATTGTGACTGGAAAAAAATTGAAGACAAAAAAAAGAGAGACATGAAAATGTGTATAGTGGTTGCCCTGCGTAATCCAACTGTGTAGAGTTATTTGTATAGTACAGTTTTTTCCGTGAAACTTGTGAGGTCAAATAAAAAACGGAGCTAGCTCGAAGAGCGTATAAAATGGAACAGTGAGTGTCTTCGATCATTTGATGATTTCTGGTGTTTGTAATATTTATATTGACCCCCCCCCCCGACAAAGTAATAACAATGGTGACTGATCAGTGATGGTGCTATTCTTGGGATTACGATGGGAGAAAATCAACAAAGATTTGGCCTTCACCGATTGTAATGATCACTGTACAAGCATCGATTACAGAGAAAATGAAAGGGACGGGTTGTGTGGGGAGTCGGTCGTTTTGAGATTGTTCAGATATTCAAAGGTCGCTGGTCCAATTCCCGCATGCGCAATCCCCCGCCCTCTGTGGGTATTTAAAAGCACCGACTATTACTAGTGCTTCATAAAGTATGGTATCATCGGTGATTGACGACACTACAACAATGAACTTGCGAGACAGAAAGAGGGAGGAATGGGAATAACACATCGGGAAGGATTGAAGAAGATCGTTTCAACAACAGAGGGCGCCTTCGAACACTGAACCAAATGTTTATACTTTTGCTATAATAACATGCCTTAATCCGAATTGACGGCTTCAGCTGGCTCACTGAAAAGGCCAACGCTTTATCGCTGCTTCCAACGGATAGTCGTAGCCGAATTCGCCTGGATGTTTCTTACATGGCGAACATTGCTCTGTAACTACAAATTAATACATTCGGGCATGACTGTTGACTCTGACGTTCTGCATGATGATGACTACCGCGTCCGCAACAGCGTTGATAACGGTTACATCATCATGAAAGAGTCTGACGTCATTCAGGAAATGCCTGCCGCCTTAGGCGCGCCGTGTCCAAATTGTCGGCTACGGCTACGGCTGGATGGCCGCGTCATCATGCGTTGAAGTATCAGGACGTCCTTAGCAACACCCTTAGCAACAGTCGTAGCCGTAGCTGTAGCCGCTAATTCGGATGAAACCATAATAAGGACCTAACCAACAGACTATATGGCCCTGTTCGAAAACACAACTTTGGCTTATTCATACGGCTTGGGCTCCGTCAATAGTTTCAGAAACGTACACGAACAAGCGGACGGTGCGATAGTTCCGTTGATTTGTTTTAAATTTTATTCATAACATGGCGAAGATGGTTAGACAGCGATTACCACACAACCATGGCCGGCGATGGGGGTAAAACAGACGGCAGCCCGACCATCTCTTCGCGCGCTAAAAGGGTTCCCAAGATGTCGGATCATCTACATAATCGTCTATTTAGCGTGTTCCCCGTTCATTGATTATTAATAAAATGCCCACGAGGATCCGTCGGTCATACTTCAAATAAAAATATTCAAAAAAAAAATTTAAAAAAATAAAAAACCCTGCAAGAAGTATACTGACTAATACAGATACATCACCAATGGACGGGCGCGATAAAAATTCGGTTCTCGCCCAGCGGCTGGATTTACACTCGATTTTTCTTCTTCTTCTTCAGCTAATCCTCCCCCCCCCCCCCCTTTGAAACTACCTGATCACACGATCTTCATAGCCTGAGGACGGATTGCAAATCATTGCTGGCTCTGCACAAAGTAAAAGGAAAGATTATCAATAAATTAAGGGTTCGTTAACATTTCAAAGATAGTTGTTCAGACCCGCTTTCTTTATAAATCTTGGAAACTTGAGGGAGTTTCGCCTATTTTGCGGCCACATGTAAAGGAAAAGGACGATCTGGGAAAATAACTGCGTTCTAAACTTGTGATGTCATTCACCATGATAGACAAGTTATTCGGTTTTACTTTAAAGGTATAATCTTTTTTTGAAAAGTATACAATCGTTCATGTACTTCATAGTTTTTAATAATAAAAAAAAACCCATGATGTGAACATTTCATAAAATTAGGTGGTCATGAGAAATATTTTTTGCTCTGCTTTTGGAAATAAAACAAAAAGTTGAAATTAAAAGATTAATTTTGCAATGTACAACATCTAAACTGCTCACAAAAAGTTAGGAAACGTTTTTTTAATCAAGTATATTTTTATTATTTATTACTCTCTTTGTATAAATGTTATATATCAATGCAAAGCTGAATTGTTCCTCTTTAAAATGATACCACATTTGCAATGATTACATGTTGCTGAATTTGGCTACATGAATGACAATGAGGCAAAGTCACAAATCAAATGTGCCAAAATTACCGCTTGTTTGAATTACAGTGTCTATTTTTTGTTCACACAGTAACACAAAATTGCTAATTTTGGCACATTTGATTTGTGACTTTGTCTCATTCTCATTAATGTGGCCAAGTCCAGCAACATGTCATCATTGCACATTTGGTATCATTTTAAAGAAGAACACTTCAGCTTTCTATTGATATGCAATATAATACAAGAGGGTAATAAATAATAAAAATATACATGATTAAAAAAGGTTTTCTAACTTTTTGTGAGCAGTTTACATAAATATTTTGGTTATGAAAATGCGTTTTACTACTTGCGATTAACCCAAAATAGACAGCAAAGAATACCTTTGGTTTTTGAAACCTATCGATTCTTGTTATTCTATATAAATGTAGATAGGCCAATATACAATAAAACTAACCTGTGACAATTTCATTTCAGTGGAGCGGTTATGTCCGCAAAGGAAGAATAGGAACACACAATCTAAGAAACGTTTCATGCAGAAACGTTTCTCAGATTGGCAATCTTTTGAATCCCTTTCTCTTAAACCACATTCCTTAGGAAGGAATCGTTTCTCAAAATGTTATACATTATCAACAGCTGCAGTGCTTCTTACCAAGGAAGTTTTTTATGGTAATTAATTTTTGGATTATTTGCCAAAGGTATAGGCCGACCCTCCCTTTAAATCAAGCAAATTGGTTGACATCTTTAACAATTCCTCTGACTCTTTAAAGAATGTAATGAAAAATGCAATGTGTGTCTACATCTACTTCTTGCCATATAAGTTTAATAACGAAACAGCAACGGAATAAATGCACGCGATAAATATTACAATCGACAAGAACTACAGCATCCCTCCCCCGTCTGTCCCTCCAAAGACCGAACGGCAGTTTCCATCATGCATGCAGTGAAGGTTGGCAACATTTGAAAGTCGGATTTGTTATTTAGGGATAGAACAATTCAATAACTATAAAAACAAAAAACAGATGCAGCAGCATAGATTGCTTTGCGGCACCGGTAAATTTCACTTTGAAGCCCGCCAAAATATTCATCGGGCAATCAGAGACGTCGTTGCGTAGCGTGGGCTGGGGGAGAATCGGGTAAAAACATCAAATGGCCGTAGGGTGTATAATTCGAAGAATGATGTTGTGAAACTGAGGGAAAATGTTTGCGCAAAACAGTGATACACTTTGTGTATAGACACGCCTGTTTATCAGTTTTTATTTTATTTGATTAAGAGCATTTCTAAAGAATAGTCGTATCCAGATAACTGCTTTTAATTTGTGTGGAGTTTGGAGGGGGGGGGGCATTTTGCAAAGACAATGCCAGAAGCTGAGACATTAAAGTTATAAGATATATGCTTGGTGATAATCGGCCACCCCCACCCCCAAAACAAACCAACAACCCACACACAAAACAACAACAACTACAACAACAACAACAACAACAACAATAACAAAACAAAAACAAAAAAGAACCCCCTCCCACAAAAAAAAAAATAATAATAATAATAATAATTTAAAGCTTTTCTTTGTATAGGCCAACATTTATATTTGTTGTGTATGGAATAACATTTCCATATTTAGCTAAATCAAAACGAGCTCACGAAAACATCCCTACAGGAGCCAAGGGATTGTTCCCTGCAGGACCTGGAAAGCACTCGTAGTATACAGTTCTTATCATACATCGGTGTAACGGTAAAACCAACATAATATTCTTCACCCCATACGCAGGTATTACATGCATTAAACCCCCACAAAAACATGTGTAACAATTCCAGAAGAACATAACCTGTTATTCGCTATCGATGTATCAAAATGATTACTACCACGTCCGCAACCATTTTCAAAACGAATTTCTTTGACGAGATGGGGATCCATCGACAAATAGGAACGTTGAAGATTGCTTGCGTCATATACGGAGTGTGCTCAATGTCAAGCCACAGCCCTCCGCTGCTATGGGAATAATGGTGCCCTCTATTGGCCAGTTCGACCATATTATTTATTTATTCATTCCTAACCAGAAAAAATGTTAATTGTATCCAAAAGGAAGAAACCTCATAGTCTGATTACTACAAGGTTGATACTTTATACAAAGTACGCCATCACCATCAAGTATAGATGATCAAAAAAGGCAATTTAACACTGACAGAGTTGCACTGGGGCCTGCTGTGGGGGAATTTGATACACTTTTTAACAATGCCAACCCAACACTTTTATGGGTTACCTCGCTGGATGAGCTGATCTCCACCTCGGGTTTGAAAATGATGAACCAAGCCCGTCAAGAAAAGAGGATGAATTTAAGAAGAAGAAGAAGAAGAAGAAGAAGAAGAAGAAGAAGAAGAAAGAAAAAAACCTTAGCAGGGAATTTAAACGGATTAAAAAACCCTTCAAAACTCGTATATAAAAAAAAAATCGGGCAGTCCGCCACAAAAGCACAAAATGCTCATCTTAAGGCGATGGGCAACTCACGCGGTGCTGATCAACCTGATGCAACCTCTATTTCTCTAGTATTCTTGCCTCATTTTGAAAGCTTTTCTAAAGGCGGTGGGGGGTTTTCACGGAAGGGACATTTTGGGTGCTAATACCGGATTAGTAATGTACACTGTCATTGTAGGCTTATTAAAGTTAAAAACTAAACACAACTGACGTGCGAAAATTTCTCTTCAAGGAGCCATTACCGGACGATGTTTTTCAGGGAAGGTTTTTTTTTTTTTGTCCAGGATGGATTTTTTTTGACCGTGGATGAGAGAGAGAGAAGAGCTCGCTGGCCGGGGAGAGAGATGAAATTGCCCGCGGTGGGGAGACGATGAACAAGGGCAAACTTTTCCTCCATTAGAAACCCATTTCTCTTTTCCCCCCCACTGGGCCGATTCTCCTTCCTGTTGCCCCCCGGGCTCGCAGGCAGCGTTCACACAACTACTTGCGACTTGCACGACAGAAGCGCGCCATAAAACCGCCCGGCAAAATTTTTGCTCTCGCCAACACCATCAATCCCGACGGCAGTTACGTGTACGATTAAATCACATTCTCCTTGCGTGCGGTTAACTCTTGTATAATTATTCAGTACATTCCAAGATTTATAATATTTGTCCACGAAGTTTCCTTTTGTATTCGGTCTCCATTTCAGAACGACATGATCACTCGACAACATTATATAAAAAACACATCTGTTTTTAACGATTTTTACGGAGAATCTTCTTCGCATGAAATGAAACCCGCCCGACGGCTTTTGAAGGCAGCACTTACTAAAACAAAGTCGCAAATGGAAAATAAAGTGCTACTGGTCTCTGGGCGGTAGCGGGAGATTGTTTTGCTGGGGGCACGGGATGATTTTGATTGTGAGTTATTGGCCGTTGAGTCCTTTTTATTTTGACCGTTGGGGACACTCAAGACAGATGCGTCAAAATGCGTGCGCAAATTGAAGACTTGTCTTAACAGTTAAATTTGTAACATTTTTTACGAAAATATGTGTCACTAGTGGAGAATGGGATGTCATTGAGACAAGTTTCCACTACTGCTTGAAGGGGTAAATGTGAATTAGGGGTGGGGGTGGGTAAAGGTGAATTGGGAGGGGGGAGGGGATACACCTCGAGGTGTTGATTGAGAAATATGAAAATGGCCAAAGTATTGATAACAAAATAGGATAATATCGCTTTTAATTCAGAATCATCAACTATTATTAAACAAGAAACAAAATCAATATTTTAAAATCTCAAAATTTGTTTACGAGAGAACTGTTTCAAATTTGAAAAGAAGACAAAACAACAACATCACCAAATAAAGAACAAAACTATATTTTTTATCTGAGTTCATCCGTGTTGATGGATGACTATTTTATTATTAGACATGAAAAGAAGATTGGAAGAAGAGATCTTTCAAAAAAATTTAAAAGTTTTTTTGAAAGCAGCAATTCATTTCCTGCCTTCAGGAAGACCGTCCGAGCATTCGACACAACATTTAATGTTCGGATGCTGATAGCGTTGATAAGCATGGCCGTAAGCTAAACTTGAATAGCTTGAGGGGTACGTTACCACTATCCATACAATTCAAACATTTCGGTGCGGTTGTTTTAGGGAATAGTTGGGAATTTTTAATTTTAATATTGACTTTAGTATTGTTGGATGCAATCCACTTATCTGTATTGTTTTGAATTGTGTGCAAGAAGAAGTCTTTGTGATGTTGGCTTTTATGTTTTGTTTTAATTTAACCATTAACATTTTAATTCATTCATTCATTTATTTATTTATTTATTTGCAACCGAAGGTGAACAAGGAGTTGGGTTAAAATGTACTTGTTTAGTAATAATATAAAATAATTAGAAACAAATCAAAAACTAATTTCGTCACAGTGCTCACTTTTATAAATTTGGTGAGAAATATTTCAGCGCGAGAAAAGAATTGTCCCACAGAATCCAGGGCTTAATTTTGATATACCATTAAGAAATGAGCACATTATGACCAAGCATTTTCGTGAACACTTTACTTGGAATTACTTCGGGCCATTCAGAATTATCAATGTTTTTGAATTTCAATTTCCCCCAATTTTTCAATTTTTTTATGCAGAAATATTAAGGGGAACTTTGCCCTTGATGGTGCAAGCATGGATTGTGTCATAAAAAGAAGAAGATTTGGCTACAGAGGGCCATCGCAAATTTGTCCTTTGACAAAATAAAGGTATGATAACATGCAACTTTTCATATTTTTCAAAATTGCCGCAATTGCTTTTTATTCTACCTATATTTTTAAGGACAAATCCGCGATGGCCCAATAGCCAAATATCTTTCTCATGACATATTCTGACTGTATGCCAAATTCCATACTTGTATCATCAAATGCAAAGTCCCATGACCTATTTGTCTTACTGCAAGCTGTTAACCACCAACAACAAAAATGCTTAGCGCAGAGCAACTTAGCTCAGCTAAAAAATAACAGTCTAACGGCCAAAATACTATTAATGTGCAGTGCTTGAGAATTGATCTCAAGGACTACAATACATCTTTATCAAATCGAGTCCTGGTACTTGATTGATGCAGCCCACTGAGAAAACAGCCCCCCCCCCAACCACCACTTGAATAATGACCTGGTGCTCTGCCGGCACTTCAGCTTCAAGTGGTTATAGACCCCGGGACAATAGACGGTTGAAGTGGGACCACTGAAGTACATTATGATTGGTTCCTAAAAGAGATAAGATGACAGGGAAATTGTTTGGGCACTTTTAGACGCTGTGCAGTATTGTTACTGGGAAGGGCTGGTGGTACACCAGTAATTTTTCAGGGGGTCTTTGACAGTTCTATCCTCTAGAATGCAAGATGGATATCTAATAGATGTTAATAATTTGCATTGGGAATTAAAGAATATTTTGTCTGTTTTCTACCCTCACACCAATCAGCGATAAGCACTATATTAACCCCTTGCACAATGCGGAGTGCACTTACATGTGCCTATCCTGTCCGCCATTTTGGGAGTCGCAAATGTACACAAAGGACTTGACTCCAAAATGGCAGAAATGGTAGACGCGCATTTTGCAGAAGTGCGTTTCGCGTTGTGCAAGGGGTCAATACTCAGTTCTCTTGTAGGTAGTGTGTTGGTAGTCTGTTGGTAGTGTGTTGGTAGTCTGTTGGTAGGGTGTTGGTAGTGTGTTGGTAGCGTGTTTGTAGCATGTGGGTAGCGTGTTGGTAGCGTGTTGGTAGCGTGTTGGTAGTGTGTTGGTTATGTGTTGGTAGTGTGTTGGTAGCATGTGGGTAGCGTGTTGGTAGCGTGTTGGTAGTGTGTTGGTAGTGTGTTGGTAGGGTGTTGGTAGTGTGTTGGTAGCCTGTTGGTAGCCTGTTGGTAGCGTGTTGGTAGCCTATCGGTAGTGTTTTTGTAGTGTGTTGAGAGTGTGTTGGTAGTGTGTTGGTAGTGTTTTGGTAGTGTGTTGGTAGTGTTTTGGTAGTGTGTTGTTAGTGTAATTTTTAAACCAAATTCATAGGCTGCTGCCGCCGAGATCAATCACTCGTTGGTATGCATCACGCACAATTCTCAGCCAATGATAAGTCTTCCTTTGACTTTGGTAAAGTACGATGTTAAGCCTCCGGCGTCGTATGCAAGGGGTCTGCTGTGAATTGCCCAGATCACTTCCACATACGTCAAAATCAGATAAAGGATGAAAACATTTTGCAAGTGGACAATGAGAAAGGACACCTTATTATAGTCGGCGTCCCTTCAGTCGTCTTTTCGGTGTGGTTTTCCTCTTAGACAGTGACAACTTTGGGCGTTTGGCCATCTTCCCTGAGCCCCCATCGAGACCGCTGGAGTACTCTGCCAGAATCTGCTGTTTGACACTTGGTAACCGGCCCTCGTGTGTCCTGCATTTGGAAAAGACATGTATATAGAAATCAATAAAAACACACAACAAAAAAGACAAACCTTAACAAATTTTCACTGGGGCTAACATTTGCAAGAAAATAAAATTTTCACGGAAAGAAAATTTTCCCTGGAACTAACACTTGCAAGAAAATAAAATTTTCACTGGAGCTAACATTTGCAAGAAAAAAATATTTGAACAGTTTTGTGTTTGGCATATTCTCAAAAGACTGCGCAAGTCTCGCGCATATCGAAAACAAGAAAAAACTCGAACAAAGACTATATTTTCGGATGAAATCAAATCTTCTTTTTAAACTATATTTATACAAACTTCTTGATAATAAAAATACCCATAGCAAGTTGTTATAAATTTTTGTTTGTATAATACAAATAATTTGTTCAAATTAACATTAAAACAATATTAAAACTTGGGACGAGGATACTTATTGTTAGAAACCCCATTTGTAAATCACACCGGAATGTGTGTGTCTATTACATAAGTTTAATGACAACATGACCATCAGTTGGGCAAAATTCTTAACTTTTTACAAGTAACCGGAAACGGAGGTCAAGTCTCAGGTTTTCTTCGATATTTTGTTGAAATGATTTGACTTTCACATTGTTAATCACTAAGTATTACATTCCCAACATCATATATAATTTTCATGGCCATAAACTAAGTTAAACTAAAATAATAGACGAAACCAAATCCCGCCAACGTAAAACTCCATATGGTTGGGACCACAATGGTCCCAGAAGTTCAAATATGCACGCCATATGTATGATGACAGCATTTCTTATTGGCAACAACAAAACAAGAGACTCAAAATTAAAATAGAAAAAACACTTTCAATTAAGTAAAAAGCTCCCAGGTTTGTTTCAGACTGACAGCCTTTGGCTACTTTAGCCAAATTGACTTAAATGTTAAACCATCAAAATTGCCAAAATAAATAAACATATGTTTTCAGAACTGAAACAACGATTGTGACGCCTTCAACCTGGGCCCAATTTCATAGAGCTGCTTAAGCACAAAAAGTAGCTAAGCCCAACAAAATTATGCTTACCAAAAAATGGTTACCAGCCAAAATGCCATTTCTCATGTACAATCTGTGACTGGTATCCTGCTAATTTTTGCTAAGCAGAAACTTTTAAAGCTTTTTTTCTGCTTAAGCAGCTCGACGAAATTGAGCCCAGACCTCAAGAAATCCTTCAATAAACAGGGGGGGGGGGAAATCCCTCCATCGATAAAACTAGCAAACATTATATTGTCATTAGCTTGTAAGGAAACGGAAAATAGAAAGGGGGGATTGAAAATAATAATACAAAAACCTGACACTTGATTGGAGAGGGTTATAAGTGTTGGGGTTTAAGTAGCTCTGCAATTAAACATGCATTGGCCAACAGGGTCAAATCAACTGGAACATATGAGCTTTTTGGACAGACACACAATGACTCGGTCTTAACAGGAGGTCCAATACGATTCCTCTAAAAGGGTTTTTTCATTCCCCATGGCTGGCACGTTTGAATGGCCCCCTCGCAGCCCCCCCTCGAGGGAGCTCTAATTGTCCGCGCCGCTTTTCAGAAAATGGCAACTGACTTTCGTCACCCGATCCCACTCGAGACACCTCCATAAAAGAACACAAACACAACACGTTTAATATATATATATATATATATATAAACACATACATATGAATGCGTTATCACAGACAATATACAGAATCCATCTATTTGAGATTTCTTTTGTTCCGTTGGAGAAAAGAAGGGTGGGAGGTTAGAGGGTGAGAGACAGCGAGAGTGAGAGAGAGAGAGGGGTTGAATTGGTAACCGACTGGTCCCCACTGAGATACACGTATGACAAAGTAATTGCTCAGAGCATTGTCCAAACCCTCCAGAATGAAACAATCTGCAACAGAACAACCCGATGTGTGTTTTTCTGTTATACATTTTTTTTCCCTTTCTTTTCTTCAATCTTCTCTCTGCGGTTTCTAGAGACGGCATTGGCAAGACACAAGTGGTGCTGAGCTTGAGTGTAATAGTGCAATATGGCCCCAGGCCGCAGATTGACTTTTATACTTTGAGTACACATGCTGTCGCGCGAATCAAATGATCTAATGGGCTAATCTCACCATAGACACCAGTGCTTTCGACTTCCTCTTAAATAAGCCATACCGTTCGTGCGCGGTGCTAATGGGGGACGACAGATGTGCGCCAAACGAGGGGTAGAAAGAATCAGGGCTTGTTTTTTTATTTTCAATTTTTTTAAATATATTTTTTCTTTTTTTCTTTTGAAGGGGTTGAATTGATGATTTTTTTCTTTTCTCTCATCACTGAAATTGGGGAATCTCTTTTTAAATGTCAAATCGTGAAAGTACTTGAGTGGGGATTGTTTTGGCAAATCTAGCTCAAGCCATGGGTGAAATGAGATGGGTGTAGCTTATGACTAATCTCTGGGCTGGACTTTTTAAAAGAATTCTTCAAATTTCTTCACAACTCTTCAAACCTTGTTGATTAAAAAAATGTCCTTTGATGTCAGACAAGGGTTATGATGCAGTTTGAAGGTTCGGGTCATAGCATTTGTAATCATGTAGTTTTGAGAGTAAAACTTTTGACCTCAAACGTCCAAAGCTTAGGACACCATCTTTGAACAGTTTCAGCAAAATTTGACACCTTTTGGCCCACATCAAAACAAACATCTTGAGTTGTAAGCAATCTTGACACCATAATGCACGCAAATAAGAATGGATAACCAAAAGCAACTGAAATCTCAAATTGTTTTACATCGTCAATTTCTTGATCCAAAGAGCGCGATCATAACAGCTATAAAGCATTTCAAATACAGCCCCCTTTCATACCACACATCCCTATTAAATTAATAATTTTTATTAGTATTAATTTTAGGGGTTGTTTTTATTATTTCTAGTAGTAGCATTCCTATTCCTTAAATTTGAATGAATACCTTTCACACTTTTGCATGACAATACACATTTACTTTTGATATATTCAATTTATATTTAATAGTTTTGATTTTAAAAAAAAATTGTTTTCGTTTCTGTATTTGTTTTCTTTCTAAACAAACCAATCAATAAACAACAGGTTTAATAGTATTTTTAATGGGTTTAAAAGTATCTTTAACAGGTGTAATAGTATCTTTAACAGGTTTAACAGTAACTTTAACAGGTTTAATAGTATCTTTAACAGGTTTAGCAGTATCTTTAATGGGTTTAATTGTATCTTTTACAGGTTTCTTTAATTGGTTTAAAAGTATCTTTACATGTTTACTAGTATCTTTAACAGGTTTACTAGTATCTTTAACAGGTTTACTAGTATCTTTAACAGGTTTACTAGTATCTTTAACAGGTTTAATAGCATCATTAACGGGTTCAACAGAATTTTAAAGCTGCAATCCAGCTTCAAAATTACTGCAGGACAGAATAATCATGGGAAGGAAACAACGTGGGGAAAGATGTTGCTGGAAGAACTAGTGTTCACTTCCCTTGTGCTTAGCGAATCAACTATTCTGCTTAGCGGCAAAAGTGAACATATTTGTCCTCGTGAATAATTCATTACCGAATGAGTTTCTAATTACTCCAAAACTATTTGACTACAGTTGAATAGTGATGCTGAATAGGTTTAATGCTGAATACCCCCCCCCCCACCACCACCCACCCCTATCAATAACCTATGCCCTTGCAATACATCTTCACTAATGGAGGTGACAGATGTGAACTTGATCAGGGGCAAATAATTGGGACTCCCTTTTGATGATGGGGAAGTATGGCTGAACGAATACCTCACCAGACCCAAGAGCAGTACATTAAGGAAGTGCGCATACAAATCTAGTCTGCGGAGAAAATTTATTTTTTTAAAAGTCTGATGAAATTGTTGTTTGTTTTTATTTTGGCTGACAGGAGGGGGGGATTACATAATCAAAGGATAATGCAAGAGTACTTCAAACTCTTTGTGCATTCATAAACCTAATTTCCTCATCGCTGGACGTATTGATTTCGGAGTACACTGATTCAAACTGAGGCTATGGTCACAAGAGCCTGGCGCCTTCAACTTGTTTTCATAACTTAGTATTTGCAGGCAGTCTGGGTACCACACAAATATGGCAATGGTATACAGGTCTGGGTGAAAAGTCGTTATATTGTCGTTCACAAAGTAGGGGGGAACACAAAGTACAGTGCCTTTCAATTCGCCCTATTTATGAACGCGTGAGGGCGTATGTGGACCATTATCACTTTATGAAAAATAAGTAAACAAACAGGGGGTTTTCATTGTTGTTTTTATTATGTTGATGTATTGCGTCATTGATGCAAGAAAACTACATAGAGACAATTCAAATAAGATGAAACTGTAATTGTGCTGCAAGACATTCCCTGATGAAAGTGCCCTCATGCAGTCAACACATATGGTCAATTGTACTTCTTGTTGGATGGACAATTACATTTGTTGATGATGTACAAGGCCATGATCATTTTTGGGGTGGTTGTTGTTTAATTTAGTCTCAAATTGCTTTGTTTTTAATCCAAATTTTCTAAAACAAAATGCTGACGATGTGGAATGCAATGTAGTTTTAGAAAAGGGAGACCGTGCAGTAAAGACATACAAGGTAATTAGCTTTCCCCATGAAATACGCTAATTACATTCACGCATGCATCAGAAACTATTGCTCGCAAAAAAAAAGCCTATTGCACAAGGCAGACGCACAAACGCATATGTGTTACTCCACCATCAGCCCCTCACAAAAAGCCGCAATGTTCTCTCATTTTGCCAACTGGTAGGGATAGTGCGCAACTTTGAAGTAATTTTTAATGTACTTTGCGCCCTGTGAACAAACATCCTTCGGATGGCCATGGTACAGGCACAGCTTCTATTTGTCCATGTCTTCATTTCTGTTTGTCCGTACGTTCTTGTTCCTGTTTATGTTCTGTTTGTCTGTCTATCAGGCATCTCACCACAAGCCCCAGCTTCTAGAAGATGCCTCCATACTTATTTTGGTTTCTGTCTTGTAAAACTGGATTTATGGTTATTTCCTTAAATTAGTTTTGTTTTTGTTTTGTATCGTTAGAAATTTAAGTAACAAAGCACAATGGAAACTGACTGTGTAAATTTATTTGAAATTTTCATGAAGTATGGAAATAAATGTGAGTTTTGAATTGAATAGACTGTGCAAGTCTCGCGCATATTGAAAACGAGAAAAACATTGAACGAAGACTATATTTTTCTATGAAATCAAATCTTATTTTCAAATTATATTTATACAAAATTCTTGAAAATAGAAATACCTATAGCAATACCCATAAATGATTTTCAATTTTTGTATAAAATAAATAATTTGTTCAAATTAACAGTGAAACAAAATTAAAACTTGGCACGAGGATGCTTAGAAACCCCCTTTGCCAATCACGCCCGAATGTATGCATCTATCACATAGGTTTAATGACATCATGCCCGTCAGTTGGGGAGCATTGTTAGTTTTTTACAAGTAACAGGAAACGGGGGGTCAAGTCTTATTCTCTGGTTTTCTTTGTTATTTTGTTGAATTGGTTTTACTTTCATTATGTCTATCACTTAGTGTTACACCTAACATCATGTATAATTTTCATGGCCATAAACTCCATATGGTTGGGACCACAATGGTCCCGGAAGTTCAAATATGCGCGAGACTTGCACAGTCTATTGAAAATATATGTTGCTATCATCCTCATTTTAAAATTGAAATAATCAATATCATTCCAGTCCGATTCCTTTTTCGTCTATTTTTCTCTTAGGCCCCAATCCCAGGTGGACTTTTAAGTGCCTGGTGATTGCCAACTTCCATCCATAAGAATACAAAATTGACTAAATAGAAATTGTAAAATTCCACCTTTTTTTTGCGGTTGATAAATTGCAAACTGAAATAATTCTGTAGGAGTAGACACCCTTTTAAAAACCAGCAAGCACCCAGTGGCTTAAAAACGAGTACGTGCAATTGATCGTTATCTTGCAAGATTGCAACATTATTAACTGGCTCTGGGCCAGAGAGAGGGGGGTCTTTGATGGGGATGCGCCCGCGCCCCCCGTGGGCCAGGGCTAAAAGTACAACAGCCCTATCCATGGTACGCCACTAAACTCATCCTCGATGTCCTAATCACAAATGGAATCAAAATGAAACTATTCCAGTGATCCTTCTCCAAAAGAAGGGGGAAGCGTCGGATAGAGAGAGAGCGAGAGAGAGGGGAGAGAGGGGAGGTTTGAGGGGGAATAAGTCGCAGCGCAGTGAGCAGCTGGGGAAAGAGGGAAGCCAGGTTAATGGCATACTAACAAGCCTCATTTGTCACCAATGCACGACAATCGTTTTTTATCTGATCTTGCTGCTAACGCAGTTATGGGCTACTCAACCCCCCCCCCCACACACACAACCAACAAATTATTAAAGGGCATATATAGCACTGGGAATTAAAAGTGTCTCCATCGACAATTTCCAAAGAAACTTATCGTATCATGGAAGGAAAGATTAACCTGTATGGTAATGATTATTATTAGATATTTCTGGTGATGAACCCACAAATGCCTCACAAGCCTGAGGAAACCTGTAAACATGGGTGCTTGCAACGAACCAGAAACACCGGGGCTAACCCCTACTCATCCCCGATAAGTGTTCCGGGTTCTTTTACGTGCACTACCAATCTTAGTACATGGGTCTATGGCTTATTGTCCCATCCAAAGGACAAAGCAATTATGGTAAAGTATCTTGCTCGAGGACACAAGTGCCACGACCGGGACTCGAACCCACACTCTGCTGATCAGAAACACCCGAGCTCAAATCCGGTGCTAACCTGACCTGGGCCCAATTTCATAAAGCTGTTTAGCAAAAAATTCTGCTCAGCAAATTTCTTTGGGGTACCAGTCACAGCAATGGTAACTGTATCGTATTTTGGCTGGTAACCTATTTTTCCTAAGCAAGATTTTCTGTGCTTAGCAAGTTTTTGTGCTTACATGCTTTATGAAATTGGGCCCCTGATGATATATAGCATTATTTCAAATACTTTTCTGTAACAAAATGGAAAGAAAAAATCTCTGAAATGAGTTGTGGTGGTTCTAAACCGAAGCACTTCTGTCAAAAAAGAGAAAAAGAAAAAAAGCTCAACGTTTCGATCAGTACAATCCCATCGCCATCAGTAGAAAAAGAGAAAGAAAAAAAACCTACTTAGCAATCGCTCTGGAAAAAAAGTGCAGCCACACCTCAACTGATTCCTAGAGAGATATCCCCCTATTACGAACAAGAATTCTCACCTGCTGGATAGAGTACGAGGAGCAAGTTAGTTTGATGCTATGAAGGCTCTCAAATTACAATTACAGCATTTCGAGACACCGTACCCAGGGAGGAACTACCAGCGTACAGTTAGGTCAAGTTTGTATGAACAATAAATACCGATTTCAGTTTAATTAGGTATGAATTTTAATGAATGAAATTCGAAGAGAAACTCAAACAGATTGTAGATTGTAGGTATGTTAGTTTGTCACAGGCTTGAATTGCACAACAGGGTCATCAAAGCGTGTTTGTTGAAGACTCCGTTTTCGATGCATATTGGTCGTGAAGACAGTTAAAGGACACTCGAGGTCTAGGGGTTAGGGGCCATTCAGAATAGTCAATGTTAAAAAAAATTAGATTTTTTATTCTTGTCGAAATTGTTTTGACCCACCCACCCACCCCCAAATTAAAATTTTGTTAATGTTGAATGGCTTCATAATATAATCTATACACAGGAGAACAAAGTAATGCCTTAAATGAATCAGATATTTTAGATCAAAGGTCTCCAACATCAGTAGTTTTCAATGGCTTTTCCTGACTTAAACAAACAACTTTGTAGTTTAACCAGTAATGAAATTGACAATCTTGGACAGCTTGGTATTTTTCTCTTCTTCTTTTACAAATAAAAATTGAATTTCGATTTTCAGTTATTTCTTTTGACTCACCCACCCACAATTTCAATTGTTTTTTATTTCTATATTGACTATTCTGAATGGCCCCTTATATCAAAAATGTTTATTTATTATTTTGTTCAAGGAAAATACTGGGGAGAAGAATCGATGGCGCCCTTTCTGAAATATTTTGACAAAATCATTTGTGCTTTTACAGCTTTTATGTGATGAGCTTTTACTGGCCTCTTATTGCTATCACTGCCCAATTTCATTTTTTTCTTTTTTGGAATGGCAAGGGGAGAATTTGATTCTGATTGATGCAGAAGGCTTGATATAGACATGGGGGCCACCATTAATGGAATATTAACAAGTCCCCTTTGTCGGCTGTGTATGGGTGGGTAGCTTATCTGATCATGCTGCTGTAGGGTCCAGATGATGATAGAGCTAGTCTTTGTTACGAGCCACAAACCTCTGGAGAGAGACGGAGGGCTGAAAATATGCAGGCGCTTTTGAGTGGTGGAGTGGCATGCTTAGACCGCCGTCCGAACCAAGTGACTTCGGCTATGGCTACAGATGTTGGCTGCAGCGACAACATTGAGGAATAGGACTTTTCAGCAGGAAACGTTGGTTAACAATTTTCTGCTAAGCAAAAAGGAGCGGGATACCAGTCACAAATGGTACATGTGACATGGTATTTTGGCTGGTAACCTTATTCTGGTAAGCATATTTATTTTGTGCTTTGTTACTTTTTGTACTTAAGCAGCTCTATGAAACTGGGCTTTGGCCATAGCCACTGCACAAACCATCAATTCAGACACGACCTTAACAACACCCTTAGCAACAGTAGTAGCCGTAGCGGCAGCCATAGCTATAGCCTAACAGTCATCATCACAATAATCCTGGTTGCGCCATTTTGAGAGTCAATGTCCCTGTGTAGTGCGCATTTTAGGAGATCCTGCGTTTACACACTTACCAAAATGGCGAGCGTGGCGGACATGCCCTGTGTGTGACAAGCGAGGGGTCATTATGCTTGAATTTCTTGTTAATTTTGGTCTCTCTACATGTATTTTGCTGTGCATGTAGATTTGCTGTGCATGTAGAAATTAACGTTTCTGATTGAATGAATAAAAATCAGTGTAATCATTATACACCATGCAACCTATAATTTACAAAAAGGTTTCAGAACTAAGAAGACCCCCCCCCCCAAATTCTGATTCCGCGGTCATAGAATAACAGCAAGACAAGTTCTTACAAGAACAAACTACAAAGCAAAGTACAGGGCTTGAATTTAACACTGGACCACAGGCCCGAGGCCAGTGATTTTAGCCTCGGGCCAGTAAACTCAGGACTGGACAAGTCCGGTGGTCTTGTGTTTTCCAATTACTAAAAGTACCTCACTGTGTAATAAAAAAAAAGAAAATGATGTTCAACGTTGACTTTGAGTCTGGTAAATATCTTTCAATTATGTTGGGTAGTAAAGCATACCTAATTCTTTAAAGGCACTGAACACGTTTGGAAATTGTCAAAGACCAGTGTTCTCAATTGGTGTATCCCAACATATGCATAAAATAACAAGCCTGTGAAAATTTGGGCTCAATTGGTCATCAAAGTTGCAAGAAAATGATGAAAGAAAAAACACCCTCGTTGTACAAATTTGTGTGCTTTCAGATAGGAATAAAAACTTCTTGCAAGATGTTTTTATTATTTTAGTGAGAAATTACCTCTTTATCAAAAACTACGTTACTTCAGAGGGAGTCGTTTCTCACAATGGTTTATACTATCAACAGCTCTCTATTGCTCGTTACCAAGTCAGTTTTTATTTTAATATACATTTTGAGTAATTATCAAACGTGTACAGTGCCTTTAAACCAGTAAATAAGTAAACCAGTAAACAAATAATTAATTAATTATATACCATAAAGTGAAAGCACACAATAAAGAAGTAAAGACCCACAATCACATGGTGTTACCACAAACTAAATACTACTGATACCTCACCATGCAATGCCTCAAAACCCCACGATCAATTTTTTTTTTCTTTCTTCAAATCTCTACAAAGCAAGGCTAACTTGTGGGGGGGGGTAGCAGGGTAAATAATGCTGTCCTAAGGATATATCCCCGTGTAGGACAGACAATTACAATTAATCACAGTGTAATGACAAGCAATTTTTCTTAATGATGACCGAAGTCAGCTCTTGATCACTTCCGAGTTGCAGTCAAAGGAGGTTAATCGAGGCAGGCCAGCGAAGGGGGGCTATATGCAGCCTTGCTGATGATGATACCTCACAAGAATTCATTTTATGCTACGTCGGATTCAATCTGCATAGCGTCTTCCTTTTTTTTGTCTTTAAGGAGTGGATGGACGGAGGGAAGATGGGAAGGATGGAGAAGAAGAAAAAAAGTCGCTGACGAGATGAGATGGTGACGATAGTGTCTGGGTCACTGAGACGCCATCCCCTGGCTGTACTTCTTAATTGATTTGTCTTGTTGTTAATGGGTTTTGGAGAGTAAAAGGAGGGAATAATTTGGCAGAAGGTGTCATTGACGCCCATGGGCTCCTCTGATTGGGGACTTTGAATACCCCCATTGGAGAAGAGCGATCAATTGAGGTAAGAGTATATACCCTGATTGGGCTATAGTCTGGACGATAACAGCACCCTGAGCAGTGACTGAGCAGAACTTTCCACTAACAGATTTCCTGATTTGGGATCATTGTTATCCTCATCAGGCATGATATTTGGTTCTTAGAAAAAAGTAGGATTGTTTTATCAAGTACAATGGCTGACCTACATGCACATATGGTGTAGGCTTTAATGAACATTTCAGGCTATTTAATCACAATTTTTCTGATTTTTCCAAGGGCAACAAAATCGGAAATCAGACTTAAGTAGGAAGAATATCTTGCCTGCCCCATTGGGGTCAATATATACCCCCAATGGGGTAGCTTAGGTAACAATGAGCAGAAGTCATAACACACTGATAGAAAAAGCTTCCAATCAGAGGTTAACCTATACCCCAATCGGGATAGTATCCAAGCAAATGAAAAAAGTACCTGATACAAGAGAAATATAACCCTTGCACTTAACACACCTTGACTGAGGTTAAAGTAGCCCAGAGACCAATTTCATAGAGCTGCTTAAGCAGAAAAAATTGCTTAACAATTGTCTGCTAAAAAGCAAGAATGAGCAGGATACCAGTCACAGACTGTGCATGTGATATGGTATTGTAACTGGTAACCTTATTCTGGTAGGCATAAGTTTGTTGTGCTTAGCTACTTTTTGTGCTTACTAATCAGAACTATGAAATTTGGTCCTGCAGGTCGGGGGTTTGTCTTTGTGACCCCCACGCTAGGTCGGGGTAAAATGGAGACTAAAGCAAAACGCCCATGCTAAAACAATGGAAACGCAAATCTGTGTGTCTATCCAAGTACCACTTCCGACCAATGACGTCTTTTCTTTTGACCCAAGCGAGGCACTGTTCAAACTTGTGAAATAAAGAGTGTCCTTTGAAGGACCCACAAACATATCCACATAATTCTATCTTGGGATTTGAACCCCAGACCACACACAACACCCCAATCAGTATCCTCTCATGCAACACTGCCCTCTCGGGCAGGATTTGAACCTTTCACCTCCTAAATTCTTATAATTCAGAGATATCAGGGCACTGCGTCCCGAAGAGCTGTTGTTTCGAAATTATAACTCAGCAAGGGCCAGAGCAATCTTTTGTGTGAAGTTACGCTAATTTTGTTAAGTCAAAAATGTCAGTTAGACTTAGCGTCTCGTAATTCACACAGGTCACAAATTGCTCTCCCAGCGTACATTCCCTCTTCAAATCCTCTTAAGCAACGACATCGGTTATCAGTGCAAGAGGAACAAAAAGGGCATGGAAACTTTTAAGTCAGTCATCATCCGATTTTGGACACAGTCCATGTGGAAAATGAAATCTAGGCTTCGTATTTGGCGGCGTTAATATACCCATCAACGGCAGCCTAGGGACGTCTTATCATCAGATTAAAGATGTAACGCCCTTGTAACCTTTAAAGAGACGGTTCACCGCTAACATCCAGTTTGGCTAACACCCCCCTCCCCCTTCCATAATCCAACTGCTCACTAACTCACAAACTTTAAATACTTGCTTAGCACATAAAATCTTTGCTCACCATGTAACTGTGTAAAGTTTACCAGGCCGAATTTCATTTTGAAAAAATGTACTCCGCGGCAGTAGAATAGTCTCCCGATTTCTGAAATCTACTCTGCGGCAGTAGAATAAATAGCAAGACAAGTTCTCAAAGAACAAAATCTACACAGCAAAGTAGATATATCTGCGCCTTGAACACCCAGCAGGGTGGATATGTGCGCATTACAAGTCTTATTATTATTATTATTATTATTATTATTATTATACACACACGGTGTTACCGCAAACACGAATACGCAAGAAAAAATGTGCTTAGAAAAAATTGTTCTGCTAAGCAAGAGAATATGTTTTACTTAGCAAATTTGTTGTGTCTTTATGAAACCGTGTAAAGTTTACCAGGCGATTCTCATAAGAACAAAATGTGCTTGGAAATTATTTATTGCTAAGCAAAACTATTTGAAGGGAACCAGTCACAAGAAACATACATTATGGGGTATTTTGGCTGGTAGCATGTTTCTGCTAAGCAAGAATATGCTTTGCTTAGCAAATTTGTTGTGACTTTTATCAAAGTGGGCCCAGCCAAAATAAATTGCAGAGCTGCCAGCATCTTGCAACCAGGGAGATTTTGTACAACAATCAGGGAGATACTTAGAATTACATTCAACATAATAGGGAAAAATGTTTCGATAATCAGGGGGATTTTCAAATGTGTTCATCAGAACATGGAAAGATTGGTTTATTTTCAAGGAACTTTCTACAGAATCAGGAAGAGTTGGCAGCCCTGTAATTGTACTATTAGTATGCCTAACTGGTTCCCCGTTAAATTGAGTGCTGGGAGATAAGTATCTTGCACACCAATGTATATCAAAATTGTATATACTTAGCAATCAAAAAACACCATACTTGGCCTTTTTAATGTAAACCTGTGTCTTTAACCAGCTTCATCAAATCCCAAATCGAAAATTTAATTCCACTTTTCAATCTGTCAATGTCTGCTCTTGGGCTTCTAAACTGTCGTTGCGCTAGCTGCCTGTATTGAGAGTCCTTCTTTTTGTTCCTTTCTTTTTTTCAGTTTACCTCCTCCCCTCCCTCTTTCCCCCTTTCCCCGTCCCCCTTCCCCCTTCCCCAACCCCACCCCTTCCCCTTCAACTGTGGTAGGATGGCTCTGTAGAGGTGCTGGTCACCTGTTCCATCTTGCCACTCACTGGCGATTTGTTGCAACTTTGTAAATATTTGTATACACTGTATGTTATTGTATATACTAGTTTTATATATATTTTCATCTTTTTCTAACCCTTTATTTTTCTTTGTGTAATATTGTGCTAGTAAAGTAGTGTAATAAAATTAATATAAAAAATAAAAAATAAATAAAAAAATTCAACCTGACTAAATTAACGCCCACTAATCACACAATATTCTATTATTATTACAAAGTCAGCACACCCTCCCCTCATCCCCTCCCTTTCCCACCCTAGAAAAATATATATCCAGCCTCAACTGTGAAACACTACCATTTTTTTCCCGCCTTCAAAGAGCCGGGGCCACTGGACCAAATAAAAAAATGTATATATAACAAAACCCCAGAAAATGTCAACCAGCAGAGGCGGTTGTTTTAGCCAGTGTAACTTCACTCTACTGTGAGAGCTCAGACACAAGTGGTTTGAAGCGAGTGCCGTAATGGACTCTTCAATTATTCAGGAACAATGATTGGATCAGCGGTAAAATTACAAGACAATGAGCAATGGGGTTTAATTGGTCACGTCAAACTTGGGGGGCTCTTTTTTTATATTTTTTAACAGCTGCCTTAGGTTCATTTCTCAAGTTGTGATATATCTACTTCCCCCCCCCCTCAACGGTCGTTACGTCCTGAATAAATAAACAAACGGTTGTGGTACTTTGGCGGGGTAAACAACCGCAAAATTAAGGCCATTTCTTGAAGCTCCAACTGCTTGTTCTCTCCTCAGCCGATAACGCTGGTTTAGATCATTAAACATAGACAACTGGATCACATTTCAAGGCTGTTACTATATTGCTTGAAAATAATGCGGTTATTAAAGGTAAACTATCCAATTGGAACTCATAAAAAAAGGGGAAAATATGATTAATTTGATTCTAGAGGCTCACTGGATATTTTAGTTCATACCTGTATTGCCATCCCCTGCTATTGTGATGTGTTTTACATGTTTTTATCTTTTTCGTCCAACCTTGTATGATTTGTTTTTGTTATTTTACACTCAGTTTTCTGTTTTTGATTCATGGCTTTTCTTATAGCTCTGTATTTTACTATTTACTATTTACTGTTACACTGATATGGCTGCCCTGTCTAAATAAATAAATAAATAACTAAATAAATAAATTTGCAAGAGACATGTTTCCAGCAGTTACACACCTATGTTCCGACACCTCTATGTTCAGACACTCCTACGTTCCGACACCCCTAGTGTATTTTCCTATTCCTAACCCTAACCCTAACCCTAACCCTAACCCAAACATGTAAATCACGAGGGGGGGGGTGGAACATAGGGGTGTCGGAATACAGAGCAGTCACCGTTTCCAGCTGAAAAAAATGTTAAAGTCAAGATAATACCATTGACGACCCCCTACAAATCAAAACGGTAAATTGCAACAAAAGCACTGTGCACAAAATCACAGAACAAAACATAATCCTTATTTCATTGTTTTCAATAAACATGCCTTTTAATGAAATATCAGTGGCTGGTTTAAAAAATATTTTCTACTATATTTTAAAACTATTTTCCAAAAAGAGTGACCTGGCACATTCCAG
Source organism: Plazaster borealis (assembly GCA_021014325.1). Lineage (NCBI taxonomy): Eukaryota > Metazoa > Echinodermata > Asteroidea > Forcipulatida > Labidiasteridae > Plazaster > Plazaster borealis. Next base: position 3,133,999 of record CM037456.1, on the reverse strand, counting down.
GGCGTTTCCTGGCAGGCAAGATACTACACTGGTAACAGGAGAAATTTTACATTTAATAACAAACCATGTATCATCAAGAATTATAAAAACAACAGCTGAATAAGTTTTGAGATGTTCCCCCTCTCTTCAACATTTGTTAGTTTTTTAAGATAATCTTCCCAACAAGGCAACTCGGCAAACTCCCATAAGGGGATATAAACACCAAGCTGGCAAACAGCCAATCTCTCTCATACAAACATTGGTTTAACATCTATGATTATGAAGCGCACAAATCAACAAATTGTGATTCAGTAACTAGAAGACAATACTTTATTCTAGTCATTCTGGCTCAAAGTTTTGTTTTGATCCAGGTTAAATGGCCAATAGATTTGCAAAGCACGAAAGGTTTGCATTGTTGCACTTTACTATAAATGGCTTTTTCAAGCCTTCAAATTACAATATTGTTGACGCTAAAATAGCTCTTTTTTTATCAAAAATTACTGCGTCTTGACAAACAAGCACAAAGCTTTGCATTGTTGCATTTATATAAATTACGTTTTCAAGCCTTCAAATTACAATATTGTTCAAGCTAAAATAGCTCTTTGTATCAAAAATTACTGCATTTTGACAAAAAAGCACAAAGGTTTGCATTGTTGCACTTTACTATAAATTACTTTTTCAAGCCTTCAAATTACAATATTGTTGACACTAAAATAATTCTTTTGATAAAAAATGACTGCATCTTGACAAACAAGATGATGAGCCACGCACACAATCAAAAATGGATCCACCCACAACTGAACTACACTTGCCACAATTAACCTATGCGCAGTGGCCTAATTTTATACCATGTGTCATCATCGTCTCCCCCCTCCCCGTCCCCTACCCCATCTCCCACGGTGAATATCTCCCTACCCGTCGTGTAATGAGACAAGGGCATGATGGACGAGCCCCCCTGTTTTTAATTTCCCCACTAAAAACAGCATTTCACGTCTGAGCGATGTTTGCCCATCCCTGACGTTCATCACCACCGTCTCTCTGCGAGGGGGGGCCTTGCAATATTAAAGAACCCAATTCATGGCAATTACCTCCCATGACACTTTGGATATTAACTCCTTAACTGTTTAGGAAATTCCCCTCTCTGAGATCTGCCAGCATCAAATAGAAGATAAGACACTCTGATATATTTATATATATATAGGGAATTAGGAAGGCAGTCCAGGCGTGACCAACGGAAAAACCAGCTGACAACAACTGCAGAAAATGTACTTCAGCTTGTGGCTTTTTTTTTTTTGGTTATGCAGAGGAGAAAAAAAAGACCTCCATATACAATTACAGCGCAACTTTCCTGGGGGAGTAATATTCACAAGTGCGGGGACTTCTCATGGGGCTCATTGTGAAGAATACTACCCCGATTGGGGGAGGGAACTGATCGGTTACTCGTTCCACCTCAGCAGTGTTTAGTCTTCAAGATTATACTCTGCTTTACAATGTCGTTTGTTTTTGTCATTATGGGAGACTTCTGGCGGGCACTAGGTGGCAGCATACTGACCAGATATATCTGCTGTTCTTGAAGGGTGTGCGCAAGATCAGAATTTCAAATATCAAACCGTCTGCTCAGGACTATATTTGGTCATTAGTGCAATTTTGTTTGGGTTTCATAAACTTGCTGCATATTTTGGAGCTCCTGGTAAATGGGGTTAATTGATCAAGAGTGGTCTTCATAGTATTTGTTTAGCAAAAAGAAACATTCATTTTTTCTAAGTAAAACATGTATGTGTTGTTTTTGATTTTTGTTTTCTTCAAATTTATACCCATTTTTCATTTAATGACCTTTTATTAATATTATTATTATTATTCAATCAACCTCAACAATACAAGAACAAAAAATCCAACTCAAGGCAAATCGAAGAACTAAAAAACTAAAACAGAAACAACAAGGCAACAAATATAGGCCCAGCCCTAAAACATACAGAACAGCAATGTACACAAATGATGATGATATGAGGGCAACTAGAAAGAACAATGAAAAATGAGTGTATGCAGGGAGCATGGAAGTAGGAGAAGTTAATCTGGGGAAGGACACAAGAAAACTACCCAACAAAGGGACCAAAAAATATACTATGCTGGTGAGGGACAACAAAAGTAAACTAAATCACTGTTGCTCGGAGGCATGTTATCCCACATAATTACGAAAAATGAAATTGCAATTAATGACCTTATAGCACTGAGACGACGAAATAATAAACAACCACGGAAATCTCTCATGTCACACAAATGCTATCAGGGCGATAATGTTTAAAAAGGTGTTGAAGCACAACACAAAACCAGAACACCATTGTTTGTTAGACAGGTCAAGTGCAATGAGAGAGTCATCATCCATATATCACACAGGGACACCACCAGGGTCCAATTTCATAGAGCTGCTTAAGCAGAAAATATTGCTTAACAATGGTCTGCTAAGCAGAAATGAGCAGGATACCAGTCACAAATTGTACATGTGACACAGTAGCTTGGCTGGTTACCTTATTCTTGTAAGCATAATTTTGTTGCGCTTAGCTACTTTTTGTGCTTAAGCAGCTCTATGAAATTGGGCCTATGTGGTTTGATTAGGGTTTGGGTGTTTGACGAGAGCCTGGGCCCAATTTCATAGAGCTGCTTTGCAGCTGATTTTGTGCTTACTGAGCGAGTTTCCATTTCATAGCGCTGCTAACCGTAAGCACACGAAAAGGCATGCTAACCTTCCGGTGCTTACTGTATGAAAATGAATGACGTAACAATGCAAATCCATGGTGAACGCGCAAGATGGCCGCCTAATTTTCTTGCTAAACTGTGAAATACGCTTATGAACAAGCAAATTTTTCTGCTACAGTTAGCACAAAAATTTGCTTACCGTTAAGCAGCGCCATGAAATTGGGCCCTGATCATCAGTTATCGCCAGGGTTCTCCCCCAGGGTTTTTTTTTCAAAACTGTGGGGCATTCTAGACCCAAATTTGTGAATTTTGGCCGAAGCACGCTGAATTTGAAACAAGGTCCTCGAATTTGTTTTTCATCTGGTGTTTATCTTTGGTTTTAAAAGCCCTACTGTGCAATCTGGAGCGTTCAAAATGGTTTTATCGTTATGATTTTTGTGAATTTGATCTGATGAGCTGAGCAAAAATAAGCATGAAACCAGTCACAGAAGGTATGCGATTACATGGTATTTTGGCTGGTAACCTTATTCTGGCAAGCACAATTGTTTTATGTTTAGTTACTTTTTGGACTTGATTACAGCAACAATAAGCACCAATTGGTAGAGCGCAGGCACGTTAATCCGGAGGTCGTTGGTTCAAATCCTGCTCTAGTCAATTATCTTTATTCAACCCAAAATTAATACATGGTCTCTTCGGAAGAGAGTCCTCTGAAATCCTCTTCCTGGTTTTGTCTGATTTGGGAGGATAGGGTCCTGGCCCTTCCAACCCACCCTCTCAAGAAGGAACTCAAAACCCATCTCTTTCAATAAGATGTCTCACCTTCGGTTTATTTGTATTTGACGTCTCCTCAGATGTCAGTTTAGTTTAAGTTGGGTTTTTTTGTCTTCACCAGGAGTGTAACTATGTGATAGACATGGGGCTTTACATGCCTCCGTTATTATTATTATCTATTAGTTATCAAACAAGCGCGAGTGGAATACTATCTAAACATTGAATGCATGTGAGTGCATTGTCGCACGATGTAATCACGAGGTGAAATCTGGACTATTCCATTTCACGAGGCGAATCCAGAGTGAAATGGAAAAGCCAGATTTCACAGAGTGACAATGCAGGATCCTTGCATTATTTTAAACAATAAACACAAAATAGACACTCGACCGTCCCACACTCTGAAAGTTAAAAAAACAAAACTTCTAAATGACTTGGATAATTCTATGTAGACACAGACCTTGTCTGGCGCGACGTGACAAGACCTTGTTTCGTTGGGACATATGGGCAGGAACAATTATTTTGGAAATGGCGCTGCGAAGCTCCACTGCGAAGTGTCCCCAAGCATACTATATTATGAAATTCTGGAGCGTCAGGTGATGCGTGTTCCACCAATCAAATGACAAGGATCTATGTATACAGTATGTAAATGTTAATACCACACTCATGTTGCTATGGATCGATGAATACGAACCAAGGATTAAGTCAGAAAATAATTTTTCGTTATTATACCAGGTGCAACGAATACCAATCTTATCAATGTCCAAACATTTGGGTGATGAGTTACCTCGATTGGGGGATATTAGAGGGTTCAAGAGGAGCACAAGTCACCTCGATTGGGGGATATTAGAGGGTTCAAGAGCACAAGCCACCTCGATTGGGGGATATTGGAGGATTCAGGAGTAACAGAAGCCACCTCGATTGGGGGATATAAGAGGATTCAAGAGGAGCACAATCCACCTCAATTGGGGGATATTGGAGGATTCAAGAGGAGCACAATCCACCTCGATTGGGGGATATTGGAGGATTCAGGAGGCGCACAAGCCACCTCAATTGGTGGATATTGGAGGATTCAGGAGCACAACCCACCTCGATTGGGGGATATTGGAGGATTCAGGAGCACAAGCCACCTCGAATGGGAGATATTGGAGGATTCAGGAGGCGCACAAGCCACCTCGATTGGGGGATAATGGAGGATTCAGGAGGAGCACAAGCCACCTTGATTGGGGGATATTAGAGGATTCAGGAGGAGCACAAGCCACTAGTGTCGCTAGCCAAAGACACTACACTATAATGGCTTGTGGTTAATCATCAAAAATGGGCGGCTACCCAAACTTGATCCTTGACAAAATAAGACTTCTTTTTCTTCACTCACCATAACGATGGTGCAATCTAATTAATGCTTTGACTTTTAAAAGTGGCTTGTTGATTGCCAAATGCTGTACCTAATCTATAGCTGAATGGCATAAATTTAAAAAATTTAAATCACAAATCCAGTATATCAGTGCAAAGAGGACAAATGAGTTATTGTTGTATTTTTTTTATATTTTCTTTATAAAAGCATTGCATAATTGGCTTTTCCAATCAGAAAGCAATCTCTTATCAGGGCACACCAAGGACATGCAAAACTAATGCTCCAAAGAAGAAAGGGGAAAAAATAACTAATAACAAAGGTACACACACACAAAAACCAAATTTCACAACTGGTCCATTTATTAACTTGTGTAAGCACGCAAAACACAAACATATACATCAGCACTGAAATGATGATTATTTTTTTCCTCTGCAATTCCTTAGTATTTCCCGGAGGGATCCCCCTTCTGAATGGATTACAACTTGAATTTGCAAAGGTTTGAAGCAGAATGGAATGACTTAAAAAAAGACACACACACACACTGGCAGAGAGAAAGAGAGGGGAGCTGCGTACGTACCAGGCAGCGGAATAACACAAACACACAAGCATTAGTAATGGGCACCAGGGGAATACGAGTCTATGAGGTTTAGCTGTCGAGACTTATTTTCCATTAGACGGCCTGTGCCTACATTAGAACGCATTGGAATCTGCCGCATCATAGCATGGCACAAGGAAGCGCTATTCTTATACCGATGAGTTCACTTAACAGTGGCTGACTCCCGAGGGAGCCCTCCTTTGCGCAGTCGACAGGATTAAAAAAAAAATAGAGATACAATATAAAGAAGAAGAAGCATATAGCGGTATCTTTGAGTGTGATGGACACCCAAGTGGCGGGAAAGTAAACAGTGTAAAGCAAACACGATCACAGTCCTGCCACAACATCACTAGACTTACGCATCAGAGACGATTACGGGGTCTACGGTAAATGACGCTAAGCCATTGTAAGCGGCAGCGCGGGAAACAATGTCATTGTTGGGGATTTATCACTTAATCGCGCCAAGGATTTTTCTTCTTACCCTTAGCCGCTTGGGGATAATACAAATCAAACAACCGAAACACTTCAGTTCCGGTGCTGTCATGCAAGGAATTTTTTTTTTGCTCAATCGTAAACCTTTTTTTGATCTTTTCCAAAAAGTCGCCCTCTATTGTGCAATAAACAAAACAAACGACAAGCCAAAAAGCAAACGGAAACCTTAATGTATATAGGACTGACCGTAGAGAAATCCTGTAACGCAATCTTTTCCGGACTAAATGGAGAAATAAGTATCATGATCTTGCCCGCAACAAAGGGTTGTCATCTCTCAAAGAAACGCCGAACTTGAAGAACAAGATCAAACCCCCACAAGAATTTGAAGAGATTGGCTTTTTTTTTCTTTCTCCCTCAAAGATGGATAGCAATGTTGAATTTGATTTGAAAGGACTCTTCTCAATCTTTTCTTCTTTTCTCTTCATCGCTTCAACCAGACCGCTGCTAAGAAAACTTGAATTCATTCGTTACAAAAGCGATCTAACCAAATTAGCCACTGAGTTGGCCATGCCCTTGGAGTGATAAAATGCAAGTCTCCGAGATACGCGTCAATATTTATGGAGAAGGCTTTCAATACAGAAGAGCTCCCAAACCTAACCGGGAGACTTTTTTTCTTTCTTTTTTTTAATAAAGACGACTTCTTTTCATCGTCTTCTTTTAAAAAAAATGATATATATATACACAAAACCTTGGGTTGATTGATAAATGCAACTGTTTTGTAATATGTCAATTGCAAATTCAACTTTTGTTTGTGCGGGTTTTTTTCTTTCTTTTCTTCGTCCATTCTTTCTAAAATTTCAAGCCAAACTTGCAATCAGTAAATTAAACATGAAGCTGAAGGAGAAGAGTTTCTGCTATTAATGGGACATGTTTGAAGAATGCTAATTAAATTAATTTGATTATTAAACTCCGAACAAAAACCATAGCCTTCCCGATCTCATGACAACAAAACTTCAGCATGTCTGAGTAAAATATCTTTGAATTAAAAGTTTTCTCAAACTTTAAAAAGGGGGGACAAAAACCTTTTGTTTAAAAAATATATATATATATATAAAATTTGTAGGGGAGATGGCCTTAGCTTTCGATCCAAACCGGACCTTCGTCAGAGGCATAAACAAACACTGACACAAACATATCCATTTATAGCAAAAAGAGGAGCAAAGATTAAGGGAAGGTATCCAGAAAAAAGCGGGAAGTTATAGCCAATCAAAGTTATTAATTTACAAACAATAGGGTGGCTAAGAACAAATCAGAGTAAGGTAGTGAGGACAAGGGATGGTCAGTGTGAAAGGGTGGATTACTGGACCATGAAGGTGGTAACCGCATTCTGGGTAGAACAATGCGGGAAGCATGAAAGGGTAGGATTAGAGGGCAAGCTGCATCAGGATAATGCAACTAACAACGTGTGGTGGGATAACATAACTAGTGGAGCGAGTTTAGTAACAACAAGATGATTCTGTGAAAAAGAAGATAATTATAGAAGAACAGAATCAATGTAGAAATTAAAAATAAGCAAGAGGAACCTGCGAAGAGAGCGGGGACAGTCTATTCTGCTCTACCAGCCTCCGCTTTTCTTGGTTACAAACGGCATAGCAATGGCTTTAGCCTTGCTACAGCTCCATTCGCCTGTTTTTGAAACCCAATACCAAAGCTCAAGTAATCAAAATAGTAGGCGGAGCCTAAGCCAGAGCCAGAGACAAAGCCAGAGACAAAGCCAGAGACAGAGCCAGAGCCAAAGCCAGAGCCTAAGCCAAAACCAAAGCCAAAGCCAGAGCCTAAACAAGAGCCGCAGCCGTAGTTTCAAGAAGGGTCCTAGATTTAAATGGGGGAAAAACAAAAAGAAAAAACAAGAACTGAAAAAAAAGGTCAATAGCAGACGCATGACACAATGCTAGAATGGTTTACACTCCTATTTTCAGACACTCCTAGTTTATTTTCCTAATCCTAATCCTAACCCTAACCCTAAATCTTAACCTTTACCTTAACATTAACATAAACCCAACCCTAACCCTAACCCTAACCCTAACCCAAACGTGTACAGGGCTCGAATTTTACACTGGACCGCAGTCCCGAGGCCAGTGATTTTAGCCCCAGGCCAGTAAACTTGTGACGGGACAAGTCCGACGGTCTTGTGTTTTTCAATTGAATAATTATACCTCACTGTGTAATATCTCTAATGGAAAGAAATGATGTTCAAATGTTGACTTTGGGTCTGTCAAGGGTAAATACAATTCCGTTGAGTATCAAAATATACTTACCCATAAGACAAACTAGATAAACCTTTGCATTATTGTTTGTTCAAATAAAAACAGTTTACATGTTTAATTTTGTACAGAGCTCTTTCTCAATAAGTTTCTGGTCTTGTAAAATAAATTCTGGTCAAGTAAAAAATGTTGAGCTACAAGCCCTGCGGTCTTGTGGAATTTTGTCCCGAATTCGAGCCTTGGTGTAAATCACAAAGAATTCTTCAGAACATAAGGTTGTTGGAACATATGGGTGTCAGAATATAGGGCAGTCACAGCTATAACCATCCGCAACTCTGCCTAAATTGCACTGTAAAATGGACAAGGTAATATTGAAAAAAAACCTTTGCTTCCCTTGCTCTTCTCTTAGAAAAAAAGAAAAGAAAACAAAACCACACACACAAACCTAAGGATATGGGAACCCCTAAATTGGATATGATTGTCGACTGTATTTTTCACATCTTAAAGGTATCGTACACGTTTGGTAATGACTCAAAACAAATATTAGCATAAAACCTTACTTGGTAACAAGCAACGGAGAGCTGTTGATAGTATAAAACATTGTAGGAAACGACTCCCTCTGAAGTAATGTAGTTTTTGAGAAAGAGGTAATTTCTCACTAAAATAATAAAAACTTCTTGCAAGAAGTTTTTATTCCTATCTGAAAGCACACAAATTTGTACAACAAGGGTGTTTTTTCTTTCATCATTTTCTTGCAACTTCGATGACCAGTTGAGCCCAAATTTTCACAGGCTTGTTATTTTATGCATACATGTTGGGATACACCAAGTGAGAACACTGGTCTTTGACAATTTCCAAACGTGTTCAGTGCCTTTAAACAAAATGCACAGGTATATTACCCCCAAACCTATGGCCACCTGTTCATCGCACCACGAAGGCTGTTTTGACTCCTGTTCTCTTCTTTCTTTCGATAGAAGTGGGGGGGGGGGGTTCTGCACTTAAGCAAAGGTAACTAAAAAATACAGCGCAATTACAATTACCATCTCAGCATCTAACAGGCAGATTTGTACACCATATGCCAGGGGGGCTCAATGAATGCATTATCTGGCCCCCATCTCACCCCCCCCCCACCGCACCAACGGTACGTGTCCAATTTAGCTAAGGAGCTTTCTATACTAAGTCTGCACTAATTTCAGTAAGAGCCCAATTGTCAGTACGACGCCATGAAGACAATTTTACATTTCTTGATCCCCAGACCACGGACACTCTCTGTTTTTTTTGTTTTGTTCGACACACATGCACGCCAAAAAAAAAAAAAAAAAAAAAAAAAAGGATGCTTTTGAGACCAGCAGAAAAAATAAGCATGAAGATTGGGATTAAAAGGGCCTGGGGGTCCCTTCACTTTCCGATCAAATCACAGACATGAATGTCAGTGCCTCATTTTTCTTATTTCATTTTTTCATCCCCCCTGTATTGTTGCGCCGTGCCGGACTATACCCCAGTGAGTTCTCACACCAACAATAGGGGGGGGGGGAATCCGTCATGTAAGTGGTGCAAGAAATCTGCATCTCCTTTCTTGGTTTTTTTTTTTTTGCGTTTTTTTTTTTTCCTTCTTCTAGTTTCCCCAACGATGCCACATTTACAGAATGACACAAAGAGGATCTTCGGAAACACGATACGGCAAACGCATCTCGCGATGAGTGTCCGGGGACGCGCTGGTGTTTTGTGTGGCGTGGACTGGACCACTCGAAAGAGCAAGTGGCCTTAAGCGATGGGCATTGATACTCGATCAACAACTCTCTAGTTGGGGTATCGCTGCTCGCCGCCTGTTAGCGGAACAGCAATTCGACTAAAAATTCGCCACAAGGCAAACAGCGAGTACTGATAATAAGAGTGGACATTTTTGGCTGGTGTTGCGTTACCACTAATGTTACCATTACCGAACAAATTGGATAATGAAGACACTGGAACAAGCACAGAGTGTGGTCCCCCCCCCCGAAAAACTTTCAAAAGGAAAAACCAGGGCATGTAAAGTTGTACACACCGTTTTTGGCTTGGTGAAAATTACAGACAGATTTATAAACAGGAGGTATTACTGCTGCTTCTAAACTGATGATAAAAAACACTTACACGTCCTCTGAGATTGCATTTTTTTCTTCTTCTTTTTTAACTTATACACCAAAATCTACCAAGCATAAATTTTAGATATCAAGTGATCCCCTGGCTGCCGCTTCCCAGGTTGTATCGTAAACTTGGGTGTAATCCCTGGCTGTAAACGGCAGCTAACAGTTGTATGGCTTCTGACTGGCACCCGTGAACAATGACATTAACAAAATAGGGAGACCGCCAACATAGGGCTAGATAGCTCAGTTGGGTAGAGTGCCGGCACGTTAATCCGGAGGTTGTTGTTTCAGATCCCGCTCTAGTCAAATTTTCTTTGCTCAACCCCAAAATCAAGCGTAAATTTTGTACTCGGAGGGACATCCCAGAAAACAATTTCATGTATTTCTTGTATGATTGATGTCATACATTACTCGTCTTATCATCTCTAAGAGTAAAAAAATGATTAGGCGATGCGTCGTTCAGTGTGTTCGGGCCAACTCTCTGGAACCAAAAGTTGATGCTGTCAAGCGCAATCTTAAAACCCATTTATTCTAGTGTGTTCACATTGCTACTGTTGTTCTTGTTTGTTTGTGAAGCACAATGATCATCTCTGGAATTGTGCTTTATAAGAGCTGTTATTATTATTATTATTATTATTATTATTATTATTATTATTATTATTATTATTATTATTATTATTATTATTATTATTATTATACATTCAAAGGCATTTCTTGTGTCAGAAACTAATAATTCTTAGAAGACCTCGAGTCTGTGAAAGCCAAGTTAAATTATTTAACTTCTCTTGCATAAATCCTCATACGAGGAGACTAGCTCAATGCAATTCCAACGGGCTTGTGGTAATGATTGGAGCCAGTTTGCGTGGAGTGGGCGTGGCTTACAGTGGAATTACGCCACACTTATAAACCGAATTGGAACCAACTTCTCTTTAACCACAAATACATGGACTTGAAAGCGCTAATAGTAGCTCAAAAAAAAGATACAGCTGGGTATGTAATAAGCCTGGCTTCCATCAACCAATAAGTGTTTAAAAAAAAAAAAAAAACTCACAAAGAGAAATATATTATAACCATCAATACATAATTGAAGGAGTTAAGTAGCAGGAATACAATTGATTTGATTTTGTGTCCTTCAATCCCCGTGGTTAAGTGCACAAGTTATCAATAATTCATGGCTAAATATACTTTTGGTAAAATGTCTGTAAATGTATCTATACTTGATAAGAACCAAGAGATGTTGTTTGTCATCCGAGAAAAAATGCAGTGCCTGTCAAAGACGAGAAAGAGTATATCATAAATGCCGACTGCCTCGAATGTCAGTCACAGATGAGCGTCTGTACACACTTTGACCCATTGAGCGCAGTTTTTAGGGCTCGAATTTGGGAGAAAAATCCACAAGACCGCAGGGCTTGTAGCTCAACATTTTTTACTGGACCAGAAATGTTTGTACAAGACCAAAATCAAAATGAGCAAACAAATTCCTGAGTCCTGACGCAGTTTCACATGCATTTAGCTGTTATTATTTTGAACAATTAAGCACTTAAACAATGTACGAGAAGGTTGATCTCATCTGTCTTTTTGGGGTATTAAAGGTATCGTACACGTTTGGTAATGACTCAAAACAAATATTAGCATAAAAACTTACTTGGTAACAAGCAACGGAGAGCTGTTGATAGTATAAAACATTGTAGGAAACGACTCCCTCTGAAGTAACGTAGTTTTTGAGAAAGAGGTAATTTCTCACTAAAATAATAAAAACTTCTTGCAAGAAGTTTTTATTCCTATCTGAAAGCACACAAATTTGTACAACAAGGGTGTTTTTCCTTTCATTATTTCAATGACCAATTGAGCCCAAACTGTCACAGGCTTGTTATTTTATGCATATGTTGGGATACACCAAGTGAGAACACTGGTCTTTGACAATTTCCAAATGAGTTCAGTGCCTTTAAGTTTACTTCATTACTCAACAGAATTAAAAGGTAATTTCCAGACTCAAGGTCAACATTTAAACATAGTTTGTTTCTGTTTAAGATTATTACACAGCCAGGAAAAATCCAGACGAAGAAAAATCCAGACAACACAGTCCTGTGTTACATTGGGTTTTCGACACCATTTTTGTAAAAGAATTGCCAAAGAAATGTAGTCACCTTGGAATTGCTTGAAACATGAAAAAACCTTATCTATCACCCACTAAGGTAGGGCCCAGTTTTAACAAGCTGTTCAGCAAAAAAAAAAAAAAAAAGTTAAAAAAAAGTATTTCTGCTGAGAATAATAAGCGGGGTACCAGTCACAAGCAAAGTAGATGAGATGACATTTCGGCTGGTGAACCGATGCCGCTAAGCAAGATTTTGCTGTGCTCAGCAAATCTGTCTGATTAAAAGCTCTATGAAATTGGGTCCGGCCGCAGATTTCAAGAAAAATATACGAAACTGCGTAAGTCCAACATTTATTGCTTAAGTTGTGCACCACTAATACAAGAAATCTTGCGCAAGTGGACTTTTGCAGTTGTGTAAAGGTATTTATTTATTCGTATTTATTTTTATTTTTATTTTTATTTTTATTTTAGATTTTCTTTAAAAAAACATTTTTTAAGGGGAATTTGAACAACTGATTTTCAAATTCTAGCTTAAACGCTTGGGACATTGTAACAGTTTCAAAAAGTCCCTCTTCCCAGAATCAACAGAACTATCAGACAATAAAATGCCTTTCTCGCATAAATATATAATCTTTAAAAAAACAAAAACTATCAAACAAAAAATGCACACAATACTTCAAACAAGCCTCCCCTTGCCAACTTCAAAGAATTTGGGAGAACTGAAACAACTTCCTGATTTAAACCACTCCACTCCATTAACAAAAAACGTCAGAGAGACGTTTACCCGCCACGGAAGAGAACAAAACAAAAAACTTACAAGATCCCGACGGGAAATCTCAGTTTGTCAAAACATCTCATTTACCTAATCTAATATAAAAAGGGATAGCAAGTCACACTGAACTAGTTTACGTTGATCTCTCCCTGAGTAATGTCCGAAAGTCAAACTGTCACCAATCTGCTTTTTCTACGAAATTACAAAAATGGAACGAAGGAGTTTTACATATAAGCACCACAACTTGACTAATTTCCCAAGATACTTGGTAGCACGAGCAATTTCGCATCCCCAGCACAACATATTGAATAGGAAAGAAAGTATACAGCATCAGAACAAGAAAGATGCTTCTTTCTGTTTGCTACATTAGTAGTTCACAATCTTTGTTTGCAACAAAGTAACATGTCGTTGAGAGGGCATTGCACTTTGTTTCCTTCATACAGCCGAAGATTGAAGTCAAGATAGATGTTGTTTTTTAATCTGGAAAACATCCTTTTCACAAACTTGATACAAGTTCGATTGTCCTGGGAACTATTCATGTCTGACATACTGCTCTGTGCGAGGAAAATGTGTCCGAACACATAGTTCCATTTGCCAAGTAGAAAACACAAAAACATGCACCAAATCACTGACTAATAAAAAAAGGAATCATTTTTTTTAAGTGTATTCTAGAAAAAAAACATACCAAGTCTAGTTTAATGAAAATCTTCACAGGTTGGTTATGTGGGTGTGTTCACTGAAAACAAGAGAATGGTAAAACTGTACTCTTCTACAAGGTAATAATGTTTCAATGTTAATGGATTATGCGCTTACTCCGGTCACCATTATCCGCTTACAGCCACAGGGTGTCTAATAACAAAAATAATAACTTGTTTATATATAGTGCTTTATCTACAGGCGTCCCTAAGCGCTTATTATTTTTTTAAGATAAGTTTTTGAAGGTTTAAGTTATGAGACCCATGTATAGCATTTTACAAGGGTTTTACAAGGTGCTGCGGCGCATTCAACAACCACTGCCAGAAACAACAGAGAAAACCCCTTCTCTTAGCGATGAGCGTAACTGGGTTCTTTTATGTGCACTACACAACACACAGGAGTAAGTGGACTTTACGTCCCATCCAAAGGACGAAGCAATAATGGTTAAGTTGGGTTTTTTAAGGTTTTTTTTTAATGCAAGTTTGCCCCAAACAAGGCTTAAAGCCACTCTTGGTAAGGGGCTACAAGAAGAAAAATATTAAAGATGAAAATAACTCAGGGGAGCTGAAGGTAGGAACTGATATTCCTCTTAAAACAGTCTAGATTGTAGGATGGAGAAAAACATGCACCAGGCAAGGAGTTCCAAAGAGATGCAGAACGTGGAACAAAGCTGTTGGAATGGCTCTTTGTTACATCTCAAGTGTCTTGCTCAAGGACACCAAGTGTCACGATCGGGACTCGAACCCACACTCTGTGCTAGCTGCGTAAACAAAGAATAATTATCGTGAAGCTGTGAAGTCGGCGACACAAAGAGCAACAATTCCTTGCAAACCTGTGAAATACACTAACTAAAACAGTTCTATTTCGTAAGTATCGAGTTTTAGCTTACAGTAAGCAGTGGCATGCATTTGGGACCTCAGTGGTTTTGTATTTATGTTGAGTACACGGCCATTTGACCTCTTGCACTGACGCCACTCGTAGCGACTGTCTGCCCATTTTGGGAGTCAAAATGCATGTAAAGATATGGTGTGCATAAACCTACGTCAACGGAAATGCGCAATAGTACAATAACAACACACAGGGAACCCGACTGCCAAAATGGAGCACCCAGGATTTATGATTTGATAACACCAGGGCCCAATTTCATAAACCTGTTTAGCAGAAAATTCTGCTCAGCAAATTTCTTTGCTTAGAAAGAAATGAGTGGGGTACCAGTCACAGCAATGGTAACTATATGGTATTTTGGCTGGTAACCTTTTTTTCTTCAGCAAGACTTTTCTGGCTTAACAAGTTTTTGTACTTACGTGTTTTATGAAATTGGGCCCAGATGTATTTCTTAGTCCTTTTATAATTTATACCCAAAAAAAAGAACTCACAACCTTTGTGGAAGAAAGAAGGCAACAACTGTAAAAGCAGCACTAATGAAACCCTGCTATGAACACAAGCCCAATAAAAAAACTTGTTCCACTAAAATAAAAAAAATTATACAATCAAACAGGTCAGAAGATACTCATTAGCAAAGTGAGGAATTTTTACACTCCACTGGAAACGTGAACAAAAAGCACCCTTTACCATTTTAAGGTGTACACAAATTATGACATATGCGTGAATCGGCCTCATTGCACATATACAATTCACACGAGTATTTGATGATGAACACACATTAGCTCTTTCTCTGTCTCTCTACACACTGAAGCATGTTTAGTCTCGTGTACACAAAAGCTCGTTTGAGATGCTTCTCTTGGTTCGGACAGTGGGACCCTTTTTTGGTGTGTGTGAGTTGTCCGATTCCCCCAATCACGCTGATTGGGTAGCCAGTAAAGCGGATAACTGTAAGGGAGACTGTCCGCTGTGCCTAACGGCAAACGAGAAACGCAATAAAATAAAAAAAAGCTACACAAAATTGTCACAAGACGTGGTGAGCCGGAGACCAGCGCCCCGCGGGCAAGTCAACTCATTCTCCAGAGCTACAATTTAGACTTCCTCTCTGACTTTCTGGTCTGATGTTGAAAAATGCTTTCTTTTTTTTCCGGCCATATAATATTTCAACAAATTCCCCCCCACCAGTCGCCACCCATCAACTTGAACCTTTCAGAGACAAGTCAGGATTTTTTCTCGTAACGCAAATTGCTCATAATTACTTGTGTCTCATATGTAATGCAGGCAAGTCCCCTAAACCAGGTAGAAGGGGGAGAAATAAAAAAGCCCCTGTTCGCTGTTTGCGCAAATAAACGCTATCCAATTTGGAAAATTGGGGGGAGAAATTAAGAGGATTGATCCACGCTAAAGCTGGCTGTTAGGGGGACCTAATGGGAACTAAATGTTGGCATGATTAGCCGCGCGCGCTGCCACGGGCACAATGTGACTGATTGTCACTGCCAGGGCGTCCATTGTAAGCCCCAAGGTTCAAAGCGGTCACTGGCAAATTTGATGAGTTTGTAATTTCATTTTTTTTTCCCCCCCCCTTGCCTGTCCCTTTTGGGATCAGCGGGGAAAAGTCTGGAACAATCGCGCAGGATTTTATGTCGCATCCAAGCAACACTCAATTACAGATATTGACTTTGATGTCACGGGAGAGTCCTAGCGGTTAAACCGTCAAAGAACAGACTCAAGTTTTTTTTCTTCTTTTCTTTTCTCTCTCCCCCCCCCACTCTTCTTCGCCCCTCCACTTCATTTTTTCTTCCTCGGTAAGCAAGACGGACATTTTAGAGCTGCGCTTGAAGGCGTAAGGGAGCAATTGGGAGGAAAAAAGACGCTTCGGTCCATTTGCTGAATTAAATGTCATCTCCAATTGTGGGAGCGACTCGTTGTGTTCGATATTCTTCAAAAGGAGAAAATGTCTGAGACGCCAAAGTAAAAAGCATTAAAGATGTTATTATACAGCGAGGTTTTATGACAGGAATCGAGAGAGGATAAAAAGAGGCACACCGGATGACTTGCTAGAGCAGTCGACCACAAAAACGTGGCTTTTATTTGTTACAAAGAGACGCAATCCTGTTAGAGTTTTTTTTTGTCATTTCCTTCACAGCATAGCCCCACCATTAAGATGGGCTTTGAAAAATTTTTAAGTGGAAAAAATTAAATGCAGCAATCTGGGGGTACTGGAAGCTTTTAAATAAATATGTTAATTGCTCAATTTGTGGTTATATTTATAACAAGGAGCGGTGCCAGTACCTGGAGATTCAACACCCAAATTGTCCTGCACAAGAGTGATATGGTTTAACACAACCAAATAAACCAAACGCGATTACAAACCTTAAAGGTATCGTACACGTTTGGTAATGACTCAAAACAAATATAAGCATAAAAAAAATTACTTGGTAACAAGCAATGGAGAGCTGTTGATAGTATAAAACATTGTAGGAAACGACTCCCTCTGAAGTAACGTAGTTTTTGAGAAAGAGGTAATTTCTCACTAAAGTAATAAAAACTTCTTGCAAGAAGTTTTTATTCCTATCTGAAAGCACACAAATTTGTACAACAATGGTGTTTTTTCTTTCATCCTTTTCTTGCAACTTCGATGACCAATTGAGCCCAAATTTTCACATGCTTGTTATTTTATGCATATGTTGGGATACACCAAGTGAGAACACTGGTCTTTGACAATTTCCAAACATGGTAAGTGCCTTTACAGGAGTATGTTGCCTTTGGATTGGGCGCTTTGGGCAATACACAAAAAAATATATATATATTTTGAGATGAACATGGCTGTCAAGATATGTTAAAACTAGAATATAATGATTCACATCCCTTGAAATTGTGTGGGTTTTTGTGTACTTTCATGACAGAACACGGTCTGCAACTTTGTAGAACCCAAATTTTTGACTAAAAAAACCCTGGCGGACCGTACATGTATGTTCTGCTGGTTGTATTTCAAGAGGTTAATTTATATCTTGTTTAATCACTAGTCACTAATTACAACACACTGTAGGTTTTCTTTTGTGCATGAACAACTCTTGAAAAGGATAAGTGGTAATTCCAAACGGCAATTTTTTTTTGGAGAGATTAGAAGGCAATGTGCCCCTTTACAGAGGGGCTCTAAGGTCAAACTCAGTTTTGTGATGCACTTATTTTTTATGAGTCCATTATGAAAGTGGGGGGGGGGCGGTGTCTCTAACCTCATGTTAAAATGGTTTAAGTTAAAAGGCAGCGATCAAAATGCAAATAGGCTTTTCCAAGTTGCCTGGAATAGCAACATTTAAATCTAACCAATCTAGTAAAGCTGTGTTAAGCATACAAATTTCGCTTAGCAGAAATGGCAACCAGCCAAAGTATACACCATACTGTATAGTTTTTCACTGGTTCCCTGCTACTCAACAGAGAAACTTGTTGAGCATGATTATTCTCTGCTTAAACTGATGGATGATTCAGCCCTACATGTAGGTTCCCCTTCCCCCTTCCCCCGCCAAATTTCATATAAGCCGTTTACCGGGAAGCAAATTGTTGTGCAACAAAAGTAAGCAAAAGTGTATTTCATAAATGATCAAGAAGATTTGACAGCGCAATGTGCACATCTGAAATAGATTTGCATTGTTGCGTCATTCATCTGCTTACAGGCCCAATTTCATAGAGCTGCTTAAGCACAAAAGTAGCTAAGCACAATACAATTTTGCTTACTAGAACAAGGTTACCAGCCAACCTACCATGTCACATGTACAATTTGTGACTGGTACCCTGTTCTTTTCTGCTTAGCAGAAAATTGTTAAGCAATATTTTCTGCTTAAGCAGCTCTATGAAATTGGGCCCTGGAAGCGCCAGCAAGCTTGCATGCCTTTTGCTTTGCTTGCGGTCAGCAGTGTTTATGAATGAAAAATTATGCTAATGGCCACTCCGTAAGCAGAAAAAGCCAGGGCCCAATTTCATAGAGCTGCTTAAGCAGAAAATATTGCTTAACCATGTTCTGCTAAGCAGAAATGAGCAGGATAAGGCGTACATGTGACATGGTAGTTTGGCCGGTAACCTTGTTTGTTGTGCTTAGCTACTTTTTGTGCTTAAGCAGCTCTATGAAATTGGGCCCTGCTTACAGGCTTCGTGTAATTGGGCCCTGGGCCCAACTTCATAAAGCTAGTCAGCAGAAAATTCTGCTCAGCAAATTTCTTTGCTAAGCAAGAAATGAGTGGGGTACCAGTCACAGCAATGGTAACTGTATGGTATTTTGGCTGGTAACCTTTTTTTCTTAAGCAAGAGTCTTCTGTGCTTAGCAAGTTTTTGTGCTTACATGCTTTATGAAATTGGGCCCAGATGACTGTTCATTATTGAAGCTAATGGATGAGGTCGTCAACCTTTCAGCATAAATGATTAATCAAAACAAATTAGACAAAACAGACTCACTAATGACAAAGTACACGACTGGTAATTGTCCGTGGAAAAATGTATTCCCTAGCTTCAATCCGAAAACTCACAATAGACTGTGCAAGTCTCGCGTGCATTTGAACTTCCGGGACCGTCGTGGTCCCAACCATATGGAGTTTTACGTGGGCGGAATTTTCTTATGTCAATTATTTTAGTTTAACGTAGTTTATGACTATGAAAATTATATATGTTGTTGGGATTGTAATACTAAGTGATTAAGAATATGAAAGTGAAATCAATTCAACAAAAAATGAAGAAAACCTTAGAATAAGACTTGACCTCCTCGTAAAAAATTAAGAATTTTGCCCAACTGACGGTCATGTTGCCATTAAACCTATGTAATAAGCGAACACACATTCGGGCGTGATTGGCAAATGGGGTTTCTAACAATAAGCATCCTCGTCCCAAGTTTTAAATTTGTTTTAATGTTAATTTGAACAAATTATTTGTATTATACAAAAATTGAAAAAATTTGTTTATATTAATTATAAAATATAAATATAGAAGATATGATTTCATAGAAAAATATAGTCTCCATTCAAGGTTTTTTTTCGTTTTCGATATGCGCGAGACTTGCACAGTCTTTTCAGAAGTTGGTAGTCTCCCGAATTCCGAAAATCTACTCAGCGGCATTAGAATAGTCTCCCAAATTCCGAAATCTACTCCGCGGCAGTAGAATACATAGCAAGACAAGTTCTCAAAGAACAAAAAAATCTACACAGCAAAGTAGATACACATGGTGTTACTGCAAACCAAATATACATTGATACCCCACGATGCAATGCCTCAAATCCCATACTAGCACAGTCTATTACAAACCTAAAAATTACACCACAATGACAATCCGTCGGGAAGAAAGATGTGCATCTGAAATTCTGTCGAAGTTAAAAAAAATAGCATTTGTAGGCCTCCAGAATCACCATTGTTTTTTAAATATTTTGATTTCGGCAAACAAAATAAAACATGTACACAAACATGCACAACCTTCTGACACAACAAGAACCCTATTTCTAAAACTGGAACACTTAGGTAATCGCTAACTCCATTCCAGCTCAGATACAAGGATTCTCACAAAACCTCAAACCAGATACTCTTCATCTTCCAAAGGTTTTTATGCAGCTGCTCCAAACCTTTGGAACAATCTTCCTTATCAAATATGTCATGCCATTTCACTTACTGAATTCAAAACATCACTTAAAACTCAACTTTTCCAGACTTATTCTACTTAGGCTATTTATTTAATTCTCATTCCTTTTGTATTGTTGATTGTTGTATTTTTATTTGTTGTAAAGCGTTGTGATACTTTTTTTGCGTAAGAACACTATATAAGTGCTTGGATTATTACTATTATTATTATTAGGTAATTCATCAATTAATTCCTTTATTCATTTCAAAGGCTGATTGGATAGAGGATGCATAAAACATTTTGTTTAGAAACCAATTATGTCATACCTTTAAAACAAGCAGACTACTTGATTATTAATATTAATTTTTTAAATACCATTTTACAAGAGACTGCTTAGTAGCAATGCAAACGTTTTTCCTACCAAGTTTAGCTTTTAAACTTAAAATTGTCGGTTCGTTTTTTCGGACAATTAGAAAATTATTTAAGAAAGAAGGGGGCGCTTGTGCGTTTGTGATGGGGGAGGGGGTTTTGGTATACAATCAGGAACTTTGTATCAGAGGTGTTTAAATATTTTTAAAGATTTAGACTCTTCATCACTTCTACTCTCTCTCTTGACTTTAAAGGTACTGGACACGTTTGGTAATTGTCACAGACCAGTCTTCTCACTTGGTGTATCCCAACATATGCATAAAATAACAAGCCTGTGAAAATTTGGGCTCAATTGGTCATCGAAATCGCAAGAAAATGATGACAGACAGCCAAAAACAAATGAGTATACATTCCAAAGAAGAATTTCTATGCCACTCATAAGCTCAAATTGAATACTGTTTTGATTGAATATCATCAGAATTCAGAAATGAACTGAAAAATTCTCTGTTTTTTTTGTACTGACCATAATATTTGAAATGCGATGTCCTCGAACGTTTTTGGATTTTGACAAAAGTTGCACTTGAAGGATATCAAACAGTGACATTTTACACCATTATTTTAACATGAGGCTAGAAACTTGTAATTTTTCCCCATTTTCATAAGGGATCTTTTTTATTGGAAAATGAGTGGATCTCAAAACTGAATTTGAACTTGGAGCCCCTCTTTAAAGTGTTGTGATACAAAAAATCATATAAAATACTTAATCCAGCCCATACAGGAGCCCCTTAAACATACTTTTCTTTCTTCCTGGCCATCCCTACAATGTAAGTTTTGGCCGTTTACAGGGGCAGCAGATTGGGAAGTAATCAAAACCCCATTGCCAAGTCAAACGGTAATTACAAGACCATGAATAAATTTGCAGGCAATCCCCCGCTGGTATTATAAGAACCGTAAAAAAAATAAGCAAGAAGAAAAACAAAATTAAGAGGGGGGGAAAAAAATTTAAGAGGAAAAAGGCTGTCAACATAACACACGCATGGCTAGGATGCAATAATCCCCAGCCCAGCTTGAATGGCCGCAGACGATAGCGTACTTCCAGAACACAAACAGGCAAACAATGGCGGACAATAGATCGGAGCTGATTATTACAGTGAAAACACCGCAGCGCTCTGGAGCGCCACTCCACACCTATTGTTCCGAGTCACCCCTAACAGCGTCAGCTACATGACGGACTGTGTCAACTCAAGATGCCCGGCTGCTTGTATATCTCAACATGTAGATGACGACATCAAGTGGGGGGGGTGGTGGTGTTGGTTATTTCCTTCCACCATGAACTTGGATGAGACAGATAGAACTGGCCATTATAAGGCCAATACACACAAAAAAGTGGCGTTAATGTTTGCATGCTGCAGCTCAATATGTCACTTTGCCACAATGTCTTAACGGTCTGAGTGATTGTGTACAGACGATTCTCGCTGCCCCGGTGGAAAGCGAGAAAAGGGGGGGGGGGCTGGGGAATTCTCCCCTTACATTGAGCAGATGTTCATCACAGAGGGTCAGCATGAGCCAGGACGTTGTGATAGTCATCCCCAATCTCAATACAGACCCCCTTGCTGCACATAATACACCAATCAAGATGATAGCTTTTTCCCTTTTACAAAATCTACTCGTCCGGGCACAAATTGTTCACACACAAAAAAAGTTACTCTACACGAACAGTGATGTCTAATCAAAACGAGACAAATCGAGGCAACAGCAAGACGGCAACAATGGCGTTCAGGCCAAGCTCTCAAATACACACAAAATAATCATTCTACTCGAAAGAGGTACATAATAATATTAAAAAACGCAATGGGAGAAGGAGAAGTATTGCGATTCTACTGCTGATAAAGTGATAAGTTGCAGCATTTATTGCTCTTGTAACGAGATTACGTGAAGTTGGTGATAGCAATACAATGCCAACTGTACTTTACTTTCATTGATGCTTAAGTTTATTAAAAAGGGATTTGGGGTTTTTAATCAGGGGTTAAATCATCATAGAAGTGTTTGGTAATTGATGACGATTTACTGGACAGATCTTATTAAAAGAATATTCACAACTGCCTGACAAATGCTATTAGGGACAAATTATCTGCAGGAATTTAATATCATAGATGTTGATCAATATCTGGTGCTGTGAAGAGGTAAGAAACTTTGATGCACTGACAATGACGAACACAGGGCGAAAAGATTGAACGCTACAGCTATGAGTACGTAATGCAATCAAATACTTCATTTCAAAATGCTCTGCACTTTGGGTCCATAAATTATATATTTACAAGTGGGAATGATTTCCTTTCAATGCATTTGGACAATATTGGTAAATGTCAAAGACCAGTTTTCCACACTTTATGTGTTATGCGTTAAAGTAACAAACCTGTGAAAGTTTCAGCTCAATCGGTCATCGGAGTCACAAGAAAATAGCGGGGGAGAAAAAACTTTGTATGTTTCACTGTTTTTAAACTTGGGTTTTCAGACTCTTGAAATCAAAGATGTTTGTTTTACTCATTTCTCAAAAACTATAGCTATTAAACCAAAACATATTTCACAGGAAGTTTTCCACCATGACCATCTTTTTACCATGTAAGTTATGTGCAAATCCGTGAGCATTTCAATTTCCAATCTTTCTAGTGTTGTACACAGAGAGTCCTCTTTCCCATTCTGAAAACTGTGGGCCGTGCGATCTTTATTTTTCGTTTTACAACTTTTTTTCTGAAGGGATTTAAACCGGTCGCTAGGGACCGGCGCGTGAAAGTGTTAACTAGTAGTTCTAATGGCTAGACACTGCAAACAAAGATAACAAAAAACCTTAAACATTTTTTTCTAGAAGATAAGCTATTTTTCAAACAAACTTTATGATGTGGTTTCAAAATCCTGCATCTGTCCAAAACCCTCCTTCCCTGTTCAAATTTAACAAAATCTAAATTTCATTTTTCATGAACTTCTTTGGAAACGGATTCTTTATTTAGCAACGCATAGAATTTTCCATTCAGAAGAGCGGCAAATCATCCCCCAAGCATGAAACCTTTTATTACCAGTCAACCATGACACAAAAGCATGTCAGAAATTTAACAGAACCCCCCCCCCCCAAAAAAAGCAAGCAAAACATAAAATTCTTTAGACTCGAACAACGATCCTAATTTTGTCAGTGAGCAGAACATCCTTCATTCCCGATCACTTTACAAACTTACAACTGTGACATTTTCTAATCATAACTCCCCGGCTCGTAAATGAGAAGTTAAGTGATCGCACGCGGCCTTCAGTTGACAATTCATTACAAACCCATCTCATATTGAAGGCGCTAATCGTCATAATATTTAGCTTTTAGGCTAATTGCAGACGGACGTCTGAATTGAAAGCCATCCATTTCCCAAGGTTTCTAATTTTTACTAATAATAACTAGTATATTTTGTCAACTTATGGATTTTCCGCTCGAGCGAACACAGAACCTTGGATTTTGTTCCATTGCACCAGTTCGTACTCGTTTATGAGCAAACTCTGAAAATCGCAATACTTTGAGTGAAACGCATTGCGAATAGAATGGTAAACAGCGCCCTCTTGTGACTGACAGTGATAAGAAAACCTACAGAGTAAACAAATTTGCTTGCCTTGATGGTCAGTTAATATTACATCATTGGTTTGTGAAACATCAAATTCATTTCCATCCAATAACCACACTATTCCAACACACCTGGGAAATTTTTCTCAAATTAGCTGGTCATGTTTTAGTTCAAAAACCAACGAAAAATGCTTCAAATTTTGTCAGGGAATTTGTACACATTCTTATGCATGTTTATCTTGATAGCAACAATCGAAATTGGTGATTTTGTCTTTAAATGCTATTTTCTAAACTTTGGAGGTATTTCAGATAACAATTTTTGTCTGGAGGATTGGATTGGAATGAGCTTTTATAATCAGCAAGCTTTCAGGGCCCAATAACATGGCTTTGCTTACCGTAAGCGAAAAAATCAGCGCTTACAGAAACATAAAGATCTGTGTTTAACTTAAGCGTATTTCACAGGTCAGTAAGAATGTTTTGCTTCTGCACGTGGCGTGCGTACATCAAGTTCTAAGCATTCTCAGATTAAACAGCTAGTGCAAAAATTTGACACTTACACGTACACTCTAAGCGAAGAGCGGTGACCGTAAGCAGAATTTGTGAGTGGTCGGGTTGGTGTAGTGGTAACTTTCCTTGCCATCCACCTCTAGGACCCCGGTTCGAATCATGCCGAGGGCTGCGTACGTGGATTGGGTTTTCAGTCCCTACCTGCCTGCGTGGGTTTTCCCTGGAATAATTCTCAGGGGTTTTCCTCCCACATCTAAAACTTAAACTTCCTTCCTTGTCTTCTCTCCATTGGAATCTTGGCTGGTACAGTGATTAAGTTGGCTTTTCTGAGAGTCCTTGGCTTCACAACCAAAATAAATTAAATGAAATGAAATTCAGCGGTAAGCAGAGCCATTAATTTAGGCCCGTATTGAAACTCTATTTTGAAGCGATCTTTTACTGATCCAATCCCGTACACAATCAAGAAAATTTGAATGAAAGGGGAGATTTATGAAAAACATATGAATTCTTGAAAAACCAAAGAGAGATGCTACAAAGACCCAAAGTACAGTGGCTGGCTAGTGCCCAATTTCATAAAGCCTGTAAGCACGGAGACTTGCTAAGCACAGCACATAATAGTATTGCTTAGCAGAAACAGGTTACCAGCCAAATTTACATTAAGTTAACAATGTTGTGACTGGTGCCCCGCTCAATTTTTGATTATCGAGGTAATTTGTCAAGCAGTGTTTTCTGCTCCAGATGGGCATTGGGACTGGTACACACAACCTAATGGCATACACAGGTAACACCGAGCCTGAATCCACCTCGCTACATGTACACTGGCTGACAATAACAATTACCACCATCAGGGTCACTGCGGCCGAAATGGCTCAATGAGTCAATGAACTCCATTGACTTCTGTTTACGTACAGCTTAAATGTCGCCCTCTAGTGAGCATCAATGGGGAAATGCTTAGCAGAGAAAGGGAGTAGTTTTTGGGGTGGGGTTGGGGAGCTGGGGAGGGTTGGGGGTCTTAAGGAACAACTAATTGCTCTCCAACAATTCTTGGTTTTATACTGTTGGGTGATTTTATGTTAATTGATCGGTGTCATGGAGCATGTTTGTAGGAGTACAGCCTATATGTTTTAATATTAGAAAGAACAAACATTTATGTAAAAATCATATCAATCTGCAAAATTTGTAATACTTATTTCCCAATCTCCAAACACCAATTTCTACCAAATGCTGTCCCTTTATCCATATTGAATCTACATTTTCCTTATAATCATCACAACATGCCTTTTATACATGAACGATTTGGTAGAATTTTGCAAGCGAAAATGTTTGCATGAGGAACTTGGCTGAAGACAGAAAGGAAGTTCGATCAAGGACTGATGGTTAAATAGTGGTTGGTTTGTGACGTCCGTGGCTCATGCGCAGTGAAGTTGAAGTGCGAACTACTCTAGTCATGTCAAGTCAAAGTGACCATTAGAAAATGGTGGTGGCAAGTTTAAAGGGTTTGTTTACGTTTGGTAAGGACTCTGAAAATTTATGGCAATAAAAACTTACTTGATAAGAAGTACAGCAGCTTTGGATAGTATAATGCATTTTGAGAAACTTTTCACTTCGAAGTACTGTGGTTATGGAAAAAGATATCACTTTTTATCCTCCAAAATTTGAATCTGAGAAGCGTTACTGACAGTAACATTTCTCAGATTGTGTATTCCAATTGCAGATTATTCTTCATGCGTGGAAATAACCGCTCCAGACTGTTGGCAATATCTCAAAAACGCTACCACCTTTTGAAATGAAATTTTCACAGGTTAGTTTCATGGTATATATCTACAACTATATAGGATTGAAACAAACAGCTGGTTCCAATTACCAAACGTATACAATCCCTTTAAGTCTCGGGACGAGGTTATAGATGAAAGTAAAACGTCTGATATATATCATAAGTGGTAATGTGTGCCTCAAATATTGGGGAATTTTTTTCTTTCTTCGAAATTTCAGAATATTGGTAATTCCAAAGAACCTTTGTATGATGAAAACACAACATATTCTTGGCTAATGCAAATTTCGCGGTAGAGCCATTTTTAAAAATCTTCTATTTGATTTCCTCAACTTCTTAAGAATCAACGAAGTGAGTACGTACCGATGAAATATTTAATCTAAAGTCCCCATGCAGCACAATGGAATGGCAAACTATAATACATGTACTTCAAGTGCAGCACTTCCGAAGTACAAGACAAACATGGCATTGTCTTCTTGAGCACATGAATCATTCACCGCACATTTTTATAGACGCCCACTTCATCTTCGTTATCTTTGGGTTTCCCCCCCTCTCTCCTCCACATCTCAACTCCCCCCCCTCTACGACTAATCACCCCATGAGCTGACGACTCTTAAGACCGATTATTCACACCACTGAATATTTAATATGCCATTATGGCTCTCCGACATGGCCAGGCAATTCGAAAGTGCTCATCAGAAAAAATGACTGGAAGTGGATTATTATCCGTTTTTAATATTTGATGACGCCATTACGGGGTGGTGACAGCAGGAACGACGGGCCGTGGAGCCCTTGCATGTCTTGTTATTATAACCGTTGGGATGTGGGGGGGGGGAAGAAGGAATGAGGGATGCAACACACAACGGAGGGGGGGGGAATGGGGGAAAAAGCACATTAAATGTTGTGTGTAGTGTGCGTGGATGTGTATGAATAAGACGGCTTGAATATCTGTATTTTTATTGGGGGGATGTGGGGGAAGACGGGCTGGCCTGGAATTGAAGAAGTGTAGAGACCTTTTATCATGGTGTAGCCATCTTTGTTTGTATTTAGACCAGTGTCACCAAAGTGAGGCTGTGTGGGACAAAATAATCTAGCCTCATTCTGGTCATCATTTGCTTTCACAATGCCATCATCTTTAAAACAGAACATAAAACATTTGAATCGATGTAAGGCTGTCCGAATTGATGGCTTTGACAGTGGCTATGGCCAGAATGCCACCAAGTCCCATGCAATAATGTCACTGCAGCCAAAAGCCATAAGTCGTAGGAAGTCGAACGCGGTCTTCAGCCAAACGCATGGCTGGATGAGAAAAAAAATAGTCTGGTATTTGGTGAAATAAGTATCACTACTCATACAAGCTAAGAAGAACACATGAAACAAGACAGCGATCAAGGTAATGGGGGTACTATGGGTATAGTGACCCAAGATAATAAGGAGGTATTCCAAAGAGATTACGGAGAGTTAAGAGTGTTGTTTTGGAGAGAAATATTATTTTTTCACACCACATCTGCTTGGGCCCTTTTGGCAAGAATGCAGCTAATGCCCGTGGGGAAATCCGTCATTATTTCCCCACGGGCTCCCGAGGACTATGGTCTTTAATTTGGCAAAATCTTACTAGATAAACATACTGTGCCAATGTGTGTGAAACTTTTCCCCCGATTGTAAATTCTGGTGGGAAAAGAGAAATTCCCACACAAACTTTGCAAACAAAATAAAGTGTTAAGGTAGTGAGAGTACAAGGAGCTTTGAATAAAACATTAACATTGTTTGGTGGAGGAGCAAAACTGATTCAAATTCTCCAATGAAAGGAGTCCTGAAAAATTCAACAGAGTATAAAGTGAAATGTTTGGTCAATAGAGGGCAGCAGTCACCAATTACCATTTCTTCAGAAAATTGTTTCTCTAAAAGGAGTGTATGTGTCTCTTTATTGTGTTTCTCTTTATTGGAAGATTGCACGTTTCAGTTTGCGCACATTGGCTTTTAATGTTATGACAGAAAGCAGCAATTTGGGTTGAAAGTGTGTGATATTTTATTTGTAATTATTTTATTCTATCTTAAAGGTATTGTACACTTTTGGTAACAGCTCAAAATCAGTGTCCACATTTTGTGTGATTCAACATATGCATGAACAAACAAACCTGTGAAAGTTTGAGCTCAATTGGTCATCGAGATTACGAGAAAATAGTGAAAAGAGACCTTATGTGTTTTCTGTTTTTTCAAATTATCGCGCGTGATAAAAACTGTTGTTTTACTCATTTCTCAGAAACAATAGCATTTTAGGCAGAAATATTTTAAGGAACCCTTTCTACCATTACTTACTTTAAATCATGTAAGTTGTGAGTGAATCTGTGAACATTTGTGTTTATCGATCTTACCAATAGTGTACAGGGCCTTTAAAGCAAATCTGATTAAGGTTTTAAAAGTAAAGAATCAACATTCATGGTGTATTCTGCGAAAAAGGTTAAACATGACAAAGACAGTGGTAGTTTGGGGGGAGGGGAAATATGAAGGAAACTGTTCAGGGCTCAAGTTTGGGGGGGACATACAAAAGACGGCAAGACTTGTAGCTCAGAATCTTTACTGGACTTGGATTTTATTTACAAGACCAGATTCAAAATGAGAAGAGACTAGAATCAAAATGAGAAAACGGTTTTATCATCTGAACTGTTTTATTTGAACAAACACTAAGAGAAGATTTATCTCTTCTGTTTTATGGGTGATACTCAGCAGGATTGAAAGATATTTGTGAGACTCAAACTCAACATTCGAACATCATTCTTTTGAGACAAGGATGTTGAATTGTAAAAAAACGAGACCACCGGACTTGTCTTGTCTCGAGTTTACTGGCCCGACACTAAAATTTGAGCCCTGCTGTTGGTTATAACCCTTCTGAACTTCTATAGCCCAATCTCATAGAGCTGCTTAAACACAAATAGTTGGTAATGGTTATTAGCCAAGCGATCATACCACATGTACAGTTTTGACAGGTTTCCTTCTAAGTGTTGCTTAGCAGAAAAGTATTAAGCATTTTTCTGCTTGAGTAGCTCTATGCAAATTGGGACCAGATGGTTCTATGACAGTGAATATTGAACCTACTGCAATAGTCGTATGGGTACGAACAACTTAGCCTTGTACCAACACGGTCTTATCCCCTGTATCCCATATCAATCATGACTATGGTTTGGATGTACAACGGAAAGGGACCTGACTAATTTCCTCCAAGCCTCAGTTTGGTTACAGGCCTTTTGGAAACTACGGCTTCAGCTTTGGCTTTGTCAGCCATTTTGAAAATGTGTGCTTTTGGTATGGGGCTTCAAAGAGGTGCACGGCTCCTTAGCTAGAGCCTTAGCCATGATTTCGAAAAGGGCCTTTTATTCAAATGGGACAAAAAACAACATGGCCACACAATTACAAAAGTCCATTGTTTTAATGTTTCATTCTCTCTTCAAGGAATGATCCAAGAACTCGGTGAGGCAATAATTCTTAACAGGCCTGGAATTACATGGAAGCCACAGAGGCCACTTTTTTTTATTTTATGAGAAATGGCCTAACATCACAAGACCGGACAGCCAATTCAAGGTGAGGGCTACACTTAACTGATTAGGGCTGTCAACCCAAATCAACTGTCACCAGGGGCACGTTGCCACCTACTCCTGGGGCTGAAACAGGGTTACCCCCTTCACAGTCTGTAGGGATGTAGGCATGGGTATCATCCACTAGGAGCCTGGCTGGTAGAGCAGAATGCACTACCTTCCCAACTTTATACGAAGCAAATATGGTTAAGTGCCTTGCTCAAGGGCACACGTGTCATGACCGGGATTCGAACCCACACTCTGCTGCTGACAACACCAGAGCTTGGGGACGGTGAACTAGACCGCTCGGCCACGACACCCCAACTGCCTCTGTTTCCCCTGGTCTTGGCCTTGGTGCTCCTTCAGAAAGTTCCAATAGGAAATGCCCTTTGCAAAATGAAAATGACCGCCTTGCCCTCTCTAGTCTAAGATGAAACTCCAGGCCTGTGCTCAGGGATGAGATTTGACCTATGTGAACATGCCTGAAATCGGCTTGCGAGCCTGGGTTCCCCCTTATTCTAGACCCGGAACCTCCAAGATGGTACAATTCAGGTTTACAGACTCTGTGCATCACCAGAAATACAAAACTACAGGTTTGGACACAATTTGGACTCTGTTTTTTCCCTTTGGTGACTGCTTTACTTCTTTCAAGAAAATTTAAAGGTTCAACAAGGTTTGCCCTTAACTTATTCAGTGACTAGCCAGGGGACCAGTTAGATCGTCATTTCACTGGTCCCCACGTGTTTTCACTGGTCCATGTTTTATGGTCTCCTTTTCAAAACTGTGGGACTTGTAATTTGAAGCAATATGAACAATTAGTGATTTACATGTAGCAGTGGGAGCTCAATAAACTAGCCAGCCGGACTAGGTGGACAGAATATTAACTGGTCCTCAGGTGTTTTAACTGGCATTTGGCCAGCAGACCACTGTTAAAGGGAAAGAATACCCTTGGTTTTTGGAACCGTTCTATTGCTTTAATCCTATATAAATGTAGATATACAATAAAACTAACCTGTGAAAATTTCATTTCAAAAGGTGGTCGCGTTTTTGAGATATCGCCGAAAAACCGGAGTGGTTATGTCCACGCAGGAAGAATAATCCGTAATTGGAATACACAATCTGAGAAACGTATCTGACAGTAACAGTTCTCGATTCAAATTTTTGGGGACAAAAACTGATGTGTTTTTCCATAACCACATTACTTCAAAGTGAAAAGTTTCTCAAAATGCTTTATACTATCGAAAGCTGCTGTACTTCTTACCAAGTAAGTTTTTATTGCCATTAATTTTCAGAGTATTTACCAAACGTATACCTTTAAGGGAGAACGCTGCTCAATGAGAATTTGAGAAATAAATAAAATCAGGAAAATCCTGAGAAATTACAAGCTTGGTACACACACCAGGGCTCGAATTTGGCGTAAAATTCCACAAGACCACAGCGCATGTAGCTAAAAATGTTTACTGGACCAGAATTTATTTTTTACAAGACCAGAATCTTCTTAAGAAAGAGCTTTCTACAGAATTAAGTGTACAAATGTTTAATTCGAACAAGCACTAAGAAAAGATTATCTCATTTGTGTTATGGGTTACTATATTTTAATACTCAACAGAATTGTACCAGACTCAAAGTCAACATTTGAACATCATTTCTTTCTGTTAAAGATATTACAAAGTGAGGTAATTATTATTCAATTGAAAAACACAAGACTGCTGGACTTGTCAGGTCATGTGTTTAATGGCCCGACACTAAAATCACTGGCCTCGGGCCTGCGGTCCAGTGTAAAATTTGAGCCCTGTACACGTTTGGGTTAGGGTTAGGGTTAGGTTTAGGTTAAGGTTAAGGTTAAGGTTTAGGGTTAGGATTAGGATTAGGATTAGGATTAGGATTAGGAAAATAAACTAGGAGTATCTGAGCCCTGCACACACACAAAATGTTCAGGTGTGACATGAACTTTATTTCTGAATCAATAACCAGCTGCTTCATACGTCAGCTCCTTGATTTAAGCGCATCAGTGAGGGCAGTCACAATAATCCTGCTTGACAATTACATTAGACCCTGTGACTCAAGTATGTTGAAAAAACAACATGAAGGCATGTTCATGTTTTGAGACCTTGAGAATTGTATTTCTGCCAGGTCTAGAATGTTCATCTTTGAGATGGAGAGGGCATTTTCATTTTGCAAAAGGGCACTTCCATTGGAAAACAGGCCTGACGCAGTACACAGTACACAGTCAACCCTCCAGTCAATATCATCCACTGTGGTTTTGTATGATAGATAAACTATGCCGGCTTGCAATATGATATGATGTGGTGAATCCACACAGTACACAGTCAACCCTCATACTGTCTGACCATTCAATATCATCCACTGTGGTTTTGAATGATAGATGCACTATGCAAGCCTGCAATATGTTATCATGTGGTGAATGCATCCACACAATACACAGCCAACCCTCCTACTGTCTGACCATTCAATATCATCCACTGTGATTTTGAATGATAGATAAACTATGCTAGCCTGCAACACGATATCATGTGGTGAATGCATCTACACAGTACACAGTCAACCCTCCTACTGTATGACCATTCAATATCATCCACTGTGATTTTGAATGATAGATAAACTATGCTAGCCTGCAACACGATATCATGTGGTGAATGCATCTACATAGTACACAGTCAACCCTCCTACTGTATGACCATTCAATATCATCTACTGTGATTTTGAATGATAGACAAACTATGCTGGCCTGCAACACGATATCATGTGGTGAATGCATCTACATAGTACACAGTCAACCCTCCTACTGTATGACCATTCAATATCATCCACTGTGATTTTGAATGATAGATAAACTATGCTAGCCTGCAACATGATATCATGTGGTGAATGCATCTACACGATACACAGTCAACCCTCCTACTATCGCCTGACCACTCAATATCAACCACTGTCGTTCCTTTACACATGAAAGCAATGTACGTGAGAACCAAAGTTTCAAAGAATGTTCGAATACGCACAAGACTTTCTTGGTGTATGTGTGATTAATGAGTATATGTTTGTTTGTGGCATGTCTAGTTCATCAGACTCAAGTTCTGATGGCTGAGTTGTCAAGAGTGTGGGTTCGAATCCCGGTCGTGACACTATGCTAATCTGCATTATATCAATCATATGGTGAATGCATCAACACAGTACACAGTCAACCCTCCTACTGTCTGACCAGTCAATATCATCCACTGTGGTTTTGATGATATACAAACTGTGCCAGCCTACAACAAATCATGTGGTGAATGCATCTACACAGTAAACAGTCAACCCTCCTACTGTCTGACCAGGTAATATCACCCACTGTGGTTTTGAACGATAGATAAACTATGCCAGCCTACAATATGATATCAATAAGTGAACGAATACTGTACAGTACACATGTGTACAAAATCGATAGCGCATAGCTGTTCCACCTCACACACAATCCACGCAGTTGAATGATTTCAAATGGTTTGGGCAACTCACTGGAAAATGTTACCAACAAGTTTGGTCAGCAGTAAAACTAAAGCTCTAAGCAAATTACCAAAAAGGTCAAAGTTAAAGGTTACCCCACAATCGGATTGTATCAGGGGCGGATCCAGAGAGACATCTTAGGGGGGGGGGGGGGTTGAGGGTCATTTGAATAGCAGCCAGTGATCCAGTGATTCTTCACCCCCCCTTCCCCCTCCCTCCAAACAAACACACACAGCTGTGTTACAGTCACTCTGTGGACATTCCTTTGTGTTCTGTACACTTAAGGAAAATTCTATTCTTCAACACTGTAAAAAAACACTGTGTGGACATGTGTAAGTCCACATAGTGTTTCAAGTCCCTACATTATGTGTGGACCTCTTTTGTTCCCAGGTCCACACTTCGTTTGTAGCGTTAAAACACACACATCCACACCACCCTGGTTTGAACTGTTCATGGATACTACAGAATATTATTTTGAAGAAAAAAAAAATTAAAACAATTGGTACTCTGTTCATTACTTCATAAACCCTGGTTTTCGACGCCCACACAACTTCACAGCTTCTCTTCAGACAGATTGCAATAATTGTATAAAGAACTCAACCACAACACCAGGCTCTATTATGAGCTGTCGCTTTCGACTTCACCCATCTCTATTTCTTGCTCTTATGGGTTTTTTGGTTTTTTTCCTAGACGGAGCAGGTCACAGGTATTAAGGGAATTATTGGCGGGATTAAGGCGAATTTGGGAGAGGTAAACGATATTGTGGAGACATAAGCTGAAAAGCAGACTAGAAATGTCAGTTAATAATAATGTGCAATAAGCTGTGACTAATTAGCTCCACATGCTGAGGCAGAGGGAAACATGCATTGTGGCTCGGGAAACACACAAACAGGCCTACAAGTCATAACATTAATTGCAGCGACCATTTTCATATATAAGTACATTGATGGTTGAGGACTCTACGCCGTTTTGATGGATTACCTTTAATCGTTTCTTAAATTAAGCATTTTTTTTTATAGAGGTGGAACATTTAACTGCTGTTTTGTATTTTGTTTTGTTTTTATTTGGGGGGAGGGAGTTTATAGGTCGTTTGTTTAAGCTTTTGCGCTTCCAAAGGTAATTAACTTCGTTTTTTGGGGCTTGATGACGTTCGTGGCGGCTTCTATTTTTTATTTGACAATGAATAGTTGATGAGTCGGTTTTTTTATATGTTTTTTAAGGTTGGATTTTTATTCCTGCATTCCTAATTTTTATATTTGATACTCACTAAATAGGCCTATGTCCAAGAAAAATATAACAACTTCCATGGTCAAACTCAGTCTTCTGATGCACTCATTTTTCAAGAGATAGAGTCCTATTAATATGAAAGAGGAAACAAATTAACCCCATTTTAACCTCAAGTCTCTAACCCCATTTTAAAATGGTGTAAAATATGGGGTATTTTGCATACCCTTTCAGAGCGAAATTTGATACATGACGTCATTGGATATCAACAACTAATGGGTCTGTACATCCCACAGAGGAATTTTGGCCAGTCAAAAGGTCAAATTCAATGCCTTTTTGATTGAATATCATTGAAATTCAGTAATGAACGACGCATTTCCTGTACAGAAATATACAGACCAAATATTTGAAATGTGATGTCACTTTGGATTTTGACAACATTTACACTGAAAGGGTATCAATTTGTTTTTGCATTTTACACTGTTTTAAAGGGTCTGTATACATTTGGTAATTACTCATAAAATTATTGGCAATAAAAACTTACTTGGTAAGAAGTACAGCAGCTTCTGATAGTATAAAGCATTATGAGAAACATTTCACCTTGAAGTAATGTGGTTATGGAAAAAGACATCACTTTTTATCCCCCAAAATTTGAATCTGAGATGTTTCTCAGATTGTGTATTTGAATTGCAGATTATTCTTCCTGCATGGACATAACCGCTACAGATTTTCAGTAATATCTCAAAAACGCTACCACCTTTTGAAATGAAATTTTCACAGGTTAGTTTTGTGGAATATATCTACAACAATATAGGATTGAAACAAACGGTAGGTTCCAAGTTCAAAACGTATATACAATACCTTTAACGTTAGGTTAGAGACTTATATTTCCCCACTTTCATGAGGACTCTATCTATTGAAAAATGAGTGCATCTCAAAACTGAATTTAAACTTGGAGCCCCTCTTTAATTGGGCATGATGTTTGGTCCTTGCAAAGAAGCAGAAACAAGGGCTGATGGAGTACAAGGTCTGACCTACATTGTACACATGGTGTAGGCTTTAATATACATTTGAGGCTTTTTTAAGCACAATTTTTTCTGATTTTTCTGAGGGCAAAACAATATCATGCCTGTTTAATAAACGATATGTAAGAATTAAAAAAACAAGAAAAATGGAGAAAGAAGAAATCTATTGCAACTATTGAAAAATTGCGCTCCATAAATGCTTGTATTATTATTATTATTATTATTATTATTATTATTATTATTATTATTATTATTACTATTATTATAACTCAGTGTTCCCCCCTGCCCTTTCAAACACGAGGCGACCTATCTCGCTCCTTTCAGCGACCATCTCCCTCACTTTTTGCTAATATCACAACCTCACTGTGAAGA
Organism: Plazaster borealis; assembly: GCA_021014325.1. Taxonomy (NCBI): domain Eukaryota; kingdom Metazoa; phylum Echinodermata; class Asteroidea; order Forcipulatida; family Labidiasteridae; genus Plazaster; species Plazaster borealis. The sequence goes on along the minus strand of CM037456.1, from coordinate 3,097,810 downwards.
CTTTACCATATAGTAAGTCTTCGAAGACGATCAGAGCATATTATCCATTTGAAGTCGTACAATATAATCTTCGTAACAAGAACAGTTTCTCCTGAAAGTGTGCAAGACCAAAATATTTGTTGCTCCAGTGACAGTTTTAAGCTACAAGACCAGTAGTCTAGTGGAGATTTCCTTGAAATTTGACCCCCCCCCCCTCTCGATAGATTAGGTTCTCTAAAGATGATGCGCCCTCTGATGTCACAGCTAAACCAAGACATTGTGGCGTGTCGTGGCCGAGCGGATAAGAACACCGGACTCAAGCTCCGGTGTTTCTGATCAGCAGAGTGTGGGTTCGAGTCCCGGTCGTGACATCCTTAAGCAAGACGCTTAACCATTACTGCTGCGTCCTTCAGATGGGACGTAAAGCCGTAGGTTCCGTGTGTTGTGTAATGCACGTAAAACAACCCAGTACACTTATCGTAAAGAGAAAGGGGTAAGTCCCGGTATTCCTGGTTTATTCGGCTGCATATTGCACCACAGCATCTTATAAACCATTACATGGTGTTATGTAAAGGAATAGGTCTCATACTCCAAAATGTAGCTCAACATACCTTGCAGGCAAAACAAATTAGCGCTTTGAGATGCCCATCAGGTGTGATAAAGCGCTAAATAAGAACTCGGTGTTATTATTTTTAAAACATCAGGTTTCTGATGGCAGTGTGCGCGCGTATCAGGTTGTCAGGCCTGTGAGTGGACCCTTAAAAAAAGAGCTGAAACACTACATGATGTAAGAATGATCGTGGAACATCAAGTGAGCGCGCGTCACGCATTTACACTGGTCGAATTGGGGCACCCCATTGATCCAATAACTAGGCTTATGTCACATTATTGTAGTTGTACATTACTGTTGTCAAGCATAAATAAGGCCAAAAAATGAAAACAAAAAGAAAAAAAAAAGAAAAAAAAAAAGAAAAAAAAAAAAAAACGGAAAAAAAAAAAAAAAAGCGGAAATAAAAAATTGACAAAAAAATTAAAAAGCGGATATCCGCTTTAAAGCGGAGATTTCACAGGCCTGGGTTGTGCATAAATTCTAGCTTTTAAGAGTGACGTCACGGGTTATATTGCCTTCGAATTACGTGACCTTTGACATGGCGTGTCGTGGCCGAGTGGTTTAGTGCATCGGACTCAAGTTCTGGTGGCTAAGTCATCAGGGTGTGGGTTCGAATCCCGGTCATGACACTTGTGTCCTTGAGCAAGACACTTAACTATAATTGTTTCTCATCACCCAGGGGTAAATGGGTACCTGTGATGGCAGAGATGGTTCTTTTGATTGATTTAGCTTGGTGCGCTACATACTTGGCAGCACAGGCTGTATACTCCACAGGGAGCTGAGATGGTTTATAGCTCCATGGTTTAAGAAATGAAATTTTGTAAATGGCCCAGTGACCAGGGGTAATAATGTCCGATGCGCACTGATCATTCTTATAGGGGGGCCTATAAGAGTCGATTTAATGTTATCGCTCCTTAACCAAATTGATGCAAAACAAGAACTGCGCGCATACTGCTGGAAAGACCCCAATAGAGGGCCGCTTATAATCGGTGCTTCTGAAATCCCAAATTGAATAATACACTGAAAGTCAGCATGTCAGTTTGATCCACCAACTCAAGCCTACACCTCCGCCATTAACTGTGACAAAATCGGCTCCGAATGAAAAGTCCCTCTCTCTCTGCTTGAGAAGACACTCAAAGCCTTTGGACGACCCCCCTCTTAAGTCCCAATTGATTAGAGAAGATGAGAGTGAGGGACACTTGATGGAAACCACCCAGCTGAATTGATGACATTTTGGACAGCCTCCCAAGGATTGATGTGTAAATTCCAGATGGAAAAAACGGCAAATTGGCCATACCTGGCTGCATCTTAAATGAGCAAAACAGTTCTATTTCTCTTATCAAACAGAGTACATAATGTACGGTAGTACATGTTATATGAAGGGCCCTTTTTGAAACAGATTGGCTTTGGCTATGATTTGGCTTTGGCTATGGTTTTGGCTATAGCTTTGGCTAAGGCTGTAGTTTTGGCTATGGCTTTGGCTATGGTTTTGGCTATGGTTTTAGCTATGGCTTTGGCTAGGGTTTTGGCTTTGACTTTGGCTTTGGCTATGGATTTGGCTTTGACTTTGACTATGGCTGTGGTTTTGGCTATGTTTGGCTATGCTTTGGCTACGGTTTTAGCTATGGCTCAGGCTAAGCATTTATTAAGCATTTTTGTCAAGCCAAGTGAGTCCCTTAAAGGGCCTTACCCCTCCTCATCCCTAAGCATTCCTAAAACCATCTCAACTCCTTGGGAGTATGCAGCACCAACAACCGAATGGTTGCTAATCATTCACATCAACAATCTCTACCCTCACTGGTACCCATTTACTCCCAGGTGATGACAAGCATTTATAGTAAACCGCCTTATTGAATGATACGAACATCCCCAGCGGGATTCAAACCCACACTCCTGTGACTTAAAGGCACTGAACACGTTTGGTAATTGTCAAAGACCAGTGTTCTCACTTGGTGTATCCCAACATATGCATAAAATAACAAGCCTGTGAAAATTTGGGCTCAATTGGTCGATGAAGTTGCAAGAAAATGATGAAAGAAAAAACACCCTTGTTGTACAAATTTGTGTGCCTTCAGATAGGAATAAAAACTTCTTGCAAGAAGTTTTTATTATTTTTGTGAGGAATTACCTCTTTCTCAAAAACTACGTTACTTCAGAGGAAGTCATTTCTCACAATGTTTTATACCATCAACAGCTCTCTGTTGCTCGTAACCAAGTCAGTTTTTATGCTAATATATATTTTGAGTAATTACCAAACGTGTACAGTGCCTTTAACCACCAGCACTTGAGTTTGATGCGCTAGACCGCTCAGACACGACACGCTGCAAAGTAATTTAACTAAAAGATTAAGCTTTGGCTTAACTTCCCGGTTATAATCTGGCTAATAGTCTGGTTTAGGAACTGGCTTAGGATTCAATAAGTTCCAGCTTAAGTTCCAGTTTTGAATTTGGCTTATCTAGCTAAGGACCAAGCGAAGTATCTGGTTGAGGTCTGGCCAAGACTCCGACTTTAAAACAGCTTATCTGAATTATGATTGTTGCTTATTTTCACAGAATGCCTGGCTCATTATAGTCAAGCTTGATAAACCAGACTTGCTCATAAACACATTACGTACAATAAAAAAAAATGCACAAATTAGATAATGGCCTCACGTTTTGACCCTAGCAGAGTCTTTCTTGAAGGCAAAATGACAACACAACACACACAAACAGGTGTACAAGTGTAACAGAAGCAGTCAAGTGGAAATACACTTTTTATGTGTGTTGTGTTGTCATTTAGCCTTCGAGAAAGACTCTGCTTGGGTCGAAACGTCAGGCCACTAAAAAATTTTTTGCATTTATACCATAGGTCCTTTTGGTTGGTAAGCAGTTAGCAACAGCTAATTCTGTTTTCTCGTACAATAGAACAATAGCAAATTATTCCATAAGTACAATAAAAAACAATAACTTGTTTCCGTAAACGTTTAACCAACAAGAAAATTCAAGGATAACTTGCGATACGAAAACGAGCAGGAAAAAAATGATAGAAATGTTGTGTTTTTAGAATGAATTACAAACACAAAAATGATAATTGGACCACAGCCCTGAGGCCAGTAGTTTTAGTGTAGGGCCAGTAAACTTTTGACTGATTTTTAATTGAATATTAATGAAGAATAATACCTCACTGTGTAATGTCTTGAACAACAAATAATATGTTCAAATGTTGACTTTGATCTGATGAAATACCATTCAATTCTATTGAGTATTGAAATAATGAAGTATACTTAATACCCATAAAGACAAATGAAATCAATCTTCTCTTACATGTCCTAGTGCTTATTCAAATACAAACAGTTAACTTAAATGCATGTTAAACTGAGTTACGAAGCTTTTCTTATTATGATTCTGATCTTGTAAAAAGAACTCTGGAGCCGATTTCACAAAGCAATAAAATTCATCGCAAGACAAATTTTCAGTATCACCATAGTGATTTGTATTGTGACATCACACTTTACTAAGCAACTACGATTGATTTGCAGTTACGATCAATCTTAAATCTTTGTGAAATCGGCCCCTGGTCCAGTAAACATTTTGAACCACAAGCCCTGTGGTCTTGAAGATTATCCTCCCAAAATCGAGCCCTGGTATTACAGCACTTTACATAAAAACAACAAAATAAATAAGTAAATAAAAACGAGAAGGCTCAGAAATGGATATACAGGGATGAAAGTCACGGCTGACATTAAAAGTCTGTAACCAGGATCCAGGTCTCGGGGGGTATATTGGAATGACATCATTTCCTCCTTTTGGTAACCCCTTGAGTTATAGATTCCACGCAGCTTTTGTGAACAGTATCCTCAGCACTAGACAAGTAGATCAAAGAGCCTGACTTATTTAATTTGGAGAAAAATACAGCATTTTTTTTTCTTTACCAGACAGACTTTAAAAAGTCTGAATTCAGGTAAAAGTCTGAAATTGCTCATTCCTGGAAGTACTAGGCGAGCGAATTTCAGTCGATATAAAAGTTCCAGACTGAAAAGTACTAATACAAGCAGCACACGGTGCCATCAAATCCTAGTATGAAATGATTGAACAGAAATAATTTTAGAATTGAGATTGTTCTATGAAAATTTCCAATGACTGCGTTCAACAGATTTTATACATTCCCGCCAAACGGACTTCTTCAAGATATTCTACGTCTCCAAGATTAATTATTTTCCAATTATCATCTGGATCTCTCTACATGCCGGACAACATTGTCAAACTCTTTTCTCTTCATTTCAGAACTAGAAAAAGGCTTAATAAAAATGTTCAACTGGCCAGTGTTTCGTAGGATTCGATAAGAAAAGAAAAAAACCAAAACATGCACTGCACTTTCCTCGCCTGTTGTCCAATTTTGCCATCTGTAGTTGTCCGCAGTGTAATCAAGCGCCACGTGACCAATACGTATGAAAGAATTTACTGACAGTGCTGGGTGCGTAACGACGGCTAATGGGTATTACTTATGCCATTAATAGTACAGGTAAACCTCAAAAGTCAAATTTCTGCAAATGCATTTTTTTTTTTTTTTTTAAGTTTAAAGGTAGCGTCAAATATTGGTTTTTGTCAAAGAATGCACGGCTTGTAGCTCAGAATTTTTACCGGACCAAAATTCTTTTTAAATTTCATTTCATTTATTCCGGTTGTGAAGGCAAGGACTCTCAGAAAAGCGAACTTATCACTGTACTAGCCAAGAACCGATGCGGAGAAGACAAAGAAGGAAGTTTCAGTTTTTAGATGTGGGAGGAAAACCCCAGAGAAATACTCCAGGGAAAACCCAAGCAATCAGGAAGGGACTGAAAACCCAATCCACATAGTGCCCCCGTGGGATTCGAACCGGGGTCCTAGAGGTGGAAGGTGAGGAAACATACCACTACGCCAACCCGACCACCCAAACCAGAATCAAAATAGAAAAAACATGAAAAGACCAGAATCAAAATGAGAACACAGTTTGAACATGTTTTTACTTGAACAAGCAATAAGAGAAGATTGCTCTCATTTGTCTTATGGGTAAGTTAACAATACTCAACAGAATAACAAATGTTTATCACACTCACAAAGTCAACATTTGAACATCATATATTGAAAATAAAGATATTGAAATGAAAAACCCAAGACCGCCGGACCTCTCTCGCAGAGAGTTTACTGGCCCAAAGCTAAAGTCACTGGCCTCAGATTCTGGTGTAAATTTCAAGCCCAGCTTGACCTTGGCAGCCAATGAAATGTGTTCAACCCATAGTCATTCTGACATGAAGCTTCAATACCCATTAGATATCATTACCAAACATGGTAAAGTGGTGACAATCCAACATATTTAGTTTTATAAAAAATTATCGTGTTTCTTTGGAAAAAAGTTGAACTAGATATGAAGGGATTGTACACGCTTAATAATTGGAACCCACTGTTTGTTTCAATCGTATTTAGTTGTAGATATATACCAAGAAACTAACCTGTGAAAATTTCATTTCAAAAGGTGGTATCGTTTTTGAGATATTGCCAAAAATCTGGAGCGGTTACGTTCACGCAGGAAGAATAATCTGCAATTGGAATACAAAATCTGAGAAACCTTTCTGACAGAAACGCTTCTCAGATTAATTTTTTTTATTTTATAAAAATTGATATCCTTTTCCATAACCACATTACTTCATCGTGAAATGTTTCTCAAAATGCTTTATACTATCAGAAGCTGCTGTACTTCTTACCAAGTAAGTTTGTATTACCATTAATTTTATGAGTAATTACCAAGCGTATACAGACTCTTTTAACTTTAATAGAAGAAATAAATTTCCATGAATTTTTTGTTTGGTTGATTAAGGAAAGACTTTGTCGATTAAACCATTGCAGTCCCCCACGGCAAAGATAACATACTGAAAGAAGTTTTTGACATGTTTAAAATAAGTTTAAAGGGTCTGTATACGTTTGGTAATTACTCATACAAATAATGGCAATAAAAACTTGGTAAGAAGTACAGCAGCTTCTGATAGTATAAAGCATTTTGAGAAAAATTTCACTTTGAAGTAATGTGGTTATGTGGTTCTCTCAGAAACGTTTCTCAGATTGTGTATTCCTATTGCAGATTATTCTTCCTGCGTGGACATAACTGCTCCACCTTTTGAAATTAAACAGGTTAGTTTTATGGTATATCTCTACAACTATATAGGATTGAAACAAACAGTGGGTTCCAAATACCAAGCGTATACAATCCCTTTGACTACCACCAAAACAAAAACAAACAAAAACAGGAGAAAAATAAAACAGGAGAAACCTAAAAAAAAACCAGGCATTATGTTTATCTCATTTGCAGTTTAATGCATTCTGTAGTACAACAGGCGATTACCTCCTAAATGGTCTAGAAGTAACTAGCTCACATGTACAACTCATAAATACACAATCGACCAAACGACCAAACGCGCATGAATAATACAGCTGTGTACGGACTGGGGAGTTGTCATGTTTGAGTGCACCCCAAATGCATATTATGATGTCCGACATGAATAATGACTGATGCAATTCCCCACCCAAACTCCACTCTCTCTTTTTTTTTTTTTTTTGACAATCAGACACACAAACTGTCCGTAATACATAAGTGCACCTAATAGTCTAGAAATGGTTCTTTATAATCCGTTAATTTAGAAGAAGAAAAAAATTTCAACCAGGAATCGTATGCCAGACATCAAGTATCAAAAATTCATACCAGATATTGCAAGGGCAATTTAACCAAGTGGGTCGTTCAAATATTAACTACTAAGGAAATAATCGGACTAGTTAAGACCTTTCTTGTTTTGCTTCTGGGGGTTTTTTTTGTAAGTGATTACAGAACTGTGCATTTCAAGGTGATAGCCTGTCATTTTGTACTGAGTGGCTGAAGGGATGACCTGTTTCGGGGGTTGACTCACTAATTCAAGTTTTTCCTCCCGTGGCAAACAAGCCTCCAGGGACAAAAACTCGATTTTACTAGAAACAATACAGTTTAGGAGACAGTTTTATTAGTTTTATTTTATTTATTTGATTACACTTGAGTACATTTGAAGAGTGCCTTTATTTGCAATCTCTAGTTTTGCAATGAGCAACGTCCAAACAACCTGTGAACATTTCTGTAAATTAGGAGGTCATGTTTTAGTGACAGCTATGTTTTTCTCTGGGATTTTGAGCTAGTTCATCAAAGCGCTTATTTTGATTGTGGTATTTGAAATAAGAAATGGTGTCTTTAGGGGACTTTTTTGTTTATTTGATTACACATCCAACAGCACAATTAGCGCCAATAACAGGATGAATAGGAAACGAGAAGAAATGCTTAGTTTTAGATGTGTGAGGAAAACCCCAATGGGAAAAACCCATGCAATCAGGTAGGGACTGAAAACCCAATCCACATGTGTAAGGCTACGGTCTGAGGTGGGATTCGAACCTGGGTCCACAGAGGTGCAAGGCAGGTACAGAAACCACTGAGTCAACCTGATCCCCTTTCCTTAATAATATCTCAGAAGTACATATTATTTAGGGTGGTTTTTTTTAAGACAACGAACTGGGGTTTAGCAAATTGTAAGAAAGTGATTTGGCAAGCCTTGGTCAATCTGGTGCCCAGACTTTTTCTTCAGCTCTGTGATATAAAGCAAGCACTTTAAAGCCGTATGCACTTTCATCTCATTTGGACTGGTCCCCTCATTTGGGACTCTAAAGGGTACCCTCCTGTGCCTGTGTTCTGAGAGCAGAGAGCATTAATACAGGTCGTTTAGATTTTCCCAAAATAAGTCATTTATCAGTATGAATGTCTGGTAAAAATGAGTGGGGAGGTCACATGTGTGCGCAGTTACAAAAAGATCAAAGCCATCGATGCTTTGTCACACAGTTACAAAGATTACAATTAATGAAAACATATTGCACTATCGACCGGTTTCAACACAAGCTAGATTCTCAAGAGTTATCTTTTGTTGCTTAATTAAAACAACTGAACTCTCATTTTACAGGCCACTTAATGGTCAACTTGTATACCGCCCTCTACTGACAATACAGACAACTGCCTTTGCCGTCTTTATCCAGCAATTAAACGTTACCTTATGCCAGGACGTTCCAGCAACAACACAAACGAGACGTAATTTGATAGTTTTCAAAATAACTATTTGTTTTGCCAGACATTATGGCCCAATTTCATTAAGTCATCACGCCAAAAAGAAAAACAATTCTAAGCTCAGAAAAATACTTAGTAAGCAGAAAAGGGTTACAATCCAAAATGTCAAGAAGTTTTACATTGTTGAGACTAGAGCCACAATAAGAAATTAGCTAAGCATTATTCTTGGAAATGTGCGCACACTCTGGTAAAATGAAACGGGTTGTGAAACAAGCATCAAAAATCCTAGGGATAGACATCGATCTTGATGAAACTTGCAAAGATAAGGTTCGATCTAAAGCAGAGGCAGTCGAATGTAACACTAACCATCCATTGAACAAATTCTTCATCAAACTAAGAAGTGCTAGGAGATGGCAGTCACTTCGATGCAAAACAAACAGGTACCTCAACTCCTTCATACCATACTCTGTCCGTCTACCCAACCTCAGTGTTTAACTACTTTGTTTACTTTCTGCTTAGATGTTGTTTTCAGTATAATTCCATTGTGGTTTATTATGTAGTTTTCTGATTAATTAATATTATGTATTTCCAGTAGTTTATTTATGATTGTGCTTTTTAATTTTGTCAGTATTGCATGTATTCAAAATGAATTTCCTCCATGGTAGGACCAATAACAAATTGAATTGAATTGAATTGAATTGACACTCACCTACTCAGGGCTCTCCCTATGCACAAGCTAGCGTATCGGGCCAATATGCGCAAATTTCGGTCGATACCAGGATACGGGAAAAAAGTTTTTTTAAACCAATTTCACAAAAATCATCAAGGGAAAACCATTAAGAATGCTCCAGATTGCACAGCAGAGCTTTTAAAACCAAGATAAACACCAAGTAGAAAACATTCCGAAGACCTTGTTTCAGTTCAGCGTCCTTCGGCCAAACTTGGGTCCAGAATGCACCAGTTTTGAAAAATCTTGGGGAGAACCCTGCACACACTTTAAACTGTGTTAACAACGGAAAGTGATCTGGGCCAAATTTCATAGAGCTGCTTAAGCACAAAAAGTAGCTAAGCACAACAAGATTATGCTTACCAGAACAGGGTTACCAGCTAAAATACCATGTCACATGTACAATTTGTGACTGGTATCCTGCTCATTTCTGCTAAGCAGAAAATTGTTAAGCAATATTTTCTGCTTAAGCAGCTCCATGAAATTGGGCCCTAGTATGTCTGCTCAGTTGCCAGTACACTACGGTGCCAGTGGCATCTACGTTTATTTTCCTAATCAGTAAAAGTGAAATGGATTACTTCTGGTTAATCATTCAACCGTTTAAAATACCGAACTTTGAAATCATTTAGGGCCCTCACATTATATAAAAATACATTCAAAGATAAAATACTAACAAAGACAAGATCTTGGCAGAAAGTGCTTAAAAAAGGGAGATTAGTTACTAAAAATGTACAATAACATATTAGGACAAATGGAGGAATTTACCACCCTATCAGCCAACCACACAATTGAAAAAATACAAGATAAAAATACAAGATAAAAATAACGCATTACATTTTGTGGGGGATTAAGATTTTTGAAGACAGTTCCACCAACAAAACGGATGTCAATCATTCTCCCTGGGAAGGTCTTTTTATTTTTCAACTGTTGGGTTGTTTTTAGTTTTAGTTTTTTTTTCTTTTTTCTTTTTTTTTCTTTTTTACTGCCGGCTTCGTTTAACTGTTAAGGCAATTTTGAAATGGATTTTCAATTTGACAGAACCAGTTAAAACATTCAACCCTAGCTGCCAAGCTAACGGTCTTGACATCTCCAACCCGCACAATGCAGCGTCTTGAGTCACTCGCTCGTCAGTTGAAACACTTCATGCGCAACTCAGTCACATGGCATCACATGGAAAAGGTTTTTGCACTTTTTTTATGTCTTGATTGACCAATAGTGTTTTTATATTGCGTGCCTATTTGTCCACAAAGCAATAAACATATGAATTATTACTGCTAATTGTACCTTTCACATTGCACAAAAATAAACAGGTGCTTTATGGAACAAAGCAGGGCTTCTAGATAAAGTCAGACTGGGTTCCAGACTTAGGCCTAATGACATTAAGAGCTTTAGGGACTGTCTCTATTTGCCGAAATGTGAATTTAAAGGGTCTGTATATGTTTGGTAATGACTCTGAAAATTAGTGGCAATAAAAACTTACTTGGTAAGAAGTACAGCAGCTTTGGATAGTATAATGCATTTTGAGAAACTTTTCACTTCTAAGTACTTTGGTTATGGGAAAAGAAACCACTTTTTATCCCCAAACATTTGAATCTGAAAGCGTTACTGACAGTAACATTTCTCAGATTGTGTATTCCAATTGCAGATTATTCTTCCTGCTTGGACATAACCGCTCCAGATTTTCAGCAATATCTCAAAAATGCTACCACCTTTTGAAATGAAATTTTCACAGGTTAGTTTTATGGTATATTACTATATAGGATTGAAACAAATAGTGGGTTCCAATTACCAAAAGTATACAATCCCTTTAATATGCCACAATGTTTAGAAGACATCCTATAAAATAGTTTTAAAATATAAGAAGTTAAAAGAAGTTCCCAAGATTAAACACTTTTAACTTGTACCATCGTGAATGACCCTTGGGTTTATTGTGAAAAGTTTGTTCCTTGTGGTAATACTAGAGTTTCAGTAAAGCATTGGTGTTGAATAGGCCACTTGCATATGACGTCAGAAGCTAAAAACAGCGCCCTCACTGAGGTCCAAGGAAGACCCTGTCAATGGCTGAGAGTTGCACGTGGCACTTTAGCGCACTCATGCGCGTTTCCATTGTTTGATCTCAGCGATGGCAGGCTACATGCAAGAAGGGGGTCTACGTTGTGTGGTCCAAGTACGCATTTGGAATGTTGTGATGGCATGATGTAGACTCAACCCGTGCATACCATTTTGCAGAACCTTGGATTTTCCACAGACATCGTAGACACTTGATCGCGCTGATGAGCTTAATTAGCGAGGGGGGTAGTGTCATTATACCCTTTTTAGTTTTCAACAGCCAAATGACTCGTTACCTAATTAGCGACACGCATGACTAGACTAATGAGCGCTAGGCCAGAAAGACATAGGGAAAGAGATACGGCAATTGCATCCAACATTAGATGGGCATAGCCCGTTACTGTAGATAAATGATGAGAAAAACAACCATTTACAAGTTCAAGGTTCTCCAGGTCGTTGGCCGAGGTGAATTCATAGTTACCACAGCAACGAGGTAAACTTTTTTATCTTTCATCGAGTTTCAAATAATTCCTCTTCTTCTTCTGCAGTGCAGCAATTATAGTAGAGTGGTCTTGCTCAAGGACAAAAAGTCTCACGACTAGGGCCTAATTTCACAGAGCTGATTAAGCAGCAAACACTGCTTAACAGTTTTCTGCTAAGCAAAAATAAAGCAGGATACCAGTCACAGACTGTACATGTGGAAAGGTATTTTGGCTGGTTACCTTACTCTGGTAAGCATCATTTTGTTGTTCTTAGCTACTTGTTGTGCTTAAGCAGCTCTATGAAATTGGGACCAGGATTCGAACCCACACCCCAGTGACTTGAGTCACTAGAACTTGAGTTCGATGTCCTAGACCATACAACACAACAATCTACTCCTAAAAGAAGCTTGAGTGGGACTAAAAGAAGTATTTTAAATAAGCGTTTTTACCTTTTTCCTTTCGGTCTTCGTTTTGCTCCAGGTTGCTGGTTAACTAGCCCAACCGAGATGTGTGAAGGTGCTTCTCTTAGCCCAAAGCTCTTGGCCGTGTGGCCGAGGTGGAGTTTCTTGGTGTGAAAGATGTGTTTGAGGGCCGTTGGATAGGTGGCATAGGAACGAACAAAAGACTGGAAAGCTGATGAGAGAGACGACCGTCAACAGTAAATATCATGTTGTTATTCTACAGGGCTCAAAATTTACACTGGACCGCAGGCCCCAGGCCAGCGATTCCAGCGTCTGGCCGGTAAACTCACGACCGGACAAATCCGGCAGTCTCTTGTTTTTCAAATTAAATAATAATAATACTTCACTGTGTATTATCTTCCATTACAAAAAAAGGAATGTTCAAATGTTGACTTTGTGTCTGATAAAAGTTTTTTCAATTCTAAAGACAAATAAAATAAGAGTTTGCTCCAAATAAACTGTGTAGATATTTTTTCTTCATTTTAATTCTGGCCTTGTACTCTATTATTTGTTCAAATAAAAACAGTTTATTGTTGTTAAAGAGGAAGAGAAATGACCAAGTCAATTTTGTGATATACTCATTTTCCAATAGATAGAGTCCTCATGTGAGTGGGGAAAAAATTACAAGTTTCTAACCTCACGTTAAAATGGTGTAAATTGTCATCATATTCGATACCCTTCCAGTGCAACATTTGTTAACATCCAAAACATCCGTTGACATCATTCTGAGAAAAATGGGTCTCTACATTTTTGTACGAGGACGTTTTGGTTCATAACTAACTTTTAAAGAGTGAAATTTGAAACAAGACGTCATTGGATTTCAACATCTAATGGATCTTTACATTTAAAACCTAGTTCAAAGGTCAAATTCAAGGCTGTTTTGATGAAATGTTATTAAAAGTCTGGAATGAACCAAAACATCCCCGTGAAACTGGGACCAGGTCTTGAGGTTATTGGCCCAATGCTAAAATCTCTGGCCGAGGGCCTGCGGTCCATCGTACATTTTTAGCCCTGCTTTTAATACAATGATGTTTTTTGCAAAAAATAGTTAATGGCCTGAGGTTTCGACCCTAGCAGAGTCTTTCTCGAAGGCATATGAAGTTTTTTGTTAAATTAAAGGTGGGGTCGAGACTTGACCTCCGTTTCCGGTTACTAGGAATTTTGCCCAACTAACGTTCGTGTTATCGTTATAATTAAAACTATGTAATGGTCAAACAAATTCGGGCTTGATTGGCAAATGGGGCTTCTAAAAAATAAGCATCCTCGTCCCAAGCTTTGATTTTTATCTCAATGTTAATTTTAACATTTTCAATGTTATTTTTTACCCCCCACCCCCACACATTATTTTAATGTTAATTTTATTTAGAATAATTATTGTTATGGTATTAAAATTGAAATTGCATTTAGAACAAGTTGCTATGGGTATTTTTATTTTCAAGATTTTTGTTCAAATATAATATATTCTTTCATGCGCCGACCAGTCACTAGCGACAGGTTTAAATCCCTTCCAAAAAATAGTTCTAAAACGATAAATAAAGATCGCACTGCCACACAGTTTTCAGAATGAGAAAGAGGACTCTTGAGGGTGCTATTGTAACCTGTTTTTGGGTGTGTTTTTTTTGGGGGGGGGGGTTTGCCATTTGCAAAAAACGAATAAACAATTAATGTGTCCATATGATCAATTTATAAATAAATTACAACAACAAAAATGGTGCATGAAAGGGTTAAAAAAAAGATTTGATGTAGTAGAAAAAATTGAGTCTTTGTTCGAGTTGTTTTATCGTTTTCGATACACGTAAGACTTGCACAGTCTATTATCAAAAGATTGCCCATTTCAAATTTCAGAGACGTCATCAACCAACCTTTAACAGCCAACACGGAGTGGCTCTTATCATTGTTCACAAACTCCTCAAACACTCTTTGCAGGGCACCGGCTGCCTCCTGTGTAGTACGTATAGGCTGGTAGTGCTGGTTCCCAGTTGCTGCGGGGGAGGAGAGGTTAACAGTCAGGAGGGTCGAGAGTAAACTATCTGAGCTCATCTCCCGAACGCTGAGGGGGAAGAAAGAAACAAATCTTTTGATGTTAAGCAATTTTTTTAACAAAGAAAAATTGACTAGAGCGGGATTTGAACCAACGACCTCCGGTTTAATGTGCCAGCGTTCCACCAACTGAGCTATCTAGCCCCTATGTTGGCGGTCTCCCTATTTTGTAAATGTCTTTGTTCGGAGGTGCCAGTCAGAAGCCATATAACTCTAGCACAGCCTCTCTGACAAAGTAGAGAACAACAACATTACTGAGTATAGACCAATTAACCTGTGTTTACAAGAAGAGTGACCTTGTACATTCCAGAGCATTTCCTGGCAGGCAAGTTACTACACTGTTCATATAGGAATCTTTACATTTTGTGCCATAATTTCCACAATAATTCAAGAAATGTAAAATTAACAGCTGAACAAAATTCGCGATGTGCCCCCTTTCTTCATATCAAACGTTGATACAAATCAAACAAATCGCATTTTCAAAACAGAATTTTCTTTTCTTACTGTCAGCCTTTTTTTTCTTTCTTTCTTTCATACCGTCGCCTTTTTTGAAATTTATTACTTTTTCTTTATTATTGTCGGCTTTGTTTAACCATTTGGAAACGGATTTGAACATTTTTAATTGTTAAACGATTAACCAGTAAAACCGGTCCCAACCCCAAGTAAGGTAAAAAACGAATAATATTCTTTAACCTTGATGCAAAGTTAACATAATTAGTTTCAATCTGAAAGCTGAATGATTTATGAGTGCTAGAACCAATCCTCCAGAGAAATGTGGCGTGTGTCCAATTAGGGCTCGAATTTGGAGAAAAAAACTACAAGACCACAGGGCTTGAAACTCAAAACTTTTACTGAACTAGAAAATTTGTGACAAGACCAGAATCAAAATGAGAAAAAAAAACTACCTTCACTTCAACTGTTTTTTTTTAACCTTATGGGTAGTGCTTTCATACTCAACAGAATTGAAAGATATTTATCAAAGATTATTTACTCAAAGTCAACATTTGAACATAATTTTTTTAATTAAAGATGAGGTTAGGTATTATTATTTACAAACACAAGACAGCCGGACTTGTACAGTCCTAAGTTTATTTTATTTATTTATTTATTTGATTACACATCCAACAGCACAATAAGTGCCAATACCAGGATGAATAGGAATCGAGAAAAAATGTTCAGTTTTAGATGTGGGAGGAAAACCCCAATGGGAGAAACAAATGCAATCAGGTAGGGACTGAAAACCCAATCCACATGCAAGGCTCCGGTGGGATTCGAACCGAGGTCCACAGAGGTGAAAGGCAGGGAAAGAAACCACTGAGCCAACCTGATCCCGATGCTAAAAACACTGGCATCTGGCCGGCGGTCCAGTGTAAATTTCGAGCCCTGCCAACTAGCTTACTTTATTTTGTGATGGCTGAGAATTTCTAGGTACTGCACCTCAGCTGGGGTGAGGAAGAGGACCGACTGGCCCTTCTTCCCGATCCTGGCCGTCCTGCCCACACGATGAACGTAGTCCTCTGGTGACCCCGGCGTGTTATACTGCAGAAAAATTATTTCAAAGGATACAGCAGTTTTAACAAGGATGAAATTTGACAGCTATGTGAACATTCCTGTAAAATTGCTTGTGGGTCTTGGTCCCTCTTATTCGAGACCCGGAACCTCTCAGATGTTACAATTCAGGACGTTTACAGACTCTGTGCATCACCAGAAATACAAAACTACAGGTTTGGACACAATGTTGACTATATTCTTTTCTCCCCGATATCGGCCCGATACACTAGCTTGCGCATGAGGAGAACCCTGATTCTAGAGGTTTACAGACTCTCTACATCACCACAAATAGAAATCTAGAAGTCTGGTCATAACGAGGGCTGCGTCTTTCTCTCCTATGATGACAACTTAATGCCCTACAAGAAAATTTTAAGGTGAAGGAAGATTAACAAAAAAACTGTATTCAGAATAAAAAACTAACAAATATAAGGCCTGCATTATACCGAGCCCTCCAACCAGTTCTCCTTTCAGAAGAACCAATCAGAGCAGTGACTGACTCTACACCGAATTCTCTGAATCCTTAAATAGACTAACATGTCTCACACTCTTCAGTCTCCTGACGATGACTAGAGCAGGTTAGTCGAAACGCTGAGACCAATTAAGAACTCACTCCGCGGCAATGAAGTTAATAACGAGAAGTCCCCTCAATCCACTAAACAAAAGTAGTAGTCCCGCCCACTTTCCTACCTCCCGCCCAGGTAGTAGTTAATAAGCAAAACACTTCTTTTCAGAACTAAGTAGTCTCCCCAATTCCAAAATCTACCCCGCGGCAGTAGAATAAATAGCAAGACAAGTTCTCAAAGAACAAAATCTACACAGCAAAGTAGATATATATACACATGGTGTTACCGCAAACCGAATATACATTGCATTATACTTGTTGAATCTATCTTTTATTTTTTTCCCAAACACCATTCAAAATAAAGTTTTTTCATATTTGTGTTTTCGGTTCACCTACCTGGACAATCCACTTGACTTTGGGCAAGTCTAACCCTCGTGCTGCGACATCCTAACAAGGGAGAAAGAAAAAAAAAAACATGAATTTTTGTGAAGCGTGCGTCATCATGTAAACAAATCGTTGATGCATTAACACAAAGGGTTGAAAAGCAGTTAACAAATTGGGCAATACACCCAAGGTAAACTTGATATTTGAAATAAGAAGTTGCATCCACTTAAGGTGATCCCTATGCTGCCACTTCCCAGGTTGTATCGTATACATTGGTGTGATTCTGGCTACACGGCAGTTACAGGTTGAATGGCTTCTGACTGGCACCCCCGAACAAAGATATTGACAAAATAGTTAGACTATTAGGGCTAGATCAGTTGGTAGAGTGCCGGCAAGTTCATCCGGAAGTCGTTGGTTCAAATCCCGCTCTAGTCAATTTTTCTTTGTTCAAACCCCAAATCATTTAAGATAAGATAATCACCAAAATGACACTATCACATTCGGTGATGTTGTTGCACTAGACACATGTATTCTGTACATATTTCCTGTACAACCTGAACTCTATATCAAGTTTTTAGCCAGGATTTGGTAACAGGGTGTCCAAATTTGCTGGTTCAAATCTAGTCTGGTCCCCTGTTTTTATCAGCAAGGATAAAGACAGGTACTGGTTTTACAGGCCCAATGATTTCATTGGATACAAGTATTTCATTGGATAAACGTGCAGTGACATTTAGCTTTACATATCTGTGTTATGATTGGTCCGCTCCGAAGTGACGTGTTTGTCGGCTCCACCATACAGCATGAACTTTTCGATCGTCTGCTGCTGCACGCATGTACATAATGTTTGTATGTATGTTGTTTATACACAATGTAATGCCTGTACCACGTGTGTGTGACTACGAATCTCTGTGTGAATGGATGCGAGGTCAAAGGTACATCTACCAAGATCCCTCCATTGGCTCAAGGCCACTATCTGGCGTTATTCACGAGCCTCGAAGTGTGACGTCAGATGTTCGGCTAGATCAAATCCTGCTCTCTAGTAAATTTGTCTTTATTGAATCAAAAATTTACCCTTGTTGTTTATTCCAAGGTAAACTTAACACTCACCGTGCATAAAAGTATGCCAGACTGCGCTTCTTGAAAGTTGAGAAATACTTCAGTTCGCTCCTGTGAAGACAAAAGTATGTAAAGAAATTAACCACAAAAGAAACTGACTGGGTAAATTTTAATTCAATATTTGGGTGACCAAAGAAAAATTTACCAGAGCGGGATTTGAATCAACGATCTCCGGATTAACGTGCCGGTGCTCTACCAACTGAGGTATCTAGCCCTATGATGGCAGTCTCCCTAGGCTAGACAGCTCAGTTGGTGGATCATCGACACGTTAATCTGGAGGTTGCAGGTTCAAATCCCTTTCTTGTAAAAGTTTCGATCACAAATTGTAAACAATAAAAAGACAAACAAACAAACATCTAAGAAATGAATTTCTTAAATCTGTTCAGCAGAATGTCATTTTTAAGCAAAACATTGGCAGGGAACCAGTCACACACATTGGATATAAGTGTCATTTTAGCCGGTTACCCATTTTTGCTAAAACGATTTCAGTCCGTGCTTAGACAATTTGTATGTTGAATAGTAGATAAAGGCATTGAGCACATGGCCAATAGACTGTGCAAGAAAACACGTCAAACGGAGAACATTTTTTTCTCTGAAATCAAATCTTTGTTTAAAATTATATCTAATGACAAAATCTGAACAACAAAAATATTCATTGCATGTTTATAAAAATCAATTTTAGTTTTTATAATAAATACACAAATAATGTGTTAATTATTATTGAAGCAAAATTAAAACTCTGGGACAAGGATGCTTATTTGATCTTTACTTTTCAGAAACTACTTACGTGGATTCACGATTGTCACACAGGCATAAAATTAACGCTTGACGCAGCTAAAAGAGGACGCTGAAGCCTCAACAACTATAGACTGGTGATTATCATTGCGCATCCAAAACAAGCGTTTAGATAAGTTTTGTGACTGGAGGTGAGCACAAAATTCTTTATTTTTTGCAGCAACCAGAAGCTGAGGTCAAGTTTAATTCTCGGGTTTTCTTCTACTATACATTTTGCTCCCAATTTTACAGTTATTAGTTTATTTTTCCAATGGAAAATGTACAAAACAAAATGGTCAGATACAAAAATTATACATTTGAAATTATATTAAGGAGACATGGTTACAAATGTCCAGCAGTTTACCTCTTGTGTCATGCTCCCGTGTAGTCTCAACACAAGCAGGTTCAGATTGGCCACAACTGTCTTGATGCCTTCTTTGAATAACGTGTAGTGGAACTCAACCGAGTCACGGCTTGAGAGGAAGACCAGCATCTTACAGTCACCAGTAGTCTGTAGCCGTGAGAAGCAAATGATTGTTAACGACAAAGTGCGTCATTTGAAAAAAAACTTGATCAGTTTCAATCTGAAAGCTTATCGATTATAAAGTTCCCACCCAGTGTAAATCCTTCAGAGAAATTACCACGTTAAAGGGACACATTGCCTTGGATTGGGCGCTTTGGGCTATGAAGGCGTTTGTTATGAAATGAATATGGTTGGTAAGATGTTTTAAAAGTAGAATGTAATGATCCACACAAATATGCCTCAAAATTGTATGGTTTTCATTTTACTTCGTGAACTAACACGGTCTGCCATTTTGTACAACCAAAGTTTTGACTCCACAAAATGGCAGACCGTGTTAGTTCACGAAGTAAAAGGAAAACCACACAATTACGAGGCATGTTTTTGTGGATCATTATATTCTACTTTTAAAACATCTTTCCAACCATATTCATTTCATAACAAACACTTTTTATGGCCCATGGCGACCAATCCGAAGGCGATCGGTCCCTTTAAAATAACATCAAATTCAAGAAAATAGCACTTGAAAACCTCACAAATCAATCACTTATTTTGATTGCCACAATTTATATAAGCCTGATTTGAGCATGCACAAAATCCCTGACAACTGTGTCTCTTTGTTTTCACTAAAATGTGATCACCAAATTTTGAAAAATAGGGGATGGAAATAAACTAACTCCTCCTTTAAAGGTAGGGTCATAGATTGGTAAATATTCCAAAAATAAATGACCATATCAACTTACTTGGTGAGAAGCACTACAGGTGCTGATAGTATAAACTATTTTAAGAAGGTATTCCCTTCGAAGTAACATAGTTGGATAATTTTCAACCCCAAACATTTGAATCTGAGAAACGATTCATGCATGAGTTGATTATCAGATTTCTGAGGGTTGGCGTACGCTCGCGAATGCTGCGGCCAGAGATGCTGTTGGTACCCACTGTCACCTCGCTAAACATGCATGGATTTGACATTCTTGACGAAAAATACCGCAACACTTTTTTGCTGTTTTCTCAGCACTGTATTCAGCTGAAACTTTCACATGTGACTTTAATTGTATCTTTCTTTATAATTTTGCCCATAAATCAGCATTACCTTGACAAAAAACCAATCTATGGCCCTACCTTCACCCTTTAGAGACCATTCATTTCTGTATAATCATCACCATACGCCCGGACATGGTTTTGTTGTTGATTTTTTTAAACTATTTTTTCTTGTAAAAGTGTCTGGAAAAAAATACTATAAATCAAAAATTTTGTTTTGCTTTTTAGAAACATAGGTTAACATGAGAAACATTTGAAAATTTCAATTCAGGCTATGACCTGTATTTTGACCTTTTTAGTTAAGTGGAATTAGATCAGATCTTGCATCCGTTTGCAGCCGCTATGGGCATTTTGGTACAAGCCGTTTGTGGTCGCTATGGTCTCTAAAGGGTTGAGGACCTCGTCAAAATTAGTCCAGGACAACCAGCGTTAACCGCCGTTAATTCACCTTGTTTGAAATTGGGTGTCGGAGAAAACATAGGAGAAGTTCACAGTGCCTGGGGCTACATTTGCTTACAAACCGCAGAGACTTAGATCGCTATCTACTGGAAAAGAAGCAGGGGGTCTCTACATGTCTCACTAAAAAGTCACACAACACATCTTAGTTAAATATAAAGACCTCCAAACATTTCAGATGGCTCCAAAACAGCAAGTTTGTTTATACTACATTTAATCAGCCAGTCAAACCGCAGAGCGCTCAGCTGGGTTGCATTGGCATAGGGCATGTCTTTAGTGCATCGGAGAACTTTGTGCCTTTCAGCGAGTAAAACCATGTCTCTCATAGAAATACAGTCTGATTGGAATTCCATCAAAAAATTTACATCAGAGAATTGTTATCCGACTACCTGTCCTGGATTAATTTTGACAAGACCCCTTAATAAGGCGAAAAAGGATAAATACGTACCTGAGCTCGTTTCAAAATGAACGCGGCCAGAGATACAAGCCTCAGTTTGCTGGGGACGATAACGAAATATTGCTGGAGCCCCTCCGGAGTGGTAAAGTCCACCTTGGCAGCAGCATCTGAGTCTCCACTCTCTATACTTCTCCCCTTTTTCTTGTCTGTTCCTTCACTCGGTTCTTCTTGGAGGTTTTTTGGAGATGGTTCTGCCGTCCTCCCTGCTTGTTCGTCTTTCGCCATATCAATGACGACAGGATCGTTTAGAGTCATGTCGGCGAGTCGTTCAACGCCTAGGAAAAAGAAAACAAAATCTTGTATGAGAATATTTTTATGAGAGTTTGCGAGCACTGATTGTGATTAAAAAACATAAGACAGAACCATAGAACTGGGCCTAAGATAACAAAAGGCAGGGCTCGAATTTGGGGGGAAAATCCACAACCACAGGGCTTGTGGTTCAAAATGTTTACTGGACAAGAATTCTTTTTACAAGAACAGAATCAAAATAAGAAAAAACTTCCTGACACAGCTTAACATGCATTTAACTGTTTTTATTTGAACAAGCACTAAGAGGTGTAAGAGAAGATTGATTTAATTTGTCTTAATGGGTATTAAGTATACTTCATTATGTCATTACTCAGTAGAATTAAAAAGGTATTTTATCAGACTCAAAGTCAACATTTGAACATATTATTTTTTGTTCAAGATGTTACACAGTGAGGTATTATTCTTCATTAATATTTAATTAAAAAACAAAAGACCGCCAGACTTGTCCATTCAAAAGTTAACTGGCCCAACACTAAAACTTCTGGCATCGGGCCTGTGGCCCAGTGTAAAATTGGAGCCCTGCAAGACAATAGCACAGGCTGAAAGAAACTCTTGTGGAAGATGCAAAGAAAATCAGAACAAGACAAGGTGAAATGTGGCAACAATTTCCATGCGACCATGCGAGTCTTGTCCAAGCTGTCTAGCGCATCGGACGCAAGTCATCGGGGTGTGGTTTTCAATCCCCGTCGTGACACTTGTGGGCAAGAAACTGAACTATAATTGCTTCTCATCAACCGGGAGTAAATGGATGCCAGTGAAGGGTTTTTGTGAATGATCAGCAAACCTGTGTGTCCGGGTTGCCGGTGCTGCAAACTCCTAAGGAGCTGAAACCCTTAACCTTAACCCTCCTACTGCTTAACCCTCCTACTAGCATACGCAGCTATACACGCAGCAAACATTGCACTACACCCGTAGCAACCATTGAACTATCCCATAGCAACATCACCGTCTTGGTACCTAGACGTCTACAATATATATTCTGGGTGTTATAAAACAAATATTGACTACTTTTACTCATGCTATGGTTAAAACTACGACTCCCTCGGTGATCTCCGGGGCATTCTATTTCCCCTTGTTTCGCCTCAGTAAATAGAATGCGCTGAGGATTACCTCAGAAGTCCTAGTTTTAACCATAGCACTCGAAGCGGTCAATCTTTGTATACTATATTAACAACTGTAGAAAGTGTTTTGATGTATGGCTGCGAATCATTGGACCCTAACAACAAAAACTCAAAAGTCCCTAGATTGTTGTTACACCAGGTTGCTAAGGTCGGCCCTTGATGTAAGTTGGAAAGATCACATCCCCAATACAGTTTGTACGAACAATTACCTAAAATCACTACAAAAATCAGAAAAAAGGAGACTCAAATTTGCTGGACATTGCAAGAGAAGTAATAATAATATCGAAGTCTTATATAGCGCACGAATCTACCAAACAAGGTACTCAAGGCGCTTAGTTTATACTTTTTAAACAGAAAGATGGGTTATTGAAGTTATGAATTATGAGACCCAATTATGTAGCACCTTATAATGTTTTTTACAAGGTGCTACGGCGCATTCAGCAGCCACAACCAGGAACACCGGGGCGAACCCCTTCTCTTTACAATAAGTGTACTGGGTTCATTAACATGTGTTACACAACACATGGGACCAACGGCTTTACGTCCCATCCGAAGGACGAAGCAATGGTTAAGTGTCTTGCTTAGGGACACAAGTGTCACGGCTGGGGATTTGAACCCACACTCTGCTGATCAGAAACACCAGAGTTTGAATTCGGTGCTCTTAACCGCTCGGCCACGATACTTCCACAAGTAGCGACCAAGTGGTGTCAGATTTGGTGCTGTGGCAACCAACACACAGAAAGAGGAGCAGAGGAAGGCCAAACAAAACTTACATCAACCAACTATGTGAAGACTCCAACCTGACCTATGAAGACATAGGCAACTGCATGCTGGACATGAACATTTGGAAAGCCATCACAAATGTCCGGTGGAAGCCGTTGGAATGAATGAATGATTTTAACAGAATTTACCCAGTCTGTTTCCCTCGTGGTTTATTACTGAAACTATAAGCACTGTACCTTCTGTGAGTGTAGCTGACAGGAATATGTTTTGTCGTTGAGGGCATTTCTCATTCAGCGCATTGAGAATAAGCGACACGTCCCGGTCATATCCCATGTCCAATAACCTAAAAACGTTAAGGAAAAAATAATAAATAGATAGACACAGTAAATAGACTGGGTAAAGTTTTGTTGCGTGTCGTGGCAGAGCGGTTAAGAGCACCGGACTCAAGCTCTGGTGTGTCTGATCAGCAGAGTGTGGGTTCGAGTCCCGGTCATGACACTTGTGTCCCTGAGCAAGATACTTTACCATAATTGCTTTGTCCTTCGGATGGGACATTAAGCTGTAGGTCCCGTGTACTAGGATTGTTTGTGCACATAAAAGAACCCAGAACACTTATCGTGGAAGAGTAAGGGTTAACCCAGGTGTTTCTGGTTTCACATAGCAAGCACCCTTGGTTACAGGTTTCCTCAGGCTTGCGAGCTACAGTGATTAAGTTCACTTATGAGGCATCCTTGGTTTCATTACCAGAAATATATAATAATAATAATAATATTGACCGAGAGATGCCATCATTCCGTTGGCTGACCAAAGATTCGCTGGGCGGACAACATCTGAGAATGGTCAGGTTGTGATACCAACCAAACTCCAAGCAGCAGCACTGGAAAGACGGGCTGTGGTGGGAGCGGTACCAGTGATTCCAGCCGAGGAGGAGACCACAGGCAAATGCCTATGTTTAATAGAGAGACACACTTGTTCCTGTATACTAAATATTCCTGTTGGTGTCTTTTTAACAACAGTACCAAACCGAGAATTTCATCTTTGAGGGGCAAGGCCATTTTCAATTTGCAAAGGGCACTTCCATTAGAAAATCTTTTGATTCCAGTGGGGTACAATTTGAGAAGGCGACCACAGGCAAATGCCTATGTCTAATAAAGAGACACAGTTTTTCCTGTATACTAAATATTCTTGTTGGTGTCTTTTTAACAGCAATACCAGGCCTAGAGTTTCATCTCTGAGAGGGCAAGGCCATTTTCAATTTGCAAAGGGCAGTTCTTGGAAAATCTTTTAAGTCTATGGGAAACTTTTTTTGAAGGGGCACCAAGGCTAAGACCAGGGCAACAGAGGCCATGGCTTTTGTGGCCTCCTTTTAATGCAATTCTGCAGTATAGTTAACAAAACCATTAAATATACTGATGAATGAATACCAGATAAACAGTAAGAAACTTCACAAATAGTGGCACCATGGTCCAGTGGTTAGACTGCAGGACTTGCAATCACAAGTTTGTGGGTTCAAATCCTACCAAGCTAACCGCCGCTTTCTCAATGACTAGAATAAGTGCTGTCGTCTAGTTACTGAATCATAATTTCTTGATTTGTGCCTTTCATAATCATAGCCGTTAAAAACCAATGTCTGTATGAGAGAGATAGGCTGTTGCCAGCTTGGTGTTTATGGGGAGTTTGCAGAGCTCCCTTGGACGGGAAGATCATCTAAACAAAAAAACAAACAAACAAACAAATGATATTTTTTAATTACCGTCTTACCTATCTGCTTCGTCCATGACCAGCCATTGTACCCTGTCCAGTTTCAGCGTCCCAGTGTTCTTAATGTGATCCAAGAGACGGCCGGGTGTGGCCACGAGGATGTTGATGCCTTTCCTTAACCGCGCCTTCTCAGATTTCATCTTTTCCCCGCCCATCAGGTAGCCTGGTACTATCCACACAAACGGCTAAAATGTAATGGAAAATCGTTGTGGTTAAAGTTGAGGGTGTGTAGAGAATTCTGTTAAAACAAGTTCTGTCCAATACTTGACTCAAAAAAACAAAAAATAACGTCACTTTTCTTGCATTAATAAAGAGTACAACCGTATCAATAAAACAAAATTAACCGGGACCTGTTGCATGATCATAGCAGGCCCGTGGCTGTACATGG
The DNA here is from genome assembly GCA_021014325.1 of Plazaster borealis. Taxonomy (NCBI): domain Eukaryota; kingdom Metazoa; phylum Echinodermata; class Asteroidea; order Forcipulatida; family Labidiasteridae; genus Plazaster; species Plazaster borealis. The sequence continues at coordinate 3,072,217 of CM037456.1, read as the reverse complement.
AATTATGAACTCCAACCCAGTTATTACACGTACGCACACTGGCCGTATCATTACAAAATAATAATGAAGGTGTCCGTGCGTGCAGTAACTGTTAATAATTCCATTTTGTGGCGTGTCGTGGCCGAGCGGATAAGAACACCGAACTCAAGCTCTGGTGTTTCTGATCAGCAGAGTGTGGGTTCGAATCCCAGTCGTGACACTTGTGTCCTTAAGCAAGACACTTAACCACATGCTTCGTCCTTCGGATGGGACGTTAAGCCGTAGGTCCCGTGTGTTGTGTAATGCACGTAAAAGAACCCAGTGCACTTATCGAAAAGAGAAGGGGTTCGCCCCGGTGTTCCTGGTTTGATCGGCAGCATCTTGCGCCACAGCACCTTGTAAACCATTACATGGTGCTATGTAAAAGGACTTGGTCTCATACTTCAAAACCTAGCTCCACAATACCTTGCAGGAAAATAATGAACATTAAAAGCGCCTTGAGCGTCACTGAGTAACGGATATGTGCGCTATATAAGAAGCCACTATTTTATAGCCCCAGTCCTGCTATGATCATGACACCAGTCCTCCTTCACTGGCTTCCCATTAACAAACGAATCCAATTCAAAGACCTCCTCCTTATTTTTTTTAAGTCAGATACATACCTTGCAGACTTTCTGAAGTGTGGCAAAGCTTTGTAAGGCTAGCTGAAATTTTTTAAAAGGGAAAAGAAAAGAGAGAACTGAAGCTGAAAGAGAACTGAAAACTGAAATATGTGCTAACAGTTGTAAAGAGAAAGGGAAATGTCAAATTCAATTTTGTGATATACTAATTTTGGAATAGATAGAGTCCTCAAACAACAAGTCTCTAACCTCACGTTAAAATGGTGTAAAATGCCATTGTATTTGATACCCTTCCAGTGCAAAATTTGTCAACATCCAAAACATCTGATGACATCATTCTGAGAAAAATGGGTCTGTACATTTTTGTACGGGATGTTTTGGTTCATTCCTGACTTTTTCAGAGCGAAATGTGAAACATGATGCCTTGGATTTCAACAACTAATTGGTCTTAGCATTCCAAGGAGGAACTTTTCGTCAGTCAAAAGGTCAAATTCAAGGCAGTTTTGATTTAATGTCATCGAATGTTTGGAGTAAAAAAAAACATCCCCGTACAAAAATGTACAGAAACATTTTTCTCAGATTGATGTCCTCTTTAATTTTTCAATAGCACTCGCACTAATGACATCACTTTTGCTCGAAATACCCGGATGTCAGACAAACTTTCCACCACACACGATCACCCCATCAGCGCGCCAAACCGCAGAAGTACAGACAGTAAACGCAAGTAAACATAAAACTTGGACATGTCCATGCGTGCATGTTAGTCAAATTTGACATGATGCCGGAGATCCACGTACTGCGCTTCTATTTTTTGTATTAGTGCGGAATGCTCAGATGGCTACTATAGTAGACTATTTCGGACATAATTTGACGCAAACTGTTCACTAACGCCTAGACATTTTGATGAACATACCTCTCTAGTTGGTACTAGAACGAGAACGTAGGGTCCATCTGACCTTTGCACTTTTGGGTCACGACCCTGAAGTGAGTTGACAATGGGTACAGCATAGGCAAGGGTTTTTCCTGCAGTAGATGGGGAAATATTCAAAACATAAAAAGTGTGTAGAAGAAAATACTGACAGTCATGTATGACTATGGAATTCAGCTTTATTTTGATAATAAACTTTAAAAGAAAAACTACTAAGTAGTGTCCTAAACAATAGCTTAAAGGTATTATACAGGATTGGTAGAGCTGACAAATTAGTCGCAGACAGTGTTCATGTTTTGTGTGATAAACCATATACATGAAATAAAAAGCCTGTGAAAATTTGGGCTTATTCCGTTTTACGAGTCAGGAGAAAATAGTGAAAAACCAGGCACAAATTTCAGCATGTAAACACATTGTCCTTAATTTTGGTTGTTAGAACCGAAATCAGCTGTTGCGTTTTGTTTTTTAAGGTTTTCAGATCAGTCTTCTCGACTAAGACTTCATTTCAGAGGGAAATATTTCACACAAAAATTGTTGTAGTATGACCTTCATAATCAGTAAGCTTTCACACTAAAGTTAAACAATTATGTTTTTCATCTTCACCAATCCTGTATAATACCTTTAAAAGTAAAAATGACTAGAAGAGCAGGGCAAAGGAGCAAGAAATATGCACAGGCAGACGGACAGACAACAAACAGACAATTTAACAAACACCCCTATGAACTAACAAACAACGGAACAAGAAAGGGTAATAGATGTTAAATTTGCATTGGGGATAAAGAATATTGTTATTTGGTTTTACCCGTACACCGATGTGTGTAAAGCACTGTATACTCCTGTACTTTCCCCGAGTCCTGTGAAAAAAAAAATCACAGGACTCGGGAAAGTACTGAGTATACAGTGCTTTACACACATCGGTGTACGGGTAAAACCAAATAACAATATTCTTTATCCCCGATGCAAATTTAACATCTATTAAATTGTCGCGGTCCCCGCTGCTAAAATATAGGTTTCGAACTGCCTCTAGCTACCAGGCAATCTCGGTGGTCTAGTTGGTACGACATCTGCTCTAGATTGGCATAAGTCGTGGGTTCGAATCCCACCCGAGTAATATGCCTGTGATTTTTTTCACAGGACTCGGGAAAGTACTGAGTATACAGTGCTTTACACACATCGGTGTACGGGTAAAACCAAATAACAATAAAGAAAGGGTAAATATTTAGGGTAAATACATCTGCTCGGAAAGCAACAAAAACACTTTCAGACAATAATTAAACAATGTTTTTATCCTTACCAATCCTGCATAACACCTTAAAATATATTTCATGATTTCCTAAAAACACATTTTTTTTTCACTGCGGGCTAAATCCTTGTTTCATAAAAACGATGATGAATTAGTAATGGTATATTGAATCTCCTTAAACCCTACCATTTGTAGAAAACAAATCTTGGTACCTGACTGTTTGGAAGAGATTGCATTTGGGTGTACTTACCCGACCCAGTTTGTGACTTTACCATCGTGTCGCGGCCGTTTAGAATGTACGGAATTGCCCGCTGTTGAACGCTTGTCATGTGACTAAACTCTAGGTTCTTCTCAAGTGTAGAAACCTGGACATGAAATAACGGTTACACGTCACGTAAACACACAAAAGGGTTGGCGTTAATGACGTATCTACGTCTCCGTGGACTTGCGAAACCTCTCTATTATTAGTTATCATACAAGAGCGAGTTGAATACGAACTTGACGCATAGCTTAAAATAGCGCGTTATAGAACAGGGTTTGATATGAACCACTTAATATAAGTTTATATCACACAGCTGACCAAATGCCAGTTATTAAAGCACCTGAGGACCAGTCAGAATTCTCTCCAAGTGGTCCGGCTGGCTAGTTCAGTGTTGAAAAGCATTCCTATTTCATTTGAAAGATTGACTAGTGAAATAGTTGACGGACTAGTGAAATGACAAGCTAACTGGTCCTGCTGGTCAGTCACTAAAAAATAAGGGAAAACCCTGTCACACTCTTGTTGCTATGGTTCGACCAATCAGAATTGACAATTTGCTTTAAAAAAATATATATTATTCTGGAGCAAAAAGCTTGAGATTTTTATAATTTGAGATGATGCAAGATCTCTGTGAAAAAAACCTTTATACAAGCTTGCTTTATAGACAAAATGAACAATCAACTTTACAGACCTTGAATTTCATCATTTTTCATATTGCAAAGGGCACTTCCATTGGAAAATCTTTTAAGACTTTAAAAAGTCTATGGGAAACTTTCGAAAAGGCACAAAGGCGAAGACCAGGGCAACAGAGGCCACGGCCTCCATGGCCTCTGTGTAATTCAGACCAGGGGGCCAATTACATAGCGCTGCTTAACGGTAAGCAAATTATCGTGCTAACTGTAGCAGAAAAATTTACTTAAGAGTAAGCCTTTTTCACAGGTTGAGCATTCACCATGGATTTGCATTGTTACGTCATTCATTTTCATACAGTAAGCACCTGAAGGTTAGCATGCCTTTTTTGTGTGCTTATGGTTAGCAGTGCTATGAAATGGAAACTTGCGCAGCTAGCACAAAATCAGCCGCTAAGCAGCTCTATGAAATTGGGCCCTGAACTTACCAGATGCGGATGGAGGGGAAGATCATGAAAAGATTTGGCTGAAAAGACGGCCTCCTTTCCTGACTTCACCTTGACCCTGTGTGGGATAAACAACAAGACTTTACAAAACAGTTCAACACTTTTCATCAAAGTTTAAATCTGCTCGGTGGAGTTTTCTTGTAATGTGATCCATGCATGGCCTAATTTCATAGAGCTGGTTAAGCACAAAAAGTAAATAAGCACAACAAAATGATGCTTACCAGAACAAGGTTACCAATCCAAACACATTGTCATATGTACCATTTGTGACTGGTTTCCTGCTCATTTTTGCTTAGCAGAAAAATGTTAAGCTCTAAGAAATTGGGCCCTGGGCTCAATTTCACAAAGAGCTCAGATTGATCTTAACTGCAAATCACTCTCAGTTGCTAAGCAAAGTGTGATGTCACAATAGAAATCACTATGGTGATACTGACAACTCATCTTAAGATTAATCTTGGCGCTTTGTGAATTCGGCCCCTGGGCTCGATTTCACAAAGAGCTAAGATTTATCTTAACTCCGAATCACTCTCAGTTGCTAAGCAAAGTGTGATGTCACAATACAAATCACTATGGTGATACAGACAACTCATCTTAAGATGAATCTTAGTGCTTTGTGAAATCAGCGGCCTCCTAAAACAACACCTACAGGCCTGGAATTTCATCTTTGAGAGGGCAAGGCCATTTTCATTTTTCAAAGGGCACTTCCATTGGAAAATATTAAAATAAACAGTCATAGATTGGTTGTTGTCAACGTAATGCTGATTTATAGCCAGAATTATAAAGAAATCTACTATAAATGTCAGCTGTGAAAGTTTCAGCTTAATACAGTGTCTACTTGTTGAGAAAAAAACATCATGGTATTTTCATCAAGAACGTCGAATCCATCCATGTTTAGCGAGGTGACAGCAGGTACCAACTATATTCTGGCCCCAGCAAACAGACATCTCGAAAATTTGAATCTCCAAAATTCGCCTTAAAGGTATTGTACACTTTTGGTAACACCTCAAAATCAGTGTCCACATTTTATGTGATTCAACATATGCATGAACAAACAAACCTGTGAAAGTTTGAGCTCAATTGGTCATCGAGATCACGAGAAAATAGTGAAAAGAGACCTCATGAGTTTTCTGTTTTTTCAAAATATCGCGCGTGATAAAAACTATTGTTTTACTCATTTCTCAGAAACGATAGCATTTTAGGCAGAAATATTTTAAGGAACCCTTTCAACCATTACTTACTTTATATCATGTAAGTTGTGTTTGAATCTGTGAACATTTGTGTTTTTCGATCAAACCAATAGTGTACAGGGCCTTTAAAGGTCGAGTTTTGGAGATTCATATATTTTGACATACTTTGATTTCAAATCAATGGGGACATTTCAGGCAAAATCATTTTGCAGAATGCTTACTACCATCTTCATAACAAGGAGGCTTTCGGATGAAATTGACATAATATTTTTTGGGGGCAATACCAAAGTATGACCCTAACTTTAAAGTCTATGGGAAACTTTTGAAGGGGCACCAAGGCCAGGACCAGGGGCAACAGAGGCCATGGCCTCCCTGGCCTCAGTGTAATTCCAGGCCTGCACTTACACGTAGGTGAATGCACACATTTGATTTGTTAATTCTCAAGATACAGTCAAGACATTGAGAACAAACTATTCGGTTCTTTAAAGAGCCTTCAATTCTTCCAAAAAGAGATCTACATGTAGGCCAGGTCCGAATTGTCGGCTACGGCTACAGCTACGGCTACAGCAGGGTCGCCAAGTCATCATGCGTTGAAGTGTATGATGTCCTTAGCAACACCCCTAGCAACACCCTAGCAACAGTCGTAGCCGTAGCCGTACACATGGTGTACCCGACAGAATTGACAATAACATCTAGATCTCCACAAACACATCTGGTTTCTGTACTCACATTTGTACACTTGGTATCTCGGGATTGTTTCTGAACAGTGACGAGATGACCTTGCCATGACCTGATGATGAACCAGTCACCTTTGACCTGTCGGCCGCACCATGACCTTTGGGTCTTGCCACTGTCTCAGCTGCTCCCTGCGTTGCCCCTGTAGTAGTAGCATCGTTAGCTCTTGGGTGCACTGTGGACAATCTTGGTTGATGAAACTCTTGTGTTTTGTCGTCTGGTTTTGTTGCTCTCTGGAACTCTTTACGTGTTTCTTGAACATTTTTTCTCTGGATAGTTTTCAGGAAAATTTTGCAATTAATTTTGGGATGTACAAAGAAAAAATCGACTACAGCATGATGTGAACCTGCGACCTCCGGATTAACGTGCCTGTGCTCTACCAGCTGAGCCATCTAGCCCTATTGTTGGCTGTTTCCCTATGTCTTCAATATCTTTGTTTTAATGTTTGGAGGTGTCATTATGGATTTAGAGGGTTGCTACTGCTATGCTAGCCGTGGTAACTGTAGTCCCACTAGTGTGGCCATGTGTGAACCCTTAGAGAAGGAGCCTTTTTTATGTCAGGGTTCTGCCCACGGTGGTCGGTGCCGGAAAACCCGACCGGCACTCATGATTCCCCGACCACCACGAGCAGAATTATTTCATGTTCCGACCACCACACATTTTCCTTTCTTTTTTTGCCCATTTCCTGTAGAAAAAAATTATTTACCAGTAAAAAGCTTCATCCAAAGTTTCGAGTAGCCTACTTCTTTGGTTTGAATCTATTTTAATGATCCAGGATTGAGCATCCCCCTCCCGCCTGTACGATGTACATTATATCCAACGAAACTCGCACTGATTTCACAATGGTTTCCAGTCACGCTGATTATAGCTTTACGCTTGGAAAAACATGATACCAGTTTCATCATGTTGCGTACCCTATTCTATAGCGGGAAATGAATTGCAGAGTGAGAACAATGCTATAGATGCTGTAAATTGTTTTCCCATGGCGGTAAAGGCGTGCGCGCACTATGGAGGCCTACATTCAAGGCACAGCTGCAGGGCGCACGTGTGTAACCACTCCAGGCACGATCGAAAGGAAATTGACTTGACCGTACCAGGAAAAACTTTTTTCCGGCACTAAAGAAATCCTGGGCACAACCCTGTTACAGGCATGAGAATGGGCGATGATGAAAAATCCGGAAAAAAATCCCGAAAAAATCTAACGCTAAAAATGCATGTCCGGATTTTGGGTAATGTCCAGAAATTGGGCAACGTCACCAAGCGTCGGCGCCACACTCAGTGGTTGAACCATGCATATCCTACCTCCATGGGTCGAGTTAGTAGGAGGAAAATACTCAAAAAACAATAATGAAATCATAAAAAATGCTAGACGTATCTTATCTCAAAAAGCTCACAAAATATGTGAGACTTAACGGTTTATGCAGACGTTGACGATTCTCACACACGTGCGTAAAAAAGTCTAACAATGCGCGTGCATCCATACACCGCGCATTATTGTCAGTAGACTTCCCAAAGTCTCCACACATGTTTCTTTGCTGCAGCAGTAAACATATTACGGTCAAACAATGAATAAACCGCACCGTGATTGAAGCGAGGAATGAAAGAAGTCTACACATATCTATTGATCTCGCTGCATACGCGATGCACATGAAAGCCGGGCGGCAATTGTTTATGTGCTGTTTTTCACGAACGGTGTGTCGATCCGCGGTATGATTTTACAAAGGTAAATTTACAATTTCTGTTTTAAAGACGAGAGATTAGCAAAATATAAATGCATTCCCCCAACACCCTACCCCCCAAATTTTATATCAAATTCACATTGAACTCGGAGACCACATATTTTGAAGTGAAAAATCCGGAAATCCGGAAAAATCCGGAAGATTCTCATGCCTGCTGTTATGTATAAAAAAAATGATCCATTGGTTTTCGTGAAGGGCACAATAAACCCGAGGTTCGTGGAGATGATAGATAGCGAAACCAACCTCAGTTCTAGGAGGAGTGATTGCTACTGCTAGTCCTCACCTCAATTCGTGATGATGATCGTAACCCTCTTTCAATGATACTGATGGTCCCCTCCAGTTGTGAACCACTAGCAGGGAGGAGTGGCTACGATCATCAGAACTGAGGCCGTAATCGAATAAATGGCTCTGGCAGTGGCTATGGCCGGAACACCAAAACTCCTATTTTCCAATTTTGTCATTGCAGCCAAACAGCCATAGCCATAGCCGAAGACTCAGTCATGTCTATACAGGGCCCAATTTCTTTTTACAAAATTTTGACATCATCATCGGTCGTCATGGTCGTCCTTAGCCCAGGTTGGACTCCTCCGTTGCATACAACGCGACGGAGTCCAGCGTATAAAGGTCCCGTACCATTGCGAACAAATTTATAACCATTTTTTATCATATTTTTACCTTTTTGAGGAAGCTGAAACTTGACTCACATGTTCCTTGTGTCCTGAACCTTACGCCTGCTCTATTCAGAATTGCCAATTTTATCCTTGGATGACATTATTGTGAAAATAAAATGGAAATTTATGCATTCTCGGCGACAGGCCGAAACTGACAAGATGTGAATGCTTCAGCGCATGTGTGTCCTTTGCATAGCAACCACGATAGAGGGCGCATGTCGCGCATGCGCGCCTGAGCCTACACAGTCATTTGGTACACGATGATAAAAACGGTAGTGCACAACTCGGACTTATTTGCTAGAATACTGTCATTCGTGGACGAAATTGTTATTGTTGGACCCATCAATAGTGAGTTACGGACATAAGAATATATGAACGGAATTTCAGCTTCTTAAATCAGGTAAAATTATGAAAAAACATTACTTCAAAATATGTTCGCATTGTAGAGGCGCTTTATACCCAGGACGTCAGTGTACAATGACTGACGTCCTACCAGGGCTAGGTCGTCCTAGCGCCCACAGTGGCGCCCCAGCGTATCAAAGTGTTTTGCACGAAGGATCTTCATCCAACTCTCGGTTGGATTTTAGACGGGTGCTCTGCCTCAACCGTGACAACTACGCGGTTTGAGGTAGGGCACCCGTCGATTAGTCGGGTGCCTTGCCTCAACCATGTTAACAGCACTGTTGCGGCAGGACACCTGTCCAATTTTAGACGGGTGTCCTGCCTCAACCGCCCTGTTATCACGGTTGAGGCAAGGCACCCGTCTAAATTGAAGATCCCTCGGGGAAAATACTTTGATACGCTGGGCTGGGGCGCTAATATGACGATAATGTCAAAATTTCTAAAAAGGAGTACCGCGCCCCAGTTACTTGGTCTACTGCTATAATGCTAACCATGCAAACCTCAACCTGTGAAATACGCTTGACACAATAAAGTCGTAAGCGCAGAATTCACTGCTTCCGTAGGTGTAAGCGGAGATTCTTTGCTTACGGTAAGCAGAGCCATGAAAGTGGGCCCAGGTGTCATTCCACAAGGACTTCTGACTTAAAGTCAATTTCTGATTAACTTGTATTTAAATAACAGAAAATGAATTAACAAAATTGGAACAAGTTCACCACGTATTGTCAATGTAAGCTGCCTGGCTCTGATTCTCTGAAGAGTTTCTAAATAAAATTTCACCGAGATTGAAAGAAGTTTAACTCAAAAAACTCATCCAAAAAAACTTTAAAATACCTTATTTCGCTTCCCTGAGTAATCCAGGTTCAGCATCAGCCCAGATTCATCCTCTTCCATGGTGACGATTTATGTGCAAAAAGCGAAATTAGAAACCAATAATTTGCGTGCTGCTGAATTACAAAACCGTGTTTACGTTTTGACAATCTCCACGCCGCACAGAAACATGTGGCTGCCATAGCGCCCTCTATTGACATAATATTTGTAACTTTTGTTTAAAGGTATCGTACACGTTTGGAAATTGTCAAAGACCAGTGTTCTCACCTGGTGTATCCCAACATATGCATAAAATAACAAGCCTGTGAAAATTTCGGCTCAATTGGTCATCGAAGTTGCAAGAAAATGATGAAAGAAAAAACACCCTTGTTGTACAAATTTGTTGCTTTCAGATAGAATAATAAAAACTTCTTGCAAGAAGTTTTTATTATTTTGAGAAATTACCTTTCTCAAAAACTACGTTACTTCAGAGGGAGTCATTTCTCAAATGTTTTATACTATCAACAGCTCTCTGTTGCTCGTTACCAAGTCAGTTTTTATGCTAATATATATTTTGAGTAATTACCAAACGTGTACGAGAGGAAATTACCCTAAAATCTACAAGCATATTGATTTTCACTAACATTACCCGTGCTTCTGCTTGAAGCCTATTATTACTAATCCGTTACAAATAATAAAAATGTTGTTATTAATACAAAGTTGAAACAGAGAGTCATGAAGCAAGGAATAAAAATAATCAAATTTATTCAGGTTTACCCAAGGGTGGTTTCAACCGTATCAATTTGAAAAATTAGAAAAATTATTAACCATTTAAATTTCATAGAAAGCCCTCTATGATTACATAGAATTTTCTTCAAAGTAGGAAAATTGTAAACATATATTTACAAATATAAAATAATAAACCACAAGAGAAACTGACTGGGTAAATTTTAAATGAATTTGGGTTGAAAAAATTGACGAGAGCGGGATTTGAACCAACGACCTCCGGATTGATGGCGCTCTTCCAACCAGCTTCCTGCATGGACATAACAGCTCCAGATTTTTGGCAATATCTCAAAAACGCTACCACCTTTTGAAGTAAAATTTTCACAGGTTTGTTTTATTGTATTATATCTATATTTACATAGGATTAAAACAAACAATTTTCATGAGGGTAGGTGATTGTATCAAGTTTTTTTTAGAGAATGACAAAATAAAGAATTTGTTTCTACGTATGATAGTTCCAGTAAGCAGGGATGAGATTGTATGAAAATGAACAATCCTCAAAATCGGATAAAAGTTCCAACTTTTTGTGGAGATAAAGCCAAATAGAATTGCAAGATGTTAAATTGTAGAGGTTTACAGTCTCTCTACATCATTTCAAACAGATATCTGAAGGTTTGGGCCCAATTTCAAAGAGCTGCTTTAAGCAGAAAATATTGCTTAACAATTTTCTGCTAAACAAAAGTAAGCAGGATACCAGTCACAGATTGTGCATGTGACATGCTATTTCGGCTGGCAACCTTATTCTGGTAAGCATAATTTTGATATACTTAGCTACTTTTTGTGCTTTATGCAGTTCTATGAAATTGGGCTCAGGGCCCAAATTCATAAAGCTGTTAGTCAGAAAATAATGCTTAGCAAATTTCTTTGCTAAGCAATAAATGAGTCAGTTGCCGGTCGCAGCAATGGTAACTGATGCTATTTTGACTGTTAACCTGTTTTTTGTTAAGCAAAAGTTTTCTGTGCTTAGCAATTTGTTGTGCTTAAAACGAGCTTTATGAAATTTGGCACAGGTCACAACACGGGGAAGTCTTTTCATCTCTGTGATGGCAACTTTACCTCTTTCAAGAAAATCTGAAGGTACAGGGAGACAATGAAAAATCCTGAAGTCAGGCAAAATCCTGCAGTAAAGCACCCGGTAGTTAAAACATTTTAAAAAGAAATATGACTACGTATTTTACTGGAATATTTCACATAATGACTGAGTCAAACCTCTGGTACCCAGTGCAGTACGCCTGATATTTAAAAGTAGCACTAAAATCTAAATAAGCTCTTTCGAATGTTTAAAAACTGAGATATTTTTCCTGTAAATTTTACATACAAAAGATAAACAGAGGGTGATAAAAATTAAGTAAAATCCATGGACAAAACAAATTTAAAAGGGTTGTACAAGTTACCTGGTTATAACGGACGATGCATAAGAGTTCTATGCGTTATTGCTTCCTCCAACGTGAACTGGTTAAGAATGGCAGATAAATAACTGAAAGGTTCATAAATAATCAAATCATATCGGCAGTGTTTTTAGCCTCGGGCAGTTCAACTTATGACAAGAAAAGTCCGGCAGTTTGTGTTTTTAAATAACAATACCGCACCTAATCTTTAATTTAAAAAAAACAAAAATTCAAATGTTGACTTTGAGTTGGATTAATATCTTTCAATTGTGACGAGTATGAAAGAATTACCCATAAGATCAAATAAAAACAGTTTAACTAGGACACTGTGTAGAGAATGTTTTTCTCATTTTGATTCAGGTCTTGTTAACAAATGTTCTGGTTCAGTAAAACTTTTGAGCTATCCACAAGCCCTGTGGTCTTGTGGATTCCCCCACCCCAACAATAAACCCAAAATATATACTGCGCCAATAAATTATCTAAACACTTACAAATGGTCAGATTTATCGGAACCTGAAATAGTATGCAAAAAAATAATCAAATAATTCGATTCACAGTTATCTTCTGCGGATTTTGACACCTCTTTTGTTTCGCTGCGATGTTGTTTGGCGGATTTATGAGCACTTGGATGGCTTAAGGTCGAATTTCAAAAGTTGCAAAAGCCCCTATTCACCCCAATTCCAGAAGGGAATAAAAGGCGGGCAAAAATAATGCCGATCTTATTCGCCACAGTACAACGCTCTTGCTTGACTAGGGGCTTTTGCAACTTTTGAAATTCCACCTTAAGCCACTCAAGTACCCATAAATCCGCCAAACAACATCGTAGCGCAACAAAAGAGGTATCAAAATGCGCAGAAGATAACTGTGCATTGGATTAATTAATTAATTTGTTGCATACTATTTGAGGTTCGGATATATTTGACCATTTGTAAGTGTTTAGATACTTTATTGGCGCAGTTTATATATATATAATAATGATGCCTCTGACGAAGGTCCGGTTTCGATCGAATGCTAAGGCCATCTCCCCTACAAATTTTTAAATAATATATACATATATATATATATACAGATTTGAACCCTAAACACCTCAAGCAACCATTTCCAAATATGTACATTTCAAAATGTTATGGACAATATTGTACCAATGAACTCAAGTATCCTGGGACTTGTAAGCACAAAAACTTGCTAAGCACAGAAAACTCTTGCATAAGAAAAATAGGTTACCAGCCAAAATACCATACAGTTACCATTGCTGTGACTGGTACCCAACTCATTTTTTCTTTAGCAAAGAAATTTGCTGAGCAGATTTTTCTGCTGAACTGACAGCTTTATGAAATTGAGCCCCGGTCACATCTTTGTTAAAAACACCAATACCCACAAAACAAATTTCTCCTTTTTTAATGTACAAGATACATTTCTCCAAAATGAGGCACGGCTCAGTGCCACTGAAATGAAAAAGTTCCTGAGCCAGAGACTGAAGTAGGATATACACATATTTATATTTATTCATAGTTCAGCGTTTGTTTTAGAGACTAATCTTGAGCATGGTAGCCTCTTCCCAAGGAACACTAACTGCTTATAGACTGTGCAAGTCTTGGGCATATATCGAAAACGAGAAAGAACAAATTGAACAAAGACTATATTTGTCTTTGAAAATCAAATCTTCTTTTAAAATTACATTTATACAAAATTCTTGAAAATAAAAATACCCATAGCAAGTTGTTATCAATAAATTTTACATTTTTGTACAATACAAATAATTTGTTCAAATTAACATTGGAACAAAATTAAAACATGGGACGAGGATGCTTGTTGTTAGAAACCCCATTTGACAATCACGCCCGAATGTGTACGTCTATTACATACATGTAGGTTGAATGACAACATGACCATCAGTTGGGCAAAATTCTTAATTTTTTACAAGTAACTGGAAATGAAGGTCAAGTCTTATTCTGTAAAAACTTTGTAAATTTGAATGTTGTCGACCTTTTGGTTGTTTTTTATTCAGATTGAAATAAACCATTAATAATAATAATTCTCAGGTTTTCTTCGTTATTTTGTTGAATTGATTTAACTTTCATATTGTTAATCACTTAGTATTACATTCCGAACAATATATATATATAATTTTCATAGCCATAAACTACGTTAAACTAATACAATTGACAACAAAAAATCCCGCCCACGTAAAACTCCATAATGGTTGGGACCACAATGGTCCCAGAAGTTCAAATATACGCAAGACTTACACACTCTATTAAGGCATTCAGTATGAGATCTACAGCCATTCACCGTCACCATATATTTATTCATAGTTTAGCGTTTGTTTCAGAGACTAATCTGAAACTAGTAACCTCTTCTAAAGCCACAACTTCTGTCCATAAACCTGCTCTGTTATTACCAACAGGGACTGTAAGTTGAATCTACTTTTTCAGTCACCGTCCGCAAACATTTATTTGAGAGTAAGCGTTTGTTTTGGAGACTAATCTGAAACATGGTAGCCTCTTCTCAAGCCGCAAAACTTCTGTCCATAAACCTGCTCTGTTATTACCGACATGGACTGGAAGTGGAATCTACTTTCAGTCACCGTCCACAAACATTTATTTGATAGTAAGCATTTATTTTGGAGCCTATTCTGAAAGTAATAGCCTTTTCTCAAGCCGCACAACTTTTATCCATAAACCTGCTCTGTTATTACCTACAGGGACTGGAAGTGGAATGGACTGGAAGTCACCTCCACAAACATTTATTTGATAATAAGCGCTTGTTTTGGAGTCTAATCTGAAAGTAATAGCCTTTTCTCAAGACGCAAATCTTCTGTCCATTAACCTGCTCTGTTATTACCAACAGGGACTGGAGGTCTACATTCAGTAACCGTCCGCAAACATTTATTTAATGGTAAGCGTTTGTTTTTCGAGACTAATCTTCAATGAGCCAATCCTCCTGTCCGCTGGTCATGTCCGTCATCACCGTCACGAAATGAAGTCAGCTCTTTACATCCAATCGTCACCGGAGTCTTCGTCTGACATGTCTGAATCCGAGATGACATAGATCTTAGAGTTTTTTTTCTCCTGTCTTGCAGCTCTTTTAGCCTTGGCTTCCTCATTCTTGGCGGCAGTCTCTTTCAACTCTGGAAGACCTTTTTCAAACAAAGTGTCTAAAATGTCTGAAAAAAAAGGGGGGGAAATGTAGAATGAATCCTGTCACAGCCCGAGTTTTTGCCAACCAAGGTTGGAAAACTATGGGAAGCCATAAATGCAAAACAAAAACAATTAGCCACAGTTTGTAAAGCAATGTTACACAAATATTCAAAAATAGCGTTGAATTTGTTGGAAACAAAGCAACCAATCATGTGAGGTATTTTTGTTAGTTGAAAGTTTGCAGAAATGTAGAATTTGGTCACAACATCTGTCAACATGATAGAATGTTTTACTAATATTCGGCTGTCCATGCCAACCAGCGCAGTTTGTTTATCAACAATAGAAATCTACTCTGTGGCAGTATAACAAATAGCAAGACAAGTTCTCAAAGAACCAAATCTACACAGCAAAGTAGATATACACATGGTGTTACCGCAAACCAAATATACAACAATAGAAAGGTCTATAATTGAACGGGTAAACATTAAGTCCAATTGTCGACTGGCATTGTACCCATAGTTATTGTGACCCTCCTATATATATTTATTTTTTTCTTCCCAAATGAAGGAAAGGTTTGTTATTTTCCTCTGAAACCCTGTTAAAAAACACATGTTTTTAAAAAGTATAAGTAGAGCCCAGACTGGCAGGGAACAGCGCTTCATCATGGCTGCCTCCAATCCTGGATGGAAAGCAAAAGAGATCTCCTTCTTATTTTAAAGGTCGGGTTATAGACTAGTTTTTGTCAACGCAATGCTGATTTATTATCAATACAGATACAACAAAAGTCGCCTGTGAAAGTTTCAGCTGAATACAGTGTCTACTTGTTGAGAAAACAGCAAGAAACCGTCAAGGTATTTTCATCAAGAACGTTGAATCGATCCACGTTTAGTGAGGTGACGCAGGTCACAAACGCATTTCTGGCCACAGCATTCAAAAACGGACACCACAGAAATTTGAATCTCCAATTTTGAGGCGAGTTTTGGAGATCCAAATTTTTTGGCATACCTTTATTGATTTCAACAGGGGCACTTCAGACGAAATAACTTCACAGGATGCTTACTACTATTACCATCTTTATAACATGTAGGCTTTGGGATAAACAATTTCACAATTTCTTTTCGGGGTCATTACCAAAGTATGACCCTATCTTTAACCCCCCCTTCCCTTCCCTTTACTCCCCTCCCCTCTCCCTCTTCCAGAATCTGCACCTGAACAGGAAGGACGAGTGAAGGTTACTCCGGGTGAAGGCAGTTTCTGTCTTTTAAACTAGCAACAAATAAGTAAGTAAGGTTTGCGGTGACACCATGTAAGAAATCTCTTTTGAGTAGTGGTAGCTCTGAGAAGAGTCGGTTTCTGCTCGACGTTTCGATCAGTATACTCTGACCGTCTTCTGGAGAATGCTGGGCCCTGCTGTGTGTGTGACCTTATGTAACAAAAAAAACCAAAAATGTATTTGAGCTCTCTGCTTACCGTTATATTCCATGAAGTAGTAGTTGGGGGCAAACTTCATCTTAAGTTTATGCCAAAGACTAGTAAGTTGCGTCTTACTACAGACCCTGGAAAACGAAACGACAATATGGATAGGGTTTGATCAAAGTCGAGAGAGATGCCAAATAAGTTTTCCTGAAAAAGTAAAACGTATGTCATGGCATTTATTAATATTCTTTATATGTGATGCGATCAAGCAAAATGAGTCGTTTGTCGACCCAGGGTTGGGTTTTTGTACATTTGAAAAGAACATAATCTATGCTTTAATACTGTTAAAACCCCATGTTGATACCACCTTTGGTTCAAAAGTTGTGAAAGTAGAAACACCAAAAGATGCGAGAGAATGAAACTGAGAAAAGGGGGTTTAAAGTCGAGTTGTTTATTGAAACTACATCGGCACATTTTCTTTCAATGCTAACTTTAACCCCTTTTTGATGTTATTTATCAGGAAGGAAGTTGCCAATATAAAATGAGATATATTTGAGCATCTAAATTTACAAACAATTTTTTTTTGAAAATTTCACCTGTTGGCCTGTTTTGGCTTATTTCTCCATACTGATATTTCTGACAAACGACTCATTAAGCTTGATCGCGTCACATATTTATGGGTAGAGGAGCATGAAACTTCAGCACCAGGCCCAGTTTCATGAAACTGTTGAACGCAGCATTCTAAGCTAGACTGCTGTCATTCTCTGCTCGGCGTGAGCCAAATTTCTACACTTCTTAAAGGCACTGAACACGTTTGGAAATTGTCAAAGACCAGTGTTCTCACTTAGTGTATCCCAACATATGCATAAAATAACAAGCCTGTGAAAATTTGGGCTCAATTGGTCATCAAAGTTGCAAAAAAATGATGAAAGAAAAAACACCCTTGTTGTACAAATTTGTATATTTTCAGATAGGAATAAAAACTTCTTGCAAGAAGTTTTTATTATTTTAGTGAGAAATTACCTCTTTCTCAAAAACTATGTTACTTCAGAGGGAGTCGTTTCCTACAATGTTTTATACTGTCAACAGCTCTCCGTTGCTTGTTACCAAGTAAGTTTTTATGCTAATATTTGTTTTGAGTCATTACCAAACGTGTATGATACCTTTAAAGGGTCTGTATACATTTAATAATGACTCTGAAAATTAATGGCAATAAAAACTTACTTGGTAAAAGTACAGTAGCTTTGGATAAGAAAGCGGTTTGTGTCATCAGCACTGAGGGTGTTTAAAACAAGCAAGGGGACTTCTTTTTAGCAATTAAAATGTCCAATCCAAGAACCACTACATACTCCCCAAATCCAGCTTCTGGCTTTGCCTTATTTTAATGGACTTAAAGGGTCTGTATACGTTTGGTAATTACTCTAAAACATTAACGGCAATAAAAACCTACTTGGTAAGAAATACATCAGCTTTGGATAGTATAATGCATTTTGAGAAACTTTACACTCTAAAGTACTGCATTTATGGAAAAAGATATCACTTTTAATCTGACCGGAACGTTTCTCAGATAGTGTATTCCAATTGCACATTATTCTTCCTGTGTGGACATAACGGCTCCAGATTTTCGGCAATATCTCAAAAACGCTACCACCTTTTGAAATGAAATTTTCACAGGTTAGTTTTATGGTATGTATCTACAACTATGTAGGATTGAAACAAACAGTGGGTTCCAATTACTAAATGTATACAATTCCTTTAAAGGCACTGTACACGTTTGGTAATTACTCAAAATTTATATTAGCATAAAAACTGACTTGGTAACGAGCAACAGAGAGCTGTTGATCGTATAAAACATTGTGAGAAACGACTCCCGCTGAAGTAACGTAGTTTTTGAGAAAGAGGTAAATTCTCACCAAAATAATAACAACTTCTTGCAAGAAGTTTTTATTCCTATCTGAAAGCACACAAATTTGTACAACAAGGGTGTTTTTTTTTTCCATCATTTTCTTGCAACTTCGATGACCAATTGAGCCCAAATTTTCACAGGCTTGTTATTTTATGCATATGTTGGGATACACCAAATAAGAACACTGGTCTTTGACAATTACCAAACGTGTTCAGTGCCTTTAAAGAGGGACTCAAACAGAATCTTTGTTCTCTTAAGTCACGATTTCTTCATGCCAACGGTACTCTCAAACGAAAAATGATTCCGGCAATTCTGCTAAAATAATCCCGTCAGGCTGGAAAGGAGAAACAAAATGGAAGATCCCTGGCGGTAACTGGTTAATGATAAACTTACCTGTCACTGAGCTTGTCGTAAATGCTCAACCAATCTATTTCAAACTCCTCTCTCACATTTTCAGCCCCCAACCTAAAAAATTAATAAATTAATTAATAAAGTTAAATAATGTAAATAGACTGTAGTCTTATTTTGCCTTTGACGGAAATTCTTCCTACTCATTCTATTGAATCAATTGGAAGTTTTGTTAAACCAAAATTCAGGCCTGGAATTACACGAAGGCCCTTCATTGCCCCTGGTCTTGGCCTTGGTGCCCCTTCAAAAGTTTCCCACAGACTTTAAGATTTTCCACTTGAAGTGCCCTTTGAAAAATGAAAATGACCTCGCCCGCTCAAAGATGAAACTCCAGGCCTGATAATTAAATATGTAATAATAAAAATAATAACAACTGTATTAATATAGCGCCTAACACCTTCAGAAGAAAGTCTCTACGCGCTCAGAAGAAAAGAAAAAAAAAAAGAAAAAAAAATCTTCCTGATCTTGCCAATTTTCGTCTTCTGTTTTGTTTCTTTTGGTTTTGGGTTTTTTTTTGGGGGGGGGAAATGAAAATGCTTGAGAAATTTGTTTTAAACTTAGGTGGTGGGAAAGCAAATCTCTTTGAACCTCCTGTTCCATGTCGTTGTTTGATTTGATATTTTATTTGAATCAGTCGAATGCTAGAACCAAACATTAACCCTAACCATGCTAAATGCAACAATATGCACCAAATGGTAAAAGTTATTGTAATCTGTTGCATTTGGCAGTCAACTCAGATGTCATTCTTTGACTGAATTTGTTGCATTTAGCAGTCAAGTGACTTCATATTGGTGTTGCATTTTGTAGTAGTCACCACTACACTTATAATGCATACACTGTTGCATTTAGTAGGGCAAACCCCCTTGCTCAGTCCTAACACAAACAACATGCCTGCACAATGCAACAAAATCCCTTGTTGCATTTTGTTGCATTTGGCATGGTTCTCATTTCAACTGTGTTGCATTCTGTTGTATTTGGCAGGGTATGTGGAGGGTTAAAGGACACAAAATATAAATTAAAAGAGGGTCTCTAAAGTCACATTAAGTTTTGTGATGCACTCATTTTCCAATAATAGATAGAGCCTTCATGAAAGTGGGGAAAAAGTTACAAGTCTCTAACCTCACGTTAAAATGGTGTGAAAGATCATTTGAATCGATACTCTTTCAGAGTGAAATTTGAAACATGACGTCATCGGACAGCACAAAAAAAAATGGGTCTGCACATTCCAAAGAGGAATTTCTGCGCCAGTCAAAAGGTCAAATTCAATGCTATTCGATTGAATATCATCAAAATTCAGGAATAAACCGTATCGTTCTTTGTAGGAAAATGTACAGGCCATACATTGAAATGTGACATCATCTAACATTATCGGATTTTGACAAAAGTTGAACATGAAGGGTATCAAACACAGTGGCATTTTACACCATTTTAACGTGAGGTTAGAGACTTGTAATTTTTTCCCCACTTTCATGAGGACTCTATCTTTTGAAAAAATGAGTGTATCCAAAAACTGAATTTGACCTTGGAGCCTCTCTTTCAAGGACACAAAATATAAATATAAGAAAGGATAAATATACACACAAGCAACGGAATAGGATGCTTTAAGCCGGCCTCAGGTTGACCTACGATTTTCTTGCGCACACACGATGTGCCAAATACTCACAGGTCGACTGCGATTGGTTCCCGACCGTCGGGATCACGTCGTACAAGTTGAAATTGTTCTACTCTTGCGACTGTTAATTTTTTCGAGCGGCAACTGTTTCCGATTGTCTTAAAATCATCGCAGTTACGCTCAGGTCGTAAATAATCGCCGACTGAAAAGTTCCCGATGGTCTTAACTCAGGCGCAGTGTGATCCTGAGAAGTCAGTCGCCGACTGTTTTTTGTTGACGCAAGGTCGACCTGAGGCCGGCTTTATGTGTCAATGAGAGTGATTTTAACCACGACCAGTCTGGTACCTGGACTCACAATTCAAGTAAATCAATATAATCCTTCGCTTCCCATACATGTATTTTCCGTTCATTGACTCGCCAGCTCACTGACTGACACCTGCCAAAAAAGAAAAACAAAAACAAAAGGTTTAGTTTGAATCAAATACATTCTTTGGACGCCAATATGGACGCCATGCTGTAGTTTTTATGTAAATATGCCAGATTTGATAGTCGTGTACTGTGTTGCCTTCAAAATCAGCGCGCCATCATGGAAGAGCTGCGAACATTTGTATCTTGCAATCAGGGAGATTTTGTACAATAATCAGGGAGACATTTAGAATTACATTCAACATAATAGGGAAAAAGTTTCCACAATCAGGGAGATTTTCAAATTTGTTCACCAGAACATTAAAGATTGGGAGTTTTATTTTCAGGGATTTTTCTGCAGAATCAGGGAGAGTTTGGCAGCTCTGTGATGGTTGCCGGTTTTGTTTGGACTCATATTTCCAACCAGAACCCTTTTGCTCACTGATCATGTGCACCGGGATATGCACATGGGCTATTGCCTGCCTGGAAAGGCTCTGGATGGCACAAGGGGTTTGGTTTGGTTTTGGTGTTTTTTTGTGTGAACCCTTTCCTTACCATATGCGACTTTAGTCAACCAAGCTTACACACCAAAAAGCACTCAAGCCTGCACACAAAGGCCATTTGTAACAAAGCTGTCGTTTTGTCTATTTTCACCCTCCATACTCAAGCTTACTATCATTGAAAAGAGAAAGATCGGATCTTTCCAACAATGGTCAAATAAAATAAGGTTGCTATATTATGTAGTGTCTTCAAATTGGAGCTGAAAGATCCAAAATGACCAACACCTCTGGAGCGCCATAAATGGTTGTGTGCAAAAAAGTGTTTGAGATTACAGATCACACTGAGAAAAGAACGACAAAGAACTTCAACATTTATTGACTGATTTTTGGGTTATATGAAAGGGAATTCAATAAGTTAGAACTTTTGTATTACTTATTTTGCTGTAAAGCAATATCTTCAAGGAGATAATGGAGTTTGTAAAAATGGGCCTTTGAACGGAAGCTTTCTGTTGTATAAGAATATGTGTGCTTCACGCTCGAGTGGTCAAACAATGCGGTCACCAGCAGTTGTTTATGTCCAAACAATTCGGTGACAAAAGGGTTAATTAATAAGGTGACATAGTCTATCGAAAGCAAAACATTGACAATCCTGGACAAAAAAACAAAACAGCAACAACAACAACAACAACAACAACAACAACAACACCACACCCTCGCATGTACAGGAACCTCTCACCATTTAAGGAAACAATTCTTAGAACTTCGCGTTGAAACCACCTCTGCAACTTTCTTCCAGGGGACGTTGACAAACCTGTCCAATTTTCCTTCCAAGGGTGCAGTTATCTCCATCACAGTGTCGAATAGTTGTTGCAGTTCAAACTTCAACCATCTACCTTTCCCTGGGTGAGTAGTATGAACCATAGAGTGTATATATAGACAAATCTTTTTAAAGGGTGTGCATAACATTGGTAAGAGAAAAAATATAACTGTTCACAGATTTGCACACAACTTCAGGCCTCGAGTTACAATTTTGTTTAGGGCAAGGCCATTTAGGCTTTGGAGCAAGCCAAATTTTGGAGGGCACTAAGGCCAATAAATTATGAGTTGTAAAGCAAAATAAAACCATAATGCATGGCCGTGAAGAAGGTAATTTTTTGAGGGGCACCACGGCCAGTTACAAGGGCATCAACGGCACTGGCCGTCGTGGCCGCCATGTAGTTCGAGGCTTGCAACTTAATAGTTTTTGAGAAATGAGTAAAGCAATTAGTTTTGATCAATGTTTGAAAACAGTGAACACTTTTAAGGTTTTTTCCATTTTTCTCTCGTGACTCTAATGACCGATGTATATTTTGCGTCACATCAAAAGTGGATACTGGTCTTTGACAAAAAACAATGTAACACATGTGCTTTAAGCCTGAAGCGTAAGTGCTGCGCACCGCGCCGCCATTGCTGGGACGCTGTCCGGCAAGGTTTTGTGCACATGAGAAAACCATTTATTTTATGTGAATTAAGTAGTCTTGCTCACGATTTACTAAAATTCCCCGACAGGACAGCATGACATAACAATGTCGAACACTGACCATGAATAGTTGCAAGTAAAACAGAAACTGAATCCTGAAAACGGCTTAGAGTTTTAAGTGTGATAGACATGGAAACTGCACGGTCGGGTTTAATGCGTTACATCAGCAAGGGTTTTTCATCAGAATTTCAGTATTTACTCCTGCGCAGTTGCAAATATTTAATAAGTATGTTCTACATCATCAAGTCATGATGTCCTTTCAGGGAAATTGTGTACATCGTTGAGGGAGACACTTATTTCGCATAAAAAGTTTTAAAAAGACGATGGTTTTTCCATTTCTTCGTGTAAAAACCCTGTGCTGCCAGCGTCCACAAATTGGTGCCGTGGCGCGCAGCACTTGCGCGCACAAGCTAAACTGCATACAGTTAACCATGTCACAACAAGAGGGGGACCAGTTGCTCTCTGACTTTTGTGGTTGCGTCAAAACAATTTTTTTCTTCATCCGCACGCTTAGACTGGTCCCCTGTCTTTATCCGCAAGGATAAAGACAGGCACTGGTCTTACAGGCCCAATGATTTCAGTGCATAAACTTGCAGTGACGTAAGCTTTCAATTTCTGTGTTATGATTGGTCTGCTCCAAAGTGACGTAGTTTGTCAGCTACACCAGCAGCAGTTAACTGTATTTTCGATCGTCTGCTGCTGCGTCCATGTGTGCATAATGTTTGTATGTAATGTTGTTTTATTCACAATTTATACTCGGACGATAAAATAAGGAACACTTTAGGCAAAATTGACTGTTTAACCGAGCTGCGACAAAAGTGAAACTTTGTTCTAAAAGTTGCCTCTTTTAAGATTCGCCAGAACACAACAAAAACAACTTGCTTGGCCAATCACAGACCCCGCGTTAAGTGTTTCCCCCCTTTGGCCATTGAAAGCTGTCTTCAAACATCTTTTAGTATCTCCAAGATTATCCCGACAGTTCACAAACCATAGCATTTTGAAAAAAAATATTGTCAGACGTCAAACGTCAACGAATCTCCGCCTCACACACACGTGTGTCGCACACTCATGCATTGCAAGCATGTGGTCTCGAAGTTAGTTCCAGTTCATAGTTCAATGCGTTAAAATATCTCTAGCCGTAAAACACAATAAACGTATCGAAGAAACGGCGCTTTTGCCTCTGGTGCTTACTGATGACTGGTATAAAAAGTATACCGATTTGCGCGGCATCCAAAACGTCGTGCGTTGCTGTCAGTAGACTTTTCAATGTCTCCACACATGTTCCTGCAGCAGCAGTAAACATCGAGAGTTATGGTCAAACCGTACCGTGAATGAAGCGGGGAATGAGAGAAGTCTACACATATCCATTGATCTAGCTGCACGCCATGCACCACATGGAACAACAAATCAACGCATATTGGGCCGGCCGCCGCCGCGCAGCAATTCTTTACGACCGGGACTATTGGTAAATGGGTAAACCATACATTATTTCTGATCTGACCAAGAAGATTTGGCGAAAACCAAATGTATACCCCCTACGACTCACCCCCCGAATTTTATATCAAATTCACACTGAACTCGAAGACTACAAATTTGAAAGGGAAAAAAACGGAATTCCGGTTTAAACCGGAAGATTCTCATGCCTGTATTATACAAAAATTGAACATATATTGAACTTGCTATGGGTATTTTTATTTCCAAGAATTTTGTATAAATATAATTGAAAAAGAAGAATTGATTTCAGAGAATAATATAGTCTTCCTTCAAGTTTTTTTCTCGTTTTCGATATGCTTGAGACTTGCTCAGTCTCTACACTTTATCTGTGTGGGATGAGGTTGAATATTTGGACATATTTACTCACGTTCTCCCTTCCGATGGTTCTCGATCCGGTGCCGGACGGACTCACTTGACCGTTTCAACCTGTCACCGATATATTGCCATTTATGTCCATGCTTCTTCTCTAGCCGTACAACTTTTTTTATGTCCTCTTTAGAGAAACTGATATTGAACAAGAAAAACTGACTTTTAGAATTGCAGTTAATCTTAGGATCGGCAGTCACTCTGGATCCAGGGATGAGATTTGACGTGAAGTGAAAATTCCAGAAAAGTGGCTTTGTGGCCTGGGTTCCTCCTTATTTTAGGCCCTGAACTTACCAATTGTTAAAATTCAGGAGGCTTGCAAACTCTATGCATCACCACAATTACAAAATACCAGGTTTGGACAAAGTGTGGACTGTTTTTTCTCCTTTTGATGATTGCTTTACTTCTTTAAAAGCTCAAGAAGAATTTGAGAAAATCATAAAATCAGGAAAAAATCCTGAGAAATCACACCCCTGCGGATCTCACCAAAGCGAGCAATCATGGCTTGCGTAATCATCTCATTCCAGAAACCATATTGTGGCGTGTCATGGCCGAGGGGTCTAGGTCACCAGACCCAAGCTCTGGTGTTGTCAGCAGCAGAGTGTGGGTTCATAAGCATTCTGCTCTACCAGCCAGGCTCCTAGTGGATGATACCCATGCCTACATCCTTACGAACGGTGAAGGGGTAACCCTGTTTCAGCCCCGGGAGTATGTGGCAACGTGCGCCTGGTGGCAGTTGATAGCCCAAATCGGTTAAGTGTAGCCCTCACCTTGAAGTGGCCGTCCGGCTTTGTGAATGTCTTTTTTTTAAATGGGTGTTGGTTCGATCATGCTATATCAGCTTTTATCCACGCCATAATCCCCACATTCAATAGACCCCTGTACTCATGACGTCATGAATTGTTTACTGCATTGCTTACCCACTTCATGTCAGATGATGATGTGCATATCTGCCAAGTTTTTCTTTACTGGCTTACAGCAGACGGTTTATTATCATTATTATCATTGTTATTATTACTATTTCGTAAACCAAAATTGCTGACAAATGGACAGTTGATAACTGTCCCATAGGTCTTTTTGGTTGGTAAGCAGTTTGCAACAAATTTGAAAAAAAAAATAATCAAAAGTTACGTGTAAGAATTTATCTTCGTATTTTATTTTAAAGTTGTTAGGCCGACGAAAACATTCTATTGAGTCTCACTCTTTATTGTACTGTCCTGTCCTTGTCCGATTGTTGTTCTTTTGTAGTGTTGTCCTTTTTGTAGGGAAAGGTACAAGCTATGCTTCACCTTGTTTCCTACATGTTGACAACATAGAGTGTATTTTTATTTACAGTCAAGTGTGCGGTTAATGTTAAATTAATCTTAAATGCTTATTTACTGTCAAAACATGTTATATTTATTTTTGCTACAAACTACTATTTAAGTTTTCCTTACACATATTGTATTAAAGGCAGTGGACACTATTGGTAATTACTCAAAATAATTATTAGCACAAAACCTTACTTGGTATCAAGTAATGGGGAGAGGTTGGTAGTATAAAACATTGTGAGAAACGGCTCCCTCTGAAGTGGAGTAGTTTTCGAGAAAGAAGTAATTTTCCACAAATTTGATTTTGAGACCTCAAGTTTAGAACTTGAGGTCTAGAAATCAAGCATCTGAAAGCACACAACTTCGTGTGACAAGGGTGTTTTTTCTTTCATAGTTATCTTGCAACTCCGACGACCGATCGAGCTCAAATTTTCACAGGTTTGTTATTTTATGCATATGTTGAGATACACCAAGTGAGAAGACTGGTCTTTGACAATTACCAATAGTGTACACTGTCTTTAATTGTCGTTGAGGATGTCAATGTGAAATAAATGTCGTATTGAATTGAATTGAATTGAATTCTATTTGACTTAAAAAATAAATCATAATTAATGAGCATAACATTGATAACTTACACTCCTACATTGTGCCATGGGTCAAAAAGCTTGACGGCCCGAAGATACACAGTATTCAAAGTACGTGGAATGCCATCAGCTGAGGAGGGGAAGGGGGGGGGGGGTTGAAAAATGCATCTCAAATTAAACGCATAATTAAAGAAGTGAACAATGCAACTATCTGTGCTCGAAAAAGCAACAACCCATCGGCTCAGGACTATAAGGTCATTAGTGCAATTTTTTTTAGATTTCAAAAAAATTGCTTTTGCATATTTTGGAGCTCCTGGTAAATGGGGTTTATTGATCAAGTACGATCTTCAGAGTATTTGTTCGGCAAAAAGAAATATTCATTTTCTAAGTAAAACATTTATTTGTTGATTTTGATTAATTTTTTTCAAATTCATACACATTTTTCATTTTATGACCTTTTGCAGTAATAGCACTGAGCCGACGAACCTGTGTCACCATAAAAAGCCACTTTCCCAATTGGGAATAATCAGATTTCCAAATGGATGATGCTATTTTTCCCAATTGGGAACAATCAGATTTCGAAATGGATGAAGCTATTTTCCCCAATTGGGAACAATCAGATTTCCAAATGGATGAAGCTATTTTTCCCAATTCGAACAGTCAGTGTTCCCAACTTGGAACAATCAGTGTTCCCAATTTGAACAATCAGTGTTCCCAATTGGAACAATCACTATTCCCACGTTCCCATTTGGAACAATCAGTGTTCCCAATTGGAACAATCAGCGTTCCCAATTGGAACAATCAGCGTTCCCAATTGGAACAATCAGCGTTCTCATTTGGAACAATCAGTGTTCCCAATTGGAACAATCAGCGTTCCCAATTGGAACAATCAGTATTCCCATTTTAGAACAATCAGTGATCCCATTTTGGAACAATCAGAAAAATTAGAACTTTCTGTGGCCATTTTCACCCAACACAACCATTTACCTGGGGAAAAAACCCCAGAAAACTCTTGCTGAATTTTACTCCACTTCCACCCCACAAGTGATTCACACTTACTAATTAGTAGATGCGATTTTCTTGGGAATAAACAAAACAAAACAAAACCTAAAAACTCATAATGAACCCCAGGGTTGTCTCGCTGTTAACACTATTTATTCCCAAGCAGGGGGTAGCTATTTATAATAATATTCAGTGACGCTCATGGCGCTCCAACATTATTACCCCTGATCACTGGGCCAGTTATTTCATTCCTGAAACCATCTCAGCTCCCTGGGGAGTATACAGCCTGTGCTGCCAAACATGTAGCAGCACGAAACTAAATCAATCACAAGAACCATCTCAGCCCTCACAGGTACCCATTTACCCCCTGGGTGAAGAGAAGCAATTATAGTCAAGTGTCTTGCTCAAGGACACAAGTGTCATGACCGGGGTTCGAACCCACAACCTGATGACTCAGCCAGCAGAACTTGAGTGCGATGCTCTAAACCGCTCGGCCAAGACACGCAACTATTTGGCGGGAATTTGCCAGTGTTAACAAGTATGAATGTAATAGTCAACCAAGATTTAGCTCAGAATTCCCTGAGATCGCCTGATGTTGAAAGCGGCTTATACGACTGATGCACGAACAAGATTTTAAACAATGCCATTGTTAGTTAACTTTACTTACGTACCAAGTTTAACCATCATATTTGTTGTTCGCCAAAATCTTGACACCTCTTTTTTCAGACCAAACCGGGTTGGAATCAGCAAGACTAAATGGTCTTCTATATCGTAAACCTGAGTTGCGGGGGTAGGGGGGATAGGGAGGGAAGGAAAACAATAATTATTTTTCCAAACCCATGTCAAGCTGAAGCCACCACATACTCAGCCGACACCAAGCTCAGTTACTAGGGTTCTTTTCAGTACCACGGCTAGACTTGATTTCAAGTCTGAGGTCGCGGTTATTTCTCTGCATCAGCCATGCAAAACTCCCCCTGCAGATTGGCTATCACATGCTCCAACTAGCGATGTCAGATATGGGATAATATTTTTACTCACAACTGAAATTTACACAACAACACTGATCCCAGAGCGATGGCCAATCAGCAGGCAACAAAACCCCAGGTTGGCCGCATATATTACCAAGAGGTTACAATCAATGTATATTAGGTTTGAGGTAACACCATGTGTATATCTACTTTGCTGTGTAGGTTTTTGTTCTTTGAGAACTTGTCTTGCTATATTCTACTGCCGCAGAGTAGATTTTTCGGAATTCGGGAGACTACCAAGTTCTGGAAAGAACTGTCCTGCTTATTAACTACAACCTGGGCGGAAAATCAGTTAGGAAATCAGTAGTGACTATTACTTTTACTTAGTGGATCGAGGGGACTTCTCGTTATTAACTTCACTGCCGCACAGTGAGTTCTTAATTGGTCTCTACAATCACTTCAGCATTTTCTGTAAAATCTCATTGGTCTTAATTTTGTTTAGTGCTTGGTACGTATGTTATTTATAATTTATAGCTAAAACAATAAAAGATCTCAAAATGTTGACAAATATACATGATAAAATACCCGATTCTTACTAGACGAAAAACTGTGTTACCTATGGTTTAAATGGAATCGTCCATTTTTATTTATTTTTAATTTAGAAATTAGAATCAATTTGGGTTTTTTATTTGAAAACTGCAAGTTGAATACTGAGCAGAGGCAGATTAGTTACATGTGTATCAATGTTGTATTTCTGTACCATATCCAGTGGTATAAACGATTAAATTTGAATATGCACTTTATTGAAGGCTTCTGTGATTCTGACCAATCAGATTGTTCCGTATCGAAAGGGATAAGGGTTTTTTTTCCTCTAAATTGCAAAACACAACGGTTAAAGGCACTGAACACGTTTGGTAATTGTCAAAGACCAGTGTTCTCACTTGGTGTATCCCAACATATGCATAAAATAACAAGCCTGTGAAAATTTGGGCTCAATTGGTCATCCAAGTTGCAAGAAAAAGATGAAAGAAAAAACACCCTTGTTGTACAAATTTGTGTGCTTTCAGATAGGAGTAAAAAACTTCTTGCAAGAAGTCTTTTATTATTTTAGTGAGAAATTACCTCTTTCTCAAAAACTACGTTACTTCAGAGGGAGTCGTTTCCTACAATGTTTTATACTATCAACAGCTCTCCGTTGCTTGTTACCAAGTCAGTTTTTATGCAAATATATATTTTGAGTAATTACCAAACGTGTACAGTGCCTTTAAGCAGCTCTATGAAATTGGGCCCTGGTAATCAGTGGAGCCAGTTTGTGTGAAGGGGGCAAGGCTTAAAGTGGAATTACGAACAGACTTACAAACAGGATTCAAGTGAGCCATCTGTGGCTCAATTTAAAATTACTTTTTTTTTTAAAGAGCTTCAATCGATCTTTTGTTTCAGCGGATTAACGAGAAGCCACAGGTCATTAACGACTACGAGGCAGGACGAGCAATCCCTAATCAGCAGATTATCTCCAAGATTGAGCGGATCGTCGGTGAGTTCAGTTCCAACAATAAATTTCCGGCCGGGAATAATTATTGGTGACAAACTAGTTTGTCCTCGATGTTTACAGTTCCCCGTTGGAATGTAAAGATAATACGATACCTTTAAAGAATATTCTCAACTTACTTTACAGAACTTTTCAAGATTTTCTCTCAGGTGTGCATCCTCAAGGCCACTCCATCTTCCTTCCTTGACCGTATGTCCTTCAGAAATAGAAACAAGTAGAGGGATAAGTTTAAACAAACTAGGGCAAGAAATGGTTGAGAATAAAAATAATCAGTTTTGGTAGCGCTTTATCTACGGGCGTCTCAAAGTGCTTATTGTGTATTGTGTATTTGTGGCGTGTCATGGCCGAGTGGTCTAGTTCAGCGAACCCAAGCTCTGGTGTTGTCAGCAGCAGAGTGTGGGTTCAAATCCCAGTCATGACACTTGTGCCCCTTGAACAAGGCACTTAACCATAATTTTTGCTTGATAAAAAGTTGGGAAGGTGGTACATTCTGCTCTACCAGCCAGGCTCCTAGTGGATGATACCCATGCCTACATCCTTACAGACTGTGAAGGGGGGTAACCCTGTTTCAGCCCCAGGAGTAGGTGGCAATTTGCCCCTGGTGACAGTTGATTTGGGTCGATAGCCCAGATCAGTTAAGTGTAGCCCTCACCTTAAAGTGGCTGTTCAGCCTTGTGATGTAAGGCGATATCTCATAAAAGAATTTTAAAAATAAATTGTGTAGATGACAAGCTAACTGTCCTGCTGGACAGTCACTTAAAAAAAGTTAAGAGCAAACCCTGCAGATAATCGGAAATGCAATTCTTAATTTTTGTTTGGCCTCACTCATTTTTTTGTTCAGGTTACATGCTGCAGAGGTACCCACCTTGTGCACGCAAACTTTCCCGCTCTTTCTTGTAATAATGAGTCTTCCGATGAAGCACAGGACGATTCTCAACGGCATCGTACATATAGAATCCGCTCTCAGCTTTCACGAGCCAAGGTACCGATGAGGCGGGGAGACTTCTAAAACCTTCCTGGTCGAAATCGGAGAGCTCAGACGATAAGGATGCTCCATCTGTTGCCTCCGACCCAGAGTCTTGCCCTGCCTCGTTCGACGAACATTCCGAGAAAGAGTTATCGTCGGATTGTGAGTGGAGCTCCTCCGAGTCATCTCCAGTTGCATGTGAAGATGGCTCTGTGTTCTTCTTTGTCTTCTTCTTCTTCTTCTTCTTCTTCTTCTTCTTCTTCTTCTTCTTCTTGGGAATGTCTGTTATTTCTTCTAAATCCTCATCACTTTCAGAAAGTATTGAGCCATCTTCAACTTGTCCACTTACTCTATTCTTCTTTTTCTTCGGGCCACTTGAGTGGAACCTCACCCTTTCTGCCTCCTCAACCAAAACGTGTTCATCAGTAGTTTGGGGCTCAACAATTTCAGATTCCTGATCGACAGACTCAACAGATTGTTTCCTTTTTTTCTTCTTTTTCCTCTTCTTCAACGCAGTCGATGCAATTTCAAGATTGTAATCGTTTAAAACTGCTTCATTCAATTGCATTTCAGTTAAAACAGCTCCTCTCCCAGCTTTTCCGTTCTCCTTGAGCTCCACACTTTTGTCTGCATCATAAACTCTGCCATCTCCTGTCTTCTTCTTCTTCTTCTTCTTCGGAATGTCTGTCAACTCCTCCGAATGCTCACCACTTCCTGAAAGTATTGAGTCGTCGAATTGTCTCAATTCTTCTCCAACTTGTTCATTATCATTCGTCTTCTTCTTCTTTCTTTGTCTCCTTTGTTTTCTCTTTGGACTCATTTGATGATTTTGTCCAGTCATGGGAGCAGTCACCGTTTCTGCATTCTCAACCACCGCATTCTCATCAGTTGTTGAAGAACGGGGCTCGCTGGTTATTAAATCCTGACTGTCAGACTGGATGGATCTTTTCCTCTTTCTTTTTGCGCTCTTCTTATAAGCTGGACTTTCATCTGGAACCCTTTCATTCAAATGTGAACACACTTCAGGCACCTTGCCC
This sequence comes from Plazaster borealis, assembly GCA_021014325.1. Lineage (NCBI taxonomy): Eukaryota > Metazoa > Echinodermata > Asteroidea > Forcipulatida > Labidiasteridae > Plazaster > Plazaster borealis. Next base: position 3,040,155 of record CM037456.1, on the reverse strand, counting down.
TGAGCCTCTCCTCCGCCGTTCAAGTTCAATCTGCCATCCTCCTCTGCCTTCTTCTTCTTCTTCTTCTTGGGAAAATCTGTCATCTGCTCTACCTGCTCACCCCTCCCTTGAAGTATCAAGCCACCGTCTCCTCTCGATTCTTCTCCATCTTCAACCTGTTCATTTTCACTCTGCTTCTTTTTTTTCTTCTTCTTGGGAAAATCTGTCATCTTCTCTACCTGCTCACCCCTCCCTTGAAGTATCAAGCCACCGTCTCCTCTTAATTCTTCTCCATCTTCAACCTGTTCATTTTCACTCTGCTTCTTCTTTTTCTTCTTCTTGGGAAAATCTGTCATCTTCTCTACCTGCTCACCCCTCCGTTGAAGTATCAAGCCACCGTCTCCTCTCGATTCTTCTTCATCTTCAACCTGTTCATTTTCACTCTGCTTCTTCTTTTTCTTCTTCTTGGGAAAATCTGTCATCTTCTCTACCTGCTCACCCCTTCCTTGAAGTATCAAGCCACTGTCTCCTCTCGATGCTTCTCCATCTTCAACCTGTTCATTTTCACTCTGCTTCTTATTCTTCTTCTTCTTTCTCCTACGACTATCAAGTCGATTTTGTTCATTCGAGGGAAACGTAACCCTTTCTTCAATCTCGACCAACACATGCTCATCAGCTGCTGTAGTTTTGGACTCAAAGGCTACAAATTCACGATCGTCGGACTGGCAAGATTTTGTCTTCTTCCGTTTTTTGCTCGTCCTCAAAGTAGTGGACGCACTTTCATCATTCTTATTCAAATGCATCTCACTCAAAACAGTAACTCCTCTCCCAGCTTTTCCGATAATCTTGAGCTCTTGACTGCTTTCAACATCACACAATCCATCATCCCCCGTCTCCTTCTTCATCTTCTTTTTCTTCTTCTTCTTGGGAATTTCTGACAATCCCTCCGACTGCTCACTGCTTCCAGGAAATTGTGAGCCACTAACTGTTCTCACTTTTTCATTCTCAGTCTGTACCCTCTCACTCTTGTTCTTTTTCTTGTTCGTATTCTTTGGCCGATCTTGACGGTTTTGTTGCTCATCGGTTACTGAAATTCTGGGCTCAATGGTTATCATTTCCTCGTCATTGGACTGCAAGAATTTCTTCTTCTTCTTTTTCTTTGGAATTTCTAATAATCCGTCTGACTGTTCTTGCTCACTGCTTCCAGGAAATTGTAAGCCATTAATTGTTCTCAGTTCTTCATTCTCAATCTGTACCCTCTCACTCTTGTTCTTTTCCTTTTTCTTCTTTGTTGGCTGATCTTGGCGGTTTTCTCGCTCATCAGTTGCTGAAGGTCTGGGCTCAACAGTTATCATTTCCTGGTCATTGGACTGCAAGAATTTCTTCTTCTTCTTTTTTGTTTTGTTGTGACTAACAGTGTCTGCAATTTGAATCTGGAGAATTAGAAAACAAAGATTGCTATATTAATTTTTTATTCAGATGGAAAGAGTGTATTCCCTTACGACAATACAATTCCTACTATATCTAATGCCAAACTGAAGGACTCAGATGGATTTGGTCCTATTATTAGTATTAATTAAAAGGGACACGTTGCCTTCCCGATTTGTGCGCTTTGGTAACACGGTCCCCCGTTTTAAAATTGAAAATTTTAAAACCAAATATTTACCCCACAAAAATGGCAGACCATGTTAGTTCAGGAAATAAAAGGAAAACCACACAATTTCGAGAGATATTTGTGTGAATCATTATATTCTACTTTTTTCTTTCTAACCAAAAATAGGCCTAGTCCAAATTAATTTCATAACAAACCAAACGCTTTTGCTTAGCCCAATCAGGACAACAAAACATTTGTTTTTCTTTTGAGATATTATTATACATTTGTGTGGATCATTATATTCTACTTTTAAAACATCTTCCCAACAATTTTCATTTCATAACAAAGGCAATGTCCTTTAAAGGCATCGTACACGTTCTCAAAATATATATTTTTTATTAGCATAAAAACTTACTTGGTACGAGCAACAGAGAGCTGTTGATAGTATAAAACATTGTGAGAAACGACTCCCTCGGAAGTAACGTAGTTTTTGAGAAAGAGGTAATTTCTCACTAAAATAATAAAAAATTCTTGCAAGAAGTTTTTAATATTCCTGTATCTGAATTTGAGTCTGAAAAAAGCACACAAATTTGTACAAAAATGATGTTTTTTGACTGGTCTTTGACAATTTCCAAACGTGTTCAGTGCCTTTAAAGGGACACGTGGGAAGTGGGAAAATTGTTTATTTACAAGTTTACATTTTTGACAACTTTACGCAGTAACACCATAGAGGTAACACCATACTATATATTTAATTGGTTGGTTTCGTAAGTTTCACGGTGTTATATCGTGATAAGGAATATAGGTTACAAGTCTTCAAAGTATTAATTTGTCATAAGGATGTTAAGAACGATATTTACCGTCGTCATTTTTACTCCGCCTCACATATTTTAAATTTCGCCTCGACCATCGCCATGCCACACGTTCTGGCCTGCATATCTGACGTGACACTCCCAGGCTCGTGCGTTGGATAGACGAGGGACCAGTCTACCAGTTGCTGTATACCGCCCTCTCTTGCGCTCGAAATGGGCCTCGAGGGTTAGGGGAGGGTCGTCTGTGTGTGAGGTCCGCCGAGGGTGGGCGGGGGGGGGTGTTGATGTCAACAGTTTGCCGGTTTCGAATTTGGAGTCAGTCTTTTTTTCTTTTGCCGGTTTCGATTTTTGGGGGTCGGGTCAGTTATTTTAAAAAAAAATTATATACCATTATCAAATAAAAAAACAAAAAATTTGCCAGTAGACAGAAGTTGCAAAATTAATTTAGTTTATCTCTGCTTTATTTTGATGGATTAAAATGTTAAAACATAACCAAAATGGTGTTCATGCCCCTGGGTCATTTCAGAAAGGTACACACAGCACTGGTAATGTTGCCAGGACCTTTGGGAGGGGAAATAGGGGGGGGGGGGGTCACATACACAAGCCTTCCTTCCCTCTGTGATATGTTGACAGGGCTCTTGAAGTGTTCATACTTGTAATTATACTTCTTTGAATCAAGACAAGGTACAGCAATGACAAGAACTTTTGCTTACTTAACGCACAATTGAATTATAAATTACCCAGTCAGTTTCCCATCTTGTTTATTACTCAATGTAAGGTGAACTTTTTAGCAGTGTCATAATGTCAGCACAAAAAAAATCAGGCATGTGATTTTTCTCAGGATTTTTCCTGTTTTAAGGATTTTCTCAAAATGTCCTGGAGCCTGGAAAAAGAAATACTCCACATTGTGTCCAAACCTGTTTTCACAGAGTCTGTAAACACAGAGTCTGTAAACCTCTTGAATTGTAATATCTGAGAGGTTCTGGGTCTAGAACAAGGGGGAACCTAAAGCCAAGAAGTCCTTTTTTCAGGAATTTTCACAAAAGTCAAATCTCATCCCATGTAAACTGCTGCATCTCTGGTACAGTGTTCAGACATGATACTCAACCTACTTTAATCTGATTGCTGTTTTGTTTTTGTTTTGGCCCTAAAAGAAAATCTGCAATATTGTTATTAAATAGCCTTTAAAGACTATCGAACCCTTCACCATAATGTACATGTAGGTCAGCAGCTGTAGTCGATAAAATGTTTCTACTTTTTTTCCCAAGGACCAAATATCACGCCTGGGTGTTATTTCACATGACCCTTTGTTTCCTTGGAAGTTAAAAAATTAGAAAAATCAAACTTTTGTCTAGCGACAAAAACAAAACAGCAGTAGTGAAAGTTAGAGGGTGACATCACGTGCGAAGGGTTGGCCCCGCAAAAATATTTGCTCTAGAACTCGGCCTGAGGGTTAGTCATAAAAACAAAGCCTCCAAGATAAAAAATAGTTGTTTTTCTTTCAGTCATGATTTTGTATACATGCCTTTTATTTAAAGAACAAGTTTAACATTTTTTACTCCTCTTCAATTTGCCCCGATTTCATGGCTCTGCTTACCGAAGACTGCTTTCCTTGTGTAAGCAAAGTAACGTGTAGAACGCACAAGCACTAGCAAAAATAACCTTGCAAACCTTTGAGAAACACTTACTTTAAAGGAATAGTATAATGCATTTTGAGAAACTTTTCACTTTGACATACTGCGGTTATGGAAAAAGATATCACTTATTATCTCTCCAAATTTGAATCTGAGAAGTGTTACTAAAAGATTGTGTATTCCAAATGCAGATTATTCTTCCTGCGTGGACATAACCGCTCCAGATTTTCAGCAATATCTCAAAAACGCTACCACGTTTTGAAATTAAATTTTCACAGGTTAATTTTCTGGTATATATCTACATTTACATAGGATTGAAACAAACAGCGGGTTCCAATTACCAAAAGTACACAATCCCTTTAAGCAAGTATTTTTCTGCTGTAGTAACTACTGATTTTTAAACAGATCCATGAAACTGCGTCCTGAACATCTCATAATAACCAAGAAATTCAAGAAATACATTTTCAGTCTTTCTTTCTGAAAAAAAATAACCATTCCTAATGCCGCAGAATATTTAGCAGTTTGCAAAAGCTAGATGCATGTAAAATGGAAAATATGGCGATGGAAAAATTTGTGGATTTTCTCAACACACACTTATTAAGAGGCGTGTTTGTCAATCACTTTTTGAATTTTAAAATGGTTTGTTAATAAATACCGGCGTGCAAGCCAAGTAAAAAGTGTTCCATGTTATAACCTGACCTTTTGCAGAATCTTTCTTAAAGCGTTTGAGAAAAACTTAAGGCCAAAGGTCGAAACTTGAGGCCATAACCATTTTTTGCATTAAACACCACAGGTCATTTTGGTTGGTGAGCAGCTTGCATCAACTACTTTTTGTTTGTTTTTTTGTTTGTTTGTTTACAACTAATTAGAAAGTACTGGGCCAAACTTCATGGGTATGCTTACTGCACGATTATGCGCTTACGGCCCATAAAACCATTCATTTTACAGCATTCTGTAAGCGTGGAATTTTGTGGTAAGCAGTGCCACGAATTTGGGCACAGGTTTGGTGATAATCAAAAGTGTGAGACCTCACTGATATTAAGTCAATTATTTACTCTTACACTCTCATACCAGTACCATCCTCCAAAATATTTCCATCTGAAAAGTACCAGCCAAAATCCCACTTAAAGTATCCTGTTTGAGACTGGTATCCCGCCAATAAGCATATTTTCCTAAGCACTAATTGATCAAGTTGGTTATAATTAAAATTTTTTTTATGATGATCGGTTAATTATTTTTTGAGACTGGATTTTTCGACTTGTTAATTTTAACATTATTTTTTTTATGTTGACTTTGAGATTTCTTTTTTACAAAATTGTTTGGTGTTTGATAATAAATAAACAATATTTAAATTATTTATATTTACCATAAAATTTTAAAAATTTAAATTATATGATATTTCACACAAATTTGCGAAAAATTTGCATTATCAATTTAAAAAATTTATTTTTTTTCAAAATATTAACGTTTAATTTAAGCAAAAAAAAATATTAGCAACATTTCATTAAAGATTTGGGATTTTTCAAAAACATTTTTTTTTTTTTTATCGAAAACTTATTTAGACAGCATTTTACATAAACTTATGTATTATGCATTGTACATGTGTGTATGTGTAGTGTAATGTATTTGTACACATGTATGTACAAGTTAAACCATGTGTGATGTACAGTATAAATGTGATTGCATTGCCACGTCCCATAACAGTGGCCCATTGCAAAGTTTGTACACGTAACAGTGCAGGCCGGGTCCTCCGACTATTATTCCTGTGTGAAAGTTATGAATTATCCCTCCATCTGTAATGATGAAAAGGTAGGTGGACTGTAAGTCATACATAGGATTAGAAAGACAAAAAGGACAGTCATAACACAATGCAGGTTGAGGCAAAAAGTTATGCATGAGGCAAAATGAGCATGTGGGTTAAGCAATGTGAGGAAAAAGGAAGGATTTGGATTTTGCAAAAAATAAAATGAAGCATGATTGAAATTGGGTGCCCTGGGGATTGTTCCACAGCATTATACATTGAATACAATACATTGTATTGTATTGTAATTAAGAACATAGTGCAAAATTAAGATTTAGTAAATTAATATTAAAATATAAAGATTATTCAGGGTGGTGGGGGGGCGGGACATGGATACATTACACACTATACATATGTACTGATGTACAATGCATACATTTAAGTTTTTTTCTTTATCCAATTTTTTTGAATTATTTATCACCTACTTTACTTTCACCTCACCTACATATATCACCTGAGGGAAACTTCCTGTTCATCCCTGAATATAACAGTGAGGACAGACCTGAGATGGCCACTGTTGAGTGTGAACATGTTAATGAAACAAGTAATGCAATCACCTGTCATGTATATCAAGTGTACACACATATGTGTGTATACAACTGTATACAACACATGTACATGTACAACATGTACATAGTATACATTTAAGTTTTTGTCCTTGCAATTCAATGTTCAAAAAATCAAATCAAAAAATCTGTTAGAAAATGTACAAAAAATACATTAAAAAATGTTGCTTAAATCTTAAAATAAAATTTTAAAAATATTAAATAAAAAAAAAAACGAATTTCAAAAAAATCATTTTTATAAAAAATTTTTTGGTTTTTTTTTGGTATAATTTTTTTGTTAATTTTAATAAGGGCCATAAAATTACTTTTTAAATTACACAAATTGTTTTAAAATTACGGCTTTTTACTTTGGAGATGGAGATAAATTTCTTTAGCAGGTCATGGTGCTTCCAGTCAGAAGTTCAAAAGTTCGTTCTCCAAAAAAATAAAACAACGACGACATAAATTTTTTTTGTTTCTGTCTGGGGTTTCAACTGTCCAACCATCACACCAAATTTCATATCAATCCGTTAAGGTCAGGTCCAAAAGCGTGTTGAATTGACATGGAATGACCCTATTCTCAGCTTAGCAGCTCTATAAACTTTGACCCTGTCTAAGCTAATCTATTAAACCACTGTTTAATTAGTTTGAGTGAAGTTAAAGAATTATTTAACAAAAGTTAAAACTACTGTTCTCAAAATTGCTTCTGAAAGTAATTTCCAACCACAATTATTTTAATCATAGTTTTAAAAACAAAATCTGTTTCAAAAAAATGTTAAAAGTAACTTCTTTTCTTTAAACCAATACCTTCTTCTTGATTAGTACGAAAACAGGTTTAACTCTGGCACTTTTTGGAAGGGATTCAGGCAGGGAAGTTCAAGATTTATAAGTCGTGATTTCAGTTTATTTTTAACCCTCCTACTCTTGGTAACATTTTCCAGGGAGTCAACAAACTGAAAAACTATTTGACTGTATGGGTTGTGTATCACGGTTGGGACAACTGAGCACAGCAGTACAGCACTGTACATTTTTGTAGTGTGTTGATGCTGCAAATGATATCATAGTGCAGGCTGGCATTTTTTACTTATCATTGAAATCAACATTGGATGATATTGAATGGTCAAAGAGTAGGAGGGTTAATTATAACCAAAGATCGTATAGCGACGCAAGGCGCAAGATGGGCAACTAGAACTTAATCTATTGTTAGAACGTGAAGTGCGGCATGGGCGCCATTTTGGTAAGCAAACGTTTCGATATAGCATTAATAGCAATGGTCAATCAAAAGAGTTGCTTACTAAAATGGCGTCCAGTGCGTACATCACATTTCAGCCTGAGTTACCCATCTTGCGCCTGTGACTCTACACGATCTTTGATTCTAACAAACAAATCGGAAGCCCAATTTCACACAGCTGCTTAAGCACAAATTTACCAGCCAAACTACCACGTCATGCGTTAGTGCACTGTTGGTGACTGGTTCCCTGCTTATCTTACCTCAGCAGGAATCTGCTTAGCGAACATTTTCTGCTTAGGCAGCTCTATAAAATTGGGCCCCGCAGAACATTATTGGTGCCACAAACTTGAACATGATCAATCAAAGAGAAAAACTTTCAATCTCGTAAACTCGCGCGGCAGCCAAGAAACAAAGACGAGTCGGTTCTCTTGACCTGTTTTCCTTTTGTCCTTGGGATGGATGTCCTCCGGTTGTCCAGAGATCCACGAGAAATCTTTTATTAAGAAGCATGCATGTTGAAAAGTTCCCCCGATGGACAATAATAGCGTGTCTGTGTCCACCAGGTATGCAATGACTGTGGGGCTTCCATTGAGGGTAGGCGCCATTACTTCTTACTACCCCCAAGTGGCTTTCCCTTGTCTTTGCCTCTCAACTTCATTCCTGTTCAGAAAGAGAAGGGGAAACAAAAAGTAAGATTTTTTTAAGAAGTGACGGTTTATTATTTTTACATTCAAAAGGGAAACTGTAAACATCGAGGACAAACTAGTTTGTCACCAATAATTATTCCCGGCCGGAAATTTATTGTTGGAACTGAACTCACCGACGATCCGCTCAATCTTGGAGATAATCTGCTGATTGGGGATTGCTCGTCCTGCCTCGTAGTCGTTAATGACCTGTGGCTTCTCGTTAATCCGCTGAAACAAAAGATCGATTGAAGCTCTTTACAAAAAAAAGCAATTTTTAAATTGAGCCACAGATGGCTCACGTGAATCCAGGGCCCAATTGCATAGAGCTGCTTAAGCAGAAAATATTGCTTAACAATTTCCTGCTAAGCAAAAACAAGCAGGATACCAGTCACAAATGGTGCATGTGAAATGGTATTTTGGCTGGTTACCTTATTCTGCTAAGCATTATTTTGTTGTGCTTAGCTACCTTTTGTGCTTAAGCAGCTCTATGAAATTGGGCCCTGCTCGTAAGTCTGACGTAATTCCACTGTAAGCCTCGTTCCCTTCACACAAACTGGCTCCGATGATTACAAGGGCCCAATTTCATAGAGCTGCTTAACGGACTATTGTGCTTACTGCGCGAGGTGCTGGATTTTGGTAGAGTGGGGAAGCATCCTAGTAAATCACTCAAGAGAGTATTATTTGGTTACAGAAGACCAAGTAAAAAAAGTGTTTCTTGTCGGTGTTTTTTCGAAAAAGAAAGGAGGCCCCTTCTTTTTTAAATCCAAGAGGGCTGATTTCCCCCCAAGAGTATTTGACTGGAATAGCCTTTGCAAGTCTCGCACGCATTCGAACTTCCAGGACCATTGTGGTCCCAACCGTATGGAGTTTTACGTGGGCAATATTTTGTTTTTTTGTTTCATTTTTTATTTTAGTTTATATGAGTTTATGACAATGTATGCATGGCATCATGATGTAATACTTAGTGATACAAAAAAAAAGAAAGTCAACAAAACAACAAAATAATAAAAAAAAAAGCAGACAAGAATTAAACTTGACTCGGTTACTGCAAAAAAAAAAAATTGTGTGATTGTCTCTCATCAAAAATCAAAAACTTATGTAAACACTTTTTTTGGATGCAATGATGATAATCACCAGATGCTGTATTTGCAAAAGCCTTTTCATTGCAGTGTCTATGGCTGTTGTTGTCAGTGTCCTCTATAAACTGCGCAAGCGTTTACGCCTGTGTGTGACCATCGAAGAATAAAAAAAAAGATCAAAAAAGCATCCTTGTCCCAGGGTTTTTTTTTTTTGTCATAATATATTGTGTTTTTTTTTTAAAAAAAAAAAACTAATTAAAATAAATTGTAATGGGTATTTTTGATGTTCAGATTTGGTAATTAGATATAATTGAAAACAAAAATTTGATTTCAGAAAAAAAAAAAAGTTATTCGTTTGACGTGTTTTCTCGTACCGATACGCGCAAGACTTGCACAGTCTATAGGTAGACTTCCTACATCTATGCCACTCTCTAAAGAAGACAAGAAAGTCTATGAAAATGTATTCAGTGGCACTTCGCTAAATTTGATGGTTTTTGATGTGATATGTTTGATTTGTATACATTACAAAAAGATATATATATTGAGGCGGTCATGAAAAAGAAAGTAGCCGGGACGAGAAACTGGTTCATTTTGTTGTTTGGCCTGACATGAGAAAAACTTACCGTTGCCAATTCCTTCTGAGTTAATTCTTTTTGCACTCGACCTTTCTGGATCAATTGCCCGAGATGTAAGGAAACCTTTTCATCTGCCATGAAAAAAAGAAACAAAATAATAAAATTCTGGAAAGTCTGTATCTTTAAAGATAGAAATGAGAGTTTGTTTCAAACTAAAAAATACAATTTTTTTTACTGAAAATATTTCCAAAATGTTGACATTAGTGACCTTGGCAACCAAATTTGAACTACTTAATCACTACTTAATCACTACTTAATCACGAGATTCAAGTGAAGGTGTTACCGGTACTGCAAAACCTTACTAGATTGTATTTCTACCAAGCAAAGTTTCAAATCCAACTCACAATTAACAACCTTTACATTTGCAAGTAATCCCAGACTATGGAAAAGGCAATACAATATAAATATTCTGCTCCAGACAGTATCAAATTGGCCGAGCTGGGATTTGAGCCCCATCATACAAAATGACCAATCCTGTGGATTAGAGTCCAGTGCTCGAAATCACTTTGCAAGATTAATGGGTCAAGACTGCATTGGCGTGCTGACTTTCCCTGCATTTCAACTCTTGCCCTACCAATGTTCGAGATCCTTCCCAAGGGTGATGTCCAGATTCTCCGAAACAGGGTGTCAAAATACGGGCGATTCACAATACAGTGACCACCTTACCTTGCTCAAATTGTTCACAATATCACCACCTCACTGTGACTATTTGCCATAAAGTAAATAATAATTGAAGATTTTTCATTTCATGTCGTTTGTGAGCTTTTTTCCTTGACTTGAATATTTGGATGTGTAAATCATCACCGATTTGTGAGAGCGCTGCATTCTTGTCAGTTTACATGCTGCGTATATTTTGCCTAAATCGTCAAATTTTGAAATTTTAACAGCTCGCTCAGTTCAATAGACAGGAAAAACACTGGCCACATCTATAGACCCCATGCAGTGGTCGCCATCGCTGATAAAACGTGCATGCTTGAAGAGCTATCATTGGCTGAGAGTCGTGCGCAACGCGTACGCAGGTGCATATTTCAATTGTTTACCATAAAAGATGGGGCCTGTGCAAGGGGTCTATTCACCCATAAATATCTTTGTGTTCGTCCTCTTCATTCTGCTGGCCAATCCCTTCTGACGCAAACTACTTTTTCCACTAAATTTTATGGTCAAAAAGTATTAAGCTTCATTGCACTTTCGTTTGAAATGACTTTTACCTCTTCATGTTCGCCTTGCTGACTCTCTTCAGATTTTCAAGGGACTCTTAAAGACTCATTTGCATGAAGCTATATTTTTGTAACATATCGCTTTATATGTTTCATTTCATTGTTTCATGTTTTGTGTTGCGCATAGAGGCTCCTGCATTATGCATTATGTTAGTGTCTCAAATCATTGGGGGTTTCGGCCTTACCGCCGAAACCACCTTTGTAATCGTCAAGATTTTTTTTCTTTTTTTCTTATACTTCTTTCCGAAAATCCTCATAGCGTTTACACGTGAAATTTTGTTATCGTTCGATCTCAGGAATTACAGTCTATAAAAGACACAAACAATACATCAAATGAAAGCTTGTGCTCTAACTTAGATCCAGCAGCAGTTGTTTTAAATGTTTGTTATTAATTTCTTGACGATATTACCAATTTGAAAACGCCCGTCAAAAAAGCACGATCGCCGTGTCTGTGTACATTACAAGTAATTCGCGCTGTACATAGCATACGGGTCATACATCACACACAGCCATTATCCCATCCGATCCCACGCGTGGTATCATTCCGACCTTTGGACTTTCCATTAATGCATTTGGTTCACTGCTTCGCTATGGCTTATCTAACGATGGCATCATAAAATCAACGGTGGACTTGTATTGGCGCCCTCTCGCGTTTTGGGATATGAAGATAAGTAGAGACAATTAAATACGGATGCGTTATAGGGTTATTTAGACAATTACAAATAATTTAATACGGAAGCGTTTCGGGGATATTAGTAGCAGTTTATCCCCACGTAAATTAAATGAATTCTCCCACCACAATTCATTTCAAGGTCTGTGCGGTATAGTTTAATAACAAATTTAGCCTTGGCGTGGTAGTTTATTATTTAAAATTGTATATCGTCTGAACCATAGTCAAAGAGTTAAAATACTTGAGCAATTTTGTAACCTATCTTGTAACTTACGACCCTCTTTGACCTTTACTTCCGGTACAAACAGGAAGCTCTAAAATTTAAAATCTATATCTCGTGAACCACATGTCATAAAGTCAAAATCTTTGTAACGTCTCGGAGCTAATGACACATTTGTTATTATTAAAAACATGACCCCACTTTGATCTTTTCTTCCGGTCCAAACAAAAAATTCAAATATTAAAAATACATTTCCTTTAAAACCACATGTCATTAAGTCACAATCTTTGTGCCATCTTGTAGCATATACCAAAGTTCGTACGAAAAAAATGTTTTCGTCATCGTGATGTCAAAATATTACATTAATTCAAAGTTTATGATTCAAAATAAGCCGAAACCCCAGTATTTGTTTGCTACAAATTCAGGTCTAGTTATTATTATTATGGTCATTCACCAATGGTGACTCTTTGGCACCATTTAAAATCAAGCCTCAAGAAAAAGAAGAATTGAAAGAACTTTTCATTCTGCTGGACTTACGATGAAGTTCCTCGGTCTCCTGGTCAAGTTTGACGGTGCTCTTGTCTGTAGAGTGTTGTTTGTTTGAAGCTGCACTGACTGTTGAAAGATATTGCACTTAGTTTACACAATGTCATACTAACTGGCACTGCACCATCTCTGGCAAAACAAACATATTTTCTTGCTGCTAATACACAATGTAACATCATTATCAAACCACAGAAACTTTTGTGAACAAAACCAATCTACAGACAGTTCGTAGTTATTGTTTCAGTTTTAAAGCTCAGTGATTCTGAAGGACCGGTACCGATTCTCCAGAAAAAAATATTGAAGTCAGAAATACTGAAAGCATTTGAAGTCCCCACTTAGCACCCTTGCTGATTTTGATTGCTGCAATCAAAATAAACCATGACTGTTTACAAAATCCAGAATAGAATTTAATGTTGCTGTTAATTACCGTATGCAAGGCTTTCAAGAAAATCTACACTAGCCAGGGCTCCAATTTGGGGGAAAAATCCACAAAACTGCAAGGCTTGTAGCTCGAAAATTCTGGTCCAGAATTTATTTTCTAAGACCTGAATCAAAATGAGTTGAACAAGCAATTGGAGAACATCTTTCTCATTTGTGTTTTTGTGTAAGTTAGCGTACTTCGATACTCTTGAAAGAGAATTGTAGGATATTTATCACATTCACAGTCAACATTTTTTCATAAAGATATTACATAATGAGGAAATGTATCCAATTGAAAAACACAAGACCACCAGGCTTGTTCCATTGTGAGTCTACTGGACCGATGCTAAAACCACAGGCCTTGGGCCTGTGGTCCAGTGTTAATTTTGAGCCCTGTCATTGGATGCAAAAATATTTTGCTGAACTTTAAAGAGCAGAGGTAACTAAAATAAATAGTAAACTTGCGGGTACAACCATGTGTAAAAACTCTTTTGTGGGAGTGTTGGCTCTGAAAAGAGCCGGTGGGGTCTTGATGTTTCGAACAGTATACTCTGCTCGTCTTCTCCTGAAGACGAGCAGAGCAGAGTATACTGTTCGAAACGTCGATACCCCACTGGCTCTTTTCAGAGCCAACACTCCCACAAAAGAGTTTTTACACATGGTTGTACCCGTAAGTTTACTATTTATTTTAGTTACCTCTTATTGTCCACACCATGCAAAGCTTCAAACAACACTTTTTAGAGAGCAGGTTTTGTACTGAAAAGCTTCAAAAGTATGTTTGGGAAAAACACTAGACTGCAGGACTGGTTTGATTGTGGTGGTTAATGGTCCAATGCTAAAATGACTGGACTTGGGCCAGTGGTCCAGTTATTGTTTCAAGTCCTGGGCCATGATTATCATAACTTTTACTTTACTCTTTCCTGCTAAGCAAAAGTAAGCATGATACCAGTCAAAGATGGTGCATGTATTTTGGCTGGTAACATTATTCAGGTGAGCATAATTTTGTTGTTTAAAGCTACTTTTTGTGCTTAGCTCTATGAAACTTGGCCCCGGAATATCTGGAATGATTTGAGGTCGGTCCTTGATGGTGGTTGACGTATTAGACTTACATTTTGTTCTTGTTTCCACAGTTTCTCCTTTCCTCAACGCACTATTAACAGCCTGTGTAAATAGGAAAGATCATCACATATATTATCACATCACTCCTGTCTGTAAATGGATTACACTGTCTGCATTAGTCCGACTCCATGTGTTAACTGTAGTGCATCGTAGGAGGTCCTGTACTCCTGTATATTCGGGGTGCCCCTCATCAAGGCATAAGTTTCACGTCACTGCGCATGATGTAAACAAACCCTAGAGACGAGGTAACATTTTCTACTTGCCAAACATCGAGTCTCCTCTCCCTTGACCTAAACTTGGAGACAGGTAACCTTCCACCGTTAAGTTGTACTTGTAATATCAATTCAAAGAAAAAGCTATGGTACCCCGAAAAAACGGGGACTGGAGGATACTGTTAGCTGTACCGCCCTTCCCCTTGCTCTATTGGTTGGTGAACTTGTCGTGTTTACTGACTGAGTAAAACTGCTATCATGGCATTCATTATTACTAAATACTATACGTTAGGCTCTAATCTGGTTTATTTATTTATTTATTTGTTAAGTTTAAACACTATAAACATGCTTTTTATTGCTAAAAAAGTGGAGTAACTATAGAATGCAGGGCCACTTGGTGTGTGGACTATATTTCCCTTTGTTAAACAATCCCTCTTCACCAGTGTGTTCTTATATACAGCTCTGAAGTGGCCCTGCATTCTATAGTTGAGCTAAAAAGGAAACGATCACAATCACATTTTTCACAATTTGCCAATTTGATTTTGAATATAACAAAACAACAAAATTTACAATATCATAATTATACTACTACAGTAAATACTATTAATATTTTTATTTTGTAAAATACTGTTATTTAAAAAATTTGTAAAAATACTACAATTATTTTTGTAAAAACACTACTTCTTATAATCTTAGCTAGCTATGTAATTGACAAGGGTTTTTTTCTTCAAAGATTTGTAAACTTCCCCTCAACAAAAAAGTCATGATACCTTATTTGACCTGGCTTGTTTCGCTGTCTGTTGCTTCTTCCTCAAATATGTAACTTGGTCCCAATCTGCTTCCGCCATTTTCAAAAGATATATATGTAATTTTTCCCCGATAATGTTCCACGAAAAATAGACAATACGGCGGGTGTTCAATGACTCAGTTTGTTAAAATTGCACGTCTTGCCAGCAATACAGCATTCAATGTTGTGATTAATTTTTAGGCAGTTGAGAACAATAGTCTGGCATAAGAATTTCATCGTATGATATAACTGCTTGTGGGGTGGTGCGCTGCGGCGGGTATCCGACCAAAAGTGCTGACTCGTCTAGTTCCGCAGCTCCTCAAATCGATCACACGCGCCCTGGGACCCTTTTCGAAACCACGGTTTACACTTTGGGCTCCGTCTGCCTTTTTTGAAGTCCCATACTGAAAGCGCACGTTTCGAAAATAACCAACAGAGCCTGCGCCGTAGCCAAAGCTGAGGCCGTAGTTTCGAAAAGGGTTTAGTTTGTTAAAGTTTCATTGCCCGATTTTGGCATAAAGATTGTTTTAGGGGGGTTTTTCTAGAAAGGAATTTTTACAGCTGTTTAAAAACGAAACACATACATAAAACTTTTGCATATCCCATGGAAAATGCACAACATACATGTATAATGCCAAATTGTTTGTAGCTTGCCGCAGGACGGTCTTGACTCAACAATTTTTAATTTTTAGTTTTTAACTCATCATTGTTGGGTTTTTTGCATTCAATACCTTTAATCATAGAGAAAGGACAGATCTATGTCCTTTCTCTATGCTTTAATTAACTTAAAACTTTTAGTATTTCTCAAATCTAAAAAAAAAATAGTGATTTAAATTATAAATTTTAATTTTCACCAAGGCCAAAATTAACCAAAATCAAACCTATGGCCCATCGTCATTAAACAGTCATGTAAACCTGCCATTATTTTCTAAGATAATTCTTACTGTTCCAAAGGAAAAGAGCATCAGTCTAAACAAAATGTATTGCACGTTTATTTCATAATTAAAAAAAATTACTATTTCATTGTTCTGGGAAGGGACAGTGGACATAAGTTGTTTCCATGGTTTATTTTAGTAATCCATTCTGAAACCATTTAGCAAGGCGTTCAAGTAAGACTTGTTCGCACTTTTAGTAATTCATTCATTTGTTTGTAATCCATGTGAATGGTTTAGTAATCCACCTAGCAGGCCAGGGGAGGGCCGGTTAGAGGCAAGCAGGGTGTAGGGGTAATTAGTTAGTGTCGGGGTAGGGTGAAAGGGTATAGATTATGGGTGTGAGGGTTAGGGATGGCTACACCCCTATGTTCCGACAACCCTGGTGTATTTTCCTATTCCTAACCCTATGTAAATCATGAGGGGGTTGTCGGAACAAAGGGGTGTCGGAATATGTGTCGGAATATAGAGCAGTCACCGTTAGGCGTTAGGGATGTATGGGTTCCTGGGTAGGGGTTTAGGGTAGGGGTTTTGGGTTGCAAGGGTAGGAGCAGGAGAGCTTGGTGAGAGGAATGGTGTTTGGTGGTAGGGAACCATAGGAGCAAATTGCTCATGGCAGGTAAGGGTAGGACTAGGTTTTGGGTTTTGGTTGACAGTCACTCACTGTGAATATGAGGGATTACTAAACATTCAAACTGACTTCTAAACCATGCATGGATTACTAAACCGACTGCGATTGATTTACTAAATGACTGAATGGATTTTGATTACTATATATCAGAATATCAACAAATGAAATTTTTACCCAATTTAAATTCTTTAAGGAATTTTGCATATTTCCACATCCAAATTCACCCACAGCACTGTGAAGAGTTTTTTTCTCAAGACTTAAACATGTATGTGTACAATGTGTGAAATTCCCCCTCCCAAAACTCACTGTACTTTTTTGTTTTTTTCAGTTTTACTCCCCCCCCCCCCCCGTACTTTGTCACTCTGTCTACTGGGGTTAAATATTCTCTACTTTGTCACTGTGCCGTGTAGAGAATTTTTCCCCCATTCTTCTCACTGGTCTGTGTGTAAAGTTTTTCACTCATACTTCGTCTTAGGAGGATTGCCCCTGTAAGTATATTGTTTTTTATATTTAAAAAGCCTTCATTACTTTCGGAAGGACAACATTCGGTATTTTGGGCCCTTCGTGTGGCACAAAGATTTCGACCATGGAGGCTGCCATTTTGTTGTAGCGCCCTCTCCCGCCGCACGCCACCATCAAAAGTGACTTTGAATAACCAATGAAACATTCTCTAGTATATCTTTTGACCGAGTATAAAGAAAATTAACCAATCAAATGATACGTTATGGAACGGTCTCGGCTCCTTGGCAACGATGATATTGACAGGATCAGGATGCTGAGCGAGAGCTATATCGCGGAATTAGCCAGCACGTAAACATGGATCAGACCAAAAAACCCTTACGAATTCCTCCACAATTCGGCACTTATGCTGAAAAACATGGACTTTTTGAACTTTATAAGGTAAAGTACGATTCAATACTCGTCATGATCGTGAGTATGGTATTTTAATTTATTTAATCAGTTAAATCTTAATTAATTGTAGACCAGAAGCAGAAGTTATTTCTGGATTTTGAAATAATTTTTGGGTTGAGTTGGGTTGAATTTAAAGTCCTGGTGCATGATTGCTACAGAAAATTGTTTGTTTCCTGAAATAGGCATATTTCTCTTTTATGACCGAAGTACTCATCCACAAGTGCAGAAGAACAGGTCGCTCCAGGGTGGTCAGGTGGTGAGCTTTAGTTTTGTCAACAAATATGTGCCAAATTTTGTACACAACAAAATGCTTGGAATTGGAAGTTCCTCTTTCATTTATTTACATGCCTTTCTCTGAATCTGATCTTACGCCTTGGGCTGGGTTTTTTAAGGCAGGGTATATTCACGGTGATGCGAAACAATAATTCGCCAGTAAACAACTCGTTGAATTTTACAAAAATTTCCAACACAGCTTCGTAGCCGAGAGAGAGGTCTACGTCACTGCCCTTTCCACGCAATATTGCGTGATTGAGTAAATGGTGTGTTTTTCAAAAAATTAAGAATATTTATTTTATTCTTCTAATTTTTTTGAGGGAAATAAAGATTGAAATAGCATTTTGCTTTTTTTTACCGTCGCCGGTAAATATCCACTGCCTTTTTAAAATGGTTTTAAACTTGCGTGTAAAGTATTAGCAATTTTAAGCACAACATTTTCAGAACAGGAAGTGGGCATTGACAATAAAATATTGGTTTTTTGTTTGTTTTACCTTCTTGAAAATCCCAATCCAACAAGTGCTCATGTTTTGTTTTTGTTTTTTGTAGAGGTTGATAGAGGGCCTGATCGTTGCAAAGCCTCAAGACCCTCTGGAGTTCCTCCTGGAGCAGTTGAAGAAAGAAAACAACGATGGTAAGACGTGGCATTGTTCACTGCTTGTTTACATCCTGCAGTCTAAATACATCAAGGGTCAATGCAGAGCAGCCAACTCTCCCTGATTCTGCAGAGAGTTCCCTGAAAATAAACCAATCTTTCCATGTTCTGATGAATAAATTTGAAAATCTCCCTGATTGTGGAAACTTTGTCCCTGTTATGTTGAATGTAATTCTAAATATCTCCCTGATTGTTGTACAAAATCTCCCTGATTGCAAAATGCAAATGTTGGCAGCTCTGTCAATGGAAGCTCTGGGGTTAAATAGCTTTAAGGTGGGATTGGGGGGCAGGCTCTCTTTGAATAAAAATTGGCTGCAGCTGCACTTGCATTCGATTTTTGGGAACTGAAACTCAACCAACTTACCATCAGGTACAACTTCCTGCTGTGAAACATGAATTTGATCAAGCGAATGCAACTTGACAGAGAATGTTTAAAGTTAAAGGGCTCGAATTTGGGGAGAAAATCAACAAGACTACAGCAGGGCTTGTAGCTCAAAATGTTTACTTGACCAGATGTTTTTTTCACAAGACCAGTCATGAATAAAGATTTCAAATGTTTAATTTGAACAAGCACTGAGGGAAGATTTATCTCATTTGTAATATGGTTAAGTGTTCTTCAATACTCAACAGAATTGAAAGATTGTTATCAGACTGAAAGTCAACATTTGAACAAAAACACAAGACCGCCTGACTTGTCGAGTCGTGAGCTTACTGGCCCGGTGCTGAAATCACTGGCCTCGGGCCTGCAGTTTAGTGTAAATTTCGAGCCCTGAACTTGTTGATTACTGATTGTACAAAACATGATTTGTTCACATATTTATTTGTTATGACTCATTCATTATTTACCAATCTCATACTGTTTGGCCAAATGAAATTTACTTTTTATGTAGCATAACTTTATCCGTTTCGATGATTTTACTGTTTTTTTAGTTCCTGCGATTATCATTCATGGGCCGCCAGCATCAGGCAAGACCACCATTGCGCGTCTAGTGTGCACAAAGCTCCGCACGGCCTACATCAGCAAAGAGACACTGCTAGCCGACGATGTGTCTTCACTGGCAGCAACAGCAAAGGAGCACCTGAAGAAGAACGAGGTGTGTATGCAGGGATGGCATGGACTTACTTTATCCTCTGCATCCCCAGTGGGACATAAGGCCACGGGATTGCATAGAGGCCAAAATAAAATGCATTGGATGTCGTTGGTTCCTTGCTAAATTTTGCTTTAAAAGACAAAATTGCTGAGCACCATTTGTTTATTTAACCGCAGTATAAAACTGGGCCCAGTTTGGCCCCAAAAACTCCTGATTGTCAACTGGAACGTTGTCATAGTTTTCAGGCTTAGACAAAAAAGGTAGTGATTGTAATCAAGTGTAATACTTCACTGCAGCATGCCCCTTGGTCAATGCCATGGTGCCCTTTGAAATGTTCCAGAAGAAATTTACACTTTCCTCCAGGAAGTAAAAGCCTGGAGCTTCTTCACAGAGGCAATAGAGGCAATTGCCTCCACCATGCCCCTAGTCATTGCCTTGGTGCCCTTTGAAATGTTCCAGAAGAAATTTACACCGGAAGTGGAAGCCGGAGGCTTCTTCACGGAGGCAAAAGAGGCAATTGGTGCCCTGTGAAATGTTCCTGTTGAAATTCACAAATTCCCTCATCGAGGTGCCACTTGCAAAACTGCCTCGCCCTTTACAACAAGTATCATTTGCCTCCGTTTTGGTTCTCTCAACAGGTCATCCCTAAGAGCTTGTGGGTGGATCTTCTTTCAACCAGGATGAAGCTGTTTGACTGTGTGAGGAAAGGGTGGGTGCTGGATGGTTTCCCTGAGACAAGAGAACAAGCTCTGGCTCTGCAAGAGGTCGGCATAATGCCCAAACACTACGGTAAGTTTGATAGATGTAACTTTGTTTAAAGTAAAAACAGTCTATATCCTTTCTTTTTCTATTAATGCATCAAATCAACCATCAAAAATGCAATTCCATGAAAAATCCCTTTCATCTCATATTTTGTTTTTTGTGTGTGTACAATGTAGTTGTTTTAGAAGCACCAGACACCGTGTTGATCGAGAGGCAAATGGGGAAGAGAGTAGATCCAGAAACAGGAGGTAGGTTGATTTGAATCTAAACATTACGTTGTCTGCACCGCAGAAGGACCTTAAAGCTTGTGAGCACGGCAGAAGGTTTAGAGAAGGGTCCAACTTCATGGATCTACTTACCGTCAAATTCTGCGCTTGCGATCACCATGCTTTCGCTAATGGGGCAAGCGCGGAATTTCTGCGCTAGCTGTGTAAGCAAAGAATGCCTGGTAACGTGGAGTACGCAGCGCACAGGCAAAGATTCCCTGCTAACCTGTGAAATACACTTTACATAAGCGCGGAATTCCCTGCTTCTGTAAGCAAACCCGATCACAGCAAGGTTTAACATTAATTTATAACAAATTCAACTTGCACTGGCGATATTGATTAAAGGGAGAGTATACCTTTTCGTAAATACTAAAAAAATTAATGACCATAAAAAACTTACTTGGTAAGAACTGCAGCTGTTGATAATGTATAACATTTTGAGAAACGATTCCCTCCTGGTTTTAGAGGAAGGGATTCAAAAGAGTGTCAATCTGAGAAACGTTTCATGCATGAGATTTTTCTCAGATTGTGTATTCCAATTACGGATTATTCTTCCTGCGTGAACTAGCCGCTCCAGATTTCCGGCGATATCTCAAAAACGCTACGACCTGTTGACTCGAAATTTTCACAGGTTATTTTTATTGTATATGTCTACATTAATATAGGATTAAAATAATCGAGCGGTTCCAAAAACCAAAGGTACACTTTGCCTTTAAAAAACCAAACTCCCAGAAAAACATTCAAAAGTAGAGAACTTATGACTATTTTTGTGTCTGATTTTATTCATGTAAGATGTGTACCACACCACCTTTGACTACCCATCTGGGAATGAGGTTGAGCGACGCCTCATTGAGCCAACTGAGGGGTGTGGTGAGGAGGCTACGGTTGAGCGACTCCTTGTCTATCACCGCTACGCACACGGTCTGCAGAGCGGCTACCAGAATCGTTACAAGGCGATCAACGCTGACCAGCCGAAGGCTGACGTCTTCTCGCAAGGTAGGAAAGCAGAGGTCATTCTGAAACCGCGGTTTTCAAATTTCAAGTCATACAAAAAATAATAATAAAGAAAATGCTGCGTGTAATTCAGAAATAGAAATGTTATAACAAGACCAAAAGTAATTTCTCAATATCATACAGTGTGGTATTGAATGATAACTAAACTGTGCCAGCCTGCATCATATGTACACAGTACGCAGTCAACCTACCTACTGTCTGACCATTCAATGTCATCCACTGTTAAGTTAATTAAGTTAGTCAAGTTAAGTTAGTCAAGTTAAGTTACCACTGTGGTTTTGAATGATACATAAACTATACCAGCCTGCAGTATGATTATTATGTGTTGAATTGTGTACACAGTCATACAAAACTTGTGCCGTTTACTGATGGTTTCAAGCAGCTGGTCACCTCGCTGGAAAATGGTACCAAGAGTAGGAGGGTTAATGAAAGGGTGGTACACGTATGTGTCCTGTCTACTATAAAGCTGCCTGTGGTAAATATGGTTAAGGGTTGAACACCTAAAGTGTGGCAGTAATTGATGTGTCTAATGTTATTTCCCTCCTGTGTGCAGTACTGACATTCTTGAGTAGCAACCCGCGATCTCTAGCTCCCCATACACCACGTATAGTCCTCCTGGGCCCAACAGGCAGTGGTAAGACGGTGCAGTCAGCTCTGCTTGCCAGCAAGTACAACGCTGTGAATGGTAAGTCAAGATGCTGGAATTACATCAGTGGTCAAAGAGGGTACCTCCTCTGTCGACTGAATCCTGGGCCACTCAGGCCCATGGGCATTTTTCAATAAAATCCTCCATTGAGCCAAGCCCACCTACCTGGGCCCAATTTCATAGAGCTGCTTAAGCACAACAAGTAGCTAAGCACAACAAAATTATGCTTACCAGAATAAGGTTACCAGCCAAACTACCATGTCACATGTACAATTTGTGACTGGTATCCTACTCATTTCTCCTTAGCAGATAATTGTTAAGCAATATTTTCTGCTTAAGCAGCTCTATGAAATTGGGCCCAGTTGATCTCTTCTGCAGTACTGCAACAGAGTCCAGGGGCCATATTCATAGCGTTACTTAACGGTGAGCAAATTTTCGTGCTAACTATAGCAGAAATATTTGCTTAAGTGTAAGTGTATTTCATCCTCTTGCAAGCTCATCGCTAGATGCAAATACCTCCCACTTGCGTTGTTGGTGTTGATTTTGTGTTTCCCACACTCTTGCGATAAGAGTAAACAAAGAAAAGGAAATGTTGTGATCGAGGCTGATTGCCATATATCGGCAGTGACCCTCTGACCTATAGCAGCTAAAAATAGCTTGGGACGAAGATGCAATCAGAAAAGCCATGAAAACTTGAACCCGTGCATTGATAGCATGACATTGTAAAAGTCTGTGGCCCAAAATGCGGTTGTAACATTTCAATAACTCGTACTATGCCGGTTGGTGTGAAATCTGTAATAATTTTACGATTTCCTGTGTAATTGTTTGTAATGCGTTTTCTTCTTTATTATTATTATTATTTATTCTGCCATTTCGCCAAAAAACAAACATACAGTATACAAAAAGTCTGTTTGAACAAAAAAAGGGGGGATGGCCCATATCAAGTTTGCCAGGATTAACAATAAGTGTACTCGAACACTGCGACTCGAAAGTCTGCTGATCCCAACTTGGAAATGGGATCATTACAAGTAAAATATATACCTCTACAAGTCATTAAAACATTAAGAAAATACATAAACAAATTTTACTAAAAAACAACCAAATTAATATTTGGAAAAAATATCTGAACACTGTTGCTCTCTCTGTCTGCTTTGCTCGGGTGCTGTTGACTAAAACAAGATGAAAACAAGATATTTTATGGAATAGAGCCAAATTATTCAATCAAGTACATGAAAAGTTCGAAGTCTGAAACAGTTGGGAGTGACTGGATGCGCTGAAAGTCGAAAGATCAACTGTTTCAGTCGTTCGGAACGACTCTGGAGCGTCTTGGTTTCAGACGTCAATCATGTCATGAGCCAAACCTAATGTTATGTTAAGTTCTCCTGTCTGAAACCAAAATTTAATTGGGTCGACCTAGAGTTGCTCCTGATCTATTTGGTTGAGCTGGGTGTAAGTGTGCCAAACTATGGAGGTGCTACCCACTGATCTCTATTATACTGCAACCATGGCCAAACTAATGTTACCTGTGAACCAACAACCTTTTACAGCAATTGTTTCTACCCAATCATCCCAAACCAGATTTGGGGTACTTTTTGATTGAATAATTGAAGTGTTTTGTGGTTTTTACTCTAGTGTCATCTGGCCAGCTGGTGAAGGAAGCTATTACTAATGAGTCCAAGGTCGGTGAAGCAATCAAACCCTACGTTGAGAGAAATATGCTTGGTGAGTATCAACCACTGAAAAATGATTAATGCATGAATCTATCTCCTTACCCCCTCCCTCAATAAATATTGAATATTGAACATTCCATCAACTTTCAAGTCCGCCTTCAAGGGATGGTATACGTTTGGTAATTGGAGCCCACTGTTATTTTCAATCCTATATAGTTGTAGATATATTCCATACAAATAACCTGTGAAAATTTCATTTCAAAAGGTGTTAGCGTTTTTGAGATATTGCCAAAAATCTGGAGTGGTTATGTCCGCGAAGGAAGAATAATCTGCAATTGGAATACACAATCTGAGAAACGTTACTGTCAGTAACGCTTCTCAGATTCAAATTTTTTGTGATAAGAAGTGATATCTTTTTCCATAACCGCAGTACTTCGAAGTGAAATGTTTCTAAAAATGCATTATACTATCCAAAGCTGCTGTACTTCTTACCGAGTAAGTTTTTATTACCATTAATTTTCAGAGTCATTACCAAACGTATACAGATTCTTTAACATTGTTTTACTCAGCATCCCTTACAGATTTGTATTCTTTCTGTATGTTTTCAGTGCCAGATAATCTGATGATCAAGATTCTAGATGAGAGATTAGCCCAGCTGGACTGCGCCTCTAGAGGCTGGGTACTCAGGGGATTCCCCAGGACGAGAGAGCAGGCGGAAAACCTGTCCAAGATTGGACACGAACCCAACAGGTATTCACCAAGGATTTTCTAAACTAAAGTATTCAGAAATGCAAGGTCTCTAAACGGTTGTGGCGTGGCCGAGTGGTAAAGCACCTTAACCATTATTGCTTCGTCCTTCGGATGGGACATAAAGCCATTGGTACTGTGTGTCATACAAGAGCCCAGTACACTTATCATTAAGAGAAGGGCTTCGCCCAGTGTTTTCTGGTATGGTTGGCTGTAGATTGTGCCACAGCACCTTGTAAACCATTACATGGTGCTATGTAAATGAAAGGGTCTAAAAATTGGAACATAGCTCCTTGCAGAAAAATAATGAGCGCTTTGAGACGCCCTCGGGTGTGATAAAGTGCTATATAAGAACTGCATACTATTATAAATAAACAAAATCAAGGAGTTTGCTGAGAAACTGTATGCATATGTGTAGTTTCCAATCAATGTCAATGAAACATGGCTTGGGAATGAAACTTTCTATGGTCTTCCCATCGACATATCTCGCCTCAAAAGACTTCAAAACGGATGAGCTAGGCTAATCTTTCAGATGCCCAAAACACTCTACACCTCACCAACTTGTAAGACAACTACACTGGCTCCCAATAGCACGATGTATTGAATTCCGCACACAGGTCCATACTTACAAATCATTGAATCACAGTGCTCCAGATTGTCTGCGCTTCTTGTCATCCATGACTACTCTTAACTCCCTCTGTAGCTCTGAGGCTATCTCCCTCATGGTGAACAACTCACCCAAACCAGCAGGGGGTAGAGCTTTTTCCATTGCAGCCTCCTGCTTGTGTCTTTTGTCTTTTCACTTAGAGCAACTTGTATTCGTTGGTAATTTGGCGCGATTTAAATCCATTTATTATTATTATTATTCCCAGGGTGTTTTTCCTGGACGTCCCCAACGATTCCGTCTACGAGCGCCTCACCCTCCGATCCCTAGACGTGGTCACTGGTAACCAGTACCATGCCCTGTACAACCCACCCCGAACCAACAGCATCAAGGATCGCTCCGCCCAGCACCCCACCGACGCTGAAGACATCGTGCGCGGGCGTCTGTCACAGTACTACGCGTACGCCGAAGAGATCGCTGACTTCTACGAGGATGCGCAGCATATTAACGCAGACCAGGATCCACATACCGTCTTCGAGTGCGTAGAGAGCATGCTGGTAAATCCACTGCCGAAGAGATTGATACAGCAAGACTAAAAACTATAAGAATCGGACCCAAGCAATATATCAAACTGACTATCTGGCATTTTGGATTGTAGCTAGTTTCTGCTAGGAGAAAGAAACTATGGCGCCTAAGCAGATATTTCTGTGCTTACAATCTTCAAGAAATTCAGGCCCAGATCTGTCGTTCCTGACAACGAACTTGCTTTTTGCTTTGGAAAGTTACCTGATAAATTTAATGGTAAAACCATCTAAAGCAGATACAAGTTGTGTGACAGTTTTTGGGCCGAGGTCAGACTTACTTATGTATGTCTGTTGAATTATCAAATAATATTTATTATCCTCTTTGTGCATTTCGTCATGTCAGCGCAACAAGATCGTATGATGAGTTATGACTTTATAAACACGATATTTCATGTTGATGAAATCATTTTGATGTTAAAAAGCCAAGATGTAGGCACAAAACCAATGGAGGGAGATATGACATTTTTGCTTGGAGTAAATTTTGTATCAATCTGCAAGATAAAACCTTTTGACCAAACTGAGTTAGGACCTTGTTGCACTGATACGATTTCAGGGGAAAAACTACATACAGCCTGCGTGCCACATAGGATACATCATTATACGTGCATGCCATTTTTTTGACTCTGGATTTGACCCAAAACACCTGACGTCATCATCACAATCAAACTTGGTTGCACCACCTCGGGAGTCATTTCGGTAAATTTTCCGCAGCATGCCTCCAACTTTTTTTTTTTTTTTTTTTTTTCTCCCCCGTTTTCCACCTTTCTCCAAATGGAAAACAGGGGAAAAAAATAAATAAATAAATAAGTTGGAGGCATGCTGCGGAAACTTTTCCGTCATTTCCCCTGTTATGTACAGTGTACTGTATTGTGCGCATTTTAGATGACGCGCGTTCATTTTCACTCACCATATCTGTACATGTAATTTGAATCCCAAAATGGCAGACCATTTTCACTCACCATATCTGTACATGTAATTTGAATCCCAAAATGGCAGACCATGGGCAGAAAGTAGCTGCGTGTGGTGTGGGTGCAAGAAGGTCTATAGATAGCTTGGTGGAAGAGCAGTTTGATAAAATGGTCATTTCTACAAGCCAGTGTAGTTTGGTTTGCTGTATTGCCAATGGTTTGGCTGTACTACTGTGCATATGGTAGGCACATCACTTTGGGTTCTGTATATTAAAATGGGCGTCCATGAAATTCAAAATATTGTTAATTTTAACAATCTTTTATTATATTGAAATCGTTTAACTTGTACATACTGTATTAAATCAAACAAATTCACCGTTATGACCACTTCAAATTGAAAGCTTCCAAGTTAACCATTTAAGACTTTTTCATATACCATCCTTTTGTGTTTTGTCCTAATATAAATTTCATTATTAAAATGATACCAAGAAAGTTTTATCTAACCAATATGTCTTCAAGATGTGTCATTTATTTTCCAGTCATCTCTACTGCTGCGAACAAACAAGTATCACGTTAATGCACCGTTGAATGACAGTTGCGCCATTTTGGAAGTAAATGTCCCCCTTTATACAGTGAGGGCCAATTAAAACGACGCATCATTTACAGGCTTACCTTTTGACTCCCAAAATGGTGAGCATGGCATAGTCGCCACGTGTGATGTGGTGCAAGATCAAGAACTTCTTTGGCACAGAGCACAAGTCATTTCTTGCAACAATTATTTTCCTCCAAAGAAATCCTGACCATTTTTAAGTCTTGCTTGTGTAAAACACAAGAAATGAAACATTGCATTAAAGACAGTATTGTAATTGTTCAGTATAGTTTCAAAAACATTTAATAAATATTCAGTGAACGAGGTCCACAGGATTAAGTAAATATGTACAAACACTTAAATGTGCAGCTTTTAAATTAAAATGAATGCAGATATCAATACTACAGTGAGATAAGTTTGTGACAAACAAATAATACAGTGAACTACATTATAGTACATGATTGTGCAGTTAGTGTGTCGTCAATAGAAAGAAGTTTTGCAGAAGCATTTTATCACAATCGACTGTGCAAGTCTCGCGCGTATTCAAACATTTTGGGACCACTTCCCATGTACATAGCTTTAATGCGTGAAGGAAACAAACTTGCGCTCTTTAACACGTCCAAATGTTCGATTAAGCGCGAGACTTGCACAGTCTATAACACAAAGTGTGGTTCTACTTCTGAGTTGGAAGTAAGTTTAATTAAAATGTTCGTTAGCATGTATACCAGATTTAACATCGCAAATGAAAGTCCTAAATTTGTCCCCACAAAATTTGGAAATGCTTTGCACTGGTTGAAATAAATTACATTTTTAGGACTGAAAGATCTTCCCTCAATTAAGTTGACAAACACTGTAAAATAGACTGAATGCTAGGCCTGTAATTACACGGAGGCCATGGCCTCTGTTGCTCCTGGGCTTGATTTCACAAAGCACAAAGATTCATCTGAAGTAGAGTTGTCAATAGTACCATAGTGATTTGTATTGTGACATCACACTTTATTGTTAAGATCAATCTTAGCTCTTTGTGAAATTGAGCCCAGGGCCCAATTTCATAGGGCTGCTTAAGCAAAAAAAGTAGCTAAGCATAACAAAATTACGCTTACCAGAATAAGGTTACCAGCCAAACCACCATGTCACAAGTACAATTTGTGAATGGTATCCTGCTCATTTCTGCTTAGCAGAAAATTGTTAAGCAATATTTTCTGCTTAAGCAGCTCTATGAAATTGGGCCCTGGTCTTGGCCTTGCTGCCCCTTCAAAAATTTTCCCATAGACTTTATAAGATTTTCCAATGGAAGTGCCCTTTGCAAAATCAAAATGGCCTTGCCCTCTCAAAGATGAAAATCCAGGCCTGGAATACAATTCCTTCTTCCATGCACTTATACCCCTAGGTACATGTACTGGTACCCTCATCAACCCCAATGTTACACCTTGTCGGCTCAACGCTATAAGGTCGTTTTATTGCAATCTCCATAATGATCAAAAGGACGTTAGATGAAAAATACGTGTATAATTTTGAACAAATACTCACAATCCACACACAAGTGTGGATCTAAGAAAATGAATGTTTCTTTTTGCCAAACTTTGCAGACCACTCTTGATCAATAAACTCCATTTACAAGGAGCTCAACAAAATGCAAATGCAATTTCATGAAAGCCGTGCAAACTTCACTAATGACCTTATAGTCCTGAGCCGACGACCTGTTGCTCTGAGTGCATTTGTAGTTGGTAGTAGTAAGTGTCAGCCCACCACCCATTAAAGAAGAACGATAAGTAGGTTACTATTGTGGTGTCGCCCTTTATATATCCCCGATGCAATAATTATACAAATTACATTGTTCCCGCAGCTAATTACACGATACCAACTGACCTCTTATCACCTGGGTTTCAGTTCATAGAGCACAAAAAGTACCTAAGCACAACAAAATTATGCTTATCAGAATAAGGTTACCAGCCAAAATAGCATGTCACATGTACAAGCTGTGAGTGGTATCCTGCTTTCTTTTGCTTAGCAGAGAATTTTTAAGCACTATTTTCTGCTTAAGCGGCTCTATAAAATTTGGCTCTGGAACGCTTGGTGGTCTAGCAATTCGGACATCTGCTCTAGAATGCAGGAGGTCTGGAGTTCGAATCCTACCAGAGTCACCTGTGATTTTTTGTTTCCAACAGGATTTAGAAAGTATAAAGTACACAGTGCTAACCACACATGGATGGTGATGGATGGTACAAACAAAAATAATATACATTTAATGATTGCAATTGTAACATCACAAGTTATGAGGGAGTTTTAGTAATGCATTTTGATGATCTCAAATTGCAGATTCTGGGCCCAATTTCATAGAGCTGCTTAACGGCTGATTTTGTGCTTACTGCGCGAGTTTACTTTTCATATCGCTGCTAACCGTAAGCACACGAAAAGGCATGCTAACCTTCTGGTGCTTACTGTATGAAAATGAATGACGTAACGATGCAATGTGAACGCGCAAGCTGGCCGCCTAATTTTCTTGCTAACCTGTGAAATACGCTTACGCTTCAGCAAATTGTTCTGCTATAGTTAGCAGGTAAATTTGCCTACCGTTAAGCAGCGCTATGAAATTGGCCCCTGGTCACTGGGAAAAAAATGTCAATAAATTACAGATAATAAATATGAGAAAAATACTTAACTATCAATCCACAAACTAAAAAAAAGTGCAGCTGAAAATAAATTCCACATACATCTACGTATTGACTGTCTCCATCAACTACATATAGTACCCTGTATTTCAAGTTGAGAATGAACACTACTCTAACATCTGGGAAAAAAACCTGAAAACACATTCTACTCGAACAGAAACCTGTAAACGAAATTATTGCAACTAATTCTTTTTCCCCTCTAGCATGATCTTGTCTTTTCAATATGATAGTATAAAGACTATAACAGACTTTCATCTGTGAATGCAAGTACAACAATTTTTTCAAATCAAATCTGGTCCAAGTCAGTGTACTTTGTGAGTAACCAAAATAAATTCTGAGAGTATTTTAAGCTTTTAGGCGTGAGGTAAGATTTGTTTACATGGGGAAGTACACTGGTACACTGGAATTTTACTATAAGTGGGTGGGTTTTTTTAAGTAGCATGATTTTAGTGGCATAAAACAGGCTCTCTGTACGCATGCACTTTGGAGAAATTATGAAGTACTAAATTTAAGTTAAGAGTAAATATTTATGGCTGTAAAGAGATTATTTCTTCGTGTCTGAAATGTCCCAGCATTGAAGCGAGTGGACAACATTGGTAATTGTCAAAGATTGGTAATGGGCTAATTTCAAAGCACTACTTAAGCTGACAATAGTGTTTTAAAAGTTTCTGCTAAGCAAAACTAGGCAGGATACCAGTCACAGATGGTACATGTGAGATGATATTGGGGGGGGGGCTTATTCTAGTATTAAATCATAATTTTGTTGCGCTTAGCAGCTTTATAAAATTGAGCACAAAACTTGCTAAGCACAGAAACGTCTTGCTTTGCAGAAACAGGGGACCAGCCATAAATTCCATAACATTTACCATGTTGTGACTGGTGCTCCAATCATTTTTTGCTTAGCACAGAATTTTGCTAAGCAATTTGTTTCTGCTTATTAGGCGCTAGTCTTATCAGAGTCCCAAGAACTGGTGTAGCCAGGGATCACACCCAAGTTTACGATACAAACTGGGAAGCGGCAGCCAGGGGATCACCTTAAGGGGAAGCTACTTTTTTTTATTTCAAATATAAAGTATTAAACCTCAAGGGAAACTGACTGGGTAAATTTCAAATAATTTGGGGTTCAAAGAAAAGACACTTTGGTGGACATTAATATCAAAAGTGTAACAATTCCTTCAAATATTAAAAGTACTTGAATCCAGTGGCAATAATTATGCTTTGGACAAGCCAACTTGCCGTGATGTACTGCAAGAGAAAAAAATGATCACGCACTTAACGAAAATGATGTATGTAAGTATAATCCTAGAATAGTCTCAAATCCCTTCATGAAAAACAAAAACATGAAGGACCAATTTGCTCAGCGTTGACTTCCTACAAATGCCTGAGAGCAAACTACTAAAGTAGGGTGGATCTAGTACTGTGATACGGGGTATAAGTCAATTCTTGCTCGGGGTTTAAAACCAATAGCTGCGTGGTTTGACACAAGATATATTTGCCTAGTTGTTACCTTAATTGGAACAAATAAGGAAATGTAGAAGTCGCTGAGTGCATTTAAGTAATTGCTACATCTGTTGGTACCTTCCAGAAGCTAGCCCTTCCAGCTCTGGGTGTTTTAACACCAAGTGCTGGCTGCAGGCTCCTGTAATTTCTATGCTTTTTACTTGCACCTTTACTACGTAATTAGTTTATCATCACTTGCACAAATGATCAGTGACATCACCTGGGCCCAATTTCATGGCACTGCTTACCGAATAACTCTGCGCTTACTCGCACTGTAACGTGTGTATTTCTATGGGACGCAGCTGGGCGTAAGCGCAAAATTCCACGATAAGCAGTGCCATGAAATTGGGCCCTGATGCACCATCCCAGTATTGTTTCCTCCGAGAACTGCTATAGGGATTTATCTACTCAAGACTCGAGATGAGTAAAAGACCAAGGGGTTATTTTTCACGCATAGCTGCTTAGCAAACACATAGCTGCTTAGCAAACAAACTTGCTCAGTTAGTCTGGAGTCTAGACGTGTCCGAATGAGAGGCTGTGGCTTGATCGTCACCTGAACAAGCGTTGAAGCATAGGCCCTTAGCCGGTGTTCGAACACAGCCGTAGTGTGGTTACCAGCAACTGGTTACCAGCCATAAAAATTACAAAGCAATGCACAATTGACCAAGTGACTGGTATCCTGCTAACGTCTGCTTAGCAAGGAAATTTGCTAAGCAATATTTTCTCCTTGAAGTTGAGCCCTGGGACAATTTCATAGAGCTACTGGTAGGACGGCAGTTTCCCTTACACTACCACCGAGTGTAACAGAAACTACATTCTACCAGAGCTAAGACTTAAGAGCTACATGTGTGCTACGCAGTTTTGCTAAAAAGTACTTTATTTACAATATTTTTTTGCTTGAAACTTGGCCCCCATTGATACTGTTATTCCATCATGACAGAAAGGCACATTATTTAAACAGCATTTTATCACCCAATGGCTGCATAATTCCACAGACTCAAAATCACAACTGCACTTAACTACTATGGCTACCCAATCTGTTTCATTAAATGCTTTAGTACATACGGGTATGTACATTGCAATAGTCCCAAAAGAATTTTCACAACTACAGTGTAGAAATTATGCTATGATTAAAAGAGGGTGCTGTTTGGGGAATTCAAATTCAAACTGGATGTCTAAAAAATCAAACTGTTTATAAATTATGATTTTGTTTGTTTCCGTTCCAGAAAATGAACAAAAAGGAAACCAAAATAATCGTTTGCTTTGAGAATGTTTTCCCCACACTCAAAGTAACGAAGAAAATTGAATTAGCTGTTGCAAACTGCTTAAAATCCACCTTTTCCAACCTCCTGGGGTTAAAACCAACCTTTTCTTAAACACCCCCTTTGTCTCCCTTTCCATTCTTCACCCCTTGCTTCTTCTGACAGCTTTCTGCCTCTTTCATGTCTTTCTCTTTTCACTTCTTTCGACTTGACTGCTTCTGTTACACTAGTAAACTTGTTTATTTGTGTTGTGTTGTCGTTTCGCCTATGAGAAAGACTCTAATAGGGTTGAGATGTCAGGCAGTTAACAATTTCCCCCCCTAAAATAACAGTTTGCACCTTCCTGCAGTCACGCACGGTTTCCTACACAGGCCTGAAATTACACAGAGGCCATGGCCTCCGTTGCCCCGGTCTTGGCCTTGTTACCCCTTCAAAAAGTTACCATAGACTTAAAGATATTTCAATGGAAGTGCCCTTTGCAAAATGAAAATGGCCTTGCCCTCTCAACGATGAAATTCCAGGCCTGCCTACACATAGACTTCCAATTTCTTAATTCTAGTACTTAACAAAAAATCTTGTTTATATTTATTGCAATTATCCAATATTCATACCACCATAATCAGCCGCACATTTTCATCACTTTAACAGTCCAGAAAACAAAATGAATATGTGCTTGTATAATATTCATAGTTTTATAATAATTACTCTATCAAATAGCCCTTTGTACAAGTGAAGTTATCAGATGTAAAACATGATAATATGTTATTTTTGAATTCTGTCAAAATTGTTTGCTCAAAATTGGACAAACATTATTATTATTTGTAAAGTACAGACATGGAGGTGGTACAAAGGTTCAAGTAATCATAAAGTTACAAGCACATGGGATTGACATGAGATTAACATGTCCATGATCGATTTCACACTACATAATCAATTCCTCGGAAACAAAACCCCATGAAACTCCTGGGGGAAAATTAACCCCACCGCCACAACATGTTTTGTTTCACACTTGATGCCATTTTCCTAGGAAGCATGATCACTCAGCATGCTAACTCCAGGGTTATCTCGCTTAGCTCTACTCCCAAGCAGGGCTAGCTATGTCCCTGGACTTTGTCAGGGCTAGCGTTTCAAGCGTAAACAAAGTCTACCTAAGTTTCCTAATAATTTCCTGGAAAATTCATCTGATGTAAAATTCACCCAAAAATAAAATTTAAAAAATAAATAAATAAATAAACAAAAACAAACAAATATATTGAAAAACCACTCCAACTATTTACTCATCCTGGTATCATGAGGTACTATGGGTAACTTAATGGTTGACACATCCGCCAGGCCAATATCAACATTCTTAACCAAATAAACCAAACATCCGCCAGGCCAATATCAACATTCTTAACCAAATAAACCAAACCACAAATACAAAAAATATCTGAACGTGTTACCGTCCTTACCAACTTTAAATGTTTTGTTTAAATACGATTAATAATACAAACTTTTCTTTTTGCACATAATGTAATCTAAGCACGACAGTGACCTACTCGCCCTTTTAAGAAAAACAAAAAATGACGAAAAAGTTGTAACCCTCATTATTGGATAAAGAAGTCAGAACTTTTTTATTAAAATGGAAACTTCCTCAAAATGATTTTTGTGTGACTACATGCAGTGCCGGGTTCAGATTTTGTTTTGTTTACCAACTCATATCCCCTGTTGCTGTTTTCTATAAAATTGTACCAGGGGAATTTAAGTTGTTGTTGTTGCTGATGCTGCTGTTGTTGTTGTTGTTGTTGTTGAAAAAATATATATATTTATGCAACACAGAGTGTGTGCAACACAGAGGTGTGTGTTCTATCCGTACCTCACTATCCCCAAAGAAAATCATGTGAAAGTTGTGAAAAGTTTTCTTCTTGGATGTTGCCTGGAATTGGCTGCCTGCAAATAGCCTCGTTTGACTTGGCCCGTTTACACTTATTTTCCTAGGAGTAGGTCACTATATTTTGGTTACCATTGATCTTGGGGGGGGAGGGGTCATCATACCAGACCATCGTAGAGAGACAATGCTTGCACAATGGTTGGGTCCTCCTTAGAACCGTTCTGAAACTCTTCCTTCGTCAGTTTGTCATCTTTGTTCTATCAAAAGAGGAAGAGGAAGGAGAAAATAAGATTGCATTTTCATATTTTTAAAGCGAAGAATTTTGTTTTTACACTTTACTTTTCACGAATCATATCACTAAAAACGAGAAAATTTCATTGCAAAAAGTATTCAGTTTTCGAAACAGACCCCTTGCATTAGATGTCATAAGCTCAAACAGCGCCCTCGCACACGTCAATGAAGACCTGTCATTGGTACACGCGTGCACGTTTCCATTGTCTGACCTCAGCGATGGCGGCCAATGCACGGGTTCTATAAACACAGCTTATGAGTTTGTATTTAAACATGAAACACTTGTTTTCAGAGATGACTGTTTTCTTTTCACATATAATTATTTTTCTCATGGTGGTTGGGTACATTACCAGCTTTTATAATCAAACATACGAATCAAATTATATAAAAGTACCGATGTGAAGCATTCTTAAAGGCACTGAACCAGTTTGGTAATTGTCAAAGACCAGTGTTCTCACTTGGTGTATCCCAACATATGCATAAAATAACAAGCCTGTGAAAATTTGGGCTCAATTGGTCATCGAAGTTGCAAGAAAATGATGAAAGAAAAAACACCCTTGTTGTACAAATTTGTGTGCTAATAAGAATATAGAACTAATTATAAGAATAAAAACTTCTTGCAAGAAGTTTTTACTTTTTTAGTGAGAAATTACCTTTTTCTCAAAAACTGCGTTACTTCAGAGGGAGTCGTTTCCTACAATGTTTTATACTATCAACAGCTCTCAGTTGCTTGTTACCAAGTAAGTTTTATGCTAATATTTGTTTTGAGTCATTACCAAACATGTACGATACCTTTAACTTTGCTAAAAACATAACCATAACTAGCAACCCACGTTAACCAGTCACACTGAACAAGGTCACCATGCTATAAACAGTCTACAAATATATTATGAAAGAAGTTAGTTTTTTAGCGATGGTTTTGAATGTGCTGTGAGTAGATTTCTTTCGGCCTAGAATATCATTCTAAGAAAGGGTACTTCGTGAGGTGAGTTATTGAGATTCAAATTTTTTAACACATTTTTTTAAAATTTCTAATCAACAGGAGCATTTCAGACGAAATAATTTCGCAGGATGCTTACTATCACTACCATCTTTATAAAAGTAAGCTTTCAGATAGAAATTAAAAGAACAAAATTCAGGTCATTACCAAAGTATGACCCTACCTTTAAATCTAAGTCATCAGGTCACAACAAAAAATTGCTTTGACTTTCAAACTTTGGCCGTTCCGAATTGGCGGCTAAAGCTACAGCTACGACTAGTGCTAAGGATGCCCTTCAACAACTCCACTGGCTTCCTGTTCATGAACGTATCATCTTCAAGTTGTTAACCATCACATATAAATGTTGGAACGAAACTGCTCCCCCTTACCTTACTGAACTTATCACTCCTTACCAGCCTAATCGCAAACTCCGTTCCAGCTCAGATTCAAGGATTCTCACAAAACCTCAAACCAGATACTCTTCATCTTCCAAAGGTTTTTATGCAGCTACTCCAAACCTTTGGAACAATCTTCCTTATCAAATAAGTCATGCCATTTCACTTACTGAATTCAAAACATTTTTATTCCTTTGCATTGATTGTTGTAATATTTATTGTTGTAAAGCGTTGTGGTACCTTTCTGCGTAAGAACGCTATAGAAGTGCTTAGATTATTATTATTATATTATTATAGCTAAGGACATACTGTACTTCAACGCATGATGACGGGGAAATCTAGCAGTAGCCGTAGCTATAGCCGCCGTTTCGGACTCCGCCTTACCTTGTCCATGAGGGCAAATATTCTATCCACTCTCTTCTGTGGGGTGTTCTCCTCTTCCGGTAGGCGTACCATGTTGCCTACCATCTGATAGATGGCATCTACTATATTCAGCATCTCTTCCCTTGTGATGAATCCATCGTGGTCCAGGTCGTACAGTCGGAATGCCCCTGGGGAAGAGGAGAAGATTTGGGTACCAGGATGAGGTCATTGGTGTTGATGGTGGTGCATCTTCATTCCAATTCTTGAGACTTCAAGAAATGGATAATTCATCAAAACACTGTATGATCAGGGCCCTGTACCTAAAGTTTCTTTGTTTCAGGCCTGTGAGTGGACCCTTAAAAAAAGAGCTGAAACACTACATGATGTAAGAATGATCATGGAACATCAAATGAGCGCGCGTCACGCATTTACGCTGGTCAAATTGGGGCACCCCATTGATCCAGTAACTAGGCTTATTTCACATTATTGTAGTTGTACATTACTGTTGCCAAGCATATATAAGGCCAAAAAGTGAAGAAGAAAAAAAAAAAAGGGAAAAAAAAAACGGGGGGGGGGGGGGGGGGACCCCACAAAAAAAAGCGGAAATAAAAAATCGACAAAAAAAGAAAAAAGCGGATATCCGCTTTAAAGCGGAGATTTCACAGGCCGCCTATTTGTTTTTTGTGCATTGTTGAGACAGGGTTTTTTTTCCGATCAAATTTCAAGAAAATTACAGGGAGAAAAACTTCACACTTATAACCAAACATAAAAAATAAACACAATATAAAGAAGGATAAATAGTCAATTTAGTTTGAATGAGTTCGTTCCAGTTTGATTTTTTAAGACTCACAGTCTAGTTTCTCATCTATGTTTCCCCTTGACGTAACAGACAATGCTCTGATGAACTCAGCAAATTCTATGGCACCATCCTAAAGGAGAGAAGACACAATAATAAGAGATAATAATAATTATAATAATACGCAGTTCTTATATAGCGCTTTATACTCAGAATGGGTGTCTCAAAGCACTCAGTATTTTTCCTACAAGGTAAGTGGAGTTACATGTTGAAGGATGAGACCTGTTCCTTTGTATAGCACCATGTAATGATTTACAAGGTGCTGTGGCGCAATATGCAGCCAATCAAACCAGGAACACCAGGGCGAACCCCTTCTCTTTACAATAAGTGCACTGGGTTCTTTTACGTGCATTACACAACACACGGGACCTATGGCTTTACGTCCCATCTGCAGGACGAAGCATGTGATTAAGTGTCTTGCTTAAGGACACAAGTGTCATGACTGGGATTCGAACCCACACTCTGCTGATCAGAAACACCAGAGCTTGACTTTGGTGTTCTTATCCGCTCGGCCACGACACGCCAATGAGAGATAATGGGGTCAGATGCAAGACCTTGAGTGCACCCCACTAACTAGGGAGAAAACAGAGCGTCGGCCTCATTAATATTTTGTAGGCCCTCAAATACTCTATATTAGACAGATTTGAGAGCCCAATAAAAGGGGAAAAGTGTAAATATTTTGCCCAATTGTGACCTGGGAGTTGTTGACTTCCAACTTGAGGTATTTTGGATGACATAGGCCCTGACAAATTGGTCCTATTTGCCGCGAGGTGTAGGAACATTTTTGCAAGATTGATGTTCGGCCGTTTGTACAAATTTCACTGCTGTAGGGGTGTTTTTATTTGGAGGGAGAATAACTCTCCGGGCCTTGGGACTCCCCATATTAAATTGAGCAGAGGATACAAGTTCAAGGGTCAATGGATAACTTTCCCTTTACTGTGAAAAGCTGTGAGACTTCTAAGTATTTTTTTCTGTACTTTTGAATATTCAGCATTTTGCACTGTATGCTATGGGAGTTTATTTAGTGGGGTGCACGTTATCAATGCTTTGGGTCGTCCCAAGTTTAGATTTGATTGCGACACGGCCATACTCTGGTTCATTCACCATATTTCGCGTTGAAGCTGCAATATCACCCGCTGTTAAATCCAGACTGGAATTTTTATTTCATTTATTTCATTTATTAATTCTGGTTGCGAAGCCAAGCACTCTCAGAAAAGCGAACTTAATTACTGTACTAGCCAAGAACCCAATGGAGAGAAGACAAAGAAGAAAGTTTCAGTTTTAGATGTGGGAGGAAAACCCCAAAATACTCCAGGGAAAACCCAAGCAGTCAAGTAGGGACTGAAAACCCAGCCCCTGGTGGGATTCGAACCGGGGTCCTAGAGGTGGAAGGCGAGGAAAGATACCACTACACCAACCCAACTTGTACAGTCTATTGTTATCAAGACCTTGTTATCAAGATGCTTTGGGTCGACCCAAGTTTAGATTTGATTGCGACACGGCCATACTCTGGTTCGTTCACCAAATCCCGTGTTGAAGCTACAAAATTGCCTGCTGTTAAATCCAGGCTGGACTTGCTGAGCCCAATGCTCACAGACTTAGAGGCAATCAGACCAAATGTGGATTGGAAGATTTAGAGATTTCAGATTTCCAGAGGATTTGATGTCCTGAAATCATTGCATCCTGAACTGCTTGGGGAGCTTCTCAATCGTCACAGAGATTTTTTTTAAAGACAACATATTTTTCTTCTTCATGGATTCAAAATTGCCTACCTCTCTCATTGGCTCAAATCTTCCAGTCCACATTTGGACTGTTTGTTTCACAGGGAACTTATCGGGACATTCTGCATATTCATGTCCAATGCTTTATCATACATTAAAGGGACACATTGCCTTCAGATTGGGCGCTTTGGGCTATAAGCGTTTGGTATGAAATGAATATGTAGGATTGAGGCATTGCATGGTGGGTATCTGAACTTGGTAGTCTCCCGATTTCCAAAAAATCTACTCTGCGGAAGTAGAATATAGCAAGACAAATTCTCAAAGAACAAAAATCTACACAGCAAAGTAGATATACACATGGTGTTACCGCAAGCCAAATATGAAATGAATATGGTTGGAAAGATGTTTAAAAAGTAGTATATAGTTATCCACACAAATATCCCTCGCAATTGTGTGGTCTTCCTCTTATTTCGTGAACTAACAAAGTCTGCCATTTTGTGGAGTCAAAAAATTTGAATGGTAGACCGTGTTAGTTTAGGAAAACCACACAATTTCGAGGTATATTTGTGTGGGTCATTATATTCTACTTTTAAAACATCTTTCCAACCGTATTTATTTCATAACAAATGCTTTTTATAGTCCAAAGCACCCAATCCAAGGCAACGTGTCCCTTATGATGGGGGGGGGGGCATTAAGTCTATACTCAACAACAAAATACTTCATTGGACATATTTCACTGATTGTTCCCTTCATACTGATGATAACAAAAAGCTCACACAATCATATCAGTATCACTACGCCACAAGTTTGGGCACTTATCACTACTCAAATATTTGTATTTTTAATACCACCTCCGTATACCCCCCCACCCCCATTAACAAACACACCTGTACTTGTAAGTCACAGGTACCCTTTGCTGAGTCAGTGTGCAAAGAAGGTGACTCTAGGAAAAGTGAATGACAAAATTGTATGTAATGTTGGGTTGAACAATGAGCTACCAACTGTCTTTAAAGGGTCTGTATAAGTTTGGTAATGACTCTGAAAATTAATGGCAGAAAAAACTTACTTGGTAAGAAGTACATCAGCTTTGGCTAATATAATGCATTTTGAGAAACTTTTCACGTCGAAGTACTGCGGTTATGGAAAAAGATATCACTTTTTATCCCCCGAAATTTGAATCTGAGAAGCGCTACTGACAGTAACGTTTCTGAGATTGTTTATATTTGAATTGCAGATTATTCTTCGTGCGTGGACATAACCGCTCCAGATTTTCGGCAATATCTCAAAAACGCTACCACCTTTTGAAATGAAATTTTCACAGGTTAGTTTTATTGTAGATAATTACAACTATATAGGATTGAAACAAACATTGGGTTCCAATTACCAAACGTACATGTATACAATCCCATTAAGGGTCTAGAGTGATTAATCAAAGTAAAACAACATGGAACAGCTTTGTGTTTGTTCACAAACAACTAATGTCTAGTATTTAAATTGTGATGGTCACGTTGCCTTCACGTTGTATTTCGGTATTACTAAAACGTAGTATTTGCGTTGTGGCAGTCACGTTGTCTGCACGTTGTATTTTGGCAACATTAGAACGTAATATTTAAGTTGAGGTGATCAGGTTGTCATCACGTTGTATTTTGGTATTGTACAAAATGTAGTATTCAAGTTGTGAAAGCTACGTTGTTTCAACGTTTTAACTACAACGTATGTTGTGACCATCATGTTGTAGGCCGATTTAAGTTTTTTCACAAAGTAGTATCTTTGTTTTTACAATCACGTTGTGAAAATGTATTTAAGTTTGATTGCAATGTACATATAGGCCCCTAATAGTATGTTCTGGCCATTACATCGTTAATGTTGTATTTCAGTTTTGTTTCGGCGAATTATTCTTGTTTAGACAATCATGTTGAATAGTTCGAACAGCTGGTTGGGCTAGTTCTTATTGTCATTTATTACCCAAAAACTATTAGTCTAATTTTTGACATCACAAACAATGTTAGCTCTCAATTTAATTGTCTACATCGGTTTTTTCATAAATAAAATAACCATTCGAGGAGCTATTAGTCTAATTTTGATATCACAAACAATGTTAGCTCTCAATTTAATTGTCTACATCGGTTTTTCATAAATAAAATAACCATTCGAAGAGCGTTGCCATCACATGGCATTTAATAATCAATCTGAAAATTGCATTAAGTGGGCTTATCGAGTCAAACAGCAGTGCGCAGTGTAGGAGGAGATTCTACCCTCCACACCCACCCCACCCCCCCCCCCAAGCATTCCTACCGTGGACAGAATCTTCTAGAGAAACATTTTCCCCTGGTAGGATTTTCTATCCTCACTTAGGTTCAGGTTTAAAATCAGGTTTAAATCAGTTTTAAAATCAGGTTTAAAATCAGTTTTAAAATCAGTTTTAGAGTCAGTATCAGAATGCAGATCAGGTTTGGGGATTTTAGGCACACTTGGAGTCAAAAAAAAAGGACCGTCAAAGGCGAGGGGGTCTTTAAAGGTCTGGAGCATTTAATAATTTGAAGTAAAACAAAACGGAACAGCTTTGTGTTTGTTCACAAACACCTACATGTAATGTCTAGTTATTATTATTATTATTAATGAGTAAACCGTTAAAAAAACTAGTGTTGTGCCATTTCCCCACCCCCACCCCAGCCCCCTCCACCATCCCTTGTAGGTCTTTGCATTATTAGTCTTGAGCTTTGTGGTGGTGCGAAACTGTTTAACACTTACATTGTTTTCGTCGAAGACGTTGAATACGAACGAAGCAAACTTTGTTGCATCACCGCTGGGGAAATACTGCTGGTAAATTTTGGAGAATTCCTGAAATGGAGGAGATAAATTATCATTAATATTATTATTATTATCATTATTATTATTATTATTATTATTAAGACCGTCCCTGACGGTCAGAGTCATTATTATTAAGACGGTCAGAGTATACTGACGGTCAGAGTATGCGTCTCCAGAAGACGGTCAGAGTATACTGATCGAAACGTCGAGCAGAAACCGACTCTTCTCAGAGCTACCACTACTCAAAAGAGATTTCTTACATGCTGAAACCGCAAACCTAACTTACTTATTATTATTATTATTTATTTGACCGAGACAAATCATGCAAATATTAAAATGAAACAAGTACATAAATATGAGGGGAAAAAATAATCCAAACAAGAAAATATATAAACAATTAAACAAGTAGATAAATAAATACATGTCATAAAATGGACAAATCAAGTCAATAATTCTCCTGAAGACGATCAGAGCATACTGATCGAAACGTTGAGTTGTCAAACCATCGGTTCTTCTCAGAACCACCACTACTCAAAAGAGATTTACATGGTGTCACCGCAAACCTCACTTGATTGTACTTCCACCATGCAAAGATATAAACAAATAACTTAAGCAAGAGTAAAAGACAACCAGGGGCAGAAAAAAGAATTGAGGAAGGGGGGAAAAAACCAAGAAACGTGGAAAGAAAAACCAAACACGGGAAAAACAACGACAAATCATACTGGTCAGTGACAAGAACAGTAAACTGAAGTACTGTTGCTCGTCAAATTTATGATTGAAGCATCAATTGAACAGGGCCCAACTTCATAAAGCTGTTTAGCAGAAAATTATGCTCAGCAAATTTCTTTGCTAAGCAAGAAACGAGTTGGGTACCAGTCACAGCAATGGTAACTGTATGGTGTTTTGGCTGGTAACCTATTTTTCTTAAGCAAGAGTTTTCTGTGTTTAGCAAGTTTTTGTGCTTACATGCTATATGAAATTGGGCCCAGATCGGTCACTGAGTGTTAAAGGTAAATTATGGGAATGGAAAACATAAAAAGGAATATGAATTTTTATTTATTTTATTATTTTGAAATTTATCAAGTTCATCCCCCAACAAGGCTAAAAGCTATTTTAGGTAAGGCACTACAAGAAGAATAAATAAAATAAATAACAAAGACAGAGTTGGCCTAGTCATGTTGTTTAGCCTCGTTTAGTAATATTTGTCCTTGTCACACAAGTGGTAGCATATTGATGGACTACTCTTTGAGTTATTCAACATTGTCTGTCTGTCACTGATGGATCAATGAAGTATGTCCAGTAATGACCACCTAATAAGTCTGAAGTCTCTCTAAAAGTGATCAAGATCCAGATTCAACCTCCAAAACCAAATTACTCCAGGCAAATAATTATTGTGTGCATTGGGTGGTGCCTTGGTATACTGAGGTTTGTTTGATCAAAAGGTTTGACTAGCAGAACTGTGAAGGTCTTGTTTTTCACGGGTTGTACATGCAGGGCCACAATCAACCTCATTCCCAGTGGTGTACGATCAGAATGCCTTGCTCGATCATAACCCCTAGAAGTGTGACTTTGAAATATCCAAATAGATATTGGATATTTTAATTAGTCCTGTGGCTGATCCATTCTGTGTTAGAGACGCAAGCTATCAAAAGTAGTGGCATAGTGAGGTATGAATTGGTTGCCTAGAGAAACATGCTGATAGTCATGGGGGGGGGTGGCGGCTACAAGTGCCTGTGTCAGCCCACAAGTTAGTACCTTTTTAAAAATCCAGCATGCCCTGGATTTTTCTTTGGCCTAGACATTTTCCATACATCACAAGTATTTATGTCAGTTAATGATGCTGGAGTCTTGAGAAATACCCTGAGCAGCGCCCTTTATATAAATCCATATTGATATTTCG
This sequence comes from Plazaster borealis, assembly GCA_021014325.1. NCBI lineage: Eukaryota > Metazoa > Echinodermata > Asteroidea > Forcipulatida > Labidiasteridae > Plazaster > Plazaster borealis. Next base: position 2,996,064 of record CM037456.1, on the reverse strand, counting down.
TGTGATATTCCAAGCAACTGGTTTGTGTATGGTGCGTGTGTTTACAGTAATCTATCATGACAGTTGGATATTTGCTTCGTGCAATGTAAGAAGAGATTGATGGGAGACAAGAGAGAGAGGATGGTATGGTCTCTTGGCACTGTGCCAACTTTTCTTTTGCTGACGGGCTTCATAGGGATGAGGTTATCAACGACATGATGCAGCTTTGTATGTTAACGACATGGTTCAGCTTTGTCTTTTCATTTGGAAGATCTATATTTCAAAATGCACTGAATGCTTTGTATTTTAACCACATGGTTCAGCTTTGTCTTTTTATTTGGAAGATCTACATTTCAAAATGCACTGAAAAAACTCACACGTCAAATCCAAACAAAACACAGGGTATATATGCACACTTTAAAAAGTCAAATTTAAGACTTTTTAAGACCCTTTAAATGCTACCCTAAACAAAAATTTAAGACAAATAACAAATTAACTAAAGATGAGCGGAAACAGCTATACCCGCTCACACTTTGTTACTTTTTTTACACACAGCTTAAATTGGTTCTTTACAAGCTCATTACTGGACATACTTCATTTAAGACTTTTTAAGACTTTTTAAGGATTCGCAGAAACCCTGAAGAGAACGGCTTATTGATCATGAAAATAAATTCAAAATAGTTGTTGGCTTTTCAGTTTGAATCTGGCAATCAAAATAAGCATCATGATTTTAGAGTCTTCAAATGCTATTTCCTTGAATTTGACACTTTTTCAGATGGAAATATTTTTTCTGGAGAATTGGTACTGGTATGAAGTTTACAATGTAGCTAAATTTCTCAGTTATTTTTGTTGCACTTTTCAAGAATTACCAATTCTGTATTCTGTTTTTAACAAGACTGTATTCCACCAATCATTTATTAAAATAATTGCAGTACCCGCTGCTAAAATCTTGAAAATATAGGCTTCAAGCTGCCCCTATGTAGCTACTGCACAACCGGGCAAGCTCGGTGGTCTAGTGGTAAGACATCTAATCTAGAATGGCAAAGGTCTTGGGTTCAAATCCCACCCAAGTAATACGCCTGTGAATTTTTTTCCCACAGGACCTGGAAAAGTACCGAGTATACAGTGCTTTTAAAGCACACATTAGTGTAAGGGTAAAAACACAAACAACACACCTTCATGTTCAACTGTTTGATCTCATCACAATGCATCATGACTGGGTCACTAGACATGGCACCAGTCTACAATCCAATCATTACTGCGTTCCAAGACCTCAGACAGTAGGCACGAGGACTCTAATTAATCAAAAGCATTCTGACAGTTCATTAACCTCCTTTGGTTTACTCTATTGCATTCCTCAGGAAGGACCATGCCAGTGTCGGAGATAATTAATTTTGAAGCCGTTACAGCCACACACAAAAATGATATAATGCTTCAGGCCTTCTCATTCAAACCATACGTATATTTATTGAAATGAATGCACTTTTCTGCGGAGAGATAATAAACATTGACCTACTGTTGAAGAAGTTTCTGAGAAAACCTGGAAAATTGTAACAACCAAACAGAAGAAGTGGTGGCAGATAGAGGAATTACTTGGGGGAATGTTTCTTTTGATGATTATGGAATTTGGCATACAGTCAGAGTATGTCATGAGAAAGATATGTGGCTATTGGGCCATCGCAGATTTGTCCTTTGAAAAATTATAGGTAAGAAAAACAAGCAATGGCAGACCTCCATTATGAAAATGTTGAAAGTTGCTTGTTATTCTACCTATTTTTTTTTCAAATGACAAATATGCGTGTAGGCAAATATCTTTCTCACGACATACATGTACTCTGAATGTGTGCCAAATTCCATTCTTGCAATAACAAAGGTACTATCCCATCATCAGCTACTGCCAGACTAGGGGCTTGTTTAGATTTAGTTAAATAAAGTCTGTCCCAAGCCAATAGGCTCATCAGGCCGGTGTTTATATCCGGTTTTCCTTGGCATTAAACGACTGAGAATATTTCAATTCCCCTCGGACAGGATGCCAGTCCATCGCAGGTTACTCCCCAGCTCTCGCCAGTATCCATTTGTACTCCTGGGTGGAGAGAAGCAATTATGATAAAGTGCCTTGCTCAAGGACACAAGTGTCGCACCTGACCAGGCCAGAATTCAAACCCACATTCTGTAAATTACAGAACTTGAGTCCACCGCCCTGGACCGCTCGGCCACGACGCCCCACTAAAGATGTTGAGATGTAGAAATGACCAAAAACAGTTCGTGTATATTTTAAGATTAAGAGCCACTTAACATCAAGGTCTTTTATCGAAACCATTAGCTTTTTGGAGATATGGTGAACACCTATATGAGTGCACTGTTTGGTTTGGGTCAGAGCTGTGTAATGAGAGAGTTGGGTTTCTTTAGTCACGTGGTTGCTCGACGCCATTTTCGGTCCAAATGCAGCACAACCTAATAGGCAGACTAGTCTGGCACCCTGTATTTGCCAATGCGTTATTTTTTTGACACAAAATGGCTTCTAATTGCAAGTTGAAGCAACTCTCTCAATATACAGCTCTGGTTTTAACACATTTACCCAAACCTGATAGTGCACTCTAATATGTCCACCATCTCAAAACAAGCTAATGGCTTCAGTTTCAGCTTTAAAAAAAGGGTATATTTTGTTGTCCGACATATCCAGGTACCGTTATGTGCTGATGAGTCAGTCAGTACATTTCTGTATGTCTTTCTACAGCTCAGACGATTTTTTGAGACCAGGTTGTCACAACACTCCAGACCTAGATTCCACATGCAACATGCTGATGGGCAAGCATGATTTGATTTGGGGGGGGGGGGTGGGATATCTTCCCTGTGCTGTCACGCTGTCACGCTTTGAGCATTCCTGACTCTACACGAGGTCAAATCCCAGATTGTTTTATCTTCAATATCTTGTTTATTAATATAATTATAATACTTCTGGTGATGAAACCCTGGATGCATCCATAACAGACTGAATCATCATGCATTATACATTTAAATGTACAGCATGGAACCCTTGCGTAATGCAGGCCCGAACTTTCATCTCTGAGAGGGTAAGGGGGTGGTCGGATTGGCGTAGTGGTATTTTCCTCCCCTTCCACCTCTAGGACCCCATTTGGAATCCTGCCGGGGGGCACTACGTTGATTGGGTTTTCAGTCCCTACCTGACTGTGGGGTTTTCCTTAAAAAAATTCTCTGGGGTTTTTCCTCCCACATCTAAAACCGAAACTTCCTTCCTTGTCTTCTCTCCATTGGGTTCTTGGCTAGTACAGTGATTAAGTTCGCTTTTCTGAGAGTCCTTGGCTTCACAATCAGAATCAATTAAATGAAATGATAGGTTGTTTTCATTTTGCAAACCTTAAAGTCTATGGGAAACGTTTGAAGGGGCACAAGGCCAAGACTAGGGCAACAGAGGCCATGGCCTTCATTGCCTTCGTATAGGCCTGGGCACAATTTCATAGAGCTGCTTAAACAAGGAATATTACTTAAAAGGTGCAACATAAAATTTGGTCTCATAATTTCAAAAATTTCAAAAGCCTGTCTTAGAATGTTTCTGTCTGTTCAAGCGCCTTGAGTACCTTATTGGTAGATACATGCACTGTATAAGACTATATATGATTATATATTAATATCTGGAAGGATGGAGGAAATTATTAATTGTTGACAGAATTATGCACTAATTAGTGGTTTTGATGAGAAAGCTTAAGTTCTTGTGCTACCCCAGAGGGTTCTAAGAAAAACAAAACAATTCTTCTCCACTTGGTACAGATGTGCAAATCATAACTGAAGATCTTCAACATACACTGTACATGTAAATCCACATATTCAGTATTCAATATTTCTCAAGTGACACAACTGTACATGTTGATGTCTACACGACAGTAGCCTATGCAGTCAAAACAGTCAATACAAGTTATGAAAACATATCCGATGATATTCTATGGAAACCTTATCTTCAAAGTATTTTCCACAGCATAAACAACAAAATCAATGGTGCAAAACTGCAGGGATTCTTTATGATAATATAAAATTGGAAAGGATGGTCGCTGCATTTTTTTCATATCTCTACTTTCCACAAACTGTTAACAACAGCAACTGTTTCTTTTAAACTTCACATATGCCATGCCCATACAAATACCTTGCTGGATGTTTTTATCATCAATATTCATAGTGTTTTTTTACATTGTAAATTGCCAGTTTCTCTCTTTTACCAAGTTTGTATTTTAAAATGCACATTTTGAGCTTTTATACTTTTAATTAGCTCTCATATTTTTATACTGTAAGCCATGTTTTATTAATGTCCATAATGTCCTTTATATTGTCTGTTTCTTAAATTGTGGCATCAGGAGATTAACTTGATAGTAATTTAGTTTACTTTTTTTGAAATCCATCAGGGGTGCTACTTTTTTTTCCCCTCTCCTATGTGTATGTTTATGTTTTCTGTATCGTTGTTATTTTTGTACTTGGCATTTTTACCTGTGATATTAATAAATGAAATGAAATAAAAGAAATGAAATGAAACATTAGAAACAGATAATCCAAACTGTGTACTAGATTAACCAGATTTAGTTATCCACCAAAATAACCAGCTTTCAATTATCCATATGAAAAAAAAGATTCAATCATCCACATGAATAACTATTATATATCCATTAAATTAACCTTATTCAGCGTTATCCACCATTTAAACCATGGTATCCACTAAATTAACCAGGTATCCACTCAAATTTACCATCTATCCACAAATAAAAATAACAAAACATGACTATCCACAAGACAACCAGATTGAGTATTCCACAAGAATAGCAAGCTTTCAAATAGCCATTAGAATTACACCAGATTAAAATATCTACTGGAATACCCAGGTTTACTTATCCACCAGTATATGTTCAATTATTCACTAAATTGACCAGATCCAATAATCCAATTGATAAACCAAACTCAATTATCCAAAGGAAAACCCTGATTCAATTATCCACTACAATAACCAGCTTTAACTATCCACTTAACCAACCAGATCCAATAATCCAAAAGATCAACCAAATTCAATTATCCAAAAGAAAAACCTGATTTAGTTATCCACTAGAATAACCAGCTTTAATTATCCACTAAATCAACCAGATTACATTATCAACAAGAATAACTTATGAACATGTATCTGCCACATTAACCTACACTCAACTATTCAACACGTCAACCAAGAGATATGGTGGACACTATAGGAGTGCACTGTTTGGTTTCAAGGGTGTTTACAGACAAATTTACCAAACCTAAGTGTCATGATGTTCCATCATATCTCAAAATGGCTTACTGTCTTATTCAAAGCCTCATGCACAAGACCAACCAGACCAGGGTTCGAACCCACAGAAGAAGTTTAGACCACAGTGCACTACGCTAACTAACTGGGATGCTCTTAACACAATCACTAGACTGTGCAAGTCTTGCGCATTCAAAGTTCCGGGACCATTGCGGTCCCAACCATATGGAGTTTTACGTGGGTGGGATTTTGTTTCGTCGATTATTTTAGTTTAACGTAGCTTATGGCCATGTAAATTATATATGATGTTGGGAATGAAATACTAAGTGATAAACAATATGAAAGTAAAATCAAATCAACAAAATAACGAAGAAAACCTGAGAATAAGACTTGACCTCCGTTTCCGGTTACTTGTAAAAAATTAAGAATGCTGCCCAACTGACGGTCATGTTGTCATTAAACCAATGTGATAGATGCACACATTCGGGCGTGATTGGCAAATGGGGTTTCTAATGATAAGCATCCTCGTCCCAAGTTTAAATTTTGGTTCAATGTTATTTGTATTATACAAACATTTGAAAATTTATTTATAACAACTTGCTATGGGTAAGTTCAAAAGAAGATTTGATTTCATAGCAATATATAGTTTTCGTTCAAGTTTTTTTTTCTTCGTTTTCACAGAACTCAGAAAAAGTACTGGGTATACAGTGCTTACACCTCAGTGTAAGGGTAAAAACAAATATATTCTTTATCCCCGATGCAAATTTAACATCTATTAAATATCTAGGTGTAGTAGCATAAGATTCATCTGGATATTAGAAAGGGCAAACATTTCTCTGAATAGCCAGCGTGAGGCGAACATGATCCGTAATCTACTGCCTCGGCGCAGCAGGGACGCTTGGCCATCTAGGGAGATTTGTCTGTCAATGTTTTATATCTGTCACCGCTCTAGACCCAGGGATAAGGTTATTGAAGTTTGTAGAACATGGAAGTCACTAGACAGTGAAGGGAATTGTTTGGTTACGCAAGCTTTGGAAGAAAGTAGTTCCGATGTATGTGCTGTACAGTGCATGTATGTTCAATTGCGGTACGTGGAAATTAAAGGAACATTACAGAATTGGTTTTTGCTAACAAACAGTTAAGCACTTTATACAATCCACCATATACATAAACTGACAAACCTGTAGAAGTTTGAGATCGATCGGCCATCTTTGTCACGAGAAAATAGTGAAAAACCGATTACACATTTGCATGTGTTATACAATGCATGAATAAAACGCTCATGAGCGATAAACTCCAATCGGAAATTAGTTTTATTTATTTCTCATCAAATATGGCATTTCAGACAGAAATATTTCTAGGGATGTTTTCTACTATCATCATCATTAGACCGTGTAAGTTTTATGTGAATCTGTGATCTTAAAGAAAATTTTAATTACCAGTTCTGTAACGTTCCTTTAACCATGACTACTCATGTGGCATGAAATCCAAACCGAATTTTCAAAGACAAATCTTCAGACCAGGGCCCAATTTCATAGAGCTGCTTAGCACAACAATTTGCTTAGCATGAAATTTCTTCCTTGATAAAAACAGGATTACCAACCAAATTTCCACGTGATTTTCAGGATAAGAAAACAACAGCTGAATACCAGTAACAAGCAATATGCAACACATTGAAATTTGGTTGGTACATTACATGTAGTCCTGTTTTTATCAAGGAAGAAATTTCATGCTAAGCAAATTGTTGTGCTTAGCAGCTCAGGGCCCAATTTCATGGCTCTGCTTACCATTGAACTCTGCGTTTACAGCCCATAGAATTATGTGCTGTACAGGGCGCCGTAAGCGCAGATTTCCAAGGTAAGCAAAGCCACGAAATTGGACCCAGTACTTTCGTTTACTTTCAAAAATCTTTGTTATACAATTAAACCTATCATGTTTATTCAACTACGTTTTATTTATTTACTGTAATTTTCAGAAAATAAGCCTGGCACCCGGATTATTATTACGATTATTGGTTTATTTCATACAAATAAAAAGATGAAAGAATGTATAGTATGGCAACCAATAGGTTGAATTGTGCTATACAGTGATACATTAAAAAGAGGTGGTTTTGGTGGGGTTTTTTGCCTTTGAGAAAGACTTTGCTTTTTCTTCTCAGGCCTGGAATGTAATCTTTGAGAGGGCAAGGCCATTTTCATTTTGCAAAGGGCACTTCCATTGTAAAATCTGAAAGTCTATGGGACACTTTTGAAGGGGCACCAAGGCCAAGACAAGGGGGCAGTGGAGGCCGTTGCCTCCTTGGCCTCCATGTTATTCCAGCCCTTTCTTCTTATCATGTCCACACACACTAGATGTTGTGTTTCAGTCAGAAGTGAACACAGTCTTTGGCACTCTACTAGGGTCCAAACGTCACTAACTATTTTTTTGAGTTTTTGTGAAAATGGAGTTAAGTAATACAAAATTTGACAAACACAACCAAACATAACTCAGTCAGTTGGACATAAATAAATAAAACTCTAGGGAAATCAAATATAAGACGCGGTTCCGGAAATTTGTTTTGTAAAAGTAAGACGTCGGTAATAAGCTGTTTACATAAGCTGCAGAGCAATGTACATGTATGTACATGTAGTAAGCCTTAAAATCAAATCATAAGCTGTCGCCAATGTTTCAAAAATTACCGTATTTGTTTGCTCATTTTTCGTATTTAAAAAGAATTGTACATTTTTATTTATTTTTTGTTAACTAAAAGGGACCAAGATTTAAAAAAAGCGATGATAGTTGAATCAAAACGTGACCCAAATTTAATTTCACTACAAAATAAGAACTACTGTATGATTCCAAAACCTAATACTTACTGAGACTTACATATATTAGGAAGAAAAAAACCCTTGACAGCTTATTGAGCTTAACATATGGATTGTTTAAAGGAATCTAAACAATCAATTGTATTTACTTCATTTCTTTAATACCTCCTACAAACTGCACTTGACATCTGGTAAATAAACTATAAATTTACTGGGAAATCCGAGCGGTCAGCTGAAGCCATAAACATAAACAAATATGACAGAGATGTGTGTGTGTGTGGGGGGGGGGGGTCTCCTCTCCAACAAAAATAAACCCCTGTTAGTCGGATTCTAAAAATACCAGGCATCCCGCTGATGAACAAACAAACTTGCTCCTTCCGAAAGCATCTTGACGAAATTCCCCAAACTCCATGTCTTTAGACTCCCCTGGTAACAGCCGGAGAGTGGGTTTATTATCCCCGGATGCAAATTGCCCTTGATGTACTCAAGTTCATCAGGTATCTTATCTTTTGATCGATGTCCATTGGGGGGGGGGGAGGAGAGATACTATTTTATGGGTCTTAAAGGGATTGTATATGTTTGGTAATTGGAAACCATTGTTTATTTCAATCCTATATAGTTGTACATATATACCATAAACCTAACCAGTGAAAATTTCATTTCAAAAGGTGGTAGCGTTTTTGAGATATTGCCGAAAATCCGGAGCGGTTATGTCCACACAGGAAGAATAGTCTGTAATTGGAATACACAATCGGAGAAACAATACAGTAACAGACTTCTCAGATTCAAATTTTGGAGGATAAAAAGTGAAATCTTTTTCCATATAACAGCAGTACTTCGATGTGAAAAGTTTCTCAAAATGCATTATACTATCCAAAGCTGCTGCACTTCTTACCAAGTTAGTTTTTATTGCCATTAGTTTTCAGAGTCATAATACCAAACAAATACAGACCCTTTAAAGAATGTGTACAACAATGGTAAGAAAGTGAAAATATAAATGTTCGCAGATTTGCACTCAAGTTACATGGAGTAAAGACGGTCATGGTGGGATACATCCCTTGAAATAGTTTTGCTTGGAATGCTACAGTTTTTGTGAAATTAGTAATTTAAACAATTAGCTTTAATCTTGCGAGTCCAAAAACCAGAGGTTTGAAAACAGCGGAAACATATAATTGGTTTTTTTTCCACTATTTTCTTGTGACTCGAATGACTGATTGGGCTTAAATTTTCACAGGTTTGTTATGTCATGTATATGTTAGGTCACATTAAGTGTGGATATTGGTCTTTGACAATTACCAAACGTATACTTTCCCTTTAAAGGGAAAGTTATCTCATTGGAAATAATATTCTGAAGCTTAGGTTACCCCTCATTTTAATACAATTTAAATGATCAAGTAATAAACCACTAGGTAAACTGACTTGGTATATTTTAAACAATTTAGGGTTGAACAAAGAAAATTTGACTAGAATGGGATTTGAACCAATGACCTCCGGATTAATGTGCTTGCCCTATTTTGGCAGTCTCAATTTTAAAAATGAGAAAGGACTTATTTTGTATATTCAGCACTCATTCCTGTCCTACTCGTTAAATTGTCCAAATAAATTTTCAAATGTAAGTTTTATACCCACAATTTTACGTGAACAAACGTGCTTCAATTTTCTGCAAATCAAGTAAACAACAACACCGTGTGTCTCTAATATTGTTGTACCATTCTTTAAAGTTGCATCGCACAATTTTTGTTGAGAGACTAAACAATTTGGATTTTTTTTTCTGAATTTTGACAGAGGATCATGTTAAAAAAATACATATAGTTATGGGGTTTTGTTTTAAATCATCCTTTGTGTTTTGAAACACTATTGTGTAATATGGAAACTGCTTGTACTTTGCTGTTCCTGGTAAGGCATAAAAAAAACACCTTTTTATTGCCCTTTTCCGACCGACCCAAAAAATCAGAAATCTACGGTTGCCTTTTTTTTTTTTTTTTTTTTAAATGGCGTTTTTTTTATTTTTGTAAAAGTATTTTATACTTTGAATGCCCAGTAAACGCAAATATTCAGATAAATCCTTTATCCGAAGCTGAAATGTTATTTTTGAGTACTGTCAGAAATCACGATGAACGATGAAGTGTCTGATATTGTCTGATATTGTACACATGGCCATGGGCTTAGCCACGAGCGTTTCGTGTACGAATTCACAATTTAAAAAAAATCTAATTTCACTTGCCTAATTCGTTAAAATCAAGAAACTGTTTAAATCTACTGGGGTTTTTTCTACTCTGACGTATTAAAAAAACAAAAAACAAAAAAAACGACCGACCGACCCTCCTGATTTTTGAGCCAAAAGGGCAATAAAAAGGTTTTTTTTTTATGCCTAATGTGAAACAATGTTTGGTCCTGACAATGAGTCATTTATAATCATTTAACTATTTGTTACTTATGGTTTTGGGGGTTTTCGTTCTGTGTCTCAAACGAAATTGTATAAATTCCTCAACTAATAGAAAATATAATATCTCATATTTAAATCAATTAGGAAAAAAACCCAAAAAACATCAGGGTTCTCCCCGGGATTTGTCAAAACTGTGGGGCGGTTGGGGCTCAAATTTTGGAAGTTTGGCCGAAGCACGCTGAATTTAAACAAGGTCCTCAGAATGGTATTCACTTAGTGTTTATCTTTGGTTTTAAAGGCCCTAGTGTGCAATTCGCGGCTTTCTAAATGGTTTTATCTTTATGATTTTTGAAAAGTTAATCTGAAATTAATTTTTTTAAATGTTTGCGAATCGGCCACGGTTCGCGTGTATCAGCCCACAATTTGCATGAATTGCCCCGATATGCTAGGGTTTGTTTTCTCTTCTTCTTTTTTTTATGAGAAATCGCCTAACATCACAAGGCCGAATGGCCACTTCAACTTCACTGATTTGGGCCATCGACCCAAATCAACTGTCACCAGGGGCACGTTGCCACCTACTCCTGGAGCTGAAACAGGGTTAACCCCAACTTTTTACGAAGCAATTATGGTTAAGTGCCTTGCTCAAGGGCACAAGTGTCATGACCGGGATTCGAACCCACACTCTGCTGCTGACAGCACAAGAGCTTGGGTCCAGTGAACAACACGACACGCCACTAACGATTTATTTATCCTGAAAGCTTACTTTTTACAAGCGCCAACTGTTCTGAGAATTTTGTACATAATACTGCCATGACAGTGAAATCCACAAGTATTGAGTTATAGTTTAATTAAACAAATCAAAACAATCCAATGTACAGGATGAGTGAAAATTACCAAATTACTTATGGTGCATCAACAATTCGCCACCGTTTCCTAGAAAAACCTGACCACGTAATTTGAAGGAAGTGTTTCGTTGATAAACAGAGGACAGTAATAAATGTACTCTTCCAAGAACCCAACGATACATCACGTCTTTAAAGGCATCGTACACGTTTGGAAATTGTCAAAGACCAGTGTTCTCACTTGATGTATCCCGACATATGCATAAAATAACAAGCTTGTGAAAATTTGGGCTCAATTGGTCATCGAAGTTGCAAGAAAATGATGAAAGAAAAAACACCCTTGCTGTACAATTGTGTGCTTTCAGATAGGAATAAAAACTTCTTGCAAGAAGTTTTATTATTTTTGTGAGAAATTACCTCTTTCTCAAAAACTACATTACTTCAGAGTCGTTTCCTACAATGTTTTATACTATCAACAGCTCTCCGTTGCTTGTTACCAAGTAAGTTTTTATGCTAATATATATATTTTGAGTCTTTACCAAACGTGTACGATACCTTTAAAAATCTAATATATCTGGGACATGAAATGAATATCTACTGCCCCAAGATCGTCTGGAGTTGGCCAATCGCTCCCGATCCTAACGACGCTGTGACAAAAAAATATGTCCAATCAGTGAAACCATACAGCCATCCTTTTTTCTTTGCCTACGGCATTACTTTGTTATTGAGATTTCCAAATGCAATTTGTATTTGAGAGCGAACTGGATATAACATTGAAGTAACACTAGGGGAGTGTTTTTTTTTTTTCATAACTTGTTTGTTTTTTTATTTCCGTCCGGGAATGTTTTCACGGAATGCTCTTAATTGGATATCACCAACAGGGTGTTTGCTTATTCGGGGGGGAGGGTGGGTGGGGGGGATATTTTATTATCGTGAATGTGGATCATTTTTGTTTAATGTGATGCATGATCTAATTTAAGTCTATGGTATTGTACATGTATCTATTTTGATGAGGGAACGCATAGAGTGGTAAAACCCAGATGGGGCAGGAGGAGATGAAGAAGAAATAGCTTTCTTATTGCATCTTTGATATTATTTTCAGGAGTTGTCCCCAAACCATCAAAATAATATTCTTTATGGTGTTTATTAAATGTTAGTTAACTCTACATACAAATGTTTTGAGTTGTTTGGACTCCATGATAAAATTGCCAATGTGTTACCATGGCTGGCCTTGTGATAAAGACGAGGTGGTTTTTGAAGTACAGCAGTATCAAATCCATTAAAGTCAAGAAGGAAACAAAAGAGATAGATTTTGAATAAATCGTTTCGCATTTACACTCAATCCAAAAAGGTGGAATTAAATTAAGTCCAGCGTTTTTAACTGATGCTTTCCTGGGATGGGACTGGGACCCCGTTTACACTAGATCCAGAATAGTGGATCAGACCCGGATCTGACCCTGTAATCTGGATTAACAGCTAGTGTAAATGCAAAAAAGCAGGATCAGACCCGGTTTAAGAACCCTGCAATTTGAATCCACCTTTTGAGGAGGGTTGAACCCTGCAATTGGTGGCTCAGACCCGGCAAAGTGGATCCCAGAAACAAGTGTTAACGCAAAGGTGGATCAGACACCGCAATTCAATGTGGTCATTTCCGGTTTTGAGGGCTTTTTGCTTGTGTTTTCGTAAGACAGCTGTGAGTTTATCTATGTTGCTTGGTATCTGGTCCAGATCAAAAGTGGGATCAGAGCCGGATCAGGCACTGGTGTAAACGCAACACAAGATCTTGATCCTTTCTGGATTGAGTGTAAACGCGATACCAGAGTGGGTATTTGTGGTGTGTCATGGCCGAGCGGTCAAGTGCACCAGACTCGAGATCAGGGCCTAATTTCATGGCTCTGTTTACCGCGAATTCTGCGCTTACGCCCAGCTGCGTCCCATAGAAATACACACGTTACAGTGCGCGTAAGCGCAGAATTATTTGGTAAGCAGTGCCATGAAATTGGGCCCTGGTGTTTCTGATCAGCAGAAATAAGGTTACCAGCTAAAATACCATGTCACGTGTACATGGTTGTGACTGGTATCCGGCTCATTTCTGCTATGCGAAAAATTGTTAAGCAAGTATTTCTGTTTAAGGGGCTTTTTGAAATTGGGCCCTGGGCTCAAATTTAACACTGGCAACCAAAAAAAAACCATGTCAGGTCTGGAATACCATCTTTGAGAAGCAATTTTCATTTTGCAAAGGGCACTTCCATTGGAACATCTTCAAGTCTGCGGGAAACTTTTGAAAGGGCACAAAGGTCAAGACCAGGGGCAACAGAGGCCATGGCCTTCATGTAATTCCAGGCCATTTTATCAATGTCAAAACTTGAGTTGATCACTCGTGACTAAGGACCACACAAGTCACAGCGTCACACATTGTTCCAATTCAACTCACAAATGGCTTATTGCAAACATGGTGTTCCCATCTAACCAGATTAAACTTGAATGAAACCTATATCCTCAATAATGCATTGAATGTACACATGCTCTGGCGAAGCAATCAAGTGCGTCATTCATAACTTATGACACAAGCCCCTGCCTTTAGTTTTGACTGCAGGTCATTTCTTAAAGGGTCTGTACACGTTTGGTAATGACTCTGAAAATTAATGGCAATAAAAACTTACTTGGTAAGTAGTACAGCAGCTTTGGATAGTATAACTCATTTTGAAAAACTTTTCACCTGGAAGTACTGCGGTTATGGGAAAAAAATATAACTTTTTATCTCCCAAAATTTGAATCTGAGAAGCGTTACTGACAGTTATGTTTCTCAGATTGTGTATTCCAATTGCAGATTATTACTGGTTTGATGTATATCTTCCTGTGATTTCCTGCATGTTCAGCGTTTTGAGATTTTATGTAAAACGCTATATCAAAAATAAATTATTATTATTATTATTATTATTATTATTCTTCCTGCGTGGAAATAACCGCTCCAGTTTTTCGGCAATATCTCAAAAACGCTACCATCTTTTCAAATGAAATTTTCACAGGTTAGTTTTATGGTATATACATGTATCTACAAAACATGTATATAGGATTGAAACAATCAGTGGGTTCCAATTACCAAACGTATACAATCCTTTTTAAGGGAAAGTATACCTTAGGTTTTTGGAACAGTTCGGTTGTTTTAATCCTATATAAATGTAGATAAATGCAATACAACTAACCTGTGAAAATTTCAGTTCAAAAGTTTGTAGCATTTTTGAGATTTTGCCAAAAATCTGGAGCGGTTATGCCCATGCAGGAAGAATAACCGTAATTGGAATACACAATCTGAGAAAACGTATCTGACAGTAACGTTTCTCAGATTCAAATTTTGGGGAATAAAAAACTGATATCTTTTTCCATAACCACATTACTTCGAAGTGAAATTAATCTCAAAATGCTTTATACTATCGAAAGCTACTGTACTTCTATACCAAGTAGAGTTTTATTGCCACTAATTTCAAGAGTGATTACCAAACATATACAGACCCTTTAAGGGTATCGTACACGTTTGGTAATGACTCAAAACAAACATTAGCATAAAAACTTACTTGGTAACAAGCAACGGAGAGCTGGTTGATAGTAAAAAACATTGTAGGAACCGACTCCCTCTGAAGTACATGTAACCTAGTTTTTGAGAAAGAGGTAATTTCTCACTCAAACAATAAAAACTTCTTGCAAGAAGTTTTTATTCCTATCTGAAAGCACAAAAATTTGTACAACAAGGATGTTTTTTCTGTCATCATTTTCTTGCAACTTCGATGACCAATTGAGCCCAAATTTTCACAGGCTCTTATGCATATGATGGGATACACCAAATGAGAACACTGGTCTTTGACAATTTCCAAACGTGTTCAGTGCCTTTAAAGGTATGCTATGGAGTGAAGGGACACATGACTCCCTCACCTTCGATCTTCATAAATATCTGATGGTTCAGTCGAGGGCGAGTTCAGGTGCTGGGGTCGACAGCTGATCAACACATTTCACATTCATAAGTTATGGCTGTGGGTGAATGAGATTGCTTACGCACCAAAGAAGCCCGTTCAAATTTGAGTCCCCATGATCATTTTGGGATAATGTCACAGGCTTTGGGTGTTCGATTTCAGAGACCTGAAATTTCGTCGTTGAAAGGGCAAGGCCATTTTCATTAATTGCAAAGGGCACTTCCATTTGAAAATCTTAAAAGACTATGGGAAATTTTGGAAGGGGCACCAAGGCCAACACCAAATTTGAGGCCAAATTCAATCATTGTGCACAAGATGTGTTCAGTCAAAAAAAATTGCTATTTATGCAAAAATGTTGGATGAAATCATTCCCTACAATGTAAGTAAGCAAAGCAATTTCGACATACTACAGCTTTCTCAAAAAGAACTTTCATTCTTGGGTTATTGACCTCATGCGACCAACTGACCACTGCACATCAGGGTTCTCCCCATGCACAAGCTAGCATATGGGGCCGATACTGCGTGCGATTTGCGTGCCGATCAGCGCAAATTTCGGCTGATACGCTACAAAAATTTAAAAATCAAGAGAAAACCATATAAATTGCTCCAGATTGCACAGTAGGGCTTTTAAAACCAAGATAAACACCAAGTAGAAAACATTCCAAAGACCTTGTTTAAATTCAGCGTGCTTCGGCCAATCATCCAAAAATTTTGGTCCAGAGTGCCCCAGTTTTGAAAAAAACCTGGGGACAACCCTGACATGGCCAAGTGTCCACTTCAAACCAAACTCCATGACATACGCGCTCATGGATTCTCTTACATCAAACAGCTGAATGGTGTGAGGATACCATCCCAGTATTCATGTAGTTTGTTGTTCCAATAGCTGAGGAACATACATACATAAAACATACATACAACATAATTTGATATACCGCCATTCCATCTAGATCACAGCGGTTCGTGATTACACAATCTGGAGCAAGAGCAATACATATCAATATGAAAAAATATACAAACAGCAAACAATCAAAATTGGAAAAGGTATGTTTTCAAGTTTTTCTTAAAACATTCAATGATTTTGCAGAACAAAGTGTAGGTTGGAGATTGTTCCATAATGTTGGTGCAACTAAGTAAAATGATCTGTCGGCGGCTGATTTGAAAGTCTTAGGACGAATGTTGTGTTCGACAAGCCGAGTAGAGTCTGATGACGAGTCTGATGATGAGCGTAGACCACAGGGTCATGAGAGAAAGAGTCCCTAGGACTCTGGGATGCAGGCAGGAATCTTCCCCTCCGTCTCTCTGGGTCTCTCTCTCTCTCGTTGCAATGAGCAAGATGCTCCTCATTGGACCTCCAGCCATAATGTCATAGTTCATCATCATCATCATCATCATCAATATGGACTACAAGTTGCTTAACTCTTTCATGTGCCGACCAGTCGTAGCGACCGGTTTAAATCCCATTAAAAAAATAGTTGTAACACAAAAAATACAAATTGCACGGCCACATAGTTTTCAGAATGTGAAAGAGGACTCTTGTGGGTGCTAATTGTGACCTGGTTTGTTTTTTTGGTGTTTTTTTTTGGGGGGGGGTCGCCATTTGCAAACACAAGAAAAAGTAAACAATGAATATGTCCATGTGATCAATTTATCACCAAAAATAAATGGTGCATAAAAGGGTTAAATTCAACACTCTTGCCAATGTAATGTGTACTTTTGAAGAAAAAAAGGTCTGGCTGTGTAAACATTGGATGTAACTTTGATTGAAAAATCAAAGTGGACTTTGAGATATGAACTTTTTGTGGTCCCCCCTTTCTTTTTTTATGTATGTGTGAGCATAATGGATGGGTGTCTGTGATAGCAAATCGCAATACAATCTTGTATTGCCTATAAAGGTTTTTATCAAAGACTATCCGTTTGAGAACAAATTTGCTTTACTACAAACACAAACGAACTTTGTTCAATTAAATCAATAACGGAGACAAAATACAGTTGACTACTGTACGTCCAGTGTGGTACGCCAGAATTCTCTAAACTTTCTTACTAACTTCATGGGGGAGTTAAGGTAATGGATGGGAAACATGGCACTGGGCACACTGGAGTTGTAGCGCGAGTCGCCCGGTGACTATCATGGGGCTCCGCGGAGTTCCGGCCCCCACGAGGGGAAGAGGACAAGAAGGGGACAGAGTCCAAGGCAGGATACCAAAGTTTATAAGTTCCTATCAAATGACTCAGCAGATTTTTTAACTAGATGTAAATGAATAATTTGAAGAGTTCTTTGTGATGTTGATCTTCAAACCCTTCATTTTTATTGATAATTGTTTTGGGGTTGTTGTTTGGGGGGTTTTTTTTTTTGGGGGGGGGGGGCAAATCTGCATCAAAACGTTGTATTGTGTATCAATTGCAATCTCCTCTTTTTAATGTTGCCACCATCTTTGGTCTTGTTCCATGTGTGTTCAATTACCACTAATGAATAACGATTAATCAAACAAAATGGCAGGTACCAGACTATTTTGCCCTCTGAGCCTCAGTTTGGTTACATTATTCTGTATGAGAGAAAAACACGATGGTTGTTCTTTAAACATGTATAGTAGAGCTCGACCAACCTCTATCTGTTTGTGTACGTGCGTAATACACTGCAACAGACTCAGCTCATAGAGGCTACCAGTTCCAGACTAAGAAAATTCCACTCATAGGCCAAATAAATGAAATTACAGCCCAAATACAAGTGACTGTTTTACCACACTTATGCTAAGTATATGTATAAGGGCTCGAATTTTACACTGGAGCACAGGCCAGAGGCCAGTAATTGTAGCATCGGGCCAGTAAACTCATGACTGGACAAGTCCAGCGGTCTCGTGTTTATGTTCAAATGTTCACCTTCAGTCTGATAAATAAAATATCTGTTGATTATTGAAGAATTCTTTTCCATAATACAAAATGAGATAAATCTTCTATTAGTGCTTTTTCATATTCAAACAGTTCAATTGTTAAACTGTGTAGGCATTTTTCTTCTCATTTCAATTCTGGTCTTGTAACCAAAATTCTGGTGCAGCAAATATTTTGAGCTACACGCCCTGCGGTCTGGTGAGTTTTTCCCCCAAATTCGAGCCTTGTGTATACTACAGTAAAGTCATCCAACTTTAAAGTTGCATGGCCAGTTTTAAAAAAATATGAATTTTGACAGATGAATTTTGACAGATGTTGCTGTTTCAACACAAAAAACATACACAAACTTTTGCATAATGCCACGGACAATGCAGAAAATACATATGATATAAGGTAAGTGATATACAACAAATTTTGCACATGTGTGGCCATTTATGGTTGATTGGCATGATTTAATGTCGGGATCCCGACAATAACTCATTTTTAGTTTTTTATTAACTATCACTAATTATCAGCAGATTTTTTCATGCAATGCCTTAAATGAAAGTCTGTAACATTCTTGAATCTATAAAAAATAGCTAATTGAAGTTTAAATCTAAATTTTGGGGCCAAACATCGGACCTGGCATCCTATGCATTCATTTCATGAAAGACTCCTTACAGACTGTTGAATCTGTGACATTACAGGTTAATACATCACGCGTCGTGGCCGAGCAGATAAGAGCACCGTAATCAATCTCTGGTGTTGCTGCTCAGCAGAGTGTGGGTTCGAATCCCGGTCGTGACACTTGTGTCCTTAATCAAGACACTTGACCATTATTGCTGCGTCCTTCGGATGAGACGAAAAACCATTGGTCCCGTGTGTTGTGTAATGCATGTTAAAGCACCCAGTGCACTTCGTAAAGAGAAGGGGTTCGCCCAGTGTTCCTGGTGTGATTGGCTGCATTTTGTGCCACAGCACCTTGTAAACCATTATATGGTGCTATGTAAAGGAAAAAGGTATCATACTTCAAAAACGTAGCTCCACATACCTTGCAGGAAAAATACTGAATGTTGGAGCGCCACGAGCATCACTGAGTGACGGATTTGAGCGCTATATAAGAAGCCACTCTTATTATTATTATTATTATTAGAAGTACATAGAGGTAAACTTACTTCTTGATTCAGGAAGCCAGTGGGACAGTCTTTCAAGAACCCTTTGTGCCTGCCACAAAAAAAAAGGGAAAACAAACATTAAAATCTTAAAAACAAGGTGGGCCTATTCAAATTAAAGAACCAAAATAATACTAAAAAAACAACCACAAGCTCATTTTGTGAACATGTTGAACCATGCCAACAAGGGACTAATCAATCTTGAAATTAATTCCATTGAAAGTATTAACCCTTTCATGCACCATTTATTTTAGTGATAAATTGATCATATGGACACACTAATTGTTTTCTCTTTTTTTTGCAAATGGCGACTCTCCAAAAAACAGGTCAAAATAGCACCCTCAAGAGTCTTTCCCATTCTGAAAACTGTGTGGCCGTGCGATCTTTATTTTTCAGTTTACAACTATTTTTCTGAAGGGATTTAAAACCGGTCGTCACGTGAAAGAGTTAACCACAACTGTGTCTGGGGTGTGTTTTGGCGACAATGACCAAAAACAAGTCTCTGAATAACTCATTAACCGAAACGATTTCTGAGAGAATGTAACTTTGTAATTTTATCAACATTACTAAATTGGTATGCTTCAAGGATCTTAATTTTTAAAAGAATTCCATTGAAATTTTTTGATAGTTTTTTAGAATCTGCCATCTTGACACCAAGCCCAACTGAGCCAGCAACTCAGTAATGATTTGGTCCAAACAGCTGCGTCACCGCTCTCAAACAATGACCGACGTAAACACATGTTTCTGGACGGTGTTGCCAAAAGGCACTGCTGGTGTCTCTTTAGACACCCTGTACTATACTTGGACACCAGGGCTCAAATTTTACACTGGACCACCGGCTCGAGGCCAGTGATTTCAGTGTTGGGCCAGTAAACTCCAGACAGGACAATTCCGGTGGTCTTGGTTTTTTTTAATTCAACATCTTTGTCTTAACAGAATGATGTTCAAATAATGAGTTTTATGCCGTGTCCGAAATGCTGGCTACAGCTACGGCTACGGCTAGATATCCGCGTCATCATGCATTGAAGTATAGGACGTCCTTAGCAACAGCCGTAGCCGCCTATTCGGATACGGCCTGAGTCTCATAAATATCTGCGGAGTATCACCAACAAAAAAAACAGAAGAGAAAAAATCTTCTCTGTTTGTTCAAATAAAACAGTTTAGATGATAAAACTGTGTTCTCATTTTGATTCTAGTCTCTTCTCATTATGATTCTGGTCTTGTAAAAAAAATCCCAGTCAAGTAAGGATTCTGAGCTACAAGTCCTGTGGTCTTTTGGATGTTAATTAAATACGCCTGAGGACCAGTCAAAATTCTCTCCAAATGGTCCGGCTGGCAAGTCCAGTAATGAAAAGCACCCCATTTATTATGAAATATGGACCAGTAAAAAGCTGGGGGACTATTGAAATGTCAAGATTACTGGTCTTGCTGGTTAGTCACTGAACAACTTAAGGGAAAACCCTGCTAATTTATCTTTCACATGTAAAAGTTATATTTAGGCTAGATTTGCATGCTGATTTTATTTAGAACAATTTCACAGAAAATTTTGAAGTACTTTTTCCCCCTAAATTCTGGTTTCTACTTGATGCATACTGTCCAAATGGATGAAAGTCAAACTTTCTAATATTGCCAACAGTTTTTACACTTTGCTAGTTTCCAAAAAGCAGGGCAGCTAATAATTTTGTTTAGGATCTGGAACAATTCAGCACCAGACACAGATAAATCCAAGACTACTCAAAACACAGCTGTTATCTTTCAACAAGTCCAAAATCTACAAATCAAGCCTACACAGCAACGTATGGTGCCATGATTGACAGCTGGCGTTGTGCATTATTAATATATACTGATAGATTGATTCTGATTTTGTTCTTTTTAAGGCGAGACACTTTCCAACGTGCCCAAGGAAGAAAGTATTTACAGAATCCATCCTTCCCAAGTTCCCTTTAAATTATTCCACGTGCTCCATCCCGGGAAGCTCATTTTGAACATTCCGGTTCAAAATACGTAGTGAAATAAATTCTTCAAATGTATGTCATGATACGAGTAACAGGATTTGTGGTAACACGTTTAAGGCAGAGTAAAAGAAAAAACATGTTTAGCGTCCAGGTTCCTTAACAAAAAGGAATGTTTTTTTCTTTTCTTTTTCTTCTTTTTTCAAGATGGCCGCCATTCCTTTTAAAATTTCGAACAACCATTGTTTTTTTTCCACTGTTGTTCAACACACAATAATGAAAGAAACATGTTAGACAAGACATTAAACATGTTTACATTGGTTTTATTTAATAGTTTGTTCAGTATTAAAAACCCTGCTGTACAGTGTAGCTCACTTTCACAAGAATAAAATGTAAATGTGTAACTACATTGTAAAAGATCTGATTTTAACCTTGTAACCGGCACAGGCTAAGTTCTGACTTGAAAGTATTTTAGTTTCTGATGTATCAGTTGACATTTTATGGTTTTTAAATTTCATTTTGAATTGGTTAAAATAAGAATAAAATCCATGCAGCCCCCAAAAATGAAGCGAGCGGGGACGACAAACAGGTTTTTTTGTGTGTTACTTTCGCCTTATGCATGTGGCTAGGCTAGTAGGCTACTGTTGACCCGAGAATCAGTTTATACACACATGTATGCCTGCAGAGTACCATGCGAGCCGTGTGCACATACATGTACAGTACATGCATGGAATTTTTTTGTTTTGACATACCAGAAGCAGTCATTATGTTCAATGGCTGCATGATGATAGATTAATATCCACCCAAACTGGGTTCATTGAGGAAGTCAAATACAGTA
The DNA here is from genome assembly GCA_021014325.1 of Plazaster borealis. Classification (NCBI taxonomy): domain Eukaryota; kingdom Metazoa; phylum Echinodermata; class Asteroidea; order Forcipulatida; family Labidiasteridae; genus Plazaster; species Plazaster borealis. The sequence goes on along the minus strand of CM037456.1, from coordinate 2,973,980 downwards.
TAAATGCAACATTAGTATCTTTCAGCAAATTAACTCCAGTAATTGTCAGAGTGACAGTTCTGTGTTGACTGAACTAAAGCAAAAGAATTTCAACCGAAAAATGATCTCCACTTACCACTGCAAAATCTCCTTTTCGTTAACTGTAAATAAAATAAGAAATGCAGCACTGTTAATAATAATAATAATACTTAATTGTTATTTCTGATATAAAGCGTTTTACATAAAATCTCGAAACGCTGTACATGTACACGCAAGAAATCATTGAATCACGAAGACATACATCAAACCAGTAAATAATAATAATAATTACTAAAAGGGACACGTTGCCTTGGATCGGGCGAGTCAAATTTTGGACTCCACAAAATGACCGACCATGTTACATGTAGTTCCCAAAGTAAAAGGAAAACCACGCAATTTTGAGGCATATTTGTGTGGATCATTGTATTTTACTTTTAAAACATCTTTCTAACCATAATGCATTTTATAACAAACAGTTACAAATGCTTTTTATATACCAATTCGTCCGATCCAAGGCAGCGTGTCCATTTAATAAACTGTAAAGTCAAAATTAAGTAAAAATGTAATCATAATCTATACAATTTTAGCTATGGCAGTATCAGGGCTTGAATTTCGGGGGAAAACTCACAAGACCACAGGGCTTGTGGCTCAAATATTTACTGGACCAGAATTCTTTTTACAAGACCAGAATCAAAATAAGAAAAAACCTTCCTTTAAAGATTAACATGAATTTAAGTTTACTGGGGGGGGGGGGTTTCTGAACAATCACTACTAAGACATTTAAGAGAAGATTGATTTCAAATGTCTTTACATGTATGGAAATTTAGTTAACTTCATTATGTCATTACTCAGTAAAATTGAAAGGTATTTTATCAGACTCAAAGTTAATTATTAAGAGGTATTATTCTTCATTAATATTCAATTCAAAAAAACACAAGACTGCCAGACTTGTCCGTTCAAAAGTTTACTGGCCCAACACTAAAACCACTGGCCTTTTTTTGCGCTAAGCTACCTTTTTGTGCTAAACAGCTCTATCATTATATTACATACATGTATTTCTGGTAATGTAACCAAGGATGCGTCATATGTAAACTTAATCTCTGTAGCTTGCAAGCCTGAGGAAACCTGTAAACAAGGTTGCTTTCAATGTGAACCAGAAACATCTGGGTTAACCCCTACTCTTCCACGATAATTGTTCTGGGTTCTTTTACGTGCACTACCAATCCTAGTACACGGGACCAACGGCTTAATGTCCCATCCGAAGGACTTAGCAATTATGGTAAATCATCTTACTCAAGGACACAAGTGCCACAACCGGGACTCGAACCCACACTCTGCTGATCAGAAACGCCAGCGCTTGACTGCTCTTAATTGCTTGGCCAAGACATGCCACTGTGGAATTGGGTCCAGGTAAAAACTATATAACCACAGATAATATATAACACTTGCTGGACGAGCTATGCAATTAAGATAACACATATCTCCTCTGAAATGCTCAAGGTCATGTGTCCGAATCCAACTCAAGATGCCTACGGATTTGTTTCCCACAATAATCAGCCGAGCACAAAGATAAAGTTTGCAAATAAAAACTAAAACAATGGTTCCTTTACCCTTATCATAGAGCAAGGCCACTAAGTATCAATTACATTTAAAACCACAACACGCAGAGGTGGTTATAAAAACCCGAAATGTTTGTTGAACTACATGTATTCCAGGTCAGCCGTCCCCTGCAGGAATCACTTTAAAAAACTTTAAGCTGAACAAAGTCTGTTGAACATCTTTCTGCATGACGCATGTCAAACATACTGTGGTGTAAGTTACATCCAAACATAAAGTCTGTGAAGGCAGACAATCAGGGCATGTGCCTTTCTGACATGTTTACATATGGAGAAAGACGCAAGTAAATGACATTCATGTGACTAGAATGAGTTCCATATCTTGGATTTCAGATCTGATGGGTTTTGCTCCAAATGCTCGCTTCAAGTCTGATGTGCTTGGAGTTTTAAAAAGTACTGGCTATTTTCAGGAGATTATTAATGTTTCTTTCAGGAAGGAAAGAACTATGGGTGGGATCGAACTCATGACCTTCAACCACTGACTTTCTGGGTATAGGCTAAAGCTTTACTCTACAATGCGAACAAAATTACACAAGTTGTTTTCCTTTTTTTTCTTTCCTGATGTTGGACGCTGTGAGTCCATTTATACCTGGTACTTTAGACTACTCTTTGAATATCTTTTAAATATCTGAGTTCACTTTCAGTGATAATTTTACTTAAAATAAAACCGGAGTAAGTATAGTAACTGAAGTTTTCGCCGATTTCTGTTTCCGGAATAATTTTTCATGTTATTTCCGTAAATAATGTGCACTCAAACATTTTAAAGATTTATGAACCTGCCGCTCTGCAAGTAAGGGACACAAGGAATGAACAAAGTTTCAGCTAATCTAATCAGTTAAAACAATGAAATATTTTATTATTAATTTTAGCTGTGTAGCAAGCCCTTTATTTACCAAGTACAATTCGAAACAACTCCTAGTATAACCAGCTCGTACTACAACCAGCTCGTACTCTGACCAACTTGTACTCTGACCAACTCGTACTCTGACCAACTCGTACTCCGACCAACACGTACTCCGACCATCCTGTATCCAACCAACTTGTACTCTGACGAACTTGTACTCCAACCAACCTGTATCAACCAACTTGTACTCTGACCAACTCATACTCCAACCAACCCGTACTCTGACCAACTCGTACTCCGACCATCCTGTATCCAACCAATTTGTACTCTGACCAACTCGTACTCCAACCAACCCGTATCAACCAACTTGTACTCTGACCAACTCATACTCCAACCAACCCGTACTCTGACCAACTCGTACTCCGACCATCCTGTATCCAACCAACTCGTACTCCAACCAACCCGTATCAACCAACTCGTACACTGACCAACTCGTACTCCAACCAACCCGTGTCAACCAACTTGTACTCTGACCAACTCGTACTCCAACCAACCCGTACTCTGACCAACTCGTACTCTGACCAACTCGTACTCCGACCATCTTGTATTCAACCAACTCGTATACAACCGACTCGCACTCTGACCAACTCGTACTCCAACCAGCTCGTACTCCAACCAACTCGTACTCCGACTGTTCCGTACTCCAACCAACTCGTACTCCAACCATCTTGTATTCAACTAAATCGTACGCTGACCAACTCGTACTCCAACCAACTCATACTCTGACCAACTTCTAATACCAACCAACTCTTACTCCCAACCAACTCGTACTCCAACCATCTTGTACTCAACCAACTCGTACGCTGACCAAGTTGTACTCTGACTATCCCGTACTCCAACCAACTTGTGTGCAAAAATCTTTCAAGAATTTAAACTAAGAATATTTTTAGAATTGAAGTAATTTAGATTCCCTTCCCAGTTCTAAAATTAAATTCCTGTTTAATTAGAAAGATGCTTGTTTTCCATGACTCTTTTGAGTTAATAAAAATATTTTGAGAATTACTGTTCCGGTACTCCAGTTTTAATTGAAAAGATACTGGTCAGACGCGTAAATTATTATAAATATTTTTTTGAAAAAATAGAATTAGCTGTTGAAAACTGTTTAGCAACCAAAATGACCTATTATTATGCAAAAAAAAGGTTAATGGCCTCATGTTTTCCAATACTTGCGAAAAATTTGTTCTCAAAGGCTAACTAAAAAAGAGAGAAAACTTGTTTAACATTGCATTGTTATGGCTAGCCGTTCCTGTAGGGCAAATAATTTCAATGAAACCTAAAATATTGGTAAATATAAAAAAACGACTCATACAGTATAGCAAGAATATCTTTCAAAACTTTACATTATACGTGCAAACCATTTGTGCATAAGTTGGTTGAACACGAGTTTGTTCAAATATGAACTGACGAAAACGAGCACGAGTTGGTCAGAGAGAGTACGAGTTGACCTGTTGCGCCGACATCATGGCACCGTCATTCACCATTCATTGTGGATTGCATTTTTGATGAAGATAAACTTAATTTGATATTTCATTTTTTTAAATGTGTAATTCCCCTGTCCATATAATTCCATGGCAATACTTCCACACATGTTCAAACCATAACAAGTTTAACACAGTCGGTCATCAGCAAACCAAACACAACACATGACAACTTTATTGACTCACTACATGTGCAAATAGTGGGAGTAATACTTACAGTGTGTTTTCTCCAAAAGATCCGTCAAAGTTTCCTGTCTCAATTTGCTGTTCCTTTTCCCCATTTCCAACTCCAAATAGAGCCCCGAAAGACGTCTTCAAAAGGTTCTCCTAAATGCCTCTTAATATTATGTCCCTTTCTCAAAGTGTGCAAAAACTTCACTTATCTAACCAAAAGTTTCTCCGAAGTTAGAGCTGCAGCTTTTTTTGGTCGACATCGTTCAAGGTCCGGTCCGTCCTCTCAAGCACAACAAACTGTAGTGTGTAATGCATAGCCACCACCGGAAGACGACACCAAACAGATCAGATAGAAGTCCTGGTTTGGTCACCGCTAAGTGAGTAAGTGCGCCGCCATGATGTAGTCCGTATTTATTTCTTATTCCAGTTCAAAGTTCGTTGACTGTATCTATAATAAATTGTCCATATTGTTTGCATTAATAGTTCTCCCCTTCTATGAAGAAGCTGCCGTTTTTAAAATGAAGACCACTGACGAGCTTTTATTATTTTTCGGGGAGCAAAGTTCCTGAGCGCGTAAATTCCTACATCATGGGACCACGATACTATGTAAATCAATCAATTACGTAACGGACGACAAGTGCATTGAACCGCTGAACGGTACTTTCACAAAAACCGTACACACAAAGGTAGTACAGTAAATATTCCGGCAGGTAACGGGAACAAAAGAATCGCAGCTATTCTAAATAAAGACTAATTCACCACCACCTCCCGTTGACTGGATATTGAAAGTTCACAATGACGAATAAACCGATTTAGATTTTCTACCCATCTATCCATGCAGTAACTTCACAATATTATGATACACGCAAAATTCGCCGACAACCAAAATAATTTTGACACGCTTCACCCAAACTGGCCTGGTAATAAATAACTCGACAATTATAGTTTGTTTTTCTCTGATGTCAAGACGTTAAAGATCACAGCTCTTTATCTTCACCCGTCGCGAGAGGAAATAAACAAAGAAGAAAGTGGAGACAACAAAAACAAAGGCCGTCCAGTAAAATGTGCGTTCGTCGAAAATCTCTTCAAAATGTGGAAGATGGTTTGCGAGTTCCACTATCCAGGTGATTTTAGGCTTTTTCTTCCCAGCCATCTCGACAGGTCCAACTGAGAATCTTCACTTTACGTGCTACGGCCCGTACACGAGAACAAATATCAACTGAAATTGTAGCTTTCCGGTCGTAATAATCAATTGATTTACTGAAAAACAAAATCGCTTGTCACAGAAGATGCGATCATCAATGTCTGTGGGTCGGGTACTACAAATAGTAATGGCGCCACCAAGCGGTAACCTAAGTACATTTACATTGGTACACGGCTAATTCGTGCATAAATCGCTGATTGCGCCGGGTATCACCAACACATTTTTTTCTGGACAGCTGCTGACCGTCTGCTATAGCTCCACATTTTAAAAAAATTGTTTTTCATTTTGACTTTGCCAAAAACAAAAACAAAACACGCCAAATGGTATTTCCATCCCGTATGACCGAGGAAGAGGAGATGCTGCAAAATAAATATGCCAAAATACGGAAAAAGGTATGGAATTATACGATTCGGTGATAAATTCATTTTGTAAACATACAAAATAGTAGTGCACCAATTTCGTGAAAATTGTTATGTGATTTGAATTTGCGTTTTTGTTGTTGATTTTTGTGATGTGAGATTTGCAGGATAGAATATTGGTATTTGGTTTAAATAATAATACAACACGAATTTATTCTTATTATTTGGGATTTAGCCCCCTTTTAAGTACCAAGATACACACTGGAAATGAATAGTCAAATAGGCCTACTCAATAGTGCCAATAAATTATTTCTGTACTCGCTCCCTCTCTACCATACCAATACCATGTCAAAGAGGAGGGCGCTATGAATATGATCTGCCGGCTTAGTATAGCAGTTAGTCAAACTTAGCCGGTGCCAGCAATATAACATATCCACTGTCTATATGTGTTAATAAATGTGGGAACCAGCCCCTGTGACTCTGTAGTGTTATGGGCATGGGTAGCCCTGCATGGTAGGACGTAAGTTAGACCCAGTAACTGGGGAGCTCCTTTTTCAAAATTTTGACATCATCGGTCGTACTAGTGCCCCAGATTACGGTCGTATTTTCCCCGAGCGATCTTCGCATCCAACTCTCGGTTTGCCTCAATCGTGATAACAGCGCGGTTGAGGCAGGACACCTGTCCAATTTTAGTATAGAAGGGTGTCCTGCTTCAACCGCCCTGTTATCACGGTTGAGGCAAGGCACCCGTCTAAATTGAAGATCCCTCGGGAAAAATACCACCGTATTAATCTGGGGCGCTAGTACGACCGATGATGTAAAAATTTCAAAAAAGGAGTACAGCGCCCCAGTTACTGGGTCTAGACGCCAGTCTCCATTGCCCTGCGTACAACGAGACTGACATCTTGCAATGGAAACTGATTTCCTAGGGTTGGCGAAGGTATTTAGTTATCAAAAAGAATCCTTTGGATTGTTTGAAAATACTTCCAATAAAATATTGCCAATAAATTTGTTTTGAAATGCATTTTTTACAGAAGAAAAGTTTACAACAGTTGAAAAACAATAAAAACAAACCCGCACCTCTTACTCCACAACAAGGCACAAAAAGAGGTAAGTTGAAGTCAGTAGATCAAATAAATTTTGGGTTGAACAAAGACAAATTGACTTGAGTGGATTTGAACCTGCGACCTTAGCCTCCGGATTAACGTGCCAGCGCTCTACCAACTGAGTTACCTAGCCCTAATGTTGGCAGTCCTCCTATTTTATCAATATCTTTGTTCGGGGGTGCCAGTCAGAAGCCATTCAACCTGTAACTGCCGCATAGCCAGGGATCAAACCCAAGTTTACGATGCAACCTGGGAAGCGGCAGCAGAGGGATCACCTTTTTATTTCAAATATCAAGTAATAAACCACAAGGGAAACTGACTGGGTAAGATTTACCCAGTCAGTTTCCCTTGTGGTTTACTAGACTCATTGTTTGTTTTTATTTGTTTCATTTTTGACATTTGTTTTATTTTAAGTGATAAAAATTTAAAACTAATTGACCATATTTTTGAACGCGTGAGGGCGCTTTCTTCAGGGAATGTCTTGCAACACAATTACAGTTTCATCTTATTTAAATTGCCTGTATGTAGTTTTCTTGCATCATTGACGAAATACATAAGCATAATAATGACAACAAATTTAAAAAAAACTTTTGATACTTGTTTTTCATCACGTAAAAATTGGTCCACAAACGCCCTCACGCGGTCAAAAATACGGCGAATTTATTTTAATGTATTTTATTTATTCAAGTATAATTTTTTTTCGGGGGGGGGGGGTGCAGGTTGGGGGGGCGGTTACATAATGATTTGAACTTGCTATTTAGTGGTGTGTCCTGGCCGAGTGGTTAAGAACACCGGACTCAAGCTCTGGTGTTTCTGATCAGCAGAGTGTGGGTTCGAGTTCTGGTAGTGGCACTTGTGTCCTTGAGCATGATACCATAATTGCTTTGTCCTTTGTTAGGACATTAAGCCGTAGGTCCCGTGTACTAGGATTGGTAGTGCACGTAAACAAATCCAGAACACTTATCGTGGAAGAGTAGGGGTCAACCCCGGTGTTTCTGGTTCACATAGCAAACACCCTTGTTTACAGGTTTCCTCAGGCTTGCAAGCTACAGTGATTAAGTTCACTTATGAGGCATCCTTGGTTTCATTACCAGAAATATATAATAATAGAACCCAGAACACTTATCGTGGAAGAGTAGGGGTTAACCCTGGTGTTTCTGGCTCACAGAGCAAGCATCCTTGGTTTACAGGTTTCCTCAGGCTTGCGAGCTAAAGTGATTAAGTTCACTTATGAGGCATCCTTGGTTTCATTACCAGAAATGTATAATAATAGAACACAGAACACTTATCATATAAGAGTAGGGTTTAACCCCGGTGTTTCTGGTTCACATAGCAAGCACCCTTGTTTACAGGTTTCCTTAGGCTTGCAAGCTATAGGGATTAAGTTCACTTATGAGGCTTCTTGGTTTCATTACCAGAAATATATAATAATAATAATGATAATACTCAATTCAATTTTGACCAATACAGCCTTGCCCGAAACCAGCCAGGAAGATGCCAAAGAGATTGCTAGGAAAGTCTTAGCTGCTGAACAGGTTAGTGTGACCACGCTAAGAACTGCAGCGACAACTTACATCCCTGACAATCCTCTGGGAAGTATTGGTCTTTAACCAATATCAAAATGAGAAAGACCATCAAAATGCCAACCTCACGCCTGGTTCAGACAGACGCTCCAGAGTTGCGCCGAACCGAATTATTGAATAAAGTACATGAAAAGCTTGACATCTGAAACAGTTAGGAGCGACTTCATGCGCTGGAAGTCAAAAGATCGACGGTTGCAGTCATTCAAAACGACTCTAGAGCGTCTTGGTTTCAGACATCGATCTTGTCATGAGCCAAACCTAATGCAAATTAATGTATGGTTATTAGAAGAAAGTTTGCTTAGGGCTATATTTTTAAGCATTCTTCTTCTTCGTTCAGCTATTACAGCATCAAGGCTTTTTTGCATATATGGCTCCCCACATTGTTAATTTCATGTTTTGTTTGTTTTGTTGTTGTTGTTTTAGGAGTAAACTTTTTAATTAAAATAATACATGGTAAGATGGACGTCTGTTGTTGAACCTGTTGTTTACAAAATACAAAATATTGGATGGAATACCCTATTACCATGGTACTAAGCCTGTTTTGTGATTAGAATAAAAACATGTTCAGCAATAATAATAATAATAATAATATGCAGTTCTTATATAGCGCTTTATACTCCCGACGGGTGTCTCAAAGCGCTACAAGGTAAGTGGAGTTATGTGTTGAAGTATGAGACCTATTCCTTTGCATAGCACCATGTAATGGTTTACAAGGTGCTGTGGCGCAATATGCAGCCAATCAAACCAGGAACACCGGGGCGAACCCCTTCTCTTTACGATAAGTGCACTGGGTTCTTTTACGTGCATTACACAACACATGGGACCTACGGCTTAACGTCCCATCCGAAGGACGAACCATGTGGTTAAGTGTCTTGCTTAAGGACACAAGTGTCACGACTGGGATTCCAACCCACACTCTGCTGATCAGAAACACCAGAGCTTGTGTTCGGTACTCTTATCCGCTCGACCACAACACGCAACCAATGAAAAGTGCTATTATTGTTTAGCGTGTTTGTTTGTAATATTCTCTCCAGCCAATTTATAATAAGTTCGCCTGTCTGAAACAAAAAATCATTTGGAGTCACTCCTAATCTATTTGGTTCGGTGCGACTCTGGATCGCCTGTCTGAACCGGGTGTTGGTCAACTACCAATTCTAAACCAATCCATTGCCACTCAGACTCTGAGTTCTGTTGAAATCTTTGACACCTGATAGGCCAAGCAAGCCAAGCTAGAAGAGAACAAGAGCTCAGGGTTCAAGAGGTCACGTAAGCTCCAGCGCAGCCTTAAGGAGCCGGAGAAGGCGCCAGACCTTCCCATTTTCCAGCCTTTTGTCGGTCCAAACAGTGGACCCTCCAGTGGGGAGGAGACAAGTCCGGGACCCAATATGGACGGCAGGAAACTGCACAAGAAGAATCTATATGACAAGTGAGTATGGATGGGGAGGGTTATAATTCCGACTGTATTGACTTCCACTGAGAGGGAAAGCGGACAGTTTACACCCTTCACCCTCATACTGTTTGACCATTCAATATCATCCACTATGGTAATGAAACCAAGGATGCCTTATAGGTGAACTTAATCACTGTAGCTCGCAAGTCTGAGGAAATCTGTTATCAAGGGTGTTTGATATGTGAACCAGAAACACTGGGGTTGACCCCTACTCTTCCACGATAAGTGTTCTGGGTTATTTTACATGCACTACCAATCCTAGTACACGGGACCTACGGCTTAATGTCCCATCCATTGCTATGTGAACCGGGGTAACCCCTACTCTTCCACGATAAGTGTTCTGGGTTCTTTTACGTGCACTACCAATCCTAGTACACGGGACCTACGGCTTAATGTCCCATCCATTGCTATGTGAACCGGGGTAACCCCTACTCTTCCACGATAAGTGTTCTGGGTTCTTTTTTTATGTGCACTACCAATCCTAGTACAGGGGACCTACGGCTTAATGTCCAATCCGAAGAACAAAGCAATTATGGTAAAGTATCTTGCTCAAGGACACAAGTGCCACGACCGGGACTCGAACCCACACTCTGATAATCAGAAACACCAGAGCTTGAGTCCAGTGCTCTTAACCGCTCAGCCACGACACGCCAAAAATACCCATTGTTCCACTTAGTACAAAAAAAGGTTTTTTGTGGACAATAGTGTAGCTTTTTAGAAGGTTGGAATTATAGGTATTGAAAACCCTTTCTCAAAGTCTTCATTTGAAAATGTGTGTTTTGCTTTCTTTTTGTAGCTTTGTAAGCAGTAGGAACACATCCCAGACAGAGACATCTGATGGTAGGTTCTCAGTCTTCTTTACAGCATTCCTGATTGAGACAGTTATTTGTATTTAGGGCAACACTGTCTAATTGGGGTTAGAATGTGGTGATGTAAAAACCATCTCTGAATCCTAGTCTAAATTATGATGCTCTGGAAGTTCAGAGTGGTTCAGACCAGTGTGAAAAGGAGGGTATACCTTTGGTAATTACTCCAAATATTAGTGACCATAAAAACTGACTTGGTAAAGAGCACTGGGGAGCTGTTGATATTATAAACAGTGTTAGAAATGACCCCCTTTGAAGTTATATAGTTTTAGAGAAAGAGGTAATTTTGTACCCAATCAGGCCTCTGAAAGCACACAATTCTATGCAACAAGGGTGTTATTTCTTTCATTATTTTCTTGCAACTTCGATGACCAATTGAGCCCAAATTTTCAAAGGTTAGTTATCGTATGTATGTTGGGATAAACTAAGTGAGGATACTGGTCTTTGACAATTAGCAAAAGTAAACCCTGCCTTTAAGAGAGCCCACTAGCCCTGTACTTTAGTTTTCACAAGACGGGCAGGAAAGTGGTTGGGCAGATTTGACTTGAACTTCGTACTTTGATTGATCAGGTTGGCTCAGTGGTTTCCTTCCCTGCCTTTCACCTCTCGGATCCCGGTTTGAATCCCACCTCAGACCGGAGCCTTGCTTGTGGATTGGGTTTTCATTCCCTACCTGATTGCTTGTTTTTTCCCCCATTGGAGTTTTTTCCTCCCACATCTAAAACCTAAAATTTCTTCTCGTTTCCTATTCATCCTGTTATTGGCGCTAATTGTGCTGTTGGATGTGTAATCAAATAAATACAAAATAATAGTGTGTCAGTAGGCCATGGGCTCAAATTCATTGAACAAATCCAAAAGACTGCTCAAAAGATTACAGGATCCAAATTGAAATGAGAAAAAAATATTTACACAGTTTATCATGAACTGTTTTAATTTGAACAAGCACTAAGAGAAGTTTTATCTCATTTGTATTTTGGGTAAGAATTCTTCAATACTCAACAGAACTGAAAGAAAACATTTAAACAAAAACACAAGACCGCCGGAATTGTCCATTCATGAGTTTACTGGCCCGATGCCGTGGAAGTTTAGAGTGTTTCAAACCAATCGGAAACCACTACTAATTATTGGGATTTAAATGTGTTCCCAATCACATGTGAGGTTGAACAGCTGAACAGTTAGTGCTATTGCTGTTAAGCTTTTAAGCGGTAAATGCCCTACCAAAATTGTTGATGATTGCCAACGGTTTACAGCCTCTCAAAGTACATCAACCTATCTTGTCACTTCCCCCATGTGGTATTGATCTCACGCACAGGCCCAATACTAATTAAAACCCTTCTAGTGTACTCTTCATGGTAATGATTAACACCCGTCCTCTAATTGCCCGTAACACCTGTTGCTGTTATATAAACAGGCTCGCAGGAAAGAAAACGTGGGAATACAGTGTACGTCCACGGCCACGGAATCTCCCACGAGCTGTGCGATAAAACGTTCAAGAAATTTGGGACGATTGCAAATATCAACATGGAGCAGGAAAAGAGGTGGGTATCAATAATGCATTTCTCACTAACAGGGTTCAATTAAAAAGCCATTTGTGTGAGTGAAATTTGCACAAAGTCTTGTACGAGTCTTTCATCATGTCTGTCTCTGTTCAATCTGTTTGTCTGTACGTTCTTGTTTCCGTTTGTTTGTCTGTCCATCAGGCATCTCACCACAAGCCCCAGCTTCAAGAAGATGCCTCCTTACTTACTTTGATTTCTGTCTTGTAAAACTGGACTTGTGGTTACTTCTTATGTATTGTTTAGAAATTTTCATGAAGTATGGAAATAAATGTGCGTTTGAATTGAAGTGACAAGGATGTGACTGGTCTTAAGTAAACAGTCAAATATAAAACTGTCTAAGGCTGAATACAGTGTTATTGTGTAACATGGATTCAGGGCAAGCTTTTGCACATCATAAAAGGCAAACTTCCTTAGGCGAATTCCAATGAATGTGTATATCACAAGGCAACAAGTCTTTGCTGATCAGGGCAAACTTGCTAAGCACTAAAAATTCATGCTTAGCAGGAGGTTACGGGCCAAAATGTAATATTGCTAACTGTGTCTGGTTCTGCACTTGTTTTTGACAAAAACAAATACAATTTTAAGCATTTTTTTCTTTCTGCTAATAGGGTTTTAAGAGGTTCCAATGTGGCAGTCTTGCACAGTCTATTCAAAGTTTTGTGTTGACTCATGATCAGGAAGATTCAGTTTACCGGACTTGAACTAAATTTATCTCGCAAGTTGCAAGAAGCTTATTTAAAAACCAGGAATATGGTGTCTACTTTTAAAGAAAATATTCATTGATTTCAAGTGGTTGGTCAACTTGCTGGAAAACAGTCAAATGGAGAGTTAAAGACGGGAAAGCTTCCTGAAGTTTTTCAATTTTTGTACCCCCTCTGAACTTTAGTTGTGCCTTCATCACGTTTGATAATTTTGAGGCGGCCGACAAAGCCATCAATGAAATGAACCAAAAGATGGTCTCGTCAACTTTTCTCCGCGTGTCACTTGCACGACGACAACCAAGCATACACAAGTACGCCAACAATGACTCTCAGTCGGGTGGAAAGTTACAGTGGGGCGATCTAGGTAAGGAAGTTTGCCCCTGTACCCAGTTGTTAATTGTCTACCCTCATCCACAGAGATCTTGTGGCGTGTCGTGGCCGAGCAGTTCAGTGCATTTGACACAAGTTCTGGCTGCTAAGTCATAAGGGTGTGGGTTCGAATCCCAGCCATGATACTTGTGTTCTTGAGCAAGACACTTAACTGTAATTGGGTTAAATGGGTACCTGTGAATGCAGAGATGGTTCTTGTGATTGATTTAGCTTAGTGCGCTACATACTTGGCAGCACAGGCTGTGTACTCCCCAGGGAGCTGAGATGGTTTAAGGAATGAAATAATGGCCCAGTGACCAGGGATAATGATGCTTGAAGCGCAAAGATCATTCTTTGGAATTGCGCTATATAAGAATGACTATTATTGTTATTATCTTAACTTGATAATACAATGAGATAATACTGGGATCGATTTGGCGAGTCAGTTCGTCACAAGCGTGCATCAGGGGTACGCACAAGGTTTTTGGCTACTTCCAGTTCCAAAGCTGACAAACGTTTGTGTGTAATTCTATCAAAAAAAACACTTGTTTCATCATTCAAAGGCATTTCTTAGGACAAACGCTGATTATTTTGACAAGCCCTTGAGACTGTGCAAAAAATTAGTGGAAGGCAAGTCCAAAAACTGTTTTTTGCGTATATCAAATCTCAAAGAAACCTTTGCTCAATGCATTTCTTATGGGCTTTTGTTAATCAGCCAGATTGTGTGACGTATGCGTGGCTTACAGTGGAACTACATCGCAATTACGAATAGGATTGTTCATTAAAATATCTTTTCAAAAATTAAATTGTAGCCTAAAGAACAGCTCAAGGTTAAGTACAGGATTAACAATCATCAGAAGATCAACAAATTGATTAGGTTCATTCATGGAAGCTCACTGACTATGAAGTCGAATTGGAACTTGACCTTTAGAGACCGTAGCGGTCGAAAAAGGCTTGTACCAAAATGCCCATAGCGGACGCAAACAGCTGCAAGATCTGACCTACTTCCACTCAAATAAAAAGGTCAGAGCAAAGGTCATGACCTGAATCAACATTTTCCAATGTTTCCCATGTTAACATAGTATCTATATTTCTGAAACAAAACCGAATGTCTGTTTCATATTATTTTTTCAGACACTTTTACAAGAAAAAATTGTGTCCAAAACTTAACAATATTTTGTCTGGTCGTATGGTGATGATTGTATAGATATGAATGGTCTCTAAATGGTTAAAGAGTGACTAATTTTGTCTCCGTCTCACTTTTTCTGTTTAGCGCAAGGAGCCATCAAGGGTAGCAGACACAAAGACAAAAGGGAGATGAAGGTGTATGCAGATGAGGATGATTTATTCTAATGAATATTCAGCAGTCAACATGAGCTAGTGAATATTCAACACATCTGACGATAGCCATTGAATATTCAGTAGACAGCAGACGACACATTTAACTGAATGTAACTTAAACAGGCAACATCCTAAATGAGTTTTCAACACACAGCAGACATAAGTATTATTTCAGATAATGAATATTCAGTAGACAGCAGACGACACATTCAACTGAATGTAACTTAAACAGGCAACATCCTAAATGAGTTTTCAACACACAGCAGACATAAGTATTATTTCAGATAATGAATATTCAGTAAAGGAGCCAACATTAGCTTATACATATTCAGCAGACAGCAAGCAACGTGTTTACAGCCTCGCTACAATGGGCAGCACCCCGTATCAATACCTCTCGTCACTAACCCCTGGAAGGGAAGCACTGAAAAACAATGCTGATTGGCTAACCAAAAGGACTGCTTGGCACGCATGCTTGTTAAAATCTTGTGAGCGCTTGTAGGGCGCTTAGTACACGCTAATCAAAATGCAAGTATTTTGATACAATCCACTTCAAAGGAATCATGTTTTTACATGATCATCCTTAACTCAAAGAAGAATGAGAGGGGACCAATTGCTCTTTGACTTTATTGCTTTTTTTGGGGGCTGTGACCTTTTTGAGCATGTGCGTACTGTGGATCAACCACAGGACTAATTAAAACATCCAGTATATTTGGATATTTCAAAGTCACACTTCCAGGGTTTAAGATCGAGCAAGGCATTCGGGAGAAAAATGGCGTGGCGAGATTTTACACCACTGAGAACGAGGTTGACTTGTTTATAATGTGACGTAGAAACACTGTCTTTAGTCTGAGGAGTTCAAAACTAAGCACTGGCTCGCAACCAAACAAGTCGATATACCAGACATTATTCAAATTTAACTCTTTCAGTGCCAAGGTCGTACATGTAAGATCTATTTTAAGTATTCCGAAAGTGCCATTATCGTACATGTAGGATCTTTTTATGTAGCCTTCGAGAAAGACTCTGCTAGGGTCAAAACGTCAGGCCATTAACTATTTTTTGCATTTACACCATAGGTCATTTTGGTTGGTAAGCAGTTTGCAAGAGCTAATTCTATTTCATCATCTTTTTATGTACTCAAAAAGTGTCACCAATCGTACATGTACGACCCATAGTATACACCAATCCTTCACCGATCTTGAACTCTTGGTGGCAGCAGACAAACTGCGGTGGTACTGCGGTGGTACGACCTTGCCACATATGTAACTATTATTTATAAACAACCATTATTTACATATAACCATTTATAAATTAACTAGTGTAGCCCAGCCCTTAAGCCCATCGATAGGCAGCGCAGTACCACCCAGGTACCACCGCAGTAATTGAGGCGTTTCTGCTGCCACCAAGAGTTCAAGATCGGTGAAGGATTGGTGTATACATGTTATCACGAGAGGGCAATATCACTCAGGAAATACTATTGACTTTGGGATGTACCAAAGGCAACACAAATCAGCAAAATACATTTTGTTTGGTGAGAAAGACCTTTTATTTTCATTTTTTACAGAATTTTGAAAAACCTCAAAAAGCTGGGCATTTTAGGTTCAAAACGCAAAAACAAAGTGGGCACTGAAAGAGTTAACCATTAAAATGGCTGCATTTTTCAGAAAAAGGAAAATGAGGTAGCACCTTATCATCTGACAGTTGATACCCACCTTGTTTTAAAAGACCTTTCTTAAATTTAAATCATGGTTGAAATTTCTTTTAAAATCTTTGCCTTCTCAAAGATTGGTAAGAGGATGTGTTATGTATTGTTGAACTGGAAACATCGAGGAATGTCATATCACGTTAAATGTAATGAAATGTGGATCAAATCACACAACACGTGTTACATTTCTGTAAATACTTTGTGTAAAATAATGTACATACATCAGTCGGTAAGAATAAAAGCTTGCAACTCAAAAACTCATGAGCTCTGTGTGGTTTATTTTAATGTATTACATTACAGAGGTTTTGGCCCTAACTCATTGAAGCTGGGAAGCACTGGTGATAAGAGACCCCTAACTTTGGGGAACATGGCCCAATTTCATAGAGCTGCTTAAGCAGAAATGAGCAGGATACCAGTCACAAATTGTACTTGAGACATGGTAGTTTGGCTGGTAACCTTATTCTGGTAAGCGTAATTTTGTTATGCTTAGCTACTTTTTGTGCTTAAGCAGCTCTATGAAATTGGGCCCAGGTTGGCTCAGTAGTGTCTTTCCCTGCCTTTCACAAGGGCTTGAATTTGGGGTAAAATTCCACAAGGCTTGTAGCTGAAATTTTGTAATGGACCAGAATTGGTTTTACAAGACCAGAATCTAAAATGAGAAAGAATTGTCGACAAAGTTTAACATATAAACTGTTTTAGATTTGAACAAACAATAAGGGAAGAGTTATCTTAGTCTAGCTAGGCGAGTGTACTTTGATACTCGACAGAATTGAAAGATGTTTAAAAAAACAGCAATGAAATTACAATCCTTGTGTGATTGTTTAGCTTAATCCGGAGGTCGCAGGTTCAAGTCCCGCTCTTGTAAATTTGTCTTTGTTCAATCCAAAACTGCTTACTTTTGGTAACCAAAGATGTTGCAGACACGACAGTCCCATAAAAATGAGCCCTTCTGTTTTGGTTATGTATCTCAATTTGCAATCGGTGGCAATAAAAAACAGTAAGACACAGTTGATTTGAGTTTAATTGTAGTTTTACAAGCATGTCATATATTTCTCTCTCCTTACAATGCAACAGTCAAGGCATTTCCTTGAATATGACAGTCGGAGAATAGTCTCAAGAGTATTGTTTGTGTTTTACTCGTACACCGCTGTGTGTTTAAGGGACTGTACACGTTTGGTAATTGGAACCCACTGTTTGTTTCAATCCTATACAGTTGTAGATATATACCATAAAACTAACCTATGAAAATTTCATTTCAAAAGTTGGTAGCGTTTTTAAGATGTTGCCGAAAATCTGGAGCGGTTATGTCGGCAGGAAGAATAATCTGCAACTTGAATACACCATCTGAGAAACGTCACTGTCAGTAACGCTTCTCAGATTCAATTTTTAGGGGATAAAAAGTGACAGGGCCTATCTTTTTCCATAAGCGCAGTACTTCAATGTGAAAAGTTTCTCAAAATGCATTATACTATCCAGAGCTGCTGTACTTCTTACCAGGTATAAGTTTGTATTGCCATTAATTTTCAGAGTCATTACCAAACGTATATACAGACCCTATAAGCACTGTAGGCCTACTTTGCTGAATCCCGAAAACAAAATCCACAGGCATATTACTCGGGTGGGATTCGAACCAACGACCATTGCCATTTTCGAGCAGATGTCTTAATAATAATTATAATATCCTAATATGCAGTTCTTATAATAGCGCTTTATTACATGCATGCGAGGGCATCTGAAAGTGCTTTTCGTCTTTTTTTTTCTCCAGGATCTGTGGAGCTAATAAGACCCAATAACTTGGTTCTTTTACGTGTATTACACGAAGCTAGACCAAGAATGTTAGTATTATGTCAGGGGAAAACTTTGTTGCACAAACCACTGAAAGTTATCAGAGTCCTTTATCTTGGGAACCACGTCTACCACCATAGGAGCCTATTGACAAAGTTAAAGGCAGGGTGTACTTTGTGGTAATTACTCCACAAGTCAATGACCATAAAAAATTCACTTGGTAAAGAGCGCTGGAGAGGTGTTTGTTTTATAAAACATTGTTAGAAACGACCCATTTGAAGTAATGTACATGTAGTTGTAGAGAAAGAGGGTTTGCACCCCAAAATCTGAGAAAGGCTTCAGGTATGAAGCCTTTCTCGGTCATCTGAAAGCACACAATCTATGCAACAAGGGCTTTTTTTCTTTCATTTTTGGGGGTAACCTCGATAACCTATTGAGCCCAAATGTTCACAGGCTTGTTATTTTATGCATATGTTGGGATACACCCAGTGAGGATACTGGTATTTTACAATTACCAAAAGTATACCCTGCCTTTAAGAATAAGAAATATATATAAACAATTTTGTGTTCATGAATACTGCCTTGAAAGTATGGATCTTGCTGGGGGTTTTTTACGAAAGGTTGGTAGTTGGTACCACATGATCCAGAGATAACAGGATGATAGTGGGATCATTGTTCGAGATCGTCATTCCAGTCTCCTTAATGTCTACCAAAATTATACTTCCAACATTATAATGCCAATTCCTAGGCTGTCAACTAAAATTACTTCATTTCAAGAGACAAGTGACATTGTAATGACATCGGGTTACTGCGACTTGAAAAACATTTGACTAACATTTGCTGCACTCGGAGATGAAGGCTGGCCTCAGAAATAAAAGACTCAGAGAAGATGGACTATGGGAGGCTGTTCTTTGAGATGATGAACTCAGAGTCGCTGTCCTCAGAGATGCTGGACTCAGAGTCACCGTCCTCAGAGATGGACCCAGAGTTGCTGTCCTCGGAGATGCTGGACTCAGAGTGGCTGTCCTCAGAGATGGACCCAGAGTTGCTGTCCTCGGAGATGGACTCAGAGTTGCTGTTCTCAGAGATGCTGGACTCAGAGTGACCGTCCTCGGAGACGATGGACTCGGAGTTGCTGTCTTCAGAGCTGGACTGCTCAGAGTGGCTGTGTTCAGAGATGCTACATTCATAGTGACTGTCCTCAGAGATGGACTGCTCAGTGTGGCTGTCCTCAGAGATGCTGGACTCAGAGTGGCTGGTCTCAGAGATGCTGGATTCAGAGTGACCGTCCTCGGAGATGCTGGAATCAGAGAGGCTGATCTCAGAGATGCTGGACTCAGAGTGACTTTCCCCTGAAATGCTGGATTCAGAGTGACCGTCCTCAGAGATTCTGGAGTTAGAGTGGCTGTCCTCAGAGATGCTGGACTCAGAGTGGCTGTCCTCAGAGATGCTGGAGTTAGAGTGGCTGTCCTCAAAGCTGGACTGCTCAATGTGGCTTTCCTCAGAGCTGGACTGCTCTGTGTGGCTGTCCTCAGAGATGCTGTCCTCAGAGTGGCTATCCTCAGAGATGCTTGACTCAGTGTAGCTGTCCTCAGAGATGCTGGACTCAGAGTTGCTGTTCTCATAGCTGGACTGCTCAGTGTGGCTGTCCTCAGAGATGCTGGACTCAGAGTTGCTGTCCTCATAGCTGGACTGCTCAGAGTGACTGTGTTCAGAGATGCTTGACTCGGTGTAGCTGTCCTCAGAGATGCTGGACTCAGAGTTGCTGTCCTCATAGCTGGACTGCCCTGAGTGGCTGTGTTCAGAGATGCTGGACTCAGAGTTGCTGTCCTCATAGCTGGACTGCCCTGAGTGGCTGCCCTCAGAGATGCTGGACTCAGAGTTGCTGTCCTCATAGCTGGACTGCCCTGAGTGGCTGCCCTCAGAGATGCTGGACTCAGAGTTGCTGTCCTCATAGCTGGACTGCCCTGAGTGGCTGTGTTCAGAGATGCTGGACTCAGAGCTGGACTGCCCTGAGTGGCTGTGTTCAGAGATGCTGGACTCAGAGCTGGACTGCCCTGAGTGGCTGTGTTCAGAGATGCTGGACTCAGAGCTGGACTGCCCTGAGTGGCTGTGTTCAGAGATGCTGGACTCAGAGCTGGACTGCCCTGAGTGGCTGTGTTCAGAGATGCTGGACTCAGAGCTGGACTGCCCTGAGTGGCTGTGTTCAGAGATGCTGGATTCAGGGTGACCGTCCTCAGAGATACTGGACTCAGAGTGGCTGTTCTCAGAGATGATTGACTCAGGGATGTTTTCCTCAGAGCTGGACTCAGAGTGGCTGCCGTTAGTGATGTTGGTCACAGAGATGATGGACTCTCCTCTGCTAGATTCGTGACTACCAAAGTGAGGCCCTCTGGGCTGTGCCAGGTCTCCCAACGATAATCTTTGTCCAGCGTTTCTGTCATTTTTAGTGATCAGTTTGATCAAAGTTAACAGTTCCTGCAAATAGAGAAACATTTTGTTTTTATATAATCGTCAAAGTAATGAAAGAAGCTAAAGTAAATCCATTATTGTTACTTTAATATGCTGATATTGGTGTGAATTCAACTCGTCACGTGACCACCGAATCAAAGTTGTTTGGGAGCAAAAAATCATTCAACAATTTTCCAGAAAAGTCCCATTTCTTCTTTTCGAGACAACATAAGGTGAAGTTTATTTATTTATACCTGGCTGCATCCAGACACCCTGTTAATCAAGTAAAGATGCTCTATACCGACATTTTTTGTTATTAAGATAAAATGATTTTGTTTTAACCCCCATAACATTTTCTACACTAAGGCACTGGACACGTTCGGTAATTACTCAAATTTAGCATAAAAACTTACTTGGTAACGAGCAACGGAAAGCTGTTGATAGTTTAAAACATTGTGAGAAACGACTCCCTCTGAAGTAACGTAGTTTTTGAGAAAGAGGTAATTTCTCACTGAAATATTTGAATATGAGAAAGACTTCAGGCCTGAAGCCTTTCTCAGGCATCTGAAAGCACACAAATTTGTGCAACAAGTGTGTTTTTTCTTTCATTATTTTCTTGCAACTTCGATGACCAATTGAGCCAAATTTCCACTTGTTATTTTATGCATATGTTGGGATGCACCAAGTGAGAATATTGGTCTTCGACAATTACCAAACGTGTCCAGTGCCTTTAATTGCCACATTTTATATAATGGAATACCAACAAGATTACGGTGTAAAGTGGCCGCGTTAATTTGAAAATAATAAATGTACGTTTCCGTGTTGTCAAATGTAATAATTATTACAAGTACTCTTTTTATTGAGAATCTTGAACCGATAGTAGAAAACCCCCAAAATGTAAACAACTAGTTTGTTGTGGAAATCTCACCGGTCTGAGTTTGTAGATTTCAGAGCAATCACCCTGCAGGCAATCGGCGACCATCTCGACACTGTCTTCATCAAGTACCTCTTTCGCCTCGATGGAACTCTCAACAGCCCGTTTAAGAAATCCAGACGCTTGCCTCAGCTGCTGCCGGGTTGCGGCGCGCCGAGCCAGGCGCGCCCCATCTTGTTCCGGCAGGGGGTTGGTATCCCCGGACGGTAACCCCACAAACAGATACACCCCGATCACAAATATTGCGATGGCGTTCATGGTTATCAAAAACAAAATATATATATGGAACTGATGTAGGAGGCGTTCTGCTATGTTGCGCGTCTACTCTTAAAATAAGACCCACGCAGACAAGCAACCATGGTATAAGTGTTGCGATTGCATTTTCACAGTCCTCTAACATTAACCATATAGATAAATAATCATTTTCCTTGGAATATTTGACAAATCTTCCCTCATGAAAGAAAAGGGTATGTCGATTGGGATTTGTTAAACCAGCAAATCCATATTTATTTTGGCTCAGAAAAAAAACAACCATTCTCGAGAGAATCAACAGTATATTAATATTTACCCGAAGTGGGCAAATATGGAACAGCGCATGTTTTGTTTTAACAAACCCTTCGTATACGAGCATTATGTGCGTTCGATTTTTCTTCTTCAAGTTGTTCGATTTTCTCATCTTCAAATAGACCAGCTGTGGAACGCATACACAATCTTATATTTGAGGAACCCCGGCAGTTGTTAATAAAAACAACCGTGGACAGGTTATTCCCTGGACATGTCGACCTTTATCTGATGTGCAGCCATCTTGCAGCCCATACCGAGGTTTGGATGAGAAATAGACCTCTTAATTTCCTCCCATTCAAATCAATGTAACCAAACCGAGGCTGGAAGGAGAAATAGTCTGGTTTCTTTTTGTACAATGAATATCTGCATTCGTTAAATTTTATTGAATACAAGGAACATGACCAAAATGGTGGCAGCATGATACAGCTAGGTCTATAGTCTGGTGCACTTCTGTACATCAAACTTAAATAATGTTATCACATTCGTTGAGTGTAACTGCATGAAGTTGTTGCCCTTTTGTAAATATTGCCGCTCTGGTGAGGCGAAAAAGAAACGAACTAGTTTGTATTTCAAGACAATTGGTCAGTTTCTGCAAAAACTGGGGTGTTAAAATTGACACCATTGGTGTTGTCACATATGGATACCCAAAAGAGAATCAAAATTAACATCAAAGAGTGTTCAAAGAACACCAATGTAATTGTGTTGGCAGGAATTGTGTTATTTTAACACCCTTTGATGTAAATTGTTATTCTTTTTCGATATCTATAATGTGACACCACCCATGGTGTCAATTTTAACACCACAGTTTTTGCAGTGTACGGGAAAGTCTGAGTTTAAGACGAACTACAAAACAAAACATTACGACACAAATCTGGTCAACGAGACGCGTTCAAATCCATGAAAGTATAAAAGGAAACAAACCCTACTAACGTAGAATTGAGAAACTTTATTTCTATGTAAAGCATGGCCATAACAATTTTAATAGAATTGGAATATTGTGTAAAACGAGTAAATGGAAGTATGAGATACCAATCCTATGAAATGCCACAATTTCAAATAATGATTACTTTAAACATACTATTTTATATGCACGACAGTATAGGTCAATATAGGTCCAGATAAGCCCACATCGGTTTTAAAGTAGTTTAGTATTATAAACATTATGATCGGCAATAAGCAGCTTATCACTCTCATGCCTCTTCAGTTAAAACCATCATTCAATTTCAATAGGCTCCATTATTAATGACAACGTACATTAAAATCTAACTGTACACCTGTTTTGCCAAAACAATTTTGTACGACATTTTATTTAACAGAAACACAACGAAAGGCCGTATCTGAACTGAAGACTTCGGCAGTGGCTGTGGCTGGATCGTTGTCGTTGATTTCACTATCGGCTATAGCCGTAGCCGTAGCCGTAGCCGTAGCCGTAGCCGTAGCCGTAGCCGTAGCCGTAGCCGTAGCCGTAGTCGCTTGATTCGGACCCGCCTAGTCTGTGGGGAAAAATTGTTGAAGTAGCCCCTCGTACACGTTTGGTAAAGATTCTGATAATTAATGGCAATAAAAACTTACTTGGTAAGAAGAACAGCAGCTTTGGATAGTATAATGCATTTTGAGAAACTTTTCACTTCGAAGTACTGCGGTTATGAAAAAAGATATCACTTTTTATCCCCAAAAACTTGAATCTGAGAAGCGTTACTGCAGTAACGTTTCTCAGAGAGTATTCCAATTGCAGATTATTCTTCCTGCGTGGACATAACCGCTCCAGATTTTCGGCAATATCCCAAAAACGCTAACACTTTTTGAAATGAAATTTTCACAGCTTAGTTTTATGGTATATATCTACAACAATATAGGTTTAAAGCAAACAATAGGCTCCTATTACCAAACGTGTACGATGCCTTTAAAGGCATGCGAATTTATAAAGCATTATATTCAACTGAACGTATAAGGCGTTCTTTTTAGCCATGCGAAATCAGCGTTCAATTTGTCTGCGAAAAGCTGCTGCGAAGTTTAATGTTGTTAGAGTGATTGCTAGATTGAATGATTACCTTTTAAAATGCATGACACTTATTTTCTTATACAGTCATTAAATGAAATTGAACTACTGTTTTGAGGAGCTTTCAATTATGCGTCAAATAGACTAACTTGATGTATAAATTGGCAGATCATTTGCCGAAAATGACCGGTAAACCTAGAATTATAATAATTATAATAACATGATGTATTTGCGGAATGTGTATAATTATACATTATTAATGATAACGTACATTAGAATCTAACTGTAATCCTGTTTTGCCAAAACAAGTTGTACGACACTTTATTTAATAGAAACACAACGAAAGGCCGTATCCGAACTGACGGATTCGACAGTGGCTGTGGCCGGATCGTTGTCGTTGATGTTCCCGTTGGCTATAGACCTTTATCACGGTGCGGCCATCTTGGTTTTTCTCCCATTCAAATCAATGTAACCAAACCGAGGCTGGAAGGAGAAAATAGTCTGGTTCCTTTTTATACAATGGCTGTTAGCATCCATTACTGTTATTGGATACAAGGAACATGACCAAGATGGTGGCAGCATGATACAGGTCTATAGCCGTAGCCGTAGCCGTAGTCGGTTGGTTCGGACACGGCCTAGTCTGTGGGGAATTCTTTTTGAAGTAGTTTCTCATTACGGGCAAAACTTTCTCCTAAAAGAGAACAGTGCATGGTACCATAACTGGCTGTATTTTGAAGTCATCTCATGACGTTTAAAACCCTTTTGTGAACGCTGGTAACAATAGGCCAAAGTCATGGCAGTATTTATTTCACTGTTTTCTCCAAAGTGCAATGCCCTGGGGTGTCAAAGTCCGTGATATCCTAGAGTGGACCATTCCACATATCCAAGAGGGGGATCAAGTCCCAGAGCTGTGTAGTTTCTCTTTTGAGGGGCTGAAAAATATTTTCACTCATATACTTCGTGCACAAAATTGTACAGCCATACTGACCTACCCAGATCTAACCCATTGAAGTGGAGCCATCTATTCTTCATAGCAGGCTTCCAGATGTCTTGCTAACAGCCTGTGCTAGGTTCTGTGGTTTCCGACAGCCCCCCCCCTCCCACCTGCCAACCAAACTGTTTAACTTACTGGGGAGCATTTGTGTGTAATTCCTGAGGTTACTCCCACATCACTTAAGGGTTTTTGGAAAATAATTATGAAGATCGGATTTACTCAGTGTTCCTAAAGAAGAAGTGATTTCAGGCAAAATGTATCATGACGCTATTTACCAAAAACTAACGAATGAATTAATTTGTATTTTCTTCTGAATCTCACAAAACTCTATACCATGACATAAAAAAATGCAGGCCTACTGCTGCTCCGGACATGACATACTCCCAGTGACGTCATCACTTTACGTGCACATCTTGAGTCGACTCTACGGGTAGAGGAGGCCAAGATCAAGATCGTTCGAACTCAAATACGAATCTGTTGTATCTTCTGGCTCATCTGGACACGTCAGATTTTCAATAATGGCTAGAAGTGCCTGTGTAGACCAATCAAAATGAAGAAAATGATCATTAAAACACCTAATACGTATCTCTTTAAACACTAGAAAAACTTCTGCTGGAGGGTATGGTGGGACCTTAGATACATACCAATATATATGATGTCTCTTCAGGGTCTAATGTCTGTATATATGAACATTCCTTTGTTTCGTGCACTTAAAAGACAAATTAAAAAACCCAAACAAAAAACAAACAAACAAACAAACAACCCAACAAAAACACTAACTGTGTGGACGTGTGTACGGCCACATTGTGTTTCAAGTCCCTACATTATACGCCTGATGTGGACCTATTTTGTTCTCAAGTTTAAAGGGATTGTATACGTTTTGTAATTGGAACCCACTGTTTGTTTCAATCATAATATAGTTATAGATATATACCATAAAGCTTAGCCCACCTGAGAAAATTTCATTTCAAAAGGTGGTAGCGTTTTTGAGACATTGCCGAAAATCTGGAGCGGCTATGTTCAAGCAGGAAGAATAATCTGTAATTGGAATACACAATCTGAGAAACGTTACTGTCAGTAACGCTTCTCAGATTCAAGCTTTTGGGGATAAAACGTGATACCTTTTTCCATAATCGCAGTACTTCGAAGTGAAAAGTTTCTCAAAATGCATTATACTACCCAAAGCTGCTGTACTACTTACCAAGTAAGTTTTTATTGTCATTAATTTTCAGAGTCATTACCAAACGTATACAGACCCTTTAAAAGACAATTCTTCAAAAAAAAAACCCAACAATCACCCCAACAAAAACACTAACTGTGTGGACGTGTGTACGTCCACATTGTGTTTCAAGTCCCTACATTATTATGTGAACCTATTTTGTTCTCAGGTTTAAACAGAACTCTAAACTACTCGAGACTAAACAACAACTTTACTTCCTCCACGCATAAATATAGTACCTGTTTCAGTTCTTCAAGTTTCTCGCAATATTCAAATTTGCCTTCGGCATCGTAGTTTTGATGAGCAGCGGTCTCCAGCGACTTCAGCATGGAGTTTGCATTGCGGGCAACTCGTTTGAGCATCCCGTTCGACCCGATGAAGGTGCCTTGATCTTCCCGTAGAGGCAGGACGGCCCGGGAGCTCCCCATCGGTAGTGTCACGACGGTGATGACGAGTATTGACAGCAGAACTTTCATTGTTGTACTTTCGGTGGATAAGTAACAAGAAAAAGACCGACAACGGTGATGTGGCACAGTGCTCTGACCTGTAGATGATCAGCTACGAACAACTCTTTGAACTTGACGCCAAATGTTGAGCTTTGCAGGTTTGAGGTTTGGTTTTATACAAAAATCACGATCATTTGACATCAATAAATCCATAAATTGTGCCACACGAAACTCACAGAGAATATATTTAGATTTCGAAACGGCACCCTCTCTGGTTGGTACGGTTTCAACGAACTTCCTCACTTCGATTTTTATCAAATTGTTTGTAGTTCCCGAACAGTTTCAGAACACGCTTTTGGTATTCGTGTTTGTCATATCACGGTTAAACAAATAACACTGCCATTTGCAGCTGTCTCGAAACGGTTCAATTTATCACCAATGATTGACGCGGCTTTGTTAAAATTGTGAAATTGTGTAAAGTACAAATTGACACCAACCTACGCAGGTCGACCCGGCGGACATAAATGTTTGCACACTCCTTTAATGGTTACAAACACCTGTGAATTGGAGTCAAGGTGTAAACGACAACATGGATGCAACAAAACGAGTTAATGGCCTGATGTTTCGACCCTAGCAGAGTCTTTCTAAAAGTTTAAATTTTGTTTTAAAGATGATGATGGACTGAAACATTGGACCTTTTCCTTACCTGGGCCCAATTTCATAGAGCTGCTTAGCACAAAAAGTAGCTAAGCACAACAAAATTATGCTTACCAGACTAAGGTTACCAGCCAAACTACCATATCACATGTACAATTTGTGACTGGTATCCTGCTCATTTCTGCTAAGCAGAAAATTGTTAAGCAATATTTTCTGCTTAAGCAGCTCTATGAAATTGGGCCCCGAGCTTGGGCTCCGGCTCCGGGTTTGGAATAGGTTCCGTATGGTTAATGACATTTTGGAGTAGATAAATGTGCATTTTGCACGGTGCCTCGCCATAAAACTGAGCCCATGGCCCAATTTCATAGAGCTGCTTAAGCAGAATATTATTGCTTAACAATTTTTTGCTTAGAATACCAGGATACCAGTCACAAATTGTACACGTGACATGGTAGTTTGGCCGCGTAGGCGTAACCTTAGTCTGGTAAGCATAGTTTCGTTGTGCTTAGCTACTTGTTGTGCTTACTATGAAATTGGGCCCAGCGCTGCAGCCTATTTTGTTTTACTTATCAATTCTGGTTGTGAAGCCAGGGACTCGCATAAAAGCGAACTTAAACACCGTACTATAGCCAAGAACCCTCTTTGGAGAGAACACAAGAAGGAAGGAAGATTCAGTTTTAGATGCGGGAGGAAAACCCCAGGAGAATTATTCCAGGGAAAACCCACGCAATCAGGTAGGGACTGAAAACCCAATCCACATAGTGCCCCAGAAGGGTTCGAACCCCAGGTCCTAGAGGGGGAAGGCGAGGAAAGAAACCACTACGCCAACCCGACCACCCTGAACCGAGTCGAGGTTTGTACAAAAGCTCCTTGCTTCAAGCTTGATACAAATCCATTTTGTCCTTTGAAATATTTCCACGTGAAATAGTGCCGTGTGCAAAACACCGACGCGTATACAAAATGTGAAGTTTTATATACGTCAACGCTTGTGCCGTCTCAATCTCAAATTATTTGCGTCAAAACAAGGAGAGTACTCATCATTAATACAAAACGCGCCCTCAAGCGGTTGTCTTAATCACAACCACGAAGTTCCTTTGCCACAATTTACACAAACATGTTAACTACAAATTTGTATTTATTACCCCCCAACCCAACAATCCTGCATAAATATGCCATTGCTTGTCCAATATGTGCAAATCGCCTTTGAGGGCAGTTTATTAAATCAAACTCTACGTTGTGACTAGAACCAGTCGTCTTAAAAAAAAGATAAGTCGGTCCTCTGAATACCGACTTATTAAAGAGGTTTCACGAACTGTAGGTTAAGTTTATCAATCATGAAATAATGTAGATTGCAAAATGGGTGCGACTGAAATAGACGCCTTGCACTGGCCACCATTGCCGATGAAACGTGCATGCGTCAAGAGCTATCATTGGCTGAGTAATCAGTGCGTACTGCACGCGTGCACGTACTGGCGCGTGCACGTTTCCACTGTATGTCATCAAAGATGGCGACCAATGCAAAGCGTCTATTGAAATGACTGTTCTCTTACCCCAACCACCCTTTAACACCATGCATAATTTGCTCCTTTTATTTGAAGCATTCATCAATCAATTAATGAGGCGAATCGAGTGTAAAAGACTCATTTTGATGACAGTGAATCCATCATCTTGATAGCACAGGCGATTTATCATTTGACTTGTCTCTCGTTATTGTTTATTGGCCGAGGTATGGTATAAGGAATATTGTAGTATGTACATGTATCAACAGGCTGTTTTATTTAACCTTAAATTCACTTCGTTGAACTTAAAGGCTGGGTAGGCCTATACTTTTGGTAAATGTCAAAGACCAGTATCCTCACTTGGTGTATCCCAACATAAAATAACATACATGTGAAAATTTGGGCTCACTTGGTCATCAAAGTTGCTAGAAAATAATAAAAGAAAAAACACCCTTGATGCATGTGTGCCTTCAGATGACTGAGAAAGGCTTCATGCCTGAAGCCTTTTTCAGATTCAAATTTTGGGGTGAAAAATTACCTCTTTCTCTAAAACTACATTACCTCAAAGGGGGTCGTTTCTAACAATGTTTTATAATATAAAACAGCTCTCCAGTGCTCTTTACCAAGGAAGTTGTTATGGTCATTAATTTGTGGAGTAATTACCAAAAGTACACCCTGCCATTAAGTAGGCATAAAAAACGCTCCTCAAATTGGCCCTTTTCGAAACCACGGCTCCAGCTTTGGGCTTCGGTTCCCTCTTTCTGTTTGAAGCCCCGTATCAAAAGCACACGTTTTCAAAGTGACTGAGGGAGCTTAAGCCCGAGAAGAAGAAGAAGAATTCGTGGTTTCGAAAAGACCATGATCATTAATTGGCAAATTAAACGTCATTCAATGGGGGAAATGGACAGTGCTATCGATGGGAAAGAGAGGCTGGGATAAAGAGTGGACATGCACAACGTTGGGGGCGCCTTGTGAGGTTCATCGATATGCAGTGAGAAGGAAGGCATAAGAGGGGAACATTTGACAGAGCTTCTTAAGCAGATAATTATGCTTAGTAACTTTCCGCTTAGCAAAAAAA
Source organism: Plazaster borealis (assembly GCA_021014325.1). Taxonomy (NCBI): domain Eukaryota; kingdom Metazoa; phylum Echinodermata; class Asteroidea; order Forcipulatida; family Labidiasteridae; genus Plazaster; species Plazaster borealis. The sequence continues at coordinate 2,943,924 of CM037456.1, read as the reverse complement.
GAAGGATACCAGTCACAGATTATACGTGTGAAATGGTGCTTTGTCTGGTATTCTTATTCTGGTAATAGCTACGTTTTGTGTTTTAAGCAGATCTAGGTTTTGAAGATAATATACAAAAAAGTGTCGGAAAATGAGTTGCACGTAGCAGGCAGGAAGATAACGAGGTTTTAGTATTAACGAAACAATAACAAGTGGCGATTTTGTAAAGTAATGTCCACTTGGTATGAGAGAGCTGTACTGTAGGCCCTACTGTACTTGGTCCAAGTAGTAGTGAGAAATCGTATACCATCTTCGAGAAACCTAACCTCAATCTCATTTCTCCTTGCTCTATGCTCATCAATGCTCATCAGAGACTAATCATCAGAAAACAATGTTGCTATATGCTATAAAAACAGCCCATAATCGTTAAGTTCAATGAAAATGTCTAGTCTGTATCATTACATGGTGGCTTCAAAAGACTTTCGGACATGGTTAAATAATTATGACGGCAGTGGAAATCGGGAACAGCGTCATCAACGTTGACGTCAATATTTGCGCTTTGGCCAAAGTCGTAGGAAATTTACGTCAGTATTTGAGACGTGAAAAATGACGTAAATATTAACTGATGGGATAGCTCTTTCATAGCAACCCTAGTTTTTGATACATTAAACAGACTGGCTGAGTGTATAAGGACATGAATGCCTCCTCCGTTGAAAATGTTAAATGCTTTTTTTTTAATACAAAAAACTGTACTTTTATTAAGTAATTGTCCTCCTTGTTCATCTTTTGTTTTTTTGTCTTGATGCATTTTGCCCTTTTTGTCTGTTGTATTTGGTGGCCTACAGGACATTGGTCTAAAACAGCTTTTTTTATGCTGATCTTTTTATCCTGTTTAATATGTAAAAAATAATAAACAAACAAATAAACTACACAATATACTCCTTCAAATTTAAACCAAAATGTAATATCGTCCCCTAAAAATAAATGCCCACGTCATTCGGAGCTGGTGGCCTTATTATAAAAAACAACATCATCAGTCCAGAACATTTTAAATCAATTAAAGTACAAGTGCACTTTCAAAGTGAGCGGCGCCTCATCTAAATAAACGTTAGATGATTCTTGCTTATTCCAATTGAAAAAGACTCAAATCGTTTCAGGTGTCCGCCGTATTCAATTAAACATTTTATTTCTCACTCTTTTGGTCAAGGGCGCAAACTACGCGTAATGGATTGTTTTTTTCTCAGTAATTAAAAAAAAAATCAAGCAAATGAAAAAATTGAATTCATTTCTGAGTAGCGTGGTTGCTCGTCATCGCAAGGCTGTTTATTGGCTATTGTCGTATCAATCAAAAAGAAGCGCCTCAAGTGAATTGTCCGAAGAATGAATTGAAACGCTCCTCATCAGGAAGTAGCTGTTTTCGCGTGGAAATTTCCCCCAAAAGAGCCTTATTTCATTGTGAGGAACAACTGAGCAATTACAACCGACATTTAATGGCAATCAAGGCTCCAGGAAATGACGGCAATTTTTGGGGGGATAATACTGTTACGGGAACAATACGAGTATAGTTCGACCTTGGTTGTGCGTGAGAGGAGGCACGTATCCGGATGAGGCAAACGGGGTTCTGACGTGGGAGCACTACGATGCTACCGGTACAATGTGGGGAATGCTTTCGTTAATGTGAAATAAACCGCTACAATTTTGGTCACTGGGCCAGAAACAACTTGCAAATTTATAAGAACACCTTGCTCGTAATGGTAAGCGAATCCTCAATGTTTAAAGCTCAGAGCTCAACGTCACAAATAAACAGTAGTAGAACTGTCAAATTAAATCACAATTAGTTACAAAATACTCTTACGGGTCAAGCTGAAATCCTATCAAACGTTATTCCGAAAGCTTATGCGGTGACTTAGCCATCCTCAAAAAATATATTAGCGGAACAATGCACTTTAAACATTTCTGGGTCGAATTGACCCGGACTCCGGGTCCCAGGGGGTCTGACCCATTTCGGGTCAGGCTGACCCGAAAAGTTGTTTTTAAACATGGGATTTTTACTCGGATTCTGCGTCATTTTGACCCTTTTTAACACAGATTCCGGGTCGTATCGACCCAGCAATGGGTCAGGCCCAACGGGACCCGGATCCGGGTCGATTCTGACCCAGAAGTGTTCAGAGTGTGGAGGTACCTCATTTATCAATTATATTAAGATTTGTGCACACATCGGTGGTTCTTCCAATTTAACTCGAGGTGTAGAGTTTCCATAACGCTACAACCAAGCACTCTTGGGGATTGATACCACTCAATGAAAGGCCACATTAATTTACATAAACCATTTTTTTCCAGGAATTTTTATTAATTAATTATAGGTATGGTTATGGTACGGTAAATTTTAAAGGTATTAATATACAGGATTGGTAAGGATAAAAAGCACCATTGGTTAATTTTAGTCTGGAAGCTTACTGATTATGAAGTTCATACTAGAACTATTTTATCTGTGAAATATTTTCCCGCTAAAACGATAGTCCTATTCGAGAAAAGTGTATCTGAAAACCTACACACACAAAAACCGCCAACAGCTGATTTTGGTTGTTACTGTATACCCAAATTAAGGACAATGTGTTTACATGCTGGAAATTGTGCGTGGTTTTTCACTGTTTTCTCCTGACTCACACAACCGACTAAGCCAACATTTTCACAGGTTTGTTATTTCGTGTATTTTATGGTTGATCACACAAAACATGAACATTGTCAATGTCTGCATCTATTTTGTCAGCTCTAAAATCCTGTATAATATACGGTACCTTTACAATTTCAGCCCTAAAGCTTTTTTCCTAATAGTATTAAACATTACTTAGCAATTAACGCTATGATGTTGTCTGTCGGCAAACACAAGTCGTTGGGACCATTCAGAGCGCTTAAAGGCATTGTACACGTTTGGAAATTGGAGCCTATTGTTTGTTTCAAACCTGTATAGTTGTAGATATAGGCCTATACCATAAAACTAAGCTGTGAAAATTTCATTTCAAAAGGTGGTAGCGTTTTTTGAGATATTGCCGAAAATCTGGAGCGGTTATGTCCACGCAGGAAGAACAATCTGCATTGAATAGCGTTTGCGTAACGCTTCTCAGATTCAAATGTTTTGGGGGATAAAAAGTGATATATTTTTTCCATATCCGCATCTTTGAAGTGAAAAGTTTTCTCAAAATGCATTATACTCTCCAAAGCTGCTGTACTTCTCACCAAGTAAGTTTTTATTGCCATTAATGATCAGAGTCATTACCAGACGTGTCCGATGCCTTTAACACGATCAATATTTAATGAGTTGATGGTGCTTTTAAAAAGTGTCGGTGAATTTATTAATCTAAAGTGTGAACTAATTAATGATACCTTTTTAATGTGTTTGAAGTATAGTCAATCAAGTTATCATATCCATTGAAGTATCCATGTTGTACTTTCGCAGGGTCATCGAGAAAATATCGGGTTGGTGGGATTATAATTACGCTCACGAATTATTAGGCCAAATAAAATTTAAAACATATTTAGCGTCCCGCTTCCTTTTTAGAGGCCGCCTCCTTTTTTTGGTGTTTGTTTTTTTGTTAAGAAAAAAATGATACATTTTTACGATCCCCGACGAAATTTTTTTTTTAAATAAATAAGATCGTATTTTAGACTTAGCAAACCGAAAAAAGCACGCCGAAAAAAGCTGAAAACCATCTTGAAAAATAGCCTGGCCGGTTGTCTCGAAGAATGTGTCGGACGGCCATTAAAAAAAAGGCCTCCTGCTTCCTTTTTTCAAAAAGACAGGACGCTAAAGACTCTCCAATGAAATAGCTACCCCCCTTGCTTGGGAGTGGAAAGCGAGATAACCCTGGGGTTCATTTTGCCCACAGGAAAATTGTGAAACGAACACGGGAGAAGTTTAAATTCCAAAGAAAATTCTCCGGGGTTGTATTTACCGGGGATTTGCTCGGCAGTGTGAAAACGGCTGTATTTGGTGAAAGTTTACGCAATGGTGTAATTACACTCAAGTTAAGGGTAGGTTATGCCTGCAGAGAATAAACAAGAATATTTAAAATGATAAGCTTCGTTTTAAAGTGACCTGTCTAAAACCACTGGAAGGAACCCGGTTGAATTTGGATAGCAGTTGAAATGACATGCGATAAGGGTAAGCTATAATCTACCTCTGAGTGCACCCACATTTTAAAATTATATTTATAAAATCAAACAAACAAACAAACTCCCCCAACAAACAAAAACAGACAAACACACCCCTCCCCCCAAAAAAGAAGAAGAAGAAGAAAGAACAAACAAACAGACAACAAACTAAAACTAAAACAAAACAAAACAAAACAAAAAACAATCACGAAAAACAGTGACCTTTTACGTCGTGCACAGCCTGGGACCAATGTCATGAGCTGCTTTAAGCACAAATAAATAGATGAGCACAAACAAAATGTTGCTTATAATACCAGAATAAGATTAGCCTACCATCCAAAATACAAATTCGCATGTCCCATCTATGAACGGTATCCTGCTCATTTTTGCTTCTTAATATATATATTCTGAACTTGGGCTCAGATGGCTACCTGTCAGTTTGACATTAAGATTGAGAAGTTATCGAGCGATCATGTATTTGCCGCAAATGCGCATGCGGGGCTATCTGATCTACGGAAGATACGATCGGCCATGATTTCCTGTATGGTTTCTTATTTCGAATACTATAGATCACATACTGGATTATTCTTTCGATACGAAATCTTAATTTCAGTTTCACGTATTGAAACGTCTATTTTTCTATCTAAGTTTCGCATACATCGCCATCATGCATAACTGGTTATTTTTTATATCTAAGGAGTAGCCTGTTATATATTTCTTTTACATCGACAGCCAGCATAACTGGTTATTTTTCTATCTTAGTTTAACAGTATAGCTTGATATATAAACATTGCCAGCCTGCATAACTGTACTTTTTTCTATTTAAGGTTATATTATAGCCTGATATATAAACATTGCCAGCCTGCATAACTGTTTTTTTTTCTATCTAAGGTTAACAGTATATAGCCTGATATATATTCCTCAACAGCCTGCATAACTGTTTATAACTGGTTACCTTTTTATCTAAGTTTAACAGTATAGCCTGATATATATAATAAACAGATGTTAAAAGCTTAAAAACACTACTTGGTACCTGTCGTGAACACACAACTTGGTACCTGTCACGAACACACTACGTGGTACCTGTCCTGAACACACTACGTGGTACCTGTCATGAACACACTACTTGGTACCTGTCGAGAACACACTACTTGGTACCTGTCATGAACACACTACGTGGTACCTGTCCTGAACACACTACGTGATACCTGTCATGAACACACTACTTGGTACCTGTCGAGAACACACTACTTGGTACCTGTCATGAACACACTACGTGGTACCTGTCCTGAACACACTACGTGGTACCTGTCATGAACACACTACTTGGTACCTGTCGAGAACACACAACTTGGTACCTGTTATGAACACACTACGTGGTACCTGTCATGAACACACTACTTGGTACCTGTCATGAACACACTACGTGGTACCTGTCATGAACACACTACGTGATACCTGTCATAAACACACAGTACGTGGTACCTGTCATGAACACACTACTTGGTACCTGTCACGAACACACTTGGTACCTGTCATAAACACACTACTTGGTGCATGTTATGAACACACTTCTTGGTACCTGTTATGAACACATTACGTGGTACCTGTCATGAACACACTACGTGGTACCTGTCATGAACACACTACTTGGTACCTGTCATGAACACACTACTTGGTACCTGTCATGAACACACTACTTGGTACCTGTCATGAACACACTACTTGGTACCTGTCATAAACACACTACTTGGTGCCTGTTATAAACACACTACTTGGTGCCTGTTATAAACACACTACTTGGTACCTGTTATGAACACACTACGTGGTACCTGTCATGAACACACTACGTGGTACCTATCCTGAACACACTACGTGATACCTGTTATGAACACACTACGTGGTACCTGTCATGAACACACTACTTGGTACCTGTCATGAACACACTACGTGATACCTGTCATAAACACACTACGTGGTACCTGTCATGAACACACTACTTGGTACCTGTCACGAACACACTTGGTACCTGTCATAAACACACTACTTGGTGCATGTTATGAACACACTTCTTGGTACCTGTTATGAACACACTACGTGGTACCTGTCATGAACACACTACGTGGTACCTGTCATGAACACACAACTTGGCACCTGTCATAAACACACTACTTGGTGCCTGTTATAAACACACTACTTGGTGCCTGTTATGAACACACTACGTGGTACCTGTCACGAACACACTACTTGGTACCTGTCATTAACACACTACTTGGTGCCTGTTATGAACACACTACGTGGTACCTGTCAAGAACACACTACTTGGTACCTGTCACGAACACACTTGGTACCTGTCATAAACACACTACTTGGTGCCTGTTATGAACACACTACTTGGTGCATGTTATGAACACACTACTTGGTGCTTGTTATAAACACACTACTTGGTACCTGTCATGAACACACTACTTGGTACCTGTCATGAACACACTACTTGGTACCTGTCATGAACACACTACGTGGTACCTGTCATGAACACACTACGTGATACCTGTCATAAACACACAGTACGTGGTACCTGTCATGAACACACTACTTGGTACCTGTCACGAACACACTTGTTACCTGTCATAAACACACTACTTGGTGCATGTTATGAACACACTTCTTGGTACCTGTTATGAACACATTACGTGGTACCTGTCATGAACACACTACGTGGTACCTGTCATGAACACACAACTTGGCACCTGTCATAAACACACTACTTGGTGCCTGTTATAAACACACTACTTGGTGCCTGTTATGAACACACTACGTGGTACCTGTCACGAACACACTACTTGGTACCTGTCATGAACACACTACGTGGTACCTGTCATGAACACACTACGTGATACCTGTCATAAACACACTACGTGGTACCTGTCATGAACACACTACTTGGTACCTGTTACGAACACACTTGGTACCTGTCATAAACACACTACTTGGTGTATGTTATGAACACACTTCTTGGTACCTGTTATAAACACACTACTTGGTACCTGTTATGAACACACTACGTGGTACCTGTCATGAACACACTACTTGGTACCTGTCATGAACACACTACTTGGTACCTGTCATGAACACACTACTTGGTACCTGTCCTGAACACACTACTTGGTACCTGTCATAAACACACTACTTGGTGCCTGTTATAAACACACTACTTGGTGCCTGTTATAAACACACTACTTGGTACCTGTTATGAACACACTACGTGGTACCTGTCATGAACACACTACGTGGTACCTATCCTGAACACACTACGTGATACCTGTTATGAACACACTACGTGGTACCTGTCATGAACACACTACTTGGTACCTGTCATGAACACACTACGTGATACCTGTCATAAACACACTACGTGGTACCTGTCATGAACACACTACTTGGTACCTGTCACGAACACACTTGGTACCTGTCATAAACACACTACTTGGTGCATGTTATGAACACACTTCTTGGTACCTGTTATGAACACACTACGTGGTACCTGTCATGAACACACTACGTGGTACCTGTCATGAACACACAACTTGGCACCTGTCATAAACACACTACTTGGTGCCTGTTATAAACACACTACTTGGTGCCTGTTATGAACACACTACGTGGTACCTGTCACGAACACACTACTTGGTACCTGTCATGAACACACTACTTGGTGCCTGTTATGAACACACTACGTGGTACCTGTCACGAACACACTACTTGGTACCTGTCACGAACACACTTGGTGCCTGTCATAAACACACTACTTGGTGCCTGTTATGAACACACTACTTGGTGCATGTTATGAACACACTACTTGGTGCTTGTTATAAACACACTAGTTGGTACCTGTTATGAACACACTACGTGGTACCTGTCACGAACACACTTGGTACCTGTCATAAACACACTACTTGGTGCATGTTATGAACACACTTCTTGGTACCTGTTATGAACACACTACGTGGTACCTGTCATGAACACACTACGTGGTACCTGTCATGAACACACAACTTGGCACCTGTCATAAACACACTACTTGGTGCCTGTTATAAACACACTACTTGGTGCCTGTTATGAACACACTACGTGGTACCTGTCACGAACACACTACTTGGTACCTGTCATGAACACACTACTTGGTGCCTGTTATGAACACACTACGTGGTACCTGTCACGAACACACTACTTGGTACCTGTCACGAACACACTTGGTGCCTGTCATAAACACACTACTTGGTGCCTGTTATGAACACACTACTTGGTGCATGTTATGAACACACTACTTGGTGCTTGTTATAAACACACTACTTGGTACCTGTTATGAACACACTACGTGGTACATGTCATGAACACACTACTTGGTACCTGTCATGAACACACTACTTGGTACGTGTCATGAACACACTACTTGGTACCTGTCATGAACACACTTCGTGATACCTGTCCTGAACACACTACATGATACCTGTCATGAACACACTACTTGGTACCTGTCGAGAACACACTACTTGGTACCTGTCATGAACACACTACTTGGTACCTGTCCTGAACACACTACGTGGTACCTGTCATGAACACACTACTTCGTACCTGTCGAGAACACACTACTTGGTACCTGTTATGAACACACTACGTGGTACCTGTCATGAACACACTACTTGGTACCTGTCATGAACACACTACGTGGTACCTGTCATGAACACACTACGTGATACCTGTCATAAACACACTACGTGGTACCTGTCATGAACACACTACGTGATACCTGTCATAAACACACTACGTGGTACCTGTCATGAACACACTACTTGGTACCTGTTACGAACACACTTGGTACCTGTCATAAACACACTACTTGGTGCATGTTATGAACACACTTCTTGGTACCTGTTATAAACACACTACTTGGTACCTGTTATGAACACACTACGTGGTACCTGTCATGAACACACTACTTGGTACCTGTCATGAACACACTACTTGGTACCTGTCATAAACACACTACTTGGTGCCTGTTATAAACACACTACTTGGTGCCTGTTATACACACACCACTTGGTACCTGTTATGAACACACTACGTGGTACCTGTCATGAACACACTACGTGGTACCTATCCTGAACACACTACGTGATACCTGTTATGAACACACTACGTGGTACCTGTCATGAACACACTACTTGGTACCTGTCATGAACACACTACGTGATACCTGTCATAAACACACTACGTGGTACCTGTCATGAACACACTACTTGGTACCTGTCACGAACACACTACGTGATACCTGTCATAAACACACTACTTGGTGCATGTTATGAACACACTTCTTGGTACCTGTTATGAACACACTACGTGGTACCTGTCATGAACACACTACGTGGTACCTGTCATGAACACACAACTTGGCACCTGTCATAAACACACTACTTGGTGCCTGTTATAAACACACTACTTGGTGCCTGTTATGAACACACTACGTGGTACCTGTCACGAACACACTACTTGGTACCTGTCATGAACACACTACTTGGTGCCTGTTATGAACACACTACGTGGTACCTGTCAAGAACACACTACTTGGTACCTGTCACGAACACACTTGGTACCTGTCATAAACACACTACTTGGTGCCTGTTATGAACACACTACTTGGTGCATGTTATGAACACACTACTTGGTGCTTGTTATAAACACACTACTTGGTACCTGTTATGAACACACTACGTGGTACCTGTCATGAACACACTACTTGGTACCTGTCATGAACACACTACTTGGTACCTGTCATGAACACACTACTTGGTACCTGTCATGAACACACTTCGTGATACCTGTTATGAACACACTACGTGGTACCTGTCATGAACACACTACGTGGTACCTGTCATGAACACACAACTTGGCACCTGTCATAAACACACTACTTGGTGCCTGTTATAAACACACTACTTGGTGCCTGTTATGAACACACTACGTGGTACCTGTCACGAACACACTACTTGGTACCTGTCATGAACACACTACTTGGTGCCTGTTATGAACACACTACGTGGTACCTGTCACGAACACACTTGGTACCTGTCATAAACACACTACTTGGTACCTGTTATGAACACACTACGTGGTACCTGTCATGAACACACTACGTGGTACCTGTCATGAACACAGTACTTGGTACCTGTCATGAACACACAACTTGGCACCTGTCATAAACACACTACTTGGTGCCTGTTATAAACACACTACTTGGTACCTGTCATGAACACACTACTTGGTACCTGTCATGAACACACTACTTGGTACCTGTCATAAACACACTACTTGGTACCTGTTATAAACACACTACTTGGTGCCTGTTATAAACACACTACTTGGTACCTGTCATGAACACACTGTGGCCCTAAGTTTAAACAGGAAATTTAAAAGATTAACAATCTGCACTGGAAAGGTTTGTGGCAACATCATATACATGAAAAACCTTTCTGTGGCTATGAGTTGGTGTAACAATGTTTCGATCAGTATGTTCCGACTGTCTTCAAGAGAAAGGCCAACCTTACTGGACTGTATCTCCATCATGCAAAGTTTCAAATCCCACCAATACAGCACTGGTAACACTTGTAAACTCGTTTGACCCATTACAAGACGTTGTTTAATTTATTCTTACAAAAGAAAAAAGCCACTTCTGGGCCAAAGATAGGCTTAAGCAGAACATTTTGCTTAAAAATGTTCTGCTCAGCATGATACCATTTAGTACACATTAGTACACATGACATCGTATTTTGGCTGGTAACCAAACAAGATTTTGTTTTGCTTAGCTACTTCTTGTGCTTAAGCAGCTCTATGGACTTGGGCTCTGGTGCCACCGTACCTTTAATGTCCATAATTCGCGCGCTTTGATAACGTTTTTAGAACACCTTGGTGATGATTGAGATGATATGCTTATGGCGGGAAAACCTTGGGGACGCAAAGCAAAATTACTGGCGAGCGAGCTCGCCTATAGCCATCAAAATGAGCTTAACTCAACCGACTGCTTGGTAACACGATGTTCATAGTTGACGTAATACGGATCTCACGAGGCAAGGATGCGTCGGTGCGACGTAATCTTCGGAGCCTGTTGACATCAATTATGCATGCTGGACCAGAAATTAATAGCATTTAGTGAACAAAAATGAAAAGCCATTATTGAGGATTAATCGATGGCTGGATGAAGTAATGGAGATATGCGTGCTGTTGGAGCCAACCACACACAACGAGAGAAGTTGTCAAAAGGCAGGAAGCTTAATCATCATTTAGGTCTACACCAAATTTCAAATTTATTTTTTACTTAAAAAGAACCAATCGTGTTAACTATTATTGAGGATTTGAGTCCTGTATTTTAAAGGACTAAAACAAACTTTTAAGAATAAACGAAAGTTAGAGTAGATCTTGAGGAGAATATCCTTCTTAATACCATAGTTTTAACAAAAACATGACTTGGGTTTTCTTTCATAAACTAGATTTGCAATTGTTAAGAATTTAAAAATATTTTGGAACAAACTTGCGTTTAGTATAAACTGATTCAAGTATTACAGAGAGACATTTCCATCCGAAATGCTGTCATCTTGCCAAAAACTGTGTAACTGCAGTCATCCATTTTAAACCAAACGAAAACGGCCACAAGTGATCTTTGCTGAATTTCATTTGAAATGTTTTCAATCAATAAGGAAATTGAGTTCACATGAGATTAAACATATTTTAATTGTGTCAAAAAAACCAATAATTTTGAATATACCCTTCTCCGGTGCTTTTCAGAAAGATTCGCGAAAAGCCCTGTTACGTCATCACCCATGTTACGTCATATGTGGGAGCTCCGTATAGCCGCTTTGTTCCAGCATGGAGGTATAACAAAGCATTATCCCAAATTATGTCGTCAAAGTATTGTAATTTTTACGCACGCCGTCAACGGCAGAAGTGTTTCTAGTTTTTCAAAACCTTGAGGTTGGGCTTAATTTTTTGATCGATAATTACGAAAAAATCAAAATCGTACAAATATCAAAATTACATTTAAATGATAAAAAAACACATTATAAACAAGTTTAAACATCACTCCCGTTAAAAATTGTTCGCTCAAGTACCGTAGCTGTTTAAGAACAAGGCTGAAACAGATTTCTGCCTCCAAAAATTGGAGATTTTAATGTTTGAAACAACAATGTAATATTCAGTACAATCGCCTTTTCTGCACTAAGTTGTCATCTACAGACCAATAGGTGAGTTTATGTGTGATAGAGATGGAAACTGCACAGTCGGGTTTAAAATGCGTTATCAGCAAAAAATATATATATATATATAAAAAAATGCCAGAATTGTATTATTCACTTTCTGTCCAGTTGCAAATATTTAATAAGTATGTTCTACATTAGCCCTGGCGGCGTTTCACTATCGTATTATACTACAGTGACAGCACAGAGGAAGAGCCCAGGGCACAATTTCATGGCTCTGCTTACCTTGGAATTCTGCACTTACAGTGCTCCGTTATAAACGTATAATTCTGTGGTAAGCAGAGCCATGAAATTGGGCCCTCTTATAGGGCTAGTTCTACATCTATGTCATGATATCCTGTCGGGGAAATTGGGTGAATCGTTCAGGATTTCGCATACAAAGCTTTTAAAAAGACATATTTTCATGTGTTATTTTACGAACTGCGGTGTGCAGCCCTAGCGTACTGGTTGGTCTATATTTTGTGCTCAATGAGAGCGTCTCTTTGCATTTATATCTTCGTTTATCGTGGATTTTGGAGATGCATCTTCCTATGCCATCTTCCAATTTAAACCCGGTCCAGAACTTACATCAGATTTTTAAGAAGAAACGCAAAGTACAGGTCGATAATTATGAAGACTCCCAGCCCCCAACTGTCAACAATGTGAGAGATGAAACGCTTTCCCTTTTCAAACAAAAACACAACCTCGCAAGTAAAGATTCCGCGAACGGAGACGGCGTTGCCATGGTGTCTGGGCGTCCTACGACTCTTTCATGAACCAAACACTTCCATACAGAGTTTCACGCGTTAAAACGCGTGATGTAGGGGGGGGGGTGTTTCTTAAGTCACATCTTCAGCGCAAAGTGGAGACTATGTATTGTTTATTAAAACCAAAAACCAATTAGGCACTTTGGTCGGTTCCATCAAAGTCATATTGATGTGATTTCTGGGTGGCGTGTGCTTTTTATAAAAAGTTTGTCTAACCATATCATCCGCGATGCTTCGCCAACAACGATGGGGCTGTAGAAATATTGACATTAAGACGTGATGAGTTCGGCAAGATATCCAACGAGCATAGAGAAACAAGCGGTTGGTGTCTGCCTGAGGTGCTTTGTATAAATCAATTGCCTCCGGACTCTTTATCACACGGTGAAGCGATCTTCTACTCTCAAAATGAGAAATTGTCTTGTGATTATGCATTTTTTATCAGGTAAGGTTTAGATTAATAATCTTCAACTTTAATTACACACTGTCCGATCCGACTCAAAAAGTTCTACTGCGTTTTAACTATGGTTTGAAAGTGCTAGCAGGAAAATAAAAGTTACGTAGTGCACGTAAAAGAACCCAAAATACTTGTGGTGGAAGAGTAGGGGTTAACCCTGGTGTTTCTGGTTCACAGTAGCAAGCACCCTTGTTTACAGGTTTCCCCAGGCTTGCGAGCTACAGTGATTAAGTTCACGTATGAGGCATCCTTGGTTTCATTACCAGAAATATATAACAATAATGTAAAACAAAACTCAAATCTTTGACGGCAGATGAACCACCATGGGTGAATTTCATTGAGCTTTCTCAGAATTTTGTAAAAAAATTTAAACCACGAAAAAGTGTCCTTCGAAGAAATAAATACCAGTAGATTCAATTCAATTCAATTCAATTCAAATTCACATTTAATTCCATACTTCATGAAATTTCCAAACAGTACATAGCCAAAACATTGATTTAAAGAAGTAATCAAAGAATCATTAATTACAAGGCAGAAAATAAAATAAGTATGGAGGCATCATCTAGAAGCCGAGGCTTGTGGTGAGATGCCTGATGGACAGACAAACAGAACGTAAATTACCATGCAGTTAAAACACTATGATGCATATCGGTTATTGTTTGTAACCGATTCTGCTTCAGCAGACTATAATTTAATAAATGGATATAAACATCTTTGGTGAACAGCTCTAAGGGCATATATTTACGTTAATATTTACGTGAATATTTGCGATTTGGGTCGAAAATCGTGAATATTTACGTAAATATTTTGGTAAATATAAATTATATGTTCGATGTCCCTTCAGGGCCACTATACTAAGTAATTTTGCCCATGAAATGCTACTTAGTAAATTGTTTTCTGCAAAAAACAGACAAAACAAAAACAGACAAAACAAAAACAAAAACAACAACAACAACAGCAACAGCAACAGCAGCAACAGCATCATCAACAGCAGCAGCAGCAGCAACAACAAAAACAACAGCAGCAGCAACAGCAACAGCAGCAACAGCAACAACAACAACAGCAGCAACAGCAAAAACAACAGCAACAACAACATCAACAAACGAAAGCAATGCACCAAATATAGCAACGAGAGAGATAGGTATAGCATTTTGACAGGTAACCCGTTTCTGTTTAAGCATGATAGTTCTATGCTAAGCAAATTATCATGCCTTATACCAGCCTAATATTTTTAAAAGCGGGCAAGGGGAATTCACATTCAACTGTTCTTTTTGCACTTTCACCTTTAACAATTGGAGTTTGGTCTCGTCCAAACTGCGCAATATATAATAACGAGCCACTGCCGGATTACCCTACAAAGCCCTTGATAGTGTGCCCTCAAGGTGTGTTGCCGAGATGGACAGAAACTATAACGCGTCTGGTGGTTATCCTACACGATTCACCATGGCTACGACATCACAAGACTCGCTAAATCATTCTCAACCTTATCCCCTTGAGAGGCAGTTTGGATTTCGGTGTTTGGCTGTGCGCGAGCGAGGTTCTTTTGGAGGGCAGCGGCCATTTTGTGTGTATTGCAAATGAGATCCATAATGAGGCTTGTGTACTGTTTTCATCTGAAGTGGAATTCAGCTGTATTTGTGGTATCCCCCTAGTTTTAAGGATACCATATACAAAGTGGACCTGCACACGATGGCCAACATCTTACTACAAATTTACAAAGTTTGTGGAGATATGGCGCGGTAATTATTATTCTGAGAGTGGTGTAGAGAAGGAGTTATCGGTCCATTTGAGTGATGGGTTGGATACGATTTGCAAACACATTTACTCCTAATGGATGTCTGTGTGGGGTGACTGCTCTATATTTCGACACTCCTATGTTCCGACAACACTATGTTCCGACAACCATATGTTCCGAAAAACCCCTGTGATTTATTCGCTAGGGTTACGACTAGTGGGTTAGGGTGTGGTTAGGGTAAGGAGGATGTCGGGACTGATAGGGGTGTCAAAACATAGGAGTGTAACCCTGCATGGCGTTGTACACTCTGGGAACATTAAAGGGAATTCTGATCTTGAACATCAATCTCACTAAATGTGTGAGATACATTGATAGCGACTTAAGTACACACGGAATATGAAATGTTGAAAATGCACAGTCTCACAGTAGTCTAGACTACCGCACTTGACCTTACTCAAAACACGCCACCAATTATCAGAACCTTCATTTATCATTTTTCAATAACAATACTGCTGCGTGGAGCCCCCCCCCCCCCTACTGCCGCAGTGAAACGGTCGACTTAACACCAGCGATAAATTAGAAATAAATATTAATAGATATATGGCATTTTCTGCCGCTTCATCAGCCTTATGTGGTATTTTTGGACATTGATACACCTTGGCTATAGATACATACATCCCTTCGGTATATACACTATACACATACGCGATCGACGACACACGTGAGCACTAGTATTAGTTCGCTGTGGGTTGCTGATTGTCCGTCTACGCGCAAATGTCGTTTGCTCACTATATGTAAAGGAAGTCTGCGCACGGACGGTTGTAAAACGGAATATATCGAGGTGAACGTGAGAGCTGTCGTGGGGGAAATTGTGACATCTTCTGAGTGGTGTGTGTGTGCGGGTTTTTTGTCTGTCTCTCTTCTCTTTTCTTCTAGCCGAGGTATCAATAAACAGATGGTGATAAAATGGAGTGACTTTCTATGTACCGACTTTGAAGAAGCTTTGCTCGTCGGGGGGTAATCCACACCGCGGAAGGAGGCAGGAGTATACTGAGGGCGGCGTCTGTTGAACACGCACCACGGTGGTGGTGCGCGCCACCGTTCGTACTCACCTGATTACGCTCGTACCATCGACCAGTTTGGCTTATTTCCGCCTTCCTCATCACCGATCCGTATTTGTTTGGAATCATCTTTGACCCAGTTGTGAACACGTATTTAAAGGGTTGACCTGATACTTTCTTGGAGAGACGTTATCAGTGTCTGTGCGAAGAAGCTCCTTCCACTCACGCGCGTCAGGTATTAAGAACTTTAAGGAGATTTAACGGTATTTACGGATGCAGATAATTGCTGCACTGAGCAGCGGTTAAATGGAACAACTTAATGAATACTTCTCTTGGAGTGTGTCCCGCTATCTATCCACTGATAAATTCCCCCCAGGGGCTGTCAAAAAAAAATATACGTATTCCTCGGGTTGTACATGTATATAAACGAACGCGGTATTGTTTGTCAAGGAGAGCGGGTGAGCGAGCCGTCTTTCCGGGGGTGAATCTAGCCGGCAGTGCGGGTAATGAGAACGAGACGTGCGGGCTGGTGGTAACAGGATTTGAGGTAAAAACATTGAGGAGATAATAATAGTGCGGAAGAAGATATAACGGCTCCGATTCCATATGTCGCCGTACTGGACAACCGTGTGTCTGCATCAACTGCCAGACGTTAGGTAAAAACAACTTCCATATTTTCTTAAAGGCACTGAACACGTTTGGTAATTGTCAAAGACTAGTATTCTCACTTGGTGTATCCCAACATTTGAATAACAAACCTGTGAAAATTTGGGCTCAATTGCTCATTGAAGTTGCAAGAAAATGATGAAAGAAAAAACACCCTTGTTGTACAAATTTGTGTGCTTTCAGATAGGAATAAAAGGCTTCTTGCAAGAAGTCTTTTATTATTTTAGTGAGAAATTACCTCTTTCTCAAAAACTACGTTACTTTAGACGGAGTCGTTTCTTACAATGTTTTATACTATCAACAGCTCTCTGTTGCTCGTTACCAAGTAAGTTTTTATGCTAATATATATATTTTGAGTAATTACCAAACGTGTACAGTGCCTTTAAAGGGAACGTATACCTTTGGTTTTTAGAACCGTTCTATTGTTTAATCCTATATATAAATGTAGATATATACAATAAAGCTAACCTGTGAAAATTTCATTTAAAAAAATGGTAGCATTTTTGAGATATCGCCGAAATTCCGGAGCGGTTATGTCCACGCAGGAAGAATAATCCGTAATTGGAATACACAATCTGAGAAACGTATCTGTCAGTAACGTTTCTGATATTTTGGGGGATACAAACTGATCTTTTTGCATAACCACATTACTTCGAAGTAAAATTATTCTCAAAATACTTTATACTATATCGAAAGCTGCTGTACTTCCATTGACATTAAATTTAAGAGTGAATACCAAACGTATACTTTCCCTTTAAAAGCAGGGGGTATACCTTTGGTAATTACTCCACAAGTTTATGACCACAAAAACTTACTTGGTAAAGAGCACTGGAGACCTGTTTTATATTATACAACATTGTTAGAAACAACCCCCTTTGAAGGAATTTAGCTTTAAAGAAAGAGGTAATTTTTCACCCCAAAATTTGAATCTGAAAAAGGCTTCACGGGCATGCATGAAGCCTTTCTCAGGCATCTGAAAGCACACAATTCTATGCAACAAGGGTGGGGGTTTTTTCTTTCATTATTCTCTTGCAACTTCGATGACCATATTGAGCCCAAATTTCCACAGGTTTATGTTATGTATAATGTTGGGATACACAGAGTGAGGATACTAGTCTTTGACAATTACCAAAAGTATACCCTACCTTTAAACTATTTTCTTTGACAGAATATTTGCTTATTATTTTGATGAGTGAACATTAGCAGGAGTAAGTATTTTGTTAGATGCTTTTAAAACATAAATGTTTGAACGGTCGTGTATACGCTAACAAAGCTGCAGGGGCCAATGATAGATAGCTGTTTAGCAGAAGAAATTGCTAAGCGTATAGGAGAAATGCTTCGCAGAAAGTTTTAACAGCAAAATTACACCATTTAGCGTATTTCTCGCGACTGGATCCATGCTTTGGTTTGTTTAACGAATACATGTTGTTATCAAAGCAATATTACCCGATATGAAGTTATGTGAATTAAGATCGTATGAAGAAATATTTTCCCGAACATTATTTTCCACACTTGATTATTATAATCATCAGGAGCAATGTAAAAGCAATCTGCTAAGCAAAGACCATGTACGTGGGGTACCGTATAAATTAACTGCGAGCCAAAATGTAATTTGGAGTGCACGAATTGTTTTTGGTTTCTCGAATTGTTTCTCGGTAACTTGTGCTAAGCAAGTAACAAGTTATTGAACAACATTTCTTTCTGATGTGAAACCAGACCCTACTCGATTACCATTGACATTTGTCCCAGTTGACATGCCATGCAATTTAATTTGATTTCGCTGACATGCTGAAGTAGCGTTTGGCATGACTGACATGGGTGAAATTTCCTTGAACAAAAAAACAAGCATCAAGAAATAACGTGTAGTGTGCTTATAACCTATACAGAAGAGAGCATGTAGGTCAATACACATAGACTAGTCCCCAAAACTCTGAAGCACTTAAAAACATGTCATTACAAGGGCAAGCAACGTGGTTCGTTAAATACAGCATTTCCTGTATAGAAAGAATCAGTCTGTATATCATTAGCACGAGCTACACTGCCTCTTTTTGTGTTGAAAACAAGAAACCTATACGTCCTCAAAAATCAATATATTGTTATCCTTTTACAGCTTTCTCTTTAAATAAAAATCGTTGGTAATGGATGTCTAAACTGATGATGCTATATACCTACCCTCTTTGAATCAAGATAATGTAAAGTAATGGTGACTAAACGGCTGTTGCGTGGACATAGTGAAAAGCCAGACGTTATTTCTGTTTTCTGAACAAAAATACAATTTTCAGGCGAAATAGTCACCGTTGTAGTTGTGCGTAATCATTTCTTTAAATTGGTGTATATATACCTTTCATAAATTATTTCACACTTTGACCCCCTCCCATCCCAAAAATCGGTTTGCTCACGGAATCGTGAGCAAACAGTGACATACTGTACCTTAAAACGTCCCTTTCAGACCGAAAGCTTTTTTTGTCAATGATTTCTACACTGAAGCTTCGAGATCCCTGTATTAATGGATACAAATAGCCGGTACGCTGATATTGATAATTAAAAGGTCTCGTTGAAGACAATTTATCATCCGTGAGTTTCGTGCGGTAAAGATTGCCCCGTGACGAATTACACCGTTCGGCAATTTGTGACTCAAGTGAGAACAATTAAAGGAATACGTCACCGTGTAGTGTCGTAAATAACCGATGTTTATAACTTCTTCGGTTGAAAATTAATATCATGTGACATAGATGATGAACTGCACTACGTGGTGCTGTTAATTTCGGTTGTCAAAATGTCGGTGTTTGCTGCTTGTGTAGACCATTATTAAAGGTGTCGTACACGTTTGGTAATGACTCAAAACAAATATTAGCATAGAAACTTACTTGGTAACAAGCAACGGAGAGCTGTTGATAGTATAAAACATTGTAGGAAACGACTCCCTCTGAAGTAACGTAGTTTTTGAGAAAGAGCTAAAATCATAAAAACTTCTTGCTAGAAGTTTTTATTCCTATCTGAAAGCTCACAAATTTGTACAACAAGGGTGTTTTTTCTTTCATCATTTTCTTGCAACTTTGATGACCAATTGAGCCCAAATGTTCACAGGCTTGTTATTTGATGCATATGTTGATATACACCAAGTGAGAACACTGGTCTTTGACAATTACCAAACGTGTTCAGTGCCTTTAAGGACAAGTTTTAAGGATGAAATGGCCGTTCGAGGATCGTTTCTCAGAAGGATTTGAAACTTTGCATTGTGAAGATACAATCAAGTGAGGTTTGCGGAGACACCATGTAATGAAATCTCTTTTATGAGCTGTGGTGGTTCTTAGAAAAACCAGTGGTTTAAAGGTACATGGACACGTTTGGTAATTACTCAAAATTTATGTTAGCATAAAAACTTACTTGGTAACGAGCAACGGAAAGCTGTTTATAGTATAACACATTGTAGGAAACGACTCCCTCTGAAGTAACGTAGTTTTTGAGAAAGAGGTAATTTCTCACTAACATTTAAAAAAAACCTTCTGGCCTGAAGCCCTTTTCAGGCATCTGAAAGAACACAAATTTGTACAACTAGGGGTTTTCTTCTTTCATCATTTTCTTGCAACTTCGATGACCAATTAAACCAACATTTTCACAGGCTTGTTATTTTATGCATAATATGTTGGGATACACCAAGTGAGAATATTGGTCTTTGACAATTACCAATCGCGTCCAGTGCCTTTAAGATCTCAACGTTTCGATCAGTTTACTCTGATCGTCTTCAGGAGAATGCTGGACTCTGTTGCTGTATGCTGCTTATGGTTCGTTCTTCATTACGATTGTGAAATTCTTAGGGTTTGTGTGTATTATTGAGGTATATGCCTCTCCCTTTGTTGCCTGAATATACTTGAATTGTTTCTATGGTTCTATGGAGGGGGGACGACTCAAGCATCAAGGGATGGGAACGATGCAGGAGAAAAGACAAACAACAGAAGAGAACATTTACAGTTAATTGGTCCCTGGTATACATGACACTTTTTGTGTATTATAGGCCTACTCTGATTGGGTGAATATTGTGATATCAAAAAACCTATAAGGTTCATTTAATGGGGACACCACATCAGAAAAACTCCCGGGTCAAAGTTGACCCGGATTCCAGGTCTCAGTGGTCCTGGACGTTTCCGGGACAGGCTGACCCGGAAAATGGTTTTAAAAAATGGTATTTTAACTCGGATTCTAAACCCTTTTATGGGTCATTTTGGCACAGATTCTTGGGGTCGATTTTACAAAACTCTTCCTAACTTAGGACTAGTCCTAGGCAATGCTAAGAGATAGGACTAGTCTTAAGTTAAAGGCACTGGACACTATTGGTAATTACTCAAAATAATTATTAGCATAAAACCTTACTTGGTAACGAGTAATGGGGAGCTGTTGATAGTATAAAACATTGTGAGAAACGGCTCCCTCTGAAGTAACGTAGTTTTCGAGAAAGAAGTAATTTTCCACGAATTTGATTTCGAGACCTCAGAATTAGATTTTGAGGTCTCGAAATCAAGCATCTGAAAGCACACAACTTCGTGTGACAATGGTGTTTTTTCTTTCATTATTATCTCGCAACTTCGACGACCAATTGAGCTCAAATTTTCACAGGTTTGTTATTTTATGCATAATTACACCAAGTGAGAAGACTGGTCTTTGACAATTACCAATAGTGTCCAGTGTCTTTAAGACCAGTTACTGGTCCTAACTTCAGATAAGACTATAGTATTATCTCTTTGAGAAATCGGCCCAAGGTCATGCTGACCCAGAAATGGGTCAGGCCCCACGTGACTCGGACGGATCCGGGTCAACTCTAACCCGGGAGTCAGAGTGTACATACATTTTGCGCGCCTGCCAGGGAATCCCTTGTGCACAAGGTTAAGTCTTCGTTAACAGTAAATGCCATCATCTAGTCCTTGATTACACACAGAACGTATGGTACACAGACGTGTCCTAAAAGGTCAAAATGTTACAGGCACAAAGTGTGCACACGTCTGAAGCTAACACGTTACGTTTGTATCCTTCCTAAAGGCCAACCGATGTGAGGGCTTTTTAAAAGAGTGGGGAGGGGAAGGTAGAGGACATTCACAAAGTAGAAAGGTCGCAATTGACAATGTGTTTAAACGGGGACATTAGAAGAAGCGGTATATGGGAATCGGGTAAGGAATTCCTGAGTGATCCACTGAGTGGGAGGAATCTGGATGAGTACCTCTAGTATTTGCCTTGACGACAGCTGCTCTTTGCCAAGTTTTAGAGTAAAACTGATGGTGCATGGCACCTGTCTTGGTTTAAATAGTTAATGGACAGTAAAATACAGATGCAAAACAATATCCCCAAAACAACATGTAGAAACTTTCATGATTTAAAGGAACGTTACAGAACTGGTAA
The DNA here is from genome assembly GCA_021014325.1 of Plazaster borealis. NCBI lineage: Eukaryota > Metazoa > Echinodermata > Asteroidea > Forcipulatida > Labidiasteridae > Plazaster > Plazaster borealis. The sequence goes on along the minus strand of CM037456.1, from coordinate 2,921,434 downwards.
TTAAAATTTTCTTTAAGATCACAGATTTACATAAAACTTACACGGTCTAATGATGATGATTAGAAAACCTTATTAGTATTAGTAGACAGTACAATGAAGATGCAAAACAATATCTAAAGAAACAACATAGAAACTTCGATGGTTTAAATAGTCAAATGGACAGTACAATACAGATGCAAAACAATATCCACAATAACATCATAGAAACTGCCATGGTTTAAAGGAACGTTACAGAACTGGCAATTAAAATTTTCTTTAACATCACAGATTTACATAAAACTTACACGGTCTAATGATGATGATTAGAAAACCTTCCCAGAAATATTTCTGTATGAAATGCCATATTTGATGAGAAATAAATAAAACTAATTTACGATTGGAGTTTATCGCTCATGAGCGTTTTATTCGTGCATTGTATAGCACATGCAAATGTGTAATCGGCTTTTCACTATTTTCTCGTGACCCAGATGGCCGATCGATCTCAAACTTCTACAGGTTTGTCAGTTTATGTATATGGTGGATTATATAAAGTGCTTACACTGCCAGCAACTGTTTTTTAAGCAGAAACCAATTCTGTAATGTTCCTCTAAATAGTTAATGAACAGTAAAATGCAGATGCAAAACAATATCCAAAGAAACAACATAGAAACTTCCATGGTTTAATAGTTAATGGACAGTACAATACAGATGCAAAACAATATCCAAAGAAACATCATAGAAACTTCCATGGTTTAAATAGTTAAAGGAACATTACAGAATTGGTTTTTGCTAACAAAACAGTGTAAGCACTCTATATAATCCACCATATACATAAACTGACAAACCTGTAGAAGTTTGAGATCGATCGGCCATCTGGGTCACGAGAAAATAGTGAAAAACCGATTACACATTTGCATGTGTTATACAATGCACGAATAAAACGCTCATGAGCGATAAACTCCAATCGTAAATTAGTTTTATTTATTTCTCATCAAATATGGCATTTCATACAGAAATATTTCTAGGGATGTTTTCTACTAGCATCATCATTAGACCGTGTAAGTTTTATGTAAATCTGTGATGTTAAAGAAAATTTTAATCACCAGTTCTGTAACGTTCCTTTAATGGACTGTACAATACAGATGCAAAACAATATCCACGTGAAACATCATTATAGAAACGTTCATGTCAAAATGTGCACCAATGCTATACAACAACTAACGATAATCTTCTAGAAATCCTCTCATTGAAGGGGTGAAAGTACACAGCCTCTTCATTTGGTCTCAGATAGGATCCACCGTTTATTAATTAATTAATTTATTTATTTATTTATTTATTTCAACATCTTTATATACAGGATAACAAGATCAGCAAAATCTGTTTAACATCAATCTCCTGTTTTACATAAATGGCCGACATTAACAACAGACAAGAACAAAGAAGAATAAAAAGTACAACTAATTAAAGTACAGTTTCTTATATAAACATTTAAACATTTAAATGGAGGAGGAACTTCGAATAGAAGAAGGAATATTGTTCCAAACTTAAGCACCGGTAAACTTAAAACATTGTTTAAAGGCATCGTACACGTTTGGTAATTTGAGCCTTTTGTTTGTTTCAATCCTATACAGTTGTAGATATATACTATAAAACTAACCTGTGAAAATTTCATTTCAAAAGGTGATAGCGTTTTGAGATATTGCCGAAAATCTGGAGCGGTCATGTCCACGCAGGAAGAATAATCTGCATTGGAATACACACTCTGAGAAGCGTTACCTTAACACTTCTCAATATTCAAAATATTTTGGGGATAAAAAGTTATTTTTTTTCCATAACCGCAGTCCTTCAAAGTAAAAAAACCCTCAAAATACATTATACTATCCAAAGCTGCTGTACTTCTTACCAAGTAAGTTTTCATTGCCATAAATTTTCAGAGTCAGTACCAAACGTGTACGATGCCTTTAAAACACTCGACGTTCTGTTTAGGGACAACAACATTAAGAGAGTCTGCATTTCTTGTATGATATAATACCATGCCTATCGAAGTACATTTCTACGTCATTACATAGTCGACTTGGAGCAATTCCATGAACACATTAACAAAACAGACAGGCTAAATAAAAATCCCTTCTTTGTTCTAGGGTTTGCCAAGATAATTGAATGATAATGTCTTCACCACAAAAGCTTATAAAAATCTAAATTGTTGGAGACAACCCGTGCAGCTGTTTTCTGCAGTCTGATATACAGGTATGAATATTTTTGTACAGATAATTTCTACTGAGGTGAAACTCCACCTGTAAACTATACAAACATTGTTCAGATGTGATTTATGCCCGCACCCGTGCGGTCTGTTCAAACGCATGCTTCGATTTGGACTGAATAATGGCCGCCTGTTTTCACAACGCGCTGTGGGATGAGCGTAGGCCTATAGTTGAATAATTAATAAACCAATAAAAAAGGGACCCACTGTATTTAAGCTGGTTGCTAGGATTTCAATGTTGATGTTGAGGTACACCAAGCCCCAGGGTTTTTGATGTGGTTCTTCTCTTCTTCAGTTGGTCTCAGGATATTAGATATTCGACGCCGCAATAACTTAAATTAAAGGGATTGTGCAGCTGCAGTGGTTTTTGAGGAAAAGAACAAGAGTTCACACCGTTTTGTTTTCAAAGGGAATACATCATACAAATAACTTTATTTCATTGAAACATGTGAAGATAGGGACGCTGTTGAACTATGCAAAAGACGAGTAGAGTACTTTAATGCTCGTCCTACACCTCCCAATGGTTCTCCTTAGAACCTCAATGAGAAGGAAAAAACAGAAATACCTAGAGAGATTGCTAGCGGCAAAGCTTAGACAAAATGTTTCCTTATATTATTTTGTCAACAGATCCCTATCTTGACAGAAAGCAAAATTGTTGCCATTGCATTTTGTTAGATTTCAGAGTTGACAGTTACGGTATAGAAATGCCGTATAGGGTTGTGATCGCACATCTCTGTTCTATACTAGTTATCGGGACATACACTTAAACAACTCCCGGGTCTAAATTGACCCGGGTCTAAATTGACCCGGGTCTAAATTGACCCGGGTCTAAATTGACCCGGGTCTAAATTGACCCGGGTCTAAATTGACCCGGGTCTAAATTGACCCGGGTCTAAATTGACCCGGGTCTAAATTGACCGGGATTCCGGATCCTATGAGGAGTGCGTTTTCGCCGGTAATAACCAATAACTGTTTCGGTTGACTTGACCATTGGTTAATCAATGGCCAGTGACCGATACAGTTATTGGTTACAGCCGCGAAAATGCTCGGGGGTATAAATGGGTACCTGCAAGGGTAGAGGTTGATATTGTTTTTGAAAAAGCCTTCTGAACACATGGCAGCCCGGGCTGTTTACTCCCCAGGGAGCTGAGAAAGATTAAAGGAATGTTATTGGCCCAATGACCAGGGCACTAAATGTAAAGCGCATAATAAGAACTGGTTATTATTATTCATTATTATTATATGAGGCTACATTATGCTGAAATCATAGAAGCAAACATGATTAGTCTCAGGGGAATTCCTGTTTTCCCAGGGACATTACGTCTGTATTTACCAGGGCTGTGTGTGGTTCGATATATGTTGGCGTAGTGGTATCATTCCTCGCATTCCACCCCGGTTCGAATCACGCCGGAGGCACTATGTGGATTGGGTTTTCAGTCCCTACCTGACTGCGTGGGTTTTTCCCTGGAATTATTATCTGGGGTTTTCTTCCCACATCTACAACTGAAACTTCCTTCCGTGTCTTCTCCCCGATGGGTTCTTGGCTAGTACAGTGATTAGGTTCGCTTTTTTGAGAGTATTTGGTTTCACAACCAGAATAAATTAAATGATGTCAAAGGCAAGACACGTAACAGCAAGCCCTTCGAATACCCGCCAACATATTTTTTTCTGTCTGTAAGTTTGTACCTTGCCCTTTCCCTTCGTAAATAGAAACATCTAAATAGATGCTAAAGATTTGCAAATGAGAATATTAGCTCGTGCATTTTGAGAAGGAGGTTGAGAAGCTGCTTGGTGTTTGCCTCTAAGGGGAGTCTACCCTTAAACTGTATTTGATTGAATCAATTAGTTTACTATTATTGAATTATTGCGGCATACGAGCCAGTTGTCCTCTCAAGCTTTGCAAAGCCACGGACTGTTCTTATATACAACATGACATTATAGCGACAGTGTTATCATTCACCATAGCGGTCATCCATACTGCAGTCCATATACACCCCCGAGGTAGCATGCCATTTACATGGCATTACGGATTGGACGCAAACGGTTCTTTGAAGTTATTCTTAGCTTGGCATATGCAACAATGGTTACTAAATTGAAATGTGACCACCGTATGCCCATTCATGACTTACATACATAAATTCTAGATATAGGCTTGCAGCTGGCATAAATTCATGCTGATGTTTTCCCGAATACACGTTGAAATGAGGATTATTTGTGTATTTTCTCGAGTCCCCAATAACCAGAAGTTCATTGATTTTAATTACAGGCCTTATACTTCACGGAGGCATCATAAGCAATTGCCTCCGTTGTTCCTGTTCATTGCCTTGGTGCCCCTTGAAATGTTCCAATAGAAATGTACGATTTCCTCATGGAGGTGCCCTTTACTAAGGAGAAAACGCCTTGGTGCCCTTGCCCTTTCAAAAACAAAGCATCGGGCATGGGATTAGTGGTTATGTCCCTTTTAGTTTCCATTATGATATATGTAAAGAGCTAATCACTACTAAGAAAGCCTTGCGTTTTATGCACACTGTACGTTAAATTAAATTGGTTTTATTGCTTGAAGGGCATTGAATCATAATCAGTGAATTGTTGTCGTACATGCAAGACGGCGGCATTTGTCTTGAGATTCCAGTTGCCAAACAGACACTTAAAGGGTCTGTATACGTTTGGTAATGACTCTGAAAATTAATGGCAATAACAACTTACTTGGTGAGAAGTACAGCAAACTTTTCACTTCGAATCGAAGTACTGCGGTTATGGAAAAAGATATAACGTTTTATCCCCAAAAATTTGAATCTGAGAAGCGTTACTGCAGTAACGTTTCTCAGATTGTGTCTCCAATTGCAGATTATTCTTCCTGCGTGGACATAACCGCTCCAGATTTTCGGCAATATCTCAAAAACGCTACTACCTTTTGAAATGAAATTTTCACAGGTTAGTTTTATGGTATATATCTAGGACTATATAGGATTGAAACAAACATTGGGTTCCAATTACCAAACGTATACAATCCCGGGTAGTCTGGTTCTTTTTTAAAACAGTGTTACATGATGCGAGCGTGTTACTGAGCGGGGGATCTTGTAAAAAGATCAATATAGTCGTTTTCTAAGAACTTCCGGGTCAGAATCGACCCGGATGCGTATATTTTTTTTACACCGCAGCGAGGGGTTTTGTACTGTAACACTGTCAATTCCGTCTTGAGATAAGAGACTAGGTCTAACCCTAAATCCTAACCCTAACCCTAACCCTAACCCTAACCCTAACCCTAACCCTAACCCTGACCCTAACCCTAACCCTAACCCTAACCCTGACCCTAACCCTAAACCTAAACCTTTATAGGCATAAATGTTGTAGTCTCATCTCAAGACAGGAATTGGCAGTATTACAGTGCAAAACCCCTCGCTGCGGTGTAAAAAAAAAATGCGACCCGTATCCCGGGTCCAATGAGACCTCACCCATTTCTAGGACAGTATGACCTGGAATCTGTGTCAAAATGATGCACAATCCGAGTTAAAATGGGTCAGGGCCCCCTCAGCCTCGCTACCATGGGCAGCTCCGTATCGATACCTCTCCTCACTAACCCCTGGGAGGGAAACACTGAAAATCAACGCTGATTGGCTCCCAAAAGTGACTGATTTGCGTGCACGCTTGTTTTAATAACATTCGAGCGCTTGTAGGGCGCTTGTCGGGCTCTTAGTACGCGCGTAAAAATGCACGTAGAACGCGTGTAAAAAGTATTTCGACGCAATACATTCAAATAAATCATGTTTTTACATGGTCTCCCTAAACTGCATACAGTTAGACGTATCACAAGATCGAAAAAGAATGGGAGGGGCCAGTTGCTCTATGACTTGATGTGTCTTTTGACAGCGCGCTCTGCGTAGTCTCTAAAACAGAATGGATCAACCACAGGACTAATTAAAATAGTCAAATATATGGGCTACTTTCGTTTCACACTTCCAGGGGTGCGTTTTGGCGGCGGTAACCAAAAATTGTTTCGGTTGTTGGTCGTTGGTTCTGCTGTTCAGACTGAACGATAACCGAGTTGTGAGCTCGGTTACCGTTTTGGTTATGACGTCAGAAACAATTATTGGTTACAGCCGCCAAAACGCACCCCATGGTGTATAATCGAGCAAGGCATTCTGGGAAAGAAAACAAAATGGCGCGGCGAGATCGTACACCATGGGAACGAGGTTGGGGCCCCCTGGAAGCTGGAATCCGGGTAATTTCTGGCCCGAGTTTATTTGGAGTACAGCTTCGTGAAATTAAGATCGTGTCCAAAATATCGATTCTGGCTTCTCGAATTTACGGCTACTGCTAGGCCGTGCAAGAAATGTACTTGTCTGGGGGTTTTCTTATAGCGTTATTGCCATTGAAATAAAGATTCAACATCCATTCTGTGCAACTTGTTATTGCATTTTTTTAATCAGCCTGTAATTTGTTGTATAGGAAGGTATAGGAAAATGCGCCACATTTGCTGTTATTGATGGTATAGAATGTGTACACAATGGTTGGAAACTGGGGTACGAAATTTCAAAAGACTATACTGAATAAAATCGTAAACGTTCTACTCACAATGGGAACTAGCATATTTGATTCAGACATTTCAAATCACTGCTGCAAATGTAAAGAAGAGAGCCCATATTCGGTAGGCCCTACCTTATGGAGACCAACGACAAAACAAAAACGGGAAAATAAAAAGGCTTCATATAGGGGAATTCTAAAGACTGGGGAGCTCCACAAGAAATGTTGTGTACAAGGTCTAATGGAAAATGTTAAGTAACAGGGACAAAATGAAAGTCTGAACAAAATATGTCTTTAGAGGGATGCGTATTTGAGAATATCAGATCTGCAGATTGTAAGAGCATCCACACTGCACAAACTGGGGTGTTAAAATTGACACCATGGGTGTTGTCACATGTTATAGATGCCAAAAAAGACTCAAAATTTACACCATATAGGGTGTTAAAATACCACTAATTTCTGCCCAAACAATTACATAGGTGCTATTTTAGCACCCTATGATGTTAATTTTGATTCTCTCTTCGGTATCTATATGTGACAGCACCCATGGTGTCAATTTTAATACCCCAGGTTTCGTAGTGCAGTCTCCAATGAACACTGGTCTTGAGTTTGTAAGCCTGTGTTGGACTCCACGTTACTCACAATATTCAATATAATCAACGTTTTGAGAAAAGACTAGCTTGTGGTTTCAAAATGACGAATGTGATAACAAAGTGTTAACATTAATGTACCGTGATGTTAGTGCGTATTTTTGCGCTGTCTCCGACAGAAACTAGGCCAGGTCTCTGCAAACATTATATTCTGTGTTTGCTTAGCCTGTTATGCTTCATGGCCCAAGCAGGTATAGGGCAGATGGAATTAAATTCCAGGCATGTTAAAGTATTTTTTCCATGCAATCTGGCGAGTAATTTCAAGACATCCGCTGTTGACGTTAAAGTTGCGCGGCCCGATATTCGCCGAAAGAAATTTGTCTACAGAATTGTTTTTCTCTGAACGAATTTTGACAGAATGATGATGCTCTTTTTAAAAACGAAAAAATACCTAAACTTTCGCATATGCCATCGGACTATAATTATGCACAAAATACATGTCACTTGCACATGGCGGTTGGAGTGAGGTTGTCGGAATACCGACAATAATTAACCCAAACTTATCATTTGGTGTACCGTACCTTAAAGGCATCGTACACGTTTGGTAATGACTCAAAATATGTATTAGCATAAAAACTTACTTGGTAACGAGCAACGCAGAGCTGTTGATAGTATAAAACATTGTAAGAAACGACTCCCTCTGAAGTAACGTAGTTTTTGAGAAAGGGGTAATTTCTCACTAAAATAATAAAAGACTTCTTGCAAGAAGCCTTTTATTCCTATCTGAAAGCACACAAATTTGTACAACAAGGGTGTATTTTCTTTCATCATTTTCTTGCAACTTCGATGACCGATTGTGCCCAAATTTTCACAGGCTTATTTTATGCATATGTTGGGATACACGAAATGAGAACACTGGTCTTTGACAATTACTAAACGTGTACGATGCCTTTAAAGGGTCTGTGTACGTTTGGTAATAACTCTGAAAATTAATGGCAATAAAAACTTACTTGGTAAGAAGTTCAGCAGCTTTGGATAGTATGATGCATTTTGCGGTTATGGAAAAGGCTATCACTTGTTATCCCCCAAATTGGAAGCTGAGAAGCGTTACTGAATCTGAGAAGCTTTACTGACAGTAACGTTTCTCAGATTGTGTATATTCCAATTGCAGATTACTATTTATGCGTGGACATAACCGCTCCAGATTTCCGGCAATATCTCAAAAACGCTACCACTTTTTGAAGTGAGATTTTCACAGGTTAGTTTTATGGTATATATCTAGAAGCATACAGGATTGAAACAAACAGTGGGTTCTAATTACCAAACGTATACAATCCCTTTAAAGGAGCACACTGCTTTCAAATCTCTCAAAATTGTGCTGATGTTGGAATTACTCCTTACTCTTTTTAAGACTTGTTCATCCACAAAAACACCTACAGTGTGTTGTAATTAGTGAGTATTGTGATCAAAAAAACCATCAAATTAATTTCCTCTGGAAATTCAACCAGCGGCACACTCCGCCATTTTGTGGAGTCAAAAATTGGGTTCTACAAAATAGCGGACTGTATTCTGTCATGAAACTACACCAAAAAAAACACACAATTACAAGGGATATTAAAACATTATTTGAATCATTATCGTCAACTTTCAATATATCTTTCCAACCATAGTCATTTATAGTACAATATGTTCATTTGAGTCACTTGTAGTATGATATCTATTTTTTCTACGTAGGTGTGCATTTTTAAATGTTTTACCTTTTTTACTGCATTGCTGCGGCTGGGAGGTCCATTCATTTTTGTTCTTTGCATACCTAAAATTTGTCTTAAAGTAATCAACAACTTTTTTGAACAATGCATTTTGTGCTATCTAGCATCTAGTTCCACTGTTTTTGATCTCTTTTTTGTTGTTGTTTGTTTGTTTAATATTTTCAGGTTTTATCGCTTTAAAGGGTGTTTTCTTTTTTAATTTACAAACTTTTGTCATTTAAAAAAAATGTAAAAACGTAAATGTTTGTCTTTTTAACTCTTTCATGCACCGACCGGTCGCTAGTGACCGGTTTAAGTCCCTTAAAAAAGTAGTTGTAAAACAAAAAATAAAGATCGCCAACCACACAGTTTTCAGAATGGGAAAGAGGACTCTTGAGGGTGCTATTCTGACCTGTTTTTTGGGGGCCATTTGCAAAAAAAACGAGTAAACAGTTAATGTGTCCATATGATCAATTTATCTCTAAAATAAAAAGTGCATGAAAGGGTTAAGGACTTACTTGAACGAAAACGGCAACAAATGAACTTTTCTGAAATTCATTGAACATGTTTTCAATCAATAGGTAAATTTAGTCTACATGAGATTAAACTGATTTTAAATAGGCCCTATGTGAAAAAAATCATTTTGAATACCCCTCTCCGGTGCTTTTCAGAAAGATTCGCGAAATTATCACTCATGTTACGTATGTGGGAGCCCAGTTATATAGCCACTTTGTTGCATGATGGAGATATAACAAGGCAACATCCCACACATGACGTCAAAGTATTTTCATTTTGACGCACGCCGTCAACGGCAGAAGTGTTTCTAAGTTTTTCAAAACCTCGAGGTTGGGGCCAAATTTTTTGATCGATAATTACGAAAAATTCAAGTGTAAAAATATCAAAACTAATGATAAACAAACACATTAAAAAACCAGTTTAAATAGCATTCCCGTTTAAAAACATTCGCTCAAGTACCGTAGCTGTTTAACTAATGTCGTGTAACTTTTGAGTCGTTTATTAAACCAAAATAAATAAATAAATGAATGGATTTCATAACAACCGCTTTTAATAGCCCAAAAGCGCCCAATCCGAAGGCAACGTGCCCTTTAAACATTAGTATACGGTACACCGTCATTATGCCACAACTTGCAATTCTTCGATTTACATCAAAATAAGCAAACACTGAGATGAACTTCGGATACATAAACAATTTCTGGACACATGCTGTATAGTTTGTCTCAAAGCGCAGAAGTAAAAAAAAAAAATCAGCAGAGTGGACCCTCTAACCCCAAAACACACTCCCCACGCATTATTGATTTGTTGACATTTTCAACAAGACACCGACATCGAGTTCATTGCCAGCAGAACAACTCTCTTCAGCTCCCATCAAACGAAAAAAAAATCCTCAAGTGCCCATCTTTACTTCGTCGCTTCGCCCCATCTTTTTCCCGCTCATTTCTTTACACAAATCCTTTCTCCGTTATATATTCCTGCATTTTTTTTTCGCGAGCGTGCTAACATTCCTCCTCCTTTCCACACTTCAACAACGAACGTAAAAAAACACACAATGAATTTGTTAAGTGGGGGTTCAATACCCCGGGCTTTGAGATCGAAGTTAATTGAATCTCGGCAGCGATATTGTACGCGGTGACAGGCCCCCCAAACCCGCGGGAGCCATTTGCGTATTTCACGGGTTCGTAAGTCTACAGATTATCGATTGTAAACCATGAAACAAGAGTATAGCTAGCTACTGTACAATAAGGCCACGATAATTATTTTCTATGTCAGTAAACGATTATTTTAAGCGCGTGTTAAGATTGATCATTTTTGTTCTAAATAAAGTAAAGAAGTTTTATGGGATTTGAGGCAATGCATGGTGAGGTATCAATGTGTATTCGGTTTGCGGTAACACCATGTTTATATCTATACTTAACTGTGTATATTTTGTTCTTTAAGAATAAATAGCAAGACGAGTTCTCAAAGAACAAAATCTACACAGCAAAGTAGATATACACATAGTGCAAACCGAATATGCATTAAAGGAGTTTTGCCAAAGTTATTAAAATCAGTTAACGAGTAGATATTTGAAACCTGTGTAGATGAAAATTAAATTTAATGCATGATCCATTGATATCTCCTTTTGATTTTTAGTATGAAGGTTCCGTATTAAGAAACGAGCCGACGTTTCGAGCAGTGGTCCATCGTCTTATTTTCTCTCTTAAAACCCTTTGGTGCGTTAACTCCACTCAAAGTCAAATGCTTGAAAGGGCCAATGCTTAATACCACACCAATTTTAAGATGTTAAAGGCATCGTACACGTTTGGTAATTACTCAAAATAAATATTAGCATAAAAACTGACTTGGTAACGAGCAACAGAGAGCTGTTGACAGTATAAAACATTGTGAGAAACGACTCCCTCTGAAGTAACGTAGTTTTTGAGAAAGAGGTAATTTCTCACTAAAATAATAACAATTCTTGCAAGAAGTTTTTATTCCTGACTGAAAGCACACAAATTTGTACAACAAGGGTGTATTTTCTTTCATCATTTTCTTGCATCTTCGATGACCAATTGAGCCCAAACTTTCACAGGCTTGTTATTTTATACATAATGTTGGGATACACCAAGTGAGAACACTGGTCTTTGACAATTACCAAACGTGTACGATGCCTTTAAACAATATTTTCTGTGCATTTCCAAACAATTTTTACATCTATGTGACTTCTTTACATGTCCTGCTATTGTCTAGGATTATTTGAGTCATTTAGCTACCCAGTAACTGACATATTTCTCTAATTATCTAAGTGCGTGGCAACACCCCAGACTGTATCCCGACGAGCGAAAGGGCCTGTAATTACTACCACACCATTCAATATATATTTTGAAAAAATCAACAACAACAAAACAACCTGACCCCCCTGTGTAGATATGTGGAATGGTCCATTTTAGGATATCAAGGAATTTGACTGCCCCCAGTCATTACACTTTGGAGAAATTACTTAAATGTGGATCTACCTATTGGCCATTTCCCTCAGGGAAGGATTAAAGTTTTAGTCAGACTGAAATTCACGTCACTAGTTTCAATCGATTCGAGTGAATGTCAGTCTAAAACTTAAAGGAACGTTACAGAACTGGTAATTAAAATTTTCTTTATGATCACAGATTTACATAAAACTTACACGGTCTAATGATGATGATAGTAGAAAACATCCCTAGAAATATTTCTGTCTGAAATGCCATATTTGATAAGAAATAAATAAAACTAATTTCCGATTGGAGTTTATCGCTCATGAGCGTTTTATTCATGCATTGTATAACACATGCAAATGTGTGATCGGTTTTTCACTATTTTCTCGTGACCCAGATGGCCGATCGATCTCAAACTTCTCCAGGTTTGTCAGTTTATGTATATGGTGGATTATATAAAGTGCTTACACTGTTTTGTGAGCAAAAACCAATTCTGTAATGTTCCTTTAAGAGAGTTATTCACAAGTACAAGTTGTGCCAAAAATATTGCAGTTTGTGTCTTTCGTTTTCCCTGGAGTAAGAAACCTTTGATAAACACAATATTCCAAAGTTACCGTATTTGTAACTTACCCGCACTCGTTAATTAATATTTTGTTTGAATTTCTTCCCGTTAAGAAACAAGGCAAATTTATTATCTTAAACAAGTATGTTGTAAACCACTATTTCTTGCAACTGTGAGCACCTTTTGTGACGTCACTTTTATAGGATTACACTTTTCTTGATTAAGCATCAAGTTCTCCAGACTGACGTAAAAAACAAACGAATAAAATGTTTAAATTGAATTGAACGTGACAGATGGTTTTCATCCATGCTCACCAATCACCACAACCGAAGGCTTATGTCAGCCACCTGCATAAACATACTCAATACTATAATCACTTTAGCCACCAAACGCGATATACCTTCTCTTATGTAGGCCACAAAGTCTCGTGACATTTACAGTTTACTAAATATCCCTTTAAAACTGTGGGGGAAAGAAAATCAAAGGCTGATGTAAACTCATTGAAATGGCGCACCTGCCGAGAAAATGCCATCGCATCGGCGCACACGATAGGCCGCTCAGGCCGTCAGCCGCGAGCAAACCACGGCAGCGCAAGGAGATGCTTAAAGATGCTAGACTCTTCAATAAAAAAATGTGTTTGATACTCAGCCATAGGATAGACGAAGACAAACTCCCTAAACGGATTCCTTTACATTTTTGCGAGTGTATTAGAACACTGCAAAAACTGGGGTGTTAAAATTAACACCATGGGTGTTGTCACATAATATAAATACAAAAAAAAGAATCAACATTTACACTATAGGGTGTTAAAATAACACTAATATCTGCAAGCAAAGTTACATTGGTGTTATTTTAACACCCTATGATGTTAACTTGAATTCCCTCCTCGGTATGTTGCCTGTGTGACAACACCACTGGTGTCAATTTTAACACCCCAGTTTTTGCAGTGAATGTATTTTTTCCCTGAACGTGGTTTTCGTGACGTCATCGTGATTTTATCTTCAATCGATAATATTGTTATCGATTAATATCCGTGTAGTAGTCAGACTGAAAGAAGAACTTCTGAAGTTTCAGAGAGAGAAATTTCTCTTACAGATTGCGCTTTAAATGTGTGTGTGTTTGGCGTCATCATGAATCGCCGAAAAGCGAAGTTTTTAAAATTGTGAATCTTAGTGCAGGCCTATAATGTAAATGTGAATGTAAGTTTTCAAATACAAATTTGAAAAAACAAATATAGTCAGCTGTTAAAAGAGCTGTGTACAGGCTATCCTTGAAGGTAGGGTCATACTTTGTTAAAAGTTAGTAAAGGTTTGTTAATACCCCGAACACAAATTGTGTAGTTTTTATCTACTCTTAGCCTATACTTGTTATAAGGATGGTAATGGTAGTATAAGCGTACTGCGAAATTATTTCGTCTGAAGTGAAGTGCCCTCGTTGATTAAAAATAAATAAAAGTATGTCGAAAAACTTGACTCTTCAAAGAAAGCCTAAAGGCCAACCTCGTCCCCAAGGTGTGTCGAGCAGTACGAGGTTGACCGCTCTCTCACTGGTGTTGGATCATTTGCATATCCATTTTTGTTTGTATACGTATGCACATTAGAATAGTCTGGCTGTGAACATGGTGAATACTGAATGAGTACAACTTAACATGTTTCCGTTAGACTTTTGTACACCAGTCGTTGTCCAATCAGGATCCAAGTAAGGAATTTCCCTCCCAGGGTTTACTATTGTAAACATGGTTGGAAATAAAGTAAACCATGGGGACGAGGTTGCCTAAAGGCGTCTTTTGGAGATTCAAATTTCGTGGTGTCCGTCTGTGATTGCTGCGGCTAGAGATGCAGTTGGTACCCGCTGTCACCTCGCTTAAACGTGGATGGATCACCGACGTTGATGAAAATACCGTGACAGTTTTTCCCCGGTTTTATCAGCAAGTAGACACTGTATTCAGCTGAAACTTTCACATTTGACTTTTATTGTATCTTTCTTCGATCATTTAGCCTATGAATCAGCATTACGATGACAAAAACCAAACGATGACATTACCTTTAAATCGCCGCGGACGTTGTTTCAGGCAGGCTGCCGCACCGCCGCGTGTGAAGGCATCGGGGTGTGAGTTCGCATTCACAGACAATCAAATCCTGTCAATCGAAATTTCCCGCGAGCGCCAAGTTATCGCATGTTATCACCGGGCCATTTTTTTTTGCTTTGTTGATATTCCGAGCATTTCGTATTTTACGAGATGGAGGACGAAAGTGAGTGAGGTCATGTCGAAAGCAAGATAATTTCCGTTTTCGGGTGGGTTGAAGGGTAATCCACGCGATTATAATCGCATAGATGACACTCTGAATATATTTTTAGAGCATTTCATGCGCATTACTTCTAGAGAATGGATTCAGTTAGCAAACAAAATAGCTCCCAGGGCCTGCACTTTGGATGAAATGTTATAAAGTGAATGAACACTTCATTATCAACCATGTTGCTCTATGGAGTGAAGTGGGATAAGTGGGTTTTTTCGGTAAAGAACTGAAGACGCGACTGAAAAGGTTTACTTTACTCCTCATTCCTTTGGGGGTTTTCTTCTTTGATTCGGGGTGTGCTCATGTGTCATTGCACTAGCTGCCGGTATTGAGAGTCCTTCTTTTTGTTCCTTTTTATCAGTTTACCACCTCCCCTCCCTCTTTCCCAATCCCCCTTCCTCCACCCCACCTTCAGCGGTGGGCCAAGTTTGCGCAAGGACCAATGGTTTTAACTAGTAGTTTAGAGACATATACGTAGGGCATGCGCACAGAAGTTGAAGTGCGAACGACTCTAGTCATGTCATGTCAACGTGACCGGCGACTCACGTACGTTATCATTTTCTTTTAACTGGTCCACTCTGCATTGTACTACGAAAACGGCTATTGATAACCAGCGATGCGACCATGCCTGGTAGTCTGGTTCCAAATAGTCGACTAGCGTAGTCCAACTATCGTCGACTAGATGTTCGGGCTAACTCGGTCGAACTCTAGTCAACGATAGTTCTTGCGCGATCTTGGACAAAGTAGGATGGTTCTGTAAGAGGTGCTGGCCACCTGTTCCATCTTGCCACTCCCTGGCGATTTGTTGTAACAGTGAAGAAGTGTAATACCCCAAAAAATTGTTAAATAAATAAATAAAAGTAATCGTGTTTATTATTAGACTCTACGAGACTTTTAGTTATTGGCGACAAATGCTGACACAAACAACACAAACAATAGTTAAACTGGTATCATGAGTTGGGTACCATTTTAAAGGGATTGTATACGTTTGGTACTTGGAACCCACTGTTTGTTTCAATCCTTTAGTTTTAACCTGCGAAAATTTCATTTCAACGGGTGGTAGCGTTTTTGAGATATTGCCGAAAATCTGGAGCGGTTTGTCCATGCAGGAAGAATAATCTGCAATTGGAATACACTATCTGAGAAACGTTACTGCAGTAACGCTTCTCAATTTCAAATTTTAGGGTAATAAAAACTGATATCTTTTTCCATAACCGCAGTACTTCGAAGTGAAAAGTTTCTCAAAATGCATTATACTATCCAAAGCTGCTGTATACTTCCTACCAAGTAAGTTTTTGCTAGGCTTGCGGTAACACCATTGTGTTTATCTACTTTGCTGTGTAGATTGTTGTTCTTTGAGAACTTGTCTTGCTGTATTCTACTGCCGCGGAGTAGATTTCGGAATTCGGGAGACTTTTTTAAGTTGTTGTTGCCATTAGTTTTCAAAGTCATTACCAAACGTGTACAGCCCTTTAATTGTAAATAACGCAGCACGTCACATCATAGTTTAAGGTGCATGCAAAGATCTACAGCATATGCAGGAAACATGATTTGTTTTTGGATGAGTACCGTACCCCACATTCTCCCCCACTCTTCTTTAAAACACATCACACAACCAACTTGTAGAGTTGCTTCAAGAGGCCATCAGGCTCTCGGGAAAACTGTGAATATCAAAGTATGTTTTGGCAGGAATTCTGATAGTAATAACGGTGACATTCAGGGTATAGACGTTCCAACTTATTTTGATGTGGCTTAAAGGCCCTGTACACTTTCGAAAAACACAAATGTTCACAGATTCACACATAACTTACACGATTTAAAGGCATCGTACACGTTTGGTAATTGTCAAAGACCAGTGTTCTCATTTGGTGTATCCCAACATTATGCATAAAATAACAAGCCTGTGAAAATTTGGGCTCAATTGGCCATCCAAGTTGCAAGAAAATGATGAAAGAAAAAACACCCTTGTTGTACAAATTTGTGTGCTTTCAGATAGGAATAAAAACTTCTTGCAAGAAGTTTTTATTATTTTAATGAGAAATTACCTATTTCTCAAAAACTACGTTACTTCAGAGGGAGTCGTTTTTCACAATGTTTTATACTATCAACAGCTCTCTGTTGCTCGTTACCAAGTCAGTTTTTATGCTAATATATATTTTGAGTAATTACCAAACGTGTACGATGCCTTTAAAGTAAATAATGATAGAAAGGGTTACTTAAAATATTTCTGCCTAAAATGCTATCGTTTCTGAGAAATTAGTAGCCTAAAACAATATTTTTTATCACGCGCGACAAAAACTCGATGTTTGAATAAACAGAAAGCACATAAGGTCTCTTTTCACTATTTTCTCGTGACCTCGATGACCAATTGAGCTCAAACTTTCACAGGTTGGTTTGTTCGTGCATATGTTGAATCACACAAAATGTGGACACTGATTGTGAGCTGTTACCAAAAGTGTACAACACCTTTAAAAGAGTGCGTTTTTTAAACAATTTTCTCGCATGTGCAGTGTCTTGCATTGCGGGATTAGATGTGCATTGAGTTAATGAAAATCACTGTGTTGTCAGGTTCTACAATAATCTTTAATGGTGATCGGATTTCAGGTCAATTTACCAATTTTAATTTTCCATTATTGCGACTAGTCAATTATAACCAATTGAAAGTTTCAAATCAAACTTAAAGGTAATTTTGATTCTCTCTTCGGTATATATATTATGTGACAACACCACATGCTGTCAATTTTAACACCCCAGTTTTTGCAGTGTAGGCTTTCGGTTGAAATTTTTCGGGGTTATTACCAAAGTATGACTCTACCTTAAGAGTTGAAGATTTGCATTCTGGACGAGTTAACTTGGGATGTAGATCAAAACCAGTTGTAATCTCTTTAGTGATTCTTAGAAGAATCTTAAAAATGCTAGGTCCTATTCTTGTCAGATTTGAACTGAAAATTTATATTCAAATTTTAAATAGCTATTCGAGAAAGTTATAAGCTTTCATGGTATTGCCAGAAATAATCCGCAATTTTGTTTATTATTGTCGGGATCCCGACATTATCTCAGCCAGGTACAAACAATTTTGCATTGTGCATTATTTTGATTCATTTTATTTATTTTAAATATTCTTGACCAGGAGTAGCCTAGTCCAGGGAAGTACAAAAGTAAAACAAAACTGTCATCAAAAAGATGTACCTTCCACAAGCCCCTGGTAAAAAAGCTAAATATACATCAAGAATACCAAAAACATTATTACAAAATTATCCACGGCACATGCGAATTTTTGTTTATGTTTTTTTCGTTTTGAAACAGCATCTTCTGTCGAAATTCGTTCAGAGTGAAAACAGAAATCTTTTCGGTGAAAATCGGCCATGCAACTTTAACAGTGGCACACACTAAAAAATTACCCCTGTGCTCTTTCGCATGCTGGTGACCATTTGCAATAATCGTTGCATATTCGTTCGTTTTTTTGGATCTACTATTGGTGCGTGCATGGTAATTTCCGTCTCTGAGGGTCCGGCTTTTAGGTTCATATCACGGCATCTGGCGCCCGTTCCTGTGGCAATATCCGGCCAGCAGGCTGCGAATCCGGCCAGTCATGCGATGGTCATCGAGAGTACAGCCAAAGCTTGCTAATGATAACGCTAGTGTAATGCTAGTACGTTATCTGTTGGTCTCTGCTTTGTGTGGGTTTTTTTTTACGGGGAGCCTAGGGTGAACACATAGTACATATAGTTTCTTGTAGAACTCTGATTTGGGAGATATCATTAAC
The DNA here is from genome assembly GCA_021014325.1 of Plazaster borealis. Lineage (NCBI taxonomy): Eukaryota > Metazoa > Echinodermata > Asteroidea > Forcipulatida > Labidiasteridae > Plazaster > Plazaster borealis. The sequence continues at coordinate 2,902,742 of CM037456.1, read as the reverse complement.
ACCTATAAGTGCATCTTAATTCAACTAACAAGCGATTTATTGATTGAATGCTGTTGAGTAAAACACTTAGTCTTGGGATCCCGAGTTCGTTTTTCTCTCAGAACGACATCAGATAACCACCTTTTTGTTTCTCAGGAACGATACACAACCAGCAAAGCATATCTAATTAGCCTTTTCCGTGAAATATGCTAATTACATTCACGCATGCGTACAGGCACTATTTGTTGGCAAACGCCGTAGAGTTGTGCATTAGGCAGACGCACAGGCGCGGATGCGTCACGCCACCATCACCCAAATACAAAAATGCGCGATGTTCCCTCATTTTGCCCACCAGTGTTTCATGGGAAGGGTCTAGTATCCTCAGTCTGCTTTTAAGGTAAATATAATTTATAACAATCGAAACGAGTTATAACCGATTTTTAATCTTAAAGGGATTGTATGCGTTTTGTGATTGGAACCCACTGTTTGTTTCAATCCTATAGTTGTAGGTATAATACCATAAAACTAACCTGTGAAAATTTAATTTTAAAAGGTGGTAGCGTTTTTGAGATATTGCCGAAAATCTGGAGCGGTTTGTCCACGCAGGAAGAATAATCTACAATCGGAATACACAAGCTGAGAAACGTTACTGTCGGTAACGCTTTACAGATTCAAATTTTGAGGGATAAAAAGTAATATCTTTTTCCATAACCGCAGTACTTCGAAGTGAAGAGTTTCTCAAAATGCATTATACTGTCCAAAGCTGCTGTACTTCTTACCGAGTCAGTTTTTGATGCCATTAAGAGTCATTACCAAACGTACACAGACCTTTTAAAGGCCCTGTACACTATTGGTAAGATCGAAAAACACAATGTTCACATGATTCAAAGTAAGTAATGGTAGAAAGGGTTCCTTAAAATATTTCTGCCTAAAATGCTATCGTTTCTGAGAAATGAGTAAAACAATAGTTTTTATCACGCGCGATAATTTGAAAAAACAGAAAACACATAAGGTCTCTTTTCACTATTTTCTCGTGACCTCGATGACCAATTAAGCTCAAACTTTCACAGGTTTGTTTGTTCATGCATATGTTGAATCACACAAAATGTGGACACTGAATTTGAGCTGTTACCAAAAGTGTGCAATACCTTTAAAGCTTGATACGAGCTGGCCTGAGAGATACGTCTGTATGAAATGCTGCCAAGAGTAGGACAACATATTGTGGAGATTTCTTATAACCACATAACAATGTACACATTGTGAATAGGCTTACAGTCGTCTAAAAATGACCAAACTTACTCTATAGTTGTACGCTATATTTAGTATTGCAAATTAAAGTTCGCTCTCCTAAAAAAACCGATGATGTATTTGCATCTTTAACATTCCTTGATAATTCTGATGACGGAGAAGCCAAAAAGAGGAGGAGTTTTTGTACCGTATGATTTCTACAAAATGTACTCGCCTGTCATTTAATAATAGGACTTTAAGACAAGTAATCCATCATAGTTGTGTACACAGTCTTGAAATTGGAGTCATTAAGAATCACGGGTAAAAAGAATCTCACAATATTGCGAGGTTTTACTGTTAGCATAAATACCCATCGGCTATAAATATCAACTTCAACCACCCCTGACGGCAACAATATTTACCCAAGAACGCATGATGGCGAGAACAAACCGAACAGAACACTTTTCAAATACGCAGAGACGGCACTCATAATTGCCAAAAGAAAATGCTATTACTCGTTTATGTGACCACGTGTGGAGATAGCCACCGCAAAAAAGATAACACTTCTGTCGAGGCTCTCTGTCGCATGTTGCATCAACACCTTGGGGAAAGTGTATAACCAGGGAGTCGGTGGCATGGGTGGCTCAGTGACGGCCAAGGATATCATCTTCAGTAATGGCAGAGATTGCATATCACTTACTGACATGAATAACATCGATAAGTGATGTTCAACGGTTGTCATGCACGGTACATGAGACTACGGATTACAGAATGGGTATCATTGTATACGAGAGATAAACCACCCACAATGAAAACTATATTTTCAAAATGAAAATATTGACTTTTGATTGAATTTTACAAAAACAGACCTTGTAATGGTCTGCCATATTCTTTCCTTTCAAAGTAATACACTATGATCGACTCAATTACTTTGGCTGCGGCTCGGCGGCTATGCCTAGATCACTGCAAGATTCGTCAATAAGCCAAAACTCATGCTCTGGACGCGGTATTCCGATATATATGATACCAGAAATTAAAGATAACCAGGGGCCGATTTCACAAAGAGATAAGACTATAGTCTTATCTGAAGTTAGGACCAGTAACTGGTCTTAACTTAAGACTAGTCATATCTCTTAGCATTGCCTAGGATATAGTCCTAAGTTAGGAAGAGTTTTTTTAAATCGACCCCTGGTCCTGTTTTAAATTTCACGAAATGAAAATAGAATCAGCAATGTTACTCTGTATACAAGAAACTACATAAAGACGGTCGCAGCATTTTTTATTTTATATTTTATTTTATATTACGAGATATCGCCTAACATCACAAGTGGCCGTCCGGCCACTTCAAGGTGAGGGCTACACTTAACTGATTCGGGCTGTTGACCCAATTAAACTGTCACCAGGGGCACAATGCCACCTACTCCAGGGGCTGAAACAGGGTTACCCCCTTCACAGTCGAGTCCGTAAAGATGTTAGGCATGGGTATACACACAATGATATGTATGAGGTCTCTTGGATCAACCTTGGTTTCAAAAAATAACCCAGACCTTTCGCTCTCAATTGCCATTTTTCATCCAACATTTTTTTTTTATACAACCTTTCTTTAGTTAAATTTTACTTTTGGAAATGCATTCTCTAATCCACTTCCCCTTCTTTTTATATGCCTGCTTCCGTTAATTTAATATTTTACCTTCATGCATGATACATTATCTAAGTAGTCTTACTCCGACGACGTTAATACATTTTGTATGGACGGACCGACGGTTTGACGGTTGATCCTAATGGACTTTACACGTGTGACTGAACTCATAATGAAGTCTATCATAACAGTTTAAAACGGGGATACCAAAGAGGCGACTAGTGATTAATTATCCATGCTTGGTGTCAAGGTCTTTGTTCAGTTAAATGTAAATTAAAACCCACGTCCAAATGTCATACAGCTGTTTTAAGCGGAAAATATTGTTTCAGACCAACGGAGGGAAAAAATTTAGAGAGGAAAACAAATCGCAAACGGTTACGTGGTCAAATATTTGTTGTGCATAGCTTCATGAATGAAGAAATTTTGTAATTGGGTGAAATTTTCTGAGCGGAAAACTTCAATTATGATCCAGGCACAACAGAAAAATAACATTTGGCGACAGTAAAATAACAATAAAAACATTCCCAACGATAAAATTTGTCAAACAAAAAAGTGACCCTAGTCAGGCGTTGAAGGACACAATAGACTATACGAGAAAATGTCAATATAACTTCTAACTGACAGCAATAAATTGTAGAATTCATCTCTTGTACTATGTGACTCACAATAATATGTCATGGGTATATGTAGAATTGCAAAACTATAGCCTTTACATTTTTTTTAAAGTGCATTATATATTTCTGCATCCAAAAATGATACACATAATCTTCGGGTGTGTTTTGTGGCCGGGTCCCTCCATTGCTGCTCTATTGTTTCATTTTCTAAAGAAAAGAGAACAATCCTTTATGGGGTACAACTTGAACAAAGAAAACATTGTTGGAAGCATTGTTCCATCGTAACAGCTACCTGAGCGGGGAAACGGGAGTGCTATTTAAACTTATTTATAATGTGTTTGTTTATCATTTAAATGTAATTTTGATATTTGTACACTTCTGAATTTTTCGTAATTATCGATCAAAAATTGTTGCCCCAACCTCCAGGTTTTGAAAAACTAGAAACACTTCTGCCTTTGACGACATGCGTAAAAATGACAATACTTTGACGTCATATGTGGGATGTTACTTTGTTATACCTCCATGCTGCAACAAAGCGGCTTTAACATAACGGACCTAAACATGACGTAACATGAGTGGTGACGTAACAGGGCTTTTCGTGAATCTTTCTGAAAAGCACCGGAGAAGGGTATTCAAAATATTGTTTTTTACACCAATAAAATCTGTTTAATCTCATGAGAACTCAATTTCCTTATTGTTTGAAAACATTTTAAATGAATTTCAGCAAAGATCACTTGTTGCCGTTTTCGTTCAAGTAGGTCTTTAATGTACAACATATAGGTCTATACGTTAATTTCTTGTTACAAGGGTACGTGTGTCAGCCCACAGGTCTGTGTGGTAACAAAATATAGTACTTGATGAAAAGTAAATTTATTTTAAAGTAATTAATTGGTCTTGTTCACATCATTTTCCTGATTTAAACAGTAGGGCCTACTATATGTGTGACAACAAAAATGCACGGAAATACCTTTCTTTCGAACAATTTGTTTAAAAACAACAATGAGTCTTAAAAAGAGGTCTTAAATTGAAATGTCACCTCGGGTTAAATAAGAACTTTGTATACCGATATAGAACTATAAGATTTATCAAGTAGGAATAAATTAATCCCCCTCAGCCTTAAGCTGTTTATATTGGTGATTTAGATTATCACGGACTGTTATAAGTACAACCTTGAATTATATTCTGTCTGTTTTTTTCCATCAAATCATCAAAATGTCAGTTTGCACTGGCACGGAAAAAAATCTCGTGGATCTTGCCTTCAAGGTTCAAGGTTCATTTATAGCCTAAATGGACTGTCCGACATGGCCAAAACAAACTGCTATCCTCCAGTAATTTAATGACACATGTTCCAAACATTTTTTTTCTTTCATTATTTTCTCCGAACACATGTGAGGCGGAGACTGAACTCCTCCATCGGGAACGTAATAAGCATGAGGGATCTAAATCAAATTATCTTGACAAATTTGTGAGAAGAAGTCTGTCATTCTCTTTGTCAGACTTTTTAAGACCCCTCTCTCGCGGATTTGTTCGCCGGTTCCATTTTGAGCGTTGTGTTCCGCCAGAGTGCAGAGTTGCTTCATGAAGTAAACGGCTGTTTGATGATTGATTGTTTTTCTTCAAACGGGTATTAATTCACTTCACGGGAAGTCTTTTACGTGGTTTCAAATTTATTTTACATTTCCTATACACACCCAGTCCCCTATGCACCCCATACCATACCCCTCTATAGTATGAACCCGAACTGGGCACTTTTGGGTTAGTTATACCCTTATATATATGAAGAATACAGAAAACAGACAAATGATTTGATCAAGACTACCAACATAGGGCTAGATAGCTTAGTTGGTAGAGTGCCGGCACGTTAACCCGGAGGTCGTTGGTTCAAATCCCGCTCTGGTCAATTTTTCTTTGTTCAACCCCCAAATTATTTGATTTTTTACCCAGTCAGTTTCCCCTGTGGTTTATTACTTGATACACAAAAATTATATACATTTTTCTTTGGATCTCGTAGATGTAGACTTGCATGACATTACTGAAGAAGATAAGGTGAACACAAGTGAAAAATCTAAATGTACCTTGTTGCAAATTCTAGTCCCTATACTATATTTATTTTGGAGTCGGAGAAGTTTCTAATGATATACTCATTCAACATTAAGACGGTCGCAAGGGCCTGCACCTCAGTTTGCGATCTTCTTTTCAGCAACATGTTACCGTGCACAGTGTGATAAATTGCTGTATCTGGATACATCTAAATTTGTTCTTATACAGCGCACATATCCTAGCAAGATCAAGGGGCTTTTATACAACATTATTATCCCTGTTCATCAGGCAAACGTTTAGACCATTCCTCTAACTTTCTCAACTCCCTGGGGAAAACACAACCCCAATCTGCTTAAAGGCATCGTACACACGTTTGGTAATTGGAGCCTATTGTATGTTTCAAACCTATATAGTTGTAGATATATACCATAAAACCATGGAGGTAGGATAAAACTAACATGTGAAAATTTCATTTCATAAAATGGTAGCGTTTTTGAGATATTGCCGAAAATCTGGAGCGGTTATGTCCACGCATGAAGAATAATCTGCATTGGAATAAACACTCTGAGAAGCGCTACCAGATTCAAATGTTTTTGGGGATAAAAAGTGATCTATTTTTCCATAACCGCAGTGAAACCGTACTTCGAAGTGAAAAGTTTCTCAAAATGCATTTACTATCCAAAGCTGCTGTACTTCTTACCAAGTAAGTTTGTATTGCCATTAATTACCAGAGTCATTACCAAACGTCAAGACCCTTTAAATTAGCGCTTAGGGGTTAATCCAACACAACACTTTCCCCCTCTCTGGTTCCCATGTATACACCTGGGTTAAGAGAAGCAATTAAGCCCGGTTCATACTTCCTGCGAATGCGAATGCGAAGCGAATATTGACGTCACAAATTCGCAACGAATAAATCGCAGCGAAAACAGAGTTACCCCGTCAAATTCACGTCAAATTCGCTTCGCATTCGCACGAAGTATGAACCGGGCTTTACTGTTAAGTGTCTTGCTCGAGGACTCAAGTGTCATGACCGGGATTGGAACCCACACTCCGATACTTCAACCATCAGAACTTGAGTCCGTAGACTGCATTCCATTGCGTCATCACATCTCAAAATACTTTAGACGAAAACTATGACAGATTACAATATGGTATTCTCAGTATCTCCACGTTATTACACTTTTAACACAGTTCACTTGGGTTTTGTAAATCCTATACCCACATCTAAACAAATCGCAACCTTCACACCATACAACATCAAATGGCTTCAAAAGTACATCGACTCTCTCTCTATCGTTGACGTCATCACTTTCTCAATGCACTATAATAGATGATATCCATTACGGCTGGTTTTAGTGTTCAACGTGCAACTTGGTCATGGAAATCGTTCCAACGGAACGAATTACGAAAATATCAGCTTTAGATAATCTTAGTGTTGAAGTGACCTTGATATTCTTTTATGTATGACGTGCAATAGTTTTTAGAAAAAAAGCACAGTTATTAATATATTTCACAACTGAATAGTATACCCTCAAATAATATAAATATGTTTATACTTTTTATAGGCCTAGCATTTCTGGATTTTTACCATCTTTGTTTATGTAAAGAGTATACAATTTTTAAAATTCAGAAAGAACTGTAGGTTGTTGAATACAGCGTCGTATGACTGTGTCATTATACATCATTTACGGGTGTGCCAATACGTAAAAAAAAAACAGTTAGTCGATTTCTACTCATATTCCATTGACGTCATCACTTTGAAGCACCGAAGCTACAACCTCGTCCCCATGGTGTGTCGCGCAGTACGAGGTTGACCGCTCTCTCACCCTCTATTGGATCATTTGCATATCCAAAATTTTTGGATACGTATGCAAATTAGAATAGTCTGGCTGTGAACAACTTAACATGTTTACGTTAGACTTTTGTACACAAGTCGTTGTCCAATCAGGGTCCAAGTAAGGAGTTTCCCTCCCAGGGTTTACTATTGTAAACATGGTTGGAAATAAAGTAAACCATGGGGACGAGGTTGCCGAAACGAGGGTAGAGTTTTAGGGGGGCACCATTTTGTTCTAGGGGGAACTTCTGGTCAATTAAAACTGTGGTTTTCGTTTGCAGGTTTTTTTTATATATACAAACCCCCTTTTCAGCGCTCTCTTTATATCATTTACTATTTTGTGTAAAATAATCTGCCCTGGACGGACACCAGTTACGCCACTGTCACTTTGAGCAATTAAGTCTACACAAAACTTCCTAAGTTTAGTGTGTAGCTCTGCCATAATATTCTGCATGGAACCAGCGACGTGTCTTATGAATATTCAATTTTTCAAATATTCAAGCTACACGGCATGTTTATGTATTTAATAGTATACGTTCACATTGGTGATTCATTGGGCAATTATTGTCATTTTGAACCTTTGGTTTGTGTAGTGGTATCTTGCCCCGCCTTTCACCTGGTTGGACCCCGGTTGGAATCGCAGACTCGGACTAGAGCCTAGCATGTGGATTGGGTTTTCAGTCCATATCAAATTACGTGGATTTTCCATATTTGGGGTTTTCCTTCCACATCTAAAACTGACATTTCTTCAACATCTTCTCTTCACAGGTATCTTCAGGTTACAGTGCTAGTCACTTTTGAGGGTCCGTTGATTTCATTCCAGAAAGTTTTAAAATTAACAAACACTATGCTATCAGTACATTGACTTTAAAACAAAAAAAACAACTTTTTATGAGCTCGTTACGTACAAACTCCCCTGAAAAATATTTCCTTCAGAACACAATGTGAGAGAAAAATGTCTCCTAGATAGCACTCACTTTCTTGTTTCGATTGTCAAGATCGAAATAAGCATTATTGTGCAAAACTTCTTCTTCTATTTCGAGTGGTGTCTTCGGTCAATGATGTTACGGCTGAGTTGTCCCCAGATCTCCCTGTCCTACAGTATGGCAAAATAGCAAACTATTCGGTGGGGGTGGTTCTAGAAAACTTGACTTACCTAATTTTTAAGTGATGTTTGAAGCTTTGCTTGGTGTGTTTAAGAAGTAACTATAACCAAGTAAACTTGTGAGTACAACCATGTGCAAATCTCCATTGGGAGGAGTGTTGGCTCTGAAAAGTGCCGGTGTGGTCTCGACGTTTCGAACAGTATACTCTGCTCGTCTTCAGTTTTTGATTTTACAGGTTGAATGGTGTTCTTATTGGAAACTATAGGATACAAATGAATGTACACTAAAAACAAATGTTTTAATAAATAAAATCAAAAGCCAGGGGGACTCCATGGATGCACCGACCCGTATACAAAAATATAAAATTTAATGTAACAGTTATCAAGCAAGGAAATTAAAACACATAGACAGCGGTCCCTATTCATAGTCAATGACGTCATTCGTCGATGAGAAACGCTCATGATGGTTCAATGCCTGATCTCAATTTGGAGACCACTTTATTCTCACATTCACATACGCCATCGAATTTTCCCAATTTATGCATGTTATACAACGTAACCAGTGAGGCGTGTCTGTGAAAATAAAAAGCAAAAGTTATCAAAACAGCGAAGAGAATATAATTTGTTTTATATTTAAATCACAATAGAACTATACATACTGTACGACATGTATTATCCATGGGTTCCCTTATTAATGACATGCCAGACGTGATTTTGTGTGACTAGTAAAGTTACCGCCTAAATAATGTAGACGAGGTTAGATTTTGGTTACATTTGGCTGTGCACTGACAGCATTTTGCACTACGTTTTTGCTGATTTTTCTGAGGTGACGTCATCAGTTCGACGATATACGTGAATCTTCTTTGCCTTAAAGTCACTGTAAGTTCATGTCTATTATGTTATTTAGGTTTTGAAGTTTGGATAATCCACAGATCATTTACATATTATTTTAAGTGAGGTTTGCGGTGACACCTTGTGTCGTCAAACCACAGGTTCTTCTCAGAACCACCACAGTCAAAGGAGATCTATGTATGGTGTCATCGCAAACCTCACTTGATTGTACTCCAACCATGCAAAGTTTCAAATCCTACTCAAACATTCGTCTTTCATTCTTAACACGTTTACGTTATTATTACCAACAAAGAGGGAATTGTTACGTATGTACAATCAAATCACTTCAGGTTGTGACGATTGTATTATTTGAAACAGGCTACATCAGGTACACTCAGGAAATTTTTATCGGCACGACCATTTTACCATTTAAACATAAAAATAAAATGTAGGACTAATGAAGGGAAAAGATGGGAAAGTCTTGGCCCTAAAATTAGTTTTAATTTTTTGCTTAAAAGAAAGAAAGAGATTTATATTTTTACACCGTAGCGAGGTTTTTTTTTTTACTGTAATACTGTCAATTTTTGTCTTGAGATGAGACTACAAACATTTATGCCCATGGGCTAGGGGGTTTAGGGTTAGGGTTAGTCAAGGGGTTAGTTAGGGTCACAGGGCCAGTCAGGGTCAGGGTGAGGGGAGGGTTAGGGGGTAAGGAGGGGGGGTGGTTAGTTAGGGTGGGGTTAGGTTTAGGGTCTCTATCTCAAGACGGGAATTGACAGTGTTACGAAACAAAACCCCTGCAAAAAAAAAAAAAAAAAACGGCACGGATGACGTCTGATGACCACACTACGCCTTTAGCATCATACGATGGTATCTTGTCTATAAATATTACAGTGAACTTTTATACAGTTTTGTTATAGACGGTGTGGTTTATACCATCCCCGAATCGAAAATGTAAATTATAAACAACAAAATTAAGCCAACCACTCAAACCCTTCGATGGCTACCGGTAGGCCCTATATATTTTGTAGTTTCAAGAACCACAAGAGTTACAGCCAATAACAACAAATTTTTTTGGTGTAATATTTATTCAAGTCGCAACGCGATGGAGGAAATATACACGTATTGTTCAATGCAACGGAATTACGTCTGTAGGAACAAATAAACTCACGTTAGTGACCAACGGAACAAATGCAAGCGGTAAACAAACTCTTGATATGCGACGACGTAATTACGTTTCTTCGTGATCAAATTTCAGTTGTTATTTTTATAACCTTCCATTCAAGCATGCACATCATCAATGTAATCATCTTCCATAATTTCATAACGATCCAAAACACATGAACTCCGACATCCCCGCATAGAAAAAAGAAACGCCGACGGCTGATCCGGAGACTACAGATTAGATTAGAACGAGAGCAATAAGGATTTAACAACTCTTCAACAAATATTTCCCTACTAACCCGCTTTAAGCATGATAAGACAGCTTTTAAATTTCCTATCACCGCTCCCAAAGGGCCCGAAAGCATCAACCCCCCTTGAAACACTGTGCTTTGTTTTTAGCCGTTAGGCATGTGACGTACGGAATAAAGGTCAAAAGTTGCCGTGAAGAGCGTTCTTTTCTGCCCCAAAGGCCCTGCGTGATCGTCGGACAGGTCCATCGTGCGGAGAACACCGATAAAGGAATTAGGCACTTCAGGTTTGCAACTCCCGGAGGATGATCGCTGTGTACCGAAACGCTTTTATTCAGAGCAGAACGCAGGCATACTTCGATTTTTACTTCTTGATAGTCGACACACACACGCGCACGCACACACACACATGCCGATTCTCGGAGACGTCATGTAATCAATTCATTTTTGTTCACCGTGATTAAAATTAAATAAGATTTTAGACGTCAGAATGGAGAAGCCTACATTTAATAATAAAAAATTTAAAAAATAAAATTATAATGCAATCATTATGTATTATTTGTATTTGCTAAGGTTGACTCCGCATTGGTGTATTGTAAAACATGTCTATAGACGATGTGACCTGTGACATCACATGTTTACAAAAGAGCCACCAAGCCTGGACTTCCTGCAGGCACGATTTGTACACAGCTCAATGGAAGAAAACATAAAAACCTACATTTTATGGAGATTGCACTGTCTAAGTTTTTTCAACATTTGATATGATGAAAGGGGGCACATCTCAAAACTTGTTCAGCTGTCACTTTTATAACTCTTGGATTGATGTTGAAATTATGACACAAAATGCAAACTTTCCCATATGACCAGTGCAGTATCTTGCCTGCCAGAAAGGCCCAAGAATGTACAAGGTCACACTTATTGTAAACAAAGGTCACAAGGTCTATAGGAGCTATACCTGAAAAAGGGAGATCTATTTTAAGAGAATAATTCTTGATCGGAAATCCAATTTGTTTAAAAGATAAATCTTCACAATAAAAACTAAAAGCCGCGTTCGCTCTTCTCTGTTGAACGAAACACAAATATCACATCATTTTTAAGCGCTTCATTTATCAGCATATACGACAACAATAAAAACAAGAACAGAAGTTGTATCAACGATCCTCTGAACCATTATGTATTTTATCATCCTCGTTCCCAGTGGTGTACGATCTCGACGTGCCATTTTGTTTTTCTTTCCCAGAATGCCTTGCTCGATTGTTAGAGACGAGAGGTATCGATACAACCTCGTCCCCAAGGTGTGTCGAGCAGTACGAGGTTGACCGCTCTCTCACCCTGGTATTGGATCATTTTGCATATCCAAAATTGTTGGATACGTATGCAAATTAGAATAGTCTGGCTGTGAACATGGTGAATACTGAATGAGTACAACTTAACATGTTTACGTTAGACTTTTGAACACCAGTCGTTGTCCAATCAGGGTCCAAGTAAGGAGTTTCCCTCCCAGGGTTTACTATTTTAAACATGGTTGGAAATAAATGTAAACCATGGGGACGAGGTTGGTATCGATACAGCGCGCTGCCCATGGTAGCGAGGCTGGTATTTTATGTATTTCTACGATATTAACACAAACAGTTACTTGGTCTATTGAACCCAAATGTACGTTACAGTTGATATTTGAATATAATAAATCATACTCTTCAAGAAGCTGTGATATCATACACAAGTGACATAACCGGGACTCGAACCCACACTCTGCTGATCAGAAACACCAGGGCCCAACTTCCTAAAGCCGCTTAAAATTTTCTGATAAGCAAAAGTAAGCAGGATACCAGTCACAGATTGTACATGTGACATACTATTTGGGCTGGTAACATTATTCTAGTAAACATAATTTTTGTTGTGCTTAGCTAATTTATGTGCTTAAGCAGCTCTATGAAATTGGGCCCAGAGCTTGAGTCCAGTGCTCTTAACCGCTCAGCCACGACACCCCATATCATACCGACAATATACAATGAGAATGTGAAACTGAGATATTTAATTGTAACACCACACGATCTGTTCCATTTTAATGCTGCCTAAACGGAAATTAGACCAGCCACGTAGCACGTAGTAATGCTTAATCAGCCAAAGTTATAAAGACTTGATATGCATGCAGATATTACAACATGGATTACTAATGTATCTACCAGCCGAATAAACTGCCCCAGACCAGAAATGATCCGGTAATCTTAATGAATTTTCCGTTTCGTATTATCGTTCTTTAAAGTTACATTTGCCATAATGTAATATTAAAGCTCAACTTGTAACATACGTGGAAAAGGTATTACTACGGCGTATGTGTTTGGATAAAACACTGCACATTAAAGGCAGGGTGTTCTTTTGGTAATTACTCCACAAGTTAATGGCCATAAAAACTTACTTGGTATATGAGAACACTGGAGAGCTGTTGATATTATAAAACATTGTTAGAAACGACCCCATTGAAAGTTTTAGAGAAAGAGTTAAATGTTTCACCCCAAAATTTGAATATGAGAAAGGCTTCAGGCATTCTCATCAGGCATCTGAAAGCCCACAATATTCAATGCCAAAAGGGTGTTTTTTCTTTCATTATTTTCTTGCAACTTCGATGACCAATTGAGCCCAAATTTTCACAGGTTTGTTAATTTATGCATAATATGTTGAGAAACACCAAGTGAGGATACTGGTTTTTGAAAATTACCAAAGGTTCACCCTCTTTAAGATAGATATGTGTTGTTGTTGTTGTTGTTGTTGTTGTTGTTGTTGCTTTTTGAAACATGATCAATCCTATACATCAGGTTACAGTGACAACCTTCAATGGGATTTGGGCCTATCACTTGAAAACCACCGGGGGTTTATCTGCCTTCCTAAACCGGTATCATTTACGGAAACGTTTGGCAGGTAATTCCGCGTAGCAGACGCCATTTAGTTGATTGAGATCGAACGGTTGTCTCGGACTTCTCGCTGAATGGGGGCTATTATGTCAGACAGACGCTGAATTTATGACGTCCATAAAAACTGCCATTTAAGGAATGAATTTGAATATTATATCACTCATATTTCGACCAAATGAAAAATTTGTGCAGTGTTTTGTTTGTTTGTTTGTTCTGTGAAATAACGAATCTTGACAGCCTTTTCAATTAGATTGTATTATGATGTCAGAGTACATTCATTCAAGTATTGTCTACTTTTCAAAGTATTTAACCAAATTATATAAACTACCGGTATAAAAAGAGATTAATTATAGTGAATGGCGGTAGCGTTTCTGATACAAAACGTCCCTTGCATGGTTGAACGACTGTATGGGCGGTTGAATTTGTTTTTGCTTTGTTGTTTTTTTTGGGGGGGGTTGTGTTTTGTTTTATGGGGTGTTTTTTTAGGGGGGATTCGGACTATAAAACACATTATGCTTGATTTAATTATGTATTTTTTTTAAAAAATAACCACTCCTATTAAGCTTTTAGAATGCATTCAGGGTTATTTTGCATCGTACATTTTATCGTTTTATTTTTCTGAATTATTACAAGCACTGTGCCACATGGCTGAATTTCTTTCAACTTCACAATATACAACAACAGCTGCACTATGAATAGGATGTGATTGCAATGATGATGAGCTTAAAGGCACTGTACACGTTTGGTAATTACTCAAAATATATATTAGCATAAAAAACTTACTTGGTAACGATACTTGGTAACGAGCAACGGAGAGCTGTTGATAGCATAAAACATTGTGAGAAACGACTCCATCTGAAGTAACGTAGTTTTTGACAAAGAGGTAATTTCTAACTAAAATAATAAAAGACTTCTTGCAAGAAGCCTTTTATTCCTATCTGAAAGCACACAAATTTGTACAACAAGGGTGTTTATTCTTTTATCATTTTCTTGCAACTTCGATGACCAATTGAGCCCAAATTTTCACAGGCTTGTTATTTTATGCATATGTTGGGATACACCAAGTAAGAACACTGGTCTTTGACAATTACCAAACGTGTTCAGTGCCTTTAAAGAACTGTTGTTTATTTATTTATTTCAGGCACTACGGGTTGGGAAGAGATGCGGCGTGCGTCTGGTGCTAGATACGCCATAGCCTTCAAGATGGCCATACTCAGCCTTGTGTGTCTTCCTCAAGTGCCTCTACGTGCTGCGGCAGGTTTATCATCAACCACCCCGCAGGCAGTTTCGAGGCCTACAGCCAACTCCAAATTATCAACAACACCATCGTCGTCATCCACGAACACTGCCCAAAGTCCAGATTTACACAGAAGAACAGAAAACGCGAACTCGGAAACATGGACGCCTAATACTGTTGTTGGTGGCCCCACCACGAAAGAGGGTGATGGTGAGGGGTTTCAGACTCCCAGCCCCCACCCGCTCACCGAGGTTGTGAAAACGACTGACAAGGGGGTTGCAGTTGTTGAGAAAGCGTGCAGCGTCCCCGCAAATCCGAGTCGGTGCGACGATGTTATGGTTCGCAAGCATGGAATGTGTGGATGTACTCAGATTAACACAAAGAAAGTGAAAAGGTCTGGCATAAAAAGAAGAAGTGTCTTAAACAAGTACAGGCCTCAATTGAATTGAATGTTTAGACCTAAAAAACATTTTTACGTTGTACACAGTGTAGACCTATACAATGCGTTGTTGACAATGCATGAGTGAAACGGAGCAATACTTTTCTTACCTAGTCCTTGTTCACGTATGTTTCCATGATGTCAGTCGCCTTCTCAAATTCCTTCCTTTTGAGGCAAGGCCCTTATACGTGGATATTATTCAAAGGGGCATGTTCCTTGTAGAAATCATACAACGGTCATGCAATATTAATATTCCTCCAGCACCCGAAGCCCTCCACATCACTCCCCGGTGCAAGTCGACGCGAAGTCAAGAGTCACACACAAGCAGACATGTCGTCGTGTACCTCTCAAATAGTTCAGCAACAACGTCAAAGTACTGTTATTTATCAACAAAAACATACAGCCAGTTCTGTAGAAAGTATCCCTTGTTGATAAAGCATCTTCCTCTACATAATTTCCACAAATTCGAGGTCTAAATCCGACATAAATGAACGAAAGTTTCTCCCAGTGTGATGACAGCCAACTACCACAGTGCACGGCCGCCATATTTGATGTTTTGGTCGGGCGTCCAACACATTGAATTGACATTCCAGATTCAAACAAAAGAACAAAAGACAAGGCCCGCTGGAATGTGCCAGGGGAGTTCCCGCCAACTTTCTTGTAGACTTCTTATTTTATCGTCTGCACAGGCAATTCAAGTTTACACATGGAACCAAAAAGTCGCGCCACTTTACTTCACAGCCAATCAAAAAAGTGGTTTATTTGGTGGATTTCCATTGGCTGGGCTTAGAAAGTCATCCAACTTCCGTGGCACATCTTTGGCTGACTGCCAATTATGCAAATGAAGGAGGTGTGAAGTACATCAGACATCGTAGAGTGGACTTGTTGGTGTCAATGTGGAGTTGTTACGTGTAAGGCATCATTGGCGCCAAAAAGAAAATGAATGGTTCACGCTCGAGCGTTGCTGTACGCGCACACAGGTGTGTCTCGTTTTACTACACAGTCATTATTACTCAGGAAATGGTGAAGAAGTTCAGTGGGAAACGGAGCTTTTTTAAAGTCATGTGGCTTTATAATAAAAAAGAGAGCGTATATGTCGTCAGTAAAACCGAGTTTGTGACATATAGTAGTGCCGTCAGTAGAGCGTACGGGTAGTGCCAAATTGTTGGATTCGGAAATAAAGGTATCCTATTGCCGATATAAATATACTAGAATAGAAGGTTAAGAATGGAGGAAAAGAACAATGAAAATATCCAGTGGGTAGAGGTGGGAAGGTAACATTACGAGACCAACTGTGCGTGCATATCAAAGTTCATCCTGAGTATATTAACAAGTGACGGCCCAATTTCATAAAGCTAAAGTACAAAGTTACATGCTCACCAAACATTGTATGTTAACCATCGTACACGGTGACCTGGCTCAGCTATATAGGCATTTTTTTCTTCGCTTAGCAAAAACGTTTACGCTGAGCAGCTATCACAAATCAAGAGGCCCGTTTTGTTTTCGAGTTTCTATTTTGAAGAAAACCCGTCCTACGGTTGGAAGCATGTAAGGCCTACGGTGCTGCAAAAAAGCCCATAAGCAGTCAGATGTTTTCTGCTTACGAAACTGCCTTTGACACAGTTTCAATAATCAATGCTAAGCAAAGCAAAATACATGCTTACTTGCCGATGGCTCTTGCAAACGGATGAGTAACGGATCAACGCATATCCATTGTGAACGCGCACTTGTTGATTGTTCATGAAAATACTGTTTTGCTTACGCACATTTTTTCTGCTATGTAAGCACAAAAACGTGCTTACCAGTAAACGGCTTTATGAAATTGGCACCCAGCCAATAAAAAAACAACAACTGCGCCCACCAAGATGGAAACAATAGATCTGGGTAGGCCTACTGATGACGTCGGGTTTGTTTACCGATTTGCATACGAATGAAAAACTGTTGTGTCTCTGCTCAACTGTCGGAAATGCAGTACCATTAGGCTACCCAGTAACAGCACTTCAGCAATGCAGTCAAAATTACGTCATTAGTACATGGGTATATTGCCAGTTCAGGTTTAACAAGGTCTTTCAATCCAACAAGTTATTTTGCATTAATGATCTAAAAGACAAAAGTTATCACTAATTTGCATATAATGTATTCATTTTAATTTTAAGGCAGGATAACTATCTTGTTATATATGTTACTAGCTCGGGTGCTATTAAGTCTGTGAATATTGTTTTTCAAAATTATTTAAATCCTTCTGAAGACAATGTTAACAAAATAGGGAAATAGTGCGAGAAGTTTATTCACTTTCGCCTTTCCTTCCATGTTGTGGGCAAAGGCCCACTTTTAACAACTTGTCACTCTGCTACAATATTGTTGGCGCATTAAACATATGTTTTAAAAAATATATTGGATTTATAGACAGATATTAAAGGACTTCACAAATTAAAGGCAGCACACTTTATTTACATCAGTGGGATTAAGCAAAAACAATTTTTTTGAATTGACCACCGTAATATAATATGGCCGTCCTTCGAATTTTTTTAAAGGAATTCACAACGCAATTTATCACTGTGTGTTTGATAATTCCAGGGCCGAACTTCGTGGCTCTGCTTACCTCAGTATTCTGCGCTTAAAGGCAATGTGGGTTTGTAATTGTCAAAGACCAGTATCCTCACTTGGTGTATACCAACAAATGCATAAAAATAACAAACCTGTGCAAATTTGGGCTCAATTGGTCATCGAAGTTGCAATAAATAATTAAAGGGGGAAAAACCACCCTTGTTGCATAGAATTGTGTGCTTTCAGATGCCTGAGAAAAGTTCCATGACTGAAGCTTTCCTCAGATTCAAATCTTTGGGTGAAAAATCACCTCTTTCTCTAAAACTACATTACTTCAATGGGGGTCGTTTCTGACAATGTTTTATAATATCAACAGCTCTCCGGTGCTCTTTACGAAGTAAGTTGTCATTAACTTGGTGAATATTCCCAAATGTATACCCTGCCTTTAAAGGCATTGCACACGTTTGGAAACTGTCAAAGACCAGTGTTCTCATTTGGTGTATCCCAACATTGCATAAAATAACAAGCCTGTGAAAATTTGGGCTCAATTGGTCATTGAAGTTGCAAGAAAATGATGAAAGAAAAAACACCCTTGTTGTACAAATTTGTGTGCTTTCAGATGGGAATAAAAACTTCTTGCAAGAAGTTGTTATTATTTTAGTGAGAAATTACCTCTTTCTCAAAACTACGTTACTTCAGAGGGAGTCGTTTCCTACAATGTTTTATACTATATCAACAGCTCTCTGTTGCTCGTTACCAAGTCAGTTTTGATGCTAATACATATTTTGAGTAGTTACCAAACGTGTACGATGCCTTTAAGGCGGCCTGTTAAGAATATGATTCCATTGGGATGTAATTCCGTGGTAAGCAGTGCCATAAAATACGGCCCAGTTTTCATGCATGCAGAAACAACCAATGGGTCAGATATTTTCCCTTCTGGCCTCGGTTTGGTTACACTAATTTGAATGATGGCAAGATGACTGACAAATAATACATGGCCCAACTTCATAGAGCTGCTTAAAGGTAGGCCCATTATACAGGATTGGTAAGGATAAAAACATTGTTTATTTTTAGTCTGAAAGCTTACTTATTACAGTTCGTACTAGAACCACATCTAGTTTGTGTGGACACGATAAGAAGACGACTACAACCATTTTTTCTGTGAGATACCGTACTTCCTTCTGAAATGAAATTATATTCGAGAAGACTGTATCTGAAAACCTAAAAAAATACAACAAACATGAAAACTGTCTGCGACTATTTTGTCAGGTCTACCAACCCTGTATAACACATTAACAAAGTAGCTGAGGACAACTAAATTATGCTTACCAGAGTAAGGTTAACAGCCAAAATACCATGTCACACCATCTGTGACTGGTATCCTGCTTACTTTTCGCTTAGCAGACTACTGTTTATCACTATTTTCTGCACAAGCAGCTTCATGAATTTGGGCCCATATCTCTACAGTGTTTTAATTACCATACAATTGAATCTTAACATTCCGTAACTTTGAGAATTATACTCATTATAATTTCAAGCAGATTTCCTTTCAAATAATACGAAATAGGTTTCCAACTGGTCTTGAATGGCGTCGTTCGTTGTGTAAACATTTGCCGATATCGGAACACGAATTACTGGAGAAGAGATATCTGTATAAAACAAACATCTGGATCAAAACTAGATTCGTAAACTTGCCCAGTCCCTCTGAGCCAGTCGATGTTGCACCCTCTCCGTCGACTAATAAAAAAAAAATTAAAAATGCGTCGCAAGTCAAGACTAGTTTTGAACCAGTCACTGTTTCCAAAGTAACCGTCCACGTCCCTTTGTTTTTATTCACAAAAGTCGAACACAACTTAGACATGTATCTTGGCAAATAAAACTTGCCCATTTCTATTTTCAGAAAGAGATGAATTTTCAACTGAAAAAATAAAAAAGGGACTTATCACAGAAAAAGTTTACGCCAGTGTGATGGGAAATTCAAAAAAGAAAATGAGGCCGTAATAAAGTATTTATAATAACCATAGGGGTTGTTGGACCACCTCTGAAGAGGAAATGACGAAGTTTCCATCATACAGTCAAATAAAAAATGTTTTGTATAAAAAATAGTTATTTACAAGATGACAGTAAATAAAATCGAATACCTAAAGAACATTTCATGGAGTACTTACTTTTTGTTTATTTGTTTATTTATTTATTTATTTATTTATGTATTTCTTTATTTATTTTCTAAAGGTCTGCATTTTTTTATGTTTTTATGTTTTTATTTTTGTATTTATTTTTTATATTTTTTTATTTTCTAAAGGTCTGTATTTGTTTTCCCGTGTGATAATTCCTCATAGTGATAACTCTGCTTCATATAGCGCTAAGGTAATTTCAAACAGGGCATTTTTTC
This sequence comes from Plazaster borealis, assembly GCA_021014325.1. Classification (NCBI taxonomy): domain Eukaryota; kingdom Metazoa; phylum Echinodermata; class Asteroidea; order Forcipulatida; family Labidiasteridae; genus Plazaster; species Plazaster borealis. The sequence continues at coordinate 2,882,534 of CM037456.1, read as the reverse complement.
AGGTAACTTGGAGGCAAACAACCGCACTTCTTGCAAAAGGAACACTTCAGCAGCACAAGAGACAATCTTCAAACTGTAACTCAATATCACACAAGAAAATAATGAGAAAACTGAAATGTAGTTGAATTTTCCTATTGGAGATTGCCTGGAACTGGTTGCCTGTAAATTGCCCCGTGTGACAGGGCCTTAGTGAAGATGAGAGTCATTGCTGACAAAAATATCTGAAACTAGGATCCAAAGTTCAGGATCTATGATGAAATGACTACAATTACACATTTTTGGTTACCCCCTGGAGTTATAGATTCCAAGGAGCTTCTGGAAACAGTATCCTCAGCACTAGAGAAGTGAATCAAAGAGCAGGATTTCTTTATAAATCTTAAGGAAAAAGCAGCTATTTTCTTCACCAAGCAACATAAAAAGGCTGAGTACAGATTATTGAAGTCTGAAATTTCTCATCCCTAATTGATTCAAAATTCAATTGATTCAAAATTGTCTGAAACTGGGATCCAAAGTTTAGGACGTATCATGAAATGATGACAATTACACATTTTGGTAACTCCTGCCGTCGATTTCATCAAACTCTTCCTAACTTAGGTTTAATCCTAGGCAATGCTAAGATATAGCACTAGTCTTAAGTTAGAACCAGTACTTAAGACTAGTCCTATCTCTTAGCATTGCCTAGGATTAATCCTAAGTTAGGAAGAGTTTAGTGAAATCGACGGCAGGTGTTATAAATGCAAAGGTGCTTTTGGGAACAGTATCCTCAGCACTAGAGAAGTAGATTTCTTTAAAAATCTTAAGAAAAAACAGCTATTTTCTTCATCACCAAGCAACATAAGAAGGCTGATTTCAGATTTTTGAAGTCTGAAATTACTCATTCCTGAATCAAAATTATCAAAAATTTACAGCAGATGACACTGATATTCCATGGACTGATACTTCCTGAGGAAACTACTATTGTTGGGAACCATGAGTCACCCTCGATTATTTTCCTCCAACACTCTTTCTGTTCATTGAACATCACCCGAGGAAAGTCAGTGTTGGATCCGATGTGCGTGCAGCAATGATACGAACCTTGGCTGCTCCGTTATTCACTACATAATAGTACGTTTCCAAAGGGTTCATCGATGGTTATTGGAATGTTCCTCCCTCCGTGGTTTTACACAGAAGCGTCACGAGACATTTTCATTGGGGGAGAGGAAAAGACACAATTAAGGGGGGGGGGGGCTATTTACAGGCATTTGGTCCTTGGGGACAAAAGTAGGACAATTTTATTGAGCAGAACGACTGACCTACATGTACACGTGGTACAGGCTTTAATGGACTTTTCGGGCAATTTGATAACAATTTACTGGTTTTCTGAAGGCAAAACAAAATCGGACATCAGTTAAAGTAGAAAGAATATCATGCCTGTATTTAATGTATCAAACCATTAATTTGTTTAAATGTTCGATTTTTTTTGGGGGGGGGGGGGCGCAAGAAGGGGGGGGGCGTCAGAAGGGGGGGGGGCGTGGATTCTGCCACTGCATTTGTTCCAAGAACTAAGCTTCTGTCCGTAATGAAACAACCTCTGCTGCCACATGAGGAAATATTTACAGGTAGACTTTGGGGGTAACTAACTGCACTGAACAGAAACACTCCGCTAGCACAATGGACTTTTTGTTTTACATTGTCATGACATTCCTTTTTTAATATACATATTTTACGGAAGTCGCCCATCTCAAGGCATAAAAGACCACTCGAGGTGCGGGCTACAAAAGGAATAGAAAACGAAAGCGTAGAGAATTAAGTTTAAAGAAACCCCTCCTCCCAAAGAATTATGTGGAAAATGTTTTCCTCGTTTGAGATTGCCTAGCACTGGTTGCCGATAAAATTGCCTAGTGTGTGGCATAGATACATGGATTGTTCATCATTAACTTCAAGGAGAGAACAATCATGTAATCACCTGCCTTTGTTTGTGAAAAATAAATTTATTTCAAATCCATGAGTAAAAACAGCTCTTCTCGTTTTATAGGAAATAGCGTACGACCCCCCCCCCCCCACCCCGAAGGTTCAGGGAAAATATTATTTCTGCTGCTCAAAAGATGAAGCGCGATTAAAGTCAACAAACCACTTCATTTCCCCAGCTCAGAGCTCTGGCAGTAGTGTTGGCCTTGGAATGGTGGGTAAACCACGAAACAAATTATCAGGAATGGATAGCCAGATCATTGAGTAACTAGTTCTTTACATAATTTCACTTATCTTTGAAGTGATTAATTTTTGAAGATTAAAGTGTATATAGTTAGTAAGAGGATTTATTTGTTTCCTCTTTGTTTTTGACGAGTTTGCATTTTAAAAAGGCTAGTCTTGCGTCAAGACGTCATTGCAGCAATTAATCGTGTATAAAGACAATGTACCTGCATGATCAATATTTTTACCAATTTCTTAGAGCTGCTCAAGCACAACAAAATTATGCTGATCAGAATAAGGTTACCAGCTAAACTACAATGTTACGAGTACAATTTGTACACTGCTGCATTTCTGCTAAGCAAACAATTTTTAAGCAATATTTTATGCTTGGGACCTATGAAATTGGGCCCTTGGGACTTAATTTCATAGAGCTATTTAGCGGGGGGGGGGGGGGAGCCAAGCACAACAAATTTATGCTTACCATAACAATAGTTACCGGCCAAAATACTATGTCACATGTACCATCTGTGACTGGTATCCTGCTTATTTTTCGAATAATACTTACAATGCACTATTTTCTTCTTCTGCAGCTCCATGAAATTGGGCACAGAGCACAATCATAGAAAGGGAGTGTAAAGGCAATGGAAAACAGTGGTATTTGTTTTACACAATAACCCCCAAGTCCATTGAGTGGTTTACTACTCTTAAAAAAACAACGGGTCAAAATTGACCCGGATTCTGACTCAGATTCCAGGCATGACCATTTCCGGGTCAGGCTGAAATGGAAAGTGGTTAAACAAAAATGGGATTTTAAAGGCATCGTACACGTTTGGTAATTACTCAACAAATAATATATTAAAAAAACTTTAGCATAAAAACGGAGCGGAGAGCTTGATAGTATAAAACATTGTGAGAAGAACTCCCTGAAAAAGTAACGTTTTTTTTTGGAAAGAGAGGTCACTAAAATAATAATAAAAACTTCTTGCAAGAAGCCTTTTATTCCTATCTGAAAGCACACAAATGTGTACAAGGGTGTTTTTCTTTCATCATTTTCTTGCAACTTCGATGACCAATTGAGCCCAAATTTTCACAGGCTTGTTATTTTATGCATATGTTGGGATACACCAACTGAGAACACTGGACAATTACCAAACGTGTACGATGCCTTTAACTCGGATTCCCAGTCATATTGACCCAGAAATGGGTCAGGCCCCACAGGACTTGGATCCAGATCAATTCTGACCCAGAAGTTTTCAGATTGGATCCTTCCTCATTGTGACAAAATCCAACACCATATTGTACCTCAACCCCCCAAACTGTTGGACTCTGCTTATGGTTGTATGCCTGGGCCCAGTTTCATAGAGATGCTTAAGCAGAAAATATTGCTTAAACATTTTCTGCTAAGCAGAAATGAGCAGGATACCAGTTGTACATGTGACATGGTGTTTTGGCTGGTAACCCTGTTCTGGTAAGCATAATTATGTTGTGCTCAGCTACTTTTTGTGCTCAAGCAGCTCTATGAAATTGGGCCCTGATCCCATGCAAAGCAGTTCTGTGCCGACCCGAATCAAACAAAACAAGCAGTAGGACCTTAAAGGGATTGTATACGTTTTGGTAATTGGAACCCACTGTTTGTTTCAATCCTATATAGTTGTAGATATATACCATAAAACTAACCTGTGAAAACGTCATATCAAAAGGTGGTAGCGTTTTTGAGATATCGCCGAAAATCTGGAGCGGTTATGTCCACGCAGGAAGAATAATCTGCAATTGGAATACACTATCTGAGAAACTTTATGTACGCTTCTCAGATTCAAATTTTGGAGGATAAAAAGTTATATATTTTTCCATAACCGCAATACTTCGAAGTGAAAAGTGTCCCAAAATGCATTATACTATCCAAAGCTGCTGTGCTTCTTACCAAGTAAGTTTTTATTGCCATTAATTTTCAGAGTATTTACCAAACGATAGAGACTCTTTAAAAGGGTTGGGCCCTTTTCTCAGTGTATTAAAGATACATGCAAAATATCCATAACTCAGAGAGTTCAAATTTACCTCCATCATGAAGCGTGTGTTTTTTAAATTTTTTAATTCATATCTATTTATGACAATAAATACAATCACAACGTCATTCCACACATTAGGCAAACTGTTAAAATTCAAGGTATACAATTATTGAAATATATATCATCTTATAATAGTAAACTTCTTCCTGTCTGTTTTAATATACACACGTTTTGGTCATACTATACAAGATGGTGCATTAAAGGAGAAAAGAAATGGATTCGATAAAATCCTGGACAGAAATTCACTTTAAACAGTAATAAAAAATCACACATTCCCGACAGAGTGCCAATTTAAAAAAAGCTGCTAAGCATGCAGAGAACATCGCTATGCAGAAACGAGTTACCAGCCTAAAATGCATATCTTGTACATTACCAATCTTGTTGCCCATCAAATCTTGCTTATAACTTATACATTTCTGCTAAACAGCTTGTTGACTAAGCCAAGAGAGCGCTTTGGTTAAACCATCACTACTGAACAAGATTTGAGCTGATTTGAGCTGAAGAAAAACCCAAATTAATTTCAACATGCCATCAAATAAAATGTTCATAACAAAATGTGCTCTCGTTTACCTCGAAAAAAACACCTTTTATATTTGCATTTATCTGTAAACTAATGTTTATTTATCTATTGATTTACTTTTGTATTATTATTTCTTTTTTCAAATTCTCCCAATTGTTTTTTTTTGAAACAAATCTGACTGAGTTAGAACCAACTGGCCATGGCCATGCAGCAGTGTGTCGAAGGAAAAGACAGGGCCAGCGAATCAATCAAACATAACAAGAAAACCTGGGACCTTAGACGGCACTTGGCATTGGCTGAATTCCCAACCGCCAAAAGTCTGTGCATTCACCAGTAAAACAATTTAAATGTCAACGACTGGCATACAAAAGGCAGAAAATGCATGATTGCCATGGTGACTTGCTTGTGTGCAGGCAATGCAGAGCGCATTACCCACGTGTTAAACGCATTAATGGGGGTGCTGTGGTCTATATTTAGAACCAATTGGTGCAAGAATGATAGGAAGGTTTTCGACCTTTGATTAATTCACTGCAGTGGTTCGAATTTTTTCTCTTTTTTTCTTTTTTCATGCAGACATTATTGCGGTCATGCTTATCTAGCTCCCTGTTCATCAAATAGGAAGTCCTTGTTGTATTGGGAGCAGACTATTCCTGCATCTTGCCTCATTTTGGTTACATGTAACTTGTATAGACATCAACAACATGGCTTCAGAATGTGTACAGGGCTCGATAAGATTGATCTTAACTGCGAATCACTCTTAATTGCTAAGCAAAGTGTGATGTCACAATACAAATTACTTTTGGAAACTGATCTTAAGATGAATCTTAGTGCTTTGTGAAATGGGCCCCTAATCCTGTCAGAGTTGTGCATGTTTCTGGAGAGTTGTTCCAAGTACCTCAGGGTCCAATTTCAGGGCTCTGCTCACTACAGAATTCTGCGCTTACATCGCCCTTTAAAGCACATGATTCTGTGGGTTGTAAGCGCAGAATTCCGCGGTAAGCACAGAGTTCTGCGGTAAGCAGCGCCATAAAATTGGCCCCAGATTTTAACATGGGTGATAACAATTATAACAAAGGTTTTCTAAAAGCAACAATCTTTCTTAGAAACCAAGAATACAAAGTGTCAAAGTCAGTTTGGACACTTTTGACCTCAACAACAGCACAAAGCATAACACCTTCGTTGTTGGTAATCGTTCATAACCCCCCGCCCGCCCTCCAAGGAAAACAAATCTGGTACACCAAAAAGCAAAAGACAAACAAGTACTCATCAAAATTCAGTAGTTACTTGTTTTTCTATCAGTATTAAAAAAAAATCACATTAATATGCGGGCACAGGCTACTACTGTGCATACATAATAAATCAAGGCACTCAACATGCATAAATTATGTAAATTAATCAGGAGACAGACCCATCCAATAAAGTGAGAAAACACAATAACAAATGATTAAAGATAAGGTGGAGTATATCAGTATATCATACAGACCCAAAAGTGGTGAAATTTTTATGCCGAGAAAAAAAAATCTTTTTGCTTTGCTGTATTTTGTTCCTAAACTGCTTAGGCGTTGCTAACTGATTATCCATGGGAGGCTTTTGAATGGCAGCAGGGCCCAATTTCATAGAGCAGCTTAAGCAGCGAATTTTGCTCAACTGTTTTCTGCTAAGCGAAAATGGATGCCTGTCACAATATTGATACATGTGGAATTGTATTTTCACAGGTAGACTAATTCTGGTAAGCATACTTTCATTTTACTTAGCTACTTTGTGTGCTTTAGCAGCTTTATGAAATCGGGCCTGCAGACTTACCAGGTAAATACACTGTATGTACGTCATCAATGGAGACTTACGGTAACTGCTATGTCTGCTACCACCTAGTGTCACAAAGTCTCCAGGGCCCGATTTCATAAAGCATGTAAGCATAAAAACTTGCTAAGCACAGAAATATATTGCCTAGCAGAAATAAGTTACCAGCCAAAATACCAAACAAATTACATTGCTGTGACTGGTACCCCACTCAATTCTTGCTATAAGCAGAATTATCTGCTTAACAGCTTTATGAAATTGGGCCCAAGTAGAAAATTAAGTTACAGTGAATAATTAAATCCATAGGAAAACAGATGCATAAAGCAGTACAAAAAACTAGAAAACTAGAAAACACCTTACAATTTTTTTTTTTTTTTAAGAAATAAGAATTTTACCGTTCATGATTTGAAGAAGAAATTTTGCTAAGAATTTCTCAGTGGTTAAAAAATGCAGTAATATGCACCACCTTGATGTTTGAGCGAAACTATATGCATTGATGTCCACTTCCATGGAAAGCAAAATTGTTGCCCTCTTACTCTGTTCCTACTTGAAATGGTTGTAACAGGCAAGACAAAGTGACCACTCGGACGATTGGGGGAAAAAACGCTCGGCTAATCTTTCAGATTAGCACAAATTGGCAGGGAACCAGTCACATTCGACATACATTACATGGTATTTTGGCTGGTAACCTGATTCTGCTGAGCAAGATTTTTTTCTGTGCAGGGCCCAATTTCATAGAGCTTCTTAAGCACAAAAAGTAGCTAAGCACAAGACATTTCTGCTTAGCAGAATAGGGTTACCAGCCCAAATCCTGTCTCACATACGCAATCTGTGACTAATATTCCGCTTATTTTTGCTTAGCATAAATCTGTTAAGCAATATTTTCTGCTTAAGCAACTCTATGAAATTGGGCCCCAGAGCATTTCTCCCCCCCCCCCTTATGTCCCGTAATGATTTGAGCATTTGAACCAGTCTCGCATTCCAAGTTTTCTTCATGTCTCCTGGAGACAAAGACTATCTCAGCAAGCCCCGGCGCCAAAGGTTCTATAACAACTGTTAAATAATAACCAAGCTATCCGTAGCCAATAGTCTCCACCTCAAGCAGCTTGGTAGTCATCCACATAATATTTACACCAGATATATACACTCACTCGTTTTTTATACACGTCATTAATTAATAATGCACTTCACAACAATTAAGGGAGAAAAAAAACCCCAAAACGAAATGATGATTCATTCGATAAAACATTTCCCTGGCCGACCCCTAGGAATCTTTTCTGTTGGACCTCTTTTCTGTTGGTAGAGTGTGGTGTAATTCCACCACAATCCAAGTCCACTTCACACAGATGTAATGATTACAAGAAAAGCAAAGGAAACAAAATTGCGTACTCTGGTCATGGAGGAAGGATGCTCTGGTGGACCCCCTGTGTTTGATTACCCATGATAGTTGCACGGTCGATACCAACGGGTACATGTATGTATGGCCATAGCTTGCCAGCAGGATTGGTAAGTACAACCAATAATTAACTCAAAAACAAATTACGAAAAAAATCCTACAAACTTTTACTCATAAAATCTTAAGGTTTTTCCTGTCATTACTACTAAGTAATATTGTCTTATAGACAGGTTAAAACACAAGGGACAAATTAGTTTGCACGTTTGTAATACTACTTTGGCAAAATCTTTTCTCAATAACCAAGCACTGTTTATAAACAAAACAAAAAATTTGAAAGGCAACATTTCTTGTCTGTTCCTTTAAGAAAATGATATACATCATGCTGAATGCTTTAATTAGGTTTGGAATTGTCTGGCATCCTCAAGAAATATTTGCACATCAAACAGGGGGTGTTTAAAAGTGTTACATACGAAGTGTGGACCTGAGAGGCCCACACAGTGTAATGACTTGAAACACTATGTGGACTTACACACATCCACACAATGGTATTTTTACAGTGTTGAAGAATAGGATTTTCCTTAAAGTGTACAGAGCAAAGAATTGTCTGCAGAGTGTTACGAAGTGTGGACCTGAGAACAAAATAGGTCCACACAGTGTAGGGACTTGAAACACTATGTGGACTTACACACATCCAAAGAGTGTTTTTTTTGACAGTGTTCAAGAATAGGATTGTCCTTAAAGTGTACAGAGCAAAGAATTGTCTGCAGAGTCTTACGAAGTGTGGACCTGAGAACAAAAGAGGTCTACACAGTGCAGGGACTTGAAACACTATGTGGACTTACACACGTCCACACAGTGTTTTTTTATAGTGTTGAAGAATAGGATTGTCCTTAAAGTGTACAGAGCAAAGAATTGTCTGCAGAGTGTTACAAAGTGTGGACCTGCGAACAAAAGAGGTCCACACAGTGTGGGGACTTGAAACACTATGTGGACTTACACACGTCCACACACTGGGTTTTTTGACAGTGTTGAAGAATAGGATTTTCCTTAAGTGTACAGAGCACAAAAATGTCTGCAGAGCGAATGTAACACACAGCTGTGTGTGTTTTTTCGCGGTCGTAACCAAGAACTGTTTCAGTTGAATTGGCCACTGGTAATAATCACTAGCCAATGACCGAAACAGTTATTGGTTACAGTCCCGGAAAACGCATCCATGATACTATGTTGTTCTGCGGTGCCAACCTCCTTGTAAAAAACATGCTTAGCAGGGTCCAAATTTCATCAAGCCAGTGAGCCGACGCTTTCTGCTTACAGTGACCCTTAGCACAGTTTCCATTTCATAAACACTGCTATCAGGGCCCAATTTCATAAAGCCTGTATGCACAAAAACTTGCTAAGCACGGAAAAATCTTGCTTAAGAAGAAACAGGTAACCAGCTAAAATTTCATAGAGATTACATTGTTGCCACTGGTTCCAAACTCATTTCTTGATCAGCAAAAAAATTGCTAAGCAGTATTTTTCTGCTTAAAGACACTGGACACTATTGGTAATTGTCAAAGACCAGTCTTTTCACTTAAGTGTATCTCAACATATGCACAAACCAACAAACCTGTGAAAATTTGAACTCAATTGGTCGTCAAAGTTGCGAGATAATAATGAAAGAAAAAAACACCATTGTCACACGAAGTTGTGTGCTTTCAGATGCTTGATTTCGGGACCTCAAATTCTAAATCTGAGGTCTCAAAATCAAATTCGTGGAAAATTACTTTTTTCTCGAAAACTACGTCACTTCAGAGGGAGTCGTTTCTCACAATGTTTTATACTATCAACCTCTCCCTATTACTCGTCACCAAGTAAGGTTTTATGCAAATAATTATTTTGAGTGATTACCATTAGTGTCCACTGCCTTCAACAGCTTTATGAAATTAGGCCCAGTAAACAAAGCAAAGGCTTGCTGGCTTGCTGGGCCCAATTTCATGGCACTGCTTACCAAATAATTCTGCGCCCACGCGCATTGTAACGTGTGTATTTTTATGGGACGCAGCTGGGCATAAGCGCAGAATTCCGCGGTAAGCAGAGCCATGAAATTGGGCCCTGGTGATTCTTCAACAGCACAAAATGCATCTTTCATGTAATTTGAACCCCTAACCAAACCACATGTGATTGTACAAAAGCAAAACATCTTGGGAAAATTGGTCGACAGTCTGCTCTTGGTCTTGAGTGACGTCCCCCGACGTTCCGAGGCGTTACTTATTACTAGTGGGGTGTACCGACTCTCTACATCAACACAAATGTAAAACAAGAGGTAAACACATAATATGCGCAGTGCCTTTCTTCCCTTGATGGTCAGATCATGGCTTTCAAGCTTAAAATGTTTACGTTGATGAAGGATGATCACTGAGAAAACCTTTGAATCGGGAAGATTTCTCAGGCATGCAAAAATTGGATGGCCAGGGTAGGGGTTCATCTCCAAGGGGTGGGGGGCTGACTGACTGAATTCCCTAATACTGATGAATGTACATAAGGTTACACAGCTATGTTTCGACACAGCTATGTTTCGACACCCCTATGTTCCGACAACCTAAGTGCATTTTCCTAACCCCAACCCTAACCCTAGAGAATAAATCACAGGGTGTTTTTTTTCGGAACATAGGGTTGTCGAAACATAGAGGTGTCAAAATATAGAGCAATCTTCGTACACACAACTGTAAAAGGTCCGCCAAGGGGTGGGGGCAGTGCATTGTAAGTTTTAGTGAAGTCAAAAGAAAATACCTGATTGCAAAAATTTTGAATTGGTCAACTCCGTGAGCGACTTGTTTTATCATACCCCTATGGAGGCGCTGTGGTTTTCTTGTGCCCTGGCGTGGACGTAGACGATGTCCGGCCGCTCGTCCGGATTGGGCTGTATACACAACTGGACTAGAGTACGTAGCTGTGGCAAAGATAAAGATGTGTTTAAAACGATGTTACTAACATGCTAATCACTGCTTTAAGAATTGAGGTGGACCCAATTTCATAAAGCTGTTCAGCACAAAAGATTGCTTAGCATGGACAAAACGTGCTTAGCAGCCAAAATACCATATGACGTACATTGTTTTTGACTGGTTCCCCGCTAATTTTTGCTTAGCACCAAAACCCTTTTCTGCTTAACAGCTTTGTGACATTCAACCCTGCTGGTCACCAGGCAAGCACGTCTTTTTCCTGCGAATGCGCCAACTTCCAAAGTTGAAGGTTTTGGCAAAGTGTGAGAAACACAATTGTAGACAGACAATGCAAAAAGAAAGAAGATAATCAGAATTATTCTTTGACTTCTTTCGTTGGTAGATGTCAATTATTTTAAAACCAATTTCAGTAAACCACTTGACAGCTCTGACATTGACTTTATACAGTTATTAATATTATTATTATTTATTCAGCCATCACAACAATACTATAAAAAAAAATGCTTCCAGATGGGCTTGGAAAAACAAAAGTTAAGTGATTACTGTTATCCGTAGACCTGCTGACCAACATCTGCTTGTAAAAAACTCAGAGTAGATAAAATATATAATAATTTATGTAAATAAAAGTAAACAGACAAAAAAATAAACAGACATAAAAACATGTTCATCAAAGAAAAACATGTACATCAAAATTTCTTCAGGGATCTCCTTGGAATCTCCTTAGCCTTCACCACATGAGCAACTGTCAGAAAAAAATTATATAATTTTGGGTTGAACAAAGAAAAATTGACTAGAGCGGGATTTGAATCTGCGCTCTACCAACTCATCTATTTAGCCCTACGTTGGCAGTCTTCCTTTTTTGTTAATATCTTTGTTCAGGGGCGCCAATCAGAAGCCATTCAACAATAAATTGCCGTGTAGCCAGGGATCACACCCAAGTTCCTGATACAACCTGGGAAGCGGCAGCCAGGGGATCACCTAAAGGGGATGCAACTTTTTAAATATCAAGTAATAAACCACAAAGACTTCATGTAGTTAGATAAAACTTCTTGAAACTGAGTTGACTTTAGGGAAGCTTCTGCAGGGTTCTCCCCAGGATTTTTCAAAACTGTGGGGGGGGGGCATTCTGGACCCAAATTTTTGAAGTTTGGCTAGAGCAAGCTGAATTGAAATCGAGGTCATCATAATGTTTTTTACTTGATGTTTGCTTATCTTGATTTTTGGTTTCAAAAGCCCCACAGTGCAATCTGGAGCATTATAAATGGTTTCATCTGTATGAGTTTGGTGAATTTGATCTGAAGTCCTTCACAAAAATAGTAATAATAATAGTAATACAAAATAGTTCTTTTATTTTATTATTAAGTATCAGCCACAATTTGCGAACATCGGCACAAAATTTGCGCACATCGGCACACAATTTGCGCACATTGGCACGCAAGTTGCGTATATTCTCACGCAAGTTGCGCATATCTGCCCAAGATGCTAGATTGTGCATGGAGAGAACCTTTTCTGGCAAGTGATTCCATTCAGTGAGAGGTCAAAGAAGAACAACATCGTGACTGGCTCTGGTTCAGGTCTAGAGCCTTGGGGCTTCAGAATGTGTCAGGTGGTGGGTTCGATTCCCACTCAAGTCACCTGTGGATAATAATAATAATAATAATAAACTGGCATTTATAAAGCGCTCTTACAAGAGATCACAGCGCTGTACAAAATATAACAACAAACAACTGCAATATTAAACAACCAGGAATACACAATTGAAAAAAGGAGAATAAGAATTAATTATTGAATAAGAATGTCTTAAGCCGCTTCTTGAAAACTTGAACTGATGGTGAAGTTCTGACATTAGATGGAAGACTGTTCCAGATGACCGGTCCAGAGTGTGAAAAGGCCCTGTCACCAGCAGATGTGCGTGTACGAGGAATGTGAAGTAAGGTAGGGTCTTTGGATGAACGGAGCCCATACGGACTGACAACGTGACGCTCAAGAAGGGATTGTAAATAATATCGGGCAGAGTCATTCATGCATTTGAATATGATGAGGGCTAGTTTGAAAGTGATGCGCTTTTGAACCGGTAACCAATGCAGTTTCTTGAGAAACGCTTTTGTCTGGTTGCACTTTCATTATCAAATTTCCCCATTCACACAAAATGTTCAGAGAGAAGTAATGTCAAGTTCACGGATGGTCAGACCAGTGTAACCTAATCTAATAAACAACTACTTACACAGTTCACACTGCGTCAGCATTTCTATAGAACACTAACTGCAATTAAGTGGAATGAATAAAAGGCCCTCTAATTCTTCGAGACAAAGTACAGCACTAAGAAGGTTAGCTAAACTACTTCTGTACAGCACTAAGGTTTACCGTACTCCAACCTTCTTAGTGCTGTACAGAAGTAGTTTAGCCAACCTTCTTATAGTGCTGTACAGAAGTAGTTTAGCCAACGTACGGTAAACCTTTCTTCTATTAAGTCGTTTGCGGGACCCGCTGCTAAAACATAGGATTCGCACTCCCTCTAGCCACCGGGCTAGCTCGGTGGTCTAGTGGTAAGACATCTGCTCTAGCAATGCAAAGGTCATGGGTTCGAATCCCACCCGAGTGATTTGCCTGTGGATTTTGTTCACTCTGGAAAGTACTGAGTATACAGTGCTTAATACACATGGGTGTAAGGGTAAAAACAAATTATATTCTTTATAAATTATTATCTATTAAAAGTTTAATCTAGCTCAATCTTGCTTATTATATTATATTATATTTTACTTTATATTTATTTATTTTTTAACTAAGGGGAGGGAGAAAGACTCTGCTAGGGTCGAATAGTCAGGCCATTAACTATTTTTGGCATTTCTACCATAGGTCCTTTTGGTTGGTAAGCAGCTTGCAACAGCTCATTCTATTTTTTCTTTTTATTGTGTGTATATTCCTTACTTGTATAATTGATATTCCTTTTGCGGTAACACCTAGCCCTGGAGGCCTTTCCCTTTCGTACAAATACTAGTGATATCCTGGATTTGAGGGTTTCTGTGGCGGAAAAATTTCACAGCTCCATAAACCAAATCTCACATGTAAGACGTTACTAATCTCACCATATTAACATTCCATGGCCGCAAACAAACTTTGATTCTGGGTTTTGGACGTCAGATATTCTTCATAAATTGGTAATTTTCGTGGTATAAATTGGTAATAATTCAGCAACCCAAGGTTAAGAAGCTTCCGTCTTGTTCATTCATGTCAAACATGCTTGTCATGCGTATGTGTGCACTTAGGCAAAGGACATTCATTTTACATGAGAGTGTACTGGTATGAGTTATCGGTGCCAGCGCAAACACACACGTAATAGGTTTGCGTGATGAACTGTGTTTTAAAGTTTGCAGAAATGTTTTTACATTGAGAGCTGAATTATTTCACAAAGAAGAAGCTGGCATCCAAAAACTCACCGCCTAAAGATGTATGCAGCCATGGAATGTTAATCCGGGGAGATTAGTAGCTTCTTACAGGTAAGATTTGAATTATGGAGCTCTGAAAATTTCCACCCCAGAAACGGACCCTCATTAGGCCAAGTAAAAAACTTATGAGTTTCTCGTTCCCGCCCGCCTCCTTTTTGGCCACCGCCTCCTTTTATTTACTATTTACTATTTTGGAAAAAAACAATAAATAAATAAAAATTAAACAAATCTGATCTTAAATCAGATTTTTTTTGAAGATTTAAAGCTGAAATCTGATTTTTGTTGAAGCCGAGAATGCAATGCTTTTATTTATTTTTATTCATTTCTTGGCTTTCTTGCCCAAATTTACGCACTTTTCAGATTTGTTGGATAAAACTGAGTGGCATCTCTGATATTTTGAATCTCCTGAATCCAGTTAGATAGGCCAAAAATAGCAGCTTTGCCTCAATAATTCCCAACTTTCTCATTACAATATTTCAGGTGTGCAGTCCCTAGCTAGTTGAGGGCTAAAAGTGTGATTCTCCGGACTTAATATATCATCAGTGTCTTGGCACCAAACCCAGCTTGGCGTTCTTTTCAGAGCGGGCAGCAGCTGACGTCGAAGGTGATGGTGCTGCGATTCTGCAGTGAAGGGTCTTATAAATCATTTGTTTTGTCATAAATTGCATCAGTGTACTCAAATAGCACAATATCTGTGAATAAACATACCTTTGCCAGCCATATTTAGCATGGCGGCCACCTTGAAAAAAAATAGCTAAGAATAGTAAATAGTAAAGCCCTGCCCTCCTCCTTTTTTTTGAAAAAGTCCGGACGAGAAACTTGTTACTTTTTTTTACTTGGCCTTATATCTAGAGCTCTGTATCTGTGTACAGCACAGAGGAAGAGTCCTACATAGGGCCACAGTAACACCATGTGATCATGTCTAGTGCTGGCACATTAATCCAGAGGTCACAACCTCAAATCCCGCTCTAGTAAATTGTTCTTTGTTCAGCCCAAAATTACAATCTGTCTCAAGGGGGGGGGGGGTGATTGATTCTTATCAGAAAATGTGAACAAACTGAGAGATTGTGGCAATGTCACACAGAGATTATCATTCTAAAAGTTATCTAGCCACGACGCTGAGCAGGATTGGCATCCCTGACTGTGATAGCAATCACACCCTGGCCAGAATGACTGGCACCAACGTCCCTGACGCCTCTGATGAGCACAGTGCTTGATCTCCTGTAGTCCACTGAACCCTTGTCATCAAGGGACTGGAGAGAGCCAAGAAGGTGCCACTTTGACAATTGCTTTTGGCAACTTTGATGTTAGACCTTTAAAGGGTCTGTATACGTTTGGTTATGACTCATAAAATTAATGGCAATAAAAAACTGACTTGGTAAGAAGTACAGCAGCTTTGGATAGTATAATGCATTTTGAGAAACTTTTCATTTAGAAGTAATTCAGTTATGGAAATAGATATCAGTTTTTATCCCCCCAAATTTTGAATCTGAGAAGCGTTACTGACAGTAACGTTTCTCAGATTGTGTATTCCAATTGCAGATTATTCTTCCTGCGTGGACATAACCGCTCCAGATTTTCGGCAATATCTCAAAAAACGCAACCACCTTTTGAAATGAAATTTTCACAGGTTAGTTTTATGGTATAATATCTACAACTATATAGGATTGAAACAAACAGTGGGTTCCAATTACCAAACTTATGCAATCCCTTGAAAGGTACGATACATCCTTGATTTTTGGAAAGCCAAATTAACTCTCATCCTGTTCTTTTCAATACACATACAGACCATGCAAATAACCAGTGAAAAATTCATCGTATAAGGTGATGATGTTTTCTTTTGTCGATCCGTGATTTTGAAAATTTAAACGAAGAACCTATTTTCTATTCGGGGGCACAATTTGCTTGCACACGGCAATTTTGCAGATGGAAATACATCTCAGAACAATTGGTAGTGGTACTGGTAGAAAGTTTGCGGGAAAAAGAATTGAGATAACAAAAAATGGTTCATAAGGGGTTTTTTTCCCTATTTGTCGTTTCGACTGTTACAATCGATAATTGCATAAAGCACATTGCTGAAGGACTGGCTTTTACATCTGGCGTGAATTTCGTGCTCCATGTTTGGGTTTACCAGTGGTCTCTCAGAACAATTGGTAGTGGTACTGGTAGAAAGTTTGCGGGAAAAAGAATTGAGATAACAAAAAATGGTTCATAAGGGGTTTTTTTCCCTATTTGTCGTTTCGACTGTTACAATCGATAATTGCATAAAGCACATTGCTGAAGGACTGGCTTTTACATCTGGCGTGAATTTCGTGCTCCATGTTTGGGTTTACCAGTGGTCTCCATTTTTTACAATTTGCACACTAACCAAATAAAATACTCTTGTTTATACACAGCATTCTGCCTAATACAATATTTTAAATAAAGACTTTAATATTTTTGCTACCTATTGCTCTCCGCCACGTGAGAACTACTCTACACCCCCCCCCTACAACCATCACCAACCTTCCTTATAAAATATTCATCGCATGAGTCAGCAAGCTCCCGAAGGGTGTTCCATGTGGAATTTTTCCAGGACGGATTTCTGTCAGCATTGGCGACTGGAGGGGTAATATTAAATCTGACGACTCCATCACAATACAAAACGTGTTAGATGTAGAGATATCTACACAGCTCTTCGTCCCATGGGGGTAGGGGGGTGGGGGTTGGTATTCTTCTTAAATGAAGAGCTCCACCTGATACCTCGACGAATACTCAACCAAACAGGTGTTCCTGTAAGCTGCCGAGGTGTGTTTGAAGATGTTAATTCTTTTAGGTTTGCGTGACGCTATCAACTTCAGAGAGACGTGAACATGAACATATTTTGTGAAGGGCAGTCCATACTGCAGTTCATACTGCAGTTGAACGCTTTTTGTGCCCCCAAATTAGAAAATGTCTACGCCGGCAAGGCCTGAAAGACTACTTCCTTTATTGACACGTGTTCAATGCTTAATGCCTAATGTCACTTTCATGAGCCCAACCCCCCCCCCCAGAACAAGTCAGCAAATTTTGATTTTGGTTCTCTCCAAGAACAAGTCAGCAAATTTTGGTTCTCTCCAAGAACAAGTCAGCAAATTTTGGTTCTTTCCAAGAACAAGTCAGCAAATTTTGGTTCTCTCCAAGAACAAGTCAGCAAATTTTGGTTCTCTCCAAGAACAAGTCAGAAATTCAGGCTGACAGAAGAACAGATTGTCCCGACGCATAAATAAATACTTCTTAAAAATCGATTAACAGAAATAAACTCAAATCCTCAATACAATTAAATAAACAAAAAGAACAATTTCAATGCAACAAATTGATCAACAAAGCATATAAATCAAAACATCCATGAAAAACACAGCTTCAAATGTTTGTGTGACCTCCGGCTTGAAAAGGTCACTTTCCTAGTTCCAAATGTTTCCAAGTTTTGGAATAAATTAAAGTGAAATTGAGTAATATAGTTTGTTGTTTTACCCTTACACCTATGGCCAAGTTCGCACAAGGAACAATTGTTGAATTGAGGTCGATACTGACTGGTACCCAACACTTGTTTGTGAGCGTGAGTACCGGTTAATATCGGCCGTGAGTCGACAAATAGCCCTTGTCTGCACTTGGGCATTGTGTGATGAGACCTTTGGAAACAAAAATCAAATGGCATATTACTCGGGTGGGATTCGAACCCACGACCCCCACCATTCTAGAGGAGATGTCTCACTACTAGACCACCGTTGACCAGAGCCCAGTGCCAGTCCTGTATTGTTAGCAGCGGGTGAAGTGAAGTTCGAAAAACATTTTATATCAAATTTGTATTCCTAACTCAATTTTTTTCAACATTCTTTTTCCAAAAAACTCCATTTGCTGTATTTTTCTTTTCTGTTTCAAGGGTCCGGAGGCTGCTCTCAAGATTGGAATTTCATCTTTGAGAGAGCAAGGCCATTTTTCATTTTGCAACAGGGCATTTCCATTGGAAAGTCTTAAAGTCTATGGGAAACGTTTGAAGGGGCACCACGGCCAAGACCAGGGCCCAATTTCATAGAGCTGCTTAAGCAGAAAATAATGCTTAACAATTTTCTGCTAAGCAGAAATGAGCAGGATACCAGTCACAAATTGTACTTGTGACATGGTAGTTTGGCTGGTAACCTTATTCTGTTGAGCGTAATTTTGTTATGCTCAGCTACTTTTTGTGCTTAAGCAGCTCTATGAAATTGGGCCCACAGCAACAGAGGCAGGGCCTCTATAATTCCAGGGTTGTGCTCTTCAAGAAACATTTCAGCCAGCACACCTGCAAGTTAAATTTGCTTATTGTTGTTATTTATATCAATTAAAATGGTTAACCATACACACAAAGTGGATTGAAGAAGCTGAAAAAAAACCACCCAGAAGTACAACATATTTGTCATCATTATTATCACAAATACTTACACTGTCAGAGAAATAGGCTGGCAAGGAAGGGTATTCACATTTGTCAATCTTCTCACATAGCGTCCAAAGGTCCAACCCCTCGCTATAAAACGGCGAGTCTAGGGCTGCCATCTAGTGTCATGACGTGGCCAACCACAGGACGAGAAATCGTACAGGATAGAGAGACAGTGAACAAATCGGATACATCGTGACCCTGAGGTCAGAGGTTAATGGGTTGTTGTGTGTTTGACCCGAGCTTGTCGGCTGTGCTGCCTTGGCAAAAGAATTGTTTTTTGCATTTGCATGTTGGTCTGTCAGGTTACAACACAACTCACCAGTGTTTTAAACATTACTTTTTATTTAACTTTTGTTTATCAAAAGCAACAGCTTAAAAAAAAATTTTTATTGCGAATATGAGTTGTGTATGTACCTGTCATGACCTGAAGAGAGGCAAAGGGGAATATTTCTTTTTGATAGGGCGGCAAGCTTCTAAACTCAGTCTCAACACTCTGACCCCAACCCCAACCAAATCCTGGCAAGTGGTCCAACTTCACGGAAACCCGACTGAGCAGTAATCCCTTGCTTAGCACTGTTTGTCATAATTAATTCAAACAGCAGCCTTCATGCACCCAGTTGCTTTTAAAAATGCCATTGGTCAAAACAACACTAAGCAGGGTCCGCGTTTCACAAAGTTGCCAAGAGCAAAAATCGACCACCTAAGCACATATGAATTGTGCTGAGCGGAACCAGAGTCACCAGCTAAAATGCAATGTAGTATGCAGCGACTATGACTGGTTCCCAGGGCCCAGTAAACCTGTTAAGCAGAAAATACTGCTTGACAAATTTCTTTGTTAAGCAAAAATTGAGTGGGGCACCAGTCACAACAATGCACACTTAATGTAATTTTGGCTGGCGATCTGTTTCTGCTAAGCAATAATTTTCTGTGCTTAGCAAGTTTTTGTGCTTACAGGCTTTATGGAATTGGGCCCTGTTCATTTGTGCTTGGCATTTAAAGTTGCTAAACTAACTTCAGCTTTATAGACTTTAGAGCTTGGAGCAGGGTTTTTTTCCGCTGAAGTTGATTCAATGAAGCTTGACCACAGGGTGGTTAGTAAGTTAAGTTAGGCACGGCACACCACGTAAAAAAAACACCACATGCGCTTACCTGCTGGGAGTAGATTTCAGATGGAAGTGGGGGATAATCGCACTGCTCGATTTTCTTGCACAAGGAGTAGAGATTCATCTTGTCCCCATAGAAGGGAGATTGCAAAGCGGCCATCTAGAGAGGCGTCGGGCAAGGGGGAAGGGGGGGTAGTGGAGCCGGAAGGGGGAATTACCATGAGGAGGATGACGATGCAGGATGGATGGAGGCGGAGATGGAGAATGGCACCAGGCAGCATTGAAAGATGCAGAGGGATTAAATCAAGGGGATTAGTGATAGCATTGGAGGATTGGGATTAAGGAGATTAACATGATGCAGGGATTAAGGGGGATCAGAGAGTAAGTATTGATGATGCAGATAGCGATTGTAACGGATCAGGATTTTGATGAAAAATGAAAATTGATTAAGAATATGAATAATGGGGAGAGAGAAAGAGGTAAAAAAAACAAAGAAGAGAAACCAAAATTTCAAAAGAACAAGCAAAAGTATCTGTCAACCCAAGACTTCATGCTTGGTGAGACCCCTCCAGGTGCTACCAGGGGGAATTTTTTAAAAGCATGCTTCTATGCTCTGGCCTTCTACATATGTACCAATATTTACTACTGATGAGTGCTATGTACTTCACTAGTTGATCGTCCAAATGTGTGAAAAATGCGCACACAGTTTTCTCTACTGAAATCTACATAATACTGTTCTAAAAAAACTAACATTAATTTGCAAAACTTCCACACCCACTGACACTACAGACACATGATTCAAATGTTTGTAAAATTGTATAATACAAATTTGAAGAGTACATGAACAATGTGTTTACAAGCTGAAAATTAGGCGTGGTGACAGCCAAAGGCATCTCTAGCCGTATTGAGGGTATCATTTAAACAGACACCACAGAAATTTCCAAAGGTAACCTGCAGGCGATCTTTGGAGAGTCAAAATTATTGGACATACTTTTAATGATTTCCCATCATTGGTGGTACTTCAGACCAAATAATTACGCAGGATGCTTACTACCATTACCATCTTTATAGCAAGTAGGCTTTCGGATAAAAGTTTCACAATTTCTTTTCTGGGTCATTCCCAAAGTATGACCCTATCTTTAAGCCAGCAGAGTGTCCACGGGTCGATTTCACAAAACTCTTCCGAACTTAGGACTAGTCCTAGGCAATGCTAAGAGATAGGACTAGTCTTAAGTATTGGTCCTAACTTAAGACTAGTCCTATCTCTTATCTCTGGCCGGTGTACCTCAACACTGAACAGGTCAAGCGGGCCAGAGCTTTTTAAATTTGTACTAACAAACTTATTCCTTAACTCTTCAAGTATATATATACAAACTTCATCCTATACAAATACCCCCCTCCCATACACAAAATCAAATAAAATTGTAGTAATGGTCTTTTAAAAAATGTTTATTGGTCCAGTAAATTTTCAGAGCAACATGTACAAGACCTGTGGGGCTAGTTGAGAATTTCTTGGAATTTGAGCCAGGGGCACATCCTGGCAATATTTCCACACTTTGTATTGTATGTCATCTTTATTTACAGTTGTTAAATGAGCAATTTGTACGCTCTGTTTTTCCATTTTACAATTTTGTTCTATATTCTGATTAGAACCCTGACTGAGTGGATACCATTTCACTATGTCTGTTATTTCAATCTCAAGTTCTTTTCATGGGCCAAAGTCTAATATTAAGCCAAGAGCAAATTGATAATTTGTATGTCAGGTGAATTTTAGGTGTGCAGCTGCACAGCTTGAGTATCTGTGTACGATATGATGCATGAAGCCATCTATGCTGACTATACCATTGGCTGCCAGACCTTCATCCTGGTGCAGTCGTTTTGCTTTTCCCCATTCAAAACAATGTAACCATAGCGAGGCTGGATGGGAAATTAGTCTGGTCCTTTTTCCCCAGATATTTTATGATTGCTATTGACATTAATTTTATAAAGTTTTCATCTGTTCTTCTTTTGATACAATTCTTGATACTACAGAGTTAAAATGAAAGTTATTTTCAACAACCCCAATGTTCAACCCTTAAGAGACCAAAGAAGCTGGAAGCGGCTAGTATATAAATGCCCATGGCATCCACAAATGCAGGGCTCGAATTCTACACTGGACCGCAGGCCCGAGGCCAGTGGTTTTTTAGGGTTGGGCCAGTAAACTTATGACCAGAAAAGGCCGGCAGTCTTGTGTCTTGTGTAAAATCTTGAACAGAAACAAATTATGTTCAAATGTTGACCTTGAGTCTGGAAAATACCTTTCAATTCTGTTGAGTAATGAAGTAAGCTTAAAGGCATCGTACACGTTTGGTAATTGTCAAATATCAGTGTTCTCATTTGGTGTGTCCCAACATATGCATAAAATAACAAGCCTGTGAAAATTTGGGCTCAATTGGTCATCGAAGTTGCAAGAAAATGATGAAAGAAAATACACCCTTGTTGTACAAATTTGTGTGCTTTCAGTTTGGAATAAAAACTTCTTGCAAGAAGTTTTTGTATTATTTTATTCTCAAAAAATTTGTTACTTCAGAGGGAGTCGTTTCTCACAATGTTTTATACTATCAACAGCTCTCTTTTGCTCGTTACCAAGTCAGTTTTTATGCTAATATATATTTTGAGTAATTACCAAACGTGTACAGTGCCTTTAATACCCCAAAAGACAGATGAGATCAATCTTCTCTTACATGTCTTAGTGCTTAAGTGTTCAAATAAAAACAGTTAAATGCATGTTAAACTGTATCAGGACTCAGGAAGGTTTTTGTCTCATTTTGATTCTGGTCTGGTACACAAATTTCTGGTCCAGTCAAAATTCTGAGCTACAAGCCTTGCAGTCTTGTTGAGTTTTCTCCCAAATTCAAGCCCTAGAATGGCTGAAATATTTGACCTACTTCCTAAGTTCAAAGTAAAGGTTTTGCCCTGAATCTTTAAATAAAAACAAAACAAAAGTAAAAATTTGTTTTTACTTTTCCACTAGACAGCGGTGAAGGTCATTGCTAAGTGGTGTTTGAAGCTTTGCATGGTGTTGAAAGTAAGAAGTAACTATAAATAGTAGTAAACTTGCGGGTACAACCATGTGTAAAAACTCTTTTGTGGGAGTGTTGGCTCTGAAAAGAGCCGGTTTGGTCTTGACGTTTCGAGCAGTATACTCTACTCGTCTCCTGAAGACGAGCAGAGTATACTGTTTCAAACGTCGAGACCAAAGTTTACTACAATTTATAGTTACTTCTTAAGGTCATGGCTGGGCATGGCTCGTCTCCTGAGCAGGATTTCATTATATCTCGAGAAAATAACAGCTACTTTTCCCCCTCAGGCAGACATTAAAAGATAAAACTCTAACATTTTGTCCATGCCGGAACAATTTAGTTTCTGAAGAAATAGTTCCTTATTTTAAACCTCCATCCCCTCTCATGAGAAATTAATCAACTGACAAGTTTTCTGATTAGGGTCGCAGGTACCTCATTAAATACAAAAACTAAATTGCATGCACTTGATTAGATGGTAAAAATAATGTCTATGCATGATTGCACATGCAAAGCCTCTACTGTTATTTTTGCATTTGGGTTGGAAGGAGGCGTACACCATTGGTAAAATATCCGTGAAATTTGCAAATTGATAAAACCCCACCAAAATGACCTGTTTGATACAATCATGGTGGAAGGAAATCCATCATGATACGATGAATAACTGCAATTTAGATGTGATTTTATTGAATTTGAACGTTTTTAGTGGACACAGGGAAAACAATTTTCACTTTTACTTGTAAACTGTGATGAAATAAATAAATTGAATTGAATTGAAAAAACCAAGATGCTAAAATGTTTGCGATTATTATCAATAGGGTACGCCCCGCCCCCTTAAACCTATGTATGTAAGCAGGATGCATTATGTGCAACATTGTCAATAATCAATGGGTCTATTTCTGTGTGCCGTACCATTTACTCTTTTTAAAACATGCACCAACAAAAATGACATCATCCGTGCAAAACACAGGGAGATTCCGTCAATAGAGGGCGCTATGCTAGCATTACACACTCTCGCTATATCAAAATGTGCCGGTTGGGTTTTTGGTGATGTTATTGTTGTATAGCACCCTCTAGAGTCAGATATTGTTCAGGGTTTCAGAAGTTTAGTTATGATCGGGTCAATTCAAAGTCACTCTCATTTTCCGGTCAATATTGAAACAGTGGCATAGCAAGAGCATATTATTGCCTCATACAGTTTTATTGCCTCATGAAGTTTATTGACTAAGCGTATGGACTGATACACATTTTCATGTAGGTTTTTTAACATATCAACATCAGTTTCATAATTTCTTTTTTACATTTGTGTGTACTTTTTGTGAACATTTTTCTCAAATACTCGTTTTGAATGAACTGCTGAAAGCTTTAGATTTCCCAGTTAATTTTCAAAAATCAATGATAATTTTCCAATAATATGATTGTTTTGCTTTGCATATTTATATTTTTAAAACAATATGAAATAATGTCATTTTATTCAGCTTTCTGGGTTTATTTGGGGACTTTGTTTAAAGTGACCATCTTGCATAACACTTTTTCCGAGCTAAATTATTGCAGACAGATGTAAAACTAAAATAGTCAAGATATGTTTCCCGCCTCCGCCCCGAATTCTTCTACCAGAAAAAGATGTCATCCCAATTTGCTGTATCTAATTTCCACAATCCACCACCCCATAAATAATAATAATTTTGCAGGCTAATCATCTTTACTCATAAGGGAGGAAAACTGGAGGGCTTGGAGGAAAACCTTCCAGCACAGGAAAGAACCACAGCACAACTCTACTCACACATGACCCTCGCAGGGAAATCGAACCAGGACCACAGTGGTGAGAGGCGAGCACTTATTACGCGCTAGCCAAACAAGAAAGAAGTTGTTTTATAGAATAAGAACTTTGACAGATATCTAAATTATCAACGTCTTATAAGTTGTTTTTACCCTTACACTAATGTGTATTCAGTACTTTCCCGAGTTCCGTGAACGAAATCCACAGGCAAATCACTCGGGTGGGATTCGAACCCACGACCTTTGCATTGCTAGAGCAGATGTCTTACCACTAGACCACCGAGCTAGAGTGGCTAGAAGCAGTTCGAATCTTATGTTTTAGCAGCCGGTACCGCAAAATTTTAACTATACTTACATCTATTATATCAACGTCTTTATACGATAATTAAGCTCAGAGACAGGAAGCGCAGATGGTCACTTTAAGATTGCGTTAAATTGTGTTGTGTTTTACTTTGAGCTTACCTCGTATAATAAGCAGCCTATGGACCAGATATCTGACTTGAAGTTATACCCGGTTTCATGAATGCGTTCCGGTGACATGTAGTACGGTGTCCCTACCAGGGAGTGGGCGGCGGTCGTCTTGGAGCTGAAGAAGCGACCCAAGCCCAGGTCCCCTAGTTTGACCACGCCCGTGGCGGTGATGAACACATTGGCTGGTTTAATATCTGTGGAAAATAAAATGAAGAAATTGATGAAGGGTTTGGACTCAACGTCACTCGCAGATGGGCCTCCATCAACACAGAGCTTTGTACTGAGAGAGTTGCGATAGGGAGGGACAAGTTTTCTTTAGTCATGTGGTTGCTGGACGCCATTTTTGGTCCAAATGCAGCACAACCTAATGGGCAGTCTAGTCTGGAACCGTGTGTTCGCCCATGCAGGTTTTTTTGACACAAATTGGCTTCTAATCGCTTCTAAAGTTGTTGCAACTCTCTCAACATAAGGCTCTGCATCAACACTCATCACTGCGCCCTCTTTGTTCATACTTGCAAACTGAATATATTTTTATACTCAATCATGCAACACCTCAAATCACCCCCTCTTTGTTCAAGCCAATTATGTCCTATCTAATATGATGTTCTTAAAAAATGACCCATCAATATTGTCCACTGTGGTTTTAATTGATAGCCTAGATACACTATGCCTACCTGCAACATACAGGCATGATATTTGGTCTTTGGGGGAAAAAGTAGGACAATTTTTGTCATATCTTTGTTCGGGGGGTGCCAGTCAGTAGCCATTCAACCTGTAACTGCCGTATAGCCAGGGATCACACCCAAGTTTACGATGCAACCTGGGAAGCAGCAGGAGAGGGATTCCCTTAAAGGGCTCTGTCATCATGATCAAAGCAGGCCTGTGACTGTACGGAATTACTAACTTTCCCCCAGATATTGCACGCGCACGCCCTCCTGCCTTATCATATCTATTGGAGAGCGCGCCCGTGTGCAGTAACTGGGTGAAACTTCATAATTCCGTGTACAGCCACAGTCCTGCTATGATCATGACGACAGTGCCCCTTAAAGGGGATGTGACTTTTTTCTTTTCAAATATCAAATAGTAAACCACAAGGGAAACTGACTTATTATTGTTATTATTATTGCTTGATAGTGTGGAGGGAAGATTTGTCAGTGGTGAGCAAATGTTTTGTGACTATTCAGCTCTGAGACATTAATAATAATAGTACTGAGTTCTCATACAGCGCTTTATCACTCCCGATGGGCATATCAAAGTGCTCAGTATTTTTTCCTGCAAGGTATGCGCAGCTACGTTTTGAAGTATGAGACCTATTCCTTTACATAGCACCATGTAATGGTTTACAAGGTGCTGTGGCACATTATGCTGCCGATCAAACCAGGAACACCGGGGCGAACCCCTTCTCTTAGCGATAAGTGTGTACTGCTGGGGTATTTTACGTGCATTGATAGTTTTTATAACAACACACGGGACCTACGGCTTTACGTCCCATCCGAAGGACGCAGCAATAATGGTTACGTGTCTTGCTTAAGGACACAAGTGTCACGACTGGGACTCGAACCCAAACTCTGCTTATCAGAAACACCAGAGCTTGAGTCCGGTGTTCTTATCCGCTCAGCCACAACACGTCACTGGTCTTTGGTGTGTATTTACCTCTATGCATGACTCTACGTGAATGCATATGCTCCAGTGCACTGCATAGCTGAACAAAGTACTTCCATATCGTCCTCTCTGGTATAAGACGCTTCTGCTTCTTGAAATGCTGAGAGGAGAAAAACAAGAGGATGGTGTTTTTGTATTTCAGTGTAATCCAGTGTTGTAGTCGAGTCACCTGTGTCGAGTCCGAGTCCGAGTCTCAAGTCACTTGGGTCGAGTCCGAGTCCGAGTCCCGAGTCACTTGGTCCGAGTCCGAGTCCGAGTCACGAGTCACTTGGTCCGAGTCCGAGTCCGAGTCACGAGTCACTTGTTTAAATATTGGTTGCAAACCAAATGTCGTAAAATAAGATTTGGAAATGAAAAAAATAAAACACATTTAATTTGAACAAAGTTCTGTTAAAGTTTTTGTATAAGTTGGTATAACCATGGAGGTAGAACTACCTCCATGGTATAACCAAAAGAAACAATACGGGCGGAACGGCAGATGCCATGATTTAAAAAATGTTGTACTACTTTTTACTAGTGACGTGACCAAACTTGACGTCGTGTGTGTGTGTCTGTGACGTGTGTCGACCATGTGTAGAAACTGGTGCAAACAACACACAGCCATCACAGTGCAATATGCAGGCTGTGTTTTACAGGTACCAGACATGCCATTTCCCTGGTAATATGCATCAAGCACAAGCAGTGACTATGGTGTTAACCTTGACAGAATACCAGCATTAATATTGGTGTCGTGCATCCCAGTGTTATTATGCGATTGAACATTCGAATTGAACATACACGCGCTGTACGTACATGGCCATCTACACAATAATCACGAACACTATTACTTGCAACACCATACGACAGTGTACTTATTTCTTGTGCTAGACGTTTATATTCCTCCATGTGCACTCCGGGAATGACAATCGGATCATCGGAATTGTTTTTAATATTTAAAAAAGGTATTGTTTGTGAAAATACGTGACTCGAGTCACGAGTCCTCGGGGACAAGTCCGAGTCATGATAGTCGAGTCCGAGTCCGAGTCCGAGTCTTTTGCAGATGTGACTCGAGTCAAGTCCGAGTCACCGAAATTGTGACTCGAGACGGACTCGAGTCCGAGTCCTGGACTCGAGTCATAGAACACTGGTGTAATCTAGCTAAAACTTTACAACCTGAGGTGATCAAGTGAGATTTGCGGTGACACCTTGTACATAGATCTCTTTTGAGTAGGGGTGGTGGTTCTGAGAAGAACAGGGCCCAATTTCATGGCTCTGCTTACCGCCGAATTCTACGCTTACGATCACCATTCTCCGCTTACCGAGCAAGCGCCGAATTTCTGCGCTAGCTGTGTAAGCGTAGAATGCCTAGTAACGTGGACTACGCACGCGCACAAGCAAAAATTCTCCGCTAACCCATGAAATACGCTTGACGTAAGCGCGGAATTCCCTGCTTCCGTAAGCGCCGATTCTTTGCTTACGGTAAGCAGAGCCATGAAATTGGGCCCTGGTGGTTTGACAACACAACGTTTCGATCAGTATGCTTTGAAAATTGATGGTTCGAAATTTAACTCTTGGAAGAAACATAATGTCATAGATTTCTGGCTGCCTTGTGAAAAGAACAAAACTGAGAAGCTAGTGGGTTTGTTGAAAAGGTTAACCGGTGCGGTGGTCCAGCTGACTCAATAGTTTTAGGGGAAAACCCTGGGGGAATGACAAACCTTGATCATTTTAGAGAGGTCTCCTGCGTCAGCCAGCTCCAGTACAATATTAAGCTCGTTATTCTCAATGAATGACGCTAAGTACATGATGACATTCGGATGGTTTAATTGCTGCAGGAAAGAAAAAAAAGGGCAAAGAAGACATTGAAGTTTGGTATCAAGACGTTGCTGCAGGATTCTTCTGACTCGTATAAAACTGCTACCTTGGTTTCACAACCTGAAAGGCATAAAACAACCTTTTAAATCCCCGCACATTCTTAAACCAACTCCCCTGAGTGATTTACATGTACTCTACTATTCGTGTTTACCCATATACCGATGTGTGTTCAGTGCTGTGTGTTCAGTGCTGTTTACTCAGTACTTTCCAGAATCCTATGAAAAAATCACAGGTATATTACTCGGGTGGGATTTGAACCCACGACCTTGCAATTCCGGAAAAAAAATTCTTATCACTAGACTCCCAAGCTTGCCAGTTCAAATCCTATACTTTGGCAGTGGGTACCCCATTGATTTAATAAATAGTTGTTAAATTGTTTGCATCAGGATAAAGAATATTCTTTGTGTCTTACCCTTACACCGATGAGTGTGAAGCACTGTATACTCAGTAATTTGGGGGGGATGAAAACTGATGTCTTTTTCCATAACCGCAGTACTTCAAAGTGAAAAGTTTCTCAAAATGCATAACACTATCCAAAGCTGCTGTACTTCTTACCAAGTTTTTATTGCCATAGAGTCATTAGCATATATGTATCTGTATACATATCATGTGCGCAGATGGCGTGCAAAGGTGAACAGAAAATATGTGTAGGATACAGAGGTGGCTCTGCAGCATGCGCTGGCTCAGAAGAGCTGCGTAAACACAAAGCTCTTGGCAGGTTTTCACATGGGATTTACCTGTCAATATTGACACAGTAATTTCCATGGCCATCAATATTAAAACAATGTTTCCTGTCATAAAATGGCCTGTCATAAAATGGGTTGTTTGATGAAAAGTTCCCTTTTCTCAGAGAAAGTTGCTTGTGTAGATTTTTGGTTTATGTAGTATGCTAGCTAGTAAACGCTCATGTTTTAGACACTTTTTTTTTTCGATCCAAAAATATAATTTTAGTATAAAATTTGAGTTTGTAATAATAAGATTGACAGGCCTGGAATTTCATCTTTGAGAGGGCAGGCCATTTTCATTTTGCAAAGGGCACGTCCAGTTGAAAATCTTAATGTCTATGGGGAAACTTTTAAAGGGGCACCAAGGCCAACACCAAATTCGAAGCCAAATTCGATCATTTTGGGATAGTGTCACAGGCTCTAGAAGTATGATTTTCAGACCTGAAATTTGCATCTTTGAGAGGGCAAGGCCATTTTCATTATTGCAAAGGGCACTTCCATTGGAACAGGGCAACAGAGGCCATGGCCTTTGTGTAATTCCAGGCCTGGATTGATCCAACAACCCCCGGTAAGGAGCAGGCATGAGAATGGGCGATGATGACAAAACCCGAAATCCAAACAATTAATAAGCCGCACCGTGATTGGAGTGAGGAATGAGAGAAGTCTACACTTATCCATTGATCTCGCTGCATAATGCACATGGAAGCCGGGCGGCAATTGCTACGGTGTCGATCCGTGATATACGATTACAAAGGTAAACTTGCAATTTCTGATTAGAGAAGTGGGATTAGCGAAATCCAAATGTATACCCCTACTACTCACGGCCCCAAAAATTTTT
Source organism: Plazaster borealis (assembly GCA_021014325.1). NCBI lineage: Eukaryota > Metazoa > Echinodermata > Asteroidea > Forcipulatida > Labidiasteridae > Plazaster > Plazaster borealis. The sequence goes on along the minus strand of CM037456.1, from coordinate 2,852,269 downwards.
TAATTCACACTGAACTCGAAGACCACAAATTTAAAGGGGAAAAAACTGGAATTCCGATTTAAACCGGAAGATTCTCATGCCTGAAGGAGTTGACCAACCATTTGAAACCATTTGAAACCATTCAACTGCAATGGGGTCTAAATGTATTACACATGTAGTTTTAGCAATTCAAGAGAAAACTCATTCCAGGAATGGACAGTCATATTCATATTGCACTTAAAGACAAGATCAAAATAGAAACATTTTTGTTAAGGCCAAAGCAATCACCAATCAGCTCAATGTCATAGTAAGTGAGTTACCAGACTAGGCAGAAAGTGATCTAATCAAACCACTTTCTACACATAACTGCCCAAGCAGAAAACACCCCTATAAATTATAATGCAGAACATAATGTGTGTACTCAGCGCAGTATCGCATGGCAATAATAGTTCTAGTTGGCTGCTGATGTTGAGTATCTATGGGTAGACAGTGAATAATTGATGAGCAAAAAACCCTCCTTAGAAATATTGTTGCAGGCCAAATGACTTAGTGAACCTGATCACCAGGGGGGAGAGTTTTTGCTGACAGAAAGGTCTGAAATTAGGGATGTACATTATCAATTTTAGAATGTATTTTACATTGATTTTAAAGGTATCGTACACGTTTGGTAATTACTCAAAATATATATTAGCATAAAAACTGACTTGGTAACGAGCAACAGAGAGCTGTTGATAGTATAAAACATTGTGAGAATCGACTCCCTCTGAAGTAACATAGTTTTTGAGAAAGAGGTAATTTCTCGCTAAAATAATAAAAACTTCTTGCAAGAAGATTTTATTCCTATCTGAAAGCACACAAATTTGTACAACAAGGGTGTTTTTTCTTTCATCATTTTCTTGCAACTTCGATGACCAATTGAGCCCAAATTTTCACAGGCTTGTTATTTTATGCATATGTTGGGATACACCAAATGAGAACACTGGTCTTTGACAATTACCAAACGTGTACGATGCCTTTAAGGGGCGTTTGGGAACAGTTTCCTCAGCACTAGAGAAGTATGATTTCAATAAAAATGTATCAATCTTTTTTTCACCAAGCTGACATATGTAAAAAGGTCAGAATTTAGATAAAAGTCTGTCTGAAATATCTTATCCCTGGATTATCCTAGACTGGCCTGGGCCCAATTTCATGGCTCTGCTTACCGCGGAATTCTGCGCTTACGGAGCCCTTGCAGCACATAATTCTATGATACATATGCGCAGAATTCCGCGGTAAGCAGAGCCATGAAATTGGACCCTGGTTAGGTGATTACATTTTCAACCATGATTGCTTGCCTCGTCCCTCGGAATGGGATGATTGAGGATTTGTTTTTTTGTCCCATGAAGAATCAATGTGGGAGAGTTAAGGCAAAAAAACCAAAAACATGTTTAGCGTCCTGCCTTTTTGAAAAAAGGAAGGAGGAGGGCATTTTTTTTTCATTTTTTTTTTTCAAAAATGGCCGTCCGAAACACTTTTGGAGACAACTGGCCAGGCTATTTTTCTAAATGGTTGCCAGCTTTTTTCAATGTGCTTTTTTCGGTGTGCTAAGTCTAAAATACGATATTTTTATTTTTAAAATTTATTTTTAAAAAATGTATCATTTTTTTCTTAGAAAAAAAAAGAAAAGGAGGCGGCCTCTTAAAAGGAAGCGGGCGGGGACGCTAAACATGTTTTTTATTTTATTTGGCCTAATAGGACAGGCCTCGAATTAGTGAGAAAAAATCCCTGGAACTCCTTCTACACGTATCTCAACAGTTATACTGTAGACCGGATTTTTTATTTTAAAGACCAGGGCCCAATTTCATAGAGCTGCTTTTAAAAGCATTAAATATTGCTTAACAATTTTCTGCTAAGCCAAAATAGGCAGGGGACCAGTCACAAATTGTACATGTGACACGAAAGTTTGGCTGGTAACCTTCTTTTGGTATGCGCAATTTTGGTTGTGCTTAGCTACTTTTTGTGCTTAAGCAGCTCTATGAAATTGGGGGTACTGAACCAAAATGAGATTTGTTTACTGATAAGGTATTTATATTAAACAAATACAAGATATTTACTGAGCTGCCAACATTTGCATCTTACAATCAGGGAGAGTTTAGAATTACATTCAATATAATAGGGACAGCGTTTCCATGAGTACGGAGATTTTCAAGTTTGTTCATCAAAACATGGAAAGATGTCTTGAACATAGCTGCTGCAGCAAAAAGAGCCACACAAGAACCAGCATTGTGTTATTGAGTGAAGTGAAATGAAATGAAATGAATTCTATGGCTGTGTCTGACTTTGACTTTGGCCGTTGGCTGCAGCGATCCAGCCACAGCCACTGCCAAAGCTGTTAATTCTGTCACGGCCTATCACTACATCGAGAAAGCTACACTTTTGACTCACTTTGAGTAGATCAATCTCTTTGATGCAATCCTGTCTGGCTTTGGCGTCCATCATCTCAAAGATCTGCAACAAGAAAAATCATTCATGATTACTTAGTTTTATTGAATTTAAACCAGGTATAGACTGTGCAAGTCTCCTATATATGGTCCAAACCGTATGGAGATTTACGTGGGCAAGATTTTGTTCTGTCATTTACTTTAGTTTATAATAGCGCACATATCCGTCACTCAGTGACGCTCAAGGTGCTTTTAATGTTCATTATTTTCCTGCAAGGTATTGTGGAGCTACGTTTTTGAAGTATGAGACCATGTCCTTTACATAGCACCATGTAATGGTTTACAAGGTGCTGTGGCGCAATATGCTGCCGATCAAACCAGGCACACCGGGGCGAACCCCTTCTCTTTTCGATAAGTGCACTGGGTTCTTTTACGTGCATTACACAACACACTGGACCTACTGCTTAACGTCCCATCCGAAGGACGAAGCATGTGGTTAAGTGTCTTGCTTAAGGACACAAGTGTCACGACTGGGATTCGAACCCACACTCTGCTGATCAGAAACACCAGAGCTTGAGTTCGGTGTTCTTATCCGCTCGGCCAAGACACGCCACAGTTTATGACCATGAAAAATATATATGTTGTTGGGAATGTAATACTTAGTGATAAAAATATGAAAATAAAATCAATTCAACAATATAACAAAGAAAACCTGAGAATTAAACCTGACCTCAGCTTCCGGTTGCTGCAAACAAATTTAAGAATTTTGTGCTCACCTCCGATCACAAAACTTAATGTAAATGCTTGTTTTGGATGCGCGATGATAATCGTCAGATGCTGCAAATGCAACATGAAGCCTTTTCATTGCAGTCTATGGTTGTTGAGGCGTCAAGCATTAATTTTATGCCCGTGTGACCATCCAAAGACCACATAAGTGGTTTTCTGAAATATTAACATCAAATAAGCATCCTTGTCCCAGAGTTTTAATTTTGCTTCAATAATAATTAACACATTATTTGTGTATTTATTATATTTATTGATAGCAAAACAACTCTCTTGCAGCTATCTCGCGAGACTGCTGCTGTTTGGGGCGAGACTACTGCTCTCACCACTACGGCATTGCGAGATAGTTGCCAGAAAGCCGTTTCGCTATCACCGCGACCGAAATTTAACGACTTGTGCACAAGTCTAGTATGTAAACCAACCTGGACTTTCTTGAGGGCCACGATGCTGTTGTCTACCAGGCATTGTGCCTTGTACACCTCGCTGAATTGCCCCTTGCCGATCTTCTTCTCTATCTTGAAGTTGGCCAGATTGTTGTATTTGTCGGTGTCGCAGCTCAACTCTACCATGTGATCCATCTGATGGTCCATGATGACACCAGCAATTCAACGGGAGGGCGGGGGGTCAACCTAAGGGGAGTGAGGTCTGTGTCGGTGACAAGTTTCTAAGAGATAGGAGTAGTAAAGAAGAAAAAAAATAAATTAATGGACTGGAGGCATTGTTACACAGACAGTAATTGGGTGGTTGAAGTGCTTGGCTCAATTTCTTAAATCAGACACTAGTGCTTAGCAATTTTCTACTGAGCAAAGATATACGGAATACCAGTCGCAAATGGTTCATATGGCATGGCACTTCGGCTGGCAACCCTCTTCATGGTAAACAGAATTGTTTTGTGCTTAGCTAAAACGTTGTGTTGCTTAAGCAGCTATATGAAACTGGGCCCTTGTCAACCTTGTCCCCATGGTTTACTTTATTTCCAACCATGTTTACAATAGTAAACCCTGGGAGGGAAACTCCTTACTTGGATCCTGATTGGACAACGACTGGTGTACAGAAGTCTAACGTAAACATGTTAAGTTGTACTCATTCAGTATTCACCATGTTCACAGCCAGACTATTCTAATTTGCATACGTATCCAAAAAATTTGGATATATGCAAATGATCCAATACCAGGGTGAGAGAGCGGTCAACCTCGTACTGCTCGACACACCTTGGGGACGAGGTTGGGGCCCTTGTATGCATCCAGGGCCCATTTCCATACAGAGCTGCTTAAGCAAAAAAATAATGTAGCTTAGCACATCAAAAATTTGCTTACCAGAATAAAGTTACAGGCCGAAACGCTTTGTCACATGTACCAATTGTGACTGTATTGTGCTAATTTCTGCTAAGCAGAAAAATTGTTAAGCAATTCTTAAGCAGCTCTTTGAAATTGGGCCCATTCCTCCTTTCTAATATTGGGAATACCACTTTACTGTTCTTCTACAGTGGTACTGGGCTACATTATTACTGTCTCAGAACACTTACTACACAAGCTACAATGTAGAGTGAGCAATATATGTGGAGCGTCTTTGAGGAATAACAAAAACTCTTCAAACCTAAGCGTTAATTTAACCCATGTTGAGGCATTTACACAGAGGCGAGCCCTTGTCTTGGCCGTGATGCCCCTTCAGAGGTTTCCCACAGACTTTTAAAATTGTCCACTGAAAAAGACTGTTGCAAGTTGAAATTTGCATTGCCCTCTCCAAGATAAATTTCCAGGCCTGGTATTTAAGATTTATTTGACTCTAAACATTATAAAATAGTGTAAGCCAAAGCTAACACTACCAGTCTTCACAACATCACAGTTATGTACATAATGGAGGCAACTTGGTCGTTGCCTTGGTGCCCCTTGAAATGCTCCGGTAGAAATTTAAATTCCCTCTAGTCCTAGAGGTGCCCTCTACAAGACCTGGAATTTCATCTTTGAGAGGGCAAGGCCATTTTCATATTGCAAAGGGCACTTCAGATGAAAAAAAAACTTAGAGTCTATGGAAAACTTTTTTGAAGGGGCACCAAGGCCAAGACCAGGGCCCAATTTCATAAAGCTGCTTAAGCAGAAATTATTGCTTAACAAGTTTCTGCTAAGCAAAAATTTGTAGGATACCAGTCACAGATTGTAGATGAGAAATGGCATTTTGGCTGGTAACCATATTTTGGTAAGCATAATTTTGTTGTGCTTAGCTACTTTTTGTGTTTAGGCAGCTCTATGAAATTGGACCCAGGGCAATGGATGCCATGGCCTCCGTGTAACTCTAGGTTTGCTTTACTAACAAAAACTACCTTCCCCTGACAACAACGAAGTACCTGGTCTGCAAATTATGGCTAACTGGCTAAAGGATGTACATGCGCATGTGCATTGTACATGTACATAATAATAAAATAATAAAAGGTATTTATACTGCGCTATTCCAAAAACATAATCAAGGCGCATACATGTAGGTCAAACCCATCAATATTACTTTATCAGTTCACGTAGAATGAACTGGTAAAAAATTAATGTACTAATTTGTCCTTCTCAAATTACCATTGTTTCAAATCAATACAGCCTTTTCAAATTTTTACGACGGCATTAAAAAAAAAAACTTTCAGAGCAGATGTTTCTTGTCACACGTAGCATCATAAACCAAACCTTGAAAATATGTGGTCATTGAATGTTTCCATGGCAACGCCCAGGTATTATAATAAAGACGGCTAATGAACTGCTGAACAGTTGGCATGGCAACATTCCTCCACGCCGTTGAGAGCAGCTTGTCTGGGAAATTGCAGTCAAGAATGAAAAAGAAACCCCAAGTAATGATGACTTGCGACAGTCATAATTAAAGAATAAGGTGTAAAGAGAAAGGTTTGTATTGTACATCTATGTCGTCCGTAGTGGTTTCCGTGAAATATATCAAGTTGTCATGTACCACTGTGGTGCAGTGTTATGTTGGAGTGCATAATGCAGTACATTGTATCAATACTTAACAGGCCTGAAATTTCATCTTTGAGAGGGCAAGGCAATATTCAATTCACAAAGAGCATCTCCATTGGAAAATCTGAAAGTCTATTGGAAACTTTTGAAAAGGCAACAAGGCCAAGACCAGGGGCAACAGAGGCCATGGCCTCCATGTAATTCCAGGCCTGTCTTTAGGGAATTCTTACCACTGTTTTGCAGTGTTATGTTGGAGTGCATATAGCAGTTCATTTTATCAAGGGGAATACTTTACAGGCCTGGAATTTCATGTTCGAGAGGGCAAGGCCATTTTCATTTCACAAAGAGCACCTCCATTGGAAAATTGGAAAGTCTATGGGAAACTTCTGAAGGGACACCAAGGCCAAGACCAGGGCAACAGAGGCCATGGCTTCCGTGTAATTCCACGCCTGTTTTTAGGAATTCTTTCAAGGGTGAGAGCCATAGCTGACAAAAAGGTCTGAAGTTAAGATCCAAATTTCATTAGGTATGTTGAAATGATGGCGTTTCCATCTTTGGAGTTCAATGACCTACTGGGAATGGTAAATCACAGTGGTAGGGATGTACACGTCTGGATCAACAAGCTTGATGTCTTTATCATCTGAAGAAATTAACAGTTATTTTTTTACCATGGGCAGACATAAAAAACCTGAATTCAGATACAAGTCTGACAGTTCTCACCCCTGTTGTCAACGGAGAGGTACATGTAGCCTTTCAAACATGTATTCGATTGAGCACAATTTGTTCTAACAAAGACTTGACCAAAACAAATTATAATAATGAGCAAAGTCTTGAGCAAAATTTGTTCTGATAAAGTGTTATCTTATTGTACATTATGTGATGCGATCAAGCAAAATGAGTCGTTTATTGACCCAGGTAATTTTTTTTTTTTTTTTATCGATTGAAAAGAGCATAATCTATGCTTTAATTCTGTTAAAACCCCAGGTTGATACCACCTTTGGTTCAAAAGTTGTGAAAGTAGAAACACCAAGAGATGCGAGAGAATGAAACTGAGAAAACGGGGTTTATTGAAACTACATCGGCACAGTTTCTTTCAATGCTAATTTTAACCCCTTTTTGACGTTATTTATCAGGAAGGAAGTTGGCAGTATAAAATAAGACAAATTTTCGCATTTAATTTTACAAAAAAAATATTTTTGAAAATGTCGGCCCTGCAGGGGTGACATTTGCAGGGCCCTGTTGGCCTGTTCTGGCTTGTTTCTCCATACTGATATTTCCAACAAACGACTCATTTAGCTTGATCGCATCACATATACAAACTATTGCACATAGTACTAGGTCTAATACTTCAAAACGTAGCTCCGCATACCTTGCAGGACAAAATACTGAGCACTTTGATACGCCCATCTGGTGTGATAAAGCGCTATATAAGAACCCAGTATTATTATTATTAGTAGTAGTAGTAGAAGTAATAGTAAGCCCTATAAATTGCCCCATTTTGAAAATCCATTAAAGTACCCTTTTTTGTTATTTCTAAGAGGAAGTACAGAAAATGTTGTAAGAATAGAGGGAGAGAAAAAAATTGTGGTCAGACAGGAATGTGAACTCGGGTCACACCCCCTTATCCAAGAGGGTTGGATGGCGAACGTTGTATGGCTAATCTCCCCTGTGGCTCTAACAAGATAGAGTTCTCTCTGCCTTAAAGGGTCTGTATAAGTTTGGTAATAACTCTGAAAATTAATGGCAATAAAAACTTGGTAAGAAGTACAGCAGCTCTGGATAGAATTTAATGCATTTTGAGAAACTTTTCACTTTGAAGTACTGCGGTTATGGAAAAAGATATCACTTTTTATACCCCAAAATTTGAATCTGAGAAGCGTTACTGACAGGAATGTTTCTCAGATTGTGTATTCCAATGCAGATTATTCTTCCTGCATGGACATAACCGCTCCAGCTTTTCGGCAATATATTAAAAAACGCTACCACTTTTTGAAATGAAATTTTCACAGTATGTATCAAACAAACAGTGGGTTCCAATTACCAAACGTATACAATCCCTTTAACAGGTGTTCTCTCACTGCATGTTTTCTTGTAAAAAAGAAAACACCGCGCATGGAATTTATTATAAAATTTGACCCACTTAGGACTGAAATCATTGAGCCATCACAGGGTTCTCCCCTAGTTTTTTTTTTAAACTGTGGGGCATACTGGACCCAATTTTTTTGGATGTTTGGCCGAAGCAGGCTGAATTGAAACAAGGTCTTCGGAATGTTTTCTAATTGGTGTTTATCTTGGATTTAAAAGCCCTACTGTGCAATCTTGAGCATTCATGTGTTTTGCTTTTGATGTTTGTTTGTTTTTCATATTAAAAAATAAAATAAAAATGAAAATAAATGTTTGTATCGGCCGAAATGTGCGCGTATGTTATTTGCTTGGTTAGATAATAGAATTTAAATGGTTTAAGAAATAAGCCTAGTAAAGTAGTATGACTGTAGTAACAAACACAAGGAAGTTGGAGGATATGAGCTTTCAATTACTTATTTGACAATTTTGAACTAAATGTAGGTGAGACCAAACTGTTGATGTCCTGTACCATTAAAGGTATCGTACATGTTTGGTAATTACTCAAAATATATATTAGCATAAAAACTGACTTGGTAACGAGCAACAGAGAGCTGTTGATAGTATAAAACATTGTGAGAAACGACTCCCTCTGAAGTAACGTAGTTTTTGAGAAAGAGGTAATTTCTCACTAAAATAATACAAACTTCTTGCAAGAAGTTTTTATTCCTAACTGAAAGCACACAAATTTGTACAACAAGGGTGTATTTTCTTTCATCATTTTCTTGAAACTTCGATGACCAATTGAGCCCAAATTTTCACAGGCTTGTTATTTTATGCATACATGTATGTTGGGATACACCAAATGAGAACACTGGTCTTTGACAATTACCAAACGTGTACGATGCCTTTAAAGATGACAACACATGTTCCTCTTCAAACCTGACACATCTTACAGTGTTCAACCCCCCACTGTGTTCATGTTCAAACTCAGCCCTTCTGTTTTTCTTGAAATATGAGCATCCCAAGCTTCCCTAAAAAGGCTATTGTAGATTTTATCAAAATACAAGGCCAGGCGCACTAAAAATATAGTTATCGTCTAAGCCCAGTCTAGAACAGATTTTTGCAATAGCTGTTGAACGCATTTTTGCTATCCTCCCTCCCCTCTCACACACCCAGAACCTTTGATGAATTCATAGTTTAAAAGGAATATCTTTGCGATAGAGTAGTTAAGGGAAAGTACGTTTGGTAATCACTCTTAAAATTAATGGCAATGAAAACCTACTTGGTAAAAAGTACAGCAGCTTCTGGTATTATAAAGCATTTTGAGAATCATTTCACTTCGAAGTAATGTGGTTAAATCGAAAAAGATATGTTTTTATCCCCCTAAATTTGAATCTAAAACTCAGAATGAGTATTTCAATTACGGATTATTCTTTCTGTTTTTATCCCCCAAAATTTGAATCTAAAACTCAGAATGAGTATTTCAATTACGGATTATTCTTTCTGCGTGGACAGTAAACTTCTCCGGATTTTCGGCGGTATCTCAAAAACACAACGACCTTTTGAAATGAAATTTTCACAGGTTAGTTTTATTGTATATAAATTTATATACAGGATTAAAACAATCGAACGGTTCCAAAAACCAAAGTATACTTACACTTTAAGTCAAAGTTCCAATATATTAGAGTAAAATATGAGACAATAAAGAAAAATTTGATTTGGGAGGGAAAACCCCAAACGGGGAAAAAACGCGCAATCAGCTACGGACGAAGTAAAAAACATAACCCACATGCAGGGTTCCCAGGCGAATTCGAACTGGGGTCCACAGAGGTGAAAGGCAGAGGGGAAAAAAGGTTGTGTTTGGTAAACACAGATGCCCACGCAAGCCAGTCCGACTTGAAGTTTGACCTAGGTGGTCCAAAAAATAATAGGCTTTTGGGGGATCCCAAGACCAATCCACACACCAAGTTTGGAGATAATATGCCAAGTCCTTCTTGAGTTAGCGCTTGGACAACATTTAATTATTTTTTGGCCATAATGACCTTGACATTTGACCTAGGGGGTCCCAAAACAAAACCGGGCTTCAGGGGGATCCCAAGACCAATCCAAGACCAAGTTTTTAGTTATACGCCAAGTCCTTCTTGAGAAACAGTACGAAACAGTATGCCCCTAAAAGCCAACCGCGGGGTATACAAAAATCCCTGAGCCAACCTGCTTTGGATGTTTCTCTGTAATCCCAATTTGTGTGGATGGCCATAAATTCATCATCTGCCAAAATCGTCCACAGCCATCGAGAGATCAGGCTCCCACACAGACAGCTTTGCAATGTTACAATATATGACTTCCATCCAATAAAAGAAGAAAAGAAAAAAAGTTAATAAAACTGTTTCATGCCTCGCAACTTGCCTGCAGGAAAGATCCGCCCACTAAAGATTATATTTCTGTGGGCAAACAATATCTGCAGCTCAGAGCGAGAGAACCACAGAATGTCATAGTTTGCAAAGGCTTTTGACAATGCTGAAGAATCTTGTTGCATCCCTTTTATGATCCTCTCAACAGCTAACCTATTCATGAAAACACTGTTTACATGTGTCACTCCCATACAACAGAAATAGCAGCACAATGAGAGGTGTGCACCTTCTCCTGTAAAGGTTCTGGCCATGGCAAAAGTAAATCAGGTTTCTTGCTTTGACTTAGACACAAATTACCCCAGAGGAACTTTAATTCTTCTTTTTTGTTTGCATTGGTTCTCAAACATGTCAAAGCCGATTTGCTCATGAGGTTGACAAACCTAAGGCACCTCCTCTTCCTTAATGGTCAGCAAGTCAGTCAGTAAAACACCCTGAACAGTTTTGTTGTCCTTATTTTAAGGTTATGCTGCACAAAAGATGACGGTGAGGGCCTTTTCATTTTTCATTTTGTATTTTTATTTTAAAGGAGGAAAAAGCCAGACTAAAAATTTGTAGAACTGGCTTTGTACCAAGATGAAGCAAAAACATGACAAATTAAGTCTTTTGGGGATTTTTGTTTTTTTAATTTAAAGATGCGGCTTCAAAAAAGGATGAGGGCTGGTACAATCAACTAGTGTTTCTTTTACTTGGCCTTATCAAAAAGTTTTGAAATAAATTGTTCTGGTTCCAGTTATAATCTCAGCTGCAAAGGCCAGGTCTAAAACTTGGTTCTTGTAACGGCAAAACAATTTGTTTTCCCATAGTAAAGGGCACCTTTATGAGGATATTTTAAAGTTCTAGTTGAACATTTGAAGGGGCACCAAGGATAATTGGGGCATGGAGGTAATTGCCTCAAGAAAGAAGTATAAAGCCCGGTTCATACTTTTCACAATAAAATGAAAGCAAAGCAAATTTTCTTGTGTATCATAATTGGAAAAACGGTGCATACCAATAATGGCATCACCAAAATTTGCTTCACATTCGCTTTCGCGTGAAGTATGAACCGGGCTAAAAGCTTCTAATTCCTTGATGGAAATGTAAACTTCTACTGGATCATTTCAAAGGGCACCAAGGCAATGACCAGGGGTATACCCAGGTATGGAGGCAATTGCCTGCATGAAGTATCAGGTCTGAATGCCCATCCAAAAAGTTGTTTGTTTTTAATGAAAAAAGAAAAACAAAATTAGGCCTAATAGATATCTTCTATACAACGATAAGAATGCAGTTGTGATTAAAAATGTGCTACACATGTATAAAAGGTCTACACAAATATTCTTCTTTTAAAACTGGAATTGTTCTGTAATGTACAAACACCACTGAAATCTGTAAACACACCGCTGGAATTTGTAAACTTCACTGAAATCTGTAAACACCACTGAAATCTGTAAACACCAATGAAATGTGTAAACACCACTGAAATCTGTAATCACACCGCTGGAATTTGTAAACTTCACTGAAATCTGTAAACACCACTGAAATCTGTAAACACCACTGGAATTTGTAAACTTCACTGAAATCTGTAAACACCACTGAAATCTGTAAACACCACTGGAATTTGTAAACTTCACTGAAATCTGTAAACACCACTGAAATCTGTAAACACCACTGAAATCTGTCAACACCACTGAAATCTGTCAACACCAATGAAATCTGTCAACACCAATGAAATCTGTAAACATTAAACACCAATGAAATCTGTAAACACCACTGAAAATTGTAAACGTCACTGAAATCTGTAAACACCATTGAAATCTATAAACATACACACCACTGAAATCTGTAAACACCACTGAAATTTGTAAACAACACTGAAATCTGTAAACACCACTGAAATCGTTAAACATACACACCACTGAAATCTGTAAAAGCCACTGAAATTTGTAAACAACACTGAAATCTGTAAACACCACTGAAATCTATAAACATTAAACACCACTGAAATCTAAGTGCTTTGGGTCTCAGGTCAGTGGGTGATTTTTGAGAGGGCTAAGGATTGCATTTCATCAAAACAAACAATCTTTGGCCCTTTGACCAACACTGTACCAAAACTGGGAGCTAAAAAAAGTGCAAAAAATTAATTTGATGTACATTTGTACTATCTTTAACTACAAAGATAGTCATTTCATCTGTCACTTCAGTACCTTCAATGAGTTCATCTCATTATGCCTTGATAATATTTCTTTATGTTTCTATCCCTGTTTGTTTTGGCGCCAGGCGTGTGTGAAGTGGGTAATTACAAGTGTGTGATTTATTGCGTGAAAAAGTACAACACCCGGTGGTGACTCTGTACATTTTACACTGTCACTTAGCAATTGACATCAGACAAATTATACGACAAAACATCAAGACAGAAAGAGCATAGGTTCAAGTTCTTAGGCCCGGCGCTAAAACAACTGGCCTCGAGCCTGCGGTCCTGTGTAAATTTCGAGCCCTGACATCTATAGAGAGATATTTCATTTACATAACGAAGGGTGTTACTACAAACCTTACTAAAATAATTAAATTTGCATTTCCCCGATCGTGAATACACTGCACAATGTATGAAAAACTGCGGCTTACTATAACAGACACTGTGCACCGAATTTACAACACCGATCGGAAGTGAAAACAAGTTGTAAAACATTCAGGTATTTGAAGGTCTTTCCGGAGCATTTTTAATTAACGGGATATGGCTACTCTGTGAAAGATCAATATTGCCAAGGATAGAATGGTTTATTTTAGATCTCATATTATCCATAATTTATAAACAGCGTACCACAGGTACAGTGGCAAACAGTGTGCAGTCCGACGTTTGTGGCTTTTGGTTTAAGAAAAATAGAGACACTGAACAATAAACATGTAACTTTATGTACACATGCCCTCCTTTAAAGAAAAACTCAATTAATGTAAAGATCAAAGAAATCATTAAATCTTATAATTTTTTGAGATCGCACTTTCTGATTTTGATCGACTTTTGAATAATGAACAGACAGGGCACATCTCAAAAACTTGTTTAGTAAATATTTGTATAATCAACTATTTGTGTGGCAACTATGACACAAAATGTAAACTTTCCCATATGACCAGTGTAGTATCTAACTTGCCTGCCAGAAAATGCCCTGGATTGAACAAGGTCACTCTTTTGGTAAACAAAGGTTACATGGTATAAAATACGGGTAAAATTCCGGAGGCGGCTGCCGCTTTAATCCCCCCCAATTAAGAAAATTTTGGGTCTTACCTGTCCGGAAGGAGTGGAGAAAAATATCCTAAGTATGAATAGGCCGTTGGAAAAATTGGAAAGGCGTGAAAAAAGGGCCCAAAACCGGCCTGCGCGACATGAAAAAAAATCGCCCTACGCCATTTTGTATCGTTTCTTTACTGTGTGTGTGTTCGCGCGTTATGCAATTTCTCCAATCAGTCGGTCATCGTTACATATTCATTATGACCTTTAGTGACCCATGTAATAGGAGATTGAATTACAACCAACGAACACTTCTTGGTATCAAAGCCTCATAGCCGAGCGGTGTAGGCTACATGCTATGTATAATAATTTGTTCTCTCCCTCTCTTGATACAGGTTCGAATCCCGGTAAGTTCATTGCTTGATTTGATGGATTAATAATGTTTCCCCCTTTCCCCACAGCAATATACAGATAGGTACAGACATGGAGAGTAGGTGAGAGAGGAGACAGGACGGTGGAGAGGAGAAACAGAGTGGGAAAGCGCCATTTTTTCCCCCGGATTTTCCAGAAAATATATATATATATATTTTTTTTAAACCGTCCCCCTATGAAATCCATTTATCGTAGAATTTTGCTCCCTACCCCAGTCGATTGGAAACATCCTCATGAATAAATTTTAAAAAAAATAATTAAAAAAAAAAGCTTCAGAAAGTGGCAGCCGCCTCCGGAAATTTTTCCTAAAATACAATGCAAGACTAAAAATTACTCGACATGTTTAAAATAGATTTTGTTGTGTATAGCTGAAACCAATCATTCAACCAAGCAATTGACCAATCATTTGGAATCAATTGTCTGTAAAATTATATATGCTGTGTTCATGTTCAAATGGCTCTAGGCATCATACCCAATTTCATTGTTAAGCAGTTAACGCTGCTTAGCAATTTTTTATCTGCTAACCAAAATTAGCAGAGAACCAGTCACAAACAATAACATGGCAGGCCTGATGCTTCGTTTTTGAAAGGGCAAGGGTACCACGAGGCGTTTTCTCTTTTGTAAAAGGGCACCTCTATGACTGAGGAAATTGTAAATTTTTATTGGAACATTTCAAGGTGCACCAACGCAATGACCAGGCAATCGACTCTGTTGCCTCTGTGAGGTATCAGGTCTGACATGTATTTTGGATGGTAACCATGTTAAAGGAACTATAGTTGGGACTGGTCCAACTACAGTTGGTATGATCTCAACTAGAGTTGGACTGGTCCCAACTAAAGTAGGCAGGTAGGGGTGTGGAAAAGAGGAAGGAACTTGCTATTTGACATAGAAATGCAATAGTAGCAATACGATGGGAGAAAAACATTACAATAGACTACAATACAAAGTACAAGAACAAGATTATGTAATCTATCATAGGTTTTACCATACATACTTCCTGATGGCTACCAAAAATTAGCCCGTGTAACCATGGAGGTAGGAATCCTACCTCCATGGTGTAACTTAAGCTGGAATAAGCACTCGAATGCTAAGGACCAGATCAACCATAGGCCTAACCAAATATAGGCCTAGGCCTACTTGTTTTGTTGTAAGACTGAAATTTAATTACGAAGTTAAAACTGCTCATGCTACTTGCTAGTGCTACATTTTTTTATTGTGGGGACTTCTGGCTGCATGTTTACACTGGGTGGGCTATGGAACTGGAGGGAGAAGTCATGAGGAGTACATGATCATGAGTAGGGCCCCTACATACTGCTACAGTCGTTTGACCAGTTCCGGATCACTTTTTGAATCCACGTTGTTTTTGTTGCAATCTCTTTGACATCTTAAACGAAAAAGAGTCAAACAGTTTACCTAAACATGTCATGAAACTCACCAAGTATCCATTGGCAAAAAAATAGTAATACTCTTGGAGAGGCTTCGAGAAAAGTAACGTCACCCGTTTGACCAGTTCCGGATCGGTTGATTATATTCCGGATCAGTAGCGCGCCCTCTATTGCAAACCCATACTCGAGCCTCCCATTCATAAAACTGTTTCACGAGCACAAACTTCAGAAGTGCGCCACCAATTGACGTAGCGAGACGTTGAGTGATCCGGAACTGGTCAAGGGTACGATGCCCCCCAAAAAAACGATTTCGGTAATTTTATTTCCTCACAAAAACAAGACAACTGCTCAGTATTTACGTGAAATATTTTTTACTTATTCTTAGCATTTTACATAAATGTTACTTACCCTGGCGTTCCAATTTGAAAGGTGAGAAGTTTTATATAGCGTTTTTCAAGCAAGATTAAAAAAGAAAAGATCATTATTATCGCAGACAAACTTTAGTTCATAATTTATTTGTCGATGATGTTTGGTACTTTATTTTTTGTCTGTTGGTTTATTGGATGTTATTATACTTCACATGTATCTACAAAAATTGGTCATGTGAGCAGTAATGTAATTATGTCGTTCGTGCAAAGTTGAAGTGATCCGGAATTGGTCAATGATCCGGAACTGGTCAAACGACTGTAGTGTTTATGCACAGAGTTGAACGGTCATTCACATGAGAGAACGATTTGCGGGGCCGGGGGAGAGCAAACTTGCCTCCCACCAAGATTATCGTCCCGGTCTTACCTGGCAACGGTGGATTATTCACTCACTGAGTGGAGAAGAACCAACCTGGCGAAATGACTTCACTCTCTCGTCATAAATGAGTCTTAGGACGTCGACAAATTCCAGTGACAATATCTCTTCAGTCAAAAATGCATTGATTTGGAATGCATTTCGTCTGCTCGATGTGCATTTATTTCTTGTTACCAGAGATCTAGACTTTACCTCTTGTACATTTCCGCACACAGCATAATTTGATTTTGACAACAACCTGTCAGACCGGCGGCCCCGTCAACCAGACTATTTCTTTTTAGAGACAGACGTCATAGGTCAATGAAAGAATGATTGCGGTTGGTTGATTGGTTAGGATTGACCTCATTAACATATAGCTACAGAACATGTGTCAATACTGTTAGTGTTAATAAGCGGTGACGGAAAGAGAGAAATATTCTCACTGTTTTCACGTCCTTAATGCCTTCGAATCATAAATATTACAAGGATGGCACACTTAAGGATACTCGTGACACATTTTAGACGTATTGCGATCAACCGATCCATGCATTCTAAGAGTGAAACGGCCGTGAGAAAAATTGCAAGATGCTCGTTTGTAACTCCACAGTTAGCTATTGACAAAACTGGTCACCGGTGCAGTAAACATCAAACACGGCTGGGACTTTTGCATCAAAGAAGAATGAATGGATCTAACTCCCATTCACATGACGTGGGTGATGATGGAATCTTTGACTTCGATTCAGAGGGTAAACAAATAATCCACAATTGTTACTGCATGGTTTTCAGCATTACTCAAATTGATTTGATTAGAAATACTGGATTCCAGTCACACAGTTGTAATCAAACTCTGTGTTCTGGACATGGGTACCCATCTAGTCTGCAGCTGTCAAATATTGCAACATTCTCTACACTGTAATATTACTAGTTGCAGGCACAATAGTGCTAGTGGCAAGCGGACAAATTAATGGTGGGCCCCCTTCAGGAAAGTTGACATCTGCATATTATTAATCTTGGACTTAAAGGTCTCAATTGACATAGATTCCCGAGTGAGTGTTGATAGGCAGTACAGTAGATTCCATTCCACAGTGGTTCTTAGTTGGAGGGAGGGAGGGAGAATTTGAGACAGTCCTTCTTTGAAGTATATGGTGATTAAACGAGATTGATAATTATTTTTGTGTAGAGATCTTTCATTCTGGTTTAGTCTGAAGTTGGTCTGGTACATACTTGTCGAAGTAGAACTGTGATTGAGGTAAACCCAGTAACTGGGGCGCTGTACTCCTTTAAAAAAAATAACTAGTACGACCGAAGATGTCAACATTTTTTTAAAGGAGTACAGTTGTCAGTTAATACTAAATAATAATAATAATAATACTAATACAATAGGTTCTTATAAAGCGCAAAAAATTCTAGGTGCTAGATCAAGGTGCTGTGAAGATGGAACATGAGTTAGAATCGATACAGTTCTGTTTTGAGCAATTTGTAGGAAGATCATTCCAAAGGTGGGGGCAATAATATAACCAAGGGCACCTCGGCTAACAGATTTGGAGCAGGTACCAGTGTTCATGGTGAGTGGATCACAAATTGATCTTTGTCTACTGTCACGTTGATAAAATGATAAGAGAAAGGTAAGATAGAGCCTAGGAGTTGATGGATTTCCAGACGATCAGGAGGATACTTGGTCTATGATTGAGGTTGCTATCATCTCCACTATCCTCATGTCAGGAGTCTTTCTTGAAATCAAATCTTGCTAAATAAAGTTAGGCTCTCATGAGTAGTCTTACTCGTGAGTTGTTTGTATTTTCATTGAGGGATAGTTAAGTTTGCGATAATCGTACCATCCTACCATCGGGAGGATGGAGGAATACAATTATTGCAAAATTATATATAAACAAAAATCAGTTAATTCTCTTGGAATTTTGTTTATATGTATCCCCCAGGCAAGTTGAGAATTGGGTTTTACTACTAGACAATGTGTGCCGGGCTAGCATTAAGTTTGAGGCCCGTGCTATTATATGTTGGGCGCAATTAGTCGATCTGCTTGATCGGTTGATTGCATTGCGCTATTGGTCGATCCCCTTGCCACCAATCAAACACCTTTTCTTTATAATTCACCACTCTGGAGGATTTGTTTTAAAGGTCAGTAAAGAACAAGATATCCAACAGAATTGACCCATCATGCAACCTGAATGACCGATAACGCCGATTGACCGGTTGCACCCAACATATACCTTCAAGTTGAATCAAGATTGTTCAAATCATTCATTGGATGTAAAAAAAAACATTTCATGAGCAAAGTTCAACTATTTAAGTTTTAAATGTAAAAAAACATTTTATATCTAAATCCAGGTTCGAACTCGCCAGTGAATTTGTTGATATTTCTATTAATTTCTACAATATGATATTTAATAATAATAATAATAATAATAATAATAATATTATCATTATTATTATTATTATTATTATTATTATTATTATTATTATTAAGATGATATTTATAGCAGATGATGTGAGCCGAGAAGATCAGCATGTAGCCTCCTCCTCCAGCAGTGAACGACATCGTTTGTACGATGATCACATCCCGACCACCGAGTTGCAGAAAGGATTGCTTGCTGTGGGATCCGCTGTCATGTCCCTCTATGACCCCTATCGAGATGGTAATAATTCTCATGTGGAAATTCCCTTGGGCTGCTGGCCCATGACTAGTGTCATGTCGTGGCCGAGCGGATAAGAACACCGAACTCAAGCTCTGGTGTTTCTGATCAGCAGAGTGTGGGTTCCAGTCGTGACACTGGTGTCCTTAAGCAAGACACTTAACCACATGCTTCGTCCTTCGGATGGGACGTAAAGCCGTTGGTCCCGTGTGTTGTGTAATGCACGTAAAAGAACCCAATGCACTTATCGTAAAGAGAAGGGGTTCGCCCCGGTGTTCCTGGTTTGATCGGCAGCATATATTGCGCCACAGCACCTTGTAAACCATTGCATGGTGCTATAAATGACTAGGCCTCATACTTCAAACGTACCTCAACATATACCTTGCAGGAAAAAATTGTAGTCCCAGCGCTTTGCATCCTCTGGTAAAAGGCGCTATATAAATGTCATGTTTTTAGTGATTTTAACAATCAGTGCCCTAATCCAATGGTCCTTTGTAGACTGGTCCCCTGTCTTTTGTCCCCTGTCTTTATGCGGATAAAGACAGGCACTGGTCTTACAGGCCCAATGATTTCATTGGATACAACTTTACTTTACTCTCAGTTCTCCCAGAGTTCACTTTCTTGTTTGTCCAGTACAATTTCTTTTAAATTATAAACATTACCCTCAAGGATTTTGGCTTAATCAACACGCGGAGTCTGGTCTAAATAAAAGAGAGAGCAGCAGGTTTTTCTGTAAACTTTAAAAGTTCTTAAACCGCATCGACGGTGCGTTGCAATATAATAATAAAAACTGAGCAATGTGAGGTGTGAGCTGAGCTTTGATTGGGATACAAACATTTAACCACAAATAATACACCCAGAGCTTCCAACATTTGTGTCTTGCAATCTGGAAGATTTTGTACAAGGGAGATATTTAGAACTGCATTCAACATAATTGAGAAAAAATTACATAATCAGTGAGATTTTCAAGTTTGTTATCAGAACATGGAAAGATTGGTTTATTTTCAGGGAACTGTCTGCAGAATCAGGGAGAGTTGGCAGCTCTGTATTTATTTAGCGCATAATGCAGGTGCCTTTATGTGCATTAAACAAAGAACATAAGTCAAATGAAATAAACAAGAAAATGTATTTAAAGGTATTATACAGGATTGGTAGAGCTGACAAAACAGTCACAAACAAAGTTCATGTTTTGTGTGATTAACCATATACATGAAATAACAAACCTGTGAAATTTTGAGCTCAATTGGTCATCGAGGTCACAAGAAAAAAGTGAAAAGAGACCTTATGTGTTTTCTGTTTTTCAAACATCGAGTTTATTATCACTCGTGATAAAAACTATTGTATACTCATTTCTCAGAAACGATAGAATTTTAGGCAGAAATATTTTAAGGAACCCTTTCTACCATTACTTACTTTAAATCATGTAAGTTATGTGTGAATCTGTGAACATTTGTGTTTTTCGATCATACCAATAGTGTACAGGGCCTTTAAACATGTGAGTTTTAAAGTCCTTTGAAAATCAGAACAGAGTTAACTTGATGAATATGAACTGGCAAGTTATTCCACAATGAAGGTGCAATGAAGGTACATGCTCTTTGACCATTGACCATAGAATTTTGTAGAAGCTGTAGTATTAGTTGGCAGTTCTGATACACCTAATTTGTATGTTATTTTAGATATGATTGCAACATTGGGAGAGGTTACTGGACAGCGTGCACTGAGAAAACTCCACAGCAAGATGCTTGATGATCCGGAAGGAAGAGACATCTTGAGGTAAAGAACGGAACCGAGTATTTATGAGATTTGATACTTGCTGGGTTTTGGTATTATAGCCCGATCTGCTAGCTTGTGCATGGGGATATCCCTGGATGTAATAATAAGTCAATATCTGTGTTTAGGGAGACCGCCAACATAGGGCTAGATAGCTCAGTTGGTAGAGCCCTGGCATGTTAATCCGGAGGTCATTGGTTCAAATCCTGCTCTAGTCAATTTTTCTTTGTTCAACCCCAAATTATTTAACACTTACACAATCAGTTTCCCTTGTGGTTTATTATTTTATTTGATTCAGTGACAGACCACGAATCAACACAACAACTGTAAATATGGATTGGTTGGCAAGTCTACCTAAAGGAACGTTGGGCAGAGAGTACGTGGACTTTATGAAGCAAAATGTGAGTTGCCCTGTTTGCATAAAGAATTCAGAACAGTCCTTATATTTTTAAACATTGACATGAAAACATTGAAGATGAGTAACATAACTTTTTGGTTAAGTGTGTTTTGAGATGAAATCTGAACCCATTCTGAGACTTTACAGTTTTGATGTAGTGTTGTACATGGCGTGTCGTGGCCGAGCGGTTAAGAGCCTCAGACTCAAGCTCTGGTGCTTCTGATCAGCAGAGTGTGGGTTCGAGTCTGGGTCGTGACACTTGTGTCCTTCAGCAAGACACTTAACCATTATTGCAACATCCTTCGGATGGGACATAAAACCGTAGGACCCAGGTGTTGTGTAATGCACATAAAAGTATCCAGTTATTCACTTATCGCTAAGAGAAGGGGTTTGCCCCGGCTGCTGAATGCGCCGCAGTACCTTGTAAACCCCCTTAAGGTGCTACATAAATTGGTCTCATAATTCAAAAACCTTTCTTAAAAATGTTTATGATTGTTCAAGCGCCTTGAGTACCTTATTGGTAGATACGTGCGTGTTGTGGCCGAGCGGATAAGAACACCAGACTCAAGCTCTGGTGTTTCTGATCAGCAGAGTGTGGGTTCGAGTCCCAGTTGTGACACTTGTGTCCTTAAGCAAGACACTTAACCATTATTGCTTTGTCCTTAAACTTATTTAAAGACTTAAACTATTTAAAGCCGTAGATCCTGTGTGTTGTGTAATGCACGTAAAAGAACCCAGTGCACTTATCGTAAAGAGAAGGGGTTCGCCCTGGTGTTCCTGGTTTGATTGGCAGCATATTGCGCCACAGCACTTTGTAAACCATTACATGGTGCTATGAAGGAATAGGTCTCTTACTTCAACGTAGCTCCGCACACCTTGCAGGAAAAATTACTGAGCGCCTTGATACGCCCCTAAGGGTGTGATAAAGCGCTATATAAGAGCCTAGTATTATTATTATATAAGACTATAAAGGTTCATTATCTAAAACCTCACTTCACTGCAAAATTAGTCAACAATATGAGCTATAAAGGGTGTGCACAACATTGGTAAGATTGAAAATAAAAATGTTCACATATTTGCCCATAAAAATGAGTAAAACAAATAGTTTTGATCTCGCGAGTCTGAAACTATATGTTTGAAACCAGTGAAACACTTGTGCACTTGAGCAAGGCACTTTACCATAATTGCTTCGTAAAAAGTGTGGAAGGAAGTGCATTCTGCTCTACCAGTCAGGCTCCTAGTGGATGATACCCATGCCTACATCCTTACGGACTGTGAAGGGGTCAACCCTGTTTCAGCCCCAGGAGTAGGTGGCAATGTGCCCCTGGTGGCAGTTGATTTGGGTCGACAGCCCGAATCAGTTAAGTGCAGCCCTCACCTTGAAGTGGATGTCCGGCCTTGTGATGTAAGGCGATCTCTCATAAAAAGAAATAAACAAATTTAGCAGTCAATTAGGCTGTGTTCATATGCTTTGTAATGAGGAATGATCTCAACAAAGAAAACTCCTCTCTCTCCACGACAGAAAATAACTTCAGACTCACGTACTTCAGTACAGTTTGTGGATGACCCCGACTTAGCCTATGTGATGCAACGCTATCGTGAAATACATGATTTCAACCACGCCTTACTGGGCATGCCCGCCACGATGGTAGGAGAGGTGGTCGTCAAGTGGTTTGAGATGATCAACACTGGGCTACCTATGACGACCCTGGGGGCGCTGTTCGGTCCGCTCGGTGTGAAGAGGAGGTATAGTTTCCATTGATGAAATTATTTGAAAAGAATCTGCACTTTAGTAGACCCTTTCGTTGGCCTTTTTTTAAGAGCAACTTTCATTCAAAAACTTGTGTTCTTTCAAAGAGTGCATATCGCTGTGTCAGATCTCCTGAACGGCGTTTACGTGAAACGTGAGTTTTGGAATGACAATAGGTTGTAGCTCGCTTAAATGTGATTGATTTAGTTTAGTGTGCCACATTTGGCAGCACAGGCTGCACACTCTCCAGGGAGCTGGGATGGTTTAAGGAATGAAATATATGGCCCAGTGACCAGGGGTAATAATGTTTGAAGCGCAATGATCATTCTTTGGAATTGCGCCATATAGGAGTCGATATTATTATTTTTATTATTATTAAAACAACCCAGATATACATACAAAGTCGATGGATTGCGAGATACAACGTTGCTGCAGAATCGAGTTATGACCTTATTGCACTGACGCGATGATATGAAAATTTTCCAGTAATTTGTGTATGATTTTTATTTTCCTTGTTTAACAACTTCCTTAGACACCTTGGTAAGCTCTTCAGCGTTTACATACCATGGGTCATCCAGACGGCACCCCGGGCAAAGCTTCTACTTAACGTCCATTTTGAGAAGCGCTGGGAGCAACCTCTGACTGAACTCCACAATGACATTGGCATGACACCCTTCAGCATGATGACAACCCGTGATAGTAAAATAAACATGACATTTGTATAGCGCCTTTTACCAGAGGATGCAAAGCGCTGGGACTACAAATTTTTTCCTGCAAGGTATATGTGGAGGTACGTTTGAAGTATGAGGCCTAGTCATTTATAGCACCATGCAATGGTTTACAAGGTGCTGTGGCGCAATATATGCAGCCAATCAAACCAGGAACACCGGGGCGAACCCCTTCTCTTTACGATAAGTGCACTGGGTTCTTTTACGTGCATTACACAACACACGGGACCTTCGGCTTAACGTCCCATCCAAAGGACGAAGCATGTGGTTAAGTGTCTTGCTTAAGGACACAAGTGTCATGACTGGGATTCAAACCCACACTCTGCTGATCAGAAACACCAGAGCTTGAGTTCGGTGTTCTTATCCGCTCGGCCACAACACGCCACAAATGATGACATTCAATGTTGGAATTTTGATGGATGTAAAAGCAATCAATAGACTGTGCAAGTCTCGCGCATATTCGACAATTGGTGCTCGGTATGGGGCATGGTGTACCTCCCCTATTGTGTCTTAATAGACTGTGCAAGTCTCGTGCGTAACGAGAAAACACGTCAAACGAAGAACATTTCTTTTCTCTGAAATCAAATCTTTGTTTTAAATTACATTCAATGATAAAATCTGAACAACAAAAATGCTCATTACATGTTTGTAAAATCAGTTTTAGTTTTTATAATAAATACACAAATAATGTGTTAATTATTATTGAAGCAAAATTAAAACTCTGGGACAAGGATGCTTATTTGATCTTAACTTTTCAAAAACCACTTGCGTGGATTCGCGAAGGTCACACGGGCGTAAAATTAACGCTTGACGCAGTCTTTAGAGGACGCTGAAGCCTCAACAACCATAGACTGTTATGAAAAGGCTCTGCGTTTTAATTACAGCATCTGGCGATTATCATCGCGCATCCAAAACAAGCGTTTATATAAGTTTTGTGATCGGAGGTGAGCACAAAATTCTTAATTTTTTGCAGCAACCGGAAGCTGAGGTCAAGTTTAATTCTCGGGTTTTCTTTGTTATATTGTTGAATTGATATTACTTTCCTAATTTTTATCACATCAGTATTACATTCCCAACAACATATATATTTTTCATGGTCATAAGCCACGCTAAACTAAAATAATTGACAAAACAAAATCTTGCCCACGTAAATCTCCATATGGTTGGGACCACAATGGTCCCGGAAGTTCAATATGCGCGAGACTTGCACAGTCTATTGTGTGCTCGGAATCTCAGGAATTCTTTTGAGGATTTTAGGGGGGGGAGTTCTACACAAGAGGAAAATAGTGTGTTATAGTATGGGAACATTGGGGGGGGACACCCTCTGCCCCATATCGGGCAGGCTATAATATTTAAACTTCTGGGACCATTGTGGTCCCAACCAGATGGAGTTTTACGTGGGCGGGATTTTGTTTAGTCAGTTATATTAGTTTAACGTAATTTATGGCCATGAAAATTATACATGATGTTGGGAATGTCTCCAAAGCGCTACCACCTTTTGAAATGAAATTTTCATAGGTTAATTTTATTGTATATATCTACATTTGTATAGGATTAAAACAATCGAATGGATCCAACAACCAAAGGTATACTTTGCCTTTAAACAATCTTGGGAGATAAAAGTTTACCCTTTCATCCGGATCGTGCAACATAATCCCTTTCATCGGTTGTGTTTCCGACGGTGGATTTGTGTTTGTGTTGATTTTGGCCAAGTTCATTGTTTAAAGTTTGTTCACATTTCTGTACCGTATGTCTGGTTTAAATTTCTTGTGTCTGTGCTAGCTTGTGAAATATGGCACGTTGTCACACAAAAAAATCTAGAAAAAAACAACCCAGGGACCCTTGTATTAATTTCATGGGTGAGTTCCTCAGTAGTTAAATCGTCTTTCAGAGCCGTCCAGAATTCAGTCAAAGTAGTTTACTGTCATCCAAGATAAAGCTCCGACACGTTCCATGTATTTTTGAACAGGATAATTTGCTTCTTCAGCTGGATGTCATCTCCAGTCTGCCCCGTTAGTGTAATTGGTGTAGGGGCAGATGTTGTTCGTTTTAGTTAGCGGCCATGTGTGCAATCTGTTAAAGACGATCGGAGGATGGTGGGTAAGGGTTTTGACAATCGAGTCTGGACATGGGACTGTTTTTAATAGGTGCAATCATGCAATCAATTATTGATATGCCTGATATTGAATAAGACTATAGTTAAAGGGGATTGTGTATAGCTGTGGTATTTTGAATTGAGATTTGCGCCACCGTGAACGAGTCGTGCGTCAAGACATCGCGCGTGCGTAATTTGCGGGAAACAGTTCCCAAAGCCGGCAATAGACTTAAATTTTTGACTGGTTACAGCAACCTCTCATGATGTGAACAGTGAACATGAACTAAAAAACTGAATCTGGGGAAACTAAAAGCGTTCCTTTAATTGTTGAATCGCTTATGATTTAATTGCTCGTGAGTTAATTGTTTAGTCAAACCCTGAAAAGATTCTTTTCTTATTTTAGACCAAGGTGTGTAATATAAAACACATATGGACTGGCATAATTCGGTCACTAGTGCACGTCTATGCCCCCTCTGGCCTGTGAGTGACCAGAAGAGGGACCTATTTTCCCTAGGCCAAATTTGGTCACTCAAAGTCCCAAATTGCCAGTCCATTAGTGTACAGTGAAACATGGTTTATGCATTCTTGTATAACACCAAGAGAGTTGGTTATAAACAAACATAATAGAAGATTTGTCATTATTTCCATAATACAGAGAGTGGGGAATGCTTTATATTTATACATCTTGGTGAACTGCTTCATTTAATTCATTGGATATTGTAGATTCTTGTATAACACCACAAGAATTTTTGATTATATAAAAATAATTATATATTATTTGTCATTGTTTACACTATTTACATGTCACACATATAAGTGAGACACTGATATGTCTAACTACTCTCCTTTCACAAAGTCTTGTCTTTAAATGAGATGGTAAATGACTTTAGCCTACTCTCCAAATCATCCAATTAGTGATTGAAAGCTCAGATGTAAAGTACAAGAACCAATCAACTTGATAAATGTTGATGTTTCAGCACTCCAAGCTTTTGAACATGAAATGAATAAACCAAATTATACCATTTACCAGTAAGTTGTCAAACCATTCAGAACCACTCGACTGCACGGGTTGTGTATGGTAGAACAACTGTGCACAGAACTAACTGTGTACTGTATACATGCAATCACCACATGATATTACAAATATTGACTGCTTCGAGTGCTATATGGTTAAAACTACGACTCCCAAGGTGATCCTTCAGTACATTCTATTTTCCCGTGTGAAGTCGAGGGAAAATAGATTGCTCCGGGGATCACAAATGAGGGAGTCGTAGTTTTAACCAACACACGAGTAAAAGCAGTAAATATTTGTTTAATAACACCCCAAACATATATTGTGCATAGACGTATAGGTACTAAGAAGCTACTGTTGCTATGGGTATAGTACAGTGGTTGCTACCATGGGTGTGGGTAAGTGTGTCTACCGGTTGACATCAAATACTTTAAAGGGTTCCGGGTGGTTTGATAGAATCATTACATCCTTTAGTTTTGTGTATTAAACCAATAAGAGTTGCAACTACAACAAACTGATAGTAAACGAACAGCAAAATAATGATAAACAAACTCCAAAGAATGGGAATACTAAGTAAAGTTCTGGATTTACCCCTATTGTACGCAGTCAAATAACATGTGTAAGTGTGAATACTGACAATTAAAGAAGACCAATAAACTGAGCAGAGCAATGTACTTGGCTATATAAATACATACAGTGAAACATGATTTATACCTTGAATTTCTTCTTTGATTGTATTCTTGTATCCCAAGAGAGTCTGTTATAAACAAAAATAATAGAACATTTGTCATTATTTCCATAATACAGAGAGTGGGGAATGCTTTATATTTATACATCTTGGTGAACTGCTTCATTCAATTCATTGGATTCTTGTAGATTCTTGTAAAACACCAGAAGAATTTTCGATTATATAAAAACAATTATAAATTATTTGTCATTGTTTACATGCTAAACTCTTCCACCATGTTTCTTTCATTGTATATCACAATAAGATTGCTTAGTTATAATATTTCTCACTATTTACATGTCACATATATAAGTGACACACTGATATGTCAAACTACTCTCCTTTCACAAAGTCTTGTCTTTAAATGAGATGGTAAATGACTGTAACCTACTCTCCAAATCATCCAATTAGTGATTGAATGCTCAGATGTAAAGTACAAGAACCAATCAACCTGGTAAAAGTTGATGTTTCAGCCCTCCAAGCTTTTGAACATGAAATGAATAGACCAAATTATACCATTTACCAGTAAGTTGTCAAACCATTCAGAACCACTCGACTGCATGGGTTGTGTATGATAGAACAACTGTGCACAGAACTAGCTGTGTACTGTATACGTGCAATCACCACATGATATCAGAAATATTGACTGCTTCGAGTGCTATATGGTTAAAACTACGACTCCCAAGGTGATCCATAGTACATTTTATTTTCCCCAAGGAGATGTCGAGGGAAAATAGATTGCTCCGGGGATCACCAATGAGGGAGTCGTAGTTTTAACCAACACACGAGTAAAAGCAGTCAACATTTGTTTAATAACACCCCAAACATATATTGTGCATAGACTTATAAGTACCAAGAAGCTGCTGTTGCTATGGTTATAGTACAGTGGTTTGTTACCATGGGTGTGGGTAAGTGTGTCTACTGGTTGACACCAAATACTTTAAAGGGATCCGGGTGGATTGATAGAATCATTTTGTACTTTGACAAAACCCAAAGAATGGGAATACTAAGTTCTGGATTTACCCCATTGTACGCAGTCGAAAAACACATGTAAGTGTGAATAAAATGACAATTAACCCTTTCATGCACCATATATTTTAGTGATAAATTGAACATATTGACACTTTTAGTGTTTACTTGTTTTTTTCCGTATTTGGTAACCCCCCCCCCCACCCAAAAAACGAAACAAACAAAAAAACAGTCACAATAGCACCCTCAAGAGTCCTCTTTCCCATTCTGAAAACTGTGTGGCCGTGAGATCTTTATTTTTTTGTTTTACAACTATTTTTCTGAAGGGATTTAAACCAGTCGCTAGTGACCGGTCGGCGCATGAAAGAGTTAAAGAAGACCAATAAATAAACAAGAATTCAAACCAGTATTACACCATCCTCTCCTTCATGTGTCATCTAAAGTCAGACATAAATTAACGAACAACTATTTCTTGAGAAAAAAGTTATCCATTTCTTTGCAACATGAGCATTTAATCAACAAAAGGTCAAGCCTCAATTTGGAGATATAATAAAAGGACATGAATTTAGTTCTTGTTTATAAATAAATGAAAATGTCAGTAGGGAAACATTGCTTGACGATGCTGGTCAGTAGCAAGGTCTGTTAACTTCAAGAGTCATGACCAACCAAAATAGCTAAGCTGCCGTACTACATTGGACTGTGTTCACCTGTAAGGTCTAAAGAAGTAAAATATGACTTCATCTAAGCCATGTGACACTTGACCAACTACATTGGTGTGTTACACGTGTAAGCTAAACTACTGTTAAACAAGATCAATTCGACCACCTAGTTGGACAGAGAAGGAACAATTTGTATGTGTCATATCTTCAGAACATCATGTTTAGCTTATGAAGGTTCTTCATCTTCTTTAGTGACGGTATCATAATGCAGCAGAGTCAACCAAGGCTTTATTCATTTCAACGTAGTAATAAAACCTTACACCATGTACATCAGCACATGAAATGAAGGATGCATTACAGCGTGTTATAAAGCAGGCCTGGATTTTCATTTTTGAGAGGGCAAGGACATTTTCATTTTGCAAAGGGCACTTCCATTGTAAAGTCTGAACACTTTTGAAGGGGCACCATAGCCAAGACCAAGGGCAACAGAGGACATGGCCTCCGTGGCCTCGGTGTAATTCCAGGGCTAATAAAGTCACCGTTAAATCATACAAGAACAGCAACTCCGAGATTTAGTCTGCGTATTAACGATCCATGTCATCTGAGTTACCCCTCTCTTCATAAGATATCCAAGTTGGGCAGATGACCTAGTGCAGCAGCAATCTGTGTCATATCTTCACCTGTCAATGAACAGTATCTCAAGTTTAGCTTCTGAAGGTTCTTTATATTCTTGACGTGATCGGCCCATGATGCAACAGAACCACCTATGCCTGGATTTCCCTCAAGATTCAACTCTACCAAGTTGGGCAGATCACACAGTGCAGGAGCAATATGTGTCATATCTCCACCTGTCCATGAGCAGTAACCAAAGTGTAGCTTCTGAAGGTTCTTCATCTTCTTGAAGTGTTTGGCCCATGATGCAGCAGAACCACCTAAGTGTGTATTTCTCCCAAGATACAACTCAACCAAGTTGGGCAGATCACACAGTGCAGGAATAATATGTGGCATATCTTTACCTTTCCATAAGCAGGACCTCAAGTGTAGCTTCTGAAGGTTCTTCATCTTCCTGAAGTGATGGGCCCATGATGCAGCAGAACCACCCAAGGCAAAATTTTCCTCAAGCCTCAACTCAACCAAGTTGGTCATATCACACAGTGCAGAAGCAATATGTGTCATATCTCCAACTGTCCATAAGCAGAACCTCAAGTGTAGCTTCTGAAGGTTCTCCATCTTCCTGAAGTGTTTGGCCCATGATGCAGCAGAACCACTCAAGTTTTTATTTTCACAAAGATTCAACTCAACCAAGTTGGGCAGATCACACAGTGCAGGAGCAATATGTGTCATATCTTCACCTATCAATGATTCGTCATTCAATTGTAGCTTCTGAAGGTTCTTCATCTCCTTGAGGTGATGGGCCCATAATGCAGCATAACCACCCAAACCCTCATTTTCCTTAAGTTCCAACTCAACCAACTCAACCAGTGCAGGAGCAATATTTGTCATATCTCCACAGGTAAATGAACATCTAATCAACGATAAGTGTAGCTTCTGAAGGTTCTTTGTCTTCTTAAAGTGATGGGCCCATGATGCAGCAGAACCATTTGGATATGAGGCTGCTCCTAATAATTCTTCCCCCTTGTCATAAAATCTGCATCTAAGCCATGTCACTGATGAAAGATTTGCCATTAAACTCATACAGTATACCAAATCTGACCTACACCGACCCAAGTGACAGTTTTCTATCTCTACTGACTGTACCTTGTCAAGATAATCAGTTTGTTTGTTTTCCAGTGTGTGGGTATGAACATTTCGAAGAAAGTATATGAATGAGTTAAGACTGTCCCTGTTCCAACCATCAATGAATACTTTTTCTGTTAGAACAGACTCTATGAATTCCACTGGGGGTAAATCTTTTGACTGACCCTCAAAGTAGCAGTTAAGGCCTAACTGCATGAGGGCGAATTCATCTCCATCTCGCTTTTGTTCTTTTTTGAACTGGTAGGATTCAGCCAGTGTGTGCAAAATGCTACTTGTACATGCCATATGGTCACCAGCACAAAACCGCAAAACATATTCAAAATCATTACTTCCAGAGTTGAGCATTTGTTTCAGGTTCTTCTTGAATTCCATCGCGTCTGTTTCTAATAATCTTTGTAAGTATTTACCGGCACAAAACTCTTGAAAAGACTTGTGCAGGAACTGAATGCTGTTGTGACTTTTCATTCCCTTCAAGACCTTTTGTCTTGTAAGAATGCCTGCTTTTATGGCAGATTCAAGCACACTTTGTTCAAATATTTCTTCAGAAAACGCAAGCTGTTGTTTTGGAGCAAGAAGACCATGCAAGCCAATCTTTCCAAGTTCATTTGTTACATTTGATATTTCAGCTGGTGACATATCAATTTTTCTCTGAAATATGTACTCCAATGCCTCACTGTAGATACGGGACGTTGTTTCTGGGAGTGTAGAATTGTCTCTATACAAAATACACAGCAACAGAAGAAGCATTGGACTCTGTGCCAAATCAGATAAAATAAGTGAGGATTTGATCCTCTGAAGAAGCCCTTCAGCTTTGTCATGTTCTTCTGAGTAAAATTTTGTCACATACTTCTTGATATCTTCCTTATCAAAACCTTCAACCCTGACCTGTGTGAAAGGTTCTTGAATCAATGACTCTGTCACCAATTTATCATAGTGAGAGGTGCGAGTTGTAACGACTACATAACAGTCTCTGCCTTTCTTACGGTTGAGGATCTTCAGAATTGAACCAAATAAGGTTTCATGAAGGTCATGCATAGGGGTCATTAACTCATCAAAGCCATCCAACAAGATCAGTACTTTCTCTTCATTGTCCCTGATAAAAGAACCCAAAGCACCTTTATCTATCTTAGTGTCTTCAGCTAAAAGTTGTTCAAAAATTGAGTCAACTAGCTCTGTCCTTTGTTCAACTGCATTCATTCTTAAAACAAATACAAGCTCAAACTGCTGCAGTGTTTCTCCACATGCCCAGTCATATGCCATCTTATCCACGATGGTGGACTTCCCTCTACCCGGTAACCCATTCAAAATGACCCGTTTTATGGGATTACCATCTATTGTTGTCTGCAGGAAAATTTCCTTATATGATTCCAGTTTCTTTCCGGATTTCTCCAATCTTAAGTCTGTAAAGATATATTTGATACATTTTTTGTCAGCCTCCTCCCCTGGTATCAGGTTCACATAGCTACCTGTGTTCCTATAATGAGCTCTTAATGCCTCTCTACAGCTCTCTGCAGCGACCTGGGCTGGGTCTCTTGTTTGACGGGCTCCTTGCACACTTCCATCATCTGATTGAAAACAAAAAAGTATAATATGGTACATTCAATCATGTTTCAACAACAACACAAATAAATTCAGAACAACCTTCAAAGAGAAGATTGTAGCCTTAGTATTTCTGGAATGGTTATACCATGGCTTAAAACAGCATCTATAACAATTATCCATGAGCCTGACCATTCAATATCAACCACCAGGGTTTTTTATGCTAGAAAAGCTATGCTAGCATAGTATATGATATCATGCATTGAATGGAATGCTTAGAACATCTGTTGGCTTTCGGCAACCTGCAAGATCAGAACTCACAAACTCATACATGAACAAATACAAACTCATACATGAACAAATACAAACTTGTCACCTGTGCAAAACAAATAAGAACTGAGCAACATTGATGTTGAAAATCATCACTGGTACAAGGTTCCCACATTGAGCACTAGGCCTAATAGCGGTGAATGCAGCCATTCCTATTTCTGGAATTCGTTTTCTAATTCTGATCTTAATGGCTGGAAATTAAAATAGGCCATATTTGTTTCATCCATTGCCAAAGATAATGAATCTTCACAATTGTAAGAATAAACTATTCCTCTAGTTATCTTGTAATTGTTCTCAACAATAATATAATCTTTGTGGGGGAAAAAATGGTCCTTGACTGCCACAAACTTGAATAACAAATTGTGATAACCAGCATTAACAAAATGGCATCTGTAAAAAGATACATAATCCATGTTCAACACCACATACTGGAAAGTGTTTTGATACTTTTTAAAAATCTAAAATTTTTATAATGAGAAATTTTACCGAAATATAGATATGTGACAAGTTATTGCAAACTCAACTGGACATAGGTTTGAATTTTCATTGAGCAAAACATTTACATAGTTTTTAAAAACCTCAATAAAGGAATGTTAAAGTACAGTCCAACAAACAATGTAAACACATTTTACAAATCTTTTAGAATCTACTAATAACTCAAATTTCACCCCTACCAAAGATCTTATTTCACACGAACATGTCACATGGTTTTGCTTGAGTAGAGTATGAGAGAATTTATTGTGTAGTTTTGGGAAATTAATGTCTCTTGCACTTGTTATTTAAATCTTTCATTTGAGATAAATAAATTGTACTAAGGAAGACATTTTTTATTATACAGGTTGGAGTTGAAAAAATTCACAAAAATGATAGGCCTACCACTACCAGGCCCTAAATCTTTGTCCTTTTTACTGAATTGCAGTAGAGATAGTTGCATGAATACCGGTAATAATCTTTGTAAACACTCATGCATGCCTAACTATGAAGAGTGTTTAAGCCAGAAGTTGGTCATAGGCAAAACAATAATCGGATGAAAGGAATAAATTGTAAATTGATATCCTGATGGGAGAACACCTTCAAAGAGATGGTAAAGTTTTGGAAGGTTTCATCATTTATATTCAATACAAAAAACAGCAAACAAACTATTTTATCAATTTCAAAGGGCAATATTTCTCATTGAATGGAATTCTATGTCTAAAATGGGAACGCTTATAAGAGCAGACATTTCCTAAACCCACTCTCTGTCTCCTTTTGTATTGTTCATCTCATGCTTCTTCTGACTGCTTTCTGCTTCTGCTTCTTT
The DNA here is from genome assembly GCA_021014325.1 of Plazaster borealis. Classification (NCBI taxonomy): domain Eukaryota; kingdom Metazoa; phylum Echinodermata; class Asteroidea; order Forcipulatida; family Labidiasteridae; genus Plazaster; species Plazaster borealis. Next base: position 2,818,180 of record CM037456.1, on the reverse strand, counting down.
CTACTTGACTGCTTCTGTTACACTAGTATACTTGTTTAAATGTGTTGTATTGTCATTTAGCCTTTGAGAAAGACTGTTCTAGGGTCGAAATGTGAGGCCATGAACAATTTTTTAAAATTTATTCAATAGGTTAGTTTGGTTGGTAAGCAGTTTGCAACCGGTATGACAAATTAAACTATAAAAGCAAAACTTTATTCTTGGGAGTTTTGTGCACATCCTGATAGTTGAAAGTATTTATTTAAAAATCTGAAATTGTCAGGTGGAACAACTTCTAAGGACTTCTTTAACACCATTATCTCTCATTCAAAGGTTGATGAAAGTTATGTTGTACAACTCCTTTTTACAAACCTTTTGATATGAACTCTTCCAGCTGTGCCACCAAGTCGTTCCTGTTTTCATGACGGAGAGCTTCACATAATTTTCCTGACCAAAGAGTCAGATCAGGAAATTTGTGCCTCAGGTCAACCAGAAATTGAAATGATCTTTCCTCCAGTTTGGAATGATCATGTTTGATGTGTTCAATTTCACCATACACTAATCCACACTGCGTTGCTACTTTTTCCCAGTCAGTAGATAGACCCTTAGTGAGACGTCTAAAGAATTTCTCACACTTATTTTGTGAGGGTGCCGCCATTTTCATGAAACTCTCTTTATCTGTGGATTGAAAAAAATATGTAAATGAATTTTAAAAACACTTCTTCAAATAAATCTTTTAAGGAGCCATTCAGAACAATCAATGTTTACAACTTTCAAATTTTCTTTCTCTATTTTTAAATTGTTTTGACCCTACCCACCCATGATTTTTAAATGTTGGTTCGCTGTTCAGTATGTCCTTTACACTGAAAATAGATATTTTAGATCAATGTTTTCCTGGAGTTTTTAATGGCTTTTCCTGACTTCCAACTTGCAACTTTGTAGTAAAAACAGAAGAGGAAATTACCAAACACAAAAGTTTCAATTATCTTTTTTATTTTTATATTTTTATGAGAGATCACCTAGCATCACAAGGCTGGACGGCCACTTCAAGGTGTGGGCTATACTTAACTGATTTGGGATATCAGCCCAAATCAACTGCCACCAGGGGCAGGTTGCCTCCTACTTCGTGGGCTGAAACAGGATTACCCCCTTCACAGTCTGTATAAGGATGTAGGCATGGGTATCATCCACTAGGAGCCTGGCTGGTAGAGCAGAATGCAATACCTTCCTAACTTTTTACGAAGCAAATATGGCTAAGTGCCTTGCTCAAGGGCACATGTGTCATTAGCAGGATTTGGAAACTTAATTTAGTTTTTCAGTAATTTCTTTGACCCAACTACATGCAATGTTGACAAAAGTATATCTGATTTTTAACACTGATTACTCTGAATGGCTAAAAAAAGGTCAGTCATTTGATGAACCCACAGCATATATAAAGAACTAAAATGATCAACAGCGGAGGTTGGGTCTGTTCATTAGCTCTGTTACTCAACTTCTCTGTCATGTTTACCATTGGCTCTATATCATAAAGTCATATCTTTTGTTTCCCTTGCTGACAATTAGGCCTATAGGCTCAAAAGTATCACTGCTAAATGTTTTCTATCCTAGAGATACATACAAATAAATCTGCAACTCTAAAATTGGCATTTTGAACAAACTAATGTAGTACACTTTGTCAGATATCTGTATGCCTACATGGGTATTTAAACTGTGCCCTCTGTCTGTTAGATTATACTTTCTCTGTGGTTAAATACAGCCCCAAATGACCTAAATTTAACTGGTCCAAACTAAATATAATCTGAAAACAATTTTTGAATTGACTTAGAACGGAAATAAAGTGAACATAATCACTGAAAATCCATACTTCAAGAAAATTAGTTTTAATTATACCTGTGCTGTGGTCCTACTAGGAGTTCTTCATGCCTCTCTGCAGCTATTTACTGGGCTGGATTGTTTGTTGGGCGGGCTCCTAGCACACTTCCTTCATCACCTGATTGGAATCAAAAAGTATACAATTAACATGGAACAATGAATCATGAATCAACAACACGTTGAGTATGTTGGTAACTGGAATTGCAAGTATTTCTGGAGTATGTAGGAACATGATTGCATGCACTTTTCAACTGCATTCTTAAAACAAATACAAACTGAAACCTAGTCTTGGATATTCAGCCCTCACTCTCTCTTTCTCTCTCTAGAAGAACATATGGACAACTTTGGCCGTATTTTGTTCAGCACACAAGCCGTGGTGTGTGTGTGTGTGTGTGTGTGTGATGGTCCGTGAGTGTGCACTGACTGGATTGCGCTGCATAATTTTAAACACCGATCACTCTGAATGTCTCCCAACAGGTCAGTCATTTGATGAACCCACATCATATCATTATAAAGAACTGAATTGATCAACAGTGGAGGCTGAATCTGTTCATTTGCTCTGTTCCTCAACTTCTCGGTCATGTTAAGCATTGGCTCTATATCATACAGTTATATCTTTTGTTTCCCTTGCTGACAATTATAGGCTCAAAAACAGTACTTTTTATGTCAAAGTATCACTGCTAAAATGTTCCTATCCTAGAGAATGCATACAAAGAAATCTGCAACTCTAAATTGGCATTTTATAGCTACATTGTACCTACATGTATGTGAACATACTCGTGTATACAAATGTAGTACACTTTGTCACATATCTGCATGCCTACATTATAAGTTATCACACAAGCGCGAGTGGAATACGGAAAAATGTAGCACTTCTGCGTCTCATAGGCCTATCCAACTTCGGCCGAGTTGGATATTGGGACGCAGACGCGCTATATTTTTCCGTATTCCACGAGCGCGCGTGTGATAACGAATTTATCTTCCAGCCTAAAGTACAACCAACCTCATAAAGAAACAAAAACGCGCAAATTTTAGAATGTAATTTTTGCACTGACCGTATGCAGAGCGTGACGCATTGACACTCTCAATACGCAGAGTGCAATATAAAAACTGGGAGTAGGTTATCGCTTGATATCACACTCCGGTTCGAGCATCTGATTGGAGGATTAGCGCGTACTGGAAGATAAGGGTATTTAAACTGTGCCCTCTGTCTGTTAAATTATACTTTCTCTGTGGTTGAATACAGCCCCAAATAACCTAAATTTATCCGGTCCAAACTAAATATAATCTGAAAACAATCTTTGACTTGACTTTGAAGAAAAGTGAAAATAATCACTGAAAATCCATTATTCAAAAAATTAGTTCTAATTATACCTGTGCTGTGGTCCTAGGACTAGGAGTTTGTCATGCCTCTCTGCAGCTATTTACTGGGCTGGATCGTTTGTTGGGTGGGCTCCTAGCACACTTCCTTCATCACCTGATTGGAAATAAAAAGTATACAATTAACATGGAACAATGAATCATGAATCAACAACATGTTGAGTATTTTGTTAACTGCAATTGCAAGTCTTTCTGGAGTATGAAGGAACATGATTGCATGCATTCTTCAACTACATTCTTAAAACAAATACAAACAAACCTAGTCTTGGATATTCAGCCCTCACTCTCCCTCTCCCTCTCTAGAAGTAAATGCTGACCAAGTTTAATCTCTTGGCACCTGTTGCCTCTGAAAATCTAGGTGTTTCCATTTCCTTGTTCCTCTGTATTTGCAAATCGACCACTTTTGTTGTGAATTATAACAACAGCTACAAGAATGAGACTTAAGCTAGGTCAAGGTAAAAGGTCCTTTGGCGCTCAGCAAACCACATCCATTATCCCAGGGAACTTGTTTCTCTACCGCCCACGATTTTTAAAATGTTGGCTTATTGTTCAGTATGTTATATACACTGAAGATTAAAGTAATGCCTCAAATGAAGCAGATATTTTAGATCAATGTTCTCCAGGAGTTTTTAATGGCTTTTCCGTCCTTCCAACATGCAACTTAGTAGTAAAAACAGAAGAGGAAATTACCAGGGACACAATTTTCAGTTATCTTCTTCTTCTTTTTTAATTTTTTTAATTTTGTTTTTCAGTTATTTCTTTGACCCAACCACCTGCAATGTTGACAAAAATATATATCATTAAACACTGATTACTCTGAGTGGCTCCGAAAAGGTCAGTCATTTGATGAACCCACAGCATATAAAGAACTGAAATGATCAACAGCGGAGGCTGGGTCTGTTCATTAGCTCTGTTCCTCAACTTCTCTGTCATGTTTACAATTGGCTCTGTATCGTAAAGTCATATCTTTTGTTTCCCTTGCTGACAATTATAGGCTCAAAAACCGAGTACTTTTGTTGTCAAAGTATCACGTTGTTTATCCTAGAGAATGCATACCAAAAAATCTGCAACTCTAAATTGGCATTTTATAGCTACTTGTACCTATTTGAACATACTCGTGTATACAAATGTAGTACATTTTGTCACATTCTGCATGCCTACATGAGTATTTAAACTGTGCTGTTAGATTATACTTTCTCTATGGTTTCACCCCTCAAAAGGACAAAAGCTCAGAGTTTCACCCCTCGGACCCCACCATCGATGTTACATAAAAATTTCCAGTTATTTAGAAGATTGATATGGATCTGAATTGCTTACAAAGTGTGTCTATTTCTCTGTGTTTGGTTCATTATATTGAAAATAGCACTATCATATCGTTTGTCTCACCATTGAGGAAGGATCCTCCTCACCCAACACTTTTTTGTCCCTGAAGAAATATTAATTGTAGCTTGCATTTTGATTATATAACTCAGGATGGCTGATTCAATGACTCCCAACTCGAAAATGATGTTTAAATAATGATCTTGCTAAAACAAAATTGGTTAAAGTGGTAAGATATTGCATGAGATCGCACCACAGAGCATCTAGAATCCTTACTGGGCCCCGGAACCCATGCCGTTAGGGCTGCGCTTCGCGTTACGTGCTTTCAGGCGCCACAAATTGCATTCACAAATTGCCCGTCACGATGGTAGGAGAGGTGGTCGTCAAGTGGTTTGAGATGATCAACACTGGGCTACCTATGACGACCCTGGGGGCGCTGTTCGGTCCGCTCGGTGTGAAGAGGAGGTATAGTTTCCATTGATGAAATTATTTGACAAGAATGTTCACTTAGTGTACTCTTTCATGGGCGTTGTTAAGAGCAACTTTCATTCCCAAAATTTGTTTCTTTCAAAGAGTTTATATCGTCGTGTAAGTGCAACAAGGTCAAATCTCCTAAAACAGAATTTACATGAAATGCAAGTTTGAGAATGTCAAAAAGCTTGTATCTCGCTCACAATAACCCTGATGTACACACACAGCAAATCAAGATTTAAGCCAGGATCTGGTAAAAGTGTGTCCAAATTTGCTGTAAATTAAAAAATTGAGTGTCCAAATTGTTCACTTACAACACATTTACTTGTAAGTGACAGATAAAACAGGGTGTCCAAATTTAAAACAGGGTGTCCAAAAGACACCCAGACACCCCTCTGGCTTACACTATGGTATGAGACACCACGTTGTTGCACAGAACGTTTTTGTGCAAGATACGACTTTGTTGCAGAATCGAGTTACGACCTTGTTGCACTGACCCGATGATGTGAAAAGTTTCCAGTAATCTGTGTATGATTTTTATTTTCCTTGTATAGCAACTTCCTCAGGCACCTTGGTAAGCTCTTCAGCATCTACATACCATGGGTCATCCAGACGGCACCCCGGGCAAAGCTTCTACTTAACGTCCATTTTGAGAAGCGCTGGGAGCAACCTCTGACTGAACTCCACAACGACATTGGCATGACACCCTTCAGCAAGGAGCGATGACAACCCGTGATAATAAAATAAACATGACATTTGTATAGCGCCTTTTACCAGAGGATGCAAAGCGCTGGGACTACAAATTTTTTCCTGCAAGGTATATGTGGAGGTACGTTTGAAGTATGAGGCCTAGTCATTTGTAGCACCATGCAATGGTTTACAAGGTGCTGTGGCGCAATATATGCAGCCAATCAAACCAGGAACACCGGGGCGAACCCCTTCTCTTTACGATAAGTGCACTGGGTTCTTTTACGTGCATTACACAACACACGGGACCTTCGGCTTAACGTCCCATCCGAAGGACGAAGCATGTGGTTAAGTGTCTTGCTTAAGGACACAAGTGTCATGACTGGGATTCAAACCCACACTCTGCTGATCAGAAACACCAGAGCTTGAGTTCGGTGTTCTTATCCGCTCGGCCACGACACGCCACAAATGATGACATTCAATGTTGGAATTTTGAAGGATGTAAAAGCAATCAATAGACTGTGCAAGTCTCACGCATATTCGACAATTGGTGCTCGATATGGGGCATGGTGTACCTCCCCTATTGTGTCTTAATTGTGTGCTTGGAATCTCAGGAATTCTTTTGAGGATTTTAGGGGGGGGAGTTCTATACAAGAGGAAAATAGTGTGTTATAGTATGGGAACATTGGGGGGGGGGGACACCCTCTGCCCCATATCTGGCAGGCTTTAATATTCAAACTTCTGGGACCATTGTGGTCCCATCCATATGGAGTTTTACGTGGGCAGGATTTTGTTTAGTTAATTATTTTAGTTTAACGTAACTTATGGCCATGAAAATTATACATGATGTTGGGAATGTCTCCAAAGTGCTACCACCTTTTGAAATGAAATTTTCATAGGTTAGTTTTATTGTATATATCTACATTTATAAAGGATTAAAACAATCGACTGGATCCAACAACCAAAGGTATACTTTGCCTTTAAAATATCTTGGGAAATAAAATTTTACTCGTTCATCCGTATCGTGCAACATAAAACCTTTCATCTTTTTCATTGGAAGTATCATTCAGATGCTCTGTCGCAGCATCGTGTTTCCGACGGTGGATTTGTGTTTGTGTTGATTTTGGCTAAGTTCGATGTTTTTGTTCAAATTTCTGTAAAATTCTTGTGTCTGTGCTAGCTTGTGAAATATGGACTGTTTTAATAGGTGCAATCATGCAATCAATTATTGTCTGCACATAATGTGTAGTGGAAACTTCCCCGATATTGAATAAGAATAGTTAAAGGGGATTGTGTATATAGCTCTGGTATTTTGAAGCATAATGTGCTTAATGTGCATGGAAACTCATATGGCAGATTGACCCACCAAAATCCCACAGTGCATGTTAGCTTTAAGTCTAAACTGTAGAAGTAAATACATCTGTTGGTGCCCTTAAGCCTAGCACTGTTCCTGGCCCATTAAAATTTGCCCCATTTTCAGACCGTCTATAGACAGTGCAAGTGAGCCTCATGCGTATTTGAACTTCCCGGACCATTGTGGTCCCAACCATATGGAGTTTTATGTGGGCGGGATTTTGTTTTGTCAATTATTTTAGTTTAACATAGTTTATGGCTATGAAAATGACATATGTTGTTGGGAATGTAATACTAAGTGGTTAACAATATGAAAGTAAAATCATTTCAACAAAAAAACGAAAAAAAAACCTGAGAATAAGACTTGACCTCCGTTTCAGGTTACTTGTAAACAATTTAGAATTTTGCCCAACTGATGGTCATGTTGTCATTAAACCTATGCAATAAACGCAAACATTCGGGCGTGACTGGCAAATGGGGTTTCTAACAATAAGCATCCTCGTCCCAAATTTTGTATAAATTTAATTTAAAAAGAAGATTTGATTTCATAGAAAAGTATAGTCTATGTTCAAGTTTTTTTCTCGTTTTCGATATGCGCGAGGCTTGCACAGTCTATAGAGATTTGCTGGAGCACCAAAACATACTTACACTTTTAAAATGACTCTTGAATCAGACCTACCACAACTCTTCAGGAGGGGCTCCAAAGTTAAATTAATCCACTCATTTTCCAATAAGTAGAGTCCTCATGAAAGTGGGGGAAAAGTTACAAGTCTCTACCTCAAGTTAAAATGGTGGAAAAAAACCCATTTTACTTGGTACTCTTTCAGAGCGAAATTTGAAACATGACGTTATCGGACAGCAAAAACAAATGGGTCTGTACATTCCAAAGAGGAATTTCTGGGCAAGTCATAAGCTCAAACTCAATGCTGTTTTGATTGAATGTCACCAGAATTCAGGAATGAACTGAAAATTCTCTGTACAAAAATGTACAGACCATACATTTTCAATGTGACGTCATCAAACGTTTTTGGATTTTGACAAAAATTGCACTTGAAGGGTATCAAACACAGAGATATTTTAAGTTGCTAATAGTACTAACTTCCCCATGTCAGTTGGTACCAACTTCCACAATTTGGTAATAGTACTAACTAATTCCCCATATTGTTTGGTACCAACTTCCCCAAGTTGGTAATAGTACCAACTTCCCCGTATCAGTTGGTACCAAATTCCACAATTTGGAAATAGTACTAACTTCCCCATATTGTTTGGTACCAACTTCCCCCAGTTGGTATTAGTACTAACTTCCCCACACGTTTGGTACCAACTTCCCCAAGTTGGTAAAAGTACTAACTTCCCCATATCGGTTGGTACCAACTTCCACAATTTGGTAATAGTTCCCCATATTATTTGGTACCAACTTCCCCAAGTTGGTAATAGTACTAACTTCCCCATATTGTTTGGTACCAACTTCCCCATATCGGTTGGTAACAACTTCCACAATTTGGTAATAGTTCCCCATATTATTTGGTACCAACTTCCCAAAGTTTGTAATAGTACTAACTTCCCCCTATCGGTTGGAGCCAACTTCCAAAAGTTGGTAATAGTACTAACTTCCCCATATCGGTTAGTACCAACTTCTCTAAGTTGCTAATAGTACTAACTTCCCCATGTTGTTTGGTACCAACTTCCCCAAGTTTGTAATAGTACTAACTTCCAAAAGTTGGTAATAGTACTAACTTCCCCATATCGGTTAGTACCAACTTCTCTAAGTTGGTAATAGTACTAACTTCCCCATATTGTTTGGTACCAACTTCCCCAAGTTGGTAATAGTACTAACTATCCCCATATCGGTTGGTAACAACTTCCACAAGTTTGTAATAGTACTAACTTCCCCCTATCGGTTGGAACCAACTTCCAAAAGTTGGTAATAGTACTAACTTCCCCATATCGGTTATTACCAACTTCTCTAAGTTGGTAATAGTACTAACTTCTCCATATCGTTTGGTACCAACTTCCCCAAGTTGGTAATAGTACTAACTTCCAAAAGTTGGTAATAGTACTAACTTCCCCATATCGGTTGGTAACAAATTCCACAAGTTTGTAATAGTACTAACTTCCCCCTATCGGTTGGAACCAACTTCCAAAAGTTGGTAATAGTGCTAACTTCCCCATATCGGTTAGTACCAACTTCTTTAAGTTGGTAATAGTACTAACTTCCCCATATTGTTTGGTACCAACTTCCCCAAGTTGGTAATAGTACTAACTTACAAAAGTTGGTAATAGTACTAACTTCCCCATATCGGTTAGTACCAACTTCTCTAAGTTGGTAATAGTACTAACTTCCCCATATCGGTTGGTAACAACTTCCACAAGTTTGTAATAGTACTAACTTCCCCTATCGGTTGGTACCAACTTCCAAAAGTTGGTAATAGTACTAACTTCCCCATATCGGTTGGTAACAACTTCCACAAGTTGGTAATAGTACAAACTTCCCCAAGTTGGTATTAGTACTAACTTCCCCATATCATTTGGTACCAACTTCCACAAGTTGGTAATAGTACTAACTTTCCCATATTGGTTGGTACCAACTTCCCCAAGTTGGTTGCACCCAATGGATTGGGTTTTCAGTCCCTACCCAATTTCACTTTGTTTCTCCCTTGAGTGTTGTCCGTGGCTACATTACCTATACGATTTGAACCGCTTTCTTGTACCTGTTATTGCTCATTGTCTAAGCACTTCATCATCTGCTCTACATTGCAGCGGCTCATGGGTTCACATCCCACCAAAGGTTCCTCTGGGGTGTTGTTTTTTAAAGGGATTGTATACGTTTGGTAATTGGAACCCACTGTTTGTTTCAATCCTATACAGTTGTAGATATATACCATAAAACTAACCTATGAAAATTTCATTTCAAAAAAGGTGGTAGCTTTTTTAGATATTGCCGAAAATCTGAAGCGATTATGTCCACGCAGGAAGAATAATCTGCAATTGGAATACACAATCTGAGAACTGTTTCTGACAGAAACGCTTCTCAGACTCAACCACATTACTTCAAAGTGAAAGGTTTCTCAAAATGCTTTATACTATCAGAAGCTGCTGTACTTCTTACCAAGTAAAGTTTTTATTGCCATTAATTTTATGAGTAATTACCAAACGTATACAGACCCTTTAAGGAGTTGAAAAAGCACAAAGTACATGGTGCTTAAAAAAACCCTACTTTACACCAAAAGTAAGTGATCGTCATTGAAACACTTGCTTCAAATTTTTTATTTTTTACAACAGTTGGTTAACTTAAACCAAGAGACATAAGTATTTCAAAACGGAAAAACAACACAACGGGAAATAATTTAACATCACTGATTAAATACAAATCTCATTTTGAGGCAGTACTGTACGTCTTATTCGTTGTGCTGCAACAAAACACGATATATGATAATTTTTTGTATTTCTATGTACACAGTTATTAGGAATAAAATTAAAATAAAAGATTATTACTTTATGTGTTTTACAATGTGCTATTTTTTTTTTGGGGGGGGGGGGGGTCCAGGTAAACTATGACACAATGATGAAGTCCACTTTGTGGTTCAATTTCTATAGACCATGTAACCTTTGTTTACAAAAAGAGTGACCTTGTATATTCTAGGGCCTTTTCTGGCAGGCAAGATACTGCCCTGGTCATATGGGAATTTTTTCACTTTGTGTCATATTTTCCAAACAAATTGAACAGTTACAAAAGTAACGGCCCAGCAAGTTTTGAGATGTGCCCCTTTTCTTCATATCAACACTGAGTTGATAAAAAAAATCAGACAATGCAATCTCCATAAAATATAAGATTTGATGTGTTCTTTCATTGAGCTGTGTACAAATCATGCCTGCAGGAAGTCTAAGGCCGTATCCCAAATGGCGGCTACAGTTACGGCTGTTGCTAAGGGTGTTGTTAAGGACGTCCTATACCTCAATGCATGATGATGCAGAACTCTAGCCATAGCCATAGCTGTAGCTGCCAATTCGGAAAAGGCCTCAGGCTCTGTGGTTCTTTTGTAAACGTGATGTCACAGGTTACATTGTCTATAGTCTTTAATGGTAGATATCTTGGCTACCAACAGGTAACCTTAACCAGTTTCAAAACACAAGGCATAATCCAATTCGCTACTTGCACGGATCCGCTGAGTGCATGTAGAGCCTCGACTTCATGCTTCATTTGTATTGTATCTATGCATCTGTTTGGATGAAAGTGTAATTACATTACTGTGACAATACAGAGTTGTATAATGCTTCTATTCACTGCTGTCCCAAATTCGAGGCTCTACATGCAAATGGCTGACCTTGCAAAAGGTGAATAGTTGGATGTAGTTGATGAAGAAAAGTCCTGTTGTTGCATTTGAGCATTCATGGGAAAAGTTATTCCCCCATTTTTCTTAGAACACATCCAATTATGTAATTTTTTGATTACCTTTTGACTAGTTTAACAAGTCATCCTCAGAGCTGTGTATTGAGAGAGTTGCGACATAGAGGGACCAGTTTTCTTCGGTCATGTGGTTGCTAGACGCCATTTTCAGTCCAAATGCAGCACAACCCAATGGGCAGACTAGTCTGGCAACCTGTATTCGCCATAGCGGTATTTTTTTGACACAAAATGGCTTCAAATCGCAAGTGGTCGCAACTCTCTCTCTCATACAGCTCTGGAACAAGCCAATGGGACTACAAAGTCAGTGTTAATTTGTTGGAACGACAACATCTTTTTAAAGTCATTATACTCAGCCAGCTGAGAATTTACAAACAAATTACAGAGATTCTTGCCTGACTGGATTTTTTTTTTAAAGCAGTAAAGATGTCTACTAGTCATTAGAGTGTGGGTTCGAATCACTACACTTGTTTCCTTGAGCAAGACACTTGTCAATCATTATTTAGGCTGTGTCTGAACTAATGGCTACTGCAGGTACATGTCTATGGCCGTACATGTAGCCTAAGCCATAGCCATAGCCATAGCCGTAGACGTAGCCTTAGCCACAGCCGTAGCCGTAGCCTTAGTCTTAGCCATAGCATAGACTTGGCCGTAGACGTAGTCTTAGCCATATCCGCAGACGTAGCCTTAACCTTAGCCATAGCCACAGCCTTAGCCATAGACGTAGCCTTAAACCTAGTCTTAGCCATAGCCGTAGCCTTAGCCATAGACTTAGCCTTACATTACTTTTTGCTTAATACAATACCAGAAATTTTACTAAAAGCGTTTGCGCATTTCACAGGTTTTTCTTTTTGTTGGGAGCATATTGCATTTTCAGCCTCATTTTGCATTGTTGTACTTCTTATTTGCATGCAAGAACTACGAGCAAATGAACAGGACCCAATTTCATGGCTCTGCTTACCGCGGAATTCTGCGATTACCTATCATAGAACTGTGTGCTACAAGGGCTCCGTAAGCGCAGAATTCCGTGGTAAGCAGAGCCATGAAATTAGGCCCTGATTATTTGCTATATTGACTGAGCTCACAGTTCTGAGGCATTGGTCCAATTTCATGCACCATTTATTTTAGCCGTAAATTGATCATATGGACACATTAATTGTTTACTCTTTTTTTTGCAAATGGCGACTCCCCCAAAACAGGTCACAACAGCATCCTCAAGAGTCCTATTTCCCATTCCGTGCAATCTTTATTTTTCGTTTTACAACTTTTTTTATGAAGGGATTTAAACAGTCGGCGAGCGAGAGAGTTAAGGCATAAAGTGTTTATGAATTTATTTGCTCAATGAAAATGTTTGGGGTACCAGTCACAACAATGTGTGCAATGCATTGTATTTTGGCAGGTAACCTGTTTCTGGTTAAAATGTTTTTTTTATTTATTTGTTTAATTAGGCCCTGGTCACCAACAACATATCCTCTCAACTAATCAGAATTAAGAAGACCCTTAAATAAATGCCTCTAATCTCAGACTCTTTAAAGTGCATTTTTTCTTTCATTTTGATTCCTTGAGATGTGACTTGATTCATTTAAAAAACATTTTAGCCAAATTGTTTCTTGTCTTTTTTCTAACATGATTTGAATTGGGTACTTTTTACAGCCATCGTTATTGCCTTTGAAACTGTAGTTATGTTAAACGAACACAAGTGTGAAACCAAGTAAAGACAGCTCATTAAAGGGATTGTATACGTTTGGTAATTGGAACCCAATGTTTGTTTCAATCCTATAAAGTTGTAGATATATACCATAAAACTAACCTGTGAAAATTTCATTTCAAAACGTGGTAGCGTTTTTGAGATATTGCCAAAAATCTGGAGCGGTTATGTCCACGCAGGAAGAATAATCTGCTATTGGAATACACAATCTGAGAAACGTTACTGTCAGTAACGCTTCTCAGATTCAAATTTTTGGGGATAAAAAGTGATATCTTTTTCCATAACCGCAGTACTTCGAAGTGAAAAGTTTCTCAAAATGCATTATACTATCCAAAGCTGCTGTACTTCTTACCAAGAAAGTTTTTATTGCCATTAATTTTCAGAGTCATTACCAAACGTATACAGACCCTTTAAGCTGTAAATATATAAGTACGGTACTGAATACAGTGTGTGCATACAGCCATCTAAATTACGGACACCATGTCTATATGTAGACCTTTCTAGATCGTTTCCATATTGTCCTGTCACGGTACAAATACGTTGTATCTCGGTTTTGTAATAAGGTCGCACCAGAGACGCTCCAATCAAAAACGTAATACTTCAGCGCCTCCGGTCTCGGGGGTACATCTGGATATTTTAAGCGAGATACAATGTTTTTGCACTTTCAAACTCATGTTTAAAGGCATCATACATGTACACGTTTGGTAATTGTCAAAGACCAGTGTTCTCATTTGGTGTATCCCAACATATGCATAAAATAACAAGCCTGTGAAAATTTGGGTTCAATTGGTCATCAAAGTTCCAAGAAAATGATGAAAGAAAAAACACCCTTGTTGTACAAATTTGTGCGCTTTCAGATAGGAAAAAAAACTTCTTGCAAGAAGTTTTCTATTATTTTAGTGAGAAATTACCTCTTTCGCAAAAACTACATTACTTCAGAGGGAGTCGTTTCTCACAATGTTTTATACTATCAACAGCTTTCAGTTGCTCGTTACAAAGTCAGTGTTTATGCTAATATATATTTTAAGTAATTACCAAACAAGTACGATGCCTTTAACGTAACACTTTTTTCAGAGATACAATGTTGTTTCACTGAAGCGATGATATCTCCCGTACCAGAGTCTTTAGGTGTTAAATCGCTTCCTATAGAAGCCTAAAACATCATTGGTTTAAAAAATGCCTGAGGTAAAAAGTTAGTCAGTTTTAAAACAGTATACATGACATGGTAGTTTGGTGAAACAAAATGGTTTTATGCTAAGATATGTTTTAATGCGTAAAGCAGCTCTATGAAATTGGAACCCAGAAATTGACAAAGCGAAGAAAAATGTTGCCAAGCAATAATGCAGAAACGATTTCCCAGCCTAAATACCTTTTAAATGTATTATATAGGATTAGTATGGATAACAAACATTGTTTAACTCTAGTCTTGAAAGCTAACTGATTATAAACTTCTAGAACCATTTTTTCTGTGAAATAGTTCCCTCTGAAATAAAGTCATATTCGAGACAACATTTTCTGAAACCTAAACAAAATAATCAAAAAATGCAAGCTGATTTCGGTTTTACAACCAAAATTTAGGACAATGTGTTTACAGCTGAAAACTGGGCATGGTTTTTCACTACTTTCTCCTGACTCACAACGGATTAAGCCCAAGTTTTCACAGGTTTGTTATTTCATGTATATGGTTGATCACATAAAACATAAACACTGTCTGCGACTATTTTGTCAGCTCTACCAATCCTGTATAATACCTTTCACGAAGATTGATCATAACTGCCAATCTTTACCAAGCAAATACATTTTAGGCTCCAAGGTCAAATTCAGTTTTGTGATTCACTCATCAAAAATTTCAAGTCTCTCGCCTCACGTTAAAATTGCGTAAAATGCCACTATGTTTGACACCCTTCAAGTGCAATTTTTGTCAAAATATAAAATGTTCAATGACGTCACATTTCAAATATGTGGCCTGTACATTTTTATTCAGGGAATTTTAAGTTCATTCCTGAACTGGCATTGACTTTGACCTTTTGACTGTCGCAGAAATTCCTCTTTGGAGCGTAAAGACTGTTTTTGATGTCCGATGACATCATGTTCCAAATTTCGCTCTGAGAGAGTATCAAATAACATGACATTTTACACAATTTTAACATGAAGTTAGAGACTTCTAATTTTTTCCCCACTTTCATGAGGACAGAGCTGCCAACATTTGCGTCTTGAAATCAGGGAGATTTTGTCCAACAATGAGGGCGATATTAGAATTACATTCAACATAACAGGGAAAAAGTTTCCATAATCAGGGATTTTCTAATTTGTTCATTAGAACGTGGAAAGATTGGTTTAATTTCAGGGAACTTTCTGCAGAATCAGGGAGAGTTGGCAGCTCTGTAGAGGACTCTATCTGTTGGAAAATGGGTGCATCACAAAACTGTGGCCTTTGGAGACCTGATTTAAAATTTTAAAAAATGGGGCTAGCGTTCTTGATGCCTCAATATGTAACAGCAATGACTGAGAACTCTTTGCAAAGGGCTCCTGTGTGGGAGATTGCATGCTATTTTTTCATTTTGGCCATTAGAGAGATACGATGCACACTCCTGCCTTTACCGGTACCCTGACTCACAACACAATAACAATTTAGCTGGTAACCCGAGACACATGCAAATATATTTGTTCTCCATGTACTCTGTGTGGAGTATATATATAGATATATACACACACATTAGGGTTGGTTGCTATGGATACCTCGTTAGTACTGAGCGACGTAGATGAAGCGAAACGTCCCTACCGGTTCTTCTATTAGAGTTGCTATGTGAACTCCTTTACTAACACTTCCTACACATATACTAGGGGCATGGAAAAGAAATAAAGAAACATTTGAGTCAACTGAACATCTGAGTGAGTTATAATGGATGATCTCTTTGAGTGAGTTATGGTGAATCTGTTTTAATGAGTGAGTTGTGGTGAGTGAATTGAGTGAGTTATAATGAGTTATAGTGAGTAATAGTGAGTAATGGTGAGTTTTAATGAGTGAGTTATAACAAATGAGTTATGAGTGAATTATGAGTGAGTTGTATTGTGTAATGAGTTGTTTTGATGAGTGAGTTCTAATGAGTGAGTTTTCATGAGTGAGTTTTGATGAGCAAGTTGCTTTCAGTAGTTAAATCCTTTACATTGGCTTTAAAATTGTAAATTTAGTACAAGATTTTGTTATGCCTCTGAGATGAAAAAACAAAAAAACCAAATACGGATGAAAACTTTCTACTCATAGAGAGACCACAAACCTTTTATCGGTATTGGCTGCGATGGACGTCAATGACCCAAAACCAACGATACTCAGCATCGTTATGCAAGCTGAAAAGACACAATATAAGAAGCTCAAAAAGTGAAGGTGCCGTTACCATGGTAACCTCTTTCTCCTCCTCGAAAACAGATTCCCCGAGTTTAATGGCATAAATGGTGCTTGCAGCGGAGGTTTCAATGTCACTTGATACACAGTTTCCGCGGGCAAAGTGT
Source organism: Plazaster borealis (assembly GCA_021014325.1). Lineage (NCBI taxonomy): Eukaryota > Metazoa > Echinodermata > Asteroidea > Forcipulatida > Labidiasteridae > Plazaster > Plazaster borealis. The sequence goes on along the minus strand of CM037456.1, from coordinate 2,801,498 downwards.
CCCAGAGCTAAGAGTTTACAGTCCAGGGTACTGTCAGAGCGTGATTCAACTGTAACATTACACCATGGGCAAATACTGTGAAAGGAACCAACATCTTGCTGTGCTGCTTTCATTTGCCGTCGAAGAGAATGTGAATTTCTGAGTGCGGGCTCTTGTATAATTTGGAGCATAGATTATGGTTGAATTTACATGAACTATGGTCCATTCAGCTTCACTTGAACATGATTTGAAGTATTGTGTATTGTGTATCGGTACATAACGGTTTCTGCAAAAAAATAGGCTGAAACTTTGTTCACGTTATTATACAGGATTGGTAGAGCTGACAAAATAGTCACAGACAGTGTTCATGTTCTGTGTGATCAACCATATACATGAAATAACAAACCCTGTGAAAATTTGGCTTAATCCGTTGTGTGAGTCAGGAGAAAATAGTGACAAACCATGCACACTTTTCAGCATGTAGTCACATTGTCTTTAACTTTACTTGTAACAACCGAAATCAGCGGTTGCAATTTTTTAGGTTTTCAGATACAGTTTTCTCAAATATGACTTTAGTTCAGAGGGATATATTTCACAGAAAAAAATGGTTCTATTTCGAGCCTCATAATCAGTAAGCTTTCAGACTTAAATTAATCAATGATGTTTTTCATCCTTGCCAATCCTGTAAACCTTTAAAAACCCTTTTAGCCCATCCCCCTTGTCTCGTTTCATATTATTTTTATTGATTCATCTTCTGCTTCTCATGACTGCATTCTGCTCCTTTTTTTTCACTTCTTTTCCACCTGACTGCATCCATTAAGCGACTCCAGATTAAGCGACTTCAGCTACGGCTATGGCTTTTTAGCGTTCCGGTCATAGCCACTGCCAAAGCCATCAATTCGGACACGACTATAGGCTGCACCCCACTAAATAAACTCCCATAGCATACAGTGCAAAATGCTAAATATTCAAAAATAAAATACTTAGAAGTCTCACAGCTTTTTACAGTAAAGGGAAAATTATCCATTGACTCTTGAACTTTTATCCTCTGCTCAATTTATTATGGGGAGTCAAAAGGCCGGAGAGTTATTCTCCCTCCAAATAAAAACACCCCTACAGCAGTGAAATTTTCCAAACATCCGAGCATCAATCTTGAAAATACTACACCTCTCAGCAAATAGGACCATTTTTTTCAGGGCCTATGTCATCCAAAATACCTCAAGTTGGAAGTCAACAACCCCCAGGTTACAATTGGGCAAAATGTTTACACTTTCCCGCTGTTTTTTGGCTCTCTAATCTGTCTAATATAGAATATTTTGAGGGTCTACAAAATTCCAATGAGGCCGACGCTCTGTTTTCTCCCTATTTAGTGGGGTGCACCCCTAATACACTATAAAATGTTGGTGCTGCATTGTCATTTAGTGTTTGAGAAAGACCGTGATGGGGTCAAAACGTCAGGCCATTAAGAATGTTTGCACAAATCATAATAAATCCATTAACGAAAAAAAGCTCACCGCAAGAGTTTCTGTCCCAGATTCTGACAGTGGCATCATTAGAGCATGTAGCGATAAGCGGTTTGGAGTAAATGTTCGGGATGAAGCAGCATGCTGCTGTTGTTTGCTGATGGCCTTGATACTCTGAGACCAACGACTGTGCTCGCAGGTCCCAAAGCTGAGGGGAAATATAAAAAAAGATTTGAATTTTCTTTTAGTAAAATTGTTATAAATCAAGTCATATACCGCGACATCATATTTGTCGGCAGGGTGTGAAATTAACAGTTGCCCAGTTGCCTGGTTCAACCAAAAATCATCCGGGCAACCTGTGATCAAACTGTCGTTGCCCGTCGGTCAACCGTATAAAAAATAAGAATTTAGGCCTACCCTGCTTACTATTGTGCCAGCTCCAAAGATCGTTTGAATTTTCCACAATATGAATCTATATTTGGGACGGGACATTCACACCACTGATCAGTATAGTCGCATATTATTATATTCGGGCAACCAAACTCACTTGCGGGCAACCTGATTTTCAGTTGTTGGTTGCCCTGGGGAAACCAGCAAATTTTCTTAATTTCGCACACTGGTTGGTTTGTTTTTATTTGACAATCAAAGGCGCTGTTCTGGAAGAAGACAAATTTTGGTTGGAAATGCAAGCATGAACGTGTGTGTTTTTTAGTTTCTACTTCTATGGTTGCCTTGCCAGTTAGTCTAGATTGTTTACAAAGGTAGGGTTAGAGGCGTCTGTCTCCTGAAAAGATCAAAACATTACCGATGCCAGCAGGGTTAGGCTTATGTAATAAGCAACTCTTAGTTCTCTGTTGGTGGGACAGACGTATCCCCATACTGTCTCCAGGCACTCGCCTGGTGACCAGTCTTGTTTCTTTATCTTTTTCTTCCATTCTGTGCATTTTTAAAACGTATCATTCGCTTTTGATCTTTTTTATTTAAGGGGCTCAATTTAAATCTTCAATTATTATCAAATTATAACGATTAACTCTGTGCTTACAACCCGTAGAAACAAACGCTTTACAGGGAGCTGCAAGCACAGAATTCTCTTCTGGTCTTGTTGTTTTATTCTATTATTATATATTTCTGGTAATGAAACCAAGGATGCCTCATAAGTGAACTTAATCACTGTAGCTCGCAAGCCTGAGGAAACCTGTAAACAAGGGTGCTTGCTATGTGACCCAGAAACACCGGGGCTAATCCCTACTCTTCCACGATAAGTGTTCTGGGTTCTTTAACGTGCACTACCAATGCTAGTACACGGGACCTACGGCTTAATGTCCCATCCGAAGGACAAAGCAATTATGGTACAGCATCTTACAGCATCTTGCTCAGGGACACAAGTGCCACGACCGGGACTTGAACCCACACTCTGCTGATCAGACACACCAGAGCATGAGTCCGGTGCTCTTAACCGCTCGGCCACAAAACGCCACGACACGTACGGGGAGTCAACATGTTTTGTATAATCTTGCATCTTACCGTAGCTTCACATCCCTTGCCTCCGACCCCGTTACTGGTCGTAAGACAGTAGTTGCCATCTGGAGTGACGTCACAGCACGTCTGGATGTACTGCTTCTTGGGGAATACATGAGCCTCGGTTAATGTGCGCGTGTCCCAAATCCTACACAAGAAAATTTCACAGGTTTATTTGTTTATGAAATCATTACATCAGTGCAGCAGAGCTGCCAACATTTGAATCTTGCAATCAGGGAGATTTTGTACAACAATCTTCTTGGGGAATACATGCGCCTCGGTTAATGTGCGCGTGTCCCAAATCCTACAAAAGAAAATTTCACAGGTTTATTTTTTTATGAAATCATTACATCAGTGCAGCAGAGCTGCCAAACATTTGAATCTTGCAATCAGGGAGATTTTGTACAACAATCAGGGAGATATTTAGAATTACATTCAACATAATAGGGACAAAGTTTCCATAAAAATGGAGATTTTCTAATTTGTTCATCAGAACACGGAAAAATTGGTTTATTTTCAGGGAACTTTCTGCAGAATCAGGGAGAGTTGGCAGCTTTGGTGCAGAAACAGTGTACAAGCCTGGAATTTCATCGCTGAGAGGGCAAGGCCGTTTTTATTTTGCAAAAATTTTGCTTCCATTGCCACGCGGTTAGGGACCAGCAACTCACACTTGGAGCGCTTCACAGCGACATTTCCGAAATAATCGTTCCTCGCCCGTTTGTCCAAACGAGGCAAGGTTGTGTCATGGCGGACAAGGTTGGTGTCCACATGGAGTCGTCCACTTTGTATAGAAAGGGTTTTCAGATATTTCAGAGTGTGGGGTGGATGAGTTTCCGTGTCTTTTTTGTGTTTTACTGTGAACAAATTGTGTAGTGGAAAATCTTAAAGTCTAGTGGGAAACCCAAAACTAGGGCAACATGGCTTTTTGGCCTCTGTTTACTTCCAGGCCTGATTTTTTTATAACATCATATCTTGCACTAAAGAGGCGCCATGCAAACACGTTTTCAGAGTTTGTGTGTAAACCAAGGATAGCTAGAGTCAGACGTTAAAGTGTTAGACGCTTGCAAGTCTGATACTTCATGGAGGCAATGGAGGCCTTGGTGCCTCTTGAAATATTCCAGTACAAACTTTTATTTCCCTCAAAGAGTCGCCCTTTACTCAGGAAAAACTGTGTCATGCCCTCATCAGGAATCATCAGGAAGTATCAGTCCTAAGCTTACTGCATGTGGTGATTTTTTTTCTAAAGATAAACATTTTTGCACTCCAGACACAAAGAAATATCTCATCATAAAAGCTAGATGGTTTCGAAATAAACACCTCTGCAACTTGAAGATGTACAGTTCCCTTAAAGGTAGGGTCATAGATTGTTTTTTGTCAACGTAATGCTGATTTATAGGCAAAATTATCAAGAAAGATACAATAAAAGTCACATGTGAAAGTTTCACCTGAATTCGGTGTCTATTTGCTGAGAAAACAGCAAAAAACGTCTTGGTATTTTCACAAGAAAGACAAATCCATCCATGGATAGCGAGGTGACAGTGGGTAACAACCGCATCTCTGGCTGCAGCCTTGGCGAACGGACACCAACCCTCAGAAATCTGAGGTTCCTCAGATTCAAATGTTTTTTGTGTGAAAATTTATCCAAACCATAATACTTCAAAGGGAATCTTTTCTCAAAATAGTTTATACCATCAAAAGCTGCAGTGCTTCTCACCAAGTCAGGTTTTATGGTCATTAATTTTTGGGGTACTTACAAAAGTATAACCATACCTTTAAGTACATAAATCATTTGTTACAATCGGATTATAAGCATTTCATTGGGCTCTGCAATAGTGGGATCCTAGAGGCAGGTGATTAAACAAGATCCAGCAGCAGCTACGCAGGTGGTTTTGTGTCGGCCGGGAACTAAAAATACACCATAAACAGGATCTCTTTGACACCATTCAGGGCCATATAATTTTTATTTTTGTTTACATTAACATTAAGAAAATAAATGGAGATATGAAATATTTACTTTCTACCCCTGAAAGATATTAGTGGGTAGTCTGTATTGACTCAATTCACCTGGCGTCATCATCATCAATGATCTTGGTTGTGCCATTTTGGGAGTCAATGTCCCTGCGTGTTATACGGTGTAGTGCAAGTTTTAGGCGATGCAGCATTTACACGCTTATTGACTCCCAACATGGTGAGCGTTTGACGTACCCGCAAGGGGTCAATAGTGTTTATCTACACCCAACAGACATCTAAAGTCACTCATTATATTTATGACAAGTATGCACAGCTGTTTTTATATTATGAGAGCCATTTATCACCTGGTAAGAGTTTGCAAGGTGATGTAGCACATTCTGCAGCCAACAATGCCAGAAACACTGCGGCAAACCACTTCTCATAACGTGTACTGGGTTCTTTTATGTGCATTACACAACACACAGGACCTATAAACCTTTTTCACACAACATAAAATCTCCGTGTTGGACACGGATCCGATCCGTGTAATCTGGACTGACCTTTTCACACTACAACATTCCAACAGGGTGTTGATCGAGGTAGAGCGCTCGATCCGTGTCAAAACCAACCCTGCTTGGGAGGTGGGTTGATAACTCTCGATCCGTGTTAAAATTTCAAAAACGTGTCGAAAGCCAACGGATGAAGCAATTGGGGTTGAGTGACGTGCTCAAGGAAGTGCCATGGCCAGGACCTGAACCCACAATCTGGAAACATCAGAACTTGAGTCCGGTGTTCCAGACCCCTCGGCCAGGATTTCATGTCCAGTACATTTTTTTGTCTTAGCTAACTCCAACACATAGTGCATACCTGCCAACATTGAAACCTCAGAAATAGGAGTCCACAGATAGCGACGCATGTAATAAAGCTTATTACATGTACACATACAAAAATCAATGTATCCCGTAAAAAAATCTCCACTGTCCAAAGCAAATGGCACCCTCTTTTGCCAGAACGTTTTTATTTTTGTTCATTGCCATCATTTGTCAGAAATAGGCATGTTCTGATTTTTTGCGGCCTGTAATCTCAAAAATCTGGACAATTCCAATTAAATCTGTTGGCAGTTGGCAGGTATAATAATGCTTGCATACATATCGCACGCAGCTCTTATCTCATGTTGTACTGTCACTTTGTGTGGAACAGTTCCTGCCCAGTAATGACAGCACAAAAAAGGTCACTCCAATTCGTCTTGAGCCAAGTCTTACCTGAGGCATCTGTCCTCGCTCGTCTGGACCACTAGATTCTCCCCTGGTACACATTTTAAGTGGGTAACCAAGTTCCTAGGGATGACACTTTGGTGAATGCATTGACCGGTAGTGACATCCCACTGCCGGACGGAGTTGTCTCGTGACCCTGAGCACAGCTTTCCATTTCCTGCAAAAGGGCGGAGGGAAGTGGGGGAGGAGGGGAAGGCGGTAGAGAATGATGAGAAATTCAAAATACTGTCTTTAATTATTTTTTGAAGAGCTATTTCACCATAGGGCTTGAATTTTGGGGAACAATTCCACAAGACCGCTAGGCGAAGCTCAAAGGTTTTACTGGACTAGAAGTTTTTCTGGAACACCAAAATCAAAATGAGAGAAGTTTTCGATAGTTTAACATTTATACAATAAGTTGTTTTTATTTGAGCAAGCACAAAGAGAAGATTGATCTCATTTGTCTTATGGATGAGTATAATTCGATTCTCAACAGATTTGAAAGATATTTATCAGAATCAAAGTCAACATGAAGATATTTCTACAAAGCGAGGTATAGTTATTCAATTGAAAAACACAAGACTCCCAGACTTTAATCACTGTCCTTGGGCCTGCGTTCAAGAAACCACTTACTTTTTAAAAACCACTAACGTGGATTCGCGATGGTCACACGGGCGTAAAATTAACGTTTGACGCAGTTTATAGAGGGGGCATCTAACCAACACCCAGCCACACTGTGGCTAAAAAACAATGCATAATGCATTCCCCCTCAACCAGCCATTGATAGTTATCCCTGCAAGCATAGAACTCATTCCATTTTACCTCTATTTTCCTCTTTTTTGTTTGTTTCCTTCTCCTTTTTTGAGGGGGGGGGGGGGTGTTCCACTCCCGGTCTTTGCTTGGGCCATTTCCATGTTAATCTTCCCCGAGACCCAGGAGGAAAAAGCGACTAATCATCAGCAATTCATAGCGCTAAGGGCTTTTTAATCAAACACAAGAAACCGTCACTGCCCCCTCGTGGATGACCCTAATTACCTACGCTGTAGGGGATCCATTTGCAGTGAACGTGTCTCGCTCACGAAGATGGGTACTATGCTGTTATCCATATGGACATGCTCGATTCCTACTGATTAACATTCATGAATAGAGTGATAGGTTTTGTGGTCCTTCATCAATGGTTTAACCTGCACACAATTACCCCGATACACCTTAGTTTGGGCTGATGGCAGCAACCAAAAAAGTGGCTGAAATGCAAATATGTACTAAGGGACCGTTCACAATTATCCAAATTTTCACAAGTGTACATACTATACGCTAGGAGGGAGAGGGTTAATGCCCCCCATACGCTTTCGTTTTCTGAAATTTTTTGAATTGGCCCTTTTTGCACCGTTAGATAAGATGCAGTGTTGTTGTTTTTGTGGGATGTTTTTACCTTTTGAAAATCAGATCAGCCGCGTCTTGTTCGCAGGAAATTACGGTATTATATATCTGTTTAAGATGTGTACATTCTTTATATATGTCTTATATCTGTGCTCAGAATAAACAGGGTTTGCATGTAATTCACATACAAGTATCTCTATGTAGAATAGTGTGAACAAAAACACAAATTTTTCTTCAAACACTTTTAGGGGGAGGGAGGGGTATTGAAAAAGTGTACGCTTGTGAAAATGTTGATAACCTTGAACGACACCTAACCCAACCCACCATAGTTTAAAATGAAATCCAAATCCTTCAGACTTATCCAGCTGGCACAACTGATCATCTGAAATCAGAAATGCCCATCCCATGTTTTGCAGACTCAAGGTCTTGTTATCACTTTGTGGTTGATGAAATGCCTTTGAAGGGTGAAATAAGAGATTTCTGGTTAAGACTACACCCAGGTACATGTGACAGCAAGTGCATGCGCTCTCCATAGACATACGGAGGTAACTGTGTGAGGGTTCATAATTCCATGTACAGCCACAGGCCTGCTTTGATCATGGCGACACAGCCCCTTTAATTGACAATTCAAAAAGTGTACTATACATATGATTGCGGCTGCACACGTATACACATGTAATACATATCCCTCTATGAATTTCGGAATGCAGACGTTAATATAAAAAAAAACAAGAATCTCAACAGCCATTGGTGAAGGAAAAGCATCTGTCGCACAGTGGAGTCTGTAAGGTGCTCTCTTAATGTGATTCACATAAATTCCAGTGTTGATGCAGCTGCCTCCTGGACAAGCCCATGAGGGAGGAAGAAAAAAACAAAATGCTACAAAATGACCGCTTTGCCCTCTATGCTTGAAGCATTTTCAATGTACAGACATGCATGTTATCCTTTTTTGAAAATGTAGTACGTATCTTGTTTTACAAAGGGCGTAATGGGGACTCTTTGGTGAAGGGGGCCATAGTGTTAGCTAGAGGGGTGTCTGGTGGATGTCTTTTAGACACCCTGTTTCATATGTCATTTACATGTAAATGTATTGAAAGAGAACAATTTGGACACCCAGTTTTTTAAATTTCCAGCAAATTTGGACGCCCTTTTACCAAATCCTGGCTTGAACCTTGAAGGGGGCAGACAGGTTCAGGGCTCGAATTTGGGGGGGGGGGGGGGCAAATTGACAAAACTGGGGGGGGGGGTTGTAACTCAAAATCTCTACTGGATCAGAATTTATTTTACAAGACCAGACTCTAAATGAGTTGAACAAGCACTAAGAGAAGATCTATCTCATTGTCTTATGTGTAAGTATTCTTTTATATTCAACAGAGTTGAATGATATTCATCAGATTTCACAAAGATATAACACAATGAGGTAATATTATTCAATTGAAAAACACAAGACCGCCGGACTTGTCCGGTCTTGAGTTTTACTGGCCCCGTGCTATAATCACTGGCCTCGGGCCTGTGGTCCACTGTTCATTTCAAGCCCTGGGGTTGTTGCCCGAAATGTTATACAGATAAAAATACAAATTTCAATTCTGGGTGAAAAGTCTTTATTGCTTTCTCTGTCCAATATTTTTGTTTCCTCTTTCTGTGCCTGAGTTTTCCCCACTGTTTCCCGAATTTAGGAGGGCAGTTGCCCCCCTCCTGCTCCCCTGGGTCGATGCCTATGCTTGTTCACATAAAAAGTATAATGAGTTTTCATGATGCTAGAAAAGTTGACAAAATATTAACAGCAGTTACTAGAGAGAAACTTATTTCTCAAATAAAATAAAAAGTATTATTTGAGGTTTTACCCGTACACTGATGAACTGAAAAAGTATGGTCAACCCTTGCCCTAGTAATTTGTTATGTCAATATTTCCAGGAATTATTAATCAGGTATGCTATGTTTTCAATTTTCTCAAGAATGTATTTGTTAAAGGTATTATACAGGACTATCATTAGTAAGGATAAAAGTCTGAAAGCTTAGTAATTAAAAAGTTCATAATGAGTTTTGAATGGTTCTAATATTATTAGAACCATTTTTTCTGTGAAATATTTCCCTCTGAAATGAAATGAAGTAATTTTTGAGAAAACTGTATCTGAAAACCTATTTTAAAAAACACAACAGCTGTGTTACAACCAAAATTAAGGACAATGTGTTCACATGCTGAAAACTGTGCATGGTTTTTCACTATTTTCTCCCGTCTCACACAACGGTTTAAGCCCAAATTTTACGGGTTAGTTATTTATGTATATGGTTGATCACACAAAACATGAACACTGTCTGTGCTTATTTGGTTAGCTCTACCAATCCTGCGTAATACCTTTAACGTTATTTTATTTTCAATCATTTGTGGATGAACAAAGAAAAATTGACTAGAGTGGGATTTAAACCAACGACGTCTGGATTAACGCGCCGGTGCTCTACCAACTGAGCAATCTAGCCCTATGTTGGCAGTCTCCCTATTTTGTCAATATCTTTGTTCAGGGGTGCCAGTCAGAAGCCATTCAACTGTTAACTGCCGTGTAGCCAGGGATCACACCCAAGTTTACGATACAACCTGGGAAGCGGCAGCCAGGGGATCACCTTAAAGGGGATGCGAGTTTATTTCAAATATCAAGTAATAAACCACAAGGGAAACTGACTAGGTAAATTTTAAATTATTTAAAATTATTTAAAATTTGCCCAGTCAGTTTTCCTTGTGGTTTATTACTTTTTATTCTCAATCATCTAAGCATTTTCATGAGGAGACGTCATCCTCAAAAAGGATGGTGCTTTTAATGACTTGTTTTCCGTCTCAGTAGAAAGCACAGAGTATGATCACTGAAAACACTGCTCTGACATTTAAGCCGACGATAGAGGAAGCAGCTTCTCCCAGAGGACGTTCTTAAAAAACAAGAAAAAAAAACCTCACTACTGGGTAAAAATCCAACACGAAAAAACAAGAGAGTAAAACGGCGCTGCAAAGATTCTCCATGAATCCTTTCAAGTCCCTTGCAATCTGTCTGAGATTATTTTCCAATATTCATTCACGACTAACATGTGAACAAAATAACATTAAATAAATAATGGGGACGATTATTCAGTGAAAAACACCCCCCCCCCCTTCCTCCCCCATGTTCCTTTTTTGTCAAAGCCTCCGTTAATCCTTCTTGGATCAATTTCTGTTATTCAAATGGCCCTGGATGGGCTAACCAATGGGGGCTTTTTTCCAATAAAAGATTTAACCACAGTACACCGGTTGAATGCAGGGTACCGGGGAATGTAAAGCTAGGGAATCAAAAGCATTCCACCGATGAGGGATTTCCAGTGGAATTGAAGCCCGGTGGACTTAAAACATGAGGGCTTCAAAACAGACAGAACTTGCCCAGAGTAATGAGTTTGAAGAGCTTTCAACGGGACCTACTCCAAGGGGGTTCGAGATGATTGCTTTGACCAGTGACAGGCTTCTTGGATTTTGGTAGAGGGGTTTTTTTCTTTTCCTGATAATAGCCTGTCAAAATGGACCGCTGCTTTTGATTTTCCAGTTGGCAGATATATACTCAGTGATAATTGGGGCATTCTCATGGATCATTGTGATATGCTAACTCTTTGTACATCGGAATTTATGTGCAAAAAAAATGTGACTCGATCTTCTAAAAGAAAATTGACATGGACATCTTGTCTGCAGGATTTTCACAAATGTGTTTCAAACTCATTACTTTCAATTCATTTCATTTCATTTCATTTATTCTGGTTGTGAAGCCAAGGACTCTCAGAAAAGCGAACTTAAACACTTTACTAGCCAAGAACCCAAATGGAGAGAAGACAAGGAAGGAAGTTTCAGTTTAAGATGTGGGCGGAAAACCCCAGAGAATTATTCCAGGGAAAAACCCGTGCAGTCAGGTAGCCAAAACCCAATCCACGTAGTTCCCTGGCTCGCTAGAGGTGGATGGCGAGGAAAGATACCACTACGCCACTCTGACCACCCGAGGTAACAAAAACTTGATTTTGTGTCAAAGGCCAAAACAAATTTTTTTTTTTTGCTGAAAAATCAATGGCCATACATTGAAATGCAGGTCCGACACATGTGGTTCACAGAGGCAACGGAGGCAAGTGCCTTCATGCCCCTGGCCTTTGCCTTGGTGCCCTTGGAAGTATGACAGTTCAAATTTTGATTTCTCTCAAGAGGTGCTCTTTACTAAGGAAAAAAATGCCTTGCCCTTTACAAGAACGAAGCATCAGGCCTGGTTAAAAATCCGCGGCAGTAGAATAAATAGCAAGACAACTTCTCAAAGAACAAAATCTACACAGCAAAGTAGATACATACACATGGTGTTACCGCAAACCGTATATATACATTGATACCTCACTATGCAATGCCTAAAAACCCATATATGATTGCTACCAGTAATAAATAAGTTGTTTTTTTGCGAATCGAACCAACCGAAATCAACTCCCGTGACAACCAGGTCGTGCCCGCTAAATGTCTGCTTGCAGTTACACAGCTCAACTGTTCCCCCATCTGTCGTGCCCCTTTTCCACATTCGTATCGTCTTGTCCCGGGATGCACTGAACGTGGCCTCAAGCTCTGGAGCGTGCGCCACCTGCAGAAAAAGAAAAAAAAGCGAAGACAAAAAAAATCAAGCAAAAAGTCAGAAAAAAACAGAGTAGACATCATTTCTATCAGCATTAATTGATTTAAGCAGGCCGAGTTCTATTTTGACCAGACGGAGAGTGTAACTCTACTCCTTGCAGTAGTTCTCGACGAATCACGTCGGATATTTTCTTGAAGTGTCACGATGCAGGGAGAGAGTTCAAGAAGAGTCTTATGGATTAGCACTGTTTGAGAGCGGTTTAATCCTCGAGATCTCACTCTTTCTACGTGTTCAAGTAATTTACACTTCGAGGTGAAACCGCAGGGAGGGGAGAAGACATCGGAGTTCAGGGGCCCACCCCCCCTTTTTTTTACAAGGGCAAAAGAATAATATGGCGATTAACAAAATATAAATAAGGTATTTCATCTAATTATAATATCTTATGCTATCAGACAACTTTGCAATTAAAACAAAAAGGGAGGGGGGGAGAAGGGGAGAAAATTGCCGAGCACAACACTTTGTAAAGTGGTTTTCTATTTTCTATGGCACTTTCATTTATCTTGTTTTCTTTTTTTTACATGCCAGCGCTCTACCAACTGAGCTATCTGGCCCTATGTTGGCGGTCTCCCTATTTTGTCAATATCTTTGTTCGGGGGGGGGGGGGGGGTGCCCTCACAAGCCATATAACTTTTAACTGCCGTGTAGCTAGGGTCACACCCAAGTTTACCATACAACCTGAGAAGCAGCAGGAGAGGGAAGACCTGGGCCCATTGTCATAAAGCCTTTAAGCAAAAAATATTTGCTTAGCAAATTTGTTTGCCAAGCAAAGAAAAAGGTGTTAGCGTTTTTGAGATATTGCTGAAAATCTGGAGTTGTTATGTCCACGTAGGAAGAGCAATCCGTAATTGGAATACACAATCTGAGAAAATTTCATGCAGAACATTTCTCATATTGAAATGTTTTTGAATCGCTCTCCCTTAAAGGTATCGTACACGTTTGGTAATGACTCAAAACAAATATTAGCATAAAAACTTACTTGGTAACAAGCAACGGAGAGCTGTTGATAGTATAAAACATTGTAGGAAACGACTCCCTCTGAAGTAACGTAGTTTTTGAGAAAGAGGTAATTTCTCACTAAAATAATAAAAACTTCTTGCAAGAAGTTTTTATTCCTATCTGAAAGCACACAATTGTACAACAAGGGTGTTTTTTCTTTCATCATTTTCTTGCAACTTCGATGACCAACTGAGCCCAAATTTTCACAGGCACGTTATTTTATGCATGTTGGGATACACCAAGTGAGAACACTGGTCTTTGACAATTACCAAACATGTTCAGTGCCTTTAAACCACATTTCTTTGAAGGGAATTGCTTCTCAAAATGTTATACATTATCAACAGCTGCAGTGCTTCTTACCAAGTTAGTTTTTATGGTCATTCATTTTTGGAGTAATTACCAAAGGTAAACCCTCCCTTTAACAGAGTATTGGGTGAAGGGGGAAACAGGGGGGGAGTGTCCGCCTCCAAGTCGGCCCTCTAGGTGCTCCCCCCCCCCTCAACTCCACTCAGTTGATAAGCTCTGATGACAAATCAGTATCCACAAAAGCTTTTAGCTACTAATACCAAACTCATTTGTTTGATAGTATACTCTTTTCATTTTACAACTACATTAAATCAAATGGATATATGGTCCAGTCCAAAAGAAGTCATCCGATGAGAAATCATTGTAACCTTAAACTGCAATAATACAAATTGGTTTAGAATAATTCTCTCCCGCTGCATGCAGCCGAGTCTGACAATTGGGTAAACAAAACCAAGGCTCTCCAGGCCTGGGAATTTCATCTTTGAGACGGCAAGACAAGGGTTTTTTTTGCAAAGAGATTTTTAATCTGAATATATCAAAGTCTATGGGAAACTACTGATACGCGCGAATTTCGGCCGATACGCAAAACAGAATTATAATAAAAAATTATAATTTCAAAAAACCCATCAAGAGAACACCAAATATAATGCTCCAGATTGCAAAGTAGGGCTTTTAAAACCAAGATAAACACCAAGTAGAAAACATTCCGAACACCTCGTTTCAATTCAGCATGCTTCGGCAAAACACCCAAATATTTGAGTCCAGCAGCCCCCCCAGTTTTGAAAAAAAACCTAGGGAGAACCCTGGAGGGCGTAACAAGGCCAAGACCAGGGCAACAGAGGCCATGGCCTCCGTGGCCTCCGTGGCCTCCATGTAAAACCCTCTCTTAATCGGTTGTTACACATCTATCTTTTTGAAAACATACACTTATTATGTTGTTTTTTAATATGCAGAGAAAGGATTAATATTTGTCATTTTATTTGAGAAGATATTTACACCATATTTCAAATTATATTCATACATGAATCGTTTCTAAGATTCAAATGTTTCGGGGGGAAAATTATCCAAACCATTTTACTTCGAAGGGAATCCTTTCTCAAAATAGTTTATACTATCAACAGCTGCAGTGCTTCTCACCAAGTCAGTTTTTATGGTCATTAATTTTTTTGAATTATTTACCTATCTATGACCCTACCTTTAAAGGGTCTGTATACGTTTAGTAAGTACTCATGAAATTAATGTCAATAAAAACTTACTTGGTAAGAAGTACAGCAGCTTCTAATAGTATAAAGAATTTCACTTTGAAGTAATGTGGTTATGGAAAAAGATATCAGTTTTTATCAAAAACAATTTGAATCTGAGAAGTGTTTATGTCATGAACATTTCTCAGGTTGTGTATTTCAATTGCAGATTATTCTTCCTGCGTGGACATAACCGCTCCAGATTTTTGGCAATATCTCAAAAACGCTACCACCTTTTGAAATTAAATTTTCACAAGTAAGTTTTATGGTATATATCTACAACTATATAGGATTGAAACAAACAGTGGGTTCCAATTACCAAACGTAAACAATCCCTTTAGAGGAAACACAAATTGACTTGTGACTTGACAACTGACAAAGAGACACAACATAAAAACTTGTGCAATTGATTAGAAAGGTGGCAGACATTAATTTCCTCTATCTGCGTATGGAGTCCATGAAATCGATCTAGCTCAAGTATGACGAATGATGAAGATAATTTGTTTGTGATTTGATTAGATTGATTAGATTATCGAGTAAAATGACTCCGCACTAATTGAGTTTATTTTGTGATAAAAGTAGGCTAATTGTGTTTATATTTTAGTCGGCTGGAGGCCTTTAACAAATGACTCCGCACTAATTGAGTTTATTTTGTGATAAAAGTAGGCTGATTGTGTTTATATTTTAGTCGGCTGGAGGCCTTTAACAATGCTGAAAATAAGAAAAATACTGCAGGACCCCCCCACCCCATCCCCCCCCCCCCCAGTAAAAAAAAAAAAAAAAAAGGGAAAGTCTGTCCCGAGCCAATATGGCTCATCAGGCCGGTGTTTATATCCGGTTTCCTTGGCATTAAACAAC
Organism: Plazaster borealis; assembly: GCA_021014325.1. NCBI lineage: Eukaryota > Metazoa > Echinodermata > Asteroidea > Forcipulatida > Labidiasteridae > Plazaster > Plazaster borealis. Next base: position 2,785,884 of record CM037456.1, on the reverse strand, counting down.
TGAGAATATTTCTATTCCCCCTGGACAGGATGCCAGTTCATCGCAGGTTACTCCCCAACTCTCGCCGGTACCCATTTGTACTCCTGGGTGAAGAGCAGCAATAATGGTTAAGTGTCTTGCTTATGAGGACACAAGTGTCACGACCGGGACTGGAACCCAAACTCTGCCGAAAAGAAACACTAGAGCCTGAGTTCTGTGCTATTATCCGCTCGGCCGCTCATGAAAACACTGCAGAGTACCAGATTTAAAAGAAATTTCTTTGCTAAGCAAAAAAGTGAGTGAGGCACCAGTCACAACATTGCAAACTTAATGTAATTTTGGCTGGTAATCCAGTGCTTAGCAAGTTTTTGTGCATACAGGCTTTATGATATTGGGCCCATGCCGCAGCCACTAATTCAGAAACATCCTTCAATAGACTGCTTAAAGAACCTTTTTTTCCCAAAGAATTCAAAGACATCGATAAGTAGAGTACCATCCACCCATTGCCATGGTGACAATTCTACTTTCTAAAAAAAAGCACACATTAAGGCCTACTACGTAGGTATCTATGAAACGCAGGTGGTCATTTTAGACCTACTCAATGCTTAATGGGGGTTTTAATTTGCGATATGATATCATGCACATGGGTCTTTAAGACTATCAAGAACAGTTGATGGACATCCAGGGTGGAATTAGAGCCTTATTAAGGGCCCCTGGGAAACACTTGTGTGGAAACAATATCTTTAAAGGGAATGTACGCTTGTACTTGTGCTGTGTGATGCACTTATCTTTAAAGGCACTGAACACGTTTGGAAATTGTCAAAGACCAGTGCCCTTACACACGCCAACTTACGGGGTACTTTTAACAATAGAACAATGCTAGCCCACAAGGTTTTCTTTGTTCAAGTGATACCCCACAGGGGATTTCTTCAGAAAAGGGAGTAATAGAACAACAATGGAAGTACCCCCGTAACTGCCATATGTAAGGATGCGTGTTCTCACTTGGTGTATCCCAACATATGCATAAAATAACAAGCCTGTGAAAATTTCGGCTCAATTGGTCATCGAAGTTGCAAGAAAATGATGAAAGAAAAAACACCCTTGTTGTCCAAATTTGTGTGCTTCCAGATAGAGATAAAAACTTCTTGCAGGAAGTTTTTATTACTTTAGTGAGAAATTACCTCTTTCTCAAAAACTACGTTACTTCAGAGGGAGTCGTTTCCTACAATGTTTTATACTATCAACAGCTCTCCGTTGCTTGTTACCAAGTAAGTTTTTATGCTAATATTTGTTTTGAGTCATTACCAAACGTGTACGATATCTTTAAGAGAAGGGGTTTGCCATGGTTGGCTGCAGATTGTGCCACAGCACCTTGTGAACCATTACATGGTGCTATGTTAATAAATGGGTCTTGTATTTCAAACAAAGCTCTGCATACATGTACCTTGTAGAAAAAAATACTGAGTGCTTTGAGATGCCATTGGGTGTGATGCAGCGCTATATAAGACCTGCAGAGTATTAAGAACTGCGTAGTATTAAGAACTGCGTAGTATTAAGAACTGCGTACTATCATTGTTATTATTATGAATGCCAATGTTTGTTTGTTTGTTTGGGAAATTATTTTAAAGGGTCTGTATACGTTTGGTAATGACTCTGAAAATTAATGGCAATAAAAACTTACTTGGTAAGTACAGCAGCTTTAGATAGTATAATGCATCTTGAGAAACTTTTCACTTAGAAGTACTGCGGTTATGGAAAAAGATATCACTTTTTATCCCCCAAAAATTTGAATTTAAGAAATGTGTATTCCAATTGCAGATTGTTCTTCCTGTGTGGACATAACCGCTCCAGATTTTCGGCAATATCTCAAAAACGCTACCACCTTTTGAAATGAAATTTTCACAGGTTAGTTTTATGGTATATATCTACAACTGTATAGGATTGAAACAAACAGTGGGTTCAAGTTACCAAACGTATACAATCCCTTTAAAGAATGAACCAATTCCGGTCTCAGGCCTCTAATTTCATCTTTGAGAGGGCAAGGCCAGTTCAATTTGCAAAGGACACTTCCATTTGAATGGCTTATGGCAATGATTGAAGGGGCACCGAGGCCAAATCCAGGGCAACAGAAAATGGCCTCTGTGTAATTCCAGGCCTGCCGTCTTCCACTTTGAAGTAAAAAACACCCTAAACACCAACCTCTGATAATTTCATCATATGAGTCACGTTTTTAGTGATAACAACGATAAACAGTTTTTCTGGGTTTTTTCTTATTAGGGATTTTGTGTTCGTTGATATCAGGCTCACTTCAACAGCACTCCGCACTAATCCTAAAAATTAGAAACTAAGTACCCGGATCTCAGACAAACAAAGTTCACTAACATACCCACGCTTTATGTTTACTCGCATGTACTGACTACTACTACTCTACTAGTGCAGTTTGGCACATCAATGATGTGGTGATCCCATAAGTGGTGGAACGTTTGTCTGACAGCTGGGTATGACGTTATTAGTGCAGAGTGCTATTGTGGCAATGAGTCAATTCAATTCAATTCAAACTCACACTTATTTCCACATTGAATGATAAAGTGAATCAAACAGAAAAATACATGAGGAAGTAAATGGAATTATCAACAGGATGTAAGAAAATAATGTTCACCCAGGGGGAACAAATGGGTACCTACGAGGGTAGAGGTTGATATTGTGTTTGAAAAAGCCTGCACCACGGCAGCCCGGGGCTGTATACTCCCCAGGGAGCTGAGAAAGATTAAAGGAATGTTAATGGCCCAATGACCAGGGCACTAATGTAATGCGTATTGATATTTTATTGTTAAATGTGCTATGTAAGAACTATTTATTATTAATATTATTATTATTATTATTGGTGCACAGGCATCTTCAAGGCTCAAATTTTACACTGGACCGCAGGCCCGAGGCCAGTAGCTTTAGTGTCAGGCCAGTAAACTCATGACTGGACAAGTCCGTCGGTCTTAAGTTTTTCAACTGAATAATAATACATCACTCTGTGTATATCATGTTCAAATGTTGACTTTGAATCTCATAAAATACCTTTCAATTCTATTTAGTAAGGATTAATGAAGTATACTTAATACTCATAAAGACAAATGAGATAAATCTTCTCTTACATGTCTTAGTGCTCGTCAAATCAAAACAGTCAAATGTATGTTAAGCTGTGTCAGGAAGTTTTTTTCTCATTTTGATTCTGGTCCAGTAAACATTTTGAGCAACAAGTTCCATGGTCTTGTGGATTTCCCCCCCCCCCCCCAAATTCAAACCCTGATCTTCCCTAGGTTTGTGGTGAGTTGCCTTGGATGGAAAAATACAGAACAGAAACAAACACAAGAACACATGGACAGTTGGATCAAGTCGGAACCTCAGCATGAAAACTGACAGATAAGCTAGTTAGGTACGCATTTTTAAAAAGAAAATCATTCGCTGAAAAACAGAAACAAATTAAAAGCAAACATGTCACATATTGGGGAAATGGGAGCTCTATCATACAGGCACGTTTGAATCTAGTCCTTTGGACATATGTACGTCAATAATAATAATAGTGATAATAATAGTGGCTTGTTATATAGCGCACATATCCGTCACTCAGTGACGCTCAAGGCGCTTTTAACGTTCATTATTTTCCTGCAAGGTATTGTGGAGCTACGTTTTAAAGTATGAGACCAAGTCCTTTACATAGCACCATGTAATGGTTTACAAGGTGCTGTGGCGCAATATGCTGCCGATCAAACCAGGAACACCGGGGCGAACCCCTTCTCTTTTCGATAAGTGCACTGGGTTCTTTTACGTGCATTACACAACACACGGGACCTACGGCTTAACGTCCCATCCGAAGGACGAAGCATGTGGTTAAGTATCTTGCTTAAGGACACAAGTGTCATGAATGGGATTCGAACCCACACTCTGCTGATCAGAAACACCAGAGCTTGAGTTCGGTGTTCTTATCCGCTCGGCCAGGACACGCCAAGTCCTGTGGAAACATGTCAAGTTCTTTACATGTAACAGCTCTCAGGTAAAAATTTGCAAGGATGTAGGTGTATGTCCATGCAGCACAAGAAAAACAAGTACAATTGAATAACCTATAGAGTGCCTGTGATATGAATTCCTTGCATTGACAGCGAAGATGACAGTCATGTTCAAAGTGCAAGTCTCGCGCAAATCAAAAACGAGACAAACGAAGACTTTATATTTTTCAATGAAATCAAATCTTCTTTTTAAATTACAGTTATACGAAATTCTTGAAAATAAAGATACTCATAGCTATTTCTTTTAAGTACGATTTAAATTTTGTAACATGTAGGCTAAGTGTCGGGGAAACATAAAAATTTCTGACTTGTCCTCAATTTTTTTAATTTTAACCATAAGTGATGGCAACTGGCGAAGGTCCGTCTTTAATCATCGGATCGCACTACCTCTGAATCTTCCCAAATCCTTACCCCCTGCTCTTTCTGTTTGTTGTTCAGGGAAAAAGGATTCAGAATTGCAAATCCATCCATGATTGGCAAGGGGGTTACACAATGTAACTCAGCATTTCCCTCCCCACTTTCAGAGTCTCCTTCTCCCGATGTTACGAGTATTCAACCTCTTGATGCAACGATTCAAACGTGGATAATTTACGACTACAAATAAAGAATCTATTTTTGAGTCAGACTGTCATGAATGAGGTTTTCTTCACTTTTCCTTTTAAATATCAGGCCTGGAATTTCACCTTCGAAGATGATTTTCAATTTTGCTGGGGGGAAATTCCACTGGGAAAGAGCAAGAACAATTAAGAGCAAGTGTCACAGGAACACATGTGACAGCCACTCTTAAGCTGTGTTCGCATTGGATTAATGTTTTACCGAGACTGCGGTTAACATTCCAAAAGGTGAAACTTACCAGCGTCAGCACTTGGATTAATGACGTGGGTAAACTAACTGACACGACCGGTAAAACTAACAGCCTAACTTAAGACAGACACAAGAGGGCGCTATCGCAGTGAAATTTGACCAGAGTGCATGACAGCGAGAGTGCAACCAAGCTTCCGTCCGTGTAAATTACATGTGCGTGGGACGTGTCAATACTTGTATCATACGTGTGGGACCGGATTTGGCTTTTTACTGGGACGGCTTTTACCCAGATCGCGTCTGCACTGGACTTTTCGGCTAGGTTAAACTGACCTGGTCAATTTAACCGGGCAGACGTGGGTCGGTTAAACTACCCATTTGGGTCGGGTAAGTTACCTGGGAGGGAAACTTCCTCGGCTGTTCGCATTGGACTTAAAATGGTTAAGTTACCCATTTGCTCGGTTAGTTTACCCAAAATAAGTCCAGTGCGAACAGGGCTAAAGTGGCAGGGTTTGCCCTTAACTTTTGTCATTGACCAGCCAGCGGGAACCAAGGCCCAATTTCATGGCTCTGCCTACCGCAAAATTCTGCGCTTGCAATCACCTTTCACCGCTTACAGGGCAAGCGACAAATTTCTGCGCTAGCTGTGTAGGCGAAAAATGGAGTACGCACAAGCACAAGCAAAAATTCCTGCTAACCTGTGAAATAAATAACCTGTGGGAGAACACACAAAAAAATGCTTGTAAAAGAACCCAGTGCACTTATTTTAAAGAGAAGGGGTTCGCCACGGTGTTCCTGGTTTGATCGGCACCATTGCGCCACAGCACCTTGTAAACCATTAATATAAAAAGAATAAACCCTATTTGTATAGGGCATATCACTGCAAAGTCCCTATGCACTTTATAGGAATAAAGAAAACAACAAGAAACAAATAAAATACCAACGGAACCACAAACTGATAGATGGTGAATAGACGAGTCTTAAGGTGAGTTTTGAATTGCTCAACCGTGACTGCTTCCTTAACAAACTCAGGTATGCCATTCCAAAGTTCAGCTGCAGCTACTTGGAATGACCAAGCTCCATATGATTTTGTAAAAGGGGTGGAAGTGACAAGAAGGGACTTTGATTTGGAACGTAAATTTCTAGAAGGAATATATTTATGAACTAGGTACTGGAGATAAACTGGGGCTGTGCCTTGTTAACAATGAAAAGTAAGAAGGAGAATTTTAAACTTAATTCTAAGATGCATTTACTTCCACAGTTTAGACTGCAAGCTAACATGCCCTGTGGGATTTTGGTGGGTCGATCTACAACATGGGTTTCAATGCACATTATGCTTCAAAATACCACAAATATACATACAAACACGGTCTTTACATGATACAAAATCTCTGGATGTACTCTTCAGATATTACAGACTGTGACCCCCACCCCCCCCCCCACACACACAAACACACGCCTACAAGATCACTGGTTCACATTGTTTTATAGAAACCTGAAAAATGTATAGATATACACCAATCCTTCACCGATCTTGAACTCTTGGTGGCAGCAGACAAACTGCGGTGGTACTGCGGTGGTACTGCGGTGGTACGACCTTGCCATTTATGTAACTATTATTTATAAACAACCATTATTTACATATAACCATTTATAAATTAACTAGTGTAGCCCAGCCCTTAAGCTCATCGATAGGCAGCACAGTACCACCCAGGTACCACCGCAGTAATGGAGGCGTTTCTGCTGCCACCAAGAGTTCAAGATCGGCGAAGGATTGGTGTATAGACCCTTTTGGTAAGGTACCCCCCCCCCAAACAGGGAAACCTGAAAAACGTATATATGTATATATATATTTAATGAGATTCTGTTGGTCTTTGATTCTGGCATTCCATACGCCTACATACTGATCAAATAGTTACATGTAAGAATATCAATCAAAGAACAGAAATATGTTTGGCTTTAAACACCTCGATAACTGTAGTGCAATAAAATTTTAAAAAATTCCTCAAAAGAGAAAGTCCCTGGGAAAATGGATGTGGTTTGCTGAGCGCCCAGGGACCTTGTATCTGTTGTTATAATTTACAACAAAAGTGGTCGATTTACAAATAAACAGGAACAAGGAAACGGAAACACATAGATTTTCAGTGGCAACTGGTACCTTCTAGAGAGGGAGAGGGAGAGTGACGACTGAATATCCAAGACTAGGTTTGTTTGTATTTGTTTTAAGAATGCATCATGTTCCTACATACTCCAGAAAGACTTGCAATTGCAGTTACCAACATACTCAACATGTTGTTGATTCATGATTCATTGTTCCATGTTAATTGTATACTTTTTGTTTCCAATCAGGTGATGAAGGAAGTGTGCTAGGAGCCCGCCCAACAAACGATCCAGCCCAGTAAATAGCTGCAGAGAGGCATGACGAACTCTTAGTCCTAGGACCACAGCACAGGTACAGTTAGAACTAATTTTCTTGAGGAATAGATTTTCAGTGATTATGTTCACTTTACTTCCGTTCTCAGTCAATTCATCAAATGTTTTCAGATTACATTTAGTTTGGACCGGATAAATTTAGGTTATTTGGGGCTGTATTTAACCATAGAGAAAGTATAATCTAACAGACAGATGGCACAGTTTGAATACTCATGTAGGCATGCAGATGTGACAAAGTGTACTACACATTTTGTATAAACGAGTTTGTTCACATAGGTACAATGTAGCTATAAAATGCCAGAGTTGCAGAATTTTTGGTATGCATTCTCTAGAATAGAAAACTTTTAGCAGTGATACTTTGACATAAAAAGTACTGATTTTGAGCCTATAATTGTCAGCAAGGGAAACCAAAGACTTGACTGTATGATATAGAGCCAATGGTAAACATGACAGAGAAGTTAAGGAACAGAGCTAATGAACAGACCCAACCTCTGCTGGTTGAGGGTGTCACTGCACAGGTTCTTGTTTATAATGTGAAGTATTGGGAAACAGTGTTAAATGTGATGTTATCATGAAAACAAATTTGAATCATAAAAAATGACCAAATATATCTTAAGAAATCGAATAAGAAAACGTAGAACTTTCTCTCTGCTCTTCAGCCTTTCCATTATTTGACACCAATAGTAGTCCTGTGGGTCAGGATCACTGGCCTTGGGGAAGTGGGTTCCAGGGTGAATGTTTATAAATTATTAGGTGTTCGGGCATACAGCCCGGAACACCTCTTGTTTTTGTTTGGTTTGTTTGTTTTTTTCTTTCTTAATACTTCTTCTTCTTCTTCTCAGCGTCCCTTGTCCGCTAACAAAAGCAGCCTTTCCAAGCTCATATGAACTTGAAACTTCAAATATAGTTAGATATACATTAGGAGATGAAACCGCTTTAGTTACGTCATGATGACGTCATCAGGTGTCAAATTACAAGCCATTTAAGGTAAAAAAGTGACCATATGCGAATGCCTGTATGTCCCCGAATATTACAGCTACAGTATTTATATTTAAGCATATGATAGATCAAGACACGGGCAACATTTGAAAAGTTAACGTCAAATTCACATGACCTTTACTTCCGGTCGTAACGAAAGGTCAAAGTTTGCCTTGGTGTAATTCTTCAAAAAAACACTTTCCCGGCGAAAACATTAACTTCTGTTTATAAGATCAACTTCAAATTTACACCATGTAAGGAACCTGATAAAACCTCAATCAAGTAGTTGTGACGTCATGATGACGTCATCAAGTGTTGAAGTACAGTAAATCAAAGTTTAATCATTTAAAAATTCTTAACTCAAGAAGTACATAAGCTATTATAACAATCTATACATCATCGGAGAGGTCTTGACAAATGTAGCAAATACTACACAGAGTCTTATACCGTTTGACTTTGTCTTCCTGTTCAAACCGGAAGTTGAAAACTTCACAATTCAAACTTTAAGGAATACTCGTACTTTTTACATACACATTACTCACAATTTTTACATCATGTTGTAGATTTTTAAGCCTTCTCAAACTTTTCCACAGAAATGTTACCTTTTTGACCTTCACTTATGGTTGAAATCGGGTTTTCATTGACCCGCTGTCAAACCACGGGAATAAACTGCATTGAAAACACACACAATACGCGATCTAAACCAGTTAGACGGTGAGCGGCTGCTTGCTCCATTGAAGCAACCGCAAGGTTCAAAGTCCTTCAAACATGCTTGTAGTCTAGTCTCTTTTCAAGGTTCGCGCAACCTGATTTTGACATTACGCTTTGTTAGTCTCTAAAACAGCCGTCCGTGCAAACCTCGCTAACAATCAAATGTCAGATTTTTGAAAAATTCATAATTCAAGAACAACACAACCGATTTTCAAACTTTTTTCAGTTATAAAATCCTTGGGCATTGGAGATTAGCCTTGGGTAACCGTGACCCCAAGTTGACCTTTACTTCCGGGTCAACCGGAACAGGGACCATATCTCAAGAACTACACACTGATTTTCAAACCGTTTTCAGTTATAGACTCCTTGGGCATTGGAGATTAGCTTTGGGTAACCGTGACCCCATGTTGACCTTTACTTCCGGGCAACCAGAAGTGACACCATATCTCAAGAACTACTCAGCCGATTTTCAAACTGTTTTCAGGTATAGACTCCTTGGGCATTGGAGATTAGCCTTGGGTAACCGTGACCCCATGTTGACCTTTACTTCCGGGTCAACCGGAAGTGACACCATATCTCAAGAACTACACAACCGATTTTTAAACTTTGTTCAGTTATAAATCCATGGGTATTGAGTTTTTACAACTTCACAAGCGCTACACAGAGTGTAGCCCCATTTGAACTGGACTACCGGTTCAAACCGAAAGATGAAATTTGACATTTAATTTTGTTTTCCTTTTTTTAAAATACTTATTCTTCTTTTTCTCCCCGTCGCTTTTCCGCTAACAAAAGTACACTTCACAAGCACATATAAACTTGAAACTTCACAAACTTCACGTATAGGTTTTCGGGATGGTGACGTCATCGATGATGTTATTACAATAAATCAATGTTTAATATTTAGAAAAATCATATCTGGAGAACCATAATTGCTAAACACAAGATCTTTGGACCGTGTGAAGGACCCTGGAGTATTTTTAAAATCTTACACAAAGTTCAACCCCCTGTGATATTACTTCCGTTTAATTGTTTTTAATTTATGTTTTGTTTTTCATTTTGTTTATAAAACACTAAAAAGTAATGAGTATACAGTGCTTCAAACAGATCGGGAAAGGGTTAAAACCAAATTATAAAAACAAACCGAACACCGTTTGTTTGTAATTTACAAACAAGATAAGTCTAGTTACAACTACTTTACTGATAACAGCTGATAAGAGTCCAAGTGAAACCAGTGAGTAGAATTCAGAGATTTTGGTTAATGGGAAATTCACATAATGTCCCTGCTTCAATACATGCAATGTTCTCGCTTAATCACACATTTTTGCCGTAAATATAAATCTTTGTAAAGTGCACCTTTAAGGTGACAGCACGTGATGCTTGATGGCGTCATGATGACACTGTTTAAAATTAAAAAAAGATTTCCGTTTTGTGAGGCTAAGGCGAGTAGTGCTGTTACTGTTTCGTGGTGTGCTAGCAAACCGCACACTTTTGCAAAAGTCCAAAAATGCACACGATCAAGCCTAACATTTGATTGTTAACGAGGTAGGTTTGCATGGACAGCTGTTTAAAAGATTAACAATGTGTAATGCCAAATATAGGCTGAATTTGGTTGTAGTTTTCTTATCAACAAAAATGAGACACAAACAAATAAATCAAAAAGGAGAATTTAAGCATTACATCCCAGTTATGAGAACGTGAAACTGTCGACTCCCCTAAACATCCAGAGAACGAAATAATGCAATGTTATAAATATGAGTTACTAGATTATTAAAAACTTGTCCAAAAAGTTATCTTAGACTATAACTTGCTAACCACGTTAATTCTCGCAATGGCAAAGTTTCCAAATAATCAGATGTTGTAAGAAAGAGAGGGGGTACAAAAAGAGGCAAAAACATGCAACCCCCCCCCCCAGTCAGATCTTTGTCCCCTCTCAGCACAACCCCGCCCCATTGAGATCAAAGAATTCTTTGAATTGTTTGGTGTTCACAATTCAAACATCTTTGTGTATAGCATGTAAAATGATTAAGAGTGTTTGGAAAATGCGTAAGAGTACAACTAATTGTGCTTTGCACTGCTTGAAAATGGTTTCTTTTGGTAAGGTACCCCCCCCCCCAAGATTGTTGGTTCACATTTTATTTAGGAAAACCTGAAATATGTATAGATATATGTATATATATTTAATGAGATTCTTTTTGTCTTTGATTCTGGCATTCCATACGCCGACATACTGATCAAATAGTAACATATAAGAATATCGATCAAAGAACAGAAATATGTTTGGCTTTAAACACCTGGAGATATACGACTTCAAAAAGTGCACCTTTAATGCCGCATCACGTGACCCCCGATGACGTCATTGATCTGAAACTTCACACATATGATTGCTGCAGGACGATCAACATGTGTGTAAAATTTGAAGTGATTGCACAAAACTTCACCACACACATCTTCAAAAAGTCCATTTTGAAGAGTTTTCAACCTGTCGCTAGAGGGCGCTGTTGCATTTTGTGACGTCATCACTATTTTTTTTTAACTGCCCACCCTTGCCAGACACTAACATCATTAAAAGCAAGTTCATAACTTTTGCCACTTTTGAATTACGAGGGCACTTCCTGTTTCGACCGGAAGTAGAGGTCATGTGAGGTCACGCAGTGAAAACAAAATGAAGACCTGATTTATCCCTACCCAGTCCCGCAAACAGAAACCTACGGTCTCTTGTGGCTGATTTGATATAGATTTTCAAATATTTAAAATTAATTAACTTTAAGATGACGTCACGTGGCAGGTGATGACGTCATCATGACGTCATTGTTTTAGGACCTTTTGCCCACCAATACCTTTGATCACTGAAAGTTTCATTGCAATTGCTCTTTAGGAACTATGTAAAAAAACGCCTTGACTGAAACATACAAATAAAAATAAAAATAATAAAAATAAAAAAAACTTTAACGAAAACAAGAGCTGTTTCGCTGCGCTGCGCTACGAAACAGCTAAAAATTAAAAAAGAATTTTGATTATAGCATGCTCTTTAGGAACAAGGAAACGGAAACACGTAGATTTTCAGTGGCAACTGGTACCAAGAGATTAAACTTGGTCAGCATTTACTTCTAGAGAGGGAGAGGGAGAGTGAGGGCTGAATATCCAAGACTAGGTTTGTAAGGTGTTCGGGCATTAAGCCCGAACAACTCTTTGTTTTTGTTCGTTTTATTAGGTGTTCGGGCATTAAGCCCGAACAACTCCTTGTTTTTGTTCGTATTTTTGTTTTGTTTTTTCTTTGTTTTGCTTATTCTTGTTTTTTTTTTTTTTTTTTTTTTGAACACCCAGCAGGGTGGATATGTGCGCATTACAAGTCTTATTATTATTATTATTATTATTATTATTATTATTCTTCTGATAGTCGTTTGTCCGCAAAAAAAACATACTTGCAAACCTTTGATCAACTTAATGTGACGTTAGAACACAACGAGCAGAAGGTGTGTGAGCAATGACGTCATGATGACGTCATCGGGTGTCAAATTACAAGCCATTTTAGTTCAAAAAGTGCCCTCATGCCAATGCCTGTAGGTCTCTGAATATTACAGCTATGCTATTCATATTTGGGCATATAATACATCAAGACACGGGCAACATTTAAAAAGTTAACGCCAAATTCACTCGACCTTTACTTCCGGTCGTACCAGAAGGTCAAAGTTTGCCTTTCTGCAATTCTTAACAAAAAATCATTTCCTGGCAAAACTCTTAACTTCTGTTCATCTGATCAACTTCAAATTTACACAATGTTAGAAACTTGATGAAACCTCCATCAAGTTGTTGTGACGTAATGATTACGTCATCAGGTGTCGAATTACAGTAAATCAAAGTTTAATATTTCAAAAAATCATAACTCGATATCAATTTAATGGATTTCAACAATCTATGCATCATCGGACAGGTATTTTAAAACTCAACAAACGCTACACAAAGAGTGAACCTGGCTCAAAATGTAAGTTAAACATTTCGTAAGTAGCCCTCGGAAGCACGCGACTGGCAGTTCCGCTCCATTGATCACAAGGTACAAAGCCTATGTGCGCCTTCACTGAAGGCTGGATGTAGTTGCATGATTTCCGTGCAAGTTTTGACGTGTCACAGTTCAACGCACTTATAGCGTTGGCTTATCAATGGCGCAATAACACTGCAGAATTAAATTCCGCTCAACCTGTGTCGTGTTCAGCGTCAAGTTGTTCCCCTATTCGCCCTTTTGATGGCTCATGATGACCATGGAATCGAAGACAAAGTTTTACTGAGATGGCCACCTGCTTCAGTGATTCGTATGACTTTTAATTATGTGAGAAATAAAGCTATAAAGTTTTCACACCCGTTGTTGTGTTCCATCCTTATTTCCTTGCTGAGTGTATGGTGCACCATAGAGGTAGAAATAGTACTCAACTCATTATGTTATTATTCAAAATTCACGAGAGGCTTAGACTTGCCGTCTTTATGACTTGCCTTTGTCTTTCATAATTATCCAAAACAAGTGTGTTTTCTTTCAATATTCTAAATTTAACCCACCATTCTGTATGAATGAAAATCAATGTCTTAAAAATGCAACCGATAGCTCATACTATGCTTGACTTATTTTAATGACATCATCATCAGTGCATAATATGTTTTGAACAATCAATGTTTCATACACAGATACTTCATGAGTATCCAACTCACTGTATTTGAAACCCTGTTGAAAACTTCTAATAATTGTAAATTAATAATGTGAACATGATAGCATAGTTGGATTTATTAATCCATAAAGAATGAATATTCATTGAAAAATAAATAAACTTCAGTTAATGGCTTACATGGCTGTACTTGTGAGTAATTTAGCGGCTCGTTTGAAGATATGCAACCAAGACGAAAGGGAATTCAAAAAATGATGCTCTGTATGAAAAGGACAATTTACCCTAATAATTTATATAATAAATTAAATAATGTACTCTTTTGCTGAAAACACTTTGTAATCGTATCTTGAGAAATACATCTATTATGATTTTTTAAGCTTTGCATTTTTTGTGAATGTTTTATGTGTGAAAGTTCTATTTAATTGATAATGACATGATTTGACCTGGCTTCCTGTTCAACCGGAAGTAAAAGAAACACATATTAAGAGGCTCTGTTTTGAATTGTCAGTGAAAGTCTTGTATACAGTACAGTTTATGAATATTAACATGAAAATTGAAACAAATAATCAATTAATACACGTTCTAGAGCTCAATGCAGTCTTAAGTAGGAACGTTAGCATTTATTTCCCCTGTAAACTGAATGTATACACATAATTGATTTACACTTTGAAATTTCCAAAGCTATCAACAATCTTTTCATCGACTCAATAAAATAGTTCACACATTGACACAACACTGACCCCAATGAAATCTGAACACCTAGTGTTTGTTCCAACAAACACTAAATCTCTAGTGGATTTTTGAGTTTGTTCCATCTCAAAAATACACACAAATCGTTGTCCACAGACTTTGACATTCTTCCCAATCTCGTACGGTCATGAAACTTGGCAACAGTGTTACACCTGACAAATAGATGAAACAGAAATTTAGACAACATAATGACGTCATCCAATGATTTATTGTGTAATTAAATGTAATTAATTTTAATCAAATTTTGAGTTTTTGGTTAAACAACCAGAACTAATAAACTAAAAACAATAAATTTGTTGTTATTTTTTGAAAACAAAAATGGTATTTAAACCACTGCAAGCATTCAAGCGACAATTCATGCATGTTTACTTTCGAGACACATTGTCAATGTAACTGTGAAGCTATCAAATGAAAAATGTACTGGTTAAATGTACACAATAGTGTCTAGACTTCGAAGTTTATTTTAGTACATACATTGTGTCAGACAATAAACCATTGCAAGCAGCAATGCGATAAGTCATGAATATTTTTATTTTCGAGACACATTTGTCAAGGTAACTGTGAAGCTATCAAATCGTCACCCACAGATTCCACGAACTGACACACACGTAGACAGTAAAAAGTAACAATTGTAGAAAAAGGCATTTAATGTTGAAGGCTTTTAAAAAATCCCGCTTTTCTTTCAAACGTCACTAGTTTTCTTACAGTGGAGACTTGTTACTTTGAACTTTAATACATGGTGCTTATGACTGCTTTTCATCCTAAATAAATATGCTATCAAGTTAAACGTTTTGTGTTAGTACGTGAAATCAGAAATTGATTCAAAATGTTTTCGAGCTTGAAACATTAGTACCGTAGCTCAGAGTATTCCAGGATGGGGAACAACTTCTGACTCGATCAAGCATATTCTGTACATTTCAAAATTAAACTTATCTTTTTTGATATCTTGAAAAATAGACGATTGATAGAGCGTGCTCTTACAGGTGGTGACTTCATAATTCCTTCCACTATAACATCAGAGAACACATAAAGTAGCATACTGTGCCGCACAGTCTTATGGAGATGTTGCTTTACCACACAGGCCATAGGACAGGAATTGTGGCGAGCGAAATCTATTGACACTGGTGACATCATGATGACGTCGCACAATGTTTTATTAGCCTAACAAACACATCTACAGTATCCCACAAGTACACAATCGAAAACAGTTAATCAGACTTATACTTTTCGAGATATGGTGGTCTCAAGATTTGCTAATTATATTCATCATACAATAAACCATTGCAAGCAGTTCTTCAACAAGGCATGGATTTTTACTTTCAGGACACATTTTGTCAATGTACTGTGAAACTATCAAATGTACAAATGTATGTACTGGTTAAATGTACAAATAGTGCCTAGACTCCATTGTATGTAGCGTTTAAATTGTATCAGTCAATAAACCATTGCAAGCAGTCATGCGACAATTAATGACCTATAACTTTTAAAATATCAAATGTGCAAATGAATGCAATGGATAATAATAATAATAATAATAATAATAATAATAATAATAATAATAATAATAATAATAATAATAATAAGACTTGCATAAAGACTTGTAATGCGCACATATCCTCCCTGCTGGGTGTTCAAAGTGCATGTACACAATAGTGTCTAGACTCCGAAGTTTTATGTAGTGCATACATTGTATGAGACAATTAACCATTGCAAGCAGTCATGCGACAAGTCATGAATGCTTACTTTCGAGACACATTTTGTCAATGTAGCTGTAACAATCAAAACGTCACCGAGGCCACACACACGTAGATGGGTTTTTCCATAAAGTAGGGGGCCAAAGCAGGACATGGTGTTATTTCTCAAAAGATGATGTACTTTCTATATTCTTTGCATGTTTAAGTGGTGGGGATAGCTCATACGTTTAATGTATAACTTCAATTTCTCAAATCAGATTTTTTGTTTTCATATACGATCCAAAACTATCCATCACACTGTAACGGAGACACCGGTGTCTCAGTTACAGTGTGAAGTGTGAAACTTGTGACTTGTTTTGCCATAAATTAGTATGTTTTCATTGAAAATTTAAATTTCAAAGGGTAATATGTAAACATCATTGGTATACTGTGTAATTCAGCTATTTTCAATGAAAACCTTCAAACGTTGGCCAAGCAGTAAAAGCCGACAGTTTTACGCATAACCGTGACACTGGTGTCTTTGTTACACAGTAACTCAAAAATTCCTGTCTCTCTTATTATGCATCATAAATGTTGAACGTATTTTTAAATCCCGTTTACCTTCAAAACGAGTAATTTTACTGGTTTTCTTACAGCGGAGACTTGATGCTTTGATTTTCATTTTTATGGCGCTTTTGACTGCTTTTCGTCCTAAATTTGTTCAAGGTTCACGCAACCTGATTTGGCATTACGCATTGTTAGTCTCTAAAACAGCTGTCCGTGCAAACCTCGCTAATAATCAAATGTCAGACTTTGGACAAATTCATAACTCAAGAACTACACAATGAATTTGTACAATCTATACATCATCGGACAGGTCTTTCAAAACCCAACGAACGCTACACAAAGTGTGACCCCATTTGAAATGGAATTCCGGTTCAAAATTCAACAATCTTTTCATGGACTCAATAAAATAGTTCACACATTGACACAACACTGACCCCAATGAAATCCGAACACCTAGTGTTTGTTCCAACAAACACTAAATCTCTAGTTTTTTATTTTTATAGTTTTGCTTATTCTTCTCAGTGGGCTTTGTCCGCAAGCAAACGCATACTTGCGAACCTTTGATCAACTTGAAACTTCATGTGAAGTTAAAACATAACTAGCAGAAGCTGAGTAAGTTGTGACGTCACGATTACGTCATCGGGTCTCAAGTTACAAGCCATTTAAGTTCAAAAAGTGACCATATGCCAATGCCTGTATGTCTCTGAATATTTGAGCTACGGTATTCACATTTGGGCATATGATAGATCAAGACACGCGCAACATTTAAAAATTAACGCAAAATTCACATGACCTTTACTTCCGGTCGTACCGAAAGGTCAAACTCTGCCTTTGTGTTTTTTGTAAATAAATTCAATTTTTGGTCATAACTCAAGATTGAAATTGAATTTAACATTGAAACTCATCAGACAATTGGACCTTGATATTAAGACCACACAAACTTTGACGGTTAGACGGTTAAGTGACAGATCTTACGATTAAACGTTCACAATTGTACGGTTCGGATAAGTGTTGAAAAATTGACTTGAAAAGTGCCGCGAAATGCTGACCATAATGATTGCGATCACGATTTGCACAGCAACCGATCCCATGCCACACACACCCTTATCGTTTCCAATTTACAGGCTTAAGTCCTTGTATTTCATTACTTTGCGTGCGGCATTAGTTGCTAGAAACATTGAACACTAGAGGGCGTTGCACAACAAATCGATTGCACATGATCGTTTATTTTGCAGGGTGATTGCGCAAAGTCAAAAAATGTTGCTATAAAGACCCAATGTTTTTTATCGTTTGAGTGGTTGTGTTAATGGGTTTTTTTGTTAATGAAACGTGTGTTACCAACCATTTCAGAAACAGTTACACAATTAGAAAAACAACTGTAAATGCTCAGGCTTTGTAAGCCTACCTGAGACAGTCACACGGTAACCATCCGATCAACCGGTTAAACATCTGCATTATTACGCTTTGGATAAAATAATGTTAAAAAATCAACCTCAAAAAGTATCGCGAAATTTGTAAAAAAAATCAACCTCAAAAAGTGTCGCGAAAATTGGACTAAAATAAATGTGAACGGTTAAGCCCGGTTCATACTTCCTGCGAATGCGAATTCGAATACAAAGCGAATTTGACGTAAATTTGACGTCACAACTCTGTTTTCGCTGCGAATATTCGCAAAAGTTGAGCTTGGCTCAACCCTTGCAAATTATTCGTTGCGAATTTGTGACGTCAATATTCACTTCGCATTTGCATTCGCAGGAAGTATGAACTGGGCTTTACACATGTAACTGACCGTTTCAGAAACGGTTACGGGTTTACTGAAAATTAACTGTAAATGCATGTAAAGCTAAATGCTGTTGTATTAAAATCGTAAATGTAACAATTCTTGTTTTGGCTAAAACAGTAAATTCATATGGGATATGAGTGTATTGTAATTTTGGCTCTTCACACCCCCAAATCCAACACTGACCGTTCTTTTTATTGCTTTATTGCAACCACCAGTTAAGTTTTTCTTTTTGCTACACGGCGGTTTCCTGAAGTAATGCCTTTTCATAAGAAACCTAAAACATATCGTTTTCCGACGAACGGAACCCAAGCGCAGACAAGTCTACCACGCCGGCACATCGTCTCAGAACACGGCGGTCTATTTTTCACGTCCACGCTGAAACCTGAATAACGATCTGATTTGAGCGGTCACAAGTTGCTGCGCTGAGAGCCAGAGAAATAATTCTCGATTGTTGTTATGAGTGAACGTAAACTTGTGTCAGTCAGCGACAGGAATGATGACTCTATGTATTATTCTACAAAAAACGCAACTACACGGGTCATAAAGGGTTTAGGACTTGATCGCGAGTTGAAAAAAGCAAAATAACTGCACCGTTAAACTCGTATAGCGCCCTCAATCATTTAAATTTTTTAGAATTTGACTCATCGTATATAAATACATATCAAATTCTAGGCAGTGTACCCATGGCGTTAAATTTGCCTGAGAATTTGGGTTTTTTCTCGACTGACTTTGTTTTAATACGTTTTGATGCTTTTAAACTGACCTTCAATAAAATCTTTCTTGTTTTAAGAAACATTTGTGTACTCTAGGACGTTAAATTTGAGCTTAATTGAAAAATTATATTTCTAGAAGTCGGATTTGTTTTCACAATCTCCATGTGTTTGTACACGGGTGAAAACGCACAATAAAAGACGTGGTGATGACGTTGTTCTGCATTTTAGGCCGGCAAGCACATCTACAGTATCCCAGAAGTCTAAAACTGAAAAAGTTTGACGATCGGGGGTATATTTTTTGAGATATGGTGCTAACAAGATTGGCTAATTAAATATTCATTTCATTATAACTAAGTAAACTAATTAATTAATTTAAGCTAATTAGATTTTACAACAAATTCATGACCTAAGCTTTGATATGATATAGGATCTGACTCTTTAATATTTACACATTAGGATATTATGCTTAAAACAAAACGTGTACTTAATGCTATGGGATTTAGGTGGAAACAAAGAATAATAATAATACTAATAATAATAAAAATAATAAAAATCTCGACGAAAACAATACCTGTTCCGACTTCTAAGTCGGAACAGCTAACAAATAAAATACCAACGGAAGCACAAACTGATAGACGGTGACTAGATGAGTCTTAAGGCGAGTTTTGAATTGCTCAACCGTGACTGCTTCCTTAACAAACTCAGGTATGCCATTCCAAAGTTCAGCTGCAGCTACTTGGAATGACCAAGCTCCATATGATTTTGTAACAGGGGTGGAAGTGACAAGAAGGGACTTTGATTTGGAACGTAAATTTCTAGAAGGAATATATTTATGAACTAGGTACTGGAGATAAACTTGGGCTGTGATCAAGCATCTTGAAGACAATAAAAAGTAAGGAGGAGAATTTTAAACTTAAATTCTAAGATGCATTTACTTCCACAGTTTAGACTTAAAGGCCCTGTACACTATTGGTAAGATCGAAAAACACAAATGTTCACAGATTCACACATAACTTACATGATTTAAAGTAACTAATGGTAGAAAGGGTTCCTTAAAATATTTCTACCTAAAATGCTATCGTTTCTGAGAAATGAGTAAAACAATAGTTTTTATTACGCGCGATAAAAACTCGATGTTTGAAAAAACAGAAAAACACATAAGGTCTCTTTTCACTATTTTCTTGTGACCTCGATGACCAAACGAGCTCAAACTTTCACAGGTTTGTTTGTTCATGCATGTTGAATCACACAAAATGTGGACACTGATTTTGAGCTGTTACCAAAAGTGTATAATACCTTTAAAGCTAACATGCCCTGTGGGATTTTGGTGGGTCGATCTACCATGGGTTTCCATGCACATTATGCTTCAAAATACCACAAATATACATACAAACATGATATTTACATGAGACAAAATCTATGGATGTACTCTTTAGATGTTACGTTGACTGTGACCCACAAACAACACACACACACACGCCCACAAGATCAATATTGGTTCACATTTTTTTAGAGAAACCTGAAAAACGTATAGATATATGTATATATATTTACTAAGATTATTTTGGACTTTGATCCTGGCATTAAATACGCCTACATACTGACCAAATAATTAGATGTATGTAAATTCCAATCAGGTGATGAAGGAAGTTTGCTAGGAGCCCACCCAACAAACGATCCAGCCCAGTAAATAGCTGCAGAGAGGCATGACGAACTCCTAGTCCTAGGACCACAGCACAGGTATAGTTAGAACTAAATTTCTTGAAGAATGTATTTTCAGTGATTATGTTCACTTTACTTCTGTTCTAAAAAAAACTAGAAATTAGTGTTTGTAAAAACAAACACTAGGTGTTTTGTTAATGTGTGAGCTATATCATTGAATTGATGACAAAATTGTTGATAGCTTTGGGAATATCAAAGAAAGCAAAGTGTTAATCTTCTATGATCATGCGTTAGTTTACACAGGAAATAAATGCAACTCACAATATGAGTTTTCAAAAATAATAACAATCTTTTGTTAAGCCAAATTTGAAAACGTCATTATGACGTTAGATAAGTTCTTATCGTGACATTGGTATTTAAGTATGTGCTTAAAATTTTAAGTGAAAAAACAAAGTTGAACTTACAAAGTGTTTTCAGCAAAAGAGTACGTTATTTAATTTATTAGAAAGGGCAGAGGGGAATTTGTCCCACAAAGTGTTTTCAGCAAAAGAGTACATTATTTAATTTATTAGAAAAGGCAGAGGGTAAATTATCCTTTTCATACAGAGCAACATTTTTTTAATTCCCTTTCATCTTGGTTGCATATCTTAAAATGAGCCTTTGAATTACTCACAAGTAGAGCTATCATGTATGCCTTTTACTGAAGTTTATTTATTTTTCAATGAATATTGATTCTTTATGGATGAATAAATCCAACTATGCTAATCATGTTGACATTATTAATTTACAATTCTTAGAAGTTTTCAACAGGGTTTCAAATACAGTGAGTTGGATACTCATTAAGTATCGGTGCATGAAACATTGATCATTCAAAACTTATGCACTGATGATGATGTCATTAAAATAAGTCAAGCATAGTATGAGCTATCGGTTGCATTTTTGAAAAATAGATAGCTTGATTTTTAGACATTGATTTTCATTCATACCGAACGGTTTGTTAAATTTAGAATATGAAAGAAAAGACATTTGTTTTGGATAATTGTGCAAGACGAAAGCAAGTCATGAAGACAGCAAGTCTAAGCCTCTCATGAATTTTGACTAATAACATAATGAGTTAAGTACTATTTATACCTCTATGGTGCATCATACATTCAGCAAGGAAATAAGGAATGGAACTCAACAACAGGTGTGAAATTTTTCACTGTAGAACATTCAGGTACTGGATGTGCTGTACTCTGAAGAAGAAAAAACAATTATAAAGAAAGTATGACTCAAGGAAAATTAAGTGAAGTTGAAACTGTTTAAATAAATAAAATTCAAGACCTAAAACATTTCATCATTATATAATAATACTAATAAATTATTGAATTTATATTGTGCTCTCCAGGACCAGCCTGATCGAGGGTGTATAACAATACAAAATATCAGAGTAGGGAAAATACGCAAGAAAAAACTAGTGGAAGGTGCACATACTGTTTTTGAAGTGAAAACAACTTATAAACGAAACTTTCTTAGGGAAACCTTCATCATAGGGTTTTTAAATATGCATTTCATAATACAGAGTTAACGGTAGACATTCATCAATCTGACCATTTCTGACAAGTGACACAGCAATTCATACCTGTTTCCAATTGCCCAATTTAACCTCTTCGTTCGACGATCACACTAAACGTTCCTTAGTTTTAAAAACGTCACCAACGTCACCACTTGATGATTAATGGTAAACTTTATAACATAACTATGCAATAAATAAAGAAACATTTTGAAAAGCAATGATGCTTACCGTTTTATTCACCGTGTCGCACCGATAGACACTGCCGTGAGTTGCTGGTCTAAAACGCCCTTCACGAGCCGATGTCATGCCCTGCTTTTCGGTGTGTGATCAAAACATAACCAATGTTTGTCTTTTTCTGCTTGCATTTTTTCACATAATTAAAAGTCATACGAATTACTGAAGCAGATGGCCATCTCAGTAAAACTTCATCTTCGATTCCATGTTCACCATTGAGCCATCAAGAGGGTGAATAGGGGAACAATTTGACGCTGAACATGGCACAGGTTGAGCGAAATTCAATTCTGCAGTGTTATTGCGCCATAGACTTGGCAAGTCTCGTGCACATTTGAACTTCTGGGACCATTGTGGTCCCAACCATATGGAGATTTTTGTGGGCAAGATTTTGTTTTGTCAATTATTTTAGTTCAACGTGGTTTATGACCAAGAAAAATATATATGTTGTTGGGAATGTAATACTTAGTGATAAAAAATATGAAAGTAAAATCAATTCAACAATATAACAAAGAAAACCCGAGAATTAAACTTGACCTCAACTTCAGGTTGCTGCAAAAAAACAAGAATTTTGTGCTCACCTCCGATCGCAAAACTTATCTAAATGCTTGTTGATGCGCGATGATAATTGCCAGATGCTGTAATTGCAACGCGAAGCCTTTCCACAGCAGTCTATGGTTGTTGAGGAGTCAGCGTCCTCTATAAACTGCGTCAAGCGTTAATTTTACGCCCGTGCGACAATCATGAATCCACGAAAGTGGTTTCTGAAAAGTTAAGATAACACTAAATAATAATAATACGCAGTTCTTATATAGCGCTTTATACTCCTGATGGGTGTCTCAAAGCGCTCAGTATTTTTCCTACAAGGTAAGTGGTATTACGTGTTGAAGTATGAGACCTATTCCTTTGCAAAGCACCATGTAATGGTTTACAAGGTGCTGTGGCGCAATATGCAGCCAATCAAACCTGGAACACCGGGGCGAACCCCTTCTCTTTACGATAAGTGCACTGGGTTCTTTTACGTGCATTACACAACACACGGGACCTACGGCTTAACGTCCCATCCGAAGGACGAAGCATGTGGTTAAGTGTCTTGCTTAAGGACACAAGTGTCATGACTAGGATTCAAACCCACACTCTACTAATCAGAAATACCAGAGCTTGAGTTTGGTGTTCTTATCCGCTCGGCCACAACACGCCACTAAGATCAACTAAGCATCCTTGTCCAAGAGTTTTAATTTTGCTTTAATAATACTTAACAAATTAGTTGTGTATTTATTATAAACACAAAAACTGATTTTATTAACATGTAATAATTATTTTTGTTGTTCAGATTTTATCATTAAGTATAATTTAAAACAAAGATTTGATTTCAGAGAGAAAATGTTCTTCGTTTGATGTGCTTTCTCGTTTCGATACGCACGAGACTTGCACAGTCTATTGAAGCTTGCGTTATAAGTGCGTTAAACTGCGACACGTCAAAACTTGCATGGAAAGCATGCCACTATATCCAGCCTTCAGTGAAGGTGCACGTAGACTTTGTCCCTTGTGATCAATGGAGCGGAACAGCCAGCCGCGTTCTTCCGCGGGCTATTACTTACGAAATTTTCAACTTACATTTTGAGCCGGAGGTCAAGATCAAATGGGGTCACACTTTGTGTAGTGTTTGCTTCATTTTGACAGAACTATCTGATGATGTATAGATTGTTGAAATAGCTTCTATAATTCTTGAGTTATGATTTTTTTAAACAATAAACTTTGATTTATTGTTTTTCACGAACTGATGACATCACCATGACGTTACAACTTTAGGATCATCAACAAGTTATAGTCTACCGACATGTAAAGTTTCAAGTTGATATAAGTTTTGCAACTATGCGTTTGCTTGTGGAAAACAAATTTTAAGAGAAGAATAAAAACTTTAAAAAACAAAACAAAAACGAATAATAACAAAGAGTTGTTCGGGCGTAATGCTCGAACGCCTAAAAAGAAAAAAAACGAGCAATAACAATCGGTATTCGGCTGTTGCCCGAACACCTAAATATTCCCTTCATCAGTTTTCAGATATGGTTGATGACAAACTAACAACCAATTTCCATTGGTCTAAGGAATCTTTGAAGCCTTTGCAAACCCTGGCTGACTTGCAGGATGCATTGAGTGCAGCAAGAACGGACTACACCCACGCATCAGCCAAGGTGGTGACCAACAAGAAAAACATCAGAAATTCAAAGAAAATGGCATTCAGATCATCATTTGTAACAAAGTCCAATCATGCAGGAAGATCTGAACCAGTGGACACAAAGAAGCAGTTGGCAGTTGACCAAGCTGTGGTAGCATCTAATGGCAGGTAAAGCATAGCGGTATAGTGAAACAGCGACACAATGGAGGATTTAGGACAAGCATTACAGCAGTCTGGGACTGGGGTCCAAAATTTGACGGTCGGATTTCTAAGTATGGCATTTTTGAGGCATGGGGTTTATGACCCGTTTGGGGTCTAGGGAAACTTTAAGCTTCTCATGCAGTTTTAGAATACACTCACATACTTTCAGACACACTCTTTTAAAAAATGTCTATTTTTTTGTTGCACTTTTTATGACTTGTTTTTATGCCCATAGCCAGAAACACTTTCCTGACAAATAATCCATTGATCAAGATAGCAAAACAACAGTTCACTATGCAAAAGAGTTTTTTTTTCGGAAACAGTTCATACATGTGTTTGCTTTCCTCTATTGCAAAATAATGTGTCCAAAGTATATGGGGTTCATATTAATTTCCATCAATGGAAATTTTACACTTTTTCACTTTCAGGATATTATTTGATTTTTGCTGACTGTGTTGTTAGTCATAAAAAATTAAAATGTTATTGCCTGTAAAATTCCACATTTTCAAATAAATTGCAACAGACCCAAAAGCTTTACAGTTTCTGGCTGGATAAACTAAATTTTTGCAGCACATTCGCCTACAGGAGAATCACTTACCCAATCTCAATCGGGGTTTCCGCATGGCCAGGGCCAAATGGCAAGCCCGTGATTTTCCAGAATTTTCCTGATTTCAGGATTTTCGTCAATCTCCCTTCACTTTAAGATTTTCCTGAACAATGAGGTTAAATTTTTACCACATGGAAGAAAGATATAGCCCTTGTTATGACCAAAGCTTTAGATTTCGTTTCGTTTGTGGTAAGAGCCTAATTTGTTTGAAGATTTTCCATTTTCACAGTCACACCCTTTAATTACTGAAAACAAAAATGCCTAGAAAGCCATGTATACACTTCAAAGGCAGTGTTTTGGGGTTGTTTTTTTTACCCTTGTGCCATTGCTTGGCTTTTGTATTGATGGGAGGGACTTAAAAATGGAGTGTTCTATTAAAAAAAGGGTGTTTGTTTTTTTCTTTTGGTTGCAGAGAGAGTGAAGAACGTCATATCCAGATATTTGTTTCTAATCCAGTAAAGGAGATTCTCTGTCTGCAACTTCATCCATCCACTACCATCTTTGACTTGAAAGAATTACTCCAGGAAAAACTAAACATCCAAGCAAAGAATCAGCATCTTGTCACTAAGAGGGGCATTGAGGTATGAGTTTGCATCATTTGGTGCTGACAATCAACTCATTTTATGGTATCTTTCTTTTGGACAGTATATTTATTTACCACGGATTACATCAGAGCTTCAAGGCTGTTAGATTATCTTGTCCGTCTTGTTCACAAAAAGAGTGACCCCATGGTATGCATTCTTTGGCATTTCCTGGCAGGCAAGATACTTCACTGGTCATTAATGAAAGTTTATATTTTGTATTGTTGTTAGCACACATAAAATCAAAAATTACAAAATTGATAGCCGAACAAATTTTAAGATGTAGCCTCTGTTTTCATTTCAATAATTGATAAAAATCACAATAATTGCAATTCCCACAAGTCCTTCTTATGTTTCCATTTTGTAAAAATGTGATGTCTATATCGATATATTTCAAATGTTTCAAATAAACAGACTCTTCAAACCTATCATTAACAAATAGGTTTTTTGATGACACGTCATATTCTTTTTTCTTAAGAAAAAAGCAAACTTTACCATAACTTCAAGTTCAGTAATGACTGACTGCATATAGTCCATTTGTTTTCATTGATTACTTAACCAACAGTTTGACATCCTTTACCTGCATAAATGTTGAGATACTTTAAAGCAATTCTTTAAAACCTTCTGTAGCACTGCAGTTTAACAAATGACTGCACCATCAGATGCATCTCTAATAACATTTAATCCTGCAAAAAATTATACATGCACACAATATAGAAACATACCCACAGATCGATCGTTTATGAATCTTTAGAGGTAGGCCTACTTTTAAAAAACTTCCAAATTGTTAACAAGTAATTACTAGACTGTCCCGCATGCATTTTCTTATCAAATAAAAGTGCCGGTGTGCCACACTATGTGTTACCTACCCCTAGCCCTGGCTGCCATGCACTTCCTTGTACATCACAGAGAAAGAGTCCTATATAGGGCTAGTGTTACCCCCAGATTTATCAGGAATACTTTTTTGTTTAATACAGCTTTGTGACACACAGTCCCTGACGGTCCTCGGCATTCAGCAAGATACCAACCTAGAGTTACACCAAACGCTGGGTTGATGGGCGGTACAAGAAAGTGGAAATTTTGGAAGTGTGAGTGTGGGTGGCCTCTCTTAACACATTAGTATGGTCTGGTCTCTAAAGTTTCTTAGCATGATTTCTGAAAGTCTGAGTTCTACGAGGGGGATGGGTAGCCAATGATTTAATGCAATATAAAGCTAGAAGTTCACCAAATGGACATGTGGTACAAGGAAGGAGAATTAAGTCAAAGCATGGAGGTAGTGTTGATTCATTGAGAGGGAAATGAATTTTTAACCCCAAAACAGGGTTTTATCCAGAATTTGGCAGTCTACAGCAAGCACATTAAATCCACTGTTTATAATGTTATTAAGTTTTTTAAATCTGAGTAATAAAAGGTTTTCCTAATGTATATTTCCGCAAAAAAGAAAAAATTTCATTAAAATGCATCCACATTCACGCAATTTTCCCTAATTAGTTTGATCAAACTATGGTTTCCTTTTAGCTACTACTGCATTCAATTTCGATTTTGTGTACACAAGATTTCGTTCTTCCCATTTAGGTTCATTTTTATTAATTCTAGTTCAATAACAGATGTGCAAGACTACATTTTCACCATTCTTCAGTTGAATTTCTACTACCTGCATGGATTTAAAAGTGATGAAATTGAATGGTTGAGCAGCCTCTTGCTGCTGGCGTTTATGAATTTGAATGATCTAATTATTGGCCAGTTGAACAGTTCAAATTGAATTAGTCCTTTTGACTGATGAATAATGATGCAACAACGCATTCATTTTCAACTGAAATTGAGTGACACAGGTGTTAAATTGAATGAGGTTTTGCTGAAACTGGCCGGGAAAACCTATATTTCAGCAGTTTCTTATGAATATTCATTGAAAAAAAAGAGAGAAAAAAATCCAACATTTCTTAATCTTCTCCAAAACATTCCACTCGATTTACAGGGAAGGGGAAAAAATGTGAAACAGCCAAGACACAAGATGAGCATGAGAAAAAGAATTCCTCAGAGTCAAAACAAGAAGATCTCAGTGAGTCTACGGAGACTTCTTCTACTGTTGCTGGCATGCCTGGTACTTCTACTAGTGCAGCCAAGTCCCAGAGAACCTCTGCTGGCACAGGGGCCATTCCAAAGGGCCCACGAGAAACGAAAGAACAAATGAAGCTTCAAGTTCGAGAAGAACATGTTACTCAACAGAGTGCCTCTACTGAGAAACAAGATTGCCTAGTCCTGTCCCAGAGATCCCCTTATACTGGCACAGGGGCAATTCCCAAGAACCCAAGGGGAACAAAAGAACATATGAAGCTTCAATCTCAAGAAAAACGAAAACCTCATCAGAGTGCCTCGGTCCATTTGCCAGAGGAACCCAAACCTCATCAGAGTGCCTCGGTCCATTTGCCGGAGGAACCCAAACCTCATCAGGGTGTAGCCTCGGTCCATTTGCCAGAGGAACCCAAACCTCATCAGAGTGCCTCGGTCCATTTGCTGGAGGAACCCAAACCTCATCAGAGTGCCTTGGTCCATTTGCCGGAGGAACCCAAACCTCATCAGAGTGCCTCGGTCCATTTGCCGGAGGAACCCAAACCTCATCAGGGTGTAGCCTCGGTCCATTTGCCGGAGGAACCCAAACCTCATCAGAGTACCTCGGTCCATTTGCCGGAGGAACCCAAACCTCATCAGAGTGCCTCGGTCCATTTGCCGGAGGAACCCAAACCTCATCAGAGTGCCTTGGTCCATTTGCTGGAGGAACCCAAACCTCATCAGAGTGCCTCGATCCATTTGCCAGAGGAACCCAAACCTCATCAGAGTGCCTCGGTCCATTTGCCAGAGGAACCCAAACCTCATCAGGGTGTAGCCTCGGTCCATTTGCCCGAGGAACCCGAACCTCATCAGAGTACCTCGGTCCATTTGCTGGAGGAACCCAAACCTCATCAGAGTGCATCGGTCCATTTGCCAGAGGAACCCAAACCTCATCAGATTGCCTCGGTCCATTTGACTGAGGAACCCAAACCTCATCAGAGTGCCTCGGTCCATTTGCCGGAGAAACCCAAACCTCATCAGAGTGCCTTGGTCCATTTGCCGGAGGAACCCAAACCTCATCAGAGTGCCTCGGTCCATTTACCAGAGGAACCCAAACCTCATCAGAGTGCCTCGGTCCATTTGCCAGAGGAACCCAAACCTCATCAGAGTGCCTCGGTCCATTTGACTGAGGAACCCGAACCTCATCAGAGTGCCTCGGTCCATTTGCCGGAGAAACCCAAACCTCATCAGAGTGCCTTGGTCCATTTGCCGGAGGAACCCAAACCTCATCAGAGTGCCTCGGTCCATTTGCCG
This sequence comes from Plazaster borealis, assembly GCA_021014325.1. NCBI lineage: Eukaryota > Metazoa > Echinodermata > Asteroidea > Forcipulatida > Labidiasteridae > Plazaster > Plazaster borealis. The sequence continues at coordinate 2,756,407 of CM037456.1, read as the reverse complement.
GAGGAACCCAAACCTCATCAGAGTGCCTCGGTCCATTTGCCGGAGGAACCCAAACCTCATCAGATTGCCTCGGTCCATTTGCCGGAGGAACCCAAACCTCATCAGAGTGCCTCTGTTCATTTGCCAGAGGAACCCTGTGGCAGTAAAGGTACAGTTTTCAGTTATCATTATAAACTTATTCAAGTCAGATGAAAACCAACTTACTACCTCATAATTCATGTAATTTTATTTGTTGTTCCACAGAAATTACCATATCGAATATTGATGCACTCTCCCTTACTCAAGTTTGAAATGTAAGACCATCAAAACTAGTTTTGCCTACATTTTCTGCCAAAAATAAATTGATTCAAGTTTATGAAATTACTGTTAAGGTAATATACGAGGAAGAAGTTGTTCAAAATTAGCATTGTCCTTTATGTTAACTTAAGAATTTGTGCAACTACTCCAACACAGTAAGTTTGCTTACTTAATTGGTCGCTCATGTTTGAATGTCTATTCATAAATACCTGGGACAGTTTATCCATTCTGATTGGTCGAGAGGAGATCACATGGTCATGTTTAAACATGTGATATAAACAAGGTGAGGAGTGTTTATAAACACACACGGGCACTAATTTACACGCAATGCAATCATTGCAGACAAATACATGTACTCAATGTAAAATCTATAAGTACGCGTACGAACACGCAACCATTGAGCGTCGCATGCAATTTGACCCTTTGCAAAAAGGAACCTCAAGGACAGGACAGGAATTGAAAACTTACAGAAACATTTTACAGATTTTCCAACATTTTCCGCTTTTCTATGTAGTGAATTAAAACTAGGTATCTGGGAGTGTTACTTCCAGTGATGAGGGGATGAGCCTCTGGTAAGGGTGTGACTCTTGGCTGACTAAGAAGTGACAATACAATACTTGTTTCACTGAGATGATCCGTTCCATTTATTGAGACGTGTCCAATGATTAAGCAACATAAAACAAAAAACTAAAAACCTAGACAAAAGATGGAAGACAAGATACATGTAAGCCTACATTAATACTTCCATAAGGTGAGCAACTTCTAGACCTAAAGTTGTTTGATAAATTAATTATACTGATGTGATAAAGACATTTATAACTAGACATAAGTTTTTGTTTAAACAAAAACAAGGTGTTCGGTGTAGGCAAGCACAAATTAGCAAAGGTGGTGAAATGTTAAGATAAAGTTTGGCAAACATATTTTTCTGAGTTGTATAGATTCCAAAAATCCATTGTTTTTGGGTCACGAGTTATGATTTTTTCAATATATTAAACCTTGATTTAATGTTATTCGACACCTGATGACGTCATCATGACGTCATTACAGCAGTGTCTGGTCATGTCAGTGCAACTATAATGAAGTGGGTTAAGCCCTTTCATAAGGGGGATGGATTGTCAAAAAAGCTTTTGGAGTTCAGGGGATATGATTTTTATCAAAGTATTAAACTTTCAATTAATGTAAATCAACACCTGATGACGTCATAATGACATCACAAAAACTCTGGCATGTACTGTTGCTGATCTAACTATATGTGAAGTTTGAAATTTATGGAAGTTTAGAAAGTGTGTCTTTGTTAGCTCACTATTTGCATGCATTAGACTTAAAAGGCCCATGCCTAATCAGGCTTTGTGGACTTTGAACCTTATGATCAATGGAGCGGAACAGCCAGTCACAGTGCTTTTGCCTGTTTCAGCCCCCCAAAAAAGATAATTGAAACTATTGTGTTTGGTAATTTCCTCTTCTGTGTTTACTACAAAGTTGCATGTTGGAAGTCAGGAAAAGCCATTAAAAACTCTGGAAAACATTGATCTAAAATATCTGCTCCACTTGAGGCATTACTTTTATCTTCATTATATAGGACATACTGAACAGTCAGCCAACATTTAAAAATCGTGGGTGGTAGGGTCAAAACAATTTAAAAACAAAAAAACAAAATTTGAAATTTTTAAAAATTGATTGTTCTGAATGGCTCCTTAAAATACTTTTTCGAAGAGGTGTTTTTAAAATTCATATACATATTTTTTCAATCCACAGATAAAGAGAGTTTTGTGAAAATGGCGGCACACTCACAAAATGAGTGTGAGAAATTCTTTAGACATCTTACTAGGGATCTATCTACTGACTGGGAAAAAGTAGCCACGCAGTGTGGATTAGTGTACGGTGAAATTCAACACATCAAACATGATCATTCCAAACTGGAGGAAAGATCATTTCAATTTCTGGTTGACCTGAGGCACAAATTTCCTAATCTGACTGTTTGGTCTGGAAAATTATGTGAAGCTCTCCGTAATGAAGAAAGGAACGACTTGGTGGCACAGCTGGAAGACTTCATATCAAAAGGTTTGTAAAAAGGAGTTGTACACCATAACTTTCATCACAAACCTTTGAATGAGAGATAATGGTGTTAAAGAAGTCCTTAGAAGTTGTTCCACCTGACATAATGTCATTATAGAGACAATTTAGGATTTTTTAATAAATACTTTCTACTATCAGGATGTGCAAAAATTCCCAAGAATACAGTTTTGCTTTTACAGTTTAATTTGTCATACCGGTCGCAAACTGCTTACCAACCAAACTGACCTGTGGAATAAATTTAAATAAATTGTTCATGGCCTCACATTTCGACCCTAGAACAGTCTTGATTGATAAATGATGGCGCTGTCCAATTCAGTGACACTCCAAGACTGTTGACTTGAAAAACATAAAACTGTAACAATGTGATTACATGTTTTGTGGATGAGATCCATGTCTGGATTTTATATTCATATTGTGTCATATTGACTGGGGTTTTAGTGTATATAATTTGACCAGGAACTCGCATGACTATTTAGTCAATAACTGGGGTAATGAGACTGAGAATATTTTTTCAGTTTCTCGAGAAGTAGCAATAACATGTTTTCATGCCTACTTGGCAATCATCAGCTGCGTGTGGGTGATTCTTAAAGAATCGGTAGGTCTCATGTCTTTTAAAAGACAAAATAATTTATTTCTCAGCTCTGGTTCAAGGTGGTTTGTTATAAATCCAAATGCAGATATAATTTATGAGTGATACTCTGTTAGAAGGTGACTGATTTTGCAACTAACATTCTTTGGTCGAAGATAATGACGAGTCAATCAAAAAAGCTTTCTGTTGGGTTTTAGAGTAAGTTTGAGCAGTTACCAAATTACAGAAACTAATTTCCAAAAGTGGAAGATTTAGTTTTGAAATTGTTGGTTGGGAAATTGCAAAAATTGGGACTTCCTGCGCCTTTTCTCTGTAAGCCATAACCCCACCGAAACAATAAGAATAGGATGCACAACACGTTTTACCAACAAAGGAACCCTCCAACTAACCAATCAACCAACTAACCACGAATTGCCGCCATGACAACACGCAAACAGTGCACACCCATATCACCTCTTTAACCTCTCTGTGAACGCACCAAGGACACTCCAACGTCTCGCAGAAGTACAAAAGAAAGAGGGAAGCCAAGTGACGTGAACCACTAAACAATGGTTTATTTATGATACTGTAACTACTGCCAACGGGTCCTTGTTTGCTCTGCAGCCAAACGCAGACAGAAAACAAACAAACTCAAATTCCGTTTAATATGAAACAAACTGATTTATTCATTCTCCAAGAACAACAACTTATTCAATGCTCACTTACTGAACTCAGCATTTGGTCTGTCTAACACAACTAAATCATGCACAACGCAACGCAATCTGTATATCTCATGGCTCAAAGCCAATATCTTCCCGCTGGCGCGAAAAGAACAGTATATCATTCTATTTATAGTCCATACTTCCAGAGGCGGGAAGTTTCTTTACACAGTTTAGTGAAATCACCGGCGGTTGCCTATACTGGCGGTTGCCTATACCGGCGTTACAATACTAATATACATTTGGAAATGCCGTTGTATATTTGTATTATGGTTGTGGTGTATTTCTCTATCTTTTGGTGGTGGGTGGGTGGGTGGTTTATGCATCCTGTCCCGCATGCTGGTGTATATGGACGTTGGCATAGTGTTTAATGTTTTGGACTCTTGTCCGTTCTGTTTGGGTAGAAAATCACAATTCCAGGGAATTTATGTTTAAATATATATCCCGTTTGTGGGTGGAAGTATGTAATACAAAAGTTAGAGTAAGGGTGGCATCGGAACATCATTTGACATGTTATTTAAAATAGAGGTAAACAACCAAAAGGTGTTTATATAAATATACAAACAAGCTTTTTGAAGAATTCCGTAGATTTGTATTTTGAGATGGTTATTGATTTTATTTTCCATCTGAATGCAGATTTGGAAAATATTGAAAACACATTGGGGTATCCAAAACCCAAATGCGGGATTAAAAGGATGTAATGACTGTTTTCTTTCTCTTTGTACTTCTGCGAGACGTTGGAGTGTCCATGGTGTGTCCACAGAGAATTTAAAGAGGTGATATGGGTGTGCACTGTTTGCGTGTTGTCATGGCGGTAATTCAACTGTTTACGTGTGCCTCAGAGTCGTTGGTAGTTGGTTGATTGGTTAGTTGGAGGGTTCCTGTGTTGGTAAAACATGTTGTGCATCCTATTCCTATTGTTCCGGTGGGGTTAGGGCTTTAGGGGTTAGGCTTACATAGAAAAGGCGCGAGAAATCCCAATGTTTTTGGGGGATTCTAGGCCAAATCTGTGTTAGTTTTTATGTAGAAAAAGTATATTTTTTCCTTCCAAATGTGGAATAGAAAAGGGATGTGTTTGTACTTTTTCTATCAATGTATTCATTGCTTTAGTTATTTTTAAGCCAGGTTTATTGTTCCTTTCCGATTGGGAATTAGGAAAAGGTATTATAAGTGTTGGGTATTCGCTATGTAGATGTTCGATTTTCTATCTTTTGGTGGTAGTTGGGTGGTTAATGCGTTCTGTCCCGCACTGCGGGTGTATATGGACGTTGGCATAGTGTTTAATGTTTTGGCTAAATGACAACACAACACATTATAACAAGTATACTAGTGTAACAGAAGCAGTCAAGTAAAAAGAAGCAGAAGCAGAAGCAGAATGCAGTCAGAAGAAGCACTAGATGAGCAATACAAAAGAAGACAGAGAGTGGGTTTAGGAAATGTCTGCTCTTTTAAGACATTCCCATTTTAGACATAGAATTTCATTCAATGAGAAATATTGCCACTTGAAATTGATAAAATAGTTTGTTTGCTGTTTTTTTTTATTGAATATAAATGATGAAACCTTCCAAAACTTTACCATCTCTTTGAAGGTGCTCTCCCATCACGGTATCAATTTACAATTTATTCTTTTCATCCGATTATTATTTTGCCTATGACCAACTTCTTGCTTAAGTTATTGACTCCAAAGCAATGTCACAAACACTCTTCATAGTTAGGCATGCATGAGTGTTTACAAAGATTATTACCGGTATTCATGCAACTATCTCTACTGCAATTCAGTAAAAAGGACACAGATTTAGGGCCTGGTAGTGGTAGGCCTATCAATCTTGCAAATTTTCTCAACTCCAACTTGTATGAGATAAAATGTCTCCCTTAGTACACTTTATTTATCTGGGCCAAAGTAAAGATTTGAATAACTAAGAGACAAAAATTTCCCAAAACTACACAATAAATTCTAGCATACTCTACTCAAGCAAAACCATGTGACATGTTCGTGTGAAATCAAATCTTTGGGTAGGGGTGAAATTTGAGTTATTAGTAGATTCTAAAAGATTTGTAAAATGTGTTTTATACATTGTTTGTTGGATTGTACTTTGACATTCCTTTATTGAGGTTTTTAAAAACTATGTAAATGTTTTGCTCAATGAAAATAAAAACCTATGCCCAGTTTTCAGTAACAATTCTCATTATAGACATTTTAGATTTTTAAAAAGCATCAAAAAATTTTCAAGCATGTGGTGTTGAACATGGATTATCTATCTTTTTACAGATGCCACTTTGTTAATGCTGGTTATCACAATTTGTTATTCAAGTTTATGGCAGTCAAAGACCATTTTTTCCCCACAAAGATTATATTATTGTTGAGAACAATTACTAGCTAATAAGAGGTATAGTTTATTCTTACAATTGTGAAGTTTCATTATCTTTGGCAATGGATGAAACAAATATGGCTTATTTTAATTTCCAGCAATTAAGATCAGAATTAGAAAACAAATTCCAGAAATAGGAATGGCTATATTCACCGCTATTTAGTGCTCAATGTGGGAACCTTGTACCAGTGATGATTTTCAACATCAATGTTGCTCAGTTCTTATTTGTTTTGCACAGATGACGAGTTTGTATTTGTTCATGTATGAGTTTGTATTTGTTTATGTATGAGTTTGTGAGTTCTGATCTTGCAGGTTGCTTAGCATAAGATGATCTGAGCATTTCATTCACCTTATGATATCATATACCATGCTGGCATAGCTTTTCTAGCATAAAAAAACCCTGGTGGTTGATATTGAATGGTCAGGCTCATGGATAATATTTATAGATGCCGTTTTAAGCCATGGTATAACCGAACAGAAATACTAAGGCTACACTCTTCTCTTGGAAGGTTGTTTTGAATTTATTTGTGTTGTTGTTGAAACATGATTAAATGTTCCATATTATACTTTTTGTTTTCAATCAGATGATGGAAGTGTGCAAGGAGCCCATCCAACAAGAGATCCAGCCAATCAGGTCGCTGCAGAGAGCTGTAGAGAGGCATTAAGAGCTCATTATAGGACCACAGGTAGCTATGTGAACCTGATACCATGGGAGGAGGATGACACAAAACATATCAAAGATATCTTTACAGACTTAACATTGGAGAAATCTGGAGAGAAACTGGAATCATATAAGGAAATTTTCCTGCAAACAACAAGAGATGGTGATCCTGTAAAACAGGTCATTTTGAATGGGTTACCGGGTAGAGGGAAGTCCACCATCGTGGATAAGATGGCATATGACTGGGCATGTGGAGAAACACTGCAGCAGTTTGAGCTTGTACTTGTTTTAAGAATGAATGCAGTTGAACAAAGCACAGAGCTAATTGACTCAATTTTTGAACAACTTTTGGCTGAAGACACTAAGATAGATAAAGGTGCTTTGGGTTCTTTTATCAGGGGCAATGAAGAGAAAGTACTGATCTTGTTGGATGGCTTTGATGAGTTAATGACCCCTATGCATGACCTTCATGAAACCTTATTTGGTTCAATTCTGAAGATTCTCAACCGTAAGAAAGGCAGAGACTGTTATGTAGTCGTTACAACTCGCACCTCTCACTATGATAAATTGGTGACAGAGTCATTGATTCAAGAACCTTTCACACAGGTCAGGGTTGAAGGTTTTGATAAGGAAGATATCAAGAAGTATGTGACAAAATTTTACTCAGAAGAACATGACAAAGCTGAAGGGCTTCTTCAGAGGATCGAATCCTCAAATGTTTTATCTGATTTGGCACAGAGTCCAATGCTCCTTCTGTTGATGTGTATTTTGTATAGATACAAATCTACACTCGAAGAAACAATGTCCCGTATCTACAGTGAGGCATTGGAGTACATATTTCAGAGAAAAATTGATATGTCACCAGATGAAATATCAAAAGTAACAGAAGAACTTGGAAAGATTGGCTTGCATGGTCTTCTTGCTCCAAAACAACAGCTTGCTTTTTCTGAAGAAATGTTTGAACCAAGTGTGCTTGAATCTGCCATAAAAGCAGGCATTCTTACAAGACAAAAGGTCTTGAAGGGAATGAAAAGTCACAACAGCATTCAGTTCCTGCACAAGACTTTTCAAGAGTTTTGTGCCGGTAAATACTTACAAAGATTATTAGAAACAAACCCGGAAGATTTCAAGAAGAACCTGAAACAAATTATCAACTCTGGAAGTAATGCGTTTCAATATGTTTTGCGGTTTTGTGCTGGTGACAATATGGCATGTACAAGTAGCATTTTGCACACACTGGCTGAATCCTACCAGTTCAAAAAAGAACAAAAGCGCAGACATGAAGGTACATATACATCACTCATGCAGTTAGGCCTTAACTGCTACTTTGAGGGTCAGCCAAAAGATTTAGGCCTACCTCCAGTGGAATTCATACAGTCTGTTCTAACAGACAAAGTAATCATTAATGGTTGGAACAAGGACAGTCTTAACTCATTCATATACTTTCTTCGAAATGTTCATACCCACACACTGGAAAACAAACAAACTGATTATCTTGACAAGGTACAGTCAGTAGAGATACAAAGGTGTGCCTTGGGTGGGTGGGTGTCAGATTTGGCATACTGTATGAGTTCAATGGCGAATCTTTCATCAGTGACATGGCATACATGCACATTTTATGACAGTCAGGAAAAATTATCAGGAGCAGCCTCATATCCAGCCGAATCTGCTGCATCATGGGCCCATCACTTCAGGAATATGGAGAACCTTCAGAAGCTACACTTGAGTAAATGCTTATGTACAGGTGGAGATATGACACATATTGCTTATGCACTGTGTGATCTGCCCAATTTGGTTGAGTTGAATCTTGAGGGAAATGAAGTCTTGGATGATTCTGCTGCATCATGGGTCCATCACTTCAGGAAGATGAAGAAACTTCAGAAGCTAAACTTGAGTAACTGCTTATGTACAGGTGGAGATATGACATATATTGCTCCTGCACTGTGTGATCTGCCCAACTTGGTTGAGTTGAATCTAGGGGGAAATAAAGGCTTAGGTGGTTCTGCTGCATCATGGGCCAAGCACTTCAAGAAGATGAAGAAACTTCAGAAGCTAAACTTGAGATACTGTTTATTGAGAGATGATGATATGACAGCAATTATTCCTACACTGTGTGGTCTGCCCAACTTGTTTGAGTTGAATCTAGGGGGAAATAAAGCCTTAGGCTGTTATGCTGCATCATGGGCCAAGCACTTCGGGAACATGAAGAACCTTCAGATACTAAACTTGGGTGACTGCTTTTGTACAGGTGGAGATATGACACATATTGCTCCTGCACTGTGTGATCTGCCCAACTTGGTTGAGTTGTATCTTGATGAAAATGAAGCCTTGGGTGGTTTTGCTGCATCATGGGCCAAGCACTTCAGGAAGATGAAGAACCTTCAGAAGCTACACTTGGGTAACTGCTTTTGTACAGGTGAAGATATGACACATATTGCTCCTGCACTGTGTGATCTGCCCAACTTGGTCGAGTTGAATCTTGTGGGAAATCCAGACGTAGCTGTTTCTGCTGCATCATGGGCCCATCACTTCGAGAAGATGAAGAACCTTCAGAAGCTGCACTTGAGAAGCTATTCAATGAGAGGTGAAGATATGACACAGATTACTGCTGCACTGGGTCATCTGCCCAACTTGCATATCTTATGGTGGAGGGGTAACTCAGATGACATGGATCGTTAATAAGCAGACTAACTTAAGAATAAGAGCTAAATCTCAGAGGTGGTGTTCTTGTATGATTTAATGGTGACTTTATTAGCCCTGGAATTACACAGACGCCACGGAGGCCATGGCCTCCGTTGCCCCTGGTCTTGGCCTTGGTGCCCCTTGAAAAGTGTCCCATAGACTTTCAGATTTTACAAAGTGCCCTTTGCAAAATGAAAATGGCCTTGCCCTCTAAAAGATGAAAATCCAGGCCTGCTTTATAACACGCTGTACTGCATCCTTCATTTAATGTGCTGATGTACATGGTGTAAGGTTTTATTACTACGTTGAGAAGAATAAAGCCTTGGTTGACTCTGCTGCATTATGATACCGTCACTAAAGAAGATGAAGAACCTTCATAAGCTAAACATGATGTTCTGAAGATGTGAAACATACAAATTGTTCCTTCACTGTCCAACTAAGTGGTCGAATTGATCTTGTTTAACAGTAGTTTAGCTTACATGTAACACACCAATGTAGTTGGTCAAGTGTCACATGGCTTAGATGAAGTCATATTTGACTTCTTCAGACCTTACAGGTGAACACAGTCCAATGTAGTACTGCAGCTTAGCTATTTTGGTTGGTCATATGACTCTTGAAGTTTACAGACCTTGCTACTGACCAGCATCGTCAAGCAATGTTTCTCTACTGACATTTTCATTTATTTATAAACAAGAACAAAATTCATCTCTTTTTATTATATCTCCAAATTGAGGCTTGACCTTTTGTTGATTAAATGCCCATGTGACAAAGAAATGAATAACTTTTTGTTCAAGAAATAGTTGCTCGTTAATTTATGTGACATTTATGTCTGACTTCAGATGACACATGAAGGAGAGGTTGGTGTAATACTGGTTAGAATTCTTCTTTATTTATTGGTCTTCTTTAATTGTCATTTTATTCACACTTAACACGTGTTCTTCGACTGCCTACCTTCTGCTGTTTGTTTACTATCAGTTTGTTGTAGTTGCAACTCTTATTGGTTTAATACACAAAACTAAAGGACGTCATGATTCTATCAAACCACCCGGATCCCTTTGAAGTATTTGGTGTCAACCGGTAGACACACTTACCCACACCCATGGTAGCAACCACTGTACTATACCCATAGCAACAGTAGCTTCTTAGTACCTATACGTCTATGCACAATATATGTTTGGGGTGTTATTAAGCAAATATTTACTGCTTTTACTCATGTGTTGGTTAATACTATGACTCCCTCATTGGTGATCCCCGGAGCAGTCTATTTTCCCTCGGCTTCACCTCAGGAAAATAGAATGTACTAGGGATCACCTTGGGAGTCGTAGTTTTAACCATATAGCACTCGAAGCAGTCAATATTTGTAATATCATGTGGTGATTGCACGTATACAGTACACAGCTAGTTCTGTGCACAGTTGTTCTACCATACACAACCCATGCAGTCGAGTGGTTCTGAATGGTTTGACAACTTACTGGTAAATGTATAATTTGGTCTATTAATTTCATGTTCAAAAGCTTGGAGGGCTGAAACATCAACATTTATCATGTTGTTTGGTTCTTGTACTTTACATCTGAGCTTTAATTCAATCACTAATTGGATGATTTGGAGAGTAGGTTACAGTCATTTACCATCTCATTTAAAGACAAGACTTTGTGAAAGGAGAGTAGTTTGACATATCAGTGTGTCACTTATATATGTGACATGTAAATAGTGAGAAATATTATAACTAAGCCAGCTTATTGTGTTATACAATGAAAGAAACATGGTGGAAGAATTTAGCATGTAAATAGTGGCAGAAATTCTTTCCTAATTGTTTTTATATAATTGACAATTCTTGTGGTGTTGTACAAGAATCTACAAGAATCCAATGAATTGAATGAAGCAGTTCACCAAGATGTATAAGTATAAAGCATTCCCCACTCTCTGTATTTTGGAAATAATGACAAATCTTTGATTATATTTGTATATAACAAACTCTCATGGTGTTATACAAGAATGCAATCAAAGAAACAATTCAAGGTATGTTTCACTGTATGTATTTATATAGCCAAGTACAGTGCTCTGCTCAGTTTATGGTCTTCTTTAATTGTCATTATTCACAATACACAAGTTTTTTTACTGCGTACAATGGGGGTAAATCCAGAACTTTACTTAGTTTTCCCATTCTTTGGATTTTGTTTATCATTATTTTGCTGTTTGTTTACTATCAGTTTGTTGTAGTTGCAACTCTTATTGGTTTAATACACAACACTAAAGGATGTAATGATTCTATCAAACCACCCGGAACCCTTTAAAGTGTGGGTGTCAACCAGTAGACACACTTACCCACACCCATGGTAGCAACCACTGTACTATACCCATAGCAACAGTAGCTTCTTAGTAAATATACGTCTATGCACAATATATGTCTGGGGTGTTATTAAACAATTATTGACTGCTTTATTACTCGTGTGTTGGTTAAAACTATGACTCCCTCATTGGTGATCCCCGGAGCAGTCTATTTTCCCTCGACTTCACCTCAGGAAAATAGAATGTACTGTGGACCACCTTGGGAGTCGTAGTTTTAACCATATAGCACTCGAAGCAGTCAATATTTGTGATATCATGTGGTGATTGCACGTATACAGTACACAGCTAGTTCTGTGCACAGTTGTTCTACCATACACAACCCATGCAGTCGAGTGGTTCTGAATGGTTTGACAACTTACTGGTAAATGTATAATTTGGTCTATTAATTTCATGTTCAAAAGCTTGGAGGGCTGAAACATCAACATTTATCATGTTGATTGGTTCTTGTACTTTACATCAGAGCATTCAATCACTGATTGGATGATTAGGTTACAGTCATTTACCATCTCATTTAAAGACAAGACTTTGTGAAAGGAGAGTAGTTAGACATATCAGTGTCTCACTTATATATGTGACATGTAAATAGTGAGAAATATTATAACTAAGCCAGCTTATTGTGTTATACAATGAAAGAAACACGGTGGAAGAGTTTAGCATGTAAATAGTGGCAGAAATTCTTTCCTAATTGTTTTTATATAATTGACAATTCTTGTGGTGTTGTACACGAATCTACAAGAATCCAATGAATTGAATAAAGCAGTTCACCAAGATGTATACATATAAAGCATTCCCCACTCTCTGTATTATGGAAATAATGACAAATCTTCGATTATATTTGTTTATAACAAACTCTCTTTGTGTTATACAAGAATTCATAAACCATGTTTCACTGTACAGACATGTGTATGTATTCAGTTTTTGCTCTGCTAGGTTGAGGGAAATATTATACACTATTGGACTGGCAATGGGGTCACACACACATCTGTCCCCCACAGGGACTTTGAGTGACCAAATTAGGCCTCCGGAAAATAGGTCCCTCTTCTGGTCACTCACAGGCCAGAGGGGGCATAGACGTGCACTAGTGACTGAATTATGCCAGTCCATATGTGTTTTATAACACACCTTGGTCTAAAATATGAAAAGAATCTTTTCAGGGTTTGACTAAACTGTTGTAATTCAACAATTAACTCACAAGCAATTAAATCATAAGCGATTCAACAATTAAAGGAACGCTTTTAGTTTCCCCAGATTAAGTTTGTTAGTTCATGTTCACTGTTCACATCATGAGAGGGTGCTGTAACCAGTCAAACATTATAAGTCTACTGCCCGCTTCGGGAACTATTTCCCGCAAATTACGCACGCGCGATGTCTTGACGCACGACTCGTTCACGGTGGCGCAAATCTCATGCACTAGCCTATAATAGTTAACCCCTGTGACCGTGTTTCAGCCAACCAGAATTCAAAACTAGCAAGAAGTGTGTTAAAAATTCTACTGTTTTGGTGGGTCGATCTACCATATGGGTTTCCATTCACCTCAAGCACATTATGCTTCAAAATACCTTAGCTATATACAAAATCCCCTTTAACAATTCTTGTTTAATATCGGGGCAGTTTCCATTACACATTATGTGCAGACAATAATTGATTACATGATTGCACCTATGAAACAGTCCCATGTCTCGACTTGGATCGTCACAACCCTTTCCCACCATCCTCCGATCGTCTTTTACAGATTGCACACATGGCGGCTAACTAAAACGAACAACATTTACCCCTACACCAATTACACTAACGGGGCAGACTGGGGATGACATCCAGCTGAAGAAGCAAATTATCCTGTTCAAAAATACATGAAACGTGTCAGAGCTTTATCTTGGATGACAGTAAACTACTTTGACTGAATTTCGGACGGCTCTGAAAGACGATTTAACTACTGAGGAACTCACCCATGAAATCAATAGACTGTGCAAGTCTCGCGCATTATTTGAACTTCCGTGACCATTGTGGTCCCAACCATATGGAGTTTAACGTGGGCGGGATTTTGTTTTGTCAATTATTTTAGTTTAACGCAGTTTATGGCAATGAAAATTATGTATGTTGTTGGAAATGTAATACTAAGTGATTAACAATATGAAAGTAAAATCAGTTCAACAAAATAATGAAGAAAACCTAAGAATAAGACTTGACCTCCCTTTCTGGTTACTTGTAAAAAAAATAAGAATTATGCCCAATTGACGTTTATGTTGTCATTTAACCTATGTGATAGACGCACACATTTGGGCGTGATTGGCAAATGGGGTTTCTAACAATAAGCATCCTCATCCCAAGTTTTAATTTTGTTTCAATGTTAATTTGAACAAATTATTTGTATTATACACAAATTGAAAATTTATTTATAACAACTTGCTATAGGTATTTTTAATTGCAATAATTTTGTATAAATATAATTTAAAAAGAAGATTTGATTTCATAGAAAAAATATAGTCTTCGTTCAAGTTTTGTTCTTGTTTTTGATATGCGCGAGACTTGCACAGTCTATACAAGGGTCCCTGGGTGTTTTTTATTGGTTGTTTTTTTTTTTTTTGGGGGGGGGGGGGTCTTTTTTGTGCACAAGCTAGCACAGATGCAAGAATTTTAAACCAGACATACGGTACAGAAATTTGAACAAACTTTAAAGGAACGTTACAGAACTGGTAATTAAAATTTTCTTTAAGATCACAGATTTACATAAAACTTACACTGTCTAATGATGATGATAGTAGAAAACATCCCTAGAAATATTTCTGTCTGAATTGCCATATTCGATGAGAAATAAATAAAACTAATTTCAGATTAATGTTTATCGCTCATGAGCGTTTTATTCATGCATTGTATAACACATGCAAATGTGTAATCGGTTTTTCACTATTTTCTCGTGACCCAGATGACCAATCGATCTCAAACTTCAACAGGTTTGTCAGTTTGTGTATATGATGGATTATATAAAGTGTTTTGTTAGCAAAAACCAATTCTGTAATGTTCCTTTAAACATTGAACTCAGCCAAAATCAACACAAACACAAATCCACAAAGAAACGTGACGCTTCAACAGAGCATCTGAATAAATATACATACTTCCAATGAAAAGGATGAAAGGGATTATGTTGCAGGATCCGGATGAAAGGGTAAACTTTTATTTCCCCAGATTGTTTAAAGGCAAAGTATTGGTTGTTGGATCCATTCGATTGTTTTAATCCTAGATATGAATGTAAAATATATACAATAAAACTAGCCAGTGAAAATTTCATTACAAAGGGTGGTAGCGTTTTTGAGATATCACTGAAAATCTGGAGCGGTAATGTCCACGCAGGAAGAATAATCCGTAATTGGAATACACATTCTGAGAAGTCTTCATGCAGAAACATTTCTCAGATTGAAATATTTTTGAATCCCTCTCTCTAAAAACACATTCCCTTTAAAGGGAATCATTTCTCAAAAAATGTTATACATTATGAACAGCTGCAGTGCTTCTTACCAATCAAGTTTTCACCAAATCTGTTTTAAATTAAAGATATATGGCTTCTGACTGGCACCCCGAACAAAGATATTGACAAAATAGGGAGACTGCCAACATAGGGCTAGATGGTAGAGCACCGGCATGCTAATCCGGAGGTTGTTGGTTCAAATCCCGTTCTAGTCAATTATTTCTTTGTTCACCCCCCAAATTATTTAAATTATAGATGTTACAAAGTGTGGTATTATTATTCAATCGAAAAACACAAGACTGCTGGACTTGTCAAGTTATAAGTTTACTGGCCCAAGGCTAAAATCACTGGCCTCAGGCTTGCGGTCTATTGTAAATTTGGAGCCCTGGGTTTTCCTTGAAGGTATACTCTCTCTTTAAAAGCCTAGCCCTTAATATTTATGACAGCTAATTATACATGAAAAGTACATCTTAAACCCAATGATCGGAGACTGTGATCTGACCCAATAAACTTCCTGTGTACATTGCTATTAAGCAATCTTCTTATACAATTTCAAACCTTCATTTCAAGAAGTAGGCCAAGGAGAAAATCATTTGACATAACATGCAATTAAAGCTAGACTAAATCGGCCCAAATGGTTCGACCATCCCTCCAGGCAACATTTACAAGTCACACTGACTGGATATTTCATCCAAACAACATCTGACAAGTTTTTGACGTTGCTTGAGATGTTTAGGCACAGAAAGAGACGAAGCTTCCTTGACGGAGACTTGATGCTGAAAAAGCATTAGAGCGCGAAGAAGTGTCGAAGCACAAGCAACCTGTATGGAAAGTGCTACTTATGTTTCCTTTAAAGGCATCGTACACGTTTGGTAATTACTCAAAATATATATTAGCATAAAAACTGACTTGGTAAGGAGCAACAGAGAGCTGTTGATAGTATAAAACATTGTGAGAAACGACTCCCTCTGAAGTAACGTAGTTTTTGAGAAAGAGGTAATTTCTCACTAAAATAATAAAAACTTCTTACAAGAAGTTTTTATTATTCTATCTGAAAGCACACAAGGGTGTGCAACAAGGGTGTTTTTTCTTTCATCATTTTCTTGCAACTTCGATGACCAATTGAGCCCAAACTTTCACAGGCTTGTTATGTTATGCATATGTTGGGATACACCAAGTGAGAACACTGGTCTTTGACAATTTCCAAACGTGTACGATGCCTTTAAGAAATTCTCATGTTTTTAATTTAATGTTATTGTTTTACACTGTAGTGGCAGGAATCACTCGGCCGGTCGATGAAAACAAATGCCAAGCTTGTATTATAAACAGCCTTGCAATGTTTAGACGCCAAAGAACTTAAAGGGATTGTATAAGTTTGGTATTTGGAACCCACTGTTTGTTTCAATCCTATATAGGTGTAGATATACCATAAAACTAATCAGTGAAAATTTCAAAAAGTGGTAGCGTTTTTGAGATATTGCTGGACTAGAGTCCCCGGATTCAGCATCAAGAAGATGGCTGACAGATGGCTGACAGATGGCTGACAAATGGCTGCCCTCATAATAATGAGCAACAACTCGGAAGAAGATTTCACACACACACGTGTGTAAACACCGGCAATCGTGGACCCTCCTTTGTTCAACTCTTTGTGATAGCAACCGTTGACCACAATGTTTTCCTTTGTGATAGCAACCGTGGACCTATTATCCCTTTTGTTATAGGTCCACGGTTTGAATGTGGATACCTACCCACACACACACAAAAAAAAATGCCTTGGCAGGAAGCCAAAATTGCAGCCTCTATAACAGCACTCACACTGTGAATACCCATAAACTATTCCCCTCTGAAATAGAGTGTCTAACCCGTCCCCTTCCCCCTTCTTCGTAAATGAGGGGCTGGAGGGGGAGGGGGGAGGGGGAACACTTCCTGTCAAAGAAATTTGCAGAAGTCTTGCTCCTGTGGGACAGTTCTTGCACTATCTTGACAGTTGATAATTATAAAGGGTCGTACGCTAAACGACAAGACCTGTCAAATTGCTTTTTTAAATGAATCATTTTTCACAAGGTGAGGTACAAGATTTTTCCAATATTGAAAAAACCACGGACACGATTTAATCTCACAAACACTTACTGTTAGGGGCCATTCAGAAAAGTCAGTGTTAAAAAAATTTGATTAGATTATTTTGTTCTTCTTCAAAACTGTGGGTCGGTGGGTTAAAAGAAATAACTGAAAATCGAAATTCAGTTTTTATTAAAAAATTATATATATACATATTTATATCAACAACAACAAAAAATAGAAAAAATTAAAAATACCCAGCTGGCCAAGATCGTCAATTTCATTCCTAATTAAACTACAGAGTTGTTTGTATAAGCCAGGAAAAGCCATTGCAAACGACTGATGTTGGAGACCTTTGATCTAAAATATCTGGTTCATTTGAGGCATTTCTTTGTTCTTCAGTGTATAGATTATAATTATGAAGCCATTCAATATTAAACAATCTAAATGTGGAGTTGGTAGGTGGGTCAAAACAATTTCGAGAAAAAAAACCACAATTTTGTTAACATTGACTATTCTGAATTGACCCTTTAAGGTAAAATACAACATTAAGTACACAATGTACTTTCATTCTAATCATATCGTTTTCGATAACGGGGGTACAACTGTTTCATCAAATTTACCAGAAAAAACTGTAAGGTCAAATTACAGTTTTGTGATGCACTCATTTTCCAATAGATAGAGTCCTTGTGAGAGTGCGAAACAAATTATAAGTCTCTAACCTCACATCAAAAATTGTGTAAAATGTCTTTCAGAGCTAAATTTGAAATAGAACATCATTGGATGTCACAATAAATGGGTATATGTAAGTACTTTCCACACAGGAATTTTTTCGTTCGTCAAAAGGTAAAATTCAATGCCTTTATGAGTAAATATCATGACAATTTTAACGTACAAGAATGTACAGACCCATTGAAACATTACATCATTGGATGTTTTTGGATGTTAACAAATCTCACACTG
This sequence comes from Plazaster borealis, assembly GCA_021014325.1. Classification (NCBI taxonomy): domain Eukaryota; kingdom Metazoa; phylum Echinodermata; class Asteroidea; order Forcipulatida; family Labidiasteridae; genus Plazaster; species Plazaster borealis. Next base: position 2,738,202 of record CM037456.1, on the reverse strand, counting down.
GAAGGGTGTCAAATACAATGGCATTTTACACCATTTCAAAACTTGTTGTTAGAGACTTGAAATATATTTCCCACATGACTCATAAGGACTCTATCTGTTGAAAAATTATCCCTCTGCTGCCGCTTCCCAGGTTGTAATCGTAAACTTGGGTTGGGTGTGATCCCTGGTTATATGGCAGTTACAGGTTGAATGGCTTCTGAGTGGCACCCCTGAACAAAGATATTGACAAAATAGGGAGACCGCCAACATAGGGCTAGATAGCTCAGTTCGTGGAGCGCTGTCACGTTAATCCGGAGGTCGCAGGTTCAACTCCCGCTCTTTGTCAATTTCTCATGGTTCAACCCAAAATTATTTAGAAATTTACCCAGTCAGTTTCCTTTTATGGTTAATTACTTGATACCATCAAAGTTGGTGAAAAAAAATGGTTTTATGGAACACGGAAATGAATTAACCCTTTCAAAGAAACATTGATGTGGTTTCTGGGCTTGATTTTCGCGGGAAAATCCACAAGACTGCAGCGCTTGTAGCTAAACAGATATAATGGACCAGAATTTTATTACAAGACCAGAAACAACTGAGACAAAAACTTTCTACAGAGGCTAACATACAAACTGTTTTTATTTGAAGAAGCATTTTATAGAGAAGATTTATCTCATGTCTTTTTGGTAAGTTACACTTTGTTGATACTCAACACAATTGAAAGAAATAGGCCTATTTATCAGACTCAAAGTCTACTTTTTCACTGAATTTGTTTTAAATTAAAGATATATGGCTTCCGACTGGCACCCCCGAACAAAGATATTGACAAAATAGGGAGACTGCCAACATAGGGCTAGATGGTAGAGCACCGGCATGCTAATCCAGAGGTTGTTGGTTCAAATCCCGTTCTAGTCAATTATTTCTTTGTTCAACCCCCAAATTATTTAAATTATAGATGTTACAAAGTGTGGTATTATTATTCAATCGAAAAACACAAGACTGCCAGACTTGTCAAGTTATAAGTTTACTGGCCCAAGGCTAAAATCACTGGTCTCAGGCTTGCGGTCTATTGTAAATTTGTAGCCCTGGGTTTTCCTTTAAAGGTATCGTACACGTTTGGTATTGACTCTGAAAATTAATGGCAGTAAAAACTTACTTGGTTAGAAGTACAGCAGCTTTGGATAGTATAATGAATTTTGAGAAACTTTTCACTTCAAAGTACTGCAGTTATGGACAAAGATTTCACTTTTTACCCCCCAAAATCTGAGATCAGAACACTTCTCAGAGTGTGTATTTCAATGCAGATTATTCTTCCTGCGTAGACATAACCGCTCCAGATTTTTTGGCAATATCTCAATAACACTACCACCTTTTGAAATGAAATTTTCACAGGTTAGTTTTATGGTATATATCTACAACTACATAGGATTGAAACAAACAGTGGGTTCCAATTACCAAACGTATACAGCACCTTTAACATCAGCAGCAGGCCAATTACTGCTACATTCTATAATACAGAGCGCATACATATTTCGTTTGACGTATTCACCTGACACTATATGATATTACATCAGAAATTTATGCCAAACAATTCTCAAGTGTTCCCATCACTCACGCAATTCATTTCACACATTACGGGGGAAAAAAAAAAGAAAAAAAAAAGAAAAAAAAGAGAGAGAGCTGATAACAGCCACGGTTTCAATGTCAGTCTCACCATGTGAAATGTCATTTATATCGATTTATCAAGCGAATCGACCCACGTGGGGGCGAATGCTCAGCTCTGCTCAGCCCATTATGATGTCGCCCCTTACCACTTTATTGCCGTGGAATTGCACATGTTACGTGATGACAGCGACTCAGCAGTTTACCGTCTGTCAATTTCTTTTCTTATGCATCGTCGAATACTTGCAAACCATTCACATAAGAGGTGTGTTCATGTGGGTTAAAGGCCCTGTACACTATTGGTAAGATCGAAAAACACAAATGTTCACAGATTCACACACAACTTACATAATTTAAAGTAAGTTATGGTAGAAAGGGTTCCTTAAAGTATTTCTGCCTAAAATGGTATTGTTTCTGAGAAATGAGTAAAACGATAGTTTTTATCACGCGCGATATTTTGAAAAAACAGAAAAACACAAAAGGTCTCTTTTTACTATTTTCTTGTGATCTCGATGACCAATTGAGCTCAAACTTTCACAGGTTTGTTTGTTCATGCATATGTTGAATCACACAAAATGTGGACACTGATTTTGAGCTGTTACCAAAAGTGTACAATACCTTTAAAGGGAATGCATACCTTTGGTTTTTGGAACCCTTAGATTGTTTTAATCCTATATAAATGTAGATATATACGATAAAACTAACCTGTGAAAACTTCATTTCAAAAGGTGGTAGTGTTTTTGAGATATCGCAGAATATCTGGAGTAGTTTTGTCCACGCAGGAATAATCTGTAATTGGAATACACGATCTGAGAAACGTTTCTCAAATTGAAATGTTTTTGAATCCCTCTCTCTTAAAGGTATTGTACACTTTTGGTAACAGCTCAAAATCAGTGTCCACATTTTTTGTGATTCAACATATGCATGAACAAACAAACCTGTGTAAGTTTTAGCTTAATTGGTCATCGAGGTCACAAGAAAATAGTGAAAAGAGACCTGATGTGTTTTCTGTTTTTTCAAATTGTCGCGCGTGATAAAAACTATTGTTTTACTCATTTCTCAGAAATTTATTTATTTATTTAATTAAACCATATTTAACGAGGGTGACCCATCCAGCACAGAGAAATGATAGCATTTTAGGCAGAAATATTTTAAGGAACCCTTTCTATCATTACTTAATTTAAATCATGTAAGTTATGTGTGAATCTGTGAACATTGTGTTTTTCGATCTTACCAATAGTGTACAGGGCCTTTAAACCACATTTCTTAGAAGGGAATCGTTTCTCAACATGTTATACATTATCAGCAGCTGCATTGATTCTATACCAAGTAAATTTGTATGGCCATTAACTTTTGGAGTAATTACCAAAGGTACATCCCTTTAAAGCTTCTAATAACTGCAAAGATGTATTTTTACTTCAGTCTTTCCCGGAAACACATGGTTGTTAATTTCGTATGTATGCAAATTGGGAAAGTTTTGAGAAATAAAAATTACTTTCTTTATGCATTTTTTTATAGTAATAATAAGTAAGACTTATAAAGTGCATTTTCCAAAGACACAATGCGCTGCTAAAGAATGCTACAAAATTGTCAGTTTATGGGCGAGACGAGAACAAATGAGCTTATAAATTAGTCTCCGGAGTGAGTTGATGTTGCGAATGTGATTTGGTAAAGAGTTCCAGCATTGGGGACCAGCAAATGAGAAGGACCGGTCCCCTGCCCTTTTGTAAGTGCGATGAATTATTAGATTGTGGCTGGAGCAGAGGCCACTCTGGCCAGGTTTGTTGAGGTTTTGCAAAATCATTATGCAAAGATTGAGTTGTGTCCCTGTGGGTTAAGGCTGCAAAGATGCCTGCGAAAATACAGTGGATTTTTTATTAAACATATTGTTGTTAATTTGCATAATCAATATGCAAATTGGGAAACTTTGGAGAAAATAGAATTACTTTCTTTACGCAATTTTTTATATTTATGAGGTGTGTCCCTGTGGATTACTGCAAAGATATAATTTATTACTTTTTTAACATATTGTTGTTAATTTGCATAATCATTATGCAAATTGGGAAACTTTGGAGAAAATAGAATTAGTTTCTTATGCATTTCATATAATGAGATGACTGCAGAGATAACTTTGATAGGTTTTTAAAAAAAAAAATTGCATGAAATCATTATGCAAATTGGGAAACTTTGGGGAAAATAGAAACAGTTTCTAAGCATTTCATTATAATAATGTGCATCCCCTTAAGAAAGGGCTGCAAAGATGACTGCAAAGATATATTTGACTGTTTTTTTCCTGGAAACATATTGTTGTTAATTTGCATAATCTATGCAAATTTGGAAAATTTTAGGAAAATAGAAACACTTCCTAAACGCATTCCGTTATGAGAGGGTTGTTCCTGAGTTACTTTGCAAAGATATATTTGAGTGGGTTTTTTTCCCTGGAAAAATATTGTTGGGGAAATAGAAACACTTTCTAAATGCATTTGGTTATGAAAGGTGTGTCCCTGGGTTACTTTGCTTAAAAGTCTAGATCACATGACTGAGAAGATTATTCAATTAATTTTTTTTACATTTTTCAGAGACATATGGTTGTCAATTTGTATATTATGCAAATTAACAAAAAAGTTATCATGAAATTTTACTCTTTCCTTGTTTGACAAGGGTCGGCTTTTCCCAAAGCTTCCATGTGAAGTGCATCCCTGTAGGTTAGAGCTGCAGACTGGATGACCGAGAATTCTATACCAGACAGGAAACCAGTCAAAAAGTGGTACATGTTATATGGTCTATTGGCTGGTAACCTTATTCTGGTAAGTAAAATTGGTTAATGCTTAGCTATTTTATTCTATTTCAAGTAGCTTTATGAATATAGGCCAAAGCTCAATTTCATAGCACTGCTTTAAAGCAAAAAATATTGCTTAACAATCTGTTGCTAAGCAAAAATTAGCAGGATACCAGTCACAGATCATGCATGTGGCACAGTATTTTGGCTGGTGACCTTGTCATAAGCAATTGTTTTGTGCTCAGCTAAGCAGCTCTATGAATATGGGCCAAAGCTCAATTTCATAGCACTGCTTTAAAGCAGAAAATATTGCTTAACAATCTGTTGCTAAGCAAAAATTAGCAGGATACCAGTCACAGATTATGCATGTGGCACGGTATTTTGGCTGGTGACCTTATCCTGGTAAGCAATTGTTTTGTGCTCAGCTCTATGATACTGGGCCCTGCTAGGTGTTCATAATGCCAAGGTGAGTAACTTCGGAAGAAGCTTCGGCCAGCACTAGTTGGTTATGCTGCATCTCTTTAAGACATTATACAGCACTAAAGACAACTTGAAATCTCAAAATGATTGGATGAGTCCGTCTCAAACACTAATCACCAAGTCCATTTGAAAAGCCCTTATCTTTAGAGAGAATGATGACTGCATAAATTCAAATGCAAATAGGATAGAGGGATCTTTACAGGCGTCTTCTAGGTTCAGAACTCAGCACAAAACAAAATTCCTTGTGAGTATAATTCCTTTTATTGAGTACAAGGGCAGACCTGGGACTTTCTCTGCCGCATATCGCGCATGGAATAACAATTTTTTACCCTTTAGAGACAATTCATGAATCATAATCACCATACAAACAGACATGGCAAATATGTTTTTGACACAATGTTTTCTTGTAAACTTTTCTGAAAAAGGAATATGAAACAGACATTTGGTTTTGTTTCAGAAACATAGATACTATGTTAACTCTACACGTGCCGACCGGTCGCTAGCGACCGTTTTAAATCCCTTAAGAAAAAATAGTTGTAAAACAAAAAATAAAGATTGCACGACCACACAGTTTTCAGAATAGGAAAGAGGACTCTTGAGGGTGCTATTGTGACCTGTTTTGGGGAGGTCACCATTTGCAAAAAACAAATGAACAATTAATGTGTCCATATGATTAATTTATCACTACTATAAATGGTGCATGAAAGGGTTAACACGGGAGACATTGGAAAATTTCAAATTAGGACGTGACCTTTGCTCTGACCTTTTTGTTTGTGTGGAATTAAAATGTAGGTCAGATCTTGCAGCCGTTTACGGCTGCTATGGTCTCTAAAGGGTTTAGCAGACAGAAGTACGCAACAATTTTCAGCTGAGCAAAAACAAGTACAAAACCAGTCACAGATGGTGTTTTTGACATAGTATTTTGGCCGGTAAAAAAACTTCATTCTAAGCAAAGTTATTTTGTGCTTAGTTACTTTTCTGCGCTTAAAATTAGAGTCATACTTTGGTAATGAAAAACAAATTATTTAATTTTTGTCCGAAAGCCTACTATTTATAAAGATGATAATGGTAGTGTGATGGTTGGGGATTTTCCAACCATCCACAGGATCATATTGACCAACATGAACACAAGAGAAAAACACATTCAGGCACAAAACACTGTGTGCAAATAAAGTATTATGTTACTACAATTTGCAATAGTTGCCGAATCTCCCACTCAGGTATGGGACCAAACACTCACCGGTAAGCTTTCAAACATACGAACAAAGAGCTGAGGGAAGTGCTAGATCAAATATTTATGGGGAGACTGTTCCACAGATGAGGGTAAGCTAGATCTATCCCCCCAAGATCGGTACGATCTCGGTACAGCAAGAAGTTGTTGATTTACAGACCGGAGACCAGAACGACTGGTGTGGTGAGGAGCTAATAGCATGGATAAATGATGGGGAGAGATGTTGTGCAGTGAGCAATAAGTGAGAATGATAAATGAGTTTATACATGATTCTAAATTTAATCGGAAGCCAGTGAAGGTGTTGCAGAATATCTCGCTGATTGTTGTACAAAATCTCCCTGATTGCTAATATTTGCAGCTCTGCACTGTTCAACTAAACTACTGCCACTGTTTTTTACTGGGGCAGATAAGGGAAATAATTGGGGGAATTGTGCCTTTGATGATACAAGCATGGAATTTTGCACATAGTCAGAGTATGTCATGAGAAAGATATTTTGGCTATAGGGCCATCACATATTTGTCCTTTGAAAAACTATAGGCAAAATGGCTGCCATTGCTTGTTATTCTATCTATATTTTTTCAAAGGATTGTTGGGTTGGCGTAGTGATATCTTTCCTCGCCTTCCACCTCTAGGGCCGCGGTTCAAATCACGCCGGGGGCACTACGTGGATTGGGTTTTCAGTCCCTACCTGACTGCGTGGGTTTTCCCTGGAATAATTCTCTGGGGTTTTCCTCCCACATCTAAAACTGAAAGTTCCTTCCTTGTCTTCTCTCCATTGGGTTCTTGGCTAGAACAGTGATTAAGTTCGCTTTTCTGAGAGTCCTTGGCTTCACAACCATAATTTATGAAATGAAATTAAACATAAGGACAAATCTGCAATGGTCATAAAGCAAGTTATATTTCTCTTGGTATACTGTGATTGTGTGCCAAGTTCCATTTAACATTAACTACACAATTCCATCACCTACTAAACGGAGCCTGGACCAGGAGCCCATGCCGAGGTTTGGAAAAAGACCTGCGTATGTACTACCGGTATATCTTCAATAGATTTAAATTTGCATCAGGGATAAAGAATTTGTGTTTTACCCAGCGTGGAAAACACACATAATTCCATATATTTGATAACAAAACTTTCATTAGATTTGGGATGAATGCACTTAACAAAATCATTTTGAGATTACTTTAAAAATGTAAATCCCCTCGTTTTCTGCGGCAAGAGAGGTTTTTCAATTTCTTTTCTCTCCAGATTCCCCAGTAGGATTAGTTATTTGTTCCCTTCAGTACGTGCTTTTATTAAAGTTTCTGATGTTACAAACAGATATAGAATGTCTTGCGAAAGCAGAGATTGCGGATGTCCCTAGAAACTCGGGAGGTCATCGGGAATCGTTGCCAACGGACTATTATTCGTAAAGGGCAGACGTCAAACTCTGAGGGTTTTGACGGAGTGGAAAGAATCATTCTCGACAGGGCCGGGGGAATATTATGATGCAAAGAAGTCAAATATTTCTTCTTCTTTTTTCAATATGGAAATCATGATGGGAATTCTATGATTCAATAATGGGTATTTTCATTCGGCTGGGTGTTTATTTTAAAAACACTGTTTTTTTGATATATATATATATTTTATACATGATTCTTCCTTTGTTATTATATTTTTCTTCTTCTTTTAACACACATATTTGGTGCACCCTTATGTACTACATTGTATGTATTTAGATGGTCGGGTTGGCATAGTGGTAACTGTCTTTCCTCACCTTCCACTAGGACCCTGGTGCGAATCACCCTGGGGTTTACGTTGATTGGGTTTTCAGTCCCGACCTGACTGCGTAGGTTTTCTCTGAAATAATTCTCTTGGGTTTTCCTCCCAAATCTAAAACTGAAACTTCCTTCCTTGTCTTCCCTCCATTGGGTTCTTGGCTAGTACAGTGATTAAGTTCGCTTTTCTGAGAGTCCTTGGCTTCACAACCAGAATAAATTAAATGAAATGAAATGAAATGAAATGTTCGGTTCACCCTTGTTGAAACTCTACAAAACAAAATTCATGTCAGGGCACAATTTTTACACTGGACCGCAGGCCTGAGGCCAGTGATTAATGTCTGGCCAGTAAACTCATGACCAGCCAAGTCCGGCTGTCTTATATTTGTTTCAATTGAATAACAATACCTCACTCTGTAATATGGTGAACAGAAACAAATTATGTCCAAATGTTCAGTTTGAGTCTGATAAATATCTTTCAATTCTGTTGAGTAATATGAAGTATACTTAATACCTATGAAGACAAATGAAATCAATCTTCTCCTACAAATGTTTTAGAGCTTGTTCAAATAAGAACAGTTAAATGCATTTTCAGCTACAAGCCCCCTGTCTTGTGGATTTCTTCCTCAAATTCGAGCCCTGCATGTACGTAAACGTATGTGCCGTAAAGGTAATTTTGGCCATTAAATTGTACAAAGCCACATATTAACTCTAACTCCAAGAGTGATTTACAAAATCCATCACCATATGGTCTCTCAACACCCAAACAGTTGAACTCCGATTATGATTGTATGCCTGATCCCATGCATGATCAGTTTACTAGTGCTGCAGTCCTCAGAACAACTGCACGAGTCTGATCATGCTTTACATGGGATCGGGCATACTGCCATAATCAGAGTACAACAGTTTGGTTGGTGAGTTATTGTATGGTGGAAGACCAACATAAAACATGCAGTTTCATTTTGATGGTGTGTTTTTTTTACTTTGTAAGGGGAAGGATTAAAACAATGTTTTAATAAATCCTGTTCTAGTAAATTTTTATTTGTTCACCAAAAATTAATTTTGAAATTAACACTACAAATATGACTGCACTCTTAAAACAAAAACCCTAAATATGACAGACCTGGAAATATATGTGGAGGCCTAGGCCTCTGTTGCCATGGGGTCTTGGCCTTGGTGCTCCTTCAAAAAGTTTCTCATAGACTTAGATTTTCCATTTTTGTAAAATGAAAAGTACCTTGCATGCCCTCTCAAACATTTAAAGGGATTGTATTTGTTTGGTAAGTGGAACCCACTGTTTGTTTCAATCCTATAATAGTTGATGATATATACCATAAAACTAACCTGTAAAAATTTCATTTCAAAAGGTGGTAGTGTTTTTGAAATATTGACGAAAATCTGGAGCAGTTATGTCCACGTAGGAAGAATAATCTGCAATTGGAATACACAATCTGAGAAACATTTCTGCTCACAACCCAAATTTCTTTGGATAAAAACTGACATCTTTTTCCATAACCACAGTACTTCGAAGTGAAAAGTTTCTCAAAATGCATAATACTATCCAAAGCTGCTGTACTTCTTACCGAGTAAGTTTTTATTGCCATTAATTTTCAGAGCCATTACCAAACGCATACAGACCCTTTAATGTCAAGCCTGATATGATGTAGCATACCAAGAAAAAGAGAATACATTCAGACAAGTGCGTACAGAGGTTCTGGTGTTGAGTTATCCGGCTCTTAATGATTTTGATGTGTGATAGAAATGGGACAGTCCCAACTGCCGGACTTTGTTGACGGATTTAACCTTATTCCATGAAGAGCGGCCAATTCATTCGTGCGGTAAAAAAACACAGAGTACATACTCCAAATAAACAGCCACCTCAATGAGCTTGATCCAATATGTGTCGTAACGCTTACACACTCATCATGTTATTCACAAGTGTTGGCTACCTTCAAGGGAGGGTTATACCTTTGGACCTTTGACATTTACTCCAAAAATGAATGACCATAAAAACATACTTGGTAAGAAGCACTGCAGCTGTTGATAACGTATAACATTTTGAGAAACAAATTGATTCAAATATTAGACAGCTATTTTCCTTTAGTCAAGGAAGTTATAAATTTTCCATCGAGACACTGAACCAACATAAATCGTTTTCAATTAGTAATAGTGTGTTAAAAGATACATATGGTCAGGTCATGATCTCACATTACCGACAGCCAAGCATAAACAATTTGCATGACTAGTATTTCATGCAATGTGCGTAGCATTTGCGAAAGTGTTTTTACATTTTTCTTGTTTGGAAGCAGCATCACCTGTCAAAATATGTCAGGGGAAAAAAATTATAATTTTATTTTGTCTTTCGACAAAATCAGGCGATCACGATGCATCTTTGAAGTACTCTAGGGTTTACCCCACGCACAAGCTAGCATAACGGGCTGTTACGCACAAATTGCAGGCGATACAAAAATGTTAATTTTTTGTATTTTGTTATTTTTTACTCAAGATCAAATTCACAAAAATCATAAAGATAAAACCAGAAAATAGAATTAGCTGTTGCAACTGCTTACCAACCAAAAGCAGAGTCTTTCTCGAAGGCTCATATAGCCTAAAAGACTCTGCTAGGGCCGAAACGTCAGGCCAGTAACTATTTTTTTTTGCAATGATAAAAACCATTTAAAATTCCCCCAGATTGCACAGTAGGGCTTTTAAAATCAAAGATAAACACCAAGTAGAAAACATTCCTAGGACCTCGTTTCAATTCGTTTCAACTTCTGAAATTTGGGTCCAGAATGCCCCGCAGAAAAATCCTGGGGAGAACCCCGAGTACAGTTGTTAATGCAATGATTACATGTTAAAAAGTACATTTCGTTTCATTTCGTTTCATTTATTCTGGTTGAGAAGCCAAGGACTCTCAGAAAAGCGAACTTGATCACTATACTAGCCAAGAACCCAGATGGAGAAAAGACAATGAAGGAAGTTTAAGTTTTAGAAATACTTTATAAATCAAAAGACAATAACCAGAAAAATAGTCACACCAGTGTCTCAAATATTCCTTGTCTTGAAAACAAAGTCACGGACTGGAAAATATTGGGAGGGGGGAGTTGATAAGTTTCAATCTAAAAGCTCGCTGATTATAAAGTTCATACCAGTACCAATCCTCCCCAAACTTATTTCCATCTTAAATACTGCTGAAGTCTAGAGGAACAGCATTTGAAAACCCAAACAACCAATTAGTACTTTGAGTGGTTATCTTTTTTAATAAACAATTTCAAAACAGAGGAACTGACCAGCAACCATTTCAAATTTTGGACGGTAATTTTCATTTTTTATATGGCACTGTGTGGTTTTTTTTCCCCTTCTTAAAATGAAAACCCGCTGGGCCATTTTTCATGGCTCTGCTTCCACAGAATTCTGCGATTACGGCGCTTAGTAAAGCGCACGATTCTTTGTTCCAGAAGCTCAGAAATCCCTGATAAGCTGCACCATGACTGAAATTGTGCCCAGGGCACAATTTCATAGAGCTGCTTAAGCAGAAAATATTGCTTAAGCATTTTCTGCTTAGCAAAAATAAGCAGGATACAGGTCACATATTATACATGTGGCATGGTAGTTTGGCTAGTAACCTTATTACCAGCCAAACTTATGCTTACCAGCATAATTTTGTTGTGCTTTTTGTGCTTAAGCAGCTCTATGAAATTGTGCCCAGATCAGTTGAGCAGTTGAATGCCTGCAATTAAAAGCAAATTCAGTCACCCCTTTCTCCTCCGTGTTTCCGGCAACAAACGTCACTGCTTCCGATGGTTCTATTTTGGATATATGTCAATTGAGCTCTTGATGGTCCATTACTCTTTAAAGGCAAAGTATACCTTTGGTTTTTCGAACCGTTCGGTTGTTTTAATCCTATATAAATGTAGATAATATACAAAAAAACTAACCTGTGAAAATTTAATTTCAAAGGTGGTAGCATTTTTGAGATATCGTCTGGAGCGGTTATGTCCACGCTTAAAGAATAATCCATAGTTGGAATACACAATCTGAGAAACAGTTAATGATTGAAATTTTTTGTGAATCCCTTTCTCTAAAACCACATTCCTTAGGAGGGAATGGTTTCTCAAAAGGCAATACACAATCAACAGCTGCAGTGCTTCTTATATTTCATGGTCATTCATTTTTGGAGTAATTACCAAGAGTATAGCCTCCCTTTAAGAAGGCGAAGAGTTAATTCAGGGAGTGTGAGTCTATTCATCTTGAATTCTACCCCTGCGATGGGAACGCCAACAGGTTTCAACGACAGCTACATCATCATCCAGGACAGCCTGAAATGCCTCGGGGGGGGGGGGGGGTGGATGGGAGTGAGACAGAGTGTTGCATATATAACCGAGTATGCATGGCCATGCTCACTTACAAAATTCATTAGAAATCATGAATTTGATGTCAATTTACGCATAAAAAGCCTCCTGATTTACTGACCAAATAAGGAGGGTCTGCAGGGCTCGAATTTGGGGTTAAAAAACCACAAGACTGCAATGCTTGTAGCTCAAAATGTTTACAAAACCAGAATCAAAACGAGTTGAACAAACACGAAGAGTAGACCTAGATACATGTAGATCTCATTCTAATTTTTCTTATGTGTAAGCGTACTTTGATACTCAAGAGATTTGAAAGATATTATCAGATTTTGTTCACAAAGATATTGACACAATGAGGTAGGTTAATATTATTCAATTGAAAAACACAAGACCACCGGGCTTGTCCAGTTTTGAGTTTACTGGCCCCGACGACGCTAAAATCACTGGCCTCGGGCATGCGGTCCAGTGTTAATTTCGAGCCCTGGCCTGTATCGACTGACTTAGGAGAGGAAGTATATAAAAAACTGTACTGAAGATCTGGGAATTCTTATATTGATTCATATCGTTATTTTATTGCTATAAATTGACTATTTGTCTGATTGTTCTTAAAGGCATCGTACACGTTTGGTAATTGTCACAGACCAGTGTTCTCACTTGGTGTGCCCCAACATATGCATAAAATAACAAGCCTGTGAAAATTTGGGCTCAATTGGTCATCGAAGTTGCAAGAAAATGATGAAAGAAAACACCCTTGTTGTACAAATTTGTGTGCTTTCAGATAGGAATAAAAACTTCTTGCAAGAAGTTTTTATTATTTTAGTGAGAAATTACCTCTTTCTCAAAAAGTACGTTTCTTCAGAGAGAGTCGTTTCTCACAATGTTTTATACTATCAACAGCTCTCTGTTGCTCGTTACCACGTCAGTTTTTATGCCAATATATATTTTGAGTAATTACAAACGTGTACAGTGCCTTTAACCACTGAATAGGTAATCAGAAAAAGGGGCTTTTGCTCAAACTATGTTCTTATCCTTTTATTGGCTATGTCTTCTGTAGCAATTTTATTCTACTCTTTTACTTTTTAGCGGTTACAAGAAAATTATCTTCTTGTTTTAATGATCATTATGTGTTATGCTTCTTTTTTAAATATTTGTTTGTAATCCTCTTGTGATGTGGCTTTTGGATTGCTTTGTCTTTTTAAATGGCATTTGGATAACGACTAGACGTCTCCTGACGATGACTAGAGCAAGCTAGTCGAAACGTTGGGACCTATTAAGACTCACTCCGCAGCAGTGTAGTTATTAACGAGAAGTCCCCCCGATCCACATAGCGAAAGTAGTAGTCCCGCCCGATTTCCGACCTCCCGCCCAGGTAGTAGTTAATAAGAAGGACAGTTCTTTTCAGAACTGAGAAGTCTCACGAATTCCAAATATTCTACTCTGCAGCAGTAGAATAAAAAGCAAGACAAGTTCTCAAAGAGCAAAATCTACCTAGCAAGTAGATATATATGTTACTGCAAACTGAATATATATTTATACCTCACCACGCAATGCCTCAAATCCTATATAACTAGACAGTAATTTAGTTTACTTTCTTGTAATCCTTAAGGTGTGCAATTGTCCTGTCTTTGGAATGTATTGTGTAATCTACTGTTTAGATTTTTTATATCTCTCGCCTTTTGCATAACGTATATTTCGGTGATGTATTTCTGACGTTCTTACCTGTGAAATTATTAAATGAAATGAAATGAAATTAAACTATTTTAGTTTCATCAGAGAAAAAAAAATCAATTTTGCTCCACTTCCTTTGCACTAAAATGTACTCTCTTTGCCCGAGGAACTATTTGTGTACACCTCGGAGAGAAAAAGAAATGGTTTGACAGTTACTGAAGGTTTCAATGGAGAAGGAATCTGTTTAAATATTCCACACTTTAGGCATTAAAATTACTACTCTCGCTCACTGTCAGCCTGGAGTTCCATTTTATAAATTTAGCTTTTTCTGCATATTAAGGCTTTGGCTATTTGTGGGACTGCATAAATCAATCAACAACAAAAACAATCCATCCGTTTAAATATTTATTTTAAAGGGATTGTATACATTTGGTAATTAGAACCCACTGTTTGTTTCAATCCAATATAGCTGCAGATATATACCATTTTTTAAGATATTGCTGAAAATCTGGAGCGGTTATGTCCACGCAGGAAGAATAATCTGCAATTGGAATACACAATCTGAGAAACGTTACTGTCAGTAACGCTTCTCAGATTCAAAATTTTGGGGGATAAAAAGTGATATATTTTTCCGTAACCGCAGTACTTCTAAGAGAAAATTTTCTCAAAGTGCATTATACTATCCAAAGCTGCTGTACTTCTAACCAAGTAAGTTTTTATTGCCTTAATTTTCAGAGTCATTACCAAATGTATACAGACCCTTTAAAACTGCTCCTAAAGACCAACTTGAACGAAAACGGCAACAAGTGATCTTTGCTGAAATTCATTTAAAATGTTTTCAATCAAAAAGGAAATTGAGTTCACATGAGATTTAACAGTTTTTAATTGTGTAAAAAAACAATCATTTTGAATACCCTTATCCTGTGCTTTTCAGAAAGATTCGCGAAAAACCATGTTACGTCATCACTCATGTTACATCATATTATGTGGGAGGTCCGTTTTGTATAGCCGCTTTGTTGCAGCATGGAGGTATAACAAAGCAACATCCCACACATGGCGTCAAAGTATTGTCATTTTGACAAGAAGTGTTTCTACTTTTTCAAAACCTTGAGGTTGGGGCCTAATTTTTTGATTGAAAATTACGAAAAATTAAGAAGTGTACAATTATCAAAGTTTACATTTAAATGATAAACAAACACATTATAAGGTTTAAATAGCTGAATTCAAACAAGATCTTTAAAATATTTTCTACTTGGTGTTTATCTTGGTTTTAAAAGCCCTACTGTGGAATCTGGAGCATTCTATATGGTTTTCTCTTGATGTTTTTTTTTTTTTTTAAAATGCCATATCGGCACGCAAATCACGCGTATCGACCCGATACGCTAGCTTGTGCATTAGGAGAACCCTGGGTAAATTCCTGAGAATAGTTTGCTGGTCTTGGTTCCCCCTTATTCTAGACCCAGAACCTCCCAGATGTTACAATTCAGGAGGTTTGCAGACTCTGCACATCACCAGAAATACAAAACTACAGGTTTAGACACAATGTGGACTATTTCTTTCCTCCCTTTGGTGACCGCTTCACTTCTTTCAAGAACATTTTAATACTCAAGGAGATAATTCTGAAACCAGGAAAAAATCCTGAGAAATCCCGGCTGCTCAACACCAAAATGTTTGGACTTGGATAAAACTGGTATGCCTGGCCCAGTGATAAGCAATTGTTATTTTGGACAACAATCCTCAATCCTCCACTCTCAGACAACTTCCGGAAGAGGTTTTCAGACGGGTTATGGTTTAAAATTCACTACATCGATCAGAATAACATACATCTATGCACTCTACAATGAGCTAATTAAATAAAATAAATTCAATTAATCTAATCAAATTAGTTTAGTTTATAGTTAATCATCTATATTTCCAGGTGGTTAAATGATGAACCCTTATCTCAGCAACATGCAATATACTGTCACAAATTATATTGTATGTAGTACACTATCATCAATTTAGAGACATCGACATGTCTAAGGACGTCTTACACTTTTTCCTTTTTAAAATTAATCCTTCAAAAAATGTGTGTTAGGCCTGGGTCTTCCATCAGTCTGGAGGAAGAGCCTCCCCCCCCCCCCCGACACACACACACACACAACCTTACGGATCCGGTTTTGGGGGTCCTGCTATTGTTCTATTATTCCTTTTTCTAAAGAATTCTCTTGCAGGGTCCAGGTTGAACAAAGAAATCCCTTTTGGGGTCCATTGTTCCAGTGTGTACAAGACCTCACAAGGGCCCACCCGTAAGCTCACAGCTCTGTGTTGCAGTCACTCTGTAGACATTCCTTTGTTCTGTACACTTAAGGAAAATCCTATTCTGTAAAAAAAACACTCTGTGGACATGTGTAAGTCCACATAGTGTTTCAAGTCCCTGCATTACATGTATGTGGACCTCTTAAATTGTTCTCAGGTCCACACTTTGTATTTAGCGTTAAAACACACACATGCAATCGGGGACCTCCTATTGTCCCTCTTTTGCAACAGCTCCCTTTGGTTTTGTACACACTTTCCAACTGGGGACCTTTACCGAACCGGGGACCCTTTTGTCCTCTTTCGTTATAGGTCCCCGGTTTGAATGTGTACACAAACTCTCACACCCTCTGCGCATTACAGAGGATTTACAGACTTAAGTCGTCACCGAAAAAATATAGAAATAGTTAACCACAATAACTAAGTTAAGATGTCTGGGTCTCCACTTTGGCTCAGAGCATGAAGCCAGAGAGACTTACTGGGTGTTAAATTTCACTGGATTTACCGGGTCTCTCTCTTTGTCTCACAATGCAGATGGAACTAGAGATGTGACATACAATATGACCCTCCACATAAGGCCACATAAAAAAAAAATGTTGATCATCCCCACCCGACCCTACGAAACCCCCCGACCCCATT
This sequence comes from Plazaster borealis, assembly GCA_021014325.1. Classification (NCBI taxonomy): domain Eukaryota; kingdom Metazoa; phylum Echinodermata; class Asteroidea; order Forcipulatida; family Labidiasteridae; genus Plazaster; species Plazaster borealis. The sequence continues at coordinate 2,721,361 of CM037456.1, read as the reverse complement.
TTTTATTTTATTTTTATTTTTTTTTTAATCATAAAAATGGTCTTTTCAATGATCTTTTCAGTCAAATTTGGCTCCCATATTTTTCAGCTGATATTTTTTCAAAATCTACAAGTTAGAAAAGATGTTTGAAGAAAGGTTATTCATGGTGGATAAACAAGAACAATTCAAATATTTACTTAGGGTACACTGCGTTTTAGTTTTGTTGAAAATGTTTGCAAAAAATGTCATCTAGGAGTTTAAATGGGTACAACAAAACAATTAAAAACATCAAAATCACGTAAACCCTCTGTTTTATAGTGATTGTGATGATTTCTTTATTCTTTATTTCATATTTTGCCATGTCAAAAAAAACAAAAAAACGCCCTCCCACTTCCCCCCAAAAAGGACAATCAACAATTTTATTTTGTTTGTGGCCTAATCTACAGGATTGTGGGGGCCCCCCCCCCCCTCTGAATGTTTCCGGAGTGTGAACTTTCAGAGGATTAAAAGGCTCTCTACACGTCCCCCGCAAAGAATTGGGGCAGTGTGCCTGGGTCTCCCTCTGGATCAAGAAGATCGAGTACTTGAACCTCCAGGGTGTTGTGATTTAAAGACTTACTATACTACAAGTGTCGTTGCCGAGCAGATAAGAGCACGCGGACTCGGGCTCTAGTGTTTCTGATCAGCAGAGTGTGGGTTTGAGTAACGGTCGTGACACTTGTGTCCATAAGCAAGACACTTAACCATTATTGCTTCTCTTCACCCAGGAGTACAAATGGGTACCGGCGAGAGCTGGGGAGTAACCTGCTATGGACTGGCATCCTGTCCAGGGGGAATAGAAATATTCTCAGTTGTTTAATGCGGGGGAAACCGGATATAATGTAAACACCGACCTTATGAGCCATATTGGCTCGGGACAGACTTAACTAGGATACTACTATGAGCTACAGGATAATGGGTCTGGCGCTTCCCAAGGTTAGTCTAGAGGATGAGCACCCCCCCCCCCTCACAAACAGCCAAGTTTTGCCCTTACCTTTTTCAGTGACTAGCCAGCGGGACCAGTTAGCTTCACTAGTCGGCCAGCATTTTCACTGTTCCTTATTTAATATTGAAGGTGGATGCTTTTGAACACTGAACTATCCAGCCGGACCACTTGGAGAGAATTTTGACTGGTCCTCAGGTGTTTTAACTAGCATTTGGCCAGCGGTTCACTGTTAAGGGAGAACGCTGACAACAGTGCTATATTTCAAATAATTTTACTGAGTTTCTATAAAAAAAGAACATCGCAAAGAACTAGGACAGTTGGCCTTGTCTTGCCTTGACATAGAGGATGAAGCCCCCTTTACATCCTGGGTGTTACATTTCAGAGGATTTACTGATGCTCGTCTTGTACTTAAAACCATACATAAAGAACTGGGGTAGTGGATCTTGGATCCCCCCCCCCCCCCCCCCCGGTCTAGAGACATTTAAAAGCCTGCCGTAATTCCTTGATCTGTTTCACAAAGCATAAAGATCCACCTACGGGCCATGTCACATGATGCGGCACTTGACAGACAGCCAGTCTCGGGCAGTTTCCAAGAGAAAAACACATTCACATTTAAATGCTCACATCTTTTTGTTGGCGCCAGCAAGAAGACTGTCAGAAAAAACATCTAGGTGCTACTGGGGTGTTCCTTTTGCAAATAGTGCGGTTGATTTTCTCCAAGTTGCCAATATTGAGACAAACCCTTTAAGATGAGCTGGCCAATCTGAGTCAGTCTCAAGAAAAATGTGAAGTCACAATAAAGATCACTGTGGTGAATGAAAGTCATCTCAACTTAAGATGCTTCTTTATCTCTTTGTTTTCTCTAAGTTGCCGACAAATATTGAGACAAAGCCTTTTAAGATGAGTTTGCCAATCTGAGTCAGTCTCAAGAAAAATGTGATGTCACAATAAAGATTACTGTGGTGAATGAAAATCATCTCAAGATGCTTCTATGTCTTTGAGAAATCCGGCCCACTCTGCATTTGGGTTTTGGGCGGTTTGCAATAAGGCAGCCTTAGCCAGTGGTCTAAGACCGTCAGTTTTAGCCAGCTATCTGCCTTAGACGGTCTTAGCTTAGTCAGTTGTTAAGCCCGTTGTGGAGTAGTGAAATATACAAACAAGCATTCCTAAGCTTCGATAGTTACAATGGCCGCAATTATCCACAGAACACTGACAACAATGGCTTTGAAAGGTAAAGAAAGTGCGAAAAGCCTGTGACAAAATTACAGACCGAGTAAACACTATCAGCCCTCGTCATAGGTCTCTTTGCATTAATGATCAACAAATAACACTAGCGCTAAAACAAAGACCGATTATAGCCAGCCTAGCACAGGCTTAAGATTGGCTAAAAATATAGACCGTGCTATTGCAATTGGTCTATAATTAAAGACTTTCTAAGCACGTTTCATGTTAGTTGGCTATAACGCATAGATCGTTTTAATATCGCTTGGTGCAATCCGCCCCTGGACCTCGCCACTGCGTCTTACACTTCGCCTCTTCAACCCCACCTCCATGGAGTGATTAACTAACTACCTTCCTCCTGACAAAATCCCAGGTCTGAATTACACAGTTTTCCATAGACTTGGAGATTTTCCAACGGTAGTGCCCTTTGTCAAATGAAATTGGTCTTGCCCTCTCAAAGATGAAATTCCAGGCCCTGAAATCCTACACCATTATGGTAACTCAACACCCAAACTGTTGGACTCCCACTACCGTGGTAAATGTATGCCTTATGTAAAGCATGATCAATTCAGTTTACTAGTGCAGTCCTCAGTCCGACATGATTAAAAAATAAGACATGCAGTTGGATTTTGGAGTTGTACACATTTTTGTAAGCAAAAGTTTGAAGGTTTGGATGTTTTAATCTGAATCATGTCGACCGGGGCTCAAAAATGTTAAACTAGACCGCAGGCCTGAGGCCAGTGATTTCAGCGTCAGGCCGGACAAGTTTTGCGGTGTCAAGTTTTTATATTGAATTAGTAACCACTAAGTTTGCAGAGCAAGGGAAATATCAAGTTCAAATTTGTGATGTCCAAATTTTTCAATACATAAAGTCCTCATGTGAGTGGGGAAAAAATTACAAGTCTCAAACCTTACGTTAAAGTGGTGTAAATTGCCATTGTATTCGATAACCTTCCGGGGCAAAATTTGTCAACATCCAAAACATCCGATTCAAAACATTCAATCAAAACATTCAATCAAAACACCCTTGAATTTAACATTTTGACTGACAAAATATTCCTCCTTGGAATGTAAAGACCCATTAATTGTTGAAATCATGTAATGACGTCTTGTTTCAAATTTCACTCTAAAAAAGTTAGGAGTGAACCAAAGCATCGCCGTACAAAACTGTACAGATCCATCTTTCTCAGAATGATGTCATTGGATGTTTTGGATGTTGACAGATTTTACACTGGAAGGGTATCGAATATAGCAATAGCATTTTACACCATCTTAACGTGAGGTTAGAGACTTGTAATTTTTTCCTCACTTAAACGAGGACTCTATCTATTGGAAAAGGAGTGCATCACAAAACTGAATTTGACATTTCCCTTCCTCTTTAATGATTGTGATGGAAATGAGACAGTCCCAACTGCCTCCGGGTTGAAGGATTTAACCTTATTCCATGAAGAGTGGCAAATTCATTCGTGCGGTAATAAACGTAGAGTACATATTCCAAATAAACAGCCACCTCAATGAGCTTGATTCAATATGTGTCGTAACGCTACACACTCTTAATTATACACACAAGTGTACCTTCAAGATGCATCACCTGTTTTTCTGGGGGGTTTTCTTTTGTCAAGTTTGATGGTCAAGTTGATTCAAATATTAGATAGCTATTTTCCTTTAGTCGAGGAAGTTATAAGCTACAATCTTGTGGTTGGACCCGAATTCGATCTCTGTCATTCGATCTCTATTATTATTATTATTGGTACTTTCCCGAGTTCTGTGAAAAAATCCACAGGCAAATCACTCGGGTGGGATTCGAACCCACGACCTTTGCATTGCTAGAGCAGATGTCTTACCACTAGACCACCAAGCTAGCCCGGTGGCTAGAGGCAGTTCGAATCCTATGTTTTCATCGATGTAAGAGTAAACAAAATAATAAAATAAACATATTATTTATCCCCGATGCAAAATTAACATCTATTAAATATATTATTATTATTATTATTATTATTATTATTACATATTTCCTCCCGCCCGGGTAGTACATGTAGTTAATAAGCAGAACAGTTTTTTCAGAACTAAGCAATTCTGAAATCTACTCCGCGGCAGTAGAATAAATAGCAAAACAAGTTCTCAAAGAACAAATCTACACAGCAAAGTAGGCATATATGATATTGTGTTACCACAAACTGAATACATATTTCTGGGAATGAAACCAAGGATGCCTCATTTGAGTGAACTTAATCACTGAAGCTCGCAAGCCTGAGGAAACCTGTAAACAAGGGTGCTTGCTAATTGCAATGTGAATCAGAATCACAAGGGTTAACCCCTACTCTTCCACGATACGTGTTCTGGGTTCTCTTACGTGCACTACCAATCCTAGTACACAAGACCCACAGCTTTATCCATCTGAAGGACAAAGCAATTAAAAGTATCTTGCTAATGGACACAAGTGCCACAACTGGAACTCAAACCCACACTCTGCTGATCAGAAACACCAGAGCTTGAGTCCAGGGCCCAATTTCACAGAGCTGCTAAAGCACAAAAATTAGCTAAGCAAAAAAAAAATTATGCTTATCAGAATAAGGTTACCAGCCAAATTACCGTGTCACATGTACAATATATGACGAGTATCAAGCCCGCTTTTGCTCAGCAGAAAATTGTTTTAAAAGCAATATTTCCTGTTTGAACAGCTCTATTAAATTGGGCCCAGTGCTCTTTACCGCTCGGCCACGACACGCCACCGATCTCTAGACTATCACTAAAGTTTGCTTCTTACCTTTGTAATTTCTCTTTTATGTCCGATCCATCTTTGCATCAACCTCCCTTCCTTCCAGCGGTACAATACCATGCTCTGACAACACAAAAACACCAAAGAACATCAGATTTGAAGGCCAGACACAAATTTGAGGGGGAATAAACCCTTTTGAAATTTGGTTCAGGTTTCAATATGAAATAATTTAAATGTTTCACGTGCCGGCCGGTCTAAATCCCTTCAGAAAAATAGTTGTAAAACAACAAATAAAGATCGCACGGCCACACAGTTTTTAGAATGGGAAAGAGGACTCTTGAGGGTGCTATTGTGACCTGCTTTCCAGTGAATTTTCCGACGCACATCCGAATCGTAATAATGTTAACGTATAACCGGACCATATCCATGTTATAATTTTACTAAAGGCCACTGACGGGAGTTGGATAAAAAGGGCAAGGTAAAAGTTATGTTGCCGTGAATTGTTGGTGATTTCGAGGGCAGTGGCACAGGCAATCTAGACAAAATTAGCCAGCACTCAATTTGCCCAGATACAACCCTGTTCACAAGTACAAATCACAAAACAAATTTCCTTTCTGTGAAAGTTTCTTTCTAACTGGCACTATTTCCTTAAACAGAACCAATCCTTTCAAACTTTTCCCGCCTTGCCACTTCTTGCACCAGCAGAAAAATGTAATGAAATAGAAATCTAATAAATATGACTTCTTCCTTTTCAAGAATAATGATAAGCAATATTTGTTGTCTCAAAAGAAAATTTACTCTCCCAAATCGTCTCTCAAACGTTTGATAATCGTACCTTACTACTTTGATTAGTTTATACTATAAGATAAAACAAAGAGAAAGAAATGTGTCACTAAAATCAATCTATGTGGAGCAGGTGGCTGATGCGGAGACTAATTTCTTAATAAGGTTCTTAGGCTCTGAAGCCACTCTGGCATCTTGTGTCATAAGTCCTAGAGCTTCAGATAAGAGATCTTCACTGGTTGAGTATAATCTCAAGTGATGTTGATTGACTTGGAAAGTGTAGATCTATTTTTTCCATTGCAGCTTTCAAACCACCCTGGGGAAAAGCCCCTGGGACTGTTCATCAGTGCATAAAGTAAAGTAGGACTTGCACTTGGTGTTCTCTTACATGTCTTAGTGCTTGTTTAAAGCAGTTAAAGGCACTGAACATGTTTGGAAATTGTCAAAGACCAGTGTTCTCACTTGGTGTATCCCAACATATGCATAAAATAACAAGCCTCTGAAAATTTGGGCTCAATTGGTCATCGAAGTTGCAAGAAAATGATGAAAGAAAAAACAACCATGTTGTACAAATTTGTGTGCTTTCAGATAAGGAATAAAAACTTCTTGCAAGAAGTTTTTATTATTTTAGTGAGAAATTACCTCTTTCTCAAAAACTACGTTACTTCAGAGGGAGTCATTTCTTACAATGTTTTATACTATCAACAGCTCTCCGTTGCTTGTTACCAAGTAAGTTTTTATGCTAATATTTGTTTTGAGTCATTACCAAACGTGTACCATACCTTTAAATGCACGTTAAACTGTTCTGTGTCAGCAAGTGTTATTTTTTCTCATTTCGAATCTGTCTTGTAAAGAAAATGCCTGGTCCAGTAAATCTTTTGAGCAACAAGCCCTGCGGTGTTGTAGATGTTACCGTTACCCCCCAATTGGAGCCCCGAGCCCACAGCCCTTAAACATCATTACCTGATCAGCACTTCCTGTGATGTAGGATACATCTCCTGCAACAGTGACACTAGTGACAGCGTCACTATGCACGGGTGTGTAACGTTTCACGTCAGACACTTCCGGTGGAGACACAGCCGTGTAATCTCTTGAAATATCAAACAAAAAAATATAAAAACAAATTTGTTAAGTACATATATAGAATATTATTATTATTATATACTTTTGGATGCCTCATAAGTGAACTTAATCATTGTAGCTTGCAAGCCTGAGGAAACTATAAACAAGGGTGCTTGCAATGTGAACCAAAAACACCGGGGTTAACCCCTAATATTCCGCCATAAATGTTCTGGGTTCTTTTACGTGCACTACCAATCCTAGTATAAGGGTCCTACGGCTTAATGTCCCATCTGAAGGACAAAGCAATTATGGTAAAGTATCTTGCTCAAGGATACAAGTGTCATGACCAGGACTCGAACCCACACTCTGCTGAATAGAAACACCAGAGCTCGAGTCTGGTGCTCTTAACCGCTCGGCAACGACATGCCACAATATAACGCATCTTGGGCAAGATCCCCCAGTCAGAATGGTATTGTGTGTGTAAGTGCAGTATGTGAGCAAACACAGGGCTTTAATTTGGGGGAATACCCAAAAGACCACAGGGCTTGCAGCTCAAAATGTTTACTGGACCAGAACTTATTTCACAAGACCAGAATCAAAATGAGTTGAACAAGCATAAGAGAAGATCCATCTCATTTGTTGTATGGGTAAGAGTACTTTGATCAGGCCTGGAATTTCATCTTTGAGAGGGCAAGGCCATTTTCATTTTGCAAAGGGCACTTCCATTGGAAAATCTCAAAGTCTATCGGAGGCTTTTGAAGGGGCACCAAGTCCAACACCAGGGGCAACTGAGGCCATGGCCTCCGTGGCCTCCGTGTAATTCCAGGCCTGTTTGATACTCAACAGATATTGAAAGATATTTATCAGATTCATAGTCATGAAAAAAGCCCTGAAACATGACGCTCGACACAAATTACAAAAGCCATAGCTATAGCTTTCAGAGTTGCGGCGAATTCTACAATTGCGGGCAAAAATGCTTTAAAATAGCATATGGTTCACATTAAAAAAGAATTGTTGAACTTGAAGGCCTAGCATAGCTCTTGTTATTTTTCTTTTCTTTTGTAAGTACAAAATCATTTAAGTTTGGTGTTGAACTCAGACTCGAGATGTTTACATTTTGGGTCAAACTGGATGATCTGGCTGTGTACGATGGCCTGGCATATACGCATCGGATGCCAGAAACACTGGGGCGAACCCCTTCTCTTAGCGATAAGTGTACTGGGTTCTTTTAAATCCATTAATAATACTTTTTTTTTTTTTTTATAAAACATACAGAACCTACAACTACATTTTCAGCTTTACATTACATCCCATCCAAAAGACGAAGAAACATTGGTTTTATTTTAAGTGTGAAGACGTGGACTCAAACCTGCAATCTGCTGATCAGAAACACTAGAGCTCGAGTCCGGTGCACTGTACTAAACCGCTTGGCCACGACACGCCCCCTTACTTCAGTTCGCTTTGTTTCTTCCCCACCAAGCTAGCTACATCATCCACTGATCCACATCCAGGTACAGTCACTTTTTCTTTTTACCAAAAACGATAAACTGCTTTGAGCAAATAAGCTTTGAGCAACTAATTTTGGTTATGAGTGAAAAAAAGAGGCAGTCGGTTTTGTTTTTTCCGTGGTCGTAAACAGCTCTAACAATCCACCTTATGGTTCTCCTCCAACCAAGCCAGTCAGAGCATCAGATGTACCGTGTTTTGTGGTTTACCTACCCGTGTCCATGGCCGTAGATACGGGAGGCCCCCTTGCCGCTGCTCCCTTGCTTCTGTTTGCTTTGCTTCTTCCCCATCTTGACTCCAACATTCAGCTAGCAGTTTATAACTCCATGCAGACACTCACTGACTGCTCTGCGAAGAAACCTCGCACATCGCCGGAAACAATAAGATCAGGAATGCGAATTTCTCCAGAGTAATGTAATAACAAATTCACCGTATAATCGCAGTGCTGTTCCCTTGCAAGGAGCCGAGGAGTGAGGTGTATGTAGCGCGCGGTTTAATTAACGATAGTCAGCTATTCCCTACCCCGACAAAATTGTTCCTATACCCCACGCTGGTATACGTCAGGGTGCCGTACTATAATTTATCCACTGCTTTCGACTGTGCATCTGTGCCATAGCGTCCTCTGTTGGCAGGTCAACCAGAGGCTGGGGGCGTGGCCGAAGAGGAGGGGGCGTTGATCCAGCAACTTGAAGCCATTTATTTAATATCAACGCAGAGTATATAATATATTGTACATTTATAAAATGTGCGCTTGGATGATTCCCCGAATGTATAGGATTACACCGCGTTAACACGGTTTTTTTTCCAGGTAAATCATTCCATTCCTCCACGACTACTTTGATGAACATCTGGTCTCAGAGCTGTGTATACGGCTCTGTCTGGTCTCAGAGCTGTGTACACGGCTCTGTCTGGTCTGGACGACGAGCGCCCTCTACAGAGTTACAAGCTAAACTGAAAAAACAAAATCGTCTTCTTTGTGTTTGTTTACTGCAACCCTAATGACATCCAAGTACATTATAAAGACATCAACCAAATTTTGAATAGAAACAAGAACTTCGCTCCTTGATATATATTTGTTTATCAGCAGCCTAGAGAAAGGTCGAGGTGACCAAGTTCCATCTCTCCCAACATAGGCTTAATTCGTCCGTTTCTTTGCTCATTAATTAAATTATTATGAACATACTGTGAGGGGTTAAGACTATGGCGCAACCGACGGAAGGGAAACGTTGCAAATAACTTAAATCGACTTTTGGATGCTGCTTATTTCCAAAACTTGTGAGGGAGGGCAGGGTTAGGGTAATGGGTGAGGGTTTTATTTGTAGGCCCTATAGGCCAACACAGTTAAGCAAACGTTACAGCAGGGTGTACTTCTTGGTATCCCATGCATAAAATAACAAACCTGTGAAAATTTGGGCTCAGTTGGTCATCGAAGTTGCAAGAAAAAAATGAAAGAAAAAACACCCTTGTTGCGTAATTGTGTGCTTTCAGATGCCTGAAAAAAGGGCTTCACGGTCTGAAACCTTTCTCATGCAGATTCAAATTTTGGGGTGAAAATTGCATCTTTCTCTAAAACTACATTACTTCAAAGGGGGTCGTTTCTAACAGTGTTTTATAATCAGCCCCTTTAATGTATCCAGGGGTTTGGTATTACCTCAAACAATCACGCATCCACTCAGTACAAGTTAGTTCAGCCCAACTAATTAAGAGAAGTACCGCAAATAAACCATCTTAATGTACAAAACACAAATTAATGCGACTGTCTTAATGAAGTTAAATATATTTAAAGTAAAATCTTGATATTTTGTTTTATACTAAATGCATCTTAAAAATCCTAAGCTATTACACAAAGGCGTCAAGTTGTATCATAAGCTCAACACAATCTGAGTTGTGAATTTGCTTTTAGTTTGCCTTTCAATTCGTTTGTTGTTGTTTTGAGGTTTTTTTTCCAGTTGTCGAAAACAGTATAAAACAGCTCTCCAGTGCTCTTTACCAATAGGAAGTTTTTATGATTATTAACTTGTGGAGTAATTACCAAAAGTACACCCTGCCTTTTTAAAGGATCGTATACGTTTGATAATTGGAACCCACTGTTTGTTTTAATCCTACATAGTTGTAGATATATACCATAAAACTTACCTGTGGAAATTTCATTTCAAAAGGTGATAGTGTTTTTGAGATATTGCCGACAATCTGGAGCAGTTATGTCCACTCGCGGGAAGAATAATCTGCAATTGGAATACACAATCTCCTTCTCAGATTCAAATTTTGGGGATAAAAAATGATATCTTTTTTCCATAACTGAATTACTTCTAAATGAAAAGTTTCTCAAAATGCATTATATTATCAAAAGCTGCTGTACTTCTTACCAATAAAGTTTTTATTGCCAATAATTGTCAGTCATTACTAAACGTATACAAGTAATATGATGCACACAAAAAGCAGCGCTTCGAGATTCAAAACAACCACATTAGTAAACTTACCCCCTTATTGACAAAGGTGATAAGGTATTTTGTAAATGAGTGACGTAACAATGATATCATTTGTTTTCATGGGCCTCTGCTTTTGTGTTTGTGTGTTCAACAAGATAACTCACGAGACCGCTGGTATCGAACACAGAATCACTGTGCAAAGGTTTTCAGCGCTCACAAGTATAACGAAGTTCCATTGGGACTGCAAAAGTTAGGATCTATGAATCATTGTGCGAAGGCTACAAAACGATCCAGCCTAATTTATTACCGGTGTGCGTCATCGTGAACTTTTCATACCGACATCCTTGTAGGTCGGTTGGACACGTCAAAAAGGGGAACATTCAAAGAGGAACTTTGTGGAACTTTTATTTTCATACGTGTGTGAACAGTTGGACAAAATGGAGTTCATGTTGAAACTTCTACTGTCTGCTGTTTTTGTCGTCGGCGTGGCATGCCTCCCAACGCCGTTCCACACGGGCAGAAGTTGTCATATCGATGGCTTTCAACTTCAAGAAAACTTTTCATTGGAAAGGGTAAGTGTTTTAGGAAAACAAAATTAAGAGCCTTCCCCGGGGTTGCGGTTTATAAACTTATGTTGAAACTCTACCAATAAAACCCCGCTGCCACCATCTCGGCCATGGTTTCCTCAGTGCAGTAATACAATTATGTCTTTAAGTTTTTGTTGTTGCTTTTGTTTTTCGAATTTCAGACCACATTTTGTAAAGGTTCAAACAACCGACCGGTTCTTTTCAGAACCACCGCAACTCGTAAAGACTTTTATGTACATGGGTGTCTCTGCACACCTTACTAAATTGTGTTTCCATACACTATGTTTAAAATCTTACTTACAAATTGCATAAGTAGGCCTTTCGGAAACACTATGCAGTTCACACACACCCACAAAATCAAAAGATGAGTTGGATTTTCAATCTACTTTCTGTGTTCGACAAAATGCTGTGGCTTATTTTTCCCGATAGGGGATGTGTCAGATATAGTATTCATAATAACTTTGAATTCCAACTTTTGCAGACTTCAATACATCCATTGTTCTAAGTATGACGACAGGTTCACCCTGTGTCATTCTCATTTGACCCAAATCACTTTGACTCAATTATAATAGACTTGTTATCTTGCCATTGTCATTTTGTTGGACGTGGCCTAAAAGAACTTGGCCCTTTGTTCATGTGAACCTTTTTATCGTTATCATTGGGGTGCAGTCAACCTCGTCCCCAGGGTGTGTCGAGCAGTACGATGTGTACGAGGTCGCTCTCTCACCCTGGTATTGGATCATTTGCATATCCAAAATTTTTGGATACGTATGCAAATTAGAATAGTCTGGCTATGAACACGGTGAATACTGAATACACTTTTGTACACCAGTCGTTGTCCAATCAGGGTCCGAGTAAGGAGTTTCCCTCCCAAGGGTTTACTATTGTAAACATGGTTGGAAATAAAGTAAATCATGGGGACGAGGTTGGGGTGCAGTAGGCCTGTATGGTTGTATCACTCACCAGAAACATGAAGCTCATTGCAATCAGTGTATGAACCAAATCCCAATAGTAACGTTCAACTCCAATGAAATTTTAACCTTCCGAGCAGCCACTGGGCACAGTTGGGAGGACCAGCTTCATACTTTTTTAATAACTACATAATGTTTGGATCAATTCCGCTATTTATTTTACGTGCACACACAAAAAAACATTGGATGTGTTCACAAAAACTTAATCCTTTCGAAATGTACTATGTTTTGAAAAAATATTAGTAGTGAACCAATGTGTAAGTTTCCAGAATGCTTCAATCTTTAGTGTGTGGGTCCAGGGAACATCTATTCATCTGTTCAGACCATAAAACCAAGAATTGTGCCCACCAAACACAGTTATTTACCCGTGCCTCTCGTGCGCTCCCCGGGGATCCAGCATGTACAATTTTTCCCGTGGCTGCTCGGAGGGTAAACAGCCCAACGTTTCGATCTGTGTGCTCTGATGGTCTTCAGGAAAGAAGCAAATGCTGCGTTTCCTAAAACCTACATGGACTGTGGACACGATTATGTGTTTATTTCATTACGATTACTCCTATTGTATCATCGTTTGTGTGTACCTAGCCCCAATTTCACAAAGCTATTAAGCAGAAAATACTGCTTAGCAGATTTCTTTGCTAAGCAAAAAAAATAAGTTGGGAACCAGTGGCAACAATGTAAACTTTATTAAATGTTAGCTGGTAACCTGTTTCAGATAAAATTGGGCCCACTGGCCCCAACTTTATGGCTCTGCTTACGGCTGAATTCTGCACTTGTGATCGCCATTCTTCGCTTACAGGGCAAGCGCCGAATTTCTGCGCTATAGCTGTATAAGCGAATAATGCCCAATACCGTGGAGTACGCACGCACATAAGCAAAAATCCCTTGCTAAACTGAGAAATACGCTTGATGTAGGCCTAAGCGCGGAATTCCCTGCTTCAAAGCGCCGATTCTTTGCGTACGGTAAGCAGAGCATTGAAATTGGGCTCAGTGAACATTTCAACAAACTGCTTGTCATACAAAAGAAAAATCTACCAAAAATATTTCTGTACCCTAAAAGTATTGCTCGGCAAATAACTTTGTCGAAGCAACTGTTTTTGTTAAACAGCTTTTAGGTCCAGCTTTAAGGGTGAAGAGCTTTCACGGGTGGTTCAGCAGTTATTTGGGTTTTTTTTGGGGGGGCGACAATATTTTCGCGAACCAATACCATCCTTTAAACTATGATTTTACAAAAATATTAGCACACCAATCGGCGGGCCCTTCGATGGGGAATCGAGCAAACCAGTCCTCCAATATTCTGTTTCAACATACACACATAATTATTTCGATGACATCGGCAAATAAATCACCGAATTAAAACTGAATCTGTAAATTATTATCCTTTGCCCTTGGTTTATCAGTAGTTACAACTAACCTTTCTGATTGTTGAAGTTTAAAGTTATTTACTTTCCAGGGTAACTTTAGCAAAAATACGGGGTTCGCAGATAAGGTAAGGCTGTCAGAACAAAAGTGCGTCAACTACATCTTGATTGGAATTGTTTGTTATAATAAAACATGTTTGCACAGTTTTGAATCAGTTGTGAGGGGAAATGTGTAGAGATACAGAACATGGTTTTCAGAATTAATTTTACTGTCTAAAACTATATAGTGTCTATCTGATTCAGAACCTATACTTAATAGTAGTGTTATCGTTTGGTTTTTATCAACGTAATGCTGATTTATAGGCAAATAATTAATGAAGAAAGATACAATAAAAGTCACCTGTGAAGGTTTCAGTTGACTACAGTGCCTGTTATTAGTGTGAAATCAGCAAAAACTGTCACGGTATTTTCTTCAAGAACGTCGAATTCATCCACGTTTAGCGAGGTGACAGGTGAGGTGACACGTTTAGCGAGGTGACAGCGGGTACACCGCATCTGTGCAGCCGTATTCCAATGGACACCACGGACCATCAAAAAAGCTGCCTGCGGGCGATCTTTGGGGATTTAAATTTTTCGACATACTTCTATTGACCTCCAACCAACAGTGGTATGATGCTTAAATATTACCACCTTTATAACAAATTGGCTTTCAGATAAATATTTGACAGTTTCCTTTCGGGGTCATTACCAAAGTATGACCCGACCCGAAGTTGGGGCTGTCTGATTGGTCCTCACTACTCACTACTCATAATAAAATACCCCCAAAACAAAAAATTGATTTCGCAAACCCAATAATAACAATGTTCTCAATGTCCTAAATTTCTAGGCAAACTGAAGGACGACTATTCTGACAACTTGCGGTCTTTGTCAGTTAAAAACATACTAATTAAAAACAATAATTTGTTGTGAGTGTTTTCCCTATAAACTTGCGACTATAGCGCGTATAGAGCTATACAATGGGTCGCCAAATTTCTCAACAAATCTTCGCTCTGGCTTTCCGCCTGCCAACTCTACGGCTTTTCCCGCGTTTTCTGCAGAATCTCTTAATCACAAAGGATGGCAGAAAATTCAAACCACCATATGGAAACCAAAGTTACCACGCTACTATACTACGAAGCTCTACGAGTTCATTATTCGGAGGGCTTGGGAGTCACGTGCTTACCACGTGTCTTTCCATAGTGGTTTGAATTTTCCGCCATCTTGTGTACCCGGGCAATGATCTCCAGAAGACGTCCAGGGTTAAATGATCGAAACGCCAAGTACAAACCGTTTCTTCTCGAACAGCGTTCTCCCTTAACAGTGGTCCGCTGGCCAAATGCCAGTTAAAATTCACTGCAACTGGTCCGGCTAGTTCAGTGTTGAAAAGCATCCCTATATATGAAATATGGACTAGTGAAAAAGGTGGTGGACTAGTGAAGCGACAAGCTAACTGGTCCTTCCGGCGAGTCACTGAAAAAGTTGAGGGCAGTCCTGGCCAAGTACTCAAAACAGATGTCTCATAAGGTGTTACCGCAAACTTATCCCCTTTTATCTGAATAACAACATTTTCTCCTACCGATATTTGTTTATAGTTTATGGGGACGTGGTATGCCGTGGCCCACGTTCAAAGGACCGACTATCCATATCAGAGACGATCTCACTACGCAATGAGGGAGGATGGATCAATTTCTATGAAAACCAACCGGGTTATGCGGTAAGGAACATAATCCATGTTTGGAAGCATGTGTTTGAGGTGTGCCAAGTGCCGACACCGGGCATGGGTGTCGTTTTAACCCGTGTCTTTTTAGGGGATTTGGTCCGCTGGTGTGTGTCCCACATACGGTAAATTAACATGGACTGGAGTTGATTGGGGGGGGGGGGGGGGGTTGTAGGGAGTGGCACATATTGTCTCTTGCAACAACGGCACAAGGCACGAATGAGGTCTTTGGCACACGTTAAAAGTCCATTTGGGTGGGGTGTTTATCCGTTGAAAACGAGGACTTTCACAGAAGGGATCCGGGTGTTTTGACAGAGCGAGAACGTCTGAGGACGTCCAAACAATGGGAGATGAAAGATTAGTATAGTCATCGATTTACGGGGTCGACAAGTATGACTGTGTGTGTATTATTATTTCACTGTTACTGTCAAAAGGTGATAACACATGCTTTCAGACTTCTTTTCAGTGCATTCTCTCCTTCACACTTTCTTTAGCCAAAGCGAAAACTCATTTGGAAAAACACTTTCAGATTGTTGTCATTTTGAAAATAATATTTCGTGAATATCAGAGAGGAATCTTATGGAGTCAAGTAGGTTCTACTGAATCTTAATAGGGTAGTTTTTCTTTTGTCAATAGCCCTGGGGACTGTAACTCATGGCACTTTGAGGCAACAGGTCAGCTTGATGATGAGTCAAACCATCCGGCCAAGATGTGGTTATATCCCCCGATGGAAAACTATCCTCCTGGTAAGAAAGATGGACATACATAATCGTACAGTATGTGGGGGAGGAAGAAGTAGGGTTGTGGGGAGGGAGGAGTAGGGTTGTGGGGATGGAGTAGGGTTGCGGGGAGGCATGAGTAGGGTTGTGGGGAGGGAGAAGTAGGGTTGTGGGGAGGGAGGAGTAGGGTTGTGGGGATGGAGTAGGGTTGCGGGGAGGCATGAGTAGGGTTGTGGGGAGGGAGGAGTAGGGTTGTGGGGAGGGAGGAGTAGGGTTGTGGGAGGGAGGAGTAGGGTTGTGGGGATGGAGTAGGGTTGTGGGGATGGAGTAGGGTTGCGGGGAGGCATGAGTAGGGTTGTGGGGAGGGAGGAGTAGGGTTGTGGGCAGGGAGGAGTAGGGTTGTGGGGATGGAGTAGGGTTGCGGGGAGGCATGAGTAGGGTTGTGGGGAGGGAGGAGTAGGGTTGTGGGGAGGGAGGAGTAGGGTTGTGGGGATGGAGTAGGGTTGTGGGGATGGAGTAGGGTTGCGGGGAGGCATGAGTAGGGTTGTGGGGAGGGAGGAGTAGGGTTGTGGGGAGGGAGGAGTAGGGTTGTGGGGATGGAGTAGGGTTGCGGGGAGGCATGAGTAGGGTTGTGGGGAGGGAGGAGTAGGGTTGTGGGGAGGGAGGAGTAGGGTTGTGGGGAGGGAGGAGTAGGGTTGTGGGGATGGAGTAGGGTTGCGGGGAGGCATGAGTAGGGTTGTGGGGAGGGAGGAGTAGGGTTGTGGGGAGGGAGGAGTAGGGTTGTGGGGAGGGAGGAGTAGGGTTGTGGGGATGGAGTAGGGTTGTGGGGATGGAGTAGGGTTGCGGGGAGGCATGAGTAGGGTTGTGGGGAGGGAGGAGTAGGGTTGTGGGGAGGGAGGGTTGTGGGGATGGAGTAAAGGTTGCGGGGATATATGAGTAGGGTTGTTGGGATAGAGTAGGGTTGTGGGGAGGGAGGAGTAGGGTTGTGGGGAGGGAGGGATTAGGGTTGTGGGGAGGGAGGGTTGTGGGGATGGAGTAAAGGTTGCGGGGATATATGAGTAGGGTTGTTGGGATAGAGTAGGGTTGTGGGGAGGGAGGAGTAGGGTTGTGGGGAGGGAGGGATTAGGGTTGTGGGGAGGGAGGGTAGTGGGGAAGAAGAGGGTTGTGGGGAAGGAGTAGGGTTGTGGGGAGGGAGGGGCAAGGTTGTGGGGAGGGAGGAGTAGGGTTGTGGGGAGGAGTAGGGTTGTGAAGCTCAGTCTAAGTGGGGATTCAAACCAGGGTCAAACATAGGTTGAAGGTGGGGAACTATACCATGAAGTTAATCTGTTTGACCGACACCTAAATAAGACATCAATGTGTCATTGTTTCATTGAGAAATTTATACAAGACACTTGACTTCAGACTTTACAAAATCTGATTAAAAGTAACATTAACATATAATTTGCTGTAATTTTTAACAACGATTGAATCACTGCAGAGAACTATTGGGTTGTGAGCACAGACTACACCACCTATGCCTTGGTGTACAGCTGCAGCCAGCAGAAGCGAGATGGGTCTTGTACTAAGCGGGGCGAGCATGCTTGGCTCATGGGTAGAGCACCAGGGGCATTGCCGGAGCAGGTACGCTCAGAGGTCTCAGAAATGATGTCACCTTTGTGTATCAAACCCAAACGACTCAACGACGTGCCTGTTGGTAAGACCAAAACAAAAAATACTATTTTCTCTTAGAAATCTCTCTGGCAGTGTGTACAACATTGGTAATTGCCAAAGACCTGTATCCAAACTCGATGTGACCCAACATATACATGAAATAACAAACCTGTGAAAGTTTAAGCTAAATCGGTCTTCAGAGTCATGAGAAAACAGTGGGAAAAAAACTTATGTGTTTTAACTTTTTTTTCAAACATTTGAATTTATCCTGCAGGATAAATACTATTATTTTACTCATTTCGTAAAAACTATGGCATTTCAAGCAAAACCTATTTCAAGGGAAGTTTTCTACCATGACCATCTTTATACCATTTGAGTTATGTGCAAATCTGTGAGCATTTATATTTTCATTCTTACCAATGTTGTACACACACACACCCTTTAAACCAAAATGTTGTGAACAAATTATATACAAAAATATTTAATTTTAATTATTTTAAAATTGCAGATTGTGACAAGGAGTTGAGAGTTCAGCAGAACTCTCTTGCGTCAACAGAATGTCTTAATGATGGGGGAGTTAACTGCACTGAAGGTAATAAGCATTGAAAATCAAATTGTGTAATAAGACATATGCTGTAAGATCCTAAAGAAGATGCTAAGCAATGTGCAGGATACCAGTCACAGATGGCAAATCGTGGCATGGTATTTTGACTGGTAAACTTATTCTGGTGAGCAGATTTTTTTGTGCTTAAGCTTCTTGTTGTTCATTAAGCAGCTCTATGAATATGGGCCCTGTAATGTGACATCACATTTTGCTTAGCAGTTAAGATTGATTAACATATTAAGATCAGTCTTAGCTCTTTGTGAAATCGAACCCAGGGCTGGTTTTCACCAAGCACTAAGATTCATCACTAGATGAGTTCAATCTATACCAAGTGATCTAGTGTGTTGTAACATCACATTTTGCTCAGCAATTAAGATTGATTCAGATCATTCAGATCTTAATTAAGATCAGTGGCTTAGCTCTTGGTGAAATCGAAATGGATTTCACAAAGCACTAAGATTCATCACTAGATGAGTTCAAACTGTATACCAAGCTGCTTTAATACATAAAAATATTTTATATACCGCCATTTCATCAAGATCACAGCGGTTTGTGATGATACACAGCAAAATACATGACAAAAAATTATACAAAATTGCAAAATATGAAACCAACCAGCAATCATTGTGGGATTAGGTGTGACTTCAGATGCTTCTTTAAAATGTGAAGTGAATCAGCAGAGCGCAGAGATGGGAGACTATTCCAAAGTTTAGGGGCGACAAAAGAGAATGGTTTTTTTCAGAGATCTGTGATGAATTTTGTGTTCGACAAGCCGGGTAGTGTGTTTTGATGACCGCATCCAACTCTTCCTGGGTATCAATTAGCAATTAAGGCTAAGCAATTAAGATTGATTCAATGGCTAGTTCATCTTCACACCAATGTTAACGCTGTGTGGAATTGGACCCGAATTCAGCCAGCCCCACTGTTTGTATGGGCAACAACAAACCAAAAGGAGGGGGAAAACGTGTGTGTAGTGATGTGTTTAACATACAGCTGGACAAGATAAACAGCTACCAGGTGTTTCATAGAAAGTTCCCTCTAACAGGAAGTACTGCATGATTCAGAGGGCATCATGGCCCTGGGGAGACTTGGCTGATAAGTACATCTTCAAGGAGGGGGAATGGGGGAGGGGGAATGGGGGCATGGGGGCATCTTCTCCTAGTAAACCCACTTACACCCCTGCATGCAGTCCTAGATAGACTTAAAGCCCACTACACTAATGATCTACGCCCACTTGTACCCATTTCTTGCACCTCCAAGTGCTATCAGTCACCCTTTCCTTACCAGGTACTAAGTGTAGAGTCCATCTGCTGAACTGTTGTACTCATCAGTTATCCACCCCCCTGTAAATAAAGGTGTAGTCCACCCCACCCCTTCTACAATGCCCAATGCCCCGTCTTGCCTTAATCTTCCTTGCTTTTTCTGGGATTTGGGAGACACACGCCTTTTGGCGACAGTAAATTTTTTAACTTTTATGCTCTCCTGCGCATCCCACTGTTGTTTAAAGGCACTGAACACGTTTGAAAATTGTCAAAGACCAGTGTTCTCACTTGGTGTATCCCAACATATGCATAAAATAACAAGCCTGTAAATATTTGGGCTCAATTGGTCATCGAAGTTGCAAGAAAATGATGAAAGAAAAAACACCCTTGTTGTACAATTTTTGTGTGCTTTCAGATAGGAATAAAAACTTCTTGCAAGAAGTTTTTATTAGTGAGAAATTACCTCTTTCTCAAAAACTACATTACTTTAGAGGGAGTCGTTTCCTACTGTGTTTTATACTATCAACAGCTCTCCGTTGCTTGTTACCAAGTAAGTTTTTATGCTAATATTTGTTTTGAGTCATTACCAAACGTGTACGATACCTTTAACATAAGTTTTTAAATATGTTTTAATGTTTGTACATCGCACTTGTGAATGTTTTGCCTGAATAAATATTATTAGTATTATTATTATTATAGATAGCCTTTGTCAAATCATACAGAAAGGTCAGACCATGGAGTTATAAAAAAGTCAGACACACTCACTCCCTGTGCCCCACTACTGACACCCACTCCATACAGTGCAACCATGGAGAAATTTAATTGGAAAATGTCAAGGACATCCAATTGTGACAGCCAATGGGGACTGTGGTTGATCTTTAGGCCTTCTTAATTAACCCTCTGACCTCTCAAGGTTGGGACATGAACTAGCTTCTGAGTGTTCAAGGGTACAAATTAAATACCAAATTGAAAATGTCTGGCTGTAATCGATTTCAAAGTAAGAGTAAAGTATTTTTTTTACAAACTTGGTATCAACTTGTAGTTTTGCCAAAACAAACCAGACAAGAAGTTTGAAGAAAGTGAATTTTGTTTAAAGGTATCGTACACATTTGTTAATGACTCAAAACAAATATTAGCATAAAAACTTACTTGGTAACAAGCAACGGAGAGCTGTTGATAGTATAAAACATTGTAGGAAACGACTCCTGCTGAAGTAACGTAGTTTTTGAGAAAGAGGTAATGTCTCACTAAAATAATATAAACTTCTTGCAAGAAGTTTTTATTCCTATCTGAAAGCACACAAATTTGTACAACAAGGGTGTTTTTTCTTTCATCATTTTCTTGCAACTTCGATGACCAATTGAGCCCAAATTTTCACAGGCTTGTTATTTTATGCATATGTTGACAATTTCCAAACGTGTACGATGCCTTTAAGCAAAAATTGCTAACTTCTTTTCAAATACACTTTCCTGTTCACCAAAAATGATGTTGGTGTTCCTCATGTGAGTTGCCTTCCATACCAACCTTTATGGCTATATGCGAATGGCTCGGAAAATGGGTACATCATTTTTAGTGGTGTCCAGTTCCAAGCAAATCATTGAAAATGGATGATGAAATGTTACATTTGAGGTAAATATCAATCAATCATCCAGCTCTTTGTTTGACTAAAATATCAAAAGCTTTTCAAATATAAGATCTGCAAAGAGTTATTACATCTTCCTTTTGATGTAACACAAATTGTACCAGCTATTAAAGCCTTACACTTCAGTATCAATTTGTTAGTGATGTTCTTGTCTTGAAAACATAACAGTGGAAAATCAAGTTTGTCTTGTTCACCAGGTCAAAGCCAGCCTAATCCACCAGGTCAAAGCCAGCCTGGTCCATGTGCAGTTTCCACCTTTGAGGTGCAACGGGATTTCATCGTGGAAAAGGTAAGCACAGAAGTATTTTTTGCGGGGTTTCCAATTCGCATTTGTTTTGTTTACCATGCGAGGGCATTTGTGAACCAAATTAAGGTAATGCGAAACAAGTAAAACAATTTTTTTCCCATTGAACTCATCAGACTGGCTGACAAATCGTGGAGACAAATCGTCAAAAGTGCAGGGTCGCCGGCCACAAGGCTATGGGACATGATGATGCATCATTACTATGATTTATTGGGCCATTGATACAAGAAAACAACATACAGACAGTCAAAATAAGATAAAACTAGAATTGCTGTGCAAGTTGAAAGTGCCCTCATGCGGTCAAATACGCTCAAGTGCTCTTTTTTCAACTTCAACAGTATTTCAGACGGAAGTATTCCTTTAAAGGATTGGTACTTTATAATTAATGAGATTCTAGATTAAAACTAACCAAATGTTTGAGTAACACTTCTGTGCTTTATCTTTAACGTTTGGTAATCACTCTTAAAAGTAATGGCAATAAAAACCTACTTGGTTAGAAGTAGAGCAGCTTTGGATAGTATAAAGCATTTTGAGAAACATTTCACTTCGATGTAATCTGGTTATGGAAAAAATTATCAGTTTTTATTCCCCAAAATTTGAATCTGAGAAACGTTACTGTCAGATACTTTCTCAGATTGTGTTTTCCAATTATGGATTATTCTTCCTGCGTGGACATAACCGCTCTGGATTTCTCTGGCGACATCTCAAAAAACGCGAGCACCTTTTGAAATGAAATTTTCACAAGTTAGTTATGTTGTATATATCTACATTAATATAGAATTAAAACGATCGAACGGTTCCAAAAACCAAAGGTATACTTTGCCTTTAATGCTGTGACTTTCCCCCTTCCTCTTTACTTATAGTTCTTGGGTGAATGGTACGAGATTGCTCACACCAGACACAAGAACAGTCTCCTGAAGCTCCCTGATATGAGATCAATGCTGTTCAGGAGAGGAATTCCTGGTCAGGATGCTACCATGTCGCTACTCATGAAAGATCTCAAAATGTGAGTTCAAATTTCTTCTTCACAACTCTTACTGGAAGAAGCACCCTACCCCTTTAAACCTATGTTCTTGTATTCCTAAAGACTCCCTGTAACCACAGGCATTAATGCTGAGAAGGTGAATAAGATATGTTAGTTTTCATATATGCATAAGGAACCAGACTACTTTGACATCCAAGCCTAATTTTGATAGCAGGCTCTGCATGAAAAAAAAGGCAAACTGCTGAAAAGGGATCAAGTCAAAATAATACAAATATCCAACCTACTTTTTGGACCACTACTTTTTTAGGCAGTGAACATGATACCAATAGTACTTTGAGTACAACACAAATGGTAATACTCAGGTCTCCTTGAATCTATGGAGGCGTTCGGAGGAGCACTCGCTCATGGGGGCCGGCGGAGCTCCGCTCCCCACCAAGTGGCAGGGCAGACAACCATTTAGTGCCTTCATTATAAACAATTCCTCACATCAACTATTATCAATACCGTTATAGCTCACTGCACCTGTCTTATGGGACTTAGATTTTACAAGCCCCTTCTAAACCATTCTCTGCTACAGAATATAAAATTTCAAAATCATCCCAAAAGTTTCCAACGCAGATTATAACACCCCTGCCTGTAACTCTTTTAAAATATCCTGCTAAGTAAAACAAAAGGCAGGATACCAGTTGCAGATTGTACATAGTATTTTGGCTGGTAACCATTTTCTGGAAAGCATCATTTCGTTGTGCTTAGCTACTTTTTTGTGCTAAGTAGCTCTATGAAATTGGGCCCAGATGTGTGATAAATGCTCGGTGCTTATAGAGTCCTGCAGGAAACACAACAACTCACTCCACAGGCTACAGTGGGAATCAAACCCACAACCCCCTATTCTCAAGTAGATATCTTAGCTAATACACCACTGCATGCTAAACCCAGCAGTGAATCACATCGTGGTAAAGTGATTAGACTGCAGAACTTGCAATCACAAGGTTGTGGGTTCGAATCCGGTCAGGCTAACCGCTGATTTCACAATGACTAGAATAAGTATTGTCGTCTAGTTACTGAATCAAAGTTTGTTGATTTGTGCGATTAATAATCGTAGACGTTAAACCAATGTTTGTATGAGAGAGATTGGCTGTTGCCAGCTTGGTCTTTATATCCACCTGGTGGGAGTTTGCCGAGTTCCCTTGACGGGAAGATCATCTAAACAAACAAACGACATACACCGCAGGAAGGCGCCAACAGTGTCGTAACCATACTTTTTCACTTGAGAGGGGGGGGGGGGAGACAAGCGGGGCAAAGACATAATTTTGGGGGCCATTTAATGTATCGAACCATTCATTTGTGCATTGTTTCAATCTCATCTGGGAGGCAAGAGGGGGGGGGGGCAAGGGTTCTGAGCTTTGGAAGGCTCCAGCTTTTTATAGAGTTTATCACAAATTGGTATAAGGGTATTATATTATATATCCCTGATTCACTTATGACACCAATAACAAACAGCTTGTGCAGTGCCTCGCCCATTATGATCCGATGCCAGGTACCAGTCAAAATAAGTTTGCCCGAAGCAGACAGGAAGGAAAAAGAAAAGAAAAGTGGATTACAAGTTTGAAGTAATCCTGTTCTCTTTTGCTGTAGAGATGGAGAGTGTGCCCATCTTGATATGCCCGGGTCAGGGTGGATGAGCAGCGATAACCCAGCCAAGATTACTGTACAGTTTCCAATCCCTGTGGAATATGGAGTCAACGGACCGGGTGAGTACTGTAAGCGGTGAGGTGGGTGAAGACGGGGGTTAGGGTGAGGGTTAGGGTTAGGGTGGAATATGGAGTCAATGGACTGGGTGAGTATTGTAAACGGTGAGGGGGTGAAGAACAGTTAGGGTGAGAGTTAGGGTTAGGGTGGAATATGGAGTCAACGGACCGGGTGAGTATTGTAAACGGTGAGGGGGTGAAGAACAGTTAGGGTGAGAGTTAGGGTTAGGGTGGAATATGGAGTCAATGGACTGGGTGAGTATTGTAAACGGTGAGTGGGTGAAGAACAGTTAGGGTGAGAGTTAGGGTTAGGGTGGAATATGGAGTCAACGGACTGGGTGAGTATTGTAAACGGTGAGGGGGTGAAGAACAGTTAGGGTGAGAGTTAGGGTTAGGGTGGAATATGGAGTCAATGGACTGGGTGAGTATTGTAAACGGTGAGGGGGTGAAGAACAGTTAGGGTGAGAGTTAGGGTTAGGGTGGAATATGGAGTCAATGGACTGGGTGAGTATTGTAAACGGTGAGGTGGGTGAAGAACAGTTAGGGTGAGAGTTAGGGTTAGGGTGGAATATGGAGTCAATGGACCGGGTGAGTATTGTAAACGGTGAGGGGGTGAAGAACAGTTTGGGTGAGAGTTAGGGTTAGGGTGGAATATGGAGTCAACGGACCGGGTGAGTATTGTAAACGGTGAGGGGGTGAAGAACAGTTTGGGTGAGAGTTAGGGTTAGGGTGGAATATGGAGTCAACGGACCGGGTGAGTATTGTAAACGGTGAGGGGGTGAAGAACAGTTTGGGTGAGAGTTAGGGTTAGGGTGGAATATGGATTCAAAGGACAGGGTGAGTATTGTAAACGGTGAGGGGGTGAAGAACAGTTTGGGTGAGAGTTAGGGTTAGGGTGGAATATGGATTCAACGGACCGGGTGAGTATTGTAAACGGTGAGGGGGTGAAGAACAGTTTGGGTGAGAGTTAGGGTTAGGGTGGAATATGGAGTCAATGGACTGGGTGAGTATTGTAAACGGTGAGGGGGTGAAGAACAGTTTGGGTGAGAGTTAGGGTTAGGGTGGAATATGGAGTCAATGGACTGGGTGAGTATTGTAAACGGTGAGGGGGTGAAGAACAGTTTGGGTGAGAGTAAGGGTTAGGGTGGAATATGGAGTCAATGGACTGGGTGAGTATTGTAAACGGTGAGGGGGTGAAGAACAGTTTGGGTGAGAGTTAGGGTTAGGGTGGAATATGGAGTCAATGGACCGGGTGAGTATTGTAAACGGTGAGGGGGTGAAGAACAGTTTGGGTGAGAGTTAAGGTTAGAGTGGAATATGGAGTCAATGGACCGGGTGAGTATTGTAAACGGTGAGGGGGTGAAGAACAGTTTGGGTGAGAGTTAGGGTTAGGGTGGAATATGGAGTCAATGGACCGGGTGAGTATTGTAAACGGTGAGGGGGTGAAGAACAGTTTGGGTGAGAGTTAGGGTTAGGGTGGAATATGGAGTCAACGGACCGGGTGAGTATTGTAAATGGTGAGGGGGTGAAGAACAGTTTGGGTGAGAGTTAGGGTTAGGGTGGAATATGGAGTCAACGGACTGGGTGAGTATTGTAAACGGTGAGGTGGGTGAAGAACAGTTTGGGTGAGAGTTAGGGTTAGGGTGGAATATGGAGTCAACGGACCGGGTGAGTATTGTAAACGGTGAGGGGGTGAAGAACAGTTTGGGTGAGAGTTAGGGTTAGGGTGGAATATGGAGTCAACGGACTGGGTGAGTATTGTAAACGGTGAGGGGGTGAAGAACAGTTTGGGTGAGAGTTAGGGTTAGGGTGGAATATGGAGTCAACGGACCGGGTGAGTATTGTAAACGGTGAGGGGGTGAAGAACAGTTTGGGTGAGAGTTAGGGTTAGGGTGGAATATGGAGTCAATGGACTTGGGTGAAGAACAGTTTGGGTGAGAGTTAGGGTTAGGGTGGAATATGGAGTCAATGGACCGGGTGAGTATTGTAAACGGTGAGGGGGTGAAGAACAGTTTGGGTGAGAGTTAGGGTTAGGGTGGAATATGGATTCAACAGACCAGGTGAGTATAGACTATGCAAGTCTCGCGTGTATTCGTTCAAGAGCGTGAGTTTGTTTCCTTCACACGTTAAAGCGATGCACGTGGGACCAAAGTGGTACAAAAAAACGCTCCATTAAGCACGAGACTTACACGGTCTATTGTTAGTGTTGAGGGGGTGAAGATGAGTTAAGGTGAGCTGGTGATCCCTTCCTGTCTCAAGAGGGTTGATGACTCATTGGGATGACTGAGAATCTGGAATCTTGAAACTCCCAACAAATAGTCAAGTAAGGGTTTGTTTCAATAGAAACAAAGAATAAGCAGCAAAAGAAATGAACTGTTTTACCTTAGAGTTGAGCTTGGTATAAAGGCAATGCACATGTAGGGCTTCACCCCTACTGGCCATGCAGCTTCAAGGAGTGTCAACAAGAGTTAAAGGGAGGGTATACCTTTGGTAACTACTCCAAAAATGTATGACCATAAAAACTTACTTGGTAAAGAGCACTGGAGAGCTGTTGATATTTTAAAACTTTTTTAGAAACGACCCCCTTTGAAGTAATGTAGTTTTCAAGAAAGAGGTAATTTTTCACCCAAAAATTTGAATTTGAGAAAGGCTTCAGGCTTGAATCTGTTCTCATACATCTGAAAGCACACAATTCTTCGCAAACAAGGGTGTTTTTTCTGTCATTATTTTCTTATATCGATGAAAGAATATTGATGAAACAACTTCATCATTTATTTACACACACTTGCAATAAAGTGGATAATTGTCTCCAAGTAGACAAATAAAATAAAATAAGTTTATACCACTAATTCATAAATACATGTCTACTTGCAAACAACAACGCGAACGTTATATCAAGTAAATATTACAATTTGTATTACAAGTTGTGAAGGAAACACAAAAAGTCAAAAAGACTTGCAACTTGATGACCAATTGAGCCCAAATTTTCACAGGTTTGTTATTGTATGCATGTTGGGATACACCAAGTGAGGATACTGATCTTTGACAATTACCAAAAGTATACCCTGCCTTTAAGTGCAGAGGAGACATACATTCTCAAGCCATGGAACGCTCAACCCAGCAGCATTCCACAAGTACTGGTAGGCACAAGTGACGCATCCAACAATTAAAGTTAAATGCAGCTGCAATTGTTTCTGTACTTACAGTCCAGTACTGGATTCTCTCTACCGACTACACCAGCTATGCTATAGCGTATTCCTGCCACCAGACCGCAGAAGACGGCACATGTGACAAACAGAGAGAGGCGCTGTGGGTGTTAAGTCGGACACCGGCCCTACCTGAGGGAGTCGAGAGGAAGGTTGATGGGATCATCAGGGGTGTGTGTCTGGACCCAGTGCAGGTCATACAGAATGAAGGTAAGGGGGTAGCAATTGGGGTGCACCCCTTGGGCTAGAGGGCAGTGGTGTAGCTCAAGGGGTGGAAGTGGTCAAGCTCAAGGGCTGGCAGTGGTGCAGCCCTAGTTGGCAGTGGTGTTCCCCTAGAGGTGGTAGTGGGGCAGCCCGAGGGGTGACAGTGGTGCAATCCAACGGGTGGAAGTAGTGCAGCCCTAGGGGTGGCAGTGGTGCAGCCCTAGGGGTGACAGTGGTGCAGCCCAAGGGGTGGCAGTGGTGCTGCTCAAGGGGTGGCAGTGCCGAGCCCTAGGGGTGGCAGTGGTGCAGCCCTAGAGATGGCAGTGGTGCACCCCTAGGGGTGGCAGTGGTGCACCTCAAGGGCTGGCAGTGGTGCAGCCCTAGTTGGTAGTGGTGTACCTAGAGGTAGCAGTGGTGCATCCCTGGGGGGTAGCAGTGGTGCTCCCCAAGGGGTGACAGTGGTGCACCCCTAGGTGGCAGTGTTGCTCCCCAAGGGGTGCCAGTGGTGCACCCCAAGGACTGGCAGCAGTGCAGCCCTAGTTGGCAGTGGTGTACCTAGAGGTGGCAGTGGTGCACCCCTAGGGGTGGCAGTGGTGCAGCCCTAGGGGTGACAGCGCTGCACCTCTAGAGGTGGCAGTGTGACCCCTAGCGTTGACAGTGGTGACAACGGTGCACCTCGATCTAGGGATGGCAATGGTGCACCCCTAGAGGTGGACACACATGGGTCTTGAGGAGGAGCAGGGAACAATCAAATTATCACTAGTGGCTCTCTGGAAACTTTACAGGATATTTAACCAAAAACAGCTACTGGAAGAGACGGGTTTTGGATATTTTCAAGTACACCAAGTTTGCAACACTCTGAGTTACAGAATGAATATCAATCGCATTTTAAAACTGGAAATGGGTATGAATTAAACAAAATAATATTTTTCATCTATGCACTGCCTACAGATATATGCTTTACAGCAGAGACGGATGACCTACAAGTAAATGAAACAACTCCAAGTAAGTATTAGCTCATCGTTTTTTCGCCTTCCCCCCCCCCAAAAAAAAATATATATATATATATAGTGATTTTGGGTTGAACAAAGAAAAATTGACTAGAGTGGGATTTGAACCAACGAGCTATCTAGCCCTATGTTGGCGGTCTCCCTATTTTGTCAATATCTTTGTTCGGGGGGTGCCAGTCAGAAAGCCATTCAACCGCAAACTGCCGTGTAGCCAGGGATCACACCCATACGATACAACCTGGGAAGCGGCAGCCGGGGATCACCTTAAGGGGATGCGACTTTTTTTTATATATCATATATCAAGTAATGGATCACAAGGGAAACTGACTGGGTAATTATTAAATGATTTTGGGTTGAACAAAGAAAACTTGACTAGAGTGGGATTTGAACCAACGACCTCCGGTTTAACGTGCCGGCGCTCTACCAACTGAGCTATCTAGCCCTATGTTGGCGGTCTCCCTATTTTGTCAATATCTTTGTTCGGGGGGTGCCAGTCAGAAAGCCATTCAACCGCAAACTGCCGTGTAGCCAGGGATCACACCCATACGATACAACCTGGGAAGCGGCAGCAAATATATATTTGTTCAACCCAAAATCATTATATATATATATATATATATATAATAAGTAGGGTAGATGGCCTTAGCTTTCGATCCAGACCGGACCTTCTTCAGAGGCATAAAACAAGTACAAACAAATACATATCCATTTATAGAAAAAGAGAGGGGAAAGGGATTAAGGGAAGGATCCAGAAAGAAGCGGGAAAATTATAGCCAATCAAAGTTTCTATTTCAGAAACAATTGGTGGCTATGAACCAATAGGAGTCAAGTGGTGAGGACAAAGGATGTATAGTATGAAAGGATGGATTACTGGACCATAAAAGTGGTAAATGCATTGTTCGATAACATATATATATATTTAAAAAAAACAAAAACTCCCTCTAACCATCCCCCCCCCCCCCCCCCCGTCCCACAAAACCACACTCTACAAAAAAAAAAAGTTATAAACAAATCAATGAATTGATTGTATTGGATTCCACTAACAAATGCTCACATGAGGTAATTAAGGCCAAGAAAAAAAAAATACAAGAAGTTGATCGTCCCTGCCCACATCCTTTTTTGAAACTGCATCCTTTTTATTAGATTTGGTTTTACCCGTACACCGATGTGTGTAAAGCACTGTATACTCAGTACTTTCCCGAGTCCTGTGAAAAAAAATCACAGGCATATTACTCGGGTGGGATTCGAAGCCACGACCTTTGCAATTCTAGAGCAGATGTCTTACCAACAAGACCACCGAGATTGCCCGGTAGCTAGAGGCAGTTCGAATCCTATATTTTAGCAGCGGGGACCGCGACAATTTAATAGATGTTAAATTTGCATCAGGGATAAAGAATATTATATTTGGTTTTACCCGTACACCGATGTGTGTAAAGCACTGTATACTCAGTACTTTCACGAGTCCTTTTTATTTAGTTTTTATTTTTTTCCTCAAAAAGACTGAAGTAGCATGTATTTTTGCTTTATCTTGACACCATTCTTTCAACTACGATTGATTTTCTTACTCATATTTTAAATAGTTTCTACAATTAAACTCTCTGGCAACTGGTGTATTTCTCAAACTTGGCCTAATGCCTTTCTTTTACAATGCAGTCATCAAAGGCAAGGCTGCAGTAACAACGGGTTGTGATCCTGAAACAGCTAAGTATGGATGTTGCCTACTGAACAATCAGCCAGCCACTGGACCAAACTTTGAAGGGTGCCCTCGTGAGTTTACTTTCTTACAAGTTTCTTGGTTTTTCTTCCTTCAATTCAGCATGAAACAAAGTATAAGCAGACAATGTAGGCTTTGAGGCATTGCATGGTGAGGTAACAATGTATATTCGGTTTGCGGTAACACCATGTGTCTACTTTTGCGGTAACACCATGTATCTACTTTGCTGTGTGTATTTGTACTTTGAGAACTTGTCTTGCTATTTATTCTACTGCCGCGGAGTAGAATTAGGAATTTGGGAGACTACTTAGTTCTATTAGTTTATTAACTACTACCTGGGAGGGAGGTAGGACATTGGCCGGGACAACCACTTTCGCTTAGTGGATCAAGGGGACTTCTTTTTATTAACTTCACTGCCGCGGAGCGAGTTCTTAATTGGTCTCAACATTTCGACTAGCCTGCTCTAGTCATCGTCGGAAGAATAATAATAATAATAACAACTGTATTTATATAGCGCCTAACACCTTCAAAAGAAAGTCTCTAAGCGCTCGGAAGTACAAAAAGAAAACCACATGTACGATGAATTGAACAGAAATGTGAGACGGTGGTAGCTTTTTTGATGTGAAGAGGGAGATTGTTCCATAAATGAGGTCCAGTAAATTGAAAACTACGTTGACCATATGTTTTGGTGGCAAAAGTTGGAATAACAAGGGTGTCTTTGTTTGCTGAATGGAAGTTTCTTGCAAGGATGTATGCGGTGAGCAGATCTTTCAAGTAAATTGGACCACTTCCATGAAATGTTAGGAGGAGAATCTTAAAGATAGTGCAAGCATGAATAGGAAGCCAATGGAGAGATTGCATGCTGGAGTAATGCGTTCATGTTTTCATGAGTAGTTAATATACTTTGTTGTTGATCTTCTTGCAGGTATACGCCCTCCCATGGCAGGCCAAGACATGGACTCTGGACTACTATCTGAAGGAATGAGGCGGCAACCGACTGCTCTGGCTTTAAGTATGGGACCTGAACCGCTCAAAGTAAAGCGAGGTAGGCCACTAAAAATAAAACATCTAGACATCGGTTTCTAGTAATGTGTCATGGTTGAGCGGTCTAGTTCACAGGACCCAAGCTCTGGTGTTGTCAGCAGCAGAGTATGGGTTTGAATCCAGGTCATGACACTTGTGCCCTTGAGCAAGGCACTTAACCATAATTGCTTTGTAAACAAATTAGGAAGATAGTGCATTCTGCTCTACCAGCCAGGCTCCTAGTGGATGATACCCATGCCTACATCCTTAAGGACTGTGAAGGGGATAACCCTTTTTCAGCCCCAGGAGTAAGTGGCAACGTGCCCCTGGACAGCCAAATCAGTTAAGTGTAGCCCTCACCTTGAAGTGGCTGTCCGGCCTTGTGATGATAGGCGATTTCTCATAAAAAAAATTTAAATAAAAAAAATCCAAAAATGGAACATCATACTTAGTTATTGGTTATAACTATTTATTTCAAGGTGGTACAAGCCGCACAAATCATGGCGATATATTGAGACAAATGTTTTTGCTCAAAATGCCGTTATCAATGAATAGACAAAAGCATTAAAAACCATAAAAACATTCTTCACTGAGAGTTTATTTTATAAATACTTGTAAAAAAGACTGTATCCTTTCCCCAGAGGCAAAAAGTTGAACTGTACCTTTTTAACTCCCTGAATACTTGAAAGTAAAAGTAATGTATATATATCAAGCTAAAACAAACATTTTTAATATCATTTTTTTTTCAGAGTGCAGTGAAAAGATCATCTGCAAGATGTTCTGCACAAATGGCTTCAAACGCGATGAAGACAACTGTCCAGTTTGCCAGTGCTCTGAAACACCTCAAGGTGAGTCGAAGATTGCTCCTCACACCATTTGGATCTTGATTATTTTAAGACTGTTTATGGCGTTGTACTAGATTAATGGATTGGTTTTTAGAGGTAAGGTCATAGATTGGTTTTTTGTTAACGTAATGCTGTTTTTTTCGGGAAAATTTAAGAAGAAAAAAACAATAAAAATAAGATGAAAGTTTCAGCTGAATACAGTGTCTACTTGCTGCGAAAACAGCAAAAAACTGTCACGGTTATTTTCACAAGAATGTTGAATCCATCGACGTTTAGCGAGGTGACAGCGGGTACCAACTGCATCTCTGGCCACAGCATCCGAGAACAGACACCAACCCTCAGAAACAATTAGCATCAATGTTTAGCGAGGTGACAGTGTGTACCAACTGCATCTCTGGCTGCAGCATTCGCAAACGGACACCAACACTCAGAAATCTGAGAAACGAGTCATGCACGAATCATATCTCAGGTTAAAATGATTTTGGGTGAAAAATTATCCAAACCATATTAATTCAAAGGGAATCCTTTCTTAAAATAGTTTATACTATCAACAGCTGCAGTGCTTCTCAACAAGTAAGTTTTTTTATGGTCATTAATCTTTTGAGTATTTACCGATCTTTGATCCTACCTTTAATTGTAGCTCCTGCACAGTTGGCCACTGCAACCGAGGACTCGAGTAGCGAGGAGCAGACGGCTGGCGGGGATTCAACCGGTGAGATACAGCATGAGGCGGCGAGGAAGTCTAAGATGACATCTTGTCTCCATCAAGCTACACCGCCCAGCTCGAAACATGCTGCCCCTGTACTGGACTGTGACCCAGATGGTACCTTCACTCAGGTCAGTATTAAGGGGTGCAATCTATTTTAAAAAAAATAAAAAAACACGTGAATAATCCTTAATAATATTGTCTAATTGATCTAGTTTTATTTTTACTGTAAATCATGTGCAATTCAGCTTGTGGCTGCGATGCATGATTATAATAAACCATTATGAATGTAATAAAAAGAAAAAAACTGAACAAAACATCATTGAATTGAATTGAAATGGGCTGAATTACATGATTTGTACCAGTTTAAAAACATTAAAATACATTCGACAACATTAACAACATTAACAACAGTAGTAAAAAGAAAATACAAATCACCAACACACCAAGAAGTTAAGAAAATATACAAAAGCTGCGGAACAGAATAATGGAATTGAGTGCCCCCAAGAAAAACAAGATTTGTACAAATACAAATTAAATATAACCAACAAAAATTAAAGGGCACCCCATCTATGAGCGGCCAGCAATCAATGAAATTATGTAGAATTACAGGTCTGGAATTTCATCTTTGAGAGGGCAAGGCCATTTTCATTTTGCAAAGAGCACTTCCATTGGAAAATATTTTAAAGTCTATGGGAAACTGTTGAAGGGGCACCAAGGCCAAGACCATGGGCAACAGAGGCCATGGCCTCCGTGTAATTCCAGGCCTGGCATTAAGAATACGCGTTAGATAAAGGAAGGGGACTATTTCTAAACCGTTCAGTTCTACAGCAAAATTCAGTAAGCTTTGCTGAACACCGAGTATTGTGAAATCTTGGTTTCTCAGGAGGTAGCAATTAATGGAGTTTTGAAGATGAATTTTGCATGAATTTTTGCAAAAGAAAGGCACAACTGATAGCGCCTGCTCTCAAAATCTTAAATTTTATGAAGGTAGCTTTTTTAATCAACTTTTGATGCAAGTTCCAATTTGTGACATGTGTATTGCAGATCCAATGTCATGGAGAAGAATGCTGGTGTGTAGAGCAGAGTACCGGTGTAGAGCTACAGTCCACCAGGGTCTCACACGACACAAAACCCGACTGCAGTCAAGATGTTTTTACATCTTCATTCAAAGGTAGAAGTTACTTGGGGAAAGACTGTCAGCTTTAACGGTTTCTGTTAATTGCCACACGGTCAGATCTTCTAATTGACCCTTGGGAAAAAAGGGGGAAACTTTGTTGAGGATGAGCTCACATGGGCCCAATTTCAAAGAGCTGCTTAAGCAGAGAATTATGCTTAGCAACTTTCTGCTAAGCAAAAATAAGCAGGATACCAGTCACTGATTGTAGATGCAACATGGTACTTTGGCTGGTAACCTTATTCGGGTAAGCCTAATTTTGTTGTGCTTAGGTATTTTTGGTGCTTAGGCAGCTCTATGAAATTGAGTCCTGGTTTAAGCTTTGATACTTTTTTTCAAAGGCAATTTAATAACCAATTTACAGGCTTTCTGAGGGCACTAAAAAAATGAAATGAAAT
Source organism: Plazaster borealis (assembly GCA_021014325.1). Classification (NCBI taxonomy): domain Eukaryota; kingdom Metazoa; phylum Echinodermata; class Asteroidea; order Forcipulatida; family Labidiasteridae; genus Plazaster; species Plazaster borealis. The sequence goes on along the minus strand of CM037456.1, from coordinate 2,686,808 downwards.
ATGACGAATTTCAAGCTTGTAATAAACACAGTTTTTAAAGATTTTAGTTATTTTCTCAAGTCCCTATGCACACTGACCACGATGAGTGTTGATAAGTTTGCGGCGTGTCGTGGCCGAGCGGATAAGAACACCGAACTCAAGCTATGGTGTTTCTGATCAGCAGAGTGTGGGTTCGAATCCCAGTCGTGCCACACTTGTGTCCTTAAGCAAGACACTTAACCACATGCTTCGTCCTTCGGATGGGACGTTAAGCCGTAGGTCCCGTGTGTTGTGTAATGCACGTAAAAGAACCAAGTGCACTTATCGAAAAGAGATGTTCACCCCGGTGTTCCTGGTTTGATTGGCTGCATATTGCACCACAGCACCTTGTAAACCATTACATGGTGCTATACAAAGAAATAGGTCTCATACTTCAAAAACGTAGCTCCACAATACCTTGCAGGAAAATAATGAACGTTAAGGCGCCTTGAGCATCACTGAGTGACGCATATGTGCGCTATATAAGAAGCCACTATTATTATTATTATTATTATTAGATTCTGACAATGGGGGACTTTGAGACGCTAGGTGGCAGGCACATGCCACCCCACAATTTTCCATTGCCCCCAAGCTGCCCCCCTCCCCACCAAAAAACCCCCCAGAGACATGTACTACCTTCCAAAACAAGATGATCATCCCTCCTGAAGTGCCCCCTTCTAAAAGCAAATCACAAGACATAACCTCCCAATTAAAAAACATCTTTAAGAAACCAATAAAACTTCCTCACCTTTGGCAGGTTCTAAGATGAAACTCTCCGATTGTCCCGCCCGTCGCTCGGAGGCTCAGCAGTCCATTGACTCTCCAGAGTTATCCAGCAGGAGGCTCGGCTCAGAGGCTCAGAAGTCCGTGGACTCTCTGAAGCTATCCAGCAGCAGAGTCTACCTCCCAGCCTGTGACAAAGATGGCCAGTACCAACAAATCCAATGCTACCTGGGCTCGGATGTCTGCTGGTGTGTGGACAGGCTCACTGGAGAGGAGGTTGCCGATAGTGCTGTACAGGGGGAACTGCCAGCGTGTGCCCCGTAAGTCGGCCCCCCTCCAAGTCCATGGATGCATGGTCAAACCTGTCGACTTCAAAAAACACTAGCGGGCTGTTAGTGTGATTCATGACTTGGAATATATTATAGATACAACCTTATGCAATGAAGAGTCTGATTTTGTGTACATTCTTTCAATTAGTGGCTGTGGGATTTTTGTTTAAACTGTTTGACACATTTTAGTTTTTACTTTTCAGAGCAATGAATATTATCTCTAGAAGGGTTCTTGATCTATAATGGTTACAGTCGATCAACTATGAGGCTTTTTTGGGGGAAGTCACTGAAGATGTTTGTTAGGGTAAACCGAAAAATTGAAAATTTTTAGATTGAAAAGTTGAATCACTAAGTTCAAAATCTCCTTAAATGATGTTCCAGCAGTATCTAGGACATTCTAGAGTAGAAAACCCAAATATTTCAAATATTTGTAATCGGTTTTGGGGGGGTTGGGCAAATGTTTCTTATACTCGACTCTAGAATGTCGTTAAATTGCCAGAACATCATCTTAGGATGTTCGGTAAGCCTCTTCTATTTTTCAATGCACCCTAAATTGTTTATAAATTGATGAAGAGCAATTTAAATTTCACAAGCAATAAAAACATTTAACTGTGGCATACTACTATAAATACATATTTCAATACCGTATTCTACGTTATAGTTTTTTGTATCAAAAGATTACTAAAAGTCAGTAAAAAGGCAGGGCACAACATTGGTAAGACTGAAAATACAAATGTTCACAGATTTGCACTTAACTTTGGTATAAAGTTGGTCATGGTGGAAAACTTCCCTTGAAACATTTTTGCTTGAAATGATTCGGCTTTTGAGAAATGAGTAAAACAATGAGTTTTGATCTTGAGAGTTTGAAAACAGTGAAAACATATATGGGATTTTTCACTAATTTTCATGACTCCGATAACTGATTGAGGTTTGTTATTTCATGAATGTTGGTTTACATAAAGTGTGAATACTGGTCTTTGACAAGTACCAATGTTGTCCCCGTGCTTTAAAGAAAAACAAATAATAACAGAAAGAAAAGTCATCATATATAGTGGACATAAAGTGACAATCTACAGTATATGCAGTTCCTTTATTTAGGTGCTAAATATTCTCCACATGATAAAAACAAAATATCAAAAAATATCAAAATATCAAAAAATATCAAAATGGCAAGATTGGAAATAGAATTAGGCAAGGCAATTATTCCAGTTAGGGAGTTCTTATATACACGTATATCTTTACTGTTCAACAAAAATGCAATTTTTTCTTTAGTATAGGTTTTCCTGGCCAATCTCAGCAAAAATTCATTCAATTTCATTCACACTCATTCAAATTCACACATTTTGCCATAATCCACTCAAACTAGGGTTTCGTTTAGCTATTAATGCATTCAATTTCGTTTTTGTGCACACATTCTTTCGTTCTTCTCAACCAGATTTGTCTTAGTCATTCCTATTTCATTTATGGGCATTCAAGACAGCACTTTGACCGTTCTTAAGTTGAATTCCACTACCTATTTACACTTGATGAAATTGAATGTTTGACCAGCCTCTTGCTGCTGGCTTTTACGAAATTGAATGAGTCTTGCGGCTTAATGAAATTGAATGATCTTATTTGACCAGTGAATGCTAAAACTTATGAAATTGAATTACTCTTGAATGCTGGTTCAACGGGGCATTCATTTTCAAACGAAATTGAATGAGCCGGGAGTTAAAATGAATGGACTTTTGTTGAAATTGGCCGGGAAAACTGATATTATTTTATTTTCTAAGGCGTTGCTGTCAATCAGAAATAAAAAGCATTTCTTCTTCTTCTCTTGAAAGTAAAATATATATTTCAATTAAAATTCAGCTTTTGAGGTTTAAACTTGAATTTCCTAAAAGTTTTAAGCTTGTGTTATAAACAATGCATGGTTATCTACGCTCAAATTACATCTCTACTAATAACAAAATGTATTAACTTAAGGGAATTCAACCCCTCTGATTTAAAAACAAAAACAAACGACCCTTATCCTTGCCTGGTTCCTCGGGTACACATTGCATATTACAAATGCTGATTGAGATACATGAAAAAGGGACCTGACTATTTCTCACTTCTGGCCTCATTATGGTTGTGTGTGTGTGTTTGTACTGAAGACAAACAAGATGGTGGCAACAAATCATTGCATTATAAAACATCAGGGCCCAATTTCATAAAGCTGTTAAGCAGATAATTCTGCTTAGCAAATATCTTTGCTAAGCAAGTGTTGAGTGGGATACGAGTCGCAACAATGTAAACTGTATGGTGCTTTGGTTGGTAACCCATTTCTGCTAAGCAATACATTTCTGTGCTTAGCAAGTTTTTATGCTTACATGCTTTTTGAGATTGGGCCTAGGTGTCTGGCAGTACGTAAGGCTCGACAACCTTCTGCTCGGCACAGTCCATCATCTTGCTCAAGGGGAGGGTCATAAGCCGCAGTAAAATGGCTACCAAAAAGTTAAATGGTTCATAACTATTTCATGTTTGTTTCTACTCCGCAGACATGTGTTTCCATAACAATAACAAAAGATTTTAACTTTCCTACACTTATCTATCGAATCGCTGAGAAACGCTCTAGCTTTTACTCTCAGTTTTCTTGAAACACAATTTTTTGCATGACCTTTTTCAAGGGCACAATTTCATTACCAGGACTCCAAATTTACACTGGACCGCAGGCCTGAGGCCAGTGATTTGAGCATCGGACCAGTAAACTCATAACTGAACCAGTCCGACTGTCTTGTGTTTTTAATTATTCGATTAAAACACTCTATAATATATTATATATAAAAGATGTTCAATTGTTGACATTGAGTCTGATAAATATTTTCCAATGAGACAAATCTTTTCTTACAAGTGTTAAACTGTATAGAAAGTTTGTTCTCATCTTGATTTGGTCTTGTAAAAGAATTCTGGTCCAGTACAAATTTTGAGGTTGACTTCAATTGTGGACTGAAATATTTCTAATAGAGAAAAATAAATTTAATTGGAATGTTGCATTGATGTATACAACATTGAAATCCTTGAGTTTTATCTTCAATTTTGCCTATTTAAATAAGTGTATGACATAATGCAAGTAATTAAATACAAATATTCAAATGAGCAAATTTGCATATATCTCTGTACTATAGCTACTGCATTATTTCACATAAACCCCAAAGATATTCCAATGTACAGTGATCTCCACAATTTCAATATGAAAATGTATATGTCTTTAATTCATACCTGACAATAGATGAACTAGGCATACTAAATATGACATCAAAAATAGCAATAACAACTGGGCTTTAGCAATAAATGATCAAATGATTAACAAATGGTGAATACATTAAAGTGTTAATTATTCCCAGCTATTGGTAAATTTTCTTTAAAATATTTCCTTTTATGCTGTAACAATTTCTTTTCTTGGTAGGAAAAGTGTGAAAAGCTAGTGCACATAATGTGGCAAGCATTGGCAGTAGTAATACCTGATTCATCAATAAGGAATGTTTTTGAAAACTTAATTATGTTTCAACGTATCAAACACCATTTTAGACTTTGTGCCCATTTCAAAACAGAAACCAAAAATAAAGAGAAATGACACCATTTTGCAGTTCAAGAACCCCAAATACTTCTCAATGACGACAATTATTAAAACATTCGGTTGATACCAATAATAAGTAGCCAACTACATGTTTTTCATTGTAATACAAGAAAGTTTGATGACCTAAATTGAAGCCCATCATTTGCTTTATTTTTAAGTGAATGACCTGTGACTCTCCTTCAGACATTAAAAGTGATTTGAGCTCATTCTGGTACTTTTTGTTATCATGTATTCTGTATATTTTTGAGGATAGATCTCTCTTTGTGAAAACACAAAATGAAGTTTCCTTGAGCCAATTTCTCTTATTAAGAATTTAATTATTTTGATCCGGTTCTTCAAAATATGTTTATAAACAAAAGGACAAAAAGTAATTTAAAATGACAAAGTCTTCTTGTGAAAACAGTAATGATATGCACACTCATATGATAATGTTACTACTAATTTGCATATCAAGTACCTCCCCTGAAATCTAATTGGAGAAAAAACAAACAAGCACCGCCCATCTATTTGCATATGTCACTATCCGGTCAACTTCAAACAGAATACATCAAGTAGTGGCCGAAACCAGACCAGCCAGTTGTCACCATGTTGGGAACACATAAGGCAAGCTACAGATTCAAAAGCTGGTTACGGTTTATTTTCTGCAATAACTATGACCTCCAATTAAAACAATTAATTTCTTACAAACACCGAGTTCTCATAAATATATACTTAAAGAGGATTCACTCTCTACCGTCTGAGTTTTCCTTTCTGCTCTGTGCACCCAAGTCAAGATCAAAATGTGTCCAGTTATAGGAGGCAAAATGATGAGAAATTATACGGAGTGGACATTGACGAACTGAAAATTTGCGATATTGTGAGATACCTATAATAGAAACCAAATTTGAAACCCTGTACAATTTGATTATTCACAAAATATGTGTTCAAAGGTGCATTTCTGAATAATGAAAAAGAAGATAACATTTCTATGGACTGCCATTCACAGATATAGACACTCGGCACTTTATATAAAGACATTGTGGGTTCGAATCCCACCCAGGCTCCTAGATTCCGCACGACTCACAGTACAGTGTTCTACCATTATATTGGTGAAATGGCGAACTAAACATAAACGCTTTATGATAAAACCTTCATGGTAAGACCAGTAAATCACATGACAAAGGTACAAACTAAATTCTGACTTGCAGTGTTTCTGTTATTCACTGGCCATGTCAGACAAGGCAATTTTACAGGCAACCAGTTCCAGGCAATCTCCAATAAGAAAATCTTGGGGAATTTTCTTGGGGATAGTGAGTTACAGCTAGAAGAATATCTCTTGTGCTGCCCGAAGTGTTTGCCTCCAAGTTGCCTGAAAAAATTGCCCTGTGTGACATGGCCTTTACAGCTCAACCACAATATAGTAACAAAAACATCATCTTAATGCGGGTGTTATGAACCCTTTGGTGAAAAAGAGTGAACTACTAACCACTTGACCTCATAGAAAACACACAGGGCCAATCTGTAAACCAAATTTTTGCCCCGTGTTGCCGTTGTAACCTTTCGGTATGATATCCATAACGGGAAGCTGCTCCACCACCTTCGTTGAGAACTCGAAGATCGTTTCTTTAAGCTTCTTAGGTGCAGTCTGGGTACAAAAGCCAGAAACAGAAGGGCAACATTGTTAGGAATGTATCGGGAGCTGTCCAAACTAGGGTTCAGGCACTGTCCAAACTAGGGCTCAGGCACTGTCCAAACTGGGGCTAAGACACTGTCCTAACTAGGGCTAAGGCACTGTCCAAACTAGGGTTCAGGCACTGTCCAAACTAGGGCTCAGGCACTGTCCAAACTAGGGCTCAGGCACTGTCCAAACTAGGGCTCAGGCACTGTCCAAACTAGGGCTCAGGCACTGTCCAAACTAGGGTTCAGGCACTGTCCAAACTAGGGTTCAGGCACTGTCCAAACTAGGGCTCAAGCACTGTCCAAACGAGGGCTCAGGCACTGTCCAAACTAGGGCTCAGGCACTGTCCAAACTAGGGCTCAGGCACTGTCCAAACTAGGGCTAAGGCACTGTCCAAACTAGGGCTCAGGCACTGTCCAAACTAGGGCTCAAGCACTGTCCAAACTAGGGCTAAGGCACTGTCCAAACTAGGGCTCAGGCACTGTCAAACGAGGGCTCAGGCACTGTCCAAACTGGGGCTAAGACACTGTCCTAACTAGGGCTAAGGCACTGTCCAAACTAGGGTTCAGGCACTGTCCAAACTAGGGCTCGAAGATCGTTTCTTTAAGCTTCTTAGGTGCAGTCTGGGTACAAAAGCCAGAAACAGAAGGGCAACATTGTTAGGAATGTATCGGGAGCTGTCCAAACTAGGGTTCAGGCACTGTCCAAACTAGGGCTCAGGCACTGTCCAAACTGGGGCTAAGACACTGTCCTAACTAGGGCTAAGGCACTGTCCAAACTAGGGTTCAGGCACTGTCCAAACTAGGGCTCAGGCACTGTCCAAACTAGGGCTCAGGCACTGTCCAAACTAGGGCTCAGGCACTGTCCAAACTAGGGTTCAGGCACTGTCCAAACTAGGGTTCAGGCACTGTCCAAACTAGAGCTCAAGCACTGTCCAAACTAGGGCTAAGGCACTGTCCAAACTAGGGCTCAGGCACTGTCCAAACTAGGGCTCAAGCACTGTCCAAACTAGGGCTAAGGCACTGTCCAAACTAGGGCTCAGGCACTGTCAAACGAGGGCTCAGGCACTGTCCCAACTAGGGTTCAGGCACTGTCCAAACTAGGGTTCAGGCACTGTCCAAACTAGGGCTCAAGCACTGTCCAAACTAGGGCTAAGGCACTGTCCAAACTAGGGCTCAGGCACTGTCAAACGAGGGCTCAGGCACTGTCCAAACTAGGGTTCAGGCACTCTCCAAACTAGGGTTCAGGCACTGTCCAAACTAGGGTTCAGGCACTGTCCAAACTAGGGTTCAGGCACTGTCCAAACTAGGGCTAAGGCACGGTCCAAACTAGGGCTAAGGCACTGTCAAACGAGGGCTCAGGCACTGTCCAAACGAGGGCTCAGGCACTGTCAAACTAGGGCTCAGGCACTGTCCAAACGAGGGCTCAGGCACTGTCCAAACTAGGGCTCAGGCACTGTCCAAACGAGGGCTCAGGCACTGTCCAAACGAGGGCTCAGGCACTGTCAAACGAGGGCTCAGGCACTGTCAAACTAGGGCTTAGGCACTGTCCAAACTGGGGCTAAGACACTGTCCTAACTAGGGCTAAGGCACGGTCCAAACTAGGGCTCAGGCACTGTCCAAACTAGGGCTCTGGCACTGTCCAAACGAGGGCTCAGGCACTGTCCAAACTAGGGTTCAGGCACTGTCCAAACTAGGGTTCAGGCACTGTCCAAACTAGGGCTCAGGCACTGTCCAAACTAGGGCTCAGGCACTGTCCAAACTAGGGCTCAGGCACTGTCCAAACGAGGGCTCAGGCACTGTCCAAACTAGGGCACAGGCACTGTCCAAACTAGGGCTAAGGCACGGTCCAAACTAGGGCTAAGGCACTGTCCAAACGAGGGCTAAGGCACTGTCAAACCAGGGCACAGGCACTGTCCAAACTAGGGCTCAGGCGCTGTCCAAACTAGGGCACAGGCACTGTCCAAACTAGGGCTAAGGCGCTGTCCAAACTTGGGCACAGGCACTGTCCAAACTAGGGCTCAGGCGCTGTCCTTACTAGGGCTAAGGCACTGTCCAAACTAGGGCTAAGGCACTGTCCAAACGAGGGCTCAGGCACTGTCCAAACTAGGGCTCAGGCACTGTCCAAACTAGGGCTAAGGCACGGTCCAAACTAGGGCCAAGGCACTGTCCAAACGAGGGCTCAGGCACTGTCCAAACGAGGGCTCAGGCACTGTCAAACTAGGGCTCAGGCACTGTCCAAACGAGGGCTCAGGCACTGTCAAACGAGGGCTCAGGCACTGTCCAAACTAGGGTTCAGGCACTGTCCAAACTAGGGTTCAGGCACTGTCCAAACTAGGGCTCAAGCACTGTCCAAACTAGGGCTAAGGCACTGTCCAAACTAGGGCTCAGGCACTGTCAAACGAGGGCTCAGGCACTGTCCAAACTAGGGTTCAGGCACTGTCCAAACTAGGGTTCAGGCACTGTCCAAACTAGGGTTCAGGCACTGTCCAAACTAGGGTTCAGGCACTGTCCAAACTAGGGCTAAGGCACTGTCAAACGAGGGCTCAGGCACTGTCCAAACGAGGGCTCAGGCACTGTCAAACTAGGGCTCAGGCACTGTCCAAACGAGGGCTCAGGCACTGTCAAACTAGGGCTCAGGCACTGTCCAAACGAGGGCTCAGGCACTGTCCAAACTAGGGCTCAGGCACTGTCCAAACTAGGGCTCAGGCACTGTCCAAACGAGGGCTCAGGCACTGTCAAACGAGGGCTCAGGCACTGTCAAACTAGGGCTTAGGCACTGTCCAAACTGGGGCTAAGACACTGTCCTAACTAGGGCTAAGGCACGGTCCAAACTAGGGCTCAGGCCCTGTCCAAACTAGGGCTCTGGCACTGTCCAAACGAGGGCTCAGGCACTGTCCAAACTAGGGTTCACGCACTGTCCAAACTAGGGTTCAGGCTATGTCCAAACTAGGGCTCAGGCACTGTCCAAACTAGGGCTCAGGCACTGTCCAAACTAGGGCTCAGGCACTGTCCAAACGAGGGCTCAGGCACTGTCCAAACTAGGGCACAGGCACTGTCCAAACTAGGGCTAAGGCACGCTTCAAACTAGGGCTAAGGCACTGTCCAAACGAGGGCTAAGGCACTGTCAAACTAGGGCACAGGCACTGTCCAAAGTAGGGCTCAGGCGCTGTCCAAACTAGGGCACAGGCACTGTCCAAACTAGGGCTAAGGCGCTGTCCAAACTTGGGCACAGGCACTGTCCAAACTAGGGCTCAGGCACTGTCCTTACTAGGGCTCACGCACTGTCCAAACTAGAGCTAAGGCACTGTCCAAACGAGGGCTCAGGCACTGTCCAAACTAGGGTTCAGGCACTGTCCAAACTAGGGCTAAGGCACGGTCCAAACTAGGGCTAAGGCACTGTCCAAACGAGGGCTCAGGCACTGTCCAAACTAGGGCTCAGGCACTGTCCTAACTAGGGCTCAGGCACTGTCCAAACGAGGGCTCAGGCACTGTCAAACGAGGGCTCAGGCACTGTCAAACTAGGGCTCAGGCACTGTCCAAACTGGGGCTAAGACACTGTCCTAACTAGGGCTAAGGCACGGTCCAAACTGGGGCTCAGGCACTGTCCAAACTATGGCTCTGGCACTGTCCAAACGAGGGCTCAGGCACTGTCCAAACTAGGGTTCAGGCACTGTCCAAACTAGGGCTCAAGCACTGTCCAAACTAGGGCTCAGGCACTGTCCAAACTAGGGCACAGGCACTGTCCAAACTAGGGCTCAGGCACTGTCCAAACTAGGGTTCAGGCACTGTCCAAACTAGGGCTAAGGCACGGTCCAAACTAGGGCTAAGGCACTGTCAAACTAGGGCTCAGGCACTGTCCAAACGAGGGCTCAGGCACTGTCAAACTAGGGCTCAGGCACTGTCCAAACGAGGGCTCAGGCACTGTCCAAACTAGGGCTCAGGCACTGTCCAAACTAGGGCTCAGGCACTGTCCAAACGAGGGCTCAGGCACTGTCAAACTAGGGCTCAGGCACTGTCCAAACTGGGGCTAAGACACTGTCCAAACTAGGGCTAAGGCACGGTCCAAACTGGGGCTCAGGCACTGTCCAAACTATGGCTCTGGCACTGTCCAAACGAGGGCTCAGGCACTGTCCAAACTAGGGTTCAGGCACTGTCCAAACTAGGGCTCAAGCACTGTCCAAACTGGGGCTAAGACACTGTCCTAACTAGGGCTAAGGCACGGTCCAAACTGGGGCTCAGGCACTGTCCAAACTATGGCTCTGGCACTGTCCAAACGAGGGCTCAGGCACTGTCCAAACTAGGGTTCAGGCACTGTCCAAACTAGGGCTCAAGCACTGTCCAAACTAGGGCTCAGGCACTGTCCAAACTAGGGCACAGGCACTGTCCAAACTAGGGCTCAGGCACTGTCCAAACTAGGGTTCAGGCACTGTCCAAACTAGGGCTAAGGCACGGTCCAAACTAGGGCTAAGGCACTGTCAAACTAGGGCTCAGGCACTGTCCAAACGAGGGCTCAGGCACTGTCAAACTAGGGCTCAGGCACTGTCCAAACGAGGGCTCAGGCACTGTCCAAACTAGGGCTCAGGCACTGTCCAAACTAGGGCTCAGGCACTGTCCAAACGAGGGCTCAGGCACTGTCAAACTAGGGCTCAGGCACTGTCCAAACTGGGGCTAAGACACTGTCCAAACTAGGGCTCAGGCCCTGTCCAAACTAGGGCTCAGGCACTGTCCAAACGAGGGCTCAGGCAAAGTCCAAACTAGGGCTCAGGCACTGTCCAAACTAGGGCTCAGGCACTGTCCAAACTAGGGCTCAGGCACTGTCCACACTAGGGCTCAGGCACTGTCCAAACTAGGGCAAAGGCACTGTCCAAACTAGGGCACAGGCACTGTCCAAACTAGGGCACAGGCACTGTCCAAACTAGGGCACAGGCACTGTCCAAACTAGGGTCCAGGCACTGTCCAAACTAGGGTTCAGGCACTGTCCAAACTAGGGCACAGGCACTGTCCAAACTAGGGCTCAGGCACTGTCCTAACTGGGGTTCAGGCACTGTCCAAACTAGGGCTCAAGCACTGACAAACTAGGGCTCAGGCACTGTCCAAATGAGGGCTCAGGCACTGTCCAAACTAGGGTTCAGGCACTGTCCAAACTAGGGCTAAGGCACTGTCCAAACTAGGGCTCAGGCACTGTCAAACTAGGGCTCAGGCACTGTCCAAATGAGGGTCAGGCACTGTCCAAACTAGGGTTCAGGCACTGTCCAAACTAGGGCTAAGGCACGGTCCAAACTAGGGCTCAAGCACTGTCCAAACTAGGGCTCATGCACTGTCCAAACTAGGGCTTCGGCTCTGATCTAACATTTCTAGTCGAAGAGACTCAATTTCAAACATACATGGAAATTTCTACTTGAAAAAGAAAGAAAGGAGAAAACGGCCAGGCTAACAAAAGTAGAGTGTTTTCCAGTTTTCTAAGGCACAACATCCTTTGCAGAGACCTAGCCATAGCCACTGCAGAAGCCAACAATTTGGACACGCCCATTAGATCATAAAAGAGGAGTATTTTATCAAAACACTGCTGAGCAAAAACTACAGAAAATCATGTCTCACTGAAAAAATACATAAGGCATTTCAGATGGTAGACAGTATTTACACTCTGCTGAGTTTTTCTGCCAAGAAACTTAAAGGGATTGTATACATTTGATAATTGGAACCCACTGTTTGTTTCAATCCTATATAGTTGTACATATATACCATGAAACTTACCTGTGAAAATTTCATTTCAAAAGGTGGTAGCGTTTTTGAGATAATGCCAAAAACCTGGAGCGGTTATGGCCACACAGGAAGAATAATCTGCATTTGGAATACACTATCTGAGAAACGTTACTGCAGTAATGCTTCTCAGATTCAAATTTTTGGGGATAAAAATCGATATCTTTTTCCATAACCACAGTACTTCGAAGTGAAAAGTTTCTCCAAATGCATTATACTATCCAAAGCTGCTGTACTTCTTACCAAGTAAGTTGTTATTGATATTAATTTTCAGAGTCATAACCAAACGTATACAGACCCTTTAATGGGGAAGGGGATCGGTGGGGGGAGGGGAAGGGGAAGGGGTATTTTTACCTGGCATCCGTCTGATGAGACTTGCAATGTGGGACTTGGGTGTGTTATTACCTCATCATTATAACCCTTGAATTCGGCTGCCTTATCGTGGTGATTGCCCTTTTGATGAAAATAGGCTACACTTCGTTGACAGTGATAGGTTATTCTGTAAGAGAAAGAGCCAACGATGATGGGTATGAAAGATGACCTGTGTGATATGAACTCAATGCAATATGACCTCAATGTGATATGACCTTAATGCAACATGATCTTAATGTGATAAGAATTTTATACAATATGACCTGTTTGATATGACACCAATGTGATTTGACCCCATGCAATATAACCCTAATGTGATATGACCTTAATGCAATATGATCTCAATGTGATAAGATTTCCACACAATATGACCTCAATTTGATATGACCCACATGTGATTTGACCCCAATGTGATTTGACCCCAATGTGGTTTGACCCCAATGCAATATGACCTTAATTTGATATGACCTCTATGTGATTATGAGCTCACCCATGTTTGACAGGATGGTTAAATGACACACAAACAAAGGTCTGCACTAAAAGCAGGCATAACCAAGGAAACAACATTTGATATGACACCAATGTGATTTGACCCCAATTCAATATGACCTTAATTTGATATGACCTCTATGTGATTATGAGCTCAACCATGTTTGGATGGTTAAATGACACACAAACAAAGGTCTGCACTAGAAGCAGGCATAAGAAAAGGAAACAAAAATTCTACTTACTGCTGTGTCGCCCTTTTACTTCTTAAATGTAAAAACCTGAATTGGACCCTGTTTGCTCGATACCTTATCCTGACACCATCAGCCCATGTACTAAACCAACCCTCGCTTTTGGGCCACGCTTTAGTTTCAATCTAAATAAAGAAACAGAAACAATTGTGAACTGATACACTTGTTGGTTTTTACAGAGCTAGGTATCCAATAATCCAAGGCTCAGAGAAGACGATTGGTTATAATGGTACCAATCTCACACACACTTGATGTATAGTCTTTAGATATATGAACTCAAGCCACACATTGTTGCACGGTCAAAGCAAAGTACATAAAAAGTTAACGGTGATTCTCCCAAGATATCCACAAAAGTTGGAGAGCACAGACTACGTGGAACAGGCCACTACCATCACCATCAAGACGAAGCAGCTAACAAATTCATTCTCTGGGAACCAACTGGCACACAGCATAAAACCTATCTGTGAGTCCTTCTTGAAGATACAGTAGCCAAAAGCTTCTCCAAGTTAGAAACCCTCATGATTGACAACAATATCCCAAGAACTTGCTGCCAGGAAGTTACACCACCAACTGGAGATGATGATGGTCGACCGAGTTCGAAATGATGACGGACGACCGAGATCGAAATGATGATGGTTGACCGAGGTCGAAATGATGATGATCGACCGAGGTCGAAATGATGATGATCAACCGAGGTTGAAATGATGATGGTTGACCAAGGTCGAAATTATGATGGTCGACCGAGGTGGAAATGATGATGGTCGACCGAGGTGGAAATGATGATGGTCGACTGAGGTTGAAATGATGATGGTCGACCGAGGTTGAAATGATGATGGTCGACCGAGGTTGAAATGATGATGGTCGACCGAGGTTGAAATGATGATGGTCGACCGAGGTCGAAATGATGATGATGACATAAAAACTTGAGAATAGGCGTGACAAGAACATGAGGCATGTGACCATCAGACTAATGGCAGCACCCATAAAAGTATATTTAGCAACATCGGTTACTTACTGTTTCAGTACTAGGGCTGATGCAAGTCCTACCACCGCCAGTAAAATCACACTGTGCTTGGAATTTATCTCCATCTGAGCCTTCATTGGGATCCAGCCAGTACTGACCTGTTGGTCAAACATCTTATTCATTTATTTGTATTTATTCATTTATTTTATTACACATCCAACAGCACAATTGGAGCCGATAACAGGATGAATAGGAAACAAGACGAAATGCTCAGTTTTAGATGTGAAAGGAAAACCTAATGGGGGAAAACACACGCAATCAGGTAGGGACTGAAAACCCAATCCACATGCAAGGCTCCGGTCTGAGGTGGGATTCGAACCGGGGCCCACAGAGGTGATAGGCAGGGAAAGAAACCACTGAGCCAACCTGATCACCAACAAATCAACTAAGTTCTACAATGTTATTCAATTCAACAACATTTATTCCCACTTCACAAATCTTACAATGATGATGGCCAATTCCAACAAAAACTCATTCAATTTAATTTCTGTTTCATTCAATTTTGTTTGAAAATGAATGCTCCATCGAATCTGCATTTAACAGTCGAAATGAGTAATTAAATTCCAAAAGTTTATTGTCCATTCGCCAGTCAGCAGCCATACAGTTCCCTTGTGGTTTAGTATTTGATAGCTTTTTTTTGTGTACAACTTTTTTCAGTTTCTTTATATTCAGTTAGAATTTTCAAAAGTTTGAGGTCAAGAACTTGTGAAAATACTTCTCAGTGTGATTTCTAGCTTTGGAATTAGAACTAGAGGGGGGAAAAAAGCAACACTCACCATCAGGATAATCTGGAAAATCTGCATTTAAATCTTTACAATTGACGGCTGGACTGGCCTTCGTACCAGTTTTCTTTGTAAGATCTGGCACTATTGGGAGGGGCTGTCAAGAAATGTTAAATTCTTGCCGGTTAAAGACAATTTATGGATCCCTTGAAATAAATGCAACTCTACTTTTAACCTACTGCAGTTTTTTGTTTTTCATTAATTCTGGTTGTGGACCAAGGATTCTCAGAAAAGCGAACTTAATGTCTATACTATCATACAACTCCATAGAGAGAAGACAAGGAAGTTTCAGTTTTAGATGTGGGAGGAAAACCCCAGAGAATTATTAGAGAAAAATCCATGCCATCAGGTAGGGACTGAAAAACCAATCCACATAGTGCCCGGCAGGATTCGAATCAATATATTACATGTACTAAGCCAAGAACCCAATGGAGAGAATTATTCCAGAGAAAAATCACACAAACAGGTAGGGACTGAAAAACCAATCCACAGTGAAAGAAGGCAGAAAAATCCACTAATAAAAAACAATTTATAGCCATTCTTAATAACCATATGAATAAAAAAAACTTTTGAAAATTTAACCGGAATGTTAAGAACAAACAAATGACTAATTACCGTAGTTGGGGGAAGTGCCGTTGAAGATGTGGCTCGTGTGGGATTAACTGCTGGGGGTGAACCTGCTGGGGGTCCTGGGGGACCTGGGGGACCTGCTGGTCCCTGGATTGTCAAAGAGATATGAAAGAATTTCATTTAATTCATTCTGGTTGTGAAGCCAAGGACTCGCACAAAAGCAAAACTAATCACTATGCTAGCTAAGAACCCTAGAGATTTATTCTAGGGAAAACCCTCTCAATAAGGTAGGGACTGAAAACCCGATCGGCTAATAGTGCCCACGGCATGATATCGAACCGGGGTCCTGGAGGTGGAAGGCGAGGAACGGTACCACTACACCAACCCGACCACCCAATTTCAATAATAACATTTTAGTTGGCTACTTGGATTCAATGTAAAACTTACTATAGTTTTCAACATTTTCTTGTATTAATATTTTTAAAAGGAAAAAAAGAGAAGTGCAAATCTGGTTGTATTTTCTGTCCTCTGGATCCATGCAGAATATTTCTTGCAAGATGTCAACACTGCTGTTATTCATACAGATTATTAACGTCCCCTTGTAACACTTATTAAATAAGTACAAATTGAGGATTAACAATTTGCACAAATTGATAACAGCCTGGCGTTTCTTCCCTAGCAGAAGTCTGCCTCAAAGACGTTGAGAAAGACTCTCTCGTCTCTCAAAGTTTTAGACTGAAATTCACTCTATTCGGTTGAAACTAGGGACAAAATCATTTGAGGTTGTCACTAGTTTCAATCGATTAGAGTGAACTTCAATCTAAAACTTTAGGATGGAAACATTAGGGGTTGATCTCACAAAGAGCTAAAATTGATTTTAACTGTGTATTAATCTTAATTCCTAAGCAAAGTGTGATGTCACAATACAAATCACTATGATGATACTGACAACTCATCTTAAGATGAATCTTAGTGATTTGTGAAATCCAGCCCCAGGCCACTAACAATTTGTGCATTTGAACCACATGACATTTTAGTTGGTAAGCAGTTTGCAACAGCTAAATAAATATTTTATTTATTAATTTTGCTGATGGAATATTTGCAATTGACACTTATACAACTACCAATGGTGTCTCTTGACTTTCCCACTTTCTATAAACCTGTCACAGGTCAAAGGCAACATTAACTCTTTCAGTGCCAAGCTTTTTGAGGTTTTTCAAAATTCTGTATATCAAAAAATAATAATAGGTCTTTCTCACCAAACAAAACATATGTTGCTGATTTGTGTTGCCTTTGGCACATCCCAAAGTCAATAGTATTTCCTGAGTGATATTGCCCTCTCGTGATAACATATATACTATGGGTCGTACCTGTACGATTGATGACACTTTTTGAGTACATAAAAAAGATCGTACATGTACGATGATGGCGCTTTCGGAATACATAAAATAGATCGTACATGTACGACCTTGGCACTTAAAGAGTTAAGAGCCGTCTTTCTAGGTTGTGATTTAAAAAAAAAAATTATTTGCCCCCTTTTCGACTCTCCTTTGAGTGGGCTAGATCATAAATGAAGTATCTAACTTAAAACACACTGAGCACAGTTTAAAACTTACCCTAACCCCCTTTGTACCTGGGTTTCCTTTATGACCTTTTGGCCCCTGATGGAAAAGAAACAAAATAAATTACCTAATATCACTGCAATTTCTGAAACTACAACCTGTCATCTTGAAATGATACAAATATAGGGGGCCAGACTCTGATGTATTTACACCTTCATTCTCTCTGTATATATTTTTCACTCTCTTGTGTTTGGATTTTGGAAATAAAGTTCAGTTAATAATAATAACAATAAATAATATTATTTGGTTTTACCCATACACTGATGTGTGTAAGGAACTGTATACTCAGTACTTTCCCCTGAAATTCACTGGCACATTACTTGGGTGGGATTCGAACCCACAACCTTTGCCATTCCAGAGCAGATGTCTTACCATGAAACTACCGTGATTGCCTAGTAGCTTTTGATACAAAATAAGCAAAGTCAAATTCCAAAAAGATTGCCGGTAAAAATGCAGCACAAGTTTGCCGTAAAATATACAACAATATCTGTCACTAGTTTCCACTTTCCTATCTATACCAATACTCCATACAACCTTCGAAAGCCACAAAACCAAATCGTAAAAAAATAGAATCATCCCTTTGCCACTTTCAAGAACACAAAACCACAAAAGTATCTAAACAAAAAAATGAAATTCGATACCATTCAGAAAAAAACTCACTACATAAAACAGTTTCTTTTGAAAGAGAGAGAGAGAGTGGGGGGGGGGAGAAAAAACCGGAAGGCAAACCAGCCAAGCCAACTCACCAGTCTGCCAGGGTTCCCATCTGGGCCTGGTTGCCCTGGATTACCAGGATTTCCAGGTGTTGGATTACCCTGTAGCCAAAAAAAAAGAAAAAAAGTATCAGTTTTGACACTTACAGATTATTGATTGGGTACCGTAGGTTTGGTCTTAAGAAGTTATTATTCTTGGCATATATTGACACATCAAGTAATAAACCACAAGGGAAACTGACTGGGTAAATTTTACATAATTTGGGGTTGAACAAAGATTTTCTTTTTACTAAAGTGGGACTTGAACCTGACCTCCGGATTAATGTGCCAGCATTGTATCGTTAACTTGGGCATGATCCCTGGCTATATCGCAGTTACAGGTTGAATGGCTTCCAACTGGCACCCCCGAATAAAGATATTGACAAAATAGAGAGACCGCCAACATTAGGGCTAGACAGCTCAGTAGATAGAGCGCCGGCACGTTAATCCAGAGGTTTCAGGTTCAAGTACTGCTCTAGTAAAAAAATTCTTGCTTTCAACCCAAAATCAAAGATGTCCTTCTGCAAACCTAATAAAAGCTTACCTTGGGTCCTTTTGGACCCCTCACTGGGGGAATATTTGGTTGGCCTTTCTTGCCCTGTTTACCCTTGGGGCCTTGTGGAGCTTCACCCTTCGGCCCCATATCACCTTTCTCTCCCTGTACAAAAATTAAATAAAAGAAACCGTTTTAAAGATGCCCTTATCAAACTGAAAGTTTGTATCAGCTTAGTAGACAATCATGGAAAAATATGACTAAAAAAAGTTATAACGCATCATTCATTAAAGCTACATTGAAGTGAAAAACATTTTCACTGGAGGACAAAGTTTCACTTAAACCATTCTTTTTGACTGATTCACTTACCTTTTGTTTCCCTGGTTTACCTGGTGGTCCTGGTGGGCCACGAGGTCCTGGGGGCCCCTTTAAAAGATTAAGAATCAAAAATAACATTGTCAGTAACTGCACCGATACTTAAGTTAAACTTTGTCGGCTCAGGACTATAAAGTCATTAGTGCAGTTTGTATGGATTTCATTAAATTGCTTTTGTATATTGTGGAGCTCCTGGTGAATGGAGTTTATTGATCAAGAGTGGTCTTCAAGGTGTTTGTTTGGCAAAAAGAAACATTCATTTTCTAAGTTAAACATTAATTTATTAATTTTGATTTCTTTTTTTCCAAATTTATACGCATTTTTCATTTAATGACCTTTTGATCATTACAGATGTGAAATTGCAGTTAATGACCTTATAGCACTGAGCCGACGACTTATCACTCTAAGCTAAGCATATTTAAAGGGATGGTCGCTTATGTTTGTTTGAAATAGCTGGTAAAAAAACCAGCTGATGAGTTATACTACATTTTTCTAAAATATATATATATTTTGTATTGTGATTTGTTTACTTTTATTACTAAACATATACTTCCCATGTTTTCTGCCATTTTTTTCTTTCTTTGCTGTTGTGTTTGTTTCTTTGTTTTATTCCGATGTGTAATCAAGGGTCCCCATGTAGTGGGCCTGAATGCCGGTTCAGGGTTTCCCTTTTGCACCACATTGTATTTTTATGTTTGTTCAATAACGGTAATAAACTAAACTATACAAAACTAAACTAAACATTTAGCAAACTCCCTACTGGTTCATCACAGATCCACAATTCTTTTTCAAAAGAGATTATATGGTCATCAATGGGATTTTATATCACAAAGTTTGGCTGTTACAATATCAACAGGAATTGTGAAGTAAGAGTGGCCGAGCGGATAAGAACACCGGACTCAAGCTCTGGGTGTTTCTGATCAGCAGAGTGTGGGTTCGAGTCCCGGTCGTGACACTTGTGTCCATAAGCAAGACACTTAACCATTATTGCAGCGTCTTTCGGATTGGACGTAAAGCCGTAGGTTCTGTGTGTTGTGTAATGCAGTGCACTTATTGTAAAGAGAAGGGTTCGCCCCGGTGTTCCTGGTTTGATTGGCAGCATATTGTGTCACAGCACCTTGAAAACCATTACATGGTGCTATAAAGGAATAGGTCTCACACTTCAACACGTAGCTCTGCATACCTTGCAGGAAAAAATACTGAGCGCTTTGATACGCCAATTGGGTGTGATAAAGCACTATATAAGAACTCAGAACTATTATTATTATTATAAAAACGAACTAAGAAAATTTACTTTGGTCAAAAATACTTACAGGTGGGCCTTCAACTAACGTCTCCCCAGGCTGGGCTGGTACTCCAGGGTCCCCAGCTTGCCCTTTGTCACCCTATGAATTAAAAATATAGTTGCAGATAAAAAGCATATTGCAGCAGCAGGGGTAATGTATTATTTTAAAGACGGGATAGGGAGAGTGTAATGCAGCCATCTTAACCCTTTAGAGACTGTTTATTTCTGCATAATCGTCACCATATGCCCAGGCATTGGGGTTTTTGTTGATTTTTCGCCTCGTTATTTTAAGGAAACATTTCAAGAAAATTATTGAGAAACAGAAATATATGGTTTTGTTTTAGATTTGTACATTCTATGTTTACATTGGAAACATTGGAAATTGTAAATTTGATCCGATACCTTTTTGTTGACCCTCTTGTTATAGAGGAAGTTAGTAGGTCAAATCTTGCGGCCGTTTGCGGCCGCTATGGGCATTTTAGTACAAGCAGTTTGTGGCCACATGGTCTCTATTGTGGCCACTATGGTCTCTAAAGGGTTAACTAAAGTCAATGCTTGAGAATGTTTTGGCAATTTGTAATGATGATATCACCTTCTTGTGTTGAACTCGAGGTGCCAATGACATTACCATGAGTGGTTGCCTTTCCCCAATATCAATTCAAATGTTTGGAGTTGAGCTTAAACAACAGCAAGAACAAGGGCCCAATTTCATAGAGCTGCCTAACCCTTTTGAGACCACAGCTGCCACAAACGGCTGCAAGATCTGATCTACTTTCACTCAACTAAAAAGGTTAAAGTAAAGGTCCCATGTTTCTCATGTTAACATAGTACCTATGTTTCTAAAAACAAAACAAAATTTCTGATTTATAGTATTTCTTCAGACACTTTTACAAGAACAAAATCATGTCTGGGCATATATGGTGATGATTATAGAGAAATGAATGGTCTCTAAAGGGTGAAGCACAACACAAATATGCTTACAAGTCTAAGGTTACCAGCCAAAATGTCATGTCACATGTACCATTTGTGACCGGCATCCCCCTTGTTTTTGCTTAGCAGAAACTTGTTTTTCTGTTTAAAGGCCCAGTACACTATTGGTAAGATCGAAAAACACAAATGTTCACAGATTCACACACAACTTACATGATTTAAAGTAAGTAATGGTTGAAAGGGTTCCTTAAAATATTTCTGCCTAAAATGCTATCGTTTCTGAGAAATGAGTAAAACAATATTTTTTATCATGCGCGATATTTTGAAAAAACAGAAAACACATAAGGTCTCTTTTTCACTATTTTCTCGTGATCTCGATGACCAATTGAGCTCAAACTTTCACAGGTTTGTTTGTTCATGCATCTGTTGAATCACACAAAATGTGGACACTGATTTTGAGCTGTTACCAAAAGTGTACAATACCTTTAAGCAGCTCTATGAAATTGGGCCAAGATGTCTAATAATTAATAACAAGCAGAAATGTACACAGCCCACAAATCCAACACCAAGTTGACTTTAATTACCTTGGGTCCCCTTTCCCCAGGTAGTCCAATGGGACCACTGGCCCCGTTGGTAATGTAGCCTGCCCTTCCTAGTGGACCAACAGGCCCCTGCGGCCCTCTGGCACCCTGCGATCAACCAAACCAAAGAAAAATTCATGAAATCTAGTGTTACAAAACGGGGGAATTTGTGTCAAAAAAGTGCCTAAATGTGTTACTGTTAAGTTAAAGGCATCGTACACGTTTGGTAATTGTCAAAGACCAGTGTTCTCACTTGGTGTATCCCAACATATGCATAAAATAACAAGCCTGTAAAAATTTGGGCTCAATTGGTCATCGAAGTTGCAAGAAAATGGTGAAAGAAAAAACACCCTTGTTGTACAAATTTGTGTGCTTTCAGTTAGGAATAAAAACTTCTTGCAAGAAGTTTTTTATTATTTTAGTGAGAAATTACCTCTTTCTCAAAAACTACGTTACTTCAGAGTGAGCCGTTTCTCACAATGTTTTATACTATCAACAGCTCTCCGTTGCTCGTTACCAAGTAAGTTTTTATGCTAATAGATATTTTGAGTAATTACCAAATGTGTACGATGCCTTTAACACACAATTTCTGACAATAGACTGTGCAAGTCTCGCGCATATCGAAAAGGAGAAAAAAAACGAACAAAAACTATAATTTTCCATGAAATCAAATCTTCCTTTTTAAATAATATTTATAAAACATTCTTAAAAATAAAAATACCAAAAGCAAGTTGTTATAAATAATTTTTAATTTTGTATAATAGAAAAAAATTGTTCAAATTAACATTGAAACAAAATTAAAACTTGGGACGAGGATGCTTATTGTTGGAAACCCCATTTGCCATTTAAGCCCAAATGTGTGCGTCTATCACATAGGTTTAATGACAACATACACGTCAGTTGGGCAGCATTCTAAAAAATTTACAAGTAACCGTAAACGGAGGTCAAGTCTTATTCTCGGGTTTTCATCGTAATTTTGTTGAATTGGTTTTACTTTCATTTTACATTCCCAACATAATATATATTTTCATGGACATAAACTACGTTAAACAAAAATAATTGACAAAACAAAATCCCGCCCAAGTAAAACTCGATCTGGTTGGGACCACAATGGTCCCGGAAGTTCAAATATGCGCGAGACTTGCACAGTCTATAGCAGATGTATCAGTAAACGATATCACAAATTTGTTAAAGCAACTCCAGAGAAAATGTTGGAGTTACTTATGTTAGAGTAACCACAGCAACTAGAAGTCTGCTTCTCTGTACAGGCATGATATTTGGTCCATGGAAAAAAGTAGGAATATTTTTATCGAGTACAAGGGCTAACCTACATGTACACACAAGGTGTAGGCTCTAATAGACATTTCAGGCTATTTAATCACAATTTTTTTCAGATTTTTCCAAGAGGTAAATAAAAAATCGGAAATCAGACTAAAGTAGGAAGAATATCATGCCTGTCTGCAAAACTTTCTTTTACTTGATTTTTGAGATTTTGCCAGCGTTGACAACCATTCATAAAACAAGACAACCAAACTTCTGAGTCCTGTTAATCATGAAGAACGAATCATCAAGGAATTGCCCCTATATCGGATGCCTTATTTGTTTAAATGTTCCACAAGTTTATTTCTAATCTATGTTTATGTAACTCTTGTTGTATTTTAAACACAATTCAGCCTTTGGTTGCGATGTTTGAATGTTTTTAATAAACCAATAATTAATTTGTTTTTACCCTCCGGTGTATTAAGCACTGTATACTCAGTACTTTCCCCGAGTTCTGTGAAAGAAATCCAAAGGGAAATCACTCGAGTGGGATTCGAACACTTGACCTTTGAATTGCTAGAGCAGATGTATAACCACTAGATACCAAACTGCCTCTAGCCACCGGGCTAGCTAGGTGGTCTAGTGGTAAGACATCTGCTCTAGCAATGCAAAGGTTGTGGGTTCGAATCCTACCCGAGTGATTTGCCTGTGGATTTTTTCCACAGAACTCTGGAAAGTACCGAGTATACAGTGCTTAATACACATCGTTGTAAGGTTAAAAACAAATTATATACCTCATCCCCGATGCAAAATTAATATCTATTAAAATAATAACAGTAATAAGTAGATTCTACTTGGGGAAGAGTATCGGATCACGTTACCTTTTCTCCTTTCAATCCTCTTTGTCCATTAACTCCATCGATACCTTCCTCACCAGGATAGGTGTAGCCTGGTTCCCCTAAACCTCCCTTGTAACCCTCTCGACCCTGTGGAGAGCCAGTTCAAAGTAGAGAAAGATTATAATTAGTCAGGGTGTCCCACTGACGGTCATCATAAAGTGGAGAGAAAACTGTTCAAGAGCCAAACCACACCCTCAAATTGACACTTAAAGGTCACTGTTTGGTAATGACCCCCACACAAAATTGTCCGCCAGTTCAAAGTAGAGAAAGATTATAATTAGTCAGGGTGTCCCACTGACGGTCATCATAAAGTGGAGAGAAAACTGTTCAAGAGCCAAACCACACCCTCAAATTGACACTTAAAGGTCACTGTTTGGTAATGACCCCCACACAAAATTGTCCGCCAGTTCAAAGTAGAGAAAGATTATAATTAGTCAGGGTGTCCCACTGACGGTCATCATAAAGTGGAGAGGAAACTGTTCAAGAGCCAAACCACACCCTCAAATTGACACTTAAAGGTCACTGTTTGGTAATGACCCCCACAAAATTGTCCGCCAGTTCAAAGTAGAGAAAGATTATAATTAGTCAGGGTGTCCCACTGACGGTCATCATAAAGTGGAGAGAAAACTGTTCAAGAGCCAAACCACACCCTCAAATTGACACTTAAGGGTCACTCTTTGGTAATGACCCCCACACAAAATTGTCCGCCAGTTCAAAGTAGAGAAAGATTATAATTAGTCAGGGTGTCCCACTGACGGTCATCATAAAGTGGAGAGAAAACTGTTCAAGAGCCAAACCACACCCTCAAATTGACACTTAAAGGTCACTGTTTGGTAATGACCCCCACACAAAATTGTCCGCCAGTTCAAAGTAGAGAAAGATTATAATTATTCAGGGTGTCCCACTGACGGTCATCATAAGTGGAGAGAAAACAGTTCAAGAGCCAAACCACACCCTCAAATATACAATTTTTTATTTTTTTAAATGTTTATAAAGAAAAAAACGTTTTAGTCTTGCGACGGTAAGGTCACCATTGAGCTTCCGGGCACCTCTGAGCCATCAGCTATGGGAGATTAACGGGGGTAAAACTTTTTGTGTGGGTTTTTTGTTTGTGATTTTTGTCACATCACTTTTTTCCACTCCAAAAAACATATTGGTGGAATGATTCCATTGAAAACTAACAATTGTACAAAATTAAATCAAAATAAAATATAAATAAAAGTGTCAAATTGAGAATTTTTGCCGACTGTGTTGCGCAAACAGTGTCGATATAACTAACAAACAGAAGTTAGGCATTATTTTAAATCGAGATAAGTGCTTTGTTACTTTATTAATGTCAGCTTAAACAATTCATATTTTTCCAAGATTTGCGAAATTGTTTACAATTTAAAATTTCTAAATCAAGCCTTTTTTTATTCAAATCATATTGATAATTTCTAAATCAATTTTTTTTAAATTCAAATCATAGGCTATTCAATCGATGAAATTGATTAAAACACCACAGTACAAGTTATTTTTTAAAAACAATAGCCACAATACACGCTGTAGCTGCTATCGCGAGGTGCCCGGAAGTCCAGATTATGGCGAAAACTTGTAAGCTCTCGAGGTCAACTTACACAGTCTATTACTATTGCATATATTAGGGAGTCTATGCCAGAAAATCAAAAGTTAGAATAAACCTGGGCCTATTTCACAGAGCTAAGCAGAAAATTATGCTAAACAATTTTCCCATAAGCAAAAATAAGCAGAATAACAGTCACAGATGGAACATGTGACATGGTATATTGGCTGGTAACATTATTCGGCTAAGCAAAATTCTGTTTTGCCAAGCTACATTTGTGCTTATAGTTATACTTAATAGAACACAGATAGACATACTAGTGGGCCTCTTGATCCTTTCCTTCCTTTGTCTCCTTCAGGTCCGAGCCGTCCCTGCACCCCTGGTGTCCCTTTGACACCACTTCGCCCTTTCCGTCCTCGCAGTCCCTGCCTCCAGGAAAAACAAACAAAGGTTGCATTTATTTATCTTATAAATCATTTATACTTTCTCTTTTTAATGTCACGTAGCAGAAGTATCAAATTGTAAGTAGACACTGAAACAAAAATAAGAAAGAGTCAGGTGGAAAGACGACTATTCTGTCAGTTGCATTCACCATGGAGGTAATCTATCTCCATGCATTCACATATTTGCTGCTCTAAATAAATGTTATAAAATACTGTTGGGAGTAAATCAAGACAGTTAAGTGTCATTTTACACAAGACAGGGCTCGAAATTAACACTGGACGGCAGGCGCGAGGCAAGTACTTTTAGTGTTGGGCCAGTAAAATCACGGCCGGAAAAGCCTGATTGTCTTGTGTTTTTCAATTGACTAACAACAGTAAAACCTCACTGTGTAGTATCTTTGTGAAAAATGTTGACAATGAATTTGATATATTTTTCAATTCTGTTGAGTATCGAAGTAGCATGACAAATGAGATAGATCTTCTCTGAGCGCTTGTTCAACTCTGGATTTGTAAAATAAATTTTGGTCCAGTAAAAATGTTGGATTTTTTCCACAAATTCGAGCACTGCAAGACAAAATATTGGGAATATTTTCACGTTAAAAAATAAGTGGCTATTGTAGTAACAGAAATCCTAAAATAGGGATGATTTCAACAGTAAGTTAACTCCATTATTATTTATTTTGTTTGGCCAAGATTTCCACAAACAGTACAAGTTACAATGTAACAGTACAATAAATAAAATATGACACATGCTACAATGTAACAGTACAAGAAACAAAATATGACACATAGAACAATTGTAAACCAAAATGATTTACTGATGTTGAAATGGAAACATTAACACTAACAAATCAAAGCAAGAACTATACAATCAGACAGGACAAGCCCATTCTAAGATGGCCAGGATTAATCAAAGTGAACCTTACCACTGCTGACTCAAAAGCCCATCAATCCAATCTTAAAAATGGGAAGTGAATCTTTTAACAAATAAATATAAAACAATAAAAGTACCCACCACTCTTCCTTTAGGTCCTTGTGTACCGAAGTAGCCGGGGAATCCTGGTGGGGCGTGCGGCCCCATCGCCCCATTCTCGCCCTTCTCACCGGGTATACCTCGAATACCCTGTCAACCACAACATAGAAAAAAAATCAACAAACTTTTGTATTATTCTTTTATAATTTTTACTTACATTTTTTAAAATGTTGATGAGTAAAACAAAATAGGGACCACGGAAGTCCCCCTTCATGCCTCACTTTGCTTCCATGGAAGTCAATTGACATTGATTTTAGAAAAAACAAAGTTGGCTTAGAGACCATGTCACCTAAAAGTCACCTTGTGTATTCCGGGGCATTTCCTAGCAGGCAAGATACCACACTGATCATATGACAGATTTAACTAAATTGTTATCAAAATCAAAACATCAAAAAAAAATGTTAAAACTAACAACTGAACAAGTTTTGAGATGTGCTCCCTTTCTTGATACCAAAAGTTGACCAAAATAGTACGGTGCGTTTTTGAACAATTGTCAGATTTTTCTTCCACGGAAGAAATTGTGCCTGTAGGAAGTCCAGGCTCTGTGGAACTTTTGTAAATGCGTGGTGTCACAGACTACATGCTCTATTCACTATAGGTCTATAACACACAGAAAACATGCCAACAATTCTCATTCTCGCCAAGTTCCGAGAAATAGAGTATATGAAATATGTCAACAGGTCTAAAGCCACACTGAAAAAATGATAAAATGCAAATATGGATTGTACATTACTTTTCCTTGTCTGTATTTAAACAGTTGAAGCAGTTTAACTACAGTACAATGTGGGTTTTGAGGCATTGCATGGTGATGTGTCAATGTATATTCGATTTGTAGTAACACCATGTGTATATCTTCTGTGCTGTGTAGATTTTGTTCTTTGCGAACTTGTCTTGCTATTTATTTGACTGTCGCGGAGTAGATTTCGGAATTCCGGAGACTACTTAGTTCTGAAAAGAACTGTCTTGCTTATTAACTACTACCTGGCTGGAAGGTAGGAAATCGGCCGGGACTACTACTTCCACTTAGTGAATTGAGGGGACTTCATGTTATTAACTTCACTGCCGCGGAGTGAGTTCTTAATTGGTCTCAACGTTTCTAGCTCCAGTCATACAGTACAATGCCTAGAATATTTACCGGAGCACCGGAGAAGCCAGCTCTGCCATATTCACCCTGTACACCTTTGCTACCCTGAAAGTGGAGTATCACAACAATAATTAAGATTAATGCATAATCTTAATAAAAATTACAACTTTAGGTTCTACAAAATACCCTTGTTTCGGAGCATGGGACATTTTGGTACATTATTTTCTGAGTATATCTGTGATGTTAAAAAATATAAACACCCAAAACAGCTCCAGAGCTTTTTAAATTTGACAGCTCTAAGTTAAATTTAAAACCAACCATTGAGTTTCATTAACAAATGATTAATTAACAGTTCCACAAGTCCACTTTGAACATTTTATGAATTAATGTGTGTGTCTTTACTTTCTCAGTATCTCCACTATCACTATATAACTGCTTATCAGCAACAGATGTAGAATAACTTTCAACTGAAAATTGTTTAATACGGAGTGGAGCGAATTATGCCAGTCTGCAATTTATGATATCATGCAATGCATGCATCTACACCGTACACACATACATGTACAAAGTTGGTTATGTGCACAGTTGTGCCACTGTGCAAAACCCGTGCATGGTTGGTCGACTCACTGGAAAATGGTACCAAGAGGGTTTGAAGAAACGCTTCTTAAAGGGAAAGTATACCTTAGGTTTTGGAACCGTTCGATGGTTTTAATCCTGTATATAAATGTAGATATAAAATAAAACTAACCTGTGAAAATTTCATTTCAAAAAGTTGGTCGCATTTTTGAGATATCGTCGAAAATCCGGAGTGGTTATACATATTTAACAGTAACAATTCTCAGATTCAAATTTTGGGGGATAAAAAACTGATATCTTTTTCAATAACCACATTACTTCGTAGTGAAAGGATTCTCAAAATGCTTTATACTATCGAAAGCGTGTACACCAAGTAGGTTTTTATTGCCATTCATTTTAAGAGTGATTACCAAACGTATACCTTCCCTTTAAAGGGTCTGTTTGGTAATGACTCTGAAAATTAATGGAAATAAAAACTTACTTGGTCAAAAGTACAGCATCTTTGGATAGTATAATGCATTTTTCACTTTTAATCCCAACAAATTTGAATCTGAAAAGCGTTACTGACAGTACTGTTTCTCAGATTGTATATTCCAATTGCAGATTATTCTTCCTGCGTGGACACCTTTTTGAAATGAAATTTTCACAGGTTAGTTTCAAGGTAAATATCTAGAACTATATAGAATTGAAACAAACAGTGGGTTCCAATTACCAAACGTATACACTCCCTTTAAACTGACCTTGGTTCCTTCCAATCCACTCAGTCCTTTGGATCCATTTCGGCCTGGAAAACCCTAATGATGGAAAGAAAACTGCATTATGAGTGTGGTATTATTCATTCAATGTGTACATCAATTAGGATTATTTCATAGGTAAGGGTTTACCAGTCTTGATATGTTCATTTGATAATTGATAATAACAAATCCTAGGCTCATAGCACACAGGACTTATAAGACCTAGAAAGAACCAGTTGGCTCAGAGCAGAAAGGACTTATAAGACCTAGAAAGAACCAGTTGGCTCAGAGCAGAAAGGACTTATAAGACCTAGAAAGAACCAGTTGGCTCAGAGCAGAAAGGACTTATAAGACCTAGAAAGAACCAGTTGGCTCAGAGCAGAAAGGACTTATAAGACCTAGAAAGAACCAGTTGGCTCAGAGCAGAAAGGCAGAAAGGACTTATAAGACCTAGAAAGAACCAGTTGGCTCAGAGCAGAAAGGACTTATAAGACCTAGAAAGACCCAGTTGGCTCAGAGCAGAAAGGACTTATAAGACCTAGAAAGAACCAGTTGGCTCAGAGCAGAAAGGACTTATAAGACCTAGAAAGACCCAGTCAGCTCAGAGCAGAAAGGACTTATAAGACCTAGAAAGAACCAGTTGGCTCAGAGCAGAAAGGACTTATAAGACCTAGAAAGACCCAGTCAGCTCAGAGCAGAAAGGACTTATAAGACCTAGAAAGAACCAGTTGGCTCAGAGCAGAAAGGACTTATAAGACCTAGAAAGACCTAGTCAGCTCAGAGCAGAAAGGTTTTAGAAGTAGGTATTATAAGTCCTTTCTGCCCTGAGCCAATGATATAATAACATTAAAGTCATACAAAATAAATCTTAAAGCCTGCATTCTATTTAGACCCCTTGCATATGACGTCAATAGCCCAAACAGCGCTCTCACTGAGGTCAAAGGCTGAAACTTTGTGCGCGGCACATACACACGTGCACATTTCCATCGTTTGACCTCGGCAATGGCGCCAAATGCATGGGGTCTCTTGTAATTACCCAAATATGATTAATCCGTACAGTTAAAAATAAACCCACCTCATCTCCCTTTGGTCCTACCAGTCCCTTCTCTCCAGGGGGACCCATGTCCCCATCGATACCCAAGTCGCCTTTAGTGCCCTTCGGCCCTGGGGGGCCCGAATCACCCGGTACACCCTGCGGTCCTGGTACACCGGTCACACCTTCTATACCTTTCCTACCCTTCACAAAGGCAAAAGAAGCGAGACCAAATTGAACCCTAAGTTCTTTTTCTTTAACTCTTTCATGCGCCGACCGGTCGCTAGCAACCGGTTTAAGTTCCTTCAGAAAAATAGTTGTGAAAGGAAAAATAAAGATCGCACGGCCACACAGTTTTCTGAATGGGAAAAAGGACTCTTGAGGGTGCTATTGTGACCTTTTTTGGGGGTGTTGCCATTTGCAAAAAACGAATAAACAATTATTGTGTCCACATGATCAATTTATCACTAAAATAAATGGTGCATGAAAGGGTGAAGTTACTTCAGATGGAATGTTTGGTTCATTATCCGCACATCCAAACAAGAAGATATAAAAGTGATGTTTGAAGCTTTGCATGGAGTGAGTAATAGAAAGCAACCATTACGAGTAAACTTGTAGGTACAATCATGTGTAAATCTATTTTAAGAGGAGTGTTGGCTCTGAGAAGAGCCGTTGTTGTCTCGACGTTTCAAGCATATACTCTGCTCACCTTCAAGAGAAAGAGATGAGCAGATGAAGAGCAGAGTATATCTTTGAAACATCGAGACCACACCAGCTCAGAGCAAACGCTCCTCCGAAAAGAGATTTATACATGGTTGTACCCAGAAGTTTACTAGTCATAGTTTCTTCCTTAAAAGAAGATACAAAAAAATCATTCACATGATGGGGGCCAAACGCACAAATAACTGAAACAAATTTCACGCACCTTCTCCCCGAGGCCGCCAAACTGTGGGCCCTGGGGTCCCTTTACCCCCTTGGGGCCTGGTGGTCCTCGTACCCCAGGAACACCTATCTGTCCCTGTGGGCCTGGTATTCCAGTAATTCCACGTTCACCCATAGGTCCCTTATTACCGTCCTCGCCCTGCTCGCCCTTCTCCCCTTTGTCGCCCTTGTTGCCATAAATTCCTCGTATGCCAAACTGGCCCTATTGAAAAATTGAAACAATCCACAGGTGTATATTTTGACATCGTAGACCATTCTACAACTTGGGGTTTTTTTTCGTCTAATTTTTTTAAAATGTCCTTTTATACTCAGTTGTCTCTCAGTCAGAAGCACCTCTATGAGAAAAAATGTAAATTTTCACTTGAAAATTTCATTTTAAGGGGCACCAAAGCAACGACCAGCCTTTGTTCCCTCCATTTTTAAGCAGGCAAAGACCGAAAATAACAAAAGCAAAAAAAATAAAATTATTAGGCAATTTTATTTCTCTTACATTTTTGCCGACTATGCAAAATGTTCTAATGCGAAGACTATGCAATAGCAGTACCAGCTCCATCAACATAAAGCAAATATTACAAACATTGCCCAGGTCAGTTTTTTAATTTTTTTTAATCAGTTATCATTGTACTGGAAATGGGAAGAGAAAAATAGAATTTTTTTTGTCCTACCCGCCTTCCGGCTCTTCCAAGCAAACCGAGTCTGCCACCTCCGCCGAACTCCCCTTTGGGTCCGTTAGCACCCCTTTTTCCTACAGGCCCCGGCCTTCCTGCATCCCCCTGTAATACAACAACACCAAGTACTGATGAGTACCTTCAACAGGGAAAAATCAAATGCTCAAGGACAGAGGCACTTTCTTAAAGACCTACTTGAACAAAAACGGCAACAACTGATCTTTGCTGAAATTCATTTAAAATGTTTTCAATCAATAAAGAAATTGAGTTCACATGAGATTAAACAGATTTTAATTGTTTTTAAAAACAACAATTTTGAACACCCTTCTCTGGTGCTTTTCAGATTCGCGAAAAGCCCTGTTACGCCATCACTAATGTTACGTCATATGTGGGAGCTCCGTTTTGTATGACAGCCTAGTTGTAGCATGGAGGTATAACAAAGCAACATCCCACAAATGACATCAAGGTATTGTCATTTTGACACACGCCGTCAACGACAGAAGTGTGTCTAGTTTTTACAACCTTGAGGTTTGGGCCTAATTTTTTGATTGATAATTACGAACATTACGAAAAGTGTACAAATATCAAAATTACATTTAAATGATAAACAAACACATAATATACAAGTTTAAAGCGCATTCTCGCTAAAAATGTCTCACTCAAGTAGCTGTTCAAGTAGTTGAGGAAACTTCTTTACTTACCCTCAATCCTCTTTTTCCAACCTCTCCTGGTTCACCTATCCCTCCAGAATCACCCTTGGATATTGAAGAATAAAAAAAATTACCTAAAACACACCGCTCTTTATTTCTAAAACTGAAAATGAATCCATTTGACTTCCCACATTCATCTCAAAAAACAAAGATATGTAGATAAACATAAACGCTTACCGGTGGCCCCCTCTTGCCAGGATCTCCTGCCACTCCAGTGGGTCCATTTACCCCCTACAAGAAGATTGAAATAAAGAGTATTTAGTATTTAAAAGGGGCTTTTTCCAAACCACAGATTGGGCCCCAGCCCCTTCTTAGGCTCCATCATCAATTTTAAAGCAGTGTACATTTTTTACGGTGTTTCCAGCTGCATCAAACGGAGCCCGGGCCCGGAGATGGAGCCTGATCCGAGGTTTGGAAAAAAGCCTCTAAATCCTCTACTTAGGAAAACAACATTCAGAGACACTCAAACCAAGCTGGGAACTGCAATTGAAACTTGGTACCCCCATGTAGGCATTGATAGCAGGGGCGTCAATCCGTCTTGAAATGTGGGGGGGGGACATCAGGATCATTTACGGCGTGGGTTCCAGGGGCCCGCTCAAGGGCCCCTGGTGGGGGTCCAGGGGCGAAGCCCTTGGCGGGGGTTCAGGGGGTGTTGAAGCTGTTGGGCTTTAGCATGTTTGAATGACCTAGAAAAGCTCTCCTTGCTATAATTATTTACATATAAAACTTGGACTTGGTTCAGAGAGAGAGAGAACAAGCGACACTTAAATAAAAGACCAACATACATGATATAGGCCTATTATTCTTATGGGCATTTCCACTGTGACTCGTGCTACAATTCAAGGTGTCTTATTACCTACTATATGCTCCAGGTATTAAACAACCAACATTCAAGGCTAGATCCTCATAGTATTTTGACATTTTTTGTTGTTTCACTTTTGTATGCAGCGGCGAACATCGGTAACTCGTGCTACACGCAGAGGACATGCCAAATTTGTTTACTCTTTTTCATTTTGATGGTGTCCTATTTAGAACAAAAAACAATAAACTCTCCAGGGGCGGATCCAGGATTTTCCAAACGGGGGCGTGAAAATGTACCAAGCAGCAAAATTAAGGGTGAATGCAATTTGTGGCGCCTGAGAACGCGTAACTCAAAGCCCTAACGGCATGGGTTCAGGGGCCAGCCTACATGCTCCGAAACAGTTAGGATTCTAGATGCTCTGTGGTGCGATCTCATGCAGGATCTGACCACTTTAACAAATTTTGTTTTTGCAAGATCATTACTTAATCATCATTTTCGAGTTGGGAGTCATTGAATCAGCCTTCCTGAGTTATAAAATAAAAATGCAGTCTACAATTAATATTTATTCAGGGACAAAAAAGTGTTGGGTGAGGAGGATCCTTCCTCCATGGTGAGACAAACGATATGATACGCAATTTTCAATATAATTAACCAAAAACAGAGAAATAGAAACACTTTTTAAGCACTTCTGATCCATTTCACTCTTCTAAATTTACTGGAAAATGTTACTGTAACATTAATGGTGGGGTCTAGGGGTGAAGCCCCGATGGGGGTCCAGGGGGCGAAGCCCTGGTGGAAGCTCTGAGCTTTTGGCCTTTTGAGGGGTGAAAAATCAAGCCTCTGTTTGCCTAAAACAGAGAAATAGACACACTTTTTATAAGCACTTTTGATCCATATCAATCTTCAAGTTTTACTCAAAGAAAACTGTAATACCACAAATCTCACGTTTGGATCTCGTCGCTGCATTATCTGGTTTCATGCATATTCACATATTCACTAGTGGGTAAGATCGTTTTTTCAAATTCAAGCTAACTGTCGTATTATCCCGGACAAATTGGCACATCAGGTTTCGAATGTTACTTTACTCTTGCAAATCTAAACAATTACAAGTGACATATCATGAAAGATTCATTTTGGCAGAAAGAAAAAATGTGAATGGTATAGTATGACAAAGAAATCCATCCTGCCTCTGGGGGGAAAATTTACCACACACACTTGTGGCTAATTTTTAAACAGGCAGTACTAAAAAAGAAAATATAATTATTATTATTATTATTTTTTTTTTTTGGGGGGCTGACGCCCACGCCCCTGTATCCGCCCCTGCTCTCATGGATTGTAAAATTAACAATTTTGCTTTGGTTCAGGAAACTTGTAAAGTCCATGGTTGTTTATGATAGGTTCTTTCACTTTCCCAAACAAGGATACAATTGGGGCAACTTGAAGTCACCCAGACTATCCCAGCTGGAAACAAAAGTGGAGCCTTATAATATCCCAATGTGGACTTTGCTAAAACTTTTTACTTTTTTTATTATGCAAGTTTGCCCCAAACAAGGCTTAAAGCAGAAGAAAAATATTAAAGATGAAAGTTATTCAAGGGAACTGAAGGTAGGAACTGATATTCCCCTTAAAACAGTCTAGATTGTAGGATGGAGGGAAACATGCACCAGGCAAGGAGTTCCAAAGAGATGCAGTACATGGAATAAAGCTGTTGGAATGGCTCTTTTTTCTACATCTCAGCAAAGCGACAGTGTATGGGTGAGAAGAAGCAGAAAGCCTGGGCTCGATTTCACAAAGAGTTAAGATTGATCGTAACTGCAAATCCATCGCAGTTGCTTAGCAAAGAGTGATGTCACAATACAAATCACTATGGCAATACTGATAACTCATCTTAAGATGAATCATAGTGCTTTGTGAAATCGACCCCTGGTTTTACGCTCAACCATCCTGATAGGAGGAACTAGGTCGGACACACTGGTGGCACATTTACAATGAAAATATCTGTAGAAAAGACAGAGGCTGGCTACAGACCTACGGTGGAAAATAGGATGTTACATTGATGTAACGTTGATCCCAACCCTTCATCAACAAGATTAACAAATATAAAATTTGGTTGACTTGAGGGCACCAAAGCTACCCCAATTTGAGCTCTTTTATTTGAATACTATCAAGCATACTGATAATAAAGGGTCTGTATACGTTTGGTAATGACTCTGAAACTAATGGCAATAAAAACTTACTTGGTAAGAAGTACAGCAGCTTTGGATAGTATCATGCATGTTGAGAAACTGTTCATTTAGAAGTACTGCGGTTATGGAAAAAGATATAACTTTTTATCCCCTAAAAATTTGAATCTGAGAAGCGTTACTGACAGTAACGTTTCTCAGATTGTGTATTCCAATTGAGATTATTCTTCCTGCATGGACATAATCGCTCCAGATTTTCAGCAGTACCTCAAAAACGATAGCACCTTTTGAAATGAAATTTTCACAGGTTAGTTTTATGGTCTATATCTACAACTATATAGGATTAAAACAAACAGTGGGTTCCAATTACCAAAAATATACAATCCCTTTAAAGGAGAAGACTGCACAAAGTCTTCATTAGTCTGGACTTACCGGAGGTCCAGGAGCTCCTCGTAGTCCCTGCACACCATCCTCCCCTATCATTCCTTCATCCCCTCTGTAGCCATCTGAAGCAGGTGATCCTGGAAGACCAGGTTCTCCGGGCTCACCCTTCTGACCAGCCCTACCAGGTTCACCCTGTCAAGTAATAAACATTGGTATGTAATTGACCTAGCTCACAGAAATCAACCCAATCAAGTAATAAACAATGGTTCGAGATGCCAAATAACAAAACAAGAGTATTTTTTATGTATTGTATCATTATTTATGGGAAAAAAAGCCATTCAAATTCTTCGCTTTAAAGGGAGGGTATACCTTACTCCAAAAATTTATGACCATAAAAACTAACTTGGTTAGAAGTACCACAGCTGTTGATAACATTTTGAGAGAGGGATTCAAAAACATTTCACTCTGAGAAAAGTTTCAGCATGAAACATTTCTCAGATTGTGTATTCCAATTACGGACTATTCTTCCTGCCTGGACATAACTGCTCCAAATTTTCGGTGATATCTCAAAAACGCTACCACCTTTTGAAATGAACTTTTCTCAGGTGAGTTTTATTGTATAAATCTACATTTACATACAATTAAAACAATCTAACGTTCCAAAAAACAAAGGTATTCTTTGCCTTAAAAGATATAAAACTTGCCTTTGAACATCCTCATTCAAAGCAAATTTCTTTGCTTTTAATATGTTTTATACAAAATAGGGAGACCGCCAACATAGGGCTAGATAGCTCAGTTGGTAGAGCGCTGGCATGTTAATCCGGAGGTCGTTGATTCAAACCCCGCTCTAGTAAATTTTTCTTTGTTCAACCCCAAATCATGTTATATACATGATACAGTCATATGCTTTTAAGTATTGCCTCCAGAAAGATACAAGTTTTAACCTCCACCCTAGCGCCATTGCCGGGGGGGGGGGGGTTCACGAAAAGGGGGGGCCGGCACAGGGGGCACAGGGGGCATTGCTTTCCAGTTAGGGCCGTTTTGTTACTATTTTTGAGGGCACTAAAAAGTATCTTGATTTTTTTGTTGGGTCACCTGGGGCACTAGAAAAATGTTGAGAGGCACAGTCCCCCCCCTTCCCGGCTTTGCCGCTGCCTAACCCTATATTTAAAGATAGCTTTTTAAAGTATTTTTCAACTGGATGCTTGAGGGCTTTACGTAAGTGAACTTTTTTATAGTTCAACAACTTCCACCAGAAGTTTGAATTACTTTTCAATGCCTAGACGAAATGGACAGAGAAATCCAATTAACTCTTTTAGTGCTAAAGTCAAACATGTACGATCTATTTTATGTATTCTTAAAGCGCCATTATCGTACATGTACGATTTTTTTTATGTACCAGGTACTCAAAAAGATTCATCAATCGTACATGTAGGCCTACGACCCATAGTGTTATCACGAGAGGGCATTATCACTCTAACGAGAAATACTATTGACTGTGGGATGTACCAAGGCAACACAAACTAGCAAAATACATTTTGTTTGGTGAGAAATATTTTTATTTATTTTTTCACAGAATTTCAAAAACCTCAAAGAGTAGGGCATTTTAGGTTCAAAATGCAAAAAAAGCGAAAAAACTGAAAGAGTTACTGCTTTAAACTTATAAGGTGCAATTAATTAGAATCCAGAACTTACTCGTTCACCGGGCTGACCTGCTAGACCTTCATATCCGACTTCACCCTTTCTCCCCTGTTAAAAGAGACAATAAATAATATAAATATTGACATTGGTGCATGGCAAAGACTGGTGTAAATTTGTGTTTTGTGAAATTTTCATTGCCTGAACTGTGGATAAACCATTGAAATCTGTGCTGAAATAGATGTTGCAAACTGCTTATCAATCAAAATGACCAGGGCTCAATTTCATAAAGCCTGTAAGCACAAAAACTTTCCAAGCACAAACAAATATTGTTACAGGTTTTACCAGCTAAAATTTCATGAAGTTTACATTGTTGCCACTGGTTTCCAACTCATTTCTTTGCTTAGCAAAGAAACCTGCCAAAGCAGTATTTTCTGCTTAACAGCTTTATGAAATTGGGCCCAGGTGTAAAAATGCAACAAGTGGTAATGGCTTTCTGTTTAAGACCCTAGCAGAGTTTCTGTCAAAGAATGGAAGTCAATGCTGACAAGTTTCAGAAACAAACTTTGTGTTTAGCACCATTACAATTGTGTGAATTTGTTTTCACAAACATAATATAATTACAAGCAACTTATCTCAATAAAAAACATCACAACTGATCACAATACAAGTGGTATACTTGAAACTTCAACCTGTACAA
This sequence comes from Plazaster borealis, assembly GCA_021014325.1. Lineage (NCBI taxonomy): Eukaryota > Metazoa > Echinodermata > Asteroidea > Forcipulatida > Labidiasteridae > Plazaster > Plazaster borealis. The sequence continues at coordinate 2,648,548 of CM037456.1, read as the reverse complement.
AACATCAAAGGGAGAGGGATTTCGGGGAGAGTCAGCCTTGCTACCATGGGCAGTGTGCCGTATCCATACCTCTCCTCACTATCCCCTGCTACGGATGTGCTGAAAAACAACGCTGATTGGCTCCTAAAAGTGACTGCTTTGCGCGCACTCCTGTTAAAAACTTTTGAGCGCTTGTATGGCACTTGTAGGACGCTTAGTACGCGCGAGTAAAAATGGAAGTATTTTGACGTGTTTCCATTTCAATTGAATCATGTTTTGACACGGTCAACCTATACTGCATACCGTTAGAATTGTCACAAGATCAAAGAAGAATGAGAGGGGACCAGTTGCTCTATGACTTGATGCATCTTTTGCGGGCTGCCCTACTTGAGTGTGGATCAGCCAAAGGACTAAGTAAATGTGCCGTATAGTGGCACATTTTAATTAACCAATACCAGGGGTTATGAGAGAGCAGCACATGCTGGGGAAAAGATGGTGCAGCGAGATCTATCCCTGCAGGGAGCGAGGTTGGGTACTGTGAACTGGAGGTATTCCTTCATTTTAAATCCCCAGTGTTGAGCCAACAATCTATGTCAGCTTTAGCCCGAACATCTGACGTCACACTTCGAGGCTCGTGAATAACGCCAGATAGCGGCCTTGAGCGAATCGAGGGATCCTGGTAGATATACCTTTGACCTCGCATCCATTCACACAGAGATTCGTAGTCACACACACGTGGTACAGGCATTACATTGTGTATAAACATCATTACATACAAACATTATGTACACGCACGCAGCAGCAGACAATTGAAAAGTTCATGCTGTATGGTGGAGCTGACAAACACGTCACTTCGGAGCGGACCAATCAAAACACAGATGTGGAAAGCTTACGTCACTGCACGTTTATCCAATGAAATCCTTGTATCCAATGAAATCATTGGGTCTGTAAAACCAGTACCTGTCTTTATCCTACAGGGGACCAATCTATGTCAGCTTAAACTTGATCATACTTACAGTTATACCTGGACTTCCTCCTTCACCCGGATATCCAGGCAATCCTGCCACTCCCTGCAATGAGAAGTCAAAACATCATCTCTTTCGAACGTTGTTAATTTTCCTTACTCTCACTGGGAACGCAGGGCTCTAATGTTTTGAACAATAATTGTTCTTCAGTCGGAGGGCAAGCCTTGCACTTAAGTTTTTACTCTGTGAATTTTTCTTGCCCCCAGGGAGGTTTAGTAGCCCAAATTTTAAAGGTATCGTAGACGTTTGGTAATGACTCAAAACAAATATTAGCATAAAAACGTACTCGGTAACAAGCAAAAGAGAACTGTTGATAGTATAAAACATTGTGAGAAACGACTCCCTCTAAAGTAACGTAGTTTTTGAGAAAGAGGTAATTTCTCACTTAAATAATAAAAACTTCTTGCAAGAAGTTTTTATTCCTATCTGAAAACACACAAATTTGTACAACAAGGGTGTTTTTTCTTTCATCATTTTCTTGCAACTTCGATGACCAATTGAGCCCAAATTTTCCCAGGCTTGTTATTTTATGCATATGTTGGGATACACCAAGTGAGAACACTGGTCTTTGACAATTTCCAAACGTGTTCAGTGCCCTTTAAACGTGTATTGTCATTTATTTATTTATTTATTCTTTTGTTTATCCTTGGTAATCCATTCAGTGAGAACAAATTCACTGATCTCCCATGGATCCCAGCTCACATAAAAACTACAAAAATGCACTTAAGATAAAAGAATAAACCGTTACAGGTACATTGCACATCTGAGAAGAAGACACTGGAACCTAGCACTCATAAAAACTACAAAAATGGAATTAAAATCTGAAGAATAAAAGTATCAGAGAAAAAAACCCCACAAGCATTAAAAAAGACACACACCAAATTATAAAAAAAACAGAGAATAAAACCAGAATGGAGTAATATAAAATGTCAGTGGAAAATGGGATTGAATGAGCTGTCATTAACATCTGAAAAGGAAGAAGTATGAGCAATTTAAAACAAGTAGGTTGCACAGTTTTTTTGTAGCCTACGGGACAAATTAAGAAGTGCTGCTTACTAGCCCATAGCAGTTTTTTACAAGACAATGTACTCCAGCAGCTGATTTCATGAAACTTTACGCAACTGCGTAAGTCCACTTGCGCAACATTTATTGCGTAAGCTGTGCACCACTACAACAAGAAATCGTGCACAAGTGGATATACGCAGTTGCGTAAAGTTTCGTGAAATGTACTCCAGCAGCTGATTTCATGAACTTTACGCAACTGCGTAAGTCCACTTGCGCAACATTTATTGCGTAAGCTGTGCACCACTACTACAAGAAATCGTGCACAAGTGGATATACGCAGTTGCGTAAAGTTTCGTGAAATCGACTGCTGGCTAGTGTTAAGAGTCAGCCCTGGCGGGATAAATTCTTTGTAAAACAACAAAACTCATAGTATTGTAACGTACTGCCAACGGGTCCTTGTTTGCTCTGCAGCCAAACGCAGACAGAAAACAAACGAACTCAAATTCCGTTCAATATAAAACACATTGATTTATTCATTCTCCAAGAACAACAACTTATTCAATGCTCACTCACTGAACTCAGCATTTGGTCTGTCTAACACAACAAAATCATGCACAACACATCGCTAGAAAAGGGCGCCAAAACAACGCATCCTGCCAGCGCACCTGGATAATCTCTTATCATAATACATTTTGTTATACAATGTTATACATCAACAAATGCGCGCGATAATTCGGCCAATCACTGTTCAGTTCACACCAAGTTCAGGCCAGCTGCCTTGGGAGCGTTGTCCTTCCATGATCCGGCGGGGCCACTCCAGTGCAGCCGGCGGGGCTTTCGTCCTATACACAGAGCGTACAGTTTGAGTTCATTACAGTATGTACAGTTGAAATCGAATGGATATTCCCTAGTGCAACCTCTCGTTATGAACTATTTTATGAAAAGGCAAAACTGATTACAGTTGAATAATAATAGTTTCTTCTTACCTGCCTTCCTTTTGTTCCGTTTATACCATCAACACCACTCACACCCTCCTCCCCAGAGAGTCCAATCGGTCCCCTTGAGCCTGGTGTACCTGAATATCCCGGTAAACCAGGCGGTCCAGGGGGACCAAACGGGCCTGAAAAACCCTGTGGGCCCTTGACTTCAGTGCCGTTGTTACCGGGAGGACCGATGGGACCGGGCTCTCCCTGTTAAATTAAAAGGGATCAGTGTGTTTAGTTCAAATGATTTCAACAATCTATGTTTATTTAAATGGTAAAAGACATAGTGCAAATACTACTAGGTTCAACTGCTTAAAGGCATCGTACACGTTTGGTAATTGTCAAAGACCAGTGTTCTCATTTGGTGTATCCCAACATATGCATAAAATAACAAGCCTGTAAAAATTTGGGCTAAATTGGTCATCGAAGTTGCAAGAAAACAGCTCTCTGTTGCATGCTCGTTAGCAAGTCAGTTTTTATGCTAATATATAATTTGAGTAATTACCAAACGTGTACAGTGCCTTTAAACTTACACATACACACACACACACACGTGTGTAAACACCGGCAATCGTGGACCCTCCTTTGTTCAACTCTTTGTGTTAGCAACCGTGGACCACAATGATTTCCTTTGTGATAGCAACCGTGGACCTATTATCCCTTTTGTTACAGGTCCACGGTTTGAATGTGGATACCTACCCACGCGCACATGCTTGTTAATCCAGTAAATAGAGAACTTCTTTGTTCTCCCATTGTTTGGACTCATTCGTTTTGTCCTCACTCTGTCGGAACACCCCCGAATCTCTTTTGTTAAAGTCCTTGGTTTGAATGGGAAGACGTCCCCACACACACAATTTGCATATCGAATTGTATTGTGCATTAATTTAGTCTTATCAGGCACAAAATTTGACTTTTAGAAAAAAGAAAGAAAAAAATTGTATTGATAACAAACAAGGGCTGACCTAACTATGTCACATTGTAAATAGATTTTTATGCTTTTCTTTTTAATAACAATATTTTTCTGATTTCTCCGAGGGCAAACAAATCTGAAACTAGATTAAAGTAGGAAGAATATCATACCTGTCTAATTTGAATGTGAACTGAATACCTTTTGTAACGACCTTGTGAAATTTTCAAAAAACAAAAAAATATTGCAATACAACTGTCATTTTGGCAGTCAAACTAACATAACACCGCATGCACAAACAGCTTGGATATAAATTGTATCATATTATATCACTACATACTCTAACCTTTTCTAGGAAACGATGCCACTAATGTTATTTCTCTGTGACATCATTTATAAATTAAGACTAACCCCACCACCAAAAACCCTTTAAAACATCTCTCAAATATTCCTTCAACATTGTTATTTGTATTGTTCATTCGACTTGCCATCTTGCCTTTTTTGGCTCTAACAGAGACCTTGCCTCTCATATATTAAATAGATTTAGTTTGCACTTGCAACCGTCAGTTAACTTAAATAAATATAAATAAGTTTTAACATATACGCTTGTTTCTTGTGCATTGTTGTTTCATCGATGTATATACTCCCCTCTGCTCGCACGTTCATCAAGATTTCGTTAACCAGAGAAACTTGAGTAAAGTGATAAACCTCAATAAATCTCTGCATTACATAAACCATTGCAATAATGATAGGGAAAACTGACCACGTCACCCATATTTCCAGGTATGCCGTCTATACCTGGCAGACCCCTGTTCCCACGAAAACCTGGATACCCTGGAAATCCATCAGATCCAAGATCACCCTGTGAACAAAACAAAAACAACAACAACAATTAAACCATGCATATTTATTTTATAGATGTATTGTAAGTTAACAAGGTCAATATTATTTGGGTTTACCTATACACCGATGTGTGTCAAGCACTGTATACTCAATACTTTCCCCGAGTCCTGTGAAACAAAATCCACAGGTATAACACTCGGGTGAGATTCGAACCCAGGACCCCATTTTTTTTCATTTTACTATCTTTTTCCTTGTGTTAGCTTGCGCCTTCACATAATAATATCCATAACCGAACGAAAGACCTTATTCTGTACTGCCCACTTGTGTCAACCCATAAGTCTAATCATCACGTAATTTTATAAACTTTTTTTTTTATTTTAAATTCCTGGATCCGTACCTTGTCACTGCTTGTTGCCGAGTGTCAATGATTTGGTCATGTTGATTAAAGAATGGTTCTCTTTAATGTTTAAAGGCAGGGAAGGCAATTACACTGTATTAAAACCCAATTGAGGAGAGCCACATGTCTCTCCCACATGATCAGAACTTTTTCTGTCTTACATCGCAAAGAAAAAATCAGTTCTAAAATGACACATCATCCAAAACATTAATCTGCTCGTACAAAACAGTGAAAAACATGAGGCTTGTTTTTGGAACCAAATCACAGTAAGTTTGACACATCATCCAAAACATTAATCTGCTCCAACAACACAGTGAAAAACTTGAGCCTCGTTTTGGGAATCAAATCACAGTAAGTTTGACACATCATCCAAAACATTAATCTGCTCCAACAACACAGTCAAAAACTTGAGCCTTGTTTTGGGAAGCAAGAAATCTCAATAGACTGTGCAAGTCTCGCGCATATTTGAACTTCTGGGACCATTGTGGTCCCAACCATATGAAGTTTTATGTGGGCGGGATTTTGTCGTGTCAATTATTTTAGTTTAACGTAGTTTATGGCCATGACAATTATATATGTTGTTGGGAATGTAATTCTAGAAAACCTGAGAATTAGACTTGACCTCCGTTTCCGGTTACTTGTTAAAAAATTAAGAATTTTGCCCAACTGACGGTCATGTTGTCATTAAACCTATGTAATAGACGCACACATGCGGGCGTGGGGCAATTTGGGTTTCTAACAATAAGTTTCCTCGTCACAAGTTTTAATTTTGTTTCAATGTTAGTTTGAACAAATTATTTGTATTATACAAAAATAGTAAATTTATTTATAACAACTTTCTATGAGTTTTTTATTTTCAAGAATTTGATATAAATCTAATTTATAAAGAAGATTTGATTTCAAAGACAAATATAGTCTTCGTTCAAGTTTTTTTCTCGTTTTCGATATGTGCGAGACTTGCACAGTCTATAAGTTTGACTTCAAGCCACTGGTTTATTTGGGTGGAGATGACATAATAATAATACTGGGCTCTTATATAGTGCTTTATCACACCCCTAGGGGCGTATCAAGGCGGTCAGTAATTTTTCCTGCAAGGTATGCGGAGCTACGTTGAAGTATGAGACCTATTCCTTTACATAGCACCATGTAATGGTTTACAAGGTGCTGTGGTGCAATATGCTGCCAATCAAACCAGGAACACCGGGGTGAACCCCTTCTCTTTACGATAAGTGCACTGGGTTCTTTAACATCGTTACACAACACACGGGACCAACGGCTTTACGTCCCATCCGAAGGACAAAGCAATAATAATTAAGTGTCTTGCTTAAGGACACAAGTGTCACGACTGGGACTCGAACCAATTCACTCTGCTGAACAGAAACGCCAGAGCTTGAGTTCGGTGTTCTTATCCGCTCGGCCACGACATGCCACATAACTCAGAAAAAAAATAGTAGACTCACCTTTTCTCCTTTTGTTCCAGGTTCACCATGGTCACCATCCAATCCTGTTTCACCCTAAAGTAGCAAGAGTAAAAAAACAGTTTGTGATTGTTACTTTGTCTCGAGTTGCCCAGATTATTTTTGTCAAGGTGATCTAAAAACTGAATTGTAAATTCAGAACCCATTTATTTCTGCAGTTGATAACATACTGTTGAAAAAGTACTTTTTTATATTTTCATTATACACAAAAGTTTACTCTGAATGGAAGTGAAGGATTCTGTCAATTCCAACTTGTGGTTTTTTTTTGGGCGTTTCAAAATTCTTTTTAAATGCTATTAAACATTGTCTTTCTTAATAAAAACTCTTTTACAAAAATCATATTGTGGAGAAAAAAAGGAAGCATCTATGACAGGAATGAAATGAAAACAAAAAAATTTTAAAAAAGGAATAAAAGACAAATCATTTCTGCAACTCACCCGTAGTCCTTGGGGACCCGTTGGTCCGATTATACCTTTCTCGCCTCGGTCGCCCTCATACCCCTCTAGCCCCGACTCACCAGGCTCTCCTTCTGGACCCACTCGACCCTTCATGTGAAATTATCAATATTAGAAGTGTATAGGTTGTGGGGCTATAACAAGAATATATGCGCCCGTAATTTATATAAATATATGTGTGTATTGTTTTTGTGGGGGGTGGGGAGGGTGAGTTAAAGTTATGGCGTCTGTATTAAAAAATAAAATGGGGAAGGGGGCATCCTATTAACAAATGATTTCAATTAAAAGTCCTCCTCCTTCTTTTAAAAGTCAAAAATGGTCTAGCTCCTACTTATCTTCAGAACCTTATTATTTCTACTAAAGCCCAAAGTTCTTGCAATCTACGTTCTTCTTCTACTTCCCATTTGTGCTTGTCCCCCTGCACCCCGCACTTATAAGTGGTATGGCCTACGAGCATTCACAGTCAGTGCGCACCTACAATACGGAACAATCTACCTCTTCACATTCGTCAGGCATCATCTCTTGAATCCTTCAAAGCCATGTTAGAAACTCATTTGCTTTTACTCTAAGTTACTATAATTTTTGTTTGTTCATTGATGCTCTTGTACAGCGCTTTATAACTTTTGTAAATAATAATTATGATAATAGTGGCTTCTTATATAGCGCACATATCCGTCACTCAAGTGACGCTCAAGGCGCTTCAACATTCAGTATTTTCCTGCAAGGTATTGTTGAGCTACGTTGCTGAAGTATGAGACCTATTCCTTTGCGTAGCACCATGTAATGGTTTACAAGGTGCTGTGGCGCGATATGCTGCCGATCAAACCAGGAACACCGGGGCGAACCCCTTCTCTTTACGATAAGTGCACTGGGTTCTTTTACGTGCATTACACAACACACGGGACCAACGGCTTTACGTCCCATCCGAAGGACGAAGCATGTGGTCAAGTGTCTTGCTTAAGGACATAAGTGTCACGACTGGGATTCGAACCCACACTCTGCTGATCAGACACACCAGAGCTTGAGTTCGGTGTTCTTAACCGCTCGGCCATGACACTCCACTTTGTAAAAGGCACTTTATAAATATTATTTTTATTATTATTATCAAGATTGAGCATGCGCCCAATGATAATTTGATGTAATTGTAAATTATTGTAAATCATGATGATATTGATTCAGAGGAAAGGACCGACTCACCATTAGCCCTTTGGGACCAGTCACTCCTGGTCTGCCCGTGTCTCCAGCAAACCCGATCCTACCCCGTGACCCTTGGTAACCCTGGCTGCCATTTCTGCCCTGACAAACACAAAAAAAGGAAATTTAGAATAAACAGTTTTGTTTCAAAGTAATAGAGCCATACACACTGTGAACAAAAATCTGCCCAAAATTAAAGTCAAACATAAAAAAGGTATAAAGGATTTGAGGCATTGCATCATGGGGTATCAATGTGTATTTGGCTTGCGGTAGACTATTCTAGTGCCGCAGAGTAGATTTTCAGAATTCGGGAGACTACGAAGTTCTGAAAAGAACTGTCCTGCTTCTTAATTAACTACTACCAGGACAGAAGGTAGGAAATCGGCCGAGACTACTACTTTCGCTTAGAGGATCAGCAGAGTGAGTTCTTAATTGGTCTCAACATTTCGACTAGCTTGCTCTAGTTATCGACAGTAAAAAAGGTACAATTAAAAACGAAATTGTTTCCTTACCACTGGTCCAGGTTCTCCTGGTGGCCCCAGTTCACCCCGTCTGCCGACTGGGCCCTGTGAGCCAGTCTCACCTTCCAATCCCATCGAACCATTTCTTCCCTAAACGAGAAACATGCAGAATCAAAAATGAAGTCAAGATTTTAAAAAAAAATATTAAAACATTTACTTTTCTTTGATTTGTTTTCTATTGTAATAATGTTCATTGAATTGGAGACTTTTAAGACGATAGAGTGCGTCCAAATAAACAGGCCTTAACCATTTCTCTCTTCGCTGAGAACAATGGAAAAGGTCCGTTGAGTGGGACGCCCTCTATCCTCTCAAAAGTCTCCCAATGTACTGAAATAAAAATGGTCTTAGGAAAAAAATTATAGAAATTTATGGAGGTAAAATGAACACCAACTCACCTCTTCCCCTTGGTCACCATCTGTTCCTGGATACCCAGTGAACCCTGGCGGTCCCTGTTAACGAAACAGAATAATGTTAATTGGAATCACTGAGAAAAATCAAGAAATAAACCACAAGGAAAACTTACTATAGGTATGTTTTTAAAATAATTTTTGGTTGAACAAAGAAAAATTTACTAGAGCGGGATTTGAACCAACGACCTCCAGATTAACGTGGCGGCGCTCTACTGAACAAAGATATTGACAAAATAGGGAGACTGCCAACATAGGACTAGATAGCTCAGTTGGTAGAGCGCCGGCACGTTAATCCGGAGGCCGTTGGTTCAAATCCTGCTCTAGTCAATTTTTCACACAAAGTTATATTCTCATAGGTGATCCCTGGCTGCTGCTTCCCAGGTTGTATCATAAACGTGGGTGTGATCCCTGGCTACACGGCAGTTTTGGGTTGTATGGCTTCTGGCTGGCACCCCAGTACAAAGATATTGACAAAATAGGGAGACTGCCAACATAGGGCTAGATAGCTCAATTGGTAGAGCACCGGCATGTTAATCCGGAGGTCGTTGGTTCAAATCCCGCTCTAGTCAATTTTTCTTTGTTCAAACCCAAATCAAAGTTATAGTCTATCACTCAGATTTATGTTATAGCTCTATCATCTCATAGCCTTGAACCAAGTGCACACAACTTCAAACTGCCAGCATGACTGAATGATAAGGCAATGTTTGCGTATTATTTTGCTACGCCTACAACATACCGGTTCTCCCTTGTCCCCCTTCGGTCCAGGCAGTCCAGGTTCTGCATCCTCAGCATCTTCTCCTGCTTCCCCATCAGGCCCAGGATGTCCTATAAATCCCTAGAATAACAAATAGTTTAGTTTAGTTTAGTTTATTACCTTTATTGCACAAACATCAAAATACATTGTGGTGCAAAAGGGAAACCCCGAACAGGCACGCAGGCCCACCTAATGGGGACCCTTGTTCACACATCCGAAAAAAACATAAGAAACAAAGACAACAGCAAAAATGCAAAAACAACTATAGAAAACATGGAAGTATATGTATAGTAAAACAGATTATTAAATACAGGAGTTCAAATGTCTCATCTGCCTTCATTCGATTCAAACCAACTGCAGATGACTCAAAAACTTCACAATTTTGTTGTCACACACAAGATTATTAAATGGTGTATTCCAAAGACCCAAAGGGAAGGTATACCTTTGGTAATTACTCCAAAAATGAATTACCCTAAAAACGTACTTGGTAAGAAGCACTGCAGCTGTTGATAATGTATAACATTTTGAGAAAAAATTTCCTTCAAAGGAATGTGGTTTTAGAGAGAAGGATTCCAAAAAATTTCAATCTGCAAACGTTTCTGCATGAAATGTTTCTCAGATTGTGTATTCCAATTATGAGTTATTCTTCCTGCGTAGGCACAACCGCTCCAGCTTTTTCGGCAATATCTCAACAACGCTACCAACGTTTGAAATGAAATTTTCACAGGTTTAGTTTTTATTGTATATAGCTACATTTATATAGGATTATAACAATCGAACGGTTCCAAAAACCAAAAGTATACTTTTCATTTAAATAAATGTACAAATTTACTTACTGGAAATCCGGGGGGTCCTGGCGTACCTGGTTGACCTCTTTTTCCCTAGAGAGAAAATGATGTCATTTCAACTGTTAACTCTTTCATACGCTGAACAGTCGCTAGCGACCGGTTTAAATCCCTTCAGAAAACATTACAAATAGTCTGGTCTCATTTTGCATGAAGCGCGTACATTACACGTGCACACGCTCCACAGAGATACTGTTTAAAGCATACATAGGTCAACGGTTTGTTGTTGACTGCTTGTTTCTGTGACAAATATCATGTCAGAAACATTAGAAGAAAACCTTAATCTTACTATATGTAATACTTTTATATAATACTTTTGTATCAATGTTTATTGAAAAAACACCAGCCTTTAAAAATCTGATACAGTTATGCAAGGTATCATGACCTCTAACTCTTTTCCAATGGACGGTTAGCTTGCATGGTATGCTGAAAGTCGATACTGCTTTAAAAGAGTGCCTTTGAAGTTACAAACGATCCAATTAAAAAAATATCATACAAGTTCCTGGTTCTTTAGATCCTTAAGACAGTTTTAAGGTGTTAATATTGTTGTTTGGTTAAACTAATACACCCGCTTTTACTCCTTAAACAAAATGCATTTTGAAAGCAAATCACGGTCCAGAATTCCAATGTGGGGTTTCACGCGATGGATGCACGCACAAAATAGACAGGCTCCAAACTTTACGTGCACATTGTCAATAACACAAAAAGTCTTTTGTAATGAATATTTGGTTAACAAAAAATAAAGATCGCACGGTCATACAGTTTTCCGAACGGGAAAGAGGACTCTTGAGGGTGCTATTGTGACCTGTTTTTGGGGGGTCGCCATTTGCAAAAACATGAGTAAACAATTAATGTGTCCACATGATCAAATTATCATTAAAATAAATGGTGTGTCTGAAGTATACTCTCAATTCTTGAAGCTATTTCATGCTCATCAGCTTGTTTGAAAAGGTCCCACACTGATGTCGTCATCAACGCCATGAACTGACACACCTACCATACTAGTACAAACTAGCAATCGAAGAAAACAGTGTTGAAAGTTGCAACGCTTTTTAAAACACCACTATCCTTCAAAATTTCAGAGTGTTTTCAACTAGTTTTCTTTTAGTGGAAACTTGTAGCTTTGAACTTGAACCTGTTTTTGAATGTTTTGCATTTTAAATTAATAAGCAATAAAGTAAAAAAGGTTCATGTTAGTTTGTGAAACCAAAATAAAAGCAAAACAGACAATTTCCGTTTTCACGAAGTTACACCTTCCAATGTATTACAACGCCAACAGAGGTTCAGGCAAGCGCACAACACACACGGTTTGGGTCACTTCGTGAAATTTTTATTTTTAATTTTTTTTCACATTAGAGCTTGGCGCGCCGTGCAGTACAATGGTAAATGGAACTTGTGTGTCAGTTCTTGAAAATACGAGAATTAACACTTGCATGCAAATGTTGCAAATGCATAATTATAATAATTTAAAAAAGTAAAGCTCTTGAAGCTTTGAAACTTAATGAAATTGTAGATATTGACAAATATTGTTTAAACAAGTAAAAAAGAAAAAGAAAAATTAACTGATTTTGTACACAAAGTGTCAGTTTGTTGCGATGAAAGAAACAAGTTTTGAGATTGATTGGTACTTACTGGGTCTCCCATAGCACCTATCTGTCCAAGTAGACCCCGCTGACCATTAGCACCTGGTGACCCTAGGATACCTGGAGGACCTTTCACTCCATCTCTTCCCTACACAGAACAATTGAAGAAGAACAAAATTGCTATACAAAATTGACATTTAATAATAATACCAGGTTCTTAAATACTGCTTTATCACAGCTCTAGGGGAGTATCAAAGCGCTCATTATTTGTTTTTCAACAGGATAAGCTATGTTTTGAACTGGAGACCCATTTATGTAGCACCTTCTAATAGTTTACAAGGTACTGCGGCGCATTCGGCAGCCACTGCCAGAAACACCAGGGCAAACCCTTTCCCTTCACGGTAAGTGTAACGGGTTCTTTTACGTGCATTACACAACACACAGGGCCTACGGCTTTACCTCCCATCCAAAGGACAAAGCAACAATGGTTAAGTGTCTTGCTTAAGGACACAAGTGTCACAACAGGGACTCGAACCCACACTCTGCTGATCACAAACACCAGAGCTTCAGTCCAGTGCACTTGACCGCTCGGGTCTGACATGCCATTTAAGTTAATGAAATGCAGTGTCCAGGACTCGATTTCACAAAGCACTAAGATTCATCTTAAGATGAGTTGTCAATATTACCATAGTGATTTGTATTGTGACATCACACTTTCCTTAGCAATTAAGATTGATTCACAGTTAAGATCAACCTTAGCTCTTTTGTGAAATTGAGCCCAGGGCTGGTTAAATCCAGCTCAATTTTGACACTGTGGATTGGCAGGGCCGATTTAGATCAAATCGAATCGCTTACCACAACACAACACATGACCTGAAAATGATATTCGGGAAAGTTGACGTTGTGACCAAAATAACATTTTGGAAGTCAACTTCCTTAACTGCATTCAATGTTTCTAACAAAATTATTTTGCAATAAAAGTAGTAATTTACAGCACGTTTTTGTTAAAGGCAGAGGTGATAGTCATTGTTGTCGAGAGAATGTCCGAGACCATACTCAAAATTTTAGAAGGTATGTTGAAATTATGACATTTCCACCTTTTAGTCACCCTAAAAGTTACAGATTTCGGACAGCTCATCTGAGAACAGTATCCTCAGCTCTAGAGAGGTATAGATATCAGAGAGCAGGATTTCTTTATATTTGTAGAAAATTACAGCTATTTCTTTTTTCAGAAAGGTCTGGACTCAGATAAAAGTATGACATTTCTCATCCCTGTACAGGACACTGATAAGGTAAAAAATTCACTGAATATCAAGAGGGTAAAAAAGCACACGTCAATTATTGAAGGGATCTGACTCTTTGAGAAAAGTCAGGGTTCTCCCCATGCACAATCTAGCGTATCGAGCCCATAAGCACAATTTGCGTGCCGATACATGACATTTCATTCGAAACGCCAAAAACAATTTATGTTTTGTTTTTATAATTTCATAAAAAACATTAAGAGAAAACCATATAGAATGCTCCAGATTGCACAGTAGGGCTTTTAAAACCAAGATAAGCACCAAGTAGAAAACATACTGAAGACCTTGTTTTCAACTTAGCGTGCTTCGGCCAGACATCCACAAATTTGGGTCTAGAATGCCCCATAGTTTTGAAAAAAACCTGGAGAGAACCCTGAAAGTGAATAGGAATTTTTTGTTGAGAAGTTACTCACATCTTCTCCTCGATCACCCATATCACCACGTTGACCTGGTAAACCACGCTGACCCTATGGAGAAAAAAAACATACCATACAATTTCACAAACTGTCACATCCGAGCAACAAGGTTGCGTAAATTTGTATCCCTACACTAATTTTATCAATTAATAAACCACAAGGGAAACCGACAAGGTAAATTCAAATACATTTTTGGTTGAACAAAGAAAATTGACTAGAGTGAGATTTGAACCTGCGACCTCTGGATTAACGTACCGGCGCTCTACCTACTGAGCCATCTAGCCCTAATGTTGGAGCTTTCCCTATTTGTCAATGTCTTTGTTCAGGGGTGCCAATCAGAAGCCATTTAACCTGTAACTCCCTACATTACTTTTAACTAGCTTTTTTGTCATGTTAATTATTCTAGTAAGTGATGTGGACACCATGTCTTTCAACCGAAAGTTGAATTAGAGACCAGTTTTTCATTTGACAATTAATTTTCAAAGTCTATTTCAAGCTTTGGTTTATAACTCCAAGGTTTATGATAACCTTATTGACTCTCTATTTTAAAATATATTCAAATGCACTCGTGCTCCAACTTTCTCAAAATCTCTTAAAATGACAAAATCTTAAAGAGCTTCTGCGCTGATGTCATTCCATTTCCATCTTCAAGGTAAAATGATTAAAGAAACAATTTAAACGATGGCGGCGTCAAGCACAGCTCTGTATCACATAGCCTGAACATCTGACATCACACTTCGAGGTGGGTGAATAACGCCAGATACCTGCCATGAGCACCTGGCCGGATCCTGCCAGATGCACCTTTGACCTCGCATACTATCACACAGAGATAATTCACAAGTATATACACATATTACATAGTGAATAAAACAACATTACGTGCTTGTACAAACAGTATGTGTTGTGATAATACTGCACATAGGACTGGTACAAGTCTACAAGTTCATGTTTATTCATTATACTAGCTAGTGTATGTCTCACAACCAACGTTCTCAAGTTGCTAATAAATAACTGTGTTTCAACTTATAACAACAGGTCTCCAACCTTGTAACTATTACAACATGGTGTCAGAAGTACTAAGGACTCACCTGGACAGGTACTGTAACAAAAATATTGCTTAAAAACTACAGCAAAATAGTTGCAAAGTGGAAGACAATCCGTTGCTGGTCTGAAAAAAGAAAACCCATGCAGTCCATGTGTGTGCACTGTTACGTGGCATACAAATCTGTACAGTGGAGTGAACTTTCCATTGCCCTCGTGTACGTGAACTCTGTGTGTGCAAATTGATACATTGTTGCAGACAATATGGATGTACTGCCACCGCCGAGTGTACTTGAACTTACCGGTAATGTTGCAGAAAACTGGAAGAAATTTAAACAACGCTTCCAGTTGTACATAAGTGCCATTGGTGTATCAAAGAAAGTTGACAATGACAATCAACTAACATCAATACTACTGCATGTTATTGGTGAGCCAGCCCTTGATGTGTACAATACATTCAAATGGGATGAGGAGGGCAACAACGAAGGGGACAATATGCGATTGGCAAAGGTAATGGCCAAATTGGAGAAGTACTGCACCCCAAAAACCAACTTGACTCTGGAGAGATTTCACTTCAACAACTGTTGCCAGCAACCAGGTGAGGGAATAGATGCATACCTCACTAGACTTAAAAAACACAGTAAAAAGTGTGAATTTGGCACACTACAAGATTCACTGGTCAAGGATAGACTAGTATGTGGCATTGTTGATAATGTGACCAAAGAACGCCTCCTTCGGCATGAAGACTTAAATCTCGACAAAGCAGTTAAAATTTGCAAGGCTGCTGAGTTAGTGAAAGAGCGTTCCAAAGAGCTACAATCCGCAGCACCGACAGTCAATGCTGTGCAGAAACAATTTGCGAAAACAAAAACAAAAGCCATGGAATACACCCAATGACCAGACAAGTCAAAGGGAACAACAAACTGGTGATAAACATCACTGCAGACGCTGTGATAACTGGCATGTTTCTGGAAAATGCCCAGCGTATGGTGAAATCTGTGCGTACTGTAAAGGCAAAAATCACTTTGCCAAGTGTTGCTTCAAGAAACGTGGACAACGCCAAGTACACACAGTAGACGAGGAGGACTCGAGTGATTTTGTTTTGGACACTGTCACGGTAGACTCAGTAAACACACAAACAGATGACTGGATCTATCCTCACAGTGAATGGAACAACCATACCCGTCAAACTAGACACAGGTGCGCAAGTGAACATTTTGCCAGAGTCTGACTACAATCGGCTGCAGAATAAGCCACAGCTAAGACAGGCCACAGAAACACTGAAAGCCTACAATCAAAGTCAGATCATAGTCAAAGGCAAATGTGTTGTCACTGTGGACCATAACGGACGCAAACACAAAATGCTGGTATTTGTGGTCCCTGGAAACAAACAAGCATTGTTAGGCAGACAAGCTTGTGAACAACTGCAAATTAGCCTGTGCTGTCACAAAAACGGGCCACAGCAAAGACGACAATGATAACTATGCAAACCTACTGCATGACTACCACGATGTTTTTGATGGACTCGGTTGTTTACCGGGCATGCACACAATCATCGTTGATCATACAGCAACGCCAGTGGTGCATGCCTGCCGCAAAGTACCATTTGCACTCCATAACGGCCTAAAGAAAGAAATTGAGCGTATGGAACGTCTTAGCGTCATCACCAGAGTAGAAGAGCCTACTGACTGGGTGAATTCCTTAGTCGTCGTAAAGAAAAAATGGCGACATCCGCGTGTGTATGGATCCGCGAGACTTAAATCGTGCTATTAAACGAGAGCACTACAAAATGCCCACACGAGAAGAGATCATGTCACAGTTCGCAGGTGCAACATACTTCTCTAAGCTGGACGCCTCGCAAGGATTTTGGCAGCTTCAGCTAGACGAAGAAAGTAGCCACTTGTGTACATTTAACACGCCATTCGGTAGGTATAGATATCTGAGACTACCGTTTGGCATATCGTCAGCGCCAGAGGTTTACCATAAAACTATACACCAGATCTTCGAATCAATCGACGGTGTCAGTACCATTGCCGACGATATCATCATCTATGGTGCGACCAGAGAGGCTCATGATAACAGCCTACAGAAAACACTGGAAATAGCACGCCAAGTGAACCTCAAGCTGAACAGAGACAAATGTGAGATTGGCGTCACACAACTCACATTTATTGGTGATCTGGTAACAGCGGAAGGTGTCAAACCAGACCCACAAAAGGTCACAGCAATCAACAACATGCTCAAACCAGAAAGCAAGCAAGAACTACAGCGCTTTTTGGGCATGGTCAGTGGATAGCGGGATTTTCACAAAAATCTTCCCTTACGAGCCCTACTCAAAGAAGACAATGAATGGCAATGGGGTCCAGAACAAGACAGGTCATGGAGTGACTTGAAAATGTAATTTCTACCGAGCCTGTACTGCAGTACTATGACCCCAATTGCCCAATACGCCTATCATCCGACGCTAGTAAGGACGGCCTTGGTGCACTTATTTTGCAACTCCATGACAACAAATGGACACCTGTGGCATACGCGCGAGAGCCATGACTAGTGCGGAGACTCGTTATGCGCAGATAGAGAAGGAGCTCCTTGGAATTGTATTCGCATGTGAGCGCTTTCATCAGTTCATTTACGGAGCTACAGTAGAGGCTGAGACAGACCATAAGCCTCTTATCAGTCTGTTTAAGAAACCACTGACTGATTGCCCACTAAGAGTGCAAAGACTACTGCTCAGGGTACAGAAGTACGACTTAAATGTAGTCTACACTCCTGGGAAACAACTGGTCGTCGCAGATACCCTATCCCGTGCACCAGACTGTAACGCTGACAAAGGGGAAGCTGCGCGAGTGCAAAGTCTTGATGATGTCGTGGAAGCATTCGTTGATATGATCATTGAGACAATGCCCGTGTCTGACAACAGATTGAATCAGATACGTGATGCTACTCAAGCTGACGACCAACTGACCAACCTGAAGCGCATGATAATACAGGGTTGGCCAGAGGAACGACACCAATGTCGAATGACGTTTGCCCCTTCTGGAATAATCGAGCTGAGTTGTCAGTGGCCGAGGATGTGATTTTCAAGGGTACTAGAATTGTAATCCGTAAGGATGTGTTGCTCAAGATTCACGAAGGTCACATGGGAATAGAGAAATGCCGCCGTCGTGCGCGTGATACTGTCTACTGGCCCGGCATGAATGCCGAAATCAGTAATATGGTTAGCCAATGTGACGCGTGCCAGAAACATCAACCAAGCCAACCTGTGGAACCACTAAATCCACATGAGATACCAGTCAGAGCTTGGCAACGAGTTGGAGCAGATATCGGTACCAATGGTGGAAAAGATTACTTGATAGTCTGTGATTATTACTCCGGATATCCAGAGGTGGTAACCCTAACCACCACCACGAGCAAAGCTGTGATCAACGCGATAAAATCCATGTTTGCGCGACACGGTGTGCCTGATGTGGTCATATCAGACAATGGCCCACAGTTTGGAAGCAAAGAATTCGCAGACTTCGCGAAAGATTGGGGTTTGAACATCAGACCTCAAGCCCGCACTACCCTCAATCTAATGGATTAGCAGAGAGTGCTGTGAAAACTGTAAAGCAAATGATCAAGAAGTGTCAGGAAACAAAGCAGGATTTTCACAAAGCCCTGTTAGCCTATCGCTCAACACCACTTCAAAATGGACTGTCCCCAAGTCAAATGCTAATGAATAGGCGCGTTAAAACAACCCTGCCTATTCACCGAACCAGAGGTACAACAAGGTGTGGTCTCCGACAAGATCCAGAGTAGACTTCAACAGAAACAATTGCATGATCGCAAAGCACATTCTCTGGAACCGCTTAACCCGCATGATCGAGTCAGGGTGCAAGACTACCGCACAGGTCTATGGACAGTGAGAGCCACTGTTCTCCGCAAAGTGGCACCACGATCCTATGAAATCGAGGCTGAAGGTGGTTGGATCCTACGTCGCAACAGAGGTGCCATACGAAAGGACACTGTTCCTAAGCAGACATTTGTTGATCCTAAACTGCTGGAGGAGGAACTTACACTTCAGCTTTCCAAGGAAAATCCTGAACAAACTGCGACACAACAGGATCTCGCCACTCCTGTTGGGTCACCGCATGAACAGACTATTAGGAGATCCTCGCGCACCATCAGACGCCCAAAGCGTTTGATTGAGACACTTTAACTCTGTTGACATTTAAGCATAATGTTGTGTTACTATGTTATCGTGTTGAACATTTATGCGTCATCATTTAAACTCTGGGTATATATGCAAGAACCAAAAATAAGTTTAGACTGTGGTTTAAGTTGACCTTGCCATATGAGTTGTTTGAACATTTTATAGCCCTTGTTAGAAAGTTCTATCTCAAGAGGGAAGGTGTTGTGATAATACTGCACATAGGACTGGTACAAGTCTACAAGTTCATGTTTATTCATTATACTAGCTAGTGTATGTCTCACAACCAACATTCTCAAGTTGCTAATAAATAACTGTGTTTCAACTTATAACAACAGGTCTCCAACCTTGTAACTATTACAACAGTATGCACATGTTGCATGCAGACGACCGAAAGTGCAAGCTGACAAACTACATCACCTCGGACCAATCATAAGGCAGATATGGAAAGCTTACGTCACTGCACCTTTATCCAATGAAATCATTGAGCCTGTAAGACCAGTGCCTTTCTTTATCCTTGCATATAAAGACAGGGGACCAGTCTATGTATCACAGTGCACAAGGAGATACAATGAGCTACCTTCTTTGCACTTCATATGGGGAGGGCGCCCTAATCCTAGCTGCCAACATTTGCATCTTGCAATCAGGGAGATTTTGTACAACAATCAGGGAGATATTTAGAATTACATTCAACATAATAGGGACAAAGTTTCCACAATCAGAGAGATTTTCAAATTTGTTCATCAGAAGGTTGGTTTATCTTTTTCATGTGCCTATAAACCAACTCAGATCCTGTATCGGTCGCTGCAAAGAAATGGGGCTATCTGAACGACCAGGATGTGACCTGCATATGCAGTTCTGAACCACAAACAATGGATCACCTACTCAGATGTCCCGTACTGGAGCAGAAATGCGAGGCAGGAGACCTAGATTTAAATGAAAGTGCCAAAGACTGTGCTCAGTTCTGGCTGAAACACAACATCTAGCGTGTGTGGACACGATAAGAAGAAGAAGGAACTTTCTGCGGAATCAGCGAGAGTTGGCAGCTCTGTCATAAGCTTTAAGTTTATGGCTGCATGATTATTGCAGCGTCATGGAACGACAAGGCGTGAATACACTCACCCTTTTACCCCTTGGCCCTTGAATTCCAGGAAGACCACGGCGTCCCATGCCACCCTTTGCACCTGGGTAACCCATTGGACCTGGTGGCCCTTCATCTCCTTTCCTCCCTGGGAGACCAGGGGGGCCTCTTGGACCACGGAAACCTGGGTACGCTGGAACCATCTAGGGTAAAAAACAGAATTCATCAGCTGAGGAGGCCTACAACAAAGTGGCCTTCCAAACATATACGTTTGAATGCAGGGCTCAATTTTGGGTGGGGCTTGTAGCAAAACATTTTTACTGAACCAGATTTGTTTTCTACAACACCAGATCAAAATGAGAAAAGACTAAAGTTTATCATAAACTGTTTTTATTTGAACAAGCGCTATGACAGTTTAAGATCAGTTTAAGAGCATTCACTTGTTCCCGACCTTGTTTAACCCCTTATAGACCATTAATTTCTGTACAATCATTACCATACACCCATACATTGCTAATCTTGTTGATTTTTTGCCCTGTAATTTTCAGGAAAAACAGAAATGCATGGTTTTGTTTCAGAATTGTACATTGTATGTTAGCATTGGAAAATGTCAATTTGGTCCAATAGCTTTTCTTTGACCCTCTTGTTTGAGTGAAAGTTAGTCAAATCTTGCGGCCGTTTGTGGCCACTTTGGGCATTTCAGTACAAGCCGCTTGCCGCCGCTATGGTCTCTTAAGGGTTAATGTCTGTTCTGCAGTACAAGGCATCTTGGTAAGACATGAATCTGAGAAACAAATGTTAGGAGAAGGGAACAAAAAAGAAGCTTACCATTCCTTTGATACCTTTGACTCCTTTTGGGCCCTCTTCACCAGGTGGGCCTTCTTCACCAGGTGGGCCCGGCTCGCCAGGTGGGCCCACCCCACCATAAACAGTCTATTCGGAAAGAAGAATGAATAAGTGCTTGTTTTATTGTTTCAATCTTCAAGCATAACCATAGCGCTCTGTTGTGTTGTCCAATATTTTCAGAGCCACAGTAAGCGCAAGTTTAGTTTTAGCTTCAAGATAATTCTATGGATCTTGCACTTTTATAAAGAAAATATAACCTCTTTTAATTTAAAAATGTTATAAGTTAATTGTAGTTGGGGTACAAGTTGCCTTTTTAATTTAAACAAGTTATCTTTCCTTTTTCAAGCCTACGCAGTTAGTGACAAAAGGCTATAAATTGTCACGATTCATGCAACTTGAATAACCGCAGCTTGTGTACTGCCCAGCGCAGGTTTATGGATCAAACGGCTTATTGATCAAACAGGTTTCTTGAAGCTGAATATTTTCTCTTTCCATAATAGTGTAACAGGAAGGATGATTGGTTGATCGTAACCCATTGCCATTTTACAGGAGAGCAAATCATATCCAATGTAAAAGTTGGTAACCCATCCAACAAACCTAATTTTGGGGTGCTGGATCCCAAAATTGGGAATACCATGCCAAATTTTGAGATTAAAGGTGTCTTATCGACAAAATAAATAAAAACAATTGGAAAAACACAAATTATGCAAAAACACATATCATTTGTAAACGGACAAAAAGATGTAAAAAGAAAAAGTTGAAAATCAGGGTCCAACTTCATGGCTCTGCTTACTGCGGAATTCTGTGCTTATGGCCATAGAACTATGTTGTTCAAAATGCGGCGTAAGCGCAGAATTCCGCGGTAGGCAGAGCCATGAAATAGAACCCAGAACTTTTATATGAGAACCTACCGGCATGGCTAAAGCCAGCTCCTCAAGCAGGAGAACAACTGTTTCTTCACTGTTGAAAATTAAAAGTTCCTCCACAAACCCTGGGGGTAAACCTGGCAGGCCAAACTCAATAAGGGGATGTTGGGTCTGTCGGGGAGATAAGAATTCAAAGTTTAAGACCTGATGCAGAAATCTGCAAATAAACGTTTTCTCAAATTTAAATGTTTAAACTTACCAAAAGTATTTGTTGATATCAATCTCCTGAGCATTTCAACCAAAATAATTGTTAAAATATGGTTTGAATGAGCAGGATACCAGTCACAAATTGAACATGTGACATGGCAGTTTGGCTGGTAGCCTTATTCTGGTAAGCATAATTTTGTTTTGCTTAGCGATTTTTTGTGCTTAAGCAGCTCTATGAAATTTGGGCCCAGGATACAGTAAAAGCACCTACCCCAACTAAATATGTTTGTGAAGTTGTTCCTATAGAAGCAGCTGGTATGAGGTAAGGATCGGTAGCTGAAGTGCTCGGTGGTGCAGCTGTACTTGGTGGTTCCACAGTTGGTGGTTGTAGAGGAGGCTCAGGGGGTGGTTTCGGGGTCACAGGCTCAGGGCTTGTAGGCTCTGGAAGAGGCCCCAGTGTGGTATGTGGACTTAACCAATCGGGCCACGTAGGCTCTACTGATGTTGTTTCAGGATAGCCTGTTGTTGGAAGCTTTGAAATACAAAAAGTAATATCTTTCATATAAAGTGATAAAGAGCGATAGCATTTTTGTGTGTTAAGATTAGAACTAGAGGTGGGGACAATTAACAAGTATGTAGTTGACCATTGCCTACTTGGTTTGACATGTGGGAAAGAGGCAAACATTTTAACAAAAAGTCTCAATGCGGATGGCCGGACAGAAGCTGTTTAATTTCCAGAGGGTAATAATGTACCCTGAAAACTTTAACATTTTTAAACAATTTCCATTTGCACACTGTTGATCCAACCACATTTTGGCTGTAAGACAAATGAACTGCAATTGAAAGTGAAAACAATTATTTTACACAACAAACTATCTAACAACATCAGGCAAAAACTTAACAAAAAGTCTCAATGCAGATGGCCGGACAGAAGCTGTTTAATTTCCAGAGGGTACTAATGAACCCTGAAAACTTTAACATATTAAACAATAGAAAAACTTGACCACAATTTCCATTTTCACCTAGTGAATCTATTCACACAAAAACAATTACATATCACAACAACTTATCTAAGGCAAAAACTTTAACAAAAAGCTATGATCTTGATGGAATAGCGCCTTATAAATTTTAATTGCTATGTTCTGTTATGTTAATGCGGACGGCCGGACGGCCGGCCGGTCTACGGACGGACAAAATCAGTATTACATAGGCTCGCATTCTGCTAAAGCAGCTCACCAAAAATAGCAGTCAAATATAAATATTTCTTACCGGTTGGCTGTCACATTGGAAATATGTTGTACAGTCTGATCCCGCTGCAAAAGAGTCTCGATAATACATGTTTTGAATTCTTCCCTGTGTTAATACAAACACACAACAAATGAAGTAAAATACGATACCTGTAGACTGTGCAAGTCTTACGCATAATATGAAAACGAGAAAAAAAACTTGAATGAAGCCTATATTTTTCCATGAAATCAAATCTTCTTTTAAAATTCAATTTATACAAATATTTTGAAAATTAAACTACCCATAGCAAGTTGTCTTGATAATACATGTTTTGAATTCTTCCCCGTTGTAATACAAACACACAACAAAGTAAAATACAACACTTGTAAACCGTGCAAGTCTTACGCATACAGAAAACGAGAAAAAAAAACTAAATCGAAGACTATATTTTTCTATGAAATCAAATCTTCCTTTTAAATTATATTTATACACAATTCTTGAAAAAAAAACCTACCCATAGCAAGTTGTTATAAATATATTTCCAATTTGTGTATATTAAAAATAATTTGTTCAAATTAACATTGAAACAAAATTAAAACTTGGGGCGAGAATGCTTATTTTTAGAAACCCCATTTGCAAATCACACCGGAATGTGTGCGTCTATTACATAAGTTTAATGACAACATGACCGTCAGAAGTAACCGGAAACTAAATTTTCTTCGTTATTTTGTTGAATTGTTTTGACTTTCATATTGTTCATCACTTTAGTATTACATTCCCAACAATATATATCATTTTCATAGCCAAAAACTACGCTACGCTAAAATAATTGACAAAACAAAATCCCGCCCACGTAAAACTCCATATGGTTGGGACCACAATGCTCCCGGAAGTTCAAATATGCGCGAGACTTGCACAGTTGATTGCCAATAAAAGATTGTGTAATAATAATGTTGACTGAATGACCAGTGGCCTGAAACTTCACGGAGACAACACAGGCAATTGCCTCAATGCCCCTCGCTCTTGCCCCAGTGCCCCAGTGCCCACTGATAAATTCCAGTACAAATTTAAAATTTCTCTTATAGGGGTAGCCCCTTTATTAAAGGAACGTTACAGAACTGGTAATTAAAATTTTCTTTAAGATCACAGATTTACATACAACTTACACGGTCTAATGATGATGATAGTAGAAAACATCCCTAGAAATATTTCTGTCTGAAATGCCATATTTCATGATAAATAAATAAAACTAATTTCCGATTGGAGTTTATCGCTCATGAGCGTTTTATTCAAACACATGCGAATAATCAGTTTTTCACTATTTTCTCGTGATCCAGATGGCCGATCGATCTCAAACTTCTACAGGTTTGTCAGTTTATGTATATGGTGGATTATATAAAGTGCTTACACTGCCAGTAACTGTTTTGTTAGCAAAAACCAATTCTGTAATGTTCCTTTAAGTAAAAACTGACTTGCCCCTTGAGTATCAGGCCGCCTGAAAGGACCATAATAAATATCGATAACAATAATAGACATTTGTAGTGCGCCATGTCTGTCAGAAAGACATTCATGGCATATAGAAAACGAAAAATTATGGTACTTTAGGTCTGAACTGAAAAGTGTGTTTTTCAAGTTAGTTTTGAAGCTGGAGAGATTGTCTCACAAGAAAAACTTGTGACAGTTAAATACTGACCAGAAATGGAAACTCGGTTTCAAGCACAGTCCCACCGACTATCATTTGGCCGGCTGTGCTGATACTAAACTTGGCTCGTAATGGAAACGTTGACAGCTCGTTGCAGTCCATGTAGCCTATGAATTTCTTCTGTTTGTTGCTTATGGACAAAGCAAAGTTATGCCATTGATCGTCACCGAAACTTTCACTGTAAAGTCTGCGTTATGGGGAAAAGGAAACTGTGCTAGTTATTGACAATGTAATTATTATTATTATATATTTCTGGTATTGATACCAAAGATGCCTCATAAGTGAACTTAATCACTGTAGTAGTAAGCCTGAGGAAACCTGTAAACAAGGGTGTTTGCTATGTGAACCAGAAACACGGGGGTATAACCCCTACTCTTCCACAATAAGTGTTCTGGGTTCTTTTTTTACGTGCACTACCAATCCTATACAAGGAACCTACGGCTTATTGTCCCATCTGAAGGACACCGCAATTCTGGTAAAGTATCTTGCTCAAGGATACAAGTGTCATGACCAGGACTTGAACCCACACTCTGCTGAATTAAAAAGAAGTTTCATGAATAAACTGTGGGCACTTACTGATATGCAATCAAGGAGGTTGTTCTTATCCTGATCTCACACACATGACGGCCCATCCGGATCTGGAACTGAATGTTGCCATCATTGTCCACCAGGGTCAGGAGATTCTGCGACTTTTGTGATGAATACTTTATTTTGAACATGATGCTGAAACCTTTTGGAAATCTTCACACGAGGAAACAAGAAGAGTAAGGAAATTAGCTTAGATGGATAGGTAGATATTATTGAAAGTCTGTTGGGTAAACCATGTATATGTCTTCTTTGAAAAAGTGATTGCTCTGAAAAGAACCAGTTAAATGTTCTGTTTTCCATGTTTTGACCAGGCAAGTAGCAACATGGGTGCCGGCTGGCCATTGCCGCCTCACTTAGCTCGTGCTTGGCAGGTTCAAGAACTCAGACATAATGGAAATTGTTTACGAAAACAGCCCAAACCAAGTGGCAGTGGTGAGTCCGGATCTTCTTAAGTCTTTTTTTTATTTTATGAGATCCGTCAAGAAAAAGTAGGTACAGTTGGGCAATTTCATTAGTTCCGTAAGCCTACAGTGGAATTCTTATGCTACATGACGTATACAGCGCATGCAAAGGACATGATATTCATACCAAAAGGTAGAACTGATATTGTCAAAAACCATTTGTTCTTGGGAAGGGGTTATATCCCCCCTTTTTGTCATCCAAAATACCTCAAGTTGGAAGTCAACAACCCCCAGGTCACAATTGGGCAAAATTTTTTACACTTCCCCCCCTTTTTGAGGGCCTACACAAAATTAATGAGGTCAACGCTCTGTTTTCTTCCTATTTAGTAGGGTTCATCCTTTAGTAGTCATTAGGAGGTTGAAGATTATGTACAGCTGATGAGTTTATATCATTCTGGAGTTTGACAGTTAAAAAGAAACAAATAACAATACATGAGGATTGTCTTTGTTGTTTTTTCTTCTTTTTTTCTAATTAACCTCGGAGTTACACAAGGAATAAGTGAGAACATAGAAATAGCTATTGCAAACTACTAACCAACCAAAAGTACCTCAGGTATATAAGGAATAAGGTGGATAAAATAAAATGAAGTAAGCCCCAAAAGTGTAAAATTGATTGATAGTTCCAGAATATTTTTTAAAAGGATGTAACAACTTTTGTCTTTGAAGACCAAATATGCCGTTTGTCTAGCTTTCAAGAAATAATTTAACAAAAATGTCATTAAAATTGGTGTTCAAAACTGCTCATGTTTTGTTATTTTAATTTTTCTGTGCAACAGTTATAAATTGGCGTTCAGAACAGCTTTACTTAGTAAGAATGCATTTCCGACAGAGATATTTCTCAGAGTGAAGTGGTTCCAGTTTTATACCAAGGAAACCTCTAGATGCAAACTTTGTTCATTCCCTTCTTTTTCTGTGTGTTTTCTTTTTTCAAGAGTTGATAAGCCTAATGGCCTGTCCCAAACGATATCAGTCAGTTCAACAGGAATTGCCCGCCTCCTCCCACTTTTACGAGAATGGACTACACTTTACCCAAGCTATGAACTTTGCTACCACCTGTGAAATTGACCAATTGACCATGTGTGTTGATCTTGGCAAGGCTATGATAATTCCCCCCTCAAATCTAATAAAAGTTTAGTATTAACTTTGAGGTGTCACTTTTCTTACAGGTCACATCTACCTGAATGCATTTATTGCTGGCTTGGAGAAAATTCAATCAATAAACACGTCCGTATTAAAAAGAAAATAGTAAGCCACAGGTCTTCCAATTGCTCAGCGGTAATACTGACAAAGAAAAAACGATACTCAACTGTACAAGGGTTTCTAATAGAATTCAGACAGGGGTGTCCAGATAAGCTGCTAATTAAGACATAGGGAATCCAAATAAGCCATTTGCGAGTTAGATTTAAAAGGTCTGCATACGTTTGGTAATTGGAGCCTATTGTTTGTTTCAATCCTATATAGTTGTAGATATATACCATAAAACTAACCTGTGAAAATTTCATTTCAAAAGGTGGTAAAGTTTTTGAGATATTGCCGAAAATCTGGAGCGGTTATGTCCACGCAGGAAGAATAATCTGTTAGTAACGCTTCTCAGATTCAAATTTGTTGGGATACAAAGTGATATATTTTTCCATAACCGCAGTACTTCGAAGTTAAAAGTTTCTCAAAATGCATTATACTATCCAAAGCTGCTGTACTTCTTACCAAGTAAGTTCTTAATACCATTAATTTTCAGAGTCATTACCAAACGTATATAGACCCTTTAAGACATACCGTAGGGCATCCTATATAAAGCCATTTGCGGGTTAGATATAAATAAAGTCTGGTAAAATGACTTTCTTATAGTCACTATTGCCCACTTAAAATTTGAATTCCTCAGACTAGAGAAAGTTGCTATGCTGCATGGTTCGAGAATGGTTTTGCCTAGTCATGCAAGAGAAGGTGACCAACCATACAAAATTCTGAATGAATGTGTATGGCCCAATGGCACCAGGCTTCGCTCACCTTGTGATGTTAGCAACATTGTCTTTAGTCTGGGGAACCCAATTGACCATATATTTGAACGCATGAGGGCGCTTTCATCAGGGATTAGTTTTGGAATTACTGATGGCTTTGCATCACAATTACAGTTTCATCTTATTTTAATTGCCTGTATGTAGTTTTCTTGCATCAATGACAAAATACATAAACATAATAATAACAAGGAAAACCCCCCAGTTTGTTTACTTGTTTTGCATCATGTGAATTCGGTTCACATACGCCCTCACGCGGTCAAAAATACGGCGACTTTGAGCGTTCAACTGTGACCAATCAAATCATTGTACCAGGCAGGTCTTTGTCATGTTGGTGCAACAAGGTCGTAACTGGATTCTGCGACAAAGTCATATCTCACGCAAACACGCTCTGTACAGCACAGTGGTACCTCAGCGTCCATTGACTTTATGTGAACACCAGGGTCATTTTAAGCGAGATCCTTATTACAACCTTTTGACATTCTCAAACTCAAGTTTTATGAAAACGCTAATTTATGCGATCTGACCTTGGTCCATCGACACAAAGTCTTCATCAATGATTCTAAGAACTCTCTCAGACTGATAGAGAGCTTGCCCGTAGATTCTCATGCACTTCTCACGGTTATAACTAGTTTTGGAATTACCGTCTACCTTGGGCCAAAGAAATCTGTGCTCGAGCCTGAAACATCTGTATCCTTGCGAAATCTGTAAATGTAGCACTGCTCTTCATAGTCTGGTACCTCGTTAACACCTTTAAATAGCTGTCCTTCTCGTAACAATCTCAAAAGATCAACAGTACCTGGAACAGATCAGAAATTAAATGTTAATCTTAGGAACTTTACTCATACACTCATTTTCCATTTTCCCTATGTATTCTGCTTTTCTCCATGCTGGTCTAGTTGCCCTCCTGTCGTCATCTTTTCTGTATACTAGGCCTATGTTTCTTGCTTTGTTGCTTCTGTTTTGGTTTTACAGTTTCTCAATTTACCTGGTATTTTTTGTATTTGTATTGTTGTGGTCAAATAAACAATAATAATAATAATTCTTTGATAATGAACACAATGCTTCTGGTTTCCATGAAGCAAAACGTACCGGTAGCCTGTAAAATTTCATGAGATATGTGAGGAAAACCCCAAATGGGGGAAAACCCATCAAATTCACAGGCAAGACTGTGTTCTGAAGCAGGAATCGAACCACGGCCCACAGAGGTAAAAGGCAAGGAAAGAAACCAAGCTGGCTTCACCTTGAATGGTATACTTTTTAACTGCTCATGATCTACAAAGTCGTCACTGTTTTCACAAAGTGGCAAATCTGCACCACAGCCAAAAATCTCTGTTTAGAGCAAATCACCTTTGAAGTTGAACTATTGTCAAAGTGCTGTTTTGGAGACTGCTTTATTGGTTTTTCTTTTTAAATTTTACTACCAAAATAAAAAAAAATTCTTCATTTATACAGAACTGTCAATATGTTTTCAATCTTGCAATTTTTGTTGATGAGTTTTTAATCCCTTAACACATTCATCACTCATCACTGTGGAAAAAAATGAAAAGAAATGTGCATGAAAGAAATGTGAACAGAGTAGCCGGTTCGTGAAAACGCTAAACTTATATAGGTCAACAAATTTGACGGTTCGTGAAGAGCATCCCAGTTTCAATCAAACCGGTCAGTATCAAATACATGTTTTTCTCCTCTAGAGTTTCATTGTGCTTAAAGGGATTGTGTAAGTTTGGTAATTGGAACCCACTGTTTGTTTCAGTCCTATATAGTTGTAGATATACACCATAAAATTAACCTGTGAAAATTTCACTTCAAAAGGTGGTAGTGTTTTTGAGAAATTGCCGAAATTCTGGAGCGGTTATGTCCACGCAGGAAGAATAATCTGCAATTGGAATACCCAATCTGAGAAGCGTTATGCGTAACGCTTCTAAGATTCAAATTTTGGGGGATAAAAAGTGATAAATTTTTCAATAACTGCAGTACTTCAAAGAGAAAAGTTTCTCAAAGTGCATTATACATATCCAAAGCTGCTGTACTTCTTACCAAGTAAGTTTTTATTGCCATTAATTTTCAGAGTCATTACCAAACATATACAGACCCTTTAAAAATAACTGTATATTTATTGTTGAAAAGAATTGATTCCATGATTGTCTCCATCAAGTGTTGAGAAACTTGAAAAAGAGGCATTCTGAGGAATTCGGAAACGGCGCTATCAAAGTGATGTGGCACTAACGGACCACAGTTCATCACATGGACAGACAGAGTGTGATGGAAAGTTGAAATCTGACAAGGTCAATTACAATAAAATCAAAGAATGTGGAGAAGAATTGAATGACACCACAGCTGCTTGTGACCTGTCTGAACATTCTATACCAGGATGACTGCATAATTATACCTATGACAAGGTGAAATGGTTTAATTGCTGGCAGTGCAATGCTGTTGTCAATGACAAAAAAAATTGTCCGCTGCTGTAGCGGCGAACACAAATTGTACATTGAGGTGACACCTTGCAGTTCACATGACCTTAGCGTAACTCAATTACTGACATAATCAATCAAAACACTATACCGACTGTGAGGTGAACCACACAGAATGGAAATATGTTTCGTCACAAACATAACTGCTACACTATGGCCCTCTTCAAAACCGTGGTTTCAGCTTAGGCTTTGGCTTAGACCCAGTCTGCCTAATTGAAGGCTCATAACCAAACCGTAAGTTTTAAAAATAACTGACAGAGCCTAAGCCGGAGCGTAAGCCTAAGCCGGAGCATAAGCCCAAGCCGGAGCGTAAGCCCAAGCCTTGGTTTAAAAAAGGACCTTTGATCAAAATCAACACTACAGAACTGATTTGAAAACAGAAAAACTTAATAAGCAATTTGCGAGTTAGATTTGAATAAAATCTGGTACAATGACTTGCTTATTAGTCACAAGTTAGCACTTAAATTTGAATTCCTCAGACTATAGAGACAGTTGCTATGTCAAATGGTTCAGAGCAAGCTTTTGCATAGCAACCTCCAGATGAGTAAACCCTGGTACCATTGTGCCATACACAAAGCAACCTCCAGATGAGCATACCCTGGTACCACTGTGCCATACACAATCAATCAAAATTGTGTATGGGTGTTCGCCGTCTCTTACGTAACTACGCAAAAGCTTGCTCGAATCATGTGACATAGGAACTGTCTCGATAGTCTGAGGAATTCAATTTAAAGCAGTAACTTGTGATCAAGCAAGTCATTGTACCAGACTTTAATCAAATCTACCACGCATATGACCTATTGACCACCACTTGTAACTTCTTATGTGTTTTTTCCACATTGCTTTTGCAAGTACACATGTGTTAACAAAAATGGCTGTAGATAAATGAATAAAATACAATAGATTATAGTACAAAAAGTACAAGGAAACTTTTCACAAAATTTACTTGCAAAAACAGGCTTAAAGCTTTTAAGCTTTAACTCTGTTTTAAAACAACTTTAAAAAGAAAAGAAAAAACTACAGTTTCTTGAAAAATGGAACAATGTATCTGAACCCTGCAATTACCAATCTTACATGCATCTGGAAAATGGTTGGCTGAAAGGTTAAAAATAATAACGTAGGATTTTATTACTTCTAGAAACTTCTAGTCACGAGTGGTGATATTATCTTGAGCATACTCCATGGCCCAATTTCAAAGAGTTGCTTAAGCGGACAATTTTGCTTACAAATTTTATGCTAAGAAAAAAACAGAAGGATACCAGTCAGAAATGGTGCATGTGACATGGTATATTGGCTGGTAACCCTATTCTGGTAAACGCAATTTTGTTGTGCTTAGCTACTTCTTGTGCTTAAGCAGCTCCTGAAATTGGGCCCAGGTAGATTTTTTTGTCCACACAGATTCAGAAGGCAAGAAGTATCATGCAGTCACATCTAGATATTACAAAACACTAACCCCAAAACACCATAGATTATATGAATTTACACCAGGGTATTATTATAGCATTTACTGCTAGATCCCCAAGCTAAATAAAATAAATATACCGGTGTCACATTTTTCCTCTGGGGAGAAACAAAACTTGGCAGTAAAAGTGCCAGTGGGAATCAGCATCAAAAATACGATTTCCTACTGAAATGGAAGTCTCTAGAACCCTAACAGGGCTACAAATACCCGCTGGACCACTGGCTCGAGTCCAGTAATTTTTTGCATTAGCCAGTAACGTCACAACTGAAAAAGTTCAGCTGTCCAGATTTTTCCAGACACATTATGCTTTTTAAGATTCACAAATTTACATGGATATTTGAGATTTTACATCCAAATCTCCTACTAAAAGTTCAGCAAATGTAAAAAGAACTAGTTATGTAAATGGGTTTTGAGGCATTGCATGGTGAGGTATCAATGCATAATCAGTTTGCAGTAACACCATGTGTATATATCTACTATGCTGTGCAGATTTGTTCTTTGAGAACTTGTCATTCATTCATTCATTCATTCATTCATTTTATTTCCACATCAATGCAAAAAATAAGAAGCTGAGGTACATTCTTTAAATACATAAATAAACAAGTAGATAAGACTAAACAAAGATGTGGAGGGGATTTGCAAGAAGCAAGCTTGTCGAGTGCGAACCCCCTCATTTATATTATATGTGCTCTAAGTTAAATCTACTGGCGCAAATAACAAAAAAGACAAACATTTTAAGTTATTGAAATGAGTATAAAATAAATACTAAGGTCAATGAAGAAAATACAATGAACAAATAAATAAATAAATCTAAGCAAGCAAATAAAAGTAAGCAAAAAGTAAGTAAGTAACCCCAAGAAACAAACAAACAAATACAGACAAACAAACAAAAAACGCAAAGCGGTGAAGCTAGTGAATAAAGTTCAAGCACTGAATAATAAAAAACGAAATAGTCTCAGTTAAAGTCTCTATAGTCTCTATAGAAGTGTTGGGAATTATTTGTATTTGTATTTAGACCTACTTGTATTTATAAAAGAGTTTCCTTAAGTTTCTTTTTAAATGACTTCATATTGTTAAGTTTCCGAAGAGAAATGTCGAAAGAATTCCACAGTTTGGGTCCTGTATACTTAATATTTCGTTGGGCAAGTGAAGAGCGAGTTAAGGGAATGTGAAAATGGGAGGCTTGGCGTGTAGGATATGAATGTACCAGTTTATTACTGGTGAACATTGTGGTAAGACATTTAGGTAATTCATTATGAACTAACTGAAACATAAAGCTGCCAAGTTGCAGATTGTATACATCATTTAATTGTAAGGTTTTATCTTTAACAAAGAAGGGATTTGTGTGAGCTAGGTAGTGAGAATTGTTTACAATGCGCAAAGCTCGTTTTTGCAAGATAATCAATCTGTTAACTGTTGTAGGGGCAGCACTGCCCCATGCTAATATACCGTAGCTAATATAAGATGATATTAAGGTATTATACAGAGAAAGTAAAATATGATGTGGAAAAAAAGCCTTAAGCTTATTAATAATACCTATATTACGGGAAATTACTTTACATAAGTAATCAATGTGGTATTTCCAGGACAGTTTATTGTCAATATATAAGCCTAGGAATTTTACACTATTTGTTAAGTTGATCACCGTATTATCAATACAAATGTCTGTAGGAAGAATAGAGACCTTGTTGCTAAACAGCATACATGTAGTCTTGTTAAGATTTAAGGATAATTTGTTAGGTTTGATCCAGTCAGAAACAGAACAAAGTTCTGAATTTATGGTATTAACAAGAGTAACAATATTTGTATGACTATAAAATAAATTAGAGTTGTCTTGCTACTTATTCTACTGCCGCTGATTAGATTTTGGAATTCGGGAGATTTCTCAGTTCTGAAAAAAACTGTCCTGCTCATTAACTCCTACCTGGGCAGGAGGTACAGGAAAATTGACCGCTGCTACTTCTTTTGCCTAGTGGATCGAGGGGACTTCTCGTTATTAACTTCACTGTCTTGGAGTGAGTTCTAATTGGTCTCAACTTTTCGACTAGCCTGCTCTAGTCAACGTCAAGAGACTGTAAATGGTAAAAGAATTTTCCAATCCTAGTTTTAGTTCTGAGTTACAAGACTTTGTGCAGCGAAGTTTTCAATTTCCTCAGACTCATTCCTTATACATGCAGAGGTGCGTAAAAAAGACAGAAGGGAATTTCAGTTATTTTATTTTGTGTGTAAATGCGAATGGATCGGAACATAGGATCATTCAGTTCCATAATTTTGTTGTTCATAATCAACAGCCATGTACTTTTTCCATTTTAAAATATGACCCAAATATACACTCAATTTTAAAAGGAATAGTGAAACTAATTTTGGGTGATATTTTAAAACCTTTGTTGTCACTATTGAATCCCATGTAACATCCGAGTTAAACACAATGAAAGTTGGTAATTTTACTGTATGTCTGTACTGGCCCAAAACATATCCATTGCTCATTTTGGGTCTGGTTCCAACTCAGTAACGTGCATGTTAAGAAACAAGAATTCAAACACAGATGAGCTTTAAAGGGAGGGTATACCTTTGGCAATTACTCCACAAATTTATGACAAAAAAAATCTTACTTGGTAGAAACACTGCAGCTGTTGATAATCTATAACGTTTTGAGAAACAATTCTCTTCAAGGGAATGTGGCTGTAGAGAGAGGGATTCAAAAACATTTAAATCTGAGAAACATTTCTGCATGAAACGTTTTTCAGATTGTGAGTTCCAATAACGGATTATTCTTCCTGCGTGGACATAAACACTCCAGATTTTCAAAAAGGCTACCACCTTTTGAAATTAAATTTACACCGATTACTTTTATTGAAGATACAGGCCTGTGAGTGGACCCTTAAAAAAAGAGCTGAAACACTAGGCCTACATGATGTAAGAATGATCGTGGAACGTCATGTGAGCATGTGAGCATTTACGCTGGTCGAATTGGTGCACCCCATTGATCCAGTAACTAGGCTTATTTCACATTATTGTAGTTGTACATTACTGTTGCCAAGCATATATAAGGCCAAAAAGTGAAAAAACGAAAAAGAAGAAAAAAAAAAAACCGAAAAAAGCGGAAATAAAAAATCGAAAAAAGAAAAGAAAAAAGTGGATATCCGCTTTAAAGCGGAGATTTCATAGGCCTGTAGATATCTACATTTTTAAAGGATTAAAACAGTCGAACGGTTCCAAAAGGTACACTTCGCTTTAAGACTTGCATTCAAACTTAAGATGAAAACAATGCATACATTCAGACTTGCAATAATGTAAACAAACATAAGAAAAAACCTGAACAAACTCAATATGGCGGACTGTGCAAAATGTCTTTATGAATAATGCATTCAATATGAGAGAATATCATAAAAAGGCGTAGGAGAAACTAAACAACAGACAAGGGGGAGTACTAATTGGACCTCAGTCTACTGGTAGGAAGGCTTCCTGGTGCTCCATGGCCTTGTATCCGGCCTTCCTTGAACTCCACCTGACAATGAAGGAACCTGAACAAACATACCTCCTTAAAGGTATCGTACACGTTTGGTAATGACTCAAAACAAATATTAGCATAAAAACTTACTTGGTAACAAGCATTGGAGAGCTGTTGATAGTATAAAACATTGTAGGAAACGACCCCCTCTGAAGTAACGTAGTTTTTGAGAAAGAGGTAATTTCTCACTAAAATAATAAAAACTTCTTGCAAGAAGTTTTTATTCCTGTCTGAAAGCACACAAATTTGTACAACAAGGGTGTTTTTTCTTTCATCATTTTCTTGCAACTTCGATGACCAATTGAGCCCAAATTTTCACAGGCTTGTTATTTTGTGTATATGTTGGGATACACCAAGTGAGAACACTGGTCTTTGACAATTTCCAAACGTGTTCAGTGCCTTTACAGGGATTGTATACGTTTGGTAATTGGAACCTACTGTTTGTTTCAATCCTATAACAAAATAGTTGTAGATATATTCCGTAAAACTAACGTGTGAAAATTTAATTTCAAAAGGTGGTAGCGTTTTTTAGATATTGCCGAAAATCTGGAGCGGTTATGTCCTTTAAATAAGCCCAGCCAGCCAGCTTGGCTTGCCCTGCCTTGGCTGAAGAGAGGAAGGATCCACAAAGAGTGGTTGATAATTGAAGCACAGAAACCCCCACTGGTGATACCACTGAGGTAGGAGAGCGGATGGGGCATGTAGAGTGATAGCAACCAACTAGGCAGAGGGTTTGTAGTGGAAATGGGTCACGGAGACAGAGGGAGAAGGAAGGGCCAACAAATTGAACCTTCCATTATAGCTCTGTTTGAGAGGTTTTTACTGCACTTACGCTGTGGTTTAAAAGTATGTTCATTCTGCGTTTACGTGTGTGAAATTATACGCTATAGCTGCAGTGTCTGTCATCATACAAAGCTAAAAATAGAAAGCAAGTTATCAAAACAGCAGTGAATTCTAGTACAATGCCAAAACATACCCATCGAGTGATGCCCACATTTTTGTCCACCTATTACAGCTATTACAATAAATCAACTTGTATGTTTATATACATGTAAAATGCATCATTTTGGGGGGTTTTAAGGACTAACTACATGTATTTTCAAAGGATTAGCAACAAATCATACAGTTGATACACAGTGACATTTTAGACAGGTGCTTTCTGAAATTTTGGCAGGTGCTTGATCCTATGAAGTTATAGTACAACCACATCAAGAGTACATTACTTCATGTGATACCCTAGGTCAATCACATGGTCACACAGAGTCACAAGGAAAATTGTTCTGCCTATGTGGTGCTCCACTAGAAAGGTTTCTGATGTCAAAGCCATCAAGAAAAAATGGTCGCCAAAAATGGTCTTGGACTCCAAAACATATGGAAAAGTTTAATAGGAAAAGTCACACTAAATCAAAGCGCTGTGTTTATAGTGCACAGTGCATTAACATTGTGTGCGCGCGCACGGGTGGTATACACAGGTCAAATTGTAATACATTGAACCGTACCATGGTGTGAAGTTACATCGCATTCGATTGGAAAACAGTTTTGATGTTTTCACTGTTTTATCCTGTCCGACGAAAATATTCAACCAATCACAGCAAAGTTGATACACAATGTAAAAGAATAAATACAGCGGGAAATGGTGGAAACCCCACCTACACAAGTGATTTAGTTAATGAATGAGGGCGTCTCACAATCGGTGTGCAGAGTTGTTTACTGGAAGTGCGCCGTGTAGGCCACACAATATTTATCTAAAATGCTGCGTTTTGGGTTATTTTGAAAAACATTATGCATGACCATCCGACGAGTTATTGTTATCATTTTAAATAAAATCACAATGATTTTAAAGACAAATTAATATAAATTAGAATGCCCAGCACCCCGTTCTTGTACATCTTTTTAATTTTTTGTGGCCAAGCATTTTGCGCCGAGATACTGATTTTCAGCCTGTACTTTGAGTGCGTGTTTAATTATCGAGCGCAAAAGAGACTACTTTTCCATATGTATGAACCTAATAACCTGAAAATAACTCAAGATAGGCCTCCAGTAAATGATTGTTTTCCACACAGGTATACATTTTTTATTGCATCAATTCAAAAAGCCTTTAAATTAGATCTAAACAGAAAGACAGCGTATACTTTGGGTCAAGTTGTCGGCGATAAAATACCAGAATGTAATGTGAAACAAGAAAAACGAAAATGCACCATGTAGGTTATGTAGGCCTACAGTGCGAAGACAATACTAGAATGATTCATTTCTAAGTAATACTGTCTTTTGTTGAAAAAAACATTGAGATACAAATTAGACGTTCTCATCATGATTTGAAACTGGTGTCCGATGATATATAGGATAATTTGATTTAAATTCCTTAGATGGCTAGCTGTTCTAGATTTTTCTATATAATCCCAAATCCATAGAATACAGATTAGACATTCTCATAACAATTTGAAACTGGTGTCCAATGATATGAAATATAATTTGATTTGAATTCCCCCATACGATGACAGCTGTTCTAGATTTTTCTACAACCTCCCCAAAACTTGTTGCAGACAAGGAAAAAAAAGACGGAGGAGACACAACAACTAGTTTCATGGTTACTCTTGAGACCAAATGGTACAAAAAAAATCCTAACCGTTGTAACCCCATTTTCATCATAAAATTTCAGTAAAATACCCCTTTGAGGAGATTCTAATGACAACATTTCACAACTTCATGGATACTTTTGCAGTTACCCCCTCCATGTACACATTTCCATATTTATAACACTTTTTATTTTTTGTGAAGAAATAAAAGTAACTTCCAACAGTTGGTGTACTGTACAAAAGACATGAAAACTAAAGCAATAAGCCACAAATGAAACAGACACAGCTGTCAGGGAAAGAACCCACGACCTGACGTAATTTTTTTAAATTAAAAGCAAGTTAAATATGCCCCATAGTCAACTTAGTGTTTAAGAAGGAATTCAAGTTTATAAGTATACATGTATACAAGACATATATCTTTTACAACATTTCCGTAACAGAATAAGGATTTTTCTTGTTCTTGTCCAGTTTGAGAATGTTTTCAGTGCAAGGACCTATTGTTCAAACCAAATTTTTAAGCCTTGAGTTTTTGATTTGTTAATTTTTTTGAGTGTACATTTTGTTTGTTTGCTTTTGTTCGTTTTATTTTCCTGTTTAAAGGGTGGGTGTTATTCCCCTCCCCCACCCAAGCTCCAAATCATTATTTTAAAAAGAAATTTGGGTAGAAAATTATTCAAAAAATTTGTAGCATTTGTAAAAGTTCTTTCTATCCCTTGTATATCAGTACAAGAACTCTAGACAGAAATAAAGGAGTCCCGTCAGGGTTAAATTTGACATGGCTTTGCACCAATCAGGCATGACAATTGGACCTTGGAAAAAAGTAGGAACGTTTTATTGAGTACAAGGGCTGACTTACAAATACACATGGTGTAGGCTTTAAAAGACTTTTAAGGCTGTTGAATCACTTTTTTCTGATTTTTCCAAGGGCAAACAACATCGGAAATCAGACTAAAGTAGGAAGAATATCATGCCTGATGGATTCATTTAGATGAAAAGAACCTACTTTATGTAAGATGGCATGTATACACGCCAATTTTTTTCTGAACTTGCCTACGGCAGACGGTTTGTCTAACACCCGGAACAATTTCAGAGCGCCCTCATTTTTTGTTTGCAGTGAGTTGGACGGCTGACGTGAATGTAGCCTGAACATCTGCTGTCACACTTTGAGGCTCGTGAATAACGCCAGCATGACCGGATGTTGCCAGATGTACCTTTGACCTCGCATTCATTTCACACGGAGATTCACAGTCAATTCACACGTACATGTACACATATAGTGAGTACAACAACACTACATGCATGTACATATGCACACATTGCATGTGCAGACGACCCAAAGTGCAAGCTGACAACTACATCACCTCGGACCAATCATAACACAGATATGGAAAGCATACGTCATTGTGCGTTTATCCAATTAAATCACTGGGCCTGTAAGACCAGTGCCAATCTGGGGACCAGTCTAACGTGAATGGCCATTCAGACATTCCATTGTGTAGTGTGCACAGGCACGCACCTAATGTCGCATTTCTATTAGGGGTAAGAATTCTTCAATCCTCAACAGAATTGAAAGAGATTTATCAGACTGAATGTCAATATTTGAACAAAAAAAGGACACCGGCCGGCGGACTTGTCCGGTCATGAGTTTACTGGCCTGATGCTATAATCACTGGCCATCCGGCCCAGTGTAAATTTC
This sequence comes from Plazaster borealis, assembly GCA_021014325.1. Classification (NCBI taxonomy): domain Eukaryota; kingdom Metazoa; phylum Echinodermata; class Asteroidea; order Forcipulatida; family Labidiasteridae; genus Plazaster; species Plazaster borealis. Next base: position 2,608,513 of record CM037456.1, on the reverse strand, counting down.
AAGCCCTGTGTGTAGTGTGTTTATTGGAAACTAGAAATGACTTTACTCTTCCCAAAAACCAATAATGAAATATACCTTTAATACCTTTTATTATGAGATCATCTGAACCAGATTACAAAATTAAATGATGCAATCATCTTGATATTCAATCAAACTTTTTGATATGTTTGACAAGCAATTAGCCCTAAGTATTGAAAGCAGATGCCAAATTCCATTGGAACCCAAGGGTGTATCAAGTCAAATTTAATCCCTGCCAAGGAAACAAAATAAAAAAACAGTTACAGATTGAGCCCCCTACAATGCATCAAACTAATTGACTTGGTTGCAAGTTTGACAGAAAAATTATAAAACCTAGGCCCTAGGATTATTTTGACATTGGTTGTGGAATGTTTTAATCTATGATTGCATACTATAAGGTACACATACTTATTATATATGCCTTATGCATCCGTACAAGGTCCTCTAAATTCTAGATTTTTCTTTTGGACCCATGTCAATGTCAATGTAAAAATGCTGACATAAGCTGATCCACAGGGAAACTAATGGGCACATTAGACTTTACTAGAAGGTCACATTGCCTCTGCATTGTGAAGTACCCACGTTTGCATTGTGACCAAAACCACAAATACATCTAATAAATCATTATTAAGTGGAATCAATTCGTCACTGTTTTCACGAAGAGGCAATTTAGGCCATTCCACAAAACTTTCATGTTTGGAGAAATCCACGTTTGAAGTTTAGCTTTTTTTGAAATCACTGTTTCGGACACTGTTTTTTATTGAAACGCTGACATTTTTCCAAGCATAAAAGTGGAGATCTTAAATCATGCAAATCTGTTGCTATTTTAATTATAGTTGGCACCGTGCCAGCGCTATGTACTTCAATGTAAAAATTGGCTAATCTAAATGTGGCTGTTCGTGAAAACGCAAAACCGATAGTTTCGGAAAATGTTCCTTGTGCTATTTAGAGTAATTAGAAAAGTATAACGATTTATCACTTGAAACTTGGGGAAAATGTTGATGTCAATAGTAACATTCGAAATATGTAAAAACATTGATTTGCCAAAATGCATGATTTTTTCAGAAATTGCCTCTTCGTGAAAACGGTGACGAATTGTTGTGAAATATTATTGGTTGATGTTGGGCTCTCTATTGCTTTATGACAAATTATGCATCAAACACTGAGTAAATGTCAAAACTATTTAGAATATATTCTTGCGGTCCTTTAGCCCATCATTCTGCAAATCTGACATTGTCCAATTAAAAATGTAGGAACTATACAACATTATAATTTTAAAGTAATATCATGGAAAATGGGATCTTATTAATAACAACAAACTAGTTTTTATATAGCACTTTATTTATCTCAAAGTGCTTATCATTATTTATTTCCAGACAGGTTTTTGAAGTTTTTGAATTATGAAACCCATTTATGTAACACCTTGTAAGGGTTTACAAGGTGCTGCAGCGCTTTCAGCAGCCACTGCTAGAAACACCAGGGCTAACCCTGTCTCTTAGCGATAAGTGTAACCAACTCTACGGTATAACTTAGTTCTTTTATGTGCATTACCCAACAGACGGGACCAACGGCTTTACGTCCCATCCGAAGGACGAAGCAATAATGGTTAAGTGTCTTGCTAAACGACACAAGTGTCAAGACCAGGACTCGAACCCACACTCTGCTGATCAGAAACACCAGTGCGCTTGACCGCTCGGCGACGACATGCCACCAGTTTATTACTACTTTGAAAAAAGGCATATCGAGTTGAAATGTCTCATTAGAGCGCCACCTATCGGCAGGAGTAGGAGAGGCGTGCACAATTGAATAGGCACAATCATCATCCCGACATTGCGAGATAAAGAGTGACGAGTGGGAAAAGTCTGAACAATTTGTTCACTTAGTATATGATTCTACATCTATTCAAGTTTATCTCTCCAAAAAACCACGTCAATTCACGAAAAATTCATGTACGTACTTATATCGATTTAGTAAACGATATGTGTTTTCGCGATCCCACACTTAATCAATGGCATTGAAAAAGCCTGTAAACAACACGTTTTTGAATTGCATTCTATGGCCAAACAACTGCTTGTGGGCAACTTGTTCACTTGAATCATTAATATTTATATATTCCTCATTCATATCCATTGATAAATAAAAATAATTATTTATTCAAATTGTATGTATGATGTTGTGATGTGTGTGTTTGTATCAGGTCAGGTTCAAGGAAAAAACACACACAGGCACACATCAATGATCGATCTGATTGGCTATAGCGCAAAGTATTGGCGCCCTCTGTTTCTCAGTCACGTTTAGGAAATGAGACGCTCAACTCAATATGGCATTTGTTTCTGTGTTTATTTTACGTTATAAAGGGATTTAAAAGTGCTGTTTTTATTCCTAGGCACTTCAGGGCTTTTCATAAAACTCGGCAGTTTTGCCCAGCGTGACACTGATCAAGATTGGTTTTTTTACATTATGAAACAATTTGTATTGAGTTTTACTCATTTATATGTAAATCATTACACACTCGTTTACATGTCTATAACAAAACAACAATAATGTTAATTTTGTTCAACTTGATCTTTAGTAAGGGGCAGGGGGCACTCAGATCAAATTTATTGCTACAAATGATGAGAAGAGAATGGCCTTCCCTGAATTCCCAACACTTCCATGCCTTGTATGCAATATGCATTTTATTTTAAAAGTAAGATGCACTGATTGCACTCCAACTTGAAAGATTGATCTGTGACTTTGATGGGTGACTTTTTGGACACTAAGTGGCAGCAGACTTACCATGTGCGCATAGACCTTTTCGCAAATACACAGTGTGCACAAGTTTCCCATAGAGCCGCAGTGCATGCTGGTCTTGCTAGCGATCAAATTGATTGCTTTTGATCGCTAGCTAGACTTGCATGCACTGCGGCTCTATGGGAAACTTGTGCACACCGTGTATTTGCGAAAAGGTCTATGCCCAGAACTACAACAATTGAAATTTACCTTGTAAGTCTGCTGCCAGTGCCACCTAGCATTTTTAAGTCTCCTATTGCATATACTTTGACCATGCTTTGACCTTCCTTCTTGAAGGGGTACTCATTTTCAAGGGGCAACAATTATACATGTTGGCTTTGCCTGCCTCCAAGTAAAGTGTAAGTCCGCCAGCTGAAACCTGGGCCCAATTTCAAGATCGAAAAACACAAATGTTCACAGTTTCACACATAACTTACATGATTTAAAGTAAGTATTATGGTAGAAAGGGTTCCTTAAAATATTTCTGCCTAATGCTTTCGTTTCTGAGAAATGATTAAAACAATAGTTTTTATCACGTGCAATAAAAACTTGATGAGAACACATAAGGTCTCTTTTCACTATTTTCTCGTCGCCTCGATGACCAATTGAGCTCAAACTTTCACAGGTTTGTTTGTTCATGTATATGTTGAATCACACAAAATCTGGACACTGATTTTGAGCTGTTACCAAAAGTGTAAAATACCTTTAAGCAGAAAATATTGCTTAACAATTTCCTGCTAAAGCAGAAATGAGCAGGATACCAGGCACAAGTTGTACATTTGAGAGTAATTAAATAATTAATAATACTAATCAATCAAATTTTTTTCAGTACAAGCCTGCATGCCCATTCACATGTTGAAACACTTTTGGGTGGTTTAAAGTTTTCTTTAAAAAAGTTGCCACCAATTGGGAAAAACTGCTGGCGTGATTGTAGAAAGTGGCACTTTATTGTGTTTCCTGTCATTAAAATAGTTTGGTGTGCATGTAGTCCTGTGCATACATATTTAAAAATCGATAAAAACTAATTTTGATTTTTGGGTGGCTTTGATTAAGGTGATCGGGATCTAACTATTTACGAAGTTATAGGTCTCAAAATTGTCTTGTTTCTTAATTACGCTAAGTTGATAAATGACAAAAACCTCAAGAACCTGGAATTATGTTTTCACGAAGAGCCAAAAACCTTTTTGTAAATTTGTTGTATACCTTACCACGTTGATTGTACAGATGGCACAGTGCCAATCATGGGACAAAAATAAGCACCACCTGATATTGTGTTTTCCGAAAGTGCAGAAAAGTGTATTGCTCTACGAACAGCCAAAAAGTTTATACACGACGCGCTGCATGCAGACCATGTTTTGTAACGTTTTCACGAAGAGAACATTTTGTTAATGAAATAATTACTCAGTAATTAAACACGTTAGGGACAAAATTGAAACAGATTTGTATGATTTAGGATCTCTTCTTCCCTGACATGTACAAAATGCCACGAGTAAATTAAAAGTCTACCAACTAGTAGTTTCAAAATTAGCTAAACTTAACTTTTTGCCCTTCGTGGCCGTGAAATTGCTGACGATATACCTCTTTAACCTTATTATACAGTATAGAGCTTTTCTTTAAATGTACATTTCCCAAGCAAAGTAATAGCATCCAGTGATTGACATTTCATTTTAATATGGCAAAGTTCAAAACCAAGTTCCTAATTTTTAAAACACATTTTTGTAAAGAAAACAAATTTGTTTAAAGGACAAAATTAAATACCGCACATACTTCACTTTCTTTTCTCATATATTTGTTTGTAAATTAATACTTTTTATGCAAGTGATGTTTGATTTAATTTTGTAAAAATATGGTCTTGTTATAAAATGAAAGTAAATTATTCATACCAGTTTCTCATCATATTCATTTTGAAAGTCGGTGCTTTCATGGCAAAATGAGAAAATTAATCTGTTTGTTATCAGGGCCAAGTTGTTTACCCAAGATCTGGCTACCCAATCCCTTAACCATGGATCCTGGATGAAGCAACTGGTTTTTCTTTGAATGGTTTTGTTTGTATAAATGTCAGACACAGTTTGGGGTCAAGGACCTGTAGTAATGTTTCCTCCAGCTGTCACAAAGTCTGGGCTGTTTCTTGGCAAAGCCTTGGGGAACACTTTCTTTTAATGTAGTCTCTTCCTACTTGAGCTTCCCAAAGGACTAAAATTTGTTTCCAAAAGGCAACTGTTGCCAGCAAAAGTTGACTGCTCAGAGCTGAGAGAGGATCCCTGTGTCATGTACTGTACATTCTTCCTTCAGGTCCAACAGTGACCCTTCTGGTCGCAACACCCCAAGTCTCTATGCTCTGAGTTGAACTTTCAAGACTTTTATGAAAAGATCCCTAATACTTGTATGCTTTCCACGTACATGTAAAGGCACAAATAAACAGTTTTGAGGGGTTTTCCGCTGTACGCTGTAGTATGAGTTTTTATGGGAGGTTGTGACAGATACGTATACGTTAGAACCATTTGAGGGTACTGTTAGTTGCTACACTGGCATGGGCGACTTAAAAAAAGGTATATATCAATTCACACTTCGAGACGTGAGATCTTGAAATACTGTGAAAATGACCCTCTGTGCCAAGGTCTGACAAATCATGTTGCGGTTTGGGGTTACTTTTTTTTATGGTTTCAATTGTAAACATGTACAATAATCATGTAGTTGTGGTACTGCCAGGCAACTGGGACATACACCTGCTGAAGGCTTTAAAGGCATTGGACACGTCGTTTGGTAATTGTCAAAGACCAGTATTCTTACTAGGTGTATCCCAACATTTGTATAAAATAACAAACCTGTGAAAATTTGGGCTCAATTGGTCATCGAACTGCAAGAAAATGAAGAAAGAAAAAACACTCTTGTTGTACAAAAATATTTTAGTGATAAACTACCACTTTCTCAAAAACTAGGTTACTTCAGAGGGTGTCGTTTCTCACAACGTTTTATACTATCAACAGCTCTCCGTTGCTCGTAACCAAGTAAGTTTTTTATGCTAATATATATTTTGAGTAATTACCAAACGTGTACAGTGCCTTTAAGGTGGTGAAAATTGATTGTCTCTCCACTAATATAATTTTCCTCATACCACAAATGAATCATAATGTTTTACATGCCATGCTTACTCGTGTGAATATCACTTTAAAAATGGAGTTGACTGTGCCAAATTTCACAGAAACGCTCAAGCACAATAAATACAAGAAAAATCTAGAAAACTTTTGTTAACCATAAACGATGGTTAACGGCCAAAAATAGCATGTCACGAGTGCTGTTTGTGACTTTTTTTTTCTCTCTCAGCAGAAACTTGCCTTGAGGGCAGCTCTACAAAATTGGACAGGCCCTTGGTTCACAAGCCCTTTAACCTTAAAGGGACACGTTGCCTTGTATTGGGCGATTTGGGCTTTAAAAAGCATTTGCTATACAATTAATATGGTTGGAAGGATGTTTTAAAAGTAGAATATAATGATCCACACAAATAGGCCTCGAAATAGACTGTGCAAGTCTCGCGCACATTTGAACTTCCGGGACCATTGTGGTCCCAACCATATGGAGATTTACGTGGGCAAGATTTTGTTTTGTCAATTATTTTAGTTTAACGTTGTTTATGACCATGAAAAATGTACATGATGTTGGGAATGTAATACTTAGTGATAAAAAATGTGAAAGTAAAATCAATTCAACAATATGACGAACAAAACCTGAGAATTAAAGTTGACCTCAGCTTCCGGTTGCTGCAAAAAATTAAGAATTTTGTGCTCACCTCCGATAACAAAACTTATGTAAACGCTTGTTTTGGATGCGCGATGATAATCGCTATCGATGCTGTAATTGCAACGTAAAGCCTTTTCACTGCAGTCTATGGTTGTTGAGGCGTCAACGTCCTCTATAAACTGCGTCAAGCGTTAATTTTAGGTCCGTGTGACCTTCGCGAATCTACGGAAGTGGTTTCTGAAAAGTTAAGATCAAATAAGCATCCTTGTCCCAGAGTTTTAATTCTGCTTCATTAATAACTTACACATTAGCTGTGTATTTATTATAAAAACTAAAACTGATTTTATAAACATGTAATGAGTATTTTTGTTGTTCAGATTTTGTCATTAGATATAATTTAAAACAAAGATTTGATTTCGGAGAAAAAAATGTTTTTCGTTTGACGTGTTTTCTCGTTCCGGTACGCGCGAGACTTGCACAGTCTATTGTGTGGTTTTCCTTTTACTTCGTGATCTAAAACGGTCCACCATTTTGTAGAACCAAATTTTTGTCTCCACAAAATGGCGGACCAAGTTAGTTCGCAAAATAAAAGGAAAACCACACAATTTCGAGGCGTATTCATGTGGATCATTATATTCTACTTTTAAAACATCTTTGCAACCATATTAATTTCATAGCAAACGCTTTCAAACGCTTTTTATAGCCAAAAGCGCACAATCCAAGGCAACGTGTCCCTTTAATAGATTGTAAACAAAGGGGACATTTTTGTTTGCAAGAGATCCTGTAATATTGTTCATTTAAATATACAACAACAAACTCATGCTACTGAAGTTTGTTTGGCACACTTACAAGTTCTATAATGACATAACTGGTACTTAATGGTAGGAAATTGATCTTTGGTGATGGAGCTTCTGTTGATAAGCTGATTTTTGTTCTTTTAGTAAAACTAGTTTAGGCCAAAGTATAAATTAATCCAGTCAATTTTGTAATACCTGTATCAGGACTCAGCCAACAAGATCAACTTACAATATGAAGATGAATCCTGTTCGTTTTATGGGGAAAGTTAGCAATAAGACTCAAATTTAAGACTCAAGGTGATGGCTATCGATCAATCATACTGCGGGTGACAAGGTCCCAGTGGTAACAAAACTGACTTATACTAACCCCCAACAAGGTGAAAGTTGTATGTACATGAGCATAATTTTAACTCGCTCACTGTAAGTGACATTTCAGACTTTTGGGTGGGATGGGGGAGGGGCTATCAAAGTTGTCCCTAGACTTGTGGACAAGTCGTTAAATGTTTGACGAAGTGATAGTCGTGTCGCGGTGACAGCATTGATAACACTCAGCTCTCCGCGATCGAAGACTGCTCTCGCGCGAGGCTGTTGGCTCCCAACTACTTCCCATTTAAATGAGACCGTAGTCGCAAGAGCAGTAGTCTCGCAGGGGCCAGCAGTGAGCAGTCTCGCGAGAACATGGCCCGTGTCGCAAGAATCGCGGAGAGAATCGGAAGGCTATCATCGCGACAAGCATTTGATGACTTGTCCACAAGTCTAAGTTGTCCCAGTGTACGCTACTGCATACTGTGCATTCAAACTACATGAACATGTACATAATAAAGCACCTCTAAAACTTTGTATTTTGTGAAAAGATACCAAAACCCAATGGCATATCATATTTCACTCAATTCGACCAAAAACATAATCTTATTTGGGTTAATAAGATATTTGGTCAAAATAAGCTTCTATTTTGGGTAAAAATAAGTGAAAAAGTGGCGGTCAGATTTGCAAAATGTCAACACTCAGTCAAAGAATGGTGTGTAGTTTTAGAATTAATACTGGTGCAGGTGTTTAAGTCTATAGGTCCTCCATGGTGTTACTATGCTCTAAGGTTTAATGATAACATAGAAAGCATTTGGAAATAATGCAAGCTTGCCGAAAATCATAGGTGTTCACATTGTTTCCGTCCAACATGTTTACATATAATTACATTGACAGATACAGCAGGGTATGTTCAAAACAGGGTGTCCAACCAACATAAACCGGGGCACCCCTCTGGGTAACACACTAATATTAACAGTAGAAACTGTGTTTTAGATTAGTTACAACACTGGCCTGGAGTTAAACAGAGGCTACCGACGAGGCCTGGTGTTTGCCTTGGTGCCCCTTCAAAACTTCCCCCATAGACTTTAAAGATTTTCCAGTGGGGCCCTATGCAAAATGAAAATGGTCCTGCCCTCTCAAAGATGAAATTCCAGGCCTGCAAACAAGAAGTTACATTTTACAAGACATCAAAATCGGCACATACAAATTGCGAAGGCAGTGTCTAAAAATAAATAGGTCTATAGCTCAGTATAGCATAGAGAAAGGATGGCTAATAGCTAGCCCCATAAATAGTGCCAATCCACTTCAGTCTGTATGGCCAAGCTTGTCGATATTAGCAAAGAAGGAAAACTTAACAAAGTATATATTACCTGGTGGCAGTATTTGGTTATCCTCCTGAGCATCAGCCAACAGCAACCCACGTCGCAAACTCCTACCGGACAAATTACCGCTATTCCCCCGTGTCTCACACGAGTGCCCGGTCCCTGTCCCCCGCCGACCGGGCCAACCACTGCCTCTGCTCCCATAACTTTGAGGATGAAACACTTCCACGGTGACGTATAAAATATCGTCCAAAATATCTCCGGTAGACACCAAGAAAAGCACGAATATGGTCAGAGCCTCTGCTCTCATTGTAAACATTTAAAGTGAGACTATTTATAACATTGCAAAAGTTCGTTTTGACATAAATTTCTGGAACAAATGGTGAACCTGTCGGAAGAATTGCAACGAAAGCGAAGACAATGTTTATCTCATCATTGTGTTCACGCTCGGTCGTGAAGTCGTACGCAAGAAAGTCCACCTACCACTACACGTTACAACTACGCTAGGCCTTTCCTCGGTCTCCAACGTCTTGTAGCCTTGACTTGTGTGCGTGCACGATCCAATGTGTGCTTTGATGGTTTGTGTTTAGCAGACGACTTCTGACGAAAAGTGGTCGCCACGCACGACCAATCCGAAAGTTTATCAAGTTTCACCAGCTGCCAGTTTTAACCAATCAGGTGCAAGAGTGCAAACATTTACATTTGGTGCTCGATATAGGGCATCATCCCCCCCTCCTTATTGTGGCAAGTTCATTGTGTGCTTAGAATCTCAGGAATTCTTTGGAGGATTTTAAGGGGCGGGGGGTACTTCTGTAGAAGGGGAATATATTATAGCGTGTCAAAGTATGGGGATAATTTATGGGACAGCATGGTATAAACATTCCCGTTTTTCCTGCCCCTTCAACCCCACCTCTGTCCAAACCTACTCTTGGAAAAAGTGTACCGATTTTCTTGGCCAGGAAAGATAAACAATTAGTTGTCGGCCTATAATATGAAGAGTGAATGAAAAAGGAAATTTGAAACAAGTGTCGACCTATCATGAAAAAGACTAAACATTTGTACAAGGAAATTTGTAGTGCATCAGTTCTTTTGTCAAAAAGGATATCTGAAAATGTTATTTTCTCGTACCTCTGTAATTGAAATTGTCGTTCTTTATGGTTGTTTTGTATGGTTTCAAAGTTTATTGAGAGCAGACATGTTGAAACTACAAAGGATAGCTAACCAAGCTGGTAAATATTCGATCTGAAACTAAACTTATCTGACAAACATCGTGTGTTTTAACTATCCATGGAGAAGTAATGAAAGATAAGGACCACCCGCTGTACCATTGTTTCATGTCAGGACAACACGCTATCCCAATCCATTCTCTGTTAGAGTTTTGAACGATTTCATTTGATTGTTTTTCACATTATGGTGCCAGGGGGGGGGGGGCTGGAGACTTGGCAGTGGGAGTGGGATTTGATCTGACTGATACTTTCTCAATGTATTTTTACCAGTTTTTCAACAATTTTTTAAAGGGATTGTATACGTTTGGTAATTGGAACCCACTTTTTGTGTGACCCCAGGCCAACACAAAGCGAAAATCACACCAACTATTTACAATTAAAAATATGCTTGGGTATAACCCAATAGCGATGGCGTTCACGGGTGATATATTTCTGTGTGTGTGCAATATTTTGACCTTAATTTGAGGATATACCACAAACAATGAAGTGCATGCTTTTTTCAACCTTTCTACAGATAATATGATAAATAGGGCCTTTGCCCCATTACGGTAAAAACTAGCCCACCTTGTTGAGCTGTATGGCTCTCTTTTAACATCGGTCTCATAACACTCTGAGACCGAGCCATTACATCTCAACAAGGTGGCCTAGGTAAAAACATAAGAAAACATGAGATAATTCCTATGATCGCTAGTGTTGGATCCTTTTTCTGTTATATCAATTGTTATTATTTCTAAAACATTTAACCAGTGTTATCAGCCTATTTTGAATCATCGCAGTGGTCACTTCGTCATAGAGCACGGCTGTCCTTGCAGCTCAATGTATTTGACAGTAATATAGATGGGGGAGGTTACTGTGAGGTTGCCGCCCACTCTTTAGACTTGGTTCCAAGTCTGTGATCGTGGTTTTTAGTCTACCTGATAGCCGTTACATTATTGCCTGAAATAGCGCCCTCTTGTGGATTAATCTCCGTCAGTTAGCTAATCTGTGGGGGCGTTTTGCGCGGCTGGTTCAGAGAAATAACCGCGATCTCAGACTTGAAATCAAGTCTACCCACTCTTGCTCAAGGATGTTCGCGTCCAGTCGCACCTTAGACTTGACTCAAGTCCCAATCTCGTGCAAGGCCCTTGTACTGTGGCTGCATGCTGGCGTGTTACACGTCTGTTAGGGACCTCGCACGAGAAAGGGACTTGAATCAAGTCTAGTCGCACCGTGGCGCTTGTTACCACTGAACCAGGGGGACTTGTTCAAAGTCTAATGGGGAGGTCATGACCTCTTACTCTAGCGCAACGTGCCTACCTTTGTTCGTTGTTCTTTCAATGTCCATGGTCCACCGCGCACTGTACTGGTGTACTACCACTAGCGCTGTAAATTGTAAGGACTACATAAATAAACTAGGCCTGGCCCGGCGGCTGACCTCTCTCCTCAGCTCTACGAATGATGTCGTCTGCTCTCGAGATCGACTTGGGGTGACGAGTATTGCAATTGCCTATCCGTGGTGCAATCAACCCTCGCTACCGCACCTCACTGTCATCGAAACGGCAGCAGTATTCAACCAAACACAGAGAGAATCATCAGACCATGATGATGATATTGATAGTCATACTTGGGAACTGAAGATATTTACTGCAACTGATCGGGGATACACAACTTTAGCCCCAAAATACTTCGAGAATGACCGACCAACTTCCGGTTGCTGCTCACCAGGCAGTGCTTGCCGCATCCAGCGGATCGATGCCACCTGGCTCGGTGGAGGTTCGTGGTTATGACTTCAACCAGGGCATCGACTATCACAAACTCCTTCAGAGCTACAAAACCACTGGATTCCAGGCCTCAAACTTCGGCCTCGCCGTAGAGGAGATAAACAAAATGGTAAATACATGCTTCTTAATTTAATAACTTCAGTAAAAAGGGCAATCCAGGATACAAAGTTTTGTACAGTAGGGGGCTGGTCATCTCGCCCCCTAGCAAGCTCGCCCCCAACAAAGTCGCCCCCTGCAAAGTCGCCCCCTACTAGTCGGCTCGCCCCGGGTTGTTACAGAGTCGTCCCCTGGCAATGTCGCCCCCAAACAATGTCGCCCCCTAACAAAGTCGCCCCCTGACAATGTCGCCCCCAGCCAATGTCGCCCCCTCGCAAAGTCGCCCCCAGATGTTATTTAGTTTGGAAAAATAATGCTCCTTATGTAATATAATGGCTTAATTATTGTATTGAAAGGAATATTGAGTAATAAAGCCTACTTATAGTCTGTATGTTTAGTTTGTGCTCGGGTAAAAAACGTCATCAAATAATAAACTCCATGCTCCAAATTTCTTAAGTTTGTCGATGATTTTATTACTTAGCCTACCTCTTATTACACTTCATAGACATTTAAATAAATCGTTAGCCTACTTCTTACAGACATTTTTTTACAAAATATAATACATGGCATTTACTGAACTTTAGATGGAACATTTAAAAAAATTGTTTGCCTACTGGTCACCACTTATAAACATTTTTTTTCAAATTATTATAATACATGGCAATTACTGAACTATAGATGGAACATTTAAAAAATGGTTTGCCTACTGGTCACCTAACTAAAATAACATCTGGGGGCAACTTTGCGAGGGGGCGACATTGGCTGGGGGCGACATTGTCAGGGGGCGACTTTGTTAGGGGCGACATTGTTTGGGGGCGACATTGCCAGGGGGCGACTCTGTAACAACCCGGGGCGAGCCGGCTAGGGGGCGACTTTGCAGGGGGCGACTTTGTTGGGGGCGAGCTTGCTAGGGGGCGAGATGACCAGCATTCGTACAGTAATATTGGTACCAACAAACACATATGTGTTCACTGGGAGTGGGACCCTATATGCCATATAATGTTCAAAAGTGTAAATAATAAAAAAGCACTGTTGGGTCCAGTAACTCGGATTGGATAAAACCATCAAAACAAACAAAGTGCCCCTTTTAAAGTTTTTTTTTGCAGTTTGCGCAGTAACAGGACAACCCAAACTGGGGGGGAACCCAGGTGGGATCTGAACCGAGGTCCACAGAGGTGAAAAGCAGAAAAGAAATCACTGGCTTTACCTGAATGCGCAACGACGAGGGCGCCAGTGCAGTATGATGACCAACTGTTATAAAAAGGAAATGTTAGAGTCCTACTTACTCCTAATACTTGTCTTAATTTTTCTTTTCCCCCCAAGCTCGACAAGAAGGCAGAGCCATTGTCAGAAGAGGAGGTTGTCAAGGGAACAGAGCTCAATCCCATCCACCGAACCAAGACCAACTGCACCATATTTCTTGGCTACACATCTAACCTTATTTCCTCGGGTCTGAGGGAGAATCTTTGCTTCATAGCTCAGCATAATTTGGTCAGTTCTTACTCCAAGGCCAGTGTTTTTAGTGTCAGGCCAGTAAACTTATGACCAGATAAAACTGATGTCTTTTTCCATAACTACATTACTTCAAAGTGAAATGTTTCTCAAAATGCTTTTTACTATCAGAAGCTGCTGTACTTCTTACCTAGTAAGTTTTTATCGCCATTAATTTTATGAGTGATTACCAATCGTATACAGACCCTTTAAAGGCACTGAACACGTTTGGAAATTGTCAAAGACCAGTGTTCTCACTTGGTGTATCCAAAAATATGCATAAAATAACAAGCCTGTGAAAATTTGGGCTCAATTGGTCATCAAAGTTGCAAGAAAATGATGAAAGAAAAAACACCCCTGTTGTACAATTGTGTGCTTTCAAATAGGAATAAATCTTCTTGCAAGAAGTTTTTATTATTTTAGTGAGAAATTACCTCTTTCTCAAAAACTACGTTAGCTCAGAGGGAGTCGTTTCCTACAATGTTTTGTAATATCAACAGCTCTCCGTTGCTTGTTACCAAGTAAGTTTTTATGGTAATATTTGTTTTGAGTCATTACCAAACGTGTACGATGCCTTTAAAGTTATGATTTCATCGTCAGGTGGATGTAATAGTCACTACAGCCGGCGGTATCGAGGAGGACTTCATCAAGTGCCTCGCCCCAACCTTCATGGGGGACTTCAGTCTGTCTGGACGAGACCTCAGGAGCAAAGGGATCAACCGCATCGGCAATCTCCTCTCTCCCAATGATAACTACTGCTTGTTTGAAGACTGGATCATGCCCATCTTGGATCAGATGCTGCTGGAGCAGAAAACGCAGGTATGGCAACGGGATGGGGAGGGGGGGTACGCCGGAGACGGGGATCGGGAAGTTGAAGGTCTCCCCACAAAGGTGTAGCAGGGTTCTCCCCATGCACAAGCTAGCGTATCGGGCCAAAACACGCAATTTGCATGCGGATCGCGCATATTTCGGCACATTCCAATACACACATAAAAATAAAAAATAGCTTTTTTTAATTTATGGTTTCAGGATCTGGAGAAAACCATAGAATGCTCCAGATTGCACTTTAGGGCTTTTAAAACCAAGATAAACACCAAGTAGAAAACATTCCGAAGACCTTGTTTCAATTCAGCGTGCTTCAGCCAAACTTCGAAAATTTGGGTCCAGAATGCCCCACAGTTTTGAAAAAACCTGGGGAGAACCCTGAAAGTGAATAGGAATTATTTGTTGAGAAGTTACTCACATCTTCTCCTCTATCACCCATATCAGTGGTCTGCTGGCCAAATGCAAGTTAAAACACCTGAGGATCAGTCAAAATTGCACTATATCCCTATTTCATTTGAAGTATGGACTAGTGAAAAAGCTGTCGGACTAGTGAAATGACAAGCTAACTGGTCCTGCTGGCCAGTCACTAGAAATGTTAAGGGCAAACCCTGCCCCTCCCCTCACATTCAATATTTTTTCTAGGTTGGCATTGTGAGGTGGTCATAAAATTAAACACCACTGGACCAGAATATGGGCGTCCAGCCTAGAATTTAAGTCATTTTGCTGATTGAAATTGATTGCACTTCATAGTTGGCCGAGCGAATAAGAGCACTGGACTCGAGCTCTGGTGTTTCTGATCAGCAGAGTGTGGGTTCGAGTCCCGGTCGTGACACTTGTGTCCTTAACCATTACTGCTTCTCTTCACCCAGGAGTACAAATGGGTACCGGGGAGAGCTGGGGAGTAACCTGCAATGGACTGGCAGCCTGTCAAGGGGGAATATAGATACTCTTGGTTGTTTAAAACCAAGGAAACCGTATATAAACACCGGCATGATGAGCCATATTGGCTCGGGACAGACTTTACTTTACTTTACTTATAAATTCCTGAAATGCTATTTGCATTTAAAGCACGCTGACAACATTGGTAGTTGTCAAAGACCAGTATCCGCACTTTATGTAAACCAACATATATATGAAATAACAAACTTGTGAAAGTTTAAACCTCAATCGGTCATAGGAGTCATGAAAAAGTAGTGAAACAAATCTAAACATGTTTTCACTGTTTTCAAACATTGGGTTTTGGACTCGAGAGATCAAAACTAATTGTTTTACTCAGTTCTCAAAAACTTTACCATTTCTTTCAAAAACATTTCAAGGGAAGTTTTCCACCATGACTATTTTTATTCCATGTAAGTTTCATGCAAATCTGTGAGCATTTATATTTTTAATCTTAACAATGTTGTAACCTCCCTTTAAACTTTAAAATAATTATATAAAGTTGCATGCTGTGCATGTTAGTCTTTTGGTCCTACCTTTTTTCAATGGAAGTAGGTTCCATATATGAACTCCCCATATATGGCTGATCCAGGTTTTACAAGCTCACATTAGTGACTCAACATTTTGTTTATTTGTCTTCCCACTCTAGGGGACGCGTTGGACGCCATCTCGTATGATCGCCAGGCTAGGCAAGGAAATCAACAACCCAGAGTCTGTTTACTACTGGGCCTACAAGGTACAAAATTAACCTCTCAAAAGTTTTTTGTTTTTGGTTTCTTCAAATGTATTGAGACCTTGGCCAAATTTAATAAAGCATGTGAGCACAAAAATTTGCTAAGCACAGAAAACTTTTGCTTAAGAAAAAAAAGTTTACCAGCCAAAATACCATGGTATAATAATAATAGCGCTCAAATCCGTCACTCAGTGACGCTCATGGCGCTCCAACATTCAGTATTTTTTCCTGCAAGGTATGTGGAGCTACGTTTTGAAGTATGACCTTTTTCCTTTATAGCACCACGTAATGGTTTCCAAGGTGCTTTGGCGCAAATGCAGCTAATCAAACCAGGAACAACGGGGCGAACCCCTTCTCTTTACGATAAGTGCACTGGGTTCTTTTACATGCATTACACAACACACGGGACCTGCGGCTTTACGTCCCATCCGAAGGACGCAGCAATAATGGTTAAGTGTCTCGCTTAAGGACACAAGTGTCACGACCCGTACTCAAACCCTTACTCTGCTGATCAGAAACACCAGAGCTTGAGTCCATTGCTCTTATCCGCTCGGCCTCGACACGCCTAGTGCATCGTACTCAGGTTCTGATGGCTAAATCAACAGAATGTGGGTTCGATTCCCGGTCATGACACTCATGTCCTTGAGCACGGCAGTTAACCATAATTGCTTCTCTTAACCCAGGTGTAAAAATGGGAACCTGTGAAGGCTGAGACAGTGTTGTACTGGATTAACCCCTTGGCACAAATTTAAGCAGCTTTGGGTGGTATGCTTCCCAGGGAGTTGAGAAAGTTTGAGGAATGGTCTAAGCGTATGCCCGATGAACAGGGATAATAATGTTGTAAAGCGCCTTGATCTAGCTACTAGGATATGTGCGCTATATAAGAACCAAGTATTATTATTAATATCATTCATATATAGATCATAGATAGACAACGCTAGTTTCCAATTTATGATATAATGTGGTGAATGCATCAACACAGTACACACATGTACACAGTTAGTTCTGTACACAGTTGTGCCACCATACACAACCCATGCAGTTGAATGGTTTCAAATGGTTGGTCAACTTTATAATGACCAAGTAGGAGCATTAACAAAAACTATAAATATTTAAAAAAAACATCATGTGGTCTAGTGGTAAGAATTGCACCTGAGTGATTTGCCTGTGGATTTTTTTCACAGTACTCGGGGGGAAAGTACTGAGTATACAGTGCTTAAAGGTATCGTACACGTTTGGTAATGACTCAAAACAAATATTAGCATAAAAAATTACTTGGTAACAAGCAACGGAGAGCTGGTGATAGTATAAAACATTGTAGGAAACGACTCCCTCTGAAGTAACGTAGTTTTTGAGAAAGAGGTAATTTCTCACTAAAAAAATAAAAACTTCTTGCAAGAAGTTTTTATTCCACACAAATTTGTACAACAAGGGTGTTTCTTTCATAATTTTCTTGCAACTTCGATGACCAATTGAGCCCAAATTTTCACAGGCTTGTTATTTTATGCATATGTTGGGATACACCAAGTGAGAACACTGGTCTTTGACAATTTCCAAACGTGTTCAGTGCCTTTAATACACATCAATGTAAGGGTAAAACAAATGATATTCTTTTTTCCCCGATGCAAAAAATAACATCTATTAAATCATGTGTATTGTACCTATAGACCTTTATCATGCTGCCACCATCTTGGTCATGTTCCCTGCATCCAATAACAGTAATGAATGCTGATATTCATTGCACAAACATGGAACCAGACTATTTTTTCTTCCAGCCTCGGTCTGGTTACAGTGAGTTGGATGGAAGTAAAAACAAGATGGCCACACCATGATAAAGGTCTATTACTCCTTCTTTTTTGTTTCTTTGGAAGCTCTTCAAAAGTTGAATCTATTTTTCAAAGAGTTGTGTACATTTGGTGTTTTTTTGTAGAACAACATTCCAGTATTCAGTCCTGCTATCACCGATGGATCCATCGGAGACATGCTATACTTCCACTCCTACAAGAATCCTGGATTGGTGCTTGATATTGTTGAAGGTTAGAACTCGGACCTTAGGGCTCTAAATTTACACTGGACTGCATGCCAAAGGCCAGTGATTTTAGCATCGGGCCAGTAAACTCATGACTGGACAAGTCCGACGGTCTTGTGTTTTTTGCTCAAATGTTGACTTTCAGTCTGATAAAAAATCTTTCTATTCTGTTGAGTTTTGAAGAATACTTACCCGTATTATACAGATTATATAAATCTTCTCTTGCTGCTTGTCAAACTAAAACAGTTCAAAGTTAAAATGTGTAGGTATTTTATTTCCCCCTTTCATTTCAATTCTGGTCTTGTAAAACAAAATTCTTGTCCAGCAAACATTTTGAACTACTAGCCCTGTGGTCTTGTGGATTTTCCCCCAAATTCGAGCCCTGGGTCACCTTCTCTGTTTTCTGGCAAAATCAAGATCTGCTAGATCTATACTTTATTTTTTATTTCGTTTGCAAGGATGTCTGTTTGTGAAAATGGGTGACAATTGGAAGTAGGATTTGAAACATTGCATGGCCGAGATATAATCAAGTAAAGTTTGCTCGCCATGGCAGCTTCGCTGTTCTAGTTTTGTGTTTGGGTTGTTTTTGTTTTTGTTTTTTACATGTTTAGTTTTTGGGTTTTTTTTACTTTTAGATATTCGGCTAATGAACAACCAGGCGTGCTTTGCAACTCACTCAGGGATGATTATTTTTGGAGGTGGTCTCATCAAACATCACATCTGTAATGCCAACCTTATGGTAAGCATTATTACCCTACAGGGTTCTCCCCAGGTTTTTTCAAAACTGGGGGAATTCTGGATCCACATTTTTGGAAGTTTGACTGAAGCACGCTGAATGGAAACAAGGGCTTCAAAATGTATTCTACTTGGTGTTTATCTTGGTTTTAAAAGTCCCACTGTGCAATCTTGAGTATTTTATAATGGTTTTCTGTTAATGTTTTTTGTGAAAAAAAACACATTAATAATTTTATTTTTTTGTTTGCGTATTGGCTGAAATGTGCGCGTATTGGAACGCAAATTGCGCGTACAGGCCCAATACGCTAGCTTGTGCATGGGGAGAACCCTACCCTATGAATATGATTCCTGGGCTCTATTTCCGCACTCTTTTTAGATAGATAGGTAGATAGATAAAACTTTATTTCCTACCAGGGAAAATTTTTGTGGCATTTTGAAAGTGTAAAGAAGAAGACTGTATACAATAGTTCATCTTTTCATTTTAATATGAATGTCCAGTGAGGTGTCATTTAGTGTTGTCTTATGTTTTGTTACATTCCCCCCCAACCCCAGAGGAATGGAGCGGACTTTTCCGTCTTTCTGAACACAGCCAATGAATTTGATGGTTCAGACTCCGGTGCCAGACCTGACGAAGCCATCTCTTGGGGAAAAATCAAGACCAGTGCGTCACCTGTCAAGGTACGACCCTAAGGCTAAAACAAAATTTGTTTGTTTCTCCATAGAGGGTCCTCAAAAGTTTTAATACTAGCAACTGTTCAAATAACAAGATTTTATTTTGTTGATGTTGAGATGCATGCTTTACTGGAGCTACCAGCTGATGAGTGCATAGCACTTCTGCAGTATTGAAATTTTGAAAATTGAGTGGATAAACATCGTGGTTGGTAAACTGCTTGAAATTCAATATTCCTGTTTCAACATTTTTTGATAATTTGTTTTGAGAATTTTAGGGGCCATTCAGAGTAGTCAATGTTAATTGACATTGTGGGTGGGTGGGTCAAAAGAAATAACTGATAATTCGAAATTCGAAATTCAGTTTTTATTTAAACAAATTACATATATATATGTAATTATATATTATATAATATATATAATGATTTTGGGTTGAACAAAGAAAAATTGACTAGAGTGGGATTTGAACCAACGACCTCCGGTTTAACGTGCCGGCGCTCTACCAACTGAGCTATCTAGCCCTATGTTGGCGGTCTCCCTATTTTGTCAATATCTTTGTTCGGGGGGTGCCAGTCAGAAAGCCATTCAACCGCAAACTGCCGTGTAGCCAGGGATCACACCCATACGATACAACCTGGGAAGCGGCAGCCGGGGATCACCTTAAGGGGATGCGACTTTTTTTTATATATCATATATCAAGTAATGGACCACAAGGGAAACTGACTGGGTAAATTATATATATATATTAACAAACGAAAAAAAATTAGAAAAAATACCCAGCTCGTCAATTTCATTCCTGATTAAACTACAAAGTAGGTTGTTTGAGCCAGGAAAAGCCATTGAAAACTACTGATGTTGGATACCTTTGATCTAAAATATCTGGGTCCCTTGAGGCGTTACTTTGTTCTTCAGTGTATAGATTATATTATGAAGCCATTCAATATTTAAAAGTCAAAATTTGGGGTGGGTGGGTGGTTAAAATTTGGACTATTCTGAATATCCCCAAAATGAAAAATTTGAAGAAGAAAAATGAAAAAAAAATGCAATAGAAAATTAAAAATCAGTTGCGACGCATAACGGTCAGTCGGACGAGGACAAACAAATAATTTTGGGGGCCTAACCAGTAGATTACCACGTCACAAATCCATCAAAGCGTTTACTATTGAAAACATTGAGACCCAACGTAGTCTAAACAGACTCTTCTTAGAATCAAGAAGAGATGAATTATATACATGGATGTCACCCTCCAACAAGTTTTTATTTTCTGTAAGCCCACGGCGAGCAAAGCTTCAAATCATACAAACCATGAAAAACACCTGTAATTTGTTAGAAAACAATCAGTTAGTGAAACGTAGACATGTACTCTGCATAATTAGTTTGAGGGAAATGCAAGAGTCTTGATTTGGGCCACCCTAACCCTGATGTGTGATAACTTTTTGGGTCAGGTGTACCCGCAGTTTTGTGTTCAGTGTCCGGTTTGCCAAAACATTCGGTACCCGGCACAAAATAAAAACAGTTGATTTCGACTGTTGCAGTAATTCACAACATATGTGTATTTGTTGTTATTGGAGTCTGAGTACAATTAAATCCTCAATGCTCTTATTACATCTATTAACTCTTTGTACTGTTTTTGTTTTGTTTTTTTGTTCGTCTTTGCCTCCTCTCTTCAGGTCTATGGTGAAGCAACGCTCTTAGTTCCTCTCCTAGTTGCTGAAACATTTGCACGGCGAGTAAAACTTCCCCACAAGACCGAAGAAAATAAGAAATAAGAATGGAATCTACAAACTGCTCATATCTATGCAGACAGCTGGGGAACTTTTTTACGAAAATTAGAAAGTAACTATTCATAGTGCTTAATCCTAAAGAGACCTGCAAGTCAAAGCGGCTGGAAGCGGCTTGTATCAAAATGTCAAAAGCGGCCGCAAATGGCTGCGAGATCTGACCTAAAGGTGGTAGCGTTTTTGAGATATTGCTGAAAATCTGGAACGGTTATGTCCACGCAGGAAGAATAATCTGCATTGGAATACAAAATCTGATAAACGTTACTGTCATTAATGCTTCTCAGATTCAAATTTGTATGGGATAAAAAGTGATATCTTTTTCCATAACCGCAGTACTTCTAAGTGAAAAGTTTCTCAAAATACATTATACTATCCAAGGTTGCTGTACTTCTATGCCAATTAAGTTTTTATTGCCATTAATTTTCAGAGTCAATACCAAACATATACAGACCCTTTAAGCATTTTGGTTTGTCTTTGGGTACTACTTTTTTTAATGTGTTAAGGGCAATACAAGTACAGTTAATATTTGTTTTATTAATACTATTATTTTATAACACATTGTGTGTTTTCTGAGAGAATCAATTTTGTAAAATGTTAACTCATTCTGTGATTTACAATCTTAAGATTGTCAAACAAGTCAGTCATTTTAAACTTGTTCTTTCAGACAATGATAAGCTCAGGTTGCCAATTTGGTTTTGGTTTTCATTTTTTTAAACCAGTAAATAAATATCAGATAAACATGGACTTGATGAGAACAAATATTTCCAGTTGTGAACTGGAAATAATGTGTTGGAACTTGCTTAAGTTATAGTGTAAAGTTTTTATGTCCAAGATCACAACTCTGCGAATTGCGAAGCGAATTTGACTTGAATTTGACGTCACAACTCTGTTTTCGCTGCGAATATTCGCAAGAGTTGAGCACAACTCAACTCTTGCGAATTATTTGTTGCGAATTTGTGACGTCAATATTCGCTTCGCATTCTCATTCGCATTCGCAGGAAGTATGAACCGGGCTTTATTGTTGTGGGAAGGGGGGGGGCGGGTGGTGGAAGATTGTCATTTTATATTTTAGTGGATGTGCAGGAAAGATGACACCGTTCTGTGAACCTGTGTACATGTTGTGATGGAAATGCTATTTTACATGTTATGTGTATATAATATATTTTTCTGCATTCACGTTACTTCATTCCTCTTCATCTTTAACATGGAGGAAAGAAATAAACTCCATGTCTTTACTTAGATTCATTGCCATAACTTTTTAATAACAGAAATACCTACAGTGTAACTGCCCACACGCATACCTCACGGTATACAGGAGACGTTAAAGAAAAAGGATTTCACTAGTCAAAAGTATGCATAGAATGAATGTAACGACTAGGTATAAAAGGATCTAGACATTGTATACACTCGGCATGATGGGAAGAAACAAAATATGTATACAAAGCTAAACTTGGGTCATTTTATGAAAAGTGTTGTGTGTGTGAAGAATAAATAAAAGAAAATAGAGAAGGAGAAAAAAAAGGGGGGGGGGGGACTTATTCCGCGAAATCCGAATCAATCAAACGAAATCTAAAGTTCTTTTTAAAAAAGGCAAACTTTGAAGTGTGAATTAAAAAGATCTTGTGATCATATTTAGTCCGCGAAACCTGACTTACTCCACGAAACTGGCTTACCACATTGAACCTGAGGTTTTGAAGGTCATTTTAAAGTTGCCTTTAATTTCCGTATAATTGCGTGGGCCGCTTTAATACACGATGTCCCCTTGAAATAACTTTGCAAGTCTCGCGCTTATCGAAAATAAGAAAACGAAGTATATATGATTTTTCTATGAAAACAAATCTTCTTTTTAAACTGTATTTATACAAAATTCTTGAAAATAAAAATAACCATAGCAGTTTGCTATAAATACAATCTTGATGTGTATATGACTCAAATAATTTGTTGAAATTAAACATTGAAACAAAATTCAAACTTGGGACGTTGATGCTCATTTTTTAGAAACTCCTTTTTCAAGTTTTTGTTTTTTTGAAACATTAGTTGAGGAAATGACGGGGTTTTCTTTGTTGATTTGTTAAATTTGAGTTACGGTACATATATTCAATGGTACTTATATTCAATGGCTAATTGTTATTTTCCAAACAACACATAGGAAGATGATTTTAACATGTTTGGGGGGGGCATATTATATATTTGTGGACAGGTTTTTAGCCAGAGAAACCTTATAGACGATGTGACCTCTGACGTCATTCGAAAACCATAACATGATGCGCGCGCATGTCACCGGGCAAAACCTTTATGTACTGACAGCCAGCTATAAAGCTAGGACACGCAATGTTACCATGAGTACGCGTCTTCTTGCCGGGCGGAAACGAGTGTTTTGTCAACAGAAGGCGGTTTGAATGTAAACAGAGGTCACATCGTCTATAGGGTATGGGGCATTAAGTGATATTATTAATTAAGATATCAAGTAATAGAGCATGCACAAGGGAAACTGACAGTAAATTTGAAATAATTTGGGTTGAATATAGAAAACTTGACTAGAGCGGGATTAGAAACCAAGATTAACATGCCGGCTCTCTACCAAATGAGGTAATGTAGCCCTATGTTGGCGGACTCCCTATATCTTTGGGGTGCCAGTCCGAAGCCATAGAATCGTTTACTTCCTTCTAGCCAGGGAGTGATACTGTATAGAAAAGAAAAGCATGTCTTATGAGCAGAACAGTTAGAGCAACTGGATAATTCTTGGAAGTGCATATCACAAGATCTTGGTTCGAATCCGAGTTGGCTCAGACATGAAGTAAACAAACATAAACAAATTCTTTTTACCTATTTAAGAATAAACTTGATATGCTTATAGAGAAAAGAAGAGCATGTCTTGCAACAATTAAGTGTTGCTGCAACAAGTAATTTTAATATGAATGCTTGGGGAAGAGGCTAAGCACGCAGGGGAGTCTGAGGATTTTGTATGAGGACTGGTTACAAGTCTAGGGATCGGATGATCTCTATACTAATGGTGGCGCCCTTTTCAGTAGCGCCAAATCATCACAAAATCGTCCATCGTCATGTGAGGATGAGTTGAACTTTGCATAAAAATACTCGGAAACATCGTGTAAAAAACAACAAACTGGAGAATATTTGTCACAGATTTACCGTATGATGTTGACGATCAACATTGAGTGTTTTTCATGATGGCATCAGGAGATGTAGAGGTATGAAAGGATGGGAATTTGTTGATAAATGTAGGAAATTGTGTTAATTTGTTTTATATCGACACTTCCTTGGCGATGGCGATAGCATGCACTGGGGATACTCCTTCATTCATATGAGTTATGACTTTAAAAATAATGAGGTTCTTTCCGCTATCGTCTCCACGAAGTCCTTGAACCTCATCATTGGTAAAAGTGAACGATTTCCCTTGTATAGCCACAGAGCAAGGACCGTAATGTGTGTACAAAAAATGTTCAGTCCAAATATTTTGCTGTGCAAAATTACTTGAATGAAGAAATCGTACCCGGCGCCTGAGTAATCATCCATGTACAAAAATCCTATTCAAAACTTTTTGCCCTTCACTTTTATGTTAATTTACAAGGGTGTTACTATAAGCCGGAAAATACTGGAAAACGCCTGAAAACTAAGTAAGTCTGGAAAACACAGGAAAATACTCTCAAACTGCTTCTGACACTTATTTGTAATAATAATATTATCCGAGGAGAATTATGTAGGATTTAACTTAAGCGCAAAGTTGTATCCCACGCTAGTTAAAATATAAGTGCGCAAGTTTGGAAATTGCGCGCATTTGCCTACCATAAGTTTGATATTTGTGCTAGCAAGTCTTTAACTTGCGCGAATTTTTCTCCCTATTTAGTGGGTGACATATAAAATATAGTGGGCATTGACTACTCCTAGAACTATGAGGTTCGTTTCGCTATCATCTCCCCGAACGGGGAGACGATAGCGAAATGAACCTCATAGTTCTAGGAGTAGGCATTGACCATCAACAAAACAAGGCGTACTCCATATGAAAGTCTCATTGTTCAAGTACGATGATTGTTGGACAGTTGTTTATTCGAATTCTACCTCCATGGTTTTCTTTCTCGAAATCTGTGAAGAATATTCCAGAGTTTGTACCAGATACCTGACAGGAATGGCTGAATAAAGCCAGTAAGGACAGTTGTTCCAGCTAGTTTTGGAAATTCTACAAAGAACGTTATGTTCATGATATGGTGCACGGAAAACTGTTGAGTTTTACCTCTTCGCGAAAAGGAGCCCGAGGACGTGACAGGAATTGAAAATGTACAGAAATTTGTTTACAGATTTTACAACATGCATTTTAACAAAAAGGGAATTGATGAATGAAGAGTACAGACTCTGTCTTAATCGGCCGTTTAAAACCATCAGCTCGGTCTCACGGCCATGACCCTGCCTATTCAAAGATATTTAATTAGTTATTGTTTTTATAACACTAACACCGTCCTGCTAACACCTTTGTCTTTATCTTTTTTTTTACTTTACCTTACCTACACTTAAATATAATTAAAAGATCATAAATATTTTAAAAATAGAAATAAACAAGACATTCAAAAAAGTGGTGACAGTATGCGATGGAGGACTGTAAACTGTACTTAATCCATTAATTTGAATTTTCAAAAATTTGTCACAATTTCTGAACGAATAATAAAAACGGCCAGAATCTGGACTATTTAGTAGTCGTATTTTTAAAATCATCACCAATTACTGGAGACAAGATATTTGTATCAAACAATCTTCTGAAGTGTTGATCCAGGTTCATAGACTTGCCCAGTCCCCCCCCCCCCCGAGCCAGTCAATGTTACGCCCTCTACCGGTGATTAATACAAAAACAAGCATCGCCAATCTACAGGACGCGGTTGCATGTTTCGGCATGGATAGATAGGGAGGATTTTGGAGAAGCTGAATTTATTTCTTCTGATATTACGCTGACAAGTTCAATGTGGTCAGGCGTTTTTCCGATATATATTTTACGGTGTTTGAGAGTATTTTCTGTTGTTTTCTTGTAGTTTTCTTGTATTTTCCAGTGTTTTCCGTTAATTTGCGGTATATAGTAACACCCCATCTACAGTTCTTTTTGAAACCGGATCTCGCCAAAATTAGGCTCTCTGTGTTCTTTGTACTTGCAGTGAGCTCGGGGTGGGTCCAGAAAACTCACTCTGCAAAAAAAAGAAACCAAAATCGATAAATTCTCACTGTCATTCAGAATCCTTAATCGGCATCACCTTTTGAAATCAAATGTGGCTGCTTCATTGCTTCCATGCACTGTTGGTTTTCATGGACCAGCGTTGAGCTTCGTGGAGACGATAGCAGAACAAACCTACGTCGAAGAAGTAGTAACCCATGAGTGATGACTTCACCTGACTGTGCTTTGGTTTATTTTTTTGTAATTGCTTAATCGTACTAGTAGTGTAGTACAGTAATAATAATAGTATTACGCAGTTCTTATATAGCACTTTATACTCCCGAAGGGTGTCTCAAAGTGCTCAGTATTTTTCCTACAAGGTAAGTGGAGTTACGTGTTGAAGTATGAGACCTATTCCTTTGCATAGCACCATGTAATGGTTTACAAGGTGCTGTGGCGCAATATGCAGCCAATCAAACCAGGAACACCGGGGCGAACCCCTTCTCTTTACGATAAGTGCACTGGGTTCTTTTACGTGCACTACACAACACACGGGACCTACGGCTTAACGTCCCATCCGAAGGACGAAGCATGTGGTTAAGTGTCTTGCTTAAGGACACAAGTTTCACGACTGGGATTCGAACCCCACACTCTGCTGATCAGAAACATCAGAGCTTGAGTTCGGTGTTCTTATCCGCTCGGCCACGCCACGCCAGTACAACATTTTTTTGTTTACTCTCATTTATTCACCTTAGGCCCCTATCTGTTCACAGACGCAGGTGTTATATGAGCAAAGTGGTGTATTCATACATACATCTCAGGGTGAAGCTGGTGACGTTCTGTTCGGAGGAAAGATCCAAGTCATCAGAAAGGTATATCACTCTGGTTTTTGGTGTGTTTTTTCTGAAACTGAAATTGGCAGAAAAAAGGAAAGTTATTTTCAATTTAATTTCCTTTTGGCTTTGTTTTTGCCTTTTTCGTAAAGGTTTGATTTGAGGTTTTCATGATTTAAAGGTGCTGTATACATTTGGTAATTGGAACCCACTGTTTTGTTTCAATCCTATATAGGTGTAGATATATACCATAAAACTAACCTGTGGAAATTTCATTTCAAAAGGTGGTAGTGTTTTTGAGATATTTCCCAAAAATCTGGAGCGGTTATGTCCACGCAGGAAGAATAATCTGCATTGAAATACACACTCTGAGAAGCATTTTGGCTGTAACGCTTCTCAGATTCAAATTTTTGGGGATAAAAAGTGGTTTATTTTTCCATAACCGCATTACTTCGAAGTGAAAAGTTTTTCAAAATTCATTATACTATCCAAAGCTGCTGTGCTTCTAACCAAGTAAGTTTTTATTGCCGTGTTTGATACCTTTAATGATCGCTTAGATCTAAAATATTAAAGAGAAAGGGAAATGTCAAATTCAATTTTGTGATGTACTCATTTTCCAATAGATAGAGTCCTCATGTGAGTGGGGAAAAAATTACAAGTCACTAACCTCGAGTTAGAAAGGTGTAAATTGCCACTGATTCGGGGTAAAATTTGTCAACATCCAAAACATCCGGTGACATCATTCTGAGAAAAATGGGTCTATACATTTTTGTATGAGGATGTTTTGGTTAAGAGAACTTAAAGTTTTGGTGCATTTTATGAGAATGTTTATTGTTTTTACTTTATTTAGTCGGGGTGCCACTCACTGTGACAAAAATTTTATCAATTATTGTTTTTTCTTTTCGGAAGTTCTAAAATAATTTAAAGGCACAGTAAAGATAATTAAAGCATTGTTAGTTTTTAGAAGGGTTAAATTTGTTCGGCGCAATCTTTGAAGTTGTTCTTTTTTTTAAATTCTCGCAGATGTGCAATTTTGTGACGGGGGCAAACTTTGTTTCCTTGCATGAATTTAAAATTTGCGCAGGTTAGCACAGGCGCAAACCTTGAACACCGCGCATTCTTTGTTATTCGAACATAATTCTCACCACTTGTCGTGAAATATACGCTGTATGAAGGGAATTTACGTCCAGAGTTTAAAGGGGTAAGTTGCAAGTAGTGTTCTGCTAGATCTTAACTTCTGTCCGAAGTGATACTTTTGTTCAAAAACTTGGGAAGAACGTCGAAAAACAGGTCTGCTCACGAACTGTAAGTTCAGAAATTCTTGTGACAAAGCACGGGACACTCGGGCTGGCAGATTCTCGTGTGATGAATAAACCGCGCTGCTACTTGTTGATAAACTTTCTGTTAAAATAGAAAAACAAATTTGACAATTTGTATAAAAGACAAATGCATCCCGTTTTTGTTTCTAGTCTGACGATGACAACGACCGCGCCAATGTTTATAAACCGCCGCAAAGGGAATTTATTCATGCAAACCGCGTAGTTCGAGTCAATTTCATGCCTCAGCCGCGCAATTTTGTTTTGTGTGTGGGCAGACTTTAGTTCAAAAATTGCGCGCGCAAATTTTTAAATTGGCTTGCGCTAATGCGCTAAGGACAACTTTAAAGATTGCGCCCAACAAATTCATTCCAATCCTCCAATTACAATTCATTCGAATTTGTTAATTTATTGATTTATTTTTGACAGAGTGATGGAGCGTACATTGAGTGGAACCCTTTCAGGGACGTTGTTGAGAATCTTAGCCCAGAGAAAACTGACACGGACTGGACCGTGGTAAACGCCGTCAGCTACCAGAGAGAAAACAGCAGAGCTACAGGTTGGTTTAGCATTCGGACTTCTCTGATTCCAGTTAAAAGCAAAGTTGGCTCCTTGAAACTTCTATAATAATAACAATAGTGGATTCTTATATAGCGCTCAAATCCGTCACTCAGTGACGCTCAAGGCGCTCCAACATTCAGTATTTTTCCTGTAGGGGCAGAGATGGTTCATGTGATTGATTTAGCTCGGTGCGCTACATATGTGGCAGCACAGGCTGTATACTCCCAAGGGAGCTGAGATGGTTTCAGGAATGAAATAAATGGCCCAGGGATCAGGGGTAATAATATTTGAGTGCCATGAGCATCACTGAGTGACGGATTTGAGCGCTATATAAGAAGCCACTATTATTAAGGTATGTGGAGCTATGTTTTTGAAGTATGAGACCTTTTTCCTTAGCACTGGTTTTACAAGGTGCTGTGGCGCAATATACTGCCGATCAAATCAGGAACATCGGGGCGAACCCCTTCTCTTAGCGAAAAGTGCACTGGGTTCTTTTACGTGCATTACACAACACACACGGGACCTACGGCTTTATGTCCCATCCGAACGGCGCAGCAATATTGGTTAAGTGTCTTGCTTAAGGACACAAGGGTCACGACCGGGACTCAAATCCACACTCTGCTGATCAAAAACACCAGAGCTTATGTCCGGTGCTCTTATCCGCTCGGCCACGACACGCAGTCAAACTATCTCAAACAGTACCATTGCTTCACAGAATGTTTTAATGAACTTCTTGTTTTAATATTATAGGGGCCTATGTCTTTCAAGATTAAAAGGGAGGGTATACCTTTGGTTATTACTCCAAAAATTAATTACCATAAAAACTTTACTTGGTAAGAAGCACTGCAGAGATTTTATGTTTGTGGTGTTACTGCAAACCTTACTAGATTATATTTCCACCATGCAAAGTTTCAAATCTTACTTAATTATTTTTAAGTTATTTATAATTTTAGAATTCAGGAATATTTATTCCATGTCATCTAAAGATAATGATTAATAGTGATCAACAATGCAAATATTAGACGACAACAAATTAAAGAATCATGCAATGTACAGTTAAGTTGATTTCGATATTTTTAAACTTCTTCCCTACCTACAGAGAATGTGACTGTTGCACAGCCAAGCCGACGAAGTCGCTATGCAATGAGCTTTCCCTTAGTGGACACTAAGACCATCCGTCGTTCCAAGCGTGGTCTGGGCTGGTCTTACCTCATGTTTGTGCTAAAGGACGGGGTGTCTTTACCCCCGCTGCATTTCCACGAGGGGGGAAGCGCGGGGCTGATTAAGGAACTGAGGAAGCACGTTATTATTTCCACGTTAGTAACATCTTCTTGACTTATTAATTCCTAGAGACCAGGGTTCTCCCCATGCACAAGGTAGCATATCAGGCTGATACGCGAGAATTGCGTGCCGATACGCGCAAATTTTGGCCGATGCGCAAAAACATGTTTTGGTTTTTTTAATACGGTAATTTCACAAAAAACATGAAAAGAAAACCATATAGAATGCTCCAAATTGTACAGTATGGCTTTGAAAACCAAGGAAATATTCCGAAGACTTTGTTTCAATTCAGCGTGCTTCTGCCAAACATTCCGAAATGTTGGCACAGTTTTTAAAAACCTGGGGAGAACCCCGGAGACCATAGACTGTGCAAGACTCGCGCGTATCGAAAACGAGAAAAAAACTTGAACGAAGACTATATTTTTCTACGAAATCAAATGTTCTTTTTAAATTTTATTTAGACAAAATACTTGAAAATAAAAATACCCATAGCAAGTTGTTATAAATCAGTTTTCAATTTTTGTATAATACAAATAATTTGTTCAAATTAACACTGAAACAAAAGTAAAACTTGGGATGAGGATGCTTATTGTTAGAAACCCCATTTACTAATCACGCCCGAATGTGTGCGTCTATTACATAGGTTAAATGACAACATGACCGTCAGTTGGGCAGCATTCTTAATTTTTTACAAGAAACCGGAAATAGAGGTCAAGTCTTATTCTCTGGTTTTCTTTGTTATTTTGTTGAATTGGTTTTACTTTCATAATATTTATCACTTAGTATTACATTCCTAACATCATATATAATTGTCATGGCCACAATTTTTGTACCAGAAACTGTTAGTAATTTTACAGCACGTTATGCAGCTGTGTGATTTCTCAGGATTTTTCCTGATTTCAGGATTTTCTCAAAACCTCCTTGAGCCCTCAAACTTTCTTGAAGGAAGTAAAGCAGTCACCAAAGGAAAGTCCAAAATGTCCAAAACTGTTTTTTGAAACACAAACACACAAAACTCCAACCTCTCTATTTTATTTTTTAGAGCTGTTCAGAACAAAAAGTAGCTCAGCACAAAATAATTATGCTTACCAGAATGAGGTTACCAGCCAAAATACTATGTCACATGTACAATTTATCACTGGTATCCTGCTTTGTTTTGCTTAGCAGAAAATTAAAGCAATATTTCCTGTTTTTAAGCAGCTCTATGAAATTGGGCCCTGTTGTGTAACATCTGGGAGGAACTTACATGAAGCATTTCTCAGATTTCTGAGGGTTGGTGTCCGTTAGCGAATGCTGCAGCCAGAGATGCGGTTGATACCCAGTGTCACCTCTCTAAACAAGGATGAATTTGAAGTTCTTGTGAAGTTCTTGTGAAGTTCTTGTGAAAATACCAGGCCTGCAAGCAACTTTTCATGAACTTTCAAATTTGTCAAATCTCATCTCTGGTTGTATCAGTGGGAATTTCTAATTTCTAGATATTTAATGGAAATTTGTTGTCCATCTTCATTTCCTCCGTACAGAAATCTTACAGATTCTTGCCAATTGATTGTGCTGCCCCACAACACAGATGCGTTGACGCAGTCCTTTACCGAACTAAAAATCATGGGCGAGACTTCGGCAACGGTGAGCCTTAACTTGTTCATTTTTGTTTTGCATTGGAGTACTTTTGAAAGTACATTGAAAGTACATACATGAAGCATTTCTCAGATTTCTGAGGGTTGGTGTCCGTTCACGAATGCTGCAGCCCGAGATGCAGTTGGTACCCGTTGTCACCTCTCTAAACATGGATGAATTTGAAGTTCTTGTGAAAATACCTTGGCAGTGTTTTTGCTGTTTTCTCTGCAAGTAGACACTATATTCAGCTGAAACTTTCACACGTGACTTTCATTGTATCTTTCTTGATAATTTAATCACATAAATCAGCATTACAGTGACAAAAACCAATCTATGATTCTGGGCCATTTTTGCAGGCAAGTCAAAGGTGACCAGATCCACTGTATTCAAAATGAACCCACAGGAGGCATTTTTAAAAACATTTCCAGGGAGGATTATGTGAACATTGAATGTTAATGCTCTTACTTCTTGAAGATTTCCCGGAACTGGTTGCCTGTAAATTACCTCTTGTGATCAGACCCTTTGATTGGTTAGCAATTGTTTGGCGAACAATTTGCGACTACTAATTCTTTCATATTTGGTTATTTCCTTTACACCAATGTCTGTAAGGCACTGTATACTCAGTACTTTCCCCCCGAGTCCTGTGAAAAAAATCCCAGGCATATTACTCGGTGGGATTCGAACCCACGACCTTTGCCATTCTAGAGCAGATGTCTTACCAACTAGACCACCGAGATTGCCCAGTAGCTAGAGGCAGTTCGAATCCTATATTTTAGAAGCGAGGACCACGACAACTTAATAGATGTTTAATTTTCATTGGTTTTACCCGTACACCGATGTCTGTAAAGCACTGTATACATTCGTGGGTTCGAATTCCACTCGAGTAATATGCCTGTGAGTTTGTTCACAGGATTCGGGAAAAGTACTGAGTATACAGTGCTTTACAGACATAAGTGTACGGGTAAAACCAAGTATAAAATTCTTTATCCCCGATGCAAATTTAACATGTATTAAATACTATTTCTTTATTTCTTGTTTAACTTTGCGACAGTTTTAGTCCCTTTTCACTATCTTTATTTTTTTTTTAAATTGTCAACATCAGAAGTTCTTCAAGGACCCGTATTCCGCGACGATGGGGGGGTTCTCCAAGGTGACCAACTTCTTGCGTGACACTTTGACGACGCCCACAACCAATCGACCCTTCGATGAGTATGCCGAGTTGATGGCGGATCTCCCCAGTATATTATCGGTCAACTCAGAGGCTGAACAGAGCTACGAAATGGTTGTCCCAGAGGTAACACCAAATATTTTGACTATACCTCAAATGTATATGAGCCAATACAATGCACTTAGAAACGCCAGTATTATTCTTCATAAAAATATTTTTATTATAGGTTTTCTCGGTCAATTTCGGCAAATGAGCAGCCAATTTAACCACTGCGCCATTCTATTTCGCACGAAATCGATTGCTGCTGAAAAGGGTCATTTAATTTCGTTTTATGACTAGTCAAATGTACTGTTGCGTCATTCGATTTAACAAAATAATCATTCAATTTAACAATTCAACAAGGCAGCATTCAATTTCGCATGAGCTTTTTGAGGCGTGTGTTTAGTCATTCAAATTCATTTTTGGGCAGTCATTTCTGGAAAAAACACTCTGTAAAAATGTTGTTTCCTTTCGAATGTTCAAAGCATAAATACGGTTTAGTTATTGGCACTTGAGTTACTTTGCCGATGTACTTCGAAGACGAGCTTTCGCTACAGTTTTACACGCATATTTCTAGAAATGGCAGCTCAATAAGAAACCAGGAAAAACATAAAGAAACGCCCCATTCAAACACACTACAAAATTAGGTATTGATCATTTAACCGATAAAGACCCCCCCAAAAAAAACAACCCCCAAAAAACCCCAACAACAACAACAACAACAACAACAACAAAGAAGAAGAAACCTAATGGGCCCCATGTAAAATCTACTGGAAACATAAATAAAGAAAAATAAGGTTTACCTGAATTAAAGTGAAGATACGAAACAGTTGCCTAGTACAGTGTATCTGTTTATTTGCATTTCTTTATCTTACTTATTTGAATTCTCATTTAGCGAAATTGATTGCCTCTTTACGAAATAGAAGAAGAAAAAAAATCAGTAAAAATCTCCAGTCGAACCAGCTTTGCTAAATTGAATGATGATTGTGCGCCACGAAAAAGAATGACGATGTGCTAAATTGAACACAGTGCTAAAGGATTTTGGATGCCTCAAAACGAAATTGAATGCCCGAATTCTGAATTTGAAACACAGTAAAAATTGGAGAGGCAAAATAGCTTTAATTCGAACGCACAAAAATTAAATTGGCTGCTCATTTGCCGAATTTGACCAAGAAAACCTATATTAATATTATTAATATTATTATTATTATTATTATCTCAACAGAGCAGACTGGGTCCGAGACCCGAGGTGGAGCGCAGGGACCCCCTGACCGAGTCCGAGTGGGCGAGCCATTTGGACAAAGATGGACGGGTGATTGAAGTCGCCGAATTACTTAAGAAGATTTTCCAAGGGGTATGTTCATTATGTGGAATGCGTGTAGCACTCAGCTTGAGTGATATCATTATCTCATGAGTTGTTGCTTTCCTTGGTGTTTGCCATTGTGGTTTTCAAGAAATAAGTTGTGTTGCCCATACCATCGAGGAAGGAAATGTGCTCAGATCGTGTGTTTTCAGTGTGTCTTTTTAATGTTTTATTCACTGTTTTTAAAGTGTGTTTTCAGTGTGTCCTCTTAATGTTTTATTCGCTGTTTTAAAGTGTGTTTTAAGTGTGTCTAAATGTTTTATTCACTGTTTTTAAAGTGTGTTTTAAGTGTCTTTTTTGTTTTTTCAGTTTTAAAGTGTGTTTTCAGTGTGTCTTCTTAATGTTTTATTCACTGTTTTTAAAGTATGTTTTCAATGTGTCTTAATGTTTTATTCACTATTTTTAAAGTGTGTTTTAAGTGTCTTTTTAATGTTTTTTCACTGTTTTAAGGTGTGTTTCAGTGTGTCTTCTTAATGTTTTATTTACTGTTTAAAGTTTAAAGTGTGTTTTCAGTGTGTCTTCTTAATGTTTTATTCACTGTTTAAAGTTTAAAGTGTGTTTTCAATGTGTCTTAATGTTTTATTCACTATTTTTAAAGTGTGTTTTAAGTGTCTTTTTAATAATTTTTCACTGTTTTAAAGTGTGTTTCAAGTGTCTTTTAAAAGTTTTTTTCACTGTTTTAAGGTGTGTTTTCAGTTTGTCTTCTTAATGTTTTATTCACTGTTTTTAAAGTGTGTTTTCAATGTGTCTTCTCAATGTGTGTTTTCACTGTCATTGCATCTTGATTGTAGGTTGTCATTGTGTGTTTTTAAAGTGTGTACTCAATGTGTTCAGTGTGTGTGGTCAATTTGTGCTCCAAATATAAATAAATGTCTCTAATTTTTTCTCAGGGTTTGGACCCGTCGTTGAGGAGAGACGTCTGGAAGTTTATCCTGAAATACTATCCCTGGAACTCCACAAGTAAAGAAAGAATAGCACTCAGAAAAAGAAAAGAGTAAGTTCGATCGAAAAATTGAAGGTGCGTCAATGGCGTGTCGTGGCCGATCGGTCTAGTTCACAGGACCCAAGCTCTGATGTTGTTATCAGCAGAGTGTGGGTTCGAATCCCGGTCATGACACTTGTGCTCTTGAGCAAGGCACTTCACCATAATTGCTTTGTAAAAAGTTGGGAAGGTATTGCATTCTGCTCTACCAGCCAGGCTCCTAGTGGATGATACCCATGCCTACATCGTATGGACTGTGAAGGGGGTAACCCTGTTTCAGCCCCAGGAGTAGGTGGCAATGTGCCCCTGGTGACAGTTGATTTGAGTTGACAGCCCAAATCATTTAAGTGTAGCCCTCGCCTTGAAGTGGCCGTCTGGCCTTGTGATGTTTAGGCGATATCTCAAAAAAATAAATTAAAAATTGATTTGAACAGTATCAAAGAAACATCAAGTTATTTTGAAAAAAGTTGATTGTAATTAAATTGATTTCTGGGAGACTGCCATCATTAGGGCTAAGTTGATATAGCGCTTGCACATTAATCCAGAGGTTGCAGGCTCAAGTCCTGCTCTAGTCAGTTTTTCTTTGTCCAACTCAAAATTATTTAGACTCGACCCAGTCAGTTTCCGTTTTTGTTTGTTACAGGGATGAGTATTTCTGCATGAAGGCTCAGTGGAAGACGATCACACCGGAGCAGGAGAAAAGATTTGGCACAATCCGTGAGAGGAAGAACATCATAGGTATGTCAATCAAAGGTACACAATACCTTGGGTTGTTACAAGGGTGTCTTCCACTCGGGCAAACAACGCAATCATTTGCCAACTTATGCGCACGTTTTCAAGGGGGAACACGTTGAGCACAAAATGCAGTTGCAACGTTTGTGAAATTCGCCACACAGTTTATAGGAGGTGTTGGCAGATGTTCGCCAATGTTAAAAAAATTGATAAAAGCAGTCATTCAATGTGTAAATTGTTTGCATTTATACTGAGAAAGGGTCAAAACGTCAGGCCATTAACCATAGGTCCTTTTGGTTGGTAAGCAGCTTGCAACAGCTAATTATATGTTCTCAATTATTTAATTTTGCAACTGTTGTATATGATGAAATACCTAAATATATATTTGGTTTGGTAGATTTAAGAACTGAGAAGTCTCCTGAATTCCGAATATTCTACTCTGCGGCAGTAGAATAATAAGCAAGACAAGTTCTCAAAGAACAAAATCTACCTAGCAAGTAGATATACACATGGTGTTACCGCAAACCAAATATATATTGATACCTCACCATGCAATGCATCAAAACCTATATATGAAATACCTAACATAGGTTTTTTTGTTCTTTGATTCCAGAAAAGGATGTCATTCGTACGGACAGGACGCATCCATACTATGAAGGAGAGCATAACCCACACCTTGAAATACTGAATGATGTTCTCATGACATACTGTCAGTATAACTTTGACCTTGGTAAGATATCGAATCTTTAAAGGGATTGTATACGTTTGGTAATTGAAACCCACTGTTTGTTTCAATTCTATATAGTTGTAGATATATACCATAAAACTAACCTGTGGAAGTTTCATTTCAAAAGGTGGTAGCGTTTTTGAGATATTGCCGAAAATCTGGAGCGGTTATGTCCATGCAGGAAGAATAATCTGCAATTGGAATACACAATCTTTCAGACAGAAATGCTTCTCAGATTCAAATTTTTGGGGATAAAAACTGATATCTTTTTTCATAACCACATTACCTCAAAGTGAAATGTTTCTCAAAATGCTTTATACTATCAGAAGCTGCTGTACTTCTTGCCAAATAAGTTTGTATTGCCATTAATTTTATGAGTAATCACCAAACATATACAGACCCTTTAAAGTTAGCGATACCTCTGGTAATTACTCAAAAAAATGAATGACCATAAAAAATTTCTCGGTAAAGAGCACTGGAGAGCTATTGATACTATAAAACATTGTTAGAAACGAACCTCTTTGAGGCAATCGACTGCACTAGTCAAACCACTCGACTACACTGGTTATGATGGTGGAACAACTGTGCACGGAAGTACCTGTGTATTGTGTAGATGCTTCCACTGCATGATATCATATTGCAGGCTGGCATAGTTTATCATTTAAAACCTCGGTGGGTGATATTGAATGGTCATATAGTAGGAGGGTTGATGGTGTACTGGGTAGATGCATTTACCACAAGATATCATATTGCAAGCTGGCATAGTTTGTCTTTCATTCAAAACCACAGTGGATGAGATTGGATGGTCAGACAGTAGGAGGGTTGACTGTGCACTGTGTAGATGGAATCACCACATGATATCATATTGCAGGCTGGCATAGTTTATCATTCCACGGATAATAATGAATGGTCAGACAGTAGGAGGGTTGACTGTGTACTTTGTAGATACATTCACCACATGATATCATATTGCACATGGTACCATATTGCATAGATTATCTATCATTTAAAACCACAGTGGATGATATTGAATGGTCAAACAGTAGGAGGGGTACTGTGTAGATGCATTCACCACATTGTATCATAATGCACATTGGCATTGTTTATCGATCATTCAAAGATGAGATTGATCGGTCATACAGTAGGAGGGTTGACTGTGTACTTTGTAGATACATTCACCACATGATGTCGTATTGCGGGCTGGCATAGTTTATCATTCAAAACTACAGTGGATGATATTGAATGGTCAGACAGTAGAAGGGTTTGTAGTTGCATTCACCACATGATGTCATATTGCAGGCTGGCATAGTTTATCATTAAAAACCACAGTGGATGATTTGACGTTCAGACACTAGGATGGTCCGTAGACTTTCACAATTCATTGTTGATTTATCGATTAGGGATAACAATGCCAGCATTCTGCTTGATTCTTCTCCATCTTCAGGTTATGTCCAAGGGATGAGTGATCTGTTGTCGCCCATCCTGATGATCATGGAGAAGGAGGTAGATGCCTTCTGGTGCTTTGCTGGATTCCTTGACGAACTGGGTCTGGTAAGTTGGTTCTTTTTCAACAAACGATAGAGGGCGATTTTGTTTTTCCAGATTTAAGTTTTATTTCATAATAAAAACAAACCCGAAAACCCTGCAGGAATTTTGAACCCCTAAAGGTGCTTTGTAGATGCGCTTTCAGTAACTACTGTTAGTTCTGCAATGGCTCAAAGGTTAGAATTTGTTTCCAATTCATTGAAAGAACAACAAGATAGCATCTTTAATAATGAATATTTGCCCCCCAATCCTCATTTGCGAAGAGTTTATAGTTTGGTTGGTATTAGTTTTTTATCAATAGGTTCACAGAGATAGTGATATTCAATTGATGTAATTAACTGTATCAGGGATAAAGAATGTTATTTTATAACAATAGTGTAAATTTATAACGGGCCATGTCTGTCATGACAGACCGGCGCTGAAATATCAAATTTTGTGGAGCTTGTTAAGAATGATTTTATGAGACCATAATACAACAACTTGAAAGGTATACAAGGTGATGTGGTGCAAATTACTGCCAGACCAGCCAGAAACACTGGGGCAAACCCCTTCTCTTATTGATAAGTGTACTGAGGTCTTTTACGTGCATTACACAACACACGGGACCTATGGCTTTACGTCCCATCCGAAAGGACGAAGCAATATTGGTTAAGCGCCTTGCTCACGGTCAGTTATTAAGAATGCGTGCGCTTTCCTCAAGGGGCTTCAAATAGTTGGACAGAGCCCAAGCCGGGGTTTCGAAAACAGCCATAGTCATAAAAATGACCACTAGGTTTGGAGAGAAGCGCCCAGGTTAAATTGTATGATTGTTTGCTGACCTACAGGTCATGAACTTTGACATGGAGCAGGAAGGCATGAGGACCCAGCTGATGCAACTCAACAGCATGATGCAGATTGTTGACCCTAAACTCTACAGCTATCTCCGTAAGTACGCCATAACAATGTGATTAGCAAATCATCAATAGACTGTGCAAGTCTCGCCCAAATTTGAGCTTCCGGGACCATTGTGGTCCCAACCATATGGAGATTTACGTGGGCAAGGTTTTGTTTTGTCAATTATATTAGTTTAGCGTGGTTTATGATCATGACAAATATATGTTGTTGGGAACGTAATACTTAGTGATAAAAAATAGGAAAGTAAAATCAATTGAACAATATAACGAAGAAAACCCGAGAATTAAACTTGACCGCAGCTTCCGGTTGCTGCAAAAAAATAAGAATTTTGTGCTCACCTCCGATCACAATACTTATGTAAACACTTGTTTTGGATGCGCAATGATAATTGCCAGATGATGTAATTAAAACACGAAGCCTTTTCATAGCAGTTTGTGGTTGTTGAGGCTTCAGCGTCCTCTATAAACTGCGTCAAGCGTTAATTTTACGCCTGTGTGACCATCGCGAATCCACGTAAGTGATTTCTGAAAAGTTAAGATCAAATAGGCATCCTTGTTCCAGAGTTTTAATTTTGCTTCAATAATAATTAACACATTATTTGTGTATTTATTATAAAAACTAAAACTGATTTTATGAACATGTAATGAGTATTTTTGTTGTTCAGATTTTAGCATTGAATATAATTTAAAACAAAGATTTGATTTCAGAGAAAAAAATGTTCTTCGTTTGACGTGTTTTCTCATTCTGATACGCGCGAGACTTGCACAGTCTATTAATACATACATGAACACTTGGTGTTCACCCTGATTTTTAATTATTTTTGTAATGAGATATTGCCGAACATCACAAGGCCGGACACGATGATAGCGCTATGTGTGATGACGGTACTACAGAAGACCAATGGTATAGACCCCTGGCATTGGCCGCCATCGTTGATGAAACGTACACGTGTGAAAGGCGATCATTGGCTGAGAGTCGTGCGCAGCGCTTACACGCGTGCACTTTTCCATTGTTTGTCATCAAAGATGGCGGTCAATGACGTCATGGGCAATCCATCTATTGTTACTGCAATCGAATTCAAGTCTGAAGGAATCGATTCCCATTAGAGAAATAGTGCGTTGTAGAATCGCGGTCGCGTCGGTGGCAAGTGTGTAAATTAGTTTTCACATGGAGGGAAAAGCACCACCAAAGCCAAGACTACCAAAGCCTTGGTGCTGTGATCTGAAAACTTCTCTCTCCCACCCCCCCCCCTCCAATCGATGTTGAGTATTTTTAACAATCTGTATTGTTCAGGCATGATATTCTTCCTACTTAGTCTGATTTCCGATTTTGTTTGCCCCTGGAGAAATCTGAAAAATTATAATCAAAAAGCCTGAAAAGTCTTCTAAAGCTTACACCATGTGTACATGTAGGTCAGCCCTTGTACTACGATAAAATATTCCTACTTTTTTCAAGGACCACATATCATGCCTGAATGTTACTGTCAATTGAAGAATATATTTCAAAGTGTGCTTCTGTTCTGTTTGTTTAGAATCCAAAGAATGCAGTAATCTTTACTTCTGTTTCCGATGGCTCCTCATCTGGTTCAAGAGAGAGTTTACTATGGATAACATCTGCAGAGTCTGGGAGGTAAGGACCTTGTTTTATATTCTAGACCTTGCCAAAGAAATGTTATGCTTAGCACAGACTGGTTTGCTAAGCAAAAGTAGGTTACCAACCCAGCGTTCTACAATTCACATTCTATAGGATCTGGATTGGTAACCTACTTTTGCTTAGCAGACCAGTCTGTGCTAAGCAGAAGTATATTCTAGACCTGCCAACCGGCAGCTCCTAAACTAGTCTTCACAAAACTAAACACCTGTCACCGTAAACACCTCCGTAGCATTTTAATATGCACTGGTCCCAAGGCATCATATCCAACCAATCTCTCTACGACCGCTGTATGACCACACCCCTATCTATCCAACCAATCTCTCTACGACCGCTGTATGACCACACCCCTATCTATCCAACCAATTTCTCTACAACTGCTGTATGACCACACCCCTATCTATCCAACCAATCTCTCTACGATCGCTGTATGACCACACCCCTATCTATCCAACCAATCTCTCTACGACCGCTGTATGACCACACCCCTATCTATCCAACTAATCTCTCTACGACCGCTGTATGACCACACCCTATCTATCCAACTAATCTCTCTACGATCGCTGTATGACCACACCCCTATCTATCCAACTAATCTCTCTACGACCGCTGTATGACCACACCCTATCTATCCAACCAATCTCTCTACGACCGCTGTATGACCACACCCCTATCTATCCAACCAATCTCTCTACGACCGCTGTATGACCACACCCCTATCTATCCAACCAATCTCTCTACGACCGCTGTATGACCACACCCCTATCTATCCAACCAATCTCTCTACGACCGCTGTATGACCACACCCCTATCTATCCAACCAATCTCGCTATGACCGCTGTATGACCACACCCCTATCTATCCAACTAATCTCTCTTCACTTTGCTCCAATGACCTTTTCTTCGGGTTTTACTCTAAACCTACGGGGTGAAAACCTGGACCTATTACTTGCACACATTTAATGTGTTAACTACTGCGCATGACAGACTGTTCTATATGTGTGCATAACTAAGTAGATCACGCTACTCGCATGTATGCAACACGTGATAACACCCGGAACGATGTCATAGTTTTTTCAGTAGTCTGTGTGAGACCGCCTGATTGCGAAGGTTTTGATGTTTTTTGTTTTTTTAAGAAACCCGGTCGGGTCGGAGCTGTTGGGGAATCTTGCGGTTGCGGTCTGTGACTTTTTATTGATTTATTGTTGCAAGATCATCTCGGCTAGGAAATGCATCGCGATACTTAATCGATATCGGGATTTACCGATTTCACGATAAAAAAAAAAATCTACCCGATATCGTAATCGTTTCAGAACTAGTATCGCGATAATCGATAATATCGTGGTATCGCCCAAGCTTACAAGACAGTTTTTTAAGTGGCTTTGCTGTTTTATATGAACATTTGATTCACTATTGATGTGTAGAGAAACTGATGAATAATTCATTAAGCCGTTACATTATCCTTGAGCAAGATACTTTACGTCCCATCCGAAGGACACAATAGTGGTTGAGTGTGAGTGTCTTGCTTAAGGACACAAGTGTCACGACTGGGACACAAACCCACACTCTGCTGTAATAATATTAACAATAATAATATTTTAATAATTGTAATAATAATAATAATTATTATTCATATTTGGACAGGTAATGTGGACTGGTCTCCCTTGTAAGAATTTCCATTTCTTGATGTGTCTGGCCATATTGGATGGAGAGCGAGACCTTCTGGAGAGGGAGAACTACGACTTCAATGACATCTTAAAGGTAAGCATTCAAAGGATTCACAGAAATATCATATTAATGTAATAATTGCAGCGCTGCCAACTCTCCCTGACTCTGCAGAAAGTTCCCTGAAAATAAACCAATCTTTCCATGTTCTGATGAACAAATCTCCCTGATTATGGAAACCTTTTCCCTGTTATGTGGAACTGTAACTCTAAATACCTCCCTGATTGGTGTACAAAATCTCCCTGGTTGCAAGATGCAAATGTTGGCAGCTCTGTCATTGGCAGTCACTGGTTCCCTTCAAGCTCTTGCTTAGCAAATCAATTTCCCAAACAAGATTTCCTGCAAGATTTGCTTGTGCAAAAACATTTGCTAAGCACAAACAAACTTATGCTCGCAAAATAAGGTTACCAGCCAAAATGCAATGTCACATGCGCCATCTGTGAGACTGGTATCCTTGAGCAGTGGGGTGGGCCCTGGGCCCAATTTCATAGAGCTGCTTAAGCAGCAAATAATGCTTAGCAAATTTCTGCAAAGCATAAATGAGCAGGATATCAGTCACAAATCGTACATGTGGAATGTTATTTTTGGTTGGTAACCTTATGCTTGTAAGCATGATTTTTATGTGCTTAGCTACTTTTTGTGCTTAAGCGGCTTTATTAAAATTGGGCCGAGGTCTTTACAAAATGCTGTCAAATGTACCTCTCTTCTTCCCTGCCTTTCACCTCTGTGACCCGGGTTCGAATCCCTGAACGGAGCCTTGTATGTAGATGTATTTTTAAATCCCTGTGGGGTTTTCCTCCAACATCTAAAACTCCAACATTTCATCTGTCTCGCAGAGGTATTTTTAGGCCTATGGGTCAGGGTGCTTTTCACTTTTGCGGGTCCCTTGGTGTCATTAACAGGGTCCAAATTTCATAGAGTTGCTTTAGCACAACAAGTAGCTAAGTACAACAAAATTATGCTTACTAGACTAAAGGTACCAGCCAAACTACCATGTCTCGTGTACAATTTGTGACAGGTATCCTGCTCATTTCTGCTTAGCATAAAATTGTTAAGCAATATTTTCTGCTTAATCAGCTCTATGAAATTGGGCCCTGAAAGATTGAATAATAATCGTACCTGGGCCCAACAAAATTATGCTTACCAGACTAAGGTTACCAGACTAAAGTTACCAGCCAA
The DNA here is from genome assembly GCA_021014325.1 of Plazaster borealis. Taxonomy (NCBI): domain Eukaryota; kingdom Metazoa; phylum Echinodermata; class Asteroidea; order Forcipulatida; family Labidiasteridae; genus Plazaster; species Plazaster borealis. The sequence goes on along the minus strand of CM037456.1, from coordinate 2,564,519 downwards.
ACTACCATGTCTTGTGTAGAATTTGCGACTGGTATCCTGCTCATTTCTGCTAAGCAGAAAATTGTTAAGCAATATTTTTTGCTTAAGCAGCTTTGTGGAATTGGGCCCTGAAAGATTGAATAATAATCGTACCTGAGCCCAATTTCATAGAGCTGCTTAAGCGCAAAAAGTAACCGAGCACATCAAACTTAATGCTTACCAGAATAAGGTTACCAGCTAAACTACCATGTCACATGTATAATTTTTGACTGGTATCCTGCTCATTTCTGCTAAGCAGAAAATTGTTAAGCAATATTTTCTGCTTAAGCAGCTCTATGAATTTGGGCCCTGATCTCAATTCTTCTTGTCATTCTTTCCACCCCCAGCATGTGAATGAGCTCTCCTGCCAAATTGACGTTGAAGTGATACTCAAGAGGGCTAATGGAATCTACCTTCAGCTCATCGACTATCCAGAACTCCCTCAGGCACTCCGGGATGTTATCGGACTGACCACAGAGGAGAACGGAACGACGGAGAGTGGCTCCCACGCCTCCGAGAGTAGCATCGAGGTACTGGCCGACCCGTCAGAATGAAAAAACCCAAGGTGTGATGTTTATTGCTTATTATGATTGAAGGTGTTCCTTGTCAACCAATATTATATCCGGATGGAGGACTATGAATGTCCTCATTGGGAGAAGATGGGTCCAATCTGGTACCAGGGTATCCCAATTGGGGTAGTTTTGTTGATACCCACCCTGTTTGTTAAATCCCTATTTGAGGACCATTAATGTCCTCATTGTGAGTAGATGGGTCCAATCTGGGTACCAGGGTATCCCAATCGGGGTAGTTTTGGTGATACCCACCCGTTTGTTAAATCCCGATTTGAGGACCATTGATGTTCTCATTTGGAGTAGATGGGTCCAATCTGGGTACCAGGGTATCCCAAGCGGGGTAGTTTTGGTGATACCCACCCTGTTTGTTAAAATGGGAGACTTCCAAGTTGGTAACAGGCTAATCGGGTTTAACCAATTAAGAAAAATTATTTGCATTCAAAAAATTCTGCCGTGGTCAGCGTGATTTTGCCTTCAACTCAATCTCAGTAATCTCATCGCGCATCTTACCAAAGAATTATTCTCATGGCCGTGTATATAGTAAATTAATAAGATATGCATCGCTACTTCAACCGTACATTACTAAGTCACAAAATAGTATAAACTATAATAATAATAATGTGTATCGCAGCAAGGATGAAAAAATTATTAAAATGCTTGTGCAGCTTCATTATATCACAGAGTAAAACAAACTGGCTCTTTTCAGAACTGTTAAGTTCACCCAGGCTCCCCTTCACCCGCAAAAAGATAAAAAAATTTAAAAATAACATTGTAAGTTCATGGTGTACATGTAAGGCTTAAAGAGAAAGGAAAATGTCAAATGCAATTTTGTGATGTACTAAGCTTGGGTGATACCACGATATTATCGAATATCGTGATACTAGTTCTGAAACGATAACGATATCGGGTAGATTTTTTTTTGATCGTGATATCAGTAAATTGCAGTAGAATTAAGTATCGTGATGAATTTCCTAACCGAGACGATCTTGCAACAATAAATCTCCTAGTCGAGACGATCTTGCAACAATAAATCTCCTAGTGGGGACGATCTTGCAACAACAAAGAGCTGCAAGTCACAGACCGCAACCGCAAGATTCCCCAACAGATCCGACCCGACCGGGTTTCTTTGAAAAAACCAACATCAAAGCCTTAGCGATCAGGCGGTCTCACACAGACTACCGAAAAACTATGACATCGCGCTTCCGGGTGTTATCACGTGTTGCATACAATGCGAGTAGCATGATCTAGTTAGTTATGCACACATAAAGAACAGTCTGTCATGCGCAGTAGTTAACACATTAAATGTGTGTAAGTAATAGGCCCAGTATTTTAACCCCATAGGTTTTGAGTAAAACCCAAAGAATAGGTCATTGGAGCAAAATAATTATTAATACGTTTGTATTCTTGACGATACATCGTGGATGAAAAAAAGCGATATCGCCCAAGCTTATGATGTACTCATTTTTACTCATGTGAGTGGGGAAAAAATCACAAGCCTCTAACCTCACGTTAACATGGTAAGTTGCCATTGCATAAGATACCCTTCCAGTGCAAAATTTGTCAACATCCTAAAACATCCGATGACATCATTCTGAGAAAAATGGGTCTGTACATACTGTCATATCTGCATATGACATTTGCAATGACAGAAGCGCACAGCAATGCAAATAAACTGGTTTCTGGGCACAGTTTTAAAAAATGTGGTTAGCGCAAAAAGTTGCTTCTGTCATGTGTCCTGTAGCAGTCATGGGTACTGTTTATCAACGTACTGTAGGGGTCCTGGCTATTTTGTCAATCTAGCCTCCGTATGGTTCCATTTAATTGAATGGGGGGAAATGTATGCCATGATGAAGGTCACACATATAATTCATTTTTTTTTTTTTTTTTTTTTTTTTTTTGCAAACATCTACCTCTGTTTCAAGTATTTGTTTTGGACATATAAAATGCATAATGCGTAACTGAAAATGTGTAACAAAGTTCATAATACCTCGGCTGTTGTCCTCTCCAGGGTTCTCCCCATGCACAAGCTAGCGTATCGGGCCGATACGCGAGATTTGCGTGCCGATACATGGAAATTTTGGCCGATACGCAAAACAAATAATAATAATTGGGGTTTTTTATTTCACAAAAAACATCAAGAGGAAACTATATAGAATGCTCCAGATTGCACAGTACGGCTTTTAGAACCAAGATAAACGCCAAGTAGAAAACATTCCGAAGACCTTGTTTCAATTCAGCGTGCTTCGGCCAAACTTCTAAAAATTTGAGTCCAGAATGCCCCACAGTTTTGAAAAAACCTGGGGAGAACCCTAAAACTGCTATAAACTATGTTCTTGTGAAGCCCTTTTACCCCATTGTAATGTCACATCCATGTAGTCTGTGACAATGTTGTAATTACACGATCATTTTAACAATGTGAGACTTTGGAACGCCTGGTGGCAGCATGCGTACCAGATAACATTCCACTGTTTACGCAATCTGAGCTTGCGCACATTTCCAAGAAAAATGGATTTACCTGGTAGTCTGCTGCCACCTAGTGTCCCCTAAAGTCTTCCGTAATTTATCACTGAGAAAGAATAAACAATAAATTTCATATCCAAATCTTACACCGTGCTGAGGTACAAAATTTAATTGCTGACAATAAATTTGAAGAGGTAGAATGATCGGTTTAAAAGCAAGTAAGTCAAGATAGATTAAGATAATGTACAAAGTGGTATTGATGCTTTCCATCAATATTTAGTGTTAATGCTGAAATAAGACCGTTGATAAGTCGTATTTATAACCTCATTGTGTACAGAGATGTGTGACTAGGGCCCAATTTTATAGAGCTGCTTTAATACAAAAAAGTAGCTAAGCGTAATAATATTATGCTTACCAGAATTAGGTTACCAGCCAAAATACCATGTCACATGTACCATTTTTGACTGATATCCTGCTCATTTTCGCTAAGCAGCAATTGTTAAAGCAATATTTTCCGGTTAAGCAGCTCTATGAAATTGGGCCCTGAAAGGTAACAAATTTTGTGATGAGAAGAGAAAAAACCCTGAGAACACAAAGTCTGTTTAGATCCTGGTTCCTTATTATGCCTGTGGATTTTGTTCACAGGACTTGGGGAAAGAGTATGTACAGTGCTTAACACACATCGGTGTACGGGTCCTCGGGTGTTTTAAGTGGCGTTTGGCCAGTAGACCACTGTTAAGGGAGAATGCTGGTTAATGACGCATGTAACACCACCATTCTTTCATTGAACCAAAGTGAAACGGCCCACAACACATAATACACAATGCAGTAATCCGTATAGCAGCTTCTTGGTTATATTTTTTACTGGGACTTTTTGGCGTGCCGTCGGGATCAGTACAGTAAAGTTTAACGGATAAGTCTATTGTCAAATTATAGTCAGTCCCCAAATAAGATATAAAATGTAAATAAGTATGATTAAAGGCAGGGTATATTTTTGGTAATTGTCAAAGACCAGTGTTCTCACTTGGTGTATCCCAACATATGCATAAAATAACAAGCCTGTGAAAATTTGGGCTCAATTGGTTATCGAAGTTGCAAGAAAATAATGAAAGAAAAAAACCCTTGTTGCATAGATTTGTATGCTTTCAGATGCTTGAGAAAAGCTTCATGCCTGAAGCCTTTCTCAGATTCAAATTTTGGGGTGAAAAATTACCTCTTTATCTAAAACTACTTTACTTCAAAGGAGTTTGTTTTGAACAATGTTTTATACAATATTAATTAAGTATACAATACTAATTTAGTAATTACCAAAGGTATACCTTCCCTTTAAAACTTTAAAATAAACAGACGTGTAATAATCAGAAACTAAGATGAAATCTAAATGAGTTTATAAAGATTTAATTGCTTTTTTTTTACTTAAAACAATTAAAAGTAATTGCAAAGCAAAGATTGCAAAGTAAAAATCAAAACTATAAAAATGTACATTTTGTCTTTTTTTTCTTCTTCTCTTGGTCATTCAACCTCTTGTGAGTATAAAAACAATGTGAAACTGAATGTATTCGTACAGTACGCTTAAAAAATGAAAAATGTAATACTGGCGGTTAAAATGACAGTGTAGTTTTGTGGCTACGGCTATGGCGGTTGTTGGCTACAAAGACAACTTCAAAGAATAGGCCTTTTTGGCATGCCTAAAGCCATTAATTCTGACCTGACCTATTACTCCATAAGTAAAATCAAGCAGCGCCCTCTTCAGTTGAAAGATGTTGCAAAAAGCACATAGCGTGTTAGCCCGAACATCTGACGTCACACTTTGCGGCTCATGAGTAACGCCAGAGATCAGCCTTGAGCGAAGGATCCTGGAAAACGCACCTTCGACCTCGCATCCATTCACACGGCAGAGATTCGTAGTAGTCACGCGTCGTGTATTCGCATTACATTTGTGTATAATCAGCATTACATACAAACACGCGCGCCTTGTTTCAAATGAAATCATTGGGTCTGTAAAACCAGTACCTGTCTTTATCCTTGCGGATAAAGACAGGGGACCAGTCTAATGGCGTGTTAGCCCTAACATCTGACGTCACACTTCAGAGGCACCTGCGAGATGTACCTTTGACCTTGCATTCCATAATACGCACACACCTGTGTAGTATCAGTGTGGTAGTTGTGTAGCATTGCATGTATTTTTCTATCCAATGAAATCATTGGGTTTGTAAGGCCAGTGCCTGTCTTTATCCTTACCCAGTCTAACCGTGTGTAACCGCGATAAATGAATGCGAAGGTCAAGGGTCTATTAAGACTAGTTCCTGAGTTGCAATCGAGTACTCGTCTCATGAGTTCTTGTGCAAGTTTGAGTGCTAAAACGAGTTTTTGATTAGAAGTAAAGGATTTACACTCTAGAGTAAAAAGTTTGAATACTTTGCGTTGGTGCTCAAGTACTTGATTAAAAATCCACAAACGAATTGCTGCAGAGTAACTGTACCTCATACATATTCATGATTGAGAGCCGAATTCTCATTGGTGCATTCATCATCACATGCCAGATGCTAATTTTGCTGTTTACCAAGAACGCTCGCCAGTGTTGATGCATAGGGCAAATACGCATGTGTAGTAGACTTTCGCATGCAACAGTTCACTACGTATGCGCTTTATGAAGCAATGGTTGAACTGTTGCACGGTTGTAGTACAGACGCTCGCACATACTGCCCTAGTTTATACACATAAAAAGATGGCAGCACACGAAAATGTCAATCCGCTTTTTCCTGAGCTCATTGATGCCAAACTGAAGAAGTATATTAACGTATATTATATTTGATACAAGACCCCACCCAAGATGTTGCCCTTCAAAGGGCACAAGAGTTTCCCCCAACGCCTTCAGTAGGTTGAATACAAGTGTAAGAGTTTGTGGGGTTTGACCTTACGCCCAGAAGCTGTACAGAAAGATGGCAACGGAGAGAATGATGACCAGGAACGTATTCAAGATGACCTTGTCTCGTTTGGTCTGGTGAAGTTTGGACATCAACTTGCGCTCCTCGATCCTCCGTCTGGCCTCGGTCATCTTCTGCTCCGGGGTGTTGGTTGAGAATCCGCAGAACCAGTTGTAGAACTTCCAGCAGAGGGAGAGATCGGTAGAAGCTTCGGTGTCGGAACCTGCCGAAACGAAGGAGTGAAAGTTCAGGGTAGTTTTGAAATTTGTTATATTTCCGTTTGGAAATTGTCAAAGACCACTTGGTGTATCCCAACATATGCATAAAATAACAAGCCTGTGAAAATTTGGGCTCAATTGGTCATCGAAGTTGCAAGAAAATGATGAAAGAAAAAACACCCTTGTTGTACAAATTTGTGTGCTTTCAGATAAGGAATAAAAACTTCTTGCAAGAAGTTTTTATTATTTTAGTGAGAAATTACCTCTTTCTCAAAAACTATGTTACTTCAGAGGGAGTCGTTTCCTACAATGTTTTATACTATCAACAGCTCTCTGTTGCTTGTTACCAAGTAAGTTTTTATGCTAATATTTGTTTTGAGTCATTACCAAATGTGTACGATACCTTCAACTTATATCTTGCCATAAATGAATTTGTATATGTATCTCTAATAGGCTGTTCACATTATAATTGAATATATGTTTTAGCAAAAACAATTAACCATTGATTTATTTCCCCCAACAAAAATGATAATTGTAAGTTGTTACTTTGGTTTGGCATTTGGAGAGGCCTACAATTGTTGACAACTACTCAAGATGGAGAGGAGCTAATGTTAGTTGAAAAAATTGTGAAAGTTGAAAAAAAAAAAAGATTTTGCCACTCACTTGATCGGCTGATTCTGACATCACCAGGAGCTGCCATGTCATCATTCTCTGCCTCTATATATTGCTCCTTCCCAGCCTTCTCAGCGTCCTTCCCGTTCTGTCGATTCGCATCATTCCCCCCCTCCTCATCAATGGAAGAGCCCACACTGCCTCTCTTACCCTTGCCTCTAACCTCTATCACCTCCATGCTCATGTTGTCTGTACCATCCCTGTCGAGGGGTGTCTTTCTGCGCTTGTGCAAGCTGTCGATGTGTAGGCGTTCTTTGGTGTTGAAGCGGGTGAGGTAGGTCAGGCGATAGAGCTAGGGGGACAGAGGTAATAGTTCATCAAATACACGGAAAGTGTGGAGTGGAAACTCTCAAACAAATTGCTTTAAAGTGGAAGAATATTTTGCTTTTTTGCTCTCCATGCGAACAGTATTCCTTGATGGAGAGAAGCATTTTATGGTGTTTGCTATAAAACTCCATAACTGGACGATCTTGTGTCATTTCTTACCAAGATGAAAGAGGGATGTCAAAATAAATAAAGATAGAAAAAAAGCCAGCCACTTACATATTCTTCAGGCACTTTCTGCGTAGCATAGCTGATGCAAATGGAGACGATGCATGTGATGCCGAATAAGAGCAGAGCGAAGTACATGTAGTGAAATTGTAGTTTTTGGACCACAAGAGGGCGCTCATCCATCATGCCACATGCTGGTTTCTCGTAGACAAAATCCAGGGCCATACGCGTGATGCCAATGGCGAGGCCACACATTAAGCCAGAGAATGCACCCTGGTAGTAGGAAAAAGTCATCATCAGCATATTTTGTTCTGGGCTTAGCTCTTGGTTTTTCGGACTCGGTTTTTTTTTCTTCTGACATCAAGGTCTTCCCTGAAATTTATTTCAGTAGACAGATCCCACTTGACCTCACACAGTGTAAAGTCGGCCATCTTTATGGGCAATGACAGTCAATATGTGTGTTTAAGTACCGTGTGCAGCACGCAGGAGTTCTATCAAATTTCTTGCATGATCGGTCATTGAACCACTTGGCAGCGTAGACAAATTGGAGCGCTTGACATGGCCAGAAGACAAAACCCAAGTTGCCCGTAAAGATGGCGTCTATCTACAGTGTCAGCAAGTTACATACTACAGCATTAAGTTGAATTGTTTAGTATTGTAGTACCAATAAGATAATGGTTGATAAGTAGTTGGAGACTATTATACCAGATACCAGGGGAGTTTTCCATTACTCATGTAGTTCTGAGCATGAGCACATTTCTAAGAGCAGTGGATTGACCTGGAAAGTCTGCTGCCACCGATCAGCCCAGAAAGTCTCCCATTACACTGGTTATAATGCAATAACTGAAGCAATTAGTGGGACATTTGTTAAGGTGAAGATTTCGAAACCTAACCTCCTTACAGACATGCATAGTCCAGGCATGTGATTTCTCAAGATTTGTCCTGGTTTCAGGATTTTCTCAAAAACTCCTTGAACCAAATTTTATTGAAGGAAGTAAAGCAGTCAGCAGAGGGAGAACCAAATAGTCAACATTGTGTCCAAACCCAAAGTTTTGTATTTCTGTTGATGCATACAGTCTGTAAATTCCCTGAATTGTAATATATGGGAGGTTCCCAGCCAGTAAGCTGCAAGCCATTTTTCTGGAATGTTCACACTCAATAGATGTTAATTTTGCATCGGGGATAAAGAATTTCAATTGTTTTTTGTACCCTTACACCGATGTGTATAAAGCACTGTATACTCGGTACTTTCCCGAGTTCTGTGAAAAAAAATCCACAGGCAAATCACTCGGGTGGGATTCGAACCCATGACCTTTGCATTACTAGAGCAGATGTCTTACCACTAGACCACCAAGTTGGCCGGTGGCTAGAGGCAGTTCAAATCCTATGTTTTAGCAGCTTCAAATCTTATCCCTGATAGTCAGAAGAAAACTACAAGTACCAGACAAACATGTTGAAATTGCAACTAAACCCTTCAATTTGAAAACCATAATCTCTCTTCGTCAACAAGACCTTCCAACCCCCCCCCCCCAAAAAAAAAAAATGCACTTGCCTGCTCATTTATGCGTTCCCAAGCTATCCCCAAGACGAAGACTGACGCGATGGGCGGGGATAGATAGGCCGAGATCTCCTGAATGTACTGGAAGAGTTGGCCTCCTTGGGACTGCTGGACGATGGGAACCCAAAGAACACTGACACACACCAGCACTAAGACGAACACTCTGAGAATTACAAAGGCACCAACATATAAAATATAGGGACTTATAGGGGGACTTTTAGCAAAAAATGTATTTGCTGTTCTCTTATATATCTTTACTCCCTAGGTCCACTTTCCCGCAGGTGACCTCAATCCTCCACTATCCTTTACTCTTATGTCACTCCACATCAACATGTTTGGAGTTGGATAAGATTGGTTTGCCTGGCCCAGTGATAAGCGATTGTTCTTGGAGTATTTGGGAGGGTTAACAGCAGTCTGCTGGTGTAATGCTAGTTAAAACACCACAGGACCAGTCCGAATTCTGTCGAAGTGGTCCAGCTGGCTAATTCAGTCCCTATAAATGAAGACAGCAAGCTGACTGGGCCCAATTTCATGGCTCTGCTTACCGCCGAATTCTGCGCTTACTATCACCATTCTCTGCTTACTGTGCAAATGCCGAATTTCTGCGCTAGCTGTGTAAGCGAAGAATGCCTTGTAACGTGGAGCACGCACCGGCACAAGCAAAAATTCCCTGCTAACCCGTGAAATACGCTTGACTTAAGCGTGGAATTCCCTGCTTCCGTAAGTGCCGATTCTTTGCTTAGGGTAAGCAGAGCCCTCCTGGTCAGGCTGACTAGTCACTGAAACCCTGCTACAGCACATTCAACAAATTCTCCACTAGACCTTATGGCTTATTTAGCTTATCAGAACTTTCTCTGGACTTCACAAATTTATATTAGACAAACAATGTTTGCTTTCGTTGTTAATATTTGTCACTGGATGAACAACTGGAAAGAGGTTTGGAGCTGAGAACCTATAAAATGAATCAGTATGTGTGTGTACTTGTGGGGGGGGGGGGCAAACCTGAGACCTCCGGACGTCCAATGCCCTGACTTAGGTTTAAAACTATTGGCCCAATTCACCTGAAGTCGTCATCACCATAATCTTGATTGTACCGTTTTGGTTGTCAATGTCCCTGTGTTTAGACAGTGTAGTGCGAATTTTAGGCGATGCAGCATTTTTTATGCTTCCCTGTTGACTCCCAAAATAGTAAGCATGGTACAACAGTCACCTCGTGTGATGTGCATGCAAGGGGTCAATAGACAGTTCCCATTTGAAGTCACACAGTGTAAAGTCGGCAATCTTTACAGGAAAATCAATAATTTTTTTATTGCACAACTATGCGTTTTGCAAAAATACCGAATATGGCATGCAGGAGTTTCATCAAATTCCTTGCATGATTGGTCCGTGAACTACTTTGCTGCGTAAACAAAGTTTGAACGCTTCACGCAGCTCAAAGCCAAATCCCAAGTTGCCCCTAAAGATGGCGTGCATCAGGAACTATCTCTACAGAACAAGATACTGAAGATGACTCTTGAGTACCTTCCAACAATCATGAGTTCAAGCTCTTTCTTCCGCCGTGTCTTTAAATTGAGAGTCTTCATTTCAGCATCGCTGGGGAACTTCCTGAGATTCCTCCAGATATCCATGGTGAAGATGGTGCTGCCGCTGTTGAAGATGGACGTCAGTGAACTCATCAGAGCGGAGAGCATCACGGCTAGCATCAGTCCCTTCACACCTGAAGAAAGGAGACTTGACTTATTAAGGAATAAGCCTATAGCTCTCTTAAAGACAACTGAGAATCTATGCTCATCCTGGGAACCTGGACATGACTGTGCAAGTCTCGCGCAAACTTGGCCTAATTCAAACTTCTGGGACCATTGTGGTCCCAACCATATGAAATTTTACGTGGGCGGGATTTTGTTTTCGTCAATTATTTTAGTTTAACGTAGTTTATAGCCATGAAAATTATATGTGATGTTGGGAATGTAATACTAAGTGATAAGCAATATGAAACTAAAACCAATTCAACAAAATAACAAAGAAAACCCGAGAATAAGACTTGACCTCTGTTTCCGGTTACTAGTAAAAAATTAAGAATGCTGCCCAACTGACGGTCATGTTGTCATTAAACCTATGTGATAGACGCACACATTCAGGCGCGATTGGCAAATGTGGTTTGTTTTTTTAGAATTTTGTATAAATATAATTTAAAAAGAAGATTTTATTTCATAAATATTTTTCTTGTTGTACAGTCAATTGACAAAGCACTGTATTGACCCTTCTTCTTCTTCCAGTTTATGTAATAAACTTTAACAAACTGAAGACTGAGGCACATTAAGGACCTAATTCACCTGATAAATCATGATTGCGCTAAAAACCCGGAGGGGAGAATGGTGACTGTATAAGCAGAATTTCGCAGCAAGCATCCTGAAATTTGCCCCAGAATCTCTGCAAGTTTCCTCAATTCTTGATACACAATGGCTGTGTTGAAATTGTTAGCCATCGCTATGGCTAGATGTCACTTAATGCTTAAAATGTTCGTCACTGATGACACATCAGCTAAAAGCCAACTGCCTTATTTAAGGGCGCTCATCTCCAAAATGTCCTTTGCAAGAGTATTTCCAAAAACAAAATTAATTTAAGAAACTGGAGCTTGTCATACCCAAGTGTAAAACAGAACGCTACAAAAGATCTGCTATTCCTTCACTTGTTAGAATTTTAAAGTAACTTCGTATAATGTTTGTTTTGTAATGTCCTTGCTTTCTTTTGCCCTTCTTGGGGGGGGGGCCTTTTTATATTGGTAATTTTACTCTATATATAGCATTTTTAACATTCGTAAATTTGGAGAAAGAAGTTGGGCCTCTAGGCTGCTTTAATTCGAATGTTTTTACAATAAACCATATATATAAATTAATTTAAAAGAAGGAGACAAAATTTCAAGACTTACCAATTGGCAGGATCTTCATGACCAGTAGTGGATACGCCAAATTGGAGCATCCCGCTGCATTGTTGCAGGCAGCCAAGCAAACCTCGGGGTCTACACAGGCGACTATGTCTACATACCAAACCGGAGAGAGGAAGTAAAGCAACAAAATATATAATGAAGGACCATCTCGTTTTTCTTCCATTCAAATCAATGTAACCAAACCGAGGCTGGAAGGAGAAATACATGGAGGCTGGCCTCTTTTTGGTAAAAAGGAAATCGGTATTCACTTTGTGTTGTTTCACACATGGGACATAGGAATATGTCTGTCCCAAGCCAATATGGTTCATCAGGCCGGTGTTTAAACAACTTGGCATTAAACAACTGAGAATATTTTTATTCCCCCTGGACAGGATGCCAGTCCATCGCAGGTTACTCCCCAGCTCTCGCCGGTACCCATTTGTACTCCTGGGTGAAGAGATGCAATAATGGTTAAGTGTCCTGCTTAAGGACACAAGTGTCTTGACCGGGACTCGAACCCACACTCTGTCAATCAGAAACACCAGAACTTGAGTCCGGTGCTCTTATCCGCTCGGCCATGACACACCAATAGATAGGAATAAAGGGACTGTTAAATCAATTTCATAAATTTCTCCTCTGGCTCTGGAAAACATTACAGGTGTATCTTTAAATGGAGCTGACCTGGCATTCTTCACAACAAAATAATATGAAAAATATGCTAAAGAAACTTCCGGCATCTACATATTTAGTTTAACAATTTTTCATAGGAGTTGTTTAACCCTAATTTAGAGACCATAGCGACCACAAGCCGCAAACGGCCGCAAGGTTTGACCTACTTCCATTCACATAAAGAGGTCAAAGTAATTTAAAGGTCATGTCCGGATATGAAATTTTCCAATGTAATAACATAGTATTCCAATTTCTAAACACAAAACTAAATTTTCTGTTTCATGTTTTTTTTTTCTTCTTTTTTTCTGACAACATTTGATTGAAGAAATAAACAAGATTAGCAATGTCTGGGCGTTTTGTGATTATACAGAAATGAATGGTCTCTAGAGGGTTAAACCTATGGTTAAACCTACCTGGATAAAGGACTCGACTGATCATGCCAGGCATGACGATGAGGAACATTGGTGATATCTTCAGGACACCGGCCATCAGGGTACCGCCCTGACCATGTGACAGGTTCCTGGCCGCCAGGGCTCTCTGTACAATCACCTAAAGAACCAGAGTAGATAGTTTTAAAGTAAGAAAATGTACATCCAATGAAATGAAGTATTGATAGAAAGGCTTTTGGGGGGATAGAGAAAATGGAGAATAGTGTGTGTCTTGAGACTTTTGACTTGAACCGTTCACTTGAATGTCAAATCTTCCGCAATTACTCATTTTCCCCTCCCCTACAATCCCCTTCCCTCCTCTACAGTAGCATACCTGGGATTCACAGCCTGGGCCCAATTTCATGGCCCTACTGACCGCGAAATTCTGTGCTTATGGCACCGGGTAAAGCACATACTGTAATTATATGGGACATAAGTGCAGAATTCTGCGGTAAGCAGAGCAATGAAATTTGGCCCAGATCAGTGGCCCATTACAGTGATATGCCACAGATAAGACCCCTGGCCATGGCAGATCATCATTAGAGGGTTCTCCCAACAAGTTAAATTAGTTATTGGGAGCCTTCCAACACCCTTTGAAAAGGAATTTCGTGTACTTTTTAACATGTAAAATATTGAATTGAATTAAATTGAATTGAACCCTTTACACCCTACACAACTCCTCTGCCTCAAAAGTTTGTCACCCTACCTGATCAGTGGCCCAGTACCACACTGAAGCCACAGATATGACCCCCAGTATAGCAGCTCAACATAAGAGGGTTCTCCAACAAGTTAAATTCATTGTTGGGAGCCTTTCAAAAAAACTTTACACCCTACACAACTCCTCTGCCTCAAAAGTTTGTCACCCTACCTGATCAGTGGCCCAGTACCACAGTGAAGCCACAGATATGACCCCCGGTATAGCAGCTCATCATAAGAGGGTTCTCCAACAAGTTGAATTCATTGTTGGGAGCCTTTCAAAAACTCTTTACACCCTACACAACTCCTCTGCCTCAAAAGTTTGTCACCATACCTGATCAGTGGCCCAGTACCACAGTGAAGCCACAGATATGACCCCCAGTATAGCAGCTCATCATAAGAGGGTTCTCCAACAAGTTAAATTCATTGTTGGGAGCCTTTCAAAAACCCTTTACACTCTACACAACTCCTCTGCCTCAACAGTTTGCCACCATACCTGATCAGTGGCCCAGTATCACAGTGTTAAGACACAGATATGACCCCCGGTATAGCAGCTCAACATAAGAGGGTTCTCCAACAAGTTAAATTTATTGTTGGGAGCCTTTCAACAACCCTTTACACCCTACACAACTCCTCTGCCTCAAAAGTTTGTCACCATACCTGATCAGTGGCCCAGTATCACAGTGAAGCCACAGATATGACCCTGGTATAGCAGCTCAACATAAGAGGGTTCTCCAACAAGTTAAATTCATTGTTGGGAGCCTTTCAAAAACCCTTTACACCCTACACAACTCCTCTGCCTCAAAGGTTTGTCACCATACCTGATCAGTGGCCCAGTACCACAGTGAAGCCACAGATATGACCCCCAGTATAGCAGCTCATTATAAGAGGGTTCTCCAACAAGTTAAATTCATTGTTGGGAGCCTTTCAAAAACCCTTTACACCCTACACAACTCCTCTGCCATAAAAAGTTTGTCACCATACCTGATCAGTGGCCCAGTACCACAGTGAAGCCACAGATATGACCCCAGGTATAGCAGCTCAACATAAGAGGGTTCTCCAACAAGTTAAATTCATTGTTGGGAGCCTTTCAAAAACCCTTTACACCCTACACAACTCCTCTGCCTCAAAAGTTTGTCACCATACCTGATCAGTGGCCCAGTACCACAGTGAAGCCACAGATATGACCCCCGGTATAGCAGCTCAACATAAGAGGGTTCTCCAACAAGTTAAATTCATTGTTGGGAGCCTTTCAAAAACCCTTTACACCCTACACAACTCCTCTGCCTCAAAAGTTTGTTACCATACCTGATCAGTGGCCCAGTACCACAGTGAAGCCACAGATTGTCCGAATATGAATCCCGGCCAAGGCAGCTCATCATCCGAGGGCTCCCTCAACAAACTGAAGGAATCGTTGGGTGCCTTCCCACAGTCATTACTGGGGTCCAGCTTGGAGATGTTGGCATAGGCCAATGGGGATAGGAACTTCTCCTTCATTTCAGAGTACCCTCCCACCTCAATGAAACCTAGAGTTTGGAATTGGGAGGATAGGAAATGTTTGAGTTTTCTTAAGGTTAGGATGCTCTTGTTTATTGCTCCATGGGATGCTGCACTCTTTTGGTGATCGCGCCTTTGTTTTGGCTGCTCAAAAGTTGTGGAATGCACTACCTCCTTTTTTACAGGGGGGGAGGGGTAATTCGTTGGGGTCTTTTAAAACTAAATTATAGGCTCACTTGCTTTATAGGGAGGCATGTAGTCAGTAATTACATTTGTTGTTGATTATTTTTATGTACATAGCCAGGTTTTACTCTCTTTTCATTATTTACTTTACTGTGTTTATTACAGGGTTTTGTTCCCAAAAATTATCTGCTATGCAAAAAATTGAAAGGGAACCACTCAGAAGTAATGTAAATTTAACGTTGTTTGGCTGGTAACCCCATCTTTGCTGAGCAAGACTTTTCAAAGTTAATCGTGCGCTTAACAGCTTTATATGAAGCAAGGCCCCTATAGACCTTCATCTTGTCACCACCATCTTTGTCTTGTCCCCTGTAAACCATATCAATTATTGTCAACTGATTATCATTATGCCATAAAGGGACCAGACTACTTGCCCTTCCAGCCTCGGTTTGGTGACATTGATTTGAATGGGAGAAAAACAAGATGGCCGCACCATGATGGTCTATTGTGGGTCATTCTCCAGTGTAAGAAGAGTGAGTCAATTAATCATGCATCATAATCAGCCAACCGGGCCCAATTTCATAAAGCTGCTTAGCAGAAAATTCTGCTCAGCAATTACTTTGCTAAGCAAGAATCAAATGGGGTACCAGTCACAGCAATGGTAACTGTATGGTGTTTTGGTTGGTAAGCTATTTTTCCTAAGCAAGAGTTTCCTGTGCTTAGCACATTTTTGTGCTTACTGGCTTTATGAAATTAAGCCAGTAAGCACACCCCAGAAGAATATTTCTGAAGTGAATATTTTCTGGCTGATCTGATGTGTGTGTATTTTGCTGAGTGTACAATTAGCCTTCCATGAAGTAAATAAACATTTTAACCTTGTAGATAACAATATCTAGGAATATGGTGTGTTGCCCTTTACTTCTGATGGATCAAAGTCCACACTTTAATCGGTTCACCTTAACAACCTTAACAAATATCATATACACTGATATAACACCTGCAAGGGCAAACACTAATGAACCATAATAGTTTGTCTTATTATAGGGTAACCTTTAGCAAAAGGGTTCCAATTCTGACAGCTACTTCATTTGAAGCTTGTTTAAAGGTATTATACAGGATTGGTAGAGCTGACAAAATAGTCACAGACAGTGTTCATGTTTTATGTGATCAACCATGAAATAACAAACCTGTAAACAATTCGGGCTTAGTCCGTTGTGTGAGTCAGGAGAAAATGGTGAAAAACAATTTTCAGCATAGAAACACATTGTACTTAATTTTGGTTGTAACAACTAAAATCAGCTCTTGCATTTTTTCAGGTTTTCAGATACAGTTTTCTAGAATATGACTTCATTTCAGAGGAAAATATTTCACAGAAAAAATGGTTCTAGTATGAACTAGTAAGCTTTCAGACTAAAATTAAACAATGGTGTTTTTTATCCTTAACAATCTTGTAAATTTAAATATCACCTTTTTTTAATAGCTGTTGTTTTTATTTGCTTCACATTTTTACCTAATTATTTACATATAATATTCAGTTTGGGTGCTGTTGCTGGTGTTATTGTTTTTATTGTTTATCCTGTTGTTTGTGTTCATCTTTTATTTGTTGTTATTGTTTGTTATAGTAAGACTTACTGTAAACAGGGAACAAGATTTTTTTTTTGAATGGACATTATGTCACACTGCCATGTTAGAGGTTAAATGGTGATGAAACAATGGAAATTCACAGCTATGTACACGCAGCGCACCGGCTGGGTCATTGAGTAACCTTCTTTTGACCTCTAGCCGAGGGCGCCCTACTCAAATGACGTCATAAAATGCATGAGGTCTAAAGTGTTGGCTCTCACTGAGAAGAGCCAGTTATATACTCTTAGGTTCTGTAATTCAGTTGGTTTTTATTTCCTTTAGTCATTGTTGTTGTTGCTGTTTTTGTTGTTTTTCTTCAGAATCGTTTTGTGGCCATGTTCCAGGGATAAATTGAACTTAAAGCAGTGTAGGAAGAAGAACTTACTCATGATACACAGCACTGTTGCTCCTATTAGCATTATAACAGCTTGGAGAGTATCAGTGAAAATAACCGCAGCTAGTCCACCTGCGAGATAAGAACATTATATATCATTGGTTTTTGGAAGAGTACATCAGTTCCAATCCTCTAAATGACTAATCAGTCATCAAACCTCTACACAAAGAGATGGGGGGGCAGTCAGGTTGGCTCAGTGGTTTCTTTCCTGCCTTTCACCTTATTGGACCCCTGTTCGAATCCCAGCACAAAGCCTTGCTATGTGGATTGGGTTGTCAGTCCCTACCAGATTGCATGGGTTTTCCTTATTTGGGGGTTTCCTCCCACATCTAAGACTGACATTTCTTCAACATCTTCTATTCTCCACACAGGTATCTTCAGGCCAATATGGGTTACAGTGTTATAGTCACTTTATGATTGTCCCTTGTTTCATTACCAGAAAGATAAATAAATAAGTAAAATAAAGAGATGGGACAATGGGAGGGGGGTCCTCTGGATCCACCACTGTTATTAGAACTGCTATGTCTTCAAAATTTGTACAATGTTTCCTTAAAAGAAACCAAGATAATTAATGAAAGGGTGAAGTGCAGCTCTGGTTTTGATTCACATTGATTCACTTTTTTTAACAAACTTGTTATGGGAAAACAAATCAGAAATATGCAAGATGCCTCACCAACCTGTCACTGTGTACAATGCAGTTATAGCCAGAAGAGATACAATAGCCACATAAAGATTCCAATGTAAGGCCTGCTCAATGAAAAGTGCTCCTGAGTAGAGATCGACCTGCAAAAATAAGTAAGAGAAAAAACTGTCAACTTTGCATGGTGTAAACAAATTTGTGAAAACAAGAACCAAGCAGTAGATTAATTTAAGTAAAATCTGTTTAACATTATTCACCTCTTTAAAGGGTCTGTATATTTGTTTGGTAATTACTCTTAAAATTAATGGCAATAAAAACTTACTTGGTAAGAAGTACAGCAGCTTCTGATAGTATAAAGCATTTTGAGAAACATTTCACTTTGAAGTAATGTGGTTATGGAAACAGATCACAAAATTTGAATCTGAGAAGCGTTTCTGTCAGAAACATTTCTCAAATTGTCTATTCAAAATGCAGATTATTCTCCCTGCCTGGACATAACCGCTCCAGATTTTTGGCAATATCTCAAAAACGTTACCACCTTTTGAAATGAAATTTTCACAGGTTAGTTTTATGATATATATCTACAACTATATAGGATTAAAACAAACAGTGGGTTCAAACTACCAAACATATACAATCCCTTTAAGTTATTCGGAGGGAGGAGTGGTGGTTGTTGGAAGAACCAGAGGTGAAACAGGTGTAAATAGTTCTCAAACTGTTAACCTTGTGTTTTCTTTTAAATACTGATGATTCAGTTTTTTGTTTAATTATGTAAAGAATAATATTTGGGGTTACCCATACACCAATGTGTGTACAGCACGGTTTTCCCGAGTCGTGTTAAAAAAATCC
Organism: Plazaster borealis; assembly: GCA_021014325.1. Classification (NCBI taxonomy): domain Eukaryota; kingdom Metazoa; phylum Echinodermata; class Asteroidea; order Forcipulatida; family Labidiasteridae; genus Plazaster; species Plazaster borealis. The sequence continues at coordinate 2,545,700 of CM037456.1, read as the reverse complement.
ACAGGTATATTACTCAGTTGGGATTCGAACCCACAACCTTTGCACTTTCTAGATGTCTTACCACTGAGCTTGCGCAGTAGCTATGTAAAGAACCAGTACAATTTCAGTTTTTGAAAGAGCATTATTAAAAGCTGTGAAAATTTCATCACAATGGAAGGCTGGTCGATAGTCTTGCATTCCACCTAATTTTAGTTTCACCTTTCTATTCAGTCAATGCATTCTCTGAGAACTGATTACACATTGTCAACTAAAACATATGTAGTAAAGGTTTGGAGACTTGTTCATTTGAAAGCAACACATTTTTCAAAATAAGGGGAAAGTTGGCATGCCATTGAGGTGGGGTGGGGAGGGGGAAAGGTCCGTAGCCCCTTAGAGCAACCCACCCTTTCACTGTTCATTCATTAATTTAGTCAATTTTAGGGTTAGAGGCAGGGTATACTTTTTGTAATTGTCAAAGATCAGTATCCTCACTTGGTGAATCCCAACATATGCATAAAATAGCAAACCTGTCAAAATTTGGGCTCAATTTGTCATCGAAGTCGCAAGAAAATAATGAAAGAAAAAACCACCCTTGTTGCATAGAATTGTGTACTTTCAGAAGGCCATGTCAAGCAGGGTAATTTTTCAGTCAACTTGGAGGCAACCAATGTAATGAGAAAACTGAAATGTGAAGGAATTTTCTTCTTGGAGATTGCCTGGAACTGGTCGCCTGTAAATCGCCACGTGTGATATGGCCTCAAGTCACACAAGACAATTTTGGGTGGCAACTGCACTTGTGGGCAAAATGAACTTTTTGGTTCAAATCTCGCTCTAATCAATGTTTCTTTGTTCAGCCCCAAATCATTAAATAGTTTACCCAGTCAGTTTCCCTTGTGGTTTATAACTGGATATATTTTTTAACATTGTCTTCAGAACCCTAGTAAATTATGTGAAAAGTAACTTTTCTTTGTGTTTTCTTCTTGGGTTGCCTGCAAATCTCTTTGTTTGACATGGCCCTATGACCAAGTCCAACCGAGTAATCACTCTGTGACCAGGGCCCAATTTCATCATAGAGCTGCTTAAGCAGAAAATATTGCTTATCAATTTTCTGCTAAGCAGAAATGAGCAGGATACCAGTCACAAATTGTACTTGTGACATGATAGTTTGGCTGGTAACCTTATTCTGGTGAGCGTAATTTTGTTATGCTTATAGCTACTTTTAGTGCTTAAGCAGCTCTATGAAATTTAAGCCAGGCCCTTACCGAGATCTTAGTGAAGATGTAGAGGGCCAGAGAGAGGACGGCTATGTACATCTGGATCCTCTTGCCACCAAACCGCTTCTGGAGATAGTCGGGCATTGTAAAGATCCCTCCAGCCAAGTAGACTGGTAGAAATATCCATCCTAGCAACTGAACTATCACCAACGCCTGATGAAAATAAGAACAACCTTTTTTTTGTATTGAATATTTAAATTTAGAAGTTGTATGGTTTTTACTATTCTTTAGTAGAATAAATAGCATATTTAAAAGAAAAAATATATACACACGGTGTTACCGCAAACCAAATTTACATTGATATCTCACCATGTAATGCCTAAAAACCTGATTACTATTTTTTTGTAGCTATTTCTTGTTTTATGATTTCTTAATATCTTCATCTCTTTAAACTGTTTTATTTGGGTTACATATCAGGAAATAAAATTTAATTTAATAGAATGACTTTATATCGAATTTACTTGAATATTAAAATGTTTTATTTATTGTAGTTTAAGTTTTGTATAAATGAGAACAATTACAATAAAATCATGAAGAAGAATGCCATTATAGCAAATTCAAAGGGGGAAAATGCTATGTTTTACACCTCTAAATTTTACCTATATATTTTTCAAATATTTTTGTTTTGCAGTTGACTTATTCTTGTTTCTCCCTCTGAGGATGTGTACATTTACTTTTGGGTGAAATCTGTACACATGGAAAATACGGCTACACCCCTATGTTCCGACACCCCTATGTTCCGACACCCCTATGTTCCGACAACCCTGGTGTATTTTCCTATTCCTAACCCTAACCTTAACCCTAACCCTAACCCTAACCCTAACCCTATGTAGATCATGAGGGGGTTGTCGGAACATAGGGGTGTCGGAATGTAGGGGTGTCGGAATATAGAGCAGTCACCGGAAAATACATCCCTATAACAGGGAGCTATTACAAACTTAACAATGAGGAAGTTTAACTTGGCAGCCAGACCTGTTAATCTGTGTGCAAAGGGGGGAAAGTTAATTTAAGGGGGTAACCAGCGTTCTCCCTTAACAGTGGTCCGCTGGCCAAATGCCAGATAAAACACCTGAGGACCAGTTAGATAATTCACTGCAACTGGTCCGGCTGGCTAGTATAGTTCAGTGTTGAAAAGCATCCCCATTTCATTTGAAATATCGACTATTGAAAAGGCTAACGGACTAGTGAAATGACAAGCTAATAACTGGTCCTGCTGGCCAGTCATTGAACAAGTTAAGGGCAAACCATGGGTAACCATTAATTTTTAATGTAATTTTGTACTGCTGAAAGATTTAGCATTGACTTTACCACAATGATAGATTTACACCAGGGTTATTCTTGAGCTGGGGTAACGCTAACATAATTGCATTTTATGTGTGTAAAGGTTTGGGGTTAAATTCAATTTAGGCCATCAGGGAAACTCTGAGGTGGGAATTGGGATGGCAAATTGGGTGGCAAAGAAAGTAGGGGTGCCCCTTTCCCCCTTGTAACAGGATTTTATATGATTGTTTGTATTGGATTATGCCACACAATTTAAGAAAGTCTGAAGGGGGAAAAGTTAACATATCAAGGTGAAAATAATTATTAAAATGATTTATTGTTTACATTGAGTTCGAATGCAGCAACTGCAATACCAGAGGATGCTCCGGATCCAGCCAGTCCAATGAAATGTTCACTGCCGATGTTACTTGCAAATAGCGATGCCCCAACCTTCAGAATAGAGATTAATATCATACAGTTACGACAAACGGTAAAACAAAAGCAACAAAATACATCAAGGCCTCGAATTGGGGGGGGGGATCCGCAGAACTTGTAATTTACCATTTTTACTGGACCAGAATTGTATTTACTTGCAAAATGTTACTTGCAAGATGTTACTTGCAAATAGCGACGCCCCAACCTTCAGAATAGAGATTAATATCATACAGTTACGAAAAACGGTAAAACAAAAGCAACAAAATACATCCAGGGCTCGAATTGGGGGGGGGGAATCCGAAGAACTTGTAATTTACCATTTTTACTGGACCAGAATTGTTTTTACAGACAAGAATCAAATGAAAACTATTTACACAGTTTAACATCTTTTGTTTTTGTTTTTAAACAAACACTAAAACAAGATTTATCTCATTTGTGTTATGAGTATAAGTACCGTATACTGTGCTAGTCAATTGAATTGAAAGATATTTATTAGATTATATATATATTGTGTTTTAATAAAGTGTGGTATTATTATTCAATTGAAAGACCACAAGACTTGTCTGGTCATGAGTTTACTGGCCTGGTAGTCACCACGGTCCAGTGTTAAGTTTGAGCCCTGACGTTGCATGAAAAACAAATTTTCTGTTTTATTTGTGTGTGTGTGTGAACATTTTAAACAAGTTATTAACAGTTATTACAACACTAAATAAACGTAGCAATTTTCTGTACATGTTTAACTTTAAATATGTTTAGCTATAAAGGTATGAGCTGTTTGGCAATCCAAATTCATATTTTTATGGACGAGTAAATTAAATAGAATCTTACTCATTATGAACGAAATTATAATGTTAAAATATTAATACAATGGAAAAATAATTATCACAAATTGTCCTAAACTTTCACAAGATTACTGAATTTCTATTGAAAATTCCGAAATAAGGTTATAGTGTAAATTAATTATTTCGTTTTGACTGGAGTAATTTAGTGCTGTGAGTTTATTCGATTTATTTTTTACTTTTTATTAATTAAATTATTTTTTAATTTTTCCTGTAGACAGCTGTGTTTTGTACTCACCGGAAACCATAGCATCGATCCCCCAGCGAGAAAATAACCCTGTGCGCTGCCTCTATTCGACCTGAACATCGACTGTAGGAGAAACAAATATTGAATTTCAAACAGCAAGAAAGATTAAACCTTTTGGTTTCTTTATTAATTAAGTTGTTTTTCTTGGTCAAGAAGATCCAGTATTTTGGCATAATTTCAAATTAGGTTTTCGCTTTTAGAGTTTCGGATAAAACACTGCATGTATTTTACTCTCATTATGGGCGTTCCTACTCCCCCAAGATTATTCCCAAGTTGACCAATCAGCAACGAGCAACACGCCCACTGGTTTTCAACCATTAATTCTGGCCAATGAAATTCCGTTAAATCACGTAAAGACAAACTTTTGTTGTAGGCCTACGTGACTTGCATTTACTCTCGGTTGAAAGCTAGCAGTCAACCTAAATCAAATTGGTACCTCGGTGCATGGATAAAACCAATATTCTTTATCCCCGATGCAAATCTTTTAAAATTGTACGTGGCGCTCAAAAGGTAGCGAATTTATTGTTGGTTACTTCTTTGAAAATTGCCTAATCAACCCTAAAATCAGTGAAGGCATAATAGTAGGGCCTACCAAGCAAAAAACGTATAACTAAGGAATAAATTAAAAGCATCCTTGATAAGGGAAGCAAAGGAAGTGTCCTTAATTAAAATGCCAACCTTAATTGCAAAACAAAACGCACAAAACCACTTGAATAATAATGGGCACGACGGATCAACAAATGGTGTACGATTGGGGATACCTTCTTTTTGACATAAAAGAGGCCAGACATACGGTTCCTTACCCCATTGAATTGAGTTGATAACTGGGCCAATTTCACGGCTCTGTTTGCCGGGGAATTCTGCGCTTACAGCCCATAGAATTGTCTGTTTTTCAGGCACCGTTATCACAAAATTTTGCTGTAAGCAGAGCCATGAAATTCGGCCCTAAGCCTGTTGGATCCGCCGCGCCCTAAATGCAAGCTTCGAGGGGCGCTCGGCCAGTGTTGGGTGTTTCGCGAGAGCTAAACAAGTCGGGGATTTCGACGCCACCCCGCCCACTCACCACTTAGTCCATTCCAACATTTACTTAAAACAACAAACGAAATGCAATAGAAATTTTTATTAAAACCAGTTTGGTCAAGGAGCAAAATATCAACCAATTGCAATTTGGCTTCTGAAAAAAAACCATAAAATGGCGACTGTTTTGAGTTTGAAATTATCACAACAAGCTTGGGAAGCACATGTGGCGGAGTCAAAGTCCAAACGACCACCAGAACAAGGTGAATGTAATAGGCCTAATTAAACCAATTGTAGCAACTCACCCCTAGTCCAACCAATAAGACGAAGAGGAAATACAGTCCTATTACAACAAAATCCACCGTGGCAAGCTCCTCAGAAATAACCGAAGCCATGTTGGGAAGCAAACGTCTCTTTTACCTCTTGGAAAATAAACTAAACTCGTCTGTAGTAACATGGGAAATTATCATCTAGGCCTATGCATGATCGTTGTTTGGTTTATACTTATCTTGATTATTCAATGAGATAAGAAAGGCCATGTTTGTCAAATATAGGTATACACCCTTATTCAAATAGTTATAAGATTTTATTTTGTATAAATATTGGTAGAAAATGGTTTGTCTCGTGAGTAAGTTCTGTCCGACTCGTCCGTCGTGCTTGTAAAGTGGGCCCTAAATAAAAGCTGGGCCCAATTTCAAAGAGCTGCTTAAAAAAAAGCACAAAAAGCAGCTTAGCGCAACAAAATTATGCTTACCATAATAAGGTTACCAGTCAAAATACCATGTCCCTTGTATATTTGTGCCTGGTATCCTGCTCATTTCTGCTAAGCCCAAAATTGTTAGGCAACATTATCTGCTTAAAGGCACTCTAGGTACACGTTTGGTAATTACTCAAAATATATTAGCATAAAAACTGACTTGGTAACGAGCAACAGAGAGCTGTTGATAGTGTAAAACATTGTGAGAAACGACTCCCTCTGAAGTAACGTAGTTTTTGAGAAAGAGGTAATTTCTCACTAAAATAATAAAAACTTCTTGCAAGAAGTTTTTATTTCTACATCTGAAAGCACACAAGTTTGTACACTACAAGGGTGTTTTTTCTTTCATCATTTTCTTGCAACTTCGATGACCAATTGAGCCCAAATTTTCACAGGCTTGTTATTTTATGCATATGTTGGGATAGGCCTACACCGAATGAGAACACTGGTCTTTGACAATATTACCAAACGTGTACGATGCCTTTAAAGTAGGCCTACGGTGACATTGGGCCCTGCTGCTTTAGAAAACATGTTGTGTCATTCAAAGTCCCCTCATTTTTCCATTCCCTGGGCCCAATTTCATAAAGCTATGTACGCACAAAAACTTGCTAAGCATGTAGAACAACTTTTTGCTTAGCTGAAACAGATATAGGCCTACCCGAAATTTCATAGAGTTGACATAGTTGCCACTGGTCCCCAACTCACTTTTTGCTGAGCAGTATTTTCTGCTAAATTTTAAAACAGCTAACGAAATTGGGCCCTGGCAGTTGCAAATCAAAGTAGGCCTATGTCAAAGGATTGGATTGACAAATCATTCAACCATGGAGGTAGAATTAGACCTCTATGATTCAACCCAGTATATTTGATCACGGCATTGATCAAATTATGATTGAGGTAATGTTTCATTCAGATTCGTAACTTCGTGAGCCTCGTTGAACTTAATGAACTGAGATAAACAGTGCAAATAATTTAAAGATATTGTAAAAATGCAAAAATAATGTTTCAACGATTTTTGTGAGCACCAGCTACCGATTAATTAATAATGTTCAATGTACCGTAATATTTTGTATGCAACCTAAATCAACAGAGGGCGCGCTATGTACTTTCCAAGATGGCAGCCCTCATGAAGAGTTTACAAATGTTTTCTGCTGCAAAAAACCTATCTCGTATTTCACTATGTAGTGACATAAAGCTGATACAGCGGGCATTTCCAACACGTAAGTATTCTATAGATTAAAATTTAAGAGATATTTTGGGTAGTTAAAGTTAGAAAAACTTGAAGAAGAAGAAGCCGATACGGACGGTCCGTACGTTTGCTGCACGCTTACGCTATCTCAGTCATATCTGCTGCATGCTGGTATTGGCACTATATATCCTCCCGTGTCCGGTTTTCGATGTACTATGCCTTTTTCTTTGAATTGAAAAAAAAATAATGATGCCATATATCAACTGATGCCCTAATTACCTTCCTTTGTTTATAAGAAGTATGTAAAAATATATTAAAACTTGATAGACATTGAAACTTTCACACCACGCACCGATCTTCGATGACTTCAATAGCGTCCCCGTGTTTTGAGTTTGACCTGTTTTCGAGGCAAACAAGAAAGTATGGTGTCCTGGTGAAGCCATACGCAGAAGAAACATCTGCAGTGACTTCATGTGTTCTGTGAGACGTTGTGTATGACTCTATAGCCAGCAGTTGTCTTCATTTTATTCAAAATATTTTTTATTTAATTTTAAAAATTTCGATGGTAATTTGCAAAAACTAAAAAAGAAAAAAAAGAAAAAGAAAAAAGGGTCAATAAGTCTTGGCTTTCAAATCTGATTTTTTAAAAAGTTTTGAATCTTTTTATGTTTCTTAACATTTATAATAAAGCATATCAATATACAGTGATATTTGAATCACCAAGCCAATGTTTAAATTTTAATGTTATTAATAATGAATGATATGAGGGTTTAAAAAAAAATTCTCCAGACTGCAGTGTTAGAAAATGATATAAGGCACATGGCTTCTTGGGTAAAATTCCGGAGGCGGCTGCCACTTTAATCCCCCCGAATTAAGAAAATTTTGGGTCTTACCTGTCCGGAAGGAGTAGAGAAAAATATCCTAAGTATGAATAGGCCGTTGGAAAAATTGGAAAGGCGTGAAAAAAGGGCCCAAAATCGGCCTGCGCGACATGAAAAAAATCGCCCTACGCCATTTTGTATCGTTTCTTTACTGTGTGTGTGTTCGCGCGTTATGCAATTTCTCCAATCAGTCGGTCATCGTTAAATTACATATTCATTATGACCTTTAGTGACCCATGTAATGGGAGATTGAATTACAACCAACGAACACTTCTTGGTATCAAAGCCTCATAGCCGAGCGGTGTAGGCTACATGCTATGTATAATAATTTGTTCTCTCCCTCTCTTGATACAGGTTCGAATCCCGGTAAGTTCATTGCTTGATTTGATGGATTAATAATGTTTCCCCCTTTCCCCACAGCAATATACAGATAGGTACAGACATGGAGAGTAGGTGAGAGAGGAGACAGGACGGTGGAGAGGAGAAACAGAGTGGGAAAGCGCCATTTTTTTCCCCGGATTTTTGAGAAAATATATATATATATATATTTTTTTTAAACCGTCCCCCTATGAAATCCATTTATCGTAGAATTTTGCTCCCAACTGGGGTCGATTGGAAACATCCTCATGAATAAATAAAAAAAATTAAAAAAAAAAAAAAAAGCTTCAGAAAGTGGCAGCCGCCTCCGGAAATTTTTCCGGCTTCTTTAAGCCTCTGTATTTTTTTCCCCAGAATGCTCAGCAGAATTTTAAGTCACATGATTTTATCATCGTGAATTGTGAATTGAAAAATTGTTCGATGAAACTTTTTCGGCGGGCAAATTTTTTTTATGGCCCCGACAGTATGACATATTTTTGTACCTTGTAGAAATGCCTAAAATACCACAAATTTTTGCAATACAAGTGCAACTTGCCAGTGGAGCCTCACATAATTCTAAGTTTTGGTCAAAGGAGAGGAGACTCTTTGCTTGGCAAGTCAAACCACAAAAATTGTATCTAGGGACTGTTTACATCGCGCGCAGAGAGGTAAAAGATTTGCATCGATTTCAGGGATGCCCTGAAAACAGGACCTCCTACGGTAATGGGGCTACATGCAGAGCCCAGGTCATGAGGTTGGACTCCTCCGGCCGGTTGCATCAACGTGACAGAGTCCAGGGTATAAAATTCCCGTGCCATTGCAAACCTGTTGGAGGGAGCTCAAGCTTTGTTCACATTAATTGTTTACCATTGCATTGGCAGTGTTATGGAATAATTTCCGTATCCGGCAGCCACTTTCTAAGTTAGCAAGGGATTTATTTGACTAAAATTCCGTATCCGGCCGCCACTTTATCTCCCTTAATTTAGGTCAAATTATATCCTTACCTGTCCAGAAGGGTTGACAGAATGTATACAGCTAGAGAGGTACAGGCACTTTGGAGTATTACAAAGTGTCAAAATCATGAAAGACAAGCCATTTTCGGGTCTTTGGTGATCTTGACAACACTGCATGCTCACAATGTAACAACCATGAGAGAGGGCGCCATTTTGGCAGTCAAAATGCACACAAAGGAATTGACTCGTTAATTGGCAGAAATGGTAGACGTGCATTTTGCGGAGGTGCGTTCCGCGCTGTGCAAGGGGGCAACTGAAGGTTTTGGGAGGGTAAGATTTTACTATTGACCTGTCCTACTGGTCAGTAAAACTTACTTTCTCACTCTGCCATCATGGGAGTTTGGTGAGTGTTTTAATCAATATCCCTTTTATATTGCAGATTTCTCAACTACAAACGTCCCTAATTTAGTATCAACCAGGCCACCTTGCCTCCAATGCACAGGGAATTCATTGAGGTAAGTTTTGAATAAACTACCCCAGATTTAATTGTTTTTCATTCATACATTTTTCATATTGACGCATTCACTAGTCTTAGCCTGTTCGCTCCCAAGTAAGTAGGATTTGAAGCTTTTCATAATAATAATAATAATAATAATAGTGGCTTCTTATATAGCGCACATATCCGTCACTCAGTGACGTTCAAGGCGCTTTAAAGTTCATTATTTTCCTGCAAGGTATTGTGGAGCTACGTTTTTGAAGTATGAGACCAAGTCCTTTACATAGCACCATGTAATGGTTTACAAGGTGCTTTGGTGCAATATGCTGCCGATCAAACCAGGAACACCGGGGCGAACCCCTTCTCTTTTCGATAAGTGCACTGGGTTCTTTTACGTGCATTACACAACACACAGGACCTACGGCTTAACGTCCCATCCGAAGGACGAAGCATGTGGTTAAGTATCTTGCTTAAGGACACAAGTGTCACTAGTGGGATTCGAACCCACACTCTGCTGATTAGAAACACCAGACCTTGAGTTCGGTGTTCTTATCCGCTCGGCCACGACACTTCATGGTGGGAGTACAATCAGGTGAGGTTTGTGGTTACACCATGTACCGAGATCTCTTTTAATGAGATTGTTTTGGATGTCTTTTGTTTTGCAGGTTATTCAGGCAAACATCATCAGCATCAAACACATCGGTGATTGAACAGGAAATGCCACAAGGTAGCCTATTCATTTATCATATATTAAAATAAACAACAATATACAACACTCAGCTAAGACATTAAATTATCGTTGTGTCAGTGTATTAGTGGCATGTTTTGGGCGAGCGGTTAAGAGCACTGGACTCAAACTTAGATGTTTCTAATCAGCAGAGTGTGGGTTTGAGTCCTGGTCGTGACACTTGTGTCCTTGAGCAAGATACTTTACCATAATTGTTTGTCCTTCAGATTGGACATTAAGCCATAGGTCCTGTGTACTAGGATTTAGAGTGCACATAAAAGAACCCAGAACACTTATTGTGGAAGAGTAGGGGTTAACCCCGGTGTTTCTGGTTCACATAGCAAGTACCCTTGTTTACAGGTTTCCTCAAGGCTTGCGAGGAACAGTAATCAAGTTCACTTATGAGGCATCCTTGGTTTCATTACCGGAAATATAAAATAACAAAGACCATTGAAGATTTGACCTCAGTGCATATTATAATATGTAGTTGCAAGTCGGTCACATCTGAAGTTACGCTCATCCAATAACATGCAGGCTGTGTCCAAAATAAAGGATAGGGCTTGATCGTTAGGTTAACATGTGTTGAAGCATAGGAGGCCCATAGCAACACCCTCGGCAACAGCCACAGCTGCCAATAGACTGTATTTTTCTCTAAACTCAAATTTTCTTTTAAAATTATATTTATACAAAATCCTTATAAATAAAAATACCCATAGCAAGTTGTTATAAATAAATTTTCAATTTTTTGTATAACACAATAAATTTTTGTTCAAGATAACATTGAAACAAAATTAAAACTTGGGACGAGGATGCTTATTGTTAGAAACCCCATTTGCCAATCAAGCCCGAATGTGTGCGTCTATCACATAGGTTTAATGACAACATGCCCGTCAGTTGGGCAGCATTCTTAATTTGTTACAAGTAACCAAAAACGGAGGTCAAGTCTTATTCTCGTGTTTTCTTCGTTATTTTGTTGAATAAGTTTTTTCTTTCATACTTTCATCACCTAGAATTACAATTCAAACAACATGTTTAAGTTTCATAGCCATAAGCTATGTTAAACTAAATAATTGACAAAACAAAATCCCACCCACGTAAAACTCCATATGAGCGAGACTTGCACAGTCTATTGGACACAGCTTTACAGCAGTATTTTGTTGACCTTTCAGATGTACTTGAGAAGGTGGAATCGGAGATCCAGTCGAATCAGAGTCGGCTCTTTGCGGTGGTTTACGTAGCCGGCCAACAGTTCAAGGTCACCGCTGATGACCTGATTCAAATACAGCAGAACATAACGGCAGACGTCGGAGACAGAATCTGCTTAGGGAAGGTGGGTGTTCAACACAACCCTGCTCCATAAACAGGGTTTCTGCTGATCCTTAAAAAGTCTTAAATTGAACTATCCAAATTTAAGGCCTTTTAAAGGCCCTGTACACTATTGGTAAGATCGAAAAACACAATGTTCACAGATTCACACACAACTTACATGATTTAAAGTAAGTAATGGTAGAAAGGGTTCCTTAAAATATTTCTGCATAGAATGCTATTGTTTCTGAGAAATGAGTAAAACAATAGTTTTTATCACGCGTGATATTTTGAAAAAACAGAAAACAGGTCTCTTTTCACAATTTTCTCGTGATCTTGATAATAATAATAATAATGTAGATTTATATAGCGCACAGCTCCACCTGCAGGTGCTCGAGGCGCGATTACAAAGAAACAACAAAAATACATTAAATAATCAATTAATTGATAAACGAAATAAACAGCAAAAAAGTAAGGAGAACAACAATTATGAGAACGCTTGTGACATGAGATGAGTCTTAAGAGCAACTTTAAATTGAGATAGTGATGAACATAATTTGACCTGCAAAGGTAGTGTATTCCAGAGACGTGGAGCTGCAACTGAAAAGGCCCTATCCCCCCATTTAAAAAGGGTTTTAAAAAGTCTTAAATTTGACATTTTTAAAAATGTGCAGATACCCTGATAAATGGTTAATATCACACTCTTTTGAATTGACCAATCAGAATCGAGGATTCAAGTTTGCTTGAAGAGAAATAGAAACATTTGATATCCTGGCATTGATTGGTTCAGTGCTACACAGTGGAACCACAAACTATTTAGACAGGGCCAGGCACACCAACCTTAGTTGATATGGGTTGACCAATCAGAATCCAGGATTCAAGTTTGCTTGAAGATAAACAGAAACATTTTATATTCTGGCGTTGATTGATTCAGTACTGCACAGTGGAACCACAAACCATTTGGACAGTGCCAGGGCACTCCACTCTTAGTAGGCCCTAATCGCCCCCTTACAATCGATCAAATTCAAATTGGCGTGTCGTGGCCGAGCGATTGAGAGCACCGGACTCAAGCTCTGGGACCAATTATATAATGCTGTTTAGCACAAAATTCTGCTCAGCAAATTCCTTTGCTTAGCAAGAAATGAGTGGGGTGCCAGTCACAACAATGGTAACTGTGTAGTATTTTGGCTGGTAACCTATTTTTCTTAAGCAAGAGTTTTCTGTGCTTAGCAAGTTTTTGTGCTTACAGGCTTTATGGAATTGGGCCCTAGTGTTTCTGGTCAGCAGAGTGTGGGTTCAAGTCCTGGCACTTGTGTCCTTGAGCAAGGTACTTTACCAAAAGTGCTTTGACCTTCAGGTGGGACATAAAGCCAGTGGTTCTATGTACTAAGGGTTGGTGGTGCATGTAAAAGAACCCAGAACACTTATCGTGGAAGAGTAGGGGTTAACCCCGGTGTTTCTGGTTCACATCGCAAGCACCCTTGTTTACAGGTTTCCTCAGGCTTGCAAGCTACAGTGGTTAAGTTCACTTATGAGGCATCCTTGGTTTCATTACCAGAGATATATTATAACAATAACAATAATGAAGTGGCCATAAGATTTGTTTGTGTTTTTCCCCCCAAAAGTCAAGAGTGCAAGAAACTAAATTTGTTCTTCCTTTTCTCCATGTTTTTGGTTTCAGATACTGCTTGTTGGAGGTGACAACTTCAGTCTCATCGGTAAACCCCTTCTAAGGTAAGGGACCACAAAACATTTTTACCAAGAGGAGGTGGATTGCATGTTATTTTTAGTATTAGTATGATTATCAAATAATTTCGGGTTGAACAAAGAACGTCACTTTAATCTGGAGGCGCAGGTTCAAGTCCCGCTCTATTCAATTTGTCTTTGTTCAACCCAAAACTATTTTAAAATTTACCCAGTCAGTTTCCCTTGTTGTTTTAGTACTTGGTATTTGGAATAAAAAGTTGCATCCCTCTGCTGCCGCTTCCCAGGTTGTTATTGTTACTTGGGTGTGATCCCTTGCTATATGGCAGTTACAGGTTGTATGGCTTCTGACTGGCGCCCCCGAACAAAGATATTGACAAAATAGGGAGACCGCCAACATAGGGCTAGATAGCTCAGTTGGTAGAGTGCCGGCATGTTAATCTGGAGGTTGCAGATTCAAGTTCCGCTCTAGTCAATTTGTCTTTGTTCAACCCAAAATATTACCCAAAATATTATCCCACCCGAGTAATATGCCTGTGATTTTTTTTCACAGGACTCGGGAAAGTACTGAGTATACAGTGCTTTACACACACCGGTGTACGGGTAAAAACCAAATATAATATACAAAATATTATTATTACCATTTTGAAACAATTGTTATACTTACTCCAGAATCTAATTTTCTACTCAATCTAAAGGTAATAATAAGATAATAATAAGCAAGAGTTATACAGCGTCCAACATCAAAGTCCTTGCTCTATGATCAAACCAGTCACTGAGCGCTTTACAATATTAAAAAGGAGTCTAAAAGCATCAACACAAAACCAACAATATAGCAAACATTTACAATGATAAGAGTACAAGTTACAAGACAAGAACACATCAAAAATAAATGTATAAAAACACAGGGAGACCATCAGTATAGAAACAAAATGATGTTAAAAGAACTTATTGTGTCCAAGATAAAAAGTCACAGAAACGATGAAAAAGTTCCAAAGAAATATTTAAACAATATCATTGTTAAAAAGATAGGTCTTCAGGCGACGCTTAAAGGCACTGATCACGTTTGGAAATTGTCAGATACCAGTGTTCTCACTGGTGAGAAATGACCTCTTTCTCAAAAACTACGTTACTTCAGAGGGAGTCGTTTCCTACAATGTTTTATACTATCAACAGCTCTTCGTTGCTTGTTACCAAGTAAGTTTTTATGGTAATATTTGTTTTGAGTCATTACCAAACGTGTACAATACCATTAAACACATTGGGGCTTATTCTTCATTGGTATTTCATTCATGAACTTGAATTGACCTTTTTTATTTCCTAATATTGTAGTCCCGAGCAAGTGAGAGTTGAAGCCACAGTCATCGAGAAGACCAAAAGTCAGAAGAAAATTGTCTTCAAGATGAGGCAACGGACACGATTTAGGAAGTACCACGGTAAGTCACTTCATCCTGACACAGCTCCAGTGTCCTTGGAAAAATATTAACTACAGGACAGGGCCCAATTTTTATAGAGCTGCTTAAGCCTGAAAATATTGCTTAACAGATTTATGCTAAGCAAAAATAAGCGGAATACCAGTCACAGATTGTGTATGTGAGATGGGATTTAAGCTGGTAACCCTATTCTGCTAAGCAGAAATGTTTTGTGCTTAGCTACTTTTTGTGTTTAAGCAGCTCTATGAAATGGGGCCCAGGGCCGAATTTCATAAAGCTGCTTAAGCACAAAAAATAGCTAAGCACAACAAAATTATGCTTACCAGAACAGGGTTACCAGCCAAAATACCATGTCACATGTACAATTTATGACTGGTATCCTGCTCATTTCTGCTAAGCAGAAAATTGTTAAGCAATATTTTCTGCTTAAGCAGCTCTATGAAATCAGACCCAGGTATTGACCCCTTTGCACTGATGGCACAAGCACCGACTGTCTACCCTAGGTCGGCCATTTTGGGAGTCATATTGCGCCCTGCACAGTGACACACAGGGAAACCGACTCCCAAAATGGCGCAAGAAGACTATTGTGGTGATTACGTCAGGCGAGTTGCGTTTATAGATGTTCCGTCCCAACTGTAGAATCGTTCCATCATGCTCAAGTCCCACTCTTACAAACTTTGCTTCTCAGCGGGTTCTTCTACATCACCTTTTACTTTGTGATTGTTTGTACTCTCCGTATTATTGAGAATGTATATTTGTGCCAATACTGGTGATACATTTGGTTATTTTCTGATATACTGTGGAAATAAATGTGCAATGAGCTTTGATGTCCTTCCGTCATCTTATTCACCCTTTGCACGGATCCGCCATGTGCGTGTAGAGCCTCAACTTCATGCTTCATTTGTATTGTATTTATGTATCTGTTCGGATGAAAGTGTCATTACATTACCATGACAATACAGAGTTATATAATGCTTCTATTCACTGCTGTCCCCAATTCGAGGCTCTACACGCAAATGGCTGACTGTGCAAATGGCAATATTATCATATAAATTTGTTCCCTTCATCAACGTTTTTTGACGAAGAAGAACAGCTTTCACCATTGTCTTACATTTTCGTCGTTGGTAGTTCATGGTTATTCTTAATTTGTCTCTTCTGTTTATTTCTTACAGAGGTATATGGAGATTTATCTGTGCTCAGAATTAACAGCATTGAGGTGGCGCCACACTGACGTACAAAGTTAGTCTAGAATTAAAATTCATTGGGGGTTATGGTGGGAGAAAGAAAATGAAGTGACCGATTTTTCAAAATAAAATTTATTCACGTCCAAGTTACATTTTTTTCATAGGAAGAGACTTCCCCCCCACCCCTAAAGATGTCAAATCCAAATTTCTCTGCTTAGCAAACTTGGGCAGGGAACTGGTCGTAGATTGTTTGGTATTTTGACCGGTAAGCTTTTTCGTGTTATGCAAAATGCGTCTGTGCTGAGCGAATTTGTATGAAATTTTCCCTTGCTTTTTCAACAGCCCCTTTTGCGCAGTAGAAATTGGTAGGAATACCGTGACTGTAGAGAAAACCTAAAGAATTCACATACAAAGTCTGAACACTGTCTTTAATTTATTGTCAAAATGCTGGGGGTTTTTAATTAAAAATTAATAATATAAAAAATATATGTTTTGTTTCTCTCTTTTGGACTTTAAATACTTTAATCAAAGTAGAATATGGTTTATTACTTAAAATTTAAACTGGGAAGTCGCATCTCCTTTGGTGATCCCTCTCCTGCCGCTTCCCACCCAGGTTGTCTCGTAAGGATGTGATCCCTGGCTATGCTGCAGTTACAAGGTTGAATGGCTTCTGTCTGGCACCCCCGAATAAAGAATGTATTGACAAAGCAGGGAGACTGCCAACATAGGGCGAGAAATCTTAGTTGGTAAAGTACCAGCGTGTTAATCTGGAGGTCGCAGGTTCACATCCAGCTCTAGTCATTTTTTTTTCCAGTTTCCCTTGTGGTTTATAACTCAAAAAAGAATGTTAAAACAAAGAAGTTGACAAACAATTTATTTTAAGAGATCTCCAGTATGTCATCGAACAGCTTTGCGAAAATATTATTATCACAACAAAGCACCACCTCGACCTCTGGCCCTAGTGGCAGGCCCTCTGTGTTCATCACCCGTTTGACCATCTGACCCCTGGTGACCTGACCGCTGAGCTCAATCATGACAGGACAGGTCTGCGACTCAAGGACCATCTCTGGGCGGATGGTGACGGCCATCGCCAAGGCGTCGGGCACCGTGCCAACGTTTAACTTCAGATTTTGATCGGAGATGATGGCGTTCATGAAAGCTCCTCTTGGAGTCCGAGCTTTGGGCATGGTGTTTTTAAACCACTCCTGCAATGATACAGAGAAAAAAGTATTTTTAGACTGGTTCCCTATCTTTTTCCACAAGTAACAAATCGATATGTAATTTTGTACTTTACCGTGGGCAGTCTGTTCTTGATGCACGTTTCCCAACCTACGATAGCTGTTGGACATCGCACATCGCTCAGCACGATGTGAGCTGCCTCCGGATCCATGCAGAAGTTAAACTCTGCCGCATCGGTCATACTGCCAGATCCTGTTGAGAAGAACAGGTGGCAATAATTATAATTGATAGTACCGACAACAATCGGGAAATGTCAGGGCTTGGTATTGGGAGAAAAATCCACAAGACTGCAGCAGGGCTTGTAGCTCGAAGTTTTTACTGGACCAGAAATTGTTGTACAAGACCAGAATCAAAATGAGAAAAAACCTTCCGGAGTCCTGACACAGTTTAACAGGCATTTAACTGTTTTTATTTGAACAATTAAGCACTAAGACATGTAAGAGAAGATTGATCTCATCTGTCTTTTACTCAACAGAATTGAAAGGTATTTTCCAGACTCAAGGTCAGCATTTGAACATAATTTGTTTCTGTTCAAGATTTATACAGTGAGGTCTTGTTATTCAATTGTAAAACACAAGACTGCCGGACTTGTCTGGTCATACGTTTACTGGCCCGACATTAAAACCACTAGCCAACTGCGGTCCAGTGTAAAATTCAAGCCCTGAATGTGGTTGTAATTAATATTGAATCATAACCGCTGCATATCTGTAGAGAAATCCCTCTCTAAGTTTGTTCTAGTGTGATTGGTGAAGAATAACCAGCCGTGCTCTGCTGGGCGTGCCGATGTTACCCCGAGTCTAATGGTTTCTGTGGAGTGTCGTGGCCGAGCGGATAAGAACACCGAACTCAAGCTCTGGTGTTTCTGATCAGCAGAGTGTGGGTTCGAATCCCAGTCATGACACTTGTGTCCTTAAGCAAGACACTTAACCACATGCTTCATCCTTCGGATGGGACGTAAAGCCGTTGGCCCCGTGTGTTGTGTAATAATGCACGTAAAAGAACCCAGTGCACTTATCGAAAAGAGAAGGGGTTCGCCCCGGTGTTCCTGGTTTGATCGGCAGCATATTGCGCCACAGCACCTTGTAAACCATTACATGGTGCTATGTAAAAGGACTTGGTCTCATACTTCAAAAACGTAGCTCCACAATACCTTGCAGGAAAATAATGAACATTTAAAGCGCCTTGAGCGTCACTGAGTGACGGATATGTGCGCTATATAAGAAGCCACTATTATTATTATTATGCTCTGCACAGTGTTACCCCGAGTCTAATGGTTTCTTGACTGATGGATGTGGGTCAGTGCTACCTTTATAAATGTATGGAAAGTTTCATCTTTCTCATCGGTTGATTTTTGTATTATTTGTTTTAATGAGAAATTGCCTTACATCACAAGGCCGGACGGAGAGGGCTACACTGAACTGATTTGGGCTATCGACCCAAATCAACTGCCACCAGGGGCACGTTGCCACCTACTCCTGGGGCTGACCCCCTTCACAGTCAGTAAGGATGTAGGCATGGGTATCATCCACTCGGAGCCTGGCTGGTAGAGCAGAATGCACTACCATCCCAACTTTTTATGAAGCAATTATGGTTAAGTGCCTTGCTCAAGGGCACAAGTGTCATGACCGGGTATCGAACCCACACTCTGCTGCTGACAACACCAGAGCTTGGGTCCGGTGAACTAGATCGCTCGGCCGCTCGGCCACAACATGCCACATTTCGATAATTTGCCATCCAGGCACGTCACATGGTATTGATACTTGATATCTACAGCTGACAAAGAGGGCGTGCACAGCAGACACGGATGACAATTGAGCCCAGCATTTTCCGTGTTGCTACGGTTCTACACCTAGGCCAAGCTGGGTTTGGAAAATTCTTCATAAGGGCCGTCCACTCACCCTCTGTATTGCCTCCCATGATTACCAGCTTTTTCAGTCTACTGGTGAACCCCGGGTCCAGTCGAATCGCCAGGGCCAGGTTGGTCAGCGGTCCAATGGCCACCATGGTCACCTGACCAGGCTTTTCCTTCGTCATGCGAATCATGGCATGGACGGCATGCTCTGATTGGACGAGATCAAGGCTGGGTGGGTCCGAATCTGGAATGTCCCCGAGACCATCAGAGCCGTGTACATTTTCAAAAGTTAGTTGCTTTAGGCAGAGTAAAGAGGTCGCCGACCCTCTGTATACGGGAACCTGTGTGTAATACACATAATAATAAATAATAATAATAATAACAAAGTCTTATAAAGCCCACATATGCACCATAGGTGCTCAAGGCGCTGTAACAAAAGAAGAGAAAAAAAAACAAAAGGGGAAGGGACCAAAAGAAAATTCAGTTAAGAGGAACTAAATGCTTTTGACATGAGGTGTGTTTTGAGAGACTTTTTGAATGAGTGAATAGTATTTGAGGTTTTAATGTGAAGAGGTACATGTAGCTGATTCCAGAGATGTGGTGCTGCAATGGAAAATGATCTGTCCCCCCAGGTGCAATGAGATTTGACTTCTTGAAGAAGATATTTATTTCCAGATCTAAGGTTGCGGGATGGTGTATAGATGTTGAACATGTCCAGGATGTATGTTGGTGCTTGCCCATTGAGTGCTTTGTAAACAATCAGCATCAGCTTGTAGATGATTCTGGATGACATTGGGAGTTAGTGTAGACTTAGAAGGACAGGGGTCGATTTCACAAAACTCTTCCTAACTTAGGACTAGTCCTAGGCAATGCTAAGAGATAGGACTAGTCTTAAGTTAAGACCAGTTACTGGTCCTAACTTCAGCTAAGACTAGTCTTATCTCTTTGTGAAATCGGCCCCAGCTGTTATATGAGAGTGTTTTTTTGTTAAAGTGACCACACGAGCAGCAGTATTTTGGAGGCGTTGTAAACGAGAAAGTTGGATATCTGGAGGGCAAAATAAAAGTGAATTTCCCACCTCAAGGCGAGACGTAACAAATGAGTGGACAATCAGTAACTACTCCACTGTTAGCTGTTCATTTTGAATTGAATTTCCGCACAATATAAATTTCTTTCTCTCAATACGTGTCTGTAAATCATGAAAAATTATTCTTTTTCCTCGAAATCAATAACTTTCCACACTAATGACGTCACTTTTGCTCAAAATACCTGGGCCCAATTTCATAGAGCTGCTAAAGCATAAAATGTTGCTAAGCACAACAAAATTATGCTTACCAGAATACGGTTACCAGCTAAAATACCATTTTACGTGTACAAAATGTACAAAAGACCAGTGTTCTCACTTGGTGTATCCCAACATATGCATAAAAATAACAAACCTGTGAAAATTTAGGCTCAATTGGTCATCGAAGTTGCAAGAAGATAATGAAAGAAAAATACCCTTGTTGCATAGGATGTGCGTTTTCAGATGCCTGAGAAACCTGAAGCCTTCTTCAGATTTAAATCTTTTGGTGAAAAATTACCCCTCTCTCTTAAATTACTTCAAAGGGTGCCGTTTCGAACAATGTTTTATAATGTAATATCAACAGCTCTCCAGTGCTTTGTGCCAAGTAAGTTTTTATAGTCATTCACTTTTGTCAAAGACCAGTGTTCTCACTTGGTGTATCCCAACATATGCATAAAATAACAAGCCTGTGAAAATTTGGGCTCAATTGGTCATCGAAGTTGCAAGAAAATGATGAAAGAAAAAACACCCTTGTTGTACAAATTTGTGTGCTTTCAGATAGGAATAAAAACTTTTTGCAAGAAGTTTTTATTATTTTAATGAGAAATTACCTCTTTCTCAAAAACTACGTTACTTCCGAGGGAGTCGTTTCTCACAATGTTTTATACTATCAACAGCTCTCTGTTGCTCGTTACCAAGTTTTTATGCTAATAGATATTTTGAGTAATTACCAAATGTGTACAGTACCTTTAAAAAAGAAAACAAACTTGAAAAGCAAACTCACGTTTGGCTTGTTGCACACTTTCAACACCCGGAGTGCATTCCTGAGTACATTATCAATGGGTGTGTTTCCACCAACGCAGGTGATTGCCATTAGATTCACACTGGGTTGAGTCAGTGCCATCATGATGGCCACGGCGTCGTCGACCCCCGGGTCACAGTCAATTATCATTTCAATCTTCTCCCCTGATGACATCTTGAATTGTTCCTGACAAAATAGGGAGACCGCCAACAAAGGGATAGATAAGCTCAGTTGGTAGAGCGCCGGCACATTAATCCGGAGGTCGTTGGTTCAAATCCCGCTCTAGTCAATTTTTGTTTGTTCAACCCCAAGTTATTTAAAACTTACCCAGTCAGTTTCCCTTGTGGTTTATTACTTGATATAGTAAAAGATAGACTTACAAGTTGTTGTAATGATGATCGCGTTGTGGTTTGTCCAATGTCGGAATGCTGGCCTTGCTGTTAAACTGCATGTATTGGTCGTAATTGTAACCTTCACACCAACTAGATAATATGGTTATAAAAGAAAATGCAGTCACACACGAGAGGTTAAGCTTAATAGTCCAAGGTAATGTCACTGCAATTGTATTTTCCCTATGAATATGATCACTAGGGGTCTGTGCCAAATTTTATAGAACTGCTTTAAGCAGAAATATTTGCTTAAAGGAACGTTACAGAACTGGTAATTAAAATTTTCTTTAAGATCACAGATTTACATAAAATTTACACGGTCTAATGATGATGATAGTAGAAAACATCCCTAGAAATATTTCTGTCTGAAATGCCATATTTGATGAGAAATAAATAAAACTAATTTCCGATTGGAGTTTATCGCTCATGAGCGTTTTATTCATGCATTGTATAACACATGCAAATGTGTAATCGGTTTTTCACTATTTTCTCGGGACCCAGATGGCCGATCGATCTCAAACTTCTACAGGTTTGTCAGTTTATGTATATTGTGGATTATATAAAGTGCTTAACTGTTTTGTTAGCAAAAACCAATTCTGTAATGTTCCTTTAAAATTTGTTTGCTTAGTAGAAATGTGCAGGAGACCAGTCAAAATTTGTAGTTTGGCTGGTAACCTTATTCTGGTAAGCATACTTTTTTTGTGCTTAGCAAATCTTTTTTGCTTAAAGGGTCTGTATACATTTGGTAGTTGGAACCCATTGTTTGTTTCAATCCTACATAGTTGTAGATATATATACCATAAAACTAACCTAATTTCATTTCAAAAGGTGGTAGCGTTTTTGAGATATTGACAAAAATCTGGAGCGGTTATGTCCACCCAGGAAGAATAATCTGCAATTGGAATATACAATCTGAGAACTGCAGTAACGCTTCATAGATTAAATTTTTTTTTGATAAAAAGTGACATCTTTGTCCATAACCGCAGTACTTCAAATTGAAAAGTTTCTCAAAATGCATTATACTATCCAAAGCTGCTGTACTTCTAACCAAGTAAGTTTTTATTGCCATTAATTTTCAGAGTCATTACCAAACCTATACAGACCCTTGAAAGGTATTGTACACTTTTGGTAACAGCTCAAAATCAGTGTCCACATTTTGTGTGATTTAACATATGCATGAACAAACAAACCTGTGAAAGTTTGGGCTCAATTGGTCACCGAGGTCACGAGAAAATAGTAAGAAGAGACCTTATGTGTTATCTGTATTTTCAAATTGTCGCGCGTGATAAAAACTATTGTTTTACTCATTTCTCAGAAACGATAGCATTTTAGGCAGAAATATTTTAAGGAACCCTTTCTATCATTACTTACTTTAAATCATGTAAGTTGTGTGTGAATCTGTGAACATTGTGTTTTTCGATCTTACCAGTAGTGTACAGGGCCTTTAAGCAGCTCTATAAAAAGTTGGCCCAAATCTCCACTTGGTAGGGACACAGAGCAATGGCTCTGTGGTAGGGTCAAGTGAATTTAAGTTCAAACATAAAAGAAGTGTGAAGTCAACTGTTATTACCAAAGCAGTCATGCATGGTAAGACTCCAGATTTGCGCTATAAAGCATATTTCATCATGATATATTTGTAGTAATAATACAAAGGATGCCCTCAAAAGCAGCCTTCACCATTCTATTTTTTAAGGGAGGGTATACCTTTTAAATTACTCCAAAAGTGAATGACTGTAAAAACTTACTTGGCACAGAGCACTGGAGAGCTGTTGATTTTATAAAACATTGTTTGAAACGGCACCCTTTGAAGTAATTTAAGAGAGAGGGGTAATTTTTCACCGAAAGATTTAAATCTGAAAAAGGCTTCAGGTTTCTCAGGCATCTGAAAACGCACATCCTATGCAACAAGGGTATTTTTCTTTCATTATCTTCTTATAACTTCGATGACCAATTGAGCCTAAATTTTCACAGGTTTGTTATTTTTATGCACATGTTGGGATACACCAAGTGAGGATACTGGTCTTTGACAATTACCAAAAGTATACCCTGCCTGTAAAAGCTTGGAAAATGTTGATGTTTTCTAAACCAGCGAAACACGCCTCCCCCTCCCCCTCCCCCGATCTTTCACAAAATATTCTTCTTCTTTTATATGGCACAATAGACCTTATGCACATGATGTCATAACAGCAGGGCGCCCTCGCCTAGAGGTCAAAAGGAGGTTGTTCATTGGCCAATCCTGTGCGCCGCGATTGTTTCGATTGTTTCGTCATCGTTTTACCTCTAAGATGGCGGCTGGGTGACGTCAAAGCATAAGGTCTATAGTACTAGATTATAGATTCAGGGGCTGATTTCACAAAGAGATAAGACTAGTCTTATCTGAAGTTAGGACCAGTAACTGGTCTTAACTTAAGACTAGTCCTATCTCTTAGCATTGCCTAGGACTAGTCCTAAGTTAGGAAGAGTTTTGTGAAATCGACCCAAGGTCATTGAGCCACTTGAAGGGGATACCAGTGACTTCACTGGTGTCACAGGTTCTTTTAACCCTTATTTGCCTGACTGGTCGCAGTACGTAAACACCGTTCCTGCCTAAGCCAATGTAGCGCTCATTGCTGCATTACAATAAACATTCTTTATTTACTGCCTTGCAAACAAATATATTCAAACAAACTTGAGTACTGTTGGAAAGAGCACATCATTCTCTTTAATGTGAAATATATTTTGGCATGTTTCCCGTCTCATATCACAAGTAGTGAGAGTATAAAGAATGACACTAACTTCTTGTTCATCAACGGGTCTTCCTGTAGTTAGGCCCTAACAGCGTTAGTGTGTTTTACGGGAAATCATGTAGTAAGGCAGATATGGGTTAGGCAAAAAAAAAGACAAGAACAAAACAGACATAATTAAAGTATACACACACAAACTGCTCTTGGTTGACAAGATTATCATCAAGGATTATTTGTTGATTTATTTAAAAAAAACTTATAAAGTTTATGAGTGAATCAGTACAAATAATTTGCATGGAAAACATTACAAAAATATATGTTTGATTTAATTCTTCCCATAATAAAGGATAAATTGTAGTTTTTTTAAAGATCAAATCACCGAAATAGTTGCATGGACAAGAACCCATGCTGTATTTATGTTGAATAATGACCAAATATGTTGAGACTTTTGGGGACACTAGGTGGCAGCAGACTCACCAGGTAATGTAATTAGTCCTGGAAATGTTCGCATGCTCAGATCTATGTAAACAATGGAAATTTACCTAATAAGTAATAATTTAGGCCTATAAGTTTTTGTTTTCTTGTAATGCTTTTCATTTTGCTGTTAAGCGCTTTGAGGAATGCCAATTCATATTGCGCTATATAAATACTGTTTTATTATTATTATTATTAAAGTCTGCTGCCACCTGACAGTCTCAAATCCTTTCTGTACCCAATTGCCAACGTGAAGGATTCAGAAGGCATGGGGCCATTAGGCCCAAATAACAATTGCATTCCGATCATATCAAGTCCAATTAATTTGGTGTGGAGTGACATATGAGAAGAGAATATGAGAGGATTGAGGCTTCATGCTAGTAAAAAATGCCTAGTCTGTACGAGTTAATTACAGCACTTGTAAATTACAGCACCTTGTAAACCATTACATGGTGCTATGCAAAGGAATAGGTCTCATACTTAAACACGTAACTCCACTTACCTTGTAGGAAAAATACTGAGCGCTTTGAGACACCCATCGGGAGTATAAAGCGCTATATAAGAACTGCGTATTATTGTTAATTTTACCTTTCAAATGGTTTTACATGATAACACTGTGCTTAACTCGGAGATCTGTTACCAGCCTGCAATGTGACTTGGCAAATGCACAGATCCAAACTTACACAGAAGTGGAAAGTACGGGATCAAAATTTTAGTAAATGCAACACGAATCATAGTTTCAAAAGAATATGATTAAATCTATTAAATCGTTGCGGTACCCACTGCTAAAACATAAGATTTGAACTGCCCCTAGCCACCGGGCTAGCTCGGTGGTTTAGTGGTAAGACTTCTGCTCTAGCAATGCAAAGGTCATGGGTTTGAATTCCACCCGTGTGATTTGCCTGTGGATTTTGTTTTTACAGAACTCGGGGAAAGTACTGAGTATACAGTGCTTCATACACATCGGTGTAAGGGCAAAAACCAAATTATACGAATCATAATACTACTACTACCATGACTACTACTACTAATAATAATAACGTAATCTTGTAAAATTCCAAAATCCGCCTAAAAAGATGCTGAAGGCGCTTCACAATGATACATTTATAAAGCAGGCCTGTGAGTGGACCCTTAAAAAAAGAGCTGAAACACTACATGATGTAAGAATGATCGTGGAACGTCATGTGAGCGCGCGTCACGCATTTACGCTGGTCGAATTGGGGCACCCCATTGATCCAGTAACTAGGCTTATTTCACATTATTGTAGTTGTACATTACTGTTGCCAAGCATGGTAGTCTTGGTTCCAAGACGTCAGTGATCGATAGCGGATAGTGTACTGCGCTCATTGTAAATCATTATAGCACGCCCTCTTACGGCAGGTTTTAACCAACTTGACTGGCTCGCGTAGCGCAGTACACTATCCGCTATCGATCACTGACGTCTTGGAACCAAGACTATATATAAGGCCAAAAAGTGAAGAAGAAGAAAAAAGATTTTTAAAAAAAAGGAAGAAAAAAAAAAAGAAAAAAAAAAAGGGGGAAAGAAAAAATCGACAAAAAAAGAAAAAAACGGATATCCGCTTTAAAGCGGAGATTTCACAGGCCTGATGAAGCTAATGCCCTAGAAAAATGTATACAAAGACAAATTTACAGAAAATGAGCGACCAAACAATTCCAATTTCAGTATTTCAGTATTGACATTTTAACAGGTGTGCACAATTCAACTGGGGCAAATTGTTCCCAAACAATTTCCCACCAGAGAGATCATTATTTCAAATAAAATTGGGAAAAATATGAAAAGGGGACCGCAGCAGGTTTATTTTCAGCTGATTTATTAATTACAAACGTTTTAACGTGGCATGTGAACGAGGTAATATGGCATACATCCTTTAATGTATGTTTGCAGCATTTATAATCTGGCAACAGCTTTTGAATACTTTCAAGATAGCATTTTAACCACGGTGAAAGGCAATGAATGCTTTAGAACACCTGAATACATGAACAATTTTATCAAGCTAATTTCAAGGGAGGATATACCTTTGGTGAAATACTCAAAAAAATAATGACCATTAAAATCTTTTTGGGTAGAAAAACACTGCAGCTGTTGATTATGTATAACATTTTGAGCAACGATTTCCCTTGTAAAGAATGTGGTTTTAGAGAAAGAGATTCAAAACAATTTGAGAAACGTTTTATGCATGAATCATATTTCCTGAACCACATGCCTTAAAGTTATAATCTTTGCGCCATCTTTTAGGCCCCTATAAACTCATGACACATTTGACACTTTATTCCAAAAAGATGACCCCACACTGACCTTTCCTTCCAGTCCCCCCCCCAATTTTTTTTTTGATCTTTTGATCCAAAACTTCGAAAAACAGACGCAACAAAGGGTCTGTATACATTTGGTAGTTGGAACCTGTGTTTGTTTCAATCCTATATAGTTGTAGATATACCATAAAACTAACCTGTGAAAATTTCATTTCAAAGTGAAAAGTTTCTCAAAATGCTCTATACTTTCCAAAGCTGCTGTACTTCTTACCAAGTAAGTTTTTTTTGCCATTCATTTTCAGAGTCATTACCAAACGTAAACAGACCCTTTAAGACTGAAACTAATCTTTGAGAATGTCCTCAAACAACACTCTGAGGATCTCCGTGTGGCACCACAACACCACCTCGACCTCTGGCCCTAGTGGCAGGCCCTCTGTGTTCTTCACCCGTTTGACCATCTGACCCCTGGTGACCTGACCACTGAGCTCAATCCTGACGGGACAGGTAATGGACTCGCGGACCATATCGGGGCGGATCACGACCGCCATGGCCAGGGCGTCGCACACCTTGAAGAGAGGTCGCTTGATCGTGGATTCGTACTTCAAAAATGAGCCGGAAAGGATGGCGTTTATGAACTGGCCCTTGGGAGTGGGTGTCGCACACCATTTGCCAAACCATTCCTACAAGAACAGAAAAGAAGCATTTTGGATTCTTAGATTTATATATTGAGTCAACCCAACTCTGCTTTTCTGATGTTCAGCATCTTTTGATAATATAATGCTGGAGTATCAGTACATGTAGTTAAAAACGCTAGTTAAAGTTTTGTGCAACAAAAATGGAAGCTGTTTTTGTTCTTAATTTATTTTTTTGATTTGGGGTTGAACAAAGAAAAATTTAACTAGAGTGGGATTTGAACCAACGACCTCCGGATTAACATGCCAGCGCTCTACCAACTGAAGTATCTAGCCCTATGTTGGTGGTCTCCCTGCAAATTTGTTTGTACAACTAGCCGAACAAGTTGTTAAAATAGAAAAAGTAGAATGGAATGCTGAGAGTAATTCTATCTCCAAAGTAACTATTTGATGGGGGGGGGGGGGGCTGAACCAAAACCAGAGGTGTAGAAGTCAGTCAAATAAGGGAAGCATCCTGAATGATAAGTGTTTTGAGGCATCACATGGTGAGGTATCAATGTATAATAATAATAATAACAAAAGATAACAGTGGCTTCTTATACAGCGCTCAAATCCGTCACTCAGTGACTCTCATGGCGCTCCAACATTCAGTAATTTTCCTGCAAGGTATGTAGAGCTACGTTTTTGAAGTATGAGACCTTTTTCCTTTACATAGCACCATGTAATGGTTTACAAGGTGCTGTGGTGCAATATGCAGCCAATCAAACCAGGAACATCAGCACTGAGCATTCAGTTTTTAATTATACATCGTTGACAAGCATCATGTTGTGGGCCTCGTTCCTAATGCAAGAATAACTTTAATCAGCAAGTAGCCTGCTCGTACATGGACGCCAATGGTCCAGTCTGACATCTCTTTACAATCTCAATCTTTGGTCCGAGTTCAAGTCCCTGAAGGTTTTTGACCACGCTGACCATCTGACCCCGTGTGACCGTCCCTTGCATCTCGATGTAGACCGGCAAGTGGTCCGACTCGGTCACTATCCCCGGATCGATAGCCACGGCCATCGCGAGCGGGTCGCACATTAAGAAGAGTTTACGCATGCTCCTGTTTCGTATACTGTCAACGAACGATCCCGTTATGTTATTCACAAAGGCGGCTTTGGGCGTCTGTTTGGAGGACCACTGGTCGTACCACTCCTGCGTTCACAGAGTTTGAAATAGCTTGTTTAAGGATGTGTTTATAATAATAAAATAACAACAATAAGACTTGTAATGCGCACATATCCACCCTGCTGGGTGTTCAAGGCACAGTAAAAACCAAAAACAAAACGAAACAAAACAAAGAAAACAGACACAACAAAATTAGTCCTTGAAAACCTGTGACATAAGATAAGTTTTGAGAAGAGATTTGAATTTTGTGGTACAAAGACAAGATCTAAGACTAAGTGGTAGAGAGTTCCAGATGCGTGTTGATGAAAAATGGGTCTCTACATTTCTGCAGGGGGATGTTTTGGTTCATAACTGACTTTTTCAGAGCAAAATTTGAAACATGACGTCTTTTGATTTCAACAACTAATTGATCTTTACATTCCAAGGAAGAATTTTTCGTCAGTCAAAATGTAAAATTCAAGGCCATTTTGATTACATGTTATCGAAAGTCAGGAATGAACCAAAACATCCCATTTTTCTCAGAATGATGTTATCGGATGTTTTGGATGTTGACAAATTTCGCACTGGAAGGGTATCGAATACAATGGCAATTTACACCATTTTAACGTGAGGCTAGAGACTTGTTATTTTTTACCCCACTGATATGAAGACTTTATCTATTGGAAAATGAGTAAATCACAAAACTGAATTTGACATTTCCCTTCCTCTTTAAAGGCACTGTACATGTTTGGTAATTACTCAAAATATATATTAGCATAAAAACTTACTTGGTAACGAGCAACAGAGAGCTGTTGATATTATAAAACATTGTGAGAAACGACTCCTTCTGAAGTACATAGTTTTTGAGAAAGAGGTAATTTCTCACTGAAATAATAAAACTTTTTGCAAGAAGTTTTTATTCCTATCTGAAAGCACACAACTTTGTACAACAAGGGTGTTTTGTCTTTCATCATTTTCTTGCAACTTCAATGACCATCTGAGCCCAAATTTTCACAGGCTTGTTATTTTATGCATATGTAGGGATACACCAAGTGAGAACACTGGTCTCTGACAATTACCAAACGTGTACGATGCCTTTAAAAGAAAACATGGAAGTGAAAGAGATAAGATTTTTACCCAAGGTAATCCATTCTTCAGACAAGTTTCCCAGCCAACAACTGTGGTCGGACATTTGACGTCTTGCAGTACTATGTGGGCAGCCTCAGGGTCGCTGAAGAAGTTGAACTCTGCCGCGTCCGTCATACTCCCAGATCCTTTTGGGGTAAATAAGAACAGGGTCGATGATTAAGCCTACTCACAAAGGAACTCTGCTTTAGTGCTGTCAAGCACGAGGGGTGTAGAAAACAAACTGTTTGCTCACCTTCTGTATTGCCTCCCATGATTACCAGCTTCTTCAGTCTACCGGTGAACCCCGGGTCCAGTCGAATCGCGAGGGCCAGGTTGGTCAGCGGTCCAATGGCCACCATGGTCACCTGACCAGGCTTTTCCTTTGTCATGCGAATCATGGCGTGGACGGCATGCTCTGATTGGACGAGATCAAGGCTGGGTGGGTCTGGATCTGGAACGCGCCCGAGACCATCAGAGCCGTGCACATGATGGGCATCTTTATAATTTAGTTGAAGAAGGGAATTACCTGACCCTCTAAACACTGGCACCTTTAAAGAAAAATACAATCAATCAAAAAGTCCATCTTAGAGGGATTGTATACGTTTGGTAATTGGAACCCACTGTTTGTTTCAATTCTATGCAGCTGTAGATATATACCATAAAACTAACATGTGAAAATTTCATTTCAAAAGGTGGTAGCGTTTTTGAGATATTGCTGAAAAAAAGACAGAAACGCTTCTCAGATTCAAATTGTTTTGGATAAAAGCTGATATCTTTTTCCATAACCACATTACTTCAAAGTGAAATGTTTCTCAAAATGCTTTATACTATCAGAAGCTGCAGTACTTCTTACCAAGTAAGTTATTATTGCCATTCATGTTATGGGTAATTACCAAACGTATACAGACCCTTTAAGCCATGCCACCATGAGAGTGAAAATTATAATATAGTGCCCTAAATTGAGTAATTGTCATTACCATAGTTGCACCTACAATTTTATACAAAATCAATTTTGTTGTGTTTTTTAAAGTAAATAATAGGTGAGACTGTTTGTTGGGGAATCACCGAGTTAGAGAGGTCATTTGGCTGCCTGAGTAGTAAATTTGTTGGGATCCGTTTCCGCAATACCATTGATGACAAAATCATGAAGTCAGAAAGCTGTTGGCTCAGCCTTAAAGGTACTGGACACGTTTGGTAATTGTCAAAGACCAGTGTTCTCACTTGGTGTGTCCCAACATATGCATAAAATAATAAGCCTGTGAAAATTTGGACTCAATTGGTCGTCAAAGTTGCAAGAAAATGATGAAAGAAAAAACACCCTTGTTGTACAAATTTGTGTGCTTTCAGATAGGAAAAAGGCTTCAGGCCTGAAGTCTTTTAATATTTTAGTGAGAAATTACCTTATTCTCAATAACTACGTTACTTCAGAGGGAGTCATTTCTCACAATGTTTTATACTATCAACAGCTCTCGGTTGCTCTTTACCAAGTAACTTTTTATGCTAATATATATTTTGAGTAATTACCAAACGTGTACAGTGCCTTTAAAGGTAAAGTTGGCCATTGCAACAATAACAGCACAAAACCCCCTGAAACATGGTTCACTTAACCAGCAAACGAGGCACATTGTCAGCACATCAGGTCTCAAATTTTACACTGGACCACAGGCCCGAGGCCAGTAGTTTTAGTGTCGGGCCAGTAAACTCAAGACTGGACAAGTCCGGCGGTCTTGCATTTTTTCAATTGAATAATAAAACCTCAGTGTGTGTAATATCTTGAACAAAAACAAATTATGTTCAAATGTCGACCTTGAGTCTGGTAAATATCTTTCAATTCTATTGAGTAATGAAGTATATTAGTGTATACCCATAAAGACAAATTAGAAATAATTTGCACGTGAAACTGTGTCAGAAAGTTTTTTCTCATTTTGATTCTGGTCTTGTAAAAACGATTCTGGTCCAGTAAACATTTTGAGCCACAAGCCTTGTGGTCTTGTGGATGTTCCCCTTAAATTTGAGCCCTGCACATACTGACATATAACATTTCCATTGTCTTAACCACATCGTACACACTGGTCAGCTCATATGCCATAAGATCCTCTGGACCATGCTGCAAGTCCTAGAGGGGGGTGTTGATCAACATGGGACTGTGGTTTGGTTAGAAAGGGCAGAACAAAACTCTGTCAGCATCTTTTGTGTACATGTCAGCATCTTTTGTGTACAAAATGAGGCCGTACACACTGGTCGGCTCATATGCCATAAGATCCTCTGGACCATGCTGCAAGTCCTAGAGGGGGGTGTTGATCAACATGGGACAGTGGTTTGGTTAGATAGGGAAGGACAAAACTCTGTCAGCATCTTTTGTGTACAAAATGAGGCCGTCAATTGTCTGTCAATTTTTCAATGGTAGGGAACCAAGTTATAAAAGTTAATTAATTAGTAAGCTTAAATTTACCCAGGAAATAAGTTTGGTGAAATCGCAGCTGCACATGTAAACAACACACTTAGAAAAAGAAATCGTTGAAAAAATACAACCATGCATCACTACATCCTTTCAACAAGAATTTGTACAAGCTCATCAGCCCATCCCAGCAGTCTTGGATGAGACCGATGGGGCTGAGCAAAATCATACGTGTAAAATGTTTGACATCATATCATATCGTCGGCTCAGTACTATAAGGTCATTGACTGCAATTTCACATCTGTAATGATCAAAAGGTCATTAAATGAAAAATGTGTATCAATTTGAAACTAGATATAAGTTTTTGTTGCAAGCACAAAAACAAGGTGTTCGAGAAGCGTATTTTTCCCCCCAGGACCAAGCATCTACTACTCAGTATATGGATCTTGAACCTGTACCTTTAAGGTGACGTCATATCACACTTGATGGCGTCATCGTCGTGTGAACATTTTTTTTGGATATAACATATCCCAATTTGGATACGTGCAAAGTTTCAGTTTGGTGACCAAAGTCTTATAGAGACTAACGAAGCGTATTGTCAAAAGCAGGCTGCGCGAAATTTGAACAAAGACTAGACCACAAGCATGTTTGATGGACTTTGAACCTTGCGGTTGGTTTGCCCACCGTTTAACTGGTTTAGATCGCGTAGTGTGTGTGTGTATCCCGTGGTTTTACATCGGGTCTAAAAATACTCGTAATAATGGGTAAAAATGTATATTAAAAAAAAAAAGAATGACGTCATCATGTTTTTTCTTTAGATTTACGTAGTCGATATCATTGTCTATCAACATGCCAAGTTTCAACTCAGTCAGACTTGTGGTTTAGTAGATTCACGGCTTCAAAACGTGAACCTTTAAAGCGATACCTCGTGACACATGATGACGTCATCAATCTAAAACTTCACACAATATGTTGTTTTGACAAAAGCTGAATTGTGCATATCTCTGTTGCAAAACATTTTAATATTATATCATATTGAAAAGTTTTTTAACGACAAAGAATGAAAATTCATGAAGTTTGAATAAAAAAATAAAAGAAAATAAATAAAATCGGTTTTGTAGTTATTGAGATATGATGTCACTTCCGGTTGACCAAGTAAAGGTCAACATGGGGTCACGGTTTCCCAAGGCTAATCTCCAATGCCCAAGGAGTCTATACCTGAAAACAATTTTGAAAATCGGTTAAGTAGTTCTTGAGACATGGTGTCACTTCCGTTTGACCCGGAAGTAAAGGTCAACGTGGGGTCACGGTACTCAAGGCCAATCTCCAGTGCCCAAAGAGTCTAAAACTGAAAAAAGTTTGAAAATCGGTTGTTTAATTCTTGAGATATGGTGTCACTTCCGGTTGACCCGGAAGTAAAGGTCAACATGGGGTCACAGTTACCCAAGGCTAATCTCCAATGCCCAAGGAGTCTATACCTGAAAACAGTTTGAAAATCGGTTGAGTAGTTCTTGAGATATGGTGTCACTTCCGGTTAACCCGGAAGTAAAGGTCAACATGGGGTCACGGTACTCAAGGCTAATTTCCAATGCCCAAAGAGTCTATAACTGAAAACAGTTTGAAAATCGGTTGTGTAGTTCTTGAGATATGGTCCCACTTCCGGTTAACCCGGAAGTAAAGGTCAACATGGGGTCACGGTTACCCAAGGCTAATCTCCAATGCCCAATGAGTCTATAACTGAAAAAAGTTTGAAATCGGTTGTGTAGTTCTTGAGATATGGTCTTACTTCCGGTTGACCCGGAAGTAAAGGTCAACATGGGTCACGGTTACCCAAGGCTGATTTTTAATGCCCAAGGATTTTATAACTGAAAAAAGTTAGAAAATCGGTTGTGTAGTTCTTGAATTATGAATTTTAAAAATCTGACATTGTTAGCGAGGTTTGTACGGACGGCTGTTTTAGAGACCAACAAAACGTAATGTCAAAATCAGGCGCGAACCTTGAAAAGAGACTAGACTACAAGCACGTTTGAAGGACTTTGAACCTTGCGGTTTGATTCAATGGAGCAAGCAGCCGCTCACCATCTAACTGGTTTAGATCGCGTATTGTGTGTGTTTTCAACGCAGTTTATTCCCGCGGTTTGACAGCGGGTCAATGTATACCGATTTCAACCATAACTGAAGGTCAAAAGGTAACATCTCTGTGGAAAAGTTTGAGAAGGCATAAAAATCTACAACATGATGTAAAAATTGTGAGTAATGTGTATGTAAAAATCAGTATTCTTTAAAGTTTGAATTGTGACGTTTTCAACTTCCGGTTTGAACAGGAAGACAAGGTCAAACGGTATACGACTCTGTGTAGTATTTACTACATTTGTCAAGACCTCTCCGATGATGTATAGATTGTTATAATAGCTTATGTACTTCTTGAGTTATGAATTTTTAAATGATTAAACTTCGATTTACTGTATTTCAACACTTGATGACGTCATCATGATGTCACAACTACTTGATTGAGGTTTTATCAAATTCCTTACATGGTGTAAATTTGAAGTTGATCTGATAAACAGAAGTTAATGTTTTTGCCGGGAAAGTGTTTTTTGAATAATGACACCAAGGCAAACTTTGACCTTTCGTTACGACCGGAAGTAAAGGTCATGTGAATTTGGCCTTAACTTTTCAAATGTTGCCCGTGTCTTGATCTATCATATGCCCAAATATAAATACTGTAGCTGTAATATTCGGGGACATACATGCATTCGCATATGGTCACTTTTTTACCTTAAATGGCTTGTAATTTGACACCTGATGACGTCATCATGACGAAACTAAAAATGGTTTCATCTACTAATAAATATCTAACTATGTGTGAAGTTTCAAGTTTATGTGAGTTTCGAAAGTATGTCTTTGTTAGCGGACAATCACCGGCGAGAAGAAGAAGAAGAAGAAGTAAAAAAAAAAAATTAAAAAAAAAAAAAAACCGAACAAAAACAAGAGGTGTTCCGGGCTGTGTGCCCGAACACCTAATAAATAATTCAAAATCAACAAATAAATGTTTTAATTAGAAAACAAATATTTGTTTTTGCCAAACAAATACTCTGAAGACCACTCTTGATCAATAAACCCCAAATGACCAGGAGCTCCAAAATGTGCAAAAGCAATATATGAAATCCACACAAACTGCACCTACTAACGACCTTATAGTCCTAAGCAGACGAATGCAAGTGGCGTATTGTTAAACATAGCCTACGTAAAAAAGAGTGAAAAGGACACAAAAATACTGAACAACCACACTCTTCTTACATCAGTCCTGTTGCACAATTTCAACACCCGGAGTGCATTCCTGAGTACATTATCAATGGGTGTGTTTCCACCAACGCAGGTGATTGCCAGTAGATTCACACTGGGTTGAGTCAGTGCCATCATGATGGCCACGGCGTCGTCGACCCCCGGGTCACAGTCAATTATCATTTCAATCTTCTCCCCTGCAGACATCTTGAATTGTTCCTGGGAAGTAACATTATTATAATTATTGATAATGTGGTGTGTCGTGGCCGAGCGTTGGTGTTTCTGGGCCCAATTTCATAGAGCTGCTTTAAGCAGAAAATATTGCTTAACAATTGTCTGCTAAGCAGAAATGAGCAGGATACCAGTCACAAATTGTACATGTGATATGGTAGTTTGGTTGGTAACCTTATTCTGGTAAGCATAATTTTGTTGTGCTTAGATACTTTTTGTGCTTAAGCAGCTCTATGAAATTGGGCCCGATCAGCAGAGTGTGGGTTCGAGTCCTGGTCGTGGCACTTGTATCCTTGAGCAAGATCTTTTACTAGTTACTAGAACCAGTAACTAGGGCGCTGTACTCCTTCAAAAAATCTTTTGACATCTGCGGCTAGTACGACCGCAGGATGTAATTTCTTTTATAAAGGAGTAAAGCGCCCTAGTTACTGGGTATAAAACTTTACCATAATTGCTTTGTCCTTCAGATGTGACATTGTGCTAGGATTGGTAGTTCATGTAAAAGAACCAAGAACACTTATCATATTTATAGATTAGAAAAAAGATCAGGGGGTTAACCCCGGTGTTTCTAGCAAGCACCCTTGTTTACAGGTTTCCTCAGGCTTGCAAGCTACAGTGATTAAGTTCACTTATGAGGCATCCTTGGTTTCATTACCAGAAATAGGCCTACATGTATATAATAAATAAAGATACCATAGAAATTATAATAAATACTACTTTTGGGCACATTCTGTTGACCGAACGTGCCCAATATATATTCAATGTTGATATAAAGGAAAGGGAGAGAATACAATACAATTTATTTAGTTGCCTTACATAAATTGTAAGTTGTATCATTTCTTTTGAAACTTTAAAAAGTTCTTTAATATTGCATGGAGGCATGTTAAATATAATAGAATCCCTTTGTTATCACTTAATATTAAATATTGTTAATGTTATTGTTATTGTTAGTTTACTAATATTCAATTTATCTGTATTTCTTAATAACTTATGGATTTTTATTGTACCGGGTACATCGCTTTGTGACGTCTAGTGTTATGTGACAATATTATTATTAATATTATGATTATAGATCAATGGATCATAATGTTAAATGTTAATAATTATAGTATCAATTATCATAAATTAAATTAAATTTCCCAAAAATAATTTGGAAAAAGTCATTTGTTAAATAATAAGTTCCCTGTGTCAGTGTGTCATGTGTGTAGTGAAGAGTACATTTAATGAAACCATGAAAATAAAGTTAATTTTTTTAGGGTTAGGCACTTTTCTAGTTGCGATAATCGTCGCCCTCTACTCCTAGATTTCGAACTATGAGGTCCCATAACCATGCTACAACCATTTTCTTCCTCCATGCTATCTCTAATGGGTGGGAGTAGTCGCCCTCCATCCTCCCGACCCGACGGTCGCAGGAGATGGAGGGTTACGATTTTTAGTATCGCAACCCTGGTGGATCATAAAAATAAACAAGGGCAGCGTTACACTTTACAGGTTTGGACATTGTCAGGAGATGTAAGCAGTGAAAAACAACAGTGTATCACCTCTAAATACTACAATAGTCAGGTTAAAAAGCAATCCTGTTCCACCTCCTGCCGATTTATCCTTGCTAGGTGGTAATCCGAATCCGGTAATCCAGGTGTG
This sequence comes from Plazaster borealis, assembly GCA_021014325.1. Classification (NCBI taxonomy): domain Eukaryota; kingdom Metazoa; phylum Echinodermata; class Asteroidea; order Forcipulatida; family Labidiasteridae; genus Plazaster; species Plazaster borealis. Next base: position 2,508,167 of record CM037456.1, on the reverse strand, counting down.
CCGCCGCCACACTTTTTGTTTAGAAACTTGGATTGCAGCGCCCTCAGCCGGCTTCTCAAAGTTCGATTTTACTACGCCGCACGATTTCACATGGTTCCTTACAAAATACACGTTTGTCCTAGAACAGAGTACCAGTGACGGCGGAACCGTGGCGTCAAAGGTCAATTTAAATACCCGTTAACTTAACGTTGATTGGTCAGTTTTAGTATTCTGCGGATAATTTGATTGGTTTATTCGAAAGAATTTTTCATGCGGCAGTTTTGGTTCACACATTGATAACAACATTTGGCTACAACAAGAGACTTCAACGTTCACCATAATTCCGCCGAGGTTTCAGGTAAGAAGAACGGAAAAATTGATTGTTTTTTATTTTAATTTTGATACAAAGTTAAGCAGGTTAGGTTTGGTGTCTTAACTGCCCGAAATTGAACTGTCCTTGCGGAGGAATTGATACAGAGAAATACGCGTCTGCAAAGTGAAATCAAACATGTAAAACACGAACGTCTCATATCATCTGTACTAACACAGTAACACTGTATTTCCTTCCTCCATGATAACACTACAGTACACAGTACACAGTACACGGGCCGGGTGTGTGTTGTGTGACCGTGACTGTGTCTGTGAAGTGAAAGAGTGCAGGGCTACCCACCATGCTGAGGGCAGTTCTTCAATCACAATTCATCATTAATAATATTTTAAACAATTATTTTGACACTTTTTTAACCAGAAGTAATTTTTTACAATTTGCCAATTTTTGGTTGTTTTACCAAATTACCTTTGTTTTTGTTTTACCAACCTAGCCTAAAGTAAAATAAAGTTTGATTGAAAATTGAAATATATGGCTTTGTTTTGCACATGTTGGCCTAGGCCTATTGGAATTTCATGACATGTCTTTGCCCTTAATTTACCAAAACGTTTGGTAAATTATGGGCAAAGAACTGTAATGTAAAATAAACATGAACATTAATTATTACTTTAACTGACATATACATGTAGTCATGACATTGATTGACACATGATTGATCGGCCTGTAGAACTACTACTACTATTAGTATTACTAAGTACTAGGGGGCCTAAGTAATAATATCGGTTTTCAAACTTGGTTGAACCATAGACTAGAGGTATAATTAGAACTAAATAATTGAATTTTAGAAATCCGAAATTTGCATACTGTTAAAGAGTAACAGTATTTTAAGACATTTATTGACAAAGATTGTAAACTTTTTTTTTGTCCGAGTTACCGGCCCCTAAAATGCTTTTTCACATTTGAATATTATCTGTCGTAAATGATAATGTACAAATTATGATAAAAAAGCTAATTAAAGGCTCTAGAATAATTAGGCCTTAATTAATTAAATAAATACAAATTATAATAACGTCAGCTGATGTTTTACAAAATGCAAGAAATAACTGATAATAAATTATTTAAAATAAAATCCAAATTTAAGACCCACAACATCAATGAATAAAAATTGTGGCCATGTATGCAGGTATAACAAGTATTTGTACAGAACTGCCACTGAGGTCCAACAAGTAAAAAAAAAGGTACCAATAGACGGTAGACCCCTTGTATTGGCCGCCATCTTTGATGACAAACAATGGAAACGTGTACACACTGCGCACGTCTCTCAGCCAATGATAGCTCTTCATTGACCTCATGTGAGGGGACTGTTTTAGCTTGTGACGTCATATAACAGGGGTCTAATATTAGCCGTAAAGGGGCTACAAAAATTGCTCCATGATGATGAAAATTGATTTAGTTACCGGTAAAAGAAGTTCCAAATGTTTAAAGTACATTTTGTTTTGTTTAGGTTGAATTAGAATTGAGCTAATCAAGCCTATCTTTATCCTCTCTCGACTAGCCCTGACTGCCCCCCCAAACCCACCCCCAATTAAAAAAAAAAACTGCCCTACCCATTTGATGAATGTATTTTATTAAAGGGAGGGTATACCTTTGGTAATTACTCGAAAAATTAATTGACCATAAAAACCTACTTGGTAAGGAGCACTGGGGAGCTGTTGATATTATAAAACATTGTCAGAAACGACTTCCTTGAAGTAATTTAGTTTTAGAGAAAGAAGTAATTTTTCACATGGCCTTTCTCAGGCATCTGAAAACAATTCTATGCAAAAAGGGTGTCTTTTCTTTCATTATTTTTCTTAAAACCCTGATGACCAAATGAGCCCAAGTTTACACAGGTTTGTTATTTTATGCCAAGTTGGGATACACCAAGTGAGGATACTGGTCTTTGACAATTACCTAAAGTTTACCCTGCCATTAAGCTTCAAATCCTACGTACCAAGTTCTACCAGGAGTCATGGTATGACATGAATAAGTCTGAGATGATTGTCTTCTTTTAAAAAAGAAGCCTACAGTATTTGGTGATGTTCTAACCTACTTTGTAATTGATGAATGTTTTTTTAAATTGTTTTTTATTTTTTTAGTTCATCTGAAGAAATAAAAAATGGTGTTCAGCAGTTAGATTTCCAACCAACGCCATGGAAAACAACACTGGGTCATCGATAGCCATCAATTCATGGCCGAACGGGGACCATACCACAACCCCAAAGAAAACCCGTAAGAGCTGGTTCACTGGCACTCCCCACAAAGCCACGCCCCAAAATGATGCCTCGACTGAGGAGGACCTGCCGTTGCTGAAGCTGACGCACTTCACTAAGAAGGTGATGGTGTGCTTTGACAATGTGAGGACAGGAACATCTCGAACCAGAGAGTTGCTGGTGGAGAATCCGTGTGACTTCCCCCAGGTAAGATGCATTTCTTAAAACCTTCCCTGGAGGTATCGTCCCGATTCTTTCAGAATCCCACAATGAGAGTGATAACTGAACCCCATCCTCAAAATCCCTTGTTACATTACAGACATGGGCCCAATTTCATAGAGCTGTTAAAAGTAGAAAATATTGCTTAACAATTTTCTCCTGAGCAGAAATGAGCGAGATACCAGTCACAAATTGTACTTGTGACATGGGGTAGTTTGGCTGGTAACCTTATTCTGGTAAACCTAACTTTGTTGTGCTTAGCTTGTTTTTGTGCTTAAGCAGCTCTATGAAATTGGGCCATGGTGGTTCTAGCACACACAAAAAGCAAGCACAAAAGCAAACAAAAATACCGAAAGGTCTTAGGCCCTAATGAAATGTTTGGCTCAAGGAATGTTGAATGGTTTGTGGCAGAGCGGCCAACTCTCCCTGATTCCGTAGAATGTTCCCTGACAATCTTTCCATGTCCTGGTGAACAAATTAAAAATTCTCCCTGACCGTGGAAAATATTTGCCCTGTTATGTTGAATTTAATTCTAAATAATTCTAAATAATGTACAAATCTCCCTGATTGTAAGATGCAAATGTTTGCAGCTCTGCTTGTCAGATGTGTAGCGTACATGTATGCTCGTATTAACAATGCTCCCTAGGCCCACTTGCCTACAGGTGACCTCAATCCTCCAATATCATCCTCTCCTACATCACTCCACAGCCCTCTGCCCTTCTAAATCCTTCATTTTCGCAAAGAGTAAGAGAAGGATTTGGGAGGGTAACTGGGATAACCAAATTCTTGAAGTCTGGCAAAACCAGAGGTGGAATTTTGACTTCAGAGAGATTATGATCTTTTAAAATAAATTTTCAGTAAAAAATCATTAGCTGCTAAAATATAGGATTCGAACTGCCTCTAGCTACCGGGCAATCTCGGTGGTCTAGTTGGTAAGACATCTGCTCTAGATTGGCAAAAGTCGTGGGTTCGAATCCCACCCGAGTAATATGCCTGTGATTTTTTTCACAGGACTCGGGAAAGTACTGAGTATACAGTGCTTTACACACATCGGTGTACGGGTAAAACCAAATAACAATATTAAAGTGTGATATTTACAAAAACCTAGAAATTGTGTCACATTGGTACGTATGTAATTGTCAAAGACCAGTATCCTCACTTGATGTGACCCAACATATATATACATGAAATAACAAACCTGTGAAAGTTTAAGCGCAATCGGTCATTAGAGTCATGAGAAAAATGTGGAACAATTTAAAATGTTTTCACTGTTTTCAAACATTGAGTTTTGGGCTTGCAAGATCGAAAACCAATTGTTTTACTCATTTCTCAAAAACTATAGCATTTCAAGCAAAAATATTTCAAGGAAAGTTTCCCACCATGACCATCTTTATACCATGTACGTCGGTGCAAATCTGTGAACATTTTAACTCTTACCAATTTTATGCACACCCTTTTTAATTCTCTTTTTTTTGTATGGCCTCTTCAGGAACTCTGTCTGGAAAAGTTCCCCCATGCTAAGGGATTTTCCGTCCCAGCAGAGAGATGGGAACTGGATGAATGTGAGAGTATGAGGTTGCCGTTCACATGGACGCCCACTAACGAGGGTAACGTGAGAGAGCTGGTCACATTCAAGTGTGAGGGTGCATTTAGATTGCAGGTGATATTGTTGGGAACAGCAACAGATCCACCAAAGAGGGTAAATTTTATTGCTTAAGACTAACTTGAACGAAGTCACTCAAACTAATTTGACTATTTTTCCTTGTTTATTTTGTGTTAAGCTATTATTTGGTCATAGTGTGAAGTTATTCTCCTTGTAATTTAATTTAAATTTATTCAGAAAAACTAGCCCCATCTTTTAAATTTTTGAAATAGTGCCTTTTCCTGCCGTTGGCAGCGCCCCTCATGGTTTCCAGCAAAGGCCAATAAAAATTAAAAGTGAAATAAACACTGAAATACCAGTGCCTCAGAAAACCAGTGTGAAACTAGTCTGTGTTGTCTTGGATGAAGGTTGTATGTCTTCGTTGCTATGCATTTTCCATGGTCTTGTTTGAATCGAGTCCTGTTTTGATTCCTAAAGGGCTTCAAAGGGGCTTTCGTGAAACTCGGCCATTTTGCCCTGCGTGAAACTGATCAAAATGTGTTTTTGTTAACATTATGAAACCACTTTTATTGAGTTTTATGAAGAAGCCAGACAACCTGTAACTGCCGTAAAGCCAGGGATCAAACCCAAGTTTACCATACAACCTGGGCCAAGTTTCAAAGAGCTGCTTAAGCAGAAAACATTGCTTAACAATTTTCTGCTAAGCAGAAATGAGCAGGATACCAGTCACAAATTCTACTTGTGACATGGTAGTTTGGCTGGTAACCTTATTCTGGTAAGCGTAATTTTGTTATGCTCAGCAATTTTTGTTTTGCTTAAGCAGCTCTGTAATTGGGCCCAGGGAAGCGGCAGCCGAGGGATCACCTTAAAGGGATGCAACTTTTATATAAAGATCTCCATACAAATGGTCAATTAAAGGCAGAACATACAATTATTTGGTCATGGCTCAGCCAGCTGTGTGGAATCTTACATTTTCTTTTGCTTTTTTCCAATAATATTTTTATTTTCAGTTCCTATAATTTCTTTAAAATTAGAACTAGTATGCAATGCCTGTGAAAATGTTCAATTTCTTTTACTTTACAGGGACCTGCTAGAAGGGGAACCTTCTCTGTACACCGCAAAGTTCCCTTGAAGACCACCCAGCCCAGGGCAGACCTCAAACCGGCAAGGCCAACGATGGTCATCAAACCTAAGGGTCAACAAAAACCTAAGATGCTGAGGGCTTCTATTGGCCGGGCGAGGAAGGAAAATAGAGAGAATCAAGCTCCAGGTTCAAGACGCAGTGCTGGCATCCGTAAATCTCTGGATAGACAAGTGATCGACGCTGTGGTGGACCCTGATGAGCCATGCATAGTTCTCAGTACGCCCAGTCCATCGGGGAGCCCAGGCGAGCTGAGTCCAGTTTTCACTGCTCTCAATAGTTCACTGGCCGAGATTAACGGCGACGGGATGCCAGTGACAGCTGAGGATCTCTTGCTGGAGAATGTGAAGAGGCAGACGCTGTCGGTGTGCACAGGCATGTCTCCGCTGCTGCAGGCCAAACCCTTTGCCGTGCCCAAGCCTGCACCATTCGAATTGCCGATTGAGGAAGAGCTTGATGACCAGCCTTCATACTTGATCTCTGACTTTGGAGATCCGAGTAGCATCCCAAAACGTCTATCCATAGAGGCCACGACCACCGTCACTAAAAACAAGGCCCCCGACTCTGAGATGCCATCGAAACGGGTCAGCTTGCGCAAGACTCTTTTTTCATCAGCAGCAGCAGGAGAGGAGGCAGACAGTAGCCGTGGGAGCAGCAGCTCCGGACAAGAGTTTGAAGACAGTTTGAATGAGCCGAATCTCAGTGTTTTCACTCACCATAACAACAAATTCACTGTGGGTCCGGCCGTTGGGAAACCAGAAGAGGAGCCATCTCTTTCTGTTGACATTCAAAGCGAGCAATGTCTTGATTCAAGCTTGTATCTTGCTGATAGCTGTCAATCTGACCCCAAAGTAGTAGACGTTGACAAGCCATTCCTTCTGAATGTTGAGGCATCCCTCTCTGTTGACGAGCTTTCAGAGCCAACCCTCCCATTTGAAGAGCCATCCCTCTCTACCGACAAGCCAATCATGAAAGAGGATTTGGTTTTCATTGGAGACAACTCTACCCAGCTGGATGCAGACGCCTTTAAGGTTCATACCAGCGTTGTCACCTCACGCCTGATGGGTAGAAAGCGTCTCTCCGATCCCGAAGATGAGGCCCCGCGCCAGGTCAAAAAACCTCGGCCCCAAGACGTGAAGAAAGCAGAAGTGAAGAAGCAGCCTCCACAGGACAGACCCATGAACAGAACCCTGGCCCTGAGGAAAGCTGCCGCTAGCAAGAAGACTGGTGCACTGACGACTGGTAATGCCAAAGTTCAGAAGAAGGTCGGAGGTCAATACAGGCCCAAAGGTCCCATGAAAGGTGTACCCATGGCAAAACTGAATCTACTGAAGCCCAATAGAACAGGTTAGTTTTATCAGGTTTGAGATGATAGACATTGGGTTCCTTTTTTTCAAGAGCATACACCTAGATTTAATCATGTTTTCAAAGAGTCAATATTTTCCCAATTGTCTCCTTTTTTTCCTGTCAAATTTTGTTCTAACAACTTTGATTATAATATAGGAAATAGGAATGCCTCATGAGATCATTCCCCCATATTAATTTTATTTGTTTTATTTATTAAAAAATTCACTGATCTCCCATGGATCCCAGCGCACATAAAAACTACTAAAAAGCAAAACAATTTAAAGAGTACAATGACAGAAAATTAAGAAAAAAATATATAAAATATCATGATACAAAATTTAAGAAAACAAACATTTCAATGCGATACAAAAATATCATTGCTCAACCCTTTGAGCGCTGCCAACGTTCTGAAACGTCATGCTGAATATCTGACATCAGATATTCAGGTTACTTTACGTTCTACCCTTCGAGTGCCGAATAGCCGGCCTGTGAATACAGAATTACCAAAACACAGCCGGCACTGTAACAGTTATATTATTTCTCCTCAACCTGCACATCCCTAACATGTTGCAATGTTTGACTCTGTTGTAGCTATTCCGAGGCACCCAATGCCGTTTGCAGCCAAGAACATGTTTTACGATGAGCGCTGGATGGAGAAACAGGAGCGAGGCTTCACTCGTTGGTTGAACTACGTCCTGACTCCAGATGACTGCCCAACCGATCCCAGCTGCAAGGCTACTAAAAGTAAATATTCAACTTTCAAATGCATTTCAAACCATTCTTTCCCAAACCCAACAGAAACAGTGGGACTCGGTGGGAGTCATTTAACACTTGCTGGCTTGCAAAAACCTATCCCTTGTGGTATTAAAACAATTCTGAGAAGTTCTATATTTCAAACAAGGGAAACCCTGTTTGATGATAACAAACACAGGGATGAGATATTTCAGACTTTTTGTTTTGTTTTTTTGTTTAGATGATGTTCCCGTCAAGGGAACTCGGCAAACCCCAACAATAAGGGGATATAAACACCAAGCTGGTAACAACCAATCTCTCTCATACAAACATTGGTTTAATGTCTATGATTATGAGTTGCACAAATCAAGAAATTGTGATTCGGTAACTAGAGGACAATACTTATTCTAGTCATTGTGAAATCAGCGGTTAGCTTGGTAGGATTCGAACCAACAACCTTGTGATTGCAAGTCCTGCAGTCTAACCACTGGAACACTAGATTAAGATTGTTTTTATGTCTTCATGTAAATGCAGTAATTTTCTATAGATAAAAATATATCGTACCCTTTGATCTGCTTCTCTGGTGTTAAGGATACTGTTCACAAAAGCTCCTTGAAATCTGTAACTCGTGGGTTAGCAGAAGGTAGAAATATACCATCATTTTAACATCCTTCCTAAGATCTGGGCCTAATTTCATAGAGCTGCTTTAGCACAAAAAGTAGCTAAGCACAACAAAGTTATGCTTACCAGATTAAGGTTACCAGCCAAAATACCATCTAAAATGTACCGTTTGTGAGTGGTATCCTGCTCTTTTCTGCTAAGCAGAAAATTTTTAAGTAATATTTTCAGCTTAAGTAGCTCTATGATACTGGGCCCTGGATCCAACTTTCAGACTTTTCTGTCGGCATAACTGAAGCTACCTCGGGGAATTGAAATCACTGAAGTGTTTGTATCATTTCGTTCCTCGTCCAGTTGATGCAGGCACTCTGTGCGTAGAATCGTCATCCAGCAATAAAGCCAGCATCGTACCAGCCCCGTCCAAGGAGGATCTGTCTCTCCGTGCCTACACGGCCAGACGCAAGCTGAACCGGCTACGTCGTGGGGCCTGCATGCTCTTCCAGAGCGAGCCCATCGTACGCGTCCTTCAGAAGCTGGAGGCAGAGATTGAAAAGGGGCGACTGTCTGTCAGGATGGATCGGAAGTTACATGCTGACTACGGTAAGATTATATTTAAAAGGATCATCAAGGAACTTTAAGGGATTGTATATGTTTGGTAATTGGAACCCACTGTTTGTTTCAATCCTATAAAGTTGTAGATATATACCATAAAACTAACCTGTGAAAATTTCACTTCAAAAGGTGGTAGCATTTTTGAGATATTGCCGAAAATCTGGAGCGGTTATGTCCACGCAGGAAGATCTGCAATGGGAATACACAATCTGAGAAACGTTTCTTACAGAAACGCTTCTCAGATTTAAATTGTTTTTGATAAAAACTGATATCTATTTCCATAACCACATTACTTCATAGTATGAAATGTTTCTCGAAATGCTTTACACTATCAGAAGCTGCTGTACTTCTTACCAAGTAAGTTTTTTATTGCCATTAGTTTTACGAGTAATTACCAAACGTATACAGTCCCTTTAATAGGTAATTTTTAGATAGAGTTTACACCAACGAAATCACATGACAAATATCTGAGCAGATGATGCTTAATTTGTCAAGTAATAAACCATAAGGGCCCTTGGTAAATTTTAAATATCTTTGAGTTGTACAAAACAAAATTGACTGCAGCAGGATTTGAACCTGCAACCTCCAGATAACGTGCCGGCGCTCTACCAACTGAGATATCAGAAGAAAGGCATGGGATGTAACCAGCGTGATTCACTATTGGACTAAAAAAAACTGCAACGTCCATTAAAAAATATCTCTTTAATTCCACAGGTATTAAACAGAAGCTCCTAGATCTGTTCCTGTCTTACAATCCTCTCTGGCTTCGGGTTGGTCTGGAGACCGTCTTCGGTGAGATCCTACCCATACAGAGTAACACGGATGTTGTGGGCCTGTCTCGTTTTGTCATTACCCGTCTACTTGGCAATCCTGACATTGCTGCCCAGTACTCCCATCCCACTGTGCCTCATCTGTTTGGACCAGGTAAGTGCTCTAGGTTTATCTGACAGTTCTTTCCAGAAGTTTATCAACTGAATTGAACCGATTATTAGGACACTGGGAGGTTGCCACTGACAGGGCTACAAACACAGAATGAGAATTGTTATTGCAGAAACCAGTCCTAAGAGTTTGTGAAACAATGTCCTACATGTATCTGGACACCTTGAGTACAACATGTCCAATAAAAAGTTGTTGAAAGGAGAATGGATTTGTCAGGAAGTAAAGTGAAGTATAGTCCAGGGTTCTCCACACAAGCTAGCGTATCAGGCCGATATATACGAATTGCAGCAGATACACAAACAAAAATGTATTTTTTTTTCTGACTTCAAGTTAAAAAAAACTTCAAGAGAAAACCCTATAGAATGCTCCAGATTGCAAAGTTAGGGCTTTGAAAACCAAGAAAAACACCAAGTAGAAAACATTCTGAGGACCTTGTTTCAAATCAGCGTGCTTCAGCCAAACTTCAAAAATTTGGTCCAGAATGCCCCACAGTTTTGAAAAAACCTGGGGAGAACCCTGTATTCATTCACAATTCCATACCTGCCAACTGTTCAGATTTAATTGGAATTGTCCAGATTTTTTAGATTACAGGCCGCCAAAAATCAGAACATTCCTATTTCTGACAAGAGACAGCAATGAACAAGATAAAAAAGTTCAGGTAAAAGAAGGTGCCATTTGCTCGCGACAGTAGAGATTTTCTACGGGATACAGTGATATTTGTACGTTGTTTTAAATACATACATCATTTGTTTAGTGTACATGTAATAAGCTTCACTCGCACGACTTCTTGCGCTATCTGTGGACTCGTAAAACTGGTGTTCCTATTTCTGAGATTTCAATGTTGGCAGGTATGTAATTCCCTGTTAAACAAAAGTTGCACTGGCAAATTAAAACCATAGGTCAGGTGATGGATGCAGTTTGAAAGATCTTTAATTTCTCTCTATTGTGAAAATCTCTATGACTCTCTTGTAACGTCAAACTCTTCATTGTGACTTCTCTACTCAGGTTACGAGGAAGCCTTGTCTCAATTCACCCTCAAGAAGTTCCTGGTCTTGGTCTTTTTCTTGGACCGGGCTAAGCTGACAAGATTGATAGACCACGACCCTTGCCTCTTCTGTAAAGACTCAGAATTCAAGGTAATCTTAAAAGATGTTTCAAAAGAGAGGGATTGTTGTGTTTACAAAACCCTATGCTCATCCGTGTGTTTTATATTTCCATAAGGCAACACTTGAGGGCGCTATATACTTTTCATTGTTGTTACGCTTCTTGGCATGCATCCTGTTTTCTGGAGTTTTGTTATAATAAAGTTCAACGGTTCTTTTCAGAACCACCCCAACTCATTTAGAGATATTACATGGTGTTACCGCAAACCTTTCCATATCGTATTTCCACCATGCAAAGTTTCAAATCCTACTTATAATAAAGTTCTCGTGCAAGTTACACTCTGTTCTCATCGTGTTTATCTTTACCAATGTCACAGGGAGAATGAAGTGAGTTTTTTTGTTGTTTAATTTCATTAGGTTTTTTTTTCATGCTAAACATTCTTGTTTTATATGAAATTCACAAATTTTCCTGCAATGCCAAGAACATGAGTAAAACTATTAAAACAAGTTTTGGACACGCCACTTAAAAGTGGAAAACCCTGATATATAAATAACTCAATTTGAAATACAACTTTTGTCCTCCCACATCTTATGTTAAGAAAAAGTGACCTGAGGTTGACATTAGAAATGACATCTAAGAATGTACCATCATTGTTTAAGATATTCTGTGTTTCTGTCACAGTCGAGCCGTGACATCCTACTCCACTTCTCTCGTGAGTACCTCCGCGGTGAGGGTGACCTGACCAGACACCTCAGCTTCATGGGCTACAATGTCACCCACCAGCAGACTGCGCTAGACGAGTTTGACTTCTCCGTTACTAAACTAGCCACGGACCTCAGATGTGGAGTCCGACTTGCGTGAGTGATAGAAATCAGTTTTCAATTTTGAACACTAAGGACTGCAAGAAGTCTTTGAAAATCTTTCTAGGGTTATTTTTTGTCAACAACTTCGTAGGTGCTTGCACCTGACCTTTTTTCACAAAGCGTTTTCACTGGTCACTATCTAAGGATTCCTTTTAGCATTGTTATGTGTTATTGAACTTTAATGTGAGCAATCTTTTCAGATTGTGCTTAACCTGCAGAGTAGCTTGTGTGAAGCAAGCCAGGGCCCAATTGCATAGAGCTGCTTAAGCAGAAAATATTGCTTAACAATTTGCTGCTTAGCAGAAATGAGTAGGATACCAGTCACAAATGGTGCATATGTGACATGGTATTTTGCCTGGTAACCCTAGTCTGGTAAGCATAATTTTGTTGTGCTTAGCTACAGGTTGACAGCTTGCAAGCTATTTGTACTGGTCCCCAAGTGTTTAAACAGACATGGCAGGCTGAACTGATACGTCATTCTTGGTATTGCAGGGTAGTTTTTCCTTGGTAAAGTACACCTCTATTAGAAAATCACTTCAAGTGGTACTAAGGCATGTCAACCTTTAAATGTGGAGGCAAATGTTTCTATTAACTCTCCCAGTATCTTTAGCCAAACTCTTTATCAGGTTTTCTATATTGCTATCATCATCAGGCGCGTGGTAGAGTTACTTATTCATAACTGGTCGCTATCCTCCCAGCTTCGTTGTCCAGCCATAAGTCGCCTCCAGAAGATTCACAATGTGGAGATCACACTCAAAGCAATGAATCTAGAGGGTAAGTAAACGCCTTGCAGTGATGCCAGTTTGCCGGCTATTGCCGGAAATCTGGCCTTTTAATATTTTCCCCAATGAAATCCGGCGTTCCTTCTTTACATCAGTCTGGAAAGAAATTCCTTTACAGGGCATGCTCAGATTGATAGTCTTGGATATATCAAGACGTTCATAAAAATTTGTCAATGCCATCATGTAATGCATCAGTCGATTTCACCAACAGAGGATGTATGCTCTCATTTTATGATCGTTTGAAGTGCCGCTAGCGTTCTATGGTTCTGAAATAATTGTTGTGAAGTGCCCCCTAGCATTCTATGGTTCTTGCATGTATTGTATACATTTGAAGTAGCAACTCGTTTTCAAAATTAATTTAGGTCTTACTCAATTTGGTTTTCAGCTCAATGGAAGAAAACATTAAGTCTGATATTTTATGGAGATTGCACTGTTTGGTTTTTATAAACTTTTGATATGAAGGAATGGGGGCCCATCTCAAAACTTGTTCAGCCGTTATTTTTATAACTCTTGAATTCATGTCCAAATTATGGCACAAAATGTAAAATTTCCTATATGACAAGTGTAGTAACTTGCCTGCCAGGAAATGCCCTGGAATGTACAAGGTCACTCTTTTTGTAAACTAAGGTTACTTGGTCTGTAGATATAAGGATGTTGCTTCTCCTCTTCAATGAGGTTAGTTCAAGGATTGTTTTCTTTTTTCTTTGATGGACTCCATAGGAGGTGGTGTGGATGCTCGCGTCATCGTTGACGGCCATCGAGAGAAGACACTGGAGCTGTTATGGAGAATTATCTTCAAATATCAGGTAGATCGACTTTTAAGCTTTATAAATTTTGCTTAAATAACCACTTTCAGGTCAGTATTTGGGAAATTTTGCGGTGCCCACCTGCGGTATTATTTTCTGAACTTTTTGGAATTTCTGGAGTTATACTCCTTTGAAAATACCGTCTTAATGAAACACTGACTTGACAAAGTAAAGACAACAAAGTTTCTTATAATAAGCACCAGGGCCAAATTTCATAGAGCTGCTTCAGCACAAAAAGTAGCTAAGCACAACAAAATTATGCTTACCAGAATAAGGTTACCAGCCAAACTAATAATAATAATAATAATAAGTGAGATTTATAAAGTGGGTACAGTTGCAGATCGGCTCCACCACAAGGCACTGAATACAAAGAAATGGATTAAATAAAACAAATTAAAAACAACGATAATTAAACATTTTACAAAACTAGTCAAATACACAGTAAGCTAAAAAGATGAACTAGTTAAAAACAGTTGTAGAAATTGAATAATAGATAAAAACTTTCAATAAGTTACAACGTTACAAAAATACTGTTTGAAAAGATGAGTCTTAAGGCGAGACTTGAACAACTCGATGGTCGTACAATGATTCCCTGATGATCAGTGGCAGGCTGTTCCAAAGTGAATTACCATGTCACATGTACAATTTGTGACTGGTATCCTGCTCTATTAAATTCGGCACTGTGATGTTGTCTTGTGAGAAAGTATGCATTGCATTAATTGCATTAATTGTAACATTATTCTTATGACAATATTTAATTAAGACATTTTTCAATCTGTTGGAGTCATTAACCCATGTTCGTCACCTCCAATTGACAGATTGGCCTCCTCCTAAATGAGCAGCAGCTCAAAGAGGAGATCACCTTCCTGCGTAAGAACCTGCGTCTTCAGAAGCATCTTAACGCCCTGTCGAGGCTCTCCTTGACTAATACCCTGATGGGGACCAACCTGATGGACGGGAGACGAGACTCCAATGAGCCCAATGTCTACTTCAAGAGCGGTCGGCTGAGTCTCCTGCTGAAGTGGTGTCAGGTGGTGTGCTCTTTCTATGACCTCAAGGTAAAAAAGTTTAAACAGTTGGAGTGCCAGGGCCTGTGAATATTGCTGTCTATTACCAGAATGTTGACAAATGTTCACCCCGACTTTTTTATCACAGTGAAGGCAGGAGGTGCATTCTACTTGCACTAACTTTTATAAATATTTTGGTGTGTGCACAAAATGTTTTGTTATTTACTTATCAAGTTACATGGTTTGTCTTCAACTTTTTCAGTGACTCGCAAGCTAGCTAGCGGGATACTAGCTTGTATTTCAGTAGTCTGCCAGTTTGTTTCACTGGTCCGTATTTTATATTAAAAGGATGCTTTTCAACACTGAACTATCCAGCCAGACCACTTGGCGAGAATTTTGACTGGTCTTCAGATGTTTTAACTAGTGTAACACTTAAATGTGATGTGTCGCATCAGAACTGACCGATAAAGCATACAAATAAATCTGGAGTGTAGAATCTCTTCTTTGGGCTATAGATACAGAATGGTTTATTGATAACTGTATGTACGGCTATACAAAGATATAGAGTGGAAGTGCAGTGATTAGAGAGCAAGAGTAGAATGACTGGATTGGGCCACAGTGTACAATGTTATACTGGGCTACCAGAACAGAGAATAGAAAAGACTGAGAATGGAAAATAAGACTTTTTTATATATGTCAGGAAGGGTCAGTGTCACATGGTCAGTGAAGATGAGGGTGGTCGGGAGGTCATTAAAAACTCATAATTTTGTCCGAGACGGCCAGTCTAGCCACTGGTGTCTGTGCGGGCATTGGATTAATTAAGATAGGGCACCTGTTGGCTTGTGAGACTGGGGGAAGTGTGGGGCACAACAAAATAACAAGCTTACACTAGTATTATCCCAGCAGACCATTGCTAAGGGAGAATGCTGAATTTATCTCTCTATCTTTTCCAGGTTGAGAATTTCACTGTTGCCTTCTCAGATGGTCGGGCCCTGTGCTACCTGGTCCACCACTACCATCCGTCTCTTCTGCCTCTAGAGTTGATACGCCAGGACACCACTCAGACACAGTATCAGAGACAGGGTGATGCACTAGACAGTGGGAATGACGACAGCTTTGATGGCACCTGGTCCAGTGTCTATAGCCCCAGTAAGTCAAATGTGGAAGTCATTCAAGTTTGATATACGCTCTATCCTGTCCATACCCATTACAACACAACACTGCAGTTTACACTCTTTTTGGCACAGAATCCATATGATTTTAATATGAGCATCGGTTAAGAGCAGTGTACTCAAGCTCCGTTGTTTCAGATCAGCAGAGTGTAGTGGGTTTGAGTCCCGGTTGGGCCCAACAGACGCCATCTTTACAGGCAACTTGGGTTTTGGCTTTTGGTCGCATCAGGTGCTCTAATTTTTCTACGCAGCCAAGTGGTTCTCCGACCAATCGATCAAGGAATTTAATAAAACACCTGGGTGCCACATGCGGTATTTACGCCACATGCATATTTGTGCAGTCAAAATTATGATCATTGCCCGTAAAAAATGCCGAGGTCACACTGTATGGCGTTAAGTGATAACTTTCTAGTCATGGTTTTCCTTCTTTTTCCTATGTGTTGTATACATCCTTCTTTATAGTTTCAAATCTTACTTTAGATTGATATGTTTTAACAACCTTTACATGTGTGTACACAGGCACAGGCAAGCCTGGAGAGCATGATAAGCTACTCGGCAATGAGAGAGAGAACTTCAAGCTGCTCTACAATCGTGTATCTGAACTCGGCGGTGTACCTGGAGTGGTGAAATCTGCAGAGATGTCCAACACCATCCCAGATGAAAAGGTATACCTGACAAGCTTTGTTTATCTTCATTCAATGTTTAGCCTCGTTCAAGGTCTTAATTAGTGCATAATAATCATAGAAAAAACAAAAACAAACACTGTGTGCAGGTGAACTTACAAATTTTGTATCCCCTTCAGTTATGCTGAGTATGTTTTTCTTTCTTGTTTTGTGGATTGAACATTTGCATATTGATGTGTTTGAACTGTATAAGCTGGTTTCTGTGATTTGATAATCCAAGTGTTTGTATTTCTGTCTCATCAGGTTGTCATCACCTATGTGTCTTATTTATGCGCAAGGCTTTTGGATCTCCGCACAGAGGCAAGAGCAGCTCGCATTATACAGATGGTGTATCGAGCCTACAGACTACGCCAGTTACGCAAACATAGACAGGTATTGAGAATCACACAATAAAAAGCTTGCATCAAAATAAAAGTGGTCTTTGTGTAGCTTGCATCAAAATTTGTCAAAACAAAAGTGGTCTTTTGTATGCAGTAAAGTTAACCATCTGCGTAAAGACAATCTAGATAGTTTGATTTGGGGGGATTTTGTGTGAGTATTTTGACAGTGCCACTAAAAACCTTTTCTGTCTATTAGTATTTCCAAGTTGTTTAGTTCCAAATCTACCTAAAGAGTGTTTCTAAGCATTAAGATTTTACTCTGTATGCTAAGGGGGAAAACAAGAAAGGTTTATATTTCATCATTCAATTTGTTTTCTGCAACCTTGCAGTTTTAATATTGATATCAAACTTCTGATTTAATTTGAGGTGATCAAACTAAAAGCAGGGAATTTTAAGGTCTTCCAACTTTCCGACTAATAGATACAATTTTAAAGGGACCGTGTACCTTTGGTTTTTTGGAACCGTTTGATTGTTTTAATCTATATAAATGTAGATATATACAATAAAACTAACCTGTGAAAATTTCATTGCAAAAGGTGGTAGCATTTTTGAGATATCACCGAAAATCCGGAGTGGTTATGTACACGCAGGAAGAATAATCCGTAATTGGACAATCTGAGAAACGTATCTGACAGTAACGTCTCTCAGATTCAAATTTTTGGGGATAAAAACTGATATCTTTTTCCATAACCACATTACTTCGAAGTGAAATGATTCTCAAAATGCTTTATACTATCGAAAGCTGCTGTACTTCTAACGAAGTAAGTTTTTATTGCCATTAATTTTAAGAATGATTACCAAACGTATACCTTCCTTTTAAACCCCCAAATAAAAAGTATATTTTTATTCCTGATCTGCAGGCACAGGAGGCTGCAGCTCAGACAATCCAACAGGCCGCACGCTCATTCCTGACAAGACGACGTCACCAGCATTTACTCAGTGCGGTCGTCAGACTGCAAGGGTTAAGACGTCAGGTGTTAGCCTGCCGAGAGGTGCAGCGACTGAGACGAGCCAAGGTGGAGCTGGAGAGAAACCAAGCTGCCACCTCATTACAGGTTTGCCAGATTTTTACTTTCATCACATGGTTCAGTGCACCTCAACTTACAGTAATTCTCTTCAATCCTTGCTTCTCCATGACTGGCAAAATGACTGGAGTGACAACAAGTTGGCAATTGAACCAAAAGTGTTATGCAGCTCTTGATATAAACTCATGTTAGTTGATTACCTAAACTTTAATTTTTTAATGCCAGAGTTAAAGTTAAAAACAAGTTTTTAATTTAGCTGAAAACAGAGAGGATGAAGATGTGAATTGAAAGTATGAAACCTTTTGGGAACGGATGGAAAGCTGGTGTCTTTATACATAAAGCTGCCTTTGGCATGACATCACACCCAAGTATATGATACAACTTGGGAAGTGGCAGTACAGGGGTCACCTTAAGGGGATGCAACTTTTTTGTTTTAAAAAGTAAGTAATAAACCACAAGCACAAAGGATGAACAAAGATAAATTCACTAGAACAGGATTTGAGCCTGCGACCTCCGGATTAACGGGCGTTCGCTCTACCAACTGAGCTGTCTAGCCCTAATGTTGGTTGTCTCCCTATTTTCTCAGTTTTGTTGCAGGATCCAATTTCGTTCTAGTGAATTTGTCTTTGTTCACCCTGAAAATGAATTTAAATGTTCTGAGTCACTTGTAAGGATTACAATGTCATCAAATGTGGACGATGTTAACTCAAAACTTGTATTTTCTTGTCTTTGCAGGCTCATATTCGAGGTTTCCTGGCTAGAAGACGCTATCAGAGAACCTTGAAGGCTATCGTCATTCAATCTGCTGTGCGTTGCTTCATTGCTCGCAGACTCTACCTTCAGAAACGGCAAGCCGTGATTACTCTACAAGCTGCGGTCAGATGCCGTGGAGAGAGGTGCAACTTTATCCGAATGCGCAAAGCTTCTATTTCAGTGCAGCTGCGATTCAGAGCAAACCGTGTTGGCCATAAACAGCGCATGGAGTTCATCCTCCAGCGTAATGCTTGTGTCACTCTCCAGTCTGCCTTCAGAGGTTACTCCTGCAGACGCCTGTACTTGGAGAAACGTTCTTCCGCCATAGCAATCCAGACTCAATTTCGAGCACACCTAGCGCGTAATAGATATCTTCAGATTCAGGCCGCCACCCTTGACATCCAAAGATACTGGAGGTCCACGGTATACTCTAGAGCCGTCCGAGAAGAATTCTTGAAGCTTCGAGAAGCCACCGTCACTCTTCAGTCATTCTACAGAGGTTTGATTGCGAGACGCCATGCTGGTTACCTTCGAAGTGTTGTAAAAGCACAGGCAACTGTGCGATGCTTCATCCAACGCAGAATTTATCTACATCAAAAGAGAGCCTGCACTGTCATTCAGGCTTGTTACCGTGGATATACTGCAAAGAAAACCTACAAGACTCTGAGAAGTTCCGTCTTGGTCTTGCAGCAGCTTTTCCGTGCCAGACAGGAAGGCAGTCGTCAGTTGAGGGACTACAACATTAAGAGAGGAGCCATCATCACACTCCAGGCATGGAGGAGGGGAGTTCTAGTCCGAAGACAACTTGCCAAGCAGGTTCAAGCCGCAGTGAGCATCCAGTCTGTCTGGAAGATGCACTGGAAACAGAAACGCTACCTGGCCATCAGAACAGCTACTCTTAGGGTACAGAGACACACAAGGGCTTATCTGGTCGGGAAGGCCACTCGCAATGAATTCTTGAAGTTCAGATCAGCCGTGGTGTTAATACAGTCCCACCGTCGTGCAGCATTTGCCAGACAGAGATATACTCAACTGAGACAATCTTGTATTGCTATTCAGTCTTACATCCGCATGTATCTCTTGAGGAAGCAGTATTTGATCATCCAAGGAGCTGCCGTGGTTATGCAGAGACGATTCAGAGCTAAGCTGAGCAGAGATCATCAGATGAAAGTGTACCATCACCAGCGGAATGACATCATCACTCTTCAAGCTCTGTTCAGAGGGATTTCGGTGCGAAGGCAGATTGCCGCAAAGCACAGGGCTGCTGTCAAGATCCAGACATCATACAAAGCATACAGGGACAGACACGCCTACAACACGTTGCGTGAGGCAACTCTCTGTCTACAGAAGTATACCTGGGCTTACCTGATGGGAAAACACACACTGAAGGACTATGTTAGCCTGAAAACCTCGGCTGTCGTCATCCAGTCAGCATATCGTGGTCTGTTGACAAGACGTAGCTTCTTGAACCAAAAGCAGGCTGCTTTAAAAATCCAGTCTGCTGTACGCATGTATCAGGCGCGAAGCCACTTCACCAAACTCAAAGAAGCCGCTGTGATATTCCAGATCAGGTATCGTGCTCAAAAGCAGGCACAGGCTGAGTGTCTTAAGTATCAGATCTACCGTGGTGCTTGCATCACCGTGCAGGCTTGGATCCGTGGGTTCCTTGTACGTCAAGAGATCACTAAATTACACAAAGCTGCCACTCAAATCCAGAAGACTTACCGAGCCTTCTCTGCTAGCATCAAGTACAACAAGCTAAGAGATGCTGCAGTGGTTCTTCAGAGTCATTGGAGGGCTACCAAACTGTCTCAACATGTTCATCAAGACTACATCAATATGAAGGAAGCTGCCGTGGTCTTACAGTCTGCTTTTCGAGGTAGAGTTGGGCGTCGTGTGGCTTTAGAGCACCATTCTGCTAGGATTATTCAGTCATACTACAGAATGCACGTCATGAAGCAACTATACCAAAAGCAGAGGCAAGCAGCAATCAAGATTCAATCTCTTGTACGTATGCACCAGACCCAAAACAACTACACAAAGCTCAGACAGGCTGCTGCTACCATTCAGATCAGGTATCGTGCTCAAAAGCAGGCACAGGCTGAGTGTCTTAAGTTTCAGATCTACCGTGGTGCTTGCATCACCGTGCAGGCTTGGGTACGTGGGTTCCTGGTACGTCAAGAGATGACCAAATTACACAAAGCTGCCACTCAAATCCAGAAGACTTACCGAGCCTTCTCTGCTAGCACTAAGTACAACAAGCTAAGAGATGCTGCAATGGTTCTTCAGAGTCATTGGAGGGCTACCAAACTGTCTCAACAAGTTCATCAAGACTACATCAATCTGAAGGAAGCTGCCGTGGTCTTACAGTCTGCTTTCCGAGGTAGAGTTGGGCGTCATGTGGCTTTGGAGCACCGTTCTGCTAGGATTATTCAGTCATACTACAGAATGCATGTCATGAAGCAACTATACAAAAAGCAGAGGCAAGCAGCAATCAAGATTCAATCTCTTGTACGTATGCATCAGGCTCAGAGCAACTACACAAAGCTCAGACAGGCTGCTGCTGTCATTCAGATCAGATATCATGCTCAAAAGCAGGCACAGGCTGAGAAACTAAAGTATCAGATCTACCGTGGTGCTTGCATCACCGTGCAGGCTTGGGTACGTGGGTTCCTGGTACGTCAAGAGATGATCAAATTACACAAAGCTGCCACTCAAATCCAGAAGACTTACCGAGCCTTCTCTGCTAGCACTAAGTACAACAAGCTAAGAGATGCTGCAATGGTTCTTCAGAGTCATTGGAGGGCTACCAAACTGTCTCAACAAGTTCATCAAGACTACATCAATCTGAAGGAAGCTGCCGTGGTCTTACAGTCTGCTTTCCGAGGTAGAGTTGGGCGTCATGTGGCTTTGGAGCACCGTTCTGCTAGGATTATTCAGTCATACTACAGAATGCATGTCATGAAGCAAGTATACCAAAACCAGAGGAAAGCAACAATCAAGATTCAATCTCTTGTACGTATGCATCAGGCTCAGAGCAACTACACAAAGCTCAGACAGGCTGCTGCTGTCATTCAGATCAGATATCATGCTCAAAAGCAGGCACAGGCTGAGAAACTAAAGTATCAGATCTACCGTGGTGCTTGCATCACCGTGCAGGCTTGGGTACGTGGGTTCCTGGTACGTCAAGAGATGATCAAATTACACAAAGCTGCCACTCAAATCCAGAAGACTTACCGAGCCTTCTCTGCTAGCACTAAGTACAACAAGCTAAGAGATGCTGCAATGGTTCTTCAGAGTCATTGGAGGGCTACCAAACTGTCTCAACAAGTTCATCAAGACTACATCAATCTGAAGGAAGCTGCCGTGGTCTTACAGTCTGCTTTCCGAGGTAGAGTTGGGCGTCATGTGGCTTTGGAGCACCGTTCTGCTAGGATTATTCAGTCATACTACAGAATGCATGTCATGAAGCAACTATACCAAAACCAGAGGAAAGCAACAATCAAGATTCAATCTCATGTACGTATGCATCAGGCTCAGAGCAACTACACAAAGCTCAGACAGGCTGCTGCTGTCATTCAGATCAGATATCATGCTCAAAAGCAGGCACAGGCTGAGAAACTAAAGTATCAGATCTACCGTGGTGCTTGCATCACCGTGCAGGCTTCAGTGCGTGGGTTCCTGGTACGTCAAGAGATGACCAAATTACACAAAGCTGCCACTCAAATCCAGAAGACTTACCGAGCCTTCTCTGCTAGCACTAAGTACAACAAGCTAAGAGATGCTGCAGTGGTTCTTCAGAGTTATTGGAGGGCTACCAAACTGTCTCAACAAGTTCATCAAGACTACATCAATCTGAAGGAAGCTGCCGTGGTCTTACAGTCTGCTTTCCGAGGTAGAGTTGGGCGTCAAGTGGCTTTGGAGCATCGCTCTGCTAGGATTATTCAGTCATTCTACAGAATGCATGTCTTGAAGCAACTATACAAAAAGCAGAGGCAAGCTGCAATCAAGATTCAATCTCTTGTACGTATGCACCAAACCCACCAGAAGTACGTTGAGCTCCACGAGGCTACAATTATAATCCAGAGAAGGTACAGGGCAACCAGACTGGCACTAGAGTCTCAAATAGAATATCATGTCTACCGGGGTGCTTGCATCACAGTGCAAGCATGCGTGAAGGGTTTCCTTGTCCGTCGACACATCCAAAAGCTACACGTAGCTGCCACTCGCATTCAGTGCAACTACAAGTCACATTATACCCATGTACGGTTCTTGAAAACTAAAGAGGCTGCCTGTGTAATACAGAAGTACTGGAGGGCCACAAGAATGGCTACTGCTCAACACCTCAAGTATACCTCCTTGAAGACAGCTGCTATTGTCTTGCAGTCTGTTTACAGGGGACATGTCGCCCGCCAAATTGCTAGAGAACATCGGTCGGCACGGCTCATCCAGTCTGTGTACAGAATGCATGTGGCAGCTCAGGAGTACGCCAAGCTCAAGGCAGCAACTGTTCGTGTCCAATCACAGTATCGAATGAACACGGCTCGCCAACAGTACCTCCAAGTGATCAAGTCTGCTGTTGCAATCCAGCAATTCTACCGTGGTCACCTTGTAACCAAATCAACAAGAAGGGTCTTCTTGCTGACCAGACAGTGTGTGGTTAACATTCAGGCTACCTACAGAGGTTATGTACAAAGACGAAACTATGCTACCCTGAAGCAAGTGGCAATCAGAGTCCAGGCTGCATACAGGGGCAAGCAACAACGTGAAGCTTATAAGCTGCTGAAGAGGTCTGCAGTGGTTCTTCAGGAAAGGTACAGAGCTCATGTCTTGAGACGTCGGACCATGAGAGCTTACTCCATAAAGCGTGGCGCAGCTATAACCATTCAGGCTGCATTCAAAGGGTTCACCCTCAGATGTAGGTACATCGAGATGAAACGGGCAGTAACTACTATGCAAGCTGCTTACAGAGCATACAGACAGAGGAATGCTTTTGTCTCCATGAAGAATGCTGCAATTGTCCTCCAGACGCAATACAGAGCTCGGCTTCTGATGAAAAATGCCTGCAGAGATTATCATGCACAGCGCCAAGCTGCGATAAGAATCCAAGCCACGTACAGAGCCTTTACTACGAGGCAGTGTTTCATTACCATGAAGACTGCAGCAACAACTGTACAGGCATTCTACAGGGGAATGAGACAAAGAGTTGCGTACCAAGCAACGAGACGAGCAACAGTTGCAGTGCAGAGACGGTACAGAGCCCATCTCCAGCAGCTGGAAGCCGCTCAAAACTACCACATCACGCGTGGAGCAGTAATCACAATCCAAGCCTATCAGCGTGGTAGAGTCTCCAGGCAGCTTGCCAAGCAGATTCGTGCTGCTAGAACCATCCAAAAATATTTCCGCGGATTTGCCAAGAGGAGTGAGTTCCAGTCTCTGAAGAAGGCAACGGTGTCAGTTCAAGCACACGTGAGAGGAAAACGTGAAAAGCAGAGGTACCTTCAGTTGAAGCACGCTGCTGTAATCCTTCAAGAGAGGTACAGGACAGCCAGAGAAGGCCAGGCAGTCCGCGAATGGTATCTCAAGCAACTGTCCTCTGCTATTAGAATTCAATCTGCTTTCAGGGGTTTTGTGGCAAGAAGGTCCTTTCATAAAACTCAGCAGGCAGTCATCACACTTCAAGCAGCTTTCAGAGGTTACTGTGCCCTCAAGGAGTACAAGAAAATCACCTGGGCCACTAAGACACTTCAGAAGTACTTCAGGGCTGCTGCTGTCGGCAAGCAACAGCTTAGGGAGTTTGATGCACTCCGTCAAGCAGCCATCATAATTCAGGCTCAGTTTCGTGGTCAGTGCGCCCGCAGACTGACGACAAGGTTGAGAGCTGCTGTCAAAATCCAATCCCATTACAAGATGCTTATCCAGCGACGCAAGTATGTTGCTCTTCAGAATGCTGCTGACAAAATCAGAGCTCACTTCAAGGGCCGACAAGTGAGGCGAGACTACCTCTCTCTGAGGCAGGCCACTCAAGTCATCCAGATAAGGTATCGTGCATTGAGATTGATGCATTCGCGGCGAATGGAGTACCTCGCCATACGTGAAGCCGTCATCATAATACAGTCATTCGCACGTGGTAACCAAGCCAGGGAGATTGCCAGGAGGATCCGAGCAGCGGTGAGGATACAGTCTGCCTACAGGGGTTACATTCAGGAGAGGCAGTACCAGATGGTGAGGAACAGCGCCCTACTGCTGCAGGCTCATGCCAGGGGGATGATCGCACGGCGAGAGTTCACTGTGAGGAGAAGGAACTGGCAAGCTGCAGTGTGTATCCAATGCCACTACCGAGGCTATGCTGAGCGAAGAAATATTGAGGTGAGACTTTACGACATTTGGTGCTCGATAATGTGTCTTCATTGTGTTCTGGGAACCTCAAGAATTCTTTACAGGATTTTTTTATTCAGGGGTACTTCTGTACAAGAGGGAAAAAAGTGGGTTCAATTATGGACACATTTGGGGGGGCACCCTCAGCCACATTATAGGGCATGGTATACTTTACAACTATAGTCTGTGTGTGAAAAATAAATTGTTTTATTTTCATCCTGTCACATTCAAGTGTATAGACCATGTATCCTGTGACATCACATGTTTACAAAAGAGCCACAGAGCCTGGTGTTCCTGCAGGCATGATTTGTACACAGCTCATGCTGGGGAATGCACTGTCTGGTTTTTATCAACTTTTGATATGAAGAAAGGGGGCACATCTCAAAACTTGTTGAGTTTAGTTTTGTTTCTCTTTTATATCACTTGAATTCATTTGGAAATTATTACACAAAATGTCCATATGACCAGTGTAGTATCTTGCCTGCCAGAAAGGCCCTGGAATGTATAGGTCACTGTTTTGGGTAAAAGGTTACATGGTCTATAGATGAATCGAATGAAGTTACTTGATGACTGTCTGAAATTAAGTGGTCTTTGAGATTAGTTTTCAGAAATACGTATGTTTTTTATTGTAAAAACAATTTCCCAAAATTATAACACAGTATGAAAGGACAACTTGAAGATTAAACCACCCCAGGCCTGCCAAAATCAAACAGATGATTTGTTGAAATTTGGATGGTCTAGTACTGTGAAAAGTACCCACTAAATCACAGTCCAGAAGCACAGGACCTGTTGGAGTATGATGGGTTGTGTACTGTTCCAGTACATAAACTGTTGGAGTATGATGGGTTGTGTACTGTTCCAATAAGTAAACTGTTGGAGTATGATGGGTTGTGGAAGCTTTCTAGTAGAAATACTTAGGGGGTTAGGGTTTTAAGACAAACTATAAGCAGGTAGAAAGCTCAAACGGAATACAGTGTATGTTCGGGAGACTCCCATTTTTAGCTGATTTACTGTAAATTAAGAAAGTATTTATTTCACTTTTTGTTTGCCTTGATGATTTCACTTTTTAATAGATGTAATAACTACATTGGGATATAACGAGATTTGTATTTGTTTTCCCCCTACACCCGAAGTCCTGGGTCACTTTTTGTTTGACTTGTAGACTCCCCCACCTCTCTGTTGATAGTTAACAGATAGTTAACAGATGTTAATTTTGCATCGGGTATAAGGAATATTATTTGTTCTTTGCCGTTACACCGATGTGTATTTAGCACTGCGTTTTTTCACAGAACTTTGGAAAAGAACAGAGTATACAGTGCTTTATACACATCGGCGTAAGGGCAAACACTTAAAAATTATCTCAGAGTTGTTAATTAGTTCTCTTGCAACCCTTCGCTTACTTTGTAGGCCCAGAGACAAATCCGACAAGGCCAGCTGAAGAAGTTTTCCTCTGTTGCATTCTATCATCTGTCAGCGATTCGCCTCCAGCGTTTCTATCGAATGTACAAGATGAGAGAAGCCGCCAGAGAGAAAATGAATTCCATTCTTACTATTCAGGTAATTATAACTTCAATTTAATAACTTTTTAGATTTGGACACATTTTGTTTCTAGTTTTGTTTATTATATTTTTTATGGTGGGGGTGGTAGTGCATAGGCACTTTGTGATGGAGTTTGTGATGTCAAAAAAAAGTGAATTACAACTTGGCTATAAACGATGCTCTTCCGCAAATTCAAAAAGCTTTATCAACAAGTTAAACCATCTCCTGGAAACTTGTATATGGCCTCTGTTGCATTGATTGTGGCCTTGGTGCCCCTTGGTTTTCCCATAGACTTTAAGATTTTCTCTAGTGGAAATGCCCTTTGCAAAAATGAAAATCTCCTTTCCCTCTGAAAGATGGAATTCTATGCCTGCTAAGGTCTATTTATTTTGTTAAGTCGATAAATTTCTATGAAAATTTAATTGCATTTTCACACAAGTTTTACGTGAATGAATTAACTTGATGCATATAATTTCATTGATCCAAAAATATTATTGGAGTCTTGTATAGCGCACACATCCACCAATAAAGTGCTCAAGGTGCTTGAACAAAGAGACAAACTTTTTAAGACAGCTTTTGAAGTTTTTATGAACTATGAGACGCACTTATGTAGCACCTTGTAAGGGTTAACAAGGTGCACTCGGCAGCCACTGCCCGAAACACCGGGGCAAACCCCTTCTCGTAGCGATAAGTGTAACTGGATTCTTTTACGTGCATTACACAATACACAGGACCTATGGCTTTACATACCATC
This sequence comes from Plazaster borealis, assembly GCA_021014325.1. NCBI lineage: Eukaryota > Metazoa > Echinodermata > Asteroidea > Forcipulatida > Labidiasteridae > Plazaster > Plazaster borealis. The sequence continues at coordinate 2,481,151 of CM037456.1, read as the reverse complement.
CGAAAGATGAAGCAATAATGGTCAGGTGTCTTGCTTTAGGACACAAGTGTCAAGACCGGGACTCAAACCCACACTCTGCTGAACAGAAACACCAGACATGCCAGAGCTTGAGTCCAGTGCGCTTGAACGCTCGGCAACGATATGCTACAATTAGAATCTGTGCATAACATGGGCTCAGCAGTTCGGTCCATTAAAGCTACAACTTGGCTTTATTTACTTTGACAGATGTGGATGCGAGCGAAACTTCAACGTCTTCAGTTCTTGAAGCTCAGATGTGGAGTGGTGTCACTGCAGCGCCGTGTTCGGCAGCACCAGGCCCACAGGAACGCTGCGGCAGTACGAGTCCAGACTCAGGCTAGAGTATGGCTGGCCAGGCAGTACGTCAAGAAGATGAAAGCAGCTGCACTAACAATACAGGTACGAAGAGTTTAATTTCCCCCCTAATTTTCCACATAAGATTTCCTCAGGATTTTTCTTCATGACAGGAATTTTTATTTATTTACCACTTGGCTCCAAATTTGAGGAATGAAGAAACCATCAGGTCTGTGATTTGTCAGGAAATTCTTCTGATTTCAGGATTTTTCACGATCTCCCTTTGCTATCAGATATTTTTGGAAGAGGCAAAACTGCCATGACAAAAGTCTCGTCCCTTGTTATTACCAAACCTTCAGATATCCATTTGAAATGATTTAGAGTCTGCAACCTCTAAAATGTAGCATTCTGTAAGTTCAGTGGGCTTTGTCGTCACACCAAGAGAAAACTGTTATCCAGTTTTCAAGATAATGTAAGATTCTGTAAATTCAGTGGGCTTTGTCTTCACACCAAGAGAAAACTGTTATAACACTCTTCAGATTTTCTCATTTTCATACAGTCTCGCCCCTGAACCATTATGTGGATTATACAGATAGGAATAGATTTTCCAGTGAGAAAGCTCTTATGACATTTAACAACTAAATAGATGACAATGATTTCTTGCTTTTTCCTTCCCTCTCAGGCTGTTTGGCGCGGCCATTATGTTCGCCGCAGCACTAAAGATAAGAAGATCGCCGCTGTCCGTGCCCGCTGCATGAGAGCCAACAGCGCTGCCACAGAGGAGAAGAAACTTTGCAATCGAATGACGTCCGCTCTGGACTACCTTCTGCAATACAGACAGGTGTCCTGGCTGCTGGATGCTCTCATCAGCTTAGGTAAGCCATAGCACAAACTTATAATAAACTGTGCAAGTCTCGCGCATATCGAACACGAGAAAACAAAACTCGAACGATGACTATATTTTTCTATGAAATCAAATCTTCTTTTAAAATTATATTTATGCACAGTTCTTGAAAATAAAAATACCCATATCAAGTTGTTATAAATAAATTTTAATTTTGTTTATAATACAAATAATCTGTTCAAATTAATATTGAAACAAAATTAAAACTTGGAACGAGGATGCTTATCGTTAGAAACCCCATTTGCCAATCATGCCCGAATGTGTGCGTCTATTACATAGGTTTAATGACAATATTGAATGGTCAGACAGTAGGAGGGTTAAATTTAAAAGGAGCAAAAATTGCATCACAATTTTAAGACACTGTAGTGACCTTATCAAAATTGTTTTCATTTAACTGTTTCATTGTTTAACAATGCACAATTCCCTGCTCCTCCTTTAGATATTGCGACGCGACTGTCTGCAACATGTTGCGAGCGTTTAGTGGAAGGCCAAGGTGTGCCCGTCATCTTCATCCTTATCAAGAATTGCAATCGGAGTCTACCGTCGATGCAGATTATCAAATACTGCGTCAACATCCTCCTCAACTTGACTAAGGTACATGTATTTCCTTTTGGTCATGTACCCTGTATACAGTAGGCAGTCATGAATAACAATTCCCACTAAACAAATATGACACCAGACTATTTCCCAGTCCAGCCTCACTTCGGTTACATTGATTTGTTTTCAATTTGAAAACCCCCATTACATTATGGGAAATAAAAGGATGGGTTTAAGAAAAACCGATTCTCATTAAAGGGATTGTATACGTTTGGTAATTGGAACCCACTGTTTGTATCAGTCCTACATAGTTGTAGATATATACCATTAAACTAACCTGTGAAAATTTCATTTCAAAAGGTGGTAGTGTTTTTGAGATATTGCCGAAAATCTTAAACGGTTATGTCCACGCAGGAAGAATAATCTGGAATTGGAATACCTCAGATTCAAATTTTTGGGGATAAAAAGTGATATATTTTCCCATAACCGCAGTACTTCTAAGTGAAAAGTTTCTCAAAATGCATTATACTATCCAAAGCTGCTGTACTTACCAAACGTATACAGACCCTTTAAGACAAACCGATTCTCATTAAGGCATTGTATAAGTTGCCTCTAAAGATAAACATTTCATCTTGGGTCTTGTTCCTAGTACTCTCCGACCGCTGACGCTGTCTTCGAGACACCAGACTCCATCAGCACCATGCTGGACCTGATGCAGATGTACAGAGAGAAAGGGACCCAGATCTTCTCCAAAGTTTGCATGCTGATGGGCACACTGTGTCAGGATGCCAGACGTGCCAAGGTCAGTCTTTACTACTCAATACCTGATTCATTTTACAAAAGCACATCCCAATGCGCAAAGGATTTTTGGTGTAAAACCGAGTCCAAGCAACATCGTCAACCATCTTGGCGTGATGATTTTGAAGCATCGCAGTACACAACTATAAAACTTGGCATAGTAACATACTACAGCAAAGTGTCCATCTTGGTAGTTTGGGTTATTTTTTAACTGTACTCGGTGCAACAAGGTCGTGCTAATGGTCAATTGGTCGTTTATAACTTGATATTTGAAATAAAACAAGTTGCATCCCTTTAAGATGATCACCTGGCTGCCGCTTCCCAGGTTGTATCGTAAACTTGGGTGTGATCCCTGGCTACATGGCAGTTAATGGTTGTATGGCTTCTGACTGGCACCCCTGAACAAAAATATTGACAAAAATAGGGAGACCGCCAACATAGGGCTAGATAGCTCAGGTGGTAAGGGGCCGGCATGTTAAACCGGAGGTCGTTGGTTCAAATCTCCCTCTAGTCAAGTTGAAGTTTGTAAAATGGATGATTCATGATTCAATGTTTTCTTTTTATACTTAAGATCGTCCTCTCAGCGCCTAAGTTTACAGAAAGACTAAGCGGCATCAACCGTCTGACCGAGCGCAAGTTCAGCATGGACGCCAAGCGAGCACTGGCCAAGTCCAAGGGCCTCAACACCTCCTCCATGTCCTGCAGCTTCCTGAACACCAGCGCCCTCAATGTCAGCGGGATGCCAACACCGCGGAAGGTGCGCCGGGTGCAGCCGGACTGGGTGTTGGGGCGGGGCAAGATGAGAGAGATCACAGACCCCCTGGCGGCGTGTCACTTTGTCATGCATGTGTTGCAGTTGAAGTGAAGTTCCAATGAGATTCAAGCAAAAAAAATCATTGGAGATTTTTGTGGAATGATTGTACACTTCTAAAAATACCAAAAAAACACTGCAAGCAATTCTTGATAATTCTAGTGTATATAGGCTTATTAAATGTAAATACTGTACAGGATTTATCGGATCAAGATTTCTGCTGACAAAAGGGGAAGTTGCTGTTACAAACTGCTGAACAACGAGGATGACCTATTGACCACTGTCGCACGCGGCTGCTGCTCGTCATTTTGGGAGTCACTTTGTATGTGAAATATCATGTTAACCATGTAAACGCTGCATCCCTTAAAATGTACACTACACTGTATAACACACACCGGAACATTGACTCCCAAAATGGCGCAACCAAGATTATTGTGATGATGACGTCAGGTGAATTGAGTCAATACGGTATAAATGCAACCATTTTAATTGGCCTTAATGTATTCGACCCCAGCAGAGTCTTCCTCAAAGGCTTTTTTAAATAACTGTTACAGTGACAATTTTTTACGTGTTTGGAATAGAATATTTGTGTATTATTGGGAAACTTGTGAGTAATTTTAAATTTTATACAATTTAACGTTTATAGATGATACTGAAGACAATGCAATCTATTACTAGTGGTTCCAGCTGGGGTTACTCATTGTTTGACTTGGTATCTGATACGATGAAGTTCCTCTACACATGGGATGATACGATTATATCCCTGGGTGGGGACTCAGTCTGATGTGAAAGTCGTGTGACACACACAGAAAACAAAATCTGGACCCTTCTTTCTTATTCAAGGTCAACATTTAATAGATTCACTTTCCTCGGCTATAGACGATGTGACCTCTGACGTCATTCGAAAATCATAACATGATGCGCGCGCATGTCGCCGGGCAAAACCTTTGTGTACTGACAGCCAGCTATAAAGGACACGCAACGTTACCATGGGTACGCGTCTTCTTGCCCGGCGGAAACATGACTTTTGTCAACAGAGGGCGGTTTGAATGTAAACAGAGGTCACATCGTCTATAGTCCGTACTGATGTGATAAATAATCAGTTTTATAATTAATTTGTTTTCTTTTTAGAGTTGCTGAAATCATGTTTGTTAATATCAGCATGACTGTTACAATTATTGAAATAATTTAATGAAATAATTATGGGCTCTTTTTATGTATCCTTCGTTTTTCTATGTGAATTTTTCCTGAACTTTGAAAAAGCTTTCTAGTAAGGTTTGCGGTAACACCATGTACATAAATCTCTTTTCAAAATGTGGTTCTGAAAAGAAATAACTTGACCTTTCGATCAAGCGACAGTTTACTTTTGTGTCTTTTTAAAGTGAATTATTGAACAGTTTGAATAATTTTTTCGGATAGCTGACAAATTTAAGTTTTTTTTATGATTGAAAAAATAGTTGTGTTTGAATTTAGTTCTTAGAGCTACAATATAATTAAACTTTACACATGTACATTGCTTAAACTCTTAACAAATGCTGTTTTCAATTTGTTTTCTTTTCGTTGAGTTTTGTGTGAAATATTAGTTACTTTTACACTGCCTGTTTTTTGGCAAAAATGGTAAGTAGTTGAATGGTGTAAGTTTTACAGAGTAGGAACTTTCTGATGCTGCGTTAAATTTATTATTGCTTGGGGGGAGTGAATGGTATAAAGTATATCAATATACCAAAAGCTTTTTCTTGTTCACAAAGCACTAAGATTCATCTGAAACCGCCTTGGATTGGGAGCTTTGGGCTATAAAAAGCATTTGTTATGAAATGAATATGGTTGCAAAGATGTTTTTGAATATCCCTCGAAATTGTGTGGTTTTCCTTTTACTTCGTGAACCATCAAGGTCCGCCTTTTTGTAGAACCAATATATTTTACTTTTAAAACATCTTTGCAACCATATTTATTTCATAACAAACACTTTGTAAAGCCCATAGCGCCCAATCCAAGGCAAAGTGTCCCTTAAAGACGAGTTGTCAGTATAACCATAGTGGTGTGTATTGTGACATCACTCTTTGCTTAACAATGAAGATTGACACGAAGTTAAGATCAGTCTTATGGCCCCGTCACACAAGGTAATTTTTAAAGCCATCTTGGAGGAAACCAACTGCATGTAAAAGGAACACTTCGGTAGTACAGCAGACATTTTTCTAATACTATCTTACTGTCCCCAAGACAATTATGTGGAAATTCTTTGAGATTGCCTGGAACTGGTTGCCTGTAAATTGCCTCGTGTGACATGGCCCTACAATCTTTGCGAAATCGGCCTTTGGCCCCAATTTCATGTTCTGCTTAAGCAGAAAATTGCGCTCGACTATTTTCTGCGAAGCAAAAAAATAGCAGGAAACCAGTCACAAGTTGTGTTGTACATATGGAATTGTAGTTTGGCTGGTAACCTTATTGTGGTAAGCATAATTTGTTTGTGATTAGGCCACATAAAAAAAAAGAAATTGTTGATCTTCCCCGCCCGACCCTACGAAACCCCCCGACCCCATTTTTAAAATATTTTTATAAATCATAAAAAACGGTTATTTCAATGATCTTTTCAGTCAAATTTGGCTCCCAGATTTTTCAGCTGATATTTTTTCAAAATCGATAGGTTGGAAATAGATATTTGAAGAAAGGTTGTGTTGGCAAAAACAAGAACAATTCTTCAAATATTTCGTTAAGAAAATGTTCACTGAAAATGTCATCTAGGAGTTAAATGGGTTTAACAAAACAATTAAAAACATCAAAATCACACAAACCCTCTGTTTTATAGTGATTGTGATGATTTCTTTATTCTTGATTTCATATTTTGCCATGACCTAAAAAATAAAAAATAAAAATGAAAACCGCCCTCCCACCCCAACTTCCCACCAAAAAAGAACGATCAACAATTTTTTAATTTTATGTGGCCTGAGCTACTTTTTGTGCTCTATGACATTGGGGTCCAGACTATCTGGCCTTCCAGCCTCGGTTTTTTTACAATGTTTTGAATGGAAGTTAAAGGGATTGTATACGTTTGGTAACTGGAACCCACTGTTTGTTTCAATCCTATATAGTTGTATATATATATACCATAAAACTAACTTGTAAAAATTTCATTTCAAAAGGTGGTAGCATTTTTTAAGATATTGCCGAAAATCTGGAGCAGTTTGTCCATGCAGGAAGAATAATCTGCAATTGGAAGACACAATCTGAGAAACGTTTACCGCAGTAACGCTTCTCAGATTCAATGTTTTTGGGATAGCTGAAAGTGATATATTTTCCATAACCACAGTACTTCGAAGTGAAAAGTTTCTCAAAATGTGTTATACTATCCAAAGCTGATGTACTTCTTACCAATTAAGTTATTGCCATTAACAACGTATACAGACCCTTTAAAGGGTGTGTACAACATTGGTAATTGCCAAAGACCTGTATCCAAACTCGATGTGACCCAACATATACATGAAATAACAAACCTATGAAAGTTTAAGCTAAATCGGTCTTCGGAGTCATGAGAAAACAGTGAAAAAAAAACCTTAAAGTGTTTCAACTTTTTTTCAAACATCAGAATTTATCCTGCAGGATAAATACTATTATTTTACTCATTTCATAAAAACTATGGCGTTTCAAGCAAAACTATTTCAAGGGAAGTTTTCTACCATGACCATCTTTATACCATGTAAGTTATGTGCAAATCTGTGAGCCTTTATATTCTTACCAATGTTGTACACATCCTTTAAACAAGATGATCAGGCAGGTACCATGATAGCATTACGAGTCAGGAACCAAGCCTACAAGTCTATCTCTGAGGTTCAGTAGTTCCATTCTTAGCCACGATGGCGGTGTATTGTTTTGGCTCTCTCTCAGCTCCTGGATTACCTTCAGGTTGGTGTTGATGGCTTCAATAGCCTGGCGATAGCCTTCATCATTGTGTCCCATTCTGGACCTCTTAGCTTCAGGCTATCAAAACAAATGCATAGAGTGTATTTTGACAAGGTGTGGAGCAAACAAAAAGATAATATCGAAGCATCAGTGCAACGAGGTCGTAACTCCAATTTTGGTTGTATTGCGTAAATCACTTTTTAAGGTTTGGGGACGTTTTAAACAATCAGTGGTTGTTTAAGACAAGTCTACTTGTACATATGAATTATGAAAACATTTATAATACAAACATTAAAAGTGATATCTACACTTAATTACCATGAAAATTGTAGATACGACCGTATCTTGGAGATTCGACCTTGTTGCACAAACCTGCATCGCGTGCAATAAATGGGGAATAACATAATATTTGTCAGTGCAACAAGATTGCATGACTGAGATACGACCATGTTGCTCAGAACACGTTAACGAATTATGACGTCATTTATTGTTAATGACCTGTATCTTTTTAATAACTTTTTGGACAAAATTGTAACTTTTACAGTTTATTCAGACAAAAATAAAGCACCTTTTGTATATTCTAACTGAATTTCACCAAAAATGTGACATACCACCTTGTTGCACTGAGGCGACGAAATACCCCCCCAAAATGAGAGATTTTATCAAACAATTTGTCTACAACATTATATAAACTAGATCACATCTTTCAGCCCCCTAATTTGAAATTTACCGTAGGGGTTTTTCTATAATAACTACATTTCAAGTTAACAATCTGATAACCAAATTTTGCACCTGCAAAAGTACAAATGATTTACCCATTTTCTGTTTGTCATACCTCTTCAGTCCTTGATGAGCCTTCTTTATCCCATCCTTCCTGTTCTCCTGAAGTACCAGTTGCCCACTCACACCCAGAGGCATCAGTGGGTAGCCTACTCTCCTCAGCTGACACCTTCAAGGCGTACTCCACAAGCTTCTCAGCTTGATGCTGTAGCCATTCTACCTCGCTTTTGGTGGAGCAATCCTGGGGCGTCTAGTAACGCACAAGGAAATTATACGGTATAGTATGAAAACAAAGCATACCCAATTTGGAAATAGACTGTGCAAGTCTCGCGCATATCGCAAACGAGAAAAAACTCCAACAAAGACTTTATTTTTTCTATGAAATCAAATATTCTTTTTAAAATATATTTATACACAATTCTTAAAAACAAATTACAAAAAATAGCAAGTTGTTCAAAATAAAATTTCAATTTTTGTATAATACAAATAATTTTATTTGTTGAAACTAAAATTGAAACAAAATTAAAACTTGGGACAAGGATGTTTATTGTTAGAAACCCCATTGCCAATCACCCCCAAATGTGTGCGTCTATCACATAGGTTTAATGACAACATGACCGTCAGTTGGGCAGCATTCTTAATTCTTTACAAGTAACCGGAAACAGAGGTCAAGTCTTATTCTCAGATTTTCTTCATTATTTTGTTGAATTGGTTTAACTTTCACATTGTTTATCACTTAATATTACATTACCAACATCATATATAATTTTCATGGCCATAAACTACGTTGAACTAAAATAATTGACGAAACAAAATCCTGCCCACGTAAAATTTGATACGGTTGGGACCATAATGGTCCCGGAAGTTCGAATATGCGCAAGACTTGCACAGTCTATTGGACACAGAAGCGATATATTTTTCCATATTCCACTCGCACTTGCGTGATAACTAAAGATGTAAGATGTAATTAAACTCACCTGATTCAAGAAATCCACCACTCTGTTCTGTGTTGTCTCTACATGAAGACACTCAGGTACGACTGACTCATGGGCCGTCTCCTATAATTAATTAAAACACTACATTAATTAAAACCATGTCAACTTTTTAAGGATTAAGAAATATCTAGAACATTACAGAATGGTGTAAGCCCACAATAGACTGTGCAAGTCTCGCGCATATTTGAACTTCCGGGACCATTGTGGTCCTAACCATATGGAGATTTACGTGGGCAAGATTTTGTTTTGTCAATTATTTTAGTTTAGCGTAGTTTATGACGATGAAAAATATATACGTTGTTGGGAATGTAATACTAAGTGATAACAAACAGGAAAGTAAAATCAATTCAACAATATAACGAAGAAAACCCGAGAATTAAACTTGACCTCAGCTTCCGGTTGCTGCACAAAATTAAGAATTTGTGGTCACCTCCGATCACAAAACTTATGTGAACGCTTGTTTTGGATGGGCGATGATAATCGCCAGACACTGTAATTAAAACGCGAAGCCTTTTCGTAGCAGTCTATAGTTGTTGAGGCTTCAGCGTCCTCAAACTGCGTCAAGCGTTAATTTTACGCCCGTGTGACCTTCGCGAATCCACGTAAATGGTTTCTGAAAAGTTAAGATCAAATAAGCATCCTTGTCCCAGAGTTTTAATTTTGCTTCAATAATAATTAACACATTATTTGTGTATTTATTATTAAAACTAAAACTGATTTTATAAACATGTAATGTGTATTTTGGTTGTTCAGATTTTATCATTGAATATAATTTAAAACAAAGATTTGATTTCAGAGAAAAAAATGTTCTTCGTTTGACGTGTTTTCTCGTTCCGATACGCACGAGACTTGCACAGTCTATAAAACAGAAGGGGAAAACAAACTTGTTAGTTTTACCTCTGCAAACTTGCTGAAGGCTTGCAAAGACATCTGACGTATGATGCAATTCTTGTCACCGAGAACGCTGGAAAATAACTCTGTCAAACCATCCAAGATGCCCTTCAGCTGCATGAATGAAAACAATTCTTAGAAATCAGACATGTGGTTTTTCAAAAGTTTTTCCTGATTTCAGGATTTTTTCAAACCTCAAGCCTTCTTGAAAGAAGTACAGCTGTCACCAAAGGGAGAAAGAAAAAAGTAGTTTCGTCTTACTGGTGAGCGCACAGTGTCTGTAAACCTCCTGGGCCCAATTTCATAAAGCCTGTAAGCACAAAAACTTGCTAAGCACAGAAAAATCTTGCTTGCAGAAACGGGTTGCCAGTCAACATTCCATGAAGTTTATACTGTTGCCACTGGTGCCGCACTCATTTTTCGCTTAGCAAAGAAATTTATCAATTTTATAAAAGCTTTATAAAATTAGCCCCAGAATTTTAACACTTGGGAGGTTCTGGGTCTAGAATAAGGGGGACCCCAGGGCCAAATTTCATAGAGCTGCTTAAGCACAAAAAGTAGCCAAGCCCAACAAAATTACGCTTACCAAAATAAGGTAAGGGGGGGGGGTGGTGTAGAGTTTATTTTTAAGGGGTTCGTATGTCAAAGGGGGTCTTAATTCTTAGAGGGTTTTCTATACATAAAAGGGTTCCTACAATACTCTGTGCAATTTTGTAATGTTTTATCAAATTTGTATTTCTATTTTTGTAATCTTGTCTGATGTATTTATGTCCCCCGTATTTCGGTGTTGCTAGTTTATGTTTTTTTTGGTGCAATTCTTAACTCATATATTTTACCTTGTAATGCCACATAATTCAGCTTTGTGCTGCTGTTGGTTTTTTAATAAAAATGAATGAATGAATGAATGAAAAGGTTACCAGTCAAAATAACATTTGACATGTACGATTTGTGATTGGTATCCTGCTCATTTATGCTTAGCAGAAATTTGTTAAGAAATATCTGCTGCTTAAGCAGCTCTATAAAATTGGGCCCAGGTCTGCCAGCTAATTTTTAAAAATTTTTACATTCATCAAATCTCATCCCTGTAGAATTGATTAAGAAGATAAATCCACATTGAAACTGAAATCACTTTGAAACGTTTGGCAAATATTTTAGCAGAACACAGATTCAGTTGGCACAAATGGATTACCAACAAAAACTGCATTCAATGTACAGCTTTTTGTCACTGGTTCCCTGATTCAAGAATGTGAGGTTAGATTTTTGTAATAATGCCCATAGCAGAGTGCTCAAACTGGCAAACGGAAACCAGCCAGCAGTCCAGTTGAAAGGATGCCAAGTATTTTTGGTTTTCTTAATTTGGATGTGCTCCGAACATTTATAATGTTACTTTAGAACATGGCATTTTGTGTATTGGAACCTCAGTGCATAACTTTGATAATCCCCGAGGTCAAACAATGGAAACATGCGTGCATGCAAGCGCTGCGCACAACTCACAGCCAATGATTGGACTTCATTGACCTCAGTGAGGGCGCTGTTTTCGGCTTGTGACATCATATGCAAGGGGTCTGTTATCATATTAAATAATTAGTTCTGAGAATAAAACATACCATCACCTTTTTTCAAACGAGAGATTATCGTTGGATTACCCATAAAGTATTAACAGAATACAGAAAAGATCATTTTGTTGACAATCACCTGGGAACAAGGTTGAACTTTGACCTTCCTAAACCTGTGCAGTAAGTTGACAACATCCAGTCTGAGTTTTAATGATGCAGTCTTCAGCAGAGTGCATAGCTGCATTGTCACCTAGGGGTAGGGCAAACCAGATTGTTATCATATTTATTTTGTTATTATTCGTTTTAAAAAGGTGTGCATAACATTGGTAAGAGCACAAATATAAATTGTCACAGATCTGCACAACTTACATGGTATAAAGATAGTCATGGTGGGAAACTTCCCTTGAAATATTTTTGCTTGAAATGCAATAGTTTTTGAGAAATGAGTAAAACAATTAGTTTTGATCTTGCAGGTCAACAACTCAATGTTTGAAAACAGTGAAAACATTTAAGGATTTTGTCCACAGTTTTATATGTGACTCCGATGACCGATTGAGCTTAAACTTTCACAGGTTTGTTATTTCATGTATATGTTGGGTCACATCAAGTGTGGATACTGCATGGTCTTTGTCAACTACCAATGTTATACATGTGCTTTAAGATACCGTATGGTTTTAGGGCGTGTCATGGCCGAGCGGTATAGTTCTGATGCAGCCGTCAGAACTTGAGTGAGGGTTCGATTCCTGGTTGTGACACTCATGTTCTTGAGCAAGGCACTTAACCATACTTTCTTCTCTTAACCCAGGTGTGTAAATGGGACACTGCAAGGGCTGAGACAGTGTTGTGTGTGATTAATCCCAAAGCGCTGATATAAGCAGCTTGGGGTTGTATGCCTCCCAGGGAGTTGAGAAAGTTTGAGGAATGGTCCAAGTGAACAGGGATAATAATGTTGTAAAGCGCCTTTATCTATCTACAAGGGTATGTGCGCTATATAACAACCAAGTATTATTGTTATGTAAGAACTCTAACTGTACAAACTTAATCTGCAACTTTACATGACACAAAGTTGATGCCAACTTGTTCTTTTATATTTTAATCGCATTATGCTCTTCCTCTTTTAAAAACTCATCTTGTTTGAATTTTTCCGTCTTATTTGCAAAGTATTATGTATGAAATTACAAAACAGTATTGTTTTTTTTGGAGAAGATTCAGTAACTGTTTTAATCCATTTATGATTACAGATTGTTAGATTGGAGAAATGTTTCTGAAACAGGTTTCGATTGATATGTAATTTAAATGAACGGACTTCACTTTGAAATTTTAGTGTACAAAAATTAAAAATAATTTTCCCTACCTTTGCCAAATCACACGAGCTCAGCTCTGTTAACATTAACCCAGTCAGGTCAATGAGAGTGCCAACAGTCTCACATGACTTGATTCTGCCCAATGGGAGAGCTTCCCACAGCCTGACAACCAATCCCTGCACCTTTTGAGTTAGCTGCGATCTGATTGGTGGTTTGGTGTTTTCAAACTGCCTGTACATGCTGAATATGCATGAAAGTGCTGATTCCTAGGAAACCACAATAACAAATTGTCAAATTATTCACAGTGTTTGTTTTTACGAAGTTAAAATATCTTTCCGACCATATTAATTTCAAAACAAATGCTTTTTACAGCCCTTAGCGCCCAATCCGAAGGCAACAAGCCCATTTAACCCTTTCGTGCACCTTTTTTTTTAGTGATAAATTGATCATATAGACACACAATTGTTTATTTGTTTTTATGCAAATGGCGACCCCCAAAAAAGAGGTCACAATACCCCATCTCATGAGTCGTCTTTCTCATTCTGAAAACTGTGTGGCCGTGCGATCTTTATTTATCGTTTTACAACTATTTTTCTGAAGGGATTTAAAAGGATTGCATAAGTTTGGTAATTGGAACCCAATGTTTTGTTTCAATCCTGTATAGTTGTAGATATATACCATAAATTAACCTGTGAAAATTTCATTTCAAAAGGTGGTCACATTTTTGAGATATTGTCGAAAATCCGGAGCGGTTTGTCCACGCAGGAAGAATAATCCGTAATTGAATACACAATCTCAGAAACGTATCTGACAGTAACACTGTTCACAGATTCAAATTTTTGGGGATAAAAACTGATATCTTTTTCCATAACCACATTACTTCAAAGTGAAATGATTCTCAAAATGCTTTATACTATCAGAAGTTGCTGTACTTCTAACCAAGTAGGTTTTTATTGCCATAAATTGTAAGAGTGATTACCAAACCTATACCTTTCTCTTTAAAGGTATCGTACACGTTTGGTAATGACTCAAAACAAACACTAGCATAAAAACTGACTTGGTAACAAGCAACGGAGAGCTGTTGATAGTATAAAACATTGTAGGAAACGACTCCCTCTGAAATAACGTAGTTTTTGAGAAAGAGGTAATTTCTCACTAAAATAATAAAAACTTCTTGCAAGAAGTTTTTATTCCTATCTGAAAGCACACAAATTTGTACAACAAGGGTGTTTTTTCATTCATCATTTTCTTGCAACTTCGATGACCAATTGAGCCCAGATTTTCACAGGCTTGTTATTTTATGCATATGTTGGGATACACCAAGTGAGAACACTGGTCTTTGACAATTACCAAACGTGTTCAGTGCCTTTAACAGAAGTTCTACATACCAGGTGTTGCAATAATCCCAACTTGTGTTCTGTCCTACCCAGCCAGGCATCACACTGCTCCAAGCCATGGGTGACTACAGCCTCTGCAATTAGTACTCTCTTCTCCTCTCTGAACGCAAGAAGCGGAAGCTTTCTCCATAGAGCAACGTTTTCCTCTGGTGGATACTTGGACAACAACTCATCCTAAACAAGTATAGAGACCAACAAAAACTACGATGGACTTAAAGGTACGTATGGACTTTTCAATCAATGTGACCTTTTCAACCAATAGACTGTGCAAGTCTCGCGCATATTTGAACTTCCGGGACCAATGTGGTCCCAACCATATGAAGTTTTACAAGAGCAGGATTTTGTTTCGTCAATTAGTTTATGGCCATGAAAATTATTTATGATGTTGGGAATGTAATACTAAGTGATAAACAATATGAAAGTAAAATAAATTCAACAAAATAACGAAGAAAACCTGAGAATAAGACTTGACCTCCGTTTCCGGATACTTGTAAAAATAAACAAAAATTCAAGAATATTATATAAATATAATTTAAAAAGAAGATTTGATTTCATAGAAAAATATAGTCTTCGTTCAAGTTTTTTTCTCGTTTTCGATATGTGCGAGACATGCATATAGTCTATTATGTACAGTTTAAGAATTTTTTTTTTTTTTTAAAAACAGTTTAGCCGGTGAGAATTTGTATAAACTTCTTTTGCTTTGTCAATTTTTGCTTTGTCATTGAAAGAAACCTCATTAGACTTTTGGGATATTTTATTTTTCGGAACACTGTCAACCAGTTAGTCTTGGTGCAAAATGTTCTTACATTGAGTAAGTAAAACCACGCGCACTCAACACTTGCGTACACAATGCGACAATACCACCGATAGCGGGTGTTCTCTGGAAGCCACGAACCCGTCAGTAAGACGTTATGTCACGTTAGATGAGACGAAATCGCCAAGACGTTGTTTTGCTGTGGTGGGTGATGGAAGAGTTCATGTTTTCCTAACAGCGCCCACTATTGTTCAATAGTAGTGTGCGCGGCGCAGAGCGGGGGAATTGCAATGGTCGAGTGATAATAAACAACAACATCATGCACCAAGACTATCAATCGGTGTGAAAGGAGCATCGCTCGAATAAAAACCATATTCAATATGAAAGCACTCATTGACGCAATCATCCTAATAAAAAGTTTGAGACACCAGCTAGGCCCAAATCATAGAACTACCTGAGCAGAAAATATTGCTTAACAGTTTCCCGCTGAGCAAAAATAAGCAGGATACCAGTCATAGTTGGTTCATATAACTGCTCAAACAGAAAACATCGCTTGAAAATTTTCTGCTAAGCAAATAAAAGCAGAACACCAGCCACAGATGGTATATTTGACGTGGTATTTAGGCTGGTTATCTTATTCTGGTAAGCATAACTTTGTTGTGCTAATTAGCTACTTGTTGTGCTTGAGCAGCTCTATAAAATTGGGCCCTCCGGACTGAATTACCTGATTTTCCTGTGCCATCAGAGGAACCAGACGCCATAGCAACATACTCAGGTGTATGTAACCGAGACTGTGATTGGCTGGAATGGAGGTCAGAAGGTCAGCCACATGATGGACGTGACTTGCACACAGGTTTGCAGTGCCATACCTATTGGCCAAGTTAAGTCAAAGAAGAGGTAAACTTTCATCTGTGCTTGGTATGGTTTTTTTCTTCTAAATTTAACCTCAATATAAAAATATATTTGGAGTTGAACAAAGACAAATTTACTAGAGCAGGACTTGAAACAATGACCTCTGGTTTAACGTGCCGGCGCTCTACCAACTGAGCTATCTAGGCCTTTGTTGGCGGTCTCCCTATTTTGTGAATATCTTTGTTCTGGGGTGCCAGTTAGAAGCCATACAACCTTTAGCTGCCGTGTATAGCCATGGATCACACCCAAGTTCCTGATACAACCTGGGAAGCGGCAGCCAGGGGATCACCTTAAGGGGATGCAACTTTTTTTATCTCAAACATCAAGTAATAAACCCTAAGTTATAAGTTATAAGTTATAAATATATTCAGTAACTGAATGTAAACAAAAAAGGCAGTGTATTTGAATAAAAGTTGATTGTTAACACATTTTTTTCCTAACAGGGCCCAATTTCATTAAGCTTTTAAACTGCTTAGCAAATTTCTTTGCCAAGCAAAAAATTAGTGGTGCACCAGTTGCAACAATGTAAACTGCATGGAATTTTGGCTGGTAGCCAGTTTCTGTTAAGCAAGATTTGTCTGTGCTTAGCAAGTTTTTATGCTTACAGGCTTTATGAAATTGGGCTTAGATGTTCAACATACCTAGCTAGAAAGCACCACACATCCATAGCAAGAACAGCACAGTCAAAGTCACAACCCAATACGTTCTCCAACAGACAACGTTCAACGACACCAAAATGCCGCACACTGACTGCTGCGACAAATCCACACACATTGATTGTCAGATACGTCCTCAGACTGACGTCCTGTTGTGGCTGACCCTGACTCAGAAGAACAGGCAACTTGACAGGTAAGGCCGACTCCACGTAACCTGGAAGTAAAAGCGCAGAATTCGGCGGTAAGCAGAGCCATAAAAATTGGGTCCAGAACTCAAGTCCAATGCACTGGATCAATTGTCCATGACATACTAGACATAGATATACATATATCGTGATGGGAGTGTCTCAGGACTTGGGGTAGTTTGGGCCATTTCAAAGGAAGCCCTGACCATTCTTCAGAAGCAACCTTCAGATAATAATAAATAATAATACGCAGTTCTTATATAGCGCTTTATACTCCTGTTGGGTGTCTCAAAGCGCTCAGTATTTTTCCTGTACAAGGTAAGTGGAGTTAAGTGTTGAAGTATGAGACCTCTTTGCATAGCACCATGTAATGGTTTACAAGGTGTTGTGGCGCAATATGCAGCCAATAAAACCAGAAACACCGGGGCGAACCCCTTCTCTTTACGATAAGTGCACTTGGTTCTTTTACGTGCATTACACAACACACGGGACCTACGGCTTAACGTTCCCTCCGAAGGGCGAAGCATGTGGTTAGGTGTCTTGTTTAAGGACACAAGTGTCATGACTGGGATTCGAACCCACACTCTGCTGATCAGAAACACCAGAGCTTGAGTTCGGTGTTCTTATCTGCTCGGCCACGACACGCCACAGATACTCACAATGTTTATAGGATCTGAAGAAAGCCTGCATCACGGAATCCCTCGGCTGCTCCCAAGACGCTGTGGTCGAGTCCAGCCAAGCCGTCTTAGTTTCCTCCTCACGAGACGGCAGCATCTTCAAGATCTTCACCAGAGTCAGAAGTCTTCCGAACTGAAAATTGTCTGGAAGCTCTGATATTACATCATGAAGAAAAACCCAAAAAGATGTGAAAATATCTTGAAATACTCAAAAGAAACATCGCTGCGGATACAATGGTTTAATTTTTTTTTGTACTGACTCCTTTTATCCCTTGCAGGAAACCTTTACAACTTAGACAAAATCAAGTGTTATGTGGAATACGAATCAATGACCAAACCTGTCATAGGGATGAGATTTGCCAAATGTGAAAATTCCTGAAAATGGCTTGCTTGCCTGGGTTTACCCCATATTATTGACCCTGATCTTCCCAGATGTTACAATAGACTGTGCAAGTCTCGCGCATATTTGAACTTCCGGGACCATTGTGGTCCCAACCATATGGGGATTTACGTGGGCAAGAGTTTGTTTTGTCAATAATTTTAGTTTAACGTGGTTTATGACCAGGAAAAATATATATGTTGTTGGGAATGTAATACTTAGAGATACAAAATATGAAAGTAAAATCAATTCAACAATATAACGAAGAAAACTCGATAATTAAACTTGACCTCAGCTTCCGGTTGCTGAAAAAAATAAGAATTTTGTGCTCATCTCCGATCACAAAACTTATGTAAACGCTTGTTTTGGATGCGCGAGGATAATCGCCAGATGTTGTAATTGCAACGCAAAGCCTTTTTACAGCAGTCTGTAGTTGTTGAGGCATCAGTGTCCCCCATAAACTGTGTAAAGCGTTAATTTTACGCCCGTGTGACCATCGTGAATCCACGAAAGTGGTTTCTGAAAAATTAAGATCAGTAAGCATCCTTGTCCCAGCGCTTTAATTTTGCTTCAATAATAATTAACAAATTATTTGTGTATTTATTATAAACACTAAAACTGATTTTATAAACAGGTAATGAGTATTTTTGTTGTTCAGATTTTATCATTGAATATAATTTAAAACAAATATTTGATTTCAGAGAAAAAAAAGTTCTTCGTTTGACGTGTTTTCTCGTCCGATATGCGCGAGACTTGCACAGTCTATTCAGGAGGTTTACAGACTCTGTGCATCACCAGAAATACAAAACTACAGGTTTGGACACAATGTGGACTATGTCTTTCTACCTTTGGTGACTGCTTTAAATACCTCTTTCAAAAAAAATTGATGGCTCAAGGAGATTTTGAGAAAATTCTGAAATCAGGAAAAATCCTAAACGGTGGCTCAACATACAACATTCTGGATCTAACCCCATCTAGCCATATGCCAAAAAAAAACCATTCAGCTGCAGGGCTCGAATTTGGGAGAAAAATCTACAAGACTGCAGGGTTTGTAGCTCACAATGTTTACTGGACCAGAAATTGTTGTACAAGACCAAAATCAAAATGAGAACAAAACTTCCTGAGTCCTGACACAGTTTAACATGCATTTAACTGTTTTTATTTGAACAATTAAGCACTAAGACATGTAAGAGAAGATTGATCTCATCTGTCTTTTGGGGTATTAAGTATACTTCATTACTCAACAGAATTGAAAGGTATTTTCCAGACTCAAGGTCAGCATTTGAACATAATTTGTTTCTGTTCAAGATATTACACAGTGAGGTATTGTTATTCAATTGTAAAACACAAGACTACCGACACTTAAACCACTGGCCTCGGGCCTGCGGTCCAGTGTAAAATTCAAGCCCTGCAGCATTTCTATTTCAAGAAGGTAGGTGTTCTGTTTTTCATTTGATGATACAGCTTCCTTCAAATGACAGCTCCATACCTTGGTTTTTAGCGGTGACGATGTCCCGGAATAACTGATCGTCAATGACAAACTGTAACAGAGGTTCTATGCATATCAACAGGGTACGATCAATCTCAGCGCTAGGGCCGCTGAAGAGGGTAGGAGCATGGATACCTGGAGAGGCAAGACTGCGACAGGAAAAGAGAGGAACAAACAATGATCTACGCACATTTTCATAACGGTGCTTAAAGGTATCGCACGTGTTTGGTAATGACTCAAAACAAATATTAGCATAAAAACTTACTTGGTAACAAGCAACGGACAGCTGTTGATAGTAGAAAACATTGTAGGAAATTACTCCCTCTGAAGTAACGTAGTTTTTGAGAAAGAGGTAATTTCTCACTAAAATAATAAAAACTTCTTGCAAGAAGTTTTTATTCCTATATCTGAAAGCACACAAATTTGTACAAGAAAGGTGTTTTTTCTTTCATCATTTTCTTGCAACTTCGATGACCAATTGAGCCCAAATTTTCACAGGCTTGTTATTTTATGCATATGTTGGGATACGCCAAGTGAGAACACTGGTCTTTGACAATTTCCAAACATGTTCAGTGCCTTTAATCACAAAACATCAAATTTTCCTTACCAGAATAAGGTTACCAGCCAAAAGACCATGTCAAATGTACCATCTGTGACTGGTGTCCGGCTTAATTTTGCTTAGCAGAAAATTGTCAAGTAATATTTTCTGTTTAACAAACAAACAAATTACCCCTACTGGAATAAGGTTACCAGCCAAAAGACCACATCAAATGTACCATCTGTGACTGGTTTCCTGCATGCTTTCGCTAATAGCACAAAATTGTCAAGCAATATGTTCTGTTTAACAAACATACAAACAAACAAATTACCCCAACCAGAATAAGGTTACCAGCCAAAAGACCATGTCAAATATACCATCTGTGACTGGTGTACGGCTTATTTTTGCTTAGCAGAAAATTGTCAAGTAATATTTTCTGTTAAACAAACAAACAAATTTCCCCTGCCAGAATCAGGTTACCAGCCAAAAGACCATGTTAAATATACCATCTGCGACTGGTGTTCTGCTTTTATTTGCTAAGCAGAAAATTGCCAAGCAATACTTTCTGTTTGAGCAGTTATATGAAACTGCGACTGAATCTCTAAATTGTTGATAGGTGGGAGAAGAAGTCATCCTAGACTGGTCCCCTGTCTTTATAGTCACTGGTATTACAGGCCCAATGATTTCATTGGATACAATGATTTCATTGGATAAACGTGCATGTGCAGTGACGTAAGCTTTCCATATCTAAGTTATGAATGGTCCGAGTCCGAGGTGATGTAGTTTGTCAGCTTGCACTTTCGATCGTCTGCATGCAGCGTGAGCATAATGTTTGTACGTCCATGTAATGTTGTTTTATTCACTGTGTACATGTACGTGTGAATTGACTTTGAATCTCCGTGTGAAAATGAATGCGAGGTCAAAGGTACATCTGGCAGCATCCGGTCAGGCAGGTATCTGGCGCTATTCACGAGCCCCGAAGTGTGACGTCAGATGTTCAGGCTAGAGTCAACCTTACCTTTGTAGATGAATTATCAAGCTGTACAGCTCCTTCTGACAAGGCCCCAAGTAACCCTGGTACTCCTTGAGGAGGTGCATCAGCATCTTGAGGCAGAGGCTGCAGATCTTGAGGGTCTTGGCGAAGGCCCTCTCATCCCCTCCCTGGGAGGACTGAGTGGATGGAGGATGAGGGGCAAGACGCAGGCACTGCTCATAGTTTGTCTTGATGTCCGAACACAGCGTGACTACTATAGGATGGATCTTCATGTAAAAAAACCCAGGGAGTTATTCAGAATTCATTGATAATAAGTAATTAATTCAGTAATGATAATAAGAATTTATAGTCTTATATAGAGCAGGTATCTAACAATAAGGTACTCAATGCAGCTTGAACAGACAGAAACAATCTAAGACAAATATTTGAATTATGAGACCATATTTATGTAGCACCTTATAAGGGTTTACAAGGTGCTGCGGCGCATTCAGCAGCCACTGCCAGAAACACCGGGGCAAACCCCTTCTCTTAGCGATAAGTGTAACTCGGTTCTTTTACGTGCAACACAAAACACACGGGACCAACGGCTTTACATCCCATCAAATGAAGATGAATTTAACCAACAACAAAAAAAGAATGAAAAATCATAATGGATTTGTTGGTGAACAAAGAAAAATTGACTAAAGCGGGATTTGGACCTGCAATCTCTTGATGAGAATCCTCAGAGAAAGACCGTCAGTGATAACGATAAATCCATCTTGTTTTTTCCCCATGGAAATATACATTTACTAAACCGAGGCTGCAAGGGCAAAATAGTCTCCCCCCCCTGTTTAATACAATGTTAATCAGGCTTCATTATTGGCGTTGCACACAGGGAACAAGACGAACATAATGACAACCTGACAAATGTCTCAAAGAGCTTTAGGAAATAGGCCGTGTCCGAATTTGCCAAGCGGATAAGAGCACCGGACTCGAGCTTTGGTGATTCTGATCAGCAGAGTGTGGGTTCGAGTCCCGGTCATGACAGTTGTGTCCTTAAGCAAGGCACTTTACCATTATAGCTGCGTCTCTCAGATAGGAAGTAAAGCCGTAGGTCCTGTGTGTTGTGTAATGCACGTAAAAGAACCCAGTGCACTTATCGTAAAGAGAAGGGGTTCGCCCCGGTGTTTCTGGTTTGATTGGCTGTATATTGCACCACAGCACCTTGTAAACCATATTAAGGTGCTATGTAAAGGGAAAATATCTCATACTTCAAAAAGCGTAGCTCCACAATACCTTGCAGGAAAAATAATGAATGTTAGAGCGCCATGAGCGTCACTAAGTGACGGATCTGAGCGCTATATAAGAAGCCACTGTTACGGCTATGGCTTGATCGCCGTGTTATCATGCATTTGCATCAGTGTAACCAATCCGAGACTGAAAGGGCAAAATAGTCTGGCACCCCTGCTTTGCATGACGACAGTCAGCATTCAAAATTGTGATTGCATACAGGGAGCATGACGAAGAGAATGGCAGCCCCATAAGAGCCGGATGTCTTGATTCTAGCCTCTTACCTGTAAGACGTTCTTGAGCAGCTCCTTGTGTTTGCAGATCATCTTAATTAGAAACCTCCAGGTGCTCACCAGTAATGTACTGTCCATATCACCAATGATGACACATAGGTCGTGGAACCCGTTGCATACTGTAACAAGTAAATGCACAACCACATAGACAATTTTTGTATCTGAATCTTCAGTTTGATGATTACGACTTTGACTTTTGGCGACCCTAAAGTTGTACCAAAATGAACATCTTAACTCTTCTAATCTTCTTATAACATTTCCAGCGAGTTGACCAACCATTTGAAACTATTCAACTGCAAGGGTTGTGTATTTTTATTTTTATTCAATTTGTTATTTATTTATTCTGGTTGTGAAGCCAAGGACTTTCAGAAAAGCGAAAAGCGAACGTAATCAGCCAAAAACCCAATGGAGAGAAGACAAGGAAGGAAGTTTCAGTTTTTAATGTGGGAGAAAAACCCCAGAGAATTGTTCCAAGGAAAACTCGTGCAATCAGGTAGGGACTGAAAACCCAATCCACACAGTGTCCCCGGCGGGATTCGAACCAGGGTCCTACAGGTGGAAGGCAAGCAAATAAACCACTACACTAACCCAACAGCCTGTGTATGGTGGCACAACTGTGCACAGAACTAACTGTGTACATGTGTGAACTGGGTATGTACTCAACACATGTCATATTGCAGGCTGGCATAGTTTATCTATCATTCAAATTCCACAGTGGATGATATTGAACGGTCAGACAGTAGGAGGGTTGACTGTGAACTGTGTATGTATTCACCACATGTCATATTGCAAGCTAGCATAGTTTATCTATCATTCAAAACCACAGTGGACGATATTGAATGGTCAGACAGTAGGAGGGTTGCCTGTGAGCTGAGTAGATGCATTCACCACAAGATATCATGTTGCAGGCTGGCATAGTTTATCTATCATTCAAAACCGGAGTGGATGATATTGAATGGTCAAACAGTAGGAGGTTTGACTGTGAACTGCGTAGATGCATTCGCCACATGATATCATGTTGCAGGCCGGCATAGTTTTATCATTCAAAACAACAGCGGATGATATTGAATGGTCAGACAGTAGGAGGGTTGACTGTGAACTGCGTCGACGTATTCACCACATGATATCATATTTCAGGCCGGCATAGTATGTATTAATCAAAATCACAGTGGATGATATTAAATGGTCAGACAGTAGGAGGGTTAACACATGATTTTCCTTCATTTTAAAGTGTTGAATAATATCTGCATTAAATTTGTTGTACACATGTATGCAAACGGACATCATTGAGCATATTGCAACAAGGCCAGGGTCAAAAAAGAGGATGACAGGGTCAAGAAAGAGGATGAGATCGCATGTCAAGACAGAGGATGAGATCGCAGGTCGAAATAAGACGAACAAGGTCATGGGAGGTCATGAACAAAGAGAGGCAAAGAATCAAACTACATGTAAAGATCAGCACAAAAAATTGCTTAGCACAGAGAGATGTTACTTAGAAGAAACAGAATACCAGCCAAAATACCATGTAATGTATATTGTTTGTGACTTGTTCCCTGCTAGTTTTTGCTTAGCAGAAACATTTGCTAAGCAACATTTCCTGCATCGGATGTGCAAAGTCAAGGTACAAGATATACACGGTACAAGACATGAGGAGGAGTGAAGGGCCCAATTTCTTAAAGCTGCTTTGCTTAGTAGAAAATTCTGCTGAGCAAATTTCTTTGCTAAGCAGGAAATGAGTGGGGTACCAGTCACAGCAGTGGTCACTGTATGGTATTTTGGCTGGTAACCTATTTTTCCTAAGCAAGAGTTTTCTGTGCTTAGCAAGTTTTTGTGCTTACATGCTTTATGAAATTGGGCCCTGTCATTGGGAAAAACTCACATTGTGCCATTGCCTCGATGCATTCATCACCATCCTCTAGAGTCACCTTCACCGCATCCAGAATTACTGTCAGGGACTTCTGCAAACCGTACGCCTTCTTGAAGAGCAACGATAGTATCTCGGACACATGAGGGAAATGATCGCCGTATATGGTGTTGCTGTCCTGTTATATCAAGTTATGAATAAAAGATGTAAAACAAAAGTGGCATCTAGGACCTGTATAAAAAGTTTGTAGCCGCAATAGCACCCTGCACTAAAGACGTCACTTTCAACTAATTTTTTTTTATGAGAGATCGCCTATCATCTCAAGGCCGGACAGCCACTTTAAGGTGAGGGCTACACTTAACTGATTTAGGCTATCAACCCAAATCAACTGCCACCAGGGGCACGTTGCCACCTACTCCTTGGGCTGAAACAGGGTTACCCCCCTTCACAGTCCGTAAGGATGTAGGCATGGGTATCATCCACTAGGAGCCTGGCTGGTAGAGCAGAATGCACTACCTTCCCAACTTTTTTATGAAGCAATTATGGTTAAGTGCCTTGCTCAAGGGCACACGTGTCATGACCGGGATTTGAACCCACACTCTGCTGCTGACAACACCAGAGCTTGGGTCTGGTGAACTAGACCGCTCGGCCACGACATGCCACTTTTGCTCAAAATACCTGTATGTCAGACAAACATTCCACCGGTAGCTCTCACGCTATCACCACATCGGCACGCCAGACCGCAGAAGTACAATCAGTACACGCAAGTAAACATAAAGCTTGGACATGTACGAATGCGTACGTCAGTGAATTTTGACACATTGTCCGAAATTCAGGTACTGAGCTTTTATTTTTAGCATTAGTGCGGAGCGCTATTTACCCTTTTATCAAAAGTTGTTTTGTCTTTAGAAAATACCAAAACCTGATTATTTATTTAAGAAATGCAATAAGGAGATATTGCTTCAACTTACATTTATTTTTGAAATGTGAAATCAATTTTTTTTATGTCATCTGATGTGTCTTTTTCACCCCTGTAATCATCGCTGATTGAAGTTTACTTACTTTGCAGTGGTGGAAGGATCCGCTTACAATGTGAAGCACAGACGAGGGCAGAGATCGTACCGTCTCCAAGGAAAGAGCGCCCCCACTCAGGGTATTGATGACGTAGGTGATGCATGATCCCAAGCTCTCTATCATGTCCAAAGCAATCTGAAATAATAATAACAATCATAATACTCAGCTATGGACGTCTGAAAGAGCTCATTGTGTTAACGACAGGTAAGCTAAGTTTGAATTGTGTGATGAAGGGTTCTCCCCATGCACAAGCTAGCGTTTCGGGCCGATGCGCAAATTTTGGCCGATACGCAAAAAAAAAAAAAACATCAAGAGAAAACCATATAGAATGCTCCAGATTGCACAGTAGGGCTTTTAAAACCAAGATAAACACCAAATAGAAAATATTCCGAAGACTTTGTTTCAATTTAGCATGCTTCGGCCAAACATCAAAAATTTGGGTCAAGAATGCTCCCAGTTTAACAAAACACCTTGGGAGAACCCTGAGATCCGTCCATGTAGCACCTTGGTTTACAAGGCGAAGAGGTGCCTTCTGCAACCAACCATGCCAGAGATACCATGGTGAACACCTTCTCTTAACGATAAGTGTACTGGGTTCTTTTGCGTGCATTACACAACACACAGGACCTATGGCTTAATGTCCCATCTGAAGGACGAAGCAATAATTCTTAAGCGTCTTACTTGTGGACACAAGTGTCAAGACCGGGACTCAAACCCAGACTCTGCTGATCAGAAACACCAGAATTTGTTGAGTCCAGTGCGCTTGGCCGCTCGACCTTGACACGCCATAAGTGACGAGGTCATTGCTCTCCTAAATCCATAAATAGGGCATCAGGATGATTCCAAGCACAGAACACTGAAGGTCCTGGATTTGAATCAAACCCGAGTTGCCTGTGGATATTTTTTTCTGCGATTTCAAAAAGCAGGCTTCAAAATAACCCGGCGCCTTGGCGCTATTAGCGCTTGGTCCCCAATAAAAAGCCCCTTGACCCTATATTTCTACAACGCTTCCGGCGCTTAAAAAAAACCTTGGTCCCATTCTTACATGAACAGTTATAAAAAATAACTTTACACCCACACGGTTTGACAAGAAAAATTGTTTGACAAGTCTTGATAATTGCTAGATTTAATGTGGCCGCGATCGCGATTGCGATCGTTTATTTCCAGTAAAAACATGCATGCATTATTATTAGTCTGGCTCTCTCCTCCATGTTCCGTACAATAATAGGAAGGCGAGAAGGGAAACACACAACTTGAATTTCCAGGGGCAAAAGACGCGTGGTGGAGTCTAATTTTAACCTCGTTCCTGTTATATTTCTTGCAAAATGTTAACCTCGTACTCATGAACACTTCGCTCTCGCCACACAATTTTCCCAATGTGCGTTGTCGATCGATCTTAAATCACGAAGATTTCAGTGCAAAAAAAGTTCTATAAAACCGATCCTCAAATTACGAAACCATGAAAATTGCTGTTGATGAAAACGGTATTATTAAGGGCAGAAATTAGGGGAAAAGATCGTCCAAAAACGCAATTTTACAAACTTCACTTCTGTGTGTTTTTTCTTTTCTTTTTTCCCCCCAACACTTCGAAAATTGTGTGCATGTAAAAAAACTTGCAGGCGACCCAAAACGTTGGTTGATTCATACATGCTGGTAGTTTTCGTGATTTTTGTGGGTGCCGGGGCCGGGCAACAGTGCAATATTGAATTATAAAATTAGTTCGGGAAAAGCCCTTAGTCCCAGGAGGACAGCTCCTGGGCCGGTCCTTTTTTTGCTCACCCAGGGGCTAAATTTGGCCCCGGTATGTCGGATGTCTATTTCTACCCCTGAAAAAGCATGTATTTAGTTTAAACGGGCAAAAATGTAAATCATTTTTTTCATACCTGTAAAAATGTTTGCAGTTTTTCTCTGATGCCATAATTGTCTTCTTGTGTCGAAACGTCTTTGATTGTTTCCTTGACCTTCGTCAGAGTATCATCAAACAGTTGACAAGTCTTTAGGATAGAGCAAATTTGTGATAAGGGCATCAGTGACATAGTTATACACAACTTCAACAAGTTCAAAAAGGTGTTATACAGGATTGGTAAGGATAAAAAAGCATCCTTGTTTAATTTTAGTCTGAAAGCTTTCTGATTATGAAGTTCATACTAGAAATAATATTTTCTGTGAAATATTTTCCTCTGAAATGAAGTCATACTTGAGGAAACTGTATCTGAAAACCTAAAAAAAATGCAACAGCTGATTTTGGTTGTTACAACCAAAATTAAGGACTATGTGTTTACATGCTGAAAATTCTGCTGGTTTTTCACTATTTTCTCCCGACTCACACAACGGATTAAGCCCCAGTTTTCACAGGCTTGTTATTTCATGTATATAGTTGATCCCACAAAACATGAACACTGTCTGCGACTATTTCGTCTACCAATCCTGTATGATACCTTTAAATAAAATCAAAAACTCATGTTTATCATCAATAAAGAAAAGGTCGTTCGAAATTGATTAGTCTGTAAAGCCTGTAAGCACAAAAACTTGCTAAGCACAAAAAATGCTTACATACCTGAAACAGGCAAACCAGCCAACAGAAAGTTAACATTGTTGTGATTGGTGCCCTGCCGATTTTACCCTAAGTAAAGAAATTTGCTAAGCAGTATCTTATGCTTAATAGCTTTAGGAGAATGCTGTGTGTGTAGTTATCTAGTGTATCTGTTTTGAGGCAATTCATGGGGGCTGCCATTTTAGCTGTATTGCAAATTCCAGCTATCCTATTGGTTGATCTGGTTAATATTTGCCATCCAGCCATGTCACATGGTATTAAAACTTTATGTCCACAGCTAACATAGAGGGCGTTCACAGCAGACACAGACAGCAATTGAGCTCAGCATTCTCCAATTCTATTTCTAATGATAAATATGCGTATTTATATACATTTTTTATACCAACCTGGGGAAGGATTTGAGTGAAGAGTTGCTCTTCTATATTTTGTAGATCAAGACAAGGCAGGAAGGAATCCACGATGAGTTTGAGTATTGTTGTCTTGATTGTTGCTCCTCCTCCATTCCCATACTGAGAGTAAACGTTCACTGTCAAAGAACTTAAAAACAACTCTTTCTCTCACAGCTATAACAAAACAAATTTGTTGCCCTGTTCTTGGCCTTGGTGCCCCTTCAGAAGTTTCCCAAAAACTTCAACATTTTCCAATGAAAGTGCCCTTTGCAAAATGAAAATGGCCTTGCCCTCTTGAAGATGAAATTCCAGGCCTGATGCAACTGCAGTACATTAAAAAAAAACCGAGAGAAAAGTGCCAGGCAGAGCAAGGACTTTGTAGTGTGTTTTTCAATTTTCAATGGCACAGCCTAGAAACCTAAAAAGTCGAAATCAACAGATTAGCTGAAAAGGAGGGGTGCATGCTTGGATCTTATAATAATAACATCGACTGTTATATAGCGCAATTCCAAAGAATGATCATTGCGCTTCAAACAATCCCCTGGTCACTGGGCCATATATTTCATTCCTAAAACCATCTCAGCTCCCTGGGGAGTATACAGCCTGTGCTGCCAAGTATGTAGCGCACTAAGCTTAATTAATCACAAGAACCATCTCTGCCCTCACAGTAACTCATTTATCCCTGGGTGATGAGAAGCAATTAAAGTTAAGTGTCTTGCTCAAGGACACAAGTGTCATGAACGGGATTCGAACCCATACCTTGATGACTCAGCACTGAGTCCAATGCACTAAACTGTCGGCCATGACACGCCACAGCCCCCTGCATAAAAAACAAGAATGTGGAAATATATCCTCACCCATCCCCTCCCTCCAGGCTACAGTACCTAAATACTCCATGCATCATCAGGGCCCAATTTCCTGGCACTGTTTACCACATAATTCTGCGCTTACAATGCTCTGTAAAAGCACATGAATCTATGGGCCGTAAGCGTGGAATTCCGCGGTAAGCAGAGCCATGAAATTAGGCCCTTTGGGTCCCGGGCCCAATTTCATAGAGCTGCTAAGCACAACAATTTGCTTAGCATGAAATTTATTCCTTGATAAAAACAGGATTACCAACCAAATTTCCATGTGTTGCATATTGCTTGCTACTGGTTTTCAGCTGTTGTTTGCTTATCCTGAAAATCACGTGGAAATTTGGTTGGTAATCCTGTTTTTATCAAGGAAGAAATTTCATGCTAAGCAAATTGTTGTGCTTAGCAGCTCTATGAAATTGGGCCCAGGACACCTCAAGTCATTCCAAACAGATTAAAATTGTTTTCAAGTCATTGTTGGTTAAATTACCCCAATCTTTTCTAAGTAAGATTTTTGCAAAGGATATAATAAGTTTTGGAAGAGTCTCCGACAGCCGTAACTTGCAGGTATCTTTACTCCATGTTCCTACTTCATCCAGAAAGGAACCCTGGCTCTCACTTTGGGACATTCTCAAATTGATCTTAAAAAAGAAAGAAGCAAAACAGATCACATAATGGTAACAGGGCCCAATTTCATGGCACTGCTTACCAAATAATTCTGCTCTTACGCGCATTGTAGCGTGTGTATTTCTATGGGACACAGCTGGGCGTAAGCGCAGAAATCCGCGGTAAGCAGAGCCAAGAAATTGGGCCCCTGATGCTGATGTCATAGACCATGTGACCTGTGAGTGAGACATCACATGATTACAAAAGAGCCACAGAGCCTGGACTTCTTATAATTTGTTGTAATTGTCGTAACTACGCAATATGTGTTCCCACCAAAACGATGTGCATGAAAAATGTCCCTCAACAGCCAGATTTGTAATATTTAGATTCTTTTAAAATGTGACCAAGGTGACCACCTACTTTGTCTTTTTGATGAACCTTTCACCAGGGGCTGTACAGGGGGGGGGGGGTTTGTTTGTAATTATAGGATGGAAAAGTTGACAGTTCCAATCATCATTTTGCTATTCATAGGACCTTATCATTACCCAGTGGCCCAGATATAATACGTATAGTTAGTGGCGTAACCAAACTTGTTGTTGTGGGGGGGGGGGGTGTTGAGAGGGGGCAAAGACATATTTTTATGGAGGGGGCTGAAGGCAATCTACCTAATGCACCAAACCAGTTATTTGTACATTTCTCAATCGGGGCAAGGTCGAGGCAAGAGGGGGGGGGGGCAAGGGTTCTGCCCCCCCCCTGGTTGTACCAATCTAGGTATGTGAAGATCCGCATCGATCGCGCCCGCTATTTTCTGCCAGATTTGTGTTCCGCATCTACTGCGCACGCGCTGGGCACACCCCCTTAAATTCGCATTCTGATTGGCTGTCGGCGATGATGACGTCATGGAAAGTCGATGATGACGTAGTGGAGAATCCCCTCTTCATCCGCCATGTTTTTTTCCCGAATTGGCGATAGTTTTTACCTTCGCTGGAGAAGTTGAATAAATTACAAGTTTTGACGGCACTAATATCACTCTTTTACTGAACCATACGTTATTAAAAGGTAAACCTACATATTAATTGTTATTCTGTCTTTAATATCTGAAAGTGTTGTCAGTTTCTATGGTTGCGAAAATGACTTACTCGGTGGCGAAAATGACTGACCTGGTCGCGGCCGCCGGGATTCGCATGACCGGGTCGGGGCAATTGGCATGAACGCGAGCCGAAAAAAGTTGCGTTTACGGTCACAAAATTCCAATCAATTGCCTGTTAGAAAATGACGCTAATTAACGAGCTTCAAATGCTTGTAATTTCTTTATCAATTAAGACTTCTCAATAATTTTGGTATCACTGTGTAGGATTTTTCAAGCTCTTTCCAGTGGTACTAATTGCATTCGTATTGGTTCACTTTGAATTTTTTCTTCGCATACCTAACCAATCTTCTTTATTTAGTCTTTAGTTTATCTTTTTTTTTCATAAATGAGCAGAAAGTGGCATTCAAATTTGACATCTTTTCATAGATAATATACATGAATATACTCGTCTAAAAACGACCAAATGCATGTTGGCCGATCTGTCATTAATGTTGTCCCATTGCATGCGTACATGTGCATTCAATCATGGCAACACCGAACCTCAGGTCATCAGAGTTCAGACACATGACAATGTCACTGTCAGACAATTCCAGTCAGCAGAGATCCATTTCGACCACTCAAATCTCAGATCCATCTCAGAATCTCTGGAATCCCACAAACTCACTAATCCCTTCTTTATTTACGTACTTACCACAATTTCCTCCAATTAGTGCAGTGGTAAACAATTCTTACACTGATAAACTCAATACAGACACTACACTGACGGAATTCCTGGAGGGTTGTTTGTAATCGCCGCCATGATGTCTAAACATCCATTTCCGGGTCGGTTCATTGGCCGATACCAAATTGCATTAGATTACAAGGTGTGTTGTTGTATCGTAAACTCTACGGTATTTATTTAAAGCATTTAAATAAAATAAAATTTACATATATTTTACATAACTTACAATATAATTTACTTTTAAAATACTTTTAATTAATTTTTCTCTCAAATTAAATATAAATGTGTAACTAAACTATTTTGTTCTTTTCAGACCTACCCCTACAAAAATGGAATACCCGTATAATTTCCCGGGGTTCTTCACGTTTGGCGCGAAACAGCATAACTCGTGTGTACACAACCAAGTCAACACACACAGACCGTCAGCACACTACAATAGTATTTGAATTGTTTGTTAATAAATATATCGTTTTTTGTCATTTAAGTTTGGAGATTTATCATAAAGAATGCCTTCGAGACTGGATGGAGATGTTGTAATCCCACAAGACGTTGGAGGAAGGTGAATTAACTTATCTTCTGTTTATTTTCACAATTTAATAAAATGTTCACAATAATTTGTTTGGCCCGTGCCGTGTGCTGTGTGTGTGCATTCAGTTAGCGTGCACACATACCCCACACTTTGTCGTGTATCATGGACATGTACTCGAGGGTGGCTTGAGTACGATACTACTACTACTAGGTAGTAGTAGTATCTACTACTACTACTAGGTAGTAGTAGTAGATACTACTACTACTAGGTAGTAGTAGATACTACTACTACTAGGTAGTAGTAGGCCTAGTACTACTGTACCTAGTACGACTACGAGGACCTGTTTCCCTGTGTTGTGTCACTACTTTTACTGTTATGTTAGTGTTACTGTAATGTGTAGTTTTTTGGTGGTGGTTGGGACATGTGGGAGATGAGCGAGAGCAGAAGAGGGGGTAACTTCTAGCCCTGGAAGGACGTCAGTCAGTGCCACTGCACTGACGTCCTGGGTATAAAGATCCTTTACAATGCGAACAAAATTTTGAGTAACATTTTAAAATATTTTTACCTATTTTGAGAAGCTGAAACTCGATTCACTTATTCTTGGTGCCTTTAATTACACTTTTGTTGAGTTCAAAACCTATCAAATACATCCATGAATGACATTATTTCCGAAAATAAGTCCAAGTTGTGCACTGGCGCTGCGACTCCGTCGTGTTGCCGCCCCGAAGAAAAAGCGTTCAGTGTTACGGGTTAGACAGCGCCCTCTTTTGTGGACTTGGTTCCATGTCAGTTGAGGTTGTCGCAACGAATGCGTCAATTTCCATTTTATTTTCACAATAATGTCATCCAAGGATAAAATTGGCAATTCTGAATAGAGCAGGCATAAGGTTCAGGACACAAGGAACATGTGAGTCACGTTTCAGCTTCCTCAAAAAGGTAAAAATATGATAAAAAATGGTTATAAATTTTGTTGCAATGCCTGAGGACCTTTATACCCTGGACCCCGTCGCGTTGTATGCAACGGAGGAGTCCAACCTGGGCTAGGGTAACTTCCTACATTTTATGTTTTTGTTTTGAGTTTTGTTGACTTGGCAAAATATGAAATAAAGAATAAAGAAATCATCAGACAGAGGGATTGTGTGATTTTGATGTTTTTAATTTTGTTGTTAATATTAAACACATTAACTCCGGAGTCCTAGTTTAGTCAGATGACATTTGCTGTAAACATTTTCAAAAAACTAAAACGCAGTGTAGCCTATATAGGCCTAGTAAGTATTTGAAGAATTGTTCTTGTTTTTGCCAACATGAATAACCCTTCTTCAAACATCTTTTCCAACCTATAGATTTTGAAAAAATATCAGCTGAAAAATCTGGGAGTTGAAACTGCCTTTTTTTATGAGAAAAAAACCCCCCAAAAGGGGTCGGGTTTCTAAAGGGTCGAGCGGGGATGATCAACAATTGTGTTTTTTTGTGGCCTAAGTGTACTGGGTTATTTAACATGCCTTACACAACACACAGGACCTACAGCTTTGTGCCAATTCAAAGGACGAAGCAATAATTGTTAAGTGTCAAGACCGGGTCTCAAACCCACACTCTGCTGATCAGAAACTGAGTTAAACCTGCTTTAATGGGGGACTGTCATCATGATCATAGCAGGCCTATTGTTGTACATGGGAGTTATGAACTGTAACCCAGTTACTGGCCATATATCTGAAGCGTACAAACGCACGTGCAGTAACTGGGTGAGAGTTCATAATTCCATGTACAGCCATCCATAGGCCTGCTCTGATCATGACCACTGTCCCCTTTAACTTTAAGTTTCAGTCAACCACAAGACAGTTATTTTAGCCTTTATTCATATTTTCAAGCTTGATACTTGGTTCTTGTTAGGGCAAGGCAGTTTCTTCCTATGAGGGAAATTTTAATTTCATCGGATCATTTCAAGGGGCACCAAGGCAATGACCAGGGGCATGAAGACAATTACCTCCATTGCCTTTGTGTCAGTGTCTGGCTGTTTTTTGTTCAGAAAGTAGTTTCCGTGGGTATAAAAGATTTGCTGCTGAACCTGAATACAAATTTCTTTTCGGAATAAATAAATAAAAAACCCACACAAACCTTAACCACAGGAATTCCAGGCCATGGTAGTGGTTTACAGTCAAAACCTAGTGAGTCACTGGACATTTGAGGACTGTAGTGTTTATGCAAATGAGGTGATTGTGCTGTGATTATAGCAGAGTTCGCCAACCTGTTTGTGGTATTTGGTTTTGGGTTTTTTTGGGGGGCGGGGGGGGGGGGGGAAGGAGTGTAATGTTTGAGCCATTACCAAGCTGACTTATCCTAATTCCACTTGATTTGGTATGCTTGTTGCTCAGGTTAGTCCTGCATATCACAATCGACACCATATCATTATTATTGTGATGTGATGGCGCTCGTCGTGCGCATGCAGTAACTGGGTTAGTGTTTATACTTACTACACAGAGGGACTTGTGTGGAATATAATCTATTTTGCTGAATAATTATGCTTAGGAGTTTAACATTTTTGGTTTTTGTTTCTTTCTAGACTGAAGGATCTGGAGCAAGACTTCAAGGATGGGGACCTCACGGAAAAAGTGAGTACACAAAATAAGTACAACACAAGAGGGCGCTTAACGGCTCCCTGCCCGGAGCCACATAGACACTTTGTTTTGCAACGTCACAGCCCGAGGTTTTTGCCAACTAAGGTTGGAAAACTATGGGAAGCCATAAATGCAAAGGAAAAACAGACACAACAGTTTGTAACAATGTTACAATATCAGAACTATACATGTCAATATTTGAAATATAATTTGTAGTTTTTTGAAAATTTAATCTCTTGTAAAAAATTTTGTTTTCTGCGAAGGGTTATATCAAGAAGAAATGCAAGCTGGTGTTTGAGCATTTAACGGATGAAACGCAGTCAAGGTAAACACAAACCTCAGAATAATTAATCTTATAAACCGTACACATAGATCCTTGTCATTTGATTGGTGGAACACGCGTCACGTGTCATACTTTATTTTGCCATGTATTCACTGCCGTGACAGGTGATTTTCCAAAATTTAATATAGCAGTCCTTTATTTATAAATGTAGGACGCTTGGGGCACTATGCCTCAACACCATTGATCTCAATGTTGTATCATCCTGTGAATTATTATTATTATTTTTTTTAAATTATTGTAATTTATTTTTTAAAATCTCATTACAGTTTGAAAGAGTTGGAAGAAGATTTGAAGGATGAAAGCTTGACAGAGGTAAGACTGCATTTCTTTTTGTACCCAACTTTCAGTATGTAATTTTTCAGTTCGGGGAAATCATTTCCAGAGGTGACAATACTGTTCAAAGTGTTTTATCTTATCGCTGGTGGGTTTTTTTCCCCCGTTGCTAACAGAAAGGATATCTGTCAAAAGTTGGTGCTCTTCTCACCAGTGCCCTCAAGAAAAAACCCACAAGTGCCGTGAAAGGAAAAACAACCACCCCATTAAAAAACGGCAAAACCACCAACGGGAATGGACTACAGCATAGCAACGGTAACAGCAAATCAGAGCTGGATCGAGATGACGTCACCACAGCGGCCAGCCAATCAGAGGAGGATATGGAGACGGACAAACCCACGAGCAGCAAGAAGGGCAAGAGGGGTAAGAAGACAATGGCTAATGGGAAGAGGAAAGTCCTTGGGGAGGATGAGAAGGCGTCGTCCGTGGAGAGCGCCCTCGAAGATGAGAAGACAACTCCGCCGTCCGATTCCGTCAATGGGAAGCGCAAGAGGTCGCCAAAGGTCGATCCGAAACAGAAGAGCCTTCTCAGCATGTTTACAAAGTTGTAAGTAAAAAATATATATACATTTGTGGAACATGGCACCATAGAAAACTTTGAAATACAAATTTAGTATGTTGAAATTAGGGCCTTATTTCATGGCAATGCTTACTTCAGAATTCTAGGCTTTTGGTGCCCGGTAAAGCATGTGATTCTATGGCGTGTCGTGGCCGAGCGGTCAAGGTCACCGGACCCAAGCTCTGGTGTCATCAGCAGCAGAGTGTGGGTTCAAATCCCGGTCATGACACTTGTACCCTTGAGCAAGGCACTTAACCATAATTGCTTCGTAAAAAGTTGGGAAGGTTCTGCATTCTGCTCTACCAGCCAAGCTCCTAGTTGATGATACCCATGCCTACATCCTTACGGACTGTGAAGGGGGTAACCCTGTGTTAGCCTCAGGAGTAGTTGGCAACGTGCCCCTGGTGGCAGTTGATTTGGGTGGATAGCCCAAATCGGTTAAGTGTAGCCCTCACCTTGAGGTGGCCTCCGGCCTTGTGATGTTAGGCGATCTCTCCTTAAAAAAAATTGATTGTAAGCCCAGAATGCTTTGGTAAGCAATGCCACGAAATTGGACCTTGATCTGTACAGAGTAGCTTGGCTCATCTTGGTCAATTTGTGGGTTTTATTTATATTGTCTTTTTTGGGGGGAGGGGGGCCTTCTTTATTAAGTTCAAAGCATCACTGCTGTACTGAATAGAGTTCCATATATTTGTATCATGGAAAAGAGGAGCAGTGCGAGGCCAAACAAAACATACATTAATCCTTAAGAGACCATTCATTTCTGTATAATCATCACCATACGACCAGACATGGCTAATATTATTAGTTTTTTGACACAATTGTTTCTTGTAAAAGTGTCTGAAAAAATAATATGAAACAGACATTCGGTTTTGTTTCAGAAACAGAAAATGTCAATTCAGGACGTGACCTTTGGTCTGACCTTTTTGTTTGAGTGGAAGTAGGTCAGATCTTGCAGCTGTTTGCGGCCGCTCTGCAGCCGATTTTACGAAACGCTAGGATTAATCCTATCTCGAGTTAGGACGAGTAACTCGTCCTAACTTAGGATCAATCTTAAGGTTTACATGTTACAGTGCAAGGCTGGGACTCGTCCTAAGCCCTAAGATTAATCCTAAGTTAGGAAGAGTTTGGTGACATCGACGGCTGGGCATTTTGGTACAAACCGTTTCTGGCAGCTATGGTCTCTAAAGGGTTAACCAACTATGTGAAGACTCCAACCTGACCTATGAGGACATGGCCAACTTCACGCTGGACAGGAACATTTGGAAAGCCATCACAAATGTCCGTTGGAAGTCGTTGGAATGGAAATATTTGTATCTGAAATTTGAGAAGCAATTTCCGTCTTTTGTGCTTCAGACCGTCAAAGCGAAAGAGTGAAGAGATTTCATCAGGGGGAAGCGGTGTAGATTCTGATGATAAACCAATCAGCAGCAATGGCGACAGCTCCGTGGAGGTCAAGCAGGAGAAGGAAGGTCAAGAAGAGAAGAGGATCAAGACTGAGGAGGATGAGGAAGAATCCATGAAGGAGGAGACAAAAGAAGAGGTCAAAGTTGAAGATTCTCAGTGAGTTCAGATGATTTGTAGATTGCTTGATAGTCGTTTTTTGTGTCTTGATTCAAGTAAAGCATACCAGTGACACTGATTTTGCTAAGGTAGGTACCAATGTTGTACCTTGTCTTGATTCAAAGAGAGTAAAGCATACCAGTGACACTGATTTTGCCAAGGTACCAAGGTTGTACCTTGTCTTGATTCAAAGAGAGTAAAGCATACCAGTGACACTGATTTTGCCAAGGTACCAATGTTGTACCTTGTCTTGATTCAAAGAGAGTAAAGCATACCAGTGACACTGATTTTGCCAAGGTACCAATGTTGTACCTTGTCTT
This sequence comes from Plazaster borealis, assembly GCA_021014325.1. Taxonomy (NCBI): domain Eukaryota; kingdom Metazoa; phylum Echinodermata; class Asteroidea; order Forcipulatida; family Labidiasteridae; genus Plazaster; species Plazaster borealis. Next base: position 2,443,409 of record CM037456.1, on the reverse strand, counting down.
GATTCAAAGAGAGTAAAGCATACCAGTGACACTGATTTTGCTAAGGTACCAATGTTGTACCTTGTCTTGATTCAAAGGGAGTAAAGCATACCAGTGACACTGATTTTGCAAAGGTACCAATGTTGTACCTTGTCTTGATTCAAAGGGAGTAAAGCATACCAGTGACACTGATTTTGCCAAGGAACCAGAGCCGTATATTGAGAGAGTTGCGACAACTTGCAATTATAAGCCATTTTGTGTCAAAAAAAACCGCATGGACAAACACAGGGTGCCAGACTAGTCTGCCCATTGGGTTGTGCTGCATTTGATCGAAAAATGGCGTTCAGCAACTACGTGACCAAAGAAAACTGGTCCCTCTATGCCGCAACTCTCTCAATACACAGCTCTGCAAGGAACCAGTGTTGTACTTTATCTTGATTCAAAGAGTAAAGAATACCAGTGACACTGATTTTGCCAAGGCACCAATGTTGTACCTTATCTTGATTCATAGAGAGTGTGACATACCAGTGGCAGCCAAAGCATTGCCAGCATAACCAATAGTGAACATTCTCTGTAGAAGACGGTGTCCAAGTATTACAAATTAAGATTTTGAATTGCTTACATTGCTGTTCATTTGATTTAGGCCAAGCTTGCGCAAGAGATCGGAACCAACAGTCATTCCAAAATCACCAGCGAAGGTAAGACGTTGTCATTGGGTCGGTTAACTTTAAAAGAAATTGAAAGATTTGGGGTTTTGCATCGAAAAACTGATGAGGTTTTTTGTTTAGTGTAGTGTTCATCAAACAAGGAAGACTTTGTGATAATATAAGTTTAATTTTAAACGATGGTAAAATTTATGTTTAAAGTCCAAACCTCAGGGCTCAAATTTGGGGGAGGGGATCCACAAGACTACAGGGCTTGTTGCTCAAAATGTTTACTGGACCAGAATTCTTTTTACAAGACCAGAATCATCAAAAGAAGAAAAAAAAACTTCCTGACACAGTTTAACATATTAACTGTTTTATTTAAATAAGCATCAAGACACATAACAGTAGAATAGAATTGAAAGGTATTTTATCAGACTTAAAGTCAATCTTTGAACACAATACTACTCAGAGTGAGGTGTTATCATTCAATTGAAAAACACAAGACCGCTGGACTTGTCCGGTCATAAGTTTACTGGCCAGAAGCTACAACGACTGGCCTCGGGCCTGCGGTCCAGTGTAAAATTCCAGCCATGAACCTTTGACAGAGTGTTCATATAAAATTCAGTATGATACAGGCCTGTGAAATCTCCGCTTTAAAGCGGATATCCGCTTTAAAGCTTTAAAATACCTTTTTATTTCTGCATTTTTTTTTTTTTTTTTTTTCCTTTTTTTTTCTTCTTCCGTTTTGTTCTTCTTTCCCCCCCCCCCCCGTTTTTTTTCATTTTTTGGCCTTATGTATGCTTGGCAAGAGTAATGTACAACTACAATAATGTGAAATAAGCCTAGTTACTGGATCAATGGGGTGCCCCAATTCGACCAGCGTAAATGCGTGACGCGCGCTCACTTGACGTTCCACGATCATTCTTACATCGTGTAGTGTTTCATCTCTTTTTTTAAGGATCCACTCACAGGCCTGATGATAGGTTTCAGAGGACATACAAACTTACCAGATTGTATTTTTGTTTTAACCGTACACCGATGTGTGATCAGCACTGTATAACTCGATAAGTCCCTGCAGGAAAACATCCACAGGCTACTTGGGTGGGACTCGAACCCACGACCCCCACATTCTAAAGCAGATGTACTTACCACTAGACCAAGTTGTATGAAATCGGCAATCCCTAATATCCAAATATTGAATCGTATGTAACTTTTCTGATTGAATAATTGCTTAAGCATCTTGGTTTGATTCTTTCAGCAAGCACCGCCTCGCTGCAAGGAATGTCACCAGATGTTGGATGACCCTGATCTCAAGATGTTCCCGGGAGATCCTGAAGACGCTGTGAGTTTCTCTTGCTATTATGTTGATCTTCAGCCGCTTTGTGTTCTGTATAGACTGTGGAAGTCTTGTGCGTATTCGGACATTAAAGTTCGCTATACTGTTTCCTTCAGATGTAAGATGTTGCGTGAGAGCTATGTGGTGGAATGTTTGTCTGACATACAGGTATTTTGAGCAAAAGTAACGACATGAGTGCGGAGTGCAATTACATACAACCGTGTGCTAGCATTGGAGCTAGATGTAGCAAAAAGACTCGGGGCCCTATTTCATAGAGCTGCTTAAGCAGAAAAACTTGCTTAACAATTTTCTGCTTAGCAGAAATGAGTAGGATACCAGTCACAAATTGTACATGTGACATGGAAGTTTAGCTGGTATTCTTATTCTGGTAAGCATAATTTTGTTGTGCTTATAGCTACTTTTTCTTCATAAGCAGCTCTATGAAATTGGGCCCAGTTGGCATATGTGAGACATATTTGACTTACAAATGGGATAACGGGAATTGGTTTATAATAATGGGATGATGTGGCGTCCGGACTCCAGCATCACCTTGTAAACCTTACAAGGTGCTTTATAAATGGGTATCATCTTTCAAAAACTTTGCATATGTGTCATAAAAACATAATAAGAAACGCCTGTAAATAAAGGACTATTCGCCCTTTGCACGGATCCGCCATGTGCGTGTAGAGCCTTGACTTCATGCTATATTTGTATTGTATTTTATGATCTGCTTGGATGAAGGTGTCATTACATTAACAATATAATGCTTCTTCTATTCACTGCTGTCCCCAATTCGAGGCTCTACACACAAATGGCTGACTGTAAAAGGGGCAAATAGAAACTGATTGTTGTCATGATATCTGTATTATGTTGTTTTGTTTGACTTTCTTTGTTTCAGCGGGATGAGTTTGTGACCCTCACTGATCCAAGTCTGTCCCTACTGAGTGGAGACGAGCAGGAGACCATGGGATATGATGAGAGACTCCAGTATAAAATCACTAACTTCTGGTAAGTCACAAGGGCCCAAGTGTAACATCCCTAGCAGTGCCCTGTCTTAAAGAAGTACTTGAACGAAAACGGCAACAAGTGATCTTTGCTGAAATTCATTTAAAATGTTTTCAATCAATAAGGAAATTGAGTTCACATGAGATTAAAAAGATTTTAGTTGTGTAAAAAACAATCATTTTGAATACCCTTCTCCGGTGCTTTTCAGAACGATTCATGAAAAGCCCTGTTAGCCATCACTCATTCTACAACATCAAATGACGTCAAAGTATTGTCATTTTGACGCACGCCGTCAACGGCAGAAGTGTTTCTAGTTTTTCAAAACCTTGAGGTTGGCGCCTAATTTTTTGAATGGTAATTACGAAAAATTCAGAAGTGTACAAATATCAAATTTACATTTAAAATATGCTAAAATATAGGATTCAAACTGCCTCTAGCCACCGGGCAAGCTCGGTCTAGTGGTAAGACATCTGCTGTAGCAATGCATTAGTCGCTGGTTCGAATCCCACCCGAGTGATTTGCCTGTGGATTTTTTTCACAGAACTCGGGAATGTATATACAATGGTTAATACACATGCGTGTAAGGGTATAAAAAAACAAATTATAGTGCTCTTTTGTTACAAACAATGGTTGCAGTTAAGGCATACAAGTTCAAAGCTTAGTTCATAGGTCATTTTAAGGTCATGTGGTGTGTTGTAACCTATGCATTATAAATAGGGCTGCCAATACAAACAGTCGACCCTCTTTATAACAAGGTCGCTGGGACTGGCCAAATCAACAGGAACGTTGTTATAAGAGACCAAAAACAAAAAGTAGAAATGAGATTCGGGACTTCAGAATGTATTCTTTATTAGCAGAACCTCTTTATAACGGTGCTCTTTATAACGAGGGTTGACTGTCGTTCAATAATTGGGCAGATTTAATTGGCCATGGACACCACTGGGATTAACACTCCAATTCCACTTCTGATTGAACAACTTTTCACAACATGTGTCAGTTTGGTTATCAAGCAAGACGATAATTCTGACGAAATTGATTCTTTTTATGCAGTGTTTACGACAAGAACACGCATCTCTGCGCCTTCGACTCTGGCCTGATTGAAAAAAACAAAGAGTTGTTCTTCAGCGGTTTTGTCAAACCCATCTATGATGACAACTCCAGCACAGAAGGTATGCAAGATTCTATCATTCAGAACAAGTTCTCTGTTTTGTGGCCTGGTCTCGCTGGCCAGTTATCGATAGTATAAGTAGCAATATCGGGTGCTTTGATATAATGAACAGCATGTTTTGGGGGAAGTTGTTTAGAACATTGATGACTGAGTTATCAGTGTTGCTCAACTCCTGGTCGTGACACTTGTGTCCTTGGGCAAGGCACCCACTCTTATTGGTTCTAATCACCCAGGAGTTAAATCGGTACCTGGGAGGGTAGAGATCGTCGTATCAGTGCAAAAACATTGCATCTCCTAAATGAACAACATAAGGTGCAAATTTGAAATTGTCAAAACGTATCTCGCTTAAAATAGCCCAGATTTAAACACAAAACAATTATGTGTCGAGATACGACGTATTTGCACGGAGCCTTTTTGATGAGAGATACAACATTTTACAAAATCGAGATACAACATTTTTGCACTGACGCATTAAGGTTGATGTGGATGAAAAGAAGCATGTGCGCCAATTTGACTGCAGGTGCTGCATACTCCAAAGGAGTTGGGATGGTTTCAGGAATGCTTAAAGGCACTGGACACTATTGGTAATTACTCAAAATAATTGTTAGCATAAAAACTTACTTGGTAACGATCAATGGAGAGCTGTTGATAGTATAAAACATTGTGAGAAACGGCTCCCTCTGAAGTAACGTCGTTTTTGAGAAAAAAGTAATTTCTCAGTAAAATAGTAAAATATTTGAATTCATTTCCAGTTTCATGCCACTGAGTAAGGATGTCTTGAAATCACATCTGAAAGCACACAACTTCGTGTGACAAGGGTGTTTTTTCTTCCATTATTATCTCGCAACTTAAAAGCCCCTAATAAATACCAATTATTATTATTATTAATAATAGATGCCTATAATTATTTTTGTTTTGTATCACCAGGTGGAATTCCAACTAAAGCTATGGGACCAATTAATGAATGGTTTACGGCCGGGTTTGATGGCGGAGAGAAAGCTCTGATTGGCTTTGGAACTGGTAAGCATGTTTTCCATCACTTAGCGATGGAGGTGGGTTTGAATAACCTTGGGCAGTGACGGGAAATTGTGCTCGAACACTTAAAAGGTGCAGGTCATGGAGAGGGCAAGGCCATTTTCACTTTGCAAAGGTCATCTTCAGTGGAAATTCTATGGGAAACTTTGGAAGGGGCACCAAGGCCAAGACCAGGGCAACTGTGTAATTCAAGACCTGAAGGCCTTGAAATTAAATTTTCACTGGACATTCAATATTTCCTCCAAAATATTCTTGTCTTTGTTTAAATATAATTACAATTTCTATAAAACATTGTGATGCCACTGAGTAAGGATGTTGTATAAATGACAAAATTATTATTATTTTTATTAAATCGTGCTGTAAGTGCTATAAGATCGTGGGTTCGATTCCCACCCGAGTGATTTGCCTGTGGATTTTTGTTTTTCATAGAACTCAGGAAAGTATTGAGTGTACAGTGCTTAATACACATCGGTGTATAGGTAAAAAACTAAGTAATGATCAAAGAAGGTGTTTAATGACAAATACGCATAAATTTGATTTTTAAAATAAATCACAATCCACCAATAAGTGTTTTTCTTAGAAAATTATTGTTTCTTTTTGCCAAACAATTACTTTGGACACCACTGTTGATCAAAAATTCCATTTACCAGCCACTCCATGATTGCTGGAAGGTCACGGAGGTTAATGCCAGAGCCACGCTCCAGGGTGTCCACAAATGTTTCTGCAGGACGCCCGCTTAATCTTTTAACATGTTGAGGCTCCCAGAGTAAAACTAGTTGAGCCGTCTCTTGTTTGCTTCTCCAGCATTGCCACTAAATTTCAGTCTCCTTTGGAGTAAGGTCTGTGATACCTTTGGAATAATACTGTAGATCTGATGATTTTTTGTGTGGTCTTGCCAGGGATGTTTAATGCTGCACGTAACAGCCGTGTATACACCCCATCCAGTCTCTTAGTTAGGGTGTTAGTTAGGGTGTTAGTGAGGGTCCAGCCCTCAGCACCATACAGCAACACACTTTCAACAGCTGCTCTAAAGAACTGGGTTTTGAAGTCTCTACTGAGGGAGCTCTTCCACATTTTAATTAATGATAATTAATAATAATTAAAATAAATAAGGGTAATAATATTTTGGGGCATAATTTGACCATGTATGATTGTCAGCGTTTGCGGAGTACGTCCTGATGGCACCGTCTGAAGCCTACGCTCCGTTCTGGAAGGCAATGCAGGAGAAGATCTACATGAGTAAAATCTTGATTGAGTTCCTTCAGAAAAACCCAGTAGCTGAATACGAGGATCTTATAAACCAAATAGAGGTAACTCACAAAATAACTTCTCATTTTCTGGTGTTATTTTCAAAAGTTTCATCAGTGCAATTTGGCCTTTGCACAGATCCGCCATGTGCGTGTAGAGCCTCGACTTATGCTTCATTTGTATTGTATTTTATGCATCTGTTTGGATGAAAGTTTCATTACATTACCGTGACAATAATAATAATAAATAATATGCAGTTCTTATATAGCGCTTTAAACTCCCAATGGGTGTCTCAAAGCGCTCAGTATTTTTCCTGCAAGGTACGTGGAGTTAAGTGTTGAAGTATGAGACCTATTCCTTTGCATAGCACCATGTAATGGTTTACAAGGTCTCTTTACGATAAGTGCACTGGGTTCTTTTACAGGCATTACACAACACACAGGACCTACGGCTTAACGTCCCATCCGAAGGACAAAGCATTATGTGGTTAAGTGTCTTGCTTAAGGACACAAGTGTCACGACTGGGATTCGAACCCACACTCTGCTGATCAGAAACACCAGAGCTTGAGTTCGGTGTTCTTATTCGCTCGGCCACGACACGCCACAATACAGAGTTTTATAATGCTTCTATTCACTGCTGTCTCCAATTCAAGGCTCTACGTGCAAATGGCTGACCGTGGAAAGGGCGAATAACATTGTATGTCAATCTTGCAAAAGCGCTGTATCTTGCACGAAAATGCTCTGTGCAAAAGTGTTGTATCTCGGCGCATGTTTTGTGTGTACATCACTTGATTGAATACCACTTACCGATCTTTATTAATCTTCCATTAACATGAATTCCCATTACATCATTTTGAATATCATATATGTATTTTCATATTTTTAAAAAACATTTCTGTGTTTACATTTTAATAATTCAACACATTCTTATAATCTGTCAGTTTTACTGTAATTTTTTATCGTTGTAAACTTGACTTGTTTAGTCCTGGAACTAAAGTCCAGTTTTTTAAATTTTATTGTACAATAAACCAAGTTGAATTGAATTTTAAGCGAGATACAGACTTTTGATAATTTCAAACTTGCTCATAATGAAGTGCTATTTTAGGAGATACAATGTTTTTGCACTAGCACAACATTTTTTATATCATCCGTGTATGACAGGCATGATATTCTTCCTACTTTAGTCTGATTTCCGATTTCTTTTTTTGCCGTGGGAAAAATCTGAAAAATTGTGATTAAATAGCCTGAAAAGTCCTCTAAAGCCTACACCATATGCACATGTAGGTCAGCCCTTGTGCTTGTGAAAGATTCCTACTTTATTCCAAGGACCAAATATCATGCCTGGTATAAAACTCTAGACAATTCTGATGACGTTAGGTCAGATACGGCCCAAGACATTAAGCTTACAAGATAATGTACCATTTTCTTTGGTTTCAGACGACTGTGCCTCCAGAGAATTGTAGCAGCTTCACTGAGGATTCATTGCTTCGTCATGCACAGTTTGTCGTCGAACAGGTTGGTAGGAATCCATTCCTCGTTTGTCTCTGTGGTTTGGACAGTCGACAGTATTTTGGTTTGTCAAGAAATCCATTGTCATTTGCATTGCATTTTGTTTCTCCAGAAAGGCGTGAACCAAAAAGGACATAACCCTAAACTTTGAGAAAAGAAATACGTAGATTTTCAATTTGCTGCTGTAGTAACAGGCCTGATTCTTCACGGAGGCAATTGCCTCCATTGCCCCTGGTCATTGCCTCGGTGCCCCTTGAAATGTTCCAATATAAATTTACAATTTCCTCATAGAGGTGCCCTTTACCAAGGAGAAAACGCCTTGGTGCCCTTGCCCTTTCAAAAACAATACATAAGGCCTGAGTAGTATCTACCATTTCAAATTAGACGGAACAAGATTGTCTTTTTTTGTTTGTTTGTTGGTGCTGTTGTTGTTGTTTGGGGTTTTTTCGGGGGAGAGGGTTCAGATGTTGTCCGCCCTTTGTCATGCTTTCTGGCTGCATATAATTCTTACACAGGAAAGGATTGGTTATTTAAAGGTTGATTTTCTTTCACCAGTGTGAACCAGAATCTCAACAATTAGATGGACACTTTGTAATTATATCAAGTAATAAACCACAAGGGAAACTGACTGTAAATTTTAAATAATTTGGGGTTGAACAAAGAAACATTGACTAGAGCGGGATTTGAACAAATGACCTCCGGATTAACGTACCGGCACTCTACCAACTCGGCTATCTAGCCCTATCTTGGCGGTCTCCCTATTTTGTCAATATCTTTGTTCGGGGGTGCCAGTCGGAAGCCATACAACCTTTAGCTGCCGTGTAGCCAGGGATCACACCCAAGTTTACGATACAACCTGGGAAGCGGCAGCCAAGGGATCACCTTGAGGGGATGCGACTTTTTTATTTCAAATATCAAATAATAAACCACAAGGGAAACTGACAGGGTAAACTTTAAATAATTTGGGTTTTGAACAAAGAAGTTGTGTGTGAAGACAAGGGTCTGCGAAAATAGAGCATTCAGATTGAAATGCGCTGAACGAGAATATGAAAGACAATTTTTTTGAGAATGTTGTTGCCTTCTCTACCCCGCCCTCCCCCAGGTTGAGAGTTATGATGAAGGGGCAGATGAAGAAGAAACACTGCTCATCACAACACCCTGTATGAGAGATCTCATCAAGCTGGCTGGAGTCACCCTGGGAAAGAGGTAGGCAGGAATCCAAACCATTTACTCTTAAGGCCATGTCACACAGGGCAATTTTTTCAGGCAACTTGGAGGCAACCAACTGCACTGTATGCACAAGGAACACTTCAGAAGCACAAGAGACATTCTTCTAGCTGTAACTCACTGTCCCAAGGAAAATAATGCGAAAACTGAAATATGTAGGAATTTTCTTATTGGAGATTTCCTGGAACTGGTTGCCTGTAAATTGACTTGTGTTGTGACATGGCCTGTATGATTTATTGACCAACCTTGCACCCTTGCTTCTCCAACATTCCACTTAAAAAAACAATTCCGCTTTCCACAAAAGTATGTCCGACATGGGTACAAATCTGATTTTAAAATTCTGTTTCTGATTGCAGGCCCACCTTACTTCTACAGGCATGTGATTTCTCAGGATTTTTCCTGTTTCAGGATTTTCTCAAAATCTCCATGAGCCTTTAAGCTTTCTTGAAAGAAGTGAAACAATCACCAAAGGGAGAAAGAAATAGTCCACATTGTGTCCAAACCTGTAGTTTTGTGTTTCTAGTGATGCACAAAATTTGCAAACCTCCTGAATTGTAAAATCTGGGAGGTTCCAGGGCCTAGAATAACAGGGGAACCAAGACCACTAGCCTTTTTCAGGAATGTTCACATTTGTAAAATCTCATACCTGCTTTTATCTGTCTTCTCTCGAAGAATTATTTATTGTCATTTTCCACTTTAGGGAAATCGTGAGTGACTGTGTATATTTGGCTTGCGGTAATACCATATGTATATCTACTTTGCTGTGTAGATTTTTGTTCTCTTTGAGAACTTGTCTTCCTATATTCTACAGCTGCGAAGTAGATTTTCTGAATTCGGGAGAATACCAAGTTCTGAAAAGAACTGTCCTGCTTCTTAAATACTACCTGGGCGGAAGGTAGGAAATCGGTCGGGACTACTACTTTCGCTTAGTGGATCGGGGGGACTTCTCGTTATTAATTTCACTGACGCAAAGTGAGTTCTTAATAGGTCTCAACGTTTCGACTAGCTTGCTCTAGTCATCGTCAAGAGACTGAAGAGTGTGAAACATGTTTGTATTTTACCCCTCATAAAGACGCGCTGTGCGTAAAGCAGCCAGGAAACCCAAGGCAGAGAAGAAGGCCATGCAGTCCATGGCGACAGTAACTCCACTGGTCTGCAACATCTTTGACAGCTTCTTCATGGGGCAGATCAAGAAAGAGCGGGGCAACATCATCCGTAAGAGACGATGCGGTATATGTGAGGTAAGGAGATGCTGAAGAACAAAGTCTGATCAAGTCCGTTTCCAAATTGCCCAAACGGTTAACCCTTTCCTTGCCATTGGTGACTTTAGTCGACCAAACTTACACACAAAAAAGCACTCAAGCCTGAGCACAAAGACCTTTTGTAATAAAGCTGTAGTTTTGTCCATGTTCATCCTCCATACCCAAGCTTACCGTCATTGGAAAGAGAAAGATCGGATCTTTCCAATGATGGTAAAACAGGGTTCTGCCCAGGATTTCTTTAGTGCCGGAATTTTTTTTTTTTCCTAGTTCGGTCAAGTCAATTTCCTTTCGATTGTGCACGGAGTGGTTACACACGTGCACCCTGCAGCTGTGCCTTGAATGTAGGCCTCCATAGTGCACGCACGCCTTTACCGCCATGGGAAAACAATTTACAGCAACTTTAGCATGGTGCTTACTCTGCAATTCATTTTCCGTTGTATTAAACGCTATAGAATAGGGTACGCAACACGATGAAACTGGTATCATGTTATTCCAAGCGTAAAGCTATAATCAGCGTGACTGGAAACCATTGTGAAATCAATGCGAGTTTCGTTGGATATAATGTACATCGTACAGGCGGCAGGGATGCTCGATCCTGGATCATTAAAATAGACTCAAACCAAAGAAGTGGGCTACTCGAAACTTTGGATGAAGCTTTTTACTGGTAAATAATTTTGTTTACACGATGTTCAAAATATTTTGTAGGGAATGGGCAAAAAAAGAAAGGAAAATGTGTGGTGGTCGGAAAACGAAATAATTCTGCTCGTGGTGGTCGGGGAATCATGAGTGCCGGTCGGGTTTTCCGGCACCGACCACCGTGGGCAGAACCCTGGTAAAATAAGGTTGCTATTGTGCAATCTCTTCAAATCGGAGTGGAAAGATCTGAAATGCCAAACAGCTACCGAGCGCAATATAGTTGTGTAGAGTTTGTAGATCTCACTGAGGAAACAAAGACCAAGAACTTGGACATTTATTGGCTGATCTCAATGATTTCTGGGTTATATGAAAGGGAATTCAATAAATAATACATTTTAATTTTCTTATTTTGCTGTAAAACAAAATCTTTAAGATGATAATAGAGTTTGTAAAAATGGCCTTTCAACAAAACCTTTCTGTTGAGTAAGAATGTGTTTCATGCTTGAGTGGTCCAACAATTCAGTCAACAGCCGTTGTTTATGTCAACAAAATTCGGTAAAGAGAGTGTTAAACTAGATTGTCTGTTCTGAGTTGTTTTAAAAACCCTCAGTTTGAGACTTTGCATTGTGGATCTTTTATGAGTTGTAGGGGCTCTGATAAAAGCAGGAAATGTTTTAGAGATATACAAATACCCCATATGCACAAACGCTGTCTTTAAAATATACTGCAATGCATTTTGGGAAATTTTTCCACAGTTAAAAAATGAATCAGCTGCCAAGATGGACGCCATGCTGTGGTTTAACATGTGCCAGGTTTTATAGTTGTGTGCCGTGTTGCTTCAAAATCATCGCTTCATGATGGTTGTCGATGGTGCTTCGACTTGGATTTTACCAAGAATTCTTTATAGGACATGGATATGGGCTGTTCAACTCTTGCTTTTTCTCACAGGTGTGTCAGGGGCCGGATTGTGGAAAATGCGCAGCCTGTCAGGACATGATCAAGTTCGGCGGGGCGGGACGCAGCAAGCAGGCGTGTATCACCAGAAGGTGCCCCAACATGGCAGTCAAAGAGGCAGACGATAATGACGATACCGAGAACGAGGAAGAGGAGAAACAAATCGATACGAGAAGGCGTGGCCACAAGACTGCCCTGGAGAGCAAGAGGAAACACAGGGTAGGGCAGTCATCTTAGAGAATCTGTCATCGTGATGTCAGTGCAAAGTCTTTTTGTCTCTGAAAATAATTAATTACATCGTCGTGTTAAGGCAAAAACGGTATATCTCGATTTTGGAAAAAACCCAAAAATGCTCCGTGCAAAAAATGTCTTATCTTGGTGCATACTTGTTTTTTTTGTATGTCGGGGCTATTTTATGCCAGGTACAACATTTTAACAATTTCAATTTTTGCACTGACACGCCGATGTGACTAATTAATTTTTAGAGACAGAAAGTCTTTGCACTGACATCACAGTGACAGAAAATTGTCTCTGAAATTAATGCATAAATGTTGTATCTCGATTTTGCAAAAATGGTGTATCTTGCAGGAAAATGCTCCATGCAAAAAGCGCTGTATCTTGTTGCATACTTAGTTGTATGTACATCCGGGCTATTTTAGGCGAGATACAACGTTGCTTAATTTCAAACTTGCGCGTAATGTAAGTGCTGTTTTAGGAGATGCAACGTTTTTTGCACTGACTTGGCGCAATCATTGAGAGCTACATTTGTCACTTAATTTTCAGACACCAGTGGACTGGCTCGGTGATCCATTCAAAGTGGAGGGAACCAGGAGCTACTATTACTCGGCCCTCGTTGGCGAAGAGCAGGTGGACGCCGGTGACCATGTCCTCGTTCACCCTGATGACCCTGACCGACCTCTCTTCATTGCTCAGGTCGTCTACATGTTCCAAGAGAAGGGAGATGATCTGATGTTCCACGCTCGTTGGTTCATGTGAGTTAATGTCAGGTTGTTTCTTTTCTAAATTGAAAGCTGAGTTTGGTTTCTGGAAAGAGGAGCTCAAAGGTCAAAATGGGTTTTGTGATGCACACATTTTCCAATAGAAAGAGTCCAATGAAGGTCGGGAAAAAAATACAAGTCTCTAACCTCGCATTAAATTGGTTCCTGGTAAATGGAGGTGATTTATCAAAAGTGGTCTAAAAAAGATTGTTTGACAAAAAGAAACATTCTTTTTTATTAAGAAAGATATTTATTTCTAGATTTTGATTAATTTTTTTCCAGATTTATGAGCATTTTACATTTAAGGCCCTTTTGATCATTACTGAAATGAAATTACAGTTAAGGACCTTAGAGTACTGAGCCGATGATGTGGTCTTTGTTAGGTCCGAGGTTAGAAGCTAACTTGAGGTGTCTGGATTGTTTGTAAAGAAATTGGTCAGCACTGAGTATACAGTCCTTCAAGGTTATAGCTACAGCGGTCGGCAACGGTTGGGTGTAGCCGGCTCTATGCCAATTTTTACCGGCCGCGGTCGGCACAAAAATATCACCGAAAAGACATAAGCCACTATGAAAATTGGATATTTCTTTATATGAAAGTACTTATTGTTTCTACCTAGTTAGTTAATTTGAAAAGATCTGTCTATCCAGAGCCCAAAAAGTTGCACCAAAACATCAACGAACGGCATGACACAAACACGAACGAACGACATGACGATCGATTGTTGTGTGTGGAACCGCAAGGCATGCAGTCTGGAAACAAAGTATCGCGGCGAGAGCGATGTGTTTATGAGTACGAGGTTGTAATTTTGTATGAAATATAACCGGAAAGAGTTTGAGATTAGACTCCACCGCACGTCATCCAACCCTGGAAATTTGAGTTGTAATGGAGAATATCAGGGAATCCCCCGATCTGATTGGATACTTGCGCGATGTCAGATCAAAGGTCGGCATACGCTCACTACGCTCACATTGTCAAATTTTAACCGGCAATCAAAATTGGCTAGCTATAACCCTGTGGCCCGTTATAAAACAAAGGTGTTGGGCAAAAAGAATCATAGTGCAGGCTTTTGTCGTTCCTGTTCAGATATACTTGATTTTCAAGAACTTGCTTCTTTTTTGTGTGTGTTTTGTTTAGGTATGGCTCTGAGACTGTTCTTGGAGAAACCTCTGATCCTCTGGAGCTGTTCCAGGTGGATGAATGTCAGGACACATATCTCGCTTCCGTCAGCTCAAAGTGCAAGGTGAGATTTGAGGCAAAGGAGGGTTAGGTTGTGGTAGTTGTAGTAGTAGGGGCTCCAAGGTCAAATTGAGTTTTGTGATGCACTCGCTTTCCAGTAGATAGTCATGTATTTTTGTTTTGATACTTTTCGGAGTGGAATTTTGAACATGACGTCATCGGTCATCAAAAACATATGGGTGTATATATTCCAAAGAGGAATTTTTGCGCCAGTCAAAAGGTCAAATTCAATGTCATTTTGATTGAATGACATTAAAATTCAGGAATGAACTGAAAATTCTATGTACAAAAATGTACAGACCCGGGCCCAATTTCATGGCTTTGCTTACCATGGATGGCTCATTTGATTCTCAATATTAGGCACATTGTATGCCCCCCTTCCATATTGTGTTCTGGGAATCTCAGGAATTTTTTAGAGGATTTTTTTGCAAGGGGGTTGGGTACTTCTGTATAAATGTAGAAGAGTTTGTTAAGAGTGTAGGAACATTTGGGGGACTCCCTCTGCCACAAATTACAAGAGTATCGGCTTTACCAGTCTGGAGGTTGCTGTGGAAGAGCTTGCCACCAGAACATTCCATTACAGCAACACTGTCATTCGTCTGAGGAATTTAAATTTGAATGTTCATCTGTTACCAGGAAAGTCATTGTACCAGACCATCTTCGATCTGAACCAGGAAAGGGAAATTGCTTATTTGGGGCGTTGCATGTTTTTGGTGTGCATTCTTGTTAGCTTCAAAAATGACCTGACCGGGTCGGACCAACTTTCACACACCCTCTTTTGTTTCTTTTCTTGAGAGCAGGTTATCTACAAGGAGGTATCTCCCGATTGGTATTCCATTGGAGGCATCGAGAACCCAGAGGAGGACTCCGTCATCAAGCAGGACGACCATCGCACCTTCTTCTACCAGAAGTGGTACAACACTGAGCTGGCACGTTTCGAAGACGTCAAGACCCTGAGCAGACCTAAGGGGGTCCCCAAGCATAGCTTTTGTGCCTGCTGCCTCAAGACTGAGATGACTCAGAGGGTAAGTCTTATCCATTGTGTTATCATCCTCACGAGGGCGCTGTTCATGTATAGACCTCTCTATTGCAACGTCACAGCCCGAGTTTTTGCCAACCAAGGTCGGAAAATTATGAAAGCTATAAATGCAAAGCAAAAACAAATAGCCACAATTTGTAACAATGTTACACAAATATTCAAAATAGTGTTGCATTTGTTGGAAACAAGACAACCAATCATGAGATGTATTTTGTTTAATTGATAGTTTGGAGAAATGTTGAATTTGGTCACAACATCTGTTTACACGATTGAATGTTGTGCTAACATTCGGCCGTCCATGCCAACCAGCGTGGTTTGTTTATCAACAATAGAATGGTCTATAGCAGGAGCCACTCGGTCTGTTAACGTTTTTGTTGTGGTAGAGCAACAAGCTAGTTACCCAAAAGTGGAGTTATCACGATATTCGATTCTCATCAGTGTGGTAGAGTTACTCTTTGTATAGAAGTTAAGGTATAAGGGTTCAACCGGCGGCAATTCAGAATTATTTTCTAGCTCACTTGGACAGAAGAGCAGGCATGGACAAATTTGTTATACTATGCGAAAAAGACCGCAAAATTCAGTGGAAACATTTGTATTTGCAGGCATGTTATTCTTCCTACAGTCTGATGTCTGATTTTTGGGCCCTCAGAAAATATGCAAAATTTAGTAAATAGCCTGAACTGTCTATTAAAGCTGATGTACATGTAGGTCAGCCCTTGTACTCCATAAAGTTTCCTACATTTTTCCAAGGGCCAAATATGTCTGTATTTCACAAGCCTTATTTTGAGAGAAATTAAGGTGTAGGTTGGTAACAATTAAAGGTACTTCCCAAGGGGCAAATATGTCTGTAATTCACAAGCCTTACTCTGAGAGAAAATGAGGTGTAGGTTGGTAGCAATTAAAGGGATTTCCAAAGGGGCAAATATATCTGTATTTCACAAGCCTAAAGCCTGGTTCATACTACATGCGAATGCGAAGCGAATATTGGTGACGCCATTATCGGTACGCGCTGTTCTTCCAAACGTGACGCAAGGAAATTCACTTCGCACGAAGCATTCGCAGGAAGTATGAACCGGGCTTCACTCTGAGAGAAATTAAGGTGTAGGTTAGTAATAAGTAAAGGAGAGAAATTAAGGTGTAGGTTGGTAACAATTAAAGGTAATAATCATCAATTTTGTTGTCTCCTTGTAGCGGGAAAGTCCCCAAGCTGGTGTGGAGCTCAAGAATCCAGAAGGAGACAGCAACAAAGTTTACTACAGGTAAAAGTCTTCACAGGTTGATATGCAGACTTTAGTGTCCTAGGCCGATTAAATTGGCCCATTTTTCAGACTGAACAGGAAAGTAATTTTCAAAAAAGCCCTTTCAGAGCCTTGGAACTTTTTCTTGAAAAATTTGAAGCTGTCACCAATTGAAGAAAGATGTAGTCCACATTGCGTCCAAACCTGGAGTCTTTAAAGGTATCGTACACATTTGGTAATGACTCAAAACAAATATTAGCATAAAAACTTACTTGGTAACAAGCAACGGAGAGCTGTTGATAGTATAAAACATTGAAGGAACGACTCCCTCTGAAGTAACACTTTTTGAGAAAGAGGTAATTTCTCACTAAAATAATAAAAAGTTCTTGCAAGAAGTTTTTATTCCTATGTGAAAGCACACAATTGTACAAAGGGTGTTTTTTCTTTCATCATTTTCTTGCAACTTCGATGACCAATTGAGCCCAAATTTTCACAGGCTTGTTATTTTATGCATATGTTGGGATACACCAAGTGAGAACACTGGTCTTTGACAATTACCAAACGTGTTCAGTGCCTTTAAACCTCCTGAATTGTAATGAATCGGAGGTTCCCAGGTCTAGAACAAAGGAGAACCCAGGCCAGCAAGCCATTTTCTGGAATTTTCCTATTCGGCAGGTCCCATTAAACCCGCTCTATTTATAATGCATTTGTATTTTGATTTGATTTGAATCGGTTTATTAGAAAACATTCCATCCGGCAAAGGGCTGAGTTGCGAATTATTTAACACATTGGCTACAACACACCACATGACCTTAAAATGACCTTTATGGAAGTTCAAGTCGTGACCCATATAAAGTTTAGGAAGTCTGCGGCAGCTATGGGCTGTTTGGTACAAGCCGCTTGTGGCCGCTATGGTCTCTAAAGGGTTAATGAACCTAATTATGGATTTATAAGTTTCTTCTTTCTGAAATTAAGAGAGCACTTAAATACGTTTTTTATTTGTCTTGGCAGTTTGTCAGATTTGGACTCCTTACATTTTTTTGTAAGCTTTAAATTGTTCTCTTGGTTAATTCTTGTTCTCGATTCCGTTTGCCAGTTCATGTTTCCTTAAGGGAGTCGACTACCGTGTTGGTGAAAGTGTCTTCTTGATGCCTGATGCTTTTGCCTTCAACATCAAAGTCAAGGCAGCGGCTACCAAGAAGTATGCTAAGAAAGAAGAGGTGAGTGTCCAATGATTGATAGATTCATAAAGCTTCTTAAGCAGACAATGTTGCTTAACAATTTTCTGTTCAGCAAAAATAGGCTGGATACCAGTCAAAAATTGTACATGTGACATGGTATTTTGGCTGGTAACCTTATTCTGTTAAGCAAAATTGTTTTATGCTTGTAGTTACTTTTTGTGATTCAGCAGCTCTAAGAAAATTGGGCCTAGATCTTGGCCAGATTTCACAGAATAACTAAGCAGAGAAAAATACTTAGCAGTTGATTTTCTTCTGCTAAGCAAACGTTAACAGAGGACCAGTTGAACACGATATACAATATATGGTGTTTTATCAGGTTATCCGTTATCTGTTTTTAAGGGTTTTATTTGCAGTTTCTTTGTTTGCTTCAAGAAAATTGAGCCCTGGTGTGTGAGGGAAACTTCTTTGCTCTCCTTGTTGGAGGGAAGCTATCATGTTTAAGTATGTCAATAATAATAATACTGAGCTCTTATATAGCACTTTATCACACTCGATGGGCATATCAAAGTGCTTAGTACTTTTTCCTGCAAGGTACGCAGAGCTACGTGTTGAAGTATTCCTTTATATCACCATGTAATGTTTACAAGGTGCTGTGGCGCAATATGCTTCCGATCAAACCAGGAACACAGGGGCGAACCCCTTCTCTTTACGATAAGTGCTCCGGGTTCTTTATTGTGCATTACACAACACACGGGACCTACGGCTTTACGCCCCATCCGAAGGATGCAGCAATATTAGTTAAGTTTCTTGCTTAAGGACACAAGTGTCACGACCGGGACTCGAACCCACACTCTGCTGATCAGAAACACCAGAGCTTGAGTCCGGTGTTCTTATCCGCTCAGCCACGACACGCCACATGTTGTCAGTGAAAAGCTGAGTTATTATTCTTGGCATACAAGCAATGAAGTATTTATCAACTTACAGATTAAGAAATCACAATCATACAGTAGCACCCATGTTTTTTTCCCATCATCGTTTTTGTTTGACGCTTTAGATGACATTTTTTTGTTAACTCCTTTAGGACGAAGAGCTGTACCCCGAGTATTACCGCAAGACGTCCGATTACATCAAGGGAAACAACAAAGCATGCCCTGATCCGTTCCGTATCGGTCGTATCGTCAGCATCTTCACCCGGAAAGGCTCGGATGAGGTCAAACTACGTATCAAGAAGTTCTACCGACCGGAGAACACTCACAAGGGGGCCTCAGCGGGGCACCAGTCGGATCTGAACCTGCTGTACTGGAGTAATGAAGGTAGGGTTATCAGTTAAAATGTTTCTTCGGATCTCTGATTAAAAAACGACAATTCTGTCTTTATTTTGACTCAGAATGCTAAATTTTATAGTTTGGAAAATTTAACAGTGAAGGTACAATGTTTGAAAGCATATTTTAAAATTGAATTGTTTTTATAGAACCTTATTTTATGGTTTGCAAGTGTGCAAGATACTAACTTTTTTTAAAACTGAGCTGTGCTCGAAAGTCCTACTCCAGCACACTGGCCGGAGTCCAGTTATTAAACATTGGGCCAGTTACCTTGCAACTAAACAAGTCCTAGTGTTTTTGAAAACATGCCTTTAGCAGCTATAAAAAAGAGAAAGAAATATTTTGTGTCTTTCAAAAATATTTCTAGTCCAGTGAAAGTTTTTGAGCTGTGATGCAGTGGAGAGATTTTCTTTAAATTTTAGCCGTGTCCGAGTAACCACCTTTTTGCTCTAACACCATAAAATAATATAATTTTACTCCACAGAAGCGACGATTGACCTTGCCAGTGTGAAGGGTAAACCAACGGTGATTTGTGGCGATGACGTACCTGGGTCAATCCAAGACTACACCAGTGGAGGTCAATACCGGTTTTACTTCCTGGAGGTCAGTTTTTGAAAAGAAAATTCTCGGGTCAGATTGCAAAAGATATATTTGTTTATGTAGGGGGTGTATGGTTGGGGTGGGGTGTTTTTGTAGTTTGTATGATACATTAATTTACTTAGGTGACATTCACTCGATAGTTTGAGGATAGTTTGATTAGACCCTTATTGATCTTTACCGACCCGGCCTGCACCGTTGTCTTCGGTCAGCCATTCCTCCATGGGTCAGCAGACGGGGGAAAATCATCACATTCACGGCACATTCTTACTTTTTTTTTTTTTCCACTTAATTTGCATTTTGTCCCTCCTTTTACTCGACAATCGTATACAAAACAGCTTACCTCTGCTCTATACAAACACACACATTGCGTCTGCTCAGAACTATAAGGTCATTAGCGCAATGTGTATGGATTTCATAAATTTGATTTTGCATATTTTGGAGCTCCTGAATGGGGTTTATTGAGCAAGAGTGGTCTTCGAAGTATTTGTTTGGCAAAAAGAAACATTCATTTTCTAAGTTCAACATTTATTTGTTGATTTAGATTTTTCTTCTTCAAATTTATATGCATTTTCACTTAATGACCTTTTAATCATTACAAGTTTGAAGTGGCAGTTAATGACCTTATAGTACTGAGCCAATGAGATTATTCACTCATAAAGGCCTAAAATCAACTGTAAACTGTTAGACATTTTGTCGCCAAAGCGAAACAAAATGGTAGACGATCTTTGTTTTCTTAAGGAAGTACACATCTTAAATGTTTTCTTCTTGTAGCCCCTTACCAAGAGTGGCTTTTTAAATCTGTTTTGAGCAAACTTGCATACAAAAAACAATGATGAAAAAGGTTAAATTCGAATTTTAACTGAAAGTGTGATACTATTTTGTGTTTAGGCGTACAACAGTGAAACAAAGCAGTTTGAGGACCCACCCCTTGAGGCCCGTAACACAAGCAACAGAGGAAAGGTACGATGATAGTTATCTCAATATCAAGTTATAAACCACAAACAAAACTGACTGGGTAAATTTTAAATGATTTGGGGTTGAACGAAGACAAATTGGATAGAGAAGGATTTGAACCTGCGACCTGCGTGTTTTTTTCTTTCATTATTTTCTTGCAACTTCGATGACCAATTGAGCCCAAATTTTCACAGGTTTGTTATTTTATGCACATGTTGGGATACATCAAGTGAGGTAGCTTAGACCATTTTCTTCAAAGCGCCTGTCTTGCTCCAACACCTAAGAGGCAGAGACGGGAAAATACAGAAGATTCTGATTCTTATGTGGTACTATCAGGTACCATCATGGACTATGGACTCTGCATCAGAGAATTCAGGAGAATTTGAAGAAGATATCTCTGTTGTTAGTAATGGGAGCGCTATCAGCAAGTGCCCTGACAAGCACACACAAAAATGATTATTATATAAATACACCCAATTTTTCAATGTATTTTTTTTTTTTTAAATGGCTACACTTGTTGTTATTATTATTATATTTTGTCTTTACACTGAAATAAAGCATACAAACAAAATTCCTAATTAGGACTCAGAGCCTAGAGCAACTCTAAGATACTTAGTGACTAGTCTCTAAGTCTCTTAGCATTCTTTTGCCTAGGACTAGTCCTAAGTTAGGAAGAGTTTTGTGAAATCGACCCCAGGTCTTTGACAATTACTGAAAGTATACCCTGCCTGTAAAACCTGTTTCGAAAGAAGCTTTTGTTTTACTGTTTTACTATATCTATATGAGAATAAATAACTTCATAAATTCTTCTGCAGGGCAAGGGTAAAGGCAAGGGTAAAGGCAAAGGGAAATCCTCAGAAGAAGCACGGAAGGTGCCAGAGGAAGAGGAGACGGTGTTCTTCAAGAAGCTCCGATCTCTGGATGTCTTCGCTGGATGTGGAGGTATGTTAAATTGTAGTACCACTAACTTAGTACTTTTTGCTAACTTAGTACTTTTTGTATTTGGTTTGCGGTAACACCATGTGTATATCTACTTTGCTGTGTAGATTTTGTTCTTTGAGAACTTGTCTTGCTATTTATTCTACTGCCGTGGAGTAGATTTAAGAATTCGGGAGACTACTTAGTTCTGAAAAGAACTGTCATAGTACTTTAGTACTTTTTGCTTTATACAGGGCCCATTTTCATAAAGCTGTTAAGCAGAAAATACTGCTTAGCAACTTTCTTTTCTCATCAAAAAAATGAGTGGGGCACCAGTTGCAACAATGTCAACTTTATGGTATTTTGGCTGGTAACCAGTTTCTGTTAAGCAAAATTTGTTGTGCTTAGCAAGGTTTTGTGCTTAGCAAGTTTTTGTGCTTACAAGCTTTACAAAATTGGGCTCAGGCTTGCAGCTGTTCTTCTGATCAGCTGACTTCAGCTTTAAAAAAAAATCCAATCATGCCTTGGAAAACAAAACAAAAAACATCATACAAAGTTTTGTGTGCTTGGCTGAACTCTTGGGTTTTTTCAATTACAAAGTTGCATAGATTTCGAACCCCAATACATTTTGTGACAAGTCCTCTTTTATGTTTCATGGCGATAAATTGTTAGGAGATATCTTGGAATATAGCGCTTTTATAAGATTGGGTTCTGTTTATTCTTTCAGGGTTATCGGAGGGCTTCCACCAAGCCGGGTTGTGTGAGAGTAACTGGGCTATTGAGATTGATGAGCCAGCAGCTCAGGCCTTCAGGCTGAACAACCCCGGCAGCACGGTGTTCACTGATGACTGTAACATACTACTCCGGATGGTGATGGAGGTGAGTATAGGAGTAAAGCCTGATGCTTCGCTCTTGTAAGGCCCCCCAAAAAATTGTTTGTTTGTCCTCTTCCGACTGACTGTCATTTACATCGCGATTGCGCGCTCTGCGTAGTCTCTAACACAGAATGGATTAACCACAGGACTAATTAAAATATCCAATATATATTGGGCATGCTAGCCTCATAAGTACCCAGCTGTTTAGCAGAAAATTGTGCTTAGCAAATTTTTCTACAAAGCAAAAGTTAGCAGAGAATCAAACAATATACATTACATGGTATTTTGGCAGGTAACCTGTTTCTGCTGGGCAAGATTTTTCTTACGAGGCTAGCCTGCCTGGGTACTTTTGAGGCTAGCCTGCCTGGGTACTTATGATGCTAGCCTGCCTGGGTACTTATGAGGCTAGCCTGCCTCGGTACTTATGAGGCTAGCCTGCCTGGGTACTTATGAGGCTAGCCTGCCTCGGTACTTATGAGGCTAGCCTGCCTCGGTACTTATGAGGCTAGCCTGCCTGGGTACTTATGATGCTAGCCTGCCTGGGTACTTATGAGGCTAGCCTGCCTGGGTACTTATGAGGCTAGCCTGCCTGGGTACTTATGAGGCTAGCCTGCCTGGGTACTTATGAGGCTAGCCTGCCTGGGTACTTATGAGGCTAGCCTGCCTGGGTACTTATGAGGCTAGCCTGCCTGGGTACTTATGAGGCTAGCCTGCCTGGGTACTTATGAGGCTAGCCTGCCTGGGTACTCATGAGGCTAGTCTGCCTGGGTACTTATGAGGCTAGCCTGCCTGGGTACGCCGGGCTAGTCACTAAACCAAGCCCTTATTAAATCAAGTATTCAAGAAGTTTCCTAAACTGAGATTTCATTTTTATTTTGCTTTCAGGGTGAGAAGACAAATGACCGAGGTCAGAGGTTACCACAGAAGAGTGAGGTGGAGGTATTGTGTGGTGGACCTCCATGCCAGGGTTTCAGTGGAATGAACCGCTTTAACTCCAGAGAATACTCCAAATTTAAGGTTAGTTGTTAAACAAATTAATCATGATTTTTTGAAAAGAACTTCAATGCTGTATAGACTATGGACTACTTCATAAATACGTGTTACGCGCGCGTTAGCCATAAAACGAGGTGCGTGCTGGTGTACATAATTGCAAATTTGTTCATTAGGTATACCATCATGCACCTCATTTTACATCTAACACACACTTAACATGTTTTTGCGAAATAGTCCATGTGCCCTTTGTTTACATCTAAACCGGCCATCTAAATCGGCATTGAAATCTTCCCGACGATATGCATGCAGTTTTATTTGCGAAATTTTGTTATGGGGTGATGTCAAAGGCGATCTGACCCATGACAGCACTCCTAATCCAAATTTATGGAAAACTCATTGCGGCACACTCACCACTGGGCAGAAACTGAATGTTTTGGTTTGCCGTGACGTCAGAGGGCATATCGTCTACAACATGATATTTCTGCTGTATTCCATGCTCGTCCAGTTACCCTCCTGTCATAATCTGTTTTTGGTTTTGTTTTTTTATACTTTGCTATTCTGCATGTTTCTTGGGCTAGGCCTATGTTTCTTGCATTGTTGTTTCAATTTTGGTTTTATAGTTCTTTGATTTGCCTTGTATTATTTTGTATTTGTATTGTTATGGTTGAATAAATAATAATTATAATAATGTTATCATCCACTAACAAAGATCTCAATCATGAAAGTAATTTCCTGCCATCATTTTCATAATTTTTCTTCTTTCCAAACCTTTCAACAGAATTCTCTTATTTCATCCTACCTGAGCTACTGTGACTACTACCGACCCAAGTTCTTCCTCCTTGAAAACGTTCGCAACTTTGTGTCTTACAAGAAGAATATGGTACTCAAGCTGGCCCTTAGGTGTCTGGTTCGCATGGGTTATCAGGTAGGTACAGTCAAGATACAGTACAGGACTGGTAGTTATCTGGAAAAATTGTTGATTTATAATAATAATATGCAGTTCTTAAATAGCACTTTATCAAACCTGAAGGTGTCTCGTACTACTTATTATTTTTCTTCAAGGTATGCGGAGCTATGTTCGAAATATAACCCGTTTATTTACATAGCACCATGTAACGGTTTACAAGGTGCTGTGGTGCAATCTGCAGCCAACCATACCAGAAAACACAGGGACGAACCCTTTCTCTAAGTGTACTGGGTTCTTTTTAGTGTATTACATAACACATGGGACCTGCGGCTTTACGTCCCATCCGAAGGACGCAGCAATAATGGTTAAGTGTCTTCCTTAAGGACACAAGTGTCAAGACCGGGACTTGAACCCACACTCTGCTGATCAGAAACACCAGAGCTTGAGTCCAGTGTACTTGACTGCTTGGCCACGTCATGCCACACAATTGATTATTTTCAATCTAAAAGCACACCGATAACAAGGTCATACCAGTACTAATCCTCCAGAGAAATGTTTCTGTCTGAAGTTTTGCATTTTATTTAAAGTTCATTCCAATGGTATTCATAGCAGAAATGAAGTTATCAAAATAAAATACTTATCGAGCTTGACAAATTTTTCATAGCACAACGGCTTGGGAGAGATAATCACATGGCGTTGCTACACATACTTTCCTTTTCAGTTGTCCGTAATAGCTTCTTTGTAGACACGCATTAAAACAAAATTTACCCAGTCAGTTTCCCTTGTTGTTTATAACTTGATATTTGAAATAAAAAGTTGCATCCCCTTAAGGTGATTGCTCTGCTGCCACTTCCCAGGTTGTATCGTAAACTTGGGTGTGATCCCTGGCTATACAGCAGCTAATGGTTGTATGGTTTCTGACTGGCACCCCTGAACAAAGATATTGACAAAATAGGGAGACCGCCAACATAGAGCTAGATAGCTCAGTTGGTAGAGCACTGGCACGTTAAACCGGAGGTCGTTGGTCCAAATCCCGCTCTGGTAAATTTTTCAACCCCAAATTATGAAAAGTTTGTAACAATTTGCAAAATTCCACGCCTTTAAAAATAGCTTTTTCTCCAAAACATTAAGTTCTTATTTTAAAAAGATAAAGTAATAAATAAAATGTAATTGTATTTTTATTTCAGTGTACTTTTGGTGTCCTCCAAGCCGGCCATTACGGTGTCCCACAGACCCGACGTCGAGCGATCATCCTCGCCGCTGCCCCTGGGGAGAAGCTACCAATGTACCCCGAGCCGGACCACGTCTTTGCACCTCGCGCCTGCCAGCTCAGCGTCATGGTGGACGACAAGAAGATCAACAGTAATATTTCATGGTTGGAGTCTGCACCTTACAGGACTATCACCGTGCGAGCGGCCATGTCAGACCTGCCTGAGATCCACAATGGGCATGATAAGCTGGAGATATCATATGATGGAGAGCCGCAGTCTGCGTTCCAGAGAAAGGTCCGTTTCTACTGAATTCTGTTCTTGAAACTGTTTTAAAAATCCTTTGTGCATGGATGGATTTGATTGTACAACAATATTTTGTGTGTTACTTTTAAACTGAGAAGAGTTCGATTTCACAAAGCACTAAGTTTCATCTTAAGATGTTTTGTCATTATTACCGTAATTGTGACATCACACTTTGCTTGGCAGTTAATATTGACTTGCAGTTAAGATCAATCTTAACTCTTCGTGAAAATGAGCCCATGTTCCAATAGGTTGGAAAACTAAGAGAAAGTATGTTTTCAAATGTTGATTGAAATTTATTTTTGTTGCAATTTTCTCCATATCAAGTTGGACAAGAACACCGTTGAAAAGGGGAAATTTAATGAAAAATCTGAATTATTTTCCCCAACACTTGAAAGACATTATGGAGGTGGTAAACAGACTATGTCTGTATCCGAATTGGCGGCTATGGCAATGGCTGGATCACCGCATCATCAAGCATTGAAGTTTATCGAACGTCCTTAGCAACACCCTTGGCAACAGTCGTAGCCCTAGCCGCAGCTGTCAATTCGGCCTATTTGGTGCAATTTCACGACGATGCTTTATGGCAACAGATGATTTATGGCAACAAACTGCATTTAAGGCCCATAGAATCATGAGCTTTACAGGGTGCCGTTAGCACCTTATTCTATGGTGAGCAGCCCCATGAGATTACGCCTAGATTCTCAAATGAACTGCGGTAAATTATCGCACCTCAACAGGGCATGAATTTGGAGGGAAAGTCCACAAGACCGCAGGGCTTAAAGCTAAAAATATTTACTGGACCAGATTCAGATACAGAAGACCAGATTCAAAATGAGAAAAAAACTTGCTGACACAGTATTTAGCATGCATTCAACTGTTTTTATTGGTATACAGTTAGACATGTACGAGGAGATTTATCTCAGTTGTCTTTCATATTAAGTATACTTCGATACTCAACAGAATAAGGTAATTATCAGACCTAAAGACAACAATTGAACATAATTTTGTTTTGTTATTACACAGTGAGGTTCTGTTATTCAATTGAAAAACACAAGACGGCCAGACTTGTTTTGTCTCGAGTTTATTGGCCCGACGCTAAAATCACTGGCCTCGGGCTTGCGGTCAGTTGTAAAATTCTAGCCCTGCTTAATAAATTGTCTCTGTAAAAAGTTACCCTGGCGAAAAAGTCCCTTGTGACCAGAAATTAATTGCAAATCAGAATTGCCTTGGAGGAGAAGGTGCATAATAATTTTGTGCCATTGTAATCTTGTGCAGATCCGTGGGAACCAGTACCAGCCAATCCTCCGTGATCACATCTGCAAGGAGATGAGCCAGCTGGTAGCCACCCGTATGCGTCACATACCACTGGCCCCAGGCTCTGATTGGCGTGACTTACCCAACATCCAGATCACACTGCCGGACGGCAACATCTGTCGCAAACTGTAAGTTGCCCATTTGGCCTGTGCTTTGACAGGATTCAATGTTTCCAGCTCTGCCTGATTCTGCAGAAAGTTTCCTGAAAATAAGCAAATCTTTCCATGTTCTGATAAACAAATTTGAAAATCTCCCCGATTATGGAAACTTTGTCCCTGTTATGTTGAATGTAATTCTAAATATCTCCCTGATTGATGTACAAAATCTCCCTGATTACAAGATGCAAATGTTGGCAGCTCTGCTGGAATTGTCACAGTTGCCACCGAGTGAAAATAGAAGAAGAGACCAAGTTGTATTGAATGAGAAAGACCAGGGCTCGATTTCACAAAGCACTAAGATTCATCTTAAGATGAGCTGTCAGTATCACCATAGTGATTTGTATTGTGACATCACAATTTGCTTAGCAATTAAGGATGATTTGCAATTAAGATCAATCTTAACTCTTTGTGAAATCGATCCAAGGGTCCTCCCCATGCACAAGCTAGCGTATCAGCCTAATACACGCAATTTGCAGGCCGATACGATTTGCAGCCGATACGGGGGGGGGGGGACTTCAGATCAAATCAACAAACCATAACATGTCACCTGCAGGGATGATGTTTTTTTCTTATCAAACCCGTTTTCTGATTTGTGATGAGCTCTGATAACTTTTTAAAACATTGATTAATAAATCTATTTTATTATTGTTATTAATTTTGTTTTTGTTGGGTTGAGGTGCTTTATATAATGGGACTCATAATTCAAACTTAGCATCCCTATCATTGAAAGAATGAGCACTTTGACTTGCCCGTAGATAAAGTGAAATATAAGAACCAATTATTATTGTCATTTGTATTATTATTATTAATATTGTTACTTTAATTTCCCAAGGCGTTACACACACAAAGACAAAAAAAATGGCTACGCAAACAATGGCGCCCTCCGTGGGGTGTGTCTTTGTTCCGAGGGTGACAAATGCGACTCCATTAATCGCCAGTTCAACACACTGATTCCCTGGTGCCTGCCACACACTGGTAACCGGCATAACCACTGGGCGGGGCTGTACGGGCGGCTGGAATGGGACGGTTTTTTCAGCACCACTGTGACGAATCCTGAGCCAATGGGAAAACAGGTTTGAATTTTTGCGTATTTTAATAAACTTCTCAAAGGAAAACAGTTTCTACCTCTGTTTTTAATGCATCTATATCAGCAATCATCACTTGTTATCAACATCCAATTTATTTGATTGTTAAAAACCAGTTAACCACTTTAATTACTTTTATATTGAATTTTGTTTATTGAATTTTACGGAGAGAAATAAAATAATAATTAACACACCGGGAAATTGGACTCCCAAAATTGCACAACCAAGATTTATCGTGGTTGAAATGAAATGAAATCGTGGGCGATGACTGCACGTGAATCGTTTCAAGATGAAAAATAAAGCAGGGACAAAATTAAACCCGAAACACTTCTCTGTATTAAAATTGTCTTGAATACTGAAGTCACTGTGCAGAGAGTTGAGTTTGTACTGTATAGATGTCTTTGCCGGACGATATCGAATTACAGTCTAATAGATAGACTGTGCAAGTCTCGCGCATATTCAAACTTCCGGGACCATTGTGGTCCATACCATATGAAGTTTAATGTGGGCAGGATTTTTGTTTTGTCAATTATTTTAGTTTATGGATATGAAAATGATATCTGTTGTTGGGAATGTAATACTAAGTAATTAACAATATGAAAGTAAAATCAATTCAACAAAATAACCAAGAAAACCTGTAAAGAAGACTTGACCTCCGTTTACGGTTACTTGTACAAAGTTAAGAATTCTGCCCAACTGACGGGCATATTATTATTAAACCTATGTGATAGAGGCACACAATCGGGCATGATTGGCAAAATGGGTTTCTAACAATAAGCATCCCCGTCCCAAGTTTTAAATTTGTTTCAATGTTTATGTGAAGAAATTATTTGTTTTATGAGAAAATTTATTGATAACAACTTGCTATGGGTATTTTGATTTTTAAGAATTTTGTATAAATATAATTTAAAAAGATTTGATTTCATAGAAAAATATAGTCTTCGTTCGAGTTTTTTTCTCGTTTTCAATATGCCCTAGACTTGCACAGTCTATACTGAAGTCACTGTGCACAGAGTTAAGTTTGCACTGTATAGATGTGTTTGCCACTCGATATCAAATTGCAGTCTAATTAAACATGCCTAATGGAATACTATTGAATCAGTCATTAAGTGAAAGGCATTTGCACGATGCAGACTGACTTGGTGTCATTTAAACCCTTTTGGACATCATGAAATGAAAAAAAGTCTCAATTGAAACTGACACTTTGTAAATTTACCAGCATAAACTCTCTAACTAAACATCAACATTTGATGGTCTGTTGTTGATCATCAAATTTGTGCAGACTGCTTCACTCTGTTTATTAATAAAATTATTTATCTGCATGCACTTTCATGTCATGTTTAATTTTCATCACAGTAAACAAACAAATTTGAATGAGATGTTTATAGGGGCGATGTCGTCATGATCAAAGTAGTCTGTGGTTGTTCATGGAATTATGAACTCTCACCCTGTTTCTGCATGCACATGCTCTCCATAGATTTGATACGGAGAGAGGGCGCTTGCATGCAGTAACTGGGTGAGAGTTCATAATTCCATGTACAGCCACAGGCCTGCTTTGATCATGACGACACAACCCCTTTAAAGCTACAGGACTGCTTTGATCATGACGACACAGCCCCTTTAAAGCTACAGGACTGCTTTGATCATGACGACACAGCCCCTTTAATTGAGTCCAATGTCCACAGATGATCTGAAGTTTTTTACTCACGATCTTAAAAAATGTAGTACAGGGAAACTGAATTGTTAAATTTTGACTAACTTTGAGTTGAACAAATAAAAAATTGACCAGAGAGGGCTTGAACCTTTGCTTTGTTCTTGTTTCCATCGTGTCTGTCTGCTTCTAGTGCTCGTCTGTTCGCTGTTCTTTGTTTGTGTGTCTGCGTGTGTTTTTGTTGTGGTTGTCGTTGTCGTCGCTGTTTTGTTTTTGTTTTGGGTCGGAGTAACACACCCCTGTGGTGATAGTGTTTTATTTCACTTTTGTTTTCCTCCTAGGCAGCCCATCTTTTGTTTTGTCTGTTGCTCCTTGGTTTGTTTGGCCTGTTGTGTGTTTCTGTCTTTGCCATGTTTATTTTTAAACGTCGCTGTATATTTCAATCCATGCTGAAAATCGGGATGGGGCAGTTTTTATATTTTTATAGTACCTCTATTCTTGATGTATATTTAGATGGGGTAGTTTTTCATATTTTATATTTTTATACGCTATGTCTTTTACTTCATGTGTTTTTTCTGTTTGTATTGTGACTTGCCTGAATAAAGTATTATTATTATTATTGACCTGCAACCTCCAGATTAACATGCCGGCCAACTAAGCTATCTAGCCCTAATGTTAGTGGTTTCCCTATCTTGTCAATATCTTTGTTCGGGGGTGCCAGTAAGGCGCCAGCAGGTTAATCCGGAGGTTGCAGGTTCAAGTCCTGCTGTAGTAATTTTTTCTTTGTTCGACCCAAAATTTCTTAAAAAGGGGGTTGCGGTAGCACAAAGTACATGATTCTCCAGCCTCGCTACCATGGGCAGCGCGCCGTATCGATACCTCTCGTCACTAACCCCTGGAAGGGAAGCACTGAAATCAACGCTGCTTGGCTCACCAAAAATACACGCTTGTTAAAAACATTCAGGCGCTTGTCGGACGCTAATGCATGTATTTTGAGTTTTTATATGGTCTCCTTAAATTGCATACAGTTAGACGTATCACAAGATAGAAAAAGAATGAGAGGGGGGCCAGTTGCTTTATGATTTTATGCGTCTTTTGACAGCGTGCTCTGCATAGCCTAAAACACAGAATGGATCAACCACAGGACCAATTACAATATCCAATATATTTGGATATTTCAAAGTCATACTTCCAGGGGTTATGATCAAGCAAAGCATTCTGGGAAAGAAAAACAAAATGGTGGGGCGAGATCGTACACCACTAGGAATGAGGTTCATGATTCTCTCGTATGAGATGTGGTTCTGAAAAAAATCTTGATGATGTGACAACTCGACATTTCGATCAGTTTGTCCTGATCGTCTTGGAGATTCATCCACATGGTGTTCCCGCAAATCTTACCAGATTGTATTTCTAGTGTGCAAAGTTTCAAACTCTATATATTTTATATGTTGACAGGGTCGTGTGTTGCATCCTGAACAGCACCGAGTGGTCAGCGTACGGGAGTGTTCTCGCTCACAGGGGTTCCCAGACACCTACCGCTTCTTTGGAACCATCTTAGAGAAACACAGACAGGTATTGTTGTTATTTCTACCTTAAGTCCTTTACAAGACAGAAAAAACCCCAACATTCCTTGCGAAATTTTCTCAATGTTTGTGAAATATTACAAAATGAGCTTTGTGTCAAAGGACAGCAATTTTGTACATGTTCTACGTTCCTTGCGAAGTTTTCTCAAACATTGACCTTCAACAAAAACCTTGAGCACTCCCTCGTGTGAAAGCTTGGGAGAAGCTCTGAGATGAGAAGTAAACAATCCGCGCTCGTAAAATTCATCGCAAGGAATCTTGGTTTTTTCGGGGATCGTGTGAAAAGGGCTTTAGAGTCCTTATGTTTATTGGAAATCAAACATCTCTCCTATAGACGATGTGACCTCTGACGTCATTCGAAAATCATAACATGATGCGCGCGCATGTCGCCGGGCAAAACCTTTGTGTACTGACAGCCAGCTATAAAGGACACGCAACGTTACCATGGGTACGCGTCTTCTTGCCCGGCGGAAACATGACTTTTGTCAACAGAGGGCGGTTTGAATGTAAACAGAGGTCACATCGTCTATATTCATGGTTGTTGAGATGGAAACAGAAAACAAAGTATTTGTTTTACTCTTTGGCACTGTTGAAGGTTGGAAATGCAGTTCCTCCACCAATGTCTGCTGCCATCGGTCGGGAGATAAAGAAATGCGTAGTCGCAAAGACCAAGGAAGAGAGGAACAACAAGAAGCAAGAAATCCAGGCTAAGGAAGAGAATGTGAAAACGGAAGAGGTCAAGATGGAGTGAGGAGGGAGAGGTCCATTCGGTGCAGAGGTCCATTCGGTGCAGAGGTCATGTCAGGTCACTGTTAATGTCTAGGCTTCAAGTCGGGTCAGGGTGGAAAATAGTAGAAGTTTACTTTAAATTACAAAAAGAACCATTAAAACTAGTTTATTGTGGGTTTCTTTATTTTAGTGATTTTTCTACCTCTAATATTATTCCTCAAAAATTTTGCCAGGTTTTTATTTTCTACCTCAGTGTCTCCATAAGTCAGTTTAAATGCTCAACTCTACCTTGGTGGTAAGAAGAGTAATAATAATAACAATGCATAAATTTAAACTAGAAATGAGGAGAATTTGAGATGACTAGAGTAGAATTGATGCAGCTAGTTGAACATTCCAGAGTTTGTGGGAAGTAATGGCTTGCTAAATAGTTGTAAGCAGGCCCGTAACTAGGGGGGTGGGGGGGGGGTGTGGCGGACGCCAAAATCAAAAAGGAAGAAAAAGTCCACTAACAGTTAAAAAAATTGGTTGGCACAAAACAATTAAGTGCAAAAATGGCCTACATTTTCAAAAATATCCAACTCGCCGCACTTATGTACATTTTCTTTCCTATTCGCCCCCCCAATTAATATTCGCTCCTCCCCCCCCCCCCAAAAAAACAACTTTTTTTTTTTTTTATGTGTACATTCTAGAGACTTATAGTGGTGAATATCAACATCTCGGGTGTGTACAAAATATTGTGTGCTTTTTGAAAAAGAGAATTGCCAAACAAAGTGTTTTATGAATTATGTCTACCCATTATAATTCGCCCCTATCTTTGTTTTGTCTATTTAAGAAGCATGTGATTTGTTTGGTATGCAGGCATGCAGGCATGCAGCATTTAAGCTAATCAGCTGGTTTCTTGGTTGTTCTTCAATTGAATAACAGTGTCATAGAAAACTTAAAAACAATGTATACAATTTTGTCCGTTGGCCATTTCCACTAAATTACAAAAGTTGCATATCTGGGTGTCTGTCTAAACACAAATTAATCAAAGCTCACCTGTGAATAAAAAGTACATAAAATAGTACCACTACAAAAACTGGAGGATCCAACTTCTCCCTTTTCACCCATTGTGGCAAAATGTTATCTTTAATTTGGGGATTTTTTGGTTGAACAAAGAAAACAAAATTGACTATACAATGTGTTCAACCCAAAATTAGTTAAAATTTACCCAGCAGTTTCCCTTGTGGTTTATTACTTAAAATTCTATCTTGTCCACTCGGAAAAAGATTATGGTTTTGTTAATGAGAGGGATGAGAAACTACACTATTTGGAATGAAATTTGACCTTAACTTTAGTTGAGTAGTTTTATGTGAAATAAATGCCACTCCATGTTTTGTATATAAATATAAAAAAATTGTCTTATTAATCATTCTTACTATGCAGATTCCAAAGTTTATGGAGAGCCTTAAAGACACACAAAGCGTCTGGCAATTTGACTTCAAGAAACTTAAGTACAGACAAATTTAAGACATTTAAGAAAAAATAATCCCCAAAGAAATGAATGTCTGAGAACATTTGAAAGGAAGAATTAAAAAAATTCTTGACTGTTATTTCCTCAGAAATTTATAAGGAGATTATATGATCTTGGTCGTCATGGTGATTAAATAGGTTTAGAACTCCATCATTCCAATACTCTTTTGAGTCTTTTTGGATATTTTAAAATGTCATCTCTGATCTGTATATATCAACATGAAATTGTAAAAGAACTGCCCGCTCATAGTTTTGCTTGTAGTCTGTACTTAAAAATATATTTACTAAAGTTTTACTAAAATATATATAATAATCAATTGCAAATTTGTACATAATTTTTTTTTGTATAACCAATAATGCTTTTAGTATTATCCTCTTCAGATAATTATATCGATCATTGATCACATTATTTGTATGAAGTGTTCAGATGTTTTCATTTTGCTTGTATTTGTTAGTGTTTGTTTGTCAAAACAATTTAATTGTTTAATTCAATGTAAATTAAATTTGTTATTGGATGATGCCGATTTCAGGATGGGTTGTAGTATTTGCGAAATGTACAAAGACGCGTCTTCAAAGTGTTTCATGAACTAATTGTAATAATTACTGTTTTGTGTTTTGCTAATAAAAGAGTAGTGTTTTGTATATTTAAAAGATATACTGATTGTGGCAAGTGTTATCAAATCCTTTAAACGTGTGTGAAATAACAGTTTTTAAAGACAAACGGGAAATCTGCGCTACGAGAGCGAGTCAAGCTAGTGGAGTTAATTTTAAATAGGGCGATTATAGTACAGCTAAATATATAGACTTGTAAAATATTATGTAGTCCTAACATCATTACATCCCTTGGCTCTTCATCATCGCTGTCGACGACCAGGGCCCAATTTCATAGAGCTGCTTGAGCACAAAGAGTAGCTAAGCACATCAAAATTATGCTCACCAGAATAAGGTTCTACCTCATCCTCCATTCGGAATCACGTGAGATTGTATAGAATTCCACTCATTCAAAGAAACAAAGCCATTGGCGGGTATATAAGGGCACGTGTGCCCGCTCAACCCTCGGTGTATTTTTGGTGTTCACGAAATCACACTCGGCGCGCGTTTCGGACCACTGCTGTGGCCAGTTTGTCAAATATGACCGATGTATGCACTATCGAAATTCATAATAACCCATCCGAGGATGAGGCCAATATAGCTTCACAGCTCGACCATAAGCTCTCTGATTCCTCATTACGGTAATGGATCGATAGAATCCTAATTAAACGTCATTTATCTCGTTTAATTGGGAGATTACCAACCAAAATACCATGTCACGTGCAACATTTCTGATTGGTATCGGCTATCCTGCTAATTTTGGCTAAGTACACAATCTGTGAGCAAAATTGTCTGCTTAAGCAGCTCTATGAAATTTTGCTCTGATGATGATTTTAAACAATGATCATGTGACAACAATGTAACAACAATGTGATGTTATCGGATCGCCTTAGGTCAAAAGATGTGTTTTATGGTGTTAACAATGGAAATTGGTGAGCAAAAAACCGTGTCACATTGCCATGCATATATGCATTAAGTCGACAATTTATTTAAAGTGACATTTATTGTAGGTTTTCAAGACATGGAAATTGTAGCCAGGTCTTAAAGGCAGGGTATACTTTTGGTAATTGTCCAAGACCAATATCCTCACTTGGTGTATCCCAACATATGCATAAAATAACAAACCTGTGAGAATTTGGGCTCAATTGGTCATCGAAGTTGCAAGAAAATAATGAAAGAAAAAACTACCCTTGTTACATACAATTTTGTGCTTTCAGATGCATGTCTCAGATTTAAATTTTATGATGAAAAATTATCTTTTTCTCTAAAACTACATTACTTCAAAGGGTGTCGTTTTAACAATTCGTTTCAGTATCAACAGCTCTCCAGTGCTCTTCACCAAGTATTCAAGTGTATGGTCATTAATTTTTGGAGTAATTACCAAAGGTATACCCTCCCTTTAAAGGCAGTGAACACGTTTGGTAAATGTCAAAGACCAGTGTTCTCACTTGGTGTATCCCAACATATGCATAAAATAACAAGCCTGTGAGAATTAAGGCTCAATTGGTCATCGAAGTTGCAAGAAAATAATGAAAGAAAAAACTAACCTTGTTACATACAATTTTGTGCTTTCAGATGCATGTCTCAGACTTAAATTTTATGATGACAAATTATCTTTTTCTCTAAAACTACATTACTTCAAAGGGTGTCGTTTTTAACAATTCGTTTTAGTATCAACAGCTCTCCAGTGCTCTTCACCAAGTATTTAAGTGTGTGGTCATTAATTTTTGGAGTAATTACCAAAGGTATACCCTCCCTTTAAAGGCACTGAACACGTTTGGTAAATGTCAAAGACCAGTGTTCTCACTTGGTGTATCCCAACATATGCATAAAATAACAAATTGGGCTCAATTGGTCATCGAAGTTGCAAGAAAATGATAAAAGAAAAAACACCCTTGTTGAACAAATTTGTGTGCTTTCAGATATAGGAATAAAAGGCTTCTTGCAAGAAGTCTTTAATTATTTTAGTGAGAAATTACCTCTTTCTCAAAAACTACGTTACTTCAGAGGGAGTCGTTTCTCACAATGTTTTATACTATCAACAGCTCTCTGTTGCTCGTTACCAAGTCAGTTTTTATGCTAATATATATTTTGAGTAATTACCAAACGTGTACAATGCCTTTAAGGTGGTGAAAATTGATTGCCTCTCCACTAATCTAATTTTCTTCATACCACAAATTAATCAACATGTTTTACATGCCATGTTTACTCGTGTGAATGTCACTTAAAAAATGCAGTTGTCTGTGCCAAACTTCACAGAAATGCTTAAGCACAATACACTCCACCATTGCTTTTGAAAGCACTTCCCTGTTCTCGGAAGGACCAAAGTTTTGGATGTAAAATTTCAGAATTATTATCTGAATTCAGGTCTTTTTGTGTCTGCCCGGTGTAAAAAAAGGTTATCAGTCTTATCTACTTCTCTGGTGCCGAGGATACTGCTTTCCAGAATCTCCTTTAATCTCATTGTATCTTTTTTACTCCAAAAGGTTTCAATGCCATCATTCAATGTAGGCCTACCTCCTAAAATATTGATTCTAATTTCAGACCTTTTTTGTCAGCAATTAGGGCCTGCTCCATCTATCCGAGTTTGAAAGACAAGGCCTAAAGATTTTAAATTACTATTGCTGTATAATAGTCTAACCTTTGTACCCCGTTTTATATATTTGTTTGCTTACAGCTCGTATGATGTTTGGGTGAATTTCCAAATCAGAAATGCTTTTTCTCATTTAAATCGGTGCCATCTTTATTAGGCGGAAGGGTAAAACTGCCTGAACCAATATTGGTCTAATTGGATTTCGCTCGGCTATGTGAGAGATCATATGAAACCTAACACTATATATCATTCTAATTAGGCCGCATCCGAATTGGCGACTACAGCTACGGCTACGGCTGTTGCTAAGGGTGTTGCTAAGGACGTCCTATTCTTCAACGCACGATGACGCGGAAATCTAGCCGTAGCCGTAGCTGTAGCCGGTATTTCGGACACGGCCTAATTCTGCTGAAGGGAGTGGAACTATACTCTGGGGTGCACCACACTAAATAAACTACCATAACAACCAATGCTAAATGCTAAATATCCAAAAAATACACAAAAAATATTTAGGGTCTCTCAGCCTCTTGAAAACCAATCAAATATATTTTCATAGACAACTTAACTCCAGATTGCTTTTCAATTTTTGGCAGATCAGCCGTTTGGATTTTTTGCTAATAACCCCAGAAAAAACACCCCCGAAATTGTGCTTTTTCCCAGACCGACTTGCTGCCAGTTTTCATGAGGCACCCCTCCAATTCGCAAGCCAAATAGAAAGCCTAAATTTATCAAATTTTCTAAAAAGTTTAAACACAGAGCCCCAGGTTGTGATAAATTGTTATAATTACACAATCTATTAATTGCATGACCACCCAATTATTATTCAATATGATAATCAGTTTGGCGCATGAATTTTGGCCTATTTAAAGTGGTGCACCCTCTGGGGACGAGTACGAGGAGCGCCACCAACTGTTGATGGACATTCAAGATGGAGGAGTTGTTTGTGCGCCAAATGGTATGTAATTTAAATTCTATTAAAAAATACTGAAACTGAATTTACTTTATATCTACAATGCTGAATTGTGCTTCTTAATAGTTTAGAGGTAGTGGTGTGCGTATAAAGAGAGTTACATATTAAAAAGATTGAACGAAGTTTGGTCTTATTAAGTCGACCGGTGCAGAGTGAAATGCACGTGCATCCATGGCTTGATCACGTACGCCGACAACACAAAAATAGCCCCGTATATCGAGTGACCAACATAGCTGAAGGGAGACTCGGCCTAAGTATTCCGAGCGAACGTGACCCTTCCTTCAGAAGAATAGTTATCTCTGTATTTTGAACCGTATGTATGTGGGTCAGATAGGCTTTCAGTGTATAAAATAATCCATATAAAGTAGTCCTAAGTTCTTGATATGCCCTGCCAGTAATGTATTATACTCATGGACGACTGATGACATCGCCGTAGGCCTACCGTGTTGTCGTTCACGGGTTACCGTTTTGGGACATGGGGCATTTTTAAATCCACCGAGTTTGCCTTTAATTGATGCAAGTGTTGAGTGCAGCAGCAGATTTGGAGATGGGGGCGTGGTTAGCCCTAAATAGGACTCTTCCTCTGTGCTGTACACAGATAACGGGATGAGTGAAAGGCCGCTAGGGGCGTGGTGTGTTTTTATCACAATGCAAAAAAAAAGAAAAAATCACTCAAAATTTTTAAAAAGATCACTGTTGGCCTCCATATAATGACAGGAATGAGGGATTTGTGCGTCGAAGTATGTATTCTATGTTACAACTTGGGTTTGTATAAAATTGGATATAAAAGCCAACCCGTTTTGTTCATAGTATTCAGCCAGTAGACCCCAAGTCTGTCATCTTTACAAAAACATTTATCGGGCCTTGTTATTTTTTATGTACCTACTTATATACTTTATTTATTTGTTTTTATATTAGTTTAATTTATATTTATATTTATATATATATAATGAGCAGGGTAGATGGCCTTAGCTTTCGATCCAGACCGGACCTTCTTCAGAGGAATAAAACAAGTACAAACAAATACATATCCATTTATAGAAAAAGAGAGGGGAAAGGGATTAAGGGAAGGAATATTTTTTTTTCTCTTTGTGTAATTTGAGTGCATCTTGTGTTGAGTAGCGCAATATTTGTAGGCCCCATATACGAATAAAAACGTTTATTGTGGAAAATCGTACACCATGGATCTGTTTTTTACTTCTAATTGTGAGATAAAAACAAATCATTTTAATGCGGCCGCACTTTAGTGTTTTTAATGGGATTATTCTTTTGTGTCTTTTTGTCTTTTGTTTGTTTTATTAAGTGGGGTCGACTTGCGAGTTAGTTTAGAATTGGTTTTTGAGGCATAAGTCTTCTGAAAAGATCCAAACATTACCAATGTCAGCAGGGTTTGGGATATGTAGTAGCACTAAGTAACTTTTAGTTCTCTGTTGGTGGGACAGACGTATCCCCATAAT
Source organism: Plazaster borealis (assembly GCA_021014325.1). Taxonomy (NCBI): domain Eukaryota; kingdom Metazoa; phylum Echinodermata; class Asteroidea; order Forcipulatida; family Labidiasteridae; genus Plazaster; species Plazaster borealis. The sequence continues at coordinate 2,403,987 of CM037456.1, read as the reverse complement.
GTGGTTTGGGCATTGGCCTGATGACCGGTCTCGTTTCTTTACCCTTTTCTTCCATTCTGAGCATTTTTATGCACTTTTCATCATTTGTATGTAAGGGTCGCAATATCAATCTTTTATAATGATTTGTTTACCTTGTTTAGTTCTTAACTGGGCATTACATAATATTTAGGTGAAAAGGTGCAACATTGCAAAATACCACCGGTAGATTTACTAATTATTGGTCTTTCGTGCTTATATTTGAATATAAAACCTACCTTTGGAATAGCTTTGTTAAGCATAATAATATGATAAACATTAGAAGAAAGTTTCTCAAAATTGAACTCAAGAATGAATGCAAGAGAAAAACATAATTAATTTGTAGTCTTGCATGATGCAGTTTTGCTTTTGTCGTGTTGTCCGTTACATTGGGAGCTTTCTGGCTGGTCTCCAACTGAATTAAATTGAGAGGCTGCAGGTCAATTAAAACTTGCAAACATTCACCAAGAATGGTAGAGCAATCATGGATGCCCAGAGTGTGTGGTTTGATTATGCTCGGTAGTTGATGCAACTGTGGTGGCCGGTTCCACATGTTCATGTAGTCGAAGGCATACACGGCACACCAATTCCCTGGCCTGTTTCTGGAACCGTTCGTACGTGAAGCAGTAGATGACAGGGTTGATGCAAAAGTTGACCGCCACAACAGCAGCCACAACGATGTTCACGGAGTTATCAACAAAGCTTATGTTCACACCAAGGTTGAACAGGAGGTAGTTGACTTCGGTTGGAATCCAGCATATGGCGAAGAATATAGCCACGACGAGTAACGTATTGGTGACATTTCGGTTGGCTTTGGACAACATGTTACGAGCATCTTGGTTGACGTCGTCCACTCTGGCCCGAGAGCGCATGTGAAGCTCAAAGATGATTTTCGTGTACGCGAAAATGATGACTGCTAGAGGGAAAATGAGTTCCACGCCGAAGAGGAAGACTCCTCCAACGGCTTGCAAAGCAGGGCTGGACCAGGATAAGTCGCACAACGAGTCGTTGTTGAGTCGAAATGTGACCGGGATGAGGTGGGCCTGAGTAACCCAACCAGAAACCCAGGTGGCGGCCATGATTAACTTGAGTCGACGGCTTGAAAACAGGTCACGGTGTCTGACCGGCTTGCACGTTGCAAAATACCGCTCCAGGGATATGGCAACTAGATTGTAGGTGGACGTTACGAACATGCTGTACTGGGGCCAGTCTGACCACCAAAGCTTGCAGTACAAGGAACCGATAATGCTGTTTGGCAGCCACGATGCATTCAAAACCTGGCGCAGGAGGAACACGAGCGACGCCAGGAAATCCAAGATAGATTGATGGATGATGAGCTTGTTGGTCTGGGATTTGAAAACGTTTGGGTAACGCAGCATGACCAGGCAGACAAATGCATTGCCAATCAGCCCAAATAGACTTAGTGTGACAGACACGTAGTGTGCCGTGTCTTTACTATCAGAATTGTTTGGTGCTTTTACAGCTGACATCAAACTTGAAACAGTAGAAGACTCCATCATTGTGTACGTGAAAATTAAGACACAAATTTTCTTGATCAGCTCTGCATGTGGTTACTTCAGTTTCTTAATGCTTTAATATCGAAACGAAACTGAATTATTGTTTTTTGTCCCTTATGCAATATTATTCAGTAGGACTGAAACAGAGGAGTTTTTAACACTTTTAAAATTGTCGCATAATATTAGAAGAGTCAGTCTTGAGTTTCAAAGAACGTGGATTATATTGGTCGTGCAAAAACAACTGCTGCTTCACTCCCCATCGGGTTCGTTTGTGCTCTTCCGCTCGTGTAGTGCCGACGGATGAGGTCTGTGCCCATACTCAAGCCGTGGAGGAGACAGCAGTGCTCTCAGCAAATCCACCACACAACTTGAGTGACCGTGGAGTTCGGATAAATCAACCAGTCGAGAGTCGATGCCGACGGAGGGATCTGATGGAGTTCCCCCGGTGACCGGTCCGGCTGTCGCACGTCACCACTGTGCTATACTGCAATCACAATTGTACGGAGCCCCTAAAGGGACAGGTAAAATAAAAATTGAAAAGGTAAAAAAATGTTGAAATGATTTCGTCCCCTCGAAATATTGTTTCATTCCCTCGAAATATTATTTCGTTATCTCGAAATATTATTTCGTTCCCTCGAAATATCATTTCGTTATCTCAAAATATCATTTCGTCCCCTCGAAATATCATTTTGTCCCCTCGAAATAACATTTTGAGGGAATGAAATAATATTTCGAGGGAACGAATTGATATATTATTTCGTGGGAATGAAATAATATTTCGAGGGAACGAAATAATGTCAACATTTTTTTTTACCTTTTCAAATTTTATTTTACCTGTCCCTTTAGGGGCTCCGTACAATAATTGAACCCCAGAGTCGACACAAATCATCTCTATGTATGCACGATGCAGTCTACGCCCTTGTTGATTGGTCACAATTCTCATTAGCATTTTGAGTTGCATTTTCTCCCAGGATTGTCTCTTCAATAAACGATTCACTCGAGGATGCGTCCGTGGGTATATCTATTTTTCCCCCAAAATTGGTTGGCCCTAACGCGGGGGAGAGTGTGAAAGCCTAATTGGATCATTTTTTTACTGTAAACAATGGAAAATTTATTTTACATTCTGGCGCACTGAGGTCAGTCATTCCGTTTCGTCGAAGCATGGAGGTAGAATTAGACCTCCATGGTCGAAGTAGTTGCTGGATTGGCAAGCTGAGCAAAGAGTGGCCTTGGTCCAACCGTCGTGAGATTTGTTTTTAATAAAAACAGAGCTATGATAAAAAAAGATGCATATATTGGAGATTGGGCGTGTAGGCTAGAAAATGCAATTTTCCAGTGTAGTAAAACTTCCCGCAGGATTCGCCTCGATCCATATAGGTTTATAGGGGAATGTAAATTGCTTTAATCTAGATTCTGGAGGAAGACCTTGTACTCCTTTGACTTGAGCAAGATGATTTGAATCTTATTTCATCAGATGGCCCGGTTTCTAAATCTGTAGTCAAGCTCGACTGAACAATGTAATTTGAAAGTTCTATAGAAAATGGTGAGCCGATGTCATAAGAAATCTCCGGCTCAGTGAAATTAAGTTTCTTAATGTTGAAGTCTTATTTCGGTAATCAAAGGATTTTTAAATTTAAATTGGCTATGAAATAGTCATTGGAAATAGTCATGGGAAAACTGGTAACGGTTTTGCAAACCAATAAATAGGCATGGCATTGATACATGATAACTGTGGAAATAATGAGCGACTAAACTTTGACAGAGAATCGGAGGATGGGAACTTTCAGTCAATATTTTTCCTTTTGATTCTTTAAGTATTATGATTATCTGATTAGTTGTTTTGAATTGCACTGGATAAGAGTTGATTCCATAAAGAACTGCACATTCTCAGTACGACAAGAATTTAGACAGAGTCGAGATTTCATGTTTAAAACTAGTTACTTCCTATGGTGCCTTTAAAGGTGCTGCAGTATACGTTTGGTATGTGGAACCCACTGTTTGTTTAAATCCTATTTAGTTGTAGATATATACCATAAAACTAACCTGTGAAAATTTCATTTCAAAAGGTGGTAGTGTTTTGGGGATATTGCCGAAAATCTGGAGGGGTTATGTCCACGCAGGAAGAATAATCTGCATTGGAATACACACTCGGAGAAGCGTTACGGCCGTAACGCTTCTCAGATTCAAATATTTGGGGATAAAAAGTGATATCTTTTTCCACAACCGCAGTACTTTGAAGTGGAAAGTTTCTCAAAAGGCATTATACTATCCAAAGCTGCTGTACTTCTGACAAAGTAAGTTTTGATTGCCATTCATTTTCAGAGTCCTTACCAAACGTGTACGATACCTTCAGCTGTGGCCTATTTCTGGGTAATTTTGACACAGATTCCGGGTCATACTGACCCGGCCCCACGGGACCTTGATCCGGGTCAATTCTGGCCAACAAGTTAATATAGATATAGGTGGTCTAGTGGTAGGACATCTGCTCTAGCAATTCAAAGGTCGTGGGTTCGAATCCCACCCGAGTGATTTCCCTGTGGATTTTGTTCACAGAACTCGGGAAAGTACTGAGTATTCAATACAATACATCGGTGGAAGGGTAAAAACAAATTATAACTTCTTCATAGCCTATTGTACAAAGTGAAAATCAAATGCTTTAGCATTGGGAGAGAGTACTCCTTCACCCAACACTTGGTGAATAAGAAAACAAAAAAGAATTGCCGCCAAAACAAATTAACGCCCTCCTTTGTTGATGAGTCGACAAGAAAAAACACAAAACAAAAAGGGAAAATTCCAAAATCATGTAACGTTGAACTCAATCTTTCAAGTACCGGTAAGGAACGCTGGAATAAAAATATTTTGCACCCTCAGCCCTAAAAAAAATACCAGAATAAATAAATCCACTGACATTGTTTTGTCTACTTTTGAACAAATCAGTCCGCGGGCTCATGGGAGAAGTTACCCCCCCCCCTCTCCCCACACACACACCATGTGTTCATCAAGTTGCATGTGGAATATCCATATCCACATTATATTACTACTGACATTATAACATTGACGTATATACTTGCCAATTCAAACTACTTCATTATTATTTTATTAAATTTGATAGTGCCAGGACATAGGAATTGGTCACCTCATATATATAATAATATTATATATAATAAATATTAACGATATATTTTTATCTATACATTTTTGTTGCATATTATTTTTTTAAGTTGTCAGTCATCACCGTTACTATGACAACATTATTGTATTGTATAATATAATAATACATGATAATAACTATAAAAGAAATAATAATAATATATTGTTATCTTTAAATGTTTGCATACTATTGTCAGTAATCACCGTTACTATGACAACTCCCCCAAGTGCCTCTCAATTTTGTATAATATTTACCGTTTATATATTGTCACATCTTACTCATTAGCTAGATTGTTTTGTAATGGGGTTTTTATCACAAATTGTGCAGTAATTTTCGTTTCAGGCGATTCACACTTGCATTTTCATTAGTCTTAAATAAATAAATTTTCCTTTCCAACGTCTATCTAAAATTGACGCAATCAAATTCAGAATGGCAGAAGTGCACAGCGTGCATGAATAAATGCTGACTGTTTGTTTTTGTTCTTTGTTAATGGACAACTTGATGAAACCCCTCAAGTACTTGGTGAATTTTAAAGAGTTTTTAATGGAGTACTCAATGGCTTGATGGCTCTTTGTAAGCCTGTCATTTGTGTACTCCCTCAAAAATTACATTTAAAGCAAATGTACAACATTGGTAATTGTCAAAGACCCAGTATATCCACACTTTATGTGACCCAACATAATACATGAAATAACAAACCTATGAAAGTTTAAGCTAAATCGGTCTTCGGAAGCATGAGAAAACAGTGAAATAAAACCCATTAGGCCTATATATTTTCACTGTTTTCAAATATCAGATTTTATCACCAGTGCTAAAGACTATTGTTTTACTAATTTCTTAAAATCTATAGCATTTCATGGTAAAACCATTTCAAGGGAAGTTTTCCACCATGACCATTTATATACCATGTAAGTTATATGTAAATCTGTGAACATGTATTGTTCAACCTTACCAATGTTGTACACATCCTTTAAAACCTCGCGAGTTATCAGCCTTACTGTAGATGACCCAACCAAATCACTAATTAGTTAATTAACTAACTAGTTTTGTAAACAAATATTTACATTTTGTGTATAGTCTATCCTCATATCAACGCAAACAAACAGGACAAATTTTACTTGTCTGAGAAACTTCGTTCAGCCTGGTCAGCTATGTGAATACTTCACCCCAATACCTTTCTTTACAAATCCATGGGGTCATATACTGTCAAACAAAAAACTATGCCTCTTGACAAGAATGACAAATAAAAACAGGGCCCAATTTCATAGAGCTGCTTAAGCACAAAATATTGCTTAAAATTCTGCTTAGCAGAAATGAGCAGGATACCAGTCACATAGTGTACATGTGGCATGGTTTGGCTGGTAACCACATTCTGGTAAGCATAATTTTGTTGTGCTTAGCTTTTTTGCAGACCTTCAGAAGAAAAAATAACTTCAAAAAGATGTAAAAATATGTTTTTGATAATATTGAGGGCAAACAGCGCGTTTTCCTTGACTGTCGGTATCAGCTATACCGTGCAGACGAGTATAGTGATATTTGATATCATTCAGCTCGCAGCGTTTAATGAGTCGAAAAATTATTAATTGAATCTAAATCCGGACAAACCATGTAACCTTCCTGTAAGACATTTCTAGTCGTTTTGGACGACTTTATCCAAAATGAATGAGAAGTCTGATATTGCATGAACGAAGGGGGTTTTAAATATTCGAGCATGAATTATTTTGACAAATAACGGCGGTCGGGGGGGGGGGGGGTGTTGCTGTTATAGAATGGTTGATCATCGAAGTTGCAAGAAAATAATCAAGGAAAAAACCCCTTCAAGCACAAATTTGTACCCCCCCCTTTCAGATGCAAAACACTTTCTCTACATGGCTTGAGGGGGAAGAGGAGCGGTCCAGGACACGAAATAATCCTCCGAGCCGAGATCGTGGCGCCAGAAACTTAAGTAACTTGGGATTAAAAAAAATGAACCAAAGCAATTTAGGTCCATTTATCAACATTCCCTTGTTAAACAACATAATTAGGGATTCAAGAATGTCAGTCATTATAAATTTAAAGGGAAAGTACGCACTCTCTGATTTTGTATACATATATTTAGGATTCTCTTGTCTGCAACTCGGCGGTTTTAACAGACCCCCTCACCAGTCGTATAGTAAGAAACTTACATTTCTGTTGTAGTATCTCTTTCGTGGTGATCCCTTTGAGTTGCTTGGATTTTGTTTTTATTCGTTTACACCGTATACATTTTTTGCTCCTCTTTTTGCTATAAATTGATATGTTTATGTGTTGTGCTTGTTTATGCCTCGGACGATGGTCTGGTCTGGATCAAAAGCTAAAGCCATCTCCCCTACTAGTTTTATATATATATTTGATAAATCAACTATTTTAATCCTCTATTTAAAAACACACACACCATTAAACCGACCTGTGAGAAGCTCATCAAATTCGGTGGCCATGTTTTACAGAGAACAATCATTCATATGTTTAAATTATAAGCCGTTGCAAAATTAGATTTATTTGTAAAATCTGGAGCGTGTTTTACACAATTCGGGGGAGAAAATGGTAAACGATTTTTTTAAAATCCTGTTTCGATAACAATTTTCGGACTGTAATGATAATTTCAATTTGAAAAATAACCGGAAATGAAAATTTGTAGTTAAAAATTAACCTGTCGTTTCGATTGTGGCAATCAATATAAGAAGTACATTTTGAGGTCTTCGAATGCCACTTTCTCAATTTATCTGGATTATGGAGGGCAGGAACGTTCATTAGGAACTTTTTAATCAGTGAGTGAGCTTTCAGATTGAAACTAATCAGTTTTGTTTAGTGGAATAATTTCCAACCCTGTACTTTGTTTTTAATACTGTATGGTAAGAGAATCGCTGCCTTTTCTGTAGAGTGACGTTGACTGTTAATCACGTCCTTAACTGTGTGTTTTGTCACAGCACAGCCCAGACTTTTAAATTGGATTAATCGGGACCGTCAATATGCCGTCGATAGAAGTGACGTCTACGGGGTGGAAGTACGGGACTTTTCTAAATTAAGAGAGTTTTTGTTTTCATAATGAACCTGGAACAAACTGTGAAGATTTAAAGGCACTGTACACGTTTGGTAATTACTCAAAATATCTATTAGCATAAAAACTTACTTGGTAACAAGCAACGGAGAGATGTTGATAGTATAAAACATTGTGAGAAACGACTCCCTCTGAAGTAACGTAGTTTTTGAGAAAGAGGTAATTTCTCACTAAAATAATAAAAACTTCTTGCAAGAAGTTTTTATTCCTATCTGAAAGCACACACATTTGTACAACAAGGGTGTTTTTTCTTTCATCATTTTCTTGCAACTTCAATGCCCAGTTGAGCCAAAATTTTCACAGGCTTGTTATTTTTTGCATATTGGGATACACCAAGTGAGAACACTGGTCTTTGACAATTCGCCGTATTTTTGACCGTGTGAGGGCGTTTGTAAACCAATTTTTACGTGATGAAAAACAAGTAAATAAACTGGTTTTTCATTTTTGTTATTATTATGTTTATGTGTGTCGTCACTGATGCTAGAAAACTACATTACAGGCAATTAAAATAAGATGAAACTGTAATTGTGATGCAAGACATTCCCTGAAGAAAGCGCCCCCATGCGGTCAAAAATATGGTCAATTTCCAAACAAGTGTTCATTGCCTTTAAACACAAGAAGCATGTATCCATGAACTCTCCCGGGTTCAAAATCGATTCGGGGTCCCGTGGGGCCTGACCCATTTCTGGGGTCAGTATGACCCGGAATCTATGTCAAAACGACCCCAAAAATGCGTCAAACTGACGCAGAATCCGAGTTAAAATCCCATATATTTTGTAACCACTTTCGGGGTCAGCTTGACCCAGGAGTGGGTCAGGCCCCCTGGGACACAGAATCCGGGTCAATTCTGACCCTCGTGTTTTTAGAATGTAGTACCGTTTTGTAAAACTTGCAGTCCTTATTAATATTATTGTTAATTATTCAGCCAACAATTTTCAACAGACAATATTATACAAAAAATTAACGTATAGGCCTATGTTGTACACTGCAAAAACCGGGGTGTTAAAATTTACATCACATAGATACAAAAAAAATAGAATCAACATTTACAACACAGGGTGAAAAAATAACACTTATTTCTGCCAACACAATTACATTGATGTTATTTTAACACCCTATGGTGTTAATTTTGATTCTCTCTTGGGTATCTATAATGTGACAACACCCATGATGTCAATTTTAACACCCCAGTTTTTGCAGTGTCCATTAAATCTTTTGAAAAGTAAACACTTGTAAAAAAAGAAATCGGTAAAGGAATATTAAGGCAACAGTTGTAGATCAAAGGTAATTAGAAGACAACAACTATTGACATCAGAACATAAGTCAAAACCATTCTAAGGCTGGCCAGGATTAGTCAAAGTGAACCAATATGACTTGGCGAAAGCTACGATTCGTCGTGATGATACGAAGACAAAACGTCAAATTCCAGTCCAATAGTTTTAGATTTATAGGCACTGCGCACTTACGTGAAGTCGTGCATGCTATTTAGCGGGACCTAATGGTTGATGTCCTCTTTAATCATCAAGTTGGGGAGAAATAAAACGAAAAATACGATACCCTTTCTCCCCGGGGAGTGATTGCACCAATTACACTTTGTCTTACAGCAGTGACGTCACCAGGAAGGGAAGGGATCCCCCGCTCAGAAACCCTTGCCACCCCCCCATGAAATCGGGGTAAAATTGACAAAATGAATGGTTCAGTGCATTAAAGGTATCGTACACTAAAGGTAATGACTCAAAACAAATATTAGCATAACAACTTACTAGGTAACAAGCAACGGAGAGCTGTTGATAGTATAAAACATTGTATAGGAAACGACTCCTTCTGAAGTAACGTAGTTTTTGAGAAAGAGGTAATTTCTCACTAAATGCAAGAAGTTTTTATTCCTATCTGAAAGCACACAAATTTGTAGGAAACGACTCCCTCTTAAGTAACGTAGTTTTTGAGAAAGAGGTAATTTCTCACTAAAATAATAAAAACTTCTTGCAAGAAGAAAAGCACACAAATTTGTACAACAAGGGTGTTTTTTCTTTCATCATTTTCTTGCAACTTCGATGACCAATTGAGCCCAAATTTTCACAGGCTTGTTTTTTGTGCATATGTTGGGATACACCAAGTGAGAACACTGGTCTTTGACAATTACCAAACGTGTTCAGTGCCTTTAAATAGCCACCACCAAACAAACAAAACTATATAATAATGATAACAAATTAAATTGTTGAGCCGCTTCCCCAAAAAACAAAAAAATAAAAATAAAAATAAAATAATAATAATAAAATAAACAAAATAAACAAAATAATAATTATCATGTTTAATGTCTGGGCACTGCCACTGTACAGGCAATAAATCTAACTTTAATAGATATATTATTATCCTAATGTGAATATTTTTTCGACTTACGGTCTAGGCCTAAATTCAAAATGCACAAAATAAACTAATAATGGTCACTGTGTGGAGAATGCGCCCACCACATTTTGAAAGAGGTGCCCAAGGTTAAATTCAATGTTGTGATGCACACATTTTTCAAGCTCTAACCTCACATTAAAACGGTGTACAATGTAATTGTATCGATACCTTTTGCGGAGCAAAATTTGAAACGTGTCATTGGATGTCAACAACAAATGGGTCTGTACATTCCAAGGAGGTTAAAAGGTCAGTTAAAAGGCCAAACCCAACGCCGTTTTGAGTAAATATCATGGGAAGTCAGGATATAAACCAACAATTTACTGACCCATCATGGCTCGCGAATTTGACCGAAGACCAAATGGCTTGCTGCTCAAAAATGTTTACTGGCCCAGAATTGTTCTAACAAGACCAGAACAGTTGAAAGGGGCACACCGGCTCGCCATTTACGTAATTTAGTGAAGTAGAGTCACAAACAATAAATAATTTGATGTAAAAAAAAGAAAATCATAAAATTAGCACGCAATTAACGAAAAATAGTGAAAAAACCGAAACGCGGTCAAAGGTCAGCGTATACGCTTTTCCAGCCGAGTGTGTGCAGCGCAGTCAATCCAACACGGGCAGTGCCTAAAACCCCCTTGGAACCAAACGTGATTATGGTCTGGCTCCCAACCCCCCAGACAGGCTCCGAGGCCACGGCTATTGGCAAGCTGAGGAGTTCATGCCCCTAGGTTTCAACGCTCTCTGGCCCCACGGGATGTAGCGCCGGCTGACGGGATATGCCCCCAAGGCTTACGTTGTGATTGCTCCACGCCTTTGGGCCATGCAACACGCCTCCGTTACACGGACTCTTTGAATGCGAATCTTACGTTGGATTTTTCACCATTATTTACAACTTGTAGCGATAATTTGAATACATGATCTTTTTCGTCAATTACTCGTTAATAATTGTGTAAAAAAAATTTTTTAAATTTGGTTTGGTAAGTTACTTTTAAACGGCTGGAAGTAAAACTAACTCGGAAGGTCACGTGATTATTTGAACCAGTTTGTGGTTCGAACTATCACGTGACCTTCGTTTTTGTTTAAAAATGCTCAAAAACGGCTAAATTTGATGATTTTGTTTATGGACTGTTCTTCTTCATTCCTGGAAGACCGTTGAAGTCATATTTTAGTCTATTTTGTATCCCAAATAGCCCAATTCAGCCGGTGTGTCCCTTTAAACAGTGAGGTTTTATTATTCAATTGAAAAACACAAGACTGCTGGACTTGTCCAGTCATGAGTTTACATGCCCGACACTAAAAACTACTGGTCTCGGGCATGTGGTCCAGTATAAAATACAAGCCCTGCAAATATATATTTGAAATGTGATGTCATTGGATGTTTTAGGATGTTCACAATTAGCGCTGATGGAAGGGTATCAAATACAATAGCATTCTCCCGTTTTAAGGCGAGGTTAGAGACGTACTTCCATCGCACAAGTCTGCGCACACATTTGCGATTAATTTCACGACATCGCACAAGTCTGCGCACAAATTTGCAATTAACTTCACGACATCGCACAAGTCTGCGCACACATTTCCGATTAATTTCACGACATCGCACAAGTCTTCGCACATATTTGAGATTAATTTCACGACATCGCAAAAGTCTGCGCACATAATTTTATTTGCGATTAATTTCACGACATCGCAAAAGTCTGCGCACATATTTGCAATTAATTTCACGACATCGCACAAGTCTGCGCACATATTTGCGATATGCGATGTCCCTTCAGTGCCACCATACAGGGAACAACCCACAAGCAATATAAATTGAAATCTTTTTTTGTATCTGACGAAATTATATAATTGCATTGGGATTGAAGAAGAATGTCCCTAACACTGTTTACATGATGAAGCTCTGTTTATAGTTTGGCTTGTTGAGACTTCAGCGTCATCGATCAATGCCAGGCTGCATTTTAATTGTACATTCTCTATTCGTTAAATTGAGCATCCAGGATCCGTGGATTGATTGCACTAATTCCCTGCAGCTCTTCAACCCATCACTCGCGGTTGCTTCGTATCATGTTTCAGTAAAAATCCCCCATGTACTTCTTAGAATTTTCAGTCGCTTTGTTAAAGGTATCGTACACGTTTGGTAATGACTCAAAACAAATAGCATAAAAACTTGCTTGGTAACAAGCAACGGAGAGCTGTTGATAGTATAAAACATTGTAGGAAACGACCCCCTCTGAAGTAACGTGGTTTTTGAGAAAGAGTTAATTTCTCACTCAAATAATAAAAAGTTCTTGCAAAAAGTTTTTATTCCTATCTGAAAGCACACAAATTTGTACAACAAGGGTGTTTTTTCTTTCATAATTTTCTTGCAATTTCGATGACCAATTGAGCCCAAATTTTCACAGGTTTGTTATTTTATGCACATGTTGGGATACACCAAGTGAGAACACTGGTCTTTGACAACTCCCAAACGTGTTCAGTGCCTTTAAGTTGCCGTAAAAAAACCCCCATGTACATGTACTTCTTAGAACTTTCAGTTGCTTTGTCAATCAATTTAAAATATAGTGTTCCGTTGAGTAAAGGAAATCAATACAGCCAAGTGTGGAAAGTGTTAACTGCCTAGTCAGAGATGCACTTTAGCAGATCTGGGCTCGATTTCACAAAGAGCTAAGATTGATCTTAACTGAGAATCATTCTTAACTGCTGGGCAAAGTGTGATGTCACAATACAAATCGCTATGGTGATGCTGACAACTCATCTTAAGATGAATCTTAGTGCTTTGTGAAATTGGCCCCTGGGGTGGTTGGGGTGGTTGGGGTGGGTGGAGGCAATTCTAACAGTGTGGGCTCAAGTAATTGTGTTTTATTTAGTTTTAGCTTTTTACTTATGTATGCAAATCAATTTTTATACTGTGATGACTATTATGAATAAACTTTTTATCTATCTATCTTTCATTTGTATTGCTTGAATTATTCATGAGGAATAAATTAATGTAACGACGACGACACATTATTGGGAAAAATATAAACTGCAACAAAATGTACGCCTGCCACTTTTATTTCTACCTTTAAATTGCACTAAAGATACTCTTCAATCAACATCAAGATAAATATTACACACAAAAATATTGTAATTATTGTATTGTAAAGCATGTGAATTAACACACAAGAAAACATCAAGAATTTGTAAAAATTTATTGGTGAGGATAATGTAAAAATATAACACATCCATGTCAAAACCTGCCAAAACTCAAAACTGGGTTTATTTGCTTATCAACTAGATTAGAAGAAGAGCTTTCAAATAACACCTAGGGGCTACTAGGTTAAGTATTTCTCACTATAGAATGTTTAAGACATCGTGGCCGGTCATGGCCGAGCGGTCTAGTTCACCGGACCCAAGCTCTGGTGAAATGTCAGCAGTATAAAATAGCAGTATAAAACATTGTGAGAAACGACTCCCTCTGAAGTAACGTAGTTTTTGAGAAAGAGGTAATTTCTCACTAAAATAACAAAAACTTCTTGCAAGGAGTTTTTATTCCTATCTGAAAGCACACAAATTTGTACAACAAGGGTGTTTTTTCTTTCATCATTTTCTTGCAACTTCGATGACCAATTGACTCTGAGCCCAAATTTTCACAGGCTTGTTATTTGATGCATATGTTGGGATACACCAAGTGAGAACACTGGTCTTTGACAATTACCAAACGTGTATGATGCCTTTAACCATAATTGCTTCGTAAAAAGTTGGGAAGGTAGTGCATTCTGCTCTACCAGCCAGGCTCCTAGTGGATGATACCCATGCCTACATCCTTACAGACTGTGAAGGGGGTAACCCTGTTTCAGCCTCAGGAGTAGGTGGCAACGTGCCCCAGGCGACAGTTGATTTGGGTCGATAGCCCAAATCAGTTAAGTGTAGCCCTCACCTTGAAGTGGCCATCCGGCCTGGTGATGTTAGGCGATCTCTCATAAAATATAAAATAAAAAGATAAAATAAAAATCACAACGCATTGATATCATGGCTGACATTTCAGGTGTCTTCACTTTTCAATGCAATTTCATTTTTCCAAGAGGTGCCGCTCTGTCAATTTTTCTTTGTTATCAACCAAAATTTACATAAAAATAACTTGAAAGGTAGTGGTAATATCTAGGTGTTTCAACTGAAAGTTAATCAAAACTAAAAAATTACGACCAACAAGAATAAAACCAGTGGTTTTTAGAAAAAGAATAGTGTTTTTAAAACAAAATTGAAAATGGGAGCTAATTTTTTTCCGAACATTTGTTATCTTTCATAGATGACATATTTCAGCTGCTAATATTTCAATCACCACCATTATTGTCTATTACACACCAAGAAAGCTTTTGCTTAAACAGTCAATGATTTAATGCAGATGATACTGGTTCATGTTGGTCCACACTGGTCCACACTGGTCCATACTAGTCCATCCTCTGATCCATACTGGTCCACACTGGTCCACACTGGTCCATACTAGTCCATCCTCTGATCCATACTGGTCCACACTGGTCAACACTGGTCCATACTAGTCCATCCTCTGATCCATATTGTCCATATTGGTCCATATTGGTCCATTACGGTCCACTCTGGTCCATTACGGTCCACTCTGGTCCACACTGGTCCACTCTGGTCCACTCTGGTCCATACTGGTCCATACTGGTCCACTCTGGTCCATACTGGTCCATACTGGTCCATGTTGTTCCATACTGGTCCATACTGGTCCATGTTGGTCCATGGTGGTCTATACTGGTCCATACTGGTCCACTCTGGTCCACTCTGGTCCACTCTGGTCTATACTGGTCCATACTGGTCCATACTGGTCCACTGTGGTCCACACTGGTCCATACTGGTCACCTTTCTTCTTCTTCAGGAATGCTGATGGTTTCTTGTCTCTTAAGCTCATACTTTATAAGAGAACTGGTTACTGCCTCTAGGAAGCTTCCATTGAATGTGGACAAGGCATTGTTGAACTCCTTTTCTGCAATCATAAAAACAATGGCAGAGAATTACAAAATCTGTCAGAATCAAAGTACAACACTGTCAAATTGAAACTACAGTTTTGTGAAATCACCAATTTGAGGGCAACATGCCAAAGCTTAAGACATTTTTGAAAAAGTTCTCAGTGGATGGCTTTCTTGTAACTTGACAAATCACAATCCTTTAAACTAAATGAACATTGTTCCAACATGAGCCTGCTTCCAGAATTGGGAGAGGAGTTGGGTTCGAGTCCTGCTCAAGTTCCTAATTTCTTTCCACTGAACTCACAGTCAATGTTAAACAAGAACAACCGTATTGACCCTTCGCACCCACGTCATCTGCGGCTACTGTCTGCTGCCCTCACCATTTCGGGAATCAAATTTCACGTACAATTTATGTTAAGCATGTAGACACAGAGTCGCCTAAAACACGCACTAAACTGTGTAGCAAACAGGGGCATAGACTCCCAAAATAGTGCAACCTGACAGGGGTCAAATTTGGGAGAAAAACGTTTATTGGACCAGAAATCTTTTTACAAGACCAGAATCAAAATGAGGAGGAACTTCCCGAGTCCTGACACAGTTAAATATGCATTGAACTGTTTTTATTTGAGCAATTAAGCACTAAGACATATAAGAGAAGATTGATGTCATCTGTCTTTTGGGGTTATTTAATTTCATTACTCACCAGAATTGAAAGGTATTTGTCAGACTCAAGGTCAACAATTGAACATAATTTGTTTCTGTTCAAGATAATACACAGTCAGGTATTGTTATTCAATTAAAAAACACAAGACTGCCGAACTTGTCCAGTCATGAGTTTACTGGCTCGACACTAAAACTACTGGCCTCGGGCCTGTGGTCCAGTGTAAAATTCGAGCCATAAACCAAATTTATTGCAATGATGACAGCAGGTGAATTGGGTCAAAACATCAAGGCCAAGTTAGCACTGATACTAAGGGAGCATCTAAAATGTCAGAACGGTAGGAATGTTATAATTGGATTGGATAAGTACTCCTGCGCGTTCACATGGACCGTTCCATTGGACCATTCTATTGGAACGTTCAAAATACCAATGCGCGTATTCACTCATGAAGGATTGCCCCCGTACTTCGGCACAATGATGCGGTCCAGCAAAACGTTCTGGTGGTCCAATGGATTGTGGGTGTTTGCGCACGGGAACGTTCTTTTGCACCGAGAATGTGCCCGACTTTTGAAACGCTCCCTAAGTTAACCCCAAGTTCCTGGTAGGTTTACATGAATTGTTGCTTATTTAGGGCTCAATTTCACAAAGCACTAAGATTCATCTTTAGGGCAATTCCACGGTAACTCGCGTTACATTTAATGGGTAGTTCCATGAATGTTTGGGCTGGTATTCTTTTATTTTGAGGTCAGATAAATAGAATTTCTCTGAAGAGCATTATAAGAGTTATGATTAACAACCCCCACCCCCCCCAATTTTTTTTTTAAACACCTTTTGTCTTCTTTTGGCAACACCTTTATTTTCGGTAACTCATGTTACATAAAAAGGACATAGCATAAAAACACATCAGCTATGTTTTCAAATTCTCCTCAAACTGGGCAACCCTGATGGAAACTTTTCTGTGTTTCTATGACATAGGCATGTATGATGCATGATTACATTCAAATAATAACAAAACTATTGATAAAAAATCAGAAAGGACCTCTCATGACGGTAACTCGCGTTACGGTAACTCGCAATACACCTTGTCTGCGAAAAAACAAAGCCTCATTACATGCATATCAAAAGTTCATGTCAAGTTTGCAACATGTACTACATAAAACAAATTGATAACAAGTAGGATTACCCACTCATGTAACTACTAACTAACTCATCCAGCTACACACTGGCATACATGTCCTTACATACAGTATAAGTATGGTGCACGTACAACTTATGTACATTTATGTTGTGAACAAAATGTTGGATGCATCCAGTATGATTCCATTGGATATTCCGACCAGCTGTACACTACTCTTCCAAAGAAAATGGAATTTGTATTGAAAAACTGCATCAAACTGGTGGTAACTACGGTAACTCGCGTTACATGGTAACTCGTGTTACAGCCTTTAGATTCTTATTTTTTAAATAAAGGGATGAATTAGCAGAAAATGGCATCATAGGAAGTTAAAGTATTGGGTTTAATTAGAAAATAATGAATCTCACCATTTTATTTAGTTCAGAAAAATTATTAGAGGAAAAAATAGGTGTTTCGGTAACTCGCGTTACAATGTCTCTAATGCATAATATTCCCAAGCGTAGAATTAAGCAGCGATGAAATATCAACTTTCTTTCTGGGCAGGCAAGAAACATGACTTATAACAATATAATTAATCATTTAGCTTGGTTTTGTTCCATTATTTACTATAAAATATCATATCATTTCTAATTACCATTTTTTCATGGATTTTTTGCACAAATTGCCCTTAAAACAATTTTGGTCATATTTTGAAAAAACTTTAAGCTTTTAAAAAAAGAAATTCACAATGCAAAACTAGAACTCATACATAAATAAATTGTAGTGCCTAAACTTTCATTTCTTGAAGTTGAAATTTTCATGTAATGTCCACCTTTCCATGGAATTGCCCTTAAGATGAGTTGTCAGTATTACCATAGTGCTTTGTATTGTGACATCACACTTTGCTAAGCAATTACGCTTGATTTGCAGTTAAGATCAATATTAGCTCTTTGTGAAATGGGCCCCAGGGAATTTGATGGGACCTTGAAGTGAGACATTTACATACCACAAAGGCTGGACTGGGGTAAAATCTGAAGAACCTCTGAAGTGTTATTCACGTCTTTCATGAAAGCATGTACTGTCCAAAGATGCTGGAATTTAAACCAAAAAGAAAATGACAGCAAAGCAATTTTTATTTATTTTATTATAGGACAAACTTCAAGGTGAACTCTTACTCTTACCCTACCGTTTCTAAACAGGTGAAAGGTTTCTTTTTACAGTCAGTAAGGACTACCTTAAAGGAGATTCTGAACAAGCAAAAAGTTCTTTTTGTATAGTCATAGTAAAGACAAACTCAAATAACTCCACCGATTCTCATCATTTTGTATATTGTACATGTATAATCATGATTATTTTAAAAATTCAAATTCAACACCTTCTTAAAGGCACTGAACACGTTTGGAAATTGTAAAAGACCAGTGTTCTCACTTGGTGTATCCCAACATATGCATAAAATAACAAGCCTGTGAAAATTTGGGCTCAATTTGTCATCGAAGTTGCAAGAAAATGATGAAAGAAAAAACACCCTTGTTGTACAAATTTGTGTGCTTTTCTTCTTGCAAGAAGTTTGTATTATTTTAGTGAGAAATTACCTCTTTCTCAACAACTACGTTACTTCAGAGGGAGTCGCTTCCTACAATGTTTTATACTATCAACAGCTCTCCGTTGCTTGTTACCAAGTAAGTTTTTATGCTAATATTTGTTTTGAGCAATTACCAAACATGTACAATGCCTTTAATCTGTCATTTTTATTGTAACCTTTTATTTTTGAAAACTTGACTTGTCTAGTCTTTTACGGTCCTGTTTTTTTTTGGTAATTGTACAATAAACCAAGGTGAATGATTCTCAACAGGCAGAAAGTTTCTTTTTACAGTCAGTAAGGGCAAACTTAAAGGTGCACTCTAACGATTCTGACCGAGTAAAAGGTTATTTTTTATATCCAGTAAGGACAAACTTAAAAGGTGCACTCGAATCTCACCATTTCTGGACAGGTGTATTTATCAAATTCTTATCCTTGACCCCTTTTAGACATTTCTACACAAAGCTCTGCTGATGAGCGATCGCCTGAGCCCAAGAGGCAAGCAAGCCTTTCCCTAACTTTTACTTTGAGACACCAGAAGGTGGAAGGTAAGAATTTTGTTCACTTTATTGTTCAGGAAAAGCACAAATAGAAAGCAACATATAACCCTAACCACCTCCTAACTCCTCAAAATCCAACTGCTTGTTGTGTTTGACTCTGTTGGACTGAGGACTGCACTAGTAAACTGATCATGCTTTGGGATCAGGGCATACCACCAAAATCAGAATCCAACACTCTGTTGTTGGATTTTGTTAGAGTGAGGAAGGATCCCAGTTACTTACTCATGGGAAACAGAGTTCAAGGTTTGGTACGACATTCTTTTGGAGAGGAAACCCGTTTTGATCATTCAGTTTTATAGAATGCATTACCCAATCAGGGCCCAATTTCATAGAGCTGCTTAAGCACAAAAAGTAGCCAAGCACAACCAAATTATGCTTACCAGAATAGGGTTACCAGAATAGGGTCACATGTACAATCTGTGAATGGTATACTGCTTATTTTTGCTGAGCAGAAAATATTTAAGAAATATTTCCTGCTTAAGCAGCTCTATGAAATTGGGCCCAGACCAGTGAAAAACATCACTAAGCATGTTGCTTAAAATGTATAGTTTTTTTTTTACAAAGCTTTGTAGGGATCATGTTGACCCTCTGAATGGTGTTGGGCTCGATGAAAATGGAAAATAAATTCATTATCCCTGATATATTTTGTATTTCCTTCAAATACTGTAAAAACAAAAGTGGTCGGACGTAGGGGAATGCAACAGATTATGTAATGCATTACAGGATTCAAATTATACGACTAAAATTTCCTCATGCTTAGAAGGAAAATATCTCATTTGGACGAGCAGCATGGCCGTCATTATACGGATTCAAACCCACTTTTGAAGACTCTTGTATCATCAGAACCATGCAAAGATTGGAAAACTATTCTCATCACAACAGTTGGGCAACAACTATTTCCCAGCACAGAGACATTTTCAACAAGTGATATTATATAAATTACCTCAATCAGTGTAGGATGAGCTCCCATGAACCCTTGGGCAAGAATAATGATGCATGGCGACTTGGAAGATGGGGAGAGACCACCAGCGGCAATCAGGGTAACCTGGAACATAAATAAATATATTCCTTAAAATGTGTTAACAGACCAAAACAGTAACAAAAATAATAATGTAAATCTAACCTGAAAGTTGATCAGTATCAGGATTCAAGGATACCGGACGTATTTGTCAATATTGAAGAAGAACATGACCACTAACATTCAAGAGCTGCTGCAATGCCATGAACCACACCAACGCCTTCCATCCTCCGACACAAATCTTCTTCGAGTGCCACTTTCACATCACTCCTGGGGAAGCCGATCTTTCTCTCGGTCCGGTCCTTCCCTATGGAACTCCCTACTCATCAAACTGAGAAAGCAAACTTCCTACCTCACACTCAAGAACGAACTCAAAACCAATCTCTTTCAATAAGTTGTTTCACTTTCTGTTTATTTGTATATGGTTCTCGGATGTCAGTTTAGTTTTTCTGCGCCAGGAGTGTCACTATGTGACAGACATGGCCCATGCCTGTCCAAGTTGGACTACAGCTGTTGTTTGTTGAATGGCGTCTCTATGAAAGACATATCTCACCTCCAACGACTTCAAAACAGATGTGCTAGGCTAATCTTCCAGATGCCAAAACACTCCCACACCTCACCTCTTCTAAGGCAACTACACTGGCTCCCAATAGCCCAACGTATTGAGTTCCGCACACTGGTCCATACCTACAAATCATTAAACCACAGTGCTCCAGATTATCTCTCTTCACTTGTTGAAATCCATGACTGCTCGTACTCCCTTCGAAACTATGACGCTATCTCCCTCGTGGTGAACAAGTCACGCAAACAAGCCGGTGGTGAGAGAGCTTTTTCCACTGCTGACTCTCTCCCCTGGATTGGTCTTCCCATTCCCTGTTAAAAACGCTCAGACTGTTTTGTCTCAGGACTCACCTGTTCTCCAACTTGTGGCTGGTTGTCCCCATTACTTTGGTCTTTCTCTGTCTTGCATCCTTTGGTAATTTGGCGCGATATAAATCCAGTTATTACTATAAGTCTCCATTATTATTATTATAATTACCTTTTGGAATGTCTTATGGATGACATAGAGCAACCCAGCGCTGAGTCTAGTTAAGAGACTTGGAATGCAGAGCATCAGTGTACCTCCCACAGAAAGAGCCTGCAAGGGGAAAAAAGAACCAAGCATTAATTGATTGATTTCTTGTTTTATTTCAAAAAGAACATACCCTATTCATGGCTCGAAATTAACACTGGACCGCAGGCCCGAGGCCAGTACTTTTAGCGTTGGGCCAGTAAAATCGCAACTGGACAAGCCCGGTGGTCTTGTGTTTTTCAATTGACTTCTATTAGTAATATCTCTTTGTGTAGTATCTTTGTGAAAAATGTTGACAATGAATCTGATATATAATGTCAATTCTGCTGAGTATTGAAGTAGCATGCCAACTGAGATAGATCTTCTCAAGTGCTTGTTCATTTTGAATCTGGTCTAGTAAAATTCGAGCCCTGCTATTACCCTGGGGAAGGGTTACCACAATATTTAAAATAATACAAAATTGCGGTTTACATCTTGACGGAGGAGTTAGAAAAAAGCATCTATGTTCAACTAATTATTTGAAACATTGATTTCCTTAATTAATATAGGAGGGAATTATTTTGGAACCTTTTGGGGAAATTGTTGAGAACCCTGTGGGGAAACCTTGTGATGTCAGAACACTTTGGGAAAGCTAGAGAGTCCTGGATGTGAAAACCCTTTGGGAAACATTGAGATCCCTACACTTTGTGAAAAATTCGGAAAAGCTTTGAGAACCCTTTGGGAAATCTTTGAGAACCCTTTGAGAAACCTTTGTAAACCTATGTGAATACTTTGAGAATGCTTTGGGAAACCTTTGAGAACCCTTTGGGAAACCTTTGAGAACCCTTTGGGAAACCTTTAAGAACCCTTTGGGAAACCTTTGAGAACCCTTTGGGAAACATTTGAGAACCCTTTGGGAAACCTTTGAGAACCCTTTGGGAAACCTTTGAGAACCCTTTGGGAAACCTTTGAGAACCCTTAGGGAAACCTTTGAGAACCCTTTGGGAAACCTTTGTAAACCTATGTGAATACTTTGAGAATGCTTTGGGAAACCTTTAAGAACCCTTTAGAAAACCTTTGAGAACCCCTTGGGAAACCTTTGTAAACTATGGGAATACTTTGAGAATGCTTTGGGAAATCTTTAAGAACCCTTTAGGAAACCTTTAAGAACCCTTTAGGAAACCTTTAAGAACCCTTTGGGAAACCTTTGTAAACCTATGTGAATACTTTGAGAATGCTTTGGGAAACCTTTAAGAACCCTTTAGAAAACCTTTGAGAACCCCTTGGGAAACCTTTGTAAACTATGGGAATACTTTGAGAATGCTTTGGGAAATCTTTATGAACCCTTTAGGAAACCTTTGAGAACCCTTTGAGAAACCTTTGTAAACTATGGGCCACTTTGAGAACGCTTTGGGAAACCTTAAGAACCCTTTGAGAATCTTTTGGGGAAACCTTTGCAAAGCCTTTGGGAAACCTTTCAGAACTTTTTGGGAAATCTTTGAAACCATTTTGGAAACTTTTACAGCCCTTAGAGAATCTTTTGGGAAAACCTTTGCAAAGCCTTATGGGAAACCTTGGAGAGCCCTTTGGGAAACCTTTTTTTTTCCTGTTGAGTTTTCAACTTACATGAATTGCTAAAATGGTACAGGCAAGAAACTGGAGTTTGGCATCCAACTCGGCAAGACCTGGTTTCCCATTGTACAGTGATGCTTTACCACCAAGGGAACAATCTGCATACACCATCGCTACTTTGGAACGACTGAGTGAATCGCAACATCTGAGAATGGAGTACACAACAAATTTAAAGTTTACTTTATCAAAAAGAAAATCCTTATATATCAATACTAAGAGTAATTCACAAGTTTGAATCACAATCACAAAATTCACAAATACAATGGGATCAGGGAAAATTTATTTTTTTGGTGAAGTTGATTTAAAATAAAACCCATTTTCATACACAATTTTAGTTACAATCCATCAACTGCGGCAGTGGTTGGGAGGGGATATATTAACCCCTTCCCAAGAAAAATGGTTTCTGATAATATTAGTTCTACTTGTTGGTATGAATACCGTGTGCTGTGCAGGCGTTGTATACATGTAGCATAAGAATTCCACTGTAGGCTTACAAAACTAATGAAATTTTACCTCTTTCTACGTTTCTTGACAGATCGCATTGGCTAAAATATATTTTTAAAGACGACTTAATATCTTTTTATTGTATTGTATGTTAAGATTTCTATAGTTTTTTATGATGTTGTGAGACCAATATTTTAAATTCCTGTGATTGTTTTTAATCATTGGCTGAATAAACCATTCTATTCTATTCTATACTAAGAAGATCCAGACTCACCACTGCCACTTGGTTTGGGCTATTTTAGTTTAAAATTTCAATTATATCTGAATTCTTGAATCCGCCAAACAAGAGCAAAAAGTGGGGCGGCCATGGCCAGCCGGCCATGGCCAGCCGGCCACCCCCCGTTGATACGCGCCTGGTCCCTTACTTTGTTATGACGGTCTTATCACCGAGGTGTGAGACGCTGATTGGAGATACAGACATTGCTGACTGAGTCTCTTGGTTGTCATCATGATGCTGATCAGAGTGACTTCTATCTACCCTCCTCACCATGAGGTCTGCTGATGAGGTCGTTACAAGACAATCCTGTCATACAGAGATAATAATAATAATAATAATAGTGGCTTCTTATATAGCGCTCATATCCGTCACTCAGTGACGCTCAAGGCACTTCAACATTCAGTATTTCCCTGCAAGGTATTGTGGAGCTACGCTTTTGAAGTATGAGATCAATTCTTTTACATAGCACCATGTAATGGTTTACAAGGTGCTGTGGTGCAATATGCTGCCAATCAAACCAGGAACACCGGGGCGAAGCCCTTCTCTTTACGATAAGTGCACTGGGTTCTTTTACGTGCATTACACAACACATGGGACCTACGGCTTAACGTCCCATCCGAAGGACGAACCATGTGGTTAATTGTCTTGCTTAAGGACACAAGTGTCACGACTGGGATTCGAACCCACACTCTGCTGAACAGAAACAGTAGAGCTTGAGTCCAGTGCTCTTATCCGCTCTGCCATGACACGCCACCCAATACAAATGATATCAACTTATCATTGGGGATGTTTCATACAGGACCCGATTTCGTAAAGCTATTAAACAGAAAATACTGCTTAGCAAATGTCTTTGCTAAGCAAAAAATGAGTGGGGCACCAGCTGCAACAATGTCAACTGTACTGAATTTTGGCTGGTAACCAGTTTCTGTTAAGGAAGTTTTCATGCTTACAGGCTTTTTGAAATTGGGCCCAGGAAATATTGTCATTGTAAATTATGATCTTGCGGTTCTGCAAGGGTCTCGTCTAATCATCTTTGTTCAGCATTTGCTGTGGTATTTCCAGCTTTCTACTAAATAATGTTTTCAATGTTTTTAGCATCTTATCATTGTCCCTTTTATTTAATTATTTTTTTGTTTTTGTAATGCGCTTGTGTTCATTGTATGGAATGGGCACAATATACATGTCATGTATAAATTATCATAAAGGAACAGTTAATATTAACTACTAATCATAAGTTGGAAGCACTCTTTAACAACATATCATTGGGGCTGTTTCATACTTGATACCCGCAAGGGTCCTGTCTAATCATCATTCGTATGATTATTTTTGTGGTATTTCCAACTTTCTATACTGATTACTTCGTGTTGTCTTTGTGTTTTTCCAATGTTTTTAGCATTTTATCAATGAGATTTTTTTTGATTTCTTGTGTGTAATGCGCTTGTGTGCATTGTATGGAAAGGGCACGATATAAATAAATAAATTATTATTCATAAAACAGTCAATATTAAGTCAGAAGATCTTTTAATTTTTTTTGGTAAATATTAGCAAAAGATTTATCAAGTTTTAGATACATCTACAATTAATATATATTATGGTATAATGTACTTGTACCTTATGACTTTACTGTCATAGGATTCTGGTTCATTGAAAAAAAGGGGTTTATTTTTCCTCCAAGAGTTCATTAAGTCCAATGTATAAAGATGGGAAAACAAGATGGCTGCCCACTGATAGGGTATAGACTCCCGACTTCATTCATGTAAATATTAAACTTACACTGAAGCTCCATTGCTCCGTCTTCATGAGATGCTGTAGGAATGCGTCTCCGTGTGACTCAGTCAGTAAACACAGACAGTTCGCCACTCCACTGTTACCTCTCGAAATCTGTATTTGAGATGGATAAAGTTTAACATTTGATTATTTCAAATTTAACATTAAATTTGCTTAGTGGTACTTGTCCTTCCTATCCATCTTTACGAATCTTGGTTTGAGTCCCACCTAAGATAACCTTGTTCCCAGGGGTGATTGATCTCGCTGCTCCATCTTTTCCCCAGCATGCACTGATCCCTCATAACCCCTGGTATTAAGTTTTAACTAGGCCTGTGGCCGATCCACTCTCTAGTGCCCGCTCAAGCATGGTAGCCCACAAAAGAGGTATCAAGTAATAGAGCAACTGGTCCCCTCTCATTCTTCTTTGATCTTGTAACATGTCTAACTGTATGCAGTTTAGGGTAACCGTGTTAACATGATACATTTGAAATGGAATTGCATCAAAATACTTTCATTTTGACAAGCGCGTACTAAGCATCCTACAAACAGCATACATGCGCTCGAAAGTATTTAACAAGCATGCACACAAGGCAGACAAATATTTCACCACTCACCAGTCAACTCATTGGCACGCCCAACCGCAGTAGTAGTACAGTCAGTATACGCGAGCAAACATAAAGCTTGGACATGTTCACGCGCATACATTAGTGACAATTGACAAATTGTCTGATATCTGTGTACTGAGCTATTTGAAGCATTAGTTTGGAGTGCTATTGTCTTCTACTGTTGTTTAACCCTTTAAAGACTATAGCGGCCACAAGCGGCTTGTACCAAAATGCCAATAGCGGCCGCAAGGTTTGACCTACTTCCATTCACATAAAGAGGTCAAAGTAAAGGTCATGTCCGGATACAAAATTTTCCAACGTAGTATCCCAATCTCTAAACACAAAACTAAATTTTCAGTTGTTTCTGTTATTTTTTTTACTGACAAAATTTGAATTAAGAAATGAACAATTTCAGCAATGTCTGGGCGTTTTGTGATGATTGTACAGAAAATGAATGGTCTCTAAAGGGTTAACCATTTTTGGTTGGTTTCCTTTTAAGTACGTGTGACAATCCCCTTCATACCGTACCCTAAGGAGTGTCACCATATCTGCTTGGATGAGAGTCACAGCAGCCTGCTGATCACATTTCAATACAACCTCCACCTCAGAGTCAGTGTCCTTGCTTTGAACCTGGGAAAGAGTAGGACAAAATGGTGGTCATTATTTGCATAAGATGATACAATGAACCGCAGATTAGAAAGGCCAGTAGATCTTGAATTCCTAACTGACTAGTTTCATTGTCATTGAAATGGTACTCATCAGTAGTGCTACTCAACGAACTGTAGATTGTACTCCTAATCGAGTAGTTTCAATGTAATTAAAATGGTACTCATAGTAGTGCTACTCGATGAACCGTTGATTAGAGAAGTACTCATTCTAGTACTCCTAATCGAATAGTTTCATTGTCATTGAAATGGTACTCATCATTAGTGCTACTCAATGAACCACGGATTAGAAAAGTACTAATTCTGGGACTCTTATCGAGTAGTTTCATTGTCATTGATATAGTACTAATCATTAGTGATACTCAATGAACTGTGGATTAGAAAAGCAAGTACTAATTATAGAACTCCTAATCGAGTAGTTTCATTGTCCTTGAAATGGTACTCATCAGTAGTGCTACTCAATGAACCATGCTAGTACTCCTAATCGAGTTTCATTGTCATTGAAATGGTACTAATCATTAGTGATACTCAATGAACCATGGATTAGAAAAGTAATACTCATCAAGTACTCCTAATCGAGTAGTTTCATTGTCATTGATATAGTACTCATCAGTAGTGATACTCAATGAACCATGGATTAGAAAAGTAATACTCATCAAGTACTCCTAATCGAGTAGTTTCATTGTCATTGAAGTGGTACTCATCATTAGTGCTACTCAATGAACCATGGATTAGAAGAGTAATACTCATCAAGTACTCCTAATCGAGTAGTTTCATTGTCATTGATATAGTACTCATCATTAGTGCTACTCAATGATTCATGGATTAGAAGAGTAATACTCATTCTAGTACTCTTAATTCGGTACTTTCAATGTCATTAAAATGGTACTCAATAGTAGTGCTACTCAATGAACAGTGGATTAGAAGAGTTAGTACTCATTCTAGTATTCCTACGTAGTTGTTAAATTTGTACTTAATTTAGTATTTACTCAACATCAACTCTAACTTGTGGTACTCACATCATACTTTTCTCTCTCTTTTGCCCTTACTAGTCATTCAAATATAAAACAAATTCCTGCAGTTAAATATTTAACAAACCATCAGACAATAACACAGGAAAGAAAGTTGCACTTTCATTTCTTTTCACTACACTTGTGTACTCCAATTCATTCTCTTTAAAATGATCTGAACTGCGATTTATGACTTGGAATTTTTGAAGATTAATTTGTTGTCATCCTTGTAATGATCTTTATGCTTGAATGTTGCTCGAGGCAATATATGTATTTCAACTGTAAGCAGAAATCACTGCTTTACTAATTTCTTTGCAACATAAAACAATTCTTTGCTACCAAGTGGAAATAAGCAGAGAGCCATTCACAAATAATATACATCCCAATGGCATTTTAACTGATGACCTGCACGTGCTTAACATTTTACTCTGTTTGTGCTTAACTAAAATGAGCATTGGTGACCTTGCAAGCGCCAACTTACAGGGTACTTTACACAGTAGAACAATGCTACCCCACAAGGTTTTCTTTGTTCTAGTGGTACCCCACAGAGAATTTCTTCAGAAAAGGGAGTAATAGAACAACAATTGCAGAACCCCGTATCTGCCATATGTAAGGGTGGGTATAAGTATCCACATTCAAACCAGGGACCTATCAAAGGGGATAATAGGTCCACGGTTGCTATCACAAAGAAAAACATTGTGGTCCACAGTTGCTATCAAAAAGAGTTGAACAAAGGAGGGTCTACGATTGCAGGGCCCAATTTCATGGCTCTGCTTGCTGTAAGCAAAGAATCGGCGCTTACGGAAGCAGGGAATTCCGCGCTTACGTCAAGCGTATTTCACAGGTTAGCTGGGAGTTTTTGCTTGTGTGCGTGCATACTCCACGTTACAAGGCATTCTTCGCTTACACAGCTAGCGAAGAGTTTCAGCGCTTGCCTTGTAAGCGAAGAATGGTGATCGCAAGCACAGAATTTGGCGGTAAGCAGAGCCATGGAATCGGGCCCAGGTGTTTACACAGTGTGTGAACTAACCTGTGAGTTTGTGCATGCTAAGTTCCAGTCGTCCAATACTTCAGCCTGACAGAATGATGAACTGTGGATCGACGTCAGCTTCTTACCGACTATCACTCTCCATGTAGACACCTCACCCGGCATCAACTCCTCGCTATTCTAAGTTTCATTAAAGAAAATAGCATTGTGTTGATTAAGATTGTTGGAAAAGTTACAATACTATATACGGTCTGAGGTAACACCATGTGTATATCTACTTTGCTGTGTAGATTTTGTTCTTTGAGAACTTTTCTTGCTGCTTATTTTACTGCCGCGGAGTAGATTTTAGAACTCGGGAGACTACTTAGTTCTGAAAAAAACTGTCCTGCTTATTAATTACTACCTGGGCGGAATGTAGGAATCGGCCGGGACGACTGCTTTCGCTTAGTGGATCGAGGGGACTTCTCGTTATTACCTTCACTGCCTCAGAGTGAGTTTCTAATGGTCTCAATGTTTCGACTAGCCTGCTCTGGTCATTCAGGAGGTGAACAAAGAATAATTTACTAGAGTGGAATTTGAACCTGTGACCTAGCCTGCCGGTCCTCTATCAACTGAGCTATCTAGTCCTAATGTTGGCAGTCTCCCTATTTTGTCAAAATCTTTGCGGTGACACAATGTGATCTTTCGAGTAGTCGCGTGGCTTTTCTTCAAACCACCTTTATCAACTGGTGTCCTCAAATTTATCTTTTATTAAGGCATCAATTCTACCTGGATGGTCTGAGTGATGACCTCTGACCCCGGCTCCATGATGGAGAGCTGGTGATGCTCAAAGCTGAGTCGTTCCAGCCAGTGGCCGCTCTCTTGTTGATGTCTCTCTAAGAACGATCCATGGAGTCTCTTGCTGGATGTCTTATTGAACATACCCACGGCTGCTCGGACTTTCTTACCCTGAGAACAGAAGGATTTTAACAGCATCATTTTTTAACCAGCTCTTTATTATTATTATAAATATTACATATTTCTGGTAATAAAACCAAGGATGCCTCATAAGTGAACTCAATCACTGTAGCTCACAAGCCTGAGGAAACCTGTAAACAAGCATGCTTGCTATGTGAACCAGAAACACCGGGGTTAACCCCTACTCTTCCATGATAAGTGTTCTGGGTTCTTTTACATGCACTACCAATCCTACTACATGGGACCTACGGCTTAATGTCCCATCCAAAGGACAAAGCAAATATGGCAAGGTATCTTGCTTAAGCATACAAGTGTCATGACCGGGACTCAAATCCACACTCTGCTGATCAGAAACACCAGAGCTCGAGTCCGGTGCTCTTAACCGCTCGGCCACGACACGCCACAGCTCTGTGTGAGTGAATCTCATATCATCTAATTTGCTTCATATTGGGAGGATTTCAAGATAGAATAATGAAGAATTAACCTATCGTCACAGAGCCTTATACTATACTGGGCCCCCAGGGCATTCCTGAAGCCATCTCAACTCCTTTGGAGTATGCAGCCCCTGCAGTTCAATTTACAATAACGTAGCTGTTAATCTAATAGATGTTAAACTTACATTTGAGATAAAGAATATTATTTGGTTTTACCCATACACCAATCTCTGTAAAGCACTGTATACTCAGTACTTTCCCAAGTCCTTTAAACAAAAAATCCACAGGCATATTACTCGGGTGGGAATCAAACCCACGACCTAACAGATAATCATTTAAAATAACAATCGTTACCCACACAAATATCCAGTTACATCTGGTGATGAGAATCAACTAGAAGGACACCAAGTGCCATGCCTTTGATTTATACTCGAGGACTCGGCTACCGAAACCCAAACCTAGGCCCAGGGAACAAACGGTCTGATTTTTCGTTCTGTTGCCTGATTTGTTGATAAGCCTCCAAGAAATCAGGGTAACTTTAATCTCTCTTTGTACCTTGGACATGTCTGAACAAATCTTCTCCGGTTTCCTGATGCTATGTACATTGTACTGTTCCACGTACGCTTGACAGCAACACTCCCTGACTTGGGTCAAGTGGTGGTGCTCTTCGTCAGACATCGTCGGGTACAGTGAAATGTTTTGCGAGATGGTCTGCATCTGGAAATTCTTGAACATTGATGTGCAGTGGTGCAGCTGTGAGATGAATGAGGACGGGATATCCGACACTTGGAAGAGGGCTTGAAGGGATTCGGCAGGACCTAGAAAAATGTTTGAGGCAAAAAACTTTATAAATTCTCCCCTTTTTTTGTTTAGATGTATTTAGTACATTCAGGCGTTCATGAGGCTAAGAATTCACAACTTACAGCAAAGAAAACTACAGATGCAAAGGTGAACAAAGGTGACATAAAATGAACAAATACAACAAAATTACAAGCATGACAAATCAGTATATTGACCTACCAAATTTACTGAGTAACCTCGGCATGTATGTCCCCACACTTTGCTGCCCTTGGAAGCCAAGACACACTACGTATACCTCTGAGTTACCAGCTTTACTTGTAGCTGGTTTACAAACATGAACCTAGAAGAGATTGAAGAAAAAAAATCATCCCTTTGTACGGTCAGCCATTTGCATGTAGAGCCTCGAATTGGGGACAGCAGTGAATAGAAGCATTATAAAACTCTGTATTGTCTTGGTAATGTAATGACACTCTCATCCAAACAGATGCATTTAAATACAATACAAATGAAGAAAAAAAACTTAAACGAAGACCAAATTTTTCTATGAAATCAAATCTTCTTTTAAAATTATATTTGAACAAAATTCTTGAAAATAAAAATACCCAGAGCAAGTCGTTATAAATAAATTTTCATTTTTTTGAACAATACAAAAAATTTGTTCAAATTAACATTAAAACAAAATTAAAACTTGGGACGAGGATGCTTATTGTTTGAAACCCCATTTACCAATCATGCCCGAATGTGTGCGTCTATCACATAGGTTTAATGACAACATGCACGTCAGTTGGGCAGCATTCTTAATTTTTTACAAGTAACCGGAAACGTCAATTCTTAATCTCGGGTTTTCTTGATTATTTTGTTGAATTTATTTTACTTTCATATTGTTTATCACTCAGTATTACATTCCCAACAACATATAATGTTTATGGCCATGAACTACATTAAACTAAAATAATTGATGAAACAAAATCCCGCCCACGCAAAACTCCACATGTTTTTAATATTTGTTTTTCATATATATTCCAAAGATAGTTGGGAAGAGACTCAAGATGAATCTCATGCCGAACTGAAAAAGTGTCTGGTCAAAGATTGTCTGAATTTCTCAAGTCTCTTGATCCCGACAATAGTCTCAGGGAGAGAATTCCAAAGTCGGGTGTAGTATGGTGTGAAGGATCGCTGATGACTAGCAGTTCTGGATACCACCTGTCTGATTGTCATTGGATGATAATGTGGTTGGGACCACAATGGTCCTGGAAGTTTGAATATACGCGAGACTTGCACAGTCTATTGCCCAGATAGCATATCTTAGGTTCTAACCACCATTCCTACCTGTTGGAATGTACAGTTGAGTAGATACATCAAGCAGGCAGTCTGATGTTCATACAGAGTGAACATCTTTAAGACGAAGGACCCGCCTATAGCTAGGAGCGTCATTGCCGAGATGACTTCACAATAATGGAGCTGGGAGATGACAATCTCCTGCTCGGCTGGGTCATTCTGACAGTTGATGCTCCCATCGGCTGTTACCTGTAAAGATAGGGGAAAAGTTTTGAAGATAGTACAGA
This sequence comes from Plazaster borealis, assembly GCA_021014325.1. Taxonomy (NCBI): domain Eukaryota; kingdom Metazoa; phylum Echinodermata; class Asteroidea; order Forcipulatida; family Labidiasteridae; genus Plazaster; species Plazaster borealis. The sequence continues at coordinate 2,371,727 of CM037456.1, read as the reverse complement.
TAATAAATTGATGACTTTGTAATCTGAGAGCTTACTTGTTATCAAGTTTGTTCTGGTTAAATCTTCCCAACTTCAGTACCTTCATCTTCAACAAAAGTGTAAAAACTCTTTCAAAAGGATCTTATTTCTTCTAGCATTGTGACATGTGTATGACCAAACAAAGCATGTATAGGTTACTTTTTCACTATTTTCTGGAACAAAGTCGACAACTACTTCAATGAAATCTTTTCAGGTTCTTTTTAAAACGATATACAGTGTGTTTCTTGAAAAAAAAAAACCCTGCTGTATGGTACTGCTCCTTTAGCTTATATGGGGCAGTCGGGTTGGCGTAGTGGTATCTTTCCTCGCTTTTCACCTCTGGGACCCAGGTTCAAATCCCGTCTGGAATAATTCTCTGGGTTTTTCCTCCCACATCAAAAACTAAAACTTCTTTCCTTTCAATAGCGTTCTTGGCTAGTATATGGATTAAGTTCACTTTTCGGAGAGTACTTGGCTTCACGACCAGAATGATGAAATGAAATGAAAAGAACCCAGTGCCCCTGTGTTCCTGGTTTGTTTGGCTGCATATTGCGCCACAGCACCCTGCAAACCATTACATAGTGCTATGTAAAGAAATTGTTCTCATACTTCAAATGTAGCTCCACAATGACTTGCAGGAAAATACTGAATGTTGAAAAGCGCTTAGAGGCTGGCCTGCAGTAGGCGCTATACAAATACCTTATATTATTATTATTATTATTATCTAATGCACCAGACTCAAACAGGGCTGTGGTTGAACACGACTGAAATATCCTGAGAGTTTGGTAGCAGTCTAGAGGTACCACTGAATAGGATGTATTCAGAAGATTTACACACTCTCTGCATCTGTGGTTTTGTGGCGTGTCGCGGCCGAGAGGTTAAGAGCACCGGACTCATCAAGCGTTGGTGTTTCTGATCAGCAGAGTGTGGGTTCGAGTCCCGGTCGTGGCACTTGTGTCCTTTAGCAAGATTCTTTACCAAAATTGCTTTGTCCTTCGGATGGGACATTAAGCCGTAGGTCCTGTGTACTAGGATTGGTAGTGCACATAAAAAAAACCCAGAACACTTATCGAGGAAGAGTAAAGGTTAACCCCGGTGTTTCTGGTTCACAAGTACCCTTGTTTACAGGACCCGCAGGCCTGCGAGCTTCAGTGATTAAGTTCACTTATGAGGCATCCTTGGTTTTATTACCAGAAATATAAAATAATAAAAATATCAGCAAATGTAAAAAAAAGAAGAAGATGGATTCACACAATACAGCTTTGTCTCTTTCCCCTTGATGGCAATTTCACAACCTTTCAGAAAATTTTAAGTCAAAGGGAGCTTTGTTAAGATTTTAAAAAAAATGAGATCCTGGCAAATTTAAGGCCGGCTCAAATTCTGGCAACATTACCAGTTGGACTGATTTGGTCTTGAGCCGTTCTCTCAGTGACGTCAGATTGTCAGGGTTCATTAAGTCACCGGTGTTGTCGTCTCCGAAGAACCATTGGTCTTGTGTTTGCAAGATGAAGCGATCATCAGCGATCATCGCATCTGTACTGTTTCCTGTAGGAATTAAAGATTAAAACAAATTGAAAAGTGTCTTCAACAGCTTTTGCTGTTTGTAACTTACAGCGGCTACCATTTTGTTTCTATTCTTGCAACGTTAAAGGTATCGTACACGTTTGGTAATGACTCAAAACAAATATTAGCTCAAAAACTCACTTGGTAACGAGCAACGGAGAGCTGTTGATAGTATAAAACATTGTAGGAAACGACTCCCTCTGAAGTAACGTAGTTTTTGAGAAAGAGGTAATTTCTCACTAAAATAATAAAAACTTCTTGCAAGAAGTTTTTATTCCTATCTGAAAGCACACAAATTTGTACAACAAGGGTGTTTTTTCTTTCATCATTTTCTTGCAACTTCGATGACCAATTGAGCCCAAATTTTCACAGGCTTGTTATTTTATGCATATGTTGGGATACACCAAGTGAGAACACTGGTCTTTGACAATTACCAAACGTGTTCACTGCTTTAAAAGAGGTACACACCTTTGGGCAACTGTTTGCGAATGCGTTTTCTTCAGCAGAATGAAAACAACCAAAAACATTTTTCCATTTTTTTTCCCATTTCATTTATTAATTCTGGTTGTGAAGCCAAGGACTCTCATAAAAGCGAACTTAATCACTCTATCTCTCTATTAGACATAGGCATTTGCCCGTGGTCTCCTCCTCAAATTGTAACCCTCTGGAATCACTGGTACCGCTCACACTACAGCCTGTCTTTCCAGTGCTGCTGCTTTGAGTTTGATGGTATCACAACCTGACCATTCTCGGATGTTGTCTACCCAGCGCATCTTGGGTCGGCCCACGGAACTAGCCAAGAACCCAATGGAAAGATTATTATGCCCTGGTGTTTCTGACATGGTTGGCAGCAGATTACAATGCATCATCTTGTAAACCCTTACAAGGTGCCATATAAATGAGACTCATAATTCAAACATAGCTCTCCATACCTGCCATAAAATAATGAGTGCTTTCACAAGCCTGTTCAGGAGTGATAAAGTGCTCTCCGTAATGATTGAATGCACAGGATGCTGGGGCAAGAAGTGGCATCAAGTTGGGATTGGATGTTTTTTTGTTTCTGTTTTTTTCCATACTCAAGCAAACAAGAAGGTAGTAGTAGTAAACTACAGCTAGAGTTCATAAATTGTGAGCATGGTGCATGTTTATAAGCACATTATGAACCCTGGATTTGAAAGACTGGCCTGATTGGGCTGCAACGACAGAAGCAGGTAGTGAGTTCCAAAGCCTGGCATAAGATAAATACTAATACGCAGTTCTTATATAGCGCTTTATACTCCCGATGGGTGTCTCAAAGCGCTCAGTATTTTTCCTACAAGGCAAGTGGAGTTACGTGTTGAAGTATGAGACCTATCCCTTTGCATAGCACCATGTAACGGTTTACAAGGTGCTGTGGTGCAATATGCAGCCAATCAAACCAGGAACACCGGGGCGAACCCCTTCTCTTTACGATAAGTGCACTGGGTTCTTTTACGTGCATTACACAACACACGGGACCTACGGCTTAACGTCCCCTCCGAAGGACGAAGCATGTGGTTAAGTGTCTTGCTTAAGGACACAAGTGTCACGACTGGGATTCGAACCCACACTCTGCTGATCAGAAACACCAGAGCTTGAGTTCGGTGTTCTTATCGGCTCGGCCGCGACACGCCACGAAGTGCGTGATTTGGGGATGATGACAGTGTGTTGATGGTGTGTACATGACTGCCTAGTAGAGTGGGGTGCTGTTTGTAGAGGAAGTTTGAGAATGTCAAGTGGATGGGGTATAAGAGAGTACTGTCACAATTTCGACAGACGGGGTAAACTTCTTCACGGTAAAGTTACCTTCGTAATACGGATTGAGAGTTGTGGCAGTCCAGTTCCATGTGAGGTTTCTGAGTCTACCGTGACTCTTCAGGAAATGATTTAAGCTGGTAACGAATGCTCCTGGTGCCTCACACAGGTGGACCGATGTGAATGGTTTAGCTTCCTTTGCATAGAGCCCAGGTTGGATGATGTCGTACGATGAGAGAATCTCATAGAACTTACACCACGCCTGCATCAGAGTTTTAGAAAATGGATAAGTATATTAAAGATATACTAAGCGAAAGACGACAGATTTCCTACCTTCCGCCCAGGTAAGCGGGAGTGTTCTTTTCAGAACTAAGTAGTCTCCCGAATTCCGAAATTTACTCCACGACAGTAGAATAAATAGCAAGACAAGTTCTCAAAGAGCAAAAGCTACACAGCAAAGTTGATATACACACGGTGTTACCGCAAACCAAATTTACATTGATACCTCACCATGCAATGCCTCAAAACCCACATATATTGAAAAAGGATTTTCTTTTCGGCAGGACACAGAAAAGTGCCGAGTATAAAGTGCATAGAATAGAATCGGTGTCGGGGAAAACCAAAATAATATTCTTCATCATCGATGAAATTATTAAATCCATTGTCTTGAAGATAACTCTTGGACTTTAGATTTTTTCTCAGTGGGTTCTTTGATAAGCAGGAAGGAAAACCCGCAGGCAACTAAGGAGCCGAAATGAACCCTGTCTGTACAACTCCCACCTATATGTACAAACCTCATTCAATGACGGTTAACCAGCTAGGGTCATCAGCAGGTACTGCTTTGTAAACCAAATCATTTGCAGATCCAGTTGTTGTTTTTTGTCTCTTTTGTTTTTTGATTTGTTTGTTTTTTCATGGCTGAGCTGTCATTCACCCCCCATTCTGAGTTATAACTTCACCTCATCAGGGCCCAATTTCATAGAGCTGCTTAAAGGCACTGAACACGTTTGGTAATTGTCAAAGACCAGTATTCTCACTTGGTGTATCCCAACATATGCATAAAATAACAAGCCTGTGAAAATTTGGGCTCAATTGGTCATTGAAGTTGCAAGAAAATGATGAAAGAAAAAACACCCTTGTTGAACAAATTTGTGTGATTTCAGATAGGAATAAAAACTTCTTGCAAGAAGTTTTTATTATTTTAGTGAGAAATTACCTCTTTCTCAAAAACTATGTTACTTCAGAGGAGTCAGTTCCTACAATGCTTTATACTATCAACAGCTTTCCGTCGCTCGTTACCAAGTAAGTTTTTATGCTAATGTATTTTGAGTAATTACCAAACGTGTACAGTGCCTTTAAGCAGACAACTTTGTGTTCAACAAAACTAGCAGGATACCAGTCAGAGATGGTGCATGTGACATGGTATTTTGGCTGGTAACCTTATTCTGGTAAGCATATCATTGTTGTGCTTAGCTATTTTTTCTGCTTAAGCAGCTCTATGAAATTTGGCCCAGAGGTGATGTCTGTATTCAATAACTGACCTGTGTGCAGAGCTCTGCCCATACATTGCACCGCAGATGAGGGATAACGAGGGCTGACCGATGTGTGCACGAGGTGTGCTGGTGCCAGGTTCGAATCTCCTTGTCCGACAGTTTGCACTTGAGGTCGTTCAATTCCACTTTATAACCAGTTAAGACTGGATCCCAGTCCTGAAACAATAATCAATTAACATTTCTCGAAACAAACACAACGGAAGAACATCCCAATAGTGTTAGCCAGAGGGGTGTCTGAGTGTCTTTAGGACACCCTGTTTTTAATTTGGACACCCTGTTTTATCTGTCATTTACATATAAGTGAACAATTTGGACACCCAGTTTTTAAATTTCCAGCAAATTTGGACACCCTTTTGCCAAATCCTGGCTAAAACATTGACATCCTCCGTTGTTCGAAACTGACTGTAAACATACACACATGTATTGTACTATGAAACTTTATTAACTACTTTTAAAATAATGTCTAATCTTTTGATTTCGAGTCAAAGATGTTACCGGAATCGTATTTGATTTTCAAATCTTTCAGGAAGTTAGCACAATATTCACAGGCCTACAACTTCATCCTTGAGAGGGCAAGGCCATTTTCAGTTTGGAAAGGGCACTTCCATTGGCAAATCTTAAGTTCAATGGGAAACTTCTGAAGGGGCACCAAGGTCAAGACCTGGGCCCAATTTCATAGAACTGCTTAAGCAGAAAATATTGCTTAACAATTTTCTGCTAAGCAACAATAAGCAGGATACCAGTCATAAATTGTACATTTGACATTGTAGTTTGGCTGGTAACCTTATTCTGGTAAGCATAATTCTGTTGTGCTTAGCTACTTTTTGTGCTTAAGCAGCTCTATGAAATTGGGCCCAGGGCAACAGAGGCTGTGGCTTCGACCTCCATGTAATTTCAGACCTGTATTCGTAAATGTGTTGTCCTTCTAGTCACAAGATTTAGCATGATTGTTTTTATAGTTTTAAACAATGGCATGACTTTTTTGAACGGAATAAAACTTACAAGGCAGTACTGCAAACCCCCATCATGCCTTCTTGTCCCAAAGCCTTGACCTGACCCCAATTTCATAGAGCTGCTTAACGGCCGATTTTGTGCTTACAGCGCAAGTTTCCATTTCATAGTTCTGCTAATTGTAAGCACACGAAAAGGCATGCTAACCTTCCGGTGCTTACTGTATGAAAATGAATGACGTAACAATGCAAATCCATGGTGAACGCACAAGCTGGCTGCCTAATGTTCTTGCTAACCTGTGAAATAGGCTTACACTTAAGCAAATTTGTCTGCTATAGTTAGCACGAAAATTTGCTTATTTATTGGCCCCCATTCACATTACCTTCACAACAGGTGCAGTGAAGAGGGTTTCAGCTAATGGTAAGGCCCACACCGGCCCACTGTCTGGCTTCTTAAAAGCAAAGTTCTTCTCAAATAGAGCTTGGACCTCACTCTGAACTCTCTGGCTGTAGTCAGCGACTGGCTTGACAGGCTGCTTTGGTCGAGCATGGTGACTTTGTGGTTGAGATTTATATTTCTTTTTGTTGGATCGAGGCATTTTTCTTTCTATCCTGTCTGGGAAGAAGCACTCTTGTCCGCTATTTTACAAAAGATTAAAACTTAACACTTATTCAGAAGGTAAATCATTAGTGGACTGGAGATTTGCGAGACTTGACAGCCTTGTTTTCATGAAATGTCATAACTGCAGTGTATTTGTTTGGTAATTGGAACCCACTGTTTGTTTCAATACTATATAGTTGTAGATATATACCATAAAACTAACCTGTAAAAATTTCATTTCAAAAGGTGGTAGCATTTTTGAGATATTGCCAAAAATCTGGAGCGGTTATGTCCACGCAGGAAGAATAATCTGCAATTGGAATACACAATCTGAGAACAATACTGTCAGTAATGCTTCTCAGATTCAAATTTTTGGGGGATAAAAAGTTATATCTTTTTCCATAACCGCAGTACTTCGAAGTGAAAAGTTTCTCAAAAGGCATTATACTCTCCAAAGCTTCTGTACTTCTTACCAAGTAAGTTTTTATTGCCATTAATTTTCAGAGTCATTACCAAGTATACAGACCCTTTAACAGTAAACAGTCCGGAGATCAAAGTTTACAACTATCACATAAGCAACCCCAAGAATAGGCCTAGTTGCGATAATCGTTACCCTCCATCCTCCCGAAAATCGCAACTACCCCAAGAAGAAGCATGATAAAGTCTAGCCCCACTTCTGTGGCCAAAAGTCAAGCTGTTTAAGAAGAAGGACATCAAATATAAATTCAATCAATTGATGAAATGTGTTTGAAGTTTGAAGTTTGAATGCAAATTATGTAGAGTTTTAATTTTACAAATTTTGCTGTCAATTCAAACCATTAGTTAGTGACAATTGTGTTGGAAGCCGTCATAGGCAAAATTGAACAATGATGTTCGCCAAAACTATAATTTCTTCTGATAGGCCATATTAAAAAAAATTCAAATCAAATTTCCCTTCCTGTTTCTTTTTTGGGTTTGGATCGGTTTGCCAAAATATGGACCAGGCATTAGGCTAAACCTAGGCCTAAGCAAAGTATCAACATCAACATGGCACAACACAGAAATCCATAAATTGTTAGCTTAGTTTATTACTAATACTAGTCATGCTGCGCTAGTCATGCTAGTTAACTTACTTAACTTAGTTGTAAAATAATGTCAGAAACAACAAATAAATGAAAACCCAGCAGTATTGGGACGGGTCCTCGTCACTTCTATCTGTTGTTTTGTACAATGGTGAAAATGAAAGTATTCTAACCCCCGTCCCGTACCGTATCGTGCAGAAAAAATCACTGATCCCACTACGATCATGATCGTACGTCGATGGGCTCAAAATCAAAATCCAATCAACACATTAATCTCTTCCGCTCTCCAGAGACCTCTTCGCAGGGCTAAACTGCCGAGCCTGCCGAGCCACAAGGAAACGGCGAGTCACATAAAAACAAGCATGTCATTTCAAGAACGTGTACTCACCCTGTAAAAACTACCGTATCATATACCCCCACACGACTTAAGTGTCTGAAGAAATAGAATTAGAGTGGGAACAATCTTGACAACTTTTGAGCATGGGGACTAAACGTTCAGCAGCATTGATCTTGTTTATATATAGCGCCCTCTATTGACAAAGTAAAGTTTGCTTTTCAAGTAAAGAGTCAATTTTCTTTGTTCAATCCAAATTATTACAAATTTACCCAGTCAGTTTCCCTCGTGGTTTAAAACTTTGGCTCTATTGTGTACATCCCTTGCAAATAATTAGTGTTCATTCTTTGCCTTGTACTAAAAATATGGTTCGATCGGAACATTCTTCTTACTTTGGTTTCAAATGATCCTTTTTACATCAGACCCACATTAACTGCAATTTTAGATATATTGAACTTTACTCCAACATGAAACATGGTTTTTAGATGTCCAAAGGAAAAATAAACAGCAACCCTTCTCAATTGTATCTCTGCAGACCGTGTGATCTTAAAAATTACCCCTAAACAAATAACACAACAAACAATCATTGAAGCCAAAAACCCAAAACAACATTTAGTGACCAACTTCAAATTATTCATTTAATTTATTTCAAAAACAGCAGATAACACATTTTTTCATCAATCTGTGATGTATTATTAAATCATTTTGTGCCTACCCAGTGTTTACTGTCTAATAATTTATAAGATGTAAGTGTTTCGGATTAAAGTAAAATTTTGGGAAATTCTCTTTTCAAAATTGAATTTCTAAATGTCATTTCTCAATGAATTCTCCAGCTTGCACTTTTCCTGCCTTTTGCTTTGGGTGGTTCCAACACTGTCATCTAAATAAAATGTACCATTTCTATTTTTTTTTCTGAATACAGTTTGTGCCTGCAAGGCTCTTTCTATAGACTGTGCAAGTCTCGCGCATATTTGAACTTCCGGGACCATTGTGGTCCCAACCATATGGAGATTTACGAGGGCAAGATTTTGTTTTGTCAATTATTTTAGTTTAACGTGGTTTATGACCATGAAAAATAAATATGTCGTTGGGAATGTAATACTTAGTCATAAAAAATATGAAAGTAAAATCAATTCAACAAAATAACAAAGAAAACCCGATAATTAAACTTGACCTCAGCTTCCGGTTACTGCAAAAAACTAAGAATTTTGTGCTCACCTCCGATCACAAAACTTATGTAAACGCTTGTTTTGGATGCGCGATGATGATCGCCAGATGCTGTAATTGCAACGCGAAGCCTTTTCATAGCAGTCTATGATTGTTGAGGCGTCAGTGCCTCTATAAACTGCGTCAAGCGTTAATTTTATGCCCGTGTGACCTTCATGAATCCGCATAAGGGGTTTCTGAAAAGTTAAGATCAAATAAGCATCCTTGTCCCAGAGTTTTAATTTTGTTTCAATAATAATTAACACATTATTTGTGTATTTATTATAAAAACTAAAACGGATTATGTAAACATGTAATGAGTATTTTTGTTGTTCAGAGTTTGTCATTAGATATAATTTAAAACAAAGATTGGATTTTTAGAAAAAACAAAGTTCTTCGTTTGATGTGTTTTCTCGTTCCGATACGCGCGAGACTTGCACAGTCTATTTACCAGTGTTGAGATTTGACAAAATTTTGAACATTCCTGAGAATAGAATGGTGGCTTAGGTTCCCCCTTATTCTAGACCCAGAACCTCCCAGATGTTACAATTCAGGAGGGTCTACAGACTCTGTGCATCACCAGAAATACAAAACTACAGGTTTGGATGCAATCTGAACTATTTCTTTCTCCCCTTAGTGATGGCTTCACTTCTTTCAAGAAAATTTGAAGGCTCAAGGAGGTTTTGAGAAACTCCCAAATCAGGAAAAAAACCTGAATAATCACATGCCTTTCTTTACATGCGTCGTTGTGAGATGATTATAGCTCCGACATTGTAACCAACAGTCACGTCAGTAATAAGGAACTTTGTCAACACATTATGACCAGATATTTTACCCAGTCAGTTTCCCTTGTGGTTTATTATTTGATATCTGAAATAAAAAGTCGCATCCCCTTAAGGTGATCCCCTGGCTGCCGCTTCCCAGGTTGTAAACTTGGGTGTGATCCCTGGCTACACAGCAGTTTACGGTTGTATGGCTTCTGACCGGCACCCCCGAACAAAGATATTGACAAAATAGGGAGACCGCCAACATAGGGCTAGATAGCTCAGTTGGTAGAGCGCCGGCACGTTAATCCGGAGGTCGTTGGTTCAAATCCCGCTCTAGTAAATTTTTCTTTGTTCAACCCCAAATCAGATATTTTGTTGAGAGACATTGGTGGATTGAAATCAACCAGAAGTCAACCAGTCAACTACAATCACAACTTTAATTCCTCGTTATTAATGGATGGTATGCATTGCAATCGGTTGTCTCTCTTTCATCATCAAGGAGATGCATCAACAGGTGACAAACACGTCTTCTGGTCACCAGCTAATATATTTTCGGCATTCATCTCCTTTAGTGTGTCTCAGGTTTTGTCTGTCCTTTTCTTGACGTGATTGAGTAACTTCAGGATTGATTCTTCCAAGATGTGTGGTAGGCGCTCCTTGTCAGACAGACTGAACCCACTCAGGACATAGTCGATGACTGCATTCTGGCTTGTGGGACGGCCGATGCCTATCCTCAGTCTGGGCATGATCTGAAAATGAAATACAGAAGGTGTTATAATAATAGTGGCTTCTTATATAACACACAAATTTGTCACTCAGTGACGCTCGTGGCGCTCCAACATTCAGTTTTGTTCCTGCAAGGTATACGACATTCTTCCTTTACATAGCACCATGAAATGGTTTACAAGGTGCTGTGGTGCAATATGCAGCCAATTAAACCAGGAACACCGGGGCGAACCCCTTCTCTTTACGATAAGTGCATTGGGTTCTTTTATGTGCAATTACACAACACACGGGACCTACGGCTTAACGTCCCATTGGAAGGACATAGCAATAATGGTCAAGTGTCTTGCTTAATGACACAAGTGTCATGACCGGGACTCGAACCCACACTCTGCTGATCAGAAACACCAGAGCTCGAGTCCAGTGTTCTTATCCATCTAAACCAAGTCCATCTTAAACTTAGGACTGGCCAACTTATTTGGCACTTTTAGTATAAAGTGCATTGAACTACTAAAAATGCATGTTAATTATTGTACTATGTATCTCAACTCCTTAGCCTGATGCTTTGTTTTTGAAAAAGCAACGGCACCAAGGCATTTTCTCCTTGGTAAAAGACACCTCTATAAGGAAATTGTAAATTTCTATTGGAACATTTAAAGGCACTGTACAAGTTTGGTAATTACTCAAAATATATATTAGCATAAAAACTGACGTGGTAACGAGCAACAGAGAGCTGTTGATAGTATAAAACATTGTGAAAAACGACTCCCTCTGAAGTAACGTAGTTTTTGAGAAAGAGGTAATTTCTCACAAAAATAATAAAAGACTTCTTGCAAGAGAAGCCTTTTATTCCTATCTGAAAAGCACACAAATTTGTACAACAAGGGTGTTTTTTCTTTCATCATTTTCTTGCAACTTCGATGACCAATTGAGCCCAAATTTTCACAGGCTTGTTATTTTATGCATATGTTGGGATACACCATGTGAGAACACTGGTCTTTGACAATTACCAAACGTGTTCAGTGCCTTTAAAGGGCAGCAAGGCAATAACCAGGGCATGCCTTAGGAGTAGGCAGACTCCTTTTACAATCTCCAACCTCCCCTTATACTAGAAGGTGAGGAGAGACAATCCAAAGCCACATGTTTTTATTAGAAACAAGTAACAGTGACTGGCCAAGTCAGGAGTTGAATCTCTCCCTTCCTGAGATTCTGATAACTCAGATTCTGAGAAAACGAGGTCATTTTCTGGCTTGACTACTCAACCATGACAGGCAAAGACAAAAACTGAAAAACCTTACTCTTTGAACAAATTTGTTACTTTGTACTTACATCTGTTCCTAACGCAGTTATTGAAGATTTCACACCGTTGTGTCCACTGTAAAGGAAACGATAACACACAAACTTAATTATAATACATAAATTGTTATAAAATCTTTAGAACATTCTTGTCTGATCTACCTAGTTTTACTTATTTTCGTTTTTCAACATGGTCAAATTTTTGACTATCACCAACATCCTTTCACTGGTTTTGCCTGCTTAGTCTGGATTCAGTATTGCACAACCAAACCCAACACTCAGTATGAGCCCAGGTACCAGTCTTATCAGAATCGATATCTTTGAGTGTTGAGTTACCATGCTGCAAGATTTAACAGTTCAAAGTGAAAATGCAAAAAGGTTAATCCACCATATACACAAACTGACAAACCTGTAGAAGTCTGAGTTCGATCGGCCATCTGGGTCACGAGAAAATAGTGAAAAACCGATTACACATTTGCATGTGTTATACAATGCATGAATAAAACGCTCATGAGCGATAAACTCCAATCGGAAATTAGTTTTATTTATTTATCATCAAATATGGCATTTCAGACAGAAATATTTCTAGGGATGTTTTCTACTATCATCATCATTAGACCGTGTAAGTTTTATGTAAATCTGTGATCTTAAAGAAAATTTTAAGTACCAGTTCTGTAACGTTCCTTTAAGTTTGTTGTTCTTGTAGTTTTAAACAATGCAATTTTTAATTGATGCCTTTCTTGTGTCAGGGATAAAGAAGAATTTATTGTAATTTGTAACAAGAGCAGTCCCTTGGCTTTACGATACCATCACCTTCCCACTTCCAGGCCTAGAATTACACGGAGGCCACAGAGGTCATGACCTTCATTGTCCTGGTTTTGGCCTTGGCCTTTGTGCCCCTTCAAAAGTTTCCTATAGACTTTACAATAGAAATTCCAGGGCCAAATTGTATAGAGCTGCTTAAGCACAGAAAATAGCTTAGCACAACAAAATAATGCTTACCAAAATATAGTTACCAGCCAAAATGCCATTTTCTCAAGTACAATCTGTGACTGGTGCCCTGCTAACATTTGCTCAGCAGAAACTTTTTAGGCAATAATTTCTGCTTAGGCAGCTCTATGAAATCGAGCCCCAGCTGCACTTATCCACAATGGATGAATGTCTTACCCCGCGCTCCCACCTTCTTTGATACTGAGTTTGCCAAATGCTCGATCCAGATCATCATGAACAAGATAAATATCCGAGGACGCCACTTTGTACTTCCTTGCTGTGAAATGAAACGGAAGGACATTTTTTATTTTGAATTGCATCGGGAATAAAGAATATTATTTTATTTTAACCCCTAAAATGATGATGTGTAGTAAGTTCTGGTATAATTTTGGGTTGAACAAAGAAAAAATGACTAATAATAATACGCAGTTCTTATATAGCGCTTTATACTCCCGATGGGTGTCTCAAAGCGCTCAGAATTTTTCCTACAAGATCAGTGGAGTTGTTGAAGTATGAGACCTATTCCTTTGCATAGCACCATGTAATTGTTTACAAGGTGCTGTGGAGCAATATGCAGCCAATCAAACCAGGAACACCGGGGCGAACCCCTTCTCTTTACGATAAGTGCACTGGGTTCTTTTACGTGCATTACACAACACACGGGACCTACGGCTTAAACGTCCCATCCGAAGGACGAAGCATGTGGTTAAGTGTCTTGCTTAAGGACACATGTGTCACGACTGGGATTCGAACCCACACTCTGCTGATCACAAACACAAGAGCTTCAGTTCGGTGTTCTTATCCGCTCGGCCACGACACGCCACTAGAGCGGGATTTGAACATACAACCTACGGATTAACGAGCCGGTGCTCTAACAACTGAGCTATCTAGCCCTATGTTGGGAGTCTCCCTATTTTGTCAATATCTTTGTTCAGGGGGTGCCAGTTAGAAGCTACAATGTACAGGGCTCAAACTTTACACTGGACCACAGGCCGAGGCCAGTAGTTTTAGTGTCTAGCCTGTAAACTCAAGACTGGACAAGTCCGGCGGTCTTGCATTTTTCAATTGAATAATAAAACCTCACTTTGTGTAATATCTTAGACAAAAACAAATTATGTTCAAATGTTGACTTGGAGGCTGGTAAAATACCTTTCAATTCTATTGAGTAAGGAGGTATAAAAGTGTATACCCATGAAGACAAATGAGACATAAAATGCATCTTAAACTGTGTCAGGAGTTTTTTCTCATTTTGATTCTGGTCTTGGCAAAACACTTCTGGTCCAGTAAACATTTTTAGCAACAAGCCCTGCGGTCTTGTGGATTTTCCCCCCCAAATTGAGCCATGATATAAGTCCTGGTATACTCGGTGCTTTATGAGTCCTTTGGACCCAAAAGAAAATGGGGGTCTTGGGTTCGAACCCCAGCTGAGTAGTTTGTGGATTTTGTTCTACATTACTCTGAAATCACTGGTTATAGAGCGCTCATCACGCATGGATGTGTGGGTCAAACCAAGCTGATGATCTAATTGTTTGGTGAATTTTAAGGTTATTAAGGTTAGCTTGATTTAGTTTGAAGATTTAAAGAGCAAATTACTATGCTCCAGTCTCAGAGACTGGAGGGGTTTTCAAAAGTACAAGATGTAGAATTAAAGAGTTAAGATTTGTTGCCTTTTGTCAATTTAAAATCGTAAAGTGCTATTTTAAATACTCTGTTGGTTGATTGAAAAATTTAAACCAATGCCTTCAATTATTTCAAGATATTTACCTGCTTTGATGACACTTCTCCCATTAATATTCATAAGAAGGCGTGGCTTCAGTAAAATGAACCTTTGACAGCTATCCAATGTTGCTATGGCAACGTCCCCCTGACAGTCTCCATCTTTACTCCAAGTAGCCTTGAGATGTCTGCAAAGTCTGTCGACCGCCGCCATGCCGACGCTGTGTCTTGTGTTAGGCATGGAGTGGTTGCCGAGACCAACTACCTAGATCAAATAGAAGCCAAATTCATTTGAAACTCAAAATCACAACAACACATGATTATGAAAAATGATACTGAGGTTTTTGAGCATTTTGTTTTAAACTTGAAACCCCACACAAGTTTAAAACTTTATCCCAACTATAACACCGTACAGTTACCTGGTAAAGTAAAGTGGTAGAGCGCCCGTGGTAAATTTTCAGTAGGAAGCGTATCTATGAATGGGGTTGATAAATTCTTATTTACTTAGTTTTTATTCCTTCCTCCATGTCCTCCTTCGAATACACAGAGAAAGGGTCCTTTCTCTATCCGACTATGGTTTATAGTAATTTCATTTATATACAGCTGTTATAACAAATATCATATTGTAACATAAAGACCTATAATTACAACTAGTTACCAAAAACTCAGCCGGACGACAATCATTTTTCAATTTGAGGACTTTTTGGTTTTAGCATGGAGGAAGAAAATTCTTCCTCCATGGTTTTAGCATAGCACTAGAAATAGTAAATACTTCTTACCATAATCTGCGAGCTGAATTCCATTTTTATTGACATCTGGTTCACACCTCTCTCACGAAAACCCTTCCTTGACAGTAACCTGAGTTTCTTAAATGAATATTTTGCAACAGAGGGAGATCTTGACGCAATCATTGTATAAAGTTCGCCCCCCAAAAACACCCACCAGCGACCGCCAAAATACCGTTTGGTCAACCCGCTTCGCATGGTCAAGTAAGATTGTGCAATCGTGCCGGTGTCTCTAGTCGGCGCCCCCAAAAATTATTGCTTCAATTGAAAGACACCGAGTCAGGACACCATAGATCTATTTTTAAACCAGACTGCGGTCATCGGTCATAAAGTTATAAATAACTTTATGACTGCAGTGTGTTTATTTAACAAACATGGCGGGGTTGCTACTTGCCGGGAAGGTGGCTATGGTTACGGGTGATTATTGCTGTGTTTAACCGTTTTGAACCTATTTATAGTCGCTTATGCAATCAAGCCATATAAGGTTTCAAATGCATGTGTTTGTGTATCATTTCTTGTTTGTGTACCAATGACACATGTTTTGTTAATTCTCCGTATTTTTGACCGCGTGAGGGCGCGTGTGGACCAATTTTTACGCGATGAAAAACAAGTAAACAAACGGGTTTTTCAATTTCTGTTGTTATTATGTTTATGTATTTCTTCATTGATGCAAGAAAATTACAAACAGGCAATTAAAATAAGATGGAACTGTAATTGTGATGCAAGACGTACCCTGAAGAAAGCGCCCCCATGATGCCCATGCGGTCAAAAATATGATCAATTAAAGGGATATCGACAACTATATTTTTCAGAAATTAATTACCACATGAACCTAACCTTTACCAGTTATGGTATGCAGTTTGTTGTCAAGATGCCCGACTAAAAATGGGTGAAGGGAACAGTTTTGTTCACTCTAAATACCAAATTAATTTCCAGAGATAATTTGACCCACATATTATATCAATTATTTTCCCAAAACATTTGGCATAAATTAGACCCAGCTGGGACTCTGTACTCGAAATTGTGACATCTGCGGTCGTACTGCACGAGACTACAATAGAACTAGACCGAAGATGTCAAAATAAAATAAAAAGGAGTACAGCGCCCCAGTTACTGGGTCTAGGTCTAGGCATAAATGGTAAACTCACTTGATGAATCGCATTCTATCATCAGACATAAGGAGAACAATTTTATACAATATATTTTTAAGGCAGTGGATATGTTACTGGCAACGTTAAAGGAACGTTACAGAACTGGTAATTAAAATTTTCTTTAATATCACAGATTTACATAAAACTTACACGGTCTAATGATGATGATAGTAGAAAACATCCCTAGAAATATTTCTGTCTGAAATGCCATATTTGATGATAAATAAATAAAACTAATTTCCGATTGAAGTTTATCGCTCATGAGCGTTTTATTCATGCATTGTATAAAACGTGCAAATGTGTAACCGGTTTTTCACTATTTTCTTGTGACCCAGATGGCCGATCGATCTCAAACTTCTACAGGTTTGTCAGTTATGGGTTTTATAAAGTGCTTACACTGCCAGCAACTGTTTTGTTAGCAAAAACCAATTCTGTAATGTTCCTTTAACATAATGCAAAACAATAATTGTAATGTTTTTGGTAATAGTGCCTTTTGAGGCGTAAACAGCTTGCTGAAATTAAGGTATTAAATTACCAAAATTTCCAACACGGCCTGGTAGCCGAGCCGAGTTGTCCACAATACTGCCCTTCACACACAACATACGTGATCAAGTCATAGCATCTTTTTCAAACTTTTTTTCATTCACAATAACAAGAATGTTCTTCTTCTTTGTTGGACTCCTACATTGAAATAGATAATATTTCCTTTTCTGTCTCAAATTTGTGGCATCCTTGGGTTTTCTTTTACCGATAAATAAAGTAAAATATTGCCCTACAGTAAAATAACGTTTGGGAATGTTTACCGTTGCCTGTAAAATATCCACTGTCTTTATTTAATGACAAACTTTTGATTACTAAACATTTTCTGTAATCTAATTTTCGACCAAAACCGATCAAAACTTTATAATTTAGTTGTATTCAACTACAAACGCAAATTAACTGTCATGCTAATATAGGGCTTAATTAATATAATTGGTGAGTACAATTCTGCGGACATCTTTTTTGCGCTGAACACTACCGATAGAATTCAATGCTGAACATTTTTAACAAGAAGTAGGCTAGAAGCTACAAACTCATAGAACACCCACTAGCTCAAAAAATCACAATTTCACCAACTTTATTTTAGCCTTCTCATTAATTTTTTAAAATATGTTTTACTCCTGATTTCAAACATGATAATAATATTGAGTAAGGTCCTAGGGTTGTTAAGCTGCATTTATGTTTATTAGCTCAGTTCTCAAAATGATCATTTTGATGGGATGCCCTCCCCGTGATATTTTTACTGAGTCAACTTTTACCAATGGCTCTGCCATGGCTAGCAGTGGTCAAGGTTGGGCTCTGGCTGGCTTTCATAAACCTTCCTACTGTATGAACATTATGTTTAAGTATTTTTATGTTAGATGCACAATGCCAGCCTACAATATGGTATTATGTGGTGAATGTATACACAGTACATAGTCAACCCTCCTACTGTCTGACTTATCGTTGCCATCCACTTTGATTTTGAATGATAGGTGGGGTTTTCCTCCCATGTCTAAAAACTAACATTTCTTCTTCATCTTCTCTTCATAGCTATCTTCAGGCCTAAATGTCCAGTGAACTTTTGAATTGGTTTCAGTTACAGAAAGATATTAATAATTTAAGGCTATATTTATCCTTTAACTCCTTGAAGGTGGAGGTAGTGGCATCGGCCGTGCCGTCTGTGAACTCTTTGCCAGGCACGGAGCAAGTGTCGTCACCACAGACATCCATTTAGATCGTGCCAGAACCACCTTAGAAACTCTTGAGACCCCTGGAGATGCAACATCCAACCACCAGTTCCACCAGGCGTTTGCTTTAGACGTGTCAAACAAAGTCATCGTGCAAAACCTGGTTAAGCATATAGCGGAACTGTATAAACAGCCAGCGAGTGTTTTAGTCAACTGCGCGGGGATCACTCAGGACAAAATGATGCTGAAGATGGACGAAGAGAAGTTTGATCAAGTCATCAATATCAATTTAAAGGTATGAACAACGATGGTTATCATGAAACTAGAGAAGGATGATATCGAAAGCTGAGGTTGAATTGGATATCAAGGCATACAAGACCTACAAAATGATAGCCTTGATCAAGACACACCGGCCAAACGGTTTAGTCATACTTTGCCCCGCTTAGCTAAATACCCCAAACTTGGGTGTGTGCAACTGTTCATCACATTGGTTCCACTAACATTGCTTAACTCGCGCACTTTAACTGGTCCCAATGTGTGAATACTCGTGAGACTTGGAACAGCCAGTCGATTACTAAGGGAATTAAAGAGTGGCGACGAGTTCTTAAATGGCCGTTTAAAACCGGCAGGGTCGTGGCCATGCGATAAAGGCCCGAGCCGAAGGCGAGGGCCTTTATCGCATGGCCACGACCCTGCAAGGTTTTAAAAGGCCGTTA
Source organism: Plazaster borealis (assembly GCA_021014325.1). Lineage (NCBI taxonomy): Eukaryota > Metazoa > Echinodermata > Asteroidea > Forcipulatida > Labidiasteridae > Plazaster > Plazaster borealis. The sequence continues at coordinate 2,352,815 of CM037456.1, read as the reverse complement.
AAGAACGAGTCACTACTCATTTATTCCCATTCATAAATGCCTTTTTGTTAAAAAAAGTAAGTAAATTGGCGGAGCTTGCGCGTCCAATACGCGAAGCCCAGCCGGTCTTAAACAGAAGTCTTTATCAGCTGTTTATACACCCCCACGTGACGTGCTCTCCACCAATAGGAATAGTGAAACTGTCTTGGGTATTTATGAATTATGGTTAACAAGTTCATGAGTTGCAAGTGCATTTTGTGAATGGGCAGTTACACTGCTTTACATGCTTGTCCTGGGAAATATAACACTGGTTGCTTCCCCCGATATACCGTGCAAGTTTTGCTTGTATTCAAACCTTTTTAGGATCATTGGGTTTCTTTGCTTCAGTGTATGAAGGAATCAAAATCTTACACTTTGACAGACCTAGAATTTCATCTTTGAGAGGGCAAGGCCATTTTCATTTTGCAAAGGGTACTTTCATTGGCAAATGGGAAAATTCTGAAGGGGCATCAAGGTCAAAGGGCAACAGAGGGCCTTGACCTCTGTGTAATTCCAGGTCTGCTTTAATAAATAGCAATATTTGAAGTCACATAAAACTGGCGCAGTCTTTAAACACTGTGTACTTTTTTCAGATGCCAACTTCATCTTTGCATATGAACTAGTTGTAATGATGTAAACTTTGTTGCCTTCTGTTTTCAGGGAACGTTTTTAGTTACACAAGCTGTGAGCCAGGAGATGATTAACCATAGGACCAAAGAGGGCACTATTGTAAATATTGCAAGTATAGTAGGAAAGGTATGTCAGATCTAAAACCATCTTAAAAAAAAAAATCAATTGCATTTCTGTACATATAAATTGTCACAGCTAACTCTTTTAACGTAGCTATGATGGAATGACTGTAAATAGCACAACAATAATGGATGCACATGGACACACTAGAGATTATATTTACAGCTACTAAGTTTTTGCGATTGTATTATTGACAATTTTTATTTATGTGCAATTCTCATTTTGTGCAACTCTTGACAATCAACTTCTGGTCAATTATTTCCTTCAGATTGATAATTCCAGCGACTAATCCCCACCATCAGGCATGTCAAAATTACTAAATATCGAAGCACTAATACTTTTGTTCAAGAAAATTAACCTTCGCCCAAAACAATAATCAATGCACACTGCTAGTAGATTTCAAGCAATAAGATAATGAAAGGGCACTTCTCTCCCCATCAAAAGTATAAAAGTAAAAACTGTTGACTCAAATTCAAAAGGGCTGATGGCAGGGTGTTTACTGCCCTACCGTTAGTCACATCACTCTTATAACTTGGTGTACGGCTATTTAAACATCACATGTAACTCTGCCTTGTCTTGAGTTGTAAATTAATAATAAGGGAGACTGGCAACATTAGGGGTAGATAGCTCAGTTGGTTTAGTGCCGGTACGTTAATTCGGAGTTTGCAAGTTCAAATCCTGCTCTAGTCAATTTTTCTTTGATCAACCTAAAATAATAAAAAAGGTATACTTGCCAAAATATAACACGATTCCCTTTCTAACGATGTCTGTAAAATTACCCAAATTCCTTTACAAGAGGTTTTAGGAATACACTTACCTTTATTATTAACTAAATACAATGAATAAATTTACTTGTTCACGAGAGAAAAATCATGTACTAAATAATTACTGTTGGAAGTGCTGGAAGAATGGATATTTAAGTGACAGGGCATAGGTTACGGCAATTTACATTTGCCAGACGAGTGAATTCTGACACAATTATCTGTTAGAATTGTCTCAATTCGGCCTTTGGCTGCGAGGTCTAAATACGAATTGTTCAAATACAAATTATCATCTTTCTTTCATTATTGTTAATTAGTCAGGTAACATCGGTCAGTGTAATTACGCAGCATCCAAGGCAGGTGTAGTTGCATTTACACAAACAACAGCAAAGGAGCTTGCAAGGTAAGATCAAAATGGATTTATTCATATTATAGTGTTTTTATTTATGAAAAGCAAAAAATAGTAGTTAATGGCCTGACATTTCGAGCCTAGCACAGTCTTGAGAAAGACTTTAGCCTTCGAGAAATACTCTGCTAGGGTCGAAACGTCAGGCCATTAACTACTATTTTTTGCATTTACTGTATACCATAGGTCCTTTAGGTTGGTAAGCAGTTTGCCACAGCTAATTCTAACTTATCTTTTATGAAAAGCTACGAAAAAACACAGCCGCATTCCAAAGTGCATTCCCCTCCCCCCTAATTTTCAATGAATTTCATAGAAAGAAAAACAAAGTTAGCGCAGGTCTGGGCAATATTTTAAATGTCAAAATAGGTAGATGTTGGTTTACAATTATCTTAACTTATTCTGTTGGACTCAGCTCAGGAGGTTGACAAAGCAAAGGGGTTTGTAGAATCAACGATAAAAGAGAAGTTAAGATGGGGGGGGGGGGTTCTGAAATCTAGAAAGTTAGTCACACTAACAAATCTTTTGTAGATGTTCTAAATCTCCATCTACCCCCACCCCCCCTTGTCTCCTTCATCATCCTTTCCTTGTCTGTGTGCTTTCTGCCTATCTCTCTCTCTCTATTCATGTATTTCCACTTGACTGCTTCTGTTACACTACTATACCTCTTTATGTGTGTTGTGTTGTAATTTATCCTTTGAGAAAGACTCTGCTAGGGTCGAAACGTCAGGCCATTAACAATAGTTTGCATTTATTTCACAGGTCCTTTTGGTTGGTAAGCAGTTTGCAATGTCAGCTAATTCTGTTTTCTCACATTCTAAATCTGTCTGATAATCAACGGAATATTCTATTGATCTTCATAAGCTTTTCCCCTAGTCTTGATGAAAGACCTTCTCTAATTGATTTGCATAATTTTCCCCAAGAGAGGGCGCTATCATCCAAGAACCGCTCTCACCACACAAACCGCTTGTGGTGAGAGCAGTTTCTGGATGAAAGCGCCCTCTTGTGTGGAAAATTGTGACAAATCAACAAGAGAAGGTCTTTCACCAAGACTCCTTTTCCCCTGGTATTCACATCAGTGAGGCCAGAAGGCAAATAGTCTGAGCCCTTTTATTGTGACAAATCAACAAGAGAAGGTCTTTCACCAAGACTCCTTTTCCCCTGGTATTCACATCAGTGAGGCCAGAAGGCAAATAGTCTGAGCCCTTTTATGTACATAAAAACAGTCAGTATAGTTTTCCTAATGCATGCAGGTAACAACACGGGAAACATGTCAGGGTATCATGTTGGAGATTAGGGGATCAGGTTGGCTCAGTGGTTTCTTTCCCTGCCTATCACCTCTGTGGGCCCCGGTTTGAATCCCACCTCAGACCAGAGCCTTGCATGTGGATTGGGTTTTCAGTCCCTACCTGATTGTGTGGGTTTTCCCTATTGGGGTTTTTCCTCCCACATCTAAAACTGAGCATTTCTTCATTGCTAATTGTGCTGTTGGATGTGTAATAAAATAAATAAATCAAATGACCAAGATACATTTTTCAACTGATGTCCTTGCTTGGTTGTTCCGTCTTCTACTTTTAGGTTTGGTATCCGATGTAATGTAGTTCTTCCAGGTTTTATCAAGACTCCAATGACAGCTGCCGTGCCAGAAAATGTCCTTAGTCAGGTAGGGTTAAGAATCTATACGTCATTCTCATCTCAATAATCCTGTTCAGTTCATAGGTCAATAATGCGATTAAACTGACGGGTAATCATCTAGTCATCATTCGTCACATCAGCACAGCGACCTTGTTGCAAACACAATTTTTAAGAGTGCAACAAGGTGGCAAGCACAAAACCAGTGGAGTGAGATACGACCTTGTTGAATGATGTAGTGTACAAGATACGACCTTCTGACCAAACTGAGTTACGACCTTGTCGAAAACACAACTTTTAAGAGTGCATCAAGGTGGCAAGCACAAAACCAGTGGAGTGAGATATGACCTTGTTGAATGATGTAGTGTACAAGATACGACCTTCTGACCAAACTGAGTTATGACCTTGTCGAAAACACAACGTTTAAGAGTGCAACGAGGTAGCAAGCACAAAACCAGTGAAGTGAGATACGACCTTGTTGAATGATGTAGTGTACAAGATACGACCTTCTGACCAAACTAAGTTACTACCTTGTTGCAAACCCCTTTTTCAGAGTGCAACGAGGTTGCATCTTTGTTTAAATAACCTGAATGTGAACACAAAATCAAGATATGACCTTGTTGCATGCAGAAAATTGTGTATTTCCATGTGTGCTACAATCCCGGCCATATCTCGTTGGGCCCCCGTTCAATGATGGTTCTCTGCGCTCCTAACAAAATTGAGCGGGGAAGCAGGGAGGGTATGTTTATTGTCAAGTGGCCCAAGCATTTTGGCTGGGATCGTAGATAAGACCTTTTTACCAAACTGAGTTTTGAGCTTAATGCTGCACCGATGCGATGAATTAACATGTTTATCTTCAATTGTTTGCGTTCATTCAAAAAAATTTTGTTTTCGACATTGTGTCTTAGAAAGATGGTACGATGAAATTATCACAAGTTGGTGGTACGGTGTGATTCTTGAAAATAAGAAGATTGAAATCTATAGATGTACTCTCCCAAAGACCTCCGACTTGTAATATCTTGAATCACCCGACTCAAACTGTTACTAAGATGTTTGTGTTCTTCAGTTAATAATAATAAAAAATAAAATTGACTCTTATAAAAATAGCGCAATTCCAAAGAATGATCATTGCGCTTCAAACATTATTACCTCTGGTTACTGGGCCATATATTTCATTCCTTAACACGTTGACTGCCGCCTACGAGTATATTCGTAGTAACAGGTGTAACGGATTCTGCCACTTCGAGTATACTCGTAGAGAATGAAATGCTTTTGTATAGTGAATTGAATACACTGGCATCACTGAGGACGCAACGAATACGCTTCTGGCAGTGGTGAGCACACATCGTTAGATTTGTATGCTACAACATGTAGACACAAAAAAAAATACCTATTTGGTATGCACGCATGCGCACCACACTTGGATGCTTGGAAAATGGGAACGCCCCTACGAATTTATGAACGGCAGTCAACGTGTTAAACCATCTCAGCTCCCTTGAGAGTATACAGCCTGTGCTGCCAAGTATGTAGCGCACTAAGCTAAATCAATCACAAGAACCATCTCTGCCCTCACAGGTACCCATTTAGCCAATGGTTTCTTTGTTTTTGTTGTAGATTGAGCAGTTTATACCCTTACAGCGACAGGGAGAACCTTCAGAGGTAGCCGAGGCGTGTTTATTCCTTGCGTCCAAACAGAGTAGTTATATGACAGGGTCTCAGTTAGAAATCACAGGTGAGAAAATCAACAGAAAGATTTACCCAAATCAGTCCCAAATCCTTCTACATCCATGAAGGATTCCAAAGGACTTTGGGCGGTAGGCCCATTAATCATTGCTTATCACAGGCTCCGGCATTCCAATCCTTATCTACGTTCAAGCAATTAGGTGTGGAGTAACATAGGAGAAGAGAAAATGGGAGGATTTGGGCTGCACTCTAACCAAATTGCCCAGTCTGTAAGGGTTAATTGACCCTTTGGAGACCATAGCGACCAGAATTGGCTTGCACCAAAATGCCCATAGTGGCCAAAAACGGCTGCAAGTTCTGACCTACTTCCACTCAACCAAAAAGGTCAATTTAAAGGTCATGTCCTGAATTGACATTCTCCAATGTTTTCCATGTTTACACAGTATCTATGTTTTTTTAACAAAACACAATTTTTGTTCCATATTATTTTTTCAGACACTTTCACAAGAAAAAATAGTGTGAAAAACTCAACAATATTAGCCATGTCTGGTCGTATGGTGATGATTATACAGAAATGAATGGTCTCTAAAGGGTTAATAGACCAATACATGTCCGAAAATCACCGAACATGAAAGAGCGGCCACGAAGCTGAGTATTCGGTTGGAAGTAGTTGATACAGGTTAAATTCAGTCCAGTTAGCTTGAAATCTGGCTTCTGTTTATAGTTCGCCAAAAAGATGAAGACATTTTTCTACCAGTGATGGCAAACCTTTGGAACACAGGCACATGATCAATAACCTTGTGTGTAGTGGTCTGTTCTAAGCTGTGGCCAGAAAAGGTTGGCGTCTGTAACCTGATGGTGAAGCCAGAATAGGTTGGCGTCTGTAACCTGATGGTGAAGCCAGAATAGGTTGGCGTCTGTAACCTGATGGTGAAGATGAAGATGTTTTATTCCATAAAATATTACCACTACTACGCTATCCTTGTATAGTTCACTGTATGCAATAGCACTCCTGGATACTGGATCTCTTTTTTCAAAGAAAGAGGCAAGAACCAGACTGGTTTTAATCAAGTGAGGTTTGCAGAGACTCCTTCTAATAAATTTCTTTATGAGTTGTGGTGGTTTTGAGAAGAACTAGTGGTTTAACAACTCGATGTTTCTATCAGCGTACTCTGATCGTCTTCAGGAGATCGACTGACAGAGCATACTGATCGAAACGTCAAGTTGTTAAACCACTGGTTCTTCTCAGAACCACCACAGCTCATAAAGAGATTTATTACATGGTGTCTCCGCAAACCTCACTCGCTCCCTTGTTAGTTTCCCTCCCCGTCACCCCTCACTCAATCCCCTCCACCTCCAGTTTAAGTGTTTTAGTCATGCACTGGCCATTTGCTTCTTGCATTGATTGTTTTTTATTTTACTTCTTTGTTGTTGTTTTAATTGTATTGTACTTGTTTATATTGTGTGTATATTTTTCATTATATTTAAGTATTTTTTGTTTAATATTTTTATACTCGGGTAACGATTTTCATGCTGACATGATGAATGAACAATTGAATTGAATTGAATTGAATTTTTTCTTCAAATCCTACAGACTGGTTTTTCTTCCAACCTCATTATGAATACATTGATTTGGATGTCAGTAAAACAAAATGGCTGCACTCACAGCTTCCAATACACTCTCCATGATTTGAGAATGTGCAGAGTTAAATGTTTATTTTGGTTCTGACTTTAAAAATAACATCCAACATTTTCCTCCATAGGTGGGCTGTCGATTTGATTACTGGTCATTAGCTGATGTTGGGCCCGTCATGATCAAGTGAAAACCTGTAAGTGGCACACCTTTTCCTTGTTGTGACAACGAAACATGACAACTACATGTACAATTTTATAGCTTTAACCATGAGCTGCCAATCAGCGCTTATGGTCAAGTTCGCGCAAGGACCAATGGTTAACTAGTGGTTGTTTAGTGACACACGTGGGGCATGCGCACAGAAGTTGAAGTGGGAACGACTCTAGTCATGTCATGTCAACTCAACCGGCAGCTCAACGTGAGCTCATTAACTGATAACTGGTCCTCTCTGCACTGTGCTATGAATTGGCTATTGGTAACCGGCCATGCAACCATACAGAGTAGGCTGGTTCCAAATAGTCGACTAGCGTAGTCCACCCATCGTCGACTAGACAGAGTTCGGGTTAACATAGTCGAACTATGGTCAACGATAGTTCTTGCACGAACTTGGCCTATCATGGTACACAAGTCTTCGCTTAACCCTATGTCACAAAAGGAATTTCTCCGTATGTGTGGACTTACTTCACTGTACTGAGCATTCAAGGCTTTATACACAGCTAGGTCAAATTTGGTGCTAACCCTAAGCAGAGAATGGTGATAGTAAGCACCAAATTTGGTGCTAACCCTTAGTGAATGGTGATAGTAAGCGCCAAATTTGGTGCTAACCTTAAGCAGAGAATCATGATATGCTCGTGGATTTTTTTTACTCAACAGAACTCGGGAAAGTACAGAGTATACAGTGCTTTACACACATCGGTGTACGGGCAAAATACAAATATTATTTATCCTCGATGCAAAATTAACATCTATTAGATTTCTTTCATATAGAGATATCACTCAGTGCATGTATAGTTCCCTTAGTATTGCTGTATAAGGAACTGTGGATACTCAAGCAGACTATTCAAAAAAATGTGTATATTGAACCTGAAAAGCTTCTAAAATTTATACTTGTTAATTCATAGGATTCTGTTAATATTATTATACATTTTTTGAATAAAAATTGAATTGAATCAAGGCATTTTCCTTCCTCCATGACTGAATGATTCATCTTGTTGTTTATATTATTGCACTTCATGCAGTGTAGGACGTCATTCTTGCTGTACTTATGGCAGAGAGCTGTGGCCGATTTATAGGTTTTTCAGGTGCATAATATAGAGCCTTCTCACTGACGTCACATTTCTATGCTATAATGCGGGAGGTCTGCCATGCTAGCACTTGGCACATTTAGTATGCGTCTGTGTAGACGCGTTTTGTAGCGCATGTTCATATGCAGTTCTTGTAATTATAAACTAGTTACATCATCTGAGCAGGGTCTATACACAGTCATAACTACTATTGGACCTAAGTATTATGAAAATGGACTTACCCCTTGTGATTTGTTCATTTTTTGACAAAAAATTGATTAAAATGCTGGACTTACCTTGTGTGATTTTTCAGTCTTTGACCCAAATTCGATTAAAATGCTGGACTTACCCCTTGTGATTTAAACAATTTTTGACCCAATTTTGCTTAAAATACTGGGCTAACCCCTTGTGATTTATTCATTTTTTTACCAAATTTTGATCAAAATGCTGGACTTACCCCTTGTGATTTCTTCACTTTTTGAACGAAAATTTGATTAAAAAGCTGGACTTGCCCCTTGTGATTTTTTCAATTTTTTGACCCAAATTTGATTAAAAAGCTGGACTTGCCCCTTGTGATTTTTTCAATTTTTGACCAAATTTGATTAAATTGCTGGACTTACCCTTGTGATTTTTCAATTTTTGACAAAAAATTGATTAAAATGCTGGACTTACCCCTTGTGTTTTTTTCCTTGTTTTTGACACAAATTTGATTAATATGCTGGATTAATAATTTGATAAAAATGCTGGACTTACCCCTTGTGATTTTTCAATTTTTTGACCCAAATTTGATTAAAATGCTGGACTTACCCCTTGTGATATTTTTCAATTTGTTACCAAAATCTGATTTATATGCTGGACTTAGGCTCTACCCCTTGTGACTTTTTTTAAATTTTTGACCCAAATTTGATTAAAATGCTGGACTTACCCCTTGTGATTTTTTCAATTTTTGACCCAAATTTGATCAAAATGCTGGACTTACCCCTTGTGATTTTTTCAATTTTTGACCCAAATTTGATTTTTATTCTGGACTTACCCCTTGCAATTTTTTAATTTTCTGACAAAAATTTGATAAAAATGCTGGACTTACTTACCCCTTGTGATTTTTCAATTTTTGACCCAAATTTGATAAAAATGCTGGACTTTACCCCTTGTGATTTTTCAATTTCTGACAAAAAATTGATTAAAATGCTGGACTTACCCCTTGCAATTTTTTAATTTTCTGACAAAAATTTGATAAAAATGCTGGACTTACCCCTTGTGATTTTTCAATTTTTGACCCAAATTTGATTAAAATGCTGGACTTACCCCTTGTGATTTTTTCAATTTTTGACCCAAATTTGATTAAAATGCTGGACTTAGACCCCTTGCAATTTTTTAATTTTCTGACAAAAATTTGATAAAAATGCTGGACTTACCCCTTGTGATTTTTCAATTTTTGACCCAAATTTGATTAAAATGCTGGATTGATAATTTGATTAAAATGCTGGACTTACCCCTTGTGATTTTTCAATTTTTGACCCAAATTTGATTAAAATGCTGGACTTACCCCTTGTGATTTTTTCAATTTTTGACCCAAATTTGATTAAAATGCTGGACTTACCCCTTGTGATTTTTTCAATTTTTGACCCAAATTTGATTTTTATGCTGGACTTAGACCCCTTGCAATTTTTTAATTTTCTGACAAAAAATTGATTAAAATGCCGGACTAACCCCTTGTGATTTTTTCAATTTTTCGACCCAAATTTGATTAAAATGTTGGACTTACTTACCCCTTGTGATTTTTTCAATTTTTGACCCAAATTTGATTTTTATGCAATTTTTTAATTTTCTGACAAAAATTTGATAAAAATGCTGGACTTAGGCTACCCCTTGTGATTTTTCAATTTTTCGACCCAAATTTGATTAAAATGCTGGACTTACCCCTTGTGATTTTTTCCTTTTTTTGACACAAATTTGATTAATATGCTGGATTAATAATTTGATAAAAATGCTGGACTTACCCCTTGTGATTTTTCAATTTCTGACCAAAAATTGATTAAAATGCTGGACTAACCCCTTGTGATTTTTTCAATTTTTCGACCCAAATTTGATTAAAATGTTGGACTTACTTACCCCTTGTGATGTTTTTAATTTTTGACCCAAATTTGATTTTTATGCAATTTTTTAATTTTCTGACAAAAATTTGATAAAAATGCTGGACTTACCCCTTGTGATTTTTCAATTTTTCGACCCAAATTTGATTAAAATGCTGGACTTACCCCTTGTGATTTTTTCCTTTTTTGACACAAATTTGATTAATATGCTGGATTAATAATTTGATAAAAATGCTGGACTTACCCCTTGTGATTTTTCAGTTTTTGACAAAAAATTGATTAAAATGCTGGACTTACCCCTAGTGATGTTTTCCCTTTTTTGACACAAATTTTATTAATATGCTGGATTCATAATTTGATAAAAATGCTGGAATTACCCCTTGTGATTTTTCAATTTCTGACAAAAAACTGATTAAAATGACCCTTGTGATTTTTACAATTTTATCAAATTTAGATCAGAAAAATATTTTCAAGTATCACTTTTTGCCAAAATATAGCTTATATCTTGGTCAAGTTAAATAAAAATGCATCAGCAGAGCCTACTGCATCATTGTAGAGCCTAAAATCACAACTTAAAAATTTGCCCAAATTTGATACAAATGCTAATGTTTTTTTAAATTTCTGGCCCAATTTTTAAGTTTGACTTGATGCTCTCAACTGAAGCAGGCATCCTCACTGACCCCATTTCATTTGATTTGACCTATTGCATCTTTTAAAATACAATGCTCACTCCTTATGAAGTGTTAATTTTGCATGCAGTGCAGTTGGTTGCCTCCAAGTTGCTGGGAAAAATTGCCTGGTATGGCGTGGCCCTTAGAATGACAGAGATGAAACAAAATGTAGTTTTGATTTGTGTTGTACAGATCGTGTATTAAAAACATCATTTCCTCTAAAAGACAAACAAGCAATGACAATGAGCATCTTCCTCATTAGTATTCACACCATTATTACAAGTGCAGCGTTTTACAAAAATTGTCTGCAAGTGTTTACATGTATACACCAAATACTCAGTCAAAATAACTTATGCTGCCAATATCTATGTCTTGACCCCAGTATCCAGTACCAATCATGCATACTGAACATCAGTATATCAAAAAGGGTGCCGGACTATTTCGCTACCAAGCCTCGGTTTGGCTACATTGGTTTGAATAGGACAGGGTCAAGATGGCTGGCCATGTTTAAAGTCTTTTACATTCAGAAGAAAACACTTAGTCCCTTGCTCCAGTCAAATCCTACCCACCCAGCCCCCATCATTCCCAACATCACAATGAGATCAATTTTAGGGTGATGTCACACAAGGCAATCTCCAAGACAAAAAGGCATTCACAATTGAACTTTCTAGTGGATAGTAAAGCAAAGGGAAAGACAGAGAACAACTACGTCGGTGTCGTGAGGAGAGATGTTAACCCTGTGAGGAGGGGGAGACCTGGGCCCTATTTCATGGCTGTGCTTACCGTAAGCAAAGAATGGGTGCTTACGGAAGCAGGGAATTCCGCGCTTACGTGAAGCATATTTCACGGGTTAGCAGGAATTTTTTGCTTTTGCATGTGCATACTATAATAATAATAATAATAATAATTTATTCATTTATATAGCGCAAATTCCAATATAATTTTGTTCAAATGCGCTGAACAATAAAATATTAATAAAAAATACAAGAAAATTCACTTAAAAATATACCCATACGCGCTATTACACACATTAAAATGAATATTCCACGTTACTAGGCATTCTTCGCTTACACAGCTACCGCAGAAATTCGGCGCTTGCACAGTAAGTGGAGAATGGTGATTGTAAGCGCAGAATTCTGCAGTAAGCAGAGCCATGAAATTGGGCCCAGGACAGATCTGGTTGCCTGCATGAAGGAGATTAGAGTCACCATAGGATGTCTGCCTCAGGGCGACATCATAAACAGTAAGATATTGTTGGAAACAATTACTCCTGTGCTACCAAAGTGTTCCTTTTGTATGCACTGCAATTGTTTGTCTCTAAGTTGCCTGTAAAAAATGCCTGGTGTGACAAGCTCCTTACAGTCAAAACCAATGGCAAGTCTTATAAAATGTTTGAGCACAAAATAATGCAGAGAAAGTAAGATTTAAAGCTTTGCTTGTTGACAAAAACCTACGTTCATGTATTAGTAATGTCTTATACATGTAATAAGAGAAGACTTCATTCTCCCTGCTATAGACGATGTGACCTGTGACATCACATGTTTACAAAAGAGCCACAGAGCCTGGACTTCCTGCAGGCACGATTTGTACACAGACTAATGGAATAAAACATAAAATCTTATATTTTATGGAGATTGCACTGTCTAATTCCTATCAACTTTTGATATGATGAAAGGGGGCACATCTCAAAACTTGTCCAGCTTTTACTTTCATAATTCTTGGATTTATGTGGAAATTATGACACAAAATGTCAACTTTCCCATAGGACCTGTGTAGTATCTTGCCTGCCAGAATACCCAAAGAATGCACAAGGTCACACTTATTGTAAACAAAGTTCACATGGTCTATAGGATTATTAATTGCAATTTCATACTCACAATGATCAAAAGGTCATTAAATGAAAAATGTGTATAAATTTTAACAAAGTTATTCAAAATCAACAAGTAAAGGTTTTTCTTAGTAAATGAATGTTTCTTTTTGCCAAACAAATACTTTGAAGACCACTCTTGATCAATGAACTCCATTCACCAGGAGCTCCAAAATATGCAAAAGCAATTTTATGAAATCCATACAAATTGCTCTGATGATCTTATAGTGCTGAGCAGACGATGTATAAGTTGAACTTCAAACATTACGTATAACTCAATATGTATGTCCACCTTTTATACAACGATTTGTAATAATACATGAAATGTGTTAGTTGTACAATCTTCAAAAGTTTGTTTGACCTGCAAAAAACCAACCCCTTTTTACATCCACATAAAATCATTTATTAAATACATATACAATAATAATAATGAACACTTGATAAAGTGCATGTATCTGCCAAAAATTATGCTCATGCCGCATCAATACAAAGAAAAAATTAACATTAATTACAAAAACGATGGAAAAACAGATGGCTTTTTAAAATTAGTATCACAATTATTACACTGCACAGACAAATGTACCAAAACCTATGTGTTTTCTTCATTTGCAGACGTCCAAAGTTTTTAACATTTTAAAATTTGTTAGGATTGAAGCAGGAAACTCTGAAGCGCTGTGCTTGCTTTTCTTATATCTGCTAAAAAGATTCAAGATTGGATTTAAAAATGGTTCAATTCTGTAAGAAATGGCTTTGATTGACCCAACAAGGGCATTCTGGTTCAAAACAACACTGAAGTGTATGCCAAGATTTGATTCAACAGTAATCTTGCACTTGTACGTTATACATACGGAAATACGAATTAACACCTTGATAGATAATAAAAGAAATTTGGGGATGAACAAAGAAAAAGGAGACTGCCAGCATAGGGCTAGATAGCTCTGTTGGTAGAGCGCCGGTACGTTAATCTGGAGAAAGTTGGTTGAAATTCCGCTCTAGCCAATTTGTCTTTGTTCAACCACAAATTATTTTTCAAATTTACCCAGTCAGTTTCCCCTTGTGGTTTATAACTTGAAATAAAAGTGTAAATAAAAAATATGTATATTACATGAAAATAATTGGAGATGATTCGAAAGTAAAAATAACTAATATAAGTAATGAAACTGGATTAAACATACAGATGTTAAAATTGATTTTAAATGAAATGAGTGAGTTTAGTTTGAAAGACCTTTTTTATATTTACCTGTAAATATTTTGATTAACATTACACAATCTGATTATTCACATTTCACACAGTTAATATGTAAATATGTAAATATATGTAAATATTTACACCTGTAAATATATTCCCTCAATAGCAGAAATCTTTGTTGTCTTAGTAGATCATGGCAATAAGATGTCGTGTTTAGAGGCTCGACCGTTGCTCAAAAATGAATTTCTTAAAATAATCTTGCTGAAGACAGTCAAGGTTTTCTAAATGATGTGCTGGCATTAAAACGATCAGGGCCCAATTTCATAGAGCTGCTTCAGCAGAAAATATTGCTCAACAATTGTCTGCTTAGCAGAAATGAGCAGGATACCAGTCACAAATTGTACATGTGACATGGTAGTTTGGCTGGTAACCTTTTTCTGGTAAGCATAATTTTGTTGTGCTTAGCTTCTTTTTGTGCCCTGACCTTAAATTGGATCCTTCTCATGACAATACGTACAAAACAAGTTTTAAAACACTGAAGCCAGTTTTTACTTCCACCACCTCATGGTTCGTTTTTCCTTTTAATTCCTCGTCTCTGGCGAGGCAAAAGACGTTTCTATCAGATATTTCCATCCACCATCGGGCAGCCATCTTGGATTTTGTTCCATATAGACCTTTCCATTGCAACGTCACAGCCCGAGATTTTGCCAACCGAAGTTGGAGAACTACGGGAAGCCATAAATGCAAAGCAAAAACAGATAGCCACAGTTTGTAACAATGTTACACAAATATTCAAAAATAGTGTTGAATTTGTTGGAAACAAAGCAACCAATCATTGGATGTATTTTTTTGTATTGAAAGTTTGCAGAAATGTTGAATTTGGACACAAAATCTGGTAACACGATTGAATGTTTTGCTAACATTCGGCCGTCCATGCCAACCAGCGCGGTTTGTTTATCAATAATAGAAACGTCTATAAACCCATGCATCCAAAGTGAGCAAAATCAGGCTGGCCCCTTTTGGTGTAAGACTAGCAGCACTAAACTACATAACGTAATACAGGGAACCTAACGGAGAAAACCCATCCACAGAGGATTATGATAAAACACACTTCCATCTCAATTTACAGTGAATATTACTTCACACTAAAATTGTGCACCTTTTTGAAATATCGTTAAATAGAAAAACCGTTGATTACTCACTTGAAATATATATATATATTTATAATCCTTTGGATTGGGTACATTAGTACATCCCGTATACTGGAACACTTAGTCACTTATATGTACAATGACGACAGGTGGAAGGTAGCGTGGTACCAGCCCACCACAGAAATAACAAATGATTAGTGATGTTATCATGGGAAGGATGATGAGTGAGTAGGACACCAGTGACAATATCAAGACTCAAGAAGCGCCCCCCCCCCAAAAAAAAACAAAAAAAACAAACAAAAAAAACACCCCCAAAAACCCACAAAAAAAACCCACAAAAAAAACCACACAAAAAAACTCAAAAGACCACCAGGGCTCAATTTCATAGAGCTGCTTAAGCAGCAAATAATGCTTCACAAATTTCTGCTAAGCATAAATGAGCAGGATACCAGCCACAAATTGTACATACTGAACGTAATTTTAGCTGGTAGCTTTATTCCATACAGCATAATTTATATGCGCTTAGTCACTTGCAGCTTAATGTCTGATTTTGTGCTTACTGTGAGAGTTTCCTTTTCATATATCGCTGCTAACCGTAAGCAAATGAAATGGCATGCTAACCTTCCGGTGATTACGGTATGAAAATGAATGATTTAACAATAAAAATCCATGGTGAACACGCAACCTGGCTGCCTAATTTTCTTGCTAACCTGTGAAATACGCTTACACTAAAGCAAATTTTTCTGCTACAGTTAGCACAAAAATTTGCTTACCATTAAGCAGCGCTATGAAATTTGCCCCACATCAACCTTCACTTTCTAATCTTATGAATAATTTATCATAATCCTATTTGTAAGACATGCTACAAGGTTTGGTTAAATATTAATGACATAATTAAATTAAATTCAAATTTTCTTTGAAGGGCTACTTGGTGTGCACTCATAGTGAGAGGTGCACCTAGGAGATGGCAGAGAATTTCATTCAAGGTTTTTGTCTTTAGTTAGGTCTTTCCACTCCTATCCCCCACCCCACACCCACAAAATTCATCCATCACTGAATCTAGATAAGGTTTTGAGATAAAATATACCTGTACTTTTTTTCTAAATAAGAGGAACAACATAGGGCTAGATAACACTGTTTCAGCCTCAGGAGTAGGTGGCAACGTGCCCCTGGTAGCACTTGATTTGGATCGATAGCCCAAATCAGTTAAGTGTAGCCCTCACCTTGAAGTGGCCGTCCGGCCTTGTGATGTCAGGCGGTCTCTCATAAAAAAAACCCCCAAAACTAAAACGAAGACCTCACTGTATAATTGTGTAAAATTAATCTACAACCATAAAATACCAGCTTTAAGAGCAGTGCAGTTTAAACCTCATTGTACTTTTCAAACACTCAGTGGCAAGAAGTGGCATCATCTTAGAAACAGACACAATAAGCGATTTGATGATCATGATCACACCCAATGTAGTCAAAAAATTACTTTGCATTGAAAAACAGTCTTAAAAAATGTACAGTTTGGGGCAACGTATGTTATAGCATTGCTGTTATGAGCTACCCAAAAAGCCCAATGAAAGAATTGCTAGATTTGAAAACTTGCATTAAAACATAAACAAATTTGTTGAGCTGCTATATACAACAACAGAAACGACTGCAATAAGATTATCTTTGAATGACATACTAAATTTTGCATTGCAAATAATTTGCACAAAATCAAGGGCCAGCATGCAATGGTGTGAACGATTTTTAAATTATAAATAACAATAATTTTTATAAAATGTTTTGAACAGTGAAACTCAACTTGCATTGCACATAAAATAAATAAATAGTCAGTTAATAACTGAAATGTTTCACAAAAAAAAGGCAAGATGATTTTACAGAGGGCAAAGTTATGAATGCATTTCTTGAATGGTTTGTGTTTCGATACAAGCAAGTTAGTGTAAAGGAAATACCAACCCTATTGCCTACTGGTACTTAAAGGGACTGTATACGTTTGGTAATTGGAACCCACTGTTTGTTTCAATCCTATATAGTTGAAGATATATACCATAAAACAAACCAGTGAAAATTTCATTTCAAAAGGTGGTAGCGTTTTTGAGATATTGCCAAAAATCTGGAACGATTATGTCCACGCAGGAAGAATACCTACAATTAGAATACACAATCTGAGAAACGTTACTGCAGTAGCGCTTCTAAGATTCAAATTTTTGGGGGATAAAAAGTGATATCTTTTTCCATAACCACAGTACTTCGAAGTGACAAGTTTCTCAAAATGCATTATACTATCCACAGCTGCTGTACTTCTTACCAAGTAAGTTTTTATTGCCATTTATTTTCAGAGTCATTACCAAACATATACAGACCCTTGGTTGGTGTTACCAGTCTTGTTGTCGTGAGCCAGTTGTAAGGCCTGATCTAGACCAAGACCTGAATGTCCGAGACTGATCTTTTGCTGATTTTAAATGAAAAAATTGTGACTGCTGATTGGTGGCCATGAGTTTTGTTTTTTGTTTTTTTTGGTCAAAGTTAGGCCGCATCTGAATTGGCGACTACAGCTACGGCTACGGCTGTTGCTAAGGGTGTTGCTAGGGGCGTCCTATTCTTCAATGCATGATGACGCGGAAATCTAGCCGTAGCCGTAGCTGTAGCTGCCAATTCGAACACGGCCTAAGACTGGAAAAAGCTATGGTCAAAACTTGTTTTACATTCATCAGGTGCTACATGTACCAGGGATGCTTGGAAAAACAGGAAAACTATAATCCAGATTTTTCAATTCACTGATGTACTTAGGAAACAAGTTTCCCGATTCCATAATTGTTATCAATATAAAAAAAGGTTGCATGATGTTCTACTACGCCAGCCTTCCAGTCACCAAATCACAAACAATATCACATTTTTGGACCAGCACAGTACCATCAAATGGTAGAGGTGTTTAATTTGTTCAATGTCTTGTGTAAAACTTTGATGCTCAATATGGTAAGAGATAGTCAAGGGAAAACCCACAAGGGTGTTGAAGACCAACAGAGACTGATGTCTGAATAAAAAAAAGGTTTAAAAGTTGTTTTGTGATCGAGACCAGCCTAAAAATCCAAACCACTGGTTTTTCCCTACGCCCGAGTCTCAAACAATTCACATCAGACATGTAATTTCGGCTTCAATTTAAGTTAATTTGTCAAAAATAGGGAGAACTTTAAACATGGCAAACTTTATGGCAAAATTCACCTCAAAATAAATAAAACTCATTGAACTATTCTCCACTGAACAAAATAATGTAACAGCTGCAACTGGCATAGCCAAGTCTATATCAATATATATGTGATGACACACGGAAAGTTCTCTTACAAATCTAAGACAACTCACTTAATGCTTCTTGTTTAAAATCATCTTGACTGGTCAAGTGCCATGTACATTTCTACACAAGTTTTTTCTAGTTGTGCTTTACATGTGTTGTGCTTGATATTGTAAAAATAAACATTGATTTTTTCAAAGGAAATGTCTTTCACAAAGAAGACCTTTCTGTAGAGTGTTCATTGATGACATTGTTACTCTGCAGTGGGTGTGCCCATTGCATTATGCAGGAGTGAGAGATATTGCCAACAAAAAGGTTTAAAACCACAATCCACATTTTGAATTTTATGCTGAAATGATCAGCTTTCTAGTACCCCTGGATTTATAGATTTCAAGGAGCTTCTGAGAACAGTGTCTTCAGCACTAGAGAAGTAGATCAAAGAGCAGAATTTCTTACATCTGACAACAAATAACGGCTACCTTTTTTTCACCAGGCAGACTTTTAAAAATGTCTGAATTTCGATGAAAGTCTGCAGTTTCTCATCCTTGATAATGGGATAAGGTATTATTTTGGTTAACCCGGGAGGTCATGTGTCATTTTCTATTGTGCCTAATGTGGTAAAAAAAAAAAATACAGTGTTGTTTTGGTATGCAAAAATGGTTCCCTACATCTACTCTACACAGGGCCTGCCCTGACCTGACAAAACCAGCCAACGTACACTATATCTTAATAACACAGTGCTTCAAATTCAGCCATTGTTGTTATTATTTATCATACACACTGTACACAGTGAGCAAGGTGCAGCAAGCGTGTAACAACTGACCAGTTCCTCCTACAGTAATTCCTAACATTTTAACCCTCAAACTTGACACCTCTTTGGTCTCAACAGAACCAAGTGACGTTTTCAGCCCATGCTTCCAAGCAATTTCCATAGGTTAAGAGGGTTCGTTGTTCACTTTCTCAACAGTTTGTTGTTTATTTACATGTCTGGGCGTTGCCTGGGTTGAGCTTATTTGTTAGTATAAATAAGTAAGTTTTATTACTTGGTTACATCTACCATTGATAATTGGCGTACACATTTTGTACACAAAGGATGCTGGCAGAGTTTTTTCCTGCCCCCTTCTAACCAAATCACTGACCCATGTTGATTGACAACCCCTCTAGGACGTGTGGCATGATCAGAAAGTGCTGACCGAGGCCCTCGTTTGAGGGGCTGGTTTTAGTTTGGCCAATTCCAGCTCTTGTCCCAGTGAATGTCAGCCACATTGTCCTTCAAGTCAGTTCAACAGCAACCATATTTCACCTTAAACTCACCCAAATGCAAAAACGCCAGCCTGTTTCATTCTCCATCATCATCCAACTTAAAGACACCCGATTCAAATTGATTTCCCATGAACATTTTTCTCATGCCAGTAAAACGCTCTTTTATATAAGTGAATAATAATAATTATTATCCAATTCATATTCTGATATGAGTTGCAAACCGGGCTTCCTTCAGAGAACTTCTACCAAACCTTTCTGTTTAAACTTGAATGGCAGCATCAAATCCTTCCACTTTTAAGAAGATCTTCTGCCAAAATCTCCCTTTAGAAAATCTCATCGTAGGCGCTCCGAGGCTTCCCACAAAAGTGTTCTTTAAAGTTGATGGATCAAGCATCGGATCTTGGTTGCGGTAAATTCTTCAAGATTTCATCACCTTGTCTGCTGCTGATTTTGCTATAGCTTGGTGTCGACGTTGCTGCCCTGTGGTTCTACCCGGGGCTCTGCCTTCCTTTGCTTTCTTCGGCTGCTGAATTTACGCCGCGGTGGCATTGGGGACGGTGTCTTAGGCCCTCCTGCAGGCTTGATAATGAAGCTGGGGGTAGAATGAGAGGAAAATAATCAACCATTGCTGCATACACTGACCCAATGCACATCATTATTATTATTATTATTATATATTTCTTGTAATGAAACCAAGGATGCCTTGTAAGTGAACTTAATCACTGTAGCTTTCAAGCCTGAGGAAACCTGTAAACCAGGGTGCTTGCAATGTGAACCAGAACCACCGGGGTTAAGCCCCTACTCTTCCACGATAAGTGTTCTGGGTTCTTTTACTTGCACTACCAATCCTAGTACACGGGAACTATAGCTTAATGTCCCATCCGAAAGACAAAGCAATTATGGTAAAGTATCTTGCAGGACACAAGTGCCACCACTGGGACTCGAACCCACACTCTGCTGATCAGAAACACCAGAGCTCGAGTCCAGTGCATTTGACCAATTGGCCATTAAACGCCACCATTTAGTTGATAAAATATAAACACCTGGGTTATGAGAAGCAATTATGGTCAAGTGTCTTGCTCAAGGACACAAGTGTCATGACCAGGATTCGAACCCACACTCCAATGACTCAGCCATTGACACAATCTCTCTCTCTTAAGTTTGTCTTACCTAACTCATTGTTGAGCTTTTCTTCTGAATATGATCAGAGCATACTGATCAAAACGTCAAGTTGTCACACCACAACTTATCCAAGAGATTTTAACTTGGCCTTACTGCAAATCTTATGCCAAGTCCGAATTAGTGGCTGGGGCTGTGGCTTCAGTGTCATGTGAACAAACACTGAAGCATAAGATGACCATAGGCTTGACCCTTAACAACAGCCGTATCCAGAGCCGCAGCTGCCAATTTGGAAACGGCTTATGTTTCTAGAGTTTCAAATCCCACTGAATCTTCAGAGTTGTATTTCTACTCACATGATATCATCCATTTCTAGTTTGAGATCAAAGCTTGGGTTGATCAACACGTAGGATAGCTTGTGTCTCTTATCACTCACTTCACTGTCTGTATGGGGGAAAAGAATAAACCAAAATCTATTCAAGGACATGATTGTTATAAGTAAAAAAAAAAACCATTAGTTTCAATCTGAAATCTCATTATTCAATTCAACATGACATCTTTTTCTGTGATGTTAACTTGGTTGGAAACTGAACCGAAGTGAGGTTTTCCCACTCGATTAAAGTGTTCCAATGCTTTTGTTTTAAGTAAAAGCACCTGATTGGTTGAAAGTATGTGCCCTGCCTAATTTGCATAAAGGCTCCCCAGATTTGACCCGGGAAGTGTGCAAGGTAAATTTGGCTTAGATTCAACTGCACGAAAAATTGTTTGTATATTGCTAATGGACGTGAGATAATGTCGGGATCCTGAATTTGTTTTCTCCAAAGTTTTTAATTAACTGTCACTTATCATTGGCGGATTTTTTGTGTTTAATTCCTTAAATGAAAGCTTATAACTTTTTAGAATCTAAAAAACTAGCTATTAAAAATTTCAATCTAAATTTTAGGGTCACATCAGCATTGAACCTAGCATCTAAATTACATAAACTTTTTTTTTGCATCAAAAATATTTGTAATCAATATATTTGTTACCGTATTCTTCTGCAGGGAGGTCAATTTTCTTCATCTTCATTCTGATGATGCTGGCAATCTCTTTCCTCTCATCAGATTGACCCAAGGAAGAATTATCATCATCTTCTATGGTCACAGACAACTAAGGAAACAAAAAGATGTAGTAAAAGTACACTGGGAGTCTTAAGGAGTTAAAGCTATCGCATGAATTCATTTTCGTTTTGTTATGAATCCTAACTTTTATGCTACTCTCTGAACGTCTCTTATTTTGGGGGGTTATTATTTTCATTTTTGTTTTGTTTTTGATTGTTATTCTTAATAAATAAATAAATAAATAATAATTATTACTTATTTGTTATCAAACAAAAAACAAAATACACAACAAGAAACATACAATACAAGAGACACTAACTGATGACAGCAACTAAAAAAGTGAATCAAATTACTGTTGCCCTCAGGCATTTATAAATAAATAAATAAATAAATAAATAAAAAAAGCAATAAAACAATACAACACTCTGAAAGTGTTTTCCCTCTTGAGTGGTCATCTGGCCATTCCAAGGACCAGTCTAAAATTCGAGTGCAGGTGTCACTCAAAACATGTAATTCTATGGGCCCTTTAAACAGAAGCACAGAATTTCATAGTGAGTAAACCCATGAAACACCTAGTTACAAAACTAGAAAACTATATTTATTGATTTATTAATTCTGGTTGTGAACCCCATGGAGAGAAGACAAGGAAGCAAGTTTCTGTTTTAGATGTTAAAGCAAAACCCTCGAGAATTTTTCCAGGGAAAACCCACGCAATCAAGTAGGGACTGAAAACCCAATCCACATAGTGCCCCCAGTTTGATTTGAACCGTGGTCCTAGAGGGGGAAGGTGAGGAATGATACCACTACGCCAACCGGACAATTCCAAACACTGTATAGAAAATGCCAATAAAATGGCAAATCTAAACAAGTACTCCTATAAGTTCAATAGACCCTTATCATGATGCGGCCATCTTGATTCCCCCATTCAAATCAATGTAACCAAACCGAGGCTGGAAGGAGAAACAGTCTGGTTCCTTTCTGTACAATGAATGTTATTATTCATTGCTGGTATTGGATACAAGGAACATGACCAAGATGGTGGCAGCATGATAAAGGTCTATACCTCTGACTTGTTATCGGCATGGCTGTGTGTCCTGTAGACTCCGATGGGGATTTCATGAGTGGTAGAGCAGAGTTTTTGGTAGAGGCGGCCGTAGGTTCGAATCCACATATCCTCGGCTATTATTCTCAACTCACAGAGGTACCCTGAGCCTGGAGCCTGGTCCAACCCCAGAAGTAGACGGGTGAAACTGATCATGTAACTCTTCACATACGACTGAATGACAGAAAAGATTAGTAATAATTTATTCATGTAATAATACAAATATTCTAATTTGTTTATACCCTAACACCAATGTGTATTAAGCACTATATACTCAGTACTTTCCCAAGCTCTGTGAAAAAAATCCACAGCTAGGATTTGAACTGCTAGCCACTGGGCTAGCTCGGTGGTCTAGTGGTAAGACATCCGCTCTAGCAATGCAAAGGTTGTGCATTCGAATCCCAACCGAGTGATTTGCCTGTGAATTTCTTTTCACAGAACTCGGGAAAGTTCTGAGTATACAGTGCTTAATACACATCAGATAAAGAGTAGAAAACAAATTATATTCTTCCCTGATGCAAAATTAACATCTATTAAATACAAACGTTGCATCTATACTAGGACAACGTATCAAAAGCAACTTGATTTTTGCCACAGCTTAAAAGCTGGATTTATTCACATGTACAAAATTGTGAATTGTTTCTCAAAGCGCCCTACACTATTATAACCCAGAGCTGCCAACCTTAAACTGGGCATTTCAGTATTCTTTAGGCTGAAAATCAGTATTTTGCCAATGAAATCAGTATTTTTCTGCGCGGCGCCGATACACTTCTTGTACTCGACTACCCACTGGTAATTGAATTACCTTTTACGTATGCTTTGCTCATATTACATGTATTAAAGCCAATAATTATGTCAGTGTTCAAAAAAAAAAAAAAAAAAAAAGTTTTAAAAAAGTTTTAAAAAATTTGCGTATCGGACCGCAATTTGCGCTACACTGTGCATGGGGAGAAGCCATACTGCAATTCTTTCCAATTAATGATATCAAAATACTTTAGTTTCTGTACCATCGTTTATTAAAATGAATAAAAAATGTTCACGTTTGCACAGGAAACACACCATTACAATACCACAGTGGAGGGCAGTCAAGTGTTTGAAGGACTCAAGTTTGTCAACTTGGCTTTCCAACCAATTCCATGTCCACCCATTGCATTCTTTACGCCTTTTATCACTATTTTGCATCAGATCTTGGCCTCCATTGCGTCGAAGATATCTTTCCTTTTCGTCATTTTTATTTCAATTGATGCAGCGATCGCGATGTTTCACACACTAAACAACGTCAACACGCTTGTTCCTTGCAGAAGTAAAATTTATCACAGTGTCTGTTTGCCGCATCCCATACACGTGAGCATTAGAAAAACTGCGGCGCCAGTCTCTACAAAAGCCATGCCTGTGGGTGACGTTGTGAGACATGTACTACAGAATGTATGCTGTACAAGGTGCATTGTGTCTCCGTTCAGTGCACGGAGATCACTCTGGCAGTAGTTAAGTCCTTCAGCGCAATAGGTTATGGTACCTAATAATAATATTATAAGCTCTGAAACGCGTGTGAATTCGCGGCTTTCATTTTTATTTATTACGATCTCATTGTTTGTACTGCATTTACACTGGGGCTTAAAAGGTATGATCGGCTTTTTCCAAATCCGTATTTTAAAACGCAAATTCGTACTTCCGTATTCTTGGTTGATTTCCGTATGAAATACGGAAAATCCGTACTAGTTGGCAGCTCTGATAACCCTTGTTCATCGGGTCCTAAACTTTCCTGAACCCATCTCAACTCCTTAAGAGTATGCAGCACCGACAGCCATATTGCATAGGCTGTTAATGATAGGTAGATAGATAGATATATAAAATGGTTCATTAAACAACTGTCATCAATCCACAAAGGCTATATAACAACAATTTTACATTCAAAAAATATTAATAAAATCAACAATCTCTACCCTCACAGGTATCCATTTACAACCGGGTGATGAGAAGCAATTGTAGTTAACCCTTTCATGCAACATTTATTTTAGTGATTAATTGATCATATGGAGACATTAATTGTTTAATTGTTTTTTTTTCAAATGGCACACCCCCCCCCCAAAAAAACCCCCAAAACAAAACAAAAAACAGGTCATAATAGCACCCTCAAGAGTCCTCTTTCCCATTCTGAAAACTCTGTGTCTGTGCGATCTTTATTCTTCGTTTTACAACTATTTTTCTGAAGGGATTTAAACCGGTCGCAAGCGACTGGTCCCGGCGCGTGAAAGAGTTAATAAGACTTACCTGATAGAGCAGTGTATCCAGCATGCTTGCACTGAAGACATTGCCGGCAGAGAACGGCAATCTGAACATGTAGGCAATGTTAGAACCTTTCTGTTTCTCGATCTATAACAAAAAAATAACAATAATACTCCAGGCTTAAACATCTCGTTACTGAATTGTGTCGACATAAACAACCACTGGTGACCGCCTTGTTTGACCACTCATAGTGTGAAGCACATATTCTTACACAACAGAAAACCTTTGTTCAAAGGCCATTTTTACAAACTCTATTATCACCTTGAAGATTTTGTTTTACAGCAAAATAAGTATAAAAAATGTCTGACTTATTGAGTCCCCTTTCATCTAATCCAAATAACATTTAGATCGGCCAATAAATGTCCAAGTTTTTTTTATCTTTTCCTCAGTGCTATCTGTAAACTCAAACACTTTTTTGTACGCAACCATATGGCGCTCCATAAATGTTTGGCAGTTCGGATCTTTCCACTCCAGCTTGAAGTGATTGCTACCTTAAGTTATATTACCATCATTGGAAAGATCCGATCTTTCTCTTTCCAATGATGGTAAGCTTGGGTATGGAAGGTGAACGAGGACAAAACTACAGCTTTATAACAAATGGCCAATAATAATAAATAACAATTTATTCTCTTATTACTTGATTTAATATTATTTGTATGCCTACGTTTATTGTAAACCAGTGAAATGGAAATAAATGTTTCTGAATTGCCTTTTTTTGTGTAAGCTTGGGTGACAAAAGTCGCCTATGGTAAAGATAGGGTTAATATCCTTTAGCAAAAAGACACATCCAAAAGGGAAAAAAACCTCAAATCTTCACTGAAGTTGAACCTGATTGACCCTGGAGGAAACAATTCACTTTGCAAGATTATTTAGTTTCAAACACCACAAATGTATTTTTAGAGGATCACAATGGAAATAAGCTTTTTAGCTTTATTGTGTTATCATTAAGCAATGAGTACAATTCTTTCTGCTAAAGGGTAAGAGTAAAATCTAGTTTACCTTTTGTTTGTCGGCCATTTTGAGTGCGTAGGTGTCCTTTGCTCTGAACTGCATGAACCTCATATTTGAAGGATGTGTTAACTCTGTGATGATGCTAACATGTGGGAACAACCTTGAACCAAATCATCCAAAATCGACAAAATAAACTTCAACAATCCCAGAGTAGAAATTATAATCTTTCACAATAAATGACCTTTCTATTGCACCAAGACTAAGCTAGGTGTGGAAGGGGGGATGGTGGTGGTATTTGTTATGATTTCGTCACTGGTTTCACAAGGAGGCAATTCTTAAAAAAATCACACATTTTGGCAGATGTTATAAGTGACGTGAACATTTTCCCCAAGTTTCAAGTGCTGAATCGTTATATTTTTCTAATTACACGAATTAGCACAAGGGCAATTTTACCAAACTCCCACTTTTGCGTTTTCACGAACAGCCAATTTAGATTTGCCATTGTTTTACATTGAAGTTCATTGCGCTGGCACGGTGCCAAAAACGAAGAGCCAATTTGTGTTTGTGATATACGGGTACCAACATTTACACTGGTTCACGGCGTCATGTAAAATCAGCGTTATTTTGTACACACGCCGCGGGGGCAAATTTGACGTCCTAGGCATTTTTCCGGTTTCACGAACAGCCAATTTGAAAACGGTTTCACGAACAGCCAATTTGAAAACGGTTTCACGAAGGGACAATCCGAGAGGGCTAAATGTGCGAAGTAGGGAAAAAACGGTTTCACGAAGGGACAATCCTGTTTATCAATTAGTTTTTCTATAATTAAAAAAAGCAATTTTTATGAAATAAACATGTACGGAAACCTTGACATGTGCACTTTCGAGGAATCTAAAAATTATTATGTTATTCTTTGTGAATGAAGGTGAAAACGCAGTTTCAAAAAGTGACCGAACTAAAACGCGTTTATCTCGGCTTGTGTGTTATCTGGAGTGTTCATCAAATTGGCTGTTTGTGAAACCGGTGACGATTTGAATACACACTACACCGTGATTTCGGAGTACTCTAGTTTATTAATATGAAAATAGTGAGCGGTGTGCAGGCAACAGCAAGGGAGGTAACGTGGGAGTGAATCAATTAAAACAATTAGGAGAAAAAAAAGAAACAAAAAGGAAACATCCTTACAAAGGTATAGGACACCAAGTTGATGAGTTTTTTTTTATGTAGAGAGTGAATTAAGCAGCCACATATTTATAAATGTAATCAGAAAGTGGCTGAAAGTTTGTTTGAATTTGGTTTGGCTGCAATGCTGTGAACATTTCCAACAAAAATGTCACTGTGCTTTTGGCTTAACTAGGGTTGGTTTCAAAATTGCAGGTACTCCTTTTAAAAGTGACATAAGTTTCAAAAATTAATTTTGTTAACCAATTTCTAACAATAGGGTGTTGAATCCAGAATAACATCTCTGATTAGTTGCATTTCGTCAAAAACAAAATTTACTTAATATATTGTTCAAACTGTTATTGTAAAGTTCCTAGGCCCATCTTTATAGAACCGGGCTGTCACTTACTTGAAGAGTGTTTGTACAGCAACGATTTGGTTAGCATCAGCCATGTAGTCTTCATCAGCTAGTTTGGAACTCTCCTTGTCAACTACAACTACTGTATCTGCTTGAAGGATACCAGCCCTCAAGACGTCATCGTAACTACAGGCAACAAAATAAATAAATACAATATTTCAATGTGTTTATTCTCTGTTAACAGCCTGCTCAAATTGGTATAAGACAACTCTGTGTCTTGATAACGTGTCGACCAACCACAACCACACTGCCAAAAGCCTGTTGCAGTAAATTCCCAAGTCACAAATTATAAACAAGCGTGTGGTGCTGCGCAGAGCAAGAAGCATGTGTTGTACCCGCATGGGTGCTGTTAAAAGACATTAATAAATACCCCAGACAGTTTCGCTATTCCTATTGGTGGAGAGCACGTCACGTGGGGGTGTTTAAACGGCTGATAAAGACACAGCTGGAGCTGTTTAAGACCGGCTGACTTCGAGTGTTGGGCGCGCACGCTCATTTACGCCAATTTACTTACGCGGAACGCAGTACATAGCTATTAGTATACCCGCGCGTAATCTTTTTGTACACGCGCGTGCACACAAACCAACGCGCACAAAACAGAATTTTACAAAACTTTTTGAAATGTACAAACTTCGAATATTCGCTGAACAATTCAAACAGATTGTCACAGATTGTCTATAGGCCTACTTAATTTTTTTTTCGCTTTTTAACAAAAGGGCATTTATGAATGGAAATAAAAGAGTAGGGACTCGTTCTTAAACGGCCGTTTAAAACCTTGCAGGGTCGTGGCCATGCGATAAAGGCCCGAGCCGAAGGCGAGGGCCTTTATCGCAGGCCGGTTTTAAACTGCCGGTTTTAACGGCCGTTTAACTCTTCGCCACTGTTTTATTCCCTTAATAACAATAATTAAAATATTACTTAGTTCCTATGTAGCGCTTTATCACACCTGATGGGCGTATCAAAGCTCTTAGTATTTATTTCCTGCAAGATATGCGGAGCTACGTTTTTGAAGTATGAGACAGTGCTGTGGTGCAATATGCTGCCGATCAAACTAGGAACACCGGTGGGAACCCCTTCTCTTTACGATAAGTGCACTGGGTTCTTTTACGTGCATTACACAACACACGGGACCTATGGCTTTACGTCCCATCCGAAGGGCGCAGCAATAATGGTTAAGTGTCTTGCTTAAGGACACAAGTGTCACGACTGGGACTCGAACCCACACTCTGCTGATCAGAAACACCAGAGCTTGGGTCCGGTGTTCTTATCCGCTTAGCCACAAAACGCCATGAGACAATTTCTACAGTGGATTGGGCTTAATGAACTGGTCTTTGAGGGTATATCAAACAAACCATCAATTGGTATCTTTTTCTGAATTTTTCCAATGCATTAATAAGGTAGGAATTGATATTCCTCTTAAAACAGTCTAGATTGTATAAAAGTGAGTTGCAGGGAAAAATGTCTCGGTATGAGTGGAAGTTAACATCAACTTATCACCTAAAAGGTAATTGGAAAAATTTGTTTGATTATTATTTTTTTGATTTTGATTATTTTTGACTCACTTTTCAATTGTTCCAATCATGTAGTACACCATCGGGAAGGACAAGATGCAATCCAAGAATGAGGAATCTGGCCTGAAAGACAGGAAAGGCACACAATACTAACAATACATCAAATTAAAAACTGTTTGTATGTTTATCAAATTAATATCAACTGAGTGTCATTACACGACTGATTGTGAATGTAAAAACGGAATTAACTTAATTTATTATAGTGTAGGGTTGAAAAAAGAAAAATTGACTAGAGCGGGATTTGAACCAACGACCTCCGGATTAACCTGTCGGCGCTCTACCAACTGAGCTATCTAGCCCTATGTTGGCGGTCTCCCTATTTTGTCAATATCTTTGTTCGGGGTGCCATTCAGAAGTCATACTAACCATTAACTGCCGTGTAGCCAGGGATCACACCCAAGTTTACGATCGACCTGGGAAGTGGCAGCCAAGGGATCACCTTAAGGGATGCAACTTTTTTATTTCAAATATCAAGTTATAACCCACAATGGAAACTGACTAGGCAAATTTGAAACAATTGGGGTTGAACAAAGAAATATTTTTATTTGGTTTTACCCGTACACCGATGTGTGTAAAGCACTGGATACTCAGTACTTTCCCGAGTACTGTGAAAAAAATCACAGGCATATTACTCGGGTGGGATTCAAACCCACTACCTTTGCCAATCTAGAGCAGATGTCTTACCAACTAGACCACCGAGATTGCCCGGTAGCTAGAGGCAGTTCGAATCCTATATTTTAGCAGCGGGGACCGCGACAATTTAATAGATCTCGGTGGTCTAGTTGGTAAGACATCTGCTCTAGATTGGCAAAGGTCGTGGGTTCGAATCCCACCCGAGTAATATGGGTGTGATTTTTTTTTTCACAGGACTCGGGAAAGTACTGAGTGTACAGTGCTTTACACACATCGGAGTACGGGTAAAACCAAATAACAATATTCTTTATCCCCGATGCAAATTTAACATCTATTAAAGAAATATTTACGTTAATTATTGTTACCTCTTTTCCAGAAGGACAACGATTGGCTTGAGGGTGTGTTTGGGTCGCCAGTGCGCCCTCAATGGTACCACAAAGTTGATCATGGCCAAGGCGGCGTACTCCGCAGCGACGATGATGTTATTGTTTGGCCAGTTATACTCAGCTGCGTGTCTGTAGCTACAGTGCTCACACGGCTGGGAAAAAGTAACACATACAAATAAAAGTAAAAAGTGAAACAATATCTAGCAAATAAACTTTTCAAGATTTTTGCCAAGAAGGGGCCAGACAGTAAAATACGATTCTTAAAAACAAAAGCTCCATATAGGGGTGTCGGGGCCGAGTGGTCTAGTTCACCGGACCCATGCTCTGGTGTTGTCAGCAGCAGAGTGTGGGTTAGATACCCGGTCATGACACTTGTGCCCTTGAGCAAGGCACTTAACCATAATTGCTTCGTAAAAAGTTGGGAAGGTAGTGCATTCTGCTCTACCAGCCAGGCTCCTAGTGGATGATACCCATGCCTACATCCTTACAGACTGTGAAGGGGTTAACCCTGTTTCAGCCCTAGGAGTAGGTGGCAACGTGGCCCTGGTGGCAGTCGACTTGGCCCAAATCAGTTAAGTGTAGCCCTCACCTTGAAGTGGCCGTCAGGCCTTGTGATGTTAGGCAATCTCTCATAAAAAAAGAAGAAGTATGTTTTGCTGAAGATTATCAACTGATTTATAAATGAATATAAAAAAGGAGGCACACAAACAATGTTTGGCTTAAATTAAAACACATAATCAACCTGAACTATTACAGCAAAAATCACTTTGACGGTGGCTACAGTCATCCAAGGTATAAAATGTCATCGTTTTTGTGGAAGAATGACGTAACAAAAGTTACCGGCGAAAGGGCGTGAGCAATTAATGTGCAAAATTGTGTTTCACGACAACTGAGTGTGAAAGTTTGATCGGTTTTCTGCCATTCATTATAGTCATCATAGGAGGGTTAAATTTTGCATGGGAAAACATTTCTTTGGGGGTAATTCTACCTCTAGCAAAAAAAATGCCACTTTTTTTTTGTCAGGAGCCATTTTATTGCTTACAGCCTTTTGTTACTGGGAAAAAAGTACTTGTTGTGCCTGGGAGAAGGGCGTAGAACCTTATGCCATTTGTCCCGGCACAGGACGATGTATTATTCTGTTTTAAGAACATTGCTCTCCCATGTGAACCAGCAATGTTTAAGATTACTTTTGTGAGAATTAATAATTTACCTGATCCAGCTCCAAGCAGCAAAACTTTTTGGGTTTGGTGAGCAGGTGGCAGAGGGCGGGGGTGTAACCGATGTAAGGTAGGATTGGCGGGGTTCCTTTTGTCCACCTAATTCAATAATGTCACATCAGTTTTAATAAAAAGTCAACAAGGCCAAAGAAATACAAGAAATAAAACTCACAAATAGAAGCAAAGACAAAATTACGTTACAATAAACAAATGAATGAAAATAAGTAAAATATTATCCATGTTGTACTACTGGTGATTTCTGTATGATGTTTATGTAAGAGTTGAAGCTTTGCATGGTATAACCCTTTAGAGACCATTCATTTCTGTATAATCATCACAAAACGCCCAGACATTGCTAATATTGTTCATTTCTTTAATCAAATTTTGTCAGTCAAAATGTCAACAGAAATAACATAAAACAGAAAATTTAGTTTTGTCTTTAGAAATTAGGATACATTGGAACATTTTATATCTGGACATGAACTTTACTTTGACCTCTTTGTGTGAATGGAAGTAGGTCAAACCTTGCGGTCGTTTGCAGCCGCTATGGGCATTTTGGTACAAGCCGCTTGTGGCCGCTATGGTCTCTGAAGGGTTAACAAAACAAGAAACTGATTAAGAACCATGTAATAGTACAAATCTCTCGTAATCAATTTCTTGACACTGTTCAAAACTATGCGTAGTGTGAGACTCTTTCCTGACAGACGGATTCCCAATTGGGCAACGAAACTCACCGTTATGATAACTTCATAAATGCTGTTGGAAACGTGTTATTTTTCATACAAGAAGTCAAGGTATTTGTTGCAAGTGCAAATGCGAAGGTACATTTAGATGTCCTACATGAAATGTTTTTTCTTCTTTTAAAACTTCAAGTAATATGAAAGACAGCGTCAACTAACTACCATTAAATTATAGCATGGCATAAGCAAACTTTGACAATTTTATTTCCAGCCTAAACACAAAGTCATGTCTAAAATACACCAACAAGAGCCCTTTGAAATCTGAAAAAACAAAAAACAAAAACCACACAGATAACAATTTGTTCATGTGAAGACTGAAAATTTGAAAAGACAAAATGTGCACTCAATGTGAAAGAAGGGTGAGTGAATATTATGAAGTGAAGAAGTTTAGTGCATAGTGGAAAACGGTGAGTGCATCATTGAGTGAACATAAAATTGAATCAAGAAAATTTGTTATGAAAATATTGCGAGTTTAAATGACACAAATTTGCCTTTTCCTGTTACACTTTAAAAAGTTTTGGGTTAGAAAGAACCTTGGTTGCAAGACTTTTCTCTTGGTGCAGCCAACTTTGATTTCTTCTATTCAAAATGATGTAACCAAAGAGAGGCTGGATGGGAAAATAGTCTGGTACATTTTGGTGTAGTATTTTTTTTAATCATTGTTGTTTACAGGGAACATGTCAAAGGTGGACCCATCATAAAAAGGTCTTGTAGTTGTCAACACGGTTTGTGCTGGAGGCAGCAAAATG
The DNA here is from genome assembly GCA_021014325.1 of Plazaster borealis. Taxonomy (NCBI): domain Eukaryota; kingdom Metazoa; phylum Echinodermata; class Asteroidea; order Forcipulatida; family Labidiasteridae; genus Plazaster; species Plazaster borealis. The sequence continues at coordinate 2,319,702 of CM037456.1, read as the reverse complement.
GCAAAATGCATACCATGCACCGAACATGCTGCATGTTCCTAAATTATTACAAACATTGTTCTTTCTAATCCTTATCTGATAGCAATGTTAGCTACCCACCACCCAAGGGAAAAAGCATGGGGAAAGGATGTCAAAAAAGCCTGTAAAGTGATAACATGATGCATGACCGGACGCAAATATAAGCTAGATGCATTGTAACAGTGTCTATGCCACATACATTGTTCAGCGCTAGTTATTCAACAAAATGAAAGTAACTGGGCTTGGTTTAGATCATGATGATTATAATTAAGTAAATTTTGTTTACTTTTATTGACAATTCATTGCTGCTGTCAACAGACAAAAGCTCAAAGTAACATCAATTAAGCAGGTGGAATACCTCAAGACAGACAGCTCTGATCCGATTAATTAAAAAAAAGAAAAAAAGTATCACCACAACTGAAGAAACAGAGCGCCTGATTTTGCTCTTAATTTATCTTACTGCACAAATGATTAAGTGGATTTAGATAGTTTACCAGCCCAATTACTGACATTTATATATGCTTAAGCAGTATAGGTCCCATCCAGAATGTGCCAGCCATCCAACACTGTCACGTCTAGTGCAGTCATGACAAAAGGTTAAATTGCAAATTTAGACCTTTAGAGAATCTGCCAATTTCAACTGTACTGGTTAATCACCAATTTAAAAAAACTAATCTTGTAGAACTTGCGTAACAAATGCGGCTGGCACATTTCTTATGGGCCAACACACCCGATATGAATAAAAAACAACTGACATTGGGATGTTAATTACTCCTTACACTTTTGCTTCGATCATGCTGGCATCCAGGTTTTGGCTGGAAAAGGGTATGCATGGGAATGGGAAATGGAACAGCCAAGGGGGATATATGAATATATGAATATTAATGAACAAGAGCAATCCAAATGGAAAAATGTCTGATTAGTAGTGTGCCTCAAGCAAATGTTTCCCTTACATTCTGACTCCACTCATGCTGGCCGCAAGCTGGTCGCTGATTACGTATGCACAGAAAATGGAATAGCCCAGAATATATGAATGTTTAATTGAGCAGAAGTTTCTGAAATCCCATTGTTTCTCATGAGAGTTTCCAGTTTACATATTACACAAGATACACACAAATATATGACTTTAATTTCCAACAATATCATTTCTGACATCAGATGGAATCATGCTTTCTAAAAAATTACAAACCGCCACAAATTTACAAAAAAAATATGTTAATGATTTTTTTTTTTAACACCCAAAACACATGATCCCGATATTTAGTTTCCACACCAAGTGATGATGCAAGACAAAACCAATTTTCATCAAATGCAAAGTATGACACGACCTTAAAAAGCATTATTTAAGTTATTTGATGAATAAAGAAAGTGTACATCACACCAACATAATATTTTGATTTTTTAAAAGCATTCATAGTATTAACGGTGCAACAAAAATGTACCCAAATTAATCAAGCTATTTTTTGGTTAATTTCATACACTTTCTTTTTTAAATGTGAATTGTTTCTAGCAATAATTACCAAAGAAATTGATAAACCCAAATAATTACCAAGTCAAGCAAACATAACGCAGTGGAGAGTAGTATATTGATTAGTGTGGAAGTACAGTTATTAAAAAGAAGGAGAGATAAGACTCTACAAATCTAGAAATGTTTGTAAAGAAAATCAAGTAATGCCATCTTAAAAAAAAAACAGAATAGAGATTGCAACCAGGGTCTGTATACGTTTGGTAATGACTCTGAAAATTAATGGCAATAAAAACTTACTTGGTAAGAAGTACAGCAGCTTTGGATAGTATAGTGCACTTTGAGAGACTTTTTACTTCGAAGGAATGCGGTTATGGAAAAATATATCACTTTTTATCCCCCAAATATTTTTGAATATTGAGAAGCGTTACGGTAGCGTTACGGTAACGCTTCTCAGAGTGTGTATTCCAATGCAGATTATTCTTCATGCGTGGACATAACCGCTTCAGATTTTCTGCAATATCTCAAAAACGCTACCACCTTTTGAAATGAAATTTTCACAGGTTAGTTTAATGGTATATATCTACAACTGTATAGGATTGAAACAAACATTAGGCTCCAATTACCAAACGTGTACGATGCCTTTAATAAGAAGGGCGGATAAGATTCTACAAATCTAGAAATGTTTGTAAAGAAAATCAAGTAATGCCATCTAAAAAAAAAAACGAATAGAGATTGCAACCAGTGACTGTTACCCTTAAATATTGCCTTAAAAATGTCTTGGTTTTTGCCAGATATGGGATGGGGAAGGGGTGGGGGTAGAAGAAGGGAGGGGGTAAACCTTAATCTTTATTTTACGTGCATATTTGATACAAATAAAATCAAGAATTATCTCATTGGTGTAAGGGGACCAGAAGGGGGCACTGCAGGTCATGAAAGAATTTAAAAACTCTTGCACAAAAATAAATTCAAGGATAATCAAGTTAGAGTACTTGATTTCCCATGGAACAGGCCTTCATGAAGAATATGGCTGTATCCGAATTGGTTGCTGCAGCGATCCAGCCCCAGCTGCCAATAAGCCATTTGCGAGTTAGATTTGAATAAAGTCTGGTACAATGACTTGCTTAGTGACAAGTTACTGCTTAAATGTGATTTCCTCAGACTATAGAGACAGATGGTTCAAGGTTTTTGCATAGCAACCTCCAGATGAACAAACCCTGCTACCATTGTGCCATATCATTCAAAACTGTGTATGTGTGTTCACCGTCTCTTACGTAACTACGCAAAAGCTTGCCCTGAGTCATGTGACATAGCAGCTGTCTCAATAGTCTGAGGAATTCAAATTTAAGCGGTTACTTGTGACTAAGCAAGTCATTGTACCAGACTTATTCAAATCTAACTCGCAAATGGCTTATTCGGACACTGCCTACTGCCCACATGAAGAACATTTCCTCTGAATTGGATTTAGAAGTAAAACTCCAAATGATGGATCTTGAGATAAAAGTACTTACGGATCCTCCTCATCCCACAGTTGTACGTCTTCAGTATCTACCAGATCAACTTGCTTCTGAGCATGGAGCAACTTCTCATCTCGTGGCTGCTCGTCCTCCGGGTCAGACGACATCATCTCCAACACCGGCATGATGGATGGCCGGCGCCCTCTGTTGGCAGCGGCGGGCATCAGGAAGCCATTGTCCCCCTCCTCGCCCGCCGGGGGCATGAGGTGGTTGCGGTCCATGGATGAGGTGCCCGCCATGAGCTCCAGGGAGGTACCTGAGGGGGAATGGAGTGGAGAGGAACGAAGGAGATATGGGTACTCTAAAGGGAGGTGGAGGAAGACGTGATGTTGAGACGGAGAGAAACAAATATAGAGACATGTGACGAGAAGGACAACTGGACTTACAATTATACTTAACTCTTTCAGTGCCCGCTTTTGTTTTGCGTTTTTGAACCTAAGATGCCCAGCCTTTTGAAGTTTTTCAAAATTTTTCAAAACAAATCAATAAAAAATTTTCTTTCTCACAAAAAAAAATGTATCTTGCTGATTTGTGCTATCTTGGTACATTCCAAAGTCAATAGTATTTCTCGTTAGACTGATTGAAAATACCCTCTCGTAATAACATTCTTGTACATGTACAATTAATGACACTTTCTGAGTACATAAAATAGATCGTACATGTACGACATTGGCACTGAAAGAGTTAGAGAGATCACAACACTACACTACACTACATTCCACTACACAAACTGCTCTGAGCTGAAAACACATTCAAAAAGAGGTAAGCCTTAAACGGTGAAGAAAAAAACTAGTTTAACATGTAATAAGAATTTCAAACGGTGGTTCTGAGGCAAACAAGAGATATGGAAGGAACATTTTCATTGTCATTGTGCCAGTTTATGCTATTGGGAAAGCTAAAAGGTTTAAGTAAAAATACTGTCAACCTCGAACCAACATATACCCCTTCCTTCAAATACAGTACATAAATTAAGCGCCAACTGGAATGACAGGTGTTTAGTAAACATCTCTTAAAATACCTGATGATTCTCTACCTTCAGGGGACAGGTAGCTCTCTCTTGCTTTGGCTGGACTGGTGGTTGCTGAGGCGGTAGGAGATCCTGGTTTCCCACCAATGTGATGTAACTCCAGCGCCAGGGTCCCCACGCTTGCGATGGCGCTCTCCACCTTGGTCATGCCGCCGTTGTCCGGCGGCACGTAGTTCGTCGTCTTGCTGCTGTCGGTCTTCTCCTTCTGCTGATCCTCGCGGGGATGGCGTAGGATGAAGGCCGAGTTCTCCTCCTTGGAGATGTTCATGTAGAAGCAAATGTCTGCACCGCGCATGATGTGACGGGGCCCTGGATTCAGCTGGATTTTGGCGCCCTCGTCAGCCTTCTGAATACCTATGAGGGCCACCCCGTATCTGAAACACATAAATAAAAGCACAGTGCATAAGAAGTGCTCAAATAATGATGTGCTGTGTGTGTGGGTAGGTATACACATTCAAACTGGGGACTTATAACAAAAGGGACAATTGGGTCCCTGGTTGGGTAAAGGTCCCTAGTGGAAAAAAGTTTACAAACAAAAGAGGTATTTGGGTATGTGTGGGTAGGTATACATATTCAAACTGGGAACCTACAACAAAAGAGGACACACATGTCGTGCTGTGATAGACCTGTATCATGCTGCCACCATCTTGGTCATGTTCCTTGTATCCAATACCAGCAATGAATAAAAACAATCATTGTACCAAAAAGGAACCGGACTATTTCTCCTTCGGGCCTTGATTTGGTTACATTGATTTGAGTGGGAGAAAATCAAGATGGCGACACCATGATAAAGCTCTATACATTGGAATGTGTCACTTTGTGAAAAAACGGCAATTGACTGTTTTGCTTTTAATTTGGTTTCACAAACTAATACAAATATTTCTTACTTGATTGCTTAGTAATTTAGGATGTAAAACATTCAAAAATAGTATATTTATAAGGTCAAGGCATCATGTGTCCACTAAAAGAAAACAAGTTGAAAACACTCTGAAATTTTGAAGGATAGTGTTGTTTTAAAGGGTCTGTATATGTTTGGTTATGACTCGGAAAATTAATAGCAATGAAAAGTTACTTGGTAAGAAGTACAGCAGCTTTGGATAGTATAATGCATTTTGAGAAACTTTTCACTTAGAAGTACTGTGGTTATGGAAAAAGATATCACTTTTTATTCCCCAAAATTTGAATCTGAGATTATGTACTCCAATTGCAGATTATTCTTCCTGCGTGGACATAACCGCTCCAGATTTTCGGCAATAACGCTACCTCCTTTTGAAATGAAATTTTCACAGGTGAGTTTTATGGTATATATCTACAACTATAAAGAATTGAAACAAACAGTGGGTTCCAATTTCCACACATACAATCTCTTTAAGAAGTGTTAACATTTAGACGCTGTTTTCTTTGATTGCTAGTTTTTACTTTGTGTAAGTTTGTGGTATCTTTGATGATTCGCCGACCACCCTAGTACTAAAAGCTTGAAGATCTACTTACTTTTTGTGAGCGTGGAATGATGCATAAGTAAAGCTCTTGCCCTCATACTCTCCAAAGAATCTACTGTCACCCAGCCTGATGTGGTACACCTCGTTGCCAGAACATCGTCCGTATGTACGCTGCCACTGAGAAGTGGAATCACTGCCTTCCCTGGGTTGCAGAAAATCAAAAATCAATATCTTTTAAAACTTGTTTTGAAAATCAACGAAATTCAATGTTGAGACTTCAAATATCAACTTAAGGATTGATTTGAAACATAGGAGCATAAGGACACTCTGAAAAAGACTGAGGGTTGAGAGTCATCGCTTACTAAAATGTCTGAAATCATGCTCTACATATTAGGAGGTACAGCTCTTTGTATTAATTTGTCCTATTGTCTCCGTTTATGTTTAAAATGAACAAAAGTAAAATGGTTTTAGTCTTCTGGGCAGAGGAGCTTTGTACCTTGGTGATAATTTCCAAAACCCTACCGCTGGCCCTTGGAACATTATTTCAGCAGATTGGCACATGAACAAAAATGTAACAAATTAATTGAGAACAAGGGACCTAGTAATAGACTTTATGAGGGCAACAAATAGGGAAATCGAATTAAAATCGGCAGAATATCATGGCTGTTTAGAGTAACTGTACTTACTGTCCTCTGGAAGTGTGTATGAGTAGGGTGACGAATGTTGAGGTGGCTGGACACAGACAGTTGTTGGCCAATAAGGCATATTTGAATTCATCTTCACACACCACATGGTCTGCAAATAGACATCAATCACAGTTCACATGAAGGGTTACATGTGTATACTGTTATTACTGTAATCATTATTAGTTATTTTCTTGTAACAGAACAAATGACGATGACTAGACCAAGCTAGTCGAAACGTTGAGACCTATTAAGAACTCACTCCGCGGTAGTGTAGTTAATAACGAGAGGTCTCCCGATCCACATAGCGAAAGTAATAGTCCCGCCTGATTTCCTACCTCCCGCATAGGTAGTAGTTAATAAGCAGGACAGTTGTTTTCAGAACTGAGAAGTCTCCCGAATTCCGAATATTCTACTCTGCGGCAGTAGAATAATAAGCAAGACAAGTTCTCAAAGAGCAAACATCTACACAGCAAAGTAGATATACACATGGTGTTACCGCAAACCAAATATATATTGATACCTCACCATGCAATGCTTCAAATCCTATAGAACAAATTTAGCGACCATATACAATCATTGTGCCTTATAGTGTTAGATTCAGCCTAAACAAAATTGCACTTTAAAATAGGAGATATATGATGTTTTCACATATTGTTGGTTTTTCTTCCAAACATGCTCGGTCCATTCCAAAACCAGACACTTCCTGCCAAACTCAATAATAGGTTTATTTGCTCCTCAAATGGATGAGACGAAGAGCTTTAAAATAACACCTAATCAGGGTTATAAGGACGTATCCAAATTGGTGGCTATAGCTACAGCTTCGACTGTTTTGCTAAGGGTGTTGGTAAGGACGTCCTCTACTGCAAAAGCTAGAGTGTTAAAATTGACACCATGAGTGTTGTTACATATAGATACCCAAGAGAGAATCAAAATTAACACCATAGGGTGTTAAAATGACATCAATGTAATTGTGTTTAATGGCAGAAATTAGTGCTTTTTTAAAACCCTATGTTGTAAATTTGGATTCTTTTTTAGTATCTATATGTGACGACACCCATGGTGTCAATTTTAACGTCCCAGTTTTTCAGTGTATACTTGTTTTCATTCTGTGTATTGTATTTTCAGCGGCTTTTTATTGTGTAATTGATCTTGTTGTTTTTACTGTAAATCATGTGCAATTCAGCTTTTGGCTGCGATGCATGATCTTTATAAACCATTATGAATGAATGAATGAATGAATCACGTGGCAATGTATTGTAGCGGAAGCTGTAGCCGCCAAGTCATACAGATACTAAAAGGTAAGTGTTTCCTAAAACAGTGAAACCTAAAAGCAGGGTGAGGTTTGATGAGAATCCAAAGTTACCTGCAAACTGCACATGGAATCTGTTCTCAGGCTTGAGAATCTGGACATACAATGACACATTTGGGGCAAAATCCTTGACTGACCACGTCCTTAGAATAGTCTGCTGGTCCTGTAAAGATAAAGAGCCAAGAAAGCTTGTAAATCTGTCAATTTATAACTTCTCTGAATAAGTTTCAGAGAACAAGTTTTTTAGGGATCAGGTTGGCTCAGTGGTTTCTTTCCCTGCCTTTCACCTCTGCGGTGCCCCAGTTCGAATCCCACCTTAGACCGGAGCCTTGCACGTGGATTTGGATTTCAGTCCCTACATAATTGCGTGGGTTTTCCCAACTGGGGTTTTCCCTCCCACATCTAAAACTGAACATTTCTTCTTCTTCCTATTCATCCTGTTATAGGCAATAATTGTGGTGTTGGGTGTGTCAATAATCTGCACTATAAGAAATCCTGTCCAATGGATCCAATATCTTATCTTGGATACTTTTATCTGTTGGGTTAACACTTTTCTTTGCAATATTTTGTTGAGTGCCTTAGAGCTTATTTTCATGAATTTTGAATTATTATAGTACAGAGTAAACATCAACATTTTTCAAAGCTCCATTTTGCAGATGTGAAAATAACAACTTGTTCAATTTTAAAAAGCGTAGAGTCTTATAGGCCATTTTTCGAAACCACAGCTTGGGGCTTGGGCTTCGTCTGTTATTTGGGACTTTAATCAGGTGGACAGAGCCTAAGCCCAAGCTATGTTTTCAAAAAGGGCCAAACCTGCATTTCTAATTTTGGAATTGCTGCAATTGGGAATATTCAACAGCAGTTACAGCACATCCTTGAATATCATCACAGTTTCCCTACAAATGACTAATCTGTACAAATTACCTTCATAATGTGTGAGTAATTGCGGTTTAGTAGAAATGAAAATGAAATCAATCTGCATGCAGACCACAGTTGAACCTGTGACATTAACCCTATTTTGGGATGAAAATGTTTATCAAGCCATTCAAAAAGTTCTTAAGGAATGAAAAAAAGAAAAAGAAAACCAAAACGCTAAAAGACCATCACACATTTGTAAACAGTGTCAATATTCAACTTTCTATTGGCAGACAGTGAATCTTTTGGTTACAGGAAGAAAAAAAACTTGTTCTCGGTCCAGCCTTCTCCACATTGTTATTTTGCTGTTGTTCATTTTGTTTCTGCCTGTGATAGTTTTGTTCCTTGTGTCTTTTTATTTAGAATTGTTTGTAAAATTTGTTCATTGCGATGCATATTATTAAACAAAAAACATGCTCTAATCTACTCAGCAAATTTAATAAAAAAAAATGCTTCTACCAACATCACATGGTCACTTGGTTATAAAAAGATTTAATCACTTGAGGCACACGATGCAATAATTATTAGTTTCATTAAAATATCACAATGACGACTGCAGCTTTCAATACAAAATCATCAGTGATTTATTTCAGGATAAACATTTTTCCCAGCAGCATTAAAGTCTGTATCTGCAATAACAACAACAATTGAGATACAATGCATATGCCAGACACTAACTACGCCACTGAATAAGTTCAAAGTAGAATGTTGAATGAAGCAACCATCAATTTTTTTTAATGGGCGCAATTATTCTACTGTTTTTTTTCTATCGGTTACATTTAGGAGATAACAAGACCAAGATATTTAAAACGGAAAATAAAAATGAATTTGTAAATAAACATAACATCTTGCTAAAGAAATCGTGCATGTAAAAATGCACACATGTTAAACTGCAGAAGACACTGTTTATCACAAGACAATTTAAAATGATGCATTCCATTGTTTCAAGATTTGGTACAAGATGCACTTATGGTACAGTGAGGGTACTCAAATGATTGTGTACTTTCTATGGCAAGCAGCTTAGCTCTCACAGTCAAACATTACTGTTTAGTTTCGGCACATTCCTAGAAAAAAACGACCAATTCAAAATGTGAAAATTTTCAGAGGGAATTATAAGCTGTAACAACACTAAAGTGAGGTGCACTTTGATGAAGTGTACCACACTATAAATGTATTAGTCCCAAATCGCAAACACCTTTAGTTTCCCAGTGTGCTACAACTCTGTCTCAAAACACCATTAAAAAATGTGCTTAAAACCCAGTTAAGTATGGTACAAAATGGTTCCAAAGTCACAAGTCATCTTTAGTCAGACTGTGTCGTTATTCAAAGTAAGGTAAGCTTCATTAAAAAGCCATTTCTTTGAAAGTAAATTTAATTAGATTAGTGCAGATGTTTCATAACCAGGTGCAGGTGTTTCATAACCCGGTTAAGTTGATGGATAACTAAGCCCTTTTCACACTACAGAGGCAATTCCCAAGAAAACCCCCTGGAAATTCCTGGGAAACTCCTGGGAAATTCCTGGGAAATTCCTGGAAACTCCTGGACAATTCCTGGGAAACTCCAGGGGTCGATTTCACAAAACTCTTCCTAACTTAGGACTAGTCCTAGGCAATGCTAAGAGATAGGAGTAGTCTTAAGTTAGGACCAGTACTTAAGACTAGTCCTATCTCTTAGCATTGCCTGGGACTAGTCCTAAGTTAGGAAGAGTTTTGTGAAATCGACCCCTGGAGATTCCTGGGAAACTCCTGGGAAACTCCTGGGAAATTCCTGGAAAATGAGAGTGCATTGACTGATGACATTTCACCTGAATGTACAAGGATTGTGATTGTGTATATCAAATCAAACAAAAATAAAAGAACAAAAATGAAAAGAAAAGATCTGAGATTTGTCTTTCTCCTTGCTCTCTCCCGGCCCGAGAAGGACTTTACCTTGAAGCCTAGCAATGAAACTTTCCTAGTAAACACATCAAGAGAAAAGAGATTTTGGAGGGGAGTTGGAAACACAGAGTGGTTGGAATGCCGCAGCCGTGAAAACACCACCCAAAATGAGTACCCCCAAAGAACGCACACCAAGATAGGAAGAAAGACACGGGGGGCCCATTTCATAGAGCTGCTAACTACACGGCAGATCTTAGCATGGTATTTGAAAGCAATGAAATGGTCAATGGCTAGACAGCTACTAAGGGCCCAACTTTATGATAAAGCTGTAAAGCAGAAAATGATGCTTAGTAAAATTATAAGCAAAACTTTGCAGGGAACCAGTCAAAAACAATGTACATAACATATTTTGGCTGGTAACCTGTTTCTGCTTAACAAGATTTTTTCTGTGACAGCAATTTTTTCCTGCTTAAACAGTATATATGACATTGGGACCGGGGATTATATGAATTAACCACCAAGTATTGCTAGGAAGGGAAAAATGCTTAGCAAACCCAGGGTACCAGTTGCTGGCAATAACTAGGAGACTAGCACTGAAAATAGGTAACTATGGACCAGAAAAATACACTGTGCTTTATACAACACCACAGTCCAAATTTCATAAAGCTGTTTAGCAGAGAACTATTGCCGAAGAGTAGGGTAAATTTTCTTTCTTTTTTACTGGTATAAAAAAATCCTTTAAAGCTAATTTTGTTGTGCTAACCAACTTTTTGAAATTGGGCCTGAATCGGGCCAGGATGACCCCAAATTAGGCCAAGTTGACTTCACTGGTTAACTGATACGCTTTGAGCAGGAATGTTTGTCTTAGCAGCTCTATGCAATAGGGCTCCATCACACAAGGCACACAGAGTGCTTACTATTTTGTCTCTGATCGTATTGGAGGACGCGCCATGACTTGGGTGTGGGGTTTTGCTAGGCTCCTTGCTCAAAGCCTGGTGGAAGAGAGAGAGCAGGGAACGAGAAAAATCAACACAAGACAGGGAGCATGCTAGTCAATGTTACACGAAGACTTTAATAGCCAACAGTTTTAAATGCGCGTTACTTGTGCAATTATACCCCGCTCAGACCCCTTGCCACATCCCCCTGCTCCCCCAAATGAGATCGAAAAAAAGTAGCCCCTAAAAATATGTCTTTGCCCCCACTTGCCCCCCCCAAAAGTCTGGTTACGCCACTGAAATGCATTGTGTGACACAAAACTCTTTCACGCATTCACATTAACGTAAAATACGTGCATCTTTAACTCTCAAATAATGTATCTATGGCTGTACTACTAAGGACAACTCCAGAGTTACCGTACCTCACAGTACAATGGCCACAGTTATTAGTTTTTATTCAAACACCGATGAGTGGTGTACCTTCCCGAGTCCTCTGAAACAACTTCACAGGCATATCACTCGTGCGATATTCATAATATACTTGTAAATTGTTTTTTTCATCGGACTCGGGAAGGTACTGAGTAAACAGTGCTTGACACACATCGGTGTGTGGGTGAAACACAAATAATGTTCTTTATCTCCCAATGCTAATTTAACATTGATTAAAATTAAGGCACGTCTCTTGGGCCCCCCCTGCCAGGCATGCTTACTACAATTATCTCAGCAGAAGGTTTGTAAGAAATAATATAGGTACTATTTGTTTGAATAATGATGTGAAAATTACTATCAAATTATGCTTTCCTGCTCCAGTGCAGAATGTAAATCTCTTAAATTAACAATATTTGACAAACAACCAAACTTTCTAACTTGGTTTTCTCAAAGCACAGTTTTGCATTTTAAAGGGATTATAACATATACGTTTGGTAATTCGCCGTATTTTTGACCGCATGAGGGCGTTTGTGGACCAATTTTTACGTGATGAAAAATAAGTAAACAAACAGGTTTTTTTCATTTTTGTTATTATTATGTTTATGTATTTCGTCAATGATGCAAGAAAACTACCTACAGGCAATTAAAATAAGATGAATCTGTAGTTGTGATGCAGTACATTCCTGAAGAAAGCGCCCTCATGCGGTCAAAAATATGGTCCATTGGAACTCACTGTTTGTTTCAATCCTATATAGTTGTAGACATATTATACCATACAACTAACCTGTGAAAATTTCATTTCAAAAGGTGGTAGCGTTTTTGAGATATTGCCAACAAATCTGGAGTGGTTATGTCCACGCAGGAAGAATAATCTGCAATTGGAATACACTATCTGAGAAACGTTACTGCAGTAATGCTTCTCAGATTCAACTTTTGGGGGATAAAAAGTGATATCAAAAGGGGAAAAAAACAGCCAATTTTTTTCAATGAACAAGACAAGTGTGAATGTGAATCCTGGAATTTCACCAAGAAGGGGGAAATAATGTGTACTTAAATTCCTTTCTGGGTGGAAAAGTTCCCATCAACTCTACTCAAGCATGTAGACCAATAAATGGACAGTATTAAAATAAAAAAAAATAAAAAGAAACATCGAGGAGGAAGCCGCTTAAGTAAATACTGATTTATCCACTCCACTGACCAACCAATTTTCTGTCGGAAGAGCTCTTTGCAACAAGTCAGACGTTTATTAGACATTTCCACTCCCGAAGGACGAATTAAAACAAATTAAGTCGAAGAGTGGCAGTTCATATTGACTTCATGAAATGGAAATAGCCTTCTCGTCTACGTTCAACTTAAAGGGACAGAGTCGTCTTCGATTTTAAAGTTAGTTCATTCAGATTGTCTAGTTTTTAAAAAAGTCGTTTAAAAATCCTAGTGACAACATCACTAAAATTGTGTGAAATCACAAATTTGAGCAAGGGAATTGTGCATGTCTCCAAAGGGTTGATTTGTCATTCAGGAATACCTTATGATAACATACAACTTGAAAAATTTCAAAGATACTGCCAATCCATGTGATAAAGTTGCCCCCTCCCTCCCCATTGCCGATACCCCCGCCCCTTGCCCTTTAACCCTGCCCCTGCCTATATAGGGTTGTTGTGATATTTTTTAAAAACAAACAGACACACTAACAAACATTTTGGATAGTTTGCTTGGAGCTCCTAATAAATGTTTTCATAGAACGAGGGAAGAATTGTAGGCAAAGCAAACACAGAGCAAAGTGCTGCCCCAGATTCACTCCCTTTGTCTGTTAATTTCTTGTCCCAGATCTCGCAGGGTTGGGGATGTGCCTCAAGCATCAACGTAAGGAATTGATTGCGCAGTTTCCGGCGGCACCTCAAATTGTACGTTAGAAAAATGAAGGCTGTGAAAACAGTCAATGTGCAGTTTTCTGGAAGGTCTTGCTTTTTCAGGACAATAGTGACTCTTGTGCCTTTTGTAACAACCACACTATTCATCTAATAATGGAACAATTTACGTCCCACTAACAGGCCAAATAACATCTAAAACACGCTCCTGTTGAAAGTCAAATTGTGCATGAAGATAACAAAAAACAAGTTGTGTACAAAGGTTTTCATGTGCCTCACAAAACAAATGTACATTTTTAGTGTTTTTTTTGTTTTACTTGGCATGGAATCCAGACCTTTTTTTTTCACTTTAAATCATGCCGTATAAATTTCTAAAAATACAGTTTTCTATAGCCAAAGATACCTACATTTGCAAATAAAGGAATACCGGTATACAATTAGTGAATGAGGATCATGGTTGACATGGTGATCAGAAACTGAAAATAATGACTGAAACGGCCATCTTATAGTGAGCTAAAGTAAGCTATTATAAGTTATAAACCGAATGATTTCTGATAATAATAAGCTTCTAAAGGGTGAGAGTTTGAAACCTCAAGATTTAGGCATTAATCATGAGCAATTCTTTCACAGCGCTGCCTTTATTCAATGCATGGAGTTGTGGTATTTCAGGATATGCCATGCTGAGGGCTGAGATGGTTCTTGTGATTGATTTAGTTTCGTGCTGCTACATATTTGACAGCACAGGCTGTATACTCCCCAGGGAGCTGAGATGGTTTAAGTAATGAAATAAATGGCCCAGTGACCAGAGGTAGTAATGTTGGAGCGCCATGAGCGTCACTGAGTGATGGATTTGAACACATGTAAGAAGCCACTGCAGCACACTGGTATTATTATTATCATGACTCATGTTTTGGATGAAATTGAATGATAAGGAAGACTACACATTAACCCCTTGAAATCAAATCCGATTACAGATGGCAATTAGTCTTTGAAATACAATACTGTTTAACAAGTGGCTACATTAGTTTATCTGACATGTGATGTGCAGCCATATTGACTTTCTTCCAAACAAGCTGAGGGCTTTTATCAAACCTCGGATTGTGCTCCAGCTTAAGCTCTGGGCTCCATTTCATGTTGCAAAATGTACACTGCTCCAAAATTGATGATGGAGCCGAAGCCGGAGCCGGAGCCGAAGCCAGAGCCGGAGCCAGAGTCCAAGCTTAGGTTTGGAAAGAGCCACTACTATATAACCAAACTGAGTCTGCAAGGGAGATTAGTCTGGCTCCCTTTGTGTATTGAATATAAGTATATCTGTTATTGTTAAATGAATACTGGGGATAAGACGGTGATAGATGCAGCATGATAATCTACATAGTACCAAAAATGTTTGACTGTTCAAAACACAAAGTGTGAGTGCAAACTTTAACAACACAAATTAGATCATGCTCAATGCTACGGTTGAGAAGTCAGAATTTACCCTCTGTTCTCTTAACATAAGCAAGATATGAAGCGGACAAACTATAAACTGGAAACCACCAGTGATATAGTCTGACTCTTTTAGGGTGTAGTGCCATGATAATATTTGCATATTGAGTTGAAATGTCTCATTAGAGCGCCACCTATCGGCAGGAGTAGGAGAGGCGTGCACAATTGAATAGGCACAATCATCATCCCGACATTGCAAGATAAAGAGTGACGAGTGGGAATAGTCTGAACAATTTGTTCACTTAGTATATGATTCTACATCTATTCAAGTTTATCTCTCCAAAAAACCACGTCAATTCACGACAAATTCATGTACGTACTTTTATCGATTTAGTAAACGATATGCGTTTTCGCGATCCCCACGCTTAATCAATGGCATTGAAAAAGCCCGTAAACACCACGTTTTTGAATTGCATTCTATGGCCAAACAACTGCTTGTGGGCAACTTGTTCACTTGAATCATTAATATTTATATATTCCTCATTCATATTCCATGGTAAATTACAATAATTATTCAAATTTTGTGTACGTACTTATGCCTGTGAAGTTTGTCATTAATTCAGGTTGTACTCAAGGAAATCGCGGCACACAGATCATATCGCGTGATCTGATTGGCTATCGCGCAAAGTATTGGCGCCCTCTGTTGCTCAGTCACGTTTAGGAAATGAGACGCTCAACTCAATATGGATGACATGGAATGCACAAGATATAAGTGGTAAAAACTATAAACCAAAAGCTGGGGCAGCATGCTTCCGAGCAACAGTAATTGAGTTTACTTTTGTTGTCCCTGACCCGCATGATTTGTCGTTTTTTTTCCAGTGTTTTTTGTTGTCCACCTTTATTGGTTTTGTTCCCCTCCTGCATGCTCCACCCTCATTCCCTCAATCCATTTTGGCTCCTAGCTGTCTGTTTCCCTTGTTTTTATTATTTATTTCTATCATTTATTAAAATGTTTCCCCCACTTTGTATTACATGCAATTGTTTATCTAAGGCCTACTTATTTGTATGTTACAATTGTTAACATTTATGTTTTTTGTTTGGTTTAACTTCTTCTTTTATCTTCATGTACTTGTTTCTTTGTAATTTTTGTATGGTTTGTCTTGGTCAAACAAATAATAATAATAATAACAAAAAAGAAAATAATAATTAAACAGCATATGACATAATCCCCTGAAACAGCTACTTAACTGTTTTCTGAGCAAATAAAATTTGTCTAATTTTCTGCTTATTTGTTCAGCTCTATCAGCGACTGGGTAAGTAGGCAGAAAGCACTCAGTCTTAATTAACAAGCTAACTTTCAACAGGTGTAAATGTTTACTTACTGCATCGGATCTATCCATGACGTTCCGCGGTGACAAAATAAAACACGCCTGAGCAACATTGATCCTGTAGAATAAATGCATGAAACAAATATTAACTTAAAGACTTGAATGGAGAAACTTACCTGTATAGTGTGCAAACAAATTAAATTTAGGGCCGATTTCACAAAGAGCTAAGATTGATTTTTTTATTATTATATATTTCTGGTAATGAAACCAAGGATTTTTACTTATTTTTTATTTTTTATGAGACATCGCTTTACTCACAAGGCCGGACAGCCACTTTAGGGTGAGGGCTACACTTAGCTGATTTGGGCTGTTGACCCAAATCAACTGCCACCAGAGGCACGTTGCCACCTACTCAGGGCTGAAACAGGGTTACCCCCCTTCACAGTAATGATGTAAGCATGGGTATCATAAAGTATCTTGCTCAAGGATACAAGTGTCATGACCGGGACTCGAACCCACAATCTGCCGATCAGAAACACCAGAGATTAACTGCTAAGCAAAGTGTATAATGTCACAATACAAATCACTGTGGTAATACTGACAACTCATCTGAAGCTGAATCTAGTGCTTTGTGAAATTGAGCCCGGGTTGGCTTAGCGGTTTCTTGCCCTGCCTTTCACTTTTGTGGACCCTGGTTCAAATCCTACCTGAGACTGCAGCCTCATGTGGATTGGGTTTTCAGTCCCTCGGCCTACTTGATTGTATATGTGGGTTTCCCTTATTGCAAATTTTTCTCCCACATTTCTTCATCATCTTCTCTACACTAGTAACTTCAAGCATAGCCGACCACTTTTGAGTTTCCACAGGTTTCACCATCAGAATTTTTTTATATAAATACATTTATATAGAGAAAAAAAGTATTTTTTTGAAAACGCTTATTTTACAAATAAAAGTACATTTTAGGGGTTGACTGTTGCAAGTTGCCTTCAGTCAACAAAACATGTCCTATCTCTTATGATACAATTATTAAAAACCTCCATTTTGACCTGAGCAGAGTCTTTTGCAGAGGCTCTACGAAAAAAGTTTGAGAAAAACTCTGATATTAATCAAAACATAAAATCATTAACATTTTTTTGGCATTAACATCATATGTCATCCTGGTTTGTGAGTAGTTTTAAACACTGATAGCTGATTCCTTTGTTTTCCTTTTTTCATTGGGATTGGAACAGGCTACCAGTGGCTGCAGTCACTGCAACCAATCTGAAAGGGCTCCAGAGAGAAGCACTGCCAGCTACAAGAGGGATGGAGCTACCAATCTCTCTCAGAACAAACTGACAATCCAACCATCTAATAAGCACTCTAACAGCACAAACGCAGAGCACACATGGAATTGCAACCCTATTCAGGGCCCAATTTCATAAAGCTGCTTAAGCAGAAAATATTGCTTAACATTTTTCTGCTAAGCAAAGCTAAGCAGGATACCAGTTACATTTTGTACATGTAAAATGGTATTTTAGCTGGTGACCTTATTCTGGTAAGCATAATTTTGTTGTGCTTAGTAAATTTGAATGCTTAAGCAGCTCTATGAAATTGGCCCAGGACAGTAAGTAGCAATGCTCTTAGAAAGTACACCAATGCAAGACACAAAATATGAAACAAGATTTGGAAAAAGATCTGTACCTGCATCTGATGAGGTCTTGGTCTTTCAGGACAGATCCTTGTATGTAGACGACCCTCTGGGCCCACAGGGGTACCTGAAGGAGAGCTCTAAGGGCGTTATCAAGCTCACACGGGGACACTAGGACAACCGAGTAACCCTGAAACACACAAAAAAACAGTTATCCAAATCGTCATTAACTGATGAAGATAGTGGTACTCTTGGTAAGGCAATTTTAGTTAGAGGTCTTTTTGGTGCAAATGGTTGGCGTTATCAAACTCACACGGAGACACCAGGGGTCGATTTCACAAAACTCTTCCTAACTTAGGACTAGTCCTAGGCAATGCTAAGAGATAGGACTAGTCTTAAGAACTGGTCCTAACTTAAGACTAGTCCTATCTCTTAGCATTGCCTAGGACTAGTCCTAAGTTAGGAAGAGTTTTGTGAAATCGACCCCAGGACCACTGAGTAACCCTGAAACATACAAAACACAATTATCCAAACCATCATTAGCTGATGAAGATAGTGGTACTCTTGGTAAGGCAATTTTAGTTAGAGGCTTTTTGGTGCAAATGGTCGGCGTTATCAAACTCACACGGAGACACCATGCAGGACAACTGAGTAACCCTGAAACACACAAAACACATTATCCAAATCGTCAGTAGCTGATTAACATAGTGGTACTCTTGGTAAGGTAATTTTAGTTGGAGGCTTTTTGGTGCAAATGTTTGATGTTTGAGGCAAGGTGTCTGCGATGGGCTGAATTAATGAAGGGATCCTTCTCCCACATCAAACATTCCTCTTTCTATCACATTTTCTCTGCTTTTGTGGGGGGAGGAGGGGAGGGGTTGGGGATTTGGCCCAACTGACTTCACTTTAAATGGATGATCAATTTATTTTCTCAGCACCACCCACACACATGTCTGTTGACCTGATAAATCAAGGACTTCTGTTTCTTCTCCCATTGTTTGTACTGTCTTTTTCTTGCGACATCTCTATTGGTGTTGCACATGAAAGCAAAACGAGGACATCCTCGCTCTGTCGAAACACTCAAATTCCTATTTGCTAAAGTCCTTGGTTTCGACGGGTAGACACGTTCAGACACAAACTTCACTTAGTTTCACCAGATGATCGATCATCGTCACCATGTGTGTATAGAATCCTTGCTAGAACTGTTTACTTATTAAGTGTTCCATCATTCTGTTTTGTGCAAGTCTCGCGCAAATCGAAAATGAGAAAAAACTCTAACGAAGACTATATTTTTCTATGAAATCAAATCTTCTTTTTAAATTATATTTATACAAACTTCTTGAAATTTTTTTGAATAATACAAATAATTTGTTCCAAGTAACATTGAAACAAAATTAAAACTTTGGACGAGGATGCTTATTGTTAGAAACCCCATTTGCCAATCACTCCCGAATGTGTGCGTCTATCACATAGGTTTAATGACAACATGACTGTCAGTTGGGCAAAATTCTTAATTGTTCACAAGTAACCGTTATTTTGTTGAATTGATTTTTTACTTTCATATTGTTTATCACTTGGTATTACATTCCCAACATCATATATAATTTTCATGGCCATAAACTGCGTTAAAGTAAAATAATTGACAAAACAAAATCCCGCCCACGTAAAACTCCATATGGTTGGGACCACAATGGTCCCTTAAATATGCGCGAGACTTGCACAGTCTATTGTCAGGTATCATGACCCCATCAAGTTGTCAAATAGTGTGTTTCCATAACTGTATGGCCCATTACACTGTGCTACACATTTACTACACTAATTAGGGGTTGAACAAATTAGGAGTTGAACAAAGAAAGATGGGCAGGGGAGAGAGGGAGACCGCCAACATAGGGCTAGACAGCTCAGTTGGTTGAGCACCGGCATGTTAATCTAGAGGTTGTTGGTTCAAATCCTGCTCTGGTCAATTTTTCTATGTTCAACCCCAAATTATTTAAATTAAAAATATTATTTTAATTTTTTTAAATTTTACCCAGTCAGTTTCCCTTTTGGTTTATTACTTGATACGTTTACACTATAAGAATTGTTATGAATCTTTATGAGACAACACTCACTTTTATTGTACATGATATATAATTTGTTACATATTTATTTTTTTTAGGGACAGGGGGGATAATGGTACAGTCATCCAAATCTTCAAGTTTTCAATAAGTCACAGTACCGCCCAACCTGTGTCAATTCTTTGAGAAAAGCTGGAAAACATGTTTTGTTAATCAACAAGAAGTCTCTTTTAGTTGCCGTTGTATAAACCCTTTGACATCTTCTTATTTGAAAGCCTTCAAAAGTTGGTGAACAGTAGCCTTATCAATACATTCAATTGTTTAATTTCTGACAGCACACGTCCTTTACAGTCATTGATTTAGAAACTCCTTCCTATCCAGTGCCATTCTAAGTTTTAAAGGCACTGAACATGTTTGGAAATTGTCAAAGACCAGCGTTCTCACTTGGTGTATCCCAACATATGCATAATATAACAAGCCTGCGAAAATTTGGGCTCAATTGGTCATCTAAGTTGCAAGAAAATGATGGAAGAAATACACCCTTGTTGTACAAATTTGTGTGCTTTCAGATAGGAATAAAAACTTCTTGCAAGAAGTCTTTATTATTTTAGTGAGAAATTACCTCTTTCTCAAAAACTCATTACTTCAGAGGGAGTCGTTTCCTACAATGTTTTATACTATCAACAGCTCTCCGTTGCTTGTTACCAAGTAAGTTTTTATGCTAATATTTGTTTTGAGTCATTACCAAACGTATACGATACCTTTAACCGATAGACTTGTCTTGTTTTTGTGACTCTCTCTTTTACTTTTGCGTAAATAAATGTCTTATTGCAGTGTACTTTTTAAAATAATTTTTATATAAAAGGTTATCGCTGTACAATGGACAACAAATTTAATGTGTTTTGATATAAATAAATTGAACTGATTTGAATTGAATTGATTTATCGTTAATTTTCTTCCTTTAGATTAATTTTTGATAAACTGGTTTTATTTACTTACATCTTGTACTTGTTGCAGACCTCTGTCCAATTTGAATCACAAGTGGTTATAAAGTGATTGATTGTTAATGGACAGCCATGCAGTTTTCAAATTAGGCCATTGGGGACTTCAAATGTAAAGTGTGTTTATGTATAGACTGTGCAAGTCTCCCACGTATCGAAAAACGAGAAAACAACTCGAAAGAAGACTATCCTTTGCTATGAAATCAAGACTTCTCTTTAAACTCTATTTTAACAAAATTCTTGAAAATAAAAATACCCACAGCAACTTGGTATACATACAATTTCAATGTTAATACAATATAAATAATTTGTTAAAAATTAATATTGAAATAAAATTAAAACTTGGGATGAGGATGCTTATTTTTTAGAAACCCCATTTGCCGATCACACCCAAATTAGTGCGACCATTACATAGTTTAAATAACATGAACATCAGTTGGGCAATATTCTTAATTGTTTACAAGTAATCAGAAACAGAGGTCAAGTCTCATTTTTCAGGTTTTCTTTGTTGATTTGTTAAATTTATTTTACTTTCATTTAATTTTATGGCTATATTTAACATTCCAGACAATATGGTATCATTTCTACAGCCATTAACTACATTACAGAAAAACAAAAGTATTTCAAGAAACCAGAATTCGCACGCTTAAAACTCAATAAGGTCGGGACCAATTTGGTCCCGGAAGTTCGATATGCGCGAGACTTCCATAGTCTATTGTCAGCAAGGGTCAGGGAGGAAAGGACGATTACATTTTTGTTTCACTTTTCCCCTTCCCCTGGATTGATTCTGCTTGAAAAAAAGAAGTTTCGTTCAAAGAATACAAAAGAAATCTCAAAATCCTTACAGAACTATAACCGAATGATGTGAACTGAACTGAGCCGCAATGATTTATAATATTGGACCTCATTTTGTAGACTCTGTTTTTTTCGTTTTTTTCTTGTCGGTATTAACAGTTTCATTGATATGCGTCTCTGTAAAATCATCGCCATAAAAATGGCTGAACTTGCTCCATTTTCAGTAAAAAATCTGTACAAATTTATTTAGAAGAAATTTTCAACGTTCATTTTTTTGTGTTTGCAAAACCTTAACAAAGAATTATTATCACAAAGAAAATATTTCAATACAGCACAACACAATTAAAGGCAAACTGCAACAACGACATAAGTAATAAATCAAAATTCCAAGGCTTGCAGAACTAGTTTATTAAATAAACTTACACAAAAAACCAGGCCCCCCTATTAATTTGTCACCATTTTCATGAAGGGCGGGCTTGTCAAACAGTGTCAAAATAATTTTTTTGAGATAATCGCATTTTAAAATGTGCTTCATTTGAAACTAAAAACTCTGCAGTATTAACTCTTTCAGTGCCAGCTTTTTTTTGCGTTTTGAACCTAACATGCCCAGATTGTTGAGGTTTGTCAAAATTCTGTGAAAAAAAAGAAGAAAAAGAAGAAGTCTTTCTCAACAAACAAAATAAATTTTGCTGATTTGTGTTGCCTTGGTCCATCCCAAAGTCAATAGTATTTCTTGAGTGATAATGCCCTCTCGTGATAGCAAGTATATTATGGGCCGTACATGTACGATCGATGACACTTTTTGTGTACATAAAATAGATCGTACAAGTACGACCTCGTCATTGAAAGAATTAAAATTTTCTTGTGCGGTTTAAAGGCACTGAACACGTTTGGTAATTGTCAAAGACCAGTGTTCTCACTTGGTGTATCCCAATATGTGCATAAAATAACAAGCCTGTGAAAATTTGGGCTCAATTGGTCATCGAAGTTGCAAGAAAATGATGAAAGAAAAACACCCTTGTTGTACAAATTTGTGTGCTTTCAGATAGGAATAAAAACTTCTTGCAAGAAGTTTTTATTATTTTATTGAGAAATTACCTCTTTCTCAAAAACTACGTTACTTCAGAGGGAGTCGTTTCTCACAATGTTTTATACTATCAACAGCTCTCCGTTACCAAGTAAGTTTTTATGCTAATAGATATTTTGAGTAATTACCAAACGTGTACAGTGCCTTTAAGTACCCTAATGAGTTTTTCTAAGAGTTAAACCTGTCAATAATTAGTCAAACATGCCAGTCTCTTCATGAAAACGCAAAAGTACAATGACCCACTTTTGCACACATCTAATAGTGCATGTGTTTTACATAGTGAAGGGCGAGCTTGTCACATGATCACGCGCACGCTGACAGGCCTGCCAATGTGACTTGAACTATTTGTATACAATGTATTTTGCACATTGTTTGGCTGACACAAAGAGCCACGTTTGCAAAACCATAACAACCAATTATTATCACATTCGTGAAAAGGTAAAAAAGCAATTACTTAGATGAATGCCCGCTTACTAATTAATGTCATTAAGAAATTATGCATAATTTTTATTAAGCAGCAGTTCGGGATGGTGAATGATGTTTAAAGGCAAGAAGTGAAACCAACTCAAAAATAAAGAAAATGTCACGTGATTTTTGACATGCTTGTCCCTTAGTGAAAACATGGAGGAAGGATGGTGAAAACAGTGATGAATTTGACCATCGTAAAAGCGTTCATTGAATTTTCCAAATTATTTATAATATTTTCTGGGAGTAGTTGATGAAAAATGGTTAAAAATTGAACTTACATTCAGAAGGTTGTGTGCGTAGAACTCGTTGAGGAAATCTGTAATGAGATCGTACTGCATGATTGTAGCACAGACTACAACGTGTTTCCCGGACTCTGCTCGATGCTGGCTGTATGTACCGCCCTGTTTCTGGCGCTCTACCAGTAGGAACCCAAACCTCTCCAGCTATAGTCAAGGAAAATTAAAAAGTTTCAGGAGGTTTTCTTATTTTGTTATACAAGCAGAAAAACTGAAAGGGACACATTGCCTTCGGATTGGGGCGCTTTGGGCTATAAAAAGCATTTGTTTTGAAATGAATTATGGTTGGAAAGATGTTTTAAAAGTAGAACCGGAACATAATGAATGACATAAATATTCCTTGAAATTGCGGTCTTTGTGTGATTTTATGTCACACAGTCCGCTATTTTGTAAAACCAAATTTTTGACTCCACAAAATGGCAGACCGTATGTTAGGCTGGTTGTATTTCAAGACGAAATCGATGGAGCCAGTGAGTTTGTCTCAAGTAGAATGATACCACATTTTATGAACACGATTGTTTGTAAGTGCTTTCTTCCAGGGGTTGGCGACAAGAGGGGCAGTACAGTGCGTCACCAAGGGAACCAGAGTCACACTTACAAACAGGATTATTTGTAAGTGCCGTCTTCCAGGGGTTAGTGATAAGATCCTATACAGCTTGGCGCCATGGGGACAAGGGTCACGTTTATGAACAGGGTGGTTTGTAAGTGGCGTCTTCCAGAGGGGCATACAGCACAAAGACATGGGAACAAGGTTGCTTGTGTGGTGTTTGTAAAGAAAAACACGATGAGAACAGACTGTAACTTTGAACTCTATTAATATAACACAACTCCAGAAAACAGGACGCATGCCAAGTCGCGTAACAAGCATGGAAAGTATATATAGCGCCCTCAAGTGTTGCCTTATGGAAATATAAAATACGTGGATGAGCATAGGGTTTTGTAAACACAATAGGGCCCAATTTCATAAAGCTGTTTAGCAGAATAATTCTGCTAAGCAAGAAATGAGTGGGGTATACCAGTCACAACAATGGTAACTGTATGGTATTTTGGCTGGTAACCTATTTTTCCTAAGCAAGAGTTTTCTGTGCTTAGCAATTGTTTTGTACTAACATGCTTTATGATTATGGGCCCAGGTTGTACTTACTTGAACTGGCAAGACGACCAGGGCAGCGGAGATCATGATCATGATGTAAAGCTGAGACGGCCAAATGTCAACTTGAATATCACCGTAGCCCACCGTGGAGAATGTTACAAAAGTAAAGTATAATGCATGGAATACTGACATTCCTTTTTCGGCTGCTCTCTCCAGATGTTGGATTCCCATCCAGCTGTGGAATTGTGATTGGAAGACAAATTGAAATCAACTACGACTAAGTTTAAAGGTATCATACACATTTGGTAATGACTCAAAACAAATATTAGCATAAAAACTTACTAGGTAACAAGCAACGGAGGGCTATTGATAGTATAAAACATTGTGAGAAACAACTCCCTGTGAAGTAACATAGTTTTTGAGAAAGAGGTAATTTCTCACTAAAATAATAAAAACTTCTTGCAAGAAGTTTTTATTCCTATCTGAAAGCACACAAATTTGTACAACAAGGGTGTTTTTCCTTCATCATTTTCTTGCAACTTTGATGACCAATTGAGCCCAAATTTTCACAGGCTTGTTATTTTATGCACATGTTGAGATACACCAAGTGAGAACACTGGTCTTTGACAATTTCCAAACGTGTTCAGTGCCTTTAAGACACTTGAAAAATAAAATATCAAACATTGGTAGCCGGCAAGTCAGAAACTTGGCTTCCATACACCGTCCTGAGGCAAATACCAATTGTTACACCCCTGTTACTACACGGGGTAGAGTCGTTTTCTAAAACACTTTTCATGTACAAAAAAAAACACAACCCAAAACGCTCTTTCCTGATGATCTCTAACACCATATTTAGATGAGTTTTCACAATGTAAATTAACAACAAAATACAATCAAATCAACTTCCTGTGCAAAACCTGCAAAGCCAAAACAACTTCCACAAGTTGTCAGAGTTAGTGCCTACCCCTTGACACTTCATAATATCATTATTTTTTTCAAGAAACTTTCAGGAGCACACTTTAAGAAAATATAGCTACAACATTAATGAAAGAAGATAAGCAACAAGAAAGGTGCTGTAACATGAGGTGCTTTAAAGACAAATAAATAAATGTCTTATATTAACGGAATCCCCTGACTGATGAAGATGCAGATTGTTTATACAGGTGGACAGAGTGTTTAACATTTCTTGATATTGTTATTTGAGATGGATTGGTTGAGGATGGTGATGCAATGTGAGGAGAACATTTGCAAGCGGTGTGGGTAGATTGGGATGGAAGTCTCAAGCAAAGAAAAGTATCGGCACAACTTCAATAAATAAATGTTTTTCATTCCACACATATTTAAAGGTAGGGTCATACTTTGGTAATGACTCCTGGAAATTTGTGTAATTTTGATCCGAAAGCTTACTTGTTATAAAGATGGTAATGGTAGTAAGCATCCTGTGAAATTATTTTATCTGAAATGCCCCCGTTGATTAGAAATCAATCAAAACATTTCATCTGAGCAATGATTCATGCATGGAATCGTTTCTCAGATTTCTGAGGGTTGCAATCTGCAGCCAGAGATGCTGTTTGTACTCACTGTCACCTCAGTAAACAGGAATGGATTTGACGTTCTTGTGAAAATACAGCGAATTTTTGTTGCTGTTTTCTCAACAAGTAGACAGTATATTCAGCTGAAACTTTCACACGTGACTTTTTTTGTATCTTTCTTGATAATTTTGCCAATAAATCAGCATAACTTTTACAAAAAACAATCTATGACCCTGCCATTAAGAAAGGGTGGGTTGAGGGTGAAGATTAAATGTGAGAAGAAATTGTTGTGGTGTGGGTAGATTGGGATGGAAGACTCAACAAAAGTATCTGCAAAACGACAATCGTAAATGCCCACAGGTATGTCTGTGGCAAAGACATCCTAACTCTCTTTCATTTCATACTTAAGAAGGGTGGATTGGGGATGAAGATAAAATGTGAGAGGAGAACACTTTTGTTGGGTTAGCTTGGGATGGAAGTCTCAATGATAATAACTTCAAAAGGTGTGAATTGGGGAAAGAAGCTCTGTCTATTTCATTCCATTGTTTTTTAAACATGGCATAGCGGGGGTATTTAGTGAAAACATTCATTCAGATGTCACAAAAATACTATACATGAAAAAATTACTATGGAAATGGGTGTTTCTATTTCAAAAAAGTAGTGAGTAAAGAAGAAAAAACCCCCAAATCATGAATGTTGTCTCTCTTGTCTAAAAAAAAATTTGATTCAGCATGCCCACCCCCCTCCGGAATAAAGACTATTTTTAACGGGTTTCAAAACCAGTGTGTTGCAGTGTTGATGACGTAACATTTTGTTGGCATTTTATAATTAGTAACAATAACAATAATAATCATTTATAAGGCGCTTTTAAACATTGTATCAAAGCGCCTTATACTTTAAGCATGCTAAAGCATTCCTGAAACCATCTCAACTCCTTTGGAGTATGCAGCACCGGCAGCCAAATTGGCACACAGGTTGCTAATCATTCACATCAACATTCTCTACCCTCGCAGGTACCCAACACATTACCCCTGGGTGATGAGAAGCAATTGTAGTTAAGTGTCTTGCCCAAGAAAACACAAGTGTCACGGCCAGGATTCGAACCTACACTCTGATGACTCAGCCATTAGATTATGAGTTTGATGCTCTAGACCGCTTGGCCCACAATACGCTTTTCATTAAGATTTTTTTAAATTGCCCCAAACTGTGCCCCAGGTGCAATACATGCTTCATGTGTTACTGGCTACATCAATAAACAATTTCAAATGATGGAAAAAAAGTATCTGGTAGGGGGGGATCTATCGAGCGTAATCAAAAAGCTGCAATCAAGCACAATCAAATGCCAATCTGTGTGGACCACTGCTTCAGGAAATTCATGATTTATATTGGTTACACAAATTCAGTTGAATGCTTTTTCCCACAGTTTATGCACTTCTAACTTTGACATGAAAATAATTATTTTCAAAAGTTGGGGTGTGTGTACAAAGAGTCTGCATACTTCAATTTGAGTTAAGGTTGATATCTCTGCTGTAGAATCAACAGAAATGTTTTTGAAATATCAAGCAGGTGCTTTGGTTCTTTATGCAGGCTTTTTTGTTTTGTTTTGTTTTATTTTTGTTTGTTTGTTTGTTAACTTATTTTGGGGTGGGGTTTTTTTTTGGGGGGGGTAGTGCCCTCAAAATTGGGGGGAAATATTGAAAAATCAAGCAGGTGCTTGGGTTAATTATGCTGTTTTGTTTGTTTCTTTTAGGCAATCCTTCGGGCTCCAGCTGGGTCTCTCTCCTTCCTCTGTATTTTAATTGCTCTTGGTGTATCCTTTAATGTTTTTTACCAATGTGCATTGTTGTACTTTTTATCTGCCCGAGAAATGAAGAAAAAATTTTTTCTTACTCATTTTTCAAAAACTAGCGCATTTCAAGCAAAAATATTTCAAGAAGAGCTCACCACCATAGACCTGACCATCTTTACATTGTAGGTTATGTGCAAATCTACGTACATTTATATTTCCAATCTTACAAACAATGTGCACATCCTTTAAAAACCCCCAAGGGAGCACACCTCACTATTTTTTCGTGCAGAATATTGCTCTTTTTTAAATAATTCCGCCCATGAATTTTTAAAAAATTCAATGTATTAGGTGTTCCACCATTGTACCATGCAGAAACACATGGCAGTGGTTATTTGCACTGGGTGAGTTCAGTCACCTTGAAAATCCCATTACAAAACCTGCGGTCTGGTGGGCTGCCATTGGTTTGTACACATAAATCTTGGCCAGGCTTGCAGCAGTAGATTGCCAGCCTTGTTTGATAACAACCATCAATCATGCTTATCTAGGTCAGCAAGGGCAGCTTGTAGCTATCAGATGAAGCCTGTGGGACATCACAATTGAGCGGGGAATGTAGAGGGGGGGGACTTTCTGCCAGGGCTTGTGTATTTTGGGCCATAGGCTTGTGTGGTGGAAGGAAAAGGGGGCGGGGCTTCATGGTAATTCAGCTGGTTATGAACGCTGTACATATTGAAGGCCTAAGGGGAACAAAGAGCAAGCCTATTCCACTTTTTATAGGTAATAAGCATCCCTAGACCCTCTGAGGGGTATTAGGCTTGATAATGATGAGAAAAAAGCTTCATACCCCGGGTATAATACGATTTCCCAGAGTGCAGGAAAAAATAGTGTGAAACTGTTATGTAACTCACTGTTCTAACAAGTGGGGGAAAGGGTTTTAAGGGGGGGTTATTAGGGAGAAATAGGGAAGACTAATGAGGAGAAGAAATGAAGCTCTGCAAAAACAGCTTACCATCCATGCATGCATTGTGAATATACACCACGTTTTGATAACCAGTGATATGATACAGAACATTACAATAGATTGTGCAAGTTTCGCCCGTATCCGAACATTGTGACCCGTTAAAATGCGCAAGTTCTTTTCCTTCACGCCTTAAAGCAATGTACGTGGGACCAAAGTGGTCCCAAAAATGTTCGAATACGCGCAAGACTTGCACGGTCTATACATACAAACACATTACAATACATCCACCACCAGCAGCAAACACTGACAACTGTGCTCCACCAATACAGCACTAAGTACATGCTCTCTAGCTATAGTGTGCAGTAAACACTGACTTCATGCTCATGAGAAATGCCTGCTGGAAAAAAGAGAAGACAAAAATATACAAATCACAAGACTGGAAAGCAATTCAAGACAGCGGTAACATAATTATGCATTCTAGATTTGTAATTTCTCTTCACCCACATAGCCCTGAACTATACAGATTTTCAGCGTGGGTCTTTGAAAGATCAAATTAACCCAACTGATTATTTTGTTACACACATCTTTGGAACTAGTAACTTCTTGGTAGCTTCCTACTCAGGGGTGTGAACCCCCTATTCTTTCTCAGTTGGTATACATTGAGCCTCAGTTGACAAATGATGCTTGTAGAACATGGATATCCAGATTAAAAGTCAATTCCCCCGCCCCCCCCCCCAAAAAAAAATAAAATAAAAAATAAAAAATAAATAAAAATAAAATAAATAAAACCTACACAGAACAAAACAAAAAAACGCAGGGTAGGATCATTATACTTTTCTAATGATTTCGAAAAAAAAGCTGTAATTTGTATCTGAAATCCTACTTGTTATAAAGTTGTAAAGCATAAGGTGAATGTAGAGTTCAGTTTGCTGGACCTCATTTCCTCGGCGTTTTCACGAACCGGCGAATCCGCCCACGCAGCTGAAAAACAGCGTTTTGAGAAAAACACTTTTGAAGTTGGTCACATTTAAAAAGTTTTCGCCGGTCTTTTAATTGAAAGTGTTAAATATTTTTTAGTGATAAAGTAGTGTATAAGTTAAATAACACGACTAGAAACTTATTTCTTTATTGTGATGCTTTGTTAGAATGCTGTTTGGTTCAAAACTTATTCGCCAGTTCGTGAAAACGCAAAATGACGAGCACCCCGGATTCGCCACACACAGAGCACGGATTCACCACACACAGGGTGCGGATTTACCGGTTCGTGAAAACCCTGCGGGGGGTCTGATTCGCCGGTTCGTGAAAACGCAAAATGCTGTAAACACCGGATTCGCCACACACAGGGCAAGGATTCGCCGGTGACGACGTTGACAAGCGCGCTTAAGCACCTTGAACACCCAGCAGAGTGGATATGTGCGCATTACAAGTCTTATTATCATTATTTATTAGCATTACAAACTAACCCTGGGGAAAAGGTTATTCGCTGGTTCATGAAAACGCAAATCCGTGAAGCTGACTGATTCGCCGTTCATGCAATTAGCGTATTTAAAATACTATACGCTTTCAAGACTTAAAACTTTGCAGAATTGTTAAGGACACCAAATACATTTAAAAAAATGCAAAAAAACCAAAATGCTGTAAAACAATTTTTTGCACGGATTCGCGGCTTCGTGAAAACGCCGACGATGTACAGAACAATCTCCCTCTTCACATCAAAAAAAGCCCACCACCGTCTCACATTTCAAGACTCTTCTCAGAACATTTCTGTTCAATTCATCGTACATGTAGTTTTTCTTTTTTTGTTCTTCTGAGCAAAAAGACTTTCTCCTGAAGGTGTTAGGTGCTACTTAAATACAGTTGCTATTATTAAACAAGCCTTTTTTTAGCCGATATTATTATGCCATTTACTTTTTGTTTAAAGGTAAACTCATATGAATGTAAAACAAATCCATTGTCTGCTTTTAAAAACATTAAAGTTAACACACTAAGGGCCTAAAGCTTATAAATTGTAACAATTTACTCCAGTAATTTTTAATCTCAAAGGTCAAGATTTCAAATGGGGGGTGGGGGATGGACATCAATTACCCCCCTCCCCCGTCCCCCCTTAATTATGCTACATGCTCATTACTACTTGATTTCACAAAACACTTTTCGGTTACATAAAAAAACCAACCATTAAAGGCACTGAACACATTTGGTAATTGTCAAAGACCAGTGTTCTCACTTGGTGTATCCCAACATATGCATAAAATAACAAGCCTATGAAAATTTGGGCTCAATTGGTCATCGAAGTTGCAAGAAAATGATGAAAGAAAAAACACCCTTGTACAAAATTGTGTGCTTTCAGATAGGAAGAAAAACTTATTGCAAGAAGTTTTTATTATTTTAGTGAGAAATTACCTCTTTCTCAAAAACTACGTTACTTCAGAGGGAGTCGTTACCTGCAGTGTTTTATACTATCAACAGCTCTACGTTGCTTGTTACCAAGTAAGTTTTTATGCTAATATTTGTTTTGAGTCATTACCAAACGTGTACGATACCTTTAACTAATTTCCTTTTTGGGATGAGTTTGCTCGATGTCAGTAACAATAAAATACAACAATTGAACTACATGCTTAATTACTTCTATTATAAAGGCTCGCCGAATGCATTTAAATTACCTCCGCTTCAGAATCTGGAATATTGACCCTAGTTATTGGGTTTAATTAAACGTACCTAATTGTTTCTTCAGATGTGTCAACATGTATTGTGTATAACAATATACAATTAGACAATACAGTCTTTTTTGAGGCAGACTAAGCATGGACACATAATGACATCGGACAGCAACTCTAATTAACAATTTAATCATACAATAACGAGTGGTTGAACTGCATTTCATTCTGACAGTCGGGTTGGCATGGTGGTATCTTTTCCTCACTGAGCACCTCTAGGACCCCAGTTTGAACCCCGCTGGGGGATCTATGTGGATTGGGTTTTCACAGTCCCTACCAGATTACGCAGGTTTTCCCTGGAATAATTCTGGGCTCCTTTAGCAGCCAGCAACATCGGCCTATATATGACCATGGAGCACAGCCAGAGATAAAAAGTGTTAGATTTTTTTTCGGAGGGAGGAAAACTGGAGGGCCCAGAGAAAAACCCTTGTGGCATAGGAAAGAACCATTGCACAATTTTATTCAAGTATGTCCCCACGACGGGAATCGAACCAGGGTCACAGTGGTGAGAGGCGAGCACTTCACACACTAACCACCAATGCCATCTTCACAACTGAAGGGAAATTGTCACCAAAAGGATATTTTAACTACTTGAATGAGGGAACATTAGCACCCCCTATAAACCTGCTGTTCTGGTAGCGTTTCATTTTACAATCAAATTGTGCACCCCCCCCATAATTAGAAAACATTCCCCTCCCCCTCCCTTTTTAAAAGTCATTTTCTGAGTCTACGCCACTGATTTCTACCTCCATGGTACAGTTTTTTTTTTTGCAAGAGTCTATATATTACTATTGTTTCAAGAAACTAATCCTAAAACAAACCTGTAACAATCTTACTGTAATATTGGTCATGGTTTTGAGAAAAGGTGTAAACACAGTACTGGTAATTCAGAACCCCCCCCCCAAAAAAAATAAAAAATACCAAAACAACAAAAACAAACAAACCCCAAAATAACCTGAAAATGCCAATAAACAAATTTTAAAAACTAAAACAAATTTGTATCACATGCAATTTCAAAAAGACGTTTTATATTTGACACATTGTTTTGAACTTAAGGATTGGAATGAATGCAACCAGAAAATGACTTCACCCTAGGTGCCTAACTAATACAACCCCAGGGTAGCTGTGCGATCATCACGAACCGAGGAGCCGGGCTGATATATTGATTTGGAGGATAAATTAGTATGCAGTACCACCCTACACTTACAGCAAAACCACCATAGAAAAGGAGCTGGCACATCTACTGATTAAAGGCCTAAAGCATGTTTGCCTGTGAAGCATGGTTAAGGCATTGCAGTTAGGCCATCTGGAAAAGTGACCCACTTCAGTCACTGGTGGTTACATCACTTTAATTCCTCTGTCTTGTTTGAATAAATGCAAGGAATTAGACATAGCAAACACCCATACACAATTCTGAATGAGCGTGTATGGCAAAATGGCACAAGGGTTTTCCCATCTGGGCCCAAGAGCTGCTTAAAGGCATCGTACACGTTTGGTAATTGTCAAAGACAAGTGTTCTCATCGAAGTTACTAGAAAATGATGAAAGAAAAAACACCCTTGTTGTACAAATCTGTGTGCTTTCAGATAGGAATAAAAACTTCTTGCAAGAAGTTTTTATTATTTCAGTGAGAAATTACCTCTTTCTCAAAAACTACGTTACTTCAGAGGGAGTCGTTTGTCACAATGTTTTTGTCATGTATCAACAGCTCTCTGTTGCTCGTTACCAAGTAAGTTTTTATGCTAATATATATTTTGAGTAATTACCAAACGTGTACGATGCCTTTAACGGTAAGCAAATTTTCGTGCTAACTATAGCAGAAAAATTTGCTTAAGGGCAAGCGTATCTCACAGGTCAGCAAGAAAATTAAGCGGCCAGCTTGCGCGTTCACCATGGATTTGCATTGTTACGACATTCATTTTCATACAGTAATTAGTACCGGAAGGTTAGCATGCCTTTTCATGTGCTTGAGGTTAGCAGCGCTACCAAATGGAAACTCGCGCAGATAAGCCGAAAAATCGGCCGTTAAGCAGCTCTATGAAATTGGGCCCTGGAGGTTGCATATATACAAAAGCTTGCCTCGAACCATGTGATGTATAGCAACACTGTCGTTGGGTATAGGGAATCCAATTTGAGTGTTCACTTGTGACCAATTAAGTCATTTTGTACCAGACATTGTTCAAAATCTGACTCACAAATGGCTTATTGCAGTGCCCCCTCAGAATACGCCTGCTGGCTACACATACTAAGTGGGAAAAACCCACAACCGTATCCAGCGTACAAAATTTACTAAATGTCTTAGCATCAGGGTCAAGGAGTGGGTTCGAGTCCTGACCAAGCTCCTAATTTCTTTCCATGAACTCACAGTCGTTGATAAAAAGAATATCATACACACCAATGCCAAATTAGCACTGATCCTAAAGTTAACCCCAAGTTCCTGGTAGCTTCAAATGAATAGAATTGATTTATTTACATTCGGCCCGTTCCATAAAATGTTCACAAGCCCAAAACAATCATCAAGTA
The DNA here is from genome assembly GCA_021014325.1 of Plazaster borealis. Classification (NCBI taxonomy): domain Eukaryota; kingdom Metazoa; phylum Echinodermata; class Asteroidea; order Forcipulatida; family Labidiasteridae; genus Plazaster; species Plazaster borealis. The sequence continues at coordinate 2,285,525 of CM037456.1, read as the reverse complement.
ATTAAATAATCAAATAAAGTGACATAGAAAACAAAAAAAATGTAATTTACTCAAAGATAACAACTCAAAAGGATGATAATAATTGGTGAAAACATACAAATTAAACAGAAAAAAGAATACAAGAAACGGATGAAAGAATAACTCATAGCTGAGCAGACATTAATATGAATTTGTGCTGACCACAAGTCTACAACCAAGAAAAGGGTTCACACGTTCCCTAAGTCTTCAACATAAACAACGCGGCGCTTTTATTTTTGATGAAGAATTGAGGAACACTGCTAGCTTATTGGCAGAGAAGTGGGTTCGAGTCCTGACCAAGTTCCTAATTTCTTTCCATGAACTCATAGTCATTAAAACAAAAAAATTAATTCCTATACATCTTTATGTCTTGCTTGTGTTCTTGTGTTCAGCACCAAATATAAACAAAAAGCTCACATACCAAAGAAAGAAAAGCAGATAAACTGTAACTTATTAATAATAAAATAAATAATAAATAATACAGAGCATTTATATAGCACTATAAGAAGAACAGATCGCTATACAGGAAACAAGTACAAATAAATGATTAAATAACTTATGAAACAGATACAGAAACAAATCCATTAGGATTGGTCTTGAAACAAGGACAGAGATGTAATTTGATGGGACCCTAGATGTAAGGGATGCTCACCTTGTGAATATGAGCCACGAGAGAGTACAGGACCCCACGTTCTGAGCAATTTTACAGGCCTGGAATTACATAGAGGCCAGGGAGGCCAAGGCCTCTGTTGCCCCTGGTCTTGGACTTGGTGCCCCTTCAAAAAGTTTCCCACAGGCTTTCAAATTATTTAAATGGGAGTGCCCTTTTCAAAATGAAAATGGCCTCACCCTTTCGAAGCTGAAATTCTAGGCCTGGTTTTACATGAGTAGTTACTTTTTCAAGGAAAGAAATGTAATTTGATGGGACCCTAGATGTAAGAATGCTCACCTTGTGAATATGAGGCCCAGGATAGTACAGAACCCCAAGTTCAGTTACTTATTCAAGCACAGAAATGTAAATTGTTGGGACTCTAGATGTAAAGATGCTCACCTTGTGAATATAAGGCACAGGAAAGTACAGAACCCCAAATTCTGAGTAGTTTTTACATGAATAGTTACTTATTCAAGGAAAGAAATGTAATTTGATGGGACCCTAGATGCAAAGATGCTCACCTTGTGAATATGAGGCACAGGATAGCACAGAACCCCAAATTCAGTTACTTATTCAAGGACAGAAATGTAACTTGATGGGACCCTATAGATGTAAAGATGCTCACCTTGTGAATATGAGGCACAGGAAAGTACAGTACAGAACCCCAAATTCTGAGTACTTTACATTGAATAGTTACTTATTCAAGGACAGAAATGTATAATTTGATGCTCACCTTGTGAGTATGAGGCCCAGGATAGTACAGAACCCCAAATTCAGTTACTTATTCAAGGACAGAAATGTATAACAGGCCTGTGAAATCTCTGCTTTAAAGCGGATATCCGCTTTTTTCTTTTTTTTTTTTTTTTTTTATTTTTTTTTTTTCTTTTTTTTTTTTTTGTTTTTTTTTTTTCTTTTTTTTTTTTTTTTTTTTTTTTTTTTTTTTTTTTTTTTGGCCTTATATATGCTTATACAGTAATTGTACAACTACAAACAACAACAATAATAAATAATAAACCTAGTTACTGATCAATGGGGTGCCAGCATAAATGCGCATAATGCGCGACGCCACTTGACGTTCCATGATCATTCTTACATCATGTAGTGTTTCAGCTCTTTTTTTAAGGGTCCACTCACAGGCCTGGTATAATTTGATGCTCACCTTGTGAATATGAGGCACAGTATAGTACAGAGTAAGATCATTAACTGCTGTGATAAGGCTGAATGAGGCTTTTGCATCACTCGATGAAGGTCATTCTAGAACAACAAAATAAAATAACAATCACTGTTTGACATGCCAACAACTTTTACAGTAATTAGCTAAACACCAGGGAGATAATTGGTTGACACTGTTTATACTAATGATCAATTAGGGCTATTGTTAATTGTGTAGGATCACAGGTGCTTTCATTTGGTTTGTTGATGCTTTATATGCTAAATGTAATTATGATTTAAGAGTTTTGGGGATTTCTAAAGGAAAATCTACTAGGTCATAAAGATTGCAGTAAAAAAAAAGGCAAAGTAGAATCACAGGAAAAATGAAAATTATGTATAAATAGAAATAACCAAGGAGATAATTTGTTGACACTGTTTATACTTGAACTAATCATCAATTAGGGCTATTGTGAGTTGTGTGTGAAATTACAGGTGCCTTCATTTGTTTTGTTGATGCTTTATGCTTTTAAGAGTTTTTGGGATTTCTGAAGGAAAATCTACTAGGTCATAAAGATTGGAGTTAAAAAAATGAAAAGTAGAATCACAGTAAAAAATGAATCTTTTCTATAAATAAAAGATAAATGCTAAATGTAGTATGAATTAAGAGGTTGGGGGATTTCTGAAGGAAAATCTACTAGGTTATAAAGATTGGAGTTTAAAAAATACAGAAAGATAGAATCACAGGAAAAAATGAAAATCATGTATAGATAAAAAATAAATGCTAAATGTAGTATGATTTAAGAGTTTGGGGGATTTCTGAAGGAAAATCGACCAGGTTAAAAAGATTGGAGTTAAAAAAATACGGGAAAAGTAGAATCACAGGAAAACAATTAAATTATGTATAAATAGAAAAAAGAAAAAAAACACCCAGTACTTACAAACAAATTTTCCAGGAGCATTTTGGCAAGCCAGCAGTTGAAAAAGACAGGGATGAAGAGGCGCCGTAAATCCTCTGAAAGTATCTGTGTTGGGAACAGAATTATGGAAAGGGTCAGTCGTGGATGTATAGTTTGTGGAGCTCTTTCAAAGATATCCCTCCCCCTGCCCCCCACACCCTTCTCGGAGAACGTCAATCTTTCTCTGCCATCCTGCATTATATGGAAACTCGGCAACAACAATAATAATGGTGGCATGGGTGGCTATTCTGTCTAATAAACCTGAATCAAGCAGTGGCGTAGGTAAGGGGGGGTGGTGGTAAAGCACTTGCCTCTCACCACTGGGTTCGAGTCCCGACTAGGGTCATGTGCGAGTAGAGTTGTGAGTTGTTTTTTTCTCCTGTACCACAAGAGTTTTTCCATCGAACCCTCCGGTTTCCATGCCTCCGGACAAATCAAACACTTTCGAATCTGTGGCTGTGCTCTCTGGGGTCTTACAAGGGTCGATATGATTGGCTGTCAAAAGGTGCCTTTCCATACCTGCAGCTCAACCACATTGTTACCATGTCCTTCACAAATCAGCTTCTCAGCTGTGAGTAAGTATGATTACCCTTCGTAATTACTATTATTCTACATAAGCTTTGGGTTAACCACTTCACTTCTTTCAAGATGTTTTACAAGGAACACATTATTATTTCACAGATTGGTTAAAAATGAGTTACACAGAGACCATTGGACTTTGATAGGTCTTGTACGCCTGGCCCCATTCTGTCTAATAAACCTGAATCAAGCAGTGGCGTAGGTAAGGGGGGTGGGGTTAAATTACTTAATTTCTTTTCCCGAGGATGAGATTTTGAGTGCCTCTTTGGGATTGAGACTAAAAGCCCTAGAATATTACTTGTATATGACGTCACAAGCCAAAACGGCGCCCCTCATTGAGGCGACGAAAACCTATCATTGCCTGAGAATTGTGCATGGCGCATAAATGGTCAATTGTTTGACCTCAGCAATGGCAGCCAACGCAAGGGATTTATATCTCAAAAGTAATGCTAAGATTTTCAAAGACATAGTGTTAAGGGACACCATCCTCTCGACCCTTGGTGTGCAACAAACCCTTGGTACACCATTGATGAACAGGATTGACTTATGAAGATTAAGGGGGATATTTATCTGTCTCAATCATGGAAAGAATTCCCGTGTGAAAAATATATTTTTTGTAGATGAACCGAAAGGGCTGTTGTTCGTAAATTGATTGGGCTGATTAATTTTAACTAGATTTCTACAATGAATTTCCCCAACTTACTGTGACTAAAAACGGCACTGTGGTAATAAGTTCCAGGAAAAAATAGATGTTTAGAATTTGTTGCAGAATGTTCCCCTGGAAAAAAAAACAGAAACAAAGAGAGAGAATTACATGCCTGAAATCTGTGTAAAGAAAAAAACATTTAAATTAAGATGTTCAGTGCCAATACCAGGCATTTCCAGCCCAAACTCATTTCTGGGTTTATATGCTCATCAAACAGATGAGAACAAAAGCTTTCAAGTAACACTTATGGAATGCTTTTAGAGACCATAGCAGACACAAGCGGCTTGTACCAAAATAGCGGCCGCAAACGGCGGCAAGGTTCGACCTACTTCCATTCTTATAAAGAGGTCAAAGTAAAGGTCATATCCGGAAATGAACTTTTCCAATGTAGTATGTTAAGTATCCCAATTTCTAAACACAAAACTAAATTGTCTGTTTCGTGTTATTTCTGTTGACATTTTTACTGACAAAATTTGATTACAGAAATGAACAATATTGGCATCGCTGGAAGTTTTGTGATGATTATACAGAAATGAATTGTCTACAAAGGGCTAAGGTGTTTCTCATGTTTATAACATCACATCATATTGAAATAATTGAGTAATGTTTTGGTTGTCACTGTATTCACTTTTAAAACCATTTCACTATTTCTGGGGTGTGCCTGATTTTGGATTAGGGCGTCATACGTGATGTCAAAATCAACAATGTTTAAAATGAATTCCAATGCATTAAAGGGTCTGTGTACGTTTGGTAATGACTCTGAAAATTAATGGCAATAAAAACTTACTTGGTAAGAAGTACAGCAGCTTTGGATAGTATAATGCATTTTGAGAAACTTTTCACTTAGAAGTATTGCGTTTATGGAAAAAAATATCACTTTTTGTACACAAAAATTTGAATCTGAGAAGCGTACCAACAGTAACGTTTCTCAGATTGTGTATTCCAATTGCAGATTATTCTTCCTGCATGGACATAACCGCTCCAGATTTTCGGCAATATCTCAAAAACCCTACCACCTTTTTAAATGAAATTCGTTCACAGGTTAGATTTATGGTATATCTACAACTATATAGGATTGAAACAAACAGTGGGTTCTAATTACCAAACTTATACAATCCCTTTAAACATAAAAATAACAAACAAAATTATTGTAGTTATTATTGTAATTATTGTTGATGAACAATCATATATTCTTCTCTGCATTCTGGAAAACCAAAACACACAGATCAATGTTAACTCTTTAGGTGCCCGCTTTTTTTGCACTCTGAACCTAAAAAGCCCAGCTTTTTGAGGTTTTTCGAAATTATGTTAAGCAGAAATAATAATAAGTCTTTCTTACCAAACAAAATGTATTTTGCTGGTTTGTTTTGCCTTGGTACATCCCAAAGTCAATAGTATTTCTTGAGTGATAATGCCCTCTCGTGATAACATGTATATTATGGGTCGTACATGCACGATTGATGACACTTTTTGAGTACATAAAAAAAAATTGTACATGTACAATAATGGCGCTTTCAGAATACATAAAATAGATCGTACATGTACGACCTTAGCAATGAAAGAGTTAATCGGACAAACAGGGGCATTCAACTTGCTAGCATAATTCAACCTCTGATAATTTCAAACTAATTCCTGTCACAGGGTTTGCAGCAAGGACAGTCCACGGATGCAGTCAGTCAAAGAATGGGTGTCTAATTTCATTAAAGATGGAAGCCGAGTAGTTCCCGTCAGCAACCCGTAATACCTGAACGGCACTCAGTGAAACTCAATCATGACTGTAAAACGGGATAAACACAGACCAGCTCTAAGATCGCTGAGGCTTTCTTCATTTCCTGTTATACTTTCAAGAGGGGATTCTTAATGTTTGGAGAAAAGGCATATGTTGCAATCTGTGGACATACTTTCTTCATCCATGCAGGGCGGGATGATCAAACATTAGACATTGCATCGTTGGAAACACTTAAGGGGTATTCGAAATGGGGGGAAAAATGATAGTAATCTCTTCAGGCAAGAAGAGTGTCTTTTGAACAAAACGGCAACTTAGGATAATGGTCTGTGTTTAGATTCACAACAAGAAATGGTATTCATTTATTTTTATTCGGGGGGGGGGGGGGTGTTGGGGAAAATGAATAATGATTTGTTCAGTGTACTATATTTTCAACACTACATACATGTACCAAAACAGGCACTTCTTGACAAAACACAAAACTTGGTTTATTTGCTCATCAAATAGATGAGAAAAGGAGATTTCTATCTTGTTTATTCTATCTTGTTTTAAAAATTAAAGTTATCTTAGCTCTTACATATCTGCCTCTCTTTTAGTTTACTTAACTGCAATGTGATGATGTAATCCTTTGTGCATGTATGTAGTTTTAATTGTTTTGTTCATGTTTGAATTTTCGTGCACCCTGATTTTGTAATTTTTCGTCTAACCTTGTAAGATTATTGTTTTTTGTTTTACATTCTGCTTTTGATTCATGGCTTTTCTTGTTGCTCGCTCTGTATTTTACTATTTTATAATGTTACTATTTTACTATTTTACTATTTTACTGTTTGTACACTGGGCCCTTAGGGATAGCAGTTGTAATACTGATAATGCTACCCTGTCTAAATAATTCAATACATAAAATTTCAAATTACACCTAAAGAGGGCCTGCAATAAAGGTTAAAAATTTCTCCAAGATCACAATGTTTACGACATTCATATCACGGCTGCTGTTTTGGTTGTCTTTAAAGGTTGTTTACCAAGAAATGCCTTAATTTAAAATAATTGTTTTGAGTTTTCTGTTTTTTCTGCACTGATGCATGATATTGAGTAATGAATTATGTAAATCAGAAATAAAAGCATATGTGTCACATTGGTAATTGTCAACGAGCAGAATCCACACTTGACGCGACCCAACATACACATGAAATAACAAACCTGTGAAAGTTTAATCTCGATCGATCTCTGCTGTCACAAGAAAAAAAGTGGGAAGAAAAACCCTCAAATGTTTCCACTGTTTTCAAACATTGAGTTTTTGACTTGCAAGATCAAAACCAATTGTTTTACTCATTTCTCAAAAAACTATTGCATTTCAAGCAAAAATATTTCAAAGGGAGTTTCCCATCATGACAAACTTTATACCATGTACGTTGTGTGCAAATCTGTGAACAATTATAGTTTTTACTCAAACCAATGTTATGCACACCCTTTGCTAATGATATAACATTCGGGCGTAGTGGGTTATTGATTAGCGCAAAGCGGTAAAGCGACATTGGTAAAGATAAAGCCATATTTGTTTTGTAAAAAATGATAACGAGAACCCATTCTCCTCTCTTTGCCTCCAGGCAGAGCTGTGTATTGAGAGAGTTGCGACATAGAGGGACCAGTTTTCTTTGGTCACGTGGTTGCTGGACGCCATTTTTGGTCCAAATGCAGCACAACCCAATAGGCAGACTAGTCTGGCACCTTGTATTCGCCAATGCAGTTATTTTGGGACATAAAATGACTTCTAATCGCAAGTTGTTGCAACTCTCTCAATATAAAGCTCTGCTTCCAGGGACATTAGAGCGCCCTTGTAGACAGGCAGATGTACAGAAACCATCTTCTGCTGCTTTTTCAGGCAATGTATTGGTAAAAGCTGTCATTGACAGTGTGTGGGGGAGGAGACCAAATTCAATAAATCTGACACTTCTATCGGGATGCCCTCAGCAGGTGCATCCTTGGCTCCATGCCGCATGACCACATCTCAACCTTCTCCTTATATTGATTGGATCTGACCCAACGCTTAAGCTTCATTATACATCCACAGATGATGAACTCTCACTGCACCATGCTGACTCCAAACCCATGCTTAGAAATTGTTATCAACGTTTAATTCTATGGTGCATGTAATATAGGAGGAATAAAAAAGTCTGCAATGTATAACATTGTATATGGGTTGAGGCATTGCATAATGAGGTATCAGTGTACTGTATATTCGGTTTGCAGTAACAACATGTGTATATCTACTTTGCGGTGTAGATTTTGTTCTTTGAAAACTTGTCTTGCTATTATTCAAGTAGATTTCGGAACTCGGGAGACTACTAAGTTCTGAAAAGAACTGTCCTGCTTATTGACTACTACCTGGGCGGAAGGTAGGAAATCGGCCGGGACTACTACTTTCGCTTAGTGGATCGAGGGGACTTCTCGTTATTAACTTCACTGCCGCGGAGTTCTTATTGGTCTCAATGTTTCGACTAGCCTCCTCTAGTCTTCGTCAGGAGACAAATAGCAAGACAAGTTCTCAAAGAACAAAATCTACCCAGCAAAGTAGATATAAACATGGTGTTACCACAAACTGAATATGCATTATATCATTGTAACCCCTTACAAGGTGCTGTATAAATGGGTCTGCATACTAAAAAATAATGAGCACCTTGATGCCTGTCGGGGCATCGAAGGCCCGCTAAGATTGACATGTTATCATTTCTTATTATTAACATTCAAATTGAGATGGTGAATTGCAGCATGGAGAGGTGAATGACATGGGAGTTAAATTCATCTAACAACAGGGTCTTCTCCCTGGATAGTTTGAAGAGATGGTTGAAATTGATTTTTGGACGAGTCGAGTATCATCATCCCAACTGCCTAGCTTTAAACTAAACCCCTGAGCTCCCTTAATGCTAGGCTAGAGATCCCCACTGGACCACTGGCCAGAGTTGAAATCATTTGTTTGCTTCGGGCCAGTTACCGTACCTCATAACTTAACAAGTCTTAGTGTTTTTCAAACCATCCCTCAAAGATTTAGCAATGAACATACAGGTCTACTTTGACACTTCCTTGAAACACTCATGATATTTGGCCCTTGGAAAAAAATGGGAAAAATTGTTGAGTACAAAGGCTGGCCTAAATGTACATTTACATGTGGTATATAGGCTATAATAGACTTTTAAGACTATTTTTAAATAGTCTTAAAAGTCTATTATAGCCAAAAGTTGTTGTTTTAAACTGTTGTTTAAAATTGGGTTTTAATAAAATAATGACGTATAACAACAAACGCTCGGCCTCCCGCCGCACTAATTCATAATCGGCCTATCACCGGCACAATCCCATGCTTTAATAAACCTGATGAAACCAAACAATATTTGTTCTGGCTTGTGTTATTGTCAGCTATTAGAGTGAAACTGTTTTTCATGCGTATGAGCGCAGCGAAGGAGCATGAAACAACAATTTTCCAGATACTTCTGAGGGCAAACCCCCCCCCCCAAAAAAAAATCGGAAATCAGATTAAAACAGGAATAATATCATGCCTGTTTAAAGTAGTAGTTTAGCAGCTATAAAAAGGAAAAGCAATATTTTTAGTCATGTAAAACTATTTCTGGTTCAGTGAATTTTTTTCAGCTGCAAAGTCTGTGATCAAGTGGCCATTTTCTTGAAATTCAAGCACTGGCAATCTATTAAAAAATATGTCTTGAGAAAGTCTTTAGGTTTTGATGTCCAGGGAAAGTTTTTTGCTACAAGAACCGTGATCAAGTGGAGATGTTCTTGCAATTGAATTCCAGCCGTTAAAATTTGTGCTCTTATTTGCATCAAACAATTCTATATGCCTAAAGAAAACACGATTTGCATAACATGGGGGTATTTTTATTTATTTACCGTATTTGATGAAGGGCAACCACATACTAAAGGAACTCACTATAATAAACTGTTCCTGTGACGAGCCGTGCTCAATCAGCATTTGATAGGCTTTAGAGAAAAAACCTTAGGTTCGTTTTTGTTGTCCTTGGCACAACGACGAATTTCTACATAATGCGCAATTTTTCCAGGATCAAATTTTAAGCTTCATTAAGGCTATAGGGATTTCTTACAATGGATATCATCTCTCGCATGATGCTTCATGTCTGAGACTCTGCGCCGCTTTGCATTGTGTTTCTCAGGGTTTCAAATTTTTCTTTCAAATAAAAAACCCAAGAACAAAACGGTGAAACTGAGCCACAAGGGATGAAAGTATACATGTGTCTCCATGCAATATTTGACAGTTAATTGCCTGGCTGAATGATATTGCATCGGTTTTCAACAGTCCTTATGTTAACAGAAAATAAATAATGAGAAATTAAGCTGTCCAAAGCAATGAATGAAATACGCACACGAAGGTTCTATCTAAATGGTAATTCCTGCAAGAAGAAAGATGCAATGCCTGATTTTGTACAAAATTACAGAGATATATTTGTCTATCATCAAAGTAGTTATAATTTGAGACAATGTACAAAACCCCCCAAACCTGTCAATGATTGGTAATTAGTTAAAAGACGCGATGAGTTTATTGTTTGTACACAAAATTTGCATGTTGAAAGTATTTTGTGCAATGTGCATTGCATACCCCAAATTGTTGTTGCTTTTTGCGCATTATGTAGAAATTCCTAGTTGTGCCAAGGACAACAACTATGACCCTAAAGGCTTGCTTTTTAAAGCCTGGCAAATGTTGACTGAGCACAACTCCGTACAGAAGCATCTGTCAAAATTTGTTTGGGAAAAAAAAAAAGTATTATTTGTCTTCAGATGCAAAATTAGGTGATGCAATTTTAATTGGCTGCTCATTTAGTTTGTCCTTGCTTACAGCTTAGTTCTGATGGTTGCATTAGTACAAATTATAAAAATGAAGGGAAAAAAACCCTAAGCCATCCATACCACAGTATACAGTATGCAAACACAGTCCCTAGTTACTAGTTAAGAAATATTAGAATCAATAGATAGTCCCCTTAGATTGTAAGATAGTTAAATGCCTGATCTTTTAATATGGCCCTGCTATATAACAGCTTAGTTCTGATGGTTGCATTTTTAATTAAAATTATAAAAATGAAGAACAAAACCTCAAAACAAACAAATAAACAAACAAACAAACAAACAAGCCATCCAAAACACAGTATACACTAAGCAGGTACAGTCCCTAGTCCCTAATTAGTAAAATATTAGATGCAGTAAATAATCCCCTCTGATTGTTAGACAGTTAAATGCCTGCTTCTTTGAAGCAACTTCCATTTCGTTTCTGATTGGTTACAATTTATAAGGAAAAATGAAGTTAAAGTCATTCATCAGTGTCATTTCACACTTGTGTCCTATTGTGAGTTGCAGAGCCACTTTGATTGGATAATGTTTGTATCTACGCTGTATGGAGACTTGGTGTTACGGACAACTGTTTACTTCAGGAATAACTCTAGAACGCTTGGGGAGATGACAAGGGATCCGAAATGTCAATTGTCATGATAAATTATCAAACTCAGCTAGAATTGCACTGTGAGAGAGAAAAAAAGGCTTGAGAACTGAACATATTCGTTTTTGCAAAAAAAAAAGTTAATGGCCTGACGTTTCAACCCTAGCAGAGTCTTTCTCGAAGGCTAAATGACAACACATTATACAAGTGTAACAGAAGCAGTCAAGTGGAAATACATGAATAAAGAGAGGGGTGGGTGGGAGGGGGGGGTGGAGGTAAGGGGCTGGTTTGACCACAAGAAGTTGAAAACACAAAGGACAAAAATCAAAGGTGGGAAGAGGGAAAACAAGTATTTGTTTATATTTTATACAACACACACACACAGATCCTTGTATATTTGTCGTGTGTCATCCATTATTTTGCCATGTATAGTGCCGGGATGCTCCAAAATAATTTTATATTGGAGTCTAATATGGATAGTTATTGGACGCTTCACATTGTCATTCCAAAAGTAATGGTTCGCCGCCCCTTTGTCCAAACGAGGTAAGGTCATTTCCTGGCAGACAAGATTGGAGTCTACATGGAGTCGTCCAAGTTGATTAGAATTTTTTCAAAGAATTGTCAGAGTGTGGGGTTGACAAGTTTCCATTTTTTATTTTGTGTTTATTGTGAAAAAAATTCAAATGACACGAACCTGTGTGTAAGTTATATTATAAAACAATTATTGAATGCATTTTGTTCCTGCATTGTCGCTGAATCTAATCACTCGGTAATATCTGGCTTTTCCATTTCACTTGGCTTCACCTTATGAAATGGAAGAATCAAGATGTCACCGCGTTATTATATTCTGCGACAATGAACTCATGTCGTCACCGTTTTCATGAAGAGGCAATTTCTGAAAAATCATGCATTTTGGCAAATCAATGTTTTTACATATTTTGAATGCTACTATTGACATCAACATTTTCATCGAGTTTCAAGTGATAAAACGTTATACTTTTCTAATTACACTAATTAGCACAAGGAACATTTTCCCAAACTATCGGTTTTGCGTTTTCACGAACAGCCACATTTAGATTTGCCAATTGTTACATTAAAGTATAAATAGCGCTGGCACGGTGCCAACAAAGGCTACTCTGCGTTTTCAGTTTTCACGAAGGGACAATTTGTATGACCTATATAAATTTTAGTTTTCATGAACAGACACTCGTCGTTTCCGCATTGGTTTGTACACGACGCGCTCACGACGCGCTGCACACAGACCTCGTTTTGAAGTTTTCCTGAAGGGAAACTTGTGTTTAACAGTTAATTACTCTATAATTAAAATAGCAACAGATTTGCATGATTTAAGATCTCCACTTTTATGCTTTGAAAAATGTCAGCGTTTCAATAAAAAACAGTGTCCGAAACAGTGATTTCAAAAATAGCTTAACTTCAAACAAGGATTTCTCCAAACATGAAAGTTTTGTGGAATGGCCTAAATTGCCTCTTCGTGAAAACAGTGTCGATGTGCATCCAATATTTATACAATATTTGCATTTATATTTATGTCCTTTCCTGGGCAAATATAAAGTTCAAGAACATACAAATACAAAAATAAAACATTGAAATCCCAGAACACTAACACGTCACTCGTAATTGAAAATACAACTTTTGGTTGCAAATCCACTAAGAGGTCAGTAAACGGACTTACAGAGAATACTACTTTTTAAGGCCACCTTCCTCCACCAAAGTAGCACTTATCTGCAGTGGCATTTTCACTGGGGGGGGGGGCTATTTCATGTATCAAACCATTCATTTCAATCGCATCCTTGGGGGGGGGGGGTGCAAGGGTTCAAAGTGGGGGACTCCTGCCCCCTCTGGTTACGCCGCTTATCAACTTGTTTTCTTTGCTTGTCAGTATCGCTGTACATTTATAAAATATCATAGAAATAATAATTGCTTGCTAGTTTTGTAAGTGATTTATTTTTCCTCTGTTGATTCTACTATAGATAATCAGCATTCTAAACCACCTTCTAAAATCTTACACATCCTCGGACCCCGCCCCTCCCTTGTTGTACCTCGTTGTATGCAGGGGTGAGATTGTATAAAAACGAAAAATCCTGAAAACTTGAGGAATAGTTTGCTCTTGGTGCGGATATGAAACTCCTGAACGTATAGGTTGCTACATTATAGAGGTTTACATAAGCTCTACATCATTCCAACTAGATATTGAAAGGTCTGGTTATGTCTTCCATCTCTGTTTTGGCAATTGTTCAAGAAATCTGAAGGTGCTGGAAGATCTACGAAAAACTCATGAAACTCAAAAAACATCCTGACAAATCTCATGACGGTGAAAATGTTGCGAGCTTTGGACAGCCCGAAGTCGATTCCTTTGGCTGAAAACCTCAAAGTTAGGGATTAGGGTAAGGTTGATGTTATAAGCTTGGTTCTCTATACTTGTGTACCACCAATATAGATGTCCCCAAACTTAGTCATTATTTACAAGTGCAGTTTTAAAAAAGCACGAATGATACAACAAATGATACAAATTTACTCAGCTAATAATATTGCTGTTTCAAATTGTACTAATTTTTCATGAATGCTTAACATATGAACATGTGCAAGCCTATGTGAGTTGACAAATAAATAAAGCTGGAGAAGAAAACAAACCAAAAAACAGTTTGGTTCTCACCTTGTACTGCAGGAAAAGGAGCAGCAGTGCCTGAATCAGAGAGATCACTGCAATAGTAAGTTGTATAGCCCAGAGTATAGGGTCCCTTTCCACCCAAAGCAAAGCCTCCCTGCAAATACAAAAACAAATAAAATTGTAAAAATAAAATGCTGTAAAACTAAAGCAGCATTCACAAACACAGACATCTCAGTGTTGCAGTCACTTTGTGCACATTCCTCTGTTCTGTACACTTAAGGAAAATCCTATTCTTCAACGCTGTAAAAAACATTGTGTGGACGTGTGTAAGTCCACATAGTTTGTTTGTTTGTTTGTTTGTTTTATTTACATTCATACTTTTATGATCAATACAGAGTAACAAAACATAAAAAAAGAAAAAAAAAGAAGGTTCGTTATAATAATAACAGTATGAATGGGGGTGTCATCCTGAAAAGGACTGGCCTTCTGTGGTAGGAGCACCAAAACTGCTGTCAACAATTAAATAACATGTAAAGTTATTTTCAACATGGAAAGAGTACATAATAGCCCAGTGAGAGTAAATTAAGAGCACAATCATATAATAGCAACGATAGTGTTTCAAGTCCCTACGTTATGTGGACCTCATTATTTGTTCTCAGGTCCTCACTTCATATGTAGCATTAAAGGCACTGTACACGGTTGGTAATTACTCAAAATATCAAAACATATATTAGCATAAAAACTGACTTGGAAACGAGCAACAGAGAGCTGTTGATAGTATTAAACATTGTTAGAAACGACTCCCTCTGAAGTAACGTAGTTTTTGAGAAAGGTAATTTCTCACTAAAATAATAAAAGACTTCTCGCAAGAAGTTTTTATTCTTATCTGAAAGCACACAAATTGAACCACAAGGGTGTTTTTTCTTTCATCATTTTCTTTCAACTTCGATGACCAATTGAGCCCAAATTTTCACAGGCTTGTTATTTTATGCATATGTTGGGATACAACAAGTGAGAACACTGGTCTTTGACAATTACCAAACGTGTTCAGTGCCTTTAAAACACAATACTAGAAAGTTCACAGACTGAGTTGAATCAAAGTAGAACACTGATCAATACTCAGAGTTTAATGTTCTTCGATCTTATCTTGGGTATCAAAGGTGTGTGTGTGTGTGTGGGGGGGGGGTGTGGGAAGGTTCTGAGCAGGGGATCCAGATCCTAGTCCCACTGGTACGACGCTGTTTATCATGAATAAATATGGGGAGTAACAAAAACTTTGGCGGTGCAAAAAGTGGCAAATGGCCTACGTTTTAACCATAGCAGGGTCTTTCTTAAAAGGTATAATACAGGATTGGTAAGGATAGAAAACCATGGTTTAATTTTAGTCTGAAAGCTTACTGATGACTAATTTCTCCAAAGGTTCCGATGCATTCCTTCAATTTACGGTCGTCAAACAACTCACATCATCAACTAGCAAATGGTCCACGTACCAACACTCGCTATGGTCAACGAGCTTTCACCTCGGCTGCACCGTCACTTTGGAACAATCTCCCTCTCAATATTCGTCAAGCTACCTCTACTGACTCATTCAAATCTCTATTAAAGACTCATCTCTTTGTAATCTAAGGTTTAATGCGCTTAGAAACGCCAGTATTAAGCGCTTTACAAATGTTATTATTATTATTATTATGAATTTCATACTCGAACTATTTTTTCTGTGAACCCCTCTGAAAAGAAGTCATACATAAAAGAAGAAAAAATGTATCTGATAACCTACATAAAAATGCCACGGCTGATTTCGGTTGTTATAACCCAAATTAAAGACAATATGTTTACATGCTGAATATGTGCATGGTTTTTCACTATTTACTTCTGACTCACACAACAGATTAAGCCCAAATTTTCACAGGTTTGTTATTTCATGTATATGGCTGATCACACAAAACATGAAAACTGTCTACGACTTTTTTGTCAGCTCTACCAATCCTGTAGAATACCTTTAAAGATTGAAAGTCTTTCTCAAAGGCTTTCTCAAAGTCTTGTCTCAAAGTCTTTCTTGACAAAGACTCTGAAAGGTTGTCTTGTAAGCAGGTTACAAACTCTATTTCATTTCATTTTTCATTTCATTTACTCTGGTTGTGAAGCCAAGGACTCTCAGATTAGTGAACTTAATCACTGTACTAGCCAAGAACCCAATGAAGAGAAGACAAGGAAGGAAGTTTCAGTTTTAGATGTGGGACGAAAACCCCAGAGAATTATTCCAGGGAAAACCCACACAGTCAGGTAGGGACTGAAAACCCAATCCACGTAGTGCCCCCGGCATGATTCGAACCGGGGTCCTAGAGGTCGAAGGCGAGGAAAGATACCACTACGCCAACCCGACCACTCTATTTCTGTTTTCAGGTTAACTTTATATGACAGATATTTTGAGAGAAAGAACATTTCTTGAAACGAAAACCCCCCAACCAGAGCAGCAACTTTTGTTATTTAAAATCTCTGCCCGAGCAAAAGTTAGTAATAATCAGTTGATTTTCTTTAACTTTCTGGCTTCTGAAGAGCACTCTATCCCGGAGACAATTATGCATTTGATAATTCTTGTTTAGTATTAACGTCAAGCAAAAATTTTATGAGAGGCTGAAACAATACTTCTGGTCCTCTCAGTTATGGGGTTGACTACGGAATTTATTCCTTTATAAATTGCAAATAATGATGGATAAAAATTCACGTATGGCGTGTTGTGGTCGAGCAGTTAAGAGCACTGGACTCAAGCTCTGGTGTTTCTGATTAGAGTGTGGGTTTGAGTTCTGGTCTTGACACTTGTGTCCTTGAGCAAGATACTTCACCAAATTAATTGCTTTGTCCTTCGGATGGGACATTAAGCCGTAGGTCCCGTGAACTCGGATTGGTAGTGCACGTAAAAGAACACAGAACACTTATCGTGGAAGAGTAGGGGTTAATCCCGGTGTTTCTGGTTCACATAGCAAGCACCCTTGTTTACAGGTTTTCTCAGGCTTGCAAGCTACAGTGATTAAGTTCACTTATGAGGCATCTTTGTGTTTTGTTACCAGAAGTATATATTATAATAATAATAATAATAATAATATTCACTCAAATCAGCATCTTTGTGTATTGACCTTTTATCGATTGCGATGCGTGGGCTAAGAGACAAAACCTGTGTGCCAGCACGCATTTGCTTACACAATGCAAATTGCATCAAATCACATTACTTAGAATCCAGTCAAGCAATGGGGCATGTTTAACCCTTTAGTGACCATAGCGGCCACAAGCGGCTTGTACCGAAATGTCCATAGCGGCCGCAAACCGCCGCAGGGTCAAAGTAAAGGTCATGTCCGGATATGAAATTTTCCAATGTAGTATGTTTTGAAACATAGTATCCCAATTTCTGTACACAAAACTAAATTTTCTGCGTCATGTTATTTCTGTTGATGTTTTTACTGAAACTTTTTGATTTAAAGGCACTGAACACGTTGGTAATTGTCAAAGACCAGTGTTCTCACTTGGTGTATCCCAACATATGCATAAAATAACAAGCCTGTGAAAATTTGGGCTCAATTGGTCATCAAAGTTGCAAGAAAATGATGAAAAAAAAACACCCTTGTACAAATTTGTGTGCTTTCAGGTAGGAATAAAAACTTCTTGCAAGAAGTTTTTTTGTATTTTAGTGAGAAATTACCTCTTTCTCAAAAACTACGTTACTTCAGAGGGAGTCGTTTCTCACAATGTTTTGTACTATCAACAGCTCTCTGTTGCTCGTTACCCAGTCAGTTTTTATGCTAATATATATTTGGAGTAATTACCAAACGTGTACAGTGCCTTTAAAGAAATGAACAATATTAGCAATGAATAGTCTCTAAAGGGTTATGCATTTTGTTTGCGGAGTGAAGTTTGGGGTCGGTGGGAGGGGAGATTGACAAGTGTATTGTTGACATAAGATGGTGCCACATGACCAAGCATTACACTATCATCATGTCTCTGCCTTCAAGCATACTGTCTTGATGTGAAAGTATTTGCGTGCCGTTGGACATGAAAATCAGTACATGTGACAAATCAAGTAAATATTCTCACGGTTTTGCGAAAATTATTTGTGAAAGTCTTTATGACCATGGGATGATTTGGGCCTCCAAGAAAATTTGCCCTGGTGTGTCTGGCAGTGGCTGC
This sequence comes from Plazaster borealis, assembly GCA_021014325.1. Taxonomy (NCBI): domain Eukaryota; kingdom Metazoa; phylum Echinodermata; class Asteroidea; order Forcipulatida; family Labidiasteridae; genus Plazaster; species Plazaster borealis. The sequence continues at coordinate 2,267,479 of CM037456.1, read as the reverse complement.
TGAATGTGCCTCAGCACCTTGTAAACCCTTATAAGGTGCTACTTATATCAGTCTCATAATTCACAAAAATTCAAAACCTGTTTTAAAATGTGTCTGTTTGTTCGGTTACCTTATTCGCAGATATGTGCGCTATAATACAAGAAAATTGTATACATATTATTCATTCCCCTGAAATTATAATTTGTTATGACATGAATTTAGTCATTGAGTGGCAATTCTTGAGGGAAAAAAGGTTCAACATTCAATAGGTACAGTTGTTATGTATCAATTTGAAGAAGAAAAAAGATCAGACGCATATATTATTTGTGATAGTTTGTTATTGACTCCTTACTTTTGTTGTTGTATAATTGGAATAAAAAACTGTAATTTATAATCTAGGAGTATATTTTTTTATATTAATTCCAAGAGGTTTATTATTATTTTAATTTATACATTTTTTCCCTGAGACAAAAATGTTTACATTACAAATAATGTTATTCAAACAATATTATTTGACAGTTGTGACTAGTTTTTTAATCCAGGGTTTTCCTATTTCAATAGATTTTACATTTTTAAGTCAGGACAATTCTCTCTTGAGAAAAACCCCCAAATAAGGCAAGGTGCTCGAACAAACAGACACATTTTAAAACAGGTTATTGAAATTGTTTGAATTTATGAGACCAATTTATGTAGCACCTTAAAAGGGTTTGCAAGGTGCTGAGGTGCATTCAGCAGCCATTGCCAGACACACCGGGGCGAAACCCCTTCTCTTAGTGAAAAGGGTAACTGGGTTATTTTATGTGCATTACACAACACACAGGACCAGCAGCTTTACGCCCCATCCGAAGAACGAAGCAATAATGGTTAAGTGTCTTACTTAAGGACACAAGTTTAACGACCGGGACTCGACCCACACTCTGTTGATCAGAAATACCGGAGCTTCAGTCCAGTACTCATAACCACTGGGCCACGACACGCCACATAATCTTGTATCTTGAATGCAGTCCCATTACTTGATGAGAGTCAGAGAGTTTACTTACCATCTGATCGACGGCTCGGCATTATCCTTCGAACAGCTGGGAGGAAAAAATAAAATCGGTATCAGTAAATTTATATTTATACTCATGGTTAGAATAAAGGACAGTGCCAAGGATGGGTCCAAAATTAAATGAATCAACAAAGGTTAATGAAAATCTGTAATTATAGGGATAAATTATACTTGTCAGGGTTCTCTACAGGATTTTTCAAAACGGTGGGGCATTCTGGACCCAAATTGTTTGATGTTTGGCTGAAGCACGCTGAACTGAATTGAAGCAAGGTCTTCGGAATGTTTTCTACATGGTGTTTATCTTGGTTTTGAAAGTCCTACCGTGCAATCTGGAGCATTCTGTAGGATTGTCTCTTGATGATTTTTGTAAAAAAAAATTTATTTAATTTTTTAAAAATAGGCCTATTATATATATATTTATTTTGCGTATCGGCAAAAATTTGCGCCTATCGGCCGAAATTTGCGCGTATCAGCACACAATTCGCGCATATCGGCCCGATACGCTAGCTTGCGCATGGGGAGTACCCTTGCAATGTATGTGAACAGCAAAAAGGAACTCCTGCTCTTCCATTCTTGTAAAGTTAACAATCCTGAGGAAATTAGTAACAAGTGTGCTTGATATGTCAACCAAAACTACCAAAGTATATAAACCTTTTTTTCTTCCCTAATAAGTCTTCTGGCTAATAGATACTTTTTGCATATGAAAAATTCTCAATCCTCCAAAACCAACCAATATCAGTTTAATATTTGTAGGGTGCCTTTTGCCTCAATCCTCCAACATCAATGGATGACTCAAAAGAAGGAGTGTAAGTAGGCCTGCCTGTTCCTGCAATCCTCTACAATCAAATCCTGGGTGGTCGGGCTGGTGTAGTCGTCTCTTTCCTCGCCTTCCACCTCTGGGACCCCGGTTCGAATCCTGTTGTGGGTAATATGTGGATGGAGTTTGCAGTCCCTACCTGATTGTGTATGTTTTCCCCTGGAATATTTCTCTTGGGTTTTCCTCACAAATCTAAAACTGAATTTCCTTCAGAGGAAAACCAAAAACCAGAGTCCCCAGAGGGAAAACCCTTGTGGCTATTAAGAGAGAACCAACGCACAACTCTACTCAATGCCCAACTAAAATCTAATGGGATTCGAACCAGGGCCACAGTGGCGAGAGGCTAGTGCTCTATGCACTAGCCACCCATGGTGGCTTGCATAGCCTATTCTAGTACACACCAAACCCACAGCTTAATGTCAGAAGAAACACAATTAAGGCACCCCTGGATCAACCCATTTACATCTGACACTTACCACTGTTTAGGCATAGCGGATGGTGCCACTGTCGTAATGCCAGTCCCTGAGCTGTGAAAAAAAACAAAACAAAAAACATACATTTTCAAAAACAAGTTTTCACATTGCTCCCCAAAACAGTCGGTCGATATTATATATGATAATTGTTTGTACATTTGGTTTCTGTAGATCAAGTCTCGTGATTCCCGTTGAACCTTTTAGATACCACACCGGTCAAAAGCATTTTGTGCCTGAATGGCAGCCAGATATGGCAGCCAGAAATGGCAGCCAGAAAAGGCAGCCAGAAATGGTAGCCAGAAACGGCAGCCAGAAATGCCAGCAAGAAATGGCAGCCAGAAACGGCAGCCAGAAATGGCAGCCAGAAATGGCAGCCAGAAATGGCAGCCAGAAACGGCAGCAAAAAAAGGCAGCTATATTTCACCGACTTCTATTCAACCGCATAGGTCATAAACAACTTCATGCCATAAATTGACGATTTCCAATGTTATGTTAACTCAGTATTTCTAAAGAAAAATGTATTACACCCATTATTTGCAAGACATCTAACTGGAAAGGGTGTTCTTGGACCTGTAATAACTAATTATACAAATGGGGAGCCGTTCTGGTAGAGGAAACAAACCTCTAATGATGATTGGTTTTGAAAGAGGAAACTATATAAAGATTCATACAGAACAAGATACATTCTCTCCATCTCTTATTTACAAAGAATTATTATTGTGTTCTATGACACTGATTGCACTGTATGGTTCAGGTAGTAGTTCCTTCACTCTGACTGCATTACATGTCCAAGCAGTAAAATCACTATGAAGCCCTTTGGCTTATTATATTGACTTTTGTAAATGCTGCTGTTTTAATTTATAGAGGCAGGGCCAGCATGCTCCCCTTTACTGTTGTTGGGCTGAGGAACTGTCCTATTTATTATTGCTGTTAAGCAGGGCAAGCTGCCCTCCTTTAAACTGTTGTTGGGCTGGGAAAGCTGCCCTCTTTTTATTGCTGTTAAGCAGGGCCAGCATGCTCCCCCTTTACTGTTGTTGGGCTGAGGAACTGTCCTATTTATTATTGCTGTTAAGCAGGGCAAGCTGCCCTCCTTTAAACTGTTGTTGGGCTGGGAAAGCTGCCCTCTTTTTATTGCTGTTAAGCAGGGCCAGCATGCTCCCCCTTTACTGTTGTTGGGCTGAGGAACTGTCCTATTTATTATTGCTGTTGAGCAGGGCAAGCTGCCCTCCTTTAAACTGTTGTAGGACTGGGAAAGCTGTCCTCTTTATCATTGCTGTTAAGCAGGGCAAGCTGCCCTCCTTTAAACTGTTGTTGGGCTGGGGAAGCTGCCCCCTTTATTATTGCTGTTAAGCAGGGCAAGCTGCCCTCCTTTAAACTGTTGTAGGACTGGGAAAGCTGCCCTCTTTACTATTGATGTTAAGCAGGGCAAGCTGCCCTCCTTTAAACGGTTGTAGGACTGGGAAAGCTGCCCTCTTTATTATTGATGTTGAGCAAAGCAAGCTGCCCCTGTTAATCTACAGTAAGCTGCCAAGTTTACCAGGCCCGGTAATTTTTGGGTGTGCAAGCAAGCTGCCCTTTTAAAACTAAATTATTGTCAACTTGGTTTATTTCACATTTTAATTGGCATGCCCAGCTGGTGATTGTTCCAAAAGTTATTTCAGTCTTCAGTTGTTTTTGTTTGTCGTCTTTAAGAACAACTAATTTCATTTCTCTACAATGCAAAGCCGATATTGCGTTGCCATTTCAATTGTATTTTCTTTTCAAATTAAAAAAAAAAAAAAAATCAAGCAGGACAAATAATCATGTCTTTAGCCGGTCTTTGCCTTGCAAGGCAGGGAAGAATTCATGTAAAACTGAAAACGATCAAATCCCTCTGGCCAACAAAGTATCGTGGGCTACTTTTCAGGGGTATATTTCTTAAAGAAAAGACAATGTTTGAATGAACAGAAAAATGAATGATGAATGATGTACAATCCCGTTAATGTTTTGTGCCCCTTGATGATAGAGTCAAGGTTAGGGAATTGCAATAGGTCAACATTGGCGAATACAATGGAGATGACAGGCAAGGGCACGCAGTCCTCCATTGTTGCAGGGTTATTATGCAAAACAGTTGTGTACAATGTAAGCCCTATGTCATCAGGAAACGGGCATAAATCAGCTTCTTGAGATGTTCTCAAGGATTGGGTGAGGCAGAAGGACGATGCCTCAATTTGGATGAGGTACATGATTAACATCTTATTAAAACAGGGTTTAAGAAAAATATTTTCAATAATCGTCACCAAAATCTGTGTGTCGGAAATATGCTCATCAAAATAGCCTTTTCTAAGTTTCTATTTTAAAGAAACGTTACAGAACTGGTAATTAAAATTTTCTTTAAGATCACAGATTTACATAAAACTTACATGGTCTAATAATGATGATAGTAGAAAACATCCCTAGAAATATTTCTGTCTGAAATGCCATATTTGATGAGAAATAAAGAAAACTAATTTCCGATTGGAGTTTATCGCTCATGAGCGTTTTATTCATGCATTGATAACACATGCAAATGTGTAATCGGTTTTTCACTATTTTCTCGTGACCCAGATGACCGATCGATCTCAAACTTCTACAGGTTTGTCAGTTTATGTATATGGTGGATTATATAAAGTGCTTACACTGTTTTGTGAGCAAAAACCAATTATGTAATGTTCCTTTAAAGGGGGGCCGTCGTCATGATCATAGCAGGACTGTGGCTAAACATGGAATGATAAACTCTAACCCAGTTACAGCAGGCGCGAACGCGCAGGCCGTCACCTCACATTAAAATACTGATGGCCGCCCTTTGCGATGTGACAGCCACGACACCTGTGCGTAGTAAATGGGTTAGAGTTCAGCAGGCCTGCTATTTGATCAGGGCCAGGTTTCACAGAGCTGCTTAAGCATAAAAAGTTTCTAAGCACAACAAAATCATGCTTACCAGAATAAGGTTACCAGCCAAACTACCAGGTCACATGTACAAATTGTGACTGGTATCCTGCTCATTTCTACTAAGCAAAAAATGTTAAGCAATATTTTCTGCTAAGCAGTTCCATGAAATTGGGCCCAGGGAACAGTCCCCATTCAATATTAGGGAGTTTTCGTTTTGGACGACGGATGATTCTGCGACGGTAATGATGACATTTGGCGTCATCTGCGCATGCGTCGGCTTTGAGGACGGTCGTCCCTCAATTTCTACGACAGTACTTTGGATGAATCTGTGTTGTGCTGAAAACGACAACGTTTGGCTGAAAACTACTAACCGTCACAGAACCATCCGTCGTCGAAAACGAAAACTCCCTAGTACCTGCCATGGCCCAACTTCATAGAGCAGCTTAAGCACCAAAATTAGCAAAACACCAAACAATTGTGCTTACCGGAAGAAGGTCACCAGCCAAGCATGTCATATGTATCATTTGTGACTGGTTTCCTGCTCATTTTTGCTTAGCAGAAAATAGTTAGCACTATTGTCTGCTTAAGCAGCTCTATCAAATTGGGCTCATATCTACAAAACAATCAATACAGCTTTTCCATGAAACAAATTTTGCCTTGAGCGACTCTAAAAAAATGTACCTCTTGTTAAACAAATACTGTCCAAATATAAACACTGAGAAATAGCCATGCAATTTCCTAGAGATAGCATGATTGAATATAATGTCAACCATGCACATCTTCTCGTTTGTTGAAAGCGTTTACACTGAAATATTATTTCATAGGGCTTTGCAGGGATAATCCCCCTCCGTCATTCTATTCATTTAAATGGAATTAGTTTAAGAATAAAAGCCTTGAAGAAATCAGGGACAGGTTTGCCATTGTATTCTTTAAGATCAGCGCCACGATACCCCTTGGCCTGACGGTAGAACCATTTCAGACTCTACCAAGATTGGAAAGCTCGTTATTGGCTCGGCTCGGCAAGATCGTGTTACGCACTACTCAGTTTAATACGCTACATGATCAGGAACCAGAGCAAAGTGGAACATGTGACCATATTATGAAGGGTACACATCATCGTTATGTCTCTCCCATTTCCTATAGCGGATTATAGTACAGAGTTGATGTTAAAAACTATCACCCGTTTTAAAACAGTGAAATAGTCATTTGGAAATCAATTTTTGTAACTGCATTTGCTGGCTCATAATTGATTTATTTTTTGTATTTGATTTGCTTGTCTTGTTTTTGATACAATGGTGGAAGCCAACAGTATTTAATTTTTTTTTTTTATTAAAAATAGTAGTACAAATATTTTGTTGATTGAGATTGTACAGGTAAATGCATTAGTACGACTATCAAATTGTCAGAAAAAGACAACAATCGTTACAAAGAACCTCTATCTATCTAACAAACAATGCTGTATAATAATTGCATCAGGAACAAAGAAATTTGTTTTTTACAATATTTTGTATAAAACACTCATGTGATCTAATTGTTCAATCTTATTATCGAAATGATGACTCTTTGTTTTGTGATCATGTTGGTTGATATAAGTACAACTACAGAAAAACATGGAAATCAGAAAAAAAACTACAATCGTAAAAAACACCTCTATCTACCTACCAAACAATCTCATGTTGTAATAGATTGCATAAGGACTTAAAAAATACCAATTTGGTTTTTGCCATACAATAAGCATTGTACACTCAATACTTTGGAATAAAATCCACAGGCATACTCTGGTGGGATTCGAACCCACAACCCCTGTATTCTACAGCAGCTTGGATTTGTTTCACACATTGCTGTAGTAATTATTATTCTAATGTTGAATGCATACGTCTGCAGATAATTAACATATGAGGATCGGTTGTAAACGAACATGAATTACTGTGTTGGTAATACTTATTACAACCGGTCTCCTGGTTCATGTAGAATCTTTGCTAGAGGCGTTATAAATTAAACATTGACAACACACATCACTGACGTAAACAAAGTCAAACTATCGTGTCTCCGTTATCCAGGTACGTTCAATCCCTTGGCTATACTAATACGCTTCAGAGGTCACCTTCAAATGATAACTCTTTTCACTTGTTGCAGTCAATATTTGTATAATGTGCCTAAATATGTTTACATATAATGCAAACATGCTGGCCGGCCGGAGATATTTTTTAACCAGGGAGGTGCTGGGTTCTGGATTGCACGTACACCGGCTTGTGCCAACATCACGAAAGTTGGAAGTGTGCGCAGTGCTGAATTCAACATCAATTTGCTTTTATGTGTTATAATTTTCAGGGATTTCTTTTAATTAGTTCAGAATTATTCTTGTGATAGAATGTGCATTTATATTTTTCCAAAGGTAGGGAATATTCCAGCACCTCCCCATCCCAAAAACTTGAGAGTGCTACAGCACCAACAGCACCCCTGGGGCCGATTTCACAAAGAGATAAGACTAGTCTTATCTGAAGTTAGGACCAGTAACTGGTCTTAACTTAAGACTAGTCCTATCTCTTAGCATTGCCTAGGACTAGTCCTAAGTTAGGAAGAGTTTTGTGAAATCAACCCCTGATCCCACAAGCCTATAAATGCAACATGGACAAATCACTGTTTTCTTTGCACTAAATTATCATGTCATTCATGTTCTAAATCAGCAGGGCAAAAATACTTCATTTTTTCTTCATCACGTTTGAATTCATATTATTAGTTGACCTAGGGATAGCATATTATCTTTTATTATTATCATGCATTTTCACATGCAATTAGTAATATTGTTTGATACAATAAACCAATCGCAGTCTGTGTACTAAACTACAGGAGGGTTATACCTCCCTGTGGATGTTACCTCCATTTGTACCTTATTACATATTCATGAACAATTACAACTGTTGTTATTTACTGTATTTTCAAATTTGTTGTGCAGATGGAAATAAACCAAACAAATAAACCATCAGCCCCCCCATTTCCCACAGGCCTAAATGCAACATGGACAACCAGCTATTTGAATCACTTCCCACTATTTCAGACACAAACTCTTCTCTGAATGAAGCACCAATATCACCTTTTTAAACATACTTTCAGGCTGGATATCAAAACAAAATTCTTCAAGATCACTAAAGCTAAACGTGCCTTTAAACCCCCATGAATATCATCCGCAGTGTGCCTTAGTTGTCGTCAATAGTCCCATTACTGCTGCAGAGTAAGAGGTTGTCGACACTAGGGGGCACGTTATGAGATAGGTGAACGAGTTTAACATGTAGATTAGATCCCTGCGAGGGGAGTTTATTGTTTTCGGATATGAATGAGGAAAATCTCCTTGAGGTGGAAATTACCATTTAGATGTACCCGTTATATTTAGATTGTAAAAGGGCAAACGGAGTGAATGAAATGTGTGCATATTGTAAAATTTGACTGGGTCTGGCAAAACCCTCAACTTTGCCCAACTTTCAAGAGTGAGATTTTGATATTTTGTGAAAACTGACAATGTTTGCAACAGCGTTTCAGAAATGTGTGCATATTGTAAAATTTGACTGGGTCTGGCAAAACCCTCAACTTTGCCCAACTTCCAAGAGTGAGATTTTGATATTTTGTGAAAATTGACAATGTTTCCAACAGTGTTTCAGAAATGTATGCATATTGTAAAATTTGACTGGGTCTGGCAAAACCCTCAACTTTGCCCAACTTCCAAGAGTGAGATTTTGATATTTTGTGAAAATTGACAATGTTTCCAACAGCGTTTCAGAATTTTTCTTTTTCCATTGATCTAGAAAAAATGCTGAACAGGGTGAAATGAAAATCTCAAATTGGTCCCTGGGATAAATTTGTCTTAACCTTTCATGGCTGTTGTGCATTTCAGAATTTTTCTTTTTCAATAATGATCTAGTGAAAATGCTGAACAGGGTGAAATGAAAATCTTATGGTCCCTGGGATAAATTGGTTTTAACCTTTCATGGCTGTTACGCATTATGTTAAATGCCACAAAGTTCGGGGTTTTTGCCAGAGCGGGTTTTAAAATGAGGATAGGTAATTCTGCTATAGGATGTGAAGATACAGGAAACAATGCTCCATACAACAATATAGCAGCCGATATCAGAGCTGCCAACATCTGCATCTTGCAATCAGGTAGATTTTGCACAACAATCAGGTAGATATTTAGAATTACATTCAACATAACAGGGTCAAAGTTTCCACAATCAGGGAGATTTTCAAATTTGTACATCAGCACATGGAAAGATGGGTTTATTTTCAGGGAACTTTCTGCAGAATCAGAGAGCTACCATTTGTATCTTGCAATCAGGGAGATTTTTCACAACAATCAGGTAGATATTTAAAATGACATTCAACATAACAGGGACAAAGTTTCCACAATCAGGGAGATTTTCAAATTTTCAGAATCAGGGATTTTCAGAATCAGGGAGAGTTGTCAGCTCTGCGATAATATAACAAGGAATATAACAAGAACTGATATGAGACCAGGGCCCAATTTCATAGAGCATGTAGGCACAAAAACTTGCTAAGCACAGAAAACTCTTGTTTAGGAAAAATAGGTTACCAGCCAAAATACCATACAGTTACCATTTCTGTGACATGTACCCCACTCATTTCTTGCTTAGCAAAGGAATTTGCTAAGCAGAATTTTCTGTTAAACAGCTTTATGAAATTGGGCCCAGTTGGGTTGCCAATGAATGGGCCATTCAGTTGACTTTTTTTTTTTAAAGATAAATAAATAAACCAAAGCAAGTGGGAAATAATGCATTCATCAACAGCTGGAAACAAGCTCCACATGAATATTCGTCATTGAAAGGCTAATAATTGAAAATAGATTTCATTTCAATATCAATGTATGATTCATTTTTTCAATCAGTCAATAATGGCCTTCACCCTCAGTGTATATTTATTATCCACAACCAAAAAATAATGAGACTAAAATTAAATCAGGATTAATATTCAGACATAAAGAAGGCTTGGTGAAGAAATCAAGAATCTTTTAGGGATATACAATGTAAAGACCGATATGTCAACGATAATTATCAAAGTGCATTTTAGTTGAGCGATACATTATCTCTCTATCTACATTATGAAATTATGGATTGATACCAGTTCTTGCCTACGTGCTCAAATTCAGTGTGATGTTTCATCCCAACCCTTCAATTTTCAGTGAATTATAAAATGTAATAAAAATCATAAATGTAACATGAACATGGCGTCTACCTGTTGAAGCTGACGTGAGTCCCATATGCAGGGTGTTAACATAAATCCTTTATGAATCAATGTGATAGTCCGTACTCAGCCATCTGGGATGAGATGCAACGTGACACGCTGGCTGTATATCATCATCAACATCAAGCTAGTATTTTTTTAACACAGCGCAGCCTGGGCGCAATTTTCATGGCTGCGCTTACCGAGGATTTCTGCGTTTACAGTCACCAGTCTCAGCATGGCAATACAGGATAAGCGCTGAATTTCTATGCTTACTGTGTAAGCAAGGAATGCTTAGTAGTAATGCGAAGTACGCGCACACACACACGCAAAGATTCTTTGCTAAGCTGTGAATCTCTAACATTAAGCAAGAATTTTTCTGCTAACTAGCTTTATCGTATATATTTTGCTTATGGTCAGCAGAGCTATTAAATTGGACCTTCGGTCTAAATTAATAAAGCTGCAGAGTGAGCATATTCGCTAAGCAGAAAAAAAGGTTAGCATATTAAGTGCCATTCATTCATTGCTTGTTCCTGGTTTGCAGCATGTAAGCCTGTTTGTTTCTCATGTTAATTAATTAATGAACTCCTCATTGTTGTAAAGGCAAAGACTACCAAGCAATCCAAGCTATTAATTTGAACACGTTTCATCTCCTTTAAAGGCACTGAACACATTTGGTAATTACTCAAAATATATATTAACATAAAAACTGACTCATAACGAGCAACGGAGAGCTGTTGATAGTATAAAACATTGTGAGAAACGACTCCCTCTGAAGTGAAGTAACGCAGTTTTTGAGAAAGAGGTAATTTCTCACTAAAATAATAAAAACTTCTTGCAAGAAGTTTTTATTCCTAACTGAAAGCACACAAACTTGTACAACAAGGGTGTTTTTTCTTTCATAATTTTCTTGCAACTTAGATGACCAATTGAGCCCAAATTTTCACAGGCTTGTTATTTTATGCATATGTTGGGATACACCAAGTGAGAACACTGGTCTTTGACAATTACCAAACGTGTTCAGTGCCTTTAAGTCTCAAACACTACGAATAATGCTTCATTGTTTACACAATCAAATCAGGATATCAACAAATGGAAAATTATGTCTTCATTTGTTATTAGGTTATGGGGAACTTTACGAAGATCTCGGTCCAATTTCTTAAAAAGTAGCTAACCACAACAAAATTATGCTTACCAAAATATGATTACCAGCCTAAATGCCATTTCTCATGTACAATCTATGACTGGTATCCTGCTAATTTTTGCTAAGCATAAACTTTTAAGCAATAATAAATTGGCCCCTGGATCTAATTTTAAAAAGCTGTCGATAAAGCAAGTTTAACAATGTCATTGTAGTTATTGATTGTGACATGCTGGGTTTTCCCACTAGCCTTGGATACCTGCAAATAAATATACAATGTTCACTGTGCTTCAAATAAACATTGCATCTGGAATCACATTCTTGGATGGCATGTTTCTGCCTCGTCTCATTAATCTACATGGATATGTGTACATCAACACTACAATGTATTGTGTACCTGTAATAATGACATTGCTTTATGCACACATAGCTTGGAGCATGCAGGTATGCATAATATGTCTAATGTTAATTTACTCCCCAAGCGTTGCAAGGCAACAGTCTCTGTCCTTGCTCTATAGTCTGACAAATTTTCCATCTCTAGCCCCAAGGTCTCAAATCCGAACAACCAAACCAGAGTTATAATTTGTTTTTACCCTTACACCGATGTGTATTAAAGGCACTGAACACGTTTGGTAATTGTCAAAGACCAGTGTTCTCACTTGGTGTATCCCAACATATGCATAAAATAACAAGCCTGTGAAAATTTGGGCTCAATCGCTCATTGAAGTTGCAAGAAAATGATGAAAGAAAAAACACCCTTGTTGTACAAATTTGTGTGCTTTCAGATAGGAATAAAAACTTCTTGCAAGAAGTCTTTTGTTATTTTAGTGAGAAATTACCTCTTTCTCAAAAACTACGTTACTACAGCGGGAGTCGTTTCCTACAATGTTTTATACTATCAACAGCTCTCCGTTGCTTGTTACCAAGTAAGTTTTTATGCTAATATTTGTTTTGAGTCATTACCAAACGTGTACGATACCTTTAAGCACTGTAAACCAAGTACTTTCACGAGTTCCATGGAAAACACAAATCACACGGGTGGGATTCGAACCCACAACCTTTGCACAACCGAGCTAGCCTGGTAGCTAGAAGGCAGTTCAAATCCTATGTGTTAGCAGCGGGTACCGCAACGACTCAAACTAGAGCTCTTCAACAAAGGGGGCAAAATATCCTCGGTTGATATCACAAAAGAGTGAAACTATAGACTGTGCAAGTCTCGCTCATATCGAACACGAGAACAAAACTCGAACGAAGTCTATATGTTTCTATGAAACCAAATCTTCTTTTAAAATTATATTTATACAAAATTCTTGAAAATAAAAGTACCCAATAGCAAGTTGTTATAATTAAATTTTCAATTTTTGTATAATACAAATAATTTGTTCAAATTAACATTGAAACCAAAATTTAAACTTGGGACGAGGATGCTTATTGTTAGAAACCCCATTTGCCAATCACGCCCGATTGTGTGTGTCTATTACATAGGTTTAATGACAACATAAGTGTCAGTGGGGCAAAATTCTTAATTTTTTACAAGTCACCTGAAACGGAGGTCAGGTCTTATTCTCAGGTTTTCTTTGATATTTTGATGAATTGATTTTACTTGCATATTGTTTCTAAGTTAGTAATACATTCCCAACATTGTTTATAATATTCATAGCCATAAACTACATTAAAATTAAAATATTTGACAAAACAAAATCCCGCCCACGTAAAACTCCATATGGTTGAGACCACAATGGTCCTGGAAGTTTTCAAATACGCAAAACATTTGCACAGTCTATATAGCAAGTCCCCAAAGCTTGGGTTTTGTGTACCACCAGAAACGCAACTAAAAATGTAAACATTTGAAATTAAAAAAGGAAAGAGAAAAAAACTGATGCCAAGCTGAAAAGACTGTGTGGTGTTTTCCAGTTTAGTATAATAATAATAATAATAATAATAATAATAATAATAGTTCTTATACTATTAATACTACTAATAATAGCAGTTCTTATATAGCGCTTTATACTCCTGATGGGTGTCAGTATGGCACTAATTGGTTTTTAAAATTGACTTTAGTAAAATGTTAAAAATGAGAATAAATAGCAAGCGATGTTTGTAAGGAAAAGACCTTTCCGTTAATTTTTTTTTTTGACAGAGTTTAAAGTGAAATGATGACATTGAGAATAAATGGTAAGCAATATTTGAGGAAAAGACCACTCCATTAATTTGAGTAAAATGTTGACATTATGAAAATAAATGGCAAGTGATATTTTAGGAAAAGATCATGCTATCATTATTTGTTATATTGACCGAGTTTAAAGTGAAATGTTGACAATATGAAAATAAATAGCAAGTGTTGTTTGAGGAAAAGATCATGCTATTAATTTTGTTTTTATTGACGGCGGCGTTTAAAATGAAATGTTGACAATGAGAATCAAATATGGTAAGCAATATTTGAGGAGGGGGATTCATTATTAACATAAACTGATTTTAGGGAGGTGACAAGCAACATTTTAGGAAAAGACCAGTCCTTGTTTAAAAAAGAATTAAGTTGAGTCAAATTTTGCAATGAGAATAAATGACAAACAATATCTGAGGAAAACACCATTTCATAAAATAAAAACAAATTGAGTTTAGTGATGACGCTGAAAATAAATGGCAAACGATATTTGTTATTATCATTTTCTTGCAACTTCGATGACCAATTGAGCCCAAATTTTCACAGGCTTGTTATTTTATGCATATGATGGGATATACCAAGTGAGAACACTGGTCTTTGACAATTTCCAAACGCGTTCAGTGCCTTTAAAAAACTCACCTGTTTGTCTGCGGCTCATTGTTGTCAAAAGAAACGCGAATGACGTAAAGAACGCAGGATAGGAACTTGATCAAAAGATTGAAGAGCCGGATGCGGACACCTTGTGTTAAGAGACAAAAGAAGACAATATGCCATTGTTAAAGGGTCTGTTTACGTTAGGTAATTACTAAAAAAAATAATGGCAATAAAAACTTACTTGGTTAGAAGTACAGCAGCTTCTGATAGTATAATGCATTTTGAGAAACATTTCACCTTGGAGTAATGTGGTTATGGATAAAGATATCAGTTTTTATCAAAAAAAATTGAATCTAAAAAGAAACGTTTCTCAGATTGTGTATTCCAATTGCAGATTATTCTTTCTGCTTCGGCAAAATCTCAAAAAAAATCACAGGTTAGTTTTATGGTATATGTATCTACAGCTATATAGGGTTGAAACAAACAGTGGGTTCCAATTACCACACATATACAATCTCTTTAAATCACTGTGTATGATATTACTATTAAAAAAAAGTTCCCGATGCATGGCCCGATTTTCGTGAAATGTTTTTCCTTTTTAGATTTCGTTTACTAAACGAATTTTGACAGATGATGGGATTTCAGAGCAAAAAACATACCTAAACTTTCGCATATGCCACGAACAATGTACAAAATACATTTGATATGTAGACTTGTTTGTACGTGATTTAATGTCAGCATCCTGATAATAAGTCATATCATATGATGAAGCTCTGCTGTGCAGAAAAATAAGGATTTATTTGAAAATCTGTTGACCAGGAACCGATTTCATGAAACTTTATGCAACTTCGTAAGTCCACTTGTGCAACATTTGTTATGTAAGTTGTGCACTAACTCTTACAAGAAATCTTGCGCAAATGGACTGACGTAGTTAGGTAAAGTTTTGTAAAATAGGCCGAAGGATTATTAAAATATATTGCGTAATCTGTGGCATGCTGAATCAGTGGACGCCAAGCCTGCATCATCACCCCCCCCACCTCTTCCATCCCCGTGTGCAATTGCCTCCGGAATTTCAGGGAAATCTATTCGATATAAAATGCAATCCCATCTTGGATTTGAACTAAAAGGGTTGCACGACACTTCTTAGTCAATTAGCGGAATCCATTCCATACATGATACCCAGATGAGGAAAAAAAAATGGCGCTCTCCTGCGCTTTCAATCCATTATCATTTATTGAACAAATTGGTGTCCATGCCATCTTGAATAGTTGCTGGAAATCAATCTGTCGTTCAACTGTGGCACCAGTTGTCCTGTGACTATGACTTATTGTCAGGATGCTGACATTAAATCACGTCCAGCAGCTAAATGTACAAACAATTGTACATCTCAAATGTATTTCGTACATTGTTCGTGGCATATGCGAAAGTTTGTGTATGTTTTTTGCTTTGAAATCGCATCATCTGTCAAAATTCGTTTAGAAAACGAAATCTAAAAAAGAAAAACATTTCACGAAAATCAGGCCATGCATCTTGAACTTTTTCTCCCGTGGCACCAGTTGTCCGACAGATTGATTTCCTGTGACTGGTGCTTAATTTGATTGGGAGATGAGGAGAGCCAAAATGTATAGCTCATGCAATCCGCTTTCTAGTAGCTGAGTTTTGAAAAATCTCAAAGGAAATCTACCAGAAGGACAAACATGTTATAGGATTTGAGGCATTGCATGGTGGGGGTATCAATGTATATTTGGCTTGCGGTTACACCATGTGTATATCTACTTTGGTGTGTAGATTTTTGCTCTTTGAGAACTTGTCTGACTGCCGCGGAGTAGATTTTCGGAATTCGGGAGACTATTCTACTGCCGCAGAGTAGATTTTTCGGAATTCGGGAGACTTTTCTACTGCCGCAGAGTAGATTTTTCGGAATTCGGGAGACTACCAAGTTCTGAAAAGAACTGTCCTGCTTCTTAACTACTACCTGGGCGGAAGGTAGGAAATCAGTCGGGACTACTACTTTCACTTGGTGGATCGGGGGGGACGTCTCGTTATTAACTTTACTGCCGCGGAGTGAGTTCTTAATTGGTCTCAACGTTTCGACTAGCTTGCTCTTGTTGTCTAGACAAACATGTTAATGAGCATCAAGCTACTGGAGATAACTTGTCTCTCTTTCAAACCCAAAGGGGAGCCTCTTTGGGGAATTTTAAGTCTTACCAAAACTATTTGGGTTGATTAAATATCAGGAGTGTTTGCCTGTTTAAACAAAATGTCTGCAGATGGTGTTTCCACTACTCATACAAACAAACAAATGAGAGGTCCATCTCTGCCCTTTTTGTGGCAAGCTCACTCAATTGTTCATAGAGGTAATAATTCAGGTCTGAGGAAAAAACCCCAGTTTTTGAGCACTTTCCTTTACGAGCTTATGCAGGGCTTGATGGTCAGTTAGTTCAGGTATCTGGTCTACTGATTGAAACGTCGAGTTGTTACCATCGGGTTCTTTTTATAAGAACTACCATAACTCAAAGAGACTTTCATAAACATGGCGTTATTGCAAACCTTACTAGATTGTATTTCCACCATGCAACGTTTTACATTCTACTTATCTGCTCTAGAGTGCATTTGTATTTTGGAAGTTAGATTCCCACCCAGAGAGTCTGTGGATTTCAGGGTTCTCCCCAGGTTTTTTCAAAACTGTGGGGCATTTTGGGCCAAAATTTAGGGATGTTTGGCCGAAACGTGCTGAATTGAAACAAGGTCCTCGGAACGTTTTATACTTGGTGTTTTTCTTGGTTTTCAAAGCCATACTGTGTAATTTGTATGGTTTTCTTTTCATGTTTCTTTTTTGTGTGTATGTATCGGCCAAATCTGTTTGCATATCGGCTGAAATGTGCGCGTATCGGCACGCAATTCGCGCATACCGGCCCGTGCATGGGGAGAACCCTGGATTTAGTGTTACAGTACTTGGAGAGCACTGAATAAAAAGACGTTGCGTCAGTGCAAAACTGCGTATCTCGTTTTTCAAAAACACACGAAAATGCTCCGTTCAAAAACATTGAATCTTGGCACTTACTTGTTTTGTGTGTACATCTGGGCTATTTTAAGCGAGATACAGCGTTTCGATTATTTGAAACTCGCGCGTAAGTGCTTTTTAGGAGATACAGCGTTTTTAAACTGACCTGACGAAGTGCCTAAATTATAATACCTCAGTGATGGGCAAAAATACTGAAAAAAGTTGTTACAAATCATAAATTATCCCTGACGCAAACAGTTATAACATAATTTTCCTGGATCCTTCATGTAAGTGCGACATCGTCAGGAAAAAATGGGCATTTGTGCATTAAACAATTAATGCATGATTGTGGCCCCAGCAAATTGCATGCAGAGTTTAGTCGATAATAAATTAAATTTTGATCGGTTCATCAGCCCCCCCCCCCCCCACTGACTGCCTGCGATCGTTTTAAATTTTACGCATTCTATAAATGGCTAGAGTTAGTCAGGCTAGGTAGGTCAGGCAAAACGTGTACATCTCAAGAGCAAATACAGACAATTCACTAGGGAATTCATGCATTTACATAAACTGACTTCAATGCATACTGTTCGCAAAACATACATTGTGTAAATCAAACAAAGTGAGCCGAGGGAACGGTGGCTTTCCATCATCTTTGTCTCTAAAATGTTTTTCATTGTTAGAATCTTATGAAAGATTTTCTGAAGAACTGATTTTCTAATTTTAAAAGGGGTTTTGAAATGGATTTATTGTATCTCAAGTATCTTTTAAGAAATGGTTTTAAGTTTGTGTAGTAAGTGCTCTTTATATATTTGTCTATTTGAAGTCTCTTCCACTCTTCATACTGTTTAATTTGCTGTCCCTTTAAGGCACTGGACACGTTTGGTAATGACTCAAAATATATATTAGCATAAAAACTGACTTGGTAACAAGCAACGAAGAGCTGTTGATAGTATAAAACATCATGAGAAACGACTCCCTCTGAAGTAACGTAGTTTTTTAGAAAGAGGTAATTTCTCACTAAAATATTTTTTTATCTTGAAAAGACTTCAGGCCTGGCCTTTTTCAGGCATCTGAAAGCACACAAATTTTTGCAATAAGGGTGTTTTTTCTTTCATTGTTTTCTTGCAACTTCGATGACCAATTGAGCACAAATTTTCACAGGTTTGTTATTTTATGCATACGTTGGGATACACCAAGTGAGAATACTGGTCTTTGACAATTATCAAACGTGTCCAGTGCCTTTAAAGACAGGGTGTACTTTTTGGTTATTACTCCACAACTTAATGACCATAAAGACTTACTTGGTAAAGAGCACTGGAGAACGGTTGACCTTATAAAATATTGTTAGAAACGACCCCCTTTGAAGTAATGTAGGTTTTTTTTCACCAAACAATTTAATACGAGAAAGGCCTCAAGCATGAAGCCTTTCTCAGGCATCTGAAAGCACACAGTTCTTTACAACAAGGGTGTTTTTTCTTTCATTATTTTCTTGCAACTTCGATGACAAATTGAGCAGAAATTTCCACAGGTTTGTTATTTTATGCATATGTTGGGATACACAAAGTGAGGATACTGGTCTTTGACAATTACCAAAAGTATGCCCTGCCTTTAAAAGAAATTCCTTATTTATTTCAAAAATTATGTAAGAATGAAGTAGAGAAGAAAGCCCAATCTGACTAATTCAATACAGAGAAAAATATTATTGGACTTGTTTTAATGTAATTGGAACACCATTAGATGATTGAAAATTTCTCAAAAACATACAGCTTTAATTATATTGCTGCTACACAGCTGGACTTTGTTCGCAAACACAAGAAATATTGTTCCATTTACTATAAACCTACATGTAAATTATCACATTACCTTTTGATATTAAAATAAAGCAAATGGACAAATTTGTTGTTTCAGAACTTCAAAGTTGTTCCACAGACATTTTTTGGTGAAATTTGTAAAAGTCTTGTTCTTAAGACCTACACAAATGGAAGTTCTGAGGTTGTGTGTATGCCCGAGGATTGAGGATTAGAGAAGCCAACACTGCAAAAACTGGGGTGTTAAAGTTGACACCGTGGTTGTTGTCACATATAGGCCTACATGTAGATACCAAAAAGAGAATCAAAATAATGTCATATGGTGGTAAAATAACACCAATGTAACTGGAAATTACTGTTATTTGAACACCCTATGCTATAAATTTTGATTCTTTTTAACACCCAATTTTTTGCAGTGAAGAGGAAACCCCAAGATGGCCTCATTTATGACGCTACTTACTGCAACAGTTTTCATTAAAAGTAAAGAGACAAATTTCTGAACTGTGTGAGTGAAGAATGTCGACTAATGTGAAGTATGTACATGCAAATAACTCTTGCTGAACCTGGGAATAAGGAAATACATTTTGATTTTCAGCTATTTTAAGCTTAGATTTTTTCCATTTAGGGTAGAGCGACGGCAAGTTAATCTGGAGGTCGCCGGTTGAAATCCCTACTTTCCTATTTCCCCCCCCCCAATTTGTTCACCCCAAATTAAAGAAAAATCCAAACCAAAGCATGAGTTTGGATTCAACAATTGATACTAATACTAATAATAATAATTAGTTCTTATATATAGCGCATTTCACAATAACGCCTCAATGCGCTTTACATTAGTGCCCTGGTCATTGGGCCAATAACATTCCTTTATTCTTTCTCAGCTCCCTGGGGAGTATACAGCCCCAAGCTGCCGTGGCGCTCTGAAGGTTTTTTCAAACACAATATCAACCTTTACCCTTGCAAGTACCCATTTACACCCCTGGGTGAAGAGAAGCAATTATAGTAAAGTATCATTGCTCAAGGATACAAGTGACATGACCGGGATTCGAACCCACACCTCGATGACTTAACCATCGGAACTTGAATTCGATGCTCTAAACCACTCGGCCACATGACACCCCATAAGAAATGATACTGCCACGTTGTCTCATCTTCCCAGCCGTTCATCAGCATCTAGACTATGCCTCCACATGAGCAAAAAACAATTTCAAGCCAGGCTGATTGACAAACATGTAACCGTACTGGATCACTATGCTCACATTCATAATTTCAACCAAGGAAATGTGCTCATAATTGCGGCAAACTGTTCGCGCAACATGAATCAATGTTCAACAAGAAACATCTGGAGACAGAGAGTTAAAAAAAATAAAAACAATTGAAATCCAATCACTCGCCAAACCCCAAGCGACAATTTGTTTTAAACGCACTAGCAATGAAGAAGGCAGTTAGTGTTTCCTTTCGTGCAATGCAACAACTAGTAACTGTGATGACTCTATAGGTGCATAATATAGCATGTACCAGGGGCCAGGGTAGAGCGACTGCACTATAAAGGATTCATCGAAATGCCAGGGAGGTCCCCAACCTAAGTTGGATTGCATGCTAGGAAATAAATCAAGAAAATAAATCGTGCTTCTGCAGGTAGATGTTATTCGTCTATGACAAGCCCTGCAGGGTACACACACATAATGCGAAGCCCTCCAATGGCTTCCCACATACCTTTAAAATATGACTCCTCCGTTTCTTCTACATTATTAATTGCGTTTTATTGACATTGTGCAATACAGTTTTGTTGACATGGACCTCATACAGCAGGTCTTACATGGCAATGAAAATATACTGGCTGAGTGTTTTGACCATGAGATAGTTCTTGTTTCCCGTTATATCTTGAATTTGTTCGATAAATTTGTATTGACATCTTGAATTTTAAGGTGGGTAGGTGCAAGATGGCAAGTTTTCAGAATACATGTAAACACATGCTGTTGTTTTCTTTTTCTTGTTGCTGTAACCTTTATTTATTGACAACTTTCTACGTTATATTTTAGGTTACTGTTTCTTTTGGTGGTTTTGGTGTAGTGTAGGTCAGTTTAGTGTCTGATTAGGAGATGTTGATCTGCAAATTGACAGCCTACACGGAAACCCGGGCCAATAAAGTGTGGGTGAACGGCACGCCTAGTCAGACAATACGGCTCTCGTCCGTTAACAGTAGGTTTCAGGACTCCATGACCGCCAGCTTCACTTCCCTAGTTTGTTGCTGTTCCATAGAATTATTCTATTGATCCTTCTTTTTGCAGTTCTTTTAATGCAACTTGATTTTAGCTCTTGCTATGGGCCGCTTTTCATCTTTTGATGTTTTTAACAGGTCCCTGAATCCAACTTTAATTTTTTTTAAAATTATTCAAAGAACAAAGCTGGTTAATCTATCAGCGGTGACTTACTTGATCGTTTATTCTTGATGAAGTAGAGCTGTAGGCGCTCCTTGAAAGACTGTTCATCCACGAAGAATTCCACACGAACTCTGTGTCAGCAGAAAGGTAAAAATAAAAGGAGAATTAAAGAAATGGTAACTATAAATTCTACATCATAGGACAGACGTGAGTGAATGAAAGAAACTTCACAATTGATCAATATTGATCAATATATAATCAATTTAAAGAGGGTGGTTAGAAGATTATAAATTTGATTGTAAGAACATCGGTTTTTGATGATTATAAATATTGTTCAGTGAAATATGTTCGGAAACCAATCTTCTAACTGAAAACCTAATGCTAATAAAATTGACTCGAAATATTTATAAAACCTTTTGATCTTAACAGATGAACTGCTTTCCTTTACTATGCAGTCTTTGTGTCATTACAAAAAATGTGGTCTCATTTTGAACGAAGCGTGTACATTACACACGCTCCACGCATATAAAGCATACATAGGTCAATGGTTTGTTGTTGACTGCTTGTTTCTGTGACAGTGTAAACAAAATATCATGTCAGAAACATTACAAGAAGACCTTAATCTTACTATTTGTAATACTTTTGTATCAATGTTTATTGAAAAAAACACCTGGCCTTTATAAATCTGATACAGTTATGCAAGGTATCATGACCTCTACGCTTTTCAAATGGACGGTTAGCTGGCATGGTATGCTGAAAGTCGATACTGCTTTAATAGAGTGCCTTTGAAGTTACAAACGATCCGAATATATAAAATATCATACAGGTTCCTGGTTCTTTAGATCCTTAAGAAAGTTTTAAGGTGTTAATATTGTTGTTTGGTTAAACTAATACACCCGCCTTTACTCCTTAAAATCAAATCACGGTCCGGATTCCAATGTGGGGTTTCACGTGATGGATGCGCGCACAAAATAGACAGGCTCCAAACTTTACATGCACATTGTCAATAATACAACAAGTCTAACATTGAAAGTGAGACTCGCGGCGTACAAACTTTTTGCAATGTTTACTTGAGGATTTCCTTGTTGTAGGGCAATCAGTGCAATAAAACTAAATTTATGAGTACCGTCGTATGATATCATAGGTCCATTTCAGAAAACATTCATTCAGTGTCTTAACACGCATTCAATTTCATACATGTTTCTCTAATTCATTCAGATTAGAGTTTCTTTTTAGCTAATCTTGAATTCAGTTTTGTTTTTGTGCACACATGATTTCGTTCTTCTCATTCAGCGTCGTTTCAGTCATTCTATTTCATTTCTAGGCATTCAAGACTGCACTTTGACCATTCTTAAAGGCATCGTACACGTTTGGAATTGTCAAAGACCAGTGTTCTCACTTGGTGTATCCCAACATATACATAAAATAACAAGCTTGTGAAAATTTGGGCTCAATTGGTCATCGAAGTTGCAAGAAAATGATGAAAGAAAAAACACCCTTGTTGTACAAATTTGTGTGCTTTCAAATAGGAATAAAAACTTCTTACAAGAAGTTGTTATTATTTTAGTGAGAAATTACCTCTTTCTCAAAAACTACGTTACTTCAGAGGGAGTCGTTTCTTACAATGTTTGATACTATCAACAGCTCTCTGTTGCTTGTTACCAAGTCAGTTTTTATGCTAATATTTGTTTTGAGTCATTACCAAATGTGTACGATACCTTTAAGATTAAATTTTACTACCTATTTACAATTGATAACACAAATGGTTAACCAGCCTCTTGCTAAGTGTTGTTTGAAGCTTTGCATGGTGTGGACAAAGAGGAAGTAACTAAAAATAAATAGTAAACTTGCGGGTACAACCATGTGTAAAAACCCTTTTGTGGGAGTGTTGACTATGAAAAGAGCTGGTGGGGTCTCGATGTTTCGAACAGTATACTAATTTGAATGATCTTATTTGACCAGTGAATGTTGAAGTCTTTTTGACTGTTGAGAGCTAATGCAATATGGAGCATTCGTTTTTAACCGAAATTGAATGAGCCAGGTGTTAAATTGAATGAAAGGTTGTTAAAATTTGCGGGGAAAACTTAAAATAACAATACTAGACAACTGTGTAATGTGTCAAGTCAGTCTCAAAGTTACTCCTGGTGCATATGAGAGATGCTCAACAAGTGTATGTATAGACGATGTGACCTCTGTTTACATTCAAACCGCCCTCTGTTGACAAAACACTGTCCAAGTCATGTTCCCCCGGGCAAGAAGACGCGTACTCATGGTAAGATTGCGTGTACTGTCATGACAAATGACAAGAAGTTAACGACTAGCTAGCTAGCTGGCTGGCTGTCAAGTACACAGACGTTTTGCCCGGCGACATGCGCGCGCAATCATGTTATGGTTTTCAAGTGACGTCAGAGGTCACATCGTCTATATAAAGTCACACTCCAGGCTAATACACAATTCATGTAGGCTTATCTTATACAAATCCTAAAACAATTTATTTCAAATTTTTGATGTTGTAAAAATAGAACAAAACAAGACTGGTATATTCAACCTGTTTTGTGCATTATAAATTTTCCTTGAACACCATACACACTGTGCATGTAATTGCTCCCACAGTATTCAAGATCTGTCATCTGAATGAGTCATATACCATCGAGATCTTGTCCTTGCATCCCAGCTAGAATTCATCAAGGGTACATCTTTAATTAGGCTCAGAATTACTCCTCAGTTTTTACCAGACGAGCCACGGTATAGCGACCGGCCAGCAGGACCAGTTAGCTTGTCATTTTACTAGTCCGTTAGCCCTTTTTAATAGTCGATAAATATTTCAAATGAAATAGGGATGCTTTTCAACACTGAACTAGCCAGCAGGACCACTTGGAGAGAATTCCGACTGGTTCTCAGGTGTTTTAACTGGTGGCATTTGGCCAGCGGACCGCTGTAAAGGGAGACAATGCATGCTATACTTTGTTATTGCAAAAAAAGAGGAAATGGCCAACCACACTTAACTTTTTCAGTTTCTGCAGGTGATAGAATGTTCTCTGTAATTGGCCCTCAACTATAGAACCAGCTTCCTGAGCAACTTAGGGAAGCCAACAATGTTTATACGTTCAAGGCTGGACTTAAGACAAACCTTTTCAAACATGCTTTTTTAAACCAATAGTACCTATTTTTTAGCAATGCCAGGTCTTTAATAGTGTTTACCCTAACTGATTTGATATTTTGGTGTAGGGCCTACTGGTAACAGTCTATAATTACCGGTACCTTTTTAAAATATTTTCTCTAAAGTTTTAAAACTGTATGGATTGTTATTATTTTCAAATTGTTAAGCGCCCAGGAGCATGTTTCATGGATGGATGCTATACAAATTGTCATTATTATTATTATGATTATATTTCTATGTCACTGTAAATTAAAGTAGAGAAGGGAATCAGTTGATCAGCTGACAAGATGCATGTCTGCTCTACAGGTTGTTGACTAAATTCAAATTGTACAACCCCAAGGTCATTAACAGTTAAAGGCACTGTACACGTTTGGTAATTGTCAAAGACCAGTGTTCTCACTTGGTGTATCCCAACATATGCATAAAATAACAAGCCTGTGAAAATTTGGGCTCAATTGGTCATCGAAGTTGCAAGAAAATGATGAAAGAAAAAACACCCTTGTTGTACAAATTTGTGTGCTTTCAGATAGGAATAAAAACTTCTTGCAAGAAGTTTTTATTAATAATTAGTGAGAAATTACCTCTTTCTCAAAAACTACGTTACTTCAGAGGGTGTCGTTTCTAACAATGTTTAATACTATCAACAGCTCTCCGTTGCTTGTTACCAAGTAAGTTTTTATGCTAATATTTGTTTTGAGTCATTACCAAACGTGTACGATACCTTTAACTTGTTTGAGCAACTATCAGTCATATGAAAACATCTCTGGTATGTCCTGAGCGGTTAAGAGCAACAGACTCAAGTTCTGGTGTTTCTGATCACCCAGTGTGGGTTCGAGTCCCGATCGTGGAACTTGTGTTCTTGAGCAAGATACATTACCAAAATTGCTGTGTCCGGATGGGCTATTAGTAGGTCATGTGTACTAGGATTTGTGCGTAAAATAGGATAGTGCGGACTGGGACTAGGATACTGTGCGTAAAAGAACTCAGAACACTTATCATGGAAGAGTAGGGGTTAACCCTGGTGTTTCTGGTTCACATAGCAAGCACCCTTGTTTACAGGTTTCCTCAGGCTTGCGAGCTACAGTGATTACTCTCACTTATGAGGCATCCTATATAATAATAATTATTAACATTAACTGCAAGCAGAACGGCCTCTGATATTCTGGCATAATGCCAACTTTTTCTGAGCGATCAAAGTTGCTGAGATGAACGCAGAAGCTACTGTCTGAAAACTTGCGCATCAAAACAACTTAACTGCTCGATGCTCAGTGAAGCACATAAATCTAGCTAACAATGTTATGGTTATAATCACCCAGTTACATGCGGTAACGGTTATTTTCACCCTATTACATGTGGACATATCCAATTTCAGCCTTTAAGCATCCATCCTTCAGAATTGCTTGCTCTTTTGGACAAGAAAATTGTCCTCCTAAGAAATCAATATTTTCTGTATGAGCGGTCTTCATACGCAAACAAAGTCACCTTGTTTCTATTTCATTAAGGAGAGCGTTCAATATTTGTCTGTTAGCAAGTGTCTTATAGTGGCACAGCTTGGAACTGTAATTGTGAATCTTTTGGTTGACCCTAGAGCTGCATGCATCGGAAGAAGAGGAGGCAGGGAGTGAAGAATTGGGGGAGGTGGGTTCCAATCCCACCTGTGTGTAGCCAATAGAATTTTTTCCAGCAGGACTCATGGCTTATCACACATCCATGTAATGGTGAAAGCAAAATAATATTCTGTATCATCGATGCAATTCACACCTATTCGAAAAATAATGTACAGCCCTTTTGTTGTTGTTGTTTGTTGGGGATGTTGTTGTTGTTATTATTATTATTTTTATAATATTATTTCTGGTTTATTAAAAAAAATGCATTTGTAGCCCAGGGGCTAAACTGCTACAAAGTTTACAATTTAAAAATAATGCAATGTACATTAAATTAATTCTTTAAAAATAGTTACGAATTTACACATGAAACAAAAATATATCCAGAAAACAAAAACATATCACACATTTGTTGTTGCTGTTGTTGTTGTTGTTGTTGTTGTTATTGTTGTTGTTGTTTTGGGGTGGGGATCCAGAAGGCCTTTAGTCTGAATGTCTACACTGAAAACTTTATTTAATCAATTGACTAAAAAAATAGTCATGCAGGCTGTCTTATTTGACTAATTCAAAGATTGTCATTCATGGGTAATTTTGACTAATTATAATTAGTCATGAAAAAGTGTCTTATTTGACTAACTTCTCCATTGGAATTAGTAAAGCATGAAAATCAATTAGTAATGCATGAACATTAATTAATAATGCATGAACATTAATTAGTAATGCAAGGCAATTAATCCACACTTTACACCATTGCCATAGTAACCACTCCTTTCAATTCAGTCTGAATACAAGTTTGTACTTGACATGTTCACTTTAATTCATCTTCAACATTGTACCAATTCAAACTGTCTTTGCTAATCTACTAATGTTATGCATGGGAGCTGCATTAACAGGGCACAAATCTGCTAAAAATAACTTGCTATTAGCAGAATAGGATATACCAACCAAAATACCATAAAAAATCATCTGTTTTACTCAACTGTCATGACTGTTTCTCCAGATATTTTTGCTAAGCAAAAAAATTCAATTGTCAAGAACTATTTTCTGCTTAAATGTTGTGCTAATGACTATGAAATTGGGCATATCCCCATGTCCGTACCGCCCGTCGAAAGGATGGTTTTGATCGTCAATGCATCATAACACACTTACAACCAATCGTGTGGGCCTACAACGTCAATGGCTTTTTATGTTAGCTATGGCTCGCCAAAGGTTTGAGAGTGTGTAGAAT
Source organism: Plazaster borealis (assembly GCA_021014325.1). NCBI lineage: Eukaryota > Metazoa > Echinodermata > Asteroidea > Forcipulatida > Labidiasteridae > Plazaster > Plazaster borealis. Next base: position 2,239,936 of record CM037456.1, on the reverse strand, counting down.
GTTAGGTCACATTTTTAATGTTTACATCAAATCGAGGTGTACCTTTCTGACCAGTGGTAGAATTACTTTAATCAGAACGCTTCAGACTGTATTCTTTAATGGCAAGTATTACAAGATATCTCAATTATGCTCACCCTTTTTTCGGAAATAACTCACCACAGCAGCGGTTTATTCTTCCCTGCAGTGCAGTCTATCAGTCAGTGTTAGCAAAATGGCGTCAATGTTTTAGTGCTCGCGCCGCGCCCCTAGCAGCAGTATAGAGCTATTGGAAACCCGGCACAATCAAATATTGTAAAATTGCTCTGAGTTTTGGCGGGCTACGGCGCTAGTAATTAGTCAAGTTGTAAAAAGTTAGTCATTTGAATTGTCATGTAAAAAATACTTCATCACGTCTTATTTACATGACGATGCATATTTGTCATTTGACATTGAGTAAATTAGTCCGTCATTCAAAGTAGTCTTGAGATAATTTTAATTCTTCAAGTGAATTACACGATTCGTATTGCGTCGATTATAAGTTGTCATTCCCCGAAACAAAATCATCAATTGACTTATTACTCTCATTACCGGTACTAATTATTTTCGCTCTGTTTGACGACTTTTTCACAACGACTGACTGAATACAATTTTCAGCGTATACTTTAAAAATGAAGCTTCACAACTCTTCAACAATGAAGTAAGTCTAGGGCATATTTATCTGTCTGTTCTCCTTTTGCTGGACTACACAGTAAATCAACTATAAAAAAAAACCCATTCAAAAATGACAGCTGGAATTGCTGGTTATGTTTATCATTTAAAATAATCATCTAAAAATATGGCAAAGTGACATTCTAAAGCCCATCCAATATGCATGTTTGATTGATGTCAACCAATATTGCAAACACAATGTCTTTAAACATTAACTTCATTACAGCCAGTGGGGACACAAAGTATCAACTAAACACTGTTTCTTATCAAAAAATTTTCAGGGGTTGATTTAAAGGGAAAATATACCTTTGGTTTTTGGAACCCTTCAATTATTTTAATCCTATATAATTTTTGAGATATCGCCGAAAATCCGGAGTGGTTATGTCCAGGCAGGAAGAATAACCCGTAACTGGAATCTGAGAAACGTATCTGACAGTAACGTTTCTCAGTTTCAAATTTTGGGAAATAAAAACTGATATATTTTTCCATTACTACATTTACTTTGTAGTGAAATAATTCTCAAAATGCTTTATACTGTCAAAAGCTGCTGTACTTCTAACCATGTAAGTTTTTATTGCCATTGATTTTAAGAGTGATTACCAAATGTATACCTTCCCTTTAACACTTGTATGTTGTTGTGACTTGGTTTCAAAAAATCAAGTGGAAATACAATCAGTCACAGAAGAATTGTAGGTTTTTAAAAATTGTATACACATATGTTTGTATTTGTATATGATAGGATCTTACCCGCTCATACAACAGTGAATAAAATTATGTATTTTTCAAAGATCAGTATATTTTGATATGCACATTATCAATAGAGTCTTGCGTAGGCCGCCATTGTCGAGATCAAACAATGGAAACGTGGTGTGTCGTGGCAAAGCGGATAAGAACACTGGACTCAAGCTCTGGTGTTTCTGATCAGCAGAGTGTGGGTTTGAGTCCCGGTCGTGACACAATTGTGTCCTTAAGCAAGACTTCCTTTGGACTTCCTTTGAACTCAACGAGAGCGCAGTTTGAGCTTGTGATGTCATATGCAAGGAGTATATCATGGATCAGCCATTTTGTTTTTCTCCCAATGAAATCATTGCAATCAAACCGAAGCTGGAATTGCAAAAATAGTTGGACTCCTTTTTTCGTATGCTAAGAATTAGTATTTAAATATTGCTAAAGCGCACAATGATGGCAGCCGTATGCTAAAACTTGACTTTCCAATGGTATCAAAGATTTAGGTTATGCAGGGAACAATGCGGTTCCACCACTTGGTACAGTAATGCTTTGAAATACAGCTGCTTTGCACTGTCTTGCTTGTATATTATAGTTTAACTCTTTCACGCGCCAACCGGTCGCTAGCGACTGGTTAATAAGTCCCCCTTAGAAAAATAGTTGTAGAACGAAAAATAAAGATCGCACGGCCACACAGTTTTCAGAATGGGAAAGCGGACTCTTGAGGGTGGTATTGTGACCTGTTTTTGGGGGGTCGCCATTTGCAAAAAATTAGTCAAGTAAACAAATAATGTGTCCATATGATCAATTTATTGCTAAAATAAATGGGACGGTGAATGAAAGGGTTAATAGATGTTAAATTACACTTGTTTATTACTGTTTCATGGCAGACTATATTATGAATGGATATCACATACAATCTCGATGCCCGTTTTCAAACGTCTCCTTAAGACATTCTTGTTTCAGGACCAATCCTAATTCGTTTGATTATGTTTTTGTTCCTTCAGTTATTTAATCCTGTTTTTGTTCTCGTTTCCTGTAAAGCGCTCTGTTCTTCGTATAGCGCTGTAATGCTCTGTAGTTTTTAATAATTTTACTTGTAAACAAGGTTATTTCAGCCTGTGGCTGCCAACCATGTATCTGTTTTTAATAATGAACCATAATAATAAATTTAAAAAAATAGTTTTATTATTATTATCTACTCATTGTAACTGCTGTCACTGAAACCTCACACAGTGAAAAAATCACACATTCCAAACAGTTCATAAACTTCATGTGACGTTTTAATTTTTGTAGGTCAACATCTGCGAATGTCATTGAAGAAATACTCTCATACCTCTGAACATGGAGCTATACTGAACAGGTCACAAGCTGCTGCCTTGAAGCCAATGAATCTTGGAATCTTAAAGGCACTGAACATGTTTAGAAATTGTCAAAGACCAGTGTTCTCACTTGGTGTATCCCAACATATGCATAAAATAACAAGCCTGTGAAAATTTGGGCTCAATTGGTCATCGCAGTGGCAAGAAAATGATGAAAGAAAAAACACCCTTGTTGTACAAATTTGTGTGCTTTCAGATAGGAATAAGAACTTCTTGCGAGAAGTTTTTATTTTTTTAGTGAGAAATTACCTCTTTCTCAAAAACTACGTTACTTCAGAGGGAGTCGTTTCCTACAATGTTTTATACTATCAACAGCTCTCCCTTGCTTGTTACCAAGTAAGTTTTTATGCTAATATTTGTTTTGAGTCATTACCATATGTGTACGATACCTTTAAGGAACACTTCACAATAAGATATTAACAACTGGATTCACGTCACAAGATGAGCTTGATTCCAGTCCAACCGATCTTTGCCTCTGGATTTTTCCCCCACAGGAATCAGTTAGTATACATTGCTCATTATGCATTGCAAAAGTTCAGTTATGGAACAGTCTTCCAGAGGTTGTTAAACAGGCTGAGACAACAGAACAATTCAAAACCCGCGTGAAAACATATCTGTTTACTTTCTACAATTGTTGATTTCCCTTTACAGCGCTTAGGGACCTCACGGTGATATGCGCTATACAATTTTTTTAAATTATTATTATTTTATTATTAAGGCAACATAACTGAATAATTTTATTCATTATAGTTTTGTTGGGACTTACTTCTTTCATTTTGATCCGTACAAACAAAAACATTAATTTGTAACAGGAAAACAAACCCCATTTTGTTTAATTCTTTATTTATTTAATTTAATTTAATTTAAAAAAAAAAAAAATTGGGGGGGGTTGGAGTTTTTTGACTCCATTTATTTCAAAAACTCAAAAGGAATCATCATAAAACAATAAGAATAACTTCTTATAATTTATAACAGGAAAACAAAATTTAGACCTATTGTAATTCTATTACATGCTTTCCTTTGCAAGAAAAACAATACAGCCATCAACGTACAGGCATATGGCTGGCAGACAAATTCATATAAGATATATACTTTTGTCTGCAGTCATAGAAATAAAGACTTCGGCGCTAGACCTCAGGGACAGACAATTTCTTAAATTTCAATCATGACATATTGGATACAAGAATTCAAGAGACTCCTTTCAAATCTTAAGGAAATAAGTAGTTATCAACGAGACAGGTTTACCATTTCACCCCCCATGGTTTGATGAAGCTTATAACATGATGGGGTTTGTGATGGGTTTATCTGGATTATGTACTGGCTGTAAAAACACTGTTTGTTCAGCTCCTGTCAACATGTGTTGAATTCATCGTGGGCAAGAAAAATAACAAAATCAGGACGAAAAGAACATCTGAAAGGCAATCAAGTTTAAAACAGCAATGGGGCAAATTCAATTTTTTTAAGAAGGGGGGGGGGGTTTGCCTTGCTGCCTCATTATCATTTTCTGACCGGGATAACGGTTCTACAAAATTAGGACGCGTTGAAGTACACAGGTTGTAACCTGTTTAAAGTGTGACAAATGATAGACACTAAAACTCATTCTCCCTCTAGTAATGTATGCCACAGGGATGAAATCCAAGTCTTTTAGGTATCGTTTACAATTTATTATCAATCAAACTTTTACAACCTTAACAGCAAATAAATCAAAGCATCCCCTTCATCGTTAGCAATTCCACTCATATCTACGGATGTTGCATGGATCCTGGAAATTTCCACAACAACTCATTATATTACTCACCTAGATAAGGTTGATGGTGCACGTTGTCTGCTCATTTTGCTGCCATTTACAAAAACAATGACAACAACGGTAATTAAATTTGCTATAAAATGATGTAAGTTTCAGTCAATGCAGTATACACCGGAAAGCAGCTGCATGTCGACAGACTGTAGAGAAATATTCCAGTAATGTTTTCCCATGTAAGTAGGCCTCTTCACTGGCAGCATCAACCCATTGCTATCAATGTGTGTGTGTGTCGTCCGTGGAGTGAATGTACCATCCGTCCGTTGTCCGATTTTTCTCTGAATACCAAACTGTATTTTCATTGTACGGTATGTCACATAATTCAGGCTTAATCATTCGCTATTAGCTTGCAGGCATGGTTGACTCTCAGATGAGAACTCTGAATTTTAATGAGCCATAACTGTCAAAGAAATTGCGTGACGACACCAGGTATTAAAGAAAAGAGATAAGTGCGATCAACCTCATTATTAAACCCGGTTGGATGATGGAAAGATCAGACAATGGTTGTTGGCCGGGCGAAGTTTCAAGTTTCTGCTTCGTAGAGTTCATATACTTCCAGCATTCACCGTTGTTGTATTCCCTGTATCTCCATTAATAATGATAGTGCTAGATCTTGGTGTATTAAAAAGGGAGCAGACTGAACTTCCCTTGGGCCTCAATATGATAACATTACTCCCTTGTATGATGGAAACCAAAATGGTCTTATGTGCAATCTTGTTTCAAGATCTGCCATGCCCCGGAGAAGAGGTTTAAAGGGATTGTATACGTTTGGTAATTGGAACCCACTGTTTGTTTCAATCCTATATAGTTGTAGATATATACCATAAAAATTTCATTTCAAAAGGTGGCAACGTTTTTGAGATTTTGCTGATTTTTCCACGCATCAAGAATAATCTGCAAATGGAATACAAATCTGAGAAACATTTGCCAAGCCTATGAAAATTTGGGCTCAATTGGTCATCGAAGTTGCAAGAAAATGATGAACGAAAAAATACCCTTGTTGTACAAATTTGTGTGCTTTCAGATAAGAATAAAAACTTCTTGCAAGAAGTTTTTATTATTTCAGTGAGAAATTAGCTCTTTCTCAAAAACTACGTTACTTCAGAGGGAGTCGTTTCTCACAATGTTTTATACTATCAACAGCTCTCCATTGCTTGTTACCAAGTAAGTTTTATGCTAATATTTGTTTTGAGTCATTACCAAACATGTACGATACCTTTAAATATAGCCCTTTATATTCAGATTTTGTTTTGATAAAAACTGATATCTTTTTCCATAACCACATTACTTCAAAGTGAAATGTTTCTCAAAATGCTTTATACTATCAGAAGCTGCTGTACTTCTACCTCCATGTTCTTAGCAAGGAAGTTTTTATTGCCATTAATTTTATGATTAATTACCCAACATATACAGGCCCTTTAAGAAATGTGTATGAAACATGGGCTAGCATCAGCTCTGCTATCACTCAGCCATTTCTAAAACCTGACTCACTGAAAACAACTTTACAATTACATGTTGTCCCCTCCTGTACATCTGGCAATCAGAAAAAAAACAAGAAATGTTCCCTTCCCTAAATCAATCAGCCTAAACTTCAGAAGAATACAAATACAATTTCTGCATTGAAGAATGTTTGAAGACACATAATAACAAGGAAGCTTCCTTGTAAAAAAGAAAATCAGAAATTGTTTTTGTATCCTTCTTAAGAAGTATCCAGAATCAAAGTACATTCAGATTAGTTTTAAAACATTGCTTTTGTGTGCAGTTACATTGCAATTGCAGTAAAAAGCTTGTGTCTTCATGTTCCTTTCTCACCTCTGAACCTCATCCCAAGGTGAAATGAATTACAATGCACATACCTATTCAGTAAGTTAATATTTTACCTTTAAGTTCTTATAGGAGACAAACCATCAAGGCTAGTCTCTGTATACATTAATTATCATGTCACTGTTTTTAGTAGCTTGGATCCAGCCACACCCATAAAAGTACCAACTGACAGAGTATGAAATGTTTTACCACCTGTTCAAAAAAACAAAGCAGCAGACGCTGTTAGAAGGAAATTCTCCCCAACCTCCCAAGTCCAAGTGGAAAGTACACAAACCATAAGTAGGCTTGTTATTTTATTTCTACACCAAAGGTCAAGTCAATCAACAATCCCAAGCCTCCATACTGCAAGGTGCACAAAGCACTCGTCAACAACCTGAGCATATGACAGGGCCAATTTATCACTATATTCTGCTTCGGTACAATAAGCAGAGACAATCAATGCAAATTCCTACAGCCTAAAATTTTCTGTTTGAAACCACCAGCATGGTTTTTAATTCTCACTCATCAGTCAGTCTGAACTTCGTCAGCATTCTTCTCAGAACTTCTACACTTGACTGAACATGCTTGAGCTAACAGAGGACCCACGTTGTCACACCTCAGTGCACCAGACCAATCACATCATCCTGTCCACTTAAGAAGGATCTTGGAGACTTTCCAGAATTTCCAATGGTCCAAGACCAAATAGAAATAACATCGGTTGTTCTTAAAAATGTCAGTCAGTCCATCAGTCCAACAACAAACAATTACAAACTGGTGTGGCAGAAGGAAATTACCAAGTCTTATATAGATTATTATAAAAGCTTGCACCGATCCACGTGACATAGGAACTGTCTGTATAGTATGAGGAATTCAAATTTAAACAATAACTTAAGCAAGTCATTGTACCATATACACTATTCAAATCTAACTAGCAAACGGCTTATACATTGATTCACAAGTTGGTTGAATGGTGTGTTTAATGATAACAGGATGGAAGCAAAGCTCATTCTTTCCCAAACCAATGATGTATGTACCTAATGCAAAACCAACTACAAATTTACACTTGCATTTTTATTGATCATGGTCTCGGAATTTAAACCATAAACAGCCACAGAGCCTGGACTTCCTGCAGGCACCATTAGTACACATCTTAATGGAAGAAAACATTAAGTCTTACAATTTATGCAGATTGCATCATCTGATTTTTATGAACTTTTGATATGAAGAAAGGGGGCATATCTCAAAGCTTGTTCAGCTGTTACTTTTATAACTCTTGAAGGAATACATGGTCTTTACGCTCAGCCCATCCAATCTTGCAAGAACACATCATCACATTAGTCACACATTTTGAAGAAAACCTTGACAATGAACACTTAAGTGCTTTGCAATGCCTGCGGATCAACCAGCGGAATACATTAGGCAAATTTTTCTCATTTTCTACACGTATACAATCCTGGGTCACATCTGGTGGTTGTCACAGTTCCAAGAGCAGAACAAATCAGGGTGAACCCCAAAAAGCAGCCATCCAAGGCCTTTGATTATTAAACTTTCTACAAAATATCAGAGTTAAATTATAAGAAAATGTATTTACACATAACTTACATGGAGGAAAACTTCCATCAAAATATTTTTTGCCTGACTGCTATCACTTTTGAGAAATGAGTCAGTTTTGATCTCGCGAGTCCAAAATCGGATGTTTGAAAACAGTGACGGGGTTTTTCACCTTTTATTTCTTGTGACTCTGGTGTTAACTTTCACAGGTTTGTTATTAATTTTCATGCTTTAAATTTGATGCTCACATCTTAATGAAAACAACAGTTTGTTTGACAGCAATTTTTTGCATCCCTTCTTTAAATTTTGCCTGCTGTGAAAACAATTTCTTGGCATGCATGTAACGACTTATTGAGCACAAGACAAAAACTCAACATTCTAAGCTCCTTAAAGGTATCGTACATGTTTGGTAATGACTAAAAAAAAATATTAGCATAAAAACTTACTTGGTAACAAGCAACGGAGAGCTGTTGATAGTAAAAAACATTGTAGGAAACTACTCCCTCTGAAGTAGCGTAGTTTTTGAGAAAGAGGTAATTTCTCACTAAAATAATAAAAACTTCTTGCAAGAAGTTTTTATTCCTATCTGAAAGCACACAAATTTCAACAAGGGTGTTTTTTCTTTCATCATTTTCTTGCAACTTCGATGACCATTTGAGCCCAAATTTTCACAGGCTTGTTATTTTATGCATATGTTGGGATACACCAAGTGAGAACACTGGTCTTTGACAATTTCCAAATGTGTTCAGTGCCTTTAAAGCAAATGTCTTTGGCTCAATTTAAAAACCTTTCTTTAAACTACTATTAGCTTGCTACACATGCTTCATGGGATTTAATTTTGCACCCAAAACCAAAAAGAGCTTTAAAACCATTCGCTTCAAGAGGACAGATTTCTTTTACATCCATGGCCCCTTTCCAACATGGATTTTTGGCACTCATAAAAGCAGAAACTGCAGAAACTGCAGAAACTGAGGTGTACAAATTGACACCATGGGTGTTGTCACATATACATACCCAAGAGAGAATCAAAATTAACACCATAGGGTGTTGAAAATACACCAACGTAAGGCTAAATAAATTTTAAAAAATGTTTAGCGTCCCTGCCTGCTTCCTTTTTAGAGGCCGCCTCCTTTTGTTTTTTTGTTTTTTGAAAGAAAAAAATGATAGGCCTACATTTTTATTTTCCCTGTCGATTTTTAATTTTTTTTAAATAAATAAGATCGTATTTTCGACATTAGCACAGCGGAAAAAGCACACCGAAAAAAGCTGGCAACCATCTTGAAAAATAGCCCGGTCGGTTGTCTCGAAAAACTTGTCGAGCGGCCATTTTGAAAAAAAAAGAAAAGAAAAAAAAAGGCCTTCCTCCTTCCTTTTTTCGAAAAAGGCAGGACGCTAAACATGTTTTTAATTTTTTTTTGCCTAATTGTGTTGGCAGAAACTAGTGGTGTTTTAACACCCTGTTGTAAATTTTGGTTCTTGCTTTGGTATCTATATGTGACAACACACATGGTGTCAATTTTAACACCCCAGTTTTTGCATTGTAGCACAAAGGTGACAAGTGATTTGTTTAAAAAAAAACTGTATCAACCCTTAAGAAATGTTTCCTTTCAAAAATGTGCTATACAAAAAGGTGGATACACTTAAGGGTAGTCATTTTAAATTTGAATATATTTTTACATAAATACAATGCCATAGAAATACTCCAGAATCTAAGACACATAAGTTGCTTCTCTGAATCTATAGTGTAGAACTAGAAACCTTTACATGGATATAGAGTATACCTACAGCATAGCGTGCCGAGGTGAGCTGTGGTGACATACTCATTGAGTCGTGCCTGACAACAAGGGGCACTAAAAACACCATTAATAGCTAGAAACAAAGCCACGTGTGATTACATGACCTGCAATTAACGAACAATACTAAAAATTCTGACTTACTCCTGCTCCGACTTCTGACGGTTATAATCCAGGTATCCCTTATGCAGCGGAGAAACCTGCTTCACCATCTTGGCGTATCTAGAATCTATAGCCATTGTGTTGTTACTACCGCTGTAGCTACCTGTTTATACCATGTATCCTTGGTGATGGACAATAAAATGCTAATGAGTCTCGCGGTTTTTCAAAAAGCTCTACAGGCACATCTAATCAGCTCGACCTTCCAATGAAGCAGAACATTTTCCTTGTGAACACATTGTGGTCGTTGGCGGAGACTCCCTCTATTATAGCCATGAAACCCAACTGCTTATTTCCTGTGCAATGGTTTAATGATGACTTGTAACTTTGAAGTCTGCATCCATAACTGTTTTCCGCTCAGTTTTAACAATCCCCGACACCTTTAAACACGGAGTCATGAATAGGCAATTTGGGTCAAGAATTTTCTTAGCAGGCAAGCCATAATGACATTGTGTCTTGATTGCGTAATTGGTTTTAAAACAATCCTCCATTGGATGCCTTGGCATCTGATAAGATAACTCCAAAATCAAATAAGATAATCTCCGACAGGCAAGATTTGACAACGATCCAAAGGTTGAAGTGTTTTCCAGAGCTATCTGATGATCAACGGGAATATGTGAAGAAGAAAAGTCCGATGCATGATTAGTTTCAAAACTCTCTCCTAGTTATTACATAATATTGAGATCAAAATGACTCCTGTTCCTATGTAATATTCATTAACCAGCAAGAATCATGATGAAGAAGAAGAAGAAAATGAGTGAAGGTACAGGTGGAAGCAAAACAACTTGCAAAGTCTTTTGGACTGGCTTTTTACAAAACCTCATCGGGTGCTAGTCATTTATCATACAGGTAGACATTGTGAAAGCTCTTGTCAGCATCACCTGCGCCTTCCCATCATCTCTCATCCCTTGTATTGATCATTAACGAGTGATTGCAAGCGTGCTTTGAGGTGAAATGCCTCCTGCTCCAACAGACATATAGACACACCTCTCCCTCATTCAAACCTCTCGATGGCAACATTGGCACATAACAGCTGAAACCACATTGGCATCCGCAAAGAAACTTTCTGCTGTGCTTACAACCAAGCTCTGGTCAGGTGTTCAAGTTTAAGGCAAGACGAGTTGTCAAAGTGTCCAATAGAAACCATCTAGATAAACTGATTTGCGAAAGGCGTCATCCAAAACAAATGTGCATAGGATGATAACTGTTTTCAAGCAAGTTATATTCCCATACCATCAACGATATGCATCACAGCGGAGAAGAGGGTCTCAGGTGTGATGAGACAGATTACCTATTGAAGTCATCCTGCCTACAACGTGGAATAGTCTTTATCCTTGCACTTAGATGTGCAGAGCACGCACACACAGCCAACCACAAGTGAGTAGTGGTGTTTAATGCAAATGTGAAAGCCCCATCTTCCCATTGTGTCTGTCAGTGCCCGTGGGGCACTGTGCACCGTCTCTGAAGCACCATGGCTGGCTGCTGTTGTCGGGCTGAGCAATTGGCAGGAAATCGGAGCACACCTCACTACAAATTTGTTTTCCAGAGGTGAGGGGAGAGCCCGAAAAATAGCACAAGCAACTTGTAGAATTTTTTCTTGGACAGGCGCTGCGGGGGGCTACCATGCATGAAGGGGGAAAATGTTGTTAAAGAATGAATTTGACAATGAGCATACAGACAGGCTGGCATTACTAGCCCACTGGCAACACATTATGTGCTAGGAGTCTGTTATATTGATTGACAAATGCTAATTTAACATTTATTAACAGAATTTTATTCTATTTTATTAACAGTTTTAATATTTATGTATTCAGTATTCAGAAGGGCTGGCTTTAAACTTTGTTTATCTATTGTATTGAGTTTTATTTGTTCTATTTTTTGCTGGTGCATAAAAAGCTTATTGACATTATTTTATGAATAACAAGTTAGTATTACTATGCATCATAAACATATTTTATGCAGTTAACCAACTGTTTGTTTTTGTATGAGCTACAATAATACCTGCAGAAGTACAAATGAAATAAGACTTGGCATGTACCTTTAGATAAATGTAATGCTTGCACAGGGGATAAAGAATAGGCCTACTACTTTACAGAGGAAGGGAAATGTCAAGTTCAATTTTATGATGTACTCATTTTCCAATAGGTAGAGACCTCATGTGAGTGGGAAAAAGGTTACGTTTCTAACCTCAAGTTAAAATGGTGTAAATTGCCATATTTGACACCCTCCCAGTGCAAAATTTGTCAATATCCAAAACATCAATGCGAAAAAATGGGTCTGTACATTTTTGTACAGGGATGTTTTTGTTCATACTGACTTTTTCAGAGTGAAATTTGAAACATGATGTCACTGGATTTCAAAAAATTAAGAATTTTGACCAACTGACGGTCATGTAGTCATTAAACCAGTGTAAAAGACGAACTCATTCGGGCATGATTGGCAAATGGGGTTTCTAACAATAAGCATCCTCGTCCCAAGTTTTAATTTTGTTTCAATGTTAATTTGAAAAAAATTATTTGTATTATACAAAAATTGAACAACTTGCTATGGGTATTTATATTTTCAAGAATTTTGTATAAATATAATTTAAAAAGAAGATTTGATTTCATAGAAAAATGTAGTCTTTGTTTGAGTTTTGTTCTCGTTTTTTGATACGCGAGCGTAACTTGCACAGTCAATAGTGAGCTCTGGATACATAACCATCAAGGAAAAAGCTCATAAATATAATTTAATTTTTTAAAAAATATATACTGTCTTCTGTGTCAAATCTTCACAGCGAGGTGGTGATATTGGCAAAAAGTAGCAAGGTGTACGTGTTGCCTCATGTTTGAATGGCGGGGATATACAGTTTCAAATTACTTTATAAATCTACGACGGCTGATGCGGATGGTGAAGCAGCCTTGAGCAGGTCTTTGTGCACAACAATTATTGAAGATGTAATATCGATTCCTTCCTTGTGTGACAAAAACAAATCATCTTCCCTCGTTATTTGACGTCAATTATTTCAGTTCAGCGGAGCCTTGACTGATATTAACTGTTTTATTTTCCACTATCTCGTTATTGATTTATGATAATTAAGGCCATGTTTCCTGAATATTACAATCTCTTATCTATATTTACATATTGATGAACTAAAAAAAAAAAGCTTGTATTGATTTTTGAAATAGTATATTAAATCGCATCTTAGAGTTTGCAGGAAACACACCATATACTGTAACCAACCTATTAGAATGTCATCAAATTTTAGGGGTAAAAGGAAAACCCAAAAGATTTGATGTTTTGTCCAGGATATTGTGCACAATCCTACCAGGCTTATATTTCAACAGCGCAATCAACACCAGCTATGGTGACTTGTGGGGTTTCTAAACGCTATTACCTCGATTTTGACAGTATTCCAGATGGAAATATTTCTCTGGAGGATTGGTACTGATATGTACATCATAATTAATGAGCTTTCAGATATTTTTTTCAAATAATAACCTTTCCTCTACCTTGAGTTTAGCTCGTTTATATCTTAAATCCTTTTTAACTTGATAAACACTATTCTACCCTTGAATATCATCTTGAGTGCGAATGAAAATATGATAAATAATTTAGTTTGGTAAATATTAGCTCAATAAAAGAGCATATTTATTATTCCAACCCTTTAAATTTTTAATGTAACTGTTGTTGCCAAAATTTGTAGTTTAGACCATGGTTTTTAACGATTTTATTTGGTTTCATGGTTGAATTTTTTTTAAAGTACAGCAATATTGTAATACGCGGAGTTAGACCGGTGAAATGTGCAGGGTGTTATACGTACCATGCAATATGGGTTAATATCATGAATCGACCAATCAGTATCGTGGATTCAAGTTTGCTTAAAGATAATAATTCTTATCATACTCAGAGGTATAATTTATATATTTGTTATATTTGGCATGTTGTGGTTAAGTGGATAAGAGCACCAGACTCAAGCTCTGGTATTTCTGATCAGCAGAGTGTGGGTTCGAGTCCCAGTCGTGACATTTGTGTCCTTAAGCAAGACACTTAACCATTATTGCTGCGTCCTTCGGATGGGACGTAAAGCCGTAGGTCCTGTGTGTTGTGTAATGCACGGTGTTCCTGGTTTGATCAGCAGCATATTGCGCCACAGCACCTTGTACACCATTACATGGTGCTATAAAGGAATATGTCTCACACGTAGCTCTGCATACCTTGCAGGAAAATATACTGAGTGCTTTGATACGCCCCTGAGATGTGATAAAGTGTAAGAACCCAGTGTTTTTGGTACATACATCCAGTGTGCCTTAAAAGCAATCTTACATCACTTGAGCTCTGAAGCTCAAGGAATACTTGTGGATGTAATTTCTGCTTCCGTTAAAACTCCACACAAACTGAGCAACTTCACTTTGTAATATTAAATTCATATTCTTCAGTAATGCTTAGCCTTTCCAATTCAGACTCTAGTGGCTACTCATACATACAAAATTTAATATGACTGAGTGTAATTTACAGTATGTCTTTCGTTTCACAATTATTAAAAAATCGCATCAAGATTTTGTAATTGTTTCACTTAGAGAATTTTTGTTCAATTTAAAGCATGGGTCCCATTCCCTGAGCAGATGAACAAAAGAAATTACACGGCTATAAAAACTGGGGAGAAAAAACCGAAAGCAATTTTCAAGAACGTATATATATAAGACACGAGTCCTCTCAGCCTTTTGTATTATTCAGCCATGAACAAAAATCCTTTGAAGCTGGAGATGACCAAGTCTTATTCTGTCTCCTTTAATTAAATTACAGCAGGTTACCATGAGATGTGACAGGGTCTACCAATCAGCTACTTGCTAACACGGAGCTAAAAAAAGGCATATTGGCAAGGTGACCTGTACATGAATTACAATTCATTACAAATGGTCAAATTGGTTAGATTTTTTTTATTAAAGCTTACGCAGATTTCTCCCAAAGACTCTTAATTCCCTTAAGTAATTTACAAACTGGCAACTTTTGCCTCCCCTAGAAATTGGCGTGTCGTGACTGAGCGGTCAAGCGCAATTATGGACTCAAACTCTGGGCCCAATTTCATAAAGCTGCTTAAAGGGACACGTTGCCTTGGATCGGGCGAGTTGGTCTATAAAAAGCATTTGTAGCCGTTTGTTATAAAATGCATATGGTTAGAAAGACGTTATAAAAGTAGAATACAATGATCCACACAAATATGCCTCGAAATTGCGTGGTTTTCCTTTTACATCGTGAACAACGACCGTGTTAGTTCGCAAAGTAAAAGGAAAACCACGCAATTTCGAGGCATCACCGTGTTGCATCACCTTGTAAATCGCTATAAGAAGCTACATAAATCAGTCTCATAATTCAAAAACTTCAAAAAATGTGTCTTAAAAATGTGTCATTGTTCCAGTGCCTTGAGTACCTTATTGGTGGATACTTGAGGTATATAAGGCTCCGGTTTTATACATGAGATTGAACAAAACTTTGATTGATAATTACTCATATTACATTCAAACATTTTGCTTTCCAAAAATTTAAAAGTAATTCAAAAAGAGCAACACTCTATGCATAAGGAAAACATATGGCACCAGTTATTATAAAAAGAATAAGTGCTAATTAAAAAGTGAAACTAAATAAGTGAAAATTAAAAAGTGAAACTAAATAAGTGAAAATTAATAAGTGAAAGTTAGTAAGTGTCGCATCACCTTGTAAATCGTTATAAGAAGCTACATAAATCAGTCTCATAAGTCAAAAACTTCAAAAACCTGTCTTAAAAATGTTTTCTTTATTCCAGTGCCTTGAGTTCTTATTGGTAGATATGTGCGCTATATAAGAAGACTCCGGTTTTATACATGAGATTGAACAAAACATTTATTAAAAATTATTTATTATACATTCAAAACAAATTCTTTCCACAAATTTACAAGTAATTCATAAAAGAGCAACACTCTTCGCATAATAATTCACAAAAGAGCAACACTCTTTGCATAAGGAAAACATATGGCCCATGTTATCAGAAAGAAAACAAATAAGTATAAGGTAAAACATGAAGGGATATCAGGTTCTCCTGATATAATCTCCCAAGGTGTTACAATCAAAGACAATCCATTAAGTGAAGATGGAGAGGACGAATATATCTCCGCTTCATCCAGCGCAGTTTTAATTTACACCTGGCTCTCTGTGGTGTCCTTCAAGCATTTGTCAAGGAAAGGCAGGCTCGAGACTCAAAACCACAAATACACCCAAAGCTATTGATTTGTGTGAGTTAATTTAGTTACTACACATTGTAGGTTTGGGGACAGGAGATTGCAAGGACGACACACGAGCAACCTTCAAATTTAAAATGTATTTTTGTTTGCAGTAGCTCTTAGGTTTTGACTGTGAATTAAAACAAACTTTCTCAGCTTGAGACCTGAGGCTGTAGTTCTGGACGCAAGTCAAAGAAACATCTCAGCATGTACAGAACAATTTTATTATTTTGTAAATTTACCTTAGGCCTTTTTTTTGCAGCAGGGTGAGCATAGAAAACACAGATGTATCCCAATCTTGTGAAACAATTACAAAGAGTGATTTTATTTAAGTAAAAAGCCCGTATTCAAGCAAGAGCGTTGTACTGTGACGAATAAGATCAGCATTATTTTTGCCCGCCTTTTATTCCCTTCTGGAATTGGGGTGAATAGGGGCTTTTGCAACTTTTGAAATTCGACCTTAAGCCACTCAAGTGCCCATAAATCCGCCAAACAACATCGCAGCGCAACAAAAGAGGTGTCAAAATCCGCAGAAGATAACTGTGAATCAAATTATTTAATTATTTGTTTGCATACTATTTCAGGTTCCGATAAATCTGACCATTTGTAAGTGTTTAGATACTTTATTGGCGCAGTTTATGTAGGCTGTATGAATTTGTTGTATATTACCCTTTCCTGTAATTGGCAGCTCGTCCGCTGTTGGTTTGGTCAATAAATAAATAAGACAGCATTTGTTCTCAGGACATTATCAGTACTGATATAAAGTTCATAAAAAGTACGTTTTCAGATTGTTAATTTGTTTTCTTGATCAGTCGGTAGCAGTCATGTGTGCATGCCTTCAACCATAAAGCAATTTGAAGCTAGAGAAGTTGAAAGAAAGAACAGCCCATCATGAATTATTTTCATGGGAGATATAACAGATAATCCAGGCCAAAGAACAAACCGAGAAAAATAAAGTACAATGTACTCGTTCATTCTAGGCCAAGGATCGAACCAAGAAGACTGAAGTTAAATGTTCTCTCCATGAATTATTTCTTCAGGGAAACTAACAAATAAATATTCCAGGCCAAAGAACGATTTGGAGAAGACTAAAGTACACTGTGCACTTCATAAATTATTCAAAAATTACAAAACAGATAATCCAGGCCAGGCAATAACAGACCTAGTTGAATAACTCTGCCTACGTACATCCTGTTTTCAAACTGTACAGGGCTTCTGATCAAAATTACAAATGACTCAAGAGTCCATCTCAAAACTCATGTGGGAGAAAAATGAAAGAAATACAGAATTAAATGTAGACGCATTCAATCCCGAGGCAGTAATACAGCTATGCCCACTCAGAAAATATAAAATAACAAAAAGAAACTCGAGTGGCATTTGGTAATTTCTTACAGAATTGATGATTCTGAAGTTTGTCATTGCATGTAATTTTATCCCTTGACAAAAACAGCAGGGTCTGATATCAAGCTTGTTCGGAATCATTAATTAATAATTTGACAGTGATTTATGAATGCAGACAGGGAAGTTATATGTTTGTTCCCTGGAGAGAATAGTCCTGCTCAATGGCCGATGTGATTGAAACTATGAATTAATGGAAAAACTGCTATAATTACCTCATTCCAAAATCTTAAAGTTTAGGTTGAGTTTTTTATGAGGAGACTTTGTATTTTTTGGAAAGGAATTTATCTTGAGTGAGCATGGAGTATTCAGTCAAAATTTTATCATTTCATGAAGCTGGTACATGTAAGTGAAAACAATTGCTGAGAAAATTTAGTTGCTAATAGACCATTATCATTCTGCCACCATCTTGGTTATGTTCCCTGTATCCACTCAGTAATGAATGCTAATAGTCATTGTACAAAAAGGAACCAGACTATTTCTCCTTCCAGCCTCGGTTTGCTAACATTGATTTGAATGGGAGAAAATCAAGATGGCCGCACCATGATAAAGGTCTATAGCCAGGCACCAATGTGGATGAGATGGAATATTGGCTGGCAAGTTTTGAATCTACATTTAAGTATCTTTATGTAATTTTAGCTTGATATATTTCATTGTTTTATGTTCTGTGTTTAATGCGCATAGAGGCTTCTGAATTATGCCCGATATAAATGTCTTGTGCTATTAATATTATATAAAGTTGTTTGTTCCCGCTTAGCAGGATATTGTTGTGCCTAGCTAATTCTGTGACTCAGAGCAGTGGCTATGGCTAGATCTCTATGCTGCCAATCCAGTTGAAGTTGAAAAACTTCAAAGTTGAAAATTAAGCAAGGATGCAATTATTTTTTTTTGCAAAGGAAAGTTACTAAAGAAAGCAAGTTATACTGAGAAGACATATTCATATTTCTAGCGAAGGAGGTTTGAACATCGCAAAAATATCAGAAAATTAAGCAAAGATGCAAGTATTTTTTTTTGCAATTTACTAAAGAAAGCAAGTTATACTGAGAAGACATATTCATATTTCTAGCGGGGGAGGTTTGAACATCGGAAAAATATCACAAAGATGGAACAATTTTGATTCTTATTATTGTTCAAATTAAACCATACAGTTCGATTATTTGTTCATTCATTTATTCATAGGTGTGAAATTTGATAAGTCGCCTACAACTCTAGACAACAATAGTTGGAATATCTCAAAATACTTGTGTGAAGGGCCTGAAATAATGACTCAAAATAACACTATCGGATCAATTGTTGACATACTATTATTATGGTATGCTAACGTCACTACTAGAAATGTATACCTTTTCTCTTACATTAGCATTTTTGGAAGTTTTTCAAATCCAATCACAAGTTTCATAATACGATAACTTTTATCCCGGAGGCAAGGTGTAGGCGCATTCAGGATCAAAATCACTGTAGAGAAACCAATTTCTGAGAGATCCTGAGGGGCCAAGTGTCTTACAATGTGACTTGGACATGACGTTGGCTGTTGACTCATCTCGCATGTTGATGCGGTTTCACAACAAGAGAATATTCCATAGATAGAAATTTGCCAGGTATTACTTCACAAAGGCATAGGTCAAAACGATCTTGTTGGTAACATTTGGAACAGTTTGTTTTTTGCAAGTATGGAGCGGTAAGAAAATACAGTCAAAGAATGAGAGTTGGATTTCGTTTGAGACTTTACTACTTTTAGTATTGTCTTGTCTTGATGAATTTTGCGCCAACACCCCACCCCTTCTCAGGGTCTCACGGGTAGGGACGGTTGTGCACATGGAATGGCCAACCATGCCAGAAACAATGGGCAAACCCTTTCTCTTAACAATAAGTGTGCTGGGTTCTTTTACATGCATTAATGTAGACTACCGATATTCAACATATTTTGTCATTTCTTTTGAAGTGTTTTGTTTTTTGTGTCACGAGTGAGTGCCATGAGCGCCTTTTTGGCGGATACCGGCGCTACACATGACTCCATTATTATAATTATTACTATTATTACAAAACACATAGGACCTATGGCTTTACGTCACATCCAAAGGAAGAAAATCAAAAAATGGTTAAGTGTCCTGCTTAGGACACAAGTGTCAAGACCAGGACTCGAACCCACACCCAGCCTTTGAGAAAGACTCTGCTTGGGTCGAAACGTGAGACCAACAACAATTACTGCATTTATACCATAAATCAGCAAGATATTTGCAAGAGCTAATTTACTTGTTTTCCAATTCATGTAGCTATAGTGCTCGGTCTTTGACTAATTAATCACTATCCCTGAAAGTTTAAAGTCATTTCCCTTGACCGATTCTGGAACCTCAACAGATCAAATTTTCTGTACAGTGGGAGCCTACAGTTATGACTATTTTTAAAGGCACTGAACACGTTTGGTAATTGGTAATTGTCACTTGGTGTATCCCAACATATGCATAAAATAACAAGCCTGTGAAAATTTGGGCTCAATTGGTCGTCGAAGTTGCAAGAAAATGTTGAAAGAAAAAACACCCTTGTTGTACAAATTTGTGTACTTTAGATAGGAATAAAAGGCTTCTTGCAAGAAGTCTTTTATTATTTTAGTGAGAAGTTACCTCTTTCTCAACAACTATGTTACTTCAGAGGGAGTCGTTTCTCACAATGTTTTATACAATCAACAGCTCTCCGTTGCTCGTTACCAAGTCAGTTTTTATGTTAATATATATTTTGAGTAATTACCAAACGTGTACAGTGCCTTTAAAGTGCACCTTTTGGCAATTACTGTTAGCATTATATTTATATAACAATTGGACAGACAAATTTTAAAAACATGAAAATATAAAACATAACTCAAATCATCATTGTCCTTCTCCTACAGAGCAGGTGACTACAAGTAACTGCTGCAAGAGCGACAAGTTATCACGCCAACGAAGTTCAACAAATGAATTATTTAGACTATCCAAACGTCTATGCAACCGAGCTCATATATTTTTGGCTTGGTTGCGCCTTATTTGAGAAAACAGGCATGTATGCGGACATGAAAGCTGGAGTTGTCTCATACATGTAACAGGATGCAGTCACTCGAACACGAGAGTGCAGTGTGAGCAGTCAAGCAGTAATCAAAAGAAAACTACACAAAAAGTATTTTCTTTTCAGCGTGAAATCAGAATTTTTTGAAGAGTAAAGGTGATTGACATTAAAGCTTGTAGGTAGAATGGACCTTCAGTGTCGTTTGTAAGATCTTATTATTTTTGTATATAGTGTTCTGTGTGTTTTTGCTTTTTATACCATCAAAAGGCTACACGAATTTCCCCTGGTGGAACAATAAAGTTGTATCTATCTGTCTATCCACCTATCTCTTGTTTTGAGGGGAGGGAGGTGATTTAGTTCATGTTTATGTGAACAATCTCCTTTAAAAAAAATACAACTAAAAGTCTGAAAGCCGGACTTGGTGTGTATCGGTGAACCAAAAAGTAGTCTGATATATGATTTCATACTAAGTGCCAATCCTTTAGAATTTAAACAATCCTGCTTTTGGTAACATTTCCCGTTAAGTTGACCAACCATCTGAAACCTTTCAACTGCCATCTTGTGTATGGTGACACAACTGTGCACAGAGGTAACTGTACTGTGTGCATGCCTTCACCACATGATACATGTATAATGCAGGCTGGCATAGTTTATCTATCATTCAAAAATTCAGTGGATGACAATGTAAGGTCAAACAGTAGGAGGGTTGACTGTGTACTGTGTCGATGCATTCATCACTTCATGTCACAGGCTGGCATAGTTTATCTATCATTCAAAACCAAAGTGGATGATAATGAATGGTCAGACAGTAGGAGGGTTGACTGTGTACTGTGTAGATTCAACACATGATATCATATTGCAGGCTGGCATCTATCATTCAAAACCGCAGTGGATGATATTGAATGGTCAGACAGTATGAGGGTTGACTGTGTACTGTGTGGATTCAACACATGATATCATATTGCAGGCTGGCATCTATCATTCAAAACCACAGTGGATGATATTGGATGGTCTGACAGTATGAGGGTTGACTGTGTACTGTGCATGTAGATGCATTCACCACATGATATCATATTGCAGGCTGGCATAGTTTATCTATCATTCATAACCACAGTGGATGATATTGAATGGTCAGAAAGTAGAAGGGTTTCAAAATAAATTCAGAAATAACTGTGCTAGTCTTTTCTATAAATTCATTTATAACAATTTGAAGATAAGGTGTCACACTAAGCGCAAATGTCAGGTCACACAATAAAAGCCAAATGCACACACTTAACAAGAGACGGTATCCAAGGAGACATTAGTCAAGTATCCAGAGCACTTCGACAATCACTCTGAGTACAGGAGTGTGCTACACCCAGGCAATTAAATTTAGATAGAAATTGAGGACATCTTATCAATCAACTTCTATCTTGTTTAATTATACGGGTGACAAATCCTAGGACTATAGCGAGAATTGGCAAAACCTACAGGAATGTCGCAAATGTATATGAAGTTACCGGTTATTCATCAATACATTGGACAGTTTATACCATTCTGATTGGTCGAGAGGAGATCAAGTGGCCATGTTCAAATGCGTAGACATGGTAAAAAGTGTTTAAACATACGAACATGCATTGGTGTGCAAGCTTACACAAGCGCTTATTTACGTATGATGCGATCAATCACTTCAGTACTGAATGTAAAATCTATTAGTATGCACGCCTACGCACAACCAGTGAGCGTTGCATGCAATTTGACCCTTTGTAAAATGGAGCTCGAGGACGTGACAGGAATGGAAAATTTACAACACAGAAAACTTTTACAGATTTTCATTCTTTGTTGGAGAACCATCTTACTAATAAACTACTGACCCAATTCACCTGATGTTATCATCACCAATGATCTTGGTTGCACCATTTTGGAAGTCAATGTCTCTGTGTGTTATACAGTGTAGTGCGCATTTTAGGCGATGCAGCTTTTATACACTTACCTAGGCCAAATTTCATGGCCCTGCTCACCCTATACAAAGAATCGGCGCCTACGGAAGCAGGGAATTCCGCGCTTTTACATCAAGCCTATTTCACAAATAAGCAGGGAATTTTTGCTTGCCTACTCCACACTACTATAGGCATTCTTCACTTACACAGCTAGCGCAGAAATTCAGCACTTGCCCTGTAAGCAAAGAATGGGGATAGCAAGCAAGGAATTCGGCGGTAAGCAGATGATGAGCCATGAATTTAGGACATGTTGACTTCCAAAATGGTGACCGTGGCAGACAGTGTGATGTGCATGAAAAGGGTTAACAAAACACTTTGAGACTTAAAATTGGGAAGGGCGGAGGGGGGAATTGCTGAGATATAATTTCAGCCAGGTACACAGTATCAGGGCTTGAATTTTACACTGGACCACAGGCCCGAGGCCAGTAGTTTTTAGTGCCGGGCCATTAAACTTATGACTGGACAAGTCTGGCGGTCTTGTGTTTTTTAATTTAAAGGCAGTGGACACTATTGGTAATTACTCAAAATAATTATTGGCATAAAACCTTACTTGGTAATGAGTAATGGGGAGCTGTTGATAGTATAAAACATTGTGAGAAACGGCTCCCTCTGAAGTAACGTAGTGTTCGAGAAAGAAGTAATTTTCCGAGAATTTAATTTCTAGACCTCGGAATTAGATTTTGAGGTCTCGAAATCAAGCATCTGAAAGCAAACTTCGTGTGACAAAGGTGTTTTTTCTTGCATTATTATCTCGCAACTTCGACTACCAATTGAGCTCAAATTTTCACAGGTTTGTTATTTTATGCATATGTTGAGATACACCAAGTGAGAAGACTGGTCTTTGACAATTACCAATAGTGTCCAGTGTCTTTAATAATAATACCTCACTGTGTAATATGGTGTTCAAATCTTGACTTTGAGTCTGATAAAATACCTTTTAATTCTGTACAACACTGAAGTATATTTAATACTCATAAAGACAAAATGAGATAAATCTTCTCTCACATGTCTTAATGCTTGCGTTAAAATAAAAACAGTTAAATGCATTTTAAGCTGTGTCAGACGGTATATTTCTCATTTTGATTCTGGTCTTATAAAAACAATTCTGGTCCAGTATACATTTTGAGCAACAAGCCCTGTGGTTTTGTGGAATTTTCCCCCAAATTCGAGCCCCGAGTATCTGTGTGCCTCACATGAACTTCTTCTTCCTGGGTTTCCTTAAGATCACATGCAGTCATTTATAATTTACTATGAGACACACACTGAATAATTCATTCAATAACTGAATAGGAAGGCCATTATGCAACCGAAACAATGAAAACAGAATTAATGACAAGTCAAGACAGTTAATGCTGCATAGACATTTAGTGGTGCTATAAATAGGTTGTCAAAGACAAAGATGTGGGTATGCTCATTATCAGCAGAATGTATACGGAGACCACCAACATAGGCCTACATAGCTCAGTTGGTAGAGCGCCGGCACGTTTATCCAGAGGTCATTGGTTAAAATCCTGCTCTAGTCAATTTTTCTTTGTTCAACCCCAAATCAAAAAATTATTCAGTTTGATTTGTAAAGATTTAAAAAAAAGCAACAATGTTGCAATCTGGATTATCATGGATTTATAACACCAATAATAATAATAATAATAATAATAATAATAATAATGGAAACTTTTAAAGTGCTGGTATCTGCTGCAAGTGGCGCTCATGGCGCTGCTCTGAAAAACCCCCAACCAAAAACAAAAAGAAAGTAGCATCACATAAGTAGAAAATAGAGTTATCAAAATGTTTCTTTATGCAGGTAGGATTTTAAACTGTTCTTGAATATGCCAAGTGAATTTGAGAGTTTCACAGTTTCAGGTAGGGAGTTCCAAAGCCTGTTAATGATTAACTTGGACAGGTGTAGTCAAGAATGCTAAAATGTTGTTTGACCAGCTGAAGAAAAGAAAAACCTCTGGTAAGGTTAATATTTATCAACTACAATGAAACAGTGTGTCAACACATAATCAAGTGTTATCTTACGTTAATTTGCTCAGAAGAAGAAATTCCCATTTCATATTTTTTCAAAATAAATCTTTCCAACAAATTGTGTTGCATCTCTGCACATAGAGAAGTGATTTGTGAATATATCCTGCTGAAGCTCTCTGCTGGTGCACTGTAAGGGCCCCACATTATTTACCCGATCCCACAAGATGATTGAAACAGCTGTCTCTTCAGTCTGGCCCCGATGCCAATAGAAGAATAGAGAACACATCCAATTATTCAGAATAAAGTGTAGAGCTTTTTATGTTAATCTTCGATCTCGGCCGTATCTCGTTGGGCCCCTGCCCCGGCCCCCGTTCGATGTTGGTTCTCATTGCCCGGTCTGCGCTCCTAACAACATTGAGCGGGGGAGCGGGGGAGCGGGGGAGCGGGGGGGGGGGGTGTTTATTGTCACGTGGCCCTAGCATTTTGGCCGGGATTGTAGATGACTACAGTGAAGTGGCAGGGGTTAAATATTCTCTGTCTAGTGCTAGCTCCAGGGAAAGAGATGTAGCCTGTCACAGGGACTCTGATGATAATCTTCTTCCGTTTAATCCTACAGGCTCAAAATCTCTCGGAGATAGATCCTTTTCTATAGCTTGTCCCAAACTGTGGAACTCTATCCCAATCAACATCAGGAATGCTCCTTCTATCGCCATTTTCAGGAAACGTCTTAAAACGTTTTTGTTCTTGTAACCCACGTCTTTGTCTTTTTGTTTCTCGTCTTATTTTGTACAGCGCTTTTATTTTTTGTTAAGGTGCTTTATAAATACTTATTATTATTATTATTATTATTTTTATTATTATAAGGCCGTACTCCCTTGGCCCAAAAAGTAAGATTTTCACATAAAAGTTATTTCCTATTGCTATTGTTTCTTAGGGGGAAAAAAAAACTAGGTACTGGGCAAGCCCGGAGGTCTAGTGGTAAGACATCTGCTCTAAAATGGCAAAGGTTGTGGATCCCATCCGAGTAATCTGCCTCATGTATTTTTTTCGAAGGACTCAGGAAAGTACTGAGTATACAGCTTAAAAATCCTCTTCAAAATTAATATTCAACCAATATTTTGTGTGATAGAAAACATTCTGTGAAACTTTTAATCTCAGCCTTTCAGACCTACATACCTGCAGCAAATGACACATGAAAAGAAAATGGGTCAACGAAAAACATTCAGAACTCCCAAATGGGTCATTTTCATGCACGGTCAACAAAAAGGAACCCAAACAATTTCTTAGTGAATGAGTGCCCAAGATGTAAGGCTATGATTTGAAGAAATTTTGACAATTTAATCAAAGTGTTTTACCTACAGGTGTACCTGTCAAGTGAGTAAAAAGTATGAGGTTTAAGGTTGAGGGAATATGGGTTGGATTTTCTTTGCCAATCCCTTCGGCGAGATCCATTAAAATGTCCAAGTTTAACCAAGATGGTTTGACAACTACAATAAGACAATCGACCATGTTCTTCTGTGTTTTAAAGTTTATTATCGACAATGTGTAACTTGCGCTTTTTTAATTGTATTTTAGCTTTTTATTTACTGTAACCACTGTGCAATTCAGCCACTGGGCTGCAAGATGGTGTGAATAAACCAATAATAATAATAATAATAATCTGTCTTTGTTAGAAGTCATTGTAAGATACATGTACAATATTGGCCATGTCGTGAATTCTCATTACCTCTTTTTGTATTAAAGTGGAAAGTGTAACAAACATGGAGCATGTGGCAAACAGTTCAAATTGATGCATGTTAGAGGCTGTACACTTTAATTAAAAGGTGTTATTTAGTGTTTACCTGTATTTCTTTAGACACTTCTTGAACAGTGGTAAACCAGGGCTCGGTAAAAAAACCAAACACGCTTAGCGTCCGGGTTCCTGAAAAAAAGGGAGCAGGATGGGTTTTTTTTTTTTTTTTTTCAAGATTGCCGCCAATCTTTTTAAAATTTCGAGTAATCATTGGTTTTTCCACTATTCAACACACAATAATGAAGAAACATTTTAGACAAGACATTAAACAAGTTTACAGTGCTTTTATTTAATAGTTTGTTCAGTATTAAAAACCCTGCTGTAGCTCACTTTCACAAGAATAAATGTAAATGTGTAACTAAACGATCTGTTTTTGACCTGGGTAACTGGCACAGGCAAGTTCTGACTTGCAAGGATTTTATTTTCTGATCGATCAGTTGACATTTTATGGTTTTTAAATCTTATTTTGAATTGGTAATGAGCCCATGAGGGCCCAAAAAAGGAAGCTGGCGGGCACGCTAAACATGTATTTTCGTTTTACTTTGCCTTAGTGCTTTGTGAAATCGA
Source organism: Plazaster borealis (assembly GCA_021014325.1). Taxonomy (NCBI): domain Eukaryota; kingdom Metazoa; phylum Echinodermata; class Asteroidea; order Forcipulatida; family Labidiasteridae; genus Plazaster; species Plazaster borealis. The sequence continues at coordinate 2,213,058 of CM037456.1, read as the reverse complement.
GCCCTGTACTATTGTAAATATAGGTTTAATCCTATTGAGAATTAATCCATCGATATTGGATTAAGAGTGATTGTGACAACCACCAGAAGATTATCATATAGCTGTACTATACAAATTGCAATCTAACTGTAGTGACCTCATGAATCATTCATGATAAGAACGGTAATGCTAGCCACTGATTGGCTGGGGGTGTCGCTGCCCTTGTCTTGTTTCTTGTGTTCAAGGGCAGTTGCTGTGAAAAGCCAGGAGAAATAACCGTTGTTTCTTGATTTTTAGTCTTCTTTCTGGACATTATAAGTAATAGTTGGCTGCTGGTGTTGCTGGCTTGGTTGGACCATGAACTGATCCGTGGACATTTTGCTATTTTCGTGTGGTGCTTGGTTTTTGTTTTGTATTGTATTATTCTGAACAAGTATTGGACAGTCTCAATAAAGGGATTATCATCTCAGTGGAACAAGTGTCGTTATTGTCACTTCTTCATCAGCAAAGAGTCACCCCCTTACCAGAGGCTCATCCCCTCAACACTGGAAGTAACACTCCCAGAACTATAGTGTTAATTCACTACATAACCATAAGTGCTACATGATGTACAAACTCAGTATGTTAACTAACCTAAGGTCAAATCACATCTGAGCTGGATGGTGAGTATGGTTTAATCCTATTTAAAGGGATTGTATATGTTTAGTAATTGGAACCCACTGTTTGTTTCAATCCTATATAGTTGTAGATATATACCATAAAACTAACCTGTGAAAATTTCATTTTGGTAGCGTTTTTGAGATATGGCTGAAAATTTGGAGCGGTTATGTCCACGCAGGAAGAATAATCTGCAATTGGAATACACAATCTGAGAAACGTTACGCTGAACTCAGATTCAAATATTTGGGGATAAAAAGTGATATCTTCTTCCATAACCGCAGTAATTCTAAGTGAAAATTTTCTCAAAATGCATTATACTATCCAAAGCTGCTGTACTTCTAACCAAGTAAATTTGCATTGCCATTAATTTTATGAGTAATTACCAAACGTATACAGACCCTTTAAAGATTACAATCTCTTTACTTGGATGAGGAAAACAAAACAAAAAGTTCCTGTGAAATGTTTTAGAATGCCTGCATTTCATATCAGGTTGCTCTTTGCCCGACCTAATTACTTCTATTTCTTTGTGTTCGTTTTTGAATGTGAAAACAGAATGAGCTGTTTCAAATTGCTTACAGACCAAAAGGACCTATGGTATAAATGAAAAAATACAGTTAGTGGCCTGATGTTTTGACCCTGGCAGGGTCTGTCTCAAAGGCTAAATGACAACACAACACACATAACCAAGTACATGTATACTGGTGTAACAAAAACAGCCAAGTGGAAAGAGATGACAGAGATGAAACTCACAGACAAAGCATGGGATGAACAATGACGAGGGTGACAAAGGGGAGGGGGGGGGGGTAAGGGGAAGGGGCTGGTTTGACCACAGGAGGTTGGGAACACAAAAGAATGATAAAGTATGATAATGGGTGAATACAGAATGAGAATAACAAAACGATAATGAGAAAAAGAAAAAATGAAAAAGTGACTACCAATTATTAGTTTACAAAAACAAATGTAGAAAAGAGTAAGCATGACTCCAGGAATAAGAAGGCACATTAAACATGAAATTAGGGATCTTTCTCTTGCTTTTTTTCAAAATCTTCTTTATAAAAGTAGATGTGAATGATTCACATAGTGTAACAAAATATAATATTACACTTAATTTGTCTTTTACAGAAGCAGTGTAAAAAAGTAAAAGACATTACAACTGTTAATAAGCTGGCCAACTTCTATTGTTTGAGGACGCTAGACGGAATGTGTGAAGATGTAGGTTCTCTTACCATTATCTGACATCATCAGGTAACACCTTGTACCCCCTCTATGGTAATAATGCGACACACGTTGGAGAAATCATGCCTCGATCTTACAAGTACTCAAAGTGAGCCCTCTAGTGGGAAAATGCCATCAGTCCACAAATTACCATGAGCTTAAAGGTCCTTTATTATCTGAGGATCTTGTATCATTGGTCAGGGGATGATGAGTAATGTGCAGTTGGGTGAGGGGTTGATTTGATGCATTGCTGACGTATATGCATTGATGATGCAGTTAATACATAACCAATGTCTTTGTTTATCATTGGATGAAAGAATTTTTATTTGTACAGGCCATCTCCGTGTGCAATTATGTCTACCTTAGATCAAACAATGATCATTTGTCATTGACTAGTGGGAAAAGTACACCTTGCATGTGCAAGACTTGACGAGTGAACAGAGTAATATTGTCCACTTGACCGTATTTTTGAATGCATGCGGGTGCTTACAATGGCTAATTTCCTTGTATCACAATCAATAATAATAATAATAATAAACAGTACTTATATAGCGTACATTATCTGACAAAAACTGCCATTCAAGGGCGCTGGTTCGCATAGAGAAAGTCCAGGATTTAAAAAGCTCGTTTGAAGAGATGCGTCTTGAGCTGTCGTTTGAAGATTGATGGGTTATTCTGTGTTCTTAGTTCAAGCGGCAAGGAATTCCATAGATTACAGTTTTATCTTATTTTGACTGCATGTATGTTGTTTTCTTGTGGCCAAAAAAATTAAATAATAATAAACAGCATTTATAAAGCGCATTGTGAATCACAGATTCCTAAATGCACTTAACAATAGAAGCGAAAGCTAAAAACATAAACAAAATAGAATAAATAAAGGCCTGCATTACTGTGTTATAAAATATCCTGCAGTTAAGACTCTACAATGAACACACAAATAGAAAATCCTTAATTAACATTAGAAAAACAGACAATAATTTTTTTTTTAAAGTAACAGGTGCCCCAAAGACTAAAAATACAGGGGAAAAACAAAATAATAATAATGACAACAATGGGAAAACCAGTTCATTTTACTTGTGCTGCTGCATCACGTAATGATTCAGTTCATACATGCCCTCATGTAGTAAAAAATACTGTGAATTATTACCAATGTCTTTTTAAATAATCAAAATGGCTACGATGAGAACAAATCTTTCAAATCCAATTTTGAGAAACAAGCAATCAGAGGTAGAAAACTGTTTAATCACTGATCTCAGATCGATAATAACATTTTGGAAATTATTTAGAGAAAAAAGAAAAAATTCTTCATCTGAAAATGAAGCAATTGTTCTTTTAATGGGTGTGTACAACATTGGTAATTGCCAAAGACCTGTATCCAAACTCGATGTGACCCAACATATACATGAAATAACAAACCTGTGAAAGTTTAAGCTAAATCTGTCTTCGGAGTCATGAGAAAACAGTGAAAAAACCCCTTATGTGTTTTAACTTTTTTTCAAACATCGGAATTTATCCTGCAGAATAAATACTATTATTTTACTCATTTCGTAAAAACTATCAAGCAAAACTATTTCAAGGGAAGTTTTCCACCATGACCATCATTGTACCATGTAAGTTATGTGCAAATCTGTGAGCAATGTTGTACACACCCTTTAAAATACTAATTTTTGACTAGTATTTCCCCCTATTGGCACATACAAAGGGTTATTCTCGATGCTGGCTTTCCACTCATCATTTTTCTCCCATGAACCAATCAACCATCAACCCAACCATTCAACCAAACCAATCAATGTGATACCTCTTGGAAAAGGACAGCAAGATTAAGAATATTATATTTGGTTTTACCCGTACACTGATGTCTGTAAAGCACTGTATACTCAGTGCTTTCCCAAGTCCTGTGAAAAAAATCACAGGCATATTACTCGGGTGGGATTCGAACCCACGACCATTGCCATTCTAGAGCAGATGTCTTACCAACTAGACCAAGATAATTTAACATCTATTAAAGATTAAGAATAGTTCACACAACAGTTTAAAGACAAGCTCCATGCATCAATACGGATGCATCTATTCATTGAGCTTTTCACTGGTTTGAATTCAATCATTTTTAATTTTTAGGATGGACAAAGAACAAATGGTTAGAATTGGATTTGAACCTACGTCCTCCAGGTTTACGAACCTATGCCTCCAGGGGTTGATTTCACAAAACTCTTCCTAGGACTAGTCCTAGGCAATGCTAAGATAGGACTAGTCTTGATACTGGTCCTAACTTAAGACTAGTCCTATCTCTTAGCATCGTCTAGGACTAGTCCTTAGTTAGGAAGAGTTAAATTGTGAAATCAACCCCTGGTTTATGTGCTGGAGCATGGAGCCCGATGATGGTGGTCTCTCTATTTTGTCAACATCTTTGTTCGGGGGCGCCAGTCAGAAGTAATACTAACTACCGCATTGTGCCGTGTATATAGCCAGGGATCACTCCCACGTTATGATTCAACCTAGGAAGCAGCATTGTAAGGGGATCTTTTTGATCACCAGTCAATTTCCCTTGGGGTTTCTATTGCTTGATATATGTAGCATATTTTATGACAAAAGCAATCTTTGAACAAAACCAAACAAATCTTTATATTGACATCTTGATATAGGTCCAACATCGTCTGTCATCACAACTGCTAAAACAAAGATTTGCATAAAGTGAAATCCAGCAATGTGCCTTAGACATATAGACTGTGTAAGTCTCGCGCGTATTCGAACATTGAGACCCGTTAAAGTGCTTGAGTTTGTTTCCTTCACGCGTTAAAGCAATGTGTGGTCCCAAAATTATTTGAATGTGAGACGGTTATATTTTGTGAGACGGTTACTTTTTATATTGTTTGTCTTGTATACCCTGCATATGATTTGGCTTTTAGTCAAAACCGTGACCTGGGTTGTGTGTACATTCTTTTTCGATTGTTTTTAATGAATAAAGAATGATTAAATATATTGCACAATCTATTGCCATCTAACCATTAATTAAATTATTCCTAAATAAAAATCAAAGCCTCATTTTTTGCTTTCAAGACACAAGAGAATAATTTTGTTAGATTTACACTTAAATATAATTCAGAAATTAGACCTGCCAATAAACAACTTTTACAATACAAAACACCACATATCTATTTTTCCAGCTGCCCAAAAATGTGGGTTAAACGAATCTCCAGCCTTAGGCAGGTTCCATATACAACTTCTGACTATACACATAACATTCTCCATTCCCTCTACAGTCTGGCAGGTGTCCAGCCTTCTGTGACTTGTTTATATCTAAGGCTGGGGTAAATGATGATTGACTCAAAAATGAGAAATGACTGGCAGTCCCAGTTTTCTGAATAATGAGGTATGGTCAACAGGCAATGAACACAAATTCCCTAATAATTTATGTTTATAGGATTTGAGGCATTGCATGGTGAGGTATCAATATATTTGGTTTGCGGTAACACCATGTGTGTATCTACTTGCCAGAACTGTCTTGCTTAACTCTACTACCGCGGAGTAGATTGTTCGGGTGTTCGGGAGACTTCTCAGTTCTGAAAAGAACTGTCCTGCTTATTAACTATTACCTGGGCGGATGGTATAGAAATAGGCTGGGACTACTACTTTAGCTTATAGGATCGTAATTAACTGTACTACCGCGGAGTCAATTCTTGGATTGGTCTCAACGTTTCGACTAGCTTGCTCTAGTCATCGTCATGTTTACTGGTAGCATCAAGCTTTTTAATGAACTAGAGCCAACGCTGATGGTAAATTTAAACTACCTAGCTTAAAGTTATACACAAAGAATGTTTAGTTTTGCAGAGGATGGAATGAGATTCTCCAGTTTCTGTTAGAAACCAACCTAAAATGGACCATAAACTCACTCAGATCACACTCACCTTCTTGGTTTTTGTAAAATTATGTGTAATCCTCATGTCCTTCTGGGTTTTTTTCTTGTTGTTTTTTCTTGTTTGGTGTACACTTTTTGTAACATTGTATTATTGTAACATTTGCATGTTTTTAGTGGTTAGACTGGGTGGAGGTTCTTGTTATGATGTATGGAACCAATCATTTATGTTTTTGGTTTTTTTTTAGGTGGGGGGGGGGCATAATGAAAACTAAGTATACAAAATAGGACAAAAGCTCTGTACACACAACACGGCGCGCGCACACACACACACCCGCTGTGAAATATGTTTTCAATTGTTACGTGAATGCTATGTGCCCTAACGAGGCCATGCAATAAAAAAATAGGTCGCTGTTTGCGTGTTGTGCACATTTGAATAGGTACTTCTGCTGTTTTGGGTTATGACTCAAGTTTTGTAAACTAAAATGGGTTAATCATCTTCTCGGTTATGATGTAAGCAAATGGTATCACTAGAAAGGCAGGGATATTTTGTTTAATATTCTGATCACCCCAAATTTACAGCCTCGTCCATTTTGAAGGCGCAACTGCAAATGCAATGTAACATTGTATGTTACGTGCATTGTGTGTACGCGCGCACACACAGACATTAAGCAAATGTCCAAAATTTTTCCCTTAGTGGACCTCTATGCATTATAAATCCACAGTGTTAATATTGATATGATGTCATTACTCTACAAAGTTAGGTGTGTGTAATTTTTGAATAGTGGTTTGGTTTATTAAAGGGTCTCTATACTTCTGGTAAAACACAAAACAGAAAAGCTCACAGATTTACATTAAACTTACATGGTTTAAAGATAATGATGATAGAAAGATTCCCTTGAAATATTACTGGCTGAGGTGCTGTAGTTTTTGAGAAATGAGTAAAACAATTAGTTTTGATCTCATGAGTCAAAAACTCGATGTTTGAAAACAGTGAAAACACTTAAGGTTTTTCCCCACTTTTTTTCTGGTGATTGCAATGACCGATTGAGCTTAAACTTTCACAGGTTTGTTGTTTCATGTTTATGTTGGGATACACCAAGTGAGGATACTGGTCTTTGAAATTTACCAAAAGTATAAACTCCCTTTAATTCCTGCCAAGGCACTGGATCCAGTGATCAGTGTCAATAAAAAAATAAAAAATAAACAAATGTTTTCAGAGCCTACATGCATTGTGTCTGGATCTGGAACAGAGTTATGCAAATGATTGATATATTACCTTGAAACTTTTTATTAAAAAACACAACTGTAATATGCTGTATTTTTGACCACGTGAGGGCATTTGCGGACCAATTTTTACGTGATGAAAGACAAGTAAACAAACGTTGTTTTTTTCATTTTTGTTATTATTATGTTTATGTATTTCGTCATTGATGCAGGAAAACTACATACAGGCAATTCAAATAAGATGAAACTGTAATTGTGATGCAAGACATTCCCTGATGCAAGACATTCCCTGATGAAAGCGCCCTCATGCGGTCAAAAATATGGTCAATTAAGAATTGTTCACATTTTGTGGAAGGCAAGTTCTTTAATCAATTTCCTATGCAGTCACAATATGTTTGGAGCAATGTCAAGTATTTAATAATTGGATCAAGCAGATACTCTTTGTGCTACACTATAGACTTGATAATGCTTTCATTACGGTACACGAACACCCACCACCTACCCATGAATGTAGTTTAATAAAAAGAAATTTGCAAAGTCATATACAATCTGTATTTCCCTTCCTCTAGGGTGACACTCACGTTTATTAAATCCTGTTCTTATTTAATTCTGCCAGTATTAGATTATAGATTAAAGTTAAACCCATTAAAAGCAGAGTGTATTGATTTTTCCAAAATATCTCATTGTCACTTCTTACTAAAAAGGTTTTGCATGTAAACTTCCCTGATTGATTAAGGTTCTGTTCTAGAACTATAAGATGTGAGAGCACTTCCTAAAAAGAAAACCTTTAGAGTTATTTTCAAGAAATACAAGAACAGGTTTGAGGGGAGGGTATATCTTTGGGAATTACTCCAAAAATAAAAACGACCACAAAAACTTACATTGGAGAGCTGTTGATGCTATAAAACACTGTTAGATACGACCCTCTTTGAAGTAATGTAGTTTTAGAGCAAGAGGTAATTTTTCACCCACAAATTTGAATCTGAGACTCGGGCATCTGAAAGCACACAATTCTATGCAACAAGGGTGTGTTTTTTCCCCATTATTTTCTTGCAACTTCGATGACCAATTGAGCCAAAATGTCCACAGGTTTGTTATTTTATGTACATGCATATGTTGGGATACACCAAGTGAGGATACTGGTCTTTGACAAATACCAAAAGTATACCCTGCCTTTAAAAACAGAATGATCAGCTCCGACTACATGGCCTAATTCCATAAAACGTCTAACCAGTGAAACGGTAGGCAAATTTCTATGCTAACCCTATTCATTACCTCTTGATATACCATCTTTACGAGAAGCTTGGATTCTAGCTTTGAGCTGCATCAAGTGTTCTTAGTTTTCTAAGCAGCCAAATGGTTCACTGACCAATTATGCCGTAAGGAATTTGATAAAATTCCTGTGTGCCTCTCGCAGGATTTACGCATAACGCACAGTTGTGCATTCCAAAAACGATTTAAAGTTGTGCATTCCAAAACTTTATTTATTATTGCCCGTAAAGATATTGGATTTCACACTGTCTGATGTCAAGTGGGAACTATAGCTAAAAATTCAAAAAACGATTTACAGTTGTGCATTCCAAAAATGTATTTATTATTGCCCGTAAAGATATTGGACTTCACACTGTCTGATGTCAATTGGGAACTATAGCTAAAAATTTGCAAAAGTGCACGACAATACAGAACCTTGGAGTAACGCTTCACTAATTGTCTATTTGAAAAATTTCCAGTACTTGTTAAACTTCAGTGACAAGGTGCTGGAAAAGTGATTTATCACTAGTTCTTTCATTACGCTGGCGCTTGGTACAGTTTTCTCAACATTACTGGTTGAAGATTCATGTGAGTGTGTCTACAAAAAACCATTAATGCATGATGCATGGTGTAGTGCTCATGATTTGTGCTTCAATTTGTCTGACAGAGCTTCCTTTCGATCTAAACTGTTACTGTCTCTCTGAAGGTCTCCAACGTCTCATGAAATAAATCTTCCCCCAAAGCATCCTTTATCACCACAAAATGGAAATTGTCTGTAAATGGAAATTTTTGAACAACTCGGCAAGACTTTCTGGTGCCACGGCAAACTTAAGAAAAAGAAGAAAATGAAAGTGCAATCCATAGGTCAAATTGTAACTGCATTGCTAATGTCACTAGAAAAATCACAAGGGACACCTTCTAATGTCTTGTACGTGTGGACACTTTATCCGTGGCAATGTGTGTTAAAATGCTGGTGGTTTAGCCAATACTTCTTCCTCTTCCGTCATTGAAATCAAAGAACACAAGGTTGACTTAATTGGTGATTATACTCTAGTGATATATTACCCTCTGTGTGAGGTACTTGCAAATATAAATGGGAGCCAAGTCGAAGTCTGGTGTTTGGTGAAGTGTTTAAAGGCACTGAACAGTGAACACGTTTGGAAATTGTCAAAGACCAGTGTTTTCACTTGGTGTATCCCAACATATGCATAAAATAACAAGCCTGTGAAAATTTGGGCTCAATTGGTCATCGAAGTTGCAAGAAAATGATGAAAGAAAAAACACCCTTGTTGTACAAATTTGTGTGCTTTCAGATTGGGAATAAAAAACTTCTTGCAAGAAGTTTTTATTATTTCAGTGAGAAATTACCTCTTTCTCAAAAACTACAATACTTCAGAGGGAGTCGTTTCTTACAATGTTTTATACTATCAACAGCTTTCCGTTGCTTGTTACCAAGTAACTTTCTATGCTAATATTTGTTTTGAGTCATTACCAAACGTGTACGATACCTTTAATGCAAACAAATTAATAACAAAAGGCAAAGTCCCTAGAGGTATGATAGATGATTTGGGGGAAAAAAAAAGGAACTTGATCAAAAGCTGTGACCACTTTTACAAGTTGGTTGGTGTTTATTGAAAAACCAAAGGATATAAATGAATGTAGTCTTTAAAAAAACAAACCTAGTGCTGATGTCACATCTTATCAGTGACATGTACGTCAGTGACAGACAAATTAAGCTATTCAATTTGTTTCTAACAGCACAACTGCGTCAATATAAGGCGGTACTTTTGCACAGGGTTTTATGTGCGGGAAAAACAATCACCATGCCCACGACTACACTCAATCAAGTTAGTAAAATTTGCATAATTGCACTGTGGAAGAGTGAAAACATGATCCAATTCACTCTACAAAAGTGGATGTACATTTGTTCGCTGACTTACAAAACTGTTGCCAATAGACTGTGCAAGTCTCGCACATATCCAAAACGAGAAAAAAAATCCAATGAAGAGTATATTTTTCAATGAAATCGAATCTTCTTTTTCAAATATATTTAAAAAAATTCTTGAAAATAAAAAACCCCATAGCAACTTGTTAAAAATAAATTTTAAATTTTTGTATAATAATTTTTTTTCTTCTTCAAATTAACATTGAAACGAAAGTAAAACTTGGGACGAGGATGCTTATTGTTAGAAACCCCATTTGCCAATCACGCTCGAATGTGTGCGTCTATCCCATAGGTTTAATGACAACATGCCCGTCAGTTGGGCAGCATTCTTAATTCGTTACAAGTAACCGGAAACGGAGGTCAAGTCTTATTCTCCGGTTTTCTTCATTATTTTGTTGAATTGGTTTTACTTTCATATTGTTTATCACTAAGTATTACATTCCCAACTTCATATATAATTTTCATGGCCATAAACTATCGTAATAATTGACAAAACAAAATCCTTCACTAAAACTCCATATGGTTGGGACCACAATGGTCCCAGAAGTTCAAATATGCGCGAGACTTGCACAGTATATACCGGCTATCTATAGAGTCCAAATTGATTCTCAGTATCCCCAGCCTCTTTTCTTGATCAGTCAAGACCTTTGGAGGATAATCCCTATACACCCTGTTAAAATGGTAACCATTGGATGCTTCATGTACATTAGTGAACTATGTACCGGTACATGACATGTCCCAACAGATGTCTTCTCTATCCATGATGGTATAACACATCAAACAGTCTGCATGATGTTTGTTGACAGCGCGCCATTAATATCAATGCACTTGTAATATTACCGCAGCTCATAAAGCTTCATCACGATCCTGACGTCCAAAGTGCATACCCAACATGGCATCAACTCACTAATTTCCTTTCAAAATAATCATGGCAGAGCTTAATTGCCATTTTTGTTTGAGTCCTGAAATGTCACGAGACAGTAAAACCACAAAAGACAGCAGCCAAAGAAAGATTAATGGCACCACTACTTGGTAACTCCGCATTTGACCATTGACGTCAATTGTAACAAAACCGAGGCTGTAGGAAGTAAAATAGTCTGTCTTCTATAATGAACGATAAGAACCTGTATTCAAAATTCCTATTGCACATGTAGGGAACAAGACAAAGATGGTTTCAGTATGATACAGGACCCAATTTCATAGAACTGCTCAAGCGCAAATAGAAGCTAAGCACAAACAAAATATGCTTACTAGAATAATTAGGGTTTTTCATCACCAGCCAAAGGAAATACCATTCAACATGTACCATCTGAGACTGGTATCCTGAAAATTATAAGCAATATTTGCTACTAAGTACTACATGTAGCTCTATTAAGTTGGGCCCAGGGCCCAATTTCATAGAGCTGTTTCAGCACAAAAAGTGGCTAAGCACAATAAAATTAATTGCACTTACAATAGTAACTTCCCCTGGATAAATATACGATAGTTTTGTCAAGTAAGATCCAACATTGTTACAGTTTCAAATAACATGTATCATTGCCGCTATTTGGGTAGACACAACATTAATTGCAATTACATAGTAATGTTGCCTGGATAAATCTACGACAGTTTTACCGATTGAGATCCAACATCGTTACAGTTTCAAATAACATTGCCGCTATTTGGTTGACACAACATTAATTGCACTTATATAGTAATTTACCCTGGATAAATCTACGATAGTTTTATCGAGCGAGATCCAACATTGTTACAGTTTCAAATAACAGTGCCGCTATTTGGCTGACACTACACTAATTGCACTTACATAGAAATTTACTCTGGATCAATATTTGATAGTTTTATCAAGCGAGATCCAACATTGTTACAGTTTCAAATAGGCCTAACAGTATTGCCGCTATTTGGTTGACACAACATTAATTGCACTTACATAGTAATTTACCCTGGATAAATATACGATAGTTTTATCAAGCGAGATCCAACATTGTTACAGTTTCAAATAGGCCTAACATGTATCTATGTATTGCCGCTATTTGGTTGACACAACATTAATTGCACTTACATAGTAATTTACCCTGGATAAATATACGATAGTTTTATCGAGCGAGATCCAACATTGTTCCAGTTTCAAATAACTTGTATCGTGTATTGCCGCTATTTGGTTGACACAACATTAATTGCACTTACATAGTAGTTTACCCTGGATAAATATACGATAGTTTTATCGAGCGAGATCCAACATTGTTCCAGTTTCAAACAACTTGTATCACATATTGCTGCTATTCAGGTGAGACAACATTTTCAATTTCACTTACATATTAACTTTGTGATCCAATCTAGACTGATTAATGAGAAGGAAGCTTGGGTCTTCTTATACACACACTTTCCTCTCAATTCAAAAGTACCACAGTAACATATGTAGGTAATTACTTCACTGTTGACATCAGGTCAGTACAACCAAACCCCAGACAATCCAAGCACATCCAGTCAGCAATTAAAACAAAGAGGACAGACTCAATCAAAATCTGGTTATGCATCACAAAGTTTCGCTAACAGTCTCCATGGCAGCAAATCAAAGTTGACCCTGTTTTTACTGAGGTTTTCCTGGCCAATTTCAGGAAAAATTCATACAATTTCTAGAACATGCATTCAAACTCACACATTTCCCCCTGATCCACACTCAAACTAGGGCTTCTTTTAAGCTATAATGCATTCAATTCCGTCGCCGATCATGCATGATTTCGTTCTTCTCATTCAGATACGTTTTAGTCATTCAATTTCGATTATATTCAAGACTACACTTTGACCGTTCATAAGTTGAATTTACTACCTATTTACAATTGATGAAATCAGATTAAGACTCTCTGAAGCGAACATGAATTTGTTGCTAGTTTGCGTTTTCTTTTTCATTTACGGGCAATAGGTGTGTTTAAATTAAGCATGAGTTATGGCTCCTCGAGTGAGCTGGCTGTTTTACTGGCGCTTAAGTTGTTCTTTGTAAGAGGCGTTTCCGTGTTGTTTACTTTTCATATACATCCTATGTTTTCTCTTAATAGCAATAATTGTTCCTTTTGCTTTGTTACCACAAAGTCAAAGCCTATACCCAATATCTACGCGTAGAAGACTGTCAATTATGTCAAATAAAGTTTACAGTCATAATTTTGAACTTAAAACAAAATCTTTTGCTATAGTCTTGAACTTCTTTGCCTTGGTGTTTATGTTGTCTTCTTTATTTCTGATAAAATTTGCAGTAGATCTATTGATGCCAAGAGTGTCTGCTACTAGACTGTGCAAGTCTCGCACGTATTGGAACGAGAAAACACCTCAAACGAAGAACTTTTTTTTCTGAAATTAAATACTTGTTTTAAATTATATCTAATGAAAAAATCTGAACAAAAATACTTGTTACATGTTATAAAATCAGTTTTAGTTTTTATAATAAATACACAAAGATTATGTTAATTATTATTGAAGCAAAATTAAAACTCTGGAACAAGAATGCTTATTTTATCTGAACTTTTCAGAAACCATTTACGTGGATTCGTGATGGTCACACAGGCGGAAAATTAACGCTTGACCCCATTTATAGAGGACGCTGATGCCTCAACAACTATAGACTGCAATTCCAGCATCTGGCGAGTATCATCGCGCATCCAAAACAAGCGTTTACATAAGTTTTGTGATCGAGGTGAGCACAAAATTCTTAATTTTTTGCAGCAACCGGAAGCTGAGGTCAAGTTTAATTCTCGGGTTTTCTTTGTTATATTGTTGAATTGATTTTACTTTCATATTTTGTATCACTAAGTGTTATATTCCCAACAATATGTATTTTTCATGGTCATAAACCACATTACACTAAAATTATTGACAAAACAAAATCATGCCCACGTAAATCTCCATATGGTTGGAACCACAATGATCCCGGAAGTTCAAATATGCACGAGACTTGCACAGACTATAGACTTATCTTTGTGACCCGATTAAATTGAATGATCTTATTTGACCAGTGAATGCTAAACTTGTGAAACTGAGTTACTCGTTTTGACTGTTGAATGCTCATTCAAAGAGGGATTTATTTTCAAATAAAATTGAATGAGCCGGGTGTTAAAATGAATGATTTTTTTGTTAAAATTGGCTGGGAAAAAATAAATACTATAATTATTATCTTTTGTAATGAAATGGGTGGTTGGGTTGGCGTAGTGATCTTTCCTCGCATCCACCTTTAGGACCCCGGTTCGAATCACGCCGGGGGCACTACTTGGATTGGGTTTTCAGTCCCTACCTGACTGCATGGGTTTTCCCTGGAATAATTCTCTGAGGTTTTCCTCCCACATCTAAAACTGAAACCTCCTTCCTTGTCTTCTCTCCATTTGGGTTCTTAGCTAGTACAGTGATTAAGTTCACTCTCTGAGAGTCCTTGGCTTCACAACCAGAATAAATGAAATGAAATGAAACCAAGAGACCCTCAAGAATGACTAGCACTGTAACCTATAGGTTTGACGAGTATACCTATGTTAACGACCATAACAAAGAAATGTCAGTTTTAGATGTTGGAGGGAAAACCCTCAAGGGAATGAAAGGCAGGGAAAAAACCACTGAGCGAACCCGCTTGTCATATTACGAACTAACTGAATTGTCACAAAGAAAAGTTCACATTTGGGGTGAACAAAGAAACATTATCTAGAACAGGATTGAATAATTCTTTTACAAGTCGTCACCGTTTTCACGAAGAACCACATATCTTAAAATGACAAATATAGATTATTACAAGAAGGGGCCTTTATCCCTTTATGAATACATTTTTTGTTTTTCACGAAGAGCCATCGGCCCAAAAATGCATTGTAATACATTGCAACAAATGTAGGTCAAATCGTTTTTCCGTTTTCACAAAGAGCCACTTATGTCGGCGCGCGTGTGATCACGTGACATACGCGCCCCTTTCCTATGTATGTAAAAACACGTTAACCAGTCAACTCACTTTTTCGGTTTCACGAAGAGCCATGTATCTTTGACTAATTACTATGGCAATTAGGCAATTAGCCGAAATTAATTAGTCAATAGGGATGTTAAACTTATACAGAATCATATGAGAGGTCTTTGAATGCAAACCATGGCCTTAGTATTGCAGATATTGCAGTTTCAAGCCAAGCACAGCGTAAAATGTAAATCTCAATCAAGCGTTTGAACATATGTGGCTCTTCAGGAAAACGGTGACGAAGTGGCAGTTTCATTCTTCATGATTAATCATCTTTGCTTTTGATTTCCCGCAGGGACAGTAATTTTAATGCACATCTTTTCCCCCCCTTTTTTTTTTGGGGGGGGGACACCTCCCTTTGATACAACAAGTATGAGTGCCACTTAAGCTCTCTTTTAAATTAAAGCAGTAATAATTACAGTCTTAGTGTTTTGAAGGAAACAACAATGTTAACCATCAGTTATATTAACTTTTTAATTATTTGCCTACCTAAACGTACAATTTTTGTGCCTGCCACTATTTCAACCCAATGGTCCTACAAAGACATCATGAGTCAGATCATCTTAACAAAAACAAACTTAGACAACATTCTATTTTTGAATGGAAAATCTGACCAGACTGGACTTGGTTTGGACAAATTTCCACTTTCAGTGTCATCTTTTCCGTGGTGGGCCGTTCTCAAGTATCCTACATAGATGCAGGTGAGTCATCCCGCTGTTGCCCTAGCAACAGCCTGCCAATTGTTCCCCAATGAGCAAATGTTATGCATGGGTTATAATGAAGAGATGGTAAGGTCCGGGAGGCAGTAACGCCTACAACGATTGAGCCTCGTTCAGTGCTGCCTACACTGGGTGGCTGATGGAAGCACCATGGAAACCACTGTATACACACAGGCAGACTATTTTTGTTTTGCATTGACCTCTGCATGCTTTGAGATCAGTAGAATCCTCTTTGTAAAGGGGAAGATGACATAAAAGTGCCATGTGGGTGACAAGACCTTACACCTCGGGATAACGTATGAACCTTTTATAGTAAACAAAAACAGAAACAACGGAAAATAACAGCAAAGATGCAAGGTTTTAGCCAGGATTTGGTAAAAGGTTGTCCAAATTTGCTTTAAATTTAAAAACTGGGTGTCCAAATTGTTCACTTACAATACATAGTTTACATGTAAATGACAGAGTGTGTCCAAATTTAAAACAGGGTGTCAAAAAGTCACCCTGACACCCCTCTGGCTAGCACTATGAGATGCACCCAAGTCCTGCATCAAGTATATACCGCCTATTTCCACTTTTCAAAGCATAGAATGGAAATAATAAAACATGTTAATAAAAACTGGGCTAATTTCATAGAGAATGACACCAGTCACAGCTGGTATATGTAACATGGTGTTTTGGCTGGTAAAATCATATTCTGTTCAGCAGACTGGGCCTTGGTTTGAAAAGGGAATATACATGTACATAATATATAATAATAATAATAATATATAGTCTTATATAGTGCATGTATCTACCGATAAGGTACTCAAGGCGCTTGAAACATTCTAAGACAGGTTTTTTAATTTTTTGAATTATGAGACTAAATTTATGTAGCACCTTATAAGGGTTTACAAGGTGCTGCGGCGCATTCAGCAGCCACTGCCAGAAACACTGGGGCAAACCCCTTCTCTAAGCGATAAGTGTAACTGGGTTCTTGTACGTACATTACACAACACATAGGACCTACGGTTTTATGTCCCATCCGACGGACAAAGCAATAACAGTTAAGTGTCTTGCTTAAGTACACAAGTGTAATGACCGGGACTCTAACCCACACTCTGCTGATCAGAAACACCAGAGCTTGAGTCCGGTGCTCTTAACATCATAAAATGTCCAACTTTCAGTTATCTCCAAGTATGTTTAATGACCCACCATTTCATTTTCCAGGCTTTATAAAGGGGTAGTAACACTTAAGAGGAAACAGAACAACAACAAGTTTTCTTTAAAATCTCTAAAGAAATCATGCATTTTGTCAACACATGCAAGTATGCCAAATTTTAAAATTTATCATTTTGTTTAACAGTAGGCTTTCATCACAGTGATACACCGCCACTATAGGGCCACTATGGAATCGGCCCTGTAGTAGGGCCACTATGGAATCAGCCCTGAAGTAGGGCCACTATATGGAATTGGCCCTGCAGTAGGGCCACTGTGGAATTGGCCCTGCAGTAGGGCCACTATGGAATTGGCCCTGCAGTAGGGCCACTGTGGAATTGGCCCTGCAGTAGGGCCACTATGATTGGCCCTGCAGTAGGGCCACTATGGAATTTGCCCTGTAGTAGGGCCACTATGGAATTGGCCCTGAAGTAGGGCCACTATGGAATTTGCCCTGCAGTAGGGCCACTATGGAATTTGCCCTGTACTAGGGCCACTATGGAATTGGCCATCTGGAGTTATGGCCCTGCAGGGCCACTATAAATGGAATTGGCCATGCAGTAGGACCTTTGAGTCCTGCCTGTGACAACTTTGAACCACAAGTTGGATCCCTCCAATATTTGAAAACTTCCCAAGTCAGCCTCTATAGACCATGTAACCCTTGTTTACAAAAAGACTGAATTTGTACATTCCAGGGCGTTTCTGGCAGGCAAGTATTACACCGGTCATAATGGAAATCTCACATTTTGTGTAATCATTTCAAAATATATTCAAGCATTATAAAAACAAAAAGCTGAACAAGTTTTAGATGTACGGCCCCCTTTCTTCATATCAAAAGTTAATACAAAATCAGACAGTTCAATCTCCATAAAATAAAAGAGTTTATGTTTTCCTCCATTGAGCTGTGTACAAATCTTGGCGGCAGGAAGTCCAGGCTCTGTAAACATGTGATGTCATAAGTTTCATGGTCTATAGAAATGCATAAAGTGATGGTGTGAGGCTTCCTTCCTGAGCACTCAAGAGCAGTTTGATTCCAATTCCTTTAAACCCATCATCTCCTATTTTCTGTTCCGCGTGGAAATGAACAGAAAGGTTTTTTAAAATGAAACTATTAGCTATCACCACAAAAAATAACCAACTAATTTTTAAAGTAAATATTTGTTTGCCAACTTGCGGATTGCTGTTGATTTTCAGGGACACTGCGTATGCTTTAATTAGTGTGTGTGGATAATTTGAGCGATGGTGTTTTTTAGAGATGCAATACTTCATCACCCAATGGGGGGGGGGGGGGACACCACTTCTTTTTAAATGTCAGCCTTTATAACCTTCCACAATCAAACCAGCCCTGGAGGTGCATTTACAGTGAATGCAAATGAAAGTAGTTTTGTTAATACTTCAGTTTTTAGATAAGTCTGCCCATTTGGCTTGGGAATACAAGATTTCAACACACAATCATACATTATGTACACACCTGCAAGGTTATAGTGCTGGAGTCGCACGTTGGTACTCAAGTGCCTGCCTTTAAAAAAAAAAAGGTCTTCATAAAATGTCATATGGGAGAATATGAAATTTAAAGGGTCTATATACGTTTGGTAATGACTCTGAAAATTAAAGGCAATAAAAACTTACTTGGTAAGAAGTACAGCAGCTTTTGGAGAGTATAATGCATTTTGAGAAACTTTTCATTTAGAAGTACTGTGGTTATGGAACAAGATATCACTTTTTATCCCCAAAAATTTGAAGGCAGTAACGTTTCTCAGATTGTGTATTCCAATTGCAGATTATTCTTCCTGCGTGGACATAACCGCTCCAGATTTTTGGCAATATCTCAAAAACGCTACCACCTTTTGAAATGAAATTTTCACAGGTTAGTTTTATGGTACACATATATATCTGCAACTATATAGAGTTGAAACAAACATTGGGTTGCAATTACCAAACGTATACAGTCCCTTTAATCTGTTCCATGTCTCTCTGAGGTAAACTGTGAATGGAGTCCTTTGGTGAGACTCGGGTTATGTGTTTTGTTTCAACAATATAAGGAGAAGATGAACAATGTCTTGTGGCAGATGACAGAAATTATGATCGGATATTATCAATTCACATCAGGGGAATTCTTGAGGCCCTTTCTGATGATGAAATATCTAGAGGGCAGATGCTAAGTACATGACTACCAAGTACATTATTTCCAATAGATGTTACACATCGGTGTAAGGGTAAAAAACAAATTAAACATTATTTTAAATAGCTTTTGGCTTAGTTGAAATCTGACTGCATACAATTTATCAAACTGGTATACTGTTACGTTTCCACAATATTTAATTATTTATTGACAGAGTAACTAAAATTAAAAAGCGCTACCAAGTACATTATTTCCAATAGATGTTACACATCGGTGTAAGGGTAAAAAACAAATTAAACATTATTTTAAATAGCTTTTGGCTTAGTTGAAATCTGACTGCATACAATTTATCAAACTGGTATACTGTTACGTTTCCACAATATTTAATTATTTATTGACAGAGTAACTAAAATTAAAAAGCGCTATAAATCTTTGAAGGAAGTCAGTGGGTTAAAATCTTATTTAGTTTCTTAGTTTTTATCTTAGGGAGTGACTTTTATCTCTGATGAAAGCTCATCATGGATGTCGTAATCATTGCAAAATATTTCATCAAACAAATATAGCACTACTTCACCTTGCAGTGCAGCGTGACTGCATGTAATCCTATACTGTTTGCCAAAAGAGCAAGCAAATCAACTCTGGGAACCCCTAAGGGACACCAGAATCCTGAGATTTCCATGTGCAGTCCTTTGGGAGGGTACTTCTGTCATTATGCACTTTGCAATTATCATATAATTCTACCTGGGATTTGAAGACATACTGACTATACACAACGTATCTCCCGCCAATATGTAAGAAAAACTGCCTTGCCCTTAACAAGAATGGCACATCAGACCTGCCAGGCCTGGAATTACACAGAGACCAAGCCGCTGTTGCCCTGGGCCCAATTTCATAGAGCTGCTAAGCACAAAAATTTGCTTAGCATGAAATTTCTTCCTTGATAAAAACAGGATTACCAACCAAATTTCCATGTGTTGCATATTGCTTGTTACTGGTATTCAGCTGTTGTTTGCTTATCCTGAAAATCACATGGAAATTTGGTTGGTAATCCTGTTTTTATCAAGGAAGAAATTTCAAGCTAAGCAAATTTTTGTGCTTAGCAGCTCTATGAAATTGGGCCCTGGTCTTGGCCTTTGTGCCCCTTCAAAAGTTTCCCATAGACTTTAAGGTTTTCCCAATGGAAGTGCCCTTTGCAAAATGAAAATAAACCTTTCCCTCTCAAAGATGAAATTCCAGGCATGATCTGCAAACTGATCTTTGTAAAAAAGTATATTATTTCAGCGAACCATTCCCCTTGTATACATGTATAGCAGGAGCAAAATGCTACACAAAATGTATCAGTTGCTACTCAAAAAAGTCATCATTTGCTACTCATTATTGGCATCAAAGGTGCACAAAATCAGTTCAGTCTAAATTTTTTGCTACGCGAAATTGCTGAACGAAATCGTTCCCTGTATTTATATGTACATGAAGCCCAGCCTTGACGAAGGAAATAAGTCCGAACATGTTGCACCGATTTTATTGGTAAGCACAGTTTCACCTACATTTCAAGTTACCTTTCTTCTGTGCTACACAGCATCTTCATTATCTAAATATATATATATAGGCCTATAAGGTATCTCTCTGTATTCATTACTCATACACAAAAACATCGCAGTGTGAATCTATAAATATTTTATCTTCTTTAAGAATGTTCTTGAATCTGACTTGAGTGTGGAGGGTTCACCTGATGACAAACAGACGGAAAGTACATATGAAATCCAATTACTTTGCTACACTCCATGAGTCAATAATTAATATTGGTTGGATTATGATTTTATCTTCATGTGCATTTTTCAATCAAAGCAAGGTCATTGATGTACTCATGCTCGTTATACACAAACCATACTGCGCATTGAAATATGCTAAATGTTATTTAAGATATCAAGTAATGTGTGATTTTTGTATTGTTATTTATACGCAGATTCGAAAGAAACAAAGGAACATGTTATTCTTTGATTGAATGTCACAGCCTTGAAAACTGTTTTTTATTTTCCGTAAATAAAATTGTGCCGGTTGCCGAAAATTGTTTGGCTATATTTTCAGTGTCAATCCTGTGAAAAAACCAAGCAAGTCATTGCAAGAAGCCACACAAGCAATTTGTATAACGGGTGGGAAGTGGTGGGATTTGAAAAAACTTTATAATCCCCGCAATTTATTTCCATGCAATCACAGACAAGACTATGACGAAAGTGATTTATCCCCCAACTTTCCCGCTTGCTCAAGCGTCCCCAGCAACGCAAGAATTGAAGCTATTGGTTGCTTTTCCCTGCACCGCATATTATTGGCTCATTGTCAAAACTGTTGTCATAATTTGTAACACATTCATAATTATATTCTTTACCAATACATATACAACAATATGTTTTCTGCTGGCGAAATTGTTGTTACCTAGATTTGTAAGAATTTACACAGTGCACCCGCATGCACGTGAACCTTCAAGCCCACCTAAGTTGTCAATTTTTTGTCCATAATAAAACAACACATGCATGCGCGCTGCCGTGACATGAAACACTCCCTTCCCTGCGTATAAAGCATTCTATCGTTTAGGCGATAAAATGAAATATTTTCTTTAGATGGGGGGGGGGGGAGGGGGAGGATCAGTGGAGTAGGCCTACATGTTAATATTCATATCCTCATGTTGTTAACCTTTTGGGACAGTTTTGAGCATTGAAGAATGCTACATGCTAGGTATCAAAATTAAGCTTATGACCAGGGCCCAATTTCATAGAGCTGCTTAAGCAGAAAATATTGCTTAACAATTGTTTGCTAAGCAGAAATGAGCAGGATACCAGTCACAAATTGTACATGTGACGTGGTACATGTAGTTTGGTTAGTAACCATATTCTGGTAAGCATAATTCTGTTGTGTTTTAAAATCTACTTTTGTGCTTCAGCAGCTCTAAGAAATTGGGCCCTGCTGAGGGTGAATATTGCTTCTTAAATTTTCTGAGGAATACCAAGAATGCATTGAAGCCATAGAAACATACAACGTTGTTTAATGTTATGTATCGTTGATGCATTGTATGATGTATGATGTATCGTTGAGTCGAAAATTGGCTTGTGAGGCAAACTAAGAGTTTGAGTCCGCCCTTAATATCAATTTGTGGTACATGTATATATATGTAAGTTAAAAGGTTAATAAATAACCATGTACCACAAATTAGATATCCACGCTTTAAACATTGACAGTTTGAAGCTATTGGTTGCTAAACATTGACAGTTTACGTTTTTGTTCAGAATTTTGTGCAATGAATTTGTCAAATCAATTTCTTTTGGCGCATGTAATTTTTTTCCAGCCATAAATATTGTTTGTAAGGAGTATTGGTATGCTACTGCTAAAAAAATGCACTACAATTTCAGGGCTCGAATGTGGGGTAAAATTCAACAAGATCGCAGGGCTTGTAGCTCAAAATGTTTACCGTACAGAATTTATTTTACAAGACCAGAATCTTGATGAGAAAGAACTTTCTACAAAGTTAAACATGTAAATTAATCTCACTTGAACAAGCACTAAGCAAAGATTTATCTCATTTGTCTTATGGGTACAATGTAAGTATACTTTGTTACTCAACAGTTGTATTTACCAGACTCAAAGTCAACATTTGAACATAATTTCTTTCTGTTAAAGATATTACACAGTGAGGTATAATTATTCAATTGAAAACCACAAGACCACCGGACTAAGTCCTGTCATGAGTTAACTGGCCCGGGGCTAAAATCACTGGCCTCGGGCCTGCGGTCCACGGTAATATTCAAGCCCTCAATTTGAAATTGTTCATCTATTTTTATTAAACCAATTTTGGAGTGAACAAGGAAAAGTATTCTAGAGCGGACTTTTAACCTGCAACCTCTGGGTTTATGCACAGGTACTCAACCAACTGAGCTATCTAGCCCAATGTCCCCATTTTGCCAATATCTTTGTAAAGTTTTAAACATTAACAATCATGTACCATAGGCCCTACATAAAGCTATTACGCAGATTTGTAGTGACACATGTAATTCAATAAGCCGTTTCTAAGTTATATTTGAATTATGCCAGGGTCCTTAGCCACAAGTTCCCGCTTATAGTTCCCCACATGCAAGGCTCTGGTCTGATGTGGGATTTGAACCGGGATCCACAGAGATGAAAGGCAGGGCAAGAAACCACTAAGCCAACCTGGGGTCGATTTCACAAAGAGTTAGGACTCGTCTTATCTTATCGTCTTAACTCGGGACTCGTCCTAGGAACGATTTCACAAAAGATAGGAAGGGTTGAACGCGTCCTAATTACCTTGGAAACGGCCCCGAACCCGTCCTAACTTAGGATCGGTACAAGGGTCGTCCTAGCGATCGCGAAAAATTGACAAACTCTCCGTTTTTTTTCTTCTTGTTATTAAAGCCAAACCTATTGAAAATGAATTAAAAAAATCGAACAGGCAAGCGAATTAAACAAGGTATTGCTTATTAAGCCTTTTTTATTTATTGGAAAACATCAGAAATCAGACTGCAAATAGTTACGAGATCGTCACCGTAGAGCCTAAAATATAGAATGTACATAGCGAATACGACGGACGGAGGACAAAATCATCACATTCACGGCACCTTCTTTACGGTTTAATCGCCCAAATTACATAATTACATAATTTCGCCCTGATCCTCTATCATGAACAGGCCTTACTCCTAAGGGAGGCAATTGCCTCTATGCCCAAGTGATACTTCATTTTGAAATGGCGAGGGCATCTAGGCGCTTTCTCCTAGGAAAACGGGTACCTCCATCATGAAATTGTAAATTTCTATTGGAACATTTCAAGGGGCACCGAGGCAATGGCCACGGGAACCGGAGGCAATTGCCTCTGTTGCCTTCGTGAAGTATGAGGCATGCATGAACATGTATTTCCATGAAAATTTCACAAAACTGGAAGGTATTAAAATATGTTTCTTGAAGATTGCTTAAATAAACGTACCCTGCATTACCATCAGTATTATTCCCGTAATATGGTAACAGCTTAGAGGATCTTTATTTTACTTTCTTATACTTTCCTTCCTTTGCATGAGGAATAACTAATTTGTACAGTTTGTAATCATTTTTGTTTGTTTAAAGGTATTGTACACTTTTGGTAACAGCTCAAAATCAGTTTCCACATTTTGTGTGATTCATGCACAAACAAACCTGTGAAAGTTTGAGCTCAATTGGTCGTCGAGTTCACAAGAAATAGTGAAAAGAGACCTCATGTGTTTTCTGTCTTTTCAAACATGGAGTTTTTATCGCGCGTGATAAAAACTATTGTTTTAATCATTTCTCAGAAACGATAGCATTTTAGGCAGAAATATTTTAAGGAACCCTTTCTATATACTTACTTTAAATCATGTAAGTTATGACTCAATCTGTGAATATTTGTGTTTTTCGATCTTACCAATAGTGTACAGGGCCTTTAAATTGTAGTCTTTGAGAAAGGCTCTGAGGGTCAAAAACGTGAGGTAATTTATACATATACAACAGGTCATTCTAACAAGTAAGCCGTTTGCAATAGCATTTTTTTTTTTGGTTTACAACAATTTTCACAGGACTCACAAGAACTAGTTCTAAAAAGAATTTCTTGGGAAGACACCTTGTAAGTATCTTTCCCCTGCTCAAATATCAGATGGAGGAGAGCCATACTTGCAGGTGGCATCCATCCGTACAG
Organism: Plazaster borealis; assembly: GCA_021014325.1. Lineage (NCBI taxonomy): Eukaryota > Metazoa > Echinodermata > Asteroidea > Forcipulatida > Labidiasteridae > Plazaster > Plazaster borealis. The sequence goes on along the minus strand of CM037456.1, from coordinate 2,188,217 downwards.
CCACCACCCATGTATGAAATGACCAACATTTACATACACATTGTGGATCCAACTGTAATCACAGCCTCTTGCTTGGCAGTAATTGCAGAGGGTGCCAGCAGGATGCCTGCAGTCTCACTAATGATTGACCTCATTGATTAGCATAGGATGGACCTCAGAATGCACTGAAGACACAGGTGTGGGTTAGACAAGCAACACAAATCAATGCTCTTTATATCTCGCTAATATTATACAGGGCAATTCAATATCACCATAATATTATCTTAACCCTTACTACAGTGACGGTTGGTGTTGGTAATTCTGTATCCACAGGCCGGCCATGTTTTTTTAGTACGTAATGGATTGTTGGCGGCCTGTGGATGGATATTCAGTATACATCATCACTTTCACTTTCCAACAAATTTCAAGAAACTGTAATTATGCGTGTCGTGGCCGAGCGAATAAGAACGCCGAACTCAAGCTCTGGTGTTTCTGATCAGCAGAGTGTGGGTTCAAATCCCAGTCGTGACACTTGTGTCCTTTTAAAAGCAAGACACTTAACCACATGCTTCGTCCTTCGGATGGGACGTTAAGCCGTAGGTCCCGTGTGTTGTGTAATGCACGTAAAAGAACCCAGTGCACTTATCGTAAAGAGAAGGGGTTCGCCCCGGTGTTCCTGGTTTAATTGGCTGCATATTGCGCCACAGCACCTTGTAAACCATTACATGGTTCTATGCAAAGGAATAGGTCTCATACTTCAACACGCAACTCCACTTACCTTGTAGGAAAAATACTGAGTGCTTTGAGATACCCATCGGGAGTATAAAGCACTATATAAGAACTGCGTATTATTATTATTATTATTATTATTATGCGATGGCTCACAGGTTCGAAAAAAGTCAGCAGAATGTATAATGCGTTAAAACCGCACACAGCAAGAGTAAAACGAATTTGATGGTCATGCTCTTAATCTATATGGACAAGGATCAAAGACAACTGCACTATATGTCCATCCACGTAGCCTGTAGGATGCAAGACTTCCTCCCTGCATCATATTATGTGCGTACACCACCTCGGGGCAAAAATCAACCCCCAAGATGTGCGGGGGGAGAACAAAGATGCAACTGAAGCATGGGCAAAATTTGATAACATCTTCACGGCCATTTTAGCAAGTTTATAAATGTACAAGCACATTATACACATGTGAAAAGATGACCATAAAATAAATTTTAAAAAATAAAATTAAAAAGTGGTGGAACTCACACCCCTTACATACCAACAGTACTTTGAAGTTAAAGGGGTAGCCAAGCACACTGGTTTCTGGGGAACATACTTCATATAAATAAATAGAGCTGTAAACTCCTCAGAGAATTTTAACAATAAATAAAAAAATAAAAAAATAAATTTGAGTCTTGGGATACTTGAGACTTTTCTTACAGCTAACCTTCTGGAAGAAATCTTAATAAGAACAATTTCTTAAGTAAGTAGTTTGCTATTTACCAAGAGTGTGATTCACCTTTTACCTCACCCCAACCCCCTCCCCCCACCCCCCAAAAAAGTAAAAAATGATAGATTAATAAATTCAAAGTAACAGATTAATAAATCATAATGAATTTTGTCCTCTTTGTAATCTGTAAGAAGAATCTCAAGACATCTTTTTATAGTGTAATAGTACTCAAGAATCTTTAGCTTTCACAGAACAGATGCTTAGAAAATATACAGGAGTTAAGAATTTGAATGATGTGATGAATGTTAGACACATAGTTTATGGTGGCCACGTCCTACATTAGATATTAAAGGTGATTAAAATCTCCTTAATAATAATAATGTAATTTTTGCATGGCATTTTAGTTCCGGTCATCTCTAAGCGCTTAAAAGTCATTTTTAAGACAAGTTTTTTGAAGTTTTGGAATTATGAGACCGAATTATGTAACACCTTATAAGGATTTACAAGGTGCTGCGGCGCATTCACCAGCCACTGCCAGAAACATTGGGGTGAATCTCTTCTCTTAAATACAAATGTAACTGGGTCATTACACACAGCCACAGTGACTTGCTTAAAGGTATCGTACACGTTTGGTAATGACTCAAAACAAATATTAGCATAAAAACTTACTTGGTAACAAGCAACGAAGAGCTGTTGATAGTATAAAACATTGTGAGAAACGACTCCCTCTGAAGTAACGTAGTTTTTGAGAAAGAGGTAATTTCTCACTAAAATAATAAAAACTTCTTGCAAGAAGTTTTTATTCCTATCTGAAAGCACACAAATTTGTACAACAAGGGTTTTTTTTCTTTCATCATTTTCTTGCAACTTCGATGACCAATTGAGCCCAAATTTTCACAGGCTTGTTATTTTATGCATATGTTGGGATACACCAAGTGACTGGTCTTTGACAATTTGCAAACCTGTTCAGGACACAAGTGTCAACACTGGGACTCCCTCACCCTCTACTGATCAGAAACCAGAGCTTGAGTCCAGTGCGCTTGACCACTCAGCCATGACAAGCCTTACTATATTTTTGATTTTTTTAGATTGATAGACAGATAGATCTATAGATAAAACCTTTATTATCCCACCAGGGGAAATTTCAAATGGCCCTGATTCAAAAGGTACAGACAAAAACACTAAAATATAGAACATTTAAAACAGTTAGACTGTACCAATAAGAATGAGATAACATGACAAAAATAAGAAATAATTATTTAAACATTTGATTTAATGGGTATGTACAACATTGGTAATTGCCAAAGACCTGTATCCAAACTTGATGTGACCCAACATAAACATGAAATAACAAACCTGTGAAATTTTAAGCTAAATCGGTCTTCGGAGTCATGAGAAAACAGTGAAAAAAAAACCTTATGTGTTTTAACTTTTTTTTCAAACATCGGAATTTATCCTGCAGGATAGACTATTATTTTACTCATTTCCTAAAAGCTATGGCATTTCAAGCAAAACTATTTCAAGGGAAGTTTTCTACCAAGACCATCTTTATACCATGTAAGTTATGTGCAAATCTGTGAGTATTTATTCATTCTTACCAATGTTGTACACACCCTTTAAATATTTATACAGATTTATATTTATAAGCTTTAAAGATTCACAAAAGGTATTATTTAATTGATTGTTTTATAATATTAAATGACTCTAATGTTGTTAAATCTTCACTCCCCAAACAAAGTATCTTCATTAAGGTATCCATCAGGGGCAACAGGCATTAGTTCTAGTAACTCATTATTATTTCTGTTAAACATTTTTATTTGAACGACGCTGACAGAATTCTTTGCACCTGTCCATTCAAATAACTGTCAAAATGACTTTAATGGAAAAGCTTATCCAACTGCAGTTTTTTTTTAAAGAGGACAAATCCACTGCACATGCAAGATTTTGTGTTTTTCAATTTTCAATGGCACAGCTCAAATCAAAGGCACTGAACACGTTTGGAAATTGTCAAAGACCAGTGTTCTCACTTGGTGTATCCCAACATATGCATAAAATAACATAGTTGATAGTATAAAACATTGTAGGAAACGACTCCCTCTGAAGTAAAGTAGTTTTTGAGAAAGAGGTAATTTCTCACTAAAATAATAAAAACTTCTTGCAAGAAATTTTCATTCCTATCTGAAAGCACACAAATTTGTAAAACAAAGGTGTTTTTTCTTTCATCATTTTCTTGCAACTTCGATGACCAATTAAGCCCAAATTTTCACAGGCTTGTTATTTTACGCATATGTTGGGATACACCAAGTGAGAACACTGGTCTTTGACAATTTCCAAACGTGTTCAGTGCCTTTAAGATACATCCTCGCACTACCTAAGAACTTTCTACTGTTGGAAATTTGTGAAGACGTCATCATCATTTCCACCGCTACTTGCCACTACACTGCTACAAAGTAACAGAAATTAAAGCGGGCTGCTTTGGATTGCCATGTCAACAATGAATGCTGATTCAGTATTTGCTCCCTTTCATTCTTAGTGAAAAAGGAATGAATGTTTCCTTCCCTGTTTATCTCAAACAAAATATTCTACTACCATAACCAACCCTCCCCCAAAAAAACCCCCCAAACAAACCAAAAATTAAAAAATTTAATCTAAAAATTACAATCTCGTAAATTAGAGGAAAAATCAACACATAGCCTTGCACACAAAGACTACATAGGCCTACTGTATTTCGAAAGGAGTAGTCGATGAAACAAGGGTAAGATTTTAGGGGGACAAAAGGGGTGCACAATTCTATTTTTTTTATTTTTTTATTTATTTATTTTTTTTTTTTTTTTGGGGGGGGGCACTTCTGGCCAATTACAACTGTATAGTTTCCTTTTTCATTTTTCTTAAACAAGCCCCTTTTCAGCCCTCTTGTTAAATCATTTACTATTTTTGTACAAGACGATCTGAGCAGAGGTATAACAAATACTTTGTCTGCGAATTAATTGAAAAATAGTTGTAAAAACATTGAAATTATCACATAAAAGCTCATCAAAGGTAACATTTTATTCAGGTAACTTTTAATCTAAAAAGTCCAGACTTCAAACATCCCTTAGCCCCCCCTGTAACACACCACTGGAAAGGAGTCTGTTGATGTACAAGAGAGGAAACAAAACTATTCATCATGTAATATTATACGACAACAACAACTGCGGCTGTATAATACTTAAGTGCATCTTAAGGCAGGCAGTCACTTCCAGAATATGGCAAAAAGAGACTGAGTTATATTTGTGTACTATAATACCCTAGGGTCCAAGAAGGTAAAATTCCCAGTTCATAACTGCTGTGTGTATTAGCATTAGGCCACATAAAAATAAAAAATTGTTGATCGTCCTTTTTTGATGGGAAGTGGGGGAGGGAGGGCCTTTTTTTTTTTCTTTTTTTTTTTTGACATGGCAAAATATGAAATAAAGAATAAAGATATCATCATAATCACTATAAAACAAAGGGTTTGTGTGATTTTGATGTTTTCAATTGTTTTGTTAAACCCTTTCAAATCCTAGATGAAATTTTCTGTAAACATTTTCAAAAAACTAAAACGCAGCCTAAGTAAATATTTGAAGAATTTTTCTTGTTTTGCGAACATGAACAATCTTTCTTCAATCATCTGTTTCCGACCTATGGATTTTGAAAAAAATATCAGCTAAACAAAAATCTTGGAGCCAAGTTTGACTGAAAAGATCATTAAAAATACCGTTTTTTATGGTAAAAAAAAAAAAAAAAATGGGGTCGGGGGGTTTTGTAAAGTCGGGCGGGGACGATCAACAATTTCTATTTTTTTATGTAGCCTTAGTAGAAATAAAACACTCGTACAACTCTTGCTGACAGAAACCTGATCTGATATACACTGGGGTGGGCATCCTTCACAATCAAGTCAGGCTCACCATAGAGCAACCAATTTGTATTTCCAATTTCGTTCTCATGTGGTCGTTCTTGTGACATGGCAAACCAATGAACTTTTATTTCTCACCACTTCTGGGATAAGAAAATTTGATACAATGCTATGATTTATGAATATGTGAATCTGATGAACAAAGTATTTGATTGGAATTGTTTTCTTCGGTGGTAAGTGGCACGTGGAGGAAATTTAATCCCTTGCTTTGTTGTTGCCATCACATTCACATGCTCTCTTCCCAGGTTTTTTTCCCATGCACAAGCTAGCTTATATGGTGAATAGGTGATTATTTATTTATATATATTTTCAATTTTAAGATAATAATAATAATAACAATAGTAATAAAATGCATTTAAAAGTAAAATATCCCAAAGCGCCTCACAATAAAATATAAAACCAAATTTTCATATGTTGCATATTGCTTGTTACTGGTATTCAGCTGTTGTTTGCTTATCCTGAAAATCATGTGGAAATTTGGTTGGTAATCCTGTTTTTATCAAGGAAGAAATTTCATGCTAAGCAAATTGTTGTGCTTAGCAGCTCTATGAAATTGGGCCCTGGTTTCAATTCAGCGAGCTTCAGCCAAACCTAAAAAATTCGGGTCCAGAATGCCCTTTAATTTTGAAAAAACCTGGGTAAAACTTGCTTCCACTTTACCCAGGAGGTTGAGGGACAAGGGTTGAGTTGGGTTTAAAGGCATCGTACACATTTGGAAATTGTCAAAGACCAGTGTTCTCACTTAGTGTATCCCAACATATGCATAAAATAACAAGCCTGTGAAAATTTAGGCCCAATTGGTCATCGAAGTTGCAAGAAAATGATGAAAGAAAAAACACCCTCGTTGTACAAATTTGAGTGCTTTCAGATAGAATAATAAAAACTTCTTGCAAGAAGTTTTTATTATTTTAGTGATAAATTACCTCTTTCTCAAAAACTATGTTACTTCAGAGGGAGTCGTTTCCTACAATGATTTATACTATCAACAGCTCTTCGTTGCTTGTTACCAAGTAAGTTTTTATGCTAATATTTGTTTTGAGTCATTACCAAACGTGTACGATACCTTTAAAGATCCCAAGGGTCTAAGCGCAATCTTAAAAAAATAACCTGCAAAGCATCTTGGGAAACCGAGTACAGTTAATAAATCACTCCATGATGGACGCCATGCTGTGGTTTACGTATAAATAGTTTACATGCTGTAGTTTACATGTAAATATGCCAGGTTTTATAGTTGTGTACTACATTGCAAAATATGCTCGCCATGATGATTGCTGGTGTTGCTTGGACTTGGATTTCACCCAGAACCTTTGCGCGACGCTCATGCGCATTGGGACATGCATATGGAATAATTCAAAAAGGGCGGTGAAGTGGGACGTCCCTGATGATATGAACCTTGATAATCAGAACATTTTGCTCAAAGTCCAAATTTTTTCTACAAGTTACCGTAAGCTTTAAGACCTAAAAATTATGCAACTCAACTTAAAGATGATTTCAGAAACTATCTGCGTCTTTAAGACAAACACCACAGAAAAAATTATTGTGTCAAACCTCACACTTACAGAAGGGTTAAGCTGGCAAAAATCATACTCCCACTTGTTAGAATAATGCATCTCCACCACACAGAAATCCATTTATTATTTTCCAGTCCGCCTAGAAGTCTTCAAATATTCATAAACATGACAATTTTATCAAGAGTACAAAAGCTCTCTGAACATAAATTAGTGAGAAACTACTCACTAGAGGGTTTCATTACAATAATTTATTCCCAGTAATTAAGAAGACTGCCTGTGACAACAAAATTGATTATAGCAATCACATTATGCATGCAGCTAAGTAAAGGCGTAGGGCAAGGCTCTATGCTATATAGTCATGACTTAGAGCAGGCTAGTCGAAACGTTGAGACCAATTAGAACTCACTCCAAGGCAGTGAAGTTAATAACGAGAAGTCCCCTCGATCCACTAAGCGAAAGAAGCCGTCCCGGCCGATTTCCTATACCTTCCGCCCAGGTAGTAGTTGATAAGCAGGACAGTTCTTTTCAGAACTAAGTAGTCTCCCGAATTCTTAAATCTACTCCACGGCAGTAGAATAAATAGCAAGACAAGTTCTCAAAGAACAAAATCTACACAGCAAAGTAGATATACCTGCTACTGCAAACGGAATAAACAATAATGTCATCTCAGTCAAAAGTCATATCATGAATTGCTAATTGACCACCTTGTGACAAATGTATATATTTTTGAAATCACATTTCACTTTCTAAAGGAGTGTTAAATTAAAGGCATTGAGGAAGTGTAGGATCATCCCCCAAACACAAATGAAGTACAAGGATATTACCAGTGGTAAGAGTCATTGCTAACAAGAAGGTCTGAAACTAGGATTCAAATTTTAGGAGGTTTTTCTCAAATAATGGCATTTAAAACCTTTCGGCAACCCTTGAAGTTACCTTAAAACGCACTGAACACGTTTGGAAATTGTCAAAGACCAGTATTCTCACTTGGTGTATCCCAACATATGCATACAATAACAAGCCTGTGAAAATTTGGGCTCAATTGGTCATCAAAGTTGCAAGAAAATGATGAAAGAAAAAAACCCCTTGTTGTACAAATTTGTGTGCTTTCAGATAGGAATAAAAACTTCTTGCAAGAAGTTTTTATTATTTTAGTGAGAAATTACCTCTTTCTCAAAAACTACGTTACTTCAGAGGGAGTCGTTTCCTACAATGTTTTATACTATCAACAGCTCTCCGTTGCTTGTTACCAAGTAAGTTTTTATGCTAATAATATATTTTGAGTAATTACCAAACGTGTACAGTGCCTTTAATGAGACCCTGGGAACACCATCCTCATGGTGCTACAGAGAAAGACAAATCAAAGAGCATGATTTCTATATATCTGAAGAAAATAATTGCCACTTTTTTTTCACAAGGTGGACATCGAAAGGTCTGAATTCTGATAAAAGTCTGACATTTTCTCATCCCTGGATTACAGATAAATCTATGTGATGGCAGACTCATTCATTCATGAAACTCATTCCCCACCTCCCATGTGAGGCCAGTGGTTAATTAGCCTCAGATGTTGGAATTGCCAGCTCTCTACTAGCGATGGTTGTTGCACTCTTTGCAATCAGTGAATGACACACAAGACATAATTCACAAAGAAATCCATCCATAAAATTAAGTCATTGTTTCTTGTTTACGAGTCATCATGCAAATTGTCAATCTATTTGCTGTCAGTGAAGCTTCGTCCAAGAGTGTCTCAATTAAATTATGATTAGTGTTCAACTGTATTTACATGTACTTTGGTTTTTTTTCCTTTTATTGGCTGTCTTCTTATTTTAATAGTCATCTTGTTTTATGCATTTTTAAAAAATATTTTTAAGTCTCTTGTGATGTGGCATTTGGAAAACAACTAGACAGTAGTTTTTACAATCCTGGAATGTATTGTGTGATCTGCTGTTTATATATTTATATCTCTTGCCTTTTGTAGGCGTATATTATGTATATTTTGATGATGTATTTGTGATGTTTTTACCTGTGAAATTAATAAATGAAATTAAATATATTCTAAATTTGGCACCGTTTCTCATACATTTGCGATGTTGTGACCTTAGGTGCATGCTTGCCTGGCATGTCTCCAGCTCTCCCTGACTGATTCAAATGGCATTTTCGTTGAATTAATAGCCAATGAACTACATGGTGCACTTCAGTTTCCTGGCTAGTCACGAATCAATGATCCTACAAATGTGGACGGCACAAAGTACGTGTGCAAAAGTCAAGTGCAGCATCAGTACAGGGACATGCTAAGCTTATTTACAAAAGCCTCACAATCTTCCAAGAAAAAAAATCTGCTCTTGCCTTTCCCCTCTTTGTAAACACAGCTGTTTTTTTGTTTTTTTTGGTTTAATTTTTAAATCTTTGGACAATACAATATACAAGCAGAGGCCGTCCAGGGAAAGGCAAAAGTCAAAAAACTGTTATTAAAAAAGATGTGCCCTCCCAGACCTTGCTCATTTAAAAGAATAAAAATACATATAAATGAGATATAAAAAGTATAAAAATATAAAAAAAATACTGCCCATTAAATAATGACCTCTTTGATTGAAACGGTGGACTTCTCTATGTGTACCATGAAACCCAAGGATGCTATATGAAATAATTATACTTCACAGAGTAGTACTGTAATAAATGCAGATAGAGTAAAAGGGACTATTTTTATTTATTTATTGATAACCAGCTCAGCGGTTAACCGCCACTAACAGGTATCATCAAATAAGAAATAAGAAAGCATTAAAAATATTCAATAAAATAAATATATAACTATTTAAGAAAACCACAAAAAGTAAAAAATATATAACGATGCAAAAATTATTTAGAATTAACATACATAAAAATGTATAAATAAACATGTAAGTAATTCAACAATATGCAAATTATAAAATGTCCTAATATAAGAAGATCCACATCTATGTATTCATCTGCTATGTTAATAACATTTTCCATTAGTCTAAACTCTAAGGCTAGTTAATGTTAGGGTCAGTAATATCCTAAAAAATTCTCCATGCTCTTCAGAAAATAAATAATTAAATTGAAATTTCATGAAATGCCTAATAATAGCCTAATGGAGGTTGTTTACAGATCAATTAAGTCACCGTCATTAAGTATAGGAGATGGAAATAAAACAAATCCTTTTTAGAAGTTCAGCCATTAATTACTTGTTTTGTCTGTTAATTACTCTTAGCTGCTTTTAATAGTAGGCCTATTACTTTTCCTAAGTAGGTGGGGGTGGTTGGGTAAGAGAGGGACGCGGTTGCCGAAGGGAGGTAGATGTAGTGGCAATAGATGGCTTTTACGGCACTTCATAACAAACCTCAAAGGACTTATGAACCTAAAGAAAGACGCGGGACCAAAATATGCCAATTGAATCTTCAGGATGGGTGCTCCTGCATACAATCCAGGTACCACCTACAACCCTCGACGGCCCCGGCAAATGATTCTCTGGATCCACCCCTAAGGGGGGAAATGTCAATGGTAGGAATATAATACATGACTTAGAAAATATCTTTTGAAAGGAATTAAAGATGAAACAAATTTTCACCCCCCCCCCCCCCCCCGGCAAATGATTCTCTGGATCCACCTCTAGGGGGGAAATGTCAATGGTAGGAATATAATACATGACATAGAAAATATCTTTTGAAAGAAATTAAAGATGAAACAAATTTTCACCCCCCCGGCAAATGATTCTCTGGATCCACCCCTAAGGGGGGAAATGTCAATGGTAGGAATATAATACATGACTTAGAAAATATCTTTTGAAAGAAATTAAAGATGAAACAAATTTTCACCCCCCGGCAAATGATTCTCTGGATCTACCTCTAGGGGGGAAATGTCAATGGTAGGAATATAATAAATGACTTAGAAAATATCTTTTGAAATTAATCAAAGATGAAACTAATTTTCACCGGCACATTTACATTTGTTCAAGATTGAAAAGGTGTTGAGGGAGGGGGTGAGGGAGGGATGTCCTCAACTGTCCCTGAACTGACCACCCCTTTACCCTTTAATTGAAAAGGATTTCAAACTATAAAACATCAAGGACTATTGCCTCAATTCATCCATATAGATTGTATGCATGTACATTTATAAGTACCAAGTGCTGCATGACATTATTATAATAGACAGCAGGGACTGAATTTAACACTGGACCACAGGCCAGAGACCAGCGATATTAGCCCGGGCCAGTAAACTCATGACTGGACAAGCCCGGTGGTCTTGTGTTTTTCATTTGAATAATAATACCTTATTGTGTAATATCTTTAATGAAAAAGAAAATGATGATCAAACATTGACTATGACAGGTTGAGTCTGGTGATTATCTTTCAATTCTGTTGAATATCGAAGTATAAGTAACACTTATACGACAAATGAGATAAAATATCTTCTATGCTTGTTCAAATGCAAACAGTTTACATGTAAAACTCTGAAGAAAGGTCTTTCTCATTATGATTTTGGTCTTGTAAAATTTATTCTGGTCCGCTAATTTTGTTTGGGTAAAAGCCCTGCTGTCTTGTGAAAATTTACACCAAATTCGAGCCCTGGACAGCCTGTCAATTCCACCGTCTTGCCAGCACTCCAAACGCTCTCAAAAATATTCACAAAAACTCCTTACTACTCGAGAAAAAATTGATACTGACAGGTTTCCCTAAGAAAATGAATGCTCATGCAAAAAACCATAGATATTGTGTGAGGTTTCAATGGTTTATAACTGTCATTTTTACTTTTGTTTTAACAGCCTGTTGTTTTCCATATTGAAGGCAAAATATTTACTCCTTGCACTGACTTTATACACACAGCTACTGTAAATGCTTATGGTTTTCCATGTAAAAATATGGTCTGTGTGCATTTAACTAACAGCATGCATGTTGCTTAAAATGTGAACTGCATACTTGCACAGTACTCATGGAATCTGACTCCAAAAAGATGCAACCAAGTGTATCATTAGTTGGGTTTTAGCAGCGCCGAAATTAGGTTAATATTTTAGGGGCACCATCAACTGGGGAGGGGGCCCCCCTGCCCTTATTTCCTTCCTCCATGGTTATACCACTGGTCAATAGATTTGTGTATCCTGGAATAGAATTTCTATATGCAGGCATTACACATGCATGGTAAATTATTCCATGTACAAGGGCCGGGAATGAACTTATTGCTTACAAAGTACATATTGCACATGGCACAATTACGCACCGACCGGTTACTAGCGACCAATAAATCCCTTCAGAAAAATAGTCGTAAAACAAAAAATAAAGATCGCATGGCCACACAGTTTTCAGAATGGGAAAGAGGACTCTTGAGGGTGCTATTGTGAACTGGTTTTTTTTTTTTGGGGGGGGGGGGTCGCCGTTTGCAAAAAAACAAGTAAACAATTAATGTGTCCATATTGATCAATTTATCACTAAAATAAATGAAAGGGTTAAAGTATTTATTTTATCCGTGTTAAAAATGTTCATTTAGAATCAGTGGTGTAAATGTGCCTCGGAAATGGATAAATATTTGATAATTTTTAAGCTACGTTTTGCTAACCTTTCTGAGTTCTTACATGTACATAGTTTTGCACTTTCAAAAACTGAGCTGAGATTTTCTCATTTTGTTGAACTGCAATATTGAAAAAATGCTCAAGAGAAAAACTTAAGCAATTACAAGTCACTAAGGCAACAGTTTTTACAAACAGCAGGCCATAAGCAGCGTCTCAGAATACAACGTGAATAAATTGCCTCTAATTAAGCAAACATGTTTCACAAAGTTTCATAGGACTATTTTTTTAAGACATTAGTCATAATTGTATTATCGTTAGCCAATAGTAAAAACATAGGGTAGACCATTAAAATAAAATTATCACAATAAAACAAGTTCTAGGCCTATTTAAAAGCAGCTGATTCCTTAAACATTGTTTTGACAGAATTTTTTTTGTTTTACAAATATTTGATCCCTTTTACATAGAACATAGTTGGTTGCTTTGAGTTGTGCATGACATTATTGGGTCATTTTATACAATGTTTGCCCCTTGGTATAATGCAACTTTGGAAGGGTCAAGTACTAAGTGGACTGGGAAGGTTTAGATCAGCAAAGCTAAGTTGAATCTCAAACCGCAAAGCCCAATTTGATTTATTACTTTGAATATCACCAAAGACTAACACACTGTTATTCTCCTGTGTAAAAAAAACGTTGTGTAAAACAGTTTTCAAACAACTTGTGTGATTTTTACACAACGTTGTGTACTCTTTTCCAAGTTGTGTAAATGCTATGTTGTGTAATGTTATTTGATGTTATAAATCGATAAATGAATTTTACACAACTTGTTGTGTAAACTTTGAAGCACGTGATCAGAAAGCAACCAATCACGAAGTACCATTGTTTGACAAAAACTTTACGGAAAACAAAAATGGCTGACGTGCTTTGCCCGCTACTGTCGACTGAAGCAGTGAGGATTTGAAGATTTTGTTCAATGTGGCGGTAAGTAAATAACAATTCACTTATTTTAACAAAAAGTACGAAGAAGTACTGTAACAGAGGCCCACTGTGTTCGGGATTCTATCAGTTGGCTTTCGGTAAATTAGCCCAAAATGATGTTTTTACCGCGGCGATGATGGCGCGGGTCGCAATGGCCATGTTGCAACACTGCACTGTGCAGCGAAAGTTTAGAGTTTGCGTGTAACTATAGATTTTCAACCCTCCATAGTCAGACCAATATTAGGCCCAAGAGAGACAAACGACCCATGATAAGTTTGGTCATACAATGCAGACACCTTTAACCATAAGTTTTGTAATTTGAACGATAGTTTTTCAAACATTTTTTGCTGTTTTTTTCCGACTAGAAAATGAGAGTTCTGTTCCGTCAACTCGGCCTATCTCCACTTCATTGTACATGTACATCGTACATACATAGTACATTGTGTAGTCGTCCCCCGGGCACCACGTACAGACCACCCGCGTGTGATGCACAGCGTGCGGTGTGTGAATTGAAGGCTTGAAGATTTTCCATTGACATTTTTTTCGTGTAAATTTCTGATGACTGGAGATAGATTTTTCATCCAAAACACTGTTTAGCTGGAATAGTATTTCTTTAGAATTCATATAATTATTTGTGTTTGGAATGATTTGGTATGATACAAAAAGTATAACTGCAAAATTTGGAAGGGATCTTGGCATCATTCATTGCGAAAAAAGTGAAAAGCAACTCAGAGATTTACGCTCATGCTTCAGCACTAACCAACCTCAAGTGTTGGGAACTAGTGGACCCCTTATACTTTTCTAGTAGCCTACTCTCAGCTACTTTGTGTTAAGTGTCTGTTCATCTATTTTAAAACTGGCTTTCTTTTTAAACAGGATGGTACGTGACAGATATCCAACACTATACATGGTCAGCATTCCTGCAAGGGAACATTCACAGCCTTTCATCCTTCTACTTGGTGGAATCTGATTCAGCCCAAACTAGGTCTTCACGATAGTAGTTGAATTCTGTACTTCAAGCTATGGACAAGTGCATGAAGATCATTTCTGTGTTGGATGTAGACTTATCAGCCACAATGCTAGTACAAGCGTGTATTGTTAGATGATGCAAGGAGAATGGCAAAAAACAGCTGCCTTGAAGTACCGACATCACTGACTGGAGTAGATGAACAATACTTGTTTCATTGGAGAGTTGAAAATGAACAATTGACTGCAAAACAGTATTTTTCAAGGGGAGCGGACAGTTTGCTTCACCTGTTGTATTGCTTTTTGTGTTCTAGGTGTGCGTCATTTTATCAAAACAATACAGTCTGTCTCAGTGACGAGACCCAGCGTGCAATGCTTTTGAAATTCGCACTTGTCCCATAAAAACAGATAAGTTCCAAAAATAAATATTTAAAAACCTGCTTGCGCATAGCACTAATTTAAACAAAAAACAAAAACAAATTGTATTACAGTTTAATGCATGTTGCAAAAGACACTGTGACAGCCCTGGCCAAGTTCTCTCCTGGACCATTTTGTCGACAAGAGGCCGATATTGCCTGGTGCCCAACACATGTTTTCTATCATAAAGACCAGTTAATATTGACCACTGGTTGACAATACAATGGTCATTGGGCAAACTTGGCCCTGTTGGTTGCTGTTGTTGTAGTTGCTTGCTCTGGACTTGTAATGATTGAATATGTATTTTGGTGTAGTTGTGGCCAATAAAACTCACATAAAAATTATTTAAAACAAGTTGCTGAATTGTATACTTATTATGTGTCTATACTTCACTTAAAAAATGGGCATTCCACAACTAAATAATAATATTCAACTATTGTGAAGAAAAGTTTACCGATTGCTCTGTAAGCCGTTAACACAACTAATTGGGTACTTTTAAACATAATTTTGTAAAATTGTAAACCAACTATTGTGTAAACCGTTTACACAACTAGTTGGGTAAATTAATTTTACACATAATTGTGTAAAATTGTAAACCAATTATTGTGTAAACCGTTTACACAACTAGTTGGGTAAATTAATTTTACACATAATTGTGTAAAATTATCACACAACTGTTGTTTTCAAATTACACAACTGGGGTTGTGTAAGCTGTTTACACAACAGTTGCTAGGTTCATATAGTAAACAGGGGTTGTGTAAAATTTTACACAACTTGTGCAAGATTTTACACAACCGAAATAACAGTGCACTAAGGCAATCGTGCATATCACTTTAAGGTACTTTTTAAGTATCAAATCAATTGAGCATAATTTCAATGACAGGTTTACAGAAACCACAATCCCCCCGCCCTCCCCTTCCTGTAGGAGGGAATGGTCTAGTTTTTCCTTCGCTCTGCGGTTTTTCCATCTCTGCCACCGTGGACGTCCCTAGATCACTATCGTCGCCACTGGGCCAAAAGACGGTATCCCTAGAGGAATAATGATCAGCTACAGATCAATGTGTGTTACTCCAGCTGTTTAATTTGCATGTTCTAGGCCTCTGGTTCTTGAAAATCCTTGGTAGACTACATCCTAGTTATTTACTTTGTCTTGTTTGGATCTTCACGTGCCGCTTTAGATCGAAACTGAGAGTGCTCGGACTTAAAATTTGAATTATTGAAATTTGCTTCAACCTTCCTCTGTCTATAGAAAAGGATCATCTGGACTGCATGACCAGAAACATTTTGCTGACGTAATTGACCGACAATATTTTTTTTGGAAACTGTTCGAAAAATTAGGCCTCACAACACAAATTTTTTTGTCATGTTTGTGGTGAAGCTCAGACAAAATGTACTCTTTAGAAATTAAGTGTCAAAAAACAAAGCATGGGAGAAGTTAAAAGAACAGCGTTGGCTTACAACAGGTGTAGAAGACTCGATGAATTTGTACTTAGAAATTATCTTTTTACCCCCAACATAATTTGACATTTTGTTCAGATTGGCAGATTTGCCCCAAAAATGTGACTGAGTTAGGTCTACATACATGTATGTACGTCAACCGAGGGTACCCTTTTCCCACCGATGGCAAGACAAAGTCAGAACACAGAGAATGACCCAGATTCTACTCAGAGCCGCCACTAGGCCTTCCTCTGAGAAAAAAGATTACATGGTGAACCCAAAGAAATGTTACCAGAGAAGATTTTACTAAAAAATGTGGGACAGACACTGTAGGACGGTAATCTGTATGACTCTGTATATAAAACCTGACGACAACGTGCATACAGAAACTCAAGTCCCTGGACATCTAGTGGGTATTTACATGGGAATAACAAGTTGAGACCCCTTTTTAAATTTAGCTAGAATCAACAATCTTGCCATGTTTCTCAAACAGATCTCATATTGAACTGTCATGTAGGATTGACAGAGACATTTTCCATAAAGGCCGGGTATACCTTTGGTAGTTACTCCGAAGAGTAATGACTATAAAAACTTACTTGGTAAAGAGCACTGGAGAGCTGATGATATTGTAAAACATTGTTAGAAACGACAGCCTTTGAAGTAATGTAGTTTAAGAGGTAATTTTTCATCAAACAATTTGAGTCTGAGAAAGGCTTCTATGCCTTTCTCAGGCATCTGAAAGCACACAATTCTATGCAACAAGTGTGTTTTTTTTTCTTCATTATTTT
Organism: Plazaster borealis; assembly: GCA_021014325.1. Lineage (NCBI taxonomy): Eukaryota > Metazoa > Echinodermata > Asteroidea > Forcipulatida > Labidiasteridae > Plazaster > Plazaster borealis. The sequence goes on along the minus strand of CM037456.1, from coordinate 2,171,246 downwards.
CTAGCAGCTTCGATGACCAATTGAGCCCAAATTTTCACAGGTTTGTGATTTTATGCATATATATTGGAATATACCAAGTGAGGATACTGGTCTTTGACAACTACCAAAAGGATACCCTGCCTTTAAAGGAACGTTACAGAACTGGTAATTAAAATTTTCTATAAGATCACAGATTTACATAAAACTTACATGGTCTAATGATGATGATAGTAGAAAACATCCCTAGAAATATTTCTGTCTGAAATGCCATATTTGATGAGAAATAAATAAAACTAATTTCCGATTGGAGTTTATCGCTCATGAGCGTTTTATTCATGCATTGTATAACACATGCAAATGTGTAATCGGTTTTTCACTATTTTCTCGTGAAACAGATGGTCGATCGATCTACAGGTTTGTCAGTTTATGTATATATGGTGGATTATATAAAGTGCTTACACTGCCAGCAACTGTTTTGTTAGCAAAAACCAATTCTGTAATGTTCCTTTAAAGGAAAACCACTTTATGTAAAACTATACACCTTAAAACAAAAAACTCTTCCATGAAAATATTGAAACATTGAGAAAACTTGTGGCTGTCACACATTGACTACAAACCCATCAAAGATAACTGCATTGATATCGGAGTTGAAAGCCAATTAGTAGACCGATGTTCAAGGCCCATGTAATAAAATATACTATAGTGCCCCAGATTGGAGAACCTACTGTCTATTATGAGAAAGAGTATGTGATGAGCAAGGAAAGATCTAACCACAAGGGAATAAACATCCAGCATTTAGCCTGATTAGAAGTCTGATCCATCCTAGTACATAGGAGATGTGCACAATTTATTTAATGAGAGTACGATAATTATAAGTAGGCTACAGTACTGTGGCAGTCCTGGGGGGAATAGACTGATTTATTTTAGCCTGAAAGCTCACTCATTATAAAGGAATAATCCTGAAAAAATACTTCCATATGGAACAATGGCAGAGCTGAGAAAACAGCATGAAGACCTGAAAATCGCTGTTGCTTAATTCTTTTTCTGCAATTGAAATAAGCCCAGTTGACCACATTACCTATGTTTACAAAAAGTGTGACCTTGTACATTCCAGGGCGTTTCATGACAGGCAAGATTCTACACTGGTCTTCTGAGAAATGATACTTTTTTGGTCACAATTTCCACATAAATTCAAGAGTTATAAAAATAACAGCTGAACAAGTTTTGAGATGTGCCCCCTTTCTTCATATATCAAATGTTCATAAAAGTCAGACAGTGCAATCTCCATAAAATGTAAGATTTTATGTATTTGTCCATTGAGGTATATTGGAACAAAACCCCATACACATTACAGTTGACAATTTTAAAAAAAATACTTAAACCTACCTTTTCCTTAATTAGTCATTGTTATCACTCTGTTTTTGTTGTTTTCCTTTCTTTTCTCTGATTCACTTATTATTAGCATTGTGATTTTGTTTGCCAGGGCTCAAATTTGACACTGGACTGCAGGCTCAAGGCCAGTGATTAGCCCCGGGCCAGTATGAACTCATGACCTGACAAGTCCAGCCGTTTTGTGCTAGCATCAATTGAATAATAATACCTCACTGTGTAATATCTTTAACAGAAAGAAATGATGTTCAAATGCTGGTAAAACAATTCCGTTCCATTGAATATCAAAATATACTAACCCATAACACAAATGAGATAATCTTCTCTTAGTGCTTGTTCAAATAAAAAAAATGTACATGTGAAACTCTGTAGAAAGCTCAAGTTGTTACGAAGATTCTGGTCTTGTAAAATAATTTCTGGGGTTCCAGAAAACATTTTGAGCTACATGTCCTGCAGTCTTGTGGAATTTTACGCCAAATTCAAGCCCTAGGAGCATACTGAAACGCTTAAACATTAGCTGTGTATAAATCGTACCTGCACAAAGTCGAGGCTCTGAATCTTTTATAAACATACATTCGTATGTAATGTCACATCATGTTTATGAAGGTGCACATGTTGCTTGACAAAACATAAACAGTTTTGATTGAATAGGGGCCTAGTCTAAAATGGGATCACCAAGTGTGATGAAAAGCTCACAGATTTGTTGCTGGCTAGCTTTTTTACGTGTTGATTGAAAACTAGAGGGTGGAAATCAAGTTACTCTTCCAAAAAAACAACGAGGTGCTGTGCATATATATTCTAAGCATTGTCAATAATAAAGGAAGGCAGAAAAACGCAATTATTTTTCTTCTGATTTCTGCTATTCTTCTCATCATTCATGTATGTTATAGACAAGAAATAGACAGTGTTCAAGATGATGGATAACCAAAAATAAGGACCTAGATATAAGGCCAAGTAAAATAAATAACATGTTGCTCGTCCGGACTTTTAAAAAAAGTTGGAGAGGGCGGTCCTTATTATTTGTTATTTTTGATTTTTTAATTATTTTTTCCAAGATGGCTACCATGTCTAAGATCGCCGCCATAACATAATATTTGAAGATGGTTTTACATTGGTTTATGAGCATTCTCTGTTAGTCCTCAAGAAAAAGATAACATAAGCCTAACTTTTGTGAGATCTAGTTTAAAAAAAAGAACTGTATAGGCATGTAAACGTGAAGGGCAAAGAAAAGGTTTCAAAAATGAAGATTTTCTCACGATTGCGTTGTGGAAATAGTATTTTTTGTAGGCCTACGTCCTTGCTCTATGATGCAAGAAAGATTATGAAATTGCTCAAAAAAAATGAAGGATACAAAAAACAAAAAAATCGTTGCGGCATCCAAAAACGGAGTGGGCGAGGACGAGCAACATGTTATATAATTTACTTGGCCTAATGTGTACACACATCTTAAGCATTAAGAACAGCCTCTTGAGATGTACTGGTACACTGATACATGTCATTATGGCAAGGACCCATGGATATTTTCTTCCTCCATGCTATACCCAAGTACACTCTATCCGCAGATTGTGTATGCTTACCAGAATAAGGTTACCAGCCAAACTACCTTGTCACATGTACCATTTGTGACTGGTATCCTGCTCATTTCTGCTTAGCAGAAAATTGTTAAGCAATATTTTCTGCTTACAGCTCTATAAAATTGGGCCCAATTGTGTATGTTCGCATAATAACGGCAGTCAATAACTCACAGTATCCTCGCATGGAGCACCAACAAAATACTGGATATATTGAGCCCAGAAGGTCATACTATGAGATAATTTCTTGAGTACTGTGCACTTTTTGCATGAAATAATCAGCAGATAATATTTACAAAATGAATGGATTTGTTTACAATACAAATAATAACATACTAATGCATCCTTTGAATACATCTTGAAATTTTAGGGTCTAAATTTTCATCGCTTTGAATTACAAACAGGATAAGTTATTTTAATAACAAACATTATACAGCAAAAATAAAACAACAGCTACATACAATGTAGGTATGAATTGAATGGATGCATTCAATCATTAAAACCAAATGACACGGCTCAACAGGTTTTCATACAGTCACAATCATCAATCATACAAGCAAACAATATTGCTAAACGTGTTAAAAAACATGTTGTGTGTGAGTGTAGTGCAGTATAGTCTCTGACAAATCTGCATTTTCAAAAATAATCTCCCGATCTACCAATTTTTAATCTACGATTTCATTTATATACCACACACACAGACCCCTGTAATTTGATTGGTGGAACGTGTGTCATCCTTTTATTTTGCCTATGTATACTGCCATGACTGTTAAAAAAATTAACATTAGAGTCCAATTAAGTCCAATATGGATAAATATTGGACCTTCTGCAGCTTTGTTTCCAAAATAGTCGTTTCCCACCCGTTTGTCCAAAAGTTGTGTCATTGTGGACAAGTGTCTAGAATCAATGCGTCCCACGTTGTTTAGAATGGGTTTTTAGAATTTTCAGAGTGTGGTGTGGATGAGTTTTTGTGTCTATTTTGTGTTTCGAATGACATGGGTGAATTATATAAAACAAATTTTTAATGCATTTTGTTTGTGCATTGTTGCAAAATATGATCACTCTGTGAAGTCTGGCTTTCCTGAATTCGCGAAACGAAGTCCAGACTCCACCTTGTGATTATATTCGGCGACAATGCACTCAAATAGCTTCCAATAATTTGTATAATGTATTCATTCCTCTTCCATGCTGAAGTATATCTCAAAGCTAGTCAGTCTATTTTTAAAGGTGCAGGAAAATAAAACTAACATGTCCTGGGGTAGAGGCCTGGGGTGACTGACTGCAAAAAAAATGAAAATACAGGAATGGAGAAAGAAGGCTTAACACTGAACACAAATGATACATCAATTTAGAGTAGACCATGTGCAGGAAGATATTAAAAATGTTATTTGTCGCCAGGAACAAATGAACCATCATTAGCACAACAGACTCAATCATTACAGGGGCCTGAATCATTCACAGCTGCACATCTGTTGTTTGACAGGCCATGGTAATATTTTACAGCACACTGCAATGATGGTCTCTGGGCGCTTGAGTCGAATGCTTTTTTGAGGGAAGAGCCTGATGAACATGTTTGTTTGAGCCCCATTTATATTACACACACTGTACTCCCATCTGTCAAGACCGGGCATCAAATCCATCATCCTTAAAATGATTGTATTGGCTTCAAATTCATTACTCAGAGATGAGAATCATTTGTTGTGATTGATTTTTACTCAATGTACATGTATATTTAGCCTTTACTTTCATGACTAAGTCACAGTAGCACTAGCAGGGCTCAAAATTTACACTGGACCACAGCTCCAGGCCAGTTATTTTAGCATCGGGCCAGTAAACTCATGACTGGACAAGACCGGCGGTCTTGTGTTCTTGTTAAATGTTGACTTTCAGTCTGATAAACTATCTTTCAATTCTGTTTGAGTATTGAAGAATACTTACACATAATACAAATGATATAAATCTTCTCTTATAGTGCTTGTTTTTAAAATTAAAACAGTTCAAATGCTGAACTGTGTATAGTACATGTACATGCATGGAGGTACATGTATATTTCTTTTGCATTTCAATTCTGGTCTTGTAAACAAGATTCTGGTCCAGTAAACATTTTGAGCTACAAGCCCTGTGGTCTCGTGGATTTTCACCCCAAATTTGAGCCATGAGTAGACTCAAACAGTTGCTGGTATCACATGCAACTTGCAACAATAAAAACAGCAACAAAACAACACTACCAGTATAAAACATTACAATTAAATGTATGTGATCCCTGCTAAGTTTGCTGCATATATTCTATTCCTGATGCACAAGAAAATCAACATGTCTTTCAAGAACATCGGTTTGAACAAATTTATTAAATATTTTCTCCCCGAATACTTCTGCCTAAGGGAAACAACGGAGGATGGAAATGGAAAACTAAATCAAATTATGTGATCATAATTTATGGGCAGGAAATAACACACCAGTGGAGTACAAGGTCTTTACTCTTTATAGAGTGCAAACCTCATTGTGTAATCAGCAACAAAAATGGTTATGTATAAAGCAACATGTTTTGTAATTAGTTTTTATCTTCATGTGAGAGAAGAAATTGCATTTGAAATGACATTACCAAAAGTTGGATTAATTCCCTTGCTTGAACTCATTTGACATTTTCAGACGTCAAGGAGGTCTGAAATCCGTAGGCTAACCACTTAGTCAACCTAGATAGAATCACAGTTTACTTAAGATACAATGGACATCCTTTTCTGATTGATAATTGCATAAACCATGCTTTACTTCCATTGTGGATCACTATTTCACCTACATCGTTGATTGTAATTTTGAGTGGGTCTATTGAGGCCGAAGGTAAACAAACCAGAGAGAAGGTTGCTCACAGCATGAATGTATGAAGGTCTGAATCTTTAGAAGTTTGTTTTCAGTCACTCTTAACTTAACCCTTTAGAGACCATAGTGGCTGCAAACGGCTTGTACCATAGCGGCTTGTACCATAGAGACCATAGTGGCCGCAAACGGCTTGTACCAAAATGCCCATAGCGGCCGCAAACTTTGACCTACTTCTGCTCAAAGCAGAGGGTCAAAGAAAAGGAATCGGACCGATTTAACATTTTCCAATTTTCCCATGTTAACAAAGAACCTACAATTCCAAAACAAAGCTATGTAAAAAAAAATCATATTAATTTTCCTGACATTTTTCCTGAGAATAACCATAGTGGTCCTTTTTCTATGGTATAACGGAGCAAAAAACCCTCTAAGATTAGTAATGTATGGGCGTATGGTGATGGTTGTACAGAAATGAACAGTCTGTAAAGGGTTAATTAGAGAAAATGTTGATGTGGACTCTGAGTACAATTAGGCGTGCAATGGAGACTTATGAGGATGCTAGCTATTAGGCTAGCTATGTATGTGGCAGAAGAATTCAGAGGTAAATCCGTAGTTCACAGAAATGTACGCATGCTCGGAGCTCTCATAAAAAAATTGAAAATTACCTGGTTACCTGCCATTATAATAAGCATCCCAACTTCTCCCAATGTTTTGTTTAAAAGCATGTGTTATGATGGTGTTTGATAAGTTAAATCAAAACTTATAATTTGTTTTTATATTAGGTGTTTCTAAAACCATCCAAGCACTGTGCATCATAAAAATATTTACACAATCTGTTGAGCTGAAATAAACAATGATGCTGCCAAAGATTGAATTAGTAAGCCACTCCCAGTGTTACACACCCAAGCTTGAAGCCTTCTATACGTGGATTTTAAAGGGCCCCTGAAGTAACAATTTCTTAGGAATATATTTCGAGCAACTTCCTAATTCCCTTATGTTTATGAAAACTAATTGACATCCATATTCAGTTAATTTCTTTGAAAAGTGAATTTCTGTAAACATTTTAATTTTCCTCTCTAATCTGGACAATTAAGAATGCTGTTGCAGTGATGTAATTTCAGGGAGAAACTTGTTTTATGTTAAAAAAAATTAAATTGTGACCAAACAAATTTGCTTGTTCAAAAAAGAATTTGTGAGGAAAGCTTACTGCCATGAACTGACACACTCAAAAATCACTGACGAAAAGAAAGTTTACGACAGCGAAATATCCCAAGTTCTGTCCACTTTTTGTGCATGAACTAATTGCAACATTGAGATTTGTGCCTGACATGACATCACACTTTTGCTCATGAATATGGAAATTTGCATAGGGGCCTAAGCACAAAATACAAAAAGGCACCAATTAGGTACCACAAATTGAAAATAAGGTGAAATGGGACACAAAGATGCATCTCCAAGGATGCATTAAAAAAAACTAAAACATTTTATGGACCCTTGATAGGTCCAATGATGAGATGGAAAATGACAATTGGATAGGCCTATACTGTGTGATATAACAACATATAGGACGGCATGATTTATATCCTTAATCTATACAACCTTCTTTACAAAAAGAGTAACCTGCTCCAGAGTATTTCCTGGCAGGCGAGATACTAAACTGATCATAAGAGAGAATTTATAGTTTGTGTCATAAATTCCACATTAATTCAGAAGTTATAAAAAATAACAGCTGAACACGTTTTGAGATGAATTTCATTTTTCATCAACAGAAATAAAACAAGTGTCTTCCTGAAATGACATCACTGCGACAGCGTCCTCAATTTAATCATATCAAAAGTTGATACAAATTGTACAGTGCTAGAATCTCCACTGAAATTCAAGATTTTGTTTTCTTCCATTGGACTGTGTACACATTTTGCTTGCATGAAGTCCAGGCTCTGTGTAAACATGTGATGTCACAGGTTGCATGGTCTACTGTTTTTCAATTTTCATTAATATCAAAATTCCAAACTTGCTTATATAATTGATTGACTGTTTTTTTTTAAACATTTACATGAAAGAAACATTAAGATCTGTTAGGAATGCTTCTTTTACTATAAATAATTTATAAAGAAGAACATAACAGCATTGCTTATTGTGAATGCCTAAAGGCAAATGCCACAGTGTTCTTTCAATAGAACCAACAAACACAATAAAGCCATGTTCATACTTCATGGGAGTTGCAAAAGCGGAGCGAATTTCCTTGCGGCACAATTGGAAGACAGCGCATACCTGACTGTTTGCGTCACGTAATTCACTTCGCAGTCACTTTCGTGTATGTGGGAATTCTATTTCATGAAGAATAAAGGATTGGAAGAATATTATGTCAAATTTTTTCACACACTATATTACTGTGTTGTGTATTATATGTTTACATTCTCTTTTATATCAGTTTGGAAGGTAATTATTTTCAATATATTTTTAGTATGAAATGTATTTGTTAATGAATGATGGACTTTTTTCAGTATTTTGATACCTTTGAATTGCAACATTATTGTAAGTGTTGATTAAGTCTCTGTATACATTATATAATCTTTCTATGCAAGTTGGAGACAAATATAAAATAGGCCTATCTGGGGTAAATAACTAGTGTAGATCGGATAAGGCATGGTTGCCTCTATTTTGACTGCGTTTCAACCTTTGGTTTTAGCTCAAGCTGTTCATAAATTGTGTCATAATTATTTCTAAAAGTGCTAATTGACTTTCAATTCTTTTACCTCACACCTGGACTATAATTTCATCAGGATATTGGCGCTACATGTTGTACTCATTATTATAGAACTACACTTTTTAAAATAACAATGTGGTCAACTTGTATCATGCAAAACACAGACGAGGCCCATAGCAACGACGACGCCCAACGACGAGACTTATATTATAATCACCATCAAACAATATTTTTACCGAGTATAACATTAAATCCTTACCAATAAAAACATTACAACAAACAGGCACAATCCCTGTATGCCGGTTTTGCTATTAAGCTAACCCATGCGTGAAACACGCAGCTTGCATGCTGCAGGGTATCACACGTTAAACAAGGTATACGTTTTCAGACACAGTTTCAGTCGATATCAAAACGGCTGACACAAGATGTAAAACGAAGGTCACACAAACTCGACCAAAATATTGTCAAACCTTACCTTCCGTCTTCGTCGCCATGGTGTTCCCCAAGCACAAGGTCCCTGAAGCGATATCTTGGGGGAAGTGGGGGAACAATGTCGTATCCATCGGCCATTTCAGTCATTCGAAGTAAAGCCGTACTACGGTATCACTGCCATGTTGAATTGAAAAAATTGACGTTTGGTTTGCACGAAATTCCAATCTGTTGAGCTTATGCTTATGCGTTTATCCATTGCGCGCATGCGAAGTGTTGTAGTCCGATTGGATTTTAATTCATGTAAGAGGGCGCTGTTACTCCTCGTTTGAGAGCAGACGACAAGTTAAAGTTTGCACGGCGCGTACATGTGTACTCCCTAAGTTGGTAGACAAAAATACGTAGGGCAATAGGCCGAGGAAAAATTAATCGTACACGTTTGATAATGACTGAAAACAAATATTAGCATAAGAACTTACTTGGTAACAAGCAACGCAGAGCTGTTGATAACAACGGAGAGCTGTTGCAACTTCGATGACCAATTGAGCCCAAATTTTCACAGGCTTGTTATTTTATGCATATGTTGGGATACACAAAGTGAGAACACAGGTCTTTGACAATTTCCAAACGTGTTCAGTGCCTTTAAAAGGGCACTAATTGCATTTAAAGTAGCAGTGAAAAATCAGAATTTAAAAAACCTTTCAAGCTCTAAATTTCAAGCTCTAAATCTAACAAACACAAATGACATTTATTCAAATTACATTCATTTACTCATTTATCAATTTTGATGTTTATTTCCAGTTCACAAAGTATACAATCTCTTTTTATAATAGACCTTATTACAAATACTACCTGGTTGATTTCACCTAATGGTCGAAAGGCACACGTGGGAAGTAAAAGGTGCAAACATTGTTAACTTTTCCTTCCCATAGTGCCTTTCGACCATCTTGTGAAATCAACCAGTTGCAATAATGATGATGTATTGAAAACATGGAATGTAAATACAGCGATTTCAATCAAGGTTTTTGAAGTTAGTAACCTATTCAAAATACATGTTCTTCAATGTTGTTTTATTTGTATTTTATTTATCATTTATTCATTTTAATTTGAATTTTTTAAGAGAGGGGCTGGACGGACTTGATGAGCACCCCCACCCTCCTTATCAAAGTTGACAGTTTTTTTAATGAAAGCATGACATAAAAAGGGTCTTTGGAACACTGGTGGCAGCAACATACCACCAGGTAAATTGAATTTTGATATACAGCTCCTCTGCATTCCATATCCAACTCGGCTAAAGGCATAGTTGGATATGGGACGCGCTATTTACAATTACTGACGTCACTCGAAAACCATAACATGATGTCGCCGGGCAAAACCTTTGTGTACTTGACAGCCAGCTAGCTAGCTAGTCATTAACTTCTTGTCTTTCGTCATGACGGTACACGCAATCTTACTATGAGTACGCGTCTTCTTGCCCGGCGGAACATGACTTTGACAGTTTTTTGTCAACAGAGGGCGGTTTGAATGTAAACAGAGGTCACATCGTCTATATCTTTTTGGTATACCAGGAGCGCTTGTAATAACAAACTCATCTTCAAGCAAACTTGGCGTGCAGCTTAAAATAGTGAAAAATGCAGAGTTTGAACAGCGCAATACAAAGGGTGTGATATGGGCCGTGCAATATGGGTAAATATCACACTCTTGTTGCTTGCTATGGATCGACCAATCAGAATCAAGGATTAAGTTTGCTTGAAGATAATTTTAGAACAGTAAGCAGCAAGCAGTTTAACAGAGTACTTGTTTATAGTAATTCTTAGTTCTACCTTAAAATATATATCTTTATACTTTTTAGAATCAAGAACCGTGAGTAAAATTTTACCAAACAATGATAAAAAGCTTCATTAAATTTTCAACTATTCCTCTAAATTAGTATTATAGATATTTATATTATATAAAATACTTAATTTTCAATTGAATAGTACAAGCTAACTTCACAGGCACCAAAGCATGTTCAACAAAATTGTGGATCTTTAAAAATAAAGCTCATTAAATTAAACTTATTCCTCATAATAAAGTATTATAGATATTTATAATATAACATACTGAATTTTCAATTAATTAATAAAGTTAATTCACAGGTACCAAAGCATGTCCAATAAAATGGTGGATCTTTGAATGAAATGTTTGATGATAAGTGTGCAGTCAGTTACATCAAAGGCCATTTGAATATAAAAAAATACTGTTTGTCATCATCTTTGATTTACGAAAAAATGGCCCATTCTAAATAGTTTCTTTAAAATATTTCCATGTTCCTACTTTTCTAATTTTTTTTACACAACTCTTAGATAATCATCTTTCATCAAAATAGCAGGGAGTGTGCTTTGTTTTAACTTGAAGATTTTTGTCCCAAATTAGCACATTTTTAAAAACTATTGTTTTTTCTGTGGTAGTCACTTTCCATTTAAAGGTATCGTACACGTTTGGTAATGACTCAAAACAAATGTTAGCATAAAAACTTACTTGGTAACAAGCAACGGAGAGCTGTTGATAGTATAAAACATTGTAGGAAACGACTCCCTCTGAAGTAACATAGTTTTTGAGAAAGAGGTAATTTCTCACTAAAATAATAAAAACTTCTTGCAAGAAGCCTTTTATTCCTATCTGAAAGTACACAAATTTGTACAACAAGGGTTCTTTCATCATTTTCTTGCAACTTCGATGACCAATTGAGCCCAAAATTTCACAGGCCTGTTATTTTATGCATATGTTGGGATACACCAAGTGAGAATACCGGTCTTTGACAATTACCAAACGTGTCCAGTGCTTTTAAATGCCACCACCCAAAGATTTATAACGACTGTTTGCACCGTATATACAGAATAATCTCACAGTTGCATTCTCCAGATGTTCTTCATTCCTTAGAGGAGTTCACAGTATCTTGATCTCTTCACAAACGAGAATTCGGGACTCGGCGGAGAGCGGCTCTGATTATCCCATGAGGGTTAACTGTTGGCATCATGATCTACAGAAATCATAAACATAATTGTCACCGGTCCCACAAACTGACATACACCTAACATTTCAGTAAAAACTTGCAATCAAAGTGAACGGTGTCTAAAGTTGAACGCTTTTAAAACACCACTATCCTTCATAATCTCAGAGTGTTTTCAACTAGTTTTCTGATCACTTGATGCTTTGAACTTAATAAATGTACAGTTTTTGATTGTTTTACATCCTAAATTTACAAGCAGTAAAGTAAGAAAGCGTGTAAGTTTGTGAATCTGCAACCCCCCCCCCAAAAAAAAACCCCCAAAACAGACAATTTTTTTGACTGGTGTAATGTTACCTCTGGGGTACCTCAAGGTTTCATTCTAGCTCCTTTGTTATTCAATATTTTTATTAATAACCTCATTTACAATATTTCCTCCTCAGTTGCCCAGTATGCAGAGTACACTATAATGTTTCCCACTATACATTGTTCTCAGGACAAAATGACTCGAATGAACTACTCACTTGGAGTACGGTCAATGGTATGCAGCTTAATGTTAAAAAATGTAGTGATTTAGTTTGCTTTTGGGCAATCCCTAGGCTGCTGGTCGTTTTGTATTTCTACATATTCCTCGTTTTTCATGCTTCTTGGTCTGATTTATTTATTTTATTTTATTTGTTTATTCAGGCTTTTAAAAAAACATTACAATACATACAGAAGACTTAGAAAAACAATTTCCGTTTTAATGAAATGACACATTCTATTGTATTACAACACTACTAAATTGTGTGTCTCTTTGTAACAGCGGAGGTCCACACGCGCTTGCTAGTCAGCTTGTGAAAACACTTTTTCACATTTGAGCTTGGTGCCCGCCGTGCATTACAATGGTAAACGCAACTTGTGTGTGTCAGTTTGTGAAAATGAAAATTGTCGATTTTGTGCAAAGGTTGCAATGCATAATTATCGTAATTGAAATGTAAAGCTCTTGAAGTTTTGAAACTTGATGAAATTGTAGGCCTTGACGAATATGTTTAAACATGTAAAGAACTAAAAACTAAACAAAAAAGTGGTTTTTACTAAGTTGTCAGTTCGTGGCATTAGTGACGATATAACGCATACCACATCTTATAAAAAAATAATCTTAAAAAAAATAATTATGCCCGTTGTCTTTGAGTATGTGAGACAATTGAACCAATCCTGTTCTAGGTACCTACCTGGCCATCATTCTCCATTCCAATCTTCTTAAGATCAGCCAGGAAGTAGTGAACATTTGGCATCTCAAGCTCCACTTGATCAATCTGAATAAAGAGGACAAGTGTAAGGATGATCAAGCCCATCTTCAGAGACAATTATGACCATGTCCAAATCAACTGCTACAGCTGGATTGCTGCGTCATCATGCGTTGAAGTATAAGACTTCCTTAGCAACACCCTTAGCAACAGTCCTAGCCGTAGCCCTAGCCACCAATTCGGATACGGCCTATAGGAATCTCATCAATGAAGATGTAGCATTTTCATTTTATTTTTGTTTTCAATGGAAGACTTTTGGGGACACTAGGTGGCAGCAGACTGTACCAGGTAAACCCATTGTTCTTGGAAATGTGTGCATGCTCAAACTACACAAGTAACAACTTTTACCCTGTATGTTTGCTGCTAGACCCAGTCACTGGGGCGCTGTACTCCTTTTTCGAAATTTGACATCATCGGTCGTACTAGCGCCCCAGCATATCAAAGTATTTTGCACTAGGGATCTTCATCCAAATCTCAGTTGGACGGGTGCTCTGCCTCAACCTTGACGACTTCGCGGTTTGAGGTAGGGCACCCGTCGATTAGTCGGGTGCCTTGCCTCAACCATGATAACAGCACTGTTGCGGCAGGACACCTGTCCAATTTTAGACAGGTGTCCTGCCTCAACCGCCCTGTTATCACGGTTGAGGCAAGGCACCCGTCTAAATTGAAGATCTCTCGGGGAATATACTTTGATACGCTGGGGCGCTAGTACGACCGATGATGTCAAAATTTCGAAAAAGGAGTACAGCGCCCCAGTTACTTGGTCTTGTTTGCTGCCAACTTGCATTCCAAATGTTCCCATTGAAAACCTATGACAACTAATTTTCCTAACGAAAACACTGCCTTCAAATCTTGTAACATTTTGCTGTTTGGAATTGCTCCTTTTAAAGAGTTGTTCATGCACTAAAACACCTACAGTGTGTTATAACCCGTGAGTAGTGGTTAAAAACACATAAATTCCCTCTGGAAATTCAACCAGCAGAAAACACGGTCCGCCATTTTGTGGAGTCAAAAATTTGGTCCTACAAAATGGCAGACCATGTTCTGTCATGAAATTAAACAAAAACTACATAATTTCAAGGGATATTTATTTGAATAATTTTATTCTACTTATTAAAATATCTTTCCAACCATATTAATTTCAACAATCACATTTTTTTCTTCTGTTTTCTCAGCAAGTAGGCACTGTTTTCCACTGAAACTTTCACATGTGACTTTTACTGTATCTTTCTTTTTATTTCTGCCTACAAATAAGCATAGTTGACAAAAACCAAGCTTTGACTACCCTACCTTTAACTCAAGAGCTTTGGTTACGCACTTGTTTAACATGGCATTTGGTAACAAAGGTGTGTATAGTATTGTAGGTAAGTGATAGGATTGTGCCTAGAGGGAGTTTAGCAGACAGTTATAGTATGTTATGAGAAAGGAATTTGGTCATAGAGGCATCGCAGATTTGTCCCTGGAAAAAACTATAGGTAGAAAAACAAGCAATGTCAGCCATGTTGAAAATTTCTATAGTCTGACCATGCAATATCACCCACTTTGGTTTTGAAGGCCAGATAAACTATGCCAGCATGCAATACGACATCATCTAGGGAATGGATTACACAGTACACAGTTAAATCTTTAAATTGTGGTAAATCATTAATATTTGAAGGTTCACTTGTTCTAATTATTTAATTCCAAAGAAACAAAAGTGCATGGGCAATCTACAAAAATTGGGCACTATTTTCCATAATTTTCTTTAAACCTTAGTAGGGCCTAAGGGATGTTCCTTTTACCTGAGTAACTTTGGTCATCATCTTCTGAGCCGACAGATACAGAGTTTGCTGAACAGACGGTGAGAAGACACCAGTGCGCGGGGGACCAGCAAACACATCTAGGATAGTGTTCTTAACTGTCTCCCTGAAAACACAGCACAACAAGATCAAATCAAGTCACTGACTTCATTTCACTAAATTTGATAAACAAATATGGGATTTGAGGCATTGCATGGTGAGGTATCAATGTATATTTGGTTTGCAGTAACACCATGTGTATATCTACTTTGCTGTGTAGATTTTGTTGTTTGAGAACTTGTCTTGCTATGTATTCTACTGCCGCGGAGTAATAATAATGATAATAATTGTCATCTCATTGACTTTGCTGTGTGGGGTGATATACGGGTAGCTTTGAAGGAGATAAAAAAGATCCAGAAATACCAAGACTTGGCCAGGAAACTTCCCAAAGCACTGGAGAAACATCTAGATCAAAATAGGCACAAATTAGAGGGTAGATCTGCTAACTAAGTCGGCGCTTTTGGTAACAGTGAGGATCCTACATAAGACCCTCGGGCCCTAGCCCGACTGGAGGAGTTACTGACCAGAGGAAAATGTGATCTTTCTTTCGCATGCTATAAAGAGTGTACTTGCTAGAATTGCTCGTAATGCATCAATTGATTAGTCAATTATGCAATATGCATACATTATTCTTCACTTTACTACCCAAAAATGCCTCATAAAAGAATAAATCAAATATGACACCTGCTCCAAGACAAAAAATCACCGGACTATATTCAACAAAAACTGCCTTTAAAATTCTTCTTTCCTTTGCACTATTTACACAAATTTAGTTTAGACATGTACAGCTTATATCAGTTACACAAACATATCGGTAAAGGAAAATATATTGCAGCACTTTAATAACTAACTAGTAAGAAATATCTGCATTTAGCTTTCGTAGCAACAACTACTTTGCAGATGCAATGAAGATTTTTAAACAACTTCATTGATGGTTTACATAAAGTTTAGCACAGGCTAATCAGTCTAAACAAAGAGTGCAGCAGGGGGCGAATTTTACACTGGACCGCAGGCCCGAGGCCAGTGATTTTAGTGTCGGGCCAGTAAACCTGTGACCAGACAAATCCAGCGGTCTTGTGTTTTTCAATTGAGTAACAATACCTCACTGTCCATTACAAACACAAATTATGTTCAAATGTTGACTATGTCTTTCAGTTCTGTTAATACCAATAAAGACAAAATGAGATAAAACTTCCCCAACATGCCTTAGTGCTTGTTCAAATAAAAAGCAGTGAAACATGTTAAATGCAACAGTGTCCAGGTGTCAAACAGTTTTTTTCTCATTTTGTTCCTGATCTTGTATGAACATTTCTGGTCCAGTAAACATTTTGAGCTACAAACCCTACAGGCTTGTAGATTTTCCCCAAAAATTTGAGCCCTGGTGCAGGTAACGAGTCAGGACTGTAGTTTGACCTAGAACAAAAGAGGACAATAGGGTCCCAGGTTGGGTAAAGGTCCTCAGTTGGAAAGTGTGTAAAAAAACAATGGAAACTGTTGCCTAAAAGTTAAAGTACAAACAAAAGAGATACAATAGGGGGCCCCGATTGCAGGTGTTTACACACTTAGGGATGTGAGGGGGGAGGGTTATTGAACACTAGTGTGGGGGTAGGGGACTGATACTTTAGATTTCTTACCAGGCCTGGTCAAAGTTAATCCCAGCGTGGTCTGAGTAGCTCCACTTGCCAGCGACGATAGTTGAAAAGATACGATCAGAATACTCCGGTAAACTAGTGAATTTGTCTCTCACAAATCCAGCAAACCCCGACTTGGTGGTCTTGAGGATCGTCATACCCTTCAGACCTGCCCAGACTGTTGGCAACCCTGAACAAAATTTGTATAGGGAAAAAAAAGTAGCTGAACATTTAATTGCGATAATTGTATGTAAAAAGTTCCTTCTTTGGGTGATCAATGTTACCCAGTCAGTTTTTGTTGTGGTTTCATACTTGAAATTTGAAAAGTCATTTTCTCTGAGGGTGATCCCGATACTGCAATTTAACAGGTCGTATCACTAACTACGGGGGTGTAATCCCTCGTAATATGGCAGTTTAAGGCTGAATGGCTTCTAATTGGCAACCCCCTGAACAAAGATATCAACAAAATAGGGAAACCGCAAACATAGGGCTAGATACCTCAGTTGGTAGAGTGCTGGCACGTTAATTACGAGGTTGCAGGTTCAAATCTCATTCTAGTCAACTTTTCTTTGTTCACTCCAAAATTGAATTAAATTTACCCATTCAGTTTCCCTTGTGGTTTATAACTTGATAAGAAGTTCCCTGCCAGTTTTTTTTTCATATTTAAAAATCATGAGTCACATGTTCTATTATTGCATTTTTCGAAATATTTTCTTGAGTTTCCTACTGTGCACTTTTTGCATGAAATAATCAACAGATATTTTACAAAATTAATTGATTTTTGTTACAATACCAATAATAACATAGTAATGTCCTCTGAATATATCTTGAAATTTTAAGGCCTATGTTTTCATAGCTTTGAATTACAAACAGGATTTGTTATTTTAATAACGAACATTCTACAGCAAAAATAAAATTTCTTACCGTTCCTCTCCTGTCGAACCTCACAGTAACGTGTAGCCTCTTGAGTCTGAATGAAGGCATGGGAGTGCTCTTCACCAGACTGATCCATCCTTCTCCATGGAGCTTGTTCTACGTATACCTTTGCCCTGATGACTTGGCTGTACGTCTTCAAGAAGTGCTCACAAAGATCCATCGCAAACTGTTCCGGAGTTGTAATCTTGGGAGGACATATTCGAACACATTTCATTAAAATAATTAAATCTGACGAAATTCATTACACAAATTGAGTTTACACGTGTTGATAAAATGTTACCAAGTATCCTTAAATAAGTGAAAGTTCTTTAAGGGCACTGAACACGTTTGGTAATAGTCAAAGACCAGTGTTCTCACTTGGTGTATCCCAACATATGCATAAAATAACAAGCCTGTGAAAATTTGGGCTCAATTGGTCATCGAAGTTGCAAGAATATGATGAAAGAAAAACACCCTTATTGTACAAATTTGTGTGCTTTCAGATAGGAATTCAATAAAAGGCTTCTTGCAAGAAGTCTTTTATCATTTTAGTGAGAAATTACCTCTTTCTCAAAAACTATGTTACTTCAGAGGGAGTCGTTTCTCACAACAGCTCTCTGTTGCTCGTTACCAAGTCAGTTTTTATGCTAATATATATTTTGAGTAATTACCAAACGTGTACAGTGCCTTTAAGTCTGAGATTTTATTTGATTTTCTTACCCCTTTTATCTTAGCCAGTGCATAGATGGTATTTTTCTGTGAGTCTGTTGCAACGGTATCACTGTTGTCACCGTATATATAGCCCTTTTGTGTGGCTAAGGTCAAGTGTGTGTTTACAGAGAGCTCCTTAATCTCATGTGTGTCGCCAAGACGTCGGTGCTGCAACAGGCGAACACAGTTCTTGCCGTAGTAAGTTCCTTCAGAGACAAACTCCATTCTTGGCCCTTCACTGGCCATGTTTTTTTAAAAATCTGAAATAGAAGTGTAAGTGGTATGAATAAGAAAATTAATCAGGAGTACCACCAAAATCATGATGACAGAAATTTCAACTCTTAATACTTGGTTGTCTTTCACCATATCTTGCGTAAAAGTTGAGTGATAATGGTTAACTGAATACAACGGCGAGGTTTGCAGGACTTTCAAAATATCGGACAAAACACCCAGTAAAAATGTGCTCTCTTGGCCTCCGTACTGTACGATTTATTTTCCCTTTCGCTTGCGGGCGTTCTGATATTGGCCTTTATATTGCATGTACGATGTGAATTTTAGGTACATGTACGTTCCCCTGTGGACCTTTTTTTGCCCATTTGAAACAAAAGTGAATCTTAACCTTCCATACTGCCTAAGAACCTTCCGAAAAACACTTGGAGTGCGTGAGTAGTTATTTTTAATGATATATCACGTAATAAACGCAACCTCCGGGTACCTCCGGCTTACTAATACTCCCAGAACTATGAAACTCGTTTAGCTATCATCTCGTGGAGACCTCGTGGAGATGATAGCAGAACGAACCTCAAAGTTCTAGGAGTACCTCCGGCTAGCTCCGACCTCTGAGTTTTACCAACACCCAGTGTTCTCCAACCTATAGAAAAGACGTGGCGCACCGCCACGCTTTCTGCGGCGCGCGCCACGCTTTTATAATCGCCGCCAACCTTTTGGAGCACACTAGTATTACGGAATACAAGGTAAATAAAAGAAATGCGGTCGGGCTACCGGACACATACGTTTCCTCTAGTGGGTGCCTGAGATAAATTGGTACCAATAAATTAATTAAATTGGTTTTTATTTCAAGTAAGTGTTTAGAAAACCAGTATTTTACTTTGTGTTCTTAAAAACTGTAAAAATATTTCCTCAAAAAAGTCTGAGGAAAGTGGCCAGATTCACCTTAGAATGCACCACAGAGCATCTAGGATCAAAATTTTTCTCGGGGCCCTTGAGCGGGCCTCGGACCCAAGTCTCGGCCCAATTTCATAAAGCCTGTAACCAGAAAAACTTGCTAAGCACAAAAAAGTATCGCTTGGCAGAAACAGATAACCAGCCAATATTACATCAAGTTTGCATTGTTGTGACTGGTGCCCTACTCAATTTGCTTGGCAAAGAAATATGTCAAGCTAGACCCAGTAACTGGGGCGCTGTACTCCTTTTTCGAAATTTTGACATTATCGGTCGTGCTAGTTACTACTCCCTAGTATTTAGTACAACCGATAATGTCAACGACCGATAATGTCAAAATTTCGAAAAAGGAGTACAGCGCCCCAGTTAATGTCAATCAGTATTTTCTGCTTAACAGCTTTATGTTATGTGGATGTGGATTTTTGTGGTTGGATTTTGACTGATTTGACTTACTAGACCGCTGACGAAATTTGTGACATTTCAAATTTTGACATCATCGGTCAACTCGACCGCAGATGTCAAAATTTTGAAAAAATTTTGATTTTTTTTTTTTTTTTTTTTTTTTTCATCATCAGTTTTCAAAAAAACGCAAAAAAAAAAAATTTTTGAAAGTACAGGTCCCCCTGTACTGGGTCTGTCTCTAGGTCTAGTAGTATAGGTTACTAGAGACAGTAACTGGGGGTGCTTGTTTTTTTTTTCGAATTTTTTTGTTTTCTTTTTCACGCTGGCTGCGGCTGACGACCATCTCATTCAACTCACAATATCCGCCGCCACGAACACACTTTTTTAGTTCAACCGCCCGCCGCGTTGTGAGTTTGTTTTGCGGGTGGTCAGGCGCGCGCAGCTAAAAAGGAAAAACGAAAAAAAACGCAGAAGAAGAGCGCAAACAACAAAACAAACAAGAAGCGCAGTCCAACCCCAGTCCCTGTCAGCGATTTTTTTTTTAAATTACACCAAAACGAGCGCACTCTGTTTTGACTTAATGTGCTGTCCACAAATGAGCTACAATAAGTGACAACTAGACTGGGAAAAAAATCTCGGCATGAAAACGTGAGTTTCTTTTCGAAAACAAATGTCACCTCCTGGAGTAGCCCTGGTAGGACTCAGTCAGTGCCACTGCACTGACGTCCTGGGTATAAACCTTCTTTACAATGCGAACAAAAATTTGACCTCAATATTTTCCTATTTTTACCTTATATTTGAGAAGCTGGAATTCCACTCATATATTCTTGGTGACATTTACTACACTTTGGATGAGTTCACAACTAACAAATATCCATGGGTGAGATTATTTCCAAAAAATGTCGGAGTTCTGCACTGTAATTTTAACCATCATGTACATGTGTACCGCTCGACCGTGTAAAATCATACGTGCATGTGCAAAATGCATAGCAACCCGATGCGTATACAAAACTCGCACATGCGCGTTAGCCTTTACAAGCTCTTGGTTTATGATGTGCATTGATGGAGCCGTAAATGTCAATTTGTTTTCACAAATAATAACACCAAAGGAGAAAATTCAACAATTTTCAAACAGGCCTCCATGGAGTTCTGGCTACAAGGAACATGTGAGTAAAAGTTCAGCCTCCTCAATAAGGTAAAAATATGAAATATTTGAAGTGTAAATTTTGTCGCAATGGTACGGGACCTTTATACCCTGGACTCCGTTGCGTTGTATGGAACGGAGGAGTCCAACCTGGGCTACTCCTGGAGGTACATGGGCGTAGGGCCAAGGATCGGAGGAAGTATTGCTATTGGCACTAGAGTATGAATATGATTAATGGGGCTAGGTCTACATTACTCCTAGAACTATGAGGTTCGTTCCGCTATTGTCTCCAATAGCGGAATGAACCTCATCTCATAGTTCTAGGAATAGGTCTACACTAGACCCAGTAACTGGGTCTAGGTCTACACATGGTCTAGACTATATAGCCTATAATAGGGGTTAGTGTTAGTTTTACATTAATATTTATCATGTTTATCGTGAACTGTAGACCCAGTAACTGGGGCGCTGTACTCGTTTTTTCGAAATTTTGACATCTTCGGTCGTACTAGCGCCCCAGGAATGCATTGCATATTCGCACAGCAATTGCGCGCTGCGGTGAGTGCACACAATAATGAATGTCGGTCCAACAGAGCTGGCCTGGACGTCATGGTGGTTTCTCCGAAAATCGTAAATTTGCAGCTCAAAACCAAATCGTGAGTACATTTAAATGCCTGATGTTGCATCTTAGACATATGAAGAAGCCAGTAAGTATAGAGTAGGCGTTTTTAAAGGCGTTTTTTGTTGGGTATTTTTGTCGTTCTGAGGCATTTTTTGTGTCAACTTATATCAATTTGAAGATCGCTGTGCGTATGCAACGCATTCCTGGGGTGCTAGTACGACCGCAGATGTCAAAATTTCAACAAAAAAAACGAGTACAGCGCCCCAGTTTATTTTTTTGGGTCTACGTGAAATGGTGAAGTGGCTAGCCCAAAAATACATTTTATAAAATTTAACTTCTCATTCTCAACCCACTTGTTTACTTTCACATCAATTCATTCAATATCAACATTTATTTAAATGATTATTACAGTTGTCTTACGGTCTTACCGCCTCAAATCACTTGGCAAACTTCCTCAGTGGGGAAAAGTAAAAAAAAACGCGATGTACGTCCGTTGTTTGCATAAAACTGACCTTGATTGTTTGCTGACTTATGTCCTCATGTCATCATATCGGATGATTCGTCGGCCGGTCACGTCTGGGTACCATACCGGCTGATTCGTTGGCCAGTCACGTCTGGGTACCATACCTTAATTGCTTATGATATTCACGTTGTAGTCGTCGGGTGCCTCCAGAGTATCAATAACAAAGCAGGGACAACAGTTCCGAAGTTTAATTGGCTAATCGGGGGGCGGGGCTATCACTTACCAGGGGGTGGGCGGGGAGGGGAGGGGGAGGGTGGTAGGCCTACATGGTATAATCGCAGCTATTGGGACTGGGAATTCTTTCATGTCAGTTCCTACCCCGTTGGACCATGGCTGGGAAGACGGAACACCACTTAGATTTGAGCAGTTCAAATTACCCTTTTCGCCCAGAAGTTTTAAAGGGTCTGTGATTAACGTTTGGTATAGCTAGTCGTTAATGGGACACGTTGTCTTGGATCGGGATCGCACGTACGAGTTGGTCTATAAAAAGCATTTGTAACAGTTTGTTATAAAATGCATTTGGTTAGAAAGATGTTTTAAAAGTAGAATACAATGATCCACACAACTATGTCTCGAAATTGCGTGGTTTTCCTTTTACATCGTGAACAAACACGGTCGGCCATTTTGTGGAGTCAATGGACTCCACAAAATTGCCGACCGTGTTAGTTCGCAAAGTAAAAGGAAAACCACGCAATAGACCGCGCAAGTCTCGCACGTATTCAAACGTTTTTGGGACCACTTTGGTCCCACGTACGATAATGTGTGACCTTGACAAATTTTAGTGGCAAATTTAAAGTTTTTTTGTTTTGTATTCACTTGCAAAGCCCTGAGGGACTTGACCGTCCACGATATCCCGGACAGGACCATTCCACATATCCAAGATGGGGGGGGGGGGGGGGGGGTCAGTTCCCAGAGTTGCGGGTTTTTTTTATGGGCTGTGAAACTTGTTCTTGGCATACAACTGTACAAAAAATGTGCTATACCAATGCACACAAACACAGATGACCCAGAATCTAACCCACTGATAAGTGGAACAATCTGTTCAGATGTAAGTTCTCTGTTACCAGGCTTGGCTTGTCAAGTCATGTCTTTTGCCCGCTGCTTGAGCAAGGCCACTCACCCCCCCCCAGACAAACTGGCACCGTTCCGTGGGAGGGACCGTGGAGGAGAAAGTCAGGCTAACAATTCGATTGTTTAGAGATGACTGGATTTGACCACGGAGGTACGATTACACAGTCAGGCTAATACAATTCGCCTGGCAGCCCTGGCTAACATAATTCGATTGTTTATTAGAAGCACTAATTATTTAAAAACAGATGGATTGGACAGAATTTTTGTTTTTCAACCCAAAATTCTTTTTTATTTGTCTTTATCTAATTAAAACCACACTTTATTAAAAATTAATTAAAAATTCATTAAAAACAAACAAAATCGAGCTTAAAGGTATGTACACTTTTGGTAACAGCTCAAAACCAGTGTCCACATTTTGTGTGATTCAACATATGCATGAACAACCAACCCTGTGAAAGTTTGAGCTCAATTGGTCATCGAGATCACGAGAAAATAGTAAAAGGAGACCTTATGTGTTTTCTGTTTTTTCAAAATATCGCACGTGATAAAAACTATTGTTTTACTCATTTCTCAGAAACGATCGCATTTTAGGCAGAAATATTTTAAGGAACCCTTTCAACCATTACTTATTTCAAATCATGTAAGTTATGTGTGAATCTGTGAACATTTGTGTTTTTCGATCTTACCAATAGTGTACAGGGCCTTTAAGTAATCATAGACAACAACTGGGCTTGTAAAGAAGTCACTAGGATGTCAAAAAATTAATGAGAGATGAAAATATAACAATTAAGAGGGGGCGTCACTCATGGGTGGTAGTGTCCTGCAGTTTAGCAAGTCTCCTTAGGGACCTGTAAAGGTTAAGGGTTAATTAACGCGTGAAGGAAACAAACTCACGCGCTTTAACGGGTCCCAATGTTCGAATACGCACGAGACTTGCACAGTCTATTTCGAGGCATATTTGTGTGGATCATTGTATTGTACTTTTGTAACGTCTTTCATGCATTTTATAAATACGGTTACAAACGCTTTTTTTTAGACCAACTCGTCCGATCCAAGGCAACGTGTCCTAACTTCTTATTATTTTGTCATGAAAGAACACGCAATCTTACCATGATAGAGTACGCGTCTTCTTGGCCGGCGGAACATGACTTGGACAGTGTTTTGTCAGCAGAGGGCGGTTTGAATGTAAACAGAGCAGAGCCGTATATTGATACACAGCTCTGAAACAGAGGTCACATCGTCTATATCTTTTTGGTATACCAGGAGCGCTTGTAATAACGATTTCATCTTCAAGCAAACTTGGCGTGCAGCTTAAAATAGTGCAAAACGCAGAGTTCGAACAGCGCAATACAAAGGGCCGTGCAATATGGGTAAATATCACACTCTTGTTGCTATGGATCGACCAATCAGAATCAAGGATTAAGTTTGCTTGAAGATACTTTTTGAACAGTAAGCATCAAGCAGTTTAACAGAGTAATTGTTTATAATAAAACTTAGTTCTACCTTAAAATATATATCTTTTTACTTTTTAGAATCAAGAACAGAGAGTAAAATTTTCCCAAACAATGATAAAAAGCTTCATTAAATTTTCAACTATACCTCTAAATTAGTATTATATTATATAAAATACTTTATTTTCAATTAAATAGTACAAACTAACTTCACAGGCACCAAAGCATGTTCAACAATATGGTGTATCTTTAAAACAAAGCTCATTAAATTTAAATTATTCCTCTTAATAAAGTATTATAGATATTTATATTATATAATACTTAATTTTCAATCAAATGAATAGTACAAGTTAACTTCACAGTCACCAAAGCATATCCAACAAAATCATGGATCTTTAAATGAAACGTTCGATGATAAGTGTGAGTCTATTACATCAAAGGCCATTTGAATATAATAATAAACAAATTGTCACCGTCTTTGATTTTTGAAAAATGGCCCATTCTAAACAAATCTTTAAAATATTTCCATGTTCCTACTTTTCTAAAAACTTGTTTACACAACTCTTAGATAAATATATTCCATCAAAATGTTGAAGCAGGGAGTGAGCTTAACTAGCAGAGTTTTGTCCCAAATTAGCACGTTTTTAAAAACCTTCAGGAGAACCTTGATGCTATTGTTTTTTCTGTGGTAGTCACTTTACGTTAAAAAGGCACTGTACACGTTTGGTAATTACTCAAAATATATATTAGCATAAAAACTTACCTGATAATGAGCAACGGAGAGCTGTTGATCGTATAAAACATTGTGAGAAATGACTCCCTCTGAAGTAATGTAGTTTTTGAGAAAGAGGTCAATTTCTCACTAAAATATTAAAAGACTTCAGGCCAGAAGCCTTTTTCTGGAAAGCAAACAAATTTGTACAGCAAGGGTGTCTTTTCTTTCATCATTTTCTTACAACTTCGATGACCAATTCGGCTCAAATTTTCGAAGGCTTGTTATTTAATGCATATGTTGGGATACACCAAGTGAGAATACTGGTCTTTGACAATTACCAAACGTGTCCAGTGCTTTTAAATACCACCACCCAAAGATTTATACCGACTGTTTGCACCGTATAAACAGAATAATCTCACAGTTCCATTCTCCATATGTTCTTCATTTCTTAGGAGGTATTCACAGTATCTTGATCCCTTCACAAGCGAGAATTCGGGACTCGGCGGAGAGCGGCTCTGATAATCCCATAAGGGTTGACTATTGGCGATATAATCTACAGAAATCATAAAAATAATTGTCATCAGTCCCAGAAACTGACATACACCTACCATTTCAGTAAAAACTAGCAATCAAAGTGAACTTGATCAATCTGAATATAAAGAGGACAAGTGTAAGGATAATCAAGCCCCATCAGAGACAATTATTGGTATGTCCGAATTAGCGGCTAAAGCTGGATTGCTGCGTCATCATGCGTTGAAGCATTAGACTTCCTTGAACGCTTTTTAAAACACAACTATCCTTCATAATTTCAGAGTGTTTTCAACCAGTTTTCTTATCACTTGATGCTTTGAACTTGATAAATGTACAGTTTTTGAATGTTTTACATCCTAAATTAGCCAGCAGCAAAGTAAGAAAGCGTGTTAGTTTGTGAATCTGAATTTTTTTATTTTTTTAAATTTATTTATTTGAATCGGTTTATTAGAAAACATTCCGTCGCGGCAAAGGGCCGAATTGAAACATATTTAACAATATGAAAAAACAGATGATTAATAACTAGCAAATACAAAATCAATACAAGAATGCTAATTAATAAACATGAAATAGGCCTATTAACAGCATGGTTACACAGATAAAAGCAAAACATAATTTTTTTCTGACTGGTGTAATGTTACCTCTGGGGTAGCCCTGGTAGGACGTCAGTCAGTGCCACTGCACTGACGTCCTGGGTATAAAGATCCTTTACAATGCGAACAAAATTTTGAGTAACATTTTAAAATATTTTTACCTAATTTGAGAAGCTGAAACTCCATTCACTTATTCTTGGTGCCTTTAATTACACTTTTGCTGAGTTCAAAACCTATCAAATACATCCATGAATGACATTATTTCCGAAAACAAGTCCAAGTTGTGCACTGGCGCTGTGACTCCGTCGTCAGGTCGTGTTGCCGCCCGGAAGAAAAAACGTTCAGTGTTACGGGTTAGACAGCGCCCTCTTTTGTGGACTTGGTTCCATGTCAGTTGAGGTTGTCGCAACGAATGCGTCAATTTCCATTTTATTTTCACAATAATGTCATCCAAGGATAAAATTGGCAATTCTGAATAGAGCAGGCGTAAGGTTCAGGACACACGGAACATGTGAGTCACGTTTCAGCTTCCTCAAAAAGGTAAAAATATGATAAAAAATGGTTATAAATTTTGTCGCAATGCCTGAGGACCTTTATACCCTGGACTCCGTCGCGTTGTATGCAACGGAGGAGTCCAACCTGGGCTACCTCTGGGGTAGGCCTACCTCAAGGTTCCATTCTAGCTCCTTTGTTATTCAATATTTTTATTAACCACCTCATTTACAATATTTCCTCCTCAGTTGCCCAGTATGCAGATGACACTATAATGTTTCCCACTGTACATTGTTCTCAGGACTTTGTTACCGTTCAAAATGACTCGAATGAACTACTCACTTGGAGTACGGTCAATGGTATGCAGATTAAAGGAACATTACAGAATTGGTTTTTGCTCACAAAACAGTGTAAGCACTTTATATAATCCACCATATACATAAACTGACAAACCTGTAGAAGTTTGAGATCAATCGGCCATCTGGGTCACGAGAAAATAGTGAAAAAACGATTTCCCATTTGCATGTGTTATACAATGCATGGATAAAACGCTCATGAGCGATAAACTCCAATCGGAAATTAGTTTTATTTATTTCTCATCAAATATGGCATTTCAGACAGAAATATTTCTGGGGATGTTTTCTACTATCGTCATCATTAGACCGTGTAAGTTTTATGTAAATCTGTGATCTTAAAGAAAATTTTAATTACCAGGTCTGTAACGTTCCTTTAATGTTAAAAATGTAGTGATTTAGTTTGCTTTTGGGCAATCCCTAGGCTGCTGTTTGTTTTGTATTTCTACATATTCCTCGTTTTTCATAATTCTTGGTCTGATTGTTTTTCTAAGTCTTCTGTACGTATTGTAATCAATAAATTTCCCTTTTAATGAAGTGACACATTCTATTGTATTACAACACTACTTAATTGTGTGTCTCTTTGTAACAGCAGAAGTCCACACGCGCTTGCTAGTCAGCTTGTGAAAACACTTTTTCACATTGAGCTTGGTGCCCGCCGTACAACACAATGGTAAATGCAACTTGTGTGTGTCAGTTTGAGAAAATGAACATTTTATTTTTCGCTTTTGTGCAAAGGTTGCAATGCATAATTAACGTAATTAAAAATGTAAAGCTCTTGAAGTTTTGAAACTTCATGAAATTGTAGGCCTTGATGAATATATTTAAACATGTAAAGAACTAAAAACTATTTTTAAAAAGTGGTTTTGTACACAAGGTGTCAGTTCGTGGCGTTAGTGACGATATAATGCATACAAAATCTTATAATAATAAAAAAATAATAACGCCAGTTGTCTTTGAGTATGTGAGACAATTGAACCAATCCTGTTCTAGGTACCTACCTGGCCATCATTCTCCATTCCAATCTTCTTAAGATCAGCCAGGAAGTAGTGAACATTTGACATCTCAAGCTCCACTTGATCAATCTGAATAAAGAGGACAAGTTAGTGTAAGGATGATCAAACCCCATCTAGAGACAATTATGGCCTTGTCCGAATTAGCGGCTAAAGCTTCCTTAGCAACACCCTAAGCAACAGTCCTAGCCGTAGCCCTAGCCACCAATTCGGATACGGCCTATAGGAATCTCATCAATGAAGATGTAGCATTTATATTTTATTTTTGTTTTCAATTGGAGATGTTTGGGGACACTAGGTGGCAGCAGACTGTACCAGGTAAACCATTGTTCTTGGAAATGTCTGCATGCTCAAACTACACAAGTAACAACTTTTACCTGGTATGTTTGCTGCCAACTTGCATTCTAAATGTTCACATTGAAAACCTTTGACAACTCCAGAAATTTTCCTTACGAAAACTATTTTTAAAAGGGCCCACACTGCCTTCAAATTTTGTAACATTTTGCTGTTTGGAATTGCTCCTTTTTAAGAGTTGTTCATGCACTAAAACACCTGCAGTGTGTTATAACCCATGAGTAGTGGTTAAAACACATAAATTGCTACTGGAAATTCAACCAGCAGAAAACACGGTCTGCCATTTTGTGGAGTGAAAAATTTGGTCCTACAAAATGGCAGACCATGTTCTGTCATGAAATTAAACAAAAACTACACCATTTTTAAGAAAGATTTATGTGAATCATTTTATTCTACTTTTAAAATATCTTTCCAACGATACTAATTTCAACAATGACGTTTTTTCTTCTTCTGTTTTCTCAGTAAGTAGGCACTGTATTCTACTGAAACTTTCACATGTGACCTTTACTGTATCTTGCTTCGTATTTCTGCCTAACAAAGCATAGTTGACAAAAACCAAGCTATGACTATGATCGACCCTACCTTTAACTCAAGAGTAACAAACGTGTGTATAGTATGGTAGGTAAGTGATGGGATTGTGCCGTTTATATACATTTATGAGCATGGAGTTTAGCAGACAGTCATAGTATATGTTATGAAAAAGGAATTTGGCCATAGGGCCATCGCAGATTTGTCCTTTGAAAAAATATAGGTAGAACAACAAGCAATGTCAGCCATTTTGAAAATTTCTATTGTCTGACCATAATCATCCACTGTGGTTTTGAAGGATAGATAAACTATGCCAGCATGCAATACGACATCATCTAGCAAATGGCTTACACAGTACACAGTCAAATCTTTAAATTGTGGTAAATCATTGGTATTTGAAGGTTCACTTATTCTAAATATTCAATTCCAAAGAAACAAAAATGCCTGGGCAATCTACAACAATCGGGCACTATTTTCCATCAATTTCTTTAAACCTTAGGGATGTTCCTTTTACCTGAGTAACTTTGGTCATCATCTTCTGAGCCGACAGATACAGAGTATTCTGAAGAGATGGTGAGAAGACACCAGTGCGCGGGGGACCAGCAAACACATCTAGGATAGTGTTCTTAATTGTCTCCCTGAAAACACAACACAACAAGATCAAATCAAGTCACTAACGTCATTTTACTGAATTTGATAAACAAAAATTATAATATGGGATTTGAGGCATTGCATGGTGAGGTGTATCACCCTGTGTATATCTACTTTGCTGTGTAGATTTTTGTTGTTTGAGAACTTGTCTTGCTATGTATTCTACTGCCGCGGAGTAATAATATAAATGATAATAATTGTCATCTCATTGACTTTGATGTGTGGGGTGATAAAAGGATTGCTTTGAAGGATATGGAAAAGATCCAGAAGTACCAAGACTTGGCCAGGAAACTTCTCAAGATTTGGCAGGTGAAATCGAAAGTAGTCCTACGGTGGTTGGCGCTTTGGCAACATTCCCAAAGCACTGGAGAAACATCTAGATCAAATAGGCACAAATATGAGGGTAGATCTGCTAAAGAAGGCGGCGCTTTTGGGAACAGTGAGGATCCTACATAAGACCCTCAGGACCTAGCCCGACTGGAGGAGTTACTGACCAGAGGAAAATGTGATCTTTCTTTCGCATGCTATAAAGAGTGTACTTGCTAGAATTGCTCGTAATGCATCAATTGATCAGTCAATTATGCATACATTATTCTTCACTTTACTACCCAAAAATGCCTCATAAAAGAATAAATCAAATATGACACCTGCTCCAAGACAAAAAAATCACCGGACTATATTGAACAAAAACTGCCTTTAAAATTCTTCTTTCCTTTGCACTATTTACACAAATTTAGTTTAGACATGTAAAGCTTATATCAGTTACACAAATGTATAAGTATAAGGAAAATATTTTGCAGCACTGTAATAACTAACTTTGCAGATGCAACGAAGAATTTTAAACAACTTAACTGATGGTTTACATAAAGAGCTTAGCACAGGCTAATCAGTCTAAACAAAGAGTGCAGCAGGGCTCGAATTCTACACTGGACCGCAGGCCCGAGGCCAGTGATTTTAGTGTCGGGCCAGTAAACCTGTGACCAGACAAATCCAGCAGTCTTGTGTTTTTCAATTGAGTAACAATACCTCACTGTCCATAATAAAAACAAATTATGTTCAAATGTTGACTATGTCTTTCAGTTCTGTTAATACCAATAAAGACAAAATGAGATAAAACTTCCCCAATATGCCTTAGTGCTTGTTCAAATAAAAAGCAGTTAAACATGTTAAATGCAAAAGTGTACAGGTGTCAGACAGTTTTTTTCTCATTTTGTTCCCGATCTTGTATGAACATTTCTGGTCCAGTAAACATTTTGAGCCACAAACCCTATAGGCTTGTAGATTTTCCCCAAAAATTTGAGCCCTGGTGCAGGTAATGAGTCAGTACTGTAGTTTGACCTAGAACAAAAGAGGACAATAGGGTCCCACGTTGGGTAAAGGTCCTCAGTTGGAAAGTGTGTAAAAAAAACAATGGAAACTGTTGCCTAAAAGTTAAAGTACAAACAAAAGAGATACAATAGGGGGCCCCGATTGCAGGTGTTTATACACTTAGGGGTGTGAGGGTTAGGGGGTGGTTATTGAAAACTAGTGTGGGGGTAGGGGACTGATACTTTAGATTTCTTACCAGGCCTGGTCAAAGTTAATCCCAGCGTGGTCTGAGTAGCTCCACTTGCCAGCGACGATAGTTGATAAGATACGATCAGAATACTCTGGTAAACTAGTGAATTTGTCTCTCACAAATCCAGCAAACCCCGACTTGGTAGTCTTGAGGATCGTCATACCCATCAGACCTGCCCAGACTGTTGGCAACCCTGAACAAAATTTGTATAGGGGAAAAAAAATAGCTGAAAATTTAATTGCGATAATTGTATGTAAAACGTTCCTTTTTTTGGGGTGATCAATATTACCCAGTCAGTTTTCGTTGTGGTTTAACACTTGAAATTTGAAAAGTCATTTTCTCTGAATTCATTTTCTCTGATCCCGATAATGCAATTTAACAGGTTGTATCACTAACTACGGGGGTGTAATCCCTCGTAATATGGCAGTTTAAGGCTGAATGGCTTCTAATTGACAACCCCCTGAACAAAGATATCAACAAAATAGGGAAACCGCCAACATAGGGCTCGATACCTCAGTTGGTACAGCGCTGGCACGTTAATTACAAGGTTGCAGGTTCAAATCTCATTCTAGTCAACTTTTCTTTGTTCACTCCAAAATTGAATACAATGTACCCATTCAGTTTCCCTTGTGGTTTATAACTTGATAAGAAGTTCCTTGCAAATTCATTTTATTTTTAATTTTTTATATTTAAAAATCATGAGTCACATGTTCTATTATTGCATTTTTCGAAATATTTTCTTGAGTTTCCTACTGTGCACTTTTTGCATGAAATAATCAACAGATATTTTACACAATTAATGGATTTTTGTTACAATGCAAATAATAACATACTGATGTCCTCTGAATATATCTTGAAATTTTAAGGCCTATATTTTCATAGCTTTGAACTACAAACAGGATTTGTTATTTTAATAACGAACATTCTACAGCAAAAATAAAATTTCTTACCGTTCCTCTCCTGTCGAACCTCACAGTAACGTGTAGCCTCTTGAGTCTGAATGAAAGCATGGGAGTGCTGTTCACCAGACTGATCCATCCTTCTCCATGGAGCTTGTTCTACGTATACCTTTGCCATGACGACTTGGCTGTAAGTCTTCAAGAAGTGCTCACAAAGATCCATCGCAAACTGTTCCGGGGTTGTAATCTTGGGCGGACAATTCAAACACATTTCATCAAAATAATTAATCCTGACGAAGTTCAATACACAAATTGAGTTTACATGTGTTGATAAAATGTTACCAAGTATCCTTAAATAAGTGAAAGTTCTTTAAGGGCACTGAACACGTTTGATAATTGTCAAAGACCAGTGTTCTCACTTGGTGTATCCCAACATATGCATAAAATAACAAGCCTGTGAAAATTTGGGCTCAATTGGTCATCGAAGTTGCAAGAAAATGATGAAAGAAAAAACACCCTTGTTGTACAAATTTGTGTGCTTTCAGATAGGAATAAAAGGCTTCTTGCAAGAAGTCTTTTATTATTTTAGTGAGAAATTACCTCTTTCTCAAAAACTACGTTCCTTCAGAGGGAGTCGTTTCTCACAATGTTTTATACTATCAACAGCTCTCTGTTGCTCGTTACCAAGTCAGCTTTTATGCTAATATATATTTTGAGTAATTACCAAACGTGTACAGTGCCTTTAAGTCTGAGATTTTATTTGATTTCTTACCCCTTTCATCTTAGCCAGTGCATAGATTGTATTTTTCTGGGAGTCTGTTGCAACGGTATCACTGTTATCAGCGTATATAAAGACCTTTTGTGTAGCTAAGGTCAAGTGTGTGTTTACAGAGAGCTCCGTAATCTCATGTGTGTCGCCAAGACGTCGGTGCTCCAACAGGCGAACACAGTTCTTGCCGGTGTAAGTTCCTTCAGAGACAAACTCCATTCTTGGTCCTTCACTGGCCATGTTTTTTTAAAATCTGAAATAGAAGTGTAAGTGGTATGAATAAGAAAATTAATCAGGAGTATCACCAAAATCATGATGACAGAACGGCAGAAATTTCACCATATCTTGCGAAAAGTTGAGTGATAATGGTTAATTTGCAGGACTTTGAAAATATCGGACAAAACACCCAGTAAAAATATGCTCTCTAGGCCTCTGTACTGTACGATCTATTTTCCCTTTCGCTTGATGGCGTTCTGATATTGGTCTTTACATTGCACGTACGATGTGAATTTTAGGTACGTTCCCCTGTGGACCTTTTTTTGCCCATTTGAAAAAAAAGTGAATCTTAACCTTCCATACTGCCAAAGAACCTTCTGAAAAACACTTGAAGTACGTGAGTAGTTGTTTTTAATGATATATCACGTAATAAACGCAACCTCCGGGTACCTCCGGCTTACTAATACTCCTAGAACTATGAGGCTCGTTTCGCTATCGTCTCGTGGAGACCTCGTGGAGAACATAGCGGAACGAACTTCAAAGTTCTAGGAGTACCTACGGCTAGCTCCGACCTCTGAGTTTTACCAACACCCTCTGTTTTGTTGCTTGAGTCGCAAAAATAAAATCAAGGGCGACCCAACTACACTCACAAAAAATATCAAACAAAACAATGTACCACTTCAGGTTTGCAATTCAGTCAAAATCTAACCTCAGCTGCTGCTGCGACGAGTAGCACGAGCAGGATTAGACGAGTCTTGGCCCAATTTCATAAAGCCCGAACCAGAAAAACTTGCTAAGCACAGAAAAGTATCGTTTGGCAGAAACAGGTAACCAGCCAATATTACATCAAGTTTGCATTGTTGTGACTGGTGCCCCACTCAATTTGCTTGGCAAAGAAATATGTCAAGCTAGACCCAGTAACTAGGGCGCTGTACTCCTTTTTCGAAATTTTGACATTATCGGTCGTGCTAGTTACTACTCCCTAGTGTTTAGTGCGACCGATAATGTCAACGACCGATAATGTCAAAATTTTGAAAAAGGAGTACAGCGCCCAGTTACTGTCAATTCTGCTTAACAGCTTTATGAAATTTGGCCCTAGTTAGATTTTGACTGGATGGAGTGTTACTAGACCCAGTAACAATGATAATAAGGTTTTTAAAAAGTAAATTATGGAGACAAAATTTATATAAAATTCTGTGAAACTCTCATTAACTGTAAAAGTGGTACGTATGCCATACCTTCTAAGGCGTTTTATCTGTAGAATAAAAAGGTAGAGTGCTGAAAAACATAAACATAGTTTTTTCTCACCTTTTCATTTCCATTATATTTGTTCATTATATAGTGAAACAGTTTGTGTAGTTTCAAATCGCTGAATGGTCTGTAAATATTTTATTTCCAATTAAAAAGAATAAAACTATTTTGACAATAATTGTTTGCAAAATGCAAAGCGCAAGAGGGCGCTACGTGACTAAACTCGCGCCTAGTCGACGGTTAAAAATGTAAAACATGTTTATTAAAGATCCATATTAAACTTAATATTTTTGGGTAAAATGTTTTCAAATAAGAATGATGTATGCATATAGTAATATTTTGATAAAATATATCGAGCAACACTTCATGAGTTTATTCGAAAAAGACCTATTCATCAAAAAAGTAAAAAGACTGAACAAGTTGATGTTTTGTAATTTTGGCAAAGCTCGACTGTTGCCCACGGAGGTGGTTGCAACAGAAATCCTGGGCGGACGAGAGGCAAGTGTCGAGGGCTCTGGGCCCCGGTGAGGACCGGGCCTGAGAGCTAGGCAGGGGGAGTCCTGCTCGGTGATCCTCGTGGGGCCCTGCAGAGCTCTGTTGCCCATTGAAGTGGCCATGATCGGATGGGGTGGGAGTCTGGGCAAAGGACCTAATAAGTCACAAACTATTTTAATGATCAGCATCAATTTGGTCTTGGGGAATTTTCACTTCTTTTTAGTTCCTTTCTTGAATTACTTTGAAGAGTAGCCTATTCATTTTCACTATTTTCTCGTGACCAAGATGGCCGATCGATCTCAAACTTCTACAGGTTTGTCAGCTTATGCATAGAAAAAGGAGTGCTCCTTTCTCCAAGGACATAAAGTCTTTACTGCCAGCAACTGTTTTGTTTACAAACAATAATTTCGTAATGTTCTTTTTAACTTTGCATTTCATGTATACGACGAACTATTGAATCATTACCTAGGGAAACAAATAAAATAGAAAAAGCGATAATAATGACATTAAAAAACAGTTCATACAGATAACTCTCATAATTGTGCCTCTCTCTCGCAAGAAAATAAACACAAAGGAATAAATTAACAAGTGCAAACAAAACGAAGAAATATGTAAATTATACCTAATGTGACATTAGCTATAACTAACGGCAAAGGAACTTTGCCTGAAAAAAATATCCAAAGCAATTAAATTCGACATAGCCTAGTCATTTATATGAAAAAACACTACAAACAACACATGTTTTTAAATTGTCAAAGGGAAACTAAAACGCTTTAAACAACGTACAAGTGTGGGTGTGTGGGGAAGGGATTGTCTCATGGTGGAAAGAAACTTTATTTCTCCATGATTGTCTCAAAAAAGTGTGCACGATACAAAGGAGCATTTGGCATCAAACAAGCGAGCTACGTATGATCCGAGGGGTGCATAATGTGATATGTGTACTTGGTACACTTATAGCTGGCGTGGAGGTAGCTCTCCATGTAGCCATAACTGTGCAGTACAGTCAGTGGAAGCTGCTGTTGCATTCGTAAGGTCATCAAGGTCATCACACATGTACATGTACATGTACATACTGTCCAGTTGGTAACTACTGCTAGCTGTATCCGAGGGTGGAAGAGGAGTTTCCAATCAAACTAGAACTGAATTTGTTACGAACAAATACTGGGGTTTCGGCTTTAAGAAGGCGAACCATTAATAATTGAATAATGTCTTGGTGGCGTAATGTAGTTTGTTAATTAGTCCCGATGATGCGATCGATTGTCCACCAGACGTGAAAAAGTTAACGAAAATGGAACCTATTGTTTTAGAGCACTTTTATAATGCAATTTCTATCACACAACCTTGACATTGTGATGGGCCAAAACCAACAACTATCCCTTTAACGCTTCCGTATTTAATAATAATTAACTTGACACCTGATGACGTCACAATGACGACAACTTGGTTTTCATAGTAAGATATTATAACCTACAATATGGTATAAGATTTGTCCCCATGCAATGCCTTCGAACAAAAACACGTTGACAGAAGGCGCTCTGAAGGGGTGGTGACGTAATGATTATTAGTAATTGAAAGCATATGGGAAAAAAGGCCGTTAAAAAATATAAAAATAAATTAAAAACTAAAAATGAAAAGTTACATGTGCCGTTAGTGTGTTCAAATACTGCCTTCTGTAATGCTTGTGTCCATGAGAATTGTTTTACACGAGTAGAAATAGGTGTTTATGGGGTTGTGGTGAACGAAAGATGCTAAATAATTGATAACCCTTTGGGCGCTAAAAATCTGAGATATTAATGGTCAGCCTGTATAGCGCCCTCTTGTGTTTCCCTATTTCCACGCTCTGTATCCTGCCATCGTTAGATAAATCATGAATGGAAGGATCAAAGGTCAGTACGATATCGCGTTGCACACTGACGGGCTCTCTATACATAGCTGTGAGAGAGGACCGTATTTTACGTGCCGTGTCTACGCAAAATCACACACGGAGAAAAGGTACAATTCTCAAAAATACGTTTATAAATCGGTAATATCGTCAAGAAATGAATGAAAACACTCAAAACAACTGCTGCTGGATCTAAGTTAGAGCACAAGCTTTCATTTGATGTGTCGTTTGTGTGTTTTAAGACTGTAGTTCCTGAGATCGAACCATAACTTAGTTTCACGGGTTAATGCTATGGGAACTTTCGGATGGAAGTATAATAATAATAAAAACTAGAACTGAATTTGTTACGAACAAATACTGGGGTTTCGGCTTTAACAAGGCGAACTATTAAGAATGGAATAATATCTTGTTGACGTAATGTAGTTTTTTAATTAATAAGTTGTCACAGTCCCGATGATGGAGATCGATTGTGGGTCAAGTTAACGAAAATGGAACCTGTCGCTTTAGGGCGCTTTTTATGGTGAAATTTTTATTATATTTGAATTTCCAGTTTGGAACAGATGGGCCGGTATAAGTTCGGGTCATGTGGGAGGATGAAATGTCATGAATGTGGCACTTGTGAGGAGCTAAAATATGTCGTAAAACTATAAATGAAAGATAAAGTACATGTGCTGTAAAAGTACAAGTGGCACAGAGATTACAGTCGACTCCCGTTGTTACGAGTTCAACATTCTGGTTTGTTCGAAGTGTGTGGTGAGTAGGCCTATTTCATTTATTTTCTTTAGAGCACAGTGTTTTCTGCCCGAAAAAGTATTATTGTTGTTTTTATGGACTTCTTAATTATATCATGGAAGTGATCACACAGTTAGTACACAGACAAACAAACAAAATATCCCTTTTTTGCCACTGTCTGTATACATGCCAAGCACTGGGCCATAAGTTTTACTCGATACCCATACAGTATCAAGAGAGGTGTTTTTTGTACACTCTACCTTCAGTTCATAATAGTAGCTAAAAATTAGTGTTTGCACATTTTATTTTTTGTATAAAAAAAAATTCATACTGTAATTCCGTAATCTCAGAAACAGTTGATTGGCCTGTCATCTGATCTCCTTACTGTCAGAAGTTGTGTGTTTACAGTATGTTTTATTGATGCTTATACAATAGTGTCGAAGTGTTTGTATTTTTGTATCTTCTTGACGCACTTAAGATGCAATCTTGGGAAAGTTACTGCAAATTACCATTGACTGCAGCATACTTTTTTAATGATTTTTGAAACTCATTTTTTTCAAAGTTTAAATGAAACTACATCATTGTTTTCTAAGACAGTAAATTTTCATAATTATTCATTAGCCCCACCATCCAACCACTCTGCTGTTAGGGTTTGTCCATGTTGTGGGTCAAGCTTCCGAGTGAAAACAAAATGGTGTCTTTCTTCAGGGATCCTCAAGTGCCGGCAATGGGCAATCGAAATCAGCAATTTTGGCTTTGGGCCTTTAGTTTTTGACAAACACTTCCCTGGGAAATTTATATGTAAAGCTTGCAGATTGAAACTAGTTATTTTCCCCTAAAATAAAATGTTTAATATTTTTTTTTGGATATATTTTTTTGCAATATTTAGTTGTCAGTATCTTAACTGATGCTGTTACTTTTGATTCTTCCTTTTTGAGTTAGTCAATGTACCAAGAAATGTCAGTAGGCCTATTGCATAGGCTGATCTATATTCAACAGGGATTTTAAAGCGATGACGTTTTAATACAGAAACATGTTAACGTCTTTTAAGATGTTATAAGCATGTTGTTTGTAAATACATATATATATATTTTTAATTTAATGGCAGGTGGTGGTCTGTCATTACACGGTGATTTGAAAAATAATAATAATAATCAAAAAATAAACCACAAGGAATATTGTCAAAATAAGGATACCCCTGACTTGGGGCCAGACAGCTCAGTTAGTTGAGCGCTGGCATATTATCCGGATGTCATTGGTTCATATCCCGCTCTGGTCAGTGTTCAACCCCAAATCAATTCACTATACCAAGTAGAATGATGAAGTTTTTATCAATTGGCGTACCGCACAGTAGTAATCATTATAAAGAGACCCTTTGTTTACGTTTGGTACAATGACTTCGTAAGAATGTTACAGAGTATAGGGGTACGCTGGCTTACCATGCAGCAGTGAATGGTTAAGATATGCACAAGTACAAGTGACTTCGTAAAATCATAGAACAGGG
Organism: Plazaster borealis; assembly: GCA_021014325.1. Lineage (NCBI taxonomy): Eukaryota > Metazoa > Echinodermata > Asteroidea > Forcipulatida > Labidiasteridae > Plazaster > Plazaster borealis. The sequence continues at coordinate 2,132,056 of CM037456.1, read as the reverse complement.
AAAGGCGTACCCTTCATCAGTAAATAGTTATGATATTTACAAGCGACTTCGTAAGAATACTGTCGGGTTTAGGGTACGCCAATTGGCGAACCATACAGCAGTGAATATTACAAGCGACTTCGTTGGAATACTTTTGGGTAGGGTACGCCAATTGGCGTACCATAAGCCGCAGTGAATAGTTAAGATATTTACAAGCGACTTCGTAAGAATGCTTTTTGGTAGGGTACGCCAATTGGCGTACCAAACGGCAGTGAATAGTTAAGATATTTGCCAGCGACTTCGTAAAAAATAACTTTGGGTAGGGTACGCCAATTGGCGTACCATACAGCAGTGGATAGTTTAGATATTTACAAGCGACTTCGTTGGAATACTTTTGGGTAGGGTACGCCAATTGGCGTACCATACAGCAGTGAATAGTTAAGATATTTACAAGCGACTTCGTAAGAATATTTTTGGCTAGGGTACGCCAATTGGCGTACCATACAACAGTGAATAGTTAAGATATTTGCCAGCGACTTCGTAATAATACGTTTGGGTAGGGTACGCCAATTGGCGTACCATACAGCAGTGAATAGTTAAGATATTTGCCAGCGACTTCGTAAGAATACGTTTGGGTAGGGTACGCCAATTGGCGTACCTTACAGTAGTGAATAGTTAAGATATTTACAAGCGACTTCGTAAGAATACTTTTGGGTAGGGTACGCCAATTGGCGTAATATACAGCAGTGGATAGTTCTGATATTTACAAGCGACTTCGTTGTAATACTTTTGGGTAGGGTACGCCAATTGGCGTACCATACAGCAGTGAATAGTTCTGATATTTGCCAGCGACTTCGTAAGAATAGTTTTGTGTAGGGTACGCCAATTGGCGTACCATACAGTTAGTTAAGATATTTACAAGCGACTTCGTAAGAATACATTTGGGTAGGGTACGCCAATTGGCGTACCATACAGCAGTGAATAGTTCTGATACTTGCCAGCGACTTCGTAAGAATACGTTTGGGTAGGGTACGCCAATTGGCGTGCCTTACAGTAGTGAATAGTTAGGATATTTACAAGCGACTTCGTTGGAATACTTTTGGGTAGGGTACGCCAATTGGCGTACCATACAGCAGTGGATAGTTCTGATATTTACAAGCGACTTCGTTGGAATACTTTTGGGTAGGGTACGCCAATTGCCGTACCATACAGCAGTATAAATTAAAAATCTATAATAGATTGCATCGAAATGAATAGGGGCCTATAGACTGCTTCCTTAAACAGTTTCAACGTATAATATCTCCACAAATTATATAAAAAATTACCTGGGCGCCTCTCTCCTCATGCAAGTCTTGAAAACTTGGTTTAAAAAAATTACTGGATAAAAAGGTAAGTAAGTACAAAATGTTGTTACAGCAAACTGGTCTCAGTGTTGAAAATAACCAGGACATTAAGAATGAAATTTGCATCTGCAAAATACTGTAAGAAGGAACCCTCTGGACTTGAGTGAATTTGATGGATCCTTGAAGTGCCCCAAAGAACATCACTACTAAGACTATTATCATTCAAGAAAGTTGTTTATCTTATGAAGGTTACATGGCCCGTTTTTCGCCGAAGTAAAAAATATACTTTTTGAATTTGTTCTTGAATTTTGACAGATGATGCTGTTTTAAAACGAAAACCATACACAAACTTTCGCATGCCACGGACAATGCATAAAATACATAACAAGCAAAATTGTTTGTACATGGCTGATGGACGACGTGATATAATGTCGGGATCCCGATAATGTTTTTAATTTTTTGCAACACCTTGTTTAAAAGCTTGTTCCCGAGTCTATATAAAACTAGCTATTTAAATTTGAAATCTTAATTTTATGGTCAAACCGGCCAAAAATCGGACCTAGCATCTTTATGTTCTTCTGTTTTATGTTTACGGTTCGTGTTTGTTTTGTGCTATTTTTAATTACTGTATTTTAATGTGCAATCGAGAAAGTGATTTTCATGCTGGGCATGACGAATAAAGAATTGAATTGAATTGAATTGAATTTAACTCAATTGAACACCTTGGCGAGATCAAGGTTGTGTAGACCTTTTAGTTTTACTAAAGCTCTCTCACTTCTTTCAGTCATGGGTAAATGTATACTTGGTATCATGTGCCTGGAAGTAATCAACTTTGGCCTTTGTTGTGTTGTTATGCTACACGAATAATTATGGAATCTTTATAGTTATTGTATAGTAGCCGAGAAGCATCGGAGGATGCTCGCCATTATCGCCGTAAAAATTTCTTTCCCTTTTTTTGTATGTAGGCCTGGATAATAGTGCATGGGGATCCTTTCAATTCTAAATGACCAATCATGGTACCTGGTAAGACCATAACTTAAGATATCAACTATCTATATTCCGTGACTTGTCAGTATGGACAGTTAGCAAGTGGTAATGTCTCAAGGTAAAATTCGACTCGTCACAGCAACGGTTGAGTTGTCTTGGTTTCGTGGCATCAAGAGTGACATCATGAAGGGAATGTGACGGGGCCCCAAATTCCGGGTATTTTGTTTACAAAAGGGACTTCTGTAGTGCGGAGTGATGTAAGTTAAAGGGAGTTGACTCCACAAAATGGCCGACCGCGTTTGTTCACGATGTAAAAGGAAAACCACGCAATTTCGAGACTTTTTTGTGTGGATCATTGTATTCTACTTTTAAAACAACTTTCTAACCATATGCATTTTATAACAAACGGTTACAAATGCTTTTTATAGACCAACTCGCCCGACCCAAGGCAACGTGTCCCCTTAATGTTTGACTAACTACATGAACAACTATTTTTGGAGTAAGCATTTTTTTCTGTATTGACTAATTGTTTTTCGTGAGTTACTAATCTTGTGAACATTAAACCATTTTCAGAGACTAAATAATGTTATTCATCTGTCAGTGTATTGACTAATCTTTCGATCGGATGACTAACATGCAAGATTAGTAAAAATTAAACCATACATGCGAAGGACTATATTCTTTTAGTCAATTGACCAAGTTATATATTTAGTAATAAATGATAGTAATTGATACTTACTTACCGTGCGTGTGTATGTAGAAATATATTCAACGATGTTGACGACGTATTGAGCTATAGCAGACTTTCACTTCAGACGGTTTTTAATGCGTGGTACATGTATGTGGTTCTGTTATCTTTTGGAGAATTGTGTTTGGACTAGAATATAAATATTAACTCACCACAGTACTGGTAAGGTGTTGTTTATTAGGTGTTGAAGCGGACTCCTAGAGTTGTCGCTGGCTGGATCGTGATCAGTGTACCGACACCGGATTGTTATTCCACGGTAACAATAAACACTCCTTTATGATTAGAATAAAAGAATTTGACAAAAATTCAACCTTTGAGCAAAAATATATAGGCATGACCATCGATATTCAATGGCCGCCAAGCTTGGTTGTCCACTATTGTCGTTTATCGGGATGAGAAGGATGAATTGGAAATATCTTAGGATGACCGAGGACTATGGGATCGAAATTGTTCTGAGAAGTAAACTTTGAAATTGAATATGGTTCATCGCTACTGATCTGACCCCTATACTTCAACCTTCTCACGATTAGTTTGAGTATTGTTTAGAATAAACAAAATATTGTTGTTGAAAAAAAAGCGCCATAAATCAATTCTGATATCGATATGTGTCATTTTAATGCAAAATTGTTAAGTGGTGTTTGAAGCTTTGCATGGTGTTGAAAGTAAGAAGTAACTATAAATAGTAGTAAACTTGCGGGTACAACCATGTGTAAAATCTCTTTTGGGAGGAGTGTTGGCTGTGAAAAGAGCCGGTTTGGTCTGGACGTTTCGAACAGTATACTCTGCTCGTCTTCAGAAGAATGCTGAATTGTTAACTTGTGTATTTATTTAAGGTACTTGTGTATTTATTTAAGGTATCATTTTTATTATTTTTTGCTGATGTTGGGAAACGAAATGAATCATTTTCTTGAAAGAAAATACAAAATATGAAAAAATAGAAGTCCATGGTGTGTCATTTTTAAATGAGAAGTTTTCTCAGTTTTCTTCATTTTGTCTTTAGTGTAAGCTAGGCATATCTTTTTCATTTTAGATGCATCATGAACTAGAAATCCCAGCGAGAATTCCGTCCTATGGGCATACCTTCCCCAATAAATTAAAAATCTATAATAGATTGCATCGAAATGAATAGGGGCCTATAGACTGCTTCCTTAAACAGTTTCAACGTATAATATCTCCACAAATTATATAAAAAATTACCTGGGCGCCTCTCTCCTCATGCAAGTCTTGAAAACTTGGTTTAAAAAAATTACTGGATAAAAAGGTAAGTAAGTACAAAATGTTGTTACAGCAAACTGGTCTCAGTGTTGAAAATAACCAGGACATTAAGAATGAAATTTGCATCTGCAAAATACTCTAAGAAGAAACCCTCTGGACTTGAGTGAATTTGATGGATCCTTGAAGTGCCCCAAAGAACATCACTACTAAGACTATTATCATTCAAGAAAGTTGTTTATCTTATGAAGGTTACATGGCCCGTTTTTCGCCGAAGTAAAAAATATACTTTTTGAATTTGTTCTTGAATTTTGACAGATGATGCTGTTTTAAAACGAAAACCATACACAAACTTTCGCATGCCACGGACAATGCATAAAATACATAACAAGCAAAACTGTTTGTACATGGCTGATGGACGACGTGATATAATGTCGGGATCCCGATAATGTTTTTAATTTTTTGCAACACCTTGTTTAAAAGCTTGTTCCCGAATCTATATAAAACTAGCTATTTAAATTTGAAATCTTAATTTTATGGTCAAACCGGCCAAAAATCGGACCTAGCATCTTTAACTCAATTGAACACCTTGGCGAGATCAAGGTTGTGTAGACTTTTTAGTTTTACTAAAGCTCTCTCACTTCTTTCAGTCATGGGTAAATGTATACTTGGTATCATGTGGCTGGAAGTAATCAACTTTGGCCTTTGTTGTGTTGTTATGCTACACGAATAATTATGGAATCTTTAAAGTTATTGTATAGTAGCCGAGAAGCATCGGAGGATGCTCGCCATTATCGCCGTAAAAATTTCTTTCCCTTTTTTATGTAGGCCTGTAGATAATAGTGCATGGGGATCCTTTCAATTCTAAATGACCAATCATGGTACCTGGTAAGACCATAACTTAAGATAGCAACTATATATATTCCGTGACTTGTCAGTATGGACAGTTAGCAAGTGGTAATGTCTCAAGGTCAAATTCGACTCGTCACAGCAACGGTTGAGTTGTCTTGGTTTCGTGGCATCAAGAGTGACATCATGAAGGGAATGTGACGGAGCCCCAAATTCCGGGTATTTTTTTTTTTACAAAAGGGACTTCTGTAGTGCGGAGTGATGTAAGTTAAAGGGAGTTGACTCCACAAAATGGCCGACCGCGTTTGTTCACGATGTAAAAGGAAAACCACGCAATTTCGAGACTTTTTTGTGTGGATCATTGTATTCTACTTTTAAAACAACTTTCTAACCATATGCATTTTATAACAAACGGTTACAAATGCTTTTTATAGACCAACTCGCCCGATCCAAGGCAACTTGTCCCTTTAATGTTTGACTAACTCCATGAACAACTTTTTTTGGAGTAAGCATTTTTTTCTGTATTGACTAATTGTATTTCGCGAGTTACTAATCTTGTGAACATTTAAACCATTTTCAGAGAATAACTAATGTTATTCATCTGTCAGTGTATTGACTAATCTTTCGATCGGATGACTAACATGCAAGATTAGTAAAAATTAAACCATACATGCGAAGGACTATATTCTTTTAGTCAATTGACCAAGTTATATATTTAGTAATAAATGATAGTAATTGATACTTACTTACCGTGCGTGTGTATGTAGAAATATATTCAACGATGTTGACGACGTATTGAGTTATAGCAGACTTTCACTTCAGACGGTTTTTAATGCGTGGTACATGTATGTGGTTCTGTTATCTTTTGGGGAATTGTGTTTGGACTAGAATATAAATATTAACTCACCACAGTACTGGTAAGGTGTTGTTTATTAGGTGATGCCTGTATGTCTCTGAATATTTCATCTACAGTAATCATATGTAGGCATATGGTAGATGAAGACACGGGCAACATTTAAAAAGTTAACGCGAAATTCACATGATCTACCGGAAGTAAAGATCACAAACGCAACTCAGAGTGACCCCATTTGAAATTGAATTAAGGTTCAAAATTAAGTTGAACATTCCGTTAGTAATAATTCGCACGCAGCTGGCTGTTCCGCTCCATTGTTCCAAAGGTTCAAAGTCCAATAAGACTGTGTATAACCAATATTTAACCTGAAACGTAAAGTCCCTGTCACATCCATGATGGCGCTATATCAAATTAGTGGTCATTCAATAAATATTGGCTCCGCAACAAATGCCGACTCGTTCCACGGTAGTCCAATAAATGGCGGTAATTAGCGTCTAAAAGAGTGTATTTTGCTGGCCTGTTTTTGTTGATTGTATGGCTTTTGATAACTGAGAAAATGCAATCGCCAAGAGATCAACATTAGTTTGACTCTTATCAACAGCAGTTTTTACGAGAATCCAACTATTAGATCCTTTTGAATACTTCAATAAAATTCTTTGTGAACAACGAAATAAAGTCAAACAAAATTGCACACCTTGTTTAATTAAACTATGGGTTCCTAAGCCCTGAAAAACTCGAAAGTTGTTAAAATAATATATGTTCCATGTAGAGCTCAATACAGTCCTAAGTAGTAACTTAAGCTCTTGTTTCCCGTGTGAACTAGGGTATAAACGTTAAAGACTTACATTTTACTTTCGTTGACATTTCAAAAGCTATCATCAATCTTTTCATCAATTCAAAGGAATAGTTCGCCCATTAACAAAACAATGACCCCAAACGATAGCCGAACACCTTGAGTTTGTGTTTACAAACTCTACAAGTCCAGTTTTTATTTATTTTTTATTTTTTAGGTGTTCGGAGAGTTCCGAACACCTCTTGTTATTGTTCGTTTTTTTTGGTGTTCGGGCCAACAGCCCGGAACACCTCTTGTTTTTGTTCCGTTTTTTTTTTAGGTGTTCGGGCAATCCGCCCGGAACACCTCTTGTTTTTGTTCTTCTTCTTAATACTTCTTCTTCTTCTTCTTCTTCTTCTTCTTCTTCTTCTCCCCGTCGCTTTTCCGCTAACAAAAGCACACTTCCCAAGCACATATAAACTTGAAACTTCACATATAGTTAGATATCTATTAGGAAAAGTAACCGCTTCAGTTACGTCACGATGACGTCATCAGGTGTCGAATTACGTTAAATCAAAGTTTAATATTTGAAAAAATCGTAACTCATGAACCACACAGTGGATTTTCACAATCTATACATCATCGGAAAGGCCTTTGCAAACTCAAAAAACGCTACACAAAGTGTGACCCCATTTGACCTTGACTTCCGATTCAAACCGGAAGTTGAAAATTTAAAAAAATCATATCTCAAGAACTACTTATACTTTAGTCACAATTTTTACATCAGGTTATATGTTGTTCTTCCTCCGCAAACTTTTCCACAGAAATGTTACCAATTTGACCCTAACTTCCCGTCGAAATCGGACGTTAACGCTCACTGCACTGAATCTAACCCAGCAGCTCGTGCTGGAAGAACCACTGAAAACATGCCTACTGTCCTTATCTATCCAATAGCACGTGGCTGGCTGTGCGGTCCATTGATTACAACCTGCATACTGACATGCAGCCACGTATTGTGTGCAGGTTTAGACGTGTCAAAGTTCATTGAACGTCATTACGTTGTCGTTGTATAGTACACACGTACAAATCTCAAATCTCTAACTCATTCAAAGTTCAGCATGAACCGTAAGTGAGACCATTATCTCAAGAACTACACAACCGATTTTCAAACTTTTTTCAGTTATAAAATCCTTGGGCATTGGAGATTAGCCTTGGGTAACCGTGGTCCATGTTGACCTTTACTTCCGGGTCAACCGGAAGTGGGACCATATTTTAAGAACTACTCAACCGATTTTCAAACTTTTTCAGTTATAGACTCCTCGGGCATTGGAGATTAACCTTGGGTAACCGTGACCCCATGTTGACCTTTACTTCCGGGTCAACCGGAAGTGACACCATATCTCAAGAACTACACAACAGATTTTCAAACATTTTTCAGTTATAGACTCCTCGGGCATTGGAGATAAGCCTTGGATAACCGTGACCCATGTTGACCTTTACTTCCGGGTCAACCGGAAGTGGGACCATATTTTAAGAACTACTCAACCGAATTTCAAACTTTTTCAGTTATAGACTCCTCGGGCATTGGAGATTAACCTTGGGTAACCGTGACCCCATGTTGACCTTTACTTCCGGGTCAACCGGAAGTGACACCATATCTCAAGAACTACACAACAGATTTTCAAACATTTTTCAGTTATAGACTCCGGCATTGGAGATTAGCCTTGGTTAACCATGACCCTATGTTGACCTTTACTTCCGGGTCAACCAGAAGTGACACATATCTCAAGAACTACACAACAGATTTTCAAACAATGTTCAGTTATAGACTCCTTGGGCATTGGAGATAAGCCTTGGGTTACCGTGACCCCATGTTGACCTTTACTTCTGGGTCAACAGGAAGTGGGACCATTTCTCAAGAACTACACAAGCGATTTTCAAACTTTTTTCAGTTATAGACTCCTTGGGCATTTGAGATTAGCCTTGGGTAACCGTGACCCCATGTTGACCTTTACTTCCTGGTCAACCGGAAGTGACACCATATCTCAAGAACTACTCAACCGATTTTCTTTTGCTTGAGATTAAGGGGCTTTTGTAGACATGTACAATGAGTTAAGGTATCCCTTGTGTGCAATGTGCTTGTAATGTAAATAAACATGTACATGTACTCTGTATTTTCCAACTAGAACGTGTGCATGTATATTTCGTGTACCATAAAAGTTTCACTTTACACTGTACATGACAAACTCTGGTGGACTCGCCTTATATTGTAAAGTCTTGTGCGTCACGGCGAGGGAACCAAATATTATTGGGGAACAAATAATTTTACTCTTTTTTAACCAAATTTCCAAGTGTTTAGCTGATGATATCATTCGCCAGTTGAAAAATCACACACTTGAACTAATAAACTTAACAATGTATTTGCATGACTTGTTAACAATACTATACAGTATCAGTTGTTTACAAACCGTTCAGATGGTGTACATTTTTTCTTTAAGATTGAACACAGATGCCTGTACGGAACAACCAATAATTTGTCAAGATTTTAAAGTGTAAGTTGAGAATAAAAATTGTATACAATTTTCCAAAACTAGCATTGCCTCCATTTGCCTATGATTTATTCCCCGTAGGCCTACACCAACCACAGGAGGATGCTGGCATATTATCCCAGCACACAAGAAACTTTGTTAATTAACCAAATTTGTTTGCAAACTATCGAATTCCCATCCACAAACCATAGTGTCCTTGTTGTTTACGTTAGAAGCTAACTCCTATAGCCTTAAGCTAACTCCCACAAATGAAGTCACATGGAAGCGCACCGCAAACGGCAGAAGTGTTTTTAGTTTTTCAAAAACTTGAGGTTGGGGCCTAATTTTTTGATTGATAATTACGCAAAAAGTGTAAACACATCAAAATTACAAATAAATGACAAACAAACACATCATAAACGAGTTTAAAGGCATCGTACACGTTTGGAAATTGTCAAAGACCAGTGTTCCCACTTGGTGTATCCCAACATATGCATAAAATAACAAGCCTGTGAAAATTTGGGCTCAATTGGTCATCGAAGTTGCAAGAAAATGATGAAAGAAAAAACACCCTTGTTGTACAAATTTGTGTGCTTTCAGATAGAATAATAAAAACTTCTTGCAAGAAGTTTTTATTATTTTAGTGAGAAATTACCTCTTTCTCAAAAACTACGTTACTTCAGAGGGAGTCGTTTCTCACAATGTTTTATACTATCAGCAGCTCTCTGTTGCTCGTTACTGAGTCAGTTTTTGTGCTAATATATGTTTTGAGTAATTACAAAACGTGTTAGATGCCTTTGAATAACATCCCCGTTCAAAAATTCTCGCTCAAGTAACTGTTTGAACTAACCATGTACTTAGACCGTAGTGTGTCAATGAAACCGCAAAGGTTTTGGGGATGATGACGTCATCGATGACGTCATAACATTAAATCAATGTTTAATATTGAAAACAATTCATATCTGAAGAACCATAAATGCTACACACAAGATCTTCGGATCATGTGAAAGACCCTGTAGTATTTTTAAAATCTTACACAAAGTTTGACCCCCTGTGACCTTAACTTCCAATTAATTGTGTTTTGTTTTTGATTTTTGTTTTTTGTTTTTTACAAAACTCGCAAAAGCACTGAGTATACAGTGCTTCAAACAGATTGGGAAAGGGTTAAAACCAAATTATAAAAACACACCGAACACCTTTTGTTTGTAATTTACAAACAATATAAGTCTAGTTTTTTATTTTTGTTGTTTCCTAGAAATCATAAGAAACCAAGATTAGGAATGAGAGTCATTGCTGATAAAAGAAAGTCTGAAACTAGGATCCAAATTTAAAATTGCATTTTTGAAATTTCCACCTTCTAGTAACCCCTGAAGTTATAGATTTCAAGTAGCTTCTGGGAACAGTATCCTTAGCATTAGAGAAGTAGAATTAAAATAAAAAAACCTTTATATCTAAAGAAACTAAGAGCTTTTTTTCATCAGGTAGACGAAAAAAGTCAAAGTCCAGGGATTAAAGATTAAACATTTCAGATTAAAGTCTGCAAATTCTCATCCCTGCAGATTTGCAAATAAGCACGGCTCTGACATTGTGGCAAAAGAGAGGTGATTGCACAGCATTTACAAACATTATTTTATCCAAGCTGCAATCCTGTCTTTTTCAAACTGTCGAGCTTGCTTCACAGACTCTGGATCAGCTGGGTTCGCTCCCCTTGGAACAAAAATAATCAGAAGACAAAATTAGAATTAGACGTCTGAATACCAAAGTTTCTCCCAACAAATTTGCACAACCAAGTCCACTCCTATAGTACATGGAGAAATACAACCCTTGCTGGCAATATTTTGTCTCCTGCAGTTCCCACAAAGAAAGTTCAAATCTTCCCTTTTCTGATTTTCCCTTGTTCAAGAAACATTCTAGAGCTGCATGCTGTTGCCTCTAAATTTAAACTTCCATTTTTTAAGCTTGAGAGGTTAAATATTAGATGACAGAATTTCTCAGTTGGGGAACAAATGATCTTTTTATGTCATCCACACTTAAAATAATAAACACTTTTGAAATAATTCGGAAGTTTGAAAAAGTCGTTCATGCAAAACTCGAATTGTTGTTTGGTCAACCCTGCTTTAAATGTATGTATTTTTAATACCTCTTATATCTCTCTGTATCTGTTGTCCAAAATAGATCTTACATAAAATGTACCCATTGTTACTTTTTCTATGTTTCCTTGCACACTACCCATACAAAGTTTCAAGGAATGAATTTTTTTGACAAGTACCTGAGATCTAAATGATGAGCACCGTCTTCAATCAAAAAAGCATCTAAGGATCCTGGTTTTGGACTTCGGAGCACTCCTCCATCACGCCATGGGTCCAAAGCACCATTGCAGAAAACGATATTTGAAGCACTTTTTATATCTATGACCAAGAACATCAAAATCAAAAATTGGGTTTATTTGCTCATGGAATAGATGAGAATAAAAGCTTTCACACACCACCAAACTAGGGGCCTATAAGGTTTTATTTATTGAGATATAGAATGTTTAAGACATCACATCACATTGATACCAATGGCTGATGTTTTAGATGTCTTCAGTTTTAATGCCATTTCACTATAGACGGTGCAAGTCTTGCGCGTATCAGAGCGAGAAAACACGTCAAACGAAGAACATTATTTTCTCTGAAACCAAATCTTTGTTTTAAATTATATCTAATGGCAAAATCTGAACAAAAAAAATACTCATTACATGTTTATAAAATCAATTTTAGTTTTTATAATAAATACACAAATAATGTGTTAATTGTTATTGAAGCAATATTAAAACTCTGGGGCAAGGATGCTTATTTGATCTTAACTTTTCAGAAACCACTTATGAGGATTCACGATGGTCACACGGGCGTAAAATTAATGCTTGGCGCAGTTTATAGAAGACGCTGACGCCCTAACAACCATAGACTGCAACGAAAAGGTTTCGCGTTGCAATTACAGCATCTGGCGATTATCATCGTGCATCCAAAACAATCGTTTACATAAGTTTTGTGATCGGAGGTGAGCACGACATTCTTAATTCGTTGCAGCAACCGGGAGCTGAGGTCAAGTTTAATTCTCGGGTTTTCTTTGTTATATTGTTGAATTGATTTTACTTTCATATTTGTTATCACTAAGTATTACATTCCCAACAACATATATACTTGTCATGGTCATAAACCACGTTAAACTAAAATAATTGACAAAACAAAATCTTGCCCACGTAAATCTCCATCGATTATGGTTGGGACCACAATGGTCCCGGAAGTTCAAATTAATAAGCGCGAGACTTGCACAATCTTTTCCTGAGAAGAGCCTGATTTTTGGGGCGTCACATTTATCTTGATCAAGATCAACACTAACTGACCTTCACCCCACATGATGACATTAAGCCATGTGGGTTTAGGTACGACGTTCCACTTCGTCTTGCAGTATGCCTCTCTCATCTCTGGTGTGAATGGTAACACAGGGAACATATCTGTCACATTGTTGGTTCCTCCTGGCAAGGTAACCTCAGTGCATCCCTAATGAACATAATATAAAGTGTTAAGGTGATTAAATGAAAGTTAAAACAAATAGTTAATGGCCTGACGTTTCGACCCTGAATGAAAGTTAAAAAGAGAAAGAAAAAACCCGGCTCCTTTTAGTGCCAACACTTTTTCCTAGAAGCGTTTAATACATGATGCACCCAAAAGATATTTTGGGAAATCTTACGTGTTTCCCAGTTTCCCAGTACATTGTTTTGACGTTTTAAAAAACAAACTAAAATTGCAGACTTTTATGGGTTCAAAATTTTCAAAAATACACAAGACTTGCTGTCCAGCACCAAATGTATCAATTTCAAGAAACAGGCAACGGATTGTGGACAATTTGAGGTGGTAAGGAGTATGAAATTCTCACGTTAGAGACTTTCTGATGATGTTCCAGACAGTGTAACCAATCCAAGGTTGAATGGAGAAAGAGTCTAATCCCTTTTTCGTGGAATGAGAATAACACCAGCGAAAGCATTTTGTGTATACAGGGGACTTAAAGATTAATATACCATATACCTGCCAATCCCATGCTTTAGCGCCATTGCCAAGTCCACATCCAGTAGGGTCAGTACATTCGATATACTCGCTGTCCACATCCATACACTTGAGGGACCCCTCCGTACCATTGTAAAATAAACCTGCACGTGAGTTTTTTTTTAAAGATATTTATTTCACTTAAAGGCATCGTACACGTTTGGTAATTACTCAAAGTATATATTAGCATAAAAACCGACATGGTAACGAGCAATAGAGAGCTGTTGATAGTATAAAACATTGTGAGAAACGACTCCCTCTGAAGTAACGAAGTTTTTGAGAAAGAGTTAATTTCTCACTAAAATAATAAAAACTTCTTGCAAGAAGTTTTTATTATTCTATCTGAAAGCACACAAATTTGTACAACAAGGGTGTTTTTTCTTTCATCATTTTCTTGCAACTTCGATGACCAATTGAGCCCAACTTTTCACAGGCTTGTTATTTTATGCATATGTTGGGATACACCATGAGAACACTGGTCTTTGACAATTTCCAAACGTGTACGATACCTTTAACAAAATTCAAAAGGATTTAGGACAAGGAAGATTTTTAACATACTATGGGTCCCGGTATGTCACTGTGAAATCCAATCTTGTAAATGCAGAAAAAAATCTGAGGACAGTAGAGGGCCATTAGTTTACTTTTCTAACCTCAAAGCACATTGATACGTTATTGTAAAATGCGCTATATAAGAACTAGATATTATTAGCTGCTCCGACATAGCAGTCGGAACAGCTATTGTTTTCTTCAGGGTTTGTATTTGTTTTTCTTCTTATTATTCTTTCCCTCCATCAAAAATCCCATTTGATTCGTACACGAATTTGTGGCCTCCAAAAGTTATACTTAGCTTAGTACAAGAGAGTCAGATCCTATATCATATTAAAGCTTAGGTCACAAAGTTGTCGTTAAATGTAATTAGCTTAAATTAATTCATTAGTTTACTAAGTTATAATGTCATGAATATTAAATTAGCCAAATTTTCGACCACCATATCTCAAAAAGTATACGGCCGATCGTCAAACTTTTTTCAATTATGTACCGGTACTTGTGGGATACTCATGCTATAACTGTTTGTTGGCCTATAATGCCGAACGATGTCACCATGACATCATTTGTTGCGTGTTTTGTGTCTGTGTACAAAACCTATTGCCCTAGACCTACACTTGACCCAATCCTAATACCGTTTTGTACAATAATCATAGACTCCGTACAGTCGGAGACTTAGACATGTCTATTCATCAGACTCAGAACGTCAAATGCAAGCTCATCGCTGACGTAAGGTTCGGGTGAAGATTCTGTGGAGACCTGGCAGAGCTGACATTAACGGGAGTGTAGGCCTAACATTCTTGTATGTCATTGCAAGTCATTGTTCACCCGATAACCACAGATTATCTCCTGAACTAGATGTTAAAAAGTCGTAATGTTTGTGCAGTCTTGTAGCTTACATCACTTTCAGTTTTTGAGACATCACAAAAACAAGGTGTTCGAGAGTAATGGCATCAAATTATGAGTGAATGAATTGGTGTCAACAAGTTACCTTATCAATCCAACGTCTGGTTCAGGAGTTAGATTTGTTCATTATAAAAATTCAACTTCCGGTTTGAACTGGAAGTCAAGGTCAAATGGGTTCACACTTTGTGCAGCGTTTGTTAACTTTTTTGAAGACCTTAACAATGATGTAAGTAACAGACGAATATTCGATTAAAACCCCCCGAAATGACTGTACGCGTAATTTTGTAACACAAAGTTAAAGGAGGGATGTTTTTATTCAAATGATCCTTCCGAGCAGCCACGTGAAAAAAAATTACATGCTGGACCTGGGCGCGCTCGGAAGCAGATTGTATTACTGTGTTTGGGGGCACAATGCTTGTTCTAATGGTCTGAACAGATAAATAGATGTTCCCTAGACCCACACACATAAGATTGAAGCATTCTGGAAATTACACATCGGTTCTACTAATTTTCAAAATATAGTACATTTCGAAAGGATTAAGTTTTTGTGCACACAATAGGATTTTTGTGTGCACGTTATATGACCCAGCTTTCTCACATTATTTGCCAACCTCTGAGTTCAGTCACCCAGAAATCACTACAGTATATGAAAGAAGGGTGTTTAAAGGTAGTTCAACAAAATAAAAAACAGAGGAATTGATCCACACATTTTGTAGTTGTTAAAAAAAAGTATGAAGCTGGTCCTCCCGTGGCTGCTCGGAGGGTTTAATACAAAATAAACTCATAACTAACCCCGTTTAGGTTGGAAGTGCAAATGCATGATGATTTTACACGCTAAAAATATTAGTAACATAAAACAAATTCATCGGTGTCATCTCTTAATTGCCAAGTGTCGTTATAAATAGTTATATTTCCTCGTCGTCTCTTCCCCTATACGTAGGCCTATATGAACTAAATTTCCGACTAACCTTATCTAAATTGTTAAAAACAAAATGTACGGTTTAAAAATGATTGGGATGAGTTTGTCATTCCAAATGAAATGTCTTAAATAAAGAAAATTATTTGATGCAATGAATGACAGTTTAGTACGAGTGTATTTTTATCTTAACAAACTGGGAATGAAATGTATTCTTCTTTCCAAAACCGTAAAGATTTCACTTAAGTAAAAGCCGAATATTCGATGACTGTACACATTGTGTGAAACACAATGTTCTTGCACGGAGGGATTGTTTTATTGTTAAAGTTAAATGTAGGTATGATAAGATTCTTTACCCTTCCTTCCTTCCTTTGTGTGTCCTCATTATATATTTAATTATTTGCGCAATCTTCCTTCCTGCTTCCTTTGTGTGTCCTCATTAACTATTCGACCCATCCTTCCGTCTTCCTGTGTGTGCCCTCATTTCATATTAATCCCTTATCCATATTTTCCTTTGTTTACTGGATTATAACTTTCCTTTGTGTGTCCTCAACAGACGGCTCCTTCTACTAACAAACATTTATACAGTATCCAACAAGTATATCGTAAAAAGTTTGATGATGGGAGGATTCTTTGTACAATGAACAACATATTGAAATCAACTGGGGCATCCCCGAAAGCCCTCTGTGCGTGTGCAACAAGTAAACGTAACTCAAGCAAGCATGGAGATCTTATTTAAAAAATGTGTTTTTCAAAGGTGTCATAAGGTACAAGACGGCCGTAGATTATGACTTTATGACATGTGGTTTCAAAAAGCATGATGCAAGCCATAGACAAAGACAACTATAATAAACCAACAAATTGGGGAAATATCTCGTTCTACTTACCTGCTCCTGCCGCTAAGCCTTCTAGTGGATCTTTTGCACGTGTTATTAAGTTACAAGAAGCCTGGATGAGAAAAATAAAAATCTGTGTAAAAGACCAACTTCATGGTTTATCTAGCATTTCGAATGTTTAGCTAGATCTTCACAAAAACGAAAAATGTAAGAGAGAACTATTTTGGTGGTACTTTTCTCTCATTCATGAATTTGTTCTTTCTTTTCCTTTTCAAAAGCAAGTAACAATTACTGGTACACTTACGGGTAAATCTATATTATTTGATTTTACCCGTATACCGATGTTTGTAGAGTAATGTTTTCTAAATTCTTTCCCGAGCATAAAACTTACATTGACAGGCCATGCTGGTAGTTGCCCCAAGAAGGAAGCAGGGTATGGGTAGTTCACCATTGCCATACTGGTGAAGGCATTCCTGACCCAGCCTTGTAGATGAGGTATTTGTGTCTTGTCTTGTAGAGGTCTGCAAAGTTTGAATGCTGATGAGATCTCATTTAAACCTAGAGTAACAAAAGATTTAACACTTTGTGAAGTAATGGCGCCTTTTGCCATGCATCAAATAATAATAATACTAATAATAACTAGACTTAGGCGACAAACACAAAGCTGTTCTGGTTTTAAAAAATTTTGATTAACCAGGCCTTTAAAGTTAGTCTGACTTTGAGATAGAAGATCCTTCACCTTTGACAGGCCCTTATTTTGACTTCAAGTATGCCTAAAAACCTAAACCTGATCTTTATTCTGATACTGACTCTAAAACTGATTTTAAACCTGACCCTAAACCTGACCCTAACCTTTACCTTCATTATAACTGAACCATTTGCTATAGTACCGTACCCTTATTCGTACCCTCACCCCCACCTGGTCCAGAAGTTGTAATTTTTTAATTTGAACTTCCTGTTTTGACCGTAAGACAGGTCAAATTTGGGTCGCGTATTTGGATAAATTGTTCAATGTGCCGTAAGCTACAATATAGCACACAAATTATGACATGATGACATATGGCTCAGGAAGTGTGATTATTTACATTTGAACTTCCTGTTTGGACCGGAAGGAAAGGTCAAATTGGGGTCACGTTTTATAATATAATGTCAAACATGTCATAAGTTATAAGATAGCACAAACATTATGACTGTATGCCATAATTATGGTTTAAGGAAATGCTTTTTTTATTTGAACTCCCTGTTTGGACCGGAAGGAAAGGTCAAAGTAGGGTCATGTTTTTCAATAACATTTCAAAGCTGTCATAAGTTATAAAACGACACAAAGGTTATGACTTTATGACATGTGTTTCAGGAAATTTGATTTTTTATTTGAAGTTCCTGTTTGGACTGGAATAAGAGGTCAAAGTGGGGTCATGTTTTTAAATAAAATGTCAAATATGTAAAATCATACAAGACAGCACAACAAAAATGACTTTTGACATGTGGTTCAGGACATATGATTTTTTTATACTTTGGACCGGAAGTAAAAAGGTTAAAGTGGGATTATGTTAAAAAAAAAAAAAAAATTAAAAGTGCTGTAAGCTACAAGACAGCACAAAAATTATGACTCTTTTGACATGTGGTTCTGGAGATGACGTCACGATGAAAACAAAATGTGTTTTTCATCACTAACTACTTCTAAACTTGACCCAGTCCTAATACCGTATATTGCCATGGCTATTGGGTGTTTTGTACAATAATCATAGACTCCTTACGGTCGGAGACTTAGACATGTCTATTCATCAGACTCGGAACGTCAAATGCAAGCTCATCGCAGCGCTACGAAACTGCGTAGCAACCCATTCAAACTGCATACGCTGACCGGGATTGCTGACGTAAGATTCGGGTGAATATTCTGTGGAGACCTGGCAGAGCTGACGTTAACGGGAGTGTAGGCCTCACATTCTTGTATGTCATTGCAAGTCATTATTCAACCGATAACCACAGATCAGCTTATCAAAAACAATGCTATTACTTAGTTTTTCCACACGGGTCAATCCAGGGGATAAGAGGTGAACTCTCTTTTTGACAAGCCGGTGAATATTTGTTGGTAACCTTGGCGAACGCCATATAAATATCTGGCGGCCGCCACACGCCCCATAATTAGCTGTCGGCCGCCACTTATAATCTCGCGGCTGCCACATAAAATTATAGAAAAATTATAAAGAAGGTTAAAAGGTATTGTCGTTAGAGGTCACCAATCGTCAATTAACACTAATTACATGCGTTACACCAAGCCCGCAAACGTAACAAACGGGTAGTACAGAATGTATGCGCTGGCCACCATATGTTGCGGCCGCTAGATAATAGGCATAACAAATATCAAAACATATGTCAAAATGTCAAAACATAGTTCACATCTGATCTCCGGTACCGTAGTACGGAGCTCTGGAATTGCATCCGACATGTTGAGATCCTGAGCTTATTTATTGGAGGAGGATGACATCATAAACGTAAGATGACCACATCTTAAGATTATTTATCTCGGGATGGCGACATCCTGAAGTAAGATGTCGTCCCTCCCGATATATTTCATTTTAGGATGTCGACATCATGAAAGTATTAGATGTCAACTTCCCGAAATAAGTTATTGGGAAGACAACATCTTCCTTTCAGGACGCCATCATCTTAAGATAAAATCCATCTGGAAGACGACATTCTGCTTTCAACATGCCGTCATCCCGAAATAAATCATCTGAGGATGTCGTGATCTTACTTTTTGATGATGTCATCATCCTGCAGTAAAGTACCCCAGGATCTCAACGAGTTGGATGGCACTTCCAGAGCTACGTACTCCGGCTTCTACATCGGTGTATAAAGGAAATGTGGATTGCGAGTGAAAAAAGGGGGAGTTGGTGGTAGGAATCTGTGGAGGGAACCCACAAAAGTGTCTTCCCTGTAATCCGTAGATGACAAAGAAGGGAAGATGATGAAGAAATGACAGGTTTAGATGTGCGTTGGACCCACACGCAATGAAACAAAAAGCTAAGTCAAGTCAAGCCAAGTCAAGTCAAGATCCTAAATTCCAAAATGACTCGGAAATCTAATTCGCACTCGGCACTATAGGCCAATCGCCTGGTTCAGTATGCCATTGAACGAATTCGTAATCTGTTTGCAAGGTTTAAAGTGGGTTTATAGTGATTAGGTAAAACAAGTCCTACTGATTCTGAATAAAATATTACTTTACCATTTTCTGTTTGTTTTCATTTGTAAAAGAAACGACGAATCCAGCATTCGCCGGACGCGTTCTGAGCCCGAATCGAAAACGCAGACATTATGTAATTATGATATGCATGTGACGCCGAAAACGTCATAAACATGACTCGACAAAAGTCAAGTGACGCGGAAGTGGAATTGCATAGCGACACACAAAGCATTGACACGACTGCTTTGTGCCAATCGCCCTGGTCGATCATATCCGATCATTATATCCGTTTTTGCAATCAAAATTTACAGTTTTTGTTGCAAATTGCCAGTATTTTGTGCTGTGGGCGGATGTACCCGTAATAAGCCTAAAAATCCCGAAGTATTTTGGCTGACATTTCCAAAAGATGTAGGCCTAGCAACTCGGCGAGCAAGGGTTCGCTTCGTCCAAAAAATACAACCACAACGCGATCGGACTTCGCTGACGACGACGATAGCATCAACACCGGCATAATTATTAAAGTTCGGCACATTTCAGCGATCACTGCTGTGTCGATGAAACAGTTTCCGTGAAACGAAGTCTTGGATTGCCATTCCCGGTGGCAGAAAAAAAACAGGGATGGTTCACCGAGAGCATATTAAAGGGACATATTGCCTTGGATCGGACGAGTTGGTCAACAAAAAAGCGTTTGTAACCGTTTGTTATAAAATGCATAATGGTTAGAAAGACGTAATATAAAATTAGAATACAATGATCCACACAAATGTCTCGAAATCGCGTGGTTTTCCTTTTACATCGTGAACTAACACGGTCGGCCATTTTGTGGAGTCAAAATATGGAAAGATTATTTAGGTTTCATGGTGGGTTTTGGGGGTTAGGGTCAAAACTATGGTCAATGTTCGACCAGGACATATGCTTTATGGTAGGGTCTTGTGAAAATTTAAGTCAAGGGTCTGTGTTAGGTTTCGGGTCATGGTTTTCTGCTTCGATTTCAGGGTCAGGTTCAGGGTCAAGATCATGTATAAACCAGTGCGAAATAAAACCGGAACAGCTTCTTGTTCGTCCATCCAGAGGACAAACAAAATTTCTAGTTTTGGGGCACAATTCTTTTTCAAATGATCTGAACAGATGAATAGATGTTCACTGGACCCAACCCACACATTAAAGATTGAAGCATTCTGGAAATTTATACATTGGTTCACTACTAGTTTTCAAAACATTTCGAAAGGATTATGTTTTTGAGCTTTTTGTGTGCACGTTGTAATGCGACCCAGATTTCCCACACTATTTGTCAACCTCTGAGTTCACTCACCCAGAAATCAATACAGTATATGAAATCAGGGTGTGTAAAGGTAGTTCAACCTGTAACCTCTTAGCCTCTTCCGTTATTGATAAGTCAACGGCCGTTTAGATAGTACAAATTTGTTCAGCCCTGGCTCATGGACTATACGTGGCGGGATGACCACCCGAGCTCTGCCGCACCTAGCCTTTTGTCAAGCCCTTTATGGCTTGGACAGCTACGTAGAGCCACGATCCCAAGCGAAGGGGAGACCACGCAGAGGCGAGTGGCGCCACTCGACTCGCGCGCGAAGGCCTTGACAAAAGGCTCTGCCGCACCAAGCCCATGTCCATGGCGCGTTAAACTAAATAAGCATTGAATTACCGTAACTTGACACCTGATGACGTCACGATGAAAAAAAAGTGTTTTCCATACTAACACATTTTATGAGGTACATGATGGTATGTAACTTATCCCCATCGAATGCCTTGTAAAGAAAACCATAAACGAACGTAGGAATTTCATCGATTGGTCATGCACAAATCCGGTCGGCTGATTTTATTTCCTTAAAATCCATCGGAAGCCAAACATTAGAAAAGAGAAAGATTTGAAGCATTATATATAGTAAAATAACAGTATTCTTATTTTGGGTATGAGAAAAAAAAGTTTCAAATTGTTGCCCAATTGGTGCCAGTCAGTAGCACTGTCAATCGCACCACGTTGTACAAAGTAGGAGTATTTTACATTATATATAATATATCGAACATCTTTGAGTTACAATTGGCAAAATTTGTTTCGGGTTGATGATTTAAATTTTGGTATATATGCTATTGTATTCAAAACGTTATTGTAGCTTTTAGGTATGCGTGACTCACAAATCTTGTCTCTTTTGCATTAACGAACGAACGTGTCTCTACAAAGTAAAACGTGGAAAAATTCATTATTAAATTGACCCGTGTGGAAAAAAAAGTAATAACAAAGTAATAGCATTGTTTTTGATAAACTGATCTGTGGTTATCGAGTGAACAATGACTTGCAATGACATACAAGTGTGTTGGGCCGACACCCCCGTTAAAGATGGATATGAACGGTGTATTCTAAGCAACAAGAATCATTTAACCTTCTTAACATTGTATTTACGAACCATTTTTAGCAAAACAAATTAATATTGGAAGTTTGGAATGATAAAAAATTCGAAAATAAAAACGACTCTTACGTGACGAGTTTCCGCGGTTTTTCAAAGAAGTTTCAGCATATTGACCGTTGGCGGCGCTGTGTGAAAAAGCTGATTGTATGACGTATACCCGTGGAGTCCGTAGAGACGACCTGAACATTGCACTTTGACCTGTACGTATACACCAATCCTTCACCGATCTTGAACTCTTGGTGGCAGCAGAAACCCCTCAATTACTGCGGTGGTACCTGGGTGGTACTGCGCTGCCTATCGATGGGCTTAAGGGCTGGGCTACACTAGTTAATTAATAAATGGTTATATGTAAATAATGGTTGTTTATAAATAATAGTTACATAAGTGGCAAGGTCGTACCACCGCAGTACCACCGCAGTTTGTCTGCTGCCACCAAGAGTTCAAGATCGGTGAAGGATTGGTGTATAGCGTATGCTATCAGGAGATAGCAATGTTTTTGATAAGCTAATCTTTGGTTATCGGGTGAATATTGTGCAATGACATACAAGTGTGTTGGGCCGACACCCCCGTTAACGCCAGCTCTGCCAGGTCTCCACAGAATCTTCACGCGTAATACACGTCGACAATCCCGGTAAGCGTGTGCACTGCAGTTTGCATGGCCGGGTCGCCTCACGAGCGGAGATCGCTACGTTGATCTTGCATTCGAGAGCAGAGACCATTCTTCTCAAATCTTGTGAATGAACTTAGACTTTTGTAAGTCGGCAACCGTAAGGACTCTATGTATATTTGAGAAAAAAACGCAATAACACCGGTCATATACGGGACTAGGGCTTGATAAAGTTTAGAAGTTTAGAATTTTACATTTTTTGACAATACAAATCTATTTTTTATGCCGTACCCATTCCGTGAAATTTGCCTCGGAATACATTTTTTTTTCTACTGACAATTGTTGAATAAGTTTTAATGTTCATAACATGACCGTCAATAAAAACTTGTATTTTAAGAAAGATTTTTGCAACATAGGACATGTAATTTGAGCCTAATCGAATAATAAGGTTTCTGAAAGTCCGATTTGTTTTCACTTTATTGTATGTGTTTTGTACACGGGTGAAAAGGCGCAATAAATTACGTCATTGTGACATCGTCCAGCATTTTAGGCCAACAAACAGTTATACGTTTGATGTACAGTTATAAAGTTTGATGATCGGACGTATACTTTTTTGAGATATTGTGGTCTCAAGATGTCTAATTAAATATTCATGTAATTATAATAAGTAAGCTAATTGATTAAGTTAAGCTAATTAGATTTAACTATAACTTTAAGACCTAAGCTTTAATATGATAAAGGATCTGACTCTCTTGTACTAAGCTAAGTATGACTTTTGGAAGTCACAAATTCGTGTAGAATTCAAATGGGAATTTTGACGGAGCGAAAGAATAATAAGAAGAAAAACAAACTAGACATTGAGTGTTTGTGAACAAACACAAAGTTGTTCCGTGTTGTTTTACTTTGATTAAATGCTCCAGAGCTTTTAAGTGAGGCTGACTTTGAGATATAACCTTGACCTCTGATAGGCCCTATTTTTATTTAAAGTGTGCCTAAAAAACTTATCCCCATCCAATTCCTTTTAACCTAAACCCTAACCGTACATAGGA
The DNA here is from genome assembly GCA_021014325.1 of Plazaster borealis. NCBI lineage: Eukaryota > Metazoa > Echinodermata > Asteroidea > Forcipulatida > Labidiasteridae > Plazaster > Plazaster borealis. Next base: position 2,108,227 of record CM037456.1, on the reverse strand, counting down.
ATTTCATCTATTGGTCATGCACAAATCCAATGAGCTAATTTTATTTCCTTAAAATCCATCGGGAGCCAGAAATTAGAAAAATAAGAAAGGTTTTAATATCCATTGAAATATGGGAAGCATTATATATTAGTAAAATAACAGTATTCTTAATTTTTTGTATGAGATTTTTTTTTGAAAATAGTCACGCGCCTTGAACCTGGGCCATTGCGCCACGCCGGATATCTACAAACTCAACGTATTTTACATTAAATAAAACTGTAATTAGCTGTTCCGACCTACTGTCGGAACAGGTATTGTTTTCGTCGAGATTTTTTATTATTTTTATTATTATTATTAGCTGTTCCGACCTTCTGTCGGAACAGGTATTGTTTTCGTCGAGATTTTTATTATTATTATTATTATTATTATTATTATTATTATTGTTATTATTATTATTATTATTATTATTATTATTATTATTATTATTATTATTATTATTATTATTATTCTTTGTTTCTCCCCAAAATCCCATAGCATTTGTACACGTGTTTTCTTTAAGCCTTATATCCTAGAGCCCAAATACAAAAGAGTCAGATCATATATCAAATTGAAGCTTAGAACATAAACTTAACTCCTAATCTTAACTTAATTAATTATTTTACTTAGTTATAATGACATGAATATTCAAAAATTCTTAACTTGATCAAGTCCTTGTCCCGTATACGAGCGATGTTGTTGCGTATTTCGTACAATATACATAGACTCCTAACGATGAGAGACTTAAACATAGTTTAGTTTCCAATGTATTTCGGATCTGAATTTTGCCGTTGTTGTTGCGAAACGAAACTCTCTGCTGGGCAGCAAAGGACTAGCTAGCGCTCAAGTCACATCGTTATTCAGGTTTCAGCGTGGACGTTAAAAATAGACCGTCGTGTTCTGAGACGGTGTGCCGGCGTGGCAGACTTGTCTGCGCTTGGGTCCCGTTTTCTGGAAAACGATATGTTTTAGGTATCTTCAGGAAACCGCCGTGTAGCAAACAAAAAACTTTCTGGTGGTCGCAATAAAGCAATAATAAGAACTGATTGAGGGAAGGTGTAGAACAGAGAAATGAGTTTTTTTTTATGGCTAAACGGTCAGTGTTGGATTTGGGGGTGTGAAGAGCCAAAATTACAATACACTCATATGCATATGAGTTAACTGTTTTAGCCAAAACAAGAAATTAGCATTTAGTTTTACATGCAATAACAGTAATTTTTTAGTAAACCCGTAACCGTTTCTGAACCGGTCAGTTATTAATTATGTGTAAAGCCCGGTTCATACTTCCTGCGATTGCGAATCGAATATTGACGTCACAAATTCGCAACGAATAATTCGCAAGAGTTAAGCCGTGCTCAACTTTTGCGAATATTCGCAGCTCAAACAGAGTTGTGACGTCAAATTCAAGTCAAATTCGCTTCGCATTCGCATTGGCAGGAAGTATGAACCGGGCTTAACCGTTCACATTTATTATGGTCAAAATTTCGCGACACTTTTTGAGGTTGATTATTTAACATTATTTTATCCGGACCGTAATAATGTAGATGTTTAACCGGTTGATCGGATGGCTAACAGAGTGACCGCCACAGGGAGGCTTACAAAGCCTTACCACTTACGTTTTTTTTATTTTAGTGTGTAACCGTTTCTGAAATGGTTGGTAACACGCGTTTCATGAACAAAAAACCTTATTAACACAACCACTCAAATGATAAATAAAACAATTGGGTCTTCATTGCAACATTTTGACTTTGCGCAATCACCCTGCAAAATAAACAATCATGTGCAATCGCTTTGTTGTGCAACGCCCTCTAGCGTTAAATGTTTCTTGAAACTTATGCCGCACGCAAAGTAATGAAATAACAAAGACTTAAGCCCGGTTCATACTTCCTGCGAATGCTTCGTGCGAAGCGAATTTTCTTGCGTCACAATTGAAAGGGCAGCGCATAACAATTATTGCAGCACCAAAATTTGCTTCGCATTCGCATTCCCAGGAAGTATGAACCGGGTTTTAAGCCTGTAAATTGGAAACGATATGGGTGTGTGTGGCATTCGTTTGCTGTGCAAATCGTGATCGCAATATGGTCAGCATTTAGCAGCACTTTTCAAGTGAATTTTTCAACATTTATCCGAACCGTACGAATTTGAACGTTGAACCGTAAGATCTGTCACTTAACCGTGTACGCGTCAAAGGCTTACGTGAAGGCCTAAGCCTGGCATTCACGGTTGTTTTCTTTAAATGTGTAACCGTTTCTGAAACAGTTGGCGACCCGTGTAACAGCAGTTTCATAAACAACATTTTAAATAACAAAACCTGTTTACACAACCGGCATGTGATCAAAAACATTAAATGCCTTCATTCTTCATTGCAGTGTTTTGACTTTGCGCAATCACCCTGCAAAAGCGAGCATGCGCAATCGAATCGTGTCGAACGCCCCCTAGCGTTCAATGTGTCTTACAAATATTGCTGCACACAAAGTTGTATTGAAATAACAAAGACTACGAGAGTTACCTAAAAGAAAGAAATCTTTTTTTAAAACACGAACGCTTTCACTAAGAGTTTTCCCAGACCATTAAAACTAATCAAGGTACAATGTATTTTCAAGATTATTAACAATGAAGTGACAAATCGGACCCCATTGCTAGCTGGCAAATTGTGCCGTGGTTGCGCAATCACGGCTAGGCGTCAAAGACTGCCGTGATATTGGAATCCTAACCGAGAGAGGATATACGTACGTTCTAACAGGGTTTTCGTTAAAAGGCATTAGGTTGGGATAAGTTACATATCATCGTGTACCTTATCAAATTTAGTAGTATGAAAAACACATTTTTGTTAGCCCTAACAGACTAGGCCCTTGGGTAGACATACTGCCCAAATCCTTCGATATCCTTCAGATTAAAGTTGTCATAACCCTAAAGTGCCCAAATCCTTTGATATCCTTCAACTTATTGTAAGTATACATATTAGCCCAAATCCTTCAAAATCCTTTTGAGACAGAAGTTAGGGAGTCAACTTTGTGATTTACTTTAGGTGCTCGGCTTAAAGCCCAAAACCTTCAGAATCATATTTTGGCTAAGCTGCATAATACCTAAATCCTTCAAAATCCTCCTATGTAAAAACAGCCCGATAGCCCAAGTCCTGCGAAATCCTACCCTAACAAAAACTCATTTTAGCCCAAACCCTTCGAAATCCTCCTGTGTTGCAGATCCCTAATAGCCCAAATCCTTCGAAATCCTGCACTTTGGCAATGAGGATATTGTAGGACTTGGGTTAATTCAAAGCATTAATTAGTTAATCTTTGCAGCACCATATCTCAAGAAATACACAGCCGATTTTCAAACTTTTTTCAGTTATATACTCCTTGGACATTGGAGGTAAGCCTTGGGTTACCGTGACCCCATGTTGACCTTTAGTTCCGGGTCAACCGGAAGTGGGACATATCTCAAGAACTACACAATCGATTTTCAATTTCTTTTCAGTTATAGATCCTTTGAGCATTAAAGATTGAACTTCAGTTACCGTGACCCCGGGTTGACCTTTACTTCCGGGTCAACCGGAAGTGGGACCATATTTCAAGAAGTACACAGCCAGCGTTCAATTTCTTTTCAGTTACAGACCCTTTGAGCATTTAAAATTAAACTTAAGTAACTGTGACCCCGGGTTGACCTTTACTTCCGGTTCAACCGGAACTGGGACCATTTTTCAAGAAGTACACAGCCAATGTTCAATTTTTTTCAGTTATCGATCCTTTGAGCATTAAAAATTGAACTTCGGTTACCGTGACCCTTTGATGACCTCTAATTCCGGGTCAACCGGATGTGGGACCATATCTCAAGAAGAACACACCTGATTTTCAATTTTTTTCAGTTATAGACCCTTTTAGCATTAAAGTTTGAACTTGGGTTACCATGACCCCATGTTGACCTTTACTTCCGGGTCAACCGGAAGTGGGACCTGATCTCAAGAAGTACACACCCAATTTGCAATTTCTTTTCAGTTATAGACCCTTTGAGCATTGAAGATTGAACTTGAGTTACCGTGACCAAATGTTGACCTTTACTTCCGGGTCAACCGGAAGTGGGACCATATTTCAAGAAGTACACAGCCAGCGTTCAATTTCTTTTCAGTTACAGAACCTTTGAGCATTTAAAATTAAACTTAAGTAACAGTGACCCCGGGTTGACCTTTACTTCCGGTTCAACCGGAAGTGGGACCATTTTTCAAGAAGTACACAGCCAATGTTCAATTTTTTTCAGTTATCGATTCTTTGAGCATTAAAAATTGAACTTCGGTTACCGTGACCCTTTGATGACCTCTAATTCCGTGTCAACCGGATGTGGGACCATATCTCAAGAAGAACACACCCAATTTGCAATTTCTTTTCAGTTATAGACCCTTTGAGCATTAAAGATTGAACTTGGGTTACCATGACCCCATGTTGACCTTTACTTCCAGGTCAACCGGAAGTGGGACCTGATCTCAAGAAGTACACACCCAATTTGCAATTTCTTTTCAGTTATAGACCCTTTGAGCATTGAAGATTGAACTTGAGTTACCGTGACCCAATGTTGACCTTTACTTCCGGGTCAACCGGAAGTGGGACCATATCTCAAGAATTACACAACCGATTTTCAAACTTTTTTCAGTTATAGACTCCTTGGGCATTGGTGATTAGCCTTGGGTAACCGTGACCCCATGATGACCTTTACTTCCGGGTCAACCGGAAGTGGGACCATATCTCAAGAACTACACAACCGATTTTTGAACTTTTTTCAGTTATAGACTCATTGGGCATAGGAGATTTGCCTTGGGTAACCGTGACCCCATGTTGACCTTTACTGCTGGGTCAACCGGAAGTGAAACCATATCTCAAGAACAACACAACCGATTTTCAAACTTTTTTCAGTTATAGACTCCTTTGGCATTGGAGATTAGCCTTGGGTAACCGTGACCCCATGTTGACCTTTACTGCCGGGTCAACAGGAAGTGGAACCATATCTCAAGAACAACACAACCGATTTTCAAACTTTTTCAGTTATAGACTCCTTGGGCATTGGAGATTAGCCTTGTGTAACCGTGACCCCATGTTGACCTTTACTTATGGGTCAACCAGAAGTGGGACCATATCTCAAGAACTACACAGCCGATTTTCAAACTTGTTTCAGTTATAGACTCCTTAGATTTGCCTTGGGTAACCGTGACCCCATGTTGACCTTTACTTCTGGGTCAACCGGAACTACACAACCGATTTTCAAACTTTTTTCAGTTATTGACTCCTTGGGCATTGGAGATTAGCCTTGGGTAACCGTGACCCCATGTTAACCTTTACTTCCGGGTCAACCGGAAGTAAGACCATATCTCAAGAGCTACACAACCGATTTTCAAACTTTTCCCAGTTATATTTGTTTTTATTCTTTGTTTCCGCCAAAAAGCCATAGGATTAGTACACACATTTGGTGAATTCGAAAAACAAATGTTTAGCTTAGTACAAAAAATTCCAAAAAGTCTAAAAAGTTAAGAAATTCCAAAAATCCAAAACAGTTTTTTTGTAGGTTGTTTTAAGGCGTTGATTGAAGGTGTTTCAAAAGTGTTTTGAGGTAGTTAAAGGGTGTTTAGAGGTTGATTAAAGATGTTTTAAAGATGTTTTCAGAAATTCAAACAAGTTAAAAAATTCAAAAAAGTTCAAAAATTCCAAAAAAGTAAAAAGTTAACAAATTCCAAAATCATTTAAAGGTTTCTTGAGATTGTTTCAAGAAGTTTGAAAGGTGTTCTGAAGTAGTTTAAGGTGTTTTGAAAAATAAACAAAACAATCGGAACAGCTTTGTGTTAGTTCATAGAACTAACACCTAATGTCTAGTTATTTGTGTTTGCGTCAAAGAGACTTGTGTCCGAGTATATATCAAATATCATCGAGTTTAATTGGCATCAAATTATTTCGGGTGGATTATTAAAATTTTGGTCCGTATGCTATTGTATTAGAAAACGTATTGTAACTTTTAAGTATGCGCGATTCACAAATCTTGTCTCTTTGCATTGCATTTACGTCTCTACAAAGAAAGTTGGGTGTCGTGTTATGTCGTCTGGCATTTTAGGCCAACAAATAGTTATACAGTATCCCACAAGTAAATAATCGAAAAAAGTTTGATGATTGGCATAAATTTTTTTGAGATATGGTGGTCTCAAGATTGGCTAATTAAATATTCATGTGATTATAACTAAGCAAAATAATTAATTAAGTTAAGCTAATTTCATTTAACTGTAACTTCATGACCTAAGCTTTGATATGATATAGGATCTGACTCTCATGTACTAACCTAAGTATGAATTTTGGAGGCCACAAATTCGTGTACAAATCAAATGGGATTTTTGACCGATGGAAAGAATAATACTAATAAGAAAAACAAATAAAAATCCTGATGAAAACAATAGCTGTTCCCGACTACTATGTCGGAACAGCTTATAAAAATCTTGTTGAAAACAATAGCCGTTCCGACTACTACGTTGGAACAGCTAATAAGAAGAAAAACAAACTAGTCATAAGGTGTTTGTGAACAAACACAAAGCTGTTCCCTGTTGTTTTGCTTTGATTATATGTTCCAGAGCTATAAAGTGAGCCTGACATTGAGAAAGAAGACCCTTGACCTTTGACAGGGCCTTATTTTGACTAGTCTGCCTAAAAACCTCAGCCTGATCTTCATTGTGATGCTGACTCTAAAACTCATTTCGAACCTGACCCTGAACCTGACCGTAACTTTTACCTTCATTCTGTTCGAATAAAGAACAAAAGATAGGGGTCAGGTTTAACATGGAACAGCTAATAAAAACATCAACGAAAACATCAGCTGTTCCGACTACTATGTCAGAACAACTAATAAAAAGAAAAACAAATAAAAATCTTCACGAAAACAACAGCTATTCCGACCGCTTTTTCTGAAAAGCTAACAATTAAAGAAACTATTAACTTAAAAACGACTTGTAGATTGGCTAATTAAATATTCATGTTACTATAACTAAGTAAAGTAATTAAATTACATTTAACTATAACTTCATGACCCACGCTTTGATATGATAGGATCTGACTATTTTGTATCATGCCTAGTATTACTTTTGGAGGTCACAAATTACGTGTACAAATCCTATGGGTTTTTTGACAGAGCTAAAAAATAAAAAGAAAAACAAATATAAATCTTGACGAAAACAATAGCTGTTCCAACTACTATGTCGGAACAGCTAATAATACAAATAAAAACAAATACAAATCTTGACAAAAATAATAGCTGTTCCAACTAGTCGGAACAGCTTCTTGAAATAGTTCAAATCCGTCAAGCAGTTATGCTCATGGCACTCAAACTTTACTTCCCCATTCACTGGGCCATTTGTTTTATTCCTTAAACAATCTCAGCACCCTGGGGAGTATACAGCCTGTGCTGCCAAGTATGTAGCGCACAAAGCTAAAATTATCACAAAATCCATCTCTGCCTTCACATGTACCCATTTGCTCCTAGGTGAAGAGAAGCAATTAAAGTATCTTACTCAAGGACACGTGTCACGACCTGGATTTAAACCCACACCCTGATGACTCAGTGCACTAGACCGCTCAGCCATGACACACCATTGCTCAAACTCTGCACAAAGCTTTGAAACTTTGGAAAGGTTTGCGGAAGCATGACAGAATCACTTATGATTTTGTTACATCATCAGCTCTTTTCAGAACCAACACAAATTTTGAGAGATTCTTGCATGATGTTTTCACAATTCCTTTCCTGTGTACCTTTTATTCCTTGATCAGCGAGCTCATTCATTGTGATGAATGCTTGTCTGATGGTAGAGACACAAGCTTTCCCCGATGTGACACTTCCAAATGACTGAAACATGACATATTACAGTTCTTTTAATATAATTTCAACCAATTAGATGGATGACAGGGCTCGAATTTAATACTGGTCTGCAGGCCCGAGGCCAGAGATTTTAGCCTCGGGACAGTAAACCCAGGACTGGACAAGTCCGGTGGTCTTGTGTTTTCACTGACTAAAAGAACCTCACTGTGTAATATAAAAACATTTAAAAAAAGATGTTCAATGTTGACTTTGAGTCTGGTAAATATCTTTCAATTATGTTGGGTATGAAAACTTTACTTAATTCTTTAAGATAAAATTATTGAGATATTCTCTTAGTGCTTGTTCAAATTAAAATAGTTTACATGTACATTTTAAACTGTGTAAAAAGTTCTCTCTCATTACATTCTGGTCTTGTAAAATAAATGCTGGTCCAGTGAATACTGTAACCTACAAGCCCTGCAGTCTTGTGGATTTTCCCCCTAAATTTGAGTCCTGGATGATACTAAAACATGAGATGGCTAAACCTAGCTCCAAGCCAAAAGCTTGGACAGTGGAAATAAAGGTAGAAAGTAAAGCAGCAGACATTTATTCAAGTTGGTCACAGCAATTGCCAAGAATGTCTATTGGTTTTGTTGTCATTGTTAACATTCACTACAAATGTCTTATTTCCCTCGCAAAAGTGTCCCTTATCAGTGGAAACATTGTTGAACCCCTTCACAGGTGGCCAATGGAAGGGGCTGTGCAAGTCTTGCGCTTATCAAAAACGAGAAAAAAACTTGAACAAAGACTATAATTTTCTGTGAAATCAAATCTTCTTTTTAAATATATTTATAAAAAATTCTTGAAAATTAAAATACCCATAGCAAGTTGTTTGAAATGAATTTTTTTTTTTTTTTTAATACCAGTAATTTGTTAAAATAAACATTGAAACAAAATTAAAACTTGGGACGAGGATGCTTAGGCTATTGTTAGAAACCCCAAATGCCGATCATGCCAGAATACGTGCGTCTATTACATAGGTTTCATCAATAACATGACTGTCAGTTGGGCAAAATTCTTAATTTTTTACACGTGACCGGAAACGGAGGTCAGGTCTTATTTTCAGGTTTTCTTCTTTATTTTGTAGAATTGATTTTACTTTCATAGGGCCCCCTATTGTTAATCACTTTAGTATTACATTCCCAACAACAATTTCATAGCCATAAACTATGTTAAACTAAAATAATTGACAAAACAAAATCCCACCCATGTAAAACACTCCATAATGGTTGGGACCACAATGGTCCCGGAAGTTCAAATATGCGCGAGACTTGCACAGTAAATAGACTATTGGGCTTGCCGAGTGATGACCATACCTAGACACAATGTACTCTGTTTCTACATAACAATTTACACCAAGTTTTCTCCTACCTTTGTGACATCTTCAAAGAAGTAACTCTGCGAGCCCTGCCCAGCAACTGAATAAATGGGTGCACTGGACGCTATAGCACCATCTACAGCGTTGGGGTACTTGAAACGCATGTATGCACTCAGCATGCCTCCATAACTGCAGTCAAAATAATACAAAACATTTATATGAGAGAGTTTCTTTGAGGGCTGTGTACACACCTTCAGCGAGGTGTTTCCGGGTGCGTCATCAATACACTAAGTACAATCCATTTCTGGGCACTTTTTAAAATACAAATCATCTAGGTATTGCATTTTTATCTTTTTAGTGATCTTTTTCATGATACAAAGGGATGTATGGGTGTCTTTTGGATCTGTTCTGTATTGGTCAAGTTTAAGACACATTTGTCAGTCATACAAAATAACTTGAAATCATGTTATTAAATTTAGAGTCTACAACATTTTAGCTACATGTATAACTTTGATTTGAGGATAAAACAGACACACTGAAAAGTGAAAACAACAAATTATCAACCTATTAATATGTTCATTTTAAAATTTTTATTAGTTTAATTGTTTGATTTTAATAAGTTTAAATTATTAGTTTAATCTTAATATCTATTTCTGGCTTTGAAACCCGAGACGTTCTCAAAAGTGGTTAAAAAAATAGAAAATAATCAACTGTGTTTACCTTCCTCCAAATGTGACTACTTTGCAGTCCAGGCACTTGTTCTCTTGCTTCAAGAATAAGATGAGTTCAGCATAATCTGCCAATGCCTGCTCAATGGTCAGAAGACCAAGATTCTCAAGGGTGAATGAATCGTTACCAAAGGGTAGAGTCTCTCCATAGAAGCGCTGAATAGATAGGTACACAAGAAGTAACATTGATTTTGTGATGATTTAGTTATGACATAATAGGGATTGATAAGGCATGCTGCCCATTGGAACATGGCTAGGGCATTTAGTTAAAAACTGTTTATTTATAAAGTTATCTAAGAATCTAACAATGTTTATTTGACCTTAGAAGGGATTGTATACGTTTGGTAATTTGAACCCACTGTTTGTTTCAAATCAATCCTACAGTATATAGTTGTAGATATACCATAAAACTAACCTGTGAAAATTTCTATTCAAATGGTGGTAACGTTTTTGAGATATTACCAAAAATCTGGAGCAGTTATGTCCATGCAGGAAAAATAATCTGCAACTAGAACATCTGAGAAACGTTACTGCAGTAACGTTTCTCAGATTCAAATTTTTGGGGATAAAAAGATATATCTTTTTCCATACCGCAGTACTTCGAAGTGAAAAGCTTCTCAAAATGCATTTATCCAAAGCTGCTGTACTTCTTACTTGGTAAGTTTTTATTGCCATTAAGTTTCAGAGTAATTACCAAACGTCTACAGACCCTTTTAAATATCAAGCAGGGAACTTTTTACTTTCTTGTGACTAGTCGACATTTCAGGGAAAATCTCGACAAGTAGAAGTAGGCCTACCTGTAATCCAAAATAAATTCCAAGGGCTGGTGGAGAAAGGTTTACTTACATGTTCAGCAAATATGAGGAGTGCCTCGAACTCTGGAGCGATGTCAAACATCAACCCTGTGTTTTCAAGGAAGCTTGTGATTGGTCCTTCATTACCGGTGTAAAAGAAAATTGGACCTTTGCCAACACTCCAGTGTTTATCTGAAATACAGAAGAAAACAAGATGGTGAACATTCAAACTTTTACTTCCTTAAATTTTGTTTGCACCCTCGACACCTGGTGACGTATTTTGAGATGGCAAGTGGGTCCATTCCAAAGTGGCAGCGATCCATCATGATCAAGGAAGTAAACTATGATCAAAATTAATTAAGAAAGATTATTTCACACCCCCCCTCCATTTTCAACAGGCAAAACACTCAAGGAAACTAGGAAAGCCAAGTAAGACTGTCTATTATTCTAGTATAGACCCAGTAACTGGGGCGCCCCAGCTTACAGTCGTTTTTTGCACGAGGGATCTTCATCCAACTCTCGGTTGGATTTTAGACGGTGCTCTGCCTCAACCGTAAAAACTAGGAGGTTTGAGGTAGGGCACCTGTCGATTAGATGGGTGCCTTGCCTCAACCATGATAACAGCGCGGTTAAGGCAGGACACCTGTCCAATTTTAGACGGGTGTCCTGCCTCAACCGCCCTGTTATCACGGTTGAGGCAAGACACCTGTCTAAATTGAAGATCCCTCGGGGAAAATACTTTGATACGCTGGGGTGCTAGTATGACCGATGATGTCAAAATTTCGAAAAAGGAGTACAGCGCCCCAGTTACTGGGTCTAATTATAGTAGTACTCTACTAGTAGTAGTAGTATCGATAGTAGTTCTTTACACATCTTTGTTCAATTGACCAAGTTCGTATGCAATTTTCGATATGGAAATATGAGTTGAATTGAATTGAATGAGGTAAAAGTGGACACATGATTTATTACTAGTTAAATACTAGGTATGTAGTAGGGGTTGCGCCAAGACGTAAGCTGCAAGATTGAATGGGCTGGCAGTGTGACTAAGGAAAGAATTCACTTTTGCCACACAGGGGAGTCAGTGGGGCGACAGGGTGGGGCCTACGGTACTAGTATCCTCGTATCCCCATTATTCGCGCACGTAAGAATTGAAATTGAATTTTGACTTGATTAACAGAATCAAGAACAACTTTTAGCTTTAATTTCAATTGTCTGGTGTCAAAACCCACCTGAGAGGGGAATTTGAAGCCCGCAGAACATCGTCAAAGCACAACGAAACTCGTCGTCTGCAATCGACCCCGATTTGTCAAGTTTCGTTTTCCGTCACATGACTTCGGGCACTTGGGCTGGAACGCCACTACGGAGTCCCTATTGTCCCGCCTTTCTTCTAAATTCTTTAGTCCGTGCGGCAGGGAAGCTGCCGGTTGAAATCGGCAGTGATAATTATTTACGGGAAGGGGTGGTGGGGTTGGCGAGGTGGGAAATGGACTCTGCGCTGTTATCACAAAGTTGGTAAGCCCCGCGTCCAGTTAAATGCAAACAAATCGTAATTTCTGAAAAAAGGATTATAAGGCGCACGTCCACTTCAACTTTCCATAGTATTTTGTATGCCCTCTGTTGTTATATGAAAATCACGTGGTCTTGTAATTTAAGTATTGAAGTATGGCAGACGATACGCACAGAACTTTCAGTGTTTTTTTGGTTTTTTTAATCGACTATCTCATCTAGCTATGTTTTGTATTTAGTCTAAAAAGGTAAGATTGTATACTACATTTGTAGTTTATCTAAAATATTACCGGAAAGGCTTTGATTTTCCACATCTTCGCAGGAAATTGTTTATCAGGCTTTATACTTTCATGAAATAAAAAAAATTGAGTCACTGCGTATTGTAAACAAAATAATATGCGTCGGGAAAGGTACCTGCGCGAATATTTGTGATGCGCGAAATTGGGGTACGGGAGGATACTACAGTACTACTACTAGACTACATACTTAAAATTTGAAGATCGAAAAAAGAAGAGACTCACCTGAAACCAAATATCGTTGTTTGAACGTGTTGTTGTCATGGCTTGCAAAGTTAAAATGGTCGATTATCTGATTGAAGTATAGTGTATTATACGGATAAACTGCTGTACAAGAACTAAACCATGAACTAAACCAAAATGCCAGCAAAGAGACTGTTAAAAGACGAAACATTTTGGATCGTAGCACTGACCAGCAGCAGCAGTAACCGACGATACTCAATTTGCAACGAGCAAGATGTCATTGTCACATGATTTTGTCAGGTGATTGCATTGATTTTTTTTAAGTACCATGACACAGGACAATCTTGTTTTTCTGTTACAATAAAGGATTCAATTCAACAGAGGGCGCGCCTCTCTACGCCAAAGCAGAGCCGTATATTGAGATTCAATATACGGCTCTGCGCCAAAGCAGAACTGTGTATTGAGATTCAATACACAGCTCTGCGCCAAAGTAGCCTTGATTCAAGGCTGTTGGCGTAGTGTACCCCGGCGGCCCGGTGCGGCACGATTCGGCAACAACTGCAGTGCATAGACAGTGTACATTGTACATATGTACAGTACATGTATTGTACAGCGAGAACTGTATAGCCAAGTCGTGAGTGCGGTCGTTCTTTCAACCTCGAACGCGTGACTCAAACAACAGCCTTGACCGGTTTGTAAATGAAAGCTTATGTGTTTCTTTATATTTTATTGGAAATCCAATAAAAGCACTTATGCAGGATGTGGGCGTTTCATTCTAAACATTGGCCAATCACAGGCGCGATTGAGAATGACCTATTTGACCTGAACGACAAGGCTGCATAATTACTGCTGCTATGCAATCCATGACGACCACTGTGTTAGTTATGTATACGCTGTACACGCGGATCGGCCGGTCACGGCCGGCTGGAGCGCCTTGATCAAGGATATGGACAACCCTGATCATTCGCCATTCTTTTGGTTATTAATTCTGGAGTTGATGTAGTTTCTGCATTTGTGTTTTCCTTACATGTCCTCTCGAAGTCCGACTTAACTCTGTGCAGCCACACCGTCTTCATACTTTTGAATTGTTATCGGGCAGGGTCTTAAGAATTTACTGCTAAGCAAAAATTGAAAGGATACAGTCACACATGATACATGTGAATTAGAGTTTTAGCTACCTTATTCTAGTAAGTGTACTTGGGAAATGTGCTTTAAATAAATAGGCAGCTCTGAAATTGGGCACCTCTTGGGGCAGCCCACAAGATATAAAAAGTGCAATAAGCTATTAATTGCCTCCATGATGAAACAATCAACAATATTGTAGTTATTTGAGGTCTTTGTTTTGTATATTCTACCTCCAATGAATGCACCAACAATGATTAAATCACTGTTTTAATGGTGCAAGATGGAGACAGGAGATGGTCAATCGGGCTTATAGGCCATTATAAAATAAAATAAAACGTCAGAAAAGCGTCTTCCTGATGGGAAATGGTGTATACATGTTATGTACTAAATCGATCCACTCAACCTCATATTCCTGCCCTCATTGTCTCGCTCAGCTGACAATTTGTGGAGAATACGCAACATTTTCAATACAAACCCATCAAGGCGTTGGTTCGGTGAGTATAGTAAACGGATAATATGAGCATGCGCACACTGATCCTGCACACAGACACGTCCATGCACGTAGCTGGTAGCTCGGGCGGGTAGCTCGGGCGGGTAGCGCGGCGCAAATAAAATAAAAATTAAAACATTACAATAAAAATTATTTTAAAAACCTCCAACGCCTTGATCAAGGCTACGCCAAAGCAGAGCTGTGTATTGAGATTCAATATACGGCTCTGCGCCAAAGCAGAGCTGTGTATTGAGATTCAATATACGGCTCTGCGCCAAAAGAAAAATAACGGGAGACTTTTAATAAGTCTCGCGTGTATCGAAACGAGAAAACATGTCCGTGTGGCACCTAAATGTGACCCGAGCCCTAAATATAGCCCTTAACTTGTACCTAAATGTAGCCTCGACCTAATTGTAGCTCCAAACGTGTAATTAAAGGGACACGTTGCCTTGGATCGGACGAGTTGGTCAACAAAAAAGCGTTTGTAACCGTTTGTTATAAAATGCATATGGTTAGAAAGACGTTATAAAAGTTGATCCACACAAATATGCCTCGAAATTCCGTGGTTTTCCTTTTACTTTGTGAACTAACACGGTCGGCCATTTTGTGGAGTCAAAATGTTGACTCCACAAAATGGCCGACCGTTGAAGAAAAACCACGCGATTTCGAGACATAGAATTTTGTGTGGACCATTGTATTCTACTTTCAAAACATCTTTCTAACCATAATTTGTTATGCATTTTATAACAAACGGTTACAGAGGCTTTTGATAGACCAACTCGCCCGATCCATGGCAACGTGTCCCTTTAAGTAGTACGCGCTATAATGCCGACCCTGATTTTCCATTGTTTAGAAGTTAGAGTGACCTTTTCTTCATTATAGGAATGGTTGAGGTTGACATTTAAATCAGACGATCGTTTGCATGTAAACCAAGTATAGGCAGAATTAAACCATTTTCAAAACCCCCAAAATCAAAACAAAACAAAATCGTCAAATATCTAGAGGATGTATATACGGAAGGATACGGAGGGTTTAAACATTTTAAGGAATGAAAGATCTATATATCCACATTCCGTTTAGTGAAAAAAGAAAAATCAGAGGATGATACATTTTTTTCACATTAGGTTGATATTTGTAGCCATTTTAGGGGAGACGTTTTGTAATGAGATTCCCACCTGGCCATTCGTACATATTAGTCTATGCAATAAACCAACGGAAAATGTGCGGTAGGCCTAATATTGTTACGCATTATAGGCCTAAAACTATGAGCACTATTGAAATTGCACTCAAAATGTAGGCTATCTGTTATGTTTTCACTGCTGTTAAAGAGAGTACTTTAACGGTAGGCCTACAAACATGTTTTTCTTGTTCTTGTTTAATGATCATACATTTGAAATTATTGCGCAACACTTCTTCCGCCCCCCCCCCATGTTTCCGACTATGCCACAACCATGGGCCGGCAAATCCGGATGACCGCACCAGCGAAACATTTTGAATAGCAAGTGAACGTAGAGAATTTGGCCGCACCATACACTTTTCGGCTCAAAATGTACTCGGTTGTAACCTACTCATACAGCCTCTTCCCACGCACTGCCTTAATTACTTCACTATCCTGCTTCCCTGCCACAAGCTGAGTCATTTCTTATAAAACATCATCAGACGTCATCTTTCTCATTATGATTACTCTGATCTTCTCTTACCCTCTCCTCTTTTAGCCTTCGAGTGACGCATTAAAGGGGCTTCTGATTGGCAAAGTTCCCCGTTATTTCGAAACATGAGAATTTGCATTATATGAATAATTAGCAAGATTAAAATAAAATGGTCCGATAAGTTGGTTATCGGGATTATCAACCCATTGTGATGGTCATTAGAGAATTAAAGGCACTGAACACGTTTGGTAATTGTCAAAGACCAGTGTTCTCACTTGGTGTATCCCAACATATGCGTAAAATAACAAGCCTATGAAAATTTGGTCTCAATATTGGTCATCGAAGTTGCAAGAAAATGATGAAAGAAAAAACACCCTTGTTGTACAAATTTGTGTGCTTTCAGATAGGAATAAAAGGCTTCTTGCAAGAAGTCTTTTAAGTAGGATTTGAAACTTTGCATGGTGGAAATACGATATGGAAAGGTTTGCGGTAACACCATGTAATATCTCTAATATCTTAGAGATATTACATGTGTTGCCGCAAACCTTTCCATAAGAAGTCTTTTATTATTTTAGTGAGAAATTACCTCTTTCTCAAAAACTACGTTACTTCAGAGGGAGTCGTTTCCTACAATGTTTTATACTATCAACAGCTCTCCGTTGCTTGTTACCAAGTAAGTTTTTATGCTGATATTTGTTTTGAGTCATTACCAAGTACAATACCTTTAATATACAAATTATAATCATGTTCTACAAAATGAATTTAACAAAATTCAAAGTTCTAGGCTGTCAGTGTGAAAATCTTCTTGAAAATGGAGTGAAAGTCCACTTTTTTCCATGAAATTTTAAATTCCCCCATTTCACCTTATTTTCATGGAGTACTCTACTAACCATAAAGAACTAGCCATTATAGCCTACGTGTTTCACGTTGTTTTCAGTGTGCTGTGTTGCTGAAAACAGCCCAAGCAAGGATATCATGGTGTCTGTGCATGAGGTTTTGTTTTCAATGTGTCTTGAACACAGCTGAGAGTAGGTACCGTACTGTTCAATTAGGGAAAGTCAACTTTAGAGATTGGTTTATTGGTCAGCCTGGTGGTTTCACCTTGTTTCAGGTCAGCAGTACTGGTCAGCACACTATAATGGACAAGTGTTTACATTTTGGACATGGCTATTTAATCACCCCAATGCAGGGGAAGTGGGATATGACATTCCAGATAATTATTCACCAATTAAAGAGGTCTGGGCTTGGATGAAGAGCATTCCATGAAATCACGGTGAATTTCACAGAGGCCAGTCAATGGTCTGGAGAACCTTTTTCAATTGCAATTCCCTTGAAGCATGATGAAAGAGGAATAATTCCTTCAATTTCAGCCAAATCCTGCACTTCACAGAGATTTCCTACTCCGTTACAAAACAAATTTCATGCGGTGGAGGTTTCAATTTTGTTTTATACAATTTTGTTTGAAAGCCCTATTCCTCCCTGGACATGTATTCAGACACAGCGTTGAACTGTTTGAACACATTCATCAAAATAAACCAGTTTCATTTTTTCAACGTCGTATAATGATCAATAATTTTCGAGCAGAATAATATTGTATAAAAATTTCTGTTCAAAGGGCATCGCAGATCGATTATCTATAATTTCACGCGACGGAAGTAACACTTGTTTCTGTAATAATTATAATATTGAGCTACCACACACATCTGTGGCACACCATTCTCTGGGCTAATCCATTTAGACGCCACAGTACCTTAGGTCAAGCTACGGCAACGGGAGTAAGATCAGCTGGCAGGTTGGACGGTTTTCAGTATCCTCTGTTCGGTAGGAGAGTTGTTTGACACTGTATCTTAGCCAGGTTGGTTTGGACGTACTCCATAAATTTGAGAACTAAAGGGATTAATCAGTGGGGTTTAAGAGCAATGTCGAGTCCCATCCTCGTTTTCAACAAGAATCACATAGGCCTACAACCAGCCACTAAACATTCCCATCGTTGTCATGTTTGAGTGAAAACAACCAAAACCATTTAGGCATAATTGTATTGTGTAATTATTGATTAGTGCACGTACATACTTAATTATTTCGATTGTTACAATTAAAATAACGTCAACGTCGATGTATTCCAAACAATGCTAATTCCCTGCGCCGGTGCACTGGTAAGAATTTAATAATCATTAGATTTTTCATAACTGACACTTAGGCTATGAATCCCCAGGCGCGGATCCAGGGGGGGGGCGTGGGGGCGCACGCCCCCCTTTTTCATATAAAAACAAAAAAAAAAGAGGGAGAAAAGAAAAAAGAGGGAGAGAGAGAGAAGGGGAGGGAGAAATGGGGAAGCTTTGTGTTACGCAGGCGCAACAAACTTCATTTATCATTTTGCTGCTTGGTATATTTTCACGCCCCCCCGTTTGGAAAATCCTGGATCCGCCCCTGATCCCTGCCCCAAAGTCTTCGTTTGCGATCATCGCTATCACACTTGCGATGGGATCGCAAACCACAAATCCATCGCTCTTGCGACGTCGCTGATTTTGCGTTTCACACTGATATAAAGAGGAAAATAAACGTTTTTTTCGAGGCTAAAAGTAGTGACCTTTGACATAACCCGACAGGAAAATCGTCAGTCGTCGCGTGGTAGGCCAATAAGGCCTAGACCTAATGTCAAGACTTTGTTGCCGCGTAAAGATTTAGTGGAATCGTTATCCAAAACCCATTGCTAAGTTGCGATGGATTTTGGATTCAGCGATCGGTTTCGATCGGTTCCGATCGGTTCCCAGGGGCCGATTTCCCTCATGCTTGTCACTCATGAAAAATATTATTAGCGATGACAATCTTGCGACGACTCGTTAGTGGCCGCAAAGTATAAGTTCATCGCAAATTTATGACAAATTGCGCCATTTTGTGTTTAGATTTTATTAGCAGTGTACGTCTTGACGTGGTTTGTCCGTTAATTAAAGAGTAAAACAGGGGCGGATATAGGGGGCGTAGGGGGGCGTACGCCCCCTTTTCCGTCAGCCCCCCCCCAATTTGTTTTATTTTTTTTATTTTTTAGTACTGCCTGTCCAAGATAATTCGACAGTAAGCTTGAATTTGAGAAACGATCTTACCCACTATGTTTTGAATGAAATGTGAATGTGCATGAAACCAGATATGAATGTGCATGAAACCAGATAATGCAGCGACCAGATCCAATCGTGAGATTTGTGGTATAACAATTTTCTTTGAGTAAAATTAGAAGATTGATATATGAATCAAAAGTGCAAAGTGTGTTTGTTTCTCTGTTTTAGGCACACAGATGTAACAGAAAAATTTCCCAGTAAATTTAGAAGAATGAAATGGATCAGAAGTGCTTGATAAGTGTGTCTATTTCTCTGTTTTAGGCACACAGAGGCTTCAATTTTCACCCCTCAAAAAGCCAAAAGCTAAGAGCTTCCGGGGGCTTCGCCCCCTGGACCCCCATTGGGGCTTTGCCCCTGGAACTCACCATCGATGTTACAGAAAAATTACAAGTAAATTTAGAAGATTGACATGGATCTGAATTGCTTAAAAAGTGTGTTTATTTCTCTGTTTTTGGTTAATTATAATTATTGAAAATTGCACTTTCATATCGTTGGCTCACCATGGAGGAAGGATCCTCCTCACCAACACTTTTTTTGTACCCGAATAAATATTAATTGTAGCCTGCATTTTGACTTTATAACTCAGGATGGCTGATTCAATGACTCCCAACTCGAAAATTATGTTTAAATAATGATCTTGCTGAAACAAAATTGGTTAAAGTGGTACGTCAGATATTGCATGAGATCGTACCACAGAGCATCTAGAATCCTGTTTCGGAGCATAGCGGGCCCCGAAACTTTTGCCGTTAAGGGCTTCGCGTTACGACCTCTCAGGCGCCACAAATTGCGTTCACCATTTGCTACTTTTTCACGCCCCCCCCCCCGTTTGGAAAATCCTGGATCCTGGATTTTATTTACTCTTCACGGTCTGTTGCTGATGGGAAACTCACTTGGGATACACTCGCGGTTTGCTGATGACACCTCTCAGCGCAGACCCAGCGACTGCTGCCGAGAGTATGGAATTCCATCTCTGCCAAGTTACACGGCGCATGTGTGGCATTCTGGCTTGGATCTCCCAAACATGCGCCGTCGACGGCGCATTGTCGCGTCATGCCGTCGCATAGTCGCGTCGTGCCGTCGCATAGTCGCGTCGTGCCGTCGCATAGTCGCGTCGTGCCGTCGCATTGTCGCTTCGTGCCGTCGCGTCGTGCCGTCGCATTGTTTTGTACTGTTTGTATAGGGCCGTCGCATTGTCGCGTCGTGCCGTCGCATAGTCGCGTCGTGCCGTCGCATTGTCGCGTCGTGCCGTCGCATAGTCGCGTCGTGCCGTCGCATAGTCGCGTCGTGCCGTCGCATAGTCGCGTCGTGCCGTCGCATAGTCGCGTCGTGCCCTCGCATAGTCGCGTCGTGCCGTCAATGCGACAATGCGACAATGCGACGGCACGACGCGACTCTGCGACGGCACGACGCGACAATGCGACGGCCCTATACAAAACAGTACAAAACAAAGCGACGCACAGTGGGCCAGAATGAGATCAAAGTGCGCCAAAATAGTGATTCGAGCTATGTGACCGTTTAGCTTTAAACAATGTTTTCTTGAAAGATAAGACCCCCACGAACTTTTTTAGAAAACATTTCTGAAAATTGGGTACATCTGTTTAACACAAAATAACGATATTTTAGAAAACAATTATTTACCTGAATATTGGTTTATCTACTTTCCACAAGTTATACTTTAACAATATCGGGTTTTCAAACTATTATAATTTGAATCTGACTACAAGGGAGGTTAGAAATTGTCGAAAAAATGTTAAAAACATGGGGTTTTTTATAAAGTAAGAGAAGAAGTTTACATTCCCGTGGATTCCCGCCTTAATTGTTATACTGGCTTGATCCCCATAGTCTCCTCTTCACTTTGGTACCAAAATTAACTGCCCGTTTGTGCCCGATTGTAAAATATATTCTGATTTATGAGCGCCTATACCGGCTTACACCGGCTTAATGTTTGTCAACACGCGCCTTGAATCCCAATACGCGTGTTATCTTTAATCCCTCTGAAGTTTTTATTCCTATCTGAAAGCACACAATTTTGTGCAACAAGGGTGTTTTTTCTTTCATCGTTTTCTTGCAACTTCGATGACCAATTGAGCCCAAATTTTCACAGGCTTGTTATTTTATGCATATACGACTCGTCATTTTGACAGTGTCAGACTGGTACATACATCAAAACGAAAAAAACTCGCATTCTCATACATAAATTTAACCAGTATTTAACTAACTTTTGTCAACGTTACAACGTATTTACAAAATAAGTTTTATAAAATTGATAAAATACAAGTTGAATTTGATTTCAAGTGAACTTTTTTTTGTAAATGAATGCCTAGAATTAAATCATTGATATGGTCCTCCTGTTGTTATTTTTGATGCACCAGCATGAAACCGATTTTCATTTAAACCGCAATATTTTTTAATCGAACCGCGAGGCAACAAAATCTTGACATAGGCCTTGGCCTACCACGTCCACCACGCACGCGACGACTGACGATTTTCCTGTCGGATTATGTCAAAGGTCACTACTTTTAGCCTCGAACAAAACGTTTATTTTCCTATTTATATCAACGCAACTGCGATGACTTTAGTGAAACGCAAAATCAGCGACGTCGCAAGAGCGATGGATTTGCGGCTTGCGATCTCAACACAAGTGTGATGGCGATGGTCGCACTTTAGTGAAATCGGCCCCGAACCAGGTTAGATCGAGTCTAAACTACCCGCCTCTGTCTTTAGCTTGTATCCATTAGCTGCGACCGTTTTCAGATACCATACGGCCCCACTGTCGTAGTCCCGTTGACAAAGAACTGAAACCAATTGGGATGTCGCGTGCAATAGCAACGGTTTTAAAATGTTTAAAATTAATTTAAACGAATGGTATAGGCCTATCCGGTACATACAATGTCAACTCAAGACTCAATGTAAAATCGTTCACCTATGACCGATACAATAGAAAACATATGAAATCGAAAAATTGTTGCAATTTCTTTTCCAAAACCTTGTGGGACGTAAAAAAAATAATATGGATACACATGTAGCCTTACTATAGTGGTGTGTAATGTGAACCGGTTTATGAGAAGTAAACCAGTCGTTTTTATAAATAACCAGAGCATAATATGCAAAATTGCCACAAAAGGGTTTAACATTAGTTCAAATGCACTTCCGGATCCAATACGTCAGACTTTCGAACAGGATACCGTTATGTACTGAGATGTTCTCTTCCACACTGGGTTTGGTCACATAAGGAAACTTGAATTTGAAAAACAATTAGATGGCTATATACATTGCTAAATAAATTGATATAGCCTACTTGGCTAAATAAATTGATATAGCCTACATTGCTAAATAAATTGATATAGCCTACATTGCTAAATAAATTGATATAGCCTACATGGCTAAATAAATTGGAACATTTTTTGCCCATGTTTTGCACAATGCCACCAAGAAAGACAACAAGTTCCCGCGGGAAAAATAATCTAAACTGATGTTAATTAATTTTATAGATCGACTGGCCTCGAAACAAACTTCATTATTTTGTGCCGGATATAATATCCCACGGTTAAGATCTAATTGTTCGAATTTCAGAAAGTAGACCGGAAACTAATCAGGCGTGGTACCTGCGATCAATTTTTTTGCGACTTTCTCTAATTTTTAATTAGTTGCATTTTCTTAGAAAATAGATAACGTTGGCGTTCACTTTCGAAGGTGAGTGCTCTCTATAGCTCTGTCATAGTTGAAGTCCGGTCCTGAGCTGTGTTGAGAGCAAGCTCCAACCATCTGGTGTTTGAGCCTCTGTCGTCTGGTCCTAGTTATAGCGGTCACTGCCCCGTGAGAGAGATGGGACCTTGTCATGACGAGGCATTGCAATATAAGGGAGTTACCAACGTGTGTTGACCAGCATATGGACGGAGGCGTTATACGATCTATGGTCATTTGTTGTATTCAGCTGTTCGAGAGAAGTGGTACTCTTGCTTTCACTCCGACCAATCGATACCTGCGTGATCTGTTTGCTATCACAGGTGAGTATTAGAACTCTCGTACATATTTTTTCTCCTGAAGACGATCGGAGCATACTGATCGAAACGTCGAGGACCACTAAACATCAAAAGAGAGAGTTTTATTTACATGGTGTTATAATAATAATAATAATAATAATAATACTGGGTTCTTATACAGCGCTTTATCACACCCCTATATAGGGGCGTATCAAAGCGATCAGTATTTTTTCCAGCAGGGTATATGCGGAGCTACGTTTTGAAGTATGAGACCTTTTTCCTTTATGACCATGATTGTAATGGTTTACAAGGTGCTGTGGCGTAATATGCTGCCGATCAAACCAGGAACACCGGGGCGAACCCCTTCTCTTTCTACGATAAGTACATTGGGTTCTTTTATGTGCATTACACAACATACGGGACCTACGGCTTAACGTCCCATCCGAAGGACGAAGCATGTGGTTAAGTGTCTTGCTTAAGGACACAAGTGTCACGACTGGTCCTCGAACCCACAATCTACTGATCAGAAACACCAAAGCTTGAGTCCGGTGTTCTTATCCGCTCGGCCACGACATCGCAAACCTTACTAGATTGATCAAGAATGTATCCATCATTTTAAATTTAAGTAATACTATGAATTTGCTTCCTTTTCATAATATTATAAGGAAAATGTTGCAGTCCAAAAACACTTCAGGTGTACATACGAATGCACGGTAAAAGAGGCAACTGTATAGGGCTATGTTAGTTTACGTTGAGATGTTTGTTACGAAATTTTGCACGGTGGTCAAATCCTTGATCCCGTTTGATCGTGGTGTTGTGAAATTCCATGAACAGCTGCCAAACACATGCTTTAATTTATCCGCGCTTACAGCAAGAGCCTCAGGCGCCGCGTTTACACTTGATCCAGCTGAGGTCCAGTTTAATTCTCGGGTTTTCTTCGTTATATTGATGAATTGTTTTTACTTTCCTATTTTTGATCACTAAGTATTATATTCCCAACAACATATATAATTTCCATGGTCATAAACCACGTTAACCTTCCGGTGCTTATGTATGAAAATGAATGACGTAACAATGCAAATTCATGGTGAACTCGCAAGATGGCCGCCTAATTTTCTTGCTAACCTGTGAAATACGCTTATGAACAAGCAAATTTTTCTGCTACAGTTAGCACGGAAATTTGCTTACCGTTAAGCAGCGCTATAAAATTGGGCCCTGGTCCTTCTTAGGCCAACCATTACTGCTTTGGAGGGATATACTAAAATAATTGACGAAACAAAATCTTGTCCACGTAAAACTCCTTATGGTTTGGACCACAAATGGTCCCGGAAGTTCGAATGCGCGCGAGACTTGTACAGTCTATTGGCAGTATACTACTCCTAAACAGTAACTATCCACCTAGAGGACACCAATCATCATTATTTAAGTAAAAGTATTTAGGTAGTGTATATATATGTAATAATTAAACACATTAATTGATTGGAGTGGAGCAGGCCATTATCTCGGCACCGAACTACGAAGTATAGGGTAAGCGAAATTAATAGTAACCATTATCCCTATAGTTGCACACATTGAAAACTTTGGGCGGCCACGCATTGTCGACGACTTGATAATTATGGACAGCCCTTGATAACGTGTAAAATCCCAACGTGGCGTGTCGTGTCGTGGCCGAGCAGTCTGGTTTACCGGACCCGAGCTCTGGTGTTGTCAGCAGCAGAGTGTGGGTTCGAATCCCGGTCATGACACTCCCTTGTGAGCAAGGCACTCAACCATAATATTGCTTCGTAAAAAGTTGGGATGGTATCAGTGCATTCTGCTCTACAAGCCATGCTCCTATGGTAGATGATACCCATGCCTATATCCTTTTGGACTGTAAAGGGGGACTGTTTCAGCCCTAGGAGTAGGTGGCAACGTGCCCCTGGTGGCAGTTGATTTGGGTCCTCACCTTGAAGTGGCCGTCCGGCCTTGTGATGTTAAGCGATATCTCATAGAAAAAATAACAACATAAAAATATACATATATATATTCATTTTCCCTAATATTATTATAATTATTAATATGTTTATAATAATGATGACAAATGGCAGGCAACACCTGATAACACACTCGATCATACAATCAACAACAGATGGTGTGAATGGAGCCAGGTACTTGCCAACTCAATATTGTTTGTGAACAATAAAGTGAAGGTCTATCGTTGGCAATTGTTATAGTTTGGTTAACAACTAAATTGAAAACAAAAAGAGTGGATGTTTAATGTTGTATAAATTGGTTCTTTAGTCAGCCTAAGGAACGTTGCATCCAGATATGCTCAACAATATTAACCATGTCTGCGCGTAGATCCCACCCAGTAGTGCTAAATGTAGACACGTTGTTATGGATACAACTGTGCATCCCACAAGTTAGCAATGTTAAGGACACTTTACCTTCAGATTGGGCGCATTGGGCTAAAAAAGGCGTTTGTTTTGAAATGAATATGGTTGGAATGATATAGTAAAAGTAGATTATAATGATTCACAAAAATATCCCTTGAAATTGTGTGGTTTTTGTGAAATTTTATGACAGACCCCGGAGAACTAAAATTTTGACTCCACCGTATGTTCCGCTGGTTGTGTTTCAAGAGGCAAATTCAAGTTTTTTGTTTAATCACTACTCACTATAAATTAAAGCACACCGTATGTGTTTTTGTGCATGAACAACTCTTAAAAAGGATTAAGGAGTAATTCCAAGCAGCTAAATGTTGAGAGATTTGAAGGCAATGTGCCTTTTCAATGTTTTCTTCGCGTTGAGTACATCCCGATGAACAACAAAATACTCATTAGTGCTGCAGCAGTCATAAAGACAGTGTTGGGATGAACGGTACTACATCGCGGAATACATTAAAGGTCATCATTTTCTTGCAACTTCGATGACCAATTGAGCCCAAATTTTCACAGGGCTTGTTATTTTATGCATATGTTGGGATACACCAAGTGAGAACACTGGTCTTTGACAATTTCCAAACGTGTACGATGCCTTTAAACATAAAATCAGATCCAAACGTAATGTGACGAGATTGGGTGGACCGACACAAGTCTAATCTGCCCTTTCTTCGAGAAGGTTCTTGAACCTTTAGTGCGGAAGTAGGTCGGAGGTGATGGCAGTGTGAGTGGCAGGTCGCTGTGACCAATGTGGGTTGAGCGAGCTACCGTGAGCAAGCTGCCGGCGTGGACGCAGGCGGGCATTGTCCAATCAGGTGGTGATCGGGTGATGCCTGGGTGTTATAGCTCCATGGTGTGTCCAAGCCGAGTGCCGCAGCGTGGCTTGTCCGGGCGCACCCGGGCTGACCAGGCAGTGTGCTGTAAGAGTGTAAGCAAGTAAGTAGTGTGATTCCAGTGCTGTGAAAGACGTGTGAAGTTTGGTGTTGCGGGAGAAACCTCAGCGAGCACTCCGGTGAGTGTTGGGTTGCTGTTGTGTCCGCCAGAAACACACTGTTGTCTCCGACCCGCTTTCATATCTTTCTACGGCCCTGTTAACTGTGTAACTTGCTGAGTGCAGCGTTCCGGTGGGCGATCCAGTAGGAGTCGTGCCGGTAGGTTTATCCGTTCCGTAAATTGTTGCTTACGATTGTGTTGCAGTGATTTGAGTAGCCTTTCAGAATAGTTGTGACGAAGTAGCGGCTAGTAGTTGAGTTCACATAGAACTTGGATGGCACAGTGGGTTGATCACAGAGATTAACCAAGAGACACGGTTGACCGTAGAGGTTGACTAGTCGAGTAGTCCAACTGTTAGGAAGCTCAGATATATACACTGTAGCCCACCTTGTTGAGCTGTAATGGCTCTCTTTTAACATCGGTCTTATAACACTCACCATTACAGCCCACCATCCATACATGTCTTAAACGCGTAGTTTAAAAGTACGAGCAAGTCGTACCTCTTTGATCGCAAATTTCTCCCACTTATAAACATCACATACTACTCCAACCTCCCTCACTTTGTTCCTTACATCCTTACAATTTTTGTGACATATTCCAGGGCTCACCAAATGATGCCTTAGTCCATATATAATGATTTGAAAATGGCAAAAAAAAATAGTGCAAAAATTACATTGAAGTTCGTCTCGCAACGGGGCCGCCATCTTACGTATGATTCACTGCCTGCTGATCTGTCCGCGCGTGTTGTATGGCGTATTATGAATATGCATCAGATGACGTCACGGGAAGCTATAGCACTTCGGAGCTCGATGTGTGCGCGCGTGCATGGCAAGTCATGAATATGCATAAGGTGACGTCGCGCGGCGCTTGCATGCTGTAGGCTTCTTCGCTCGTGCATATTCATGAACAGCCGGGCGCCCTGACTTTCTCACGATCAACAGGCAGTGAAGCAGAAGTTAAATGGCGGCCCCGTAACGAGACGAACTTCAATGTAATTTTTGTACACATTTTTTTTTTGCCATTTTCAAATCATCATATCTGGACAAAGGCATCATTTGGTGAGCCCTGGAATATGTCACAAAAATTGTAAGGATGTAAGGAACAAAGTGAGGGAGGTTGGAGTAGTATGTGATGTTTATAAGTGGGAGAAATTTGCGATCAAAGAGGTACGACTTGCTCGTACTTTTAAACTACGCGTTTAAGATGATGTATGGATGGTGGGCTGTAATGGTGAGTGTTATAAGACCGATGTTAAAAAGAGAGCCATTACAGCTCAACAAGGTGGGCTAGATACACTGTGAAACAATCGGCGTGCTAGCGTGTGCATTTTGGTTGCCAAATTTGCTGTTAGACTGGATTGGTTCTGCGAAGGGTGCACTCACGTAAGACAAGGTTTGTCTAAAGGTTTGTAAAAGGTTAGAGGAAGGAAAGGTAATTTCCGTGAAAGAGAGTTGCCAGAGAAGGCATTAAAGAGAATTTCCCTTGAGGTAATGAGAGAGAATTGACACATAGAACTGTGCCTGCGTCCGTTATTGTGTGTCATTCCCCCAGTAAGTTATCCTGCCCTGCCCCAGAGTGCCAAGACAACCAATCGGCGGTAGATCTCCTCCAAACGAGCTCACACCCTGGGCCTGAGATTGCTCGAAGTATTTCCGAGGTCCGAGGTACCATTTGGGTTTGGGGTTTGCGAGACTTTCGCCACAGATGGTGAACCTCTCTCTGACTTCCGAATCTAGATGAGACCCGCGGGAAACCCGCCACAGTAATTTCATTATCAAAATGGGCAGTGTAATAAAGAACAAAGAAAGTTGGTGCACACTAGTCGCACTTATCTAAGCCGAGCCGAATGTGTGTAAAGAACCTGTAATCCCTTGAACACACAGTGCAATCCACCCATTGGATACCAGTCCGCAGGGTGTCGTGGCCGAGCGGTTAAGAGCGCCGGATTCAAGCTCTGGTGTTTGATCAGCAGAGTGTGGGTTCGAATCCCGGTCGTGACACTTGTGTCCTTGAGCAAGACACTTAACCATAAGCTTCTCTCCACCCAGGGGTAAATGGGTACCTGTGAGGGCAGAGATGGTTCTTGTGATTGATTTAGCCGAGTAGCGCATTAATGTTGCACAGGCTGTATACTCCCCAGGGAGCTGAGATGGTTTAAGGAATGATTTAAGGCCCAGTGACCAGGGGTAATAATGTGAAGCGCTTTGGGACGCCCTTCGGGCGTGAAAAGCGCTATATAAAAACTAACTATTATTATTATTATTATTATTAATGGAACGAGAAACAACGAATGACAGCTTATGTTAATTTCTCACTAAAATAATAAAGACTTCTTGCAAGAAGTTTTTATATTCTATCTGAAAGTACACAAATTTGTACAACAAGGGTGTTTTTTCTTTCATCATTTTCTTGCAACTTCGATGACCAATTGAGCCCAAATTTTCACAGGCTTGTTATTTTATTCATATGTTGGGATACACCAAGTGAGAACACTGGTCTTTGACAATTTCCAAACGTGTACGATGCCTTTAAACATAAAATCAGATCCAAACGTAATTTCATTATCAAAATGGGCAGTGTAATAAAGAACAAAGAAAGTTAATTTTCCTGATAACCTCCAGAGCTGTACTGTTGTTGTTCGGTGAATGTATAATTATAGCACATTGGTGCACACTAGTCGCACTTATCTAAGCCGAGCCGAATGTGTGTAAAGAACCTGTAATCCCTTGAACACACGGTGCAATCCACCCATTGGATACCAGTCCGCAGGAATGGAACGAGAAACAACGAATGATAGCTTATGGTGTGACTGAATTTAGATTACTGTGTCTTCAAGAAGTCCACGAATCAAATTATCGATAGACAAATGTCATCGACCTTCAGAAGGCCGCGATCGAATCGAACGACTTTGGCTACGGATAGCTGTTGGCTGCAACGACAGTGTAGAAGAATACTGTTCGGTGTTCCGGTCGTAGCCACTGCTGAAGCCATTAATTCGGACACGGCCAAACCAAACTGTGACTGGAGGGAAAATATAGTTTGGTGCCTTTCATTATATGATAATTAGAACTGCTCTGTCACTGTTGTGTGCAGGGTACCTGACACAGATGACATGATAAAGGTATATTGCTGTACTGTCCATTTCCATTCAACTCAATGTATCCACACCGATTAAGGACAAACCGACTCTATTTTATAATTTTGCAGAGATTGGCTGGGCTGGGGCTATAGAATGCAATGATCATAATATTATTACCAAGCATAAAACATTCCCCTCACTGAGGTCAATGATAGGTCTTCATTGACATCAGCGAGGGAACTGTTTTGAGCTGGTGACGTCATAAATGCACAGGGTCTTTACGTAACGCAATTCATTGACAATATTTTAAAACTTTTTCAGTATTGTAGCTTTGCGTCAAGCCTACCACTACCACTACCACCCAGAATGGCCAACGGTCACACGGATATAAATAATGCAGCCTTGGATGGGAGAGACAATTTTACAGACGTGGAATACGTTTTGGACGGGACTAATGTGGGTAAGACGCACGTTCGTCTACTTCAACATCGCCGTGTTCTTGGTGCCCACAGACACGAGATTCAAGAACTGCTGGTTAACACGAGCTTGTCTTGGGACACACACAAGGAGTTTGAACACGGAGATAATTCCGACGTCATTCCAACGGACTCACAGAAAAACACCGTTTATGCACAGGCCAAGATCATAGGGGTGGGTTTAAAGGCAGTGTATTGGTAATTACTCCCAAAATTAATGACCATAAAAACTTACTTGGTAAGAAGTACTGCAGCTGATGATAATATAACATTCTAAGAAACTATTCCTTTTTAAGGAATGTGGTTTTAGAGAAAATGATTTAAACAAAAGTTCAATCTGAGAAACGTTTCATGCATGAAACGTTTCTCATAATTGTGTATTCCAATTACGAATTATATTTCTTGCGTGGACATTATAACCGCTCCAGATTTTCGGCGATAGCCTACTCAGAAACGCTCACATTTGAAATGTAATTTTCACTGGTTAGTTTTATTGTATAATTAAAATATATAGAATCAAAACAATCGAATGGTTCCAAAAACTAAAGGTATGCCTTGAAGAAGAAAGAACAAGAAACAAATGCACAAACGGTAATACACGTTGCATAACCTTTAATGAAAACACTTGTTCTTGATAACTCCCAGATTACAACCCCGGAACAGTTTGCCATGGCTCTTTGTATGCACTTCTTGAAGACTTACAGCCAAGTCATCAGGGCAAAGATATACGTAGAACAAGCTCCATGGAGAAGGATGGATCAGTCTGGTGAAGAGCACTCCCATGCTTTCATTCAGACTCAAGAGGCTACACGTTACTGTGTGGTTCAGCAGGAGAGGAACGGTAAGGGGTTGGAGGTCAATGATTTGTACTGAAGTCAATACATTTGAAGTCGTTAGTGACGTCAATACTCACGACTTGGCCTGCAGTAAAGTCTCGATATTCGACGTCAACATAAGCATAAGTATAAGGCGTTGCTTTGAGACATGAATCCATATCTCAGTTTGGCTGAGCCAAACCCTTCCATATAATACAACAAATTGCAGCGTTCTACCTCATCGTGTTTTATGGTACTTTTTTCGTTTGATTGAAAAACTATTTTCCACATAAATTCTTCCTCAGAACTTCCAACAGTGTGGGGAGGTTTGAAAGATATGAACATCATGAAAACCACACAGTCAGGCTTTGCTGGTTTTGTCCGAGACGAGTTTACAAGTCTACCAGACACAACTGATCGCATATTTTGCACGGATGTCCGGACAAAGTGGCGTTACTCTGTCAACTCTGGAATTGACTTTGACGAAACTTGGTAAAGTTCTTTTCCCCCCTGCCCCAGTTTGATTCCCCAGTAGTGAGAAGCAGGCCCATCCATATTCCCATCTAAAACTGCCACGGGTACATTGGTGTTAATCGGCGAAGGGCAAATCAGTGTTAACTCGTTTTCTTAATTGAATTATGAATCGGTATATGCGAGTAATTACCCGGGTTGAAGAGTTACGTTGCTTTGTGATTTGCAGGAAAACATGTAAGAAAGGTATTTTGGACGTCTTTGCTGGCTCTCCAGATACTGGCGACTATTCTCCTTCGATCCAACGAACCTTGTATCTATCAGTGCAGAAAATGCTTGAGATGGTGTCCCAGGTATGTTGGAAGTGTCATTACACATTATCATACGGTACATTCTATAACGCGTATTGGCGCATCGATATACCGTCATCATTGTACCGTGACCGTATGGTCGTTGACGGCGAATTTTAGACGGTACTGAACACGTTTGGTATTGTCAAAGACCAGTATTCTGACTTGATATATCCCAACATATGCATAAAATGACAAGCCTGTGAAAAATTGGGCTCAATTGGTCATTGAAGTTGCATGAAAATGATGAAAGAAAAACACCCTTGTTGTACAAGTTTGTGTGCTTTCAGATAGGAATAAAAGGCTTCTTGCAAGAAGTCTTTTATTATTTTAGTGAGAAATTACCTCTTTCTCAAAAACTACGTTACTTCAGAGGGAGTCGTTTCCTACAATGTTTTATACTATCAACGGCTCTCCGTTGCTTGTTACCAAGTAAGTTTTTATGCTAATATATATTTTGAGTAATTACCAAACGTGTACAGTGCCTTTAAACGTAGACATACCCTATCTTAGATTCTTAAATCAAAGTGGGACACAACAGCCCGGTTGGGCCAGGGCTGTGACTGTATTCATATTGAGGCACTATATTTGGTGCATGGATATTTTGAATAATAATAGCAAGCCCGGAACTATTTCGAAATTGGCACTGCTTTTGAAACAATGTTTCATTCCCCCCCCCATCTAGATTGATGAAATTGAACTGGAAATGCCGAATATTCATTACTTCTTAGCAGATATCATGAAACTGGGAATGAAAAATGACGGGGAGGTAAGTTTATGCACAGAAATAAATACAACAATCAGACAAAACTAACGAAAGTATATTATATGCACTCCACTGTCAGTAGCACAAAAGTTGGAGCATAATTTTTAGTCATTGAGAAAGAATAGATATGAATTTTAAATCACTGTCCCAGTGGCGAGTTGTTTTTTCTACGAATTTGTTTCCCCCCATAAGGCGAACTGTGTACAAACTTCTTTTGATAGCGCCCTCTTTTGAATTATTCTCCTGCAGCCCATGTTAATTTCCCGTATGGTGCCAACAAGTTCGTAGGAAAAAAAAAATCCGGCGTCCCGGTGTGGGATCTAAATATACTCGATATCCTTTTTGTTAAGACGAGATGTATTGTCAGTTGACGATCTGTGTGCGCAAATTTTAATGGCTCCAAAAGCATTGAAATTATTAATTGTTTTTTTTTTGTATTTTTGTTGTAGGTAATGTTTCCAACAGGTAATCCACACGGGATGATCAGATTGGCTGTCCGTCGAGCAACTGGAGACAAAGTGTGAGTGCGGTTCTCGGTGGGGCCTCAGTTGATGACACCCAGGGATACCACAACGTGTCTCGTACATTACATTACATTACACAAAGCACCATTAGCCTTCTATGGTCAGCACTATAGGAGTGCACTGTTGGGTTTGGGTGTTATACAGACAAATTTACCCTAATATTTGATGCGATCAAGCAAAATGAGTCGTTTGTCGACCCAGGTCATTTATTATTTTGGGGCGCCAGGGATACCACAACGTGGCTCCAGGGATACCACAACATGGCTCGTACACCATTAGCCTTCTATGGTCAGCACTATAGGAGTGCACAGTTTGGTTTGGGTGTTATACAGACAAATTTACCCAATCCTAATAATAGTATCATTATTTATTGTGTCCACCATAAGCTCAAAATGGCTTATGATGTGAGAAGGGGGTGTTTAAAGGGAAGGTATAAGTTTGGTAACCCAGGCGCGGATCCAGGGGGGGCGTGGGGGGCGCACGCCCCCCCATTTTCATATAAAAAAAAAAAAAAAAAAAGAGGGAGAAAAGAAAAAAAGAGGGAGAGAGAGAGAAGGGGAGGGAGAAATGGGGAAGCTTTGTGTTACGCAGGCGCAACAAACTTCATTTATCATTTTGCTGCTTGGTATATTTTCACGCCCCCCCGTTTGGAAAATCCTGGATCCGCCCCTGTAACCACTCTTAAAATTATTGTCAAAAAACCCCCTACTTGGTTAGAAGCACAGTGCAGCTTTCGATAGTATAAAGCATTTTCAGAATCATTTCACTTCGAAGTAATTCAGTTATGGAAAAAGATACGAGTTTTTATCCCCCAAAATTTGAATCTGAGAAACGTTACTGTCGATCAGATACGTTATTCAGATTGTGTATTCCAATTACGGATTATTCTTCCTGCGTGGACATAGCCGCTCCGGATTTTTCGGCGAAATCTCAAAAACGCGACCCCCTTTTGAAATGAAGATTTCACAGGTTAGTTTTATCGTATATCTTCATTTATATACAAGGATTTAAAAAAAATCAAACGGTTCCACCAAAGGTATATTTTACCTGTTAGAGGTGGAAAGGAACATTTACTGGATTATTGGTTTGGAGGTAGAACGGAGTAGGAGTGTTTGGAAATTCTTGCTGACATGCCATTTGGCAAATGACATTAAAACCAAAAACACGTTTGGTAATTGTCAAAGACCAGTGTTCTCACTTGGTGTATCCCAACATTATGCATAAAATAACAAGCCTGTGAAAATTTGGGCTCAATTGGTCATCGAAGTTGCAAGAAAATGATGAAAGAAAAAACACCCTTGTTGTACAAATTTGTGTGCTTTCAGATAGGAATAAGAGGCTTCTTGCAATAAGTCTTTAATTATTTTAGTGAGAAATTACCTCTTTCTCAAAAACTACGTTACTTCAGAGGGAGTCGTTTCTCACAATGTTTTTATACTATCAACAGCTCTCTGTTGCATGTTACCAAGTCAGTTTTTATGCTAATATATATTTTGAGTAATTACCAAACGTGTACAGTGCCTTTAAACATTTTGAAAGCCTTATGGATATGAAAACCAAATCATTACACAGAATTGGAAGCACAATTACCTTCAATATGGACAGTTACATTGAAACGGGCCTTTTCGAAAACCCGGCTTGGGCTTGGGCTTAGGCCCCCGTCAGTTATTATGATAACGTGCATTTTCCTTATGGGCTTCAATCAGGTAACAGCGCCCAAACCCAAGCCCAACTGGTTTCGAAAAGGGCCTATGTCTTCAGAGGGTTGTCGGTGTACTTATTACTTCAAAGGGTGGGCAGGTCAAATTTCTTTATATTAAGGACTAAGATATGTTATGCCAATTATATTACCACTGTACATATTCATGTATTCTTCAAGGGTCTGTTTTTGGGCCCCGGAATATGGGGTCCTAAATTTAGAAAAGCAATGTATACAAATAACCACGGTGTCAATTTATTTTATTTTACATTTACATTCTTTCAATTAGCTCTTACATCTTAAAACATCTTTCAGTCCAACATTAGGAAGAAACGATTCTTGTTTAATAATGAAATAAATTTGCCTTTTGAACTCTGCACTGGTATATTTTTGCTTTGATAATACTCCTAGTTTAGTTCAAAATTTTGTTTTAATCAACATAAATTTCAATGTGGAAGCTAAGAATCTATTTTTAGAATGCCGTTTTCTTTAATTAAATTAAATAAAATGTATGTAAACTTTTCCCCAATGGTTCTGAGTAGGAGGGGATCACCTCTGGGCCCAATTTCATAAAGCTGTTTAGCAGCAAGATATGAGTGGGATACCAGTCACATCAATGGTAACTGTAAAGTATTTTGGCTGGTAACCTATTTTTCCTAAGCAAGAGTTTTCTGTGCTTAGCAAGTTTTTGTGCTTACATGCTTTGTGAAATTGGGCCCAGGTTACGCCAATAATAAGAGAGTAATAATTTCCCAGTTTGCGTTTCACTGATTATTTCTTTGAACTATTTTCCAAAACAGTAGTCTCTGTATTCATAATGAAATGATCAATGTTATAAAACCATCATTTTACAAGCTGTACATATCTGTCCCTCGCAAGTAGTCACTTTGTGGAAATGTTAAATATCAACGTCCCCTCGGTATTCAATGCTGAACCATATCTTTAACCAATAATCAATCAATATTTAGAATATATTTACAATTTTTACATAATACGCGGAATGATAAAGCATTCTGAAACAAATTAAGGTTACCATTTTCAGGCATCATCTTAACTTTGAAAAACAAGTAAGAAAACCAAACAGAGTATACCAGGGCTTAACTGCGTTATTGTT
The DNA here is from genome assembly GCA_021014325.1 of Plazaster borealis. NCBI lineage: Eukaryota > Metazoa > Echinodermata > Asteroidea > Forcipulatida > Labidiasteridae > Plazaster > Plazaster borealis. The sequence continues at coordinate 2,072,445 of CM037456.1, read as the reverse complement.
TAGACTTTTATATACTTTTTTTCGGGCGATTTATTAATAATCTGACTGATTTTCTGAGGGAAAATATATATTAGAAATCATATTAAAGTACGAAGAACATCATGCCTGCATTATGTAAAAAATAATAATCTATCATGTAAGCTTGACTACAAAACAAGTTCATCACCAAAACAAGCTTAACCAAGCTTACCAAGTTTGAAACGTTTCTTCAATAAAACATTTATCACACGTGTCAGTTGGTCAATAATGAAATCATGTTATATTAATATTTTTAAAAAATCTGAAAAAATCCCACATAGAGCCATGGCAAGCAACTTCTGGCCTGAGAAACTCACAGGGAAACCATGGCCACATACAGCAGGGCCCAATTTCATAGAGCTGCTTAAATGCACTGTACACGTTTGGTAATTACTCAAAATATATATTAGCATAAACAACTTACTTGGTAACAAGCAAAGGGAGAGCTGTTGATAGTATAAAACATTGTGAGAAACGACTCCCTCTGAAGTAACGTAGTTTTTGAGAAAGAGGTGATTTCTCACTAAAATAATAAATGAAGCCTTTTATTCCTATCTGAAAGCAAACAAATTTGTACATCAAGTGTGTTTTTTCTTTCATTATTTTCTTGCAACTTCGATGACCAATCGAGCCCAAATTTTCACAGGCTTGTTATTTTATGCATATGTTGAGATACACCAAGTGAGAACACTGGTCTTTGACAATTACCAAACGTGTTCGGTGCCTTTAAGAACAAAAAATGGCTAAGCGCAACAAAATAAGAATAAGGTTACTAGCCAAAATACCATTCCACATGTATCAGTTGTGACTGGTATCCTGCTCATTTTTGCTTAGCAATAAAATTGTTAAGCACTATTTGCTTCTTAAGCAGCTCTATCAAACTGGGCTCAGAGCCAAGTATCGGTAGAGCTGCTAAGGGTAGCCAAGCACAACTAAAGATGTGCTTACCAGAAAAAGGTTACAAGCCAAAATACATGCCACATGTACCATCTGTGACTGCAATATTTCCTGCTCTAAGCAGCTGTATGAAACTTGGTACTGGTCTTGGCCATGCTAGATAAATGGTGTTTCAAAAGGGATTCTAGTTTTCTTAACAACGTATAAAAAATACTAGACAATTGGTCTAGATTCTACACAAGTTAAGGCTAGGCTAGACATTTTAATAAAAGTAATTTTCTTGAGCAAAACCATATATAGATTTAATTAAAGATATTGCACCATACTATTTGTATATTATTGTTTATTTTGTGGCATTGTTGTCGTCTTAAGGGGATGGTATTAAAGTAAGCTGGGATAATGGGCCAACCTATAAATCAAATTTATAGTGTTATTATCTTCTGTAACTTTGATCTCATTTGGCCCAATTTCATAGAGCTGCTTAAGCACAAAAATGTGGATAAGCACAAAACAATTTTGCTTGCCATAATAAGGTTACCAGCCGACATACTATGTCACATGTACCATCTGTTACTGGTATCCTGCTCTTTTGCTTTGCAGAAAACTGTTGAGCACAATTTGCTACTTAATCAGCTCTATGAACTTGGGCCAAGGTATTTTAATAATACCAAACAATCTTAAACCATCTGCAGCTTTCTTTCTGGGCTTTGCCCCAAGTTATATGGATTTATGCACTGCACAACTCAACCTTGTTCCCAGTGGTGTACGATCTCGCCGCGCCATTTTTTTCTTCTTTCCCACAATGCCTTGCTCGATCATAACCCCTGGAAGTGTGACTTTGAAATATCCAAATGTATTGGATATTTTAATTAGTCCTGTGGTTGATCCATTCTGTGTTAGAGACTACGCAGAGCGCGCTGTCAAAAGTCGCATCAAGTCATAGAGCAACTGGCCCCTTCTCATTCTTTTTCGATCTTGTGATACGTCTAACTGTATGCAGTTTAGGGGCACCATATAAAATAATGACTCGTTTGAAATGTATTGCATTGAAATACTTGCATTTTGACACGCGCGCATACTAAGCGCCCTACAAGCGCTCGAAAGTTTTTAACAAGCGTGTGCGCAAAGCAGTCACTTTTGGTGAGCCATTCAGCGTTAAATTTCAGTGCTTCCCTTCCATGGGGTTAGTGATGAGAGGTATCGATACGGCGCACTGCCCATGGTGTCGAGGTGCTGCACAACTACACTAACCATCATCTTACCGTATGAGGCCAGGGCCCAATTTCACAAAGCACTTAATTCATCTTAAGATGAGTTGTCAGTATCACCATAGTGATTTGTATCGTGAAATCACACTTAGCAATTAATATCGATTCGCACTTAAGATCAATTTTGTGAAATCGGCCCCATGGCTTACTTTCATAGAGCTGCTTAAATAGAAAATATTGCTTAACAATTTCAGCTAAGCCAGAATGAGCAGGATGAGTCATAGATGGCACATGTGAAACAGTGTTTTGGCTGGTGACCCTATTTAGGTAAGCATACTTTTACTGTGCTTAGCTACTTTTTGTGCTTAAGCAGCTCTATGAAGTTGAGCCATGGGGTAATCTGGTCTTATCATAATCCAAGTATCATGTGTTGAGTTATTACACTTGAAGACTGAAGGGTTTTGATAAATAGGTCAACTCTGAGTCCAAGTACCTGGGGTCGATTTCACAAAACTCTTCCTAACTTAGGACTAGTCCTAGGCAATGCTAAGAGATAGGACTAGTCCCAGTACTTAAGACTAGTCCTATCTCTTAGCATTGCCTAGGACTAGTCCTAAGTTAGGAAGAGTTTTGTGAAATCGACCCCTGGAGAATCTAAGTAAGATTTCAGCCATTACTTGTACGACAACTTAAAACACAACTGCTTTTATTATGAAGAAGGTTCGGCAAATGAGTGTGGTGAAGTTGGTGTTACAGGAGAAGATACAGCTTCTTTACTGGGTGGGTACAAGTGGCTGAGCAGTTTTCCGGATTCTTTTCCTACGCGTTGCTGGAGTTTACGCACTCTTTCCTGCAGGTCAAAAGAAACAAAGTAAAGAAAATATTTTGAATATAAAGAAATTTTTTCATAAACCTATCAAAAAACAAATTCAAATCTGCCAATGTAATTATATACATAATCTAAAAAAATAAGTTTTATATATGTTTTCTTTAGTAACAATGTGTAAACTTAGAAGCTGGAACAGTTATGGCAATTAAACTATTCATAAATTTAGGTCAAAGAACTTGTGATATATAATTTCACATCCCTAGAACATATACTGAAAAATAAACATTTTGGCAAAATCTTGTACAGCATTAAGCAGTTTGGTTTGTATCAATTAGTGTAACAAGATGATTTCCAAGTTTATAAATGCCTATTTTTAATTTTTGAAAGTACATTCATTTTTCACTTAAATGCTTCTTCTGTTTACTCTTGCCGGTGAACTGACAGACAGAATGAATATTTATCATGCATGGCAAAATACACAAGATTCATTCTCAAATTAAATAACACCAAAATTGTCAGCATGGACCTCCAATCTAGAGAAGTTTGCAATATCTAAAAGAGTTTGCAATTACATTTTTGAATAGTGATTTCAAATCTGGAAAAGCTGTTTTGAACGCAAACACAACTTAAAATGTGTTTATACGTGTAATAAAAACTATCAAGGAGAATTAATAAATACCCCTCGACAATTTATCCATTCTGATTGGTCGAGAGGAGACCACGTGATCATATTTAATCGTGTAGTAGAGACATGGTAAAAAATGTTTAAATATACTCATGTTGGCACGAAAGCTTAAGTGGGCAGTAGTTTATGAGTAATGTACATGTAATCACTATATACCGATACCGAGAAGTCAATGTAAAATATATAAGTACGAGTGCTTATGCAAAATCATTGACATCGCATGCAATTTTACCCTTCGCGAAATGAAGCCTGACGATGTGACAGGAATTGAAAGTCTACGAACCAGAAAAGTTGTACAGATTTTCCAACATTACCATGCTTTTTAACAAAGTCTTAAATGACCGTTTAAAACCTTGCAGGGTCATTGCCCTAGGACCTCATTTTCGGCTCTGTCCTTTATCACACAGCCATGACCCCACTGGTTTTGAAACCTTGCAGGGTCATTGCCCTAGGACCTCATTTTTGGCTTAGTCCTTTAACACACAGCCATGACCCCGCTGGTTTTGAAACCTTGCAGGGTCATTGCCCTAGGACCTCATTTTTGGCTTAGTCCTTTAACACACAGCCACGACCCCGCTGGTTTTAAAACCTTGCTGGTACATGGCCCTTAGATCTCATTTTCGGCTCGGTCCTTTATCACACAGCCATGACCCCGCTGGTTTCAAAAAGCAATTCAAGGCTCCACTGCCACTCTTTTATTCCCCTTTGCCATGCTGCTTGAATTGAGCAGACCTCTCCAGATTGTCTATCCAGGTTTTTAAGCCAGGAACATGCATACTTTTAACTTCTACATGACATGGACTGCAAAACAGCATGCAACAGACTGATACAAGAAAGCATGACATGGGACAGGGGTTTTATCGAGAGATTTTGAACTATCCTCTAGTTTCTGGCCAGTTGGTGTTTAATTAAAAGGCATATTCCAACAATGTACTTTTTAAAATAAATATATATTTGTTTACTATTGTGCCTCTGAACTATCTACACACAGGCATGGGCTCAATTTCACAAAGAGCAAAGATTGATCTTAATATGTGTATCAATTTCAATCGGTACAAGCAAAGTGTGATGTCACAATAAAAATCACTATGTGAAATTAAAAAAATCAAGATGAATCTTAGTGTTTTTTTAGTCATCTTTGAAGGGGCAAGGCCATTTGTATTTTGTAAAGGGCACTTCCACTTGAAAATGTTCACGTCTACATGAATACAAAGGTGCACCAAGGCCAAGACCAGGGGCAACAGATGCCTCTAATGCCACCATGTATGAGTTGTGTGTTGCCACTGAGCTGTATCCTTTCACATTCAGTTTGCACTGGTTGCCTGTTTGCCAAGACTACAAACTGGGCCCAATTTCATGGCTCTGCTTACCGCCGAATTCTGCGCTTGCGATTACCATTCTTCGCTTACAGGGCAAGCGCCAAATTTCTGCGCTAGCTGTGTAAGCGAAGAATGCCTAGTAGCGTGGACTACACACGCACACAAGCAGAAATTCCCTGCTAACCTGTGAAATATGCTTGACGTAAGCGCGTAATTTCCTGCTTCCGTAAGCGCCGATTCTTAGCTTACAGCTTAGGGTAAGCAGAGCCATGAAACTGGACCCTGTTCAGCATGAGATAATCCAATGATGTTTAATGCATACATGAACATCAAATACAAAACTTCCAAGTTATTCAATTAGCATCCCCCATTGTACAGGTACAATGTACACATAAGCAGCTACTTGGTTTAAAGTGGGGTATATGGTGTATGGGCTTCTTCCTACATATTGCTGTTTGTGTATCACTTAAAAAAATGCACATGCACAAACACATTCACAAAGCAATCTATTGAAACACTGATGAGATATTGTCTTAGCCTGGAAGTCTAAGAATCCTGAAAGAGGAGCCTCCTCTTATAGAGTAAAAAAAACCCAAAAATTCTGAGTCTGACAAATATGAAGTGGAACCATCCACAGCCGTGCAGCGCTCACATTTAAATATGGATAAATGGGACATGCACTGATGCAGCTTAAGGGGTGCACCCCACTAATTAGGGAGAAAACAGAGCATCGTAGACCCTCGAAATATTCTATATAAGGCCGAATTGAGATCCCAATAAAAGGGGTACATGTAAACATTTGCCCAATTGTGGCCTTGGGTTGTTGACTTCCAACTTGAGGTTTTTTTGATGACATAGGCCCTGAAAAAATTGTCCTTTTTGCCAAGAGGTAGGCCTATAGGGACATTTTTCAAGATTGATGCTCGGACAATTGGAAAAATACACTGCTGTGGGAGTTTTTATTTGGAGGGAGAATAACTCGCCGGGCCTTGAGACTCCCCATGGATATCAAATTGAGCAGAGGATAAAAGTTCAAGAGTCAATGGATAACTTTCCTTTTACTGTAAAAAGCTGTGAGACTTCTAAGTATTTGTTTTGTATTATTGAATATTTAGCATTTTGCACTGTATGCTATGGGAATTTATTTAATGGGGTGCACCCTTAGAATTCATACACAGTTCTTACAAAGAATGCAAACAAGTCCACACATTTCTCAGAGAAAGGTTCAGTCAAATTCATGCAGCGTGTGCAGGAGTTCACTCAATGAAACGAAACATAAAAACCCCAAAACTTTGCTTTGTACTCGCAACAAGAAACACCCAAATAACATACAGTGTACCTACACAATGGGGTGAATATAGAAATGATTGAGTGGTTCACAGAATGGAACCCCCAGGAAAGTCAACCAGGGACTTCCGTTTGGCTGATGTCTTGGAGATATGCAAATGAAGTCGGCTTAGCCGATCCTGCAATAATCAGAGAGATTTACAGTTATAGGGTGGAATTACCTCTTTAATTAATTATTCCGTTGCATTGAATCACAGCATCAGAGGCGCAACACAAATGCATGGCTCATTTGATTTACATCTTCACATCCAAACTTAAGGTCTTGTTATGTTGTTGTTGCAAAAAAAGCCTGATAACTGACAGTGAACAAAGCTAAAAAATGTTTTATCTCTATTCTTAGGAATTACCGCAGTGAAGAGACGTTGGTGAAAGTTATGGAGGCAGCCATTTAAAGTGGGCAAAGAGTCCAAAATAAAATTTCTGGATTGGGATCTTCAGAAAAAAACCTCACAGTCACAGTCATGATTGATTCAAAATTTTACTTTAAGATTCCTTTTTTCAATTTCAATTTATTTATTTAATTTCCATAACTTCCATAACTAATACAAAAAAGAAGTAAAAAGCATAGTTGATAAGGAGGCATAAAAGTAAATGATAAGGAAACAGTGAAATCAAAAACGTTATGAGGAAGATGTTAGAAGTCCAGAAAGGCAGGCCAGAATTAAGGGGCCAGAGTGAATCCAAACACTAGCAATGAAAAGGTCGCGGGTTCGAATCCCACCCGAGTGATTTGCCTAGGTGGATTTTTGTTTTTCACAGAACTCGGAAAAGTACTGAGTATACAGTGCTTATACACACCGGTGAAAGGGTAAAAACAAATTATACTCTTCATCCTCGATGCAAAAATTAACATCTATTAAATCGTTGCGGTACCCGATGCTAATACATAGGACTTGAACTGCCTCTAGCTACCGGGCTAGCTTGGTGGTCAAGTGGTAACACATCTGCTCTAGCAATGCAAAGGTCATGGGTTCGAATCCCACCCGAGTGATTTGCCTGTGGATTTTTTTCACAAAACTCGGGAAAGTACTGAGTATACAGTGCTTATGTACACATTGGTGAAAGGGTAAAAAGAAATTATTTACTAAGTTAAGATTTAATATTTTGTTGGTATCTTGTTTACACATTTATTTTCTTCTGGAATTAAAAGAAAATGACCGAGCACTGTCTGTGGACCATCATAGCAGATGCTATAAAGCCATCATTTGGATATAAGGGGAAACAAGAGTAAAATAAAAATTGAACACATTACAAGAAAGGAGTATGGCTAAGGTTTTGGATCCAATGTCTCGATTTTGCAACTTACACATTACAGGCATTTATGAGCAGCCTGCTTGGAGCATTATGATCTTACAATTCTTTACCTCTACTGCATCTTATAGCCACAAGCAGGGGTGGGTTAGAAGTTACTTGAGGCAGACTATGAGAACCTACCTGTGCATTCTGAATGATGTTACTTATGACAGCTATCTTCCGCTTGGAATTCATAAGTTTCTTGACGTAGGGGTCTAGTTCTATGGGTGGCTCTCTTGACTGACCCAACTGCTTCAAAACTAAATTGGAATATAAAGTAAAATTTAGTATGTAAATAAGAGGGCATTGGCAATGGATTTTGTATAACTGTTAACATAGGTTGTCAAATAAATGCTAATATTGCATATTGAATTATTATTAACAAACAAATTTGACTAGAAGTGATTTTGATAATAAGAATACATTTTTGCCATATAAATTGAATCTGCCATTCACAGACTTAAACAACTTGCAATTGCATCAAAGATAGTAATATGACTTTTCCATGTGTGTGATGTTCAACCATATGTTTACAGACAAAAACCTTTAAATTGTGCACAGGCTTTTTTTAAAATCAGCCTTTGGAAATCAAATATGCCGTTACTCTGGGCATTTTGCAATACAGTACGCCCTCTATAGTTTCTTCAGGAGACGTCATTTACACAGTGAACCCATGGGAAAAAGCTCAACCTTTTTAGTCTTCTCGCACTTACAGATCAGACAGGCGCTCCAGAGTCGCACCGAACAAAATAGAATAGGAGCGACTCTACGTCGACCCAAATAAATTTTGGTTTCAGACAGGAAAACTTAACAGAACATTTACATTAGGTTCGGCTCATGACAAGATCCACATCTGAAACCAAGATGCTCCAAAGTCATTCCGAAAGACTGCAACAGTCGATCTTTCGACTTGCAGCGCGTCCAGTGGCTCCTAAAAGTTTCAGACGACAAATTTTCACGCACTTAGTTCAATAATTTGGTTTGGCGCGACTCTAGAGCACCTGTCTGAACCAGGTGCTACTTGCACCGCCCACCCCATGACCACAATGCAAGGTTGTATTTTTCTATATTTACAGCAAAAGATGGTATTTGTTGTGAGGCTGGTGAAATTTGTTTATTTTCTTGCCAGCCATTTAAAGGTCTCAAACTGCAAGTGCAAGCTCGGTGCTGAATTGCGAGTGTGATTGTTTTGACCATTTTCGGGGAATATGACCCCTCTGAGATAGTGTATTTAAAGGGTAGCATAATAATCAAAAGTACCTTCATCGAGTTCTTCAATTTGATGTCTAAGTTCTAGTTGGCTTTCTCTGAAATGAAAAGTACAGACAAAGTGAATTACAAAATACCTTACAAGTCCAAGGTTCCAATTTTTTGGTTAATTTTTTAGAAATAAATACTGTGTTTTTAACAGAACATGTCACTGTCATTGTGATCAGCGCAAAGCCAAACGAAATGGTTGATGAAAATTAACGGTACAAACTATTGTAAAATAAAAAAGACTATATAAAACATACAACAAACAGTAATACTAATGATGGGCCACTTCAAATTAGGAGATTAAGGGTGTTTGATCTTATACACCAGAAAACACCAGAAATTACCTGGAAAACACCTGAAAATTACTGGAAAACACTGGAAAACTACCTCAAAGAGTGTGATGGGCAGGATCGAGGGCTTATTGTAAAAACACCGAGATTAGATCATGGTACAGAGAACTGTCTAAAAAGGTAGACCCAGTAACTGGGGCGCTGTACTCATTTTTTTTTTAAAACTTTGACATCTGCGGTTGTACTAGCGCCCCAGGAATGCATTGCATATACGCACAGTGATCTTCAATTCAAATTGATATAAGTTGACACAAAAAATGCGTCAGAACGAAAAAAATACCCAACAAAAAACGCCTACTGGCTTCTTCATAATTGTCTATTAAGATGCAACATCAGGCATTTAAATGTACTCACGATTTGGTTTTGAGCTGCAAATTTACGATTTTCGGAGAAACCACCATGACGTCAAACTCTCAGTTGGACCGACATTCATACTGTGTGCACTCGCTGCAGCGCGTGATTGCTGTGCGAATATACAACAATGCATTCCTGGGGCGCTAGTCCGACCGATAATGTCAAAATTTCGAAAAAAGGAGTACAGTAGCGCCCCAGTTACTGGGTCTACTGTAGTAGTACTACAAAAAGGGAAGTATTATGTTACTACTGTAGTGTACAGTGTTACTGTTACATAGTACAATCACTACAATTTACAAACAGTGCACTACAGCTCTGCATTCTATTTTCTAAGTTTTAGCACAACAACATTCACTAATCTGATCAGGGCCCAATTTCATAGAGCTGCTAAGCACAAACATTTGCTTAGCATGAAATTTCTTCCTTGATAAAAACAGGATTACCAACCAAATGTCCATGTGATTTTCAGAATAAGCAAACAACAGCTGAATACCAGTAACAAGGAATATGCAACACATGGAAATTTGGTTGGTAACCCTGTTTTTATCAAGGAAGAAATTTCATGCTAAGCAAATTTTTGTGCTTAGCAGCTCTATGAAATTGGGCCCAGAGTGACTCAGTAATAAATAGTGAGTTGACGTTGTATCGTTAACATTGATGCAAAAAATAGTTACCTGACGTTTTGACCCTAGTGAGTCACATAGCACTTTAGTAGCACCATAAAGAGTGCTAACCTACAAAGGGAGTCCAGCGTATTGGCACTATTTAATATGATGGGCCTACATTACTATGTAGGGTACTCTTTCCACCACCACACAGGCAGGGCACAGTATCGTAATTTGAGATCCTCAAATCGGATTTCCGAACAGAGCAGCGTTTGCCGTTAACCAATATTTGTTAACATAACTGCTAATATTAATAAGTAGTACCTCACAAGTCGCACCCTTTCGTCAACTTCTTGCACAGCTGGTTTAAAGAGTTCTAAGATTCCAGCAGCCATGGCATCACGATTTTCAGTCGGAGTAATTGCAGTATGTTTGGCATTTTCTCCTCCTCCTCCTTCAGCGACGGTAGCCGCCATCTTGACAACATCTAATCTGAACGAGCAGAACAAGAGAGGGCGCCGTAACGGTCATGAGCTCAATTTTTTGAGCTCATACAGTGCAGAATAGAGAAAGTCTGTCCTTTCTCTCTATGGTTCTAGTTCAGCGGTCTTTATTCGTATTAATGGCATTTAAAACAAAATCATTTAAAACCATACTAAAAGAAAATAAAGTTATATAAACATTCAACATGTACACACAAATCATTACAAAATAATTACATTATCAAGGCGCTGAGGGAAACACACTTAGACTTAGCCTGAAAAGATTTCCCCTCATCCTAGATTGCATCTGATAGGCCTAGTCAATCCTGACTTCGGTCGTTCAGCTACACCCATCACACATAGACTTTCCCTCAAGACCTTCAGCTCTCTTTTTTACCAGCTCACAAGGGTCTTTATGAGTTCACCATTGAAGATTGTCGACTAATTTGTTGGAACCAAAATTTTCCTGCTTCTGACGCTCTAAGTAGTAATCGTCAATTTGTTTCCATTTTGTTTTTCCATACGGTTTATATTCTTCATTTATATGCATATCATTCACTCACAATCAAAACAAACTACTCTGTATCTCCCGATTCACTGAATACCTTCCATCAAGCCAATTCATACGATGGCTCTTTGCATTGTATTTCACAAACACAAAGATTCATGATCTTAAAGGCACTGAACACGTTTGGTAATTGTCAAAGACCAGTGTTCTCACTTGGTGTATCCCAACATATGCATAAAATAACACGCCTGTGAAAATTTGGGCTCAATTGGTCATCGAAGTTGCAAGAAAATGATGAAAGAAAAAACACCCTTGTTGTACAAATTTGTGTGCTTTCAGATAGGAATAAAAACTTCTTGCAAGAACTCCTTTATTATTTTAGTGAGAAAATACCTCTTTCTTAAAAACTACGTTACTTCAGAGGGAGTCGTTTCTCACAATGTTTTATACTATCAACAGCTCTCTGTTGCTCGTTACCAAGTCAGTTTTTATGCTAATATATATTTTGAGTAATGCCAAACGTGTACATGTCTTTAAAATCAATCTCTTTGTGAAATCGAGCCCAGGAAATGATTATTCATGATGAATTCGTAGGGCCCAACGGCATGTATAGGCCACTTCCTTGATTCATAGAGCTACCGGATCAGTTCTACAGATCATCAAAAGGATTTCAGGGGCATACCGCATAATCGAACATAATGGGAAAATCTGTTAATACTGTCAATAGCTCATGCTCCAGTGGTTGAATAGAATGGAAATTATTTTAGGAATCCTTCGATATTCAGAAACATTTTAACTTGACGGAATTAAAAGACGACAAAGTCGTATAGTGCGCAAACTCTGTTCGGAACTGGTGATTGGTTTAGACTATGATTGGCTTCAATACAAACATTTTAACATCGTCATATTATGGCCGGGAAAGAGTTTCGGGTCGAAGGAGGGGGTAGTAGGCTGGCTTATTGACCTCAAAATAATGGCCATTTTGGGGGACGCGTTTGTTGAAAGAGAGTAATTGTTCTACCCGAATACCTTTTGTTCTAAATTATTGCATAAAATAGAGGTGCCCTCTGGAAAGATTGCATTATATTTTGCATGCACATATCCAAAAGGCCTATAGCAGCGGCGTAGCTAGGAATTTTTAGGTGGGGGGGGGGGGCACAGGGGGGGGGTTGCTTCCAAGTGGGGGGCCCAGGGAGAATGGGTGTGTCAGTGGTGGGGGTCATGTACTCCTAGCCCTATAACTATGAGGTTTGATCCGCTATCGTCTCCACGAACCTCATAGAGTGACATGTACAACAATCCCATTAGACTTGTTGCCCTTCACATTTAAATGCACCTGGAGTTCTCTTTTGAAACCGGATCTCGCGAAAATTAGGCTCTACGTGTTTTTTGTTCTCACAGTGAGCTCGGCGCGGGTCCAGAAAATCCACTCCTCAAAAAAGAGTTAAAATCTCACTGTTTTTCAGAATCCTCGCCTTCCGGTAGCAATATGGCCGCCGCCGTAATCGCTGGTAACGATAACCAACGGTTCATGTACAAAACATTGGTTTATTTGGACCATCGTTGCGCGTGCGTGTAGCATGACTTTTTGGCCTCTCCGGCATGTAGTAGGCAATGGTTTGCAGCGCGCAACGCTGGCAATAACCAACGGCTTTACACGTGAACCGTTGGTTAAAGTTTACTTGGTTAAAGCGTAGCGTGCAGCACACCAACTGTTCATTCCGCTGCATTGCATTGATCAACCATAGGTGATCAATACGTGGGCGCGCGCGCTTCCGGTGATGAGAGCGACAATCCCCACGTTAAACAATAATTATTGGCTTTGAATAAGACTAAAGTTTTGTTTTACTTTATTGTACACATAGCAGATGTATTTTGTTTTGTAATGTTTTGTTTTCATTCTTTTAACTTCCCCCCGGTTATGGTTTCTTCCCATTGAGCTGTGTACAAATCTTGCCTGCAGGAAGTCCAGGCTTGGTGGCTCTTTTGTAAACATGTGATGTCACAGGTCACATCGTCTATAGATTGGCCCAACAGTGGTTGAAAAGTTACTTTGGGCCGGCTTGCAATATCTCCAAGTCCCGAGCCCTGGAGGTAAACCTGAAACTGCGCAAGGCCAAACGGAAAGACAAAAAACACAAGCTTCCCGGCGCGGGTTGTTTTGAAGGAAGTAGGACTGTGCTAAAAGATAAGATAATAAATAGGTCCTTGGCAAAGCGCAAGGACACGGATACCTGGACAATAATTCTCTGAGTAAATAAATAGACCCTTGTTAGCACAGAATATTGCTTAGTACAGAGAACATTTGCTAAGTGGTAACCGATTTTCCCAATCAAATGCCATGCTGTTTTTTTGACTTCCACTTAGCTGGCATTGAGGCAAAGTTTTTTTTTTTATCAAGGGTTTTCAAACTCGTGCTATTGACACGTGGTACCGTACATCCTGCATCCACCCACTCTTAGGAGCTCTGGAATGTATAAAAGCGGCAAGAAGCTGTCCAGGGGTTGTTTCGCTGGAGCCGATCGAAGAAGGAGCATCTTGATTTCGGGGTAAGTTTATGAACGATAGATGCAGTGGAGTGATTGACTTGAAAAAACTTTGTTGAATTTGGGGCTAAACATTACAGAAGAATGTCTGATTTAGAAGTGGGAAATGTCATCCATTCAATTATCCTAAATTATCATTATTATTATTATTATATATTTCTGGTAATGAAACAAAGGATGCCTCATAAGTGAACTTATCTGTCCTCGCAAGCCTGAGGAAACCTGTATAAACAAGGTTGCTTGCTATAACATGTGAACTAGAAACACCGGGGTTAACCCCTACTGTTCCACGATAAGTGTTCTGGGTTCTTTTACGTTCACTACCAACCCTAGTACAAGTGTCATGACCGGGACTCGAACCCACACTCTGCTGATCAGGAACACCAGAGCTTGAGTCCGGTGCATGCTCTTAACCGCTCAGCCACTACACATGATTTGCATATGGTTTTATCGTGAACAGCATACCACGAGCTGTTTTAAACGAAATGTTTCCTACCTCAACAATTCCAGGGAATCTTTCAAAAGAGGGTTTGGATAATCTGTGGATTCTTGACCTCCTGACTTCAGGGTTTTTTGAAGACAAAAATGCATACGGTACAAAATATTAAACTTTCACATCTTTGTGAAACTTAATTTCCAACTTCGCGTTTGTCTTCTGAATAGTAAATGTGACTAAAACAGTTGAATGTTGCAGTGTTTTTTCGGCGAAGATGGAGTTACAAATCATTTAAATGCTACAGTTAAAGAATGTTATACCCAGGTCTTTGTACCAACCACTTCGAATGCGGGCATTACTTTTTCAGCGTTCCACTTCAACATTATTTTTACTGGCCAAATTCCAGTTTAAAATTCTGAGGAACAGACAAAATTCTCTCCGAGTGGTCCGGCTGGCTAGATCATTGCTTTGTGACCAAAGCTGTAGTCCACCTCTTGCAAATATAGTTTATAATGGTTTCAAATCAAAGTACAACAGACGTTGAAAAACCCTTCAGATATAGACATTTAGCGGGTGGACTGGTAACGAAATTACACGTTTCTGGTTACCTGTGTGGCTGGTCACTGAAACCTTATAGGTATATCGTACACGTTTGGTAATGACTCAAAACAAATATTAGCATAAAAAACTTACTTGGTAACAAGCAACGGAGAGCCGTTGATAGTATAAAACATTGTAGGAAACGACTCCCTCTGAAGTATAGTTTTTGAGAAAGAGGTAATTTCTCACTAAAATAATAAAAACTTCTTGCAACAAGTTTTTATTTTTATCTGAAAGCACACAAATTTGTACAACAAGGGTGTTTTTTCTTTCATCATTTTCTTGCAAATTCGATGACCCATTGAGCCCAAATTTTCACAGTTTTGTTATTTTATGCATATGTTGGGATACATCAAGTGAGAACACTGGTCTTTGACCTTTACCAAACGTGTTCAGTGCCTTTAAAGGCGAACTTGTTTTGTTTCCCTTTTTTTCATTTCAAATCTAGACCCTGACGACGTCACATCAGGGAGTGGACATAATAGTTGTACAGTGTACGAACCGAAGATGTTGGTCATGTTGAGTTTGTGTTTGCTGGTGTTAGCCAGCGGTATTCAAGCTCAAAGTTCGAATAAGATCAAAACTGACGGGGTTTGGCAGTGCATTGACAACGACGCTTTGACCACTGAGACGCTCGCTGCAATTGAGAACGCAATCAAGGTAAAACATTTTTTTTCACAGTGTCAAAGCCTTCTAACGTGGTTATTAGGTATGCTGAACGTTATTTAAGATTAAGAAAATAACTTAACTATTTGGTGTGCTTAGGTATCGTACACGTTTGGTAATGACTCAAAACAAATATTAGCATAAAAACTTACTTGGTAACAAGCAAAGGAGAGCTGTTGATAGTATACAACATTGTAGGAAACGACTCCCTCTGAAGTAACGTAGATTTTGAGAAAGAGGTAATTTCTCACTAAAATAATAAAAACCTTCTTGCAAGAAGTTTTATTCCTATCTGAAAGCGCACAAATTTGTACAACAAGGGTGTTTTTTCTTTCATCATTTTCTTGCAACTTCAATGACCAATTGAGCCCAAATTTTCACCAGGCTTGTTATTTTATGCATTATGTTGGGATACATCAAGTGAGAACACTGGTCTTTGACAATTTCCAAACGTGTTCAGTGCCTTTAAAGCGATTTACAAACAATCCCACCACGTTAATTTTTGGAACAAGGTGTTCTTTTTAGCCACGCGAAATCGGCATTCAATTTAGCACAGTATAGGCACAACGAGAAATTTCATCAAAGCGAGCCTGAATGCTGTTCAACTAGATTGAATGGTAATCTTTCTAAATCGCTTGACGCAAACAAGCTTACGCATTAATTTGGTAAAATCTCTGCATGATGCCATCGGTCACTTATTGAGTGTCCGTTTTTAATTAAACAGTCGGTACTCCACCATTTTTTGTTTCAAAAATCAAAACAATTCCAAGTTCCCCAACTACACCTAGCCAAATATCATGCCAATTGTCTTGTTACCATCGGGTTTTTTTTCACACACAACAAATCCATCAATGACCAGCTCTTCCGGAATTCCCATAATTGTACAGCAGTTACTTGACATTGGGGTCAATAGCCACTACTGGGTGAAATGAACCATATGGTTTCCAGATGGCTTATTCTGTATACTTGTACATTGGCTGTAAGCAGTGACCTGGCTGTTTATTTGGATGAATTTAGTATAGGGTCCATATCTAATGTTTTTGGCCATTTGAAAATGATTTTGTTCTTCATAAAAAATGTATTACACGGTAATATCAAAAAGGTCACCCAAAAAGTGACCGATGGCTGTCACGCAGGGTAACGACTGTTTTGAGTAGCTTTTAAGTTTCGCGCGAAATTAAAAAAACGTGCATTATTTTAAATTGGCTGCATGCTTTTGCCGAATGACCAGGACATTATAATAAGAACCGGAATCACGTACTTCAAAACACCCAATTTGAAATGTCATGACAATCATGGAATACCTAAAATAACAATTTGTGGCTTGCAAGTCCCAGTATGGACACCTGTTTAGCACGCAGCAGAGAAAAGTCAATTTTCATGGAAAACAAAATAATGAAACTTCACATGATGTTATATTTTGATGACCGATCAATGTGCTTTTGCAATTTTGAATACTTTGAAGTTCTATAATTGAATTTAGGTCTCACAGTACGGCCGACAGGTGGAGAAGATCAAAGCTCTGAACAGATTGGAGGAGCATGTAGCCAACATGAGACCTATAATCATGGCTGAAAAGATACCGGAAGTGAACACGTTTGCTGGTAAGCCCCACCAACCCACTGCCTTTGATTGCTTGACTCGGCCAAGAATTGCAATTTTTCATGGGACCCTCTATCAAGTAAAGATCAACTTTGTTTATTCCAAATCTCATAAAAAGAACCCGGGTATTCGGACTAAAGGGGTAAGTTAATCGGAAACAAACAAACAAACAAACCCCCCAAAAAACAAACAAACAAACGGGTAGGCCCTATAGTATGCTTTACGTTTCGGCAAATTTATCCATCGGGAATAATTATGTGCGCGTTACGCCCAAAGGTTCTGACGTAAACGTTATGCTGATTTATAGGCCAAATTATCAATAAAGATACAATAAAAGTCACATGTGAAATTTTCAGCTGAATACAGTTTCCAATTGCTGAGAAAACAGCAAAAATCTCGCACGGTATGTTCTTCAAAAACGTCGAATCTATCCACGTTTAGCGAGGTGACCGCGGGTATCCAACCGCATCTCTGGCATTAACAAACAGACACCACGAACAATTTTGAATCTTCAAAAGTGGCCTGAAGGCGATCTTAGGAGATTCAAATTTGCCAACATACTTTTATTGATTTCTAATCAGACGAAATAATTTCGCAAGATGTTTAACAAGTAATACCATTATCATCTTTATAACAAGAAGGCTTTCGGATAAAACTAAACATTTTTCCCCGAGTTCAGTACAAACTTAGTGTTCTAAGAAAACTAAAATTTTACCCATAAATTAATTTATGCCTTTCAGAGTATTAATTCTGCAATTTCCCTTTTTATCAGTAACAATACATACGGATATACAGAAGACATCTTTTTCAGTGTCAAATTAGGTTGTTACTGCATTGTTATATTTCCACAAATATTATACTCTTTTTAGACTGCCTTGAACTGATGGAGTCCGGAACCACTCAATCCGGAGTGTACACTATAACCCCAATCGGAACCTCAGTGCCAGTGCAGGTCTATTGTGACATGATCACTGATGATGGAGGATGGACAGTGAGTATTCTTAATTGTCATGAACACAACCATGTTTGCCTAATAATATTCCCTGATGTGCAAACTTGAGTAGAATTATAGAATATCAAAATTATTACAAAAATAGTGAACAGGCTAGGCCTATATTTGTCTTCCAGTCTCACCTTGGTCATGTTAAATGACGTAATTTTGAGTTGGGCATCCTCTGATAGAGATAGCAAGAACTACTAGGGGTGCAACCCACTAAATAGAGGGGTGTAGGGCCATTTTTTTCAAAATTGATGTTCGAACGCTTGAAAATGTGTCCGTCTCCCTGTACCCCAAGTCACGATTGTGTCCCCCACCAAAAAAATAGTCTTGCTCACCATTTCTCAAAAGATTACATGGCAGTTCGCTTTCACGGCCATGGCTGTGCGCTTTTGCATGATACAGAGAGTATAGCTGACGAATAACAGAGTGTCCGTATTCGACTTATAAACACTTCCCATAAGCCAAAACAGTTTGACAAACACACATGAATGGCTCGTTGAAATGATGATTCGTTCTTTAAGACAGCGACACCACCCTCTTTGTTTCAAAATAGAAATCTACCTCAAAACCCTCGTGCTATTGCTCCCTAAGGTGTTCCAGAGACGTGAAAATGGCGAAACGGATTTCGAACGAAACTTCGACGATTATGCACAGGGATTCGGCGAGCCTGGTGAAGAGTTCTGGCTCGGCAACAACGCCTTGAGGAGCATGACTGACCCTTTACTTGGGTCATTCAAGCTTCGTATTGATATGTGGGACTGGGCAGGTAATCACAGCTACGCCGAGTATTCGGACTTCTCGATCACTGGAGATGATTTTGTACTGGGGATCGGAGAATACGCTGGAGACGCAGGTATGTAGGATAAAGCTATGTGTAGTATATACGTTCGATTTCATTTCTCTGTTTATCGAACCAAACAAAGATGTTGACAAAATAGGGAGACCGCTAGCATAAGGGCCATAATTGTTGATAGAGCGCCGGTCGAAGGTTCAAGTCCCGCCCTATTCAATTTGTCTTTGTTCAATCCAAAATTATTCAAAATAAATAGCGTACACAACTTATATTTTCCACAAATTTGTGCCAATTTTATGTAAGCACAAAGTAAGCATGCATTACCATAAGTCCATTTCCCCTCATGATTTCCAGGTGATTCACTGACCTTCCACAATGGCATGGGTTTTACGGCCAGAGACAAAGACGTGGACGGAGCATCCGGCGGTAATTGTGCAGTGTGGCTGCACGGCGGATGGTGGTACCAGTACTGCCACCGGGCCAACCTCAACGGTCGCTACCTAGAAACAGACGCAGAGGACGGTCAGAGGGACCAGGGCATTCAGTGGGTAGCTTGGAAGGGGTTTTACTACTCACTCAAGAAAGTCGAGATGAAATTCAAGCCTGTTTACAATGACTACTAGATAAAACCACTCATATGACTTGAACTCAATCTCAAAAGACACGTATAGCCTACTTAAAAATATCTACCCTTTTTAAGGCATCGAACACATTTGGTAATGACTCTGAAAATTTATGGCAATAAAAACTTACTTGGTAAGAAGTACAGCAGCTTTTGATAGTAGGCCTATAATGCATTTTGAGAGACTTTTTACTTCGAAGGACTGCGGTTATGGAAAAATATATCACTTTTTATCCCCAAAATATTTTGAATATTGAGAAGCGTTACGGTAACGCTTCTCAGAGTGTGTATTCCGATGCAGATTAGTCTTTCTGCGTGGACATAACCGCTCCAGATTTTCGGCAATGTCTCAAAAACGTCTACCACCTTTTGAAATGAAATTTTCACAGGTTAGTTTTATGGTATATATCTACAACTATATAGGATTGAAACAAACAATAGGCTCCAATTACCAAACGTGTACGATGCCTTTAAGTTAGCTTTGTGTTGGCCTACTGTGTAGGCCTATACTGTTACTAGTTCTAATGCTTTGAGAAAGACTCTAGTGTGGTCGAAACGTGAGGCACTTAACAATTTTCTGCACCAATAAATAATACAAAGGGGCAGTTCAAATACTTCATTGTTTTCTCTAATGTAACCATTACACGAAATTCTGACACATAATCTGATTTTATACACCACATGATTCCTTACACGTAGAATAAGAACACTGCGTTGATTATATAATTTTACCCTTACAACGATGTGTATTAAGCACTGTATATTCAGTATTTTCCCAAGTTCTGTGAAAAAAATCCACAGGCAAATCAACCACGACCTTTGTATTGCTAGAGCAGATGTCTTACAACTAGACCACCGAGCTAGCCCGGTGGCTAGAGGCAACTCGAATCCTATGTGTTAGCAGCGGGTACCGTATAGCGATTTAATAGATGTTAATTTTGCATCGTGGATAAAGAATATAATTTGTTTTTACTTTTACACCGATGTGTGTTAAGCACTGTATACCGGTACTCAGTACTTTCCCGAGTTCTGTGAACAAAAAATCCACAGGCAAATCACTCGGGTGGGATTCGAACCCACGACCTTTGCGTTGCTAGAACTGCGTTGATTGTTATGCCGTCATTTTTGTCGGTTTCCTGACTAACAATTCTCATTACGCCCTCTTGCATCCAGCCTCGCTTTAATTGTGTTAATGCGATGTAAGAGGAGAACAAGATGGTTCCATCATAATAATGGCCAACTAGACTTGGAACTTGTGTTATATTACGTTATGTTTTCGTACAATCACGTTTTGAACTGTAACATTTTGTCAAGACCCATTGGAACAATAAAGAAAAGAATGTAAAGTTTGTTAATACATAATAAATTGTTGTCTGATTCAACGCATAGTAAGGCTACTCTAACCCAAGAGGTCCCCTGTAAAATGGAATATTGCCGAGTACCGACTTCCTTGGTAACCAATGACACGCTGTGGCAAATGGGTGTGCTTATACAGACTTACTTGGATTAGCGGAGTTTTTTTTATGATATCCCAAGTTAAATAACAATACAATTGGCGATCCGAAGAGGCCGGATGTGGTTGCTTGTTGAGCCTCATCCGACTCATAGACCTATCTATTGCAACGTCACAGCCCGAGTTTTTGCCGAATAAGGTTGGAAAACTATGGGAAGCCATAAATGCAAAGCACAAACAGATAGCCACAGTTTGTAACAATGTTACACAAATATTCAAAAATAGTGTTGAATTTGTTGCAAAGCGACCAATCACTGGATGTATTATATTTAATTGAACATTTGCAGAAGTTGAACTTTGTCACAACAACTGTTAACACGATTGAATGTTTTTTTTTAAACATTCAGCCGTCCATGCCAACCAGTGCGGTTTGTTTATATTAACAATATAAAGGTCTATACTTGTGCAATTGAATTATCCTGTAATTAAAACACAGACAATTAATGGCTCTCGTTGTCCTCGACGAACTCCGGTTTGACCGGTGGCAATGGGAGACTTTGGAACGCTAGGTGGCAGCAAACTTACCAGGTAAATTTCTATTGTTTACGTAGTTCTGAGCATGCGCACATTACCGAGAACAATGGATTTACCTGGTAAGTCTGCTGCCACCTAGCATCCCAAAAGTCCCCCATTGGCATTAGCCCGAACATCTGACGTCACACTTCGAGGCTCGTGAATAACGCCAGATATTGGCCTTGAGCCAATGGAGGGACCCTGGTAAGTGTACCTTTGACCTCGCATTCCACAGCAGAGATTCGTACTACTACAGTCACACGACGTGTAGACTATAGTATACATTATAAACAACATTACATACAAACATTTACGTACATGTACACGCACGCAGCATGCAGCAGACGATCGAAAAGTTCATGCAGATGGTGTAGCTGACAAACACGTCACCTCGGAGCGGACCAATCATAACGCAGA
Organism: Plazaster borealis; assembly: GCA_021014325.1. Lineage (NCBI taxonomy): Eukaryota > Metazoa > Echinodermata > Asteroidea > Forcipulatida > Labidiasteridae > Plazaster > Plazaster borealis. Next base: position 2,050,585 of record CM037456.1, on the reverse strand, counting down.
AATGGAAAGCTACGTCACTGCACGTTTATCCAATGAAATCATTGTATCCAATGAAATTATTGGGTCTGTAAGACCATGGAGCTAGCTCCATGGTAAGACAAGTACCTGTCTTTATTTTTATTCGCAAGGACAAGACAGGGGACCAGTCTACATTGGCACGTGCTGGACCGATGATCTCTCGTTCCCCGAATTAACACGCACTGGATCTGGAGATTTCATCCCATGCTATTATTGATTAGAGGAATCACAATAGCTGTGTATTGAGAGAGTTGCGACATAAAGAGGGAGAAGTTTTCTTTGATCACGTGGTTGTTGAAAGACGCCATTTTTGGTCCAAATGTAGCACAACCAAAAGTGCAGTCTAGTCTGGCCCCCTATGTGCGCACATGCTTTGTTTTGGACCGAAAATGGCTTCTTATCGTAACTTGTCACTACTCTCTCATATACACAGCTCTGTTGCAATACATTAGATAGCACCGCCAAGAATTTGACGTGGAGATGTAGTTTTCGAAGCACGATTCATAATGCACAATGAAATTATGTTATGTTTTACTCCGAGAAAAGAAACTCGAATTAGCCTTGTATCTTCGTCAAGCACACACCCACAGCGAGCCTTCAGCAACTTAAAGGTATTGTACACTTTTGGTAACAGCTCAAAATCAGTGTCCACATTTTGTGTGATTCAACATATTATGCATAAAGAAACAAACCTGTGAAAGTTTGAGCTTAATTGGTCATCGAGGTCACGAGAAAATAGTGAAAAGATACCTTATGTGTTTTCTGTTTTTTCAAATTATCGCGCGTGATAAAAACTATTGTTTTACTCATTTCTCAGAAACGATAGCATTTTAGGCAGAAATATTTTAAGGAACCCTTTCTACCATTACTTACTTTAAATCATGTAAGTTATGTGTGAATCTGTGAACATTTGTGTTTTTCGATCTTACCAATAGTGTACAGGGCCTTTAAGCTTACTTTTAAAACTTGAAACAATCTTGCATTGGACTGACGGGTCACCTTGAAGGCCTACTCATAAATCTGTGAGTACATTCTGAATGGTTGACTCAAGTCAAGTTCCCATGATGCACTATGAAAATTTCGCTCGGCCCCACCGGTCTCATCCAAGACTGGTCCGCTGGGATGGAATGATGATGCTTGTACACATTCTTGTTCAGGATTATTCATGGGTTAATGCGCACAATCACAACATGTACACCAAAGATTATAGGTGCAAGGTGGGAAACTGGAGCTCTATCTATAGACATTTTGCATTGACCACCATCTTTGATTTACAACAATGGAAACGTGAGGTGACTGTTTTGGGCATGTGACGTCATATGCAAGGGGTCTATTGTTGAACGTGAAATATACATGGGCGCCATTTCAACAAGCAAATGTTTTGTTATGAACAGCAATGGTCATTTTCTGCACTGATCTACTGTTGTGTTGCATCAAAAGAGTTGCTTGCTGAAATGGCGTCAAGTGCACATTTCACATCCGAGTCAGAGTTTCCCAGTTTGCACCTTCGGCGATCTATACTTTGATGTATACAAACGATATGATAATACATGGGGGCTCCATGGATAATGTAAACGACCTTTGCGATAGATCCCTATTTTTAGTTTTGAGTACAAGGCAAAGAATGTCAATAATTATTTGCAACGAATTTACACAATAGAGCTACATTAAAATGTATAGCCGAATCTTTCGTACATATAATGCGCATGGGGTGTCAATGCGCATGTGCATATCAGCCCATCCCATCCCAGCGCCTTTGGATGACGCGCTAGGACCAAGCGAATAAGGGTGCACCCCACTAATTCCACTCCCATAGCATTCAGTGATGCAAAAGGCTAAATATTCAAAAATATACGAAAAATACTTAAAGGTCTCACAGCTTTTTACAGTAAAGGGAAAAGTATTAATTGACTCTTGAACTTTTATTCTCTGCTCAATTTAATATGGGGAGTCCCTGGTCCCGTCGAGTTATTCTCCCTCCAAATAAAAACACCCCTACACCGGTGTAATTTTCCAAACGTCCGAGCATCAATCTTGAAAAATGTCCCTACACCTCTCGGCAAACAGGACCATTTTTTCAGGGCCTATGTCATCCAAAATACCTCAAGTTGGAAGTCAACAACCCCCAGGTTAAAATTGGGCAACATTTTCACACTCTACCCCTTTTATTGGGCTCTCAAATATGTCTAATATAGGATATTTTGAGGGCCTACAAAATATTCATGAGCTCGACGCTCTGTTTTCTCCATATTTAGTGGGTTGCACCCATAATGAAAATGGCCTCTCCGGGGCAAACTGTTGGTGGCGCACTGCATGGCGAATCATCCAATTGTTACTGATAAATCCAAACAAAAATGAGGCGAGTTGGAAGTCAACAACCCCCAGGTTAAAATTGGGCAACATTTTCACACTCTACCCCTTTTATTGGGCTCTCAAATATGTCTAATATAGGATATTTTGAGGGCCTACAAAATATTCATGAGCTCGACGCTCTGTTTTCTCCATATTTAGTGGGTTGCACCCATAATGAAAATGGCCTCTCCGGGGCAAACTGTTGGTGGCGCACTGCATGGCGAATCATCCAATTGTTACTGATAAATCCAAACAAAAATGAGGCGAGATGGTAGTATGCTATTATCCAACCGATAAGGTTATTTTACTGTCTCAGCTCTTGATTTACAGTTTAAAGATTATACAAATAATTTCTCACTGCCGAAAAAGAAGAAGTTGTCAACAGCAAAATCGTCACCACTACGAACCATGACTGGAAACTGCCTGATTTAAGCCAACCATTTGAGGCCTACAGGGGCACTGGATAAAGTGTATATTGGTTTAAATCAAATCGTAATGGGTATGAGATATAACAGATTTACGCACACATTTTCCCCAAAGATCAGATAATTATTTCAAGAGAAACTGCTGCTTATTTTGGTATAAATCCTTATTTGGTCCTATAGCATTTTAAATGACATCTTCTGATTCAACAGCGATTCGATTTTTTAAGATGTTCATTTTTATTGCTGAGCCTTCACAGTGTCTTTACATCTTGAGCTTTGGCAACACGAACAGAGATACACTCTAAAAACTCCCGGGTCAGTATATGACCCGTAATCTGACCCCAAACTGCGTCAAACTGACGTAGAATCAGAGTCAAAATCAATTAAAAAAACCAACTAGTTTCCGGTCGTCAGTCTGACCCAGAAATGAGGCAGGCCCCCTGAGACGCAGAATTCGGGTCAATTCTGACCCGGCAATTGACAAGTGGATGTTGCTAATCGGCTCGGCTGCGCTCGGTCAAGCTTTAGGTAAGGGGGTTCAATGAAACCGTGTTTTGATATCATTAAGTTGGAATCATAAAATGTTATTTTTGTTAAAATGATCATGTAAATCGTTCTCTTGAATTGACATAGTTTGCGGATGCGTCGTTGAGATGAATCCATTTAATACGACTTGTACTTATGGAAGAATCTCTGGCTCTCTGCGCAGTTTCATCTCTGTTCCCTTGAGAGAATACTGCCGCCCATCTCTACCATGCCCGATGTACGTTGTCCAGCTCACGCCCTGGTCAGTCCCCGGTGTGAGGGCCCCGAACGGTCCGCCTGGAAAGAGATACGGGCCGTTTGGGTTGGCCTTGTGGCAGTACATGAACCAGAAGCCACCCTTCATCCAATCCGCACAGTTACCGCCACTTGCCTCGTCGTTGTCCCTGTCCGTAGTCGTGAAGTCCATGCCGTTTTGATATGCTAATCCATTCCCTGCACAGTGTAAAATACAGATGTGAATTTACAGTAACGGTCAGCTGTAACATGGAGACGATGCGGTTGATGAACCCGCACCTTGCACGGTCAGCCATTTGCGTGTAGAGCCTCGAATTTGGGACAGAAGCATTATATAACTCTGTATTGTCACGGTAATGTAATCCAAACAGACGCATAAAATACAATACAAATGAAGCATGAAGTCGAGGCTCTACACGCGCATGGCGGATCCGTTCAAAGAGCGAATGGGAGACGGTGTATGTTTAATGGCGTCCTTAATAAAGGTATGGTAAAGACCCCCCTCCAAAACAAATACAATAAAATACAAAATAAATAAATCAATAAATAAATATAAATAAATAAATCAATAAAATAATAATAATACTAATATAAATAAATAAATAAATAAATAGTAATTGTTATCCGAAAGCCTACTTCATTAACAAAGATGGTAATGGTACTATAGTAAGCATTCTGCAAAATTGTTTCGTCTTAAATATCCCCATTGATTGGTTGTCGAAAAATGTGCATCTCAGAAGATTAACATTTCTGTGATGTCCGTTTGTGAATGCTATGGCAAGAGATGTGGTTGAGTACCCGCTGTCACCTCGCTAAACTTGGATGGATTCAACGAAAAAATTCCTGTTTTTAACTGAAACCCTAAACAATTTTGCCTATAAATCAGCGTTACGTTGACAAAAACCAAACGATAACGCCACCTTACCAGTTTTACTCGTCAAAAAAACACATAATAATCGGACAATAATTGCATCTACCCCCTTACCTGCTGTAGATGATTTGTCGAAGTCCTCTGCGTTTAAAGTGTAAAGATCTCCAGTTACAGCGAATGTGTTATACTTGGCGAAGGCTTTCAAATTACCCCAGTCGACGATGTCGACACGTAGCACAACGTTCCCAACGACACTTTCAAGCGACTTCTTTGCCTTGGTAAGGATTCGCAGGTTGTTGTTGCCCAGCCAAAACTCGTTGCTTAGATTGCCGAATCCCTGTGCATACTCGTCCCATGTGTTCTGAAATGTCTGAGAACCATCCCGGCGACGCTGAAAAACCTTAGATGATAACATAGAATATCCATATAATAAGAATGGTTAGGCCATTTAATCATAAAAACGGCCTTTTCAATGATCTTTTCAGTCAGATTTTACTCCGTTCTGCGCCGCACGCACAGTTACGTCAACCCCGACCCAGGGTTTCGATCTTGCAAAAACAAGAACAATTCTTCAAATATTTACTAAGGCTACACTGCGTTTTAGTTTTTTGTTTAATGTTTACAGAAAATGTCATTTATAGACTGTGCAAGTCTCGCGCATATCGGAACGAGAAAACACGTCAAACGAAGAACATTTTTTTCTCTGAAATAAAATGTTTGTTTTAAATTATATTCAATGATACAATCTGAACAACAAAAACACTCATTATCTGTTTATAAAATAAATTTTAGTGTTTATAATAAATACACAAATAATTTGTTAATTATTATTGAAGCAAAATTAAAGCGCTGGGACAAGGATGCTTACTGATCTTAACTTTTCAGAAATCACTTTTGTGGATTCACGATGGTCACACGGGCGTAAAATTAACGCTTGACGCAGTTTGTGGGGACGCTGACGCCTCAACAACCATAGACTGCTATAAAAAGGCTTTGCGTTGCAATTACAGCATCTGGCGATTATCCTCGCGCATCCAAAACAAGCGTTTACATGAGTTTTGTGATCGGAGGTGAGCACAAAATTCTTATTTTTTTCAGCAACCGGAAGCTGAGGTCAAGTTTAATTATCGGGTTTTCTTCGTTATAAATTGTCGAATTGATTTTACTTTCATATTCTTTACCACTGAGTATTACATTCCCAACAATATAAATATTTTTCTTGGTCATAAACCACGTTAAACTAAAATTATTGACAAAACAAAATCTTGCCCACTTAAGTTCCCATATGGTTGGGACCACAATGGTCCCGGAAGTTCAAATATGCGCAAAACTTGCACAAAAACATCAAAACCCTCTGTTTTATAGTGATTGTATTGATTGTTAAAGTTATTTTTTTCATATTTTGCCATGTCAACAAAACTCAAATTATACAAAAACCCCACAAAAAACCCCGCCCTCCCCTCCCCACCCCTCCCCCCCAAAAAATAGGACGCTTAACAATTATTGTTTGTATGTGGCCTTATAAAAGAAGACTTAACCATCACCAGTGTGGCATAGTCGCACTCTATTAAAACCATCTCTAATGCCATCAGAAATTTGTTTAGTACTTGAAGTTTTTCACAGGCGAGCCATTATTTTACTCTTTATGTGAAAATATTTTCCATAAAACAATGTTCCCCCTTCCGAAAAAGGGTCTTCTTATTCGTATAAAACAAAACAGAAATATCCTGCATACTTTAAAAAATCAACACAATCACTATAACAACAGAGGATTTTGATGTTTTTAATTGTTTTGTTAAACCCTAGATGACATTTTCTGTAAACATTAAAAAACACCTAAAACGCAGTGTAGCCTTAGTAAAAACTCTCGGGTCAGAATTGACTCGGATCCGAATCCCGTGGGGCCTGACCCATTTCCAGGTCAGGCTGACCCGAAAGGTGGTTACAATACTCGGATTTCGCGTCAGTGTGACCCATTTCTGGGTAATGTTGACACAGATTCCGGGTCATACTGACCCAGAAATGGGTTAGGCCCCACGAGACCCAGATCCGGGTCATTTCTGACCCATACGTTTTTTAAAGGGAGGTAGCATTGTAGGAGCAGTGGTGGGAGGGGGAGGGGTGGGTAGTTGTCTTTACATACAATCCAGCCGCCACCATCTGTTTCTTGGTCGCAGTACACCTTCATCGGTTCGATCACTTCAGGATATTCTGGGTAGATGTCGTACACGCCGGTCTCTCTGAAGCCCTCGTCCAGTAGAGATTGACAATCTGAGTGGAACAAAAACACGTTTCATTAAAATTATTGTAATAATCTGTGCGGACCATAATGTAGGCTGAGTGTAGTGTATTCCGAATATCTGACGTCACACTTCGAGGCTCGTGAATAACGCCAGATACCGGCATTTAGAACGGACAGCTTCCTGTCAGATGTACCTTTGACCTCGTGTTTCTCTTTCATGGAAGTGTTCCCAATCACATCATCTGGTAATGTTTCTCTTCCACCTAGTTGCCGCCACTTAATAGGGGCGGTAACCACGTAATTAAAATGGCGGCCGCCAGTTATTAACTGGCGGCAACCAGTTGAAAGAGTAACACTTCCACGTGAAAGAGAAACACTGCCACTGTGAAAGAGAAACGCAGGCACTAACGGGCTTCCGTATAATGTCATATGTCACCAATGTTTCATCCACTTTATATTATTATATATTGGTTTAAAAATCATTTCAAAAGTCACGGCCAGGGGCCGAATTGAATTTGAATTACAATATTAAAACCATTGCTGGGCTTGTAATAAGACAGAGGACCATTTTGGTTCTCGGGCTACCTTTAAGGGCCGCTGAAGTCCAAGGCCAATTCCGAATTGGCAGCTGCGGACGGGGATGCGGCTATGACCGAGGTTTTTATGTTATTTCGCGGTGAGCCAGCCCTGGTCGTATAGCTGCTAATTCAGATACGGTCCAATAGTCCAAACACTTCAGCTAACGTTTATGGTAACACAATGAGTGTTTGAAGTCACCAATCCAGGTAATTTTATAAAATGATTTCACCATTAAAAATCGCTGATACGGTTCAAAACGTACTACATGTATATGCAAATCAGTGATGGGTAGCCGTGTTATTCAGGTAATTGCAGAGAGGGAAAAAAATGTAGCACTATTATGACTGACTAGTAATAAATAAATATCTGCATATAGCTTTCGTAGCAACAACTACTTCATCAGATGCAATGAAGATATGCAAATCAGTGCGATGACAGGATCATTTTCTTAACCCTGCGTGACACCATCAAAAACAATCACACCGTGCGGCCATCGGTCAGTAGGCTACAGTGCGTTTTTAATTAGCATGTAATTAATTTTTGTGGAGAACCCAATCAATTTCAAATGGCCCAAAACATTAGATATGAACCCTACTCAATTCATCCACACAAAAAACCAGGTCACTGCTTACAGCCATTGTACAAGTATACAGAAAAAGCCATCTGGAAAGCATGGTTCGTTCATTTCACCCAGTAGTGGCTATTGACCCCAAGGTCAAGCAACTGCTGTGCAATTCCTATGGGAATTCCGGGACAGCTGGTCATTGATGGATTTTATTTTGGTAAAAAAGACCCCGGATGGTAACAAGACATTTACCATGCTATTTGGCCAGGTGTAGATGGGGAATGTGGAATTTTTTAGATTAAAAAAAAAAAATGGCGGAGTACTGATTAATTAATTAATTAAAAACGAACAGTGGACTACAGTTCGATGGCATCACGCAAGGTTAAAACCAATCATTCCTAAATAATATTTTGTAAATACTAAATGAAAATGACAAGGTTAACACAACATGAGAGCCGGTGATGGTCAATTTAAAGATGATGTGGTTGTGGAGTTCCTATTACGTTTGGTAGTTTGAACCCACTGTTTGTTTCAATCCTATAGTTATGGCCTACCATAAAACTAACCCGTGACAATTTCATTTCAAAAGGTGGTAGCGTTTTAATCTGCAATTGGAATACACAATCTGAGAAACGTTACTGTCAGCAACGCTTCTCAGTTTCAATTTGTTTGGGATAAAAAGTGATATATTTTTCCATCAGTAGGCCTACTTCTAAGTGAAAAGTTTCTTAAAATGCATTATTCTATCAAAAGCTGTATGCGGTAGTTCTTACCAAGTAAAATTGCCATTAATTTTCAGAGTTATTACCAAACGTATACAGACCCTATAAAACAAAACAATGACTATAGAGAGTTAACAAAAATAATGAATTATGTTGAATGTATACTTTTGTAGTAAACGGTCCCTTCGGGTTCGGGTTCGGGTTCGTGTTCGGGTTCGGGTTCGGGTTCGGGTTCGTGTTCGGGTTCGGGTTCGGGTTCGGTCTTTAGAAGCTCCTCTATAGCATCAAATTTGTCTTGCACACGCATCAGTGCCTTCTTCCTCTCCTCGGTCTTGGTGTACTGGGCGACCTTCACGGCTTCTTCGATCAAACTTAACACACCCTGCGATATCTTACTCTCCAGTTGAACCTCATGGGAAGATTCACCATTCTCTTCTTCATGTCCACTGCCGTGGAGGCCGACGACACATGCAAACAGCACTAACAATGCGTACTTCATTGTGTGTGCACACTTTGAAAGTTTGAGAAAATCTGTACAAATCTGTGGAGAAATTATGTTTTACGGGACATTATTGAAACTTATAATATCGAGAAAGTTAAATGATGGCAATACAATTTAAATTAAGGGCGAGAACAAAAAGAAAGAAAAGCAATCTCCTGTAAAACCGGATCTGATTGACACCGGTGTCATTGCAAACAGATACAGGGTCACAACTGATACGTACGTGCCCTATTGGAGTGTAAACATCCGCAGTGTTTTTTTAAGAATCAAAAGTAATACAAATCCACCAATTTTTGCAAAATAAAAGTATTGCGTCTTCAAGATTTCCTACATCATATAGGCCTAATGTCCATTCACCACCAGACGAGAACAAAGATCATCAACTTACCTGACAGCGTACCTTACTACTAATGTGGATATGACAAAACAAACACGCTATCAGCAGATCAGTTCGCTGTAATTATTTGTTCCAATGAATTAGTTCTTATCTTTTCAACGTGACCTCGAAAACATGGGATGTCAACTAGAGCCAAAATATAAATAGCATGTTTATTGTTTGTTGTTTGTTTTTGTTGTTGTTGTTTTAATGCCCAATCAGAAGCTTTTGCCCTTTGATACTGGACTTAATGTTTACTCCAAAAAGTGGCAACCACAAAGACCTTGATTCATTGTTCACATGGTCACGTCAGACGGGACGGTACGATCAGGGCATCATGCAGGTTTAATTTCCTTAAAATTGTCATTTCCTTAGGGCCCTATATAGAAATGTTCTTAGAACGAAAACATTCCCTTAAAGTCAGGAAATTTCCCCAGGAGTGGAAGCACTTATCAAGGCTGATATTATTCAGTGTGGTCCGCTGGCTGGCATCGCCCCCCCAAAAAAAGAGAAACAGTCAGCTGTGTCACCCCCCCCCCCCGAAAACACACTCGACGAAGTTCAGAGCCCCCAAGCGATCAGTGTGTGTATCGTTCCATTGGGAATCATGGCTGCTTCCCTTCGACGCTGTATCTTTGGGCCTCAGCTGTATAGATTGCACACTTACGGCAAAAATCCGGTAACAAATAACAAGAAATCTACTGTACTGTGTGGCCATTTTCTTCCTCCCTGGTGTGGCGAAGGATAAACCCTTCACCACACACAGTGGGGCTATATAGCCCCATATTTCATAAAGCACATTTCAAATATTTTATAAAGCAGCAAATGACACAACACTTTATAATATAGGGGCGTGCCCCCGAAGTAGGCGGCCCTGGCGGGTTGTTCACACTCAGAGGCTCCCACCTTCATAGCTGGGCTCTCCGACCTCCCGCGTGCCTTCCGGTATTTAGGCACCTCATTTAAGGAGGTCGCCTGCACCCGGCCGTGTACCATCAATTCCAAATTTCGTTAAATTTTGTTAATAGCAGCAAATGGGAGCTATTATTGCCGATACAGTGTCTCTACAGGACTCCTTTCCCCCAAGTTGGTCCGCTTCGTACCAAGCGTCGTCTATCAGACCCTCGAAACACCGAGCGGAGACTTTTAACCTGCAAAGCACTCCTCGGAAGCTGGAATAAAAATGGAATGTTGACGAGTACCGACTTGCTAACCAATGACACGCTGGATAATATTATTGCTTGGGCATGCCACACACTTTACTTGGATTAGCGGAGTTTTTGATGATATCCCAAGTTAAAGGCACTGTACACGTTTGGTAATTGTCAAAGACCAGTGTTCTCACTTGGTGTATCCCTACATATGCATAAAATAACAAGCCTGTGAAAATTTGGGCTCAATTGGTCATCGAAGTTACAAGAAAATGATGAAAGAAAAAACACCCTTGTTGTACAAATTGGTGTGCTTTCAGATAGGAATAAAAACTTCTTGCAAGAAGTTTTTACTATTTTAGTGAGAAATTACCTCTTTCTCAAAAACTACGTTACTTCAGAGGGAGTCGTTTCTCACAATGTTTTATACTATCAACAGCTCTCCGTTGCTTGTTACCAAGTAAGTTTTTATGCTAATATATTTGTTTTGAGTCATTACCAAACGTGTACGATACCTTAAATAACAATACAATCGGCGACCCGAAGAGGCCGGATGTGGTCCGACTATAGACCTATGGCCAGCCAAGGTTGGAAAACTATGGTAAGCCATAAATGCAAAGCACAAACTGATAGCCACATTTTTAACAATGATACACAAATATTCAAAAATATTGTTGAATTTGTTGGAAACCAAGCGACCAATTATTGGATGTATTATTTTTAATTGAAATATTACAGATTTGAATTTGGTCACAACATCTGTTAACACGATTGATTGTTTTTCTAACATTCAGCCGTCCATGCCAACTAGTGCGGTTTGTTTAACATCTAAAAGTTTAATTTTTGTACAATTGATTTATCTTGTAATTAAAACACAGACATATGGCTCTCGTTGTCCTCGACGAACTCCGGTTTGACCGGTGGATATTGGCATGTGCTGGACCGATGATCATTTCATCCCGTGCTATTATTGGACCGAAAATGGCTTCTCATCGTAAATTGCCGCTACTCTCTCATATACACAGCTCTGTTACAAAACATTAGATAGCGCACCACAAATTATCCTGGTATCCACACACCCACAGCGAGCCTTCCATTTTAAGCTTACTTTTTAAAACTTGAAACAATCTTGCATTGGACTGACGGGTCACCTTGAAGGCCTACTCATAAATCTGTGAGTACATTCTGAATGGTTGACTCAAGTCAAGTTCCTATGATGCACTATGAAAATTTCGCTCGGCCTCACCGGTCTCATCCAAGACTGGTCCGCTGGGATGATGCTTGTACACATTCTTGTTCAGGATTATTCATTGCAATGCGCACAATCACAACATGTACACCAAAGATTATAGGTGCAAGGTGGGAAACTGGAGCTCTATCTATAGACATTTTGCATTGACCATCATCTTTGATGTAAAACAATGGAAACGTGAGGTGACTGTTTTGGGCATGTGACGTCATATGCAAGGGGTCTATTGTTGGAACGTGAAATACACATGGGCACCATTTCAGCAAGCAAATGTTTTGTTATGAACAGTAATGGTCATTGTCTGCACTGATCTACTGTTGTGTTGCATCAAAAGAGTTGCTTGCTGAAATGGCGTCAAGTGCACATTTCACATCCGAGTCAGAGTTTCCCATTTTGCACCTTCGGCGATCTATACTTTGATGTATACACACGATTTGATAATGCATGATGAGGTCCTCATGGATAATGTAAACGACCTTTGCGATAGATCCCTATTTTTAGTACAAGGCAAAGAACGTCAATAGTTATTTGCAACTAATTTACACAATAGAGCAACATTAAAATTTCCAGTCGAATTTTTCGTAAATATGAACATGTGACTGGGGTTGTGTCAATGCGCATGTGCATATGTCAGCCCATCCAAGCGCCTTTGGATGACGCGCTGGGACCGCTCCGGGACAAACTATTGGTGGCGCACTGCATGGCGAATTATCCAATTGTTACTGATAAATCCAAACAAAAATGAGGCGAGATGGTAGTATGCTATCCAACCGATAAGGTTATTTTACTGTCTCAGCTCTTGATTTATAATTTTAAAGATTATAAAAATAATTTCTAACCGCCGAAAAAGCTGACTGATTTAAGCCAAGCATTTTAGGCCTACAGGGGCACTGGATAAAGTGGATATTGGTTTAATTCAAATCGTAATGGGTATTGAATATCGTGAGGTCCAGGTAGTTGATTGAAGTATCAGATGCCTCAAAGGTAAATTTGAGGGTAAGGTGCATTTGATTCATAGTATGGATCAGATTCTTGAAATTGTCAAGAGTACTGTCATAGATGACTAGAATATCGTCTCTATAACGCCACCAGGTTAGGATGTGATCAGCTTGTTGGAGGATTTGTTTTTCCAGATCATGTAGTGTGATATCACATATTTCTGGGCTTGCAGTTGAGCCCGTGGCGCATCCGATATTTTGCAAAAAGTATTTGTCACCGAATTGGAAGCAATTTCTTCCTAATATCAGTTCCAAGAGTTTGCGTATATGTATTCGGAGGGTGGTTTTGTGATAGGGTATGGATGGGGGTTGCGGTTGAGAGCATTGCAAACGCTGTCGATTGCTTCATTTTGACGGACATTTTGTGTACATAGAAACAACATGTATACTCGTAATCAGGACTTTCTATGGGAATTTTGAGTTTTCCAATTTGCGCAGAATGTCCGCAGTGTCCCGTACATGGTTGTGCGGTTACTTGGAAGGATAAAATAGTCCACGAATTCTGATATTTTGGCCGTGGGGCTTGAACATCCGCTAATGATGGGTCGCCCTACAAATGGAGTTCCCTTGGGTGGTGTCTTGTGTATCTTCGGGAGAAAATACATTGTTGGACAGTCACACTGTTGGGATGGTGGGTCGAGATAGGCCAGAGTTGATTTGTTTATGTAGTTGTTTCGAAACATGTCAATGAGTAGGTTATGAACGATTGTTATGATTTGTGGTGTAATATCTTGGTCCAGCTCTATATAGTGCTCAGATTCAAGATGGCGGTAACCTACGTGTAGGTAGTCAATGCGGTTTAATATGCAAATGCCTCTCCCTTTGTCGTATGGTTTAATTACGGTGTCTGGGTTGGTTTTGAGGTTGGTTAAAGCTGATAGCTCTTTTTTCGTCATGTTTGGTTTCTGATTTCTTAGTCTGATATGAGCAAATTGATATTTTGTGGCTTCCAAATAGTTTTTGAGTGTCGCACATTGGGTAGAATTTGGTTGCCATTGAGATGGTGGTCTGAAAGGTTGCGTTTTGGCAGGTTTGTTGTGCATAAGGAAAGCAATTCTCATTCTTCTTTGGAAGATGTTAAAATCACTCAGTAATTTCCTACGGTTAGGTTTGGCGGAGTTGGAACAAAATTTAGACCTTTTCCTAAAGCCACTTTCTCAATTGTGGAAAGGGTGGTTTGGGATAGGTTGATGATGAAGTGTTCACTTTCTTCCGCTAGATGTATAAGAAGGTTATTCTTATTGAACCGTTTGGATCTGGAGCAAGTACGTGAAAAGCGATTGGCTTTGTTTTGGGATTGTGAAAGACGAGCTCGTTTGGTTAACTTGCGTTTGGCCATATTTCTAGAATTGTTTTATAATAATATCTTATTCGGAATGCCGTGATATATTATTATAGTAACTTGATCAAATGGTAAAATAAACAAGACAAATTATGCAATAGTCTCTCTTTGGGTATGGGGTAGTTCTGAAAAGAACTGGTTTGTTTTTTGTTAAGTGAGCTTATTCACTTTGTATCTCTCTTCCACTTCTTTCCCCTGGTCGGTGGTCTGGGGCGGATGAAGAAGCCGAAGAGCTGGACTGACGTCCGGAGTTCTTGTCCGCTGAAATGAGCCACGAGTTCAGTCCTTCCTTCTTTCTTGGCTCTAGCTTGATGTCGATTTCGGCCCCAATGCGGTGGTATTCGGCTAGGCTGAGTTTGGCGAAGAGGAGTGCCGCTTTGCTGTTGAGTCTGTTCCAGTCGGTAGTGAAATCCGAGCTGAAACTGAACTCTCGGTGTGGGTGAGGCGGCTTGACAGAACTCTTCAGGAAAGGTGGAGGTTGGTTGGTCGAGATTGCTTTTGAAAGAATTGAGATCTGGTGGGTGATGTGTCCTTTAGCGGCCGTTAAGTTTGTAACTAGCTCAGCCAAGGATTTCACAAATTTGAAATCTGAATCAATCAAACGGACGTGTGCTGTTGGTGTCTCGTTGGCGAACTCCTCCCGAACCTCCAATGATGTCATGAGCGAGTCCTCTAGCTGGTTAACGAGAGGGATCTGCCCGCATGGTATATCCAAGGTTTCCGACAGTGTGGGTGACTCAGCTCTAGAGGTTGAAGGTTTTGGACTTGAGGTCTTGACGTGACTGCGTTTCTTGAACTTTAAACTCATTTTGTTAGACATGATGTCAGATGACTTGAATGTAGTCAGGCTGATATCTTGGGGCGGATAAAGAAGCCGAAGAGGATGACTGACGTCCGGAGTTCTTGTCCGCTGAAATGAGCCACGAGTTCAGTCCTTCCTTCTTTCTTGGCTCTAGCTTGATGTCGATTTCGGCCCCAATGCGGTGGTATTCGGCTAGGCTGAGTTTGGCGAAGAGGAGTGCCGCTTTGCTGTTGAGTCTGTTCCAGTCGGTTGTTTGGTGGACGTCAGATACAATAGCCCACTGTGTACGTGCAATGGCCGCGTGGTGATTGGTCAGTAGCTAATCAGTAGCCCTTGCCCTTTGATACCGGACTTTATGTTATCTCCAAAGTGGCAACGACTCAACAACCAGAACTTGAGTCCGATGCACTAAACTGCTCGGCCACAAGTTGTTACGCCACTGTTTGTACCCCTTCTGTTCGTAAACATCTGATGTTGGGTAGCTTTCATAACGAGACTTGACGTGGTTATCAAGTTGTAGAAGTTTCTGGGTCTTTCTGTTTGGGTAGTCGACAAATTAACGTTCTCGTACATGGATGTAATGTATTTTGTGAATATAGCTTTACGATTTTCGACATTTTGGAACAGTGTCTGCTGGGCTTTGTTCTCGTTGTTGATGTTCTACATTTTGTGTGTCACTTTTTGTTAGAAAACTATACGATTTGAAATTCCATGCAAATAACTAAGCATTAATTTGATATTTGCCTCCCCTTCCTCCGCCCCTAAACTCACACACGTGTGACGACGCAGTAAATCAAGGACGACGCGGTTTCACTTTCCTTTTTCCTGTTTCTTTTTGGCAAATCGACCACTTTTCTTGTAAATTATAACATCATATACACGAACTTGACTAAAGCTAGGTCGAGGTTATACGGTCCCTGGGCTGGGCGCTAGGCAAACCACATCCATTTCCCCGTGGAACTTTATTCTCTTATGACCCCCCTCCCCCGAATAAACACAAATAGTTGTACGGGCTAAATGCCCAAAAACCTAATAAGAATTTCTAAAGTGAGATGACAGTCCAAAGAATCTGTCTTGTAACTATCTCACATCAATGGGTTTAGGGCAAGAGTCATATTGGATGAGACAGGAAATTTTCCAAAGGAAAAAACATTAATGAATAGAAAGTAAACAACCATTTGTACCATAGACTACACTTACTTGATTTATCATGCTAATTGATACACTTGTACCTTATATAACTACTTAGAAAAAAATTAATCCATTGTACTTTCACTGTATAATATACAGTACACCTACAATATTACTAGAGTGTATGGGTGACAATCATACCCATACATGTACAGAAATCTACCTTGAGTTGGTTATCCCTGACAAAAACAAATTGTCATGGGATGGGGACTGCATCTTAGAAAAAGAGATTCAGAGTCATAGATAGAGAAGAGAAACGTTATAAATGTATAAGAACAAATATGGATTTCCAAGGTGAGATGACAGTCCAAAGAAACTCTGAATTCACGATGTTGAGTGATTTTTGAAGAGCATCTTTGGACTTCTCAAGCTCGGTGATTTTGTTTCACTATTGAATTGAATGGAGGCTGCAAGTTTCTCTTCTAGCTGCCACTGACCTTCAACAATTTTGGAGAGGGTGGACCTGACGAAAGCCCCGAAATCCTCGTCGCCGTTGTGCCGGCCATCCAGCTCGGGAAGTTCGTCCCCGGACGTGGTAGGGTTCACGCTCACATGGCCTGCCGTGGGACCCGTTCTTTCCCCCCCTCGGTGTTAATTGGTTGGCATGGTCGTGTTGGTCGTGTTGGGTGGTGCACTTCCTTGCTTGGGTGATTTTGAAAAGCCCGGAGCACTGTGAGGGAGCGTCCTTCTCTTACGGCGTCATTTTTATTTCGGCTGCAGATCTCAAAACAAGGCTTAAAAATACTCACAAGTATAACTATCAAGTATGCCATTCACTGAAGCTCAATTATATTATTGTAGGAAAATTGATTCTTTATTGATTAATAAAACACACCATTACACAAGCTATGCAATTCATGTTGACATATGTAGTTGTAATTATTATAACATTATCTACATTATATTATGTAATTATCTAACACCAGAGTTTTTGCAGTGATAAAAATGCAGATTCATGAAATACACCAATTTTTGAGCATCCTTTATGTTTAGAGTAAAAGCTTTATGTGAATTTTTAACAAGTTAAATTTGCTCAATATAAACCACAAATAAATCAAAGACTAGACATTGAGTTTTTGTCACGTGACAAAAACAAGGTGTTCGTGGGGAGTGATTGAATGAATAAACATTCTACCTTATCAATCCAATGCCTGGTCCAGGAGTTATGAATTTTTCAAAAAAATTAACATTAACTTCCGGTTTGGACCGGAAGTCAAGGTTAAATAGGGGTCACATTTTGTGTAGCGCGTTTAATTTATGAAGACGTTTTAGATGATGTATGGATTGTAAACCTCCAACAATTTGTTGAAACATTAACTTTCACTTTCCGGTTTGAACCGGAAGTCAAGGTCAAATGAGGTCACAGTGTGTAGCGGTTTTTAAATCTTTGGAGCCCTTTCTGATTATGTATAGATGATAAAAATCCAATGTGTAGTTAAGGAGTTCTGATTTTTTCAAATATTAATTTTCATCTTCCGGTTTGAACAGGAAGTAAAGGTCAATTGGGGTCACATTCTGTATATCGTTTGTTAAGTTGTTACATACTTGTCCAATGATGTATAGATTGTAAAAATCCATTGTGTGGTTCAGGAATTATGAATTTTGAAACATTAAATTTCAACTTCCGCTTTGAACCGGAAGTCAGGGTCAAACGGGGTCACAATAAGTGTAGCTTATGTTAGGTTTTATAAAAACCTTTCAGATGATGTATGAATTGTAAAAATCCAATGTGTGGTTCAGGAATTACGAATTTTTCAAGTATTACATGGATTATCTTTATGCCGGGGTGCGCAATATACAAGGTAACATGCAGCGATGCTAAATGTATTCCTACATGTAGTTGATGTAAACTGAACTACACGTTCAATGTACATGTATATGTACACGTGCTATTACACTATCTCGCGTTATCAAAGTGGGTCAACACAAACGTGCGCTTTAATGCCGGTGGTTATAAGACAAGATGTAAATGTCAAAATGTTGTTATTTTTGTGCAAAAGTTTGAGCAGGCTCAACGTTCTACAACCTGATGCAAAAATTATGCTGAAATGATAAGTAGTTTTTGAGATACGAATTTTATGAAATTTTAAATTTCCGGGTTGAACCGGAAGTCGAGGTCAAATGGGGTCACTTTTTGTGTAGCGTCTGTTGGACCTTTAACGAACTTTCCGATGATGTATAGATTGTAAAAATCCAACATGTCGTTCATGAGTTATGATTTTTTTACAGATATTAAACTTTGACTCATTGTTGTTCAATACCTGATGACGTCATCATGACATCATCAACTTTGTGTCGTCTTGATATTGAGGTCTAATTATCTGATGAGTTTCAATGTTCAATTCAATTTTAATCTTGAGTTATGCCCCGAAATTCGTTTTTTTAAGAAAAACAAACAAAGGCAAACTTTGACCTTCCGGTACGACCGGAAGCAAAGGTCATACGATTTTTGCGTTAACTTTTGAAATGTTGCCCCAGTTTTTATCTATCCGATGCTCAATTATGAACATCACAGCTTTCAAATGCAAGGAGATACAGCCAATAGCAAAGGGTCATTTTTAAACTTTAAAACCCTTGTAATTCGACACCTGATGACGTCATCAAAACTGTGCCGTCTTCATATTGAGGTTCAATTGTCTGATGAGTTTCAATGTTCAATTCAATTTCAATCTTAAGTTATGCTCTAGAGAAGAGTTCTAATGAAGAAGAAGAAGAAGAAGATGGAGACGAAAAAAACCCAGAACAATATCAAGAGGTGTTCGTGCTTGTATTGCACGAACACCTAATAACTCAGTGATATTTATTTGGGACTAATGTGGACTGAATGCGAATCATTTTGTTACTGCGTACGCAACACGCGAAGTTAACTTTCTATTTTTTGCGTAAAATGTACACTGACCAAATTAAAGGGGGTATTTCTTTTTTAAGGAAACATGACAATAGAGGTACCCACTTATCAATATAAATAGACCCCCTTGCATAAATCGTCACGCGCACGTTGTTACGCACCAAGAGCAGCTATTGTCCAATGATCTGCCTCCTTTTGCCTCAGTGAGGGCGCTATTTGAGAGTGTGACGTCGAATGGAAGAGGGCTATTGCCAAGAGTGCTTCAATGTTTTGTGATGATTGTTGTGTACCCGCAGCTGGTTGGGCTCGTTCTGAAGAATGATGCAACTGTTTATCAATAATTGTTATGCTCATCATTACTGAACAGGTGCAGCGCCTTTCAACAATTTGAGACAAGAAAAGGAATATAAAAATCTGTTGCTTTTAAAAATCCATATCATTTTGGTCGCTTTCCAATAATAACTGGAAACAATTATGTTTTCCCACGTAATGAGGGTGGGTGGGGGTGGGGGAGAGGGTAATCTTACACAATGTGAGCTACCCGGTAATACAGAATCATAATATTTAAAAATGTTAGACTACTTCTCTGTTTACATGACGTGTCACAGGAAAATCTGGTTCCCATACCCCCGCCTCAGTAGTTGTGTGTTGTACCAATGAACAGGATAAGTTCAAAGTCCTTGTGACTTGGATTTTGAGATATGACATCCTCTTTTGTAAGTGTAACAGAAAACATGTTCTCTCACATGGTTTTTATGTCTGTTGGGCTGCCATTGACAGCTATATTGCATCACTAGCTCAAACAGCGCCCTCAATGAGTTCAAATGAAGATTATTGGCTGAGAGTTGTGCGTGGCGCGTGTGCACCAGTCAGAACATCATCATTAGCCTTTTGTCAAGGCCTTCGTGGCTTGGACAGAGTAAACAGCGGAGCGACAGGAACGGAGAGACCACGCGCCACTCGCGTGTGTGGTCTCACGTTCGTGTTGCTTGGGATCGCGGCTCTACGAAGCTGTCCAAGCCACGAAGGCCTTGACAAAAGGCTACGCTACCACGAGCAGCGCGAAGTATCGATACCTTTAGTCACTGTGATCTAGCAAGGCATGGGGGGTGGGAATGGCTTATGACCTTATTGACCTTATTGACCTTATGGCACTGAGCCGACGAATTGATTCTTCTCGTCAGTTTTTTTTTCTTCATACAGGTAGAAATATCCTCCATGGTTTTTTGCTCGGGTAGTTCGTCCCCGGACGTGGTTGGGTTCACGCTCACATGGCCCGCCGTGGGACCTGTTCTTTTTCCCTTTCGGTGTTAATAGTGTTCGTTGGTTTTGAACTAGTCCGGATTCTGGACGTTCTTTATTAAATAGCTCTCCCGATCACACGGAAACCCTCCGCGTTGAGGGCGCTTTGCCCACCAATTCAGCAGATCAGAGACCCGGTTTTTCTGGGCTCATCATTTGGACTGTGTCTTGACGTGACGTTGAGGGCGTAGTTGGAAAAGCTTTCTCTATCTCTGAGCGCGGAGAGCTATACGAAAACGGTCCAAAAGCTGGACTAGTTTTGAACGTGCGTCGGGCGGTTGACTAAGTCAGAGCCTATGAGCAGCTCTCCTTGGATAGCTCCACCCAAAATTTCCATGCACGACGGTCGTTGAATACGGTGCATTTATTGTGAGTCGTTAGCAGGGTGAATATTCATGCCTCAGCGATGACGAAAAACCTGGCATGCTTACCGCGCTATTTAAAAGCGAATAAATAGACGTGTGCTTGTGACATACCGAATGACACAAAGAGTCCCACAAAAGACAACGTGAGTGAAGACAGTCCTACACTGGGCTATGAGATGCAGTGGCGTAGACCTGTGTTGAAAAATGGGGGGAGGGGGTGCTTGTAAATATTGGTACGGCTAATTTGAGATATTTGAAAATGCTCACTGGTGTATTCTAAAAAGTAGTTTTTGAGAATAACGACACATTGTTGTGCATTCTCAGCCATTATGAGTTAACTACTGAGCAAGTATGGTTTGAAATGTAGTTTTTTTTCTCTATTGACTGTCACGCTAATTCTTAAAAAAAAAACTGTGATCAGAAGCGTGCATGCAACCACGTATTTTAAAGTTTTAAATGACGTAAAGGGCCTTTCTTGGTTGGGAAATTAATCACCATATTAAGATTTTTTTTTGTGTCAATATGGCAAAGTTTGGGCTTAATCCTCAAGGGCTCTTTTTCTGCCCCAAAAGTGTAAAAGGAAATAATATATCTTCAAATCCATCCCCCCCCCCAAAAAATGGCAAATTGGGCATTCTTTTAAAAAAAAATTTGAACTTCTGAGAGGGGGCACATCCACCTCCCACTCCCTCCTATCATGCGATGTACATTTTCTTTCATATTCGCCCCAAAAACAAATTAAAACAATTTAATATGACGTTTTGATAAAACCAAAACACAACGTGCAGACAACGTGCTCGTCACAACATAATAACTACGTTTTAAGGATACCAAAATATAACTTATCTACAACGTTGTTGCTTTTACTTAAATACTACTTTAAAATAATGTTGTGAAAACGTTACGTATACAACTTTTCAGTATTAATACGTAGCATAAACTACCAACACGTGTTAAGATCTGATGTTCATGCAACGTAGTCAAAACGTTGTCATCCCATCGACCAAATTGCAACCTTATCACAACCTTACTGTACAAAACTCATAATTTTTTATTCGGATGGGGGGGGGGGGCTTCGCAGCCTCAGGTTTATCCTACTATGAAAGGAAACAAGAAGATGTATGCACCCAAAAGGTATTTGAGGACTGCAGGTATAGGCAGAGGCAATCAAAGTGGCGGGTCGTGGCCGAGTGGTCTAGTGCATCTTACTCAAGTTCATCAAGGTGTAGGTTCGAATCCCGGTCATGTCCTTGAGCAAGAAACTTATATAGCTATAAATATTTCTCTTCACCCATGAGTAACCTGTGAGGACAGAGGTGGTTGAATTAGCTTGCTGCGCTCCAAATGTGGAGATGATAGAAAGTCTAATTTGTTTTAAGGAAAGCATTTTTTTAATATTAAGAAGAATCGCCAGATCTCCAAACATCATCCAATGGAACTGGAAACTGTTTCTGTGTATTTATTATTCTACTACTGCTACACAATTTGAAATGGCAAATTGGGCATTCTTTTTTACAAAATTTCGAACTTCTGAGAGGGGGCACATCCACCTCCCACTCCCTCCTATCATGCGATGTACATTTTCTTTCATATTCGCCCCAAAAACAAATTAAAACAATTTAATATGACGTTTTGATGAAACCAAAACACAACGTGCAGACAACGTGTGCTCGTCACAACATAATAACTACGTTTTAAGGATACCAAAATATAACTTATCTACAACGTTGTTGCTTTTACTTAAATACTACTTTAAAATAATGTTGTGAAAACGTTACGTATACAACTTTTCAGTATTAATACGTAGCATAAACTACCAACACGTGTTAAGATCTGATGTTCATGCAACGTAGTCAAAGCGTTGTCATCCCATCGACCAAATTGCAACCTTATCACAACCTTACTGTACAAAACTCATAATTTTTTATTCGGATGGGGGGGGGGGCTTCGCAGCCTCAGGTTTATCCTACTATGAAAGGAAACAAGAAGATGTATGCACCCAAAAGGTATTTGAGGACTGCAGGTATAGGCAGAGGCAATCAAAGTGGCGGGTCGTGGCCGAGTGGTCTAGTGCATCTTACTCAAGTTCATCAAGGTGTAGGTTCGAATCCCGGTCATGTCCTTGAGCAAGAAACTTATATAGCTATAAATATTTCTCTTCACCCATGAGTAACCTGTGAGGACAGAGGTGGTTGAATTAGCTTGCTGCGCTCCAATTTTTTGGAAGCACAGGCTGTAGAGCTCAGATGGTTTAAGGAATGAAATAAATGGCCCAGTGAGGGGTCAATAGTTTGTTTATGAAGCGCAATCAATCTTTGGAATTGTGCTATGGAAAAAGCTGTTATTTTTAAGACCTGGTTTCAAATGAGACGGCTTTCACGTTCAATACATTGCACGGTAAAATCTAAATTTTCAATTTAAATTTCCAGGAAGTGAAAACATTTTGTTCTAGCCAGAGCAAAGTACATGAATATAACCACTACCTCCACCCTCATAACCCTTGATATCGGTTTGGCACTGACCAAACAAGTATCCGGGAAGATGTCCGAGATAGATAACATCAGAACGGGACTAATGAAAATCGACGAACTGAACCTAAACAATCACCTGATCGGATGATTTTATTTAATATATATAATTCTTATTCTCAAAAGAAAACAACGATTTTTTAAGAAGTAAAAGACATAAATGCCTGGTTATAGTATTGTCAATAGCCTTTTTTAGGACGGGGTATTGTGGCATTGGTGGATGGCGTTTGGCACACGTGTCCCAGTGGTTATTTGTCTGGTTTTTTTCCTGCGGTGTCGGTGGAACCTTTACATACACACCAAACGTTTGGGCCTAAGATCAAAAAAGTCCACACGTTGCAGGATCTAGAGACCTTTTGTGGAGATGATAGAAAGTCTAATTTGTTTTAAGGAAAGCATTTTTTTAATATTAAGAAGAATCGCCAGATCTCCAAACATCATCCAATGGAACTGGAAACTGTTTCTGTGTATTTATTATTCTACTACTGCTACACAATTTGAAATGGCAAATTGGGCATTCTTTTTTACAAAATTTCGAACTTCTGAGAGGGGGCACATCCACCTCCCACTCCCTCCTATCATGCGATGTACATTTTCTTTCATATTCGCCCCAAAAACAAATTAAAACAATTTAATATGACGTTTTGATAAAACCAAAACACAACGTGCAGACAACGTGCTCGTCACAACATAATAACTACGTTTTAAGGATACCAAAATATAACTTATCTACAACGTTGTTGCTTTTACTTAAATACTACTTTAAAATAATGTTGTGAAAACGTTACGTATACAACTTTTCAGTATTAATACGTAGCATAAACTACCAACACGTGTTAAGATCTGATGTTCATGCAACGTAGTCAAAGCGTTGTCATCCCATCGACCAAATTGCAACCTTATCACAACCTTACTGTACAAAACTCATAATTTTTTATTCGGATGGGGGGGGGGGCTTCGCAGCCTCAGGTTTATCCTACTATGAAAGGAAACAAGAAGATGTATGCACCCAAAAGGTATTTGAGGACTGCAGGTATAGGCAGAGGCAATCAAAGTGGCGGGTCGTGGCCGAGTGGTCTAGTGCATCTTACTCAAGTTCATCAAGGTGTAGGTTCGAATCCCGGTCATGTCCTTGAGCAAGAAACTTATATAGCTATAAATATTTCTCTTCACCCATGAGTAACCTGTGAGGACAGAGGTGGTTGAATTAGCTTGCTGCGCTCCAATTTTTTGGAAGCACAGGCTGTAGAGCTCAGATGGTTTAAGGAATGAAATAAATGGCCCAGTGAGGGGTCAATAGTTTGTTTATGAAGCGCAATCAATCTTTGGAATTGTGCTATGGAAAAAGCTGTTATTTTTAAGACCTGGTTTCAAATGAGACGGCTTTCACGTTCAATACATTGCACGGTAAAATCTAAATTTTCAATTTAAATTTCCAGGAAGTGAAAACATTTTGTTCTATCCAGAGCAAAGTGCATGTATATAACCACTACCTCCACCCTCATAACCCTTGATATCGGTTTGGCACTGACCAAACAAGTATCCGGGAAGATGTCCGAGATAGATAACATCAGAACGGGACTAATGAAAATCGACGAACTGAACCTAAACAATCACCTGATCGGATGATTTTATTTAATATATATAATTCTTATTCTCAAAAGAAAACAACGATTTTTTAAGAAGTAAAAGACATAAATGCCTGGTTATAGTATTGTCAATAGCCTTTTTTAGGACGGGGTACTGAGGCATTGGTGGATGGCGTTTGGCACACGTGTCCCAGTGGTTATTTGTCTGGTTTTTCCTGCTTCTTTTCGAGCTTGTCGGTGGAACCTTTACATACACACCAAAAGTTTGGGCCTAAGATCAAAAAAGTCCACACGTTGCAGGATCTAGAGACCTTTTGTGGAGATGATAGAAAGTCTAATTTGTTTTAAGGAAAGCATTTTTTTTAATATTAAGAAGAATCGCCAGATCTCCAAACATCATCCAATGGAACTGGAAACTGTTTCTGTGTATTTATTCTTCTACTATACTGCTACACAATTTGAAATATTGGTACTTGTGGGTATACTTGGAAAAAAAAGATATATATATATAATAAAAATGCCGTGTCACATGAGGAAGAATGTTTCAGTTGTTATCTTTACACAAACAATCACCTCGTCGTAAAAATAATATATCAGGTGATTTTAACACATCCTCTAAAGGGGGTGCAGGTAGCTTTTTATTATATTATTTATTGTATAGTAAAGTGAAAAACACCAGTGGGATATTTTTAACAAGTCGTCGGCTCGGTGCTATAAGGTCATTCATTTCAATTTCATTTTCGTAATGGTCAAAAGGTAATACAATGAAAAAGGCTTATAAATTTGAAGAAAAAAATCTAAAGCAACAAATAAATGTTTTCTTAGAAAATGAATGTTTCTTTTCAAATACTTTGAAGACCACTCTTGATCAATAAACCCCACATACCAGGAGCTCCAAAATATCCAAAAGCATTTGCACTAATGACCTTATAGTCCTGAGCAAACGAAGTGGGACTGAAATAAATTATCATTCACCAGTTACAAAGCCTAATAGTGTTTTGTTGTTTGCGGTTATATATAAATGTCTGTGTATTGGTTTTCACACGTAAAAACCTTCACATGGGAACCTAATGTCCCAAAATAAAATATTGATCACGTGCAAGATTCGCACGGTCTATTTATTTGAAATTTTACATATATATTTTAATTTGTACATATTTCCTATTTATTAATCACCATTATTTTAAACCCTTGCATTTTGTTTACCTCAATATTCAGGAGATGCATTTTTGTTGACCTCGATATTCAGGAAATAGCCTAGCCCGAACCTCTGACGTCACACTTCGAGGCTCGTGAATAACACCATCACTGGTCATCACCGGTACCCGTGATTTTCCTTTTCATTTCCCTTTCGACGTACACTAAAAACAAAAAGGGAACCAGTCAAGCTGATTCTATTTAAACACCATGTTTTTGTTCTTTTTGTTCACACCTTTTTCTGCTTCCACAACGATAACTTGCTGCTAGTCTCCATTTCAGCCATTCTTCTCTACATCTCGTACATCGTAAGTATTGATATCATTATTGTTCATTTCTTTAAAATGCTCACTTTGCCCACATTTGATCAGTGGTTCGCACCATTTTAGATTTTAATAAAACTCTTAACAATTTAGTGGGGGAAAAAAAGTTAGGCCTATCCCTTTTCATTGTTACAATTTGTAAAGGTGAACTGTGGGTAAAGTCAGGGGCTATGGAAGTCCACACTCTCACAAGAACATGCTTTGCCTCTCTTTGCATTATCTTTCAATTATTTACAGTAAAAAGTTCATACGAATATATACTAGATCTGACATAATTTTGTTCCAACACACAACGACCTATGGACTTCCGTTCCAAGTAATAAAGTCGCTTCCAGATCGTTGAGGAATATCATCTGAACTCCCTTCATCTTATTATTTTCCTCTTAGCTTAAAAACGTCGACGTCTTCAAGATGACAGGAAAGGTAGGTTGTTGTCTATCGGTTTTCGTAAATTTTCAATGAGATTCAAACTTAAAATAAACCGTCGTAGAACACAAAACAAAACTGCATATAGAAACGGAATAAATAAAGCAAACTATATTTTTTTTGAGAACTCATAACTTTTGATTATCCGGATTTTGAACTTCAGATTATTGTATTATTGAATCTTTGAAATTTTTGATAAATTCTAGAGTGATTTGAAAAAAAAATGCTTAAAAACTAAACTTTTGTGTGTAAAGGGAAGAATGAAATCAAACATGTAGCCGTGTGCAATCAAGTCAAATGATGAGATCATGTGGCCACCAAAACCATTTTGATGGTATTCGATAGCATCATAAAGAGAGGTTTTGTTAATGGACATGCAAAGAAAAATAGTAGGACCGGAACGCACTCATAATGTTCAAAAAGCTCACAGATTTGTCAGTTATGAAGATTCTCTCCGTGACGAGTGAGAATCATGTATTGAAAGCTTTAATAAATAATTGAGGCGTCAAGACTAGTTCTTTATAGAAAGCGGGGGGGGGGGGGAAGAATAGGTAAAACCGCCGGAAGCCCGGGCTGGATGGAATGGAGGGGAAGGGGGGCGTGGAGGGTGGTGAGAGAGAGAGAGAGGGAGAGAGAGAGAGAGGGCCGTATAACCAGTCTGCAGTGAATTGGTGATGTGTTAATCGGAGTGCGTGAAATTGGAAACTAACTCCGTAGGTATAGCTATCGAGAGATAAGTGGCAGAGAAACGTTGTGTAACTAATGTCACAAAGCTCCGGTGTGGTCTCGTAATCAACCATCCTATGACTGTTTGTTGTTTAAGTGGGAGACAATGGTCTATGTCTTTTGAAAAGTCAATAGGCGATGGTTAAAACAAACCTTTTCATGGATGTTTTCAAGCCTACTTATATTAATAGAAAACACGAGGGGTTTTTAGGCTGGGAGGGGAGGGGAGGAGTGGAGGTTAGAACTTACTAAAAAGAACTTGTCGTATAGTAAATATTTATTTAATTAAAAAAATAGTGTGTCTACACTTTCTGGAAATAATGTATTCGTTTAATTGTTTAAGATAATCATTTACCAAGACGTCAACTTTGGAGGCGCTTCCTGAGAAGTGACTGGAGACATTTCAAATCTTGGTTCCATTGGATTCAATGATAGGATATCATCCATTAAGGTTATTGGAAGTGTGTAAGTAAAACTTAATATTCTCCTAATTTTGTTTATAGAAATAATTGGGTTTGTATTTTACTTAATCATGTCTATACAGGTATCAACAATTGTTTTGAATAAAGGTCCAATATACTTAATATTTAGAAGAGTTTTTTTTTTTTTTACTTTTGTTTTGATTTTTTGTTTTTTTTAGGGGGCGGACTTCCGCCCCTTCCCCCCGGTTACGGGCCTGGGGCGCGTATGTCACGTGATCACGAGCACACTGACATGAGTGGCTATTCGTGGAAACGGAAAAACGATTTGACCTACCGGTACATTTTACGCTCTTCTATGCATAACAATGCATATTGGGGCCCGGTGGCTCTTCGTGAAACAGCAATATGCATGTATTGAGATACTGTAATAGTCAATATTTTGTCATTTTAAGATAAGTGGCTCTTCGTGAAAACGGTTATGAGTTATTTTACATAGTTTTCAGATACAAAGGGATGGTGCACCTTTGATGTTTGAAAGATTATTTACTCGTATTCTCTAGTTTTCAGGACACAAGTCAAAAGAAGATGGCATATATTGTTGGTTCAAATTGAAGAAAAAAAACACATATTCCATTCAAATTCTCAAGAAAAATTGTGAATGACAGGATACGGTTAACTCTGTTGTCATTGTTTTCACTAGGTGGATTGGGTATGAACACTCAAGCTGCCGAGGTAGACAGTACATCTTAGAAGAAGGTGACTATAGACCCATTGCATAACGCGCAGCGTACTCACGTGCGCCTGTCCTGGGTGTCATTTTGGGTGTCAAAATCGTATACAAACATGCACAAAAGTGATTTTTGACACCCAAAATGACGCGCATTGTTCGGAGGCGCGCTCCGGGTCTATAGAAATCAATGGATCCCCCTTGCATAACGCGAAACGCTACAGATACTCTGAGGTCACGCGCACGTTTTTACGCACAGAGAACAGCTATCGTCCAATGATCTGCCTCCTTTTTCAGAGTGTGACGTCATATGCAATGGGTCTATTCTAACTCGGGCGCATGGCAAGGATCAAACGATCAGCTGTCTTCACTCAAGAAACTGAACCCTGTAAGTTAGTTCTGTAAAATCCACTATACTCGCACGTATTTAAAGGGATTGTATACGTTTGGTAATTGAAACCCACTGTTTGTTTCAATCCTATTACAATTGTAGTTATAGGCCTATACCATAAAACTAACCTTTGCAAATTTCATTTCGAAAAGTGGTAGCATTTTTAGATATTGCCGAAAATATGAAGCGGTTATTTCCAGACAGGAAGAATAATCTGCAATTGGAATACACAATCTGAGAAACGTTTCTGACAGAAACGCTTCTCAGAATCAAATTGTTTGGGATAAAAAGTGATATCTTTTTCAATAACCACATTACTTCAAAGTGAAATGTTTCTCAAAATGCTTTATACGATAGCAGAATTTGCTGTACTTCTTACCAAGTAAGTTTTTATTGCCATATTACAAAACGTATACAGACCCTTTGATGCAAAATTTGGTTAAATAAAAAATAAATACAAATAAAAAATGTGTTGATTGTGCTAAGCTGTAGGTTAAGAAAATAATCGATGTCACTTCCATGAACAATTGAGTTGCTTGTCGGTGTTTTAATGGCCAGTGGTTTGTCAGCCAGCTCGAATTTTGTTTCCTTTTTTATAAAAAAACAGGATATAGGCGAGACCCCACAGATCACCCTGTATCAACACAACAACTATAATGCATGGCAATGCTGTCAACTTCACCTATGGGATAACTAACCTTAGCTACTACAAGTTCAACGATGTGGTTTCCTCTCTGAAAGTCAAAAATGGAATGTGAGTTCAGAACTCCTTTTTTGATAACCAACCACTATCTTGTTCTTTTTCATGTGATGCTTAACTCTCTTTCATGTGATGCTTCTAAACTCTCTTTAGCTGGTGAAATGATAGGTTCAAACGGAACGACACCAACCCCAACCAAACTTGCACTCTTACGTTGGCTAGAGAGCAAAACGTGAATTATTTTAGGCCTAATTTATGGTCACAGCGACTGATCATTACGATTTTGTGTTACGATTTTTAGTCCCAGTTTGTGCCAATAATATTTCACTAAACCTGACATGTTTCTACCGCTATTTTGTGTTACGACTTTTAGTCCCAGTTTGTGCCAATAATATTTCACTAAACCTGACATGTTTCTACAGCTGGATTTTGTATGAACATTCAGGATACCGCGGGATTCAGAACATCGTAACTGAAGGTTCCTACCCAAGTGCAGATAACTGGAGGGGTGCAAATGACCAGGTCTCATCACTGCGGCCGATTAAGGAAGTAAGTGAATCACTAATGAGGGCGCTGTGGTTTATTTGCAGCAATTGTTAAAATAGACTGGTCCCCTGTATTTAGGATAAAGACAATTAAGCACTGGTCTTACAGGGTGCACCCCACTAAATATGGAGAAAACAGAGCGTCGAGCTCATGAATATTTTGTAGGCCCTCAAAATATCCTATATTAGACAGATTTGAGAGCCCAATAAAAGGGGTAGAGTGTAAAAATGTTGCCCAATTGTAACCTGGGGGTTGTTGACTTCCAACTTGAGGTATTTTGGATGACATAGGCCCTGAAAAAATGGTCCTATTTGCCGAGAGGTGTAGGGACATTTTTCAAGATTGATGCTCGGACGTTTGGAAAATTACACCGGTGTAGGGGTGTTTTTATTTGGAGGGAGAATAACTCGACGGGACCAGGGACTCCCCATATTAAATTGAGCAGAGAATAAAAGTTCAAGAGTCAATTAATACTTTTCCCTTTACTGTAAAAAGCTGTGAGACTTTTAAGTATTTTTCGTGTATTTTTGAATATTTAGCCTTTTGCACTGAATGCTATGGGAGTGGAATTAGTGGGGTGCACCCTTACAGGCCCAGTGATTTCATTGGATACAATTATTTCATTGGATAAACGTGCAGTGACGTACCGGTAAGCTTTCCATACCTGCGAATATGCGATTAGCTTCCCTAGGTCAATCCTGGTCTCCCCCGGTTCGTTCGAAAAGCTTTGACGTCATTCTCGGGCTCACCCGGGTCAAGTACGCTTGTGGAGGGAATCACTTGGGGCTGACCGAGATGCATGACGTCACGACGACAAAATCCCAATGGCCACCATTTTGTTTGTGTTTCAGCGGGACACTTTCAGTAAGTTTGACACACATTAATTCAACCCTTAAAACAGCGACTTTGTGAGCATTTTTATTCAAAGACGAGTACTTTTGGTACGTGGGCTTGTAAAATAATCTAACGTTGCAGTTTTACCTTGAGAATAATTATTTTACGATCTTTGCGTGAATCCACGGACGTAATGCACACACATGGAAAATAGTTCCGGTCGGTTGTCCGAAGAAGCATTGTGTGAATGCTGGGGGAAGTTGCCGTTCGATTAGCTCATGGCAGGGGCTCACCCGAATGAGCACACCGGGATCGACCCGGGGAAGCTAATCAAACGCACCCATAGTGTGAATGCTGGGGGAAGTTGGCGTTCGATTAGCTCATGTCAGGGGCTCACCCGGATGAGCACACCGGGGTCGACCCGGGGAAGCTAATCGAACGCACCCATTGATTGGTCAGACTGGTATCTGGCGTTATTTACGAGCCTCGAAGTGTGGCGTTAGATGTTCAGGCTAGAAATGTATTATCCCATCCAAGGTCAGCCTCATTCAAGGTCAAGTTAACATCATTACTAAGGTCGTAGCGCTTGAGAAGGTTGGCTTACGAGTCAGTGACTCTCCAGTCAAGGACTACTCCTCGCATTATCCGACTCTGTCCAGGTGACCTACTGGAGGTCAGTGACCTTTCCCCACTACTAGAAATCATTAACCCAAACAGTCATCAAATTGCAATAACATTAGGCCACATAAACAAAACCAATTGTTGATCGTCCTTGCCCGACCCTACGTAACCTCGACCTTTCTCTCTTTTCTTTTTAATCATAAAAACGGCTTTATTTATGGTCTTTTCACTCAAATTTGGCTCCGTTCTACGCCGCACACACAGTTAGATTTGAAAACATGTTTGAAGAAAGGTTATTCATATTGGGAAAAAACCAGATTTTCTTTTTCAATTAGGCTACACTGCGTTTTAGTTTTTAAAAGTTTTTTACAGAAAATGTCATCTGGCAGTTAAATGGGTTTAACAAAACAATTAAAAACATCAAAATTTCACATCGTTGACTCCTTGAGCAATCCCGATACAGAGCGACGACTACCAGCACATGACTGCTCACAGACACTTGCTGATGAGTTTGCAAACTTCTTCGAACACAAGGTTAGCACTATTCGGAGCACGTTGGATGCAATAGCCAATCGAGGAACACCGGTGCCCTCTGGTGAGATGTGCACCTGTTCATTTCCACAGTTTGACACGGTATCGGAGGACGAGGTACGGAAGTTGATAATGGATTCACCATCAAAGAGCTGTCAACTCGACCCGATCCCAACCACACTACTCAAGAAGTGCATTGACAGTCTACTTCCGGTCATCACTGGGATAATTAACTCATCACTCATGTCTGGGATTGTACCGCGAAGCTTCAAATCTACAAGAGTTGTACCACTTCTTAAGAAGCATAAGCTCGATCAGAACACCCTGATGAACTACCGACCTGTGTCACTCCTTAGTTTTACGTCTAAGCTACTGGAGAGGTGCTGTATGCAACAGATAAAAGGCTACTTTGCGTCCACCGATCTGTATGTAAGTGCTCAATCTGCGTATCGGTATCATCACTCTACTGAGACGGCTCTACTTCGAGTCCAAAACGATGTTCTTAGAGCCATCGATGATCATCAGGAGGCAGCACTTATCTTACTGGACTTCAGCTCAGCCTTCGATACCATCGACCATGCAATTCTACTCAATCGCCTGGAACATCGATATGGTTTGACTGGGACAGCCTTACAATGGTTCAGGTCATATCTTAGTGACCGCTCTCAGTCCGTGATCATTGGGGAGGCTGCATCTGCTGTTCACCAGATACAATGGGGCGTTCCTCAAGGATCCGTGTGCGGAGCACCACTGTTCACTTTCTACACGGCCCCACTCAGTGACATCATGACCCGTCTTAACATCAACCATGTCATGTACGCAGATGACACGCAGGTATACTTGCTCTTCAAGCCGTCGGATGTTACTGGAGCCATTCACCGCCTAGAGGATTGCGTGAGGGAGATCAAGGAATGGGCTGTCTCAAACAAGCTACAGTTTAATGATGAGAAAACTGAAATCCTACACTTTAGCTCCCGTTTCGTTAAATCTGTGAGCCTTCCTCCAGTGCTGATTGGCGGTTTATTGGTCGACGTATGCAATGAGGCTCGCAACCTCGGAGTGATTTTCGACAGTGGGCTGCACATGAAGGCTCACATAGACAACATATGTCGGACGGGATGGGCATTCATCTACAAAATCGGAAAGATTAGGAACTATCTGGACAAACCCTCAACAGAAAAATTAGTGCATGCATTCATCACATCGAGAATTGATGGCTGCAACAGCCTTCTCTTCGGTCTTCCTACCAAAGAGATACAACGACTACAGCGCCTTCAAAATTCCGCTGCCAGATTAGTTTGTCGCTGTAAGAGAAATGAACACATAACCCCAATCCTACAATCTCTTCACTGGCTCCCCGTCTCACGTCGACTTATCTTCAAAACACTCGTCCTCACTTTCAAATTAGTGTTCGGGCTAGCACCGTCATACCTCCAAGAGCTCGTTCATCGACATCAGCCTACTAGACACCTGCGGTCTTCATCCCTCAATCTTCTGCATCAACCTTCCCCTCCTCCACGGACTTGTTCGTATGGTGGAAGGGCATTCAGCGTTGTAGCTCCTTCACTTTGGAACAGCCTGCCACCAATCATCAGGGAGTCGTCGACCATCGAGTTGTTCAAGTCTCGCCTTAAGACTCATCTTTTCAAACAGTATTTTTATAACATTGCAACTTGTTGAAAGGTTTGTATCTAGTATTCATTTTCTACAACTATTTTTAACTGGTTCATCTTTTTTGCTTACTGTGTATTTTGGCTTGTCAAGACGTAATTGTTTGTAAAAATTGTTTAATTATCATTGTTTTTAATTTAATTTATGTCGTTTAATCCATTTTTTGTTTGCTTGTATTTCAGCGCCTTGAGGCGGAACCGATCTGCAACTGTTTGCGCTTTATAAATCTCTCTTTATTATTATTTATTATTAAAATCACACAAACCCTCTGTTTCATTGGTGATTGTGATGATTTCTTTATAGTTTATTTCATATTTTGCCATGTCAACAAAACTCAATTAAAAAAGAAGAAAACAAATACGCCCTCCCGCCCCAACCCTAAAAAAAGGACGCTCAAATTTGTTTTGTTTAATGTGGCCTATAGGCTCCCAGTTATGAGGTTGTCATGCAGTTCTTTTGAAATATATGACTTCATCTTTTCTTTCTTACACATCTTCAGCCGTATCATCCGACCGAGATACTGAGCATGGAGTTTGACATCGCGGCTGGGTTAATGGCGTCAACCCCATACGCTCTTGTCAACCTGTCTCAGCGTAATGACTCGAGCCTGGACCAACAAGCCTCCTGGGGAACCACGCGCACAGTAACCACAACCAAGACTTACGAGTGGCACTGGCAGAACACAACTGCGGTCAGCGTCGAGACGACTTTCTCAACGGGCGTGCCGTTCATTGCCGAAGGGAAAATCAAGCTGAGTGTGAGTAACACCTTCGAAGTCGGTGAAAACAAGGGTAGTTCGAACACCCAGTCCGATGAATGGAACTTTAATCTGCCGGCAATGGTTAAGTCACAAACCATGCTGAGAGTTCAAGTAAACATCCAGCAGGGAAAGATCGACGTCCCCTTCACCGCGATACTGAGGAAGGGGAACAGAACCTGGAAGGAGATGGGAACGTACAAGGGAACCCAGAGCTACAATCTGCATGTAGACTACACAGAGAAACCACTGTAGTAGACCTTGACAGCCCAGGTGGGTGGGGGTGGCTC
Source organism: Plazaster borealis (assembly GCA_021014325.1). Lineage (NCBI taxonomy): Eukaryota > Metazoa > Echinodermata > Asteroidea > Forcipulatida > Labidiasteridae > Plazaster > Plazaster borealis. The sequence goes on along the minus strand of CM037456.1, from coordinate 2,015,626 downwards.
CAGGGGTCCAGATCCCTCTTTGCTCTTGGCTTCTTTTGTTTTTACTTTTAATTTGCGCCATCACACATTAGAATTCTAACCTTGATGCAGACCTTTAGCTCACATTATGACTGAAGTCAAATTTCATAGACCCCTTGCATAACGCGCAACGCTGCTGGTACGCTGAGGTCACGCGCACACTATTTTTACGCACCAGCTATCGTCCAATGAGCTACCTCCTTTTGCCTTAGTGAGGGTGCTGTTTGAGAGTGTGACATCATAGTTTATGCAAGGTGTCTATTGGAAGACTCCTTAAACATAATAATCCTTATCATTTGATTGTTGGAACACGCGTTATACATGACAGTTATGTTTGTGTCATTAGTAGTGCTACCGCGCTCCTAAAGGGCACTGAAATTGAACATGTAAAAACAAATCTTCGTACCCAAAATCATCTCATCCCTCCAGTTACTTTTTCGGCTTTTTATAAATAGTTGTTTTGACCCCTCCCTGGTAAATTTCCTGGATCCGCAAGTGCAGCCATCTGGAGATCAGAGGGTTGTTGATCAGAGAAAACCCTACCTCGGGGAATAATGTTAAAACAATGATTGCAAGTAGCGCACTATAGCGCCCTCTAGGCATCTGGTCGGTTGTTGTCTCCGCCAAGTTATATTCTTGTAAATTTTCTTCCAATTTCTTCAAATAAAAAAGTGATATCATAATAATGAAGTACGTTTAAAATTACAGATAAACGTTAATTTCAACAAAAATATACTAACTATTATCGACTTGAATAAGTATAATTTCAATTTCTTAAGAGTGTACCATTGTATTTCATTGTTTTATGCAAATATACCCCAACAAAATTGCTCAAGATGTATTGTTTACAATTAAAAACAAAGACTATAAAATAAAGACAATAAAATAAAGACTTGGGCGACAGTTAAATAACAGTATTATACCTTAGTTGACAAAATCGAGAAAAAAATTGTTAAGCAGAATTATTGTAAAAGGTTAACTGTATAATTGTCAGAGGTGTATAATAATGTTATAAATAATCCACAGAGATCGATATCAAAAATAAGTCAAATTATAACCTGTGTTTGGAAATACGGCGAACGGATACATCATATAACACGGATGAATGTATCATAAAGGAAAAGTATACCTTTGTTTTTTTGAACCGTTCGATTGTGTTAATCCTATATAAATGTAGATATATATACAATTAGTATTGCCTAAAATCTGGAGAGGTTATGTCCACGCAGGAAGAATAATCCGTAATTGAGATACACAATCTGAGAAACTTTTCATGCAGAAACGTTTCGCAGATTGAATAGTTTTTGAATCCCTTCCTCTAAAACCACATTCCTTTGAAGGGAATTGTTTCTCAAAATGTTATACATTATCAACAGCTGCAGTGCGTTTTACCATGGAGCTATAGCTCCATGTTCTTACCAAGTAAGTTTATATGGTGTATTTGGAGTAATTACCATATCAATTGATTCTGTTTGGTATTTTGGAGATCTTCTAACGTAGCCTAATAATCTTTAACACGCATGATTAGAATAGTCAATGAACAAAATGTATTAAAGTTATATATTGCGAGACAGTTCAAAGCAAATGCGGAATAAAATCATTTTTTGAGTGCACCAAAAGGCAATTATAATTGTACCTTGTGGATGATTTTCCCCGACTGCAATGTCGATTTGCGCCCTCATTCTATTATTCTCCGCCAGACACACTTCTGATGACCTTATGGTACAGCCATGGCGTAACCAGACATTTTCATTGGGAAGGTGGTGAGATGTAAAGGCAAGCCCCCTTATAGTCTTGGTTCCAAGACCTTCGCACCGAAATGGATCAATTCCAACAACATATCGAAATAGATCAATTCCAACAACTCTCCTTCGTTCGATTTAGCTTCCACAGACAGTCGTCAAAAGCGATGATTTCAAGAAGAAAAGTGCGCCCTCTGTCGGGTTATCACGAGTATGAGATAGTAACGTCTTGGACGAAGACTAGCACTCCCCTTCTGGTTGGACGTCTGTATTCATATGCAAATTATCCTGCATAGAACAATCCTTACGTGCAAGTGATGCAAGTCTCCGCGCTTGGATTTGTCTGGAAGGCTTTGACAGGCACCACTCACTTCTGAAAAAAAAACCATTGAAGTTGTTGACCCCCTTAGCCTTTAAGGCCTATGTTATTCATACTCGTACCACTATCCACGTATTTATGGACAAAATGCGGACAATTCCACACCCAATAATACGAGTCGCACCCATGTGTTAATCTAACACCAGAGTTTTTGCAGTGATAAAAATGCAGATTCATGAAATACACAATTTTTTTAGCATCCTCCATGTTTAGAGTAAAAGCTTTATGTGAATTTGCTCAATATAAACCAAAGATAACCTCACTCAGTGATATGTATTTGGGAATAATGTGGACTGAATGCGAATCATTTTTTTACTGCGTACGCAAAAAGCGAAGTTAACTTTCTATTTTTGCGTAAAAATGTACACTGACCAAATTAAAGAGGTTTTTGTTTTCTAAGGAAACATGACAATACAGGTACCCACTTATCAATATAAATAGAGTCCGTTGCATAGTGCGTCACGCGCACGTTTTTACGCACCAAGAACAGCTATTGTCCAATGATCTGCCTCCTTTTGCCTCAGTGAGGGCGCTGTTTGAGAGTGTAACGTCATATGGAAGAGGGCTATTGCCAAGAGTGCGTCAAATGTTCGGTGATGATGTTGTGTACCCGCAGCTGGTTGGGCTCGTTCTGAAGAATAATGCAACTGTTTATCAATAATTGTTATGCTCATCATTTTCTTTAGCATCCTCCATGTTTAGAGTAAAAGCTTTATGTGAATTTGCTCAATATAAACCAAAGATAACCTCACTCAGTGATATGTATTTGGGAATAATGTGGACTGAATGCGAATCATTTTTTTACTGCGTACGCAAAAAGCGAAGTTAACTTTCTATTTTTGCGTAAAAATGTACACTGACCAAATTAAAGAGGTTTTTGTTTTCTAAGGAAACATGACAATACAGGTACCCACTTATCAATATAAATAGAGTCCGTTGCATAGTGCGTCACGCGCACGTTTTTACGCACCAAGAACAGCTATTGTCCAATGATCTGCCTCCTTTTGCCTCAGTGAGGGCGCTGTTTGAGAGTGTAACGTCATATGGAAGAGGGCTATTGCCAAGAGTGCGTCAAATGTTCGGTGATGATGTTGTGTACCCGCAGCTGGTTGGGCTCGTTCTGAAGAATAATGCAACTGTTTATCAATAATTGTTATGCTCATCATTCCTGAACAGGTGCAGCACCCTTCAGCAATTGGAGACAAGAAAAGGAAAATATAAATCTGCTGCTTTATTAAAATCCATGTCATTTTGGTCGCTATCCAATAATACCCCCCCTCCCATCCGCCTCATAGATGTGTGTTGTACCAATGAACGGTAAGTTCAAATTCATTGTGACTTGGATTTTGAGATATAACATCCTCTTTTTGTAAGTATAACAGAAAGCATGTTCTCCTTGTTGCTGACATCCACATCAAAATGTTTGTTATGTCTGTTGGACTGCCATTGACAGCTATGGATTTATAGACCCGTGCATCACCAGCTCAAACAGCGCCCTCAATGAGTTCAAAGGAAGATTATTGGTGCTGTGCGTGGCGCGTATACACCAGTCGTCATTACTTCGTGTGTAAAGACGGATAAAGTTAGGGTGTCAGCCTCGCTACCATGAGCAGCGCACCGTATCGATACCTCTCGTCGCCATGATCTGGCAAGGCATTGGGGGGGGGGGGGATGGCGCGGTGAGATCGTACACCACCGGGAACGAGGTTGGGTAGGGATATACGTACATTGTGCTTGTTCCATTCGTTTGAACGTTATTTAAAGTGCGCATTTTTGTTTCCATCACGCACCAAAGCATGGACACAAAAAAGGTTCAAAGATGCCCAAGACTTGCACAGTCTATTGCCCATACTTGATTTAAATATCCGTCCCAGCTTGCATTCCAACTATAATTGGGACCATTCCTACCTTGATTGATACAGTTGGGACGGCCCAATATAGCTGGGATTGCCTGATAGTGATAATGACACTAATAGTGATAGAGATAACCACAACGATAAGTGGGCCTCTAAACTAATGTTCCATCCTCACAAGTTTCTCTCGGGCATAGCGGTAAATATCATGGCAAAACTTGAGAACAAAACCATGGACGTATGAATATTTCTACCTGCATGAACAAAGTGATGAGAATAATCAATACCACATACACGCAACTAAATTAATCCCCTTTATTTCTTAATTTCATTTATTTATTTATTACACATCCGACAACACGATTAGTGCCAATAACAGGATGAATCGGAAACAAGAAGAAATATTCAGTTTTAGATCTGGGAGGAAAACCTGGAGGAAAAACCAAGCAATCGGGTAGGGAATGAAAACCCAATCCACATGCAAGGCTCCAATCTGAGGTGGGAATCGAACCGGGGTCACAGAGGTGAAAGGCAGAGAAAGAAACCACTGAGCCAACCTGAAGCCACCGACCAGCAGTCAAGTATTGTGAATACTCAAGATAGGAGCAGTACCATAGTTGGGACGATTCCAAATTGGGCAGGAACATCCACACCATTACCCTGTACAGAGGAGTGGTCGGTATAATGAATTCGTTCAATCAGATATTTCAAATATATTATTATCAAATATGTACTTATAGTCTAATTCTGTTAATACTTTATATCTAAGAAAGAACAAATATCATACTATGTAAAACAATATTACATATTTACATGAATGCATTGCATCATCATTGTATACATATATATAAGAACGACATCTAATTACATTTATTTGCATTTAAAACAACGAAATATGCACGAAAACTCTTTTATTTTGATCTTCACTCATAGATCCTTTTATAACTGAAGGTATTGATTCATTTCACACTAGGCGACTGTGTACCACCATTTGTGGACATGGGAGTAAACGCTGCGTCGCCTAAAATTCGCACTACACTGATAGTGCTTTTTCTGTGGCAGCCCCTAAGCTTTGGAATGCGCTACCGTTGCATATACGTAGTGAACGGAAACTTGCCTCTTTTAAATATTATATAAAAACCCATCTTTTTAAAGTCGCTTTTTAGTGTGTTTTTTATGGTTTTGTTCTTTGGTGTATTTTTTTGTCTAATGGAAATCAACGAGTTAAACCTAAACAATCACCTGATCGGACGATTTATTAAAAATAAAAATATAATTCTTATTCTCAAAAGAAAACAACGATTTTTAAAGAAGTAAAACACATAAACGCCTGGTTCTAGTATTGTCATTAGCCATTTTTTTTAGGACGGGGTATAGACCTATTGTTGATAAACAAATCGCGCTGGTTGGCATGGACGGCCGAATGTTAGTAAAACATTCAGTCGTGTTAACAGATGTTTTAACCAAATTCAACATTTTCTGCAAACTTTCAATTAAATAAAATACCTCCCATGATCGGTTTCTTTGTTTCCAACAAATTCAACACCTTTTTTGCATATTTGTGTAACACTGTTACAAACTGTGGCTATCTGTTTGTGCTTTGCATTGATTGCTTTCCATAGTTTTCCAAACTCGTTGGCAAAAACTCGGGCTGTGACGTTGCAGTAGAAAGGTCTGTAGAGGCAAAATGGTGGATAGCGTTCCAGTTGGCCACGAGTCTCAGTACTATCGAGGTTATTTGTTCAGTTTAGTCTTGCTTCATTTCGAGCTTGTGGACACGCCACCAAAACTTTGCAGGATCCTGAGACCATGGTGTCCAGGGGATTAGAAAGTCTACTCATTGTTAAGGATTTATTTATCAATATTAATAATAAAACACAAGGGAAACTGACTTTTTTTAATAAGAAGAATCGCCAGTTCTCCAAACAACTTCCAATGGAACTGGAAACGGTTTATGTGTATTTTTTCCTCTACCACTAGACAGTGTCTCAAGAGAGTAATGCAAATGGCGTCCAATATTTGCCTAAAGCAAAGGGTTGCGGCTAACAATGAGCAATATGGGTACTTGAAAATATGTTTCAGTTGTTATCTTTACACAAACAACATTTTCACCTCGTCATAAAATAATATATCAGGTGATTTGAACACATCCTTTAAAGGGGATGCAAGTATCTTTTTATTCTATTATTTTCTAGTATAGTAAAGTAAAAAAAAACACCAGTGGGCAAATTTCACAAGTGCGGACTAGAATAAATTATCATTCACTAGTTACATAATGTTTTGTGTAATTATTGTTTGCTGTAATATATAAATGTCTGTGTACTGGTTTTCTGTTAGTTTGTAATGTACTTTTAATGACAACCTGTTTCCTTCACACGTAAAAACCTTCACCTGGGAACCAAATGTTCCCAAAATAAAATGTTGATCACGTGCAATATTTGCACGGTCTATGTATTTGAAATTTTATTTGAAATTGTACATATTTATTAATCACTATATCACTCTAAACATGTGCATTTTGTTAACCTCATTATTCCGGAATAACCTTGAGACTTTGGAATTGGCATTGTCATCACTGGTACCCGCGTGATTTTACACAACGATAAGTGGGCCTCTAAACTAATTTTCCATCCTCACAAGTTTCTCTCGGGCATAGCGGTAAATATCAAGGCAAAACTTGAGAACAAAACCATGGACGTATGAATATTTCTACCTGCATGAACAAAGTGATGAGAATAATCAATTGTAACTCCCCACCACATACACGCAACAAAATTAATCCCCTTTATTTCTTAATTTTATTTATTTATTTATTACACGATTAGTGCTAATAACAGGATGAATCGGAAACGAGAAGAAATATTCAGTTTTAGATCTGGGAGGAAAACCTGGAGGAAAAACCAAGCAATCGGGTAGGGAATGAAAACCCAATCCACATGCAAGGCTCCAATCTGAGGTGGGAATCGAACCGGGGTCCACAGAGGTGAAAGGCAGAGAAAGAAACCACTGAGCCAACCTGAAGCCACCGACCAGCAGTCAAGTATTGTGAATACTCAAGATAGGAGCGGTACCATAAGTTGGGACGATTCCAAATTGGGCAGGAACATCCACACCATTACCCTGTACAGAGGAGTGGTCGGTATAATGAATTCGTTCAATCAGATATTTCAAATATATTATTATCAAATATGTACTTATAGTCTAATTCTGTTAATACTTTATATCTAAGAAAGAACAAATATCATACTATGTAAAACAATATTACATATTTACATGAATGCATTGCATCATCATTGTATACATATATATAAGAACGACATCTAATTACATTTATTTGCATTTAAAACAACGAAATATGCACGAAAACTCTTTTATTTTGATCTTCACTCATAGATCCTTTTATAACTGAAGGTATTGATTCATTTCACGCGTGGCGACTGTGTACCACCATTTGTGGACATGGGAGTAAACGCTGCGTCGCCTAAAATTCGCACTACACTGATAGTGCTTTTTCTGTGGCAGCCCCTAAGCTTTGGAATGCGCTACCGTTGCATATACGTAGTGAACGGAAACTTGCCTCTTTTAAATATTATATAAAAACCCATCTTTTTAAAGTCGCTTTTTAGTGTGTTTTTTATGGTTTTGTTCTTTGGTGTATTTTTTTGTCTAATGGAAATCAACGAGCTGAACCTAAACAATCACCTGATCGGACGATTTATTAAAAATAAAAATATAATTCTTATTCTCAAAAGAAAACAACGATTTTTAAAGAAGTAAAACACATAAACGCCTGGTTCTAGTATTGTCATTAGCCATTTTTTCTTTTTTAGGACGGGGTATAGACCTATTGTTGATAAACAAATCGCGCTGGTTGGCATGGACGGCCGAATGTTAGTAGAACATTCAGTCGTGTTAACAGATGTTTTAACCAAATTCAACATTTTCTGCAAACTTTCAATTAAATAAAATACCTCCCATGATCGGTTTCTTTGTTTCCAACAAATTCAACACCTTTTTTAATATTTGTGTAACACTGTTGCAAACTGTGGCTATCTGTTTGTGCTTTGCATTGATTGCTTTCCATAGTCTTCCAACCTCGTTGGCAAAAACTCGGGCTGTGACGTTGCAGTAGAAAGGTCTGTAGAGGCAAAATGGTGGATAGCGTTCCAGTTGGCCGCGAGTCCCAGTACTATCGAGGTTATTTGTTCAGTTTTTCTTGCTTCATTTCGAGCTTGTGGACACACCACCAAAACTTTGCAGGATCCTGAGACCATGGTGTCCAGGGGATTATAAAGTCTACTCATTGTTAAGGATATGTTTATCATTTAATAATAAAACACAAGGGAAACTGACTTGTTTTAATAAGAAGAATCGCCAGTTCTCCAAACAACTTCCAATGGAACTGGAAACGGTTTATGTGTATTTTTTCCTCTACCACTAGACAGTGTCTCAAGAGAGTAATGCAAATGGCGTCCAATATTTGCCTAAAGCAAAGGGTTGCGGCTAACAATGAGCAATATGGGTACTTGTGGGTACTTGAAAATATGTTTCAGTTGTTATCTTTACACAAACAACATTTTCACCTCGTCATAAAATAATATATCAGGTGATTTGAACACATCCTTTAAAGGGGATGCAAGTATATTTTTATGCTATTATTTTCTAGTATAGTAAAGTAAAAAAAAAACACCAGTGGGCAAATTTCACAAGTGCGGGCTAGAATAAATTATCATTCACTAGTTACATAATGTTTTGTGTAATTATTGTTTGCTGTAATATATAAATGTATGTGTACTGGTTTCTGTTAGTTTGTAATGTACTTTTAATGACAACTTGTTTCCTTCACACGTAAAAACCTTCACCTGGGAACCAAATGTTCCCAAAATAAAATGTTGATCACGTGCAATATTTGCACGGTCTATGTATTTGAAATTTTATTTGAAATTGTACATATTTATTAATCACTATATCACTTTAAACTTTTGCATTTTGTTAACGTCATTATTCCGGAATAACCTTGAGACTTTGAAATTGGCATTGTCGTCACTGGTACCCGCCGCGTGATTTTCCTTTTCATTTCCCTTTTGACGTATAGCCTACTAAAAGCAAAAAGGGAACCAGTCAAGCTGATTCTATTTAAACACCGTCCTCTTGGTCTTTTCGTTCACACCCTTTTCTGCTTCCAATACAACGATAACTTGCTGATAGTCTCAATTTCAGCCGTTCTTCTCTACATCTCGTACATCGTAAGTATTGATAACATTATTGTTAATTTCTTTTTAAAATGCTCACTTTGCCCATATGTTAATACAACAACATTTGATCAGTGGTTCGCTCAATTTGATTTAAATAAAAACCCTCTTCACTATTTAGTTAAAAAATAATACTAATAATGTTATCCTTTTTCATTGTTACGATTTGTGCACGTAGAAGGTGAGCTGTGGGTAAAGTCAGAGACTATGGAAGTCCACATTCTTACAAGAAAATGTTTTGCCTCTCTTTGCATTATCTTTCCATTTTATTTATAGTAAACAATTCATACAAATATATAATAGATCTGATCTAATTTTATTTCAACACACAAAGACGTATTGTCTTCCGTACCAAGTAATAACATCGCTCCCAGACCGTTGAGGAATAGGCCTATCATCTGAACTCCCTTCATCTTTTTTCCCCCTCTCAGCTTAAAAACGTCGACGTCTTCAAGATGACAGGAAAGGTAAGTTGTTGTCTATCGGCTTTCGTAAATTTTCATTGAGATTCAAACTTAGAATAAACCGTCGTGGAACACAAAACAAAACTGCATATTATAAAAACGGAATAAATAATGCAAACTGTATTTTGTTTAGAGAACTCATAACTTTTAATTATCAGGATTTTGAATTTCAGATTTTTGCATGATTGAATCTTTTGAAATTCTTGATAAGATTGATTTGAAAAAATGCTTAAAAACAAAACTTTTAAAAGTTGTCGTATTAAATATTTATTTAATTAAACAACCAATGTGTCTACACTTTCTAAAAATAATTTGTTCGTTCAATTGTTTAAGATAATCATCTACGAAAACGACAACTTTGGGGGCGCTTCCAGAGAAGTGACTGGAAACATTTCAGATCTTACTTCCATTGGATTCAATGATAGGGTATCATCTATTAAGGTTCTTGGAAGTGTGTAAGTAAAACTTAATCTTCTCCTAGAATAAACATTTCAGAAATAATTGGGTTTTATTTTATATAATCATGTCTTCAGGTATCAACAATTGTTTTGAATCGTGGTCCAACATACTTAATTGTTTAGAAGAGTAATTCTATACAAAGGGATGGTGCACCTTTGATGTTTGAAAACTATTTACTCGTATTTCCTAGGTTTCAAGAAACATGTCAATGATAGGCATGGACAGGATGTGGTTAACTCTGTTGTAATTGTTTTCACTAGGTGGATTGGATATGAAGACTCAGACTATCAAGGTAGACAGTACATCTTAGAAGAAGGTAACTATTCTAACTCGGGCGCATGGCAAGGAGCAAACGATCAGCTGTCTTCACTCAAGAAACTGAAACCTGTAAGTTAGTTCTGTGAAATCCACTGCACTCCACACGTATTTAAATGTATTGTATGCGTTTGGTAATTGGAACCCACTGTTTGTTTCAATCCTATACAGTTGTATTTAAATACCATAAAACTAACATGTGAAAATTTAATTTAAAAGGGTGGTAGCGTTTTTGGGATCTGCCGAAAATCTGAAGCGGTTATGTCCACGCCGGAAGAATAATCTGCAAATTGGAATACACAATCTGAGAAACGTTTCTGACAGAAACGCTTCTCAGATTCAAATTTGTTTGGATACAAACTGACGTCTTTTTCCATGACCACATTACTTCAAAATGAAATGTTTCTCGAAATGCTTTATACTATCAGAAGCTGCTGTACTTCTTACCACGTAAGTTTGTATTGCCATTAATTGTATGAGTATATTAAAACCAAACGTAAATAAAAAATGAATACAAATAAAACATGTGTTGATTGTGCTAAGCTTTAGGTTAAGAAATAATCGATGTCACTTCCATTGATAATGGAGATGCTTTAAGTCAGTGGTTTGTCAGCCACATCGTCGAATAATGGTATTGTTTTTTCGTTTATTTTTATTTTTTAAATACAGGATATAGGCGAGACCCCACAGATCACCCTGTATCAACACGACAACTATGGTGGAAAAGCTGTCCACTTCACCTACGGGATAACTAACCTTAGCTACTACCACTTCAACGATGAAGCGTCCTCCCTGAAAGTCAAAAATGGAATGTGAGTTCAGAACTCCTTTTTTGATAACCAACCACTAGTTCTTTTTCATGTGATGCTTCTAAAGTTAGCTGGTAAAATGATAGGTTCAAACGTAACGACACCGACTCTATAGCCAAACTTGCACTCTTACGTGGGCTAGAGAGCAAAACGTGAATTATTTTAGGCCTAATTGATGGTCACAGCGACTGATCATTATTTGTGTTACGATTTTTAGTCCCAGTTTGTGCCAATAATAATCACTAAACCTGACATGTTTCTACAGCTATTTTGTGTTACGATTTTTAGTCCCAGTTTGTGCCAATAATAATCACTAAACCTGACACGTTTCTAACAGCTGGATTTTGTGTTACGATTTTTAATCCCAGTTTGTGCCAATAATATTTCACTAAACCTGACATGTTTCTACCGCTATTTTGTGTTACGATTTTTAGTCCCAGTTTGTGCCAATAATAATTATTTCACTAAACCTGACATGTTTCTATAGCTATTTCGTGTTACGATTTTTAATCCCACTTTGTGCCAATAATATTTCACTAAACCTGACTTGTTGCTACAGCTGGATTTTGTATGAACATAGTGAATACCAAGGGATTCAGAACATCGTAACTGAAGGTTGCTACCCAAATGCAGGGAGCTGGAGGGGTGGAAATGACCAGGTCTCATCACTGCGGCCGATTAAGGAAGTAAGTGAATCACTCAATGACTCATAAGGATAAAGACAAACATTGGTCTTACAGGATACAATGATTTCATTGGATAAACGTGCGGTGACATAGGCTTTCCATATCTGTGTTATGATTGGTCCGAGGTGATATAGTTTGTCAGCTTGCACTTTCGGTCGTCTGAACAAGCAACGTGTGCATAATGTTTGTACATGTTGTTGTAGGCCTATTCACTATGTGTACATGTACGTGTTAATTGACTGCGAATCTCCGTGTGAAATGAATGTGAGGTCAAAGGTACATCTGGCAACATCCGGTCAGGCAGGTATATAGCGTTATTCACGAGTCTCGAATTGTGACGTCAGATGATCAGGCTATAGTTAAACATGTCTAAATGTATTATCCCATCCAAGGTCAGCCTCATTCAAAGTCAAGTTAACATCATTACTAAGGTCGTAGCGCTTGAGAAGGTTGGCTTACGAGTCAGTGACTCTCCAGTCAAGGACTACTCCTCATTGTCTGAGGACTCTGTCCAGGCATGGAGGAAGAAGTATTTCTTCCTCCATGGTCCAGGTGACCCTACACTGGAGGTCATGACCTACACTACACTACACTACACTAGAAAAATAGTCATCGAATGACAATAACATTAGCTCCCCATTATGAGGTTGTCATGCAGTTCTTTTAAAATAAATGACTTCATCATTTCTTTTCACCACATCCTCAGCCGTATTGTCCGACCGAGGTACTGAGCATGGAGTTTGACATCGCGGCTGGGTTATTAACGTCAACCCCATACGCTCTTGTCAACCTGTCTCAGCGTAATGATTCGAGTGTAGACCAACAAGCCTCTTGGGGAGCCAAGCGCACAGTAACCACAACCAAGACTTACGAGTGGCACTGGCAGAACACAACTGCGGTCAGCGTCGAGACGACTTTCTCAACGGGCGTGCCGTTCATTGCCGAAGGGAAAATCAAGCTGAGTGTGAGTAACACCTTCGAAGTCGGTGAAAACAAGGGTAGTTCGAACACCCAGTCCGATGAATGGAGCTTTAATCTGCCGGCAACGGTCAAGGCACAAACCATGCTGCGAGTTCAGGTCAACATCCAGCAGGGAAAGATCGACGTCCCCTTCACCGCGATACTGAGGAAGGGGAACAGAACCTGGAAGGAGATTGGGACGTACAAGGGAACCCAGAGCTACAATCTGCAAGTAGACTACACAGAGACACCACTGTAGACCTTGACAGCCCAGGTGGGTGGGGTGGGTGGGTCCGGGGACTGCCCATCCAGGGGTCCGGATCCCTCTCTGCTCTCGGTGACTTTTGTTTTTACTTTTAATTTGCGCCATCACACAAAATATAAACTTAAAGGAACGTTACAGAACTGGTAATTAAAATGTTCTTTAAGATCACAGATTTACATAAAACTTACACGGTCTAATGATGATGATAGTAGAAAACATCCCTAGAAATATTTCTGTCTGAAATGCCATATTTGATGAGAAATAAATAAAACTAATTTCCGATTGGAGTTTATCGCTCATGAGCGTTTTATTCATGCATTGTATAACACATGCAAATGTGTAATCGGTTTTCACTATTTTCTCGTGACCCAGATGGCCGATCGATCTCAAACTTATACAGGTTTGTCAGTTTATGTATATGGTGGATTATATAAAGTGCTTAACTGTTTTGTTAGCAAAAACCAATTCTGTAAGGTTCCTTTAAACCTTGTTGCAGACCTGGGGCCAATTTCATAGCGCTGCTTAACGGTAGAAAATTTTCGTGCTAACTATGGCATACAAATTTGCTTATGCGTAAGCGTATTGCACATGTTAGCAAGAAAATTAGGCAGCCAGCTTGCGCGTTCATCATGGATTTGCATTAATGTTAGGTCATTCATACATAAGCACCGGAAGTTTAGCATGCCTTTTCGTGTGCTTAGTAGCGCTATGAAATGGAAACTTGCGCAGTAAACACAAAATCGTCCCCTGAGCAGCTATATGAAAGTGGGCCCTTATGATGGGACATGAATGAAGTCGACGACGCTCATAGACCCCTTGCATAACGCGCAACGCTGCTGGTACGCTGAGGTCACGCGCACATTTTGCCTCAGTGAGGGCGCTGTTTGAGAGTGTGACACCATGCAATGTGTCTATTGGAAGACTCCTCAAACATAGCCTTGATCAAGGCAGTCGCATTTTTCACTCCAAAAAAGACGCCGTAAACACACCCGTATACGCTGTGCGAAAGGTGTGTATCACATCGCACGACCCACCCGTATACACTGTGCGTAATGTGTGTATCACGTCGCACGACGCCCGTACACACACTGTGCGCAGGTCATCCGCACTCGTACCACTCTCACGCATGCGGAGGCCGTCAGGCCGACAGCCTTGACGGGTCTGCAACTTCCGGGTTTAATGTGTTTCTTGATATTTTCGTCCAATACTGGACGAAAATGGGGGGGCTCTCGGATATGCTAGTATGCAGCTCATGAATATTTAAATCTTTCGTCAGACCTATTGCAGACAACACAGGATGGGAAGCAAATGAATTATTCATTTTGACGTCCAATCACGAGCTTCTCTCACTATGAACTTTGTACCATATCGTGCTTGCTGTATGTGATGCGATGTGAGTATATAGTTACCGACTTAATGGCGTTTGTGTGTAGCATTGTCTCAGCCATTTTGGACCGGTAATCTCCGAGGCAGGTCAGTCAGCTCACAAGTGCTGAACCCGGGCGCGGCCCCTGGAGCTTTATGCGCTGCACTCAAGTTCCCTCATTGGACTACCCTGATCATTTGCCATTCTTTTGGTTATTAATTCTGGAGTTGATGTAGTTTCTGCATCTGTCTTTTCCTGACATGTCCTCTCGAAGTCCGACTCTGTGCAGCCACACCGTCTTCATATTTTTTAAATTCATGCTTCTGTATTTTTATAAACATGCATGCTATTTGTTGGAGGGGTCTGGGAGGGCACATCGCTTTGATGACAGTTTTTAAAACTTTTGCCTTACCCTGGACGGCCCCTGCCAACAAAGAATTATGTCCGAAGATTTAAAATAAATAAATAAATAAATAAATAAATACTTTTGAATTGTTCTCAGACAGGGTCTTATAAGAATTTACTGCTAAACAAAAATTGACAGGATACAGCCACACATGATACATGTGAAATAGATTTTTAGCTACCCGGTTCTAGTGAGTGTACTTGGGAAATTTGGTGTTAGGCAGCTCTTTTTTAGTGGGGCGGCCCAAATGATATAAAAAGTGCAATGAGCTATATGCCTTCATGATGAAACAATCAATAATGGTAGTTTATTGAGGTCTTTGTTTTGTATATTCTACCTCCAATGAATGCACCAACAATGATTATCACTGTTTAATGATGCAATATGGAGACAGGAGATGGTCAATCGGGCCTTACGTCACCACGAAAAACACATCAGAAAAGCGTGTATATAACAACGATCCACGCAACCTCATGTTGTTTTTGTTTAATACCTGCCATGCCCTCATTGTCTTGCTCAGCTGAGGAGAATACGCAACCATAGATAATAACAAAGTATTCCCAAATTCAAACCGGCGCGCCAGTGCAGCAGCCACATCTGGATTCTGCATGCATATTCATAAGAATGAGTAAACAAGACTTCCGCCACTGACCAATGGGGTCTCGCCTTTCGCGCGCATTTTAGTAATGAGTCATCGGCTTCGAGACAGACCCGTCAAGGCGTTGATTTGGTGAGTGGCGCATACAGCTCACACGAGCACGCGCACGGCCGGTTGGTAGCTCGGGCTGGTAGCTCGGGTTGGTAGCTCGGGTTGGTAGCTCGGGTGGGTAGTGGCGCGGCGCAAA
Organism: Plazaster borealis; assembly: GCA_021014325.1. Classification (NCBI taxonomy): domain Eukaryota; kingdom Metazoa; phylum Echinodermata; class Asteroidea; order Forcipulatida; family Labidiasteridae; genus Plazaster; species Plazaster borealis. Next base: position 1,999,807 of record CM037456.1, on the reverse strand, counting down.
TAAAATAAAAATGAAAACAATACAATAAAATTGAGAAAATAAACTCCAACGCCTTGATCAAGGCTACCTCAAACATAATAATCCTTTGTCGGAACACGCGTATAATGTTATACATGTCAGTCATGTTTGTGTCACGTAGTAGTGCTACCGCGCTCTGAAAGGGCACTAGAAATTGAACATGTAAAAAAAAAAATCGTCGGACTCCTAATCATCTCATCCCTCCAGTTATTCACTCGGCTTTTTATAAATAGTTGTTTTGACCCCTCCCTGCTGGTAAAGTCCCTGGATCCGCACCTGCAGCCATCCAAAGATCAGAGGGTTGTTGATCAGAAAAAACCCCAACCTCGGGGAATAATGTCAAACCCTTAACTGAGGGGAGGGGCCATGATTATGACTGGGGGAGTCAAATTCCTTGATATCCTAGAATGGACCATTCCTAGGGGGGGGGATCAGGCCCAAGATTATTATTATAACAAACATTACAGGATTTTTCAAGAAAAATATTTTATGGTTTGGTAATAAAAGGGCATTGCCATGCCATTAAAAACTTAGATAATTAGAGAAATATACCAATTACTGGTTGCTAAATGACTCAAATAATTATTAGACATTAGCTGGGCATGTAAAGAAGACACTTAGATGTAAAAATTATTGGGAAATGAACATAATTATTTAGTAATATTTAGTAATATTGGCCCTTTCGTCCCTCGGGATAAAGTCAGGGGTGTTTCCACGCCCCTAAAAGGTTAGCCAATTAGGGAAAATAAATCAATTACTGGGTAATTCATGAACTCAAATAATTCTAGATAATTGCTGGGCACAAAGAAGTCTCTTTTAAAAAAATGTAAAATATCATCGGAAATGCATAGAAAACATTTTATAATGGATGGTGTAGTATGATCTATTGATCCCTTCAAGGATTTAAGTATAGTCTATGGAGTTCCCGCAGTTAAGGGTAAAACAATGACCGCAAGTTATATCATGTTAATGAGGCACGTTTGGTAATAAATTATCAAAGACCACTTGGTGTAACATGCATAAAATAACAAACCTGTGAAAATTTGGGCTCAATTAGTCATCGAAGTTGCAAGAAAATAATGAAAGAAAAAAACACCCTAGTTGTTGTACAAATTTGTGTGCCTTCGGATGCCTGAGAAAGGCTTCAGGCTTGTTAAGAGTCTTTCTCCGATTTAAATATTTTAGTGAGAAATTGCCTCTTTCTCAGAAACTACGTTACTTCAGAGGGAGTCGTTTCTCACAATGTTTTATACTATCAACAGCTCTCCGTCGCTTGTTTATGCCAATAATGTATTTTGAGTATTACCAAACGTGTCCAGCAGTGCCTTTAAAATGACAGATAAACGTTAATACACAAATATACTAACTATTATCGACTAGAATAAGCATAGTTTAAATTTTATAAAAATGTGAAATATCTTGTCTAAAGATTGTACCATTGTGTTTCATTGTTTTATGCAAATATATCACAAGAAAATTGCTCAAAATGTATTGTTTACAATTAAAATTAAAGACTATAAAATAAAGACAATAAAATAAAGACTAGGGCGACATCATACCTTAGTTGATAAAATCGAGAGAGAAAAATTGTTGAGCAGAATTTGTTTTAAAGTTATGTATAATTGTCAAAGGTTCCTAAGATGTTACAGAGATCAATATCAAAAATAATTCAAATATATTATAACATATCTTAAAGCTAGGAAATTTCCCCAGGAGTAGAAGCACATAGGCCTATCAAGGCTGATACAGTGATATTGTATATTCAGTGCGGTCCGCTGACTGGCTAATTAATAGTCCGCCCCCAAAAAGAAAAAGAACCTCCAGCTGAGTTCCCCCCAAACCCCCCCTAAAAAAAACAAAAAAAAAACAAAACAAAACCCAAAACCCCCAAAAAACAAAAAAACAAAAAAACAAAAAAACAAAAAAACAAACCCACAAAATCCCCCCAAAAAACACGCAGAGCCGTATTGTTGTTTTTGTTGTTGTTATCCCTGGCTTAATGCCTAATCAGTACCTCTTGCCCTTTGATACTGGACTTTATGGTATCTCCAAAACAAGCAGAATCATTATAAATACATTGGTCACGTCAGACAGAACGGTACGATCCATTGTTCTCTATGGTACGGCTCTGCTGCTGTGATACGAATCAGAGCGCCGCCAAGCGATCAGTGTGTGTATCATTGGGAATCATGGCGGCTGCCCTTCGACGCTGCATCTTTGGTCCTCAGCTGTATAGATTGCACTCCTACGGCGAAACTCCGGTAAGAAAGTGCAAGAAATTTTGATAAAATTTTAATACGTGGTTATGCTTGTATTGAAAATCCGATGATCAGTTTTTAATGCAAACTCGTCATCCTTCCTGTTCCTCACAAGGAATATCAATGTCAACATCATCATTCAAATCAATCATAAAAATCATCATTCAATTTCATTATTCAAATCATTCATCATGAATTGATCAATCAATCATCTGAATCTGAATTATATAGTCGGCATAGCATCCTAACATGCCTAATGGAAACATCACACCAACTTTTGTAAAGAAGACAATGAAAAATGTTCAGTTTTAGACGTGGGAGGAAAACCCCAGATCATCAAATCATCAAAATGTCAAATCAGATCATCAAATCATAGAGAAACATGAGAAAGGACCAAATCATCCCGGTCCTACTAAAAGCTGACAACTCGCCGACAACGCCGACAACAAGTCCAGAGTGCCGACAACACGCCGACAACAAGTTTCAAATACCTCAAAAACAGAAAATAAACCAAGGATTTATTAGAAAAATGTGTAGGCCTACTATCATGTAATATTAACAAAAATACAATGGCATAACTTCACGAAAAGACTGAATTTTTAACCAGAAAAAACTTGATCTTACATGGAGTGCGGTCGGACGCCATCTTGGCCTAAAAACCGTGTTGCGACCATTCCATAATTATACGGGTAAGATGGATTTAGCAAAACAACAGAGGGCGGGCGTCATGTGAAGACCTTCACTATTCACTATACACTGTGTACACTGTGTGGGGCTATCCTGAGCCTAGATATGAGATGGAATTGATTGTTTTACCCCCGCACAGGTTACGTCCTAGAACTATGAGGTTCGTTCCGCTATTGTCTCCACGAACCTTATAGAGTGACATGTAGTGTACAAAATCTTATTTGAAGCTTTTTGCCCTTCACCTTTACATGCATTCAGTTCTTTTTTGAAAACAGATCTTGCCGAAATTAGGCTTTATTGTGTTCTTTGTACTGTACTCTCATTGAGCGTTGCGTGGGTCCAGAAAATCCACTCCGCAAAACATTTTTGCAAAAATCGATAAATTCTCAACGTTTTTCAGAATCCTCGCCTTATGGAAACAAAAATGGCTGCTTGCAATGGTAATCACTGTATGCTGCGCGCAACCACTGGTGGTCCATGATAACCAGCGGCACATGTTTTTATACATGAACCGTTGGTTATTGTGAACCGGCGTCCGTGTTGATGGTGTGTTGATGGTATTTAGTAGGACCGACTCGGCCATGACATGCCACAATTACTCCATCCCAGGCAGGTCTTAATAAAAAAAAAAAAACTTAGCTTGCCTGGTCTTTAAAAATATAAATATAACATAAAACTGCAAAAGCATCAAATGTTCAAAATGAAATGATCAAAACAAAAAATTGTTATTTTTCAGGACACTGAACTTTTAAAATTCTATTCCTGTGCAGGGTCATGACTACCAACCCAACATTTTAGAGCGGCAGGGCAACAATGTCGTCAAGATTGTAAGTACATATGTTTTGTGATGAAACAAAGTCAGGTTGGTAACAACAAACTGATTTTTCAGACAGCACTTATTTAGAACACATTTACTCATGGTTGTTTTTGGGTAAAAAAGGGTCCTTTTTGACTGTAAGTTACTTTTCTCTCCAATCTCTGCCACCTGCCCCCTGCTCCACCTCCCCCCTCCCCAGGCCCCCTCCCCCCTTTGCCTCAGGTACCATTAATTATTATTAATATCATTATTTAATAAATGTTGTACTCTTCATCATGTGTTTTTTTCAACAGATAACATTCTGCTGGTCATTTTCATACTACAGCTCCCCGATATTACTGGCATATCTGTACCGTAGAAGTAAGTTCTCAAATCATGATCAGACCAATCAATTGAAACCCCACTCACCATCTTTACTACCTGTGACAAATTACAAACCCAACAAATATGATTGTTCATGGTAGTTCATGTGTATGCATATAGTTCTGGGCTAAATCTACCAATGTTGATTATAATGCATAGAGGCTTGATGCTTCACAGAGGCGTAACTGCCTCCATGCCCTGGTCATTGCTTTGATGCCCTTTGAAATTGTCCAGTAGAAATTTACCTTTACTTCATTTATTAAGGAAAAACTGCCTTGCACTCACAAGAACGAAGTATTAGGCCTGAACATCAGGCCTGGAATTTCATCTTTGAAAGGGCAAGGCCATTTTCATTCTGTAAAGGCACTTCCACTGGAAAATCTTAAAGTCTGTGGGAAACTTTGAAGGGGCACCAAGGCCAAGACCAGGGGCAACAGAGGCCATGTGGCCACCGTATAATTTCAGGCCTGGAACATGATTTTTTTATCCTGGGTTATAAACAGTTGGATCTGATACATTTGTTTGCAGATTATTTCACCTATGAGGGAATAACTGGTATCGGCAAGCTGATAGGAGTGGCACTGCCTGCATTGGCTTTTGCCATGTGCATTCGAGGTGAGTCAATAGGATTACTGTGTTATTTGTGTTTTTACCCATACACCGATGGGTGTGTGAAGTACTGTATACTCGATACTTTCCCCGAGTCCTGTGAAAGGATTGCACTGGCATTTTACTAGAGTGGAATTCGAACCCACGACCTTTGCCATTCTAGAGCAAGGCCCAATTTCATGGCTCTGCTTACCGCGTAATTCTGGGCTTACGTCCCATAGAATGATGTGCTTTACAGAGCTCCGTAAGCGCAGAATTCCGCGGTAAGCAGAGCCAGAAATTGAACCAAGATGTTTTACCACTAGGCCACCGAGTTTGCCTGTTAGCTTCAATCAAATTGAATTGATTTTGGTTATGTTTCATATTTTAACAGGAATTGGCAGGTACACGAACGAGGAGTACTGTTCCTTCTTAGGGTTACTTGAAGATGCTAAAGAAAATGACAGTGCTGAACTGAAGGTAGGATTAAGAATGTAATTATTGCTGAAATATTCACTTTAATTCTCTATTGTCTGACTATTTAATCTCCCACTTTAGTTTTGAATGATAGATAAACTATGCCAGTCTGCGATATGCCCCTGTTTTACCCTTGTTGTTGAATGTGATTGTCTGTTCCGCCTTAAAGGGACATGTGCCTTGGATCGGGCAAGTTGGTCTATAAAAATCATTTGTCTCCATAAAATGGCCGACCGTTTTAGTTCGCAAAGTAAAAGGAAAACCACGTAATTTCGAGGCATTTTTGTGTGGATCATTGTATTCTACTTTTATAACGTCTTTCTAACCATATGCATTTTATAACAAACGGTTTCAAACGCTTTTTTAGACCAACTCGTCCGATCCAAGGCAACAAGTCCCTTTAATATGCATCTGTTCTTATTTTTCTTATTTAATCTGGGACGATTGTATTGCAGAAGAAGCTTCAGTACTATGACTTTGAGTTCAGCCACTGGCCACCAGATTTCAGATGGAGCGATGTCAACAGGTATGTAACCAAGCCTTGATTTTAACCTTGCCACTGAAGGCCAAAGGTCATATAAGGTTCACACAAAAAATTGAGTTTATAAAGTAGTGCACATCATGTGTGCCCCTCTCAACCAATCAAAAGAAATCTATGTTTGGGGTTTCATCATTTTTATGACGAGCTGGGGGATGAATATTAAAAGAAAGCGTAATCACTGTAGCTAATTTTGATTGCCACAATCAAAATAAGCTTGATATGAACATGAACAAAAATAATTCCCGGGTAATTTCTTGTTTTATTTTTCTGTTTTTATACTGTTTTATATATATATTTTTATCTGTCCTGTAATTGGCGCTTGCGCTGTTGGATGTCGTATAAAATAAAATAAAATAAAATAAAAATAAAATAAATAGCCCTGATGTACACACTAAACAAGAGATACAACGTTTTTGCACAGAGAATTTTCCTGCGAGATACAACGTTTTTGCAAAAATGAGATACAATGTTTTTGCAAAAATGAGATACAATGTTTTTGCAAAAATGAGATACAATGTTTTTGCAAAAATGAGATACAACTTTTTTGCAAAAATGAGATACAACGTTTTCGCACTGACCGGCGTAATGTACCTTTTACTATTGCCTTATTTTTTTTGTAGTGATTCGAGTAAAGTGAGTTCATCGCCTGGTAGCTTCACGTCATCAAAAATCAATCACCCTGTGGAATATACTAGTCTCCTCTCCAGGCTGGCAGACATACCTCTTCAGTTCCTTAGTTATATGGTTGTACACACAGTGGGAAGGATGATCATCTACCCTGGACATACACCCTTATTCAACACATTAGTATGTGAGTATTATATGAGTAGAAATTACTGCTTGAGCTGAGGCTATGGCTAGACAGGGGAACTCATGATGGTAATGCCAGCAGAGGCGCTATCATATCATTCAGCTCAGAGCTGTGTATTGAGAGTTGCGAAAACTTGGATTAGAAGCTATTTTCAATCCAAAAAACGCATGTGTACACACAGGGTGCCAGACTACACTGCACTTGGGTTGTGCTGCATTTGGACTGAAAATTGCATCCAGTAACCACGTGACCAAAGAAAACTGGTCCCTCTATATCGCAACTCTTCCAATACACAGCTCTGATTCAGCCATTAATATAACATTATCTCTCTGTTATAAAAACACATATGCCTCAAAACCAAACTAAATCATTGTAGCATGGTAACCTGAGTAACCTTAATCCCTGATGCAAAATTAAGATCTATTAAACCGTTGCGGTGCCCACTGCTAACACATAGGAATCGAACTGCCTCTACCACCGGGCACTTTGGTGGTTTAGTGGTAAGACATCTGCTCTAGCAATGCAAAGGTCGTGGGTTCGAATCCCACCCGAGTGATTGCCTGTGAATATTTTTTCACAGAACTCGGGAAAGTACTGAGTATACAGGGCTTAATACACACCGGTGTAAGGGTAAAAACAAAATACATTAACAAAGGTTTTTTATAGTTCTTTATGTGATCTTGCAGTCCTGATACAAAGCATCTCTGGTTAAGTATTTAGTAAAGGATACAAAAGAATATTGAATATTGAGCAGTAAATAATTATCTGCAGCTCAGTTGTGGGAATGAGTTTGGTGCATTGAGTTGGACACTTTAGTTTAGTTACATAAAGAGACCAATCAAGAACTCACTCCACGGCAGCAAGTTAATAACGAGAAGTCCCCTCGATCCACTAAGCGAAAGTAATTGTCCCGGCCGATTTCCTACCTTCCGCCCAGGTAGTAGTTAATAAGCAGGACAGTTCTTTTCAGAACTTAATTAGTCTATCGAATTCCGAAATCTACTATGCGGCAGTAGAATAGTCTCCCAAATTCCAAAGATCTACTCCGCGGCAGTAGAATAAATAGCAAGACAAGTTCTCAAAGAACAAAATCTACACAGCAAAGTAGATATACACATGGTGTTACCGCAAACCGAATATACATTACATAAAGAGCTTTTACAAAAATCCTACTCTCTTTTTACCCAAAGGGCCAGCCCTAATTGAGGGAAGAGCCAAGCTGTTTGAGAAAAACGGTGCTGTTCGCTCTAAACTCATAGCCAGGGATGGCAATGAGATTGATATAGTTGTCATCGATAGGAGAAACAAGGTGGAGACATCGCGCAACAACAAACTGGTATGTGACTCTTAACAGCTCAGTTGGAGGTTCAGATGAAGAATCAAAGTTGTTATCTGCAAACTGGGCCAAATTTCATGGCGCTGCTTACAGCAGAATTCTGTGCTTACGGCCCGCAAAATCATGTGCTTTAAAGGGCGGCATAAGCGTGGAATTTTGGGGTAAGCAGATAATATTCTCAATCCCAGAAGCATTTGTTTCATATTTGGAATGAGCTATTGTGGTATATTGACAAATCAATGTGTAATAGGCCATAACACGCACCATCTTAAAAATATATCGCAAAACATCTAGGGAAACCGAGTGCAGTTCCAAAATTAAATCAAGCTGCCAATATGGACACCTTGCAGTAGTTTACATGAAACTACTGCAATGTTTAAAAGCAATGTTTTATAGTTGTGTACTGCATTGCTTCGAAATCAGTGCACCATGATGGTTGCCGATGTAGCTTGGACTGGGATTTCACCTGAAATCCTTTGCGCGCCAATCATGTGCATTGGGACATGCTTTCGGGCTATTAATGGGTTGCATTTTTGCTGTTGTAGGTAATTTGCTGTGAAGGAAATGCAGGATTTTATGAAGTTGGCTGTCTGGTATCACCATTACAAGGTTAGTTCCCCTGTAGACTTGTGGAAAAGTTGTTTAATGGTTGTCGCGGTGATAGTGTACTGACTCTCTCTGCAAATCTTGCGAAACTTGTGATGTCCTCGCGAGACCACTGCTCTGGGCAGTAGTCGGGAGCCAGCAGTCTCTCGCAAGAGCAATAGGCCGCATCCGAATTGGCAACTACAACTATGGTTACGGCTGTTGCTGAGGGTGTTGCTAAGGATGTCCTATTCTTCAACGCATAATGACACGGAAATCTAGCCGTAGCCGTAGCTGTAGCTGCCAATTCGGACACGGCCCTAGTTTCGCGAGAGCAGTCTCCCCAGACAGCAGCAGTATCTCGAGAGTCGTGGGAGAGCTGTAACGCTATCACCCTGAAAAACATTTAACGCCGTAACCACGAGTCTAGATCACCTGTGATATCAGTTCTACTCATATCTGTTATGATGAAAAACCACGTTTCCTTTGTATTATAGTGTGTCGTGGCCGAACGGTCTAGCGCATTGAACTCAAGTTTGTTTTCTTTTATACTTGTCTAGAAACTCCGAGTTGAGGTGATCCATTTGATTAGCCAATCAGAGCTCTTCTTTTAAGAGCCTTCAGTCCGATTCTATATTTTTCATTCTGTTCATTGACCTCGTTTATGTCTGTTGGTCTATTGTTCACATTTGTTCCTTAAATATATAATGAAAAAAAAGTACTGGTGGCAAAGTCATCTGATTGTGAGTTCAAGACCCGGTTGGGAAACACGTGAATAATTCATAAAAAGTTTCATAACTGGCGATCTCAAAATTGCTTTGTGATTACTTTTCAGCGAGGTATTCGGTGTTGGGCTGGAATCATCCTGGGTTTGGAGGAAGTACCGTGAGTAGTTTATCTAAATCAAAGACCAGATTAGTAATTATTTAAAATATCTGAAAGCTGACTGATTATCAAGTCCATACCAGTACTAATCCATCAGAGAAATTTTTGTGTCTAACTACAGGCCTGGAATTACATGAAGGCAACAGAGGCCATGGCCTCTGTTGCCCCTGGTCTTGGCCTTGGTGCCCCTTCAAAACTTCCTCATAGACTTTAAGATTTTCCATTGGAAGTGCCCTTTTCAAAATGAAAATGGCCTTGCCCTCTCGAAGATAAAATTCCAGGCCTGTAATTAATTTAGCATTTGAAGACCCACAAATCAGCATTGCGTATTTCAACTGCAATAGGTACTTCCTACTTGACGTCACACAGTGTAAAGTTGGCCATCTTTACGAGCAATGATAGTCATTGAATGCACAACTATGCAATATGCAGTAATACTGTGTGCGGCACACGGGAATTCTTTAACATTCCTTGCATGATTGGTCATTGAACCAATTGGCAATTGGGTTTCTGAGAAAAATTACAATGCCTGATGTTGGTGTTTATTGGGGATTATTGATTGAAATAAACCCAATATAAATGTGCACCAAAACCCCAACAAAACCCTTTCTTCCCTTCCTTCTCTGAAACGAATCCTATATTGACCATATTTTTGACTGCATGAGGGCGCTTTCATCAGGGAATGGTCTTGCATCACAATTACAGTTTCATCTTATTTTAATTGCCTGTATGTAGTTTTCTTGCATCAATGATAAAATACATAAACATATTAATAACAACAATGACAAAAACCCAGTTTGTTTACTCGTTTTGCATCACGTGAATTCGGTTTACATACGCCCTCACATGGTCAAAAATACGGCGAATTAGTAGCAGTGGCTACTGCAACGATTGAAATATATTTGATTTGTGTACTTTCAGGGTAAACCCTATCCAGAGAATGAAGCTAATGCTGTAGACGTTGTGATCCAGTATGCAATCTATCATCTAGGTTTTGAGCTTAAAGATATCGTGCTGTTTGCTTGGTCTATAGGAGGCTTTACAGCTAGTCTGGCTGCTGAGGAATATCCAGACATAGGAGCCGTAGTAAGTATTAACCCTCCTACCATTGGACCATTCAATATCATCCACTGTGGTTTTGAATGATACATAAACTATGCTAGCCTGCAATATGATATCATTCGGTGAATACATCAATACAGTACACAGTCAACCTTCCTACTGCCTGACCATTCAATATCATCCACTGTGGTCTTGAATGATAGATAAACTATACTAGCATGCAATATGATATCATGTGGTGAACAAATCTACACAGTACAGTCAACCCTCCTACTGTCTGACCATTCATTATCATCCACTGTGGTCTTGAACAATATGATATCACATTTCATTTCATTTATTCTGGTTGTGAAGCCAAGGACTCTCAGAAAAGTGAGCTTAATCACTGTACTAGCCAAGAACCCAATGGAGAGAAGACCAGGAAAGAATTTTCAGTGTTAGATGTGGGAGGAAAACCCTAGAGAATCATTCCAGGGAAAACCCACGAATCCTATGTGTTAGTAGCGGGTACCACAACGTTTTTAATAGATGTTAATATTGCATCGGGATTCGAACTGCCTCTAGCTACCGGGCTAGGTCTAGTGGTAAGACATCTGCTCTAGCAATGCAAAGGTCGTGGGTTTGAATCCCACCCAAGTGATTTGCCTGTGTTTTTGTTCACAGAACTCTGGAAAGTACTGAGTAAACAGTGTTTGATACAAATCGTTGCAGGGGTAAAAACAAATTATATTCTTTATCCCCGATAAATTAACATCTATTAAATATCTATATATTGTTGTACTTGCATTTTTTGACATTTTCTTTTAAAAGCTGTTCCTTTTCCCCCCAGATATTAGATGCAACATTTGATGATCTACTTCCTTTAGGCATAACCAAGATGCCTGAATTCATGGGTAGGTGTTACTCAGAGTGGACGATTTCTTTGCCCTTTTTTCATCAGACATTAGCAGTGTTTCTTCTTGTAAGTGCTTTGAAATTTAGTCGCAATATTGCTGATGATATCACAAACCCATGTCATAATAAACTCTTCCAGGCGTTGATTGGTCACTAACGACCAGTTTAAATCCCTTTGGATCGCACGACCACACTGTTTTCAGTATGGGAAAGAGGACTCTTGAGGGTGCTATTGTGACCTGTTTTTTTGGGGGTCACCATTTGCAAAACAATGTGTCAAATTATGATCAATATATCACTAAAATAAATGCTGCATGAAAAAGTTAACAAAAGGGAATATCTCTTCACATAAAACAGAATGATGGGTCCTTGCACAAAGTTTACCTCAACATTAAAAGTGAGCTTAAGACCCCTTGCTACTGCCCTTACACACAGCTGCTCTCTCTGCCAAGGTCTGTCCTTTTGGAGGTGAAATTGCATTGATTGATTGATTTGGTTTATTGCTATCTATACACAAGTATACAATAGAAATTGCCTTGGCTCTCGTGCTTAAAAATATATGAAAATACAAAAATAGTAAAATTAAGAAATACATAATATTAATACATTAAAGGAAATTAGTTAAAATCTAAAATGACACCCAAAATACTTAACAATGATAAAGATAATATGTTAGCCACTTTCAAGAATCAAGGTCTACCATCCCTGACGACCTGGCCTTCGCTCTGATTCAGACCGTACACTATTGGCAGTTGCAAAGGTGCCTTCTGCTGCTGGGGACAAGGCATTTTACGCACATGCCCCGTGCCTTTGGAACTGTCTCCCTCATCAAATTTGATCCACAGAATCACTTGAAGTTTTCAAGAAACATCTCAAAACTTTCCTGTTCATTGATTGATTGCCATGGACCAACTGTCTTTCCCATTATTAGTGCCTTTATTTATTCGCTTATTGTTTAGTTTCTTGTAAAGCGCTGTGGTACCCAGTGTAAGGGCGCTTTATAAATGCCCGTTATTATCAGTTATTCTTATTATTATTGATCAATACAATGATATTACTCTTTGTGTTTCAGGAGGTTTAGTTGAGCGCTCAATACGTACATACATGAACCTGAACGTAGTGGAGCACCTTTGCAAGTAAGTTTGGTTTATATTGTCTAAAATGGAATTTCAAAAGCTAGTTTTATGAACTGCTTTAGGGAATGAGTTCATCTAATAAATATGGAACAACTGTTTTTAAAAAGAACCATTTTATCAAGGATTAATTTGTCACTGACGCCACGAACTGACACACACGTAGATACCAGTAAAAGGTAGAAAACAGTGTTTAAAGTTGAACGCTTTTTAAAATCAAGCTTTCCTATACAATTTCAGGGTATTTTTAACTAGTTTTCTTACTGTGGAAACTTGATGCTTTAAACTTCACATTACGGTGCTTTTTACTACTTTTCGTCCTAAATTAATGAGCATTAAAGTCAGAAAGGTTTGTGTGAGATCGTGGCATCAAAAATTCACGCAAACAAACATTTTCCGTTTTAACAAACTAACACCATCAATGAACCCGGTATTACTATTAACCGAAGGTGATGCATCTTATTTAAAAAGAGAGGTATTGAATTCATTCTTAAATGTGAGGTAGAAAGTCACCTTTGAAGTCTTTCTTATGAGGAAATAAATACTATATTTAAAAATATCTGCATTTTTACGCTCATGGTGCTCGTTAGATTGTACATGCATCTAAACTTCTTTTCTTTTATTTTAAATCCAGATATCCTGGGCCTATAAGGTTAATACGTCGGTCTCGAGATGAGGTGATCACTACATCGTGAGTAATAATGAATTGTTGTTTATAAATCTATATGGAGTAAAGGTAGAGCACGTTCTCCCAGATCAATGAGCCGTTTGCCAGTTAGATTGGAATGATGTCTGTTACAGCTCAGAATATCACGGCATGTGAGCTGACCAGTGTGTACGGCGGGTTAAGACAATGTCAATATCAAAATATGTCAACACAGGCTGACAGCGGCCCTCACTGCAGGGTTAGGGTCTGTATACGTTTGGTAATGACTCTGAAAATTAATGGCATTAAAAACTAACTTGGTAAGAGAACAGCAGCTTTGTATAGTATAATGCATTTTGAGAAACCTTTCACTTTGAAGTACTGCGGTTATGGAAAAAGATATCACTTTTTATCCCAACAAATTTGAATCTGAGAAGCGTTACTGACAGTAACGTTTCTCAGATTGTGTATTCCAATTGCAGATAATTCTTCCTGCGTGGACATAGCCGCTCTTGGTTTTCGGCAATATCTCAAAAACGCTACCACCTTTTGGTTAGTTTTATGGTATATATCTACAACTATATAGGATTGAAACAAACAGTGGGTTCCAATTACCAAATGTATACAATCCCTTTAAGCACATACAGATGAAATCATCCAAAAATGTTTCTGACAGCTAATTTTACTTGTTATTGTTTTATTTTTTTTCAGATTAATACCTGACATAGCCACAAATAGAGCAAATGATCTGTTACAGATCTTACTGGAGCATCGGTGAGTTTTCAATGCTTCGTCTCCTCCGGAACGTTTTGGAGGTTTCCTCTCCCACATCTTAAACCGAACAATTCATCATCATCCTCTATGAAATACATCATATTGATAATTGTTATAAACTAAATATATTGATGCATAGCCACAATCATGTGTACACATTTTTGTGAGTCCATTTTATAAACAACAGTTTGAAAACCCCTGATGTAGCAGTTATCTCAATGTTATTTATATATCAATTAACAATCGCTGTGTCAATGATGAATAAAAAGTGCTTGAGTTTGTCAAATACACAGAGTTACTCAATATTTATCTGTGTATAATTGGGCCCTGATGAATGAAGAAGCAGTGGACAAATTAAGTTGTTATTATTATTATTATTTGAGGTTGTCCTCTCCCAAACCAAACAATTCATCATCGTCCTCTATGAAATTCATAATTAGTATAAAATAAATACATTGAAAACCTGATATAATAGATGACATTTTGTTTCTTGTCAGGTATCCCAAACTGATGAATGAAGAAGCAGTGAAGGCGCTGAAGCAGTATCTTCGTCAAAGTAAGAGACACTTGAGCATTCTTGATATCTTGTAAATAGACTTTATGCATTGAAGCCATCCCCTACCCTCTCGGAGTTAAAGGGACACAAGTTGCAAAGGTAGTGCATTCTGCTCTACCAGCCAGGCACCTAGTGGATGATACCCATGCCTACATCCTTACAGACTGTGAAGGAGGTAACCCTGTTTCAGCTCCAGGAGTAGGTGGCAACGTGCCCCTTGTGACAGTTGATTTGGGTTGACAACCTAAATTGGTTATGTGTAGCCCTCACATTGAAGTGGCTGTCCGGCCTTCTGATGTTTGGCGATCTCTCATTAAAAAATAAAATAATGCCCTTTGGATTGGGCACCTTGAGCGTTGTAATGATATTAATATGGTTGGAAAGATGTATTAAAAGTTTAATATAATAATCCACACAAATATCCCTCAAAATTATGTGGTTTCCCTTTTATTTTATGAACTAACAGGGTCCGTAATTTTGTAGAGTCCAAAATCTGGTTCTACAAAATGGCAGACCGTGTTAGTTTACGAAGTAAAAGGAAAACCACACAATTTCGAGGGATATTTGTGTTAATAATTTTATTCTACTTTTAAAACATCTGTCCAACCATATTCATTTCATGACAAACACTTTTATGGCCCAAAGTGTCCAATCCGAAGGACAATGTGTCCCTTGAAAAACACTGATGAAACAGTAAAGATGGACAGCTTTGTGCTCACAGGGCAAAAGATGAGCCAATAAATCTTTTGTGATCTTTCATGACGTCATTCTCATAAAAGGTCATCTGAAACCAGTCGGCCAACGTTGTTTAGTTTAATCTCATTGAAGAGGCTGATGAAAATTTTTAGTGCAATAATAATTTGGGGAGTGCAGAGCGGTTAAGAGCACCAGACTCAAGCTCTGGTGTTTGTATTAGCAGAGTGTGGGTTCGAGTCCCGGCTGTGACACTTGTGTTTGCCCCGGTGTGTCTGAATGCGCCGCAGCAGCTTGTAGACCCTTATAAGGTGCTACATAAATATGGTCTCACAATTACAAAATTTCAAAAAACTGTCATAGAATGTTTCTGTCTGTTCAAGCGCCTTGAGTACCTTATTGGTAGATACGTGCGCTATATAAGACTATATATTATTATTATTATTATCCCCGCACCTCCCTCCACCCAATTCCTAAATTCTCTTTTTGGCAACAATGTTTCATTCCCTTTTTATGTTTTCAGTGTCAGTTTACTCTACCTTCGAGGTGGATGAAGCTGCATGCCAAAGTGTCTTACAGAGCTATGTACTGAAGAACGCCAGTAAATTCCCCATGTTAATAGGTGAGTAAATCATCGCATCTGCACATCAAGGTCGTATTTCGGTTTAGACAAAAAGGTTGTATCTTGCACACTTGGAAGTACACAATTTACTCCATGCAACAAGATTGTAATCTCATGCCTTTGGATTTGCACTAACATCCGGGAGTTCTTAACAAATATACAACCTTGTAGCACTATAACAAAAATGCTTTTGCAGCAAGGATGTAACTTGACGTGAGGATATGTAGCAAAATCAAGGTGTTTTCCATCCCACGCTTGTACGTAACGCACATGATATCACTGGAGTAGAGCACCCTGTGCTTGAGGTCAAAAGCAAGTTGCTCATTTGCCCATCCTGTACACCATGGGTAGATAGGGCATGTCGTGGCCGATCGGTCAAGCGCACTGGACTCGAGCTCGGGTGTTTCTAATAAGTAGAGTGTGGGTTCAAGTCCCAGTCTAAGGTCCTCAAGCAAGACACTTAACCATTATGCTTCGTCCTTTGGATGGGACGGAATGCTGCATGTCCTGTGTGTTGTGTAATGCACCTTAAAGAACCAGTTACACTTATCATTAAGAGAAGAGGTTAGCCCAGATGTTTCTGGCAGTGGCTGTTGAGTACACCGCAGCACCTTGTTAACCCTTAGAAGGTGCTACATAAATCAGTCTCATTATTCAAAAATTTAAAAAACCTGTCTAAATGTTTGCCTTTGTTCAAGTTTCTTGAGTACCTTATTTGTGGATATGTGTGCTTTATAAGATGATTTTATTATTGGATTGTCAGTGTTTTACCTCTCTAAGATGGTGGCAGATTTGCGTCATTTAATTTCAAAGTGCTTAAGTTCCAAAGCTGGCTCATTATTTGGTTGGTTGCCAATTATCTGTACAAATATTTCTATTGTGACTGCTGTTGTATTTTGGGAATAAATGCTGACTGGACATTTTAAAGCTTTAACATTTTGTTTTGTTTCATACAATCTAAGACAACAACAGTAGATTCCATGTTACCTGCAGTCAATTGTTAGGACTCCTCAGAAATAAGTCTCATTTATGAGCTTTCTTGGTTTCCTTTGGTATAATTATGTCATGTTCTTGTGTTTTATTCTTGTACTGTTTTTTTTTTTTTTTTAATCTAAATGAATTCAATTGCATTTTCTGTGGGCAGTGCTTGAAATATGTACAGATGATACATTAACATAGGCAGGTGTTTTTTTTTTTTTTGCCTGGATGTTCCAGGCCATTTTGTCTAAAAAAGCATTACGTGTCAGGATGAGTGATTTATCAGAGATAATGGTTTGTCAGATAAGATGGGTCTGGTTGGCCTTAAGGTTTAAACTGGACCCAATTTTATAGAGCTGCTTAAGCAGCAAATATCGCTCCATAATTGTCTTCTTTGCAAAACTGAGCTGGATACTGCTCACAGACAGCACATGTTGCATGGTGTTTTTGGCTGGTAACCTTATTCTGTTAAGCATAAGTTTGTTATGCTTGGCTACTTTTTGTGGTTAAGCAGCTGTAAGAAATTAGGCCCTGGTTGTCAGACACAATGATCCTAGCCATGACGTGATGGTTCATAGCATACATTTTCAGAATGCCTGGTTCATGTATGCAGGCCTGACAATTCACGGAAGCAAGTGAGGCATTTGCCTCTATGCCACGGGCCCCAATTTAACAGAGCTGCTATACAGAGACGATATATCTGGAATAGTATTTTGGCAGGCCAGTAACCTTATTTTAGTAAGCATTATTTTGTGGGGTGTCGTGGCCGGGCGGTCTAGGGCAATGGACTCTAGTTCTGTAAATTACAGAATGTGGGTTGGAATCCTGGCCTGGTCAGTCGCGAAACTTGTGTCTTTGAGCAAGGCACTTTATCATACTTGCTTCTCTCCACCCAGGAGCACAAATGGGTGTCGTTGAGAGCTGGGGAGTAACCTGCGATGGACTGGCATCCTTTCCCGACCATTGTTTTTGTGCCCCTTGTTCCAGTACAAATTGTTATTTCCTATATAGAGATAAGCCAGCCTCGCTACCATGGGCAGCGTGCCGTATCGATACCTCTCATTTCTAATCCCTGGAAGAGAAGCAAAGCAATGACAACCAACGCTGATTGGCTAACCAAAAGTGGTTAGTGGCTCTGCTCGCACACTTTTTAAAAACTTTCGAGCACTTGTAGGGCACTTATAGGGCGCTCAGTGCGCGCATGTCAACAAATAAGTATTTTGACGCAATTTCAAAAAAATGAATCAGGTTTTTACACAGTCACCGTGCATACAATTACACATGTTACAAGATCAAAGAAGAATGAGAGGGGACCAGTAGCTCTATGACTTGATGCCTCTTTTGTGGGCTACCATTTTGAGGGCGCTCGTTAAGTGGATCAACCACACTTATTTCAAAGTCACATTTCAAGGGGGATATGATCATAGAGTTATATATAAGAACTCCATGTTTATGATCAAGCAAAGCATTGTGGGGGAAAATGGCACGGCGAGATCGTACACCACTGGGAACGAGGTTGAGAGATATCTTTACAGGACCGAAGAATAAGACCTTTGTGTGAATTTTGTTTTAATGCTGCACTGTCATGAACTTTCATGTGGTTAATACCTAATTAACATACATAGAACATGAATCCAGGGACTCAGTAAAAAATATTGATTATTTACGCTTGAATGGCTTGAGGGCATTGGCCTATTTCAATCATTGCAGCTGCCAAAAGCAAAGTAGGTTCGTTTGTTTTTTTAATCATGAAGTATTTGTCCCTTGCATGTCACCAGGGTTCTCCGAACATGCCTGAAGCAAAAACTGTTATGCTGATATATTAAAAAATATAATTACACAAATTAAAGAAGTCTTTATAAAAAATTATCAAACAAATTGAAAAAGTAGGTTTATGGTTTGTAGTATTCGATTTAATAAATAGAGAACACAATTGCTTATTCTAGTAACTTAAACCAAAACTCAGCAATAAAAACCAACAATAGAACCCCCCTGTCTTTTCCAGACATTTTAAAAATTTTGTTCCAAATGCTGGGTGCTTTGCCTTCCTTTAGAATCTGGTGCTCGTGTAACTAACAAAACCCCCGAACTCTTTTCAGTGCCATTATCAATTACTCACTCTCCGTATGTAAACATTACCGGCTTCTAAAGAAGAAAAACCCCCGCAGTAAAAATAAACGGTAAACCAACGCCACCTCCTCATCTGCAAATTATTCTCTACTATCACCGCCGCATCCGGAGTACAGCCCCTAAAATTATCAGCCTAGTAATTATGGTTCCTTCACCCCCAGGCAAGAAATTGGAGCAGGCTTTTTTATCCCCCTCGTACCCATGAAGCAGATAGGGGTGTGAAAGTGGGACACAGGGGGTTAGACTGGCCAAGTCCACCCCCTGGGGATGGGAGGGTTTTGTTGTAATGATTATTCTAATATGGGTGACAATGTGTCAGATGGCTTCAAGCAGTTCTACCTAGATCAATAAGGAAAGTGTCAGCTATGTACACTGAAATATTGGCATAATATAACCCCCGATTCCTATTTTTAGTAAAAGTATGTACATGTATGGTAGCGGTCAAAGTCATTGAATTACCATTCTAGATAAGGTACAAGATTGGTAATCTAAACAGAAAATTATTAGTTTCATTCTGAAAGCTGACTGATTATAAATTTCATATCAGTATCAATCCACAAGATGAATATTTCTGTCTTAAAAGTAAACACCCTCAACCCCCACCCCCCCCCCCAACAACAAACAAAACCAAAAAACACAGCAACAACGAACAAATAATTGAACAAAGAAACATACAAAGAACAAAAAAAATCACCATTACTAAGTCTTACTTTCAGACTGCTTCAGAGTATAATTAACGCATTTAGACCATGACTAAACTCAATGTATATTGTAAACTGGACTAATGGACATGACACAACTTGAGTACTTCATCAGTTGCACTTCGTTTTGAATGTACCTTTAAAAAATGATTCTTCAGAAAAAGACAATAGAACAAACAATGCAGGCATGCCACTTTTTAGTGAATTTCCCCTTGCTTTTTGTTCTTCTTTAATATTAAGGCCATAGAAAACTGAAAAACACTAGAAATTTAAGTGTGGTTGGCCATTTCCTCTTGTTATGCAAATATAAAATTGCATGTCTGGACCTCCATGGTCTGACAATGTAAGTTCCCAACGAAAACCATCAGCCGTTTTGAGATATGGTTGTAACAATACTATGACACTATTAGGTTTGGGTGAATTTGTCTGTATTCACCCAAACCAAACAGTGCACTACTATAGTGTCCACCATATCTCAAAAAGGCAAATGGACTTTAACCCAAATGGAAAAAGACATCTTTGAAACACACCTATCAAGTCCCGCTACGGTCCCACTCTCCCAATTCTAAACCCACCTCACCAGTCAACCCTAAGTTGCTCATCAATCGCACACATCTTGCTGTGATATCCTGACAGAGGGCTTAGCCAGTAGGTCCAAGGTATCAAGTCTGCATCTCTCAATTAACAACTTCTTTTTCATTTCACACCTACATAATGGACATAATTACATTCCCAAGACTGCTCCTCAATTAGCAACTTGTTTAATTAGGGTTTAATTTATTTACACAGGTGAGGAGGACCTAGAGTTTGTGACGTCAGCACAGCTTGTGATCTATCTGGTAAGTGTGGCAGAGTTTCAGTGTTATCTTATGTAAAAATGAAATGGGGATTGCATGGTTGGCTAAGTATTGTGTGCTTTAATATTGTTACCTTATGGAGACCGAGAACAAAACAGATAATGGAAAACAAAAGGTCTCCAGAGGGGGAATTCTAAAGACTGGGGTGTTCCACAAGGATTTTTGTGTACAAAGTCTATGGGAGACTCTTAACTACAAGGACAAAGGAAAGAACAAAATATGTCTCCACAGGGATAGCATGGAGTGTGTGTACTATACTGTGTAAAAGGAATTAAATTTCTCTAGTAATATTTTTCCCTAACATACAAAAATCATCAGGATTCTCTTGGTATTTCCCCCCTCTATATTATGCACTAGTTCCCCCATATGCTCTAGTTCTCCTCATACCGTAAACAAAAGAAACTCAGAGAAAATATTTGTGTTCACCGGTTGTATGTGTTTTTGAGTGTGTAACCGTGACCCCCTTGTTTCTACAATTACACATCAGGCATTCGGGTAACTTGGTGAATAAAATCAATATAAAGTGAGGCAATTGTTGTTGACAATGCTCCTGGGAAGGAGGTTAATTTACTAGAATTGTATTGCATTGTGGGATTCCTACACTTTATTGAGCATCTGGCTTCAAGGTTAGGGTGTTTGAACTGATGGTACATTTATTATAAAAAGGTCATTAGTCAAACTGGTAGTCAAACTGGACACATGCATATCATTATGTACCTTATTGTTTTATTACTCTATATGGCTTATTAAATGAGTTGTTGACTTGCAAATTGTGTGTCGGTCAGTATGAGCAGCTGAAGAGACAATGGGTAACCTTAAAGGCACTGAACACGTTTGGAAATTGTCAAAGTGTGTTCTCACTTGGTGTATCCCAACATATGCATAAAATAACAAGCCTGTGAAAATTTGAGCTCAATTGGTCATCTCCGCTGCTTGTTACCAAGTAAGTTTTCATGCTAATATTTGTTTTGAGTCATTACCAAACGTGTACGATACCTTTAAAGGGTCTGTATACGTTTGGTAATGATTCTGAAAATTAATGGCAATAAAAACTTAGGCCCCCCTACTTGGTAAGAAGTACAGCAGCTTTTCACTTAGAAGTACTGATGTTATGGAAACATATATCACTTTTTATCCCCTAAAATTTGAATCTAAGAAGCGTTACTGCAGTAACGTTTCTCAGATTGTGTATTCCAATTGCAGATTATTCTTCAAACGCTACCACCTTTTGAAATGAACTTTTCACAGGTTAGTTTTATGGTATATATCTACAACTTTACAGGATTGAAACAAAAAGTGGGTTCCAATTACCAAACGTATACAATCCCTTTAAAACATTTTTTATGATTAACGTAAATGTTGTTTTTGAAGATTTTCTTTTCAAGCTGTCATTTTGTTACATGCAAAAAGACAGAACTTTTTTGAAGCAGCACATATATCCCACCAGAAAGATTAAATAAATTTGTTCATCACTGTCTGGTCGTAACAACAAGTCGTTCTTGTCAAGTGCATCCCATCAATAAATTCAATGTGCTACCGATCAAGACCATGCCACCGTGTTCACACACAGAAAAGTCCTCCAACATTCCAGGGCATTTCCTAGCAGGCAAAATACTGCACTACTCGTATGAGAAATCCAGCTCTTGAAAAGATACATGGTACGATAACATTGAGCTCACTCCATGTACAGTTGAAACAAACCCATTTAAAAGGCACTGGACACGTTTGGTAATTGTCAAAGACCAGTGTTCTCACTTGGTGTATCCCAACATATGCATAAAATAACAAGCCTGTGAAAATTTGGGCTGAATTGGTCATCGAAGTTGCAAGAAAATCATGAAAGAAAAAACACCCATGTTGCACAAAAGGCTTCAGGCCTGAATTATTTCTCAGATTCAAATATTTTAGTGAGAAATTACCTCTACAGCTCTCCGTTGCTCGTTACCAAGTAAGTTTGTATGCTAATATATATTTTGAGTAAATACCAAACATGTACAGTGCCTTTAAGGGCCTATAAAGAGCTGCAGCTTGAAACCCCCGCCCCCCCCCCAAAAAAAAACAACAACACAAAAACAAAAAAAAACAACAAAAAACCCCCCAAAAAACTTCAATGCTGTCAAAAACTGCCATCGAAATTCTTGCAGATCTTTGAAACCTTTTAAAACCTAGCACCTGTCCATTTTCTTATATTTCCTCAAACAAAAACATATATTTTTGTTGAAGACAATTAATTGCCAGTGGGTGTTCATTTGACGGACTCTACTCAGACTGATTGGCAATTTGTCATGATGGTGTTTTGAATTGCCAATCATTTTTTATTAAATCCGCGATCTGCCAACATAAGTCAGTTTTATATGGCCGCGTTGGAAATGACAGCTTCCGCCGTGGTTATTGCCGGATTGTTGAAAAGGTCCACACTTGAGAACATTGCCACTAAGCAGCCAACATCAACAGCCGAAGACGCTAGAGCCAGGCGCGGCTTTTATAAGGAGTCAAACTTGAACAGCTGTTCCAAAGGAATGCTGGTAAAAAAGAAACCTGTAGAAAAGCTGCACTCAAGTGGAATATGCTATGACCTTTTGTTTTTCAAATAAAGCCATCGAGAGGTATCAGTTGGTAAAGGTTACATTTTGTTGAAAAAATGCCTTTGTGAAATTTCAGTCCTGGCTCATGTAATAATATAGGGGCCATTGTCTTCAAGCTTTGCTTCTTAATGGATCCCTTCGCAGTATCACATTTACATTTTACGCTCATCTCGACAATTTCATTACATAATGTAACTTTTTGTGATTTACTTTCTTCGATTTAATGCTTTGGAATAGATACACCTGAAACCTGAATCTGAATCTGTAAGAGTTTTAAACTTGCACTCTCATTAGGGGTGTTTGAAAGTTTTATTGCACTTCCATTTTTTGGAGGCCTCGTACACGTTTGGTAATTGGAACCCATCTGTTTGTTTCAATCCTATATAGTTGTAGATATCCTGTGAAAATTTCATTTTCAAAAGGTGGTAGCGTTTTGAGATATTGCCGACAATCTGGAGCGGTTATGTCCAAGCAAGAAGAATAATCTGCAATTGAAATACACACTCTGTCTCAGATTCAAATGTTTTTGGTGATAAAAAGCGATATAATTTTCCACAACCGCTGTACTTCGAAGTGAAAAGTTTCTCAAAATTCATTATACTATCGAAAGCTGCTGTATTTCTTACCAAGTAAGTTTGTATTGCCATTAAAAATTATCAGAGTCATTACCAAACGTGTACGATGCCTTAACATGGTTAAGTTTTTTTACAAGCATTGACGTGCATTTCACATGACTTGATTTGTTTTGAAGTGTCATCAAGGTTTATCCCGCCGTAAAAAATAATATAACATTACTGAGCTTGGAGTAAACTGCTACATGATGGCAATAATAAACACAGTTTTAAACTCAAATAAACTATGTGCCATATGGATACATCATGTTATTACATACCTCACTCATGCAACACTATCCACGCACTGACCTTACAAAATAACTAGAAAATCTGGAACCTTCATATTCCAGTCGGCTCTGGCTTAGTGTAAATTAAAAGTGAAGTGGAAATACAAGATCGAGTTCAATTGTCAAGCTGCACTTAACTACCCTGGTGGATTGTTAGAGGTAGCTTTTTTTTCACCGGGATAAAAAGTACTGAAATGTTGAAGTCTGTGCTGAAGTGGTGTGGGGTCTTCTGCACCATTGGACATTGTGGTGCCATAAGACTATTCAATGATTCATCGAAGCAGAGGTAACTTTGTTACAGTAATGGATCTAGCGTATCTCATTGCCGTCCAGGGTTTTATTTTTTCTTCTGATATGTTAGAAGTGAGTGTTGAAATTTCATTTATTCTGACATACACAAAAACTGCAACGAGACCTTGATTTCAAAAAGCACCAAGAATATGAGTTAGCCAATGAATCAAATCTTAATTGCTAAGTAAAATGTGACGTCACGATGCAAATCACGTGATATCGGAAATTCATCACAAGATGAATCTTAGCACACCTCAAAATGGAGATTAATAAATACCAAGATACTTGTGGATCTGTACACATTCTTCAATCTTTGATGTTCAAACACTTGTTGGCTTCTTAAATATAGTTATCGTAAAATATTTAAAGATGCATCACCGGAAATTCTTTCGGCAAATGGATGGTTAAAAAACTGAGTTACCCTAAATATTGTTAGCTTTATACTATATTTTGTTTTACCCTACACCATTGTACATGTATGACACAGTGCTTTACCGGGTGATGTTGGATTCGAACCCACGATCCTTGCAATGCTAGAGCAGATGTCTTACTTCTATTTTTCTTTTCTTATTAAGATCAAATTCACAGAAATCATAACTAAAACCATTTTAAATGTTCCAGATTGCACAGTAGAGCTTTTCAAACCAAACATAAACATCAAGTAAAAAAGGATCTCGTTTTCAATTCAGTGTGCTTCGGCACAGAATGCCACAAAACCTGGGGTGGACCCTGTAAACGTATTTTCTTATTCGTTCCCTTCGGAAGTTACACTATACCTTGAGATTTGATTATTATGATCATTGCGACCTTCTACAACCATGTCATCATTTTATTCTACAGGGTGTCTCAAAAAAAAGGTAATCCTACTGTAAAGGGTTTTTATGGCCAGACTATATGTTTACCAGCAGAAAGCATGGCATCATATTAAAGCCGAAGCCTTGTGCTTTTCAATGATGCCTTGGGTTACATTCCAGGGTCACTCATCATGGAGCACCACTGTCTTGAAGTTGTGGTGCAAAAATGCAGTTGGTTCACTTTCCTGCTGAACAAAATCGACACAGATTCATGTTTTTATTCATGTTTTTATTCATGGATTTTATTTATGGATTTTATTCATGGATTTTATTCACGATCACTATGAGTAAAAAACTTAACGGCAGAAGTTTCTGATTTTCTCTCATGGGCCACGACCCTCCACATGTCCACCTCCCCTCTCCAAGCACAGTTGAAATCGACGGCGCATGTTGTCCACAGCTCGTGTCACGGTACGTTGATCTTGTCGCAAACTGTCCACCTCACGATGAATTCTGTCACGCAAATCCTGCAAGTTGTGTGGAGGGGTGCTGAAAACTTTGTTCTTCAAATGACCCAAAAAACTTCTGGTTTCATACCATTTCTTAACCACAAAGATTCTCTGTTCTGCCTTTACCTGAACCATTGTGACAACCTGAGGTTTACACACTGTCTGAAGGCCAGAATGACATGGGTTCAAAAGTGAACCAACTGCATTTTTGCACCACAACTTCAAGACGGTGGTGGTGCTCCATGATGAGTGACCCTGGAATGTAACCCAAGGTATCATTGAAAAGCACAAGGCTTCGGCTTTAAAATGATGCCATGCTTTCTGCTGGTAAACATATAGTCTGGCCATAAAAACCCTTTACAGTAGGATTACCTTTTTTTGAGACACCCTGTATATCGAATAGGTCCAGCTATCTAGCGCCTTTAAAACGCAACGCACGTACACAATAGAGCAAGTAAACATTTATTCAAACCCTCTGGTGCAAAGCCCAAGCTCCAGGAATTCAGTTTTTGTCTTTTTAGTTGGAGGCAGTTGAATTTGCAGACCCTTTACTCCAAGGGTCCCTAGTCGGGTCGACTATTCACCTCTTACGTCTGGCTGGGATTGAATTTCTTGCAGCGAAACATACATAGGGAGACATTGTAAGCCACAAATGCACGCACATCACCCCGGGGTGGTTTTAACTAACCTGGATTACGTATAAAACGTAGGTTATGTTTCTTTGGTAAGAACGGCAGACCGAAGCTCTTGAAGATCGGAATGGGAAAGACTTGTTAATACCCACTCTCTAAGTCCCCTGTAACGTATACCCCTAGGAGCTATTCTCGGTAATCTTGCTCATCTCATCTTCCTCACCAGTCCGGATTGTATGGGACATATAGCATTGATCTGTTGTTGGGTGTCTGATGATTAAAGCAAAGGCTATACTTTGAATCAAATGGGTACCATTCCCATTATTAGAATGTAAAATAAAAGTGCTTTTAGATGATTACACAATGTGTGCATTTGCTTCAAAAGGGTAACTATTCTAGGTTATCATTATTATTATATATTTCTGGTAATGAAACCAAGGATGCCTCATAACTTTCTAAACTACAACAATTACAAAATGCAGATGCTCGCATTGTCACATTTACCAGGCAACACACTCACATTACATGTACTGAAGTCACATCACTGGCTACCCATTGAATCTCGTATTGCTTTCAAACTTCTGTTGCTTATCTTCCATTGCATACATGGTTCCGCTCCCATATATAATATTTCTTTAGTAAAACCATATAGTCCTGTACGATCTCTTCGATCTTCTAATACTTGCTTGTAACATGTTCCTAAGAGCAGAAAAGCATGGGGTCATTTGTCGAATGCTGGAACCACTCTCTGGAATGACTTCCACTACAAATTCGTAATATTTCTAGTGTTCAAACTTTTAAGATTTAGTTTGAAAACTATAGCTTGTTTAATATGGCTTATCTGTAATTGTTCTTTGTCTGATTTTCCCTTTGTTTTTTTGCTGTGTGAGGATACACTCTCGTGCGCCTTGAGCACCTTAATTTGAAATGGGCCGTTTTTCTTTCCTCGGTATTTAAAGAAATGTATGCGTGAATAGTGAAGAAACCCCAGTTCTATTTTATTTGCGTTTTTACCCATTCACCGAGGTGTGTTAAGCACCGTATACTCAGTACTGAAAAAATCCACAGGCATATTTCTCGAATGGGATTCGAACCCACGACAGAGCAGATGTCTTACCAATTGACCATCGAGATTGCCCTGCAGCAAGAGACAGTTCAAATCCTATATTTTTAGCTGCAGGGGAAGTACTGGGTATACAGTGCCTAAGTTCTATACAGGTTAGCAGTGTATTGTAATTTAACCACCAAGTTGATAAAGTTAAAGTATATGAGAAGTTGACAAGGTTTTAAAAGCCTTACAAGACGTTCTTAATAGCTTAGAGGCAGGCAGGTGGTTTTAGTGCAATGAGGAATTCACTTCTGATCACTGCTCTAATAAGCTTTATCTTGTTATGACTGCAGGCTCTTACTTTAGTATACCGAGAATTACTCTGAACTCTCAGCATTGTGTATTAGACGCTTGGATCAATACTGTAAATTTACCATAAAAATAGGAAACCGGTGGCTGATGTTTGAAGCTGCAGGCTGCTTGACTTGGGATTGCAATCTCTGATACCTGCTCATGTGAACTTCCAGGATTTGTCTCGTTTCCATGGCCTTTTCTTGCTAATGGTCGACTATGGTAGCTCTTTTTTCTCTTTTATTTACATGGTAGTGGGGAAGGGGTGGAGAGTTATATTTTTTGGGAGTAATGTTTTGTTTTGTTTTGTTGTTTCCACAAACTATAACACATTCAAAGTCAGTGTATTTGACATTGCTTCATATCAAATTAAAAATATGGGATATATGATGAGTCAAACTTGTGCAATATATCCTAGGTGTTCCAGCCTTGTTACATGGACACAGTTGCTCCGTTCACTTCTACTGTTCACCACTTTAGGATCAAATCACATAGAATGTTACTTGTGTAGCCGTTGTCTCAACAGCTCACATTGATTATTAAGAAGAGCACGGACAATGCAGACATCATTTCTGACCTCCAAAACGTGCAGTGGTGTTCGCTGACGTCATTTGTGAAAGGGTATTGGTTTGAAGGTATCCAATTCCCTATATTTAAAGGGAGGGAATACCTTTGGTAATTACTCCAAAAATAATGACCATAAAAACTTACTCGGTAAGAAGCACTGCAGCTTTCGATAATGTATCACATTTTCAGATCAATTCTTTTCAAAGGGACGTGGTTTTAGAGAGAGGGATTCAAAAACATTTCAATCTCAAAAAACTTTCTCAGGTTGTGTATTCCAATGCAGATTATTCTTCCTGCGTGGACATAACCGCTCCAGATTTTCGGCAATGTCTAAAAAATGCTACCACCTTTTGAAATGAAAGGTTAGATTATTGTATGTTTATCTGCAGTTATATAGGATTAAAACATCCGAACGGTTCAAAAAACCAAAGGATACTTTTCCTTTAATACTTGTATTTCTACATGTTTTTTTTTGGTTTTGTTTCTTTTAAATGTTAAACGTTCCAAGGCCTTTACTCGAGTTGATGTCTTAAATTAAACTAGAAAATAGACAGGGAAAAATATAGCAAAATGAAACAGATGCACATTGAGGAGGAAACTTAAGATACATGTAATTATTATTGTTGCTTGAACCCTCTGCTTCATCACTGTAGACATATGTTCCAGCAAAGGCGAGAATAAAAAGTATTTAATTTAATCCTGCATTTAAGCCTCGTAAATCTCGATCCTTATCTTAAAAGGGACTTATGATAATAATGGAGACTTGTATATGCGCTGTGTTTGTCACAAAGTGACACAAAGTGTCACAAATATTCCCCTATTTAACTGACATCTGAGTAAACAAGTACAAATTAACCAAAGGTGTTGCATCTTTTTGAAAGAGAGAGAGTTTGAATTCATTCTTAAATGTGAGGTAGAAAGTCACCTTTGAAGTCTTTCTTATGATGACATAATTATGTGTATTTGTTTTGCGGTATCACCATGTGTATATCTACTTTGCTGTGTAGATGTTTGCTCTTTGAGAACTTGTCTTGCTATGTATTCTACTGCCGCGGAGTAGATTTTGGAATTTGGGAGACTATTCTACTGCCGCAGAGTAGATTTCGGAGTTCGGGAGGCTACCAAGTTTTGAAAAGAACTGTCCTGCTTCTTAACACAGCAAGACATGTCTTAAAGAACAACAATCTACACAGCAAAGTAGATATACGCATGGTGTTACCGCAAACCGAAAATATACATTGATACCTCACCATGCACCGCTGAAATCCCATATGAAATAAATACTATATTAACAAGTATCTGCATTTACGCTCACGAGGAGAACACTATGAGTAAAAGCAGAACAGGGTCTAGATTAAAAGGGAAGTAATTTCCCCTGAAAAATTGTACTAATATTGCATAATAAAAGATGGATTTTGAACTGGGATAGGGACAGATTGTTTGGTTAGGGACACAGTAGGTAAGGAATTCATGCGAGGCAGTGTATGGAGAAAACCTGAGCAACACCTCAAAGTACTTGCTTTAATGATCTGATTTTAAAATTTCAACAACTGTTGGTGAAACAATATGAAACTGATCAGTGAAAGTGTTCTAACATGGATAAATCTTGCCTTGAGACTTGGTATCTCCAGTTCGGAAATTAAAGGTGTGTGTGTTTTTTGTTTATTTCCGTAAGTGTTGTTGTTCTCTAAAAGAACTGCAAATTATTTTGCAGGATTGTTGGTACTTGAACTAATGTCGAAATAAGTCATAAGGAATTCATTATGGGCAGTGTATGGAAAAAGCCTGACTAATACCTCTAAGTACTTGCTAAAACTTGTCAAATTTTTAAATGCTACCGTTGAATCTTTGCATTATTTGACCTTAGTAGAGCACACAGTCTCCTATGAGGATGATTTTCTCACTACGATGACTTGCCGTCAGACTCAACGTCAGAACAAATATAGAATATAGCCAGAGAGAATTAGACTCAGAGATAACCCCAAACAATCAAGCGGGCATTTAAGTGCTCTAAAAACTACAAATAGCTAGCTGGGGGCATGCATAGCCATCCGCTGCCTATTTGCCAGGCCACTTTAGTTCAAAATGATATGAATGAACGGTAAAATTATAGGGTACCAAGCGATTTAGTCGAATCCTGTATATAGGAAGTGGAGTTCTCTGTTTACGCTCGGCAAGGCCTCTAGGTTGGGGTGACACAGTAGTATGGCCAGGAAATGTCAACCGGCCATTTTCATAGACTTTTATTTGGCTGTTTTTATTCTGATATTGGTGTATGGAAAAGAATGGAGATGTCAAAATGCTGGGGGATATGTGATTGTTTGAATGGCAAAGGAAATAGACATGGGTCGAGGAAAGGGAAATGATAATTGTTGATGTCAGTGCAAGAGTGGACTTCCAGCTTGTGTCTTGAGGGCAGAGAATCCCAAGTGGTGTTGTCGCTCTCTTATTAAGAGTGATCGTTTAGTGTCAGTATACTTTCAAGTGTTTTACATGGAATTGAAGAAACAGGAAAACTTGAAAGTGTGGATTGGTTTTTAATGGGCTTGATACTCTTGTTGTGGGCTTTGGGGTATTATAAAATGTTATTAAAATTATATCAGGTATAATTTCGATAATATTTAAGATTGGAAGATTGAAAGTAGATTCTACTGATTTGAAGTAGATTGGAAGGTTGAAAAGATTGGAAGTAGATTCTACTGATTTGAAGTAGATTTGAAGGTTGCAAAGATTGGAAGTAGATTCTACTGATTTGAAGTAGATTGGAAGGTTGAAAAGATTGGAAGTAGATTCTACTGATTTGAAGTAGATTTGAAGGTTGCAAAGATTGGAAGTAGATTCTACTGATTTGAAGTAGATTGGAAGGTTGAAAAGATTGGAAGTAGATTCTACTGATTTGAAGTAGATTTGCAGGTTGCAAAGATTGGAAGTAGATTCTACTGATTTGAAGTAGATTTGAAGGTTGAAAAGATTGGAAGTAGATTCTACTGATTTGAAGTAGATTTGAAGGTTGCAAAGATTGGAAGTAGATTCTACTGATTTGAAGTAGATTGGAAGGTTGCAAAGATTGGAAGTAGATTCTACTGATTTGAAGTAGATTGGAAGGTTGAAAAGATTGGAAGTAGATTCTACTGATTTGAAGTAGATTTGAAGGTTGCAAAGATTGGAAGTGTATTCTACTGATTTGAAGAAGATTGGAAGGTTGAAAAGATTGGAAGTAGATTCTACTGATTTGAAGTAGATTTGAAGGTTGCAAAGATTGGAAGTAGATTCTACTGATTTGAAGTAGATTGGAAGGTTGAAAAGATTGGAAGTAGATTCTACTGATTTGAAGTAGATTGGAAGGTTGAAAAGATTGGAAGTAGATTGGAAGGTTGAAAAGATTGGAAGTAGATTCTACTGATTTGAAGTAGATTGGAAGGTTGCAAAGATTGGAAGTAGATTCTACTGATTTGAAGTAGATTGGAAGGTTGAAAAGATCGGAAGTAGATTCTACTGATTTGAAGTAGATTGGAAGGTTGAAAAGATTGGAAGTAGATTCTACTGATTTGAAGTAGATTTGAAGGTTGCAAAGATTGGAAGTGTATTCTACTGATTTGAAGAAGATTGGAAGGTTGAAAAGATTGGAAGTAGATTCTACTGATTTGAAGTAGATTTGAAGGTTGCAAAGATTGGAGGTAGATTCTACTGATTTGAAGTAGATTGGAAGGTTGAAAAGATTGGAAGTAGATTCTGCTGATTTGAAGTAGATTGGAAGGTTGCAAAGATTGGAAGTAGATTCTACTGATTTGAAGTAGATAGGAAGGTTGAAAAGATTGGAAGTAGATTCTACTGATTTGAAGTAGATAGCAAGGTTAAAAGATTGGAAGTAGATTCTACTGATTTGAAGTAGATTGGAAGTAGATTCTACTGATTTGAAGTAGATTGGAAGGTTTCAAAGATTGGAAGTAGATTCTACTGATTGGAATAAAACAGTAGTTTTTATTCAGACATCGATAATATTGATCTGATTGACTCTTTATGTTGATTACTATTTTGGTCATTGCAGGTAATAAACTGACTCACTGTTTAATATCAAGGAGTTTTTTTCGTTGAGATTTCTTACAATCTACCCAAGCACTAATGTTAGTGAGTTTCTGTCGAGTGTCATGGCCGAGCGGTCTAGTGTAACCTCAAAGTCTGGTCAGAATGCTGGTTTGGGTTCCGGTCATTGCACTTGTGTCCTTTAAAAAGGCACTTAGATAATAGGAACTTTCAGATGCCTGTAGATAAAGTATTGTCATATTATTATTATTGTTAATCAATTAGGAAATAAGAACAAATTTGGGGTATTTCTTGTAAGATGTTGTGGACAATTTTGTTTTGTTTCGCAAAGTTTTCATTATAAATGTGGAGTCAACATTTATCCGTCGACAAATACTGTATTTAAACAAATACATATAGTTAAGTAACATTCAGACAACAATCAAAGGAGAAAACTGATTTAAAATAAGGAATACAAAGATTTCAATTTAATTTTATTTAAAATTTACTCAAATTGACTGGAAATAGGCCTCAACACTATTGTGATGAGTTCTGTGGACCCAATGGTCTTCGAGAATTACTAAATTGTTTTTGTGGTGGCTTAGTATTTGTAATGTCCCTGGCATTTGACGTTGGTGCGGAAATCAATGCTCGGTCAATACCTCCTTCTGAATGACGGTTTGACAGAAACACGACGGTCTTCATCGGAGTTCATGAACCACTCAAGCAGAAAACCTGCCTAGCTGTAGAGTCAATGGGCTTTGCTTTATATAATACGTAGATACACATACCGTCTCCGGATGTACATGTACACGTGCGGCATGCCTGCGGACATTTTCATAAAGTTGTTAAAGAAGTACTGTATACTTAAGTTACTCTTGATATTCTACATCCATTTGACAGGTTTTTGTAGTATATGGGAGGATCATTGGCTGTTGCACTCTGTACTTTAGGATTAAATTGAATTAATATTATTACTCAAGGATAGAGGTTTTTTTTTAAATACCTTTGTTGGGATGTGATTATATCATCTATTTTTTCATTAAGATATGCATTTATTGGCAGGCAAATCTGACTTATCCGTAGATACATTTCAACTGTGAAGGGAGGGTCGTGTACTTTGTGAAGATGCTGTTGGCGATACCAACAGGGATTTGTAGTCAGTGGTAAATTCTTATCAAATTAATACATAAATGATTTGAATATTTCACCAGCAATTCTTTTGACCGTCAACACAATTTTGGTTTTGTTCGAAGAGTTTATCATAAAAAGGGGCATCTATGAAAGCGTGAAAGAGAGTCTTCACCTGAGATTTGCAATTAGGAGAATATGGACCTTTATTATGGGGCAGCCATCTTGTCTTTTTTTCCTATTGAAATCAGTGTAACCAAAATGAGGCCTGAAGAGCATTTATTAGTTTGGCGCATTTTTGGTATAGATTTGAATTAGTACGCATCATTAATACTGCATATTGGGGACTGGACAAAGATGGCGTCAACATGATAAAGGTCTTTTGTTGCTAATCTTCTATTTCTAGAATCCAAATTTCAATCCTTTACTAAAAAAAAGGAGAATTGTTTGAGAAGTGAAGGTTTTTACAATCAACAGACAAGGCGTATATTGAACAGAGGTGGGGGTAAAAAGTGTTCTCTTCTTTCAAAAATACATGCATGGACCTAATGTACATGGCATCTCTTGTGTAGGGCACCCTAAGAGGGTGTCAAATAGAGATTGTTCATTGTCCGATCTGCGTAAATAGGGCCGTATCCGAATTGGCGGTTACAGCTATGATGACTGTTGCTAAGGGTGTTGCCAAAAACCTACGATACTTCAACGTATGATGACTTGGAAATCTAACCGTAGCCGTAGCTTTAGCCGCCAATAGACCCCTTGCATATGACGTCACACGCTCAAAAAGCGCCCTCACAGAGGCCAAAAAGCGCCCTCACTGAGGCCAAAAAGCGCCCTGACTGAGGCCAAAGGAGGCATATTTTTAGATGATAGCTGCTCTTTGTTCATTGTTTTACCTTCAAGTTTGGTTTGTGTTGTCTTTTGTCTGGGGCATTTCGTCAATGCATAAAGTCTATCGTGTGGTTGAAGAAAAGAAAAAACATAGACGGGGAAAGAAGTTTCTCACAAATGCGTATTTTATACATGGTTGACAGCAAGAAGACAAACATTGTTTTTAAATTTTGCAATATTCAGCAGAGCAGAATTCAGAGTATGGATTAACAAAGAAAGAGTTTCCTCAGAAAACTTCACAATGTTCCACAATGTTGTTTTTCAACTTTTACCTATCGGCCCAAATTAGTGTTCATTGTAGTCACTGTACATGCATGTACGATATCAATTGCAGTTCTATTGGACGGCGCAGATTGGATTCTCCAAATTCCCAATTTGTAATCAGTGTGACGGTGTCGTTCGGTTTCCAAATATAGAAACCTGAATCAGTTTTCTTCAAATTGCAATGATGTATTTCAGTCAACAAACCCAGTCTGTTATTAGTTCCTCACTGTTCTCGTGTGGTACCTGTACTTGTTTGTCTTGTCAAGCAATATGACATATACTTAACTCTGCACGCTGAACTTAAACCAATATTGCAACACCAAATGGTGTTCATCAATGAGACTATGTCAATTGGTTCTAGCACAAGTAATCCTGAGGCCAGAGTGAATTCTGTAGGAATTATTTAGCCTGGATTGGCCGAGTTGTCTCTGTGGATCAAGGACAATCAAACTCATGCCAAGTCTCGTGTTTCATCATTGGCTTATTATTACAGTTCTATTGAGCAGGATTGACATGTGCAACATGAACTGGAAAAAATTTCATTAATCTCAAATTTCTTAATTGAGGCGATCAGATGAGGAAATTTTTAGGCGGCAATCGATCAGTAACGGCACACCTATACTGCTATGTTGTACTCGTGGTACATAAATCCAGCTTTAAACCAGGTTATGAGTCTGTTTAACATAAATAATACCAGAGTCTTATATCTACCAATACAGTACTCAAGGTGCTTGAACAAAGAGAAACATTTTAAGACAGGTTTTGATTTTTTTGAAATTATGAGACCTATTTATGTAGCACCTTGTAAGGGTTTTACAAGGTGCTGCGGTGCACTCAGCAGCCACTGCTAGAAACACCGGGCAAACCCCTTCTCTTAGCGATAAGTGAAACTTGTACGTTCATTACATAATGCATGGGACATGAGGCTTTACGTCCCATCCGAAGGACGAAGCAACTGTTAGGTGTCTTGCTTAAGGACACAAGTGTCAAGACCAGGACTCGAACCCACACTCTGCTGATCACAAACACAAGAGCTTGAGTCCAGTGCGCTTGACCGTTCGGCCACGACACGCCAGAGACCAAAAGGGAAAATGTTATTTCTGTTGATGTGTTGATTGGGATCAAATGCTGGCTACAACAGTAAGGTGCTCTTAAATGATACACTGCAAAAACTGGGGTTTTAAAATTAACACCATTGGTGTTGTCACATATATAGACTAAAAAAGAATCAAAATTTACACCATATGGTGTTAAATAACACTTCTTTATGCCCAAACAAATTACATTGGTGTAATTTTTAACACACTGTAAAGTAAATTTTGATTCTCTCTGGGGTATCTATATGTGACAACACCCGTGGTGTCAATTTTAATAACCCCAGTTTTTGCAGTGAATCAGGATTTTCATATGTTGAAGCATTTTGTCGTGGTAATCCGAGATGTGTATTCTCATTAGGCAAGCTGTTGCATTTGAGGCATGTTGTGGTGGCTCTTCAAAAGATACCAGTTGAAACAGGTGACTTGAAGTTTCACATTGTATGAGTGGTCCCTAAATAATATTCATAATGGAATGCAGTTCTTGAACAACACGTTATCACACCCGATGTATACTTCAAAGTGCTCATTGTCTTGACGATATGGTATGCAGGGTTACGATTGAGTTATGAGACCCATTTCTATAGTACTTTGTAGGGGTTTGCAAGGTGATGCGGTACAATATGCAGTGGACCACGAAACAACACACAGGACCCACAGCTTGACATTCCACCCAATGGACAGATAAGTTATGGTGAAATGTCTAGATCAAGGGCACAAGTGCCGCGACCGGGACCCGAACCCACACTCTGACAACACCATAATTTGAGTTCGGTGCTCAGACTGCTCGGCCAATACACGTATACCGGTGTACTGTAATGTTAGATTGTATGGTATTAATTCACTCTAAACACTTCCTGGTCAGAATTGACCAAGATTCCGGGTCCCGTAGGACCTCACCCATTTCTGGGTCACACTGCAAACACTGGGGTGTTAAAATTGACACCATGGGTGTTGTCACATAAAGATACCCAAGAGAGAATCAAAATAAACACCATAGGGTGTTAGAATAACACCAATGTAATTGTGTTGGCAGAAATTAGTGTTATTTTAACACCATATTGTGTAAATTTTGATACTTTTTTCGGTATCTATGTATGACAACACCTATGGTGTCAATTTTAACCACCCAGTTTCTGCAGTGTAGTATGACGTATGACCCGGAATCTGTTTCAAAAAATAGCCCAGAAATGAGTCAATCACACGCAGAATCCCAGTTAAAATCTCATTTTGTGTAGTTATGTATTTCAAACAACACAGGAAACTATTCCACCTGTCTGAAGAATGAAAGCACTTTAAAAAAAAAGGATTCCCGAGGGAGATGCCATAGATCTACGTAAATATTATATCTCATTAGTTTTGTTCTTCTTCTCCACTTAAATACAAACAGTGTATCTTGAAACACCTGCATATTTGAATGATGCTTATGCACTTGTTATTCTCAATGAATTTGTCTTGTCAATGTGCAAATATTTGAATGTTAGGATGTTTGGTTGAAGCTCGATATGAAGGAGCATTTTGTCGTGTTTGGAGTTGTTGAACTTCCCTTTTGCAAAGAAAACTGGAACACGTAAAGTATCCTGAGGCAATTCGGCACGGCGGGTCTCTCAAACCTACTCAAGACACAAAGCCAGAGATATTTATTCACAGATAAAAAAAACATCATGAAAATCTTCAAATTACATGCGTGTAATTTTCATCCCTTGCGGGCATTGTGCAAATCCATTTTTTTCCCCCCATTCTTTTTTTTGGTCAGACTCCTCGGCTGTCCACATTTTGAATCCATCATCAATACCCGACACAGAACATGTGACAACCACAAATCAAGAATACAGAAATTAGAAAATGCCGCTTTAGGTTAGAGCCTGCAATCCTGCGTTGAAGCACGGACCCTTCTAAATTGAAGATCCATTGTGGTGAAGTAAAATCAATGGGACAATTTAAACTAGGCTATAGAAAAGTCCCAAGATACCCGGAAGCAATGTCCGGAAAACTGGTTGGTCCGTATTTTGTAGAGGTACATCCAATCAACATGTATAGTAAATACTGGTCAACTCTTGTTAGTTTGCCATCGACTCACAACAAACAGCAGAAATTGCTTTGTCTATTTTGCTGCAAGGTCTAATCTGGCCTACATTTACTTGTAATTGTTCACTTACCCCGCGGACAAGACAATTCTGTGCCAGTAATTTAATCCTGTACAAATTCTGGCAAACATTTGCTGACTCAAATGTACATTTGTAAGTGACAGACTCTGAAAAAATTTAAGGGTAAAAGGATAAATTTATTTATTTATTTATTTATTGCAGCATCTTTATACCGGATAAAAAGATCAGCAAAAGCTGTTTTACATCAATGTCATTTGAAACATAAATGGCCAATATAAACAACAGACTAGAATAAAGATGAATAAAAAGTGCTACTTAAAGTACAGTTTCTTATATAAACATTTACAAATTTCAATGGAGGAGGAACTTTGAATAGAAGAAGGAATATTGTTCCAAACTTAAGCACCGGCAAACTTAAAAGATTGTTTAAAATACTTGACTTTCTGTTTAGGGACAACAACATTAAGAGAGTCTGCATTTCTTGTATTTATACCGTGTCTATTGAAGTACATTTCTACGTCATTACATGGTCGACTTGGAGCAAGTCTATGAACACATAGGCTAAATAAAAATCCCGTCTTTGTTCTAGGGAATAATGTTTGTAGGCCTTGGAGTTTCTCATTTTCAAGACATTAATCTAACAGCAAATTTGGTTCAAGTTTCGTAACGACCCCTTTGTTTTATTTTTCATTAAGGATAGCTCCTCAGATGAATATTTTCTTGGAATACACCTTGTGTAAAGATCCAAGCGATCTTTTTCAAATAACCGTTGCTGCTTCATCTGAAGTGCAGGTTGTCAAACATGATTGGCAACTTCAATACAGTCGGCTTCTAGGTATACTATACAAATTCTTGACAACAGGTGTAAATTATTGTTCATTCATTTATGCCTGTGAGCGAATTTGATGTTCAAGGAAGCAGCGTATTGATTGTTTGTCTCTCTTTGCCAAGCATGGAGGAAAACTGTTGGGGCATCAACAAATCCTTCCTTTGTGCAATTCTGATGTCGCTAACTCTCATCATTTTTATCATCAAGAAAATGATATGAACATGAAGCTCTTCTTTAACATGTATAAAACAACAAAGTAATGTATCATTAATGAACTTCATTCAATCTGATGTCCACTAAATTATTATTAAAAACAGATTTGAATGCCACCCTTGCGGCCAGGTAATCCTCACCAATAGGCAGGCTTGATCATTCCGTGAATAAGTACAAAGAGACTTGAGATTCACAGACTCCTTGGGAAAACAGGCGTGTCACTTCAAGCCTGGGATTCTTGTCTCCTCATACCCAATCTGTCATAGTGTTGTCCCCCTAGATCACAAAGGCTTTTGAATCTTAGTTTCCTTTTCGTACAAGTGTGTCACATAGCCTATTCGTCCTTTTTTTTCTTGTAGTAACTTTTCAATGCCTTCATAGTGATTAAAATTGGCTACTTTATGCATGTCGCCTTACTCTTCTGCTCACAACTCTTCATATGTATTTCATCTCATTTTGTCCTTCCAGCATCCTTGCTCAGTTCTCATTTATGTTTCTCTTTTCCTCCATTTCCCCTGGTAATCACAGCCACTTTATCAAGAAGTAAGATGGAAATATTGTGAACAATTTAAGTTTGAGTGTAAAGCACATTTCACCTTCCGATCGTCCTTTAAGTGCTAAAATGCAAGGGAGTGCAAAGTTCCTATCAACATTACAGGAATGATCGTTGGAGCATGGAGGATAAAGCAATTTATCTCCAGATTTGCCAAGTACTCATGCAATCATAAGTACCTCTCTCCTGTAGGATAGTACAGAATGCAAGTTCGTATACCTTTTAAGTCTTCTATAGGTCGATGCAATCCTTCTCTATCTTCAGATGGAGCAGATAATGATAAGAGAATCATCAGATTAGCCGGAGTATTTGTCTGCCTCCATTCAGCCATGGTTCAACTGACTCTGACTGCCTTTTGCTTTTCTTCGAGTCATGAAACGTCTCGCTGTAACTTTTGCTACAATCAGTTTTATTCACAGAGCTTTTTGTTGTGTTATTTCCTTAAGATATATTGACTGAAATAAATTAGTGCTTGTGGTGATGTTGAAAAGTACTCTGTGCCATTGAACGAAAATGAGTAGATATAAATTCCGAAATTGAATCTTTCAGTTTTCTAAAAATTACTTTTTGAGTGTATGTCCACAGTGTGATAGATGTCATATGGTCGTACCAACTTGACAAATTTGAGCTGCAAGGTGAAACTTCTAATAATAACTAATAATAACTGCATTTATCATATATCCAAGAAATTGCTCAAAGTCGCTGTACATACAAAAGTTAAACCCCAAAAATTAATAAAAGCAAAACAAACGGAAAAAAAGATACCACATTGAACAAAACAAAACACGCCAAACTTTTAAAAAGTACAAAAGGTACAAAAGAGGGCTCAATGCACGACAAAAATACATGAACAAAATTTACAAAAAACACAAAATCCAGTTATTTTCGACATTAAATAGATAAGTTTTAAGACGTAATTTAAAAACAGCAAGGGAGTTCAAATTTCTTAAGTCCGCAGGAAGTCTGTTCCATAGCTGTGGCGCCACTCTGCAACTATAAGTTACACTATAAGTTGAGACCTCGTTCTTATTTGACAGTTCAATTACATCAGGCACATTGTGTCTCAACTTATAGATGAACTATAAGTTGAGACACAATGTGCCTGATGTAATTGAACTTAAAAGAAACAATTTTGTATCGTAAACTTGGGTGAAATCCCTGGCTATACGGTAGTCACAGGTGGAATGGCTTCTGATTGGCACCCCGAACAAAGATATTGACAAATATAGGGAGACCACCAACATAAGGCTACAGTTGTAGAGTGCCGGCACATTAATCCGGAGGTCGCAGGTTCAAGTCCCGCTCTAGTCAATTTGTCTTTGTTCAACCCAATTATAAGATAAAATTCAGAAACCACTTCAACTATACATAAAGCTTGTCTGCACATGGAAGGTTGCTGCTTCATGGAACCATGTTCAGTGGCCTTGGATTTGGGGGTTTGAATCATTTATCACATCTTTTCAAACTACTTTAAAGGCACTGAACACGTTTGGAAATTGTCAAAGACCAGTATATTCACTTGGTGTATCCCAACATAGTCATAAAATAACAAGCCTGTGAAAATTTCGAAGTTGCAAGAAAATGATGAAAGAAAAAACACCCTCGTTGTACATTTGTGGGCTTTCAGATAGGAATAAAAACTTCTTGCAAGAAGTTTTTTATTATTTTAGTGAGAAATTACCTCTTTCTCAAAACTACTTTACATCAGAGGGAGTCGTTTCCTACAATGTTTTATACTACCAACAGCTCTCCGTTGCTTGTTACCAAGTAAGTTTTTATGCTAATATTTGTTTTGAGTCATTACCAAACGTGTACGATAAGGCATCGTATACACGTTTGGTAATGACTCTGAAAATTTATGGCAATAAAAACTTACTTGGTAAGAAGTACAGCAGTTTGGATAGTATAATGCATTTTGAGAGACTTTCTACTTCGAAGGACTGCGGTTATGGAAAAATATATCACTTTTTATCCCCAAAATATGTTAAATATTGAGAAGCGTTACGGTAACGCTTCTCCGAGTGTGTATTCCAATGCAGATATAATATTCTTCCTGCGTGGACAAAACCGCTCCAGATTTTCGGCGATATCTCAAAAACGCTACCACCTTTTGCAACGATATTTGCACAGGTTAGTTTTATGGTATATATCTACAACTATATAGAATTGAAACAAACAATAGGCTCCAATTACCAAACGTGTACGATGCCTTTAAAGCAATTTCAGGTAAATTTGTGTCTGTTGTGTACAGTTGATGGGCGTCCATGGATTTGCTGTGTAAGATGTTTGCATTTGTGCATATATGTTCCCTCTCCTCCATCAGTAGTGACTGCCTTTTTACAAATGCATCACTTCTCA
The DNA here is from genome assembly GCA_021014325.1 of Plazaster borealis. NCBI lineage: Eukaryota > Metazoa > Echinodermata > Asteroidea > Forcipulatida > Labidiasteridae > Plazaster > Plazaster borealis. Next base: position 1,958,253 of record CM037456.1, on the reverse strand, counting down.
ATCCACCAACGATTGATATGCACATGTTAGCTGCGGTGAGTTCTCATCACATTGCCTTCTGCCAATCAGCACCAGCTACATGCAGAGATACCAATCTATTAAAGTAACCCGTCCTGCGGCTGTTTAAGCTACACAATCTTATTAGTGACGTGTTGGTCGAAATATCAAATAGTGGTAGGAAGTAATATGTGTTTTCTCTGCTCATGTTGAACAAACATGCCTCAGAGCTTTGCACAAAATGAGACAGTATAACTTCAATGCAGTCGGTGTCATTTAGGATATCTGATATTGTTCATAAAGAAAAGATGTTTACTGTTTCAGGCAATAAAGTGTCAACCAAGCTCAGAACAGAATGAATGAAATTCTGAAAAGAGTGGAGATTGCCGCCAGAGTGGCCCGAATCATTATCTACATCATGTATCTTACACAAAGAATAAGATGGTAACAAAACCCTCTCATATTATACTCTCTTCTCCCAAAAGGAATCAAGTAAAAACAAAAGAAGACTTCAGAAAAGTTAAGGCTCTATGTGATATCCTCGCTTTGTATTCCATTAAAACACAGGACCTGCAAAAATGTATAACACTTTTAGACAAAACAAGGAAGATGGTGGTAGCACTTAAAGACTAACTAGTTACCAAAAAAACTGCAGAGCTTTCGTATATAGCAACAACTGCTTCGTCACACTGTATTATGGCCAGCAATGATGACTACAGCTTGTTAATACTTATAGAGAGCCAGATGTCTATAATTTGCCAGGAGTATTTCTCTCTTATCTTGTACCCGGTGAATCTCCTGACAAACACAGCTCTGCTTTCTGGTTCACCCAGAAGATGCAATATTCCACTGCTTTAATTCAATCACTATTTGAGAATATTCAAGAAAAACAGAGTTGGAATGTCATGCAGTAGATGTTATGCTACTTGTTTCAATCTTGTTTTCCCTTCCTGTTGTGATATGGCTTGTGGATTGTTTTTGTCTATAATGACATTTGGAAAACAACTATGGTAATTTAGTTTACTTTTTTGCAATCCTTCCGGTGTGCCATTGTCTTGTTTTTTGAATGAATTGTGTAGTCTTCTGTTTGTATTTTTATATCTCTTGCCTTTTGTATATCAGGCCTAAGTATATTTTGATGACGTATTTATGATGTTTTTACCTGTGAAATTAATAAATGAAATGAAATTCCTTGTTTATGCCTTTTATAAGGTTTTGTTCTCAGTAATTTGATCATACGGTAATAGTTATCCATCTATTAGCACATTTCATTTGTATTCTTATTTATATTGTTGTATCATTCCGTAAAGGGTAGGCCTGAAGATGTATATGTCTTATTTCAAGATGATGTAGAAATGTCAGTTTTAGATGTGGAAGGAAAACCCCAAACAGGGAAACCCACAAAATCCAATCTACGTGCAAGGCTGCGGTCTGGGATTCAAACTAGGGTCACAGAGGTGAAAGGCTTGGCCAACCTCAATGCCTGAAAATAAAATTTGTAGATATCATTGTTTATTCAGTTCGAATTTAAACATGACCGGAGCATTCACCTCAAAGAAGATGAATGCATTCCCCATTACAGAAATAATCATCTTTGAATTAATCTTCCACTTATTAACTAAGGTCTCACTGATGGCTTTTAAATCTACAATTTTGTGAGAAGCCAATTTTCTATAAGAGACAGGGCCCAATTTAATTTATTTTAATTAAGTTTAGCAAAGAGAAATGCCAAGCTCAGAAAATAACTTACTTATAGCAGGCGTAGGTTGCCGGGGAAAATGTCATTAAGTTTTGTGTTGATGCGACTTGTGCCCAGTTATTTTTATTTTTATTTGCTCAGCAAATAAAACTGTAAAGCCGTTTTTGTTGTTTAACAGTTGATGCAATATTGGGTCCAGGTTCGTGATCCAGACAACATTCAAATCACTGCAAACATTGAGCACTTAACAAATTCTATGTAGGCCAAGGGATTTGACAGAATATATCAGCAACAACATAGTGTATATCTTGCGGTTTGATCTGTTACATGAACATGTATGGCAACTTTCTCAGACATTTTTTTCTTCAAAAGTGCACCATGCCCTAAGGTTGAAAGGAAATCTTGACTTCTGAATGCTTACTGCTTGAATAACATGATCTTACTGCTTTCCTTAAAGGCACTGGACACGTTTGGTAATTACTCAAATATATATTAGCATAAAAACTGACTTGGTAACGAGAAATGGAGAGCTGTTGATAGTATAAAACATTGTGAGAAACGACTCCCTCTGAAGTAACGTAGTTTTTGAGAAAGAGGTAATTTCTCACTAAAATAATAAAAACTTCTTGCAAGAAGTTTTTATTCCTAACTGTAAAGCACACAAATTTGTACAACAAGGGTGTTTTTTCTTTCATCGTTTTCTTGCAACTTTGATGACCAATTGAGCCCAAATTTCCACAGGCTTGTCATGTTTTGCATATGTTGTGATACACCAAGCGAGAATTCTGGTCTTTGACAATTACCAAACGTGTCCAGTGCCTTTAAAACATCACAAGCTTCATGTTTTTCTGACCTATTTGTTTTCTCTTCTTACATGTATGTATTTCTCCCTAATCTAATCACTTGGGATCAGATAGTCTTGCTCGGACTTTGAGTGTCATGTACTTGAAGTTTTTATTTGTATTTATTTATTTATTTATTTATTTATTTATTTATTTATTTGATTATACATGCAACAGCAGAATTAGCGCCAATAACAGGATGAATAGGAAACGAGAAGAAATGCTCAGTTTTAGATCCGGGAGGAAAACCCAAATTGGGGATAACAAACGCAATCAGGTAGGGACTGAAACCCCAATCCATATGCAAGGCTCAGGTCTGAGGTGGGATTTGAACCTGGGTTGAGGTGAAAGGCAGGGAAAGAAACCACTGAGCGAACCTGATCCCCAAGGTTAACAACTCGATTACAGAAATTAAAAAAGAAGAAGATTTAGAAATCCGTTTAACATATTTAAATGCTGTCATAGAAGTGATACATCAGTTACCATTACGTAACAAAAACGAAGCTAATTTAATATGTTATGCTGATAATGTGATCATGAAATGTATAGCCAATACCTGGACAGCATTTAGAATTGGTTGAAGCATGGCTTTTGAATCCCATACTTTTGTCAGCCATATTGTTTTTGCTCTACTCTAAACTAATGTAACCAACATGAGGCTTGAAGGCAAAATAGTCTGGTACCTTTTCATGAAAAGAATATTATAACTATTACTGTCATTATGTATACAAGACACCTGAAAAAATGGTTAGCTTGTGATAAAGGTCTATTGACAGACAAGACATGGACAAAAGACAAGACAATAGACTAGACAGAAAAACACTTACGATCCTTTCGATCTAAGGACTACAACATGCCATTTCTGAACTTACCTTCGTCCATTTCCTCCTCAGTCACTTCTCCTTATAGTTTCAATTGTTTAATCTTTCCAATTTAGTTGTCACTTGTGTTTGCTCCAGCAATAAAAACCTATTACCAATGGGTTTTACGCGCTTTAAAATCTCAAGAAAAGGCGCCCTAAACGTTGTATATTGATGAATTTATTGCTTATTGGCAACGTTAAGTGTAAACCTTATCAAGTAGAAAGCACCAGTATTTTCTTCAATAAATTAGTAGATATAAGACGCAATATTTTATTTGTGTTCAACTTGCTTCCTTTATATTCAGCGCACCCTCGGGGAAATCATTTTATGTTGGTAAAATAGTCTGTGCTAGCAGTGGAAGTCCCCCTGATTGGATTTCAGAACAGTAGGTTCTTTCCAATCGTATAGTTTTCAAAAGGTATTATAAACAGCAAGTATTTTTAGGACGGCTGCCTCCCTCTGTATTTAGATACCCTACTTTGTGAGCAATGTGGGTTATTGCAATTATTGTTATTATTTATTTAGTTGTTTTGTTTTTGATTACTTTTTATTTACAGTACATCAACTTTGGAAATGCTGTCTCTTAATTCTGGCTATACCCTGTTTAAAAAAAACCAGGAATTAGTTATGAAATTGATGATTTTTTGTTTTACATTAAATTTTTAAATTTGACTTGGAGGTTCACATACATGTACATGAACATGGACTTTTAGATGCATGAATATAGGTTACACAATGGGTACATAGTGTGCATGAAATACCTACATTGTTTTTCTTCAATCAGGGTTCCAGAAGAGTTGTGTGGTCTGAAATTCTTCCTCATGTTTTTGTAATTTTATTTGTTTTGAAGCAAAGTCACTGATCCTCAGTAGGAAAGAAATGGCGGTCAATATTAAAAGCTGGTTGAAGTGAGAGTTTAAGTGGCTGGGCGCTCACTATCGGGGCTCAACGATTGTCTTGTGACAACTTGCCCCTCTGCGCAAACTATGTTTATGTACACTGCAAAAACTGGGGTGGTAAAATTGACACCATGGGTGTTGTCACATAGATACCGAAGAGAGAATCAAAATTAACATCTTAGGGTGTTAAAATAACACCAATGTAATTGTTTTTGCAGAAATTAATGTTATTTTAACACCCTATGGTGTTAACTTTGATTCTCTCTTCGATATCTATATGTGGCAACACTCATGGTGTCAATTTTAACACCCAGTTTTTGCAGTGTACGCTGATGGTTAGGCGAATATACTGGTGAAAAATTTGAAAATTCTTTCCGTTTTCGCAACTTTAACCTTGCGCAGTTCTAAAAGGAATCTTTCCGGTGTCTTGATTTTAAGGGTGTGGATTCTTAATTCCTAGATACCTTACAATGTATAGCCTCCTTTGGAACTATGACCTAATTCAGATACATTCAGGGTATCGCTATGTTAAACAATCTCGTTAAATAATGTGTAGCTGGTATGCCTGAAATATGAACCTGGAACGTATTGTGACCGGAGAGGAAACAGCAATTTGATCGACTTTCGATTTATTACTCATGTATTTGTTTAGCAATGCTGTGGTCTTTGTAGTAGCGTTGTAAGCCTGGAGGCTGGGCAACCCGGAATAAGGCGGTGTGAATATCGTATAAAATGTCTGGCAATAAAAGCAATCTGTATAAAAGTAGATGTATGCAGAAATTTAAGTGCAAGGTGTTTTCATTTTGGCTGTTTTGTGTATCAGGGGAAATGGTTTGATGTATTTATTGTGAATATTATCATGCTGTGTAACAGCGATAGTTATGAAGAAATGCATCAACTATTTATATGTTTTGTTCACCGATGCAGTTTCACTTGACGCAGACAAAATGACGCTGTCCAAAATCAAATTAGCAACACAGGTCAGCAGACATATGTTGTGAAGATTTTGTGTGTTTGTTTCACATTGTGTGATGCAAGTATCCATGGTAACTTAACAATAGACAGTATGCAATATGACTGTAAATTGCTGCAATGTGGCTGTAAATGGCTGCAATGTGATTGCTGCAATGTGACTGCAAATTGCTGCACTATATTGCTTTCTGAAAGCCTGTGCAGTTAGATGGTACTCTTGGCTATTTTTATATTTCAAAACAAAATTTGATAAAATCCTAATCAAATTTATCAGCTCTGATCACATTACCTTATGTCACCATGCTTGTTTGTGTGTGTATTCCAATCTAGGCTGGCAAGTACATGATTGACTTTGATGCAACTCACTGTACTCCTCTACCTTCTATGCTTTTCCTGATGCCCTGGTCGGTTGAGAGCGACACCTTCGATGCTGGACTGGATTGAGTAAAGAGTAAAAGCACTCTCTAAGGATAGGGATAGGGGTGACTGTCAAATGTACCAAACAACCAATACTTGCACAATACTTCATCAGTAACTCTCTTACTATTGCTAACATTGTCTGGGGCACTGAACAACCCTTTAAAACCATTCAACTGTCATGGTTGTATGTCATGGGAGTATTTGTGTACTGTGTACAGTATGTAGGTGAATTCGCCGCAAGATATCATTTTGCAGGCTGACATAGTTTATCATTCAAAACTACAGTGGATGATATTAATGATATTGAATGGTCAAACAGTTGGAGGGTTGGATGTGCACTGTGTAGATGCATTCACCACAGGCTGACATAGTTTATAATAATTAACCACAGTGGACGATATTGAATGATTAGACAGTATGAGAGTTGAATGTGCACTGTGTCGTTGCATTCACCACATGATATCATATTGTAGGCTGACATAATTTAACTATCATTCAAAACCACAGTGCATAACATTGAATGGTCAAACAGTAGGGTTAATACTTATTTTGATATCGGAACAAAAAAAATGGTATAGGTATGTAACAGATGTATCGGCTAAAAATCATCAACAATTTATAAATGTGCATGCCTATTATGATTGCTGACGGTGGTAGGGAGCTAAACAAAGATTTTCCAGTTGAATATGTTATCTACATCAGGCCTTGAACTTCGCTCTTGAAGGGGCACCGCAATTTTCCTCTGGTAAGAGGCACTTCTATGAGAAAAATGTAATGATTGGAACTTTGCAAAGGGAACCACAGCAAAAGCACAGGACACCACGGCAATTGCTGTGGGTGCTGTGGGTTATTTCGAGGCCTGCTATATCACATATTATAAAAGAATGAAGCGATTGAGCCATAACTGCGATGTATTTATGTTGTATATATTTATGGGAGATGTAGCACTGACTATACAGTTCTTATAACTGGTGTATGGTAAAACCAAAATAATATTGTTCTTTATTCATTTATTACATAAGTTAATTGAAAATGTTGTTAAAACAATCATCCAAGGTATCTATTTTAATAGCCATGAAGTTGTAAACAATTGAATGCTTCTGCAAAAAAAAAAAAAAAAAAAGCCCAAGCGCGGGCTTGATACTTCAATCATGTAAGGGGAAGGTAGGTTTTATGTTAAGAGGAAAATCTACATTTCAACTGGAACATTTTAAGGGACACCAAGGCAACTACCAAGGGAAAGGGCGGCAGTTGCTTAGGTTGCCTCCGTGAAGTATCAGGCCTGCATCTGGAAGAACCAACATTTTTGACAATGTGTTGGATGCTTTAATAATAATGATAACTAGTTCCTATATAGCGCATTTTACATTAGTGCCCTGGTCATTGGGCCAATACATTCATTTAATCTTTCTCAGCTCCCTGGGGAGTATATACAGCCACAGGCTGCCGTGGTGCTCCGAAGGCTTTTTCAAACACAATATCAACCTCTACCCTCGCAGGTACCCATTTATACCCCTGGGTGAAGAGAAGCAATTATAGTAAAGCATCTTGCTCAAGGATACAAGTGTCATGACCGGGATACGAACCCACACCCCGATGACTTAACCACCAGAACTTGAATTCGATGCTCTAAACCGCTCAGCCATGACACCCTGAACTGCTTTGACTATGGCACGCAGATTATTCATAAAGTAACCTGCTAAATGCAACCCAGTGAATGATCTCCCTTATATAGCGTAGCAAAATGCCAAACAAAATGTATCAGTTGCTACTCAAAAATCAACAGTTGCTACTAAATATTAGTATTCAGTTTGCACAAAGCATGCTCGGTCCAAATATTTTGCGATGCAAAATTGATGGACGAAATCATGCCCTGCAACTACTCTAGATCAAACATCCTGTGCATCATGAAAACAAACAGCTCACATTGTTCCAAGCAGTGAAACTCACTCCACGAGTGTATATCCATACCTTAGTTCTCTTCAACACTTTCCCGAAAGAGATTTATTTCATATGGTTGATACTCTTGGTTCTTATATTTTTCATTAATTTGATGTTATTTGCTATGAGCGGGGTAAGAGTGCGGGTTTTTTTTTTCAAATTGAAGATAAGGTAAGAACTCGTCATGGAAAAAACATATCAGCTTAAATCAAAGTAATTTTTTATTTTAGAATAGCTTCTCGAGATTGGTATAGTAAATGTCACCTCAGAAAAATATAATGGTCTACAATGCAACGATCCAGTGTGTACCGGTATCATTGAATTAAATTTTTCTGGGAATGTAGTGTAGGTTTGATCATGTTGGATGTTGGAGGTACAGTGTACATTGTGTAGACGAGACTTAAAGGGTCTCAGACCTGCCAACTGTCCCGATTTTCCCGGGACAGTCCCGATTTCTGAGTTTCTAAGACCCTAAAATCGGGACTGTCCCGATTTCCCAACTTTCCCGATTTTATTTTTTAAAAAGTTAAAAAATTGCTGATGAACGACTACAGTGTTCTCCACACGCGGTAAATTTTCAAAATACAAAATGCGCCCGGACAAAAAATGTAGCGCCCGGACAAAATCGTCGAGCGCCCAGGCAAAAAATGTCGAAAAATACTTACGGCGAACACAAACGTTTCAATGCGCTAGTAGATAGTGTGCAGCGACTGGTACCCAGAAGTCAGCTATTTCGTAACGGCATTTCGCGTGCATTTTCCTCTGTGTCGCAGGGCATCCTGACTACATTTTTAGTCGATGAACGGAACCTTGTATACAAGACTCAATAATTGAGTCGACCCCGCGCCATCATGAGAGATATTATTATTATTGTACATTGTCCATCAGGGGCCCGAGGTTGACAATTCTTTGGATGTTCAAACACACAGCGCGGAAAAAACTACCAGACGCAAATCTTAAACTCGCATTCTAAGTAGAAGCTATCGGGCGATCGTGCACAAAGTGGATGGATTTTTAGTTCAGGATCAGTGGTTTTGTTCGTGCTGAAATGATTTGCACAAAAATGTTTGCACAATCAGTCGATCTTGCAGGAATAGTTTGTGCAATTGCCGATCGTGCAGGAATTTTGGGTTTGTGCAATCGGCTTATCTATCGTGCAGGAATAATTTGCGCAATTTGCCGATAGTGCAGGAATAGGTGTGCGCAATAGGCCTATAGTGCAGGAATAATTTGCGCAATTTGGCAATCGTGCATGAAGTATTTGCGCAATTTGACAACAGTGCAGGAATGGTTTGCGCAATTTGACGATCGTGCAGGATTGGTTTAGCGCCCGGACAAAATTTAACCCTGTTACTTGCTTTGACACCAAGTATCAACCAGCCCTCCTCAAGCAAGCTAAACAATCCACATACAAAGGTCTACACCAGTAGAAAGGTGGTGACAAGTTATATTTTACAAGTTAATCAAATAATATTCAACTTGTATTGTTTGTATGGAGTAATTCCACATTCAAAGCTAATTTACTTATGTTAATTTTAGCCCCCAAATGGCCCTGGAAGCTGTGTAGTTCTGTTAGCTTCAAGGGGGGGGGGGGGCTGCCCCCTGGTCCCCCGTCAGGGTCTATGCCCCTGAACCCCTCCGGGGGCCTAGGCGGCCCCCTGGAACCCCCGCCCTGGTTTGTCCCTATTTCTGGGATATGAATGTTGGCAGGTCTGGGGTCTGTATCGTTTGGTAATGACTCTGATAGTTAATGGCAATAAAAACTTACTTGGTAAGAAGTGTAGCAGCTTTGGATAGTATGACGCATTTTAAGAAACTTTTCACTTAGAAGGACTGTGGTTGTGATAAAACATATCACCTTTTATCCCCAAAAATTTGAATTTGAGAAGCGTTACTGACGGTAACGTTTCTCAGATTGTATTCCAATTGCAGATTATTCTTCCTATACGTATGGACAGAACCGCTCCAGATTTTCGGCAATATCTGTAAAAACGCTACCACCTTTTGAAATTAAATTTTCACAGGTTATTTTTATGGTATATATGTACAACTAAATAGGATTGAAACAAACAGTAGGTTATAATTACCAAACGTATACAATCCCTTTAAAATAATGTGTTTAAATTCACAAGACGGAAATTGAGCTGATTTAGCATGCCGTTTCAGCTGTTAATAATATTGTACATTATTATTGACATAATAGGGTGTGTTGCGACAGGATTTAATTAAAATGCAAATAAAATGTGAACAGGGTTTTAAGTAGTGTTTGCTTGTGAAATATATAAGGGCAGTAAATTGATCTGTTTGGTCAACAAATTATGCTTAAGATGTTGAGAATTAGTCTGAGACAGTAACGCTTCTCAGATTGTGTATTCCAATTGCAGATTATTCTTCCTACGTATATGAATATAACCGCTCCAGATGTATGCTTAAAATGTTGAGAATAAGTCACTGATTTGATATCTGGAAAAAACAATAATTCATTGCGTTTGTCTACAACAAGGTCAAGCATGTTAGAGCATTTCCATGCTACTTTAAGCAATATGAGAAGAATACCTTCATGACACTGTGTTCTCTGACTGCACAGTATGTGTGCAAGGGTAGATTTCACAAAACTCTTCCTAACTTAGGACTAGTCATGGGCAATGGTAAGAGATAGGACTAGTATTAAGTTAAGACCAGTTACTGGTCCTAACTTCAGATGAGACTAGTCTTATCTCTTTGTGAAATCGGCCCCTGGTGACCTTTGATTGGGGTGCTTACTGATGCTCAGTTGGGCCCAAGTTGGGGTTCAGGTTGACTCAGTGCTTTCCCTGCCTTTCACCTCTGTGAACCCCGGTTCGAATCCCACCTCAGACCGGATCCTTGCATGTGGATTGGGTTTTCAGTCCTGATTGCGTGGGTTTTTCCCCCATATGGGGTTTTCTTCCCACATCTAAAATTGAACATTTCTACTTCCCTATTCATCCTGATTGGCGCTCGCACTGGGAAATAAGGAAATATGGGACACCAACAAATGGGTCGCTGGTTCTAATCGCCATGAAATAATTTTGTTATATTTTCCCAATTCATTCAGCAATTCAGTCAGCTGTCGGGTATATATGATAGTTTGTATTGATATTAATCAAAATGAGAGACTGGTAAAATATCACTTGTGTAGCTATGTCTGCATTAAACTAATCTAATTCAGAATGAGGAACTTAAGATCTGTATTAATAAGTATAACCGCCGCATGCGTAACCACTTTACAACCTAATTGCTTCACTTCACATTGTCACAAACTAAATGAATGGGCTATTAGTATAACCACAGATGGTTGGGTGAGTAATTACTCTTCTTGACAATCACTTTTCAGTTGCAAACAAATTGTTAGCATAATTATTGGCTTATAGGGTCCTATACTGCTAAAACTGGGGTGTAAAAATTGACCTGTGACATATAGATAACAAAGAGAGAATCAAAATTAACATCATATAGGGTGTTAAAATACCACCAATGTCATTGTTTTGGAAGAAATTAGTATCATTTAAACACCCATGGTGTCAATATTGATTCTTTAGATATACCATTTTCCCAAATCATCAGGCATGCTACATTTCAGCTGATATCCTTTTTATTTAATGTAGGTTTTCCCGGGCATTTTCGGCAAATAAGCGGCTAATTTCAACGTCGTGTTATTCTATTTCGCGCGAAATTGAAAGCTCCTCGAAACAGTCATTCGGTTTCAATTAACGTGTCAGCAAATGTACGTTTGCGTCCTTTAAAGGTATCGTACACGTTTGGTAATGACTCAAAACAAATAAATTAGCATAAAAACTTACTTGGTAACAAGCAACTGAGAGCTGTTGATAGTATAAAACATTGTAGGAAACGACTCCCTCTGAAGTAACGTGGTTTTTGAGAAAGAGGTAATTTCTCACTAAAATAATAAAAACTTCTTGCAAGAAGTTTTTATTCCTCTCTGAAAGCACACAAATTTTTACAACAAGGGTGTTTTTTCTTTCATCATTTTCTTGCATCTTCGATGATCAATTGAGCCCAAATTTTCACAGGCTTGTTATTTTATGCATATGTTGTGATACACCAAGTGAGAACGCTGGTCTTTGACAAGTACCAAACGTGTTCAGTACCTTTAAAACGATAACCGTTTATCTTAACAATCCACTCACGCAGCATTCAAATTCGCAGCAGCTTTTCGCAGAAATCTCCAGTTGCAAGAGCCTACTCTCAATTGAATGACGATTTCGCATGGCTAAAAACCCGCCTTTTTAATTGAATAACATGCTATATAAAATCGCATGCCTGAACATTAAATTGTGTTAAAGGCAAAGTCTCTTTAATACGAATGAATAAAAGTGAAATAGGCTACTTTTTCGCCGAAAATGACCGGATTGCATTTACAAATTATGTTCTTCACCGAATTTGCAATTAAAATTAAGTTGCATACAAAATGTATGAATCATGCATTGATACCAATTGTTAACAGCCCAAACTGACATCTATCAAAATATTTGGGAAAAGTATTGTCTCCTTTTACAGAATTATATTATTGTATGGCACAACACTTCTGTCCTATAAATTAACATTATATTGTATGATTACGAATGTATATTATAGGACTGCATCATTAAAACCATTCTGAAAAATATATATATATATAAAAAGCCTGGTTACCATAACCATAACCAAATCCCCTAATGGCATTGTCACGGATGTTTACAGTAAACCCACCGACACCCACCAGTACCTTCTCTCCAACAGTAGTCACTGTAAGAAGGCAATTGCTTACAGTCAGGCCTTACGTATCAGACGTATCTGTTCCACCGATACCCTGTACAAGAGGCGCTCATCAGAGCTAAGGAAACACCTTGTATCTAGGGGCCACAGCGAACGCAGGGTCCAACTTGCAATCAACAGGGCTCTCAACGTACCTCGTCATACTCTGTTGACTAACACGGGAGCTAAAAAAGCTCCTACCAATAGAGTCGCCTTGGTCACCACCTTCCACCCGAACTACCTAAACTTTCCTCAATCCTCAATAATAACATGACCATCCTTCACTCCTCCAACAGGTTACACTCAGCAATCCCTGAGGTCCCCATGGTTGCATTCCGCCGTCCTAAGAACCTGGGTGACATCCTAGTCAGGGCCAAACTTCCCCCATACAGGTAGAGTCCGAACAGAACCTTCAACAGAAATACTGGGCTGTCACAAATGTACCCGTTCCAAATGTAGAACGTGTCTGTACATCAAGCCCTCACTTAAGGTAAAGAGTTATATCACTGGCTCTTCATACAACATCAAGACCGACTCCCAATGTAGCACACCTAATGTAGTCTATGTCATATCATGTAAGAGATGTGGGCTACAATATGTGGGAGAGACTAAGACCAAATTCAGTCTTCGCTTTGCGAATCATGTCTCTTCCATAAAGACCAAGAAACCGTGCCCAGTCTCTATCCACTTCAACAGCCCCAATCATAGTGTCACGGATGTTGAACTTCTGGTGATTGAAGCTTGCAATGGTGATGACACACACCGCAAGCATAGAGAATCACACTGGATTCACCAACTCAAGACAGTCCAACCCTTTGGACTAAACATAAACACTGGTGTTACATAACTTCCCATTACCCTCCACTTCAATCCTGCCTGATAATTCATGTGTTGTATATATTCTGTAAATAAAGTGTAAATAAACACATTTTTTCTGTCAATAAGGTTTTTTTTATTATAAATTTCTTACTATAAATATCTCATGTAGTAACCTTTTTTTCCACAGGTCCCTCACACCTATTTGTAATATCATCCTACCTTTGATCTTGCTATTCTTTAATTGACCTTTGTTAGTTGCATCATGATGCAACTTGCTCTCCAATCCTACCCTTTCATGTTTCCCTGCATTGTTATCGAACAATGCATTTACCACTTTTATGGTCCAATAATCCATCCTTTCATACTATAGATCCTTTGTCCTCACCACTTTACTCCTATTGGTTCATAGCCACCATTGTTTCTGAAATAGAAACTTTGATTGGCTATAATTTTCCCGCTTCTTTCTGGATCCTTCCCTTAGTCCCTTTCCCCTCTCTTTTTCTATAAATGGATATGTATTTGTTTGTTCTTGGTTTTATGCCTCTGAAGAAGGTCCGGTCTGGATCGAAAGCTAAGGCCATCTACCCTACTCATTATATATATAAAAAGCCTTATATACGGATGCGAATTTTGAACTAAGAGCAACCTCAGTCTTTCTCAAGCCTTGTTTCCCATCTTGAATATAATTTAAAAGATAGAGTTGTGACACTTGAGAAATGTGCACACTTGTTGCATATCAGCTTTTCATGTTTCCTATTATTTTTACTGTATTGTTGTATTACTTTTTGGAAATGTTTTTTTATTCGAGGTTCCTAATTCACAAAAGCATATTTCGAAAGAAGTAACCGGAATAACATGGGAGCGTTAGATATCAAAACTGATGGGAATACATGTAGTATTTGCTGTATCAAGTTGTGTGAAGCTTGTAATAGACGAGTCAACAGATTTGTGCTCAAAATGCTCGATGCCAATTTTAATTTAATTTAATTTTATTTTGTTACACATCCAACAGCACAATTAGCACCAATTACAGGATGAATAGGAAACGAGAAGAAAATGCTCGGTTTTAGATGTGGGAGGAAAACCCCAATAGGGGAAAACCCACGCAATCAGGTAGGGGCTGAAAACCCAATCCACATGCAAGTCTCGGGTCTGAGGTGGGATTCGAACCGGGGTCCACAGAGGTGAAAGGCAGGGAAAGAAACCACTTAGGCACACAAAAAGCAGACCTATATAATTCCCAAAAACGTCTACCCTTCGAACATATTCCAGAGGTTTTTTTTTTCTTCAGTTTTTTTTTCTTCATAAAACTTACTCTACAATTTTCAAAATATATGGCATGGCGTGCGTTATAACTAATTTGGAAATATATAAACAGATCAAGTTTCCGTCTCGTCGGAATTGAAGCCGTGTATGGACTTGTTGTAGTCGGGCTTCATGTATTGAACAATTTCCCCTCGTATGTACTTCAAGCTATCAGTCATTCAAAATCAGTCATTATGTCTCTTGACATCGTCCGAACGTGTTTAATATCACAGGTTTAGGGTGGAGATATCCGGAAAGACAGTTTCCAATATACGTCGCAGATAACTTTAATAAGACAGATCGTTTTCCTCATATCTCCGAAGGTGGCTGGGGAAATAAAAATGCTAGCATTAACAAATGTATGGTAGTAAGGTTTCTAGCTTAGAAGATAAACCTCCTATTCAGGGTTCCGATAATGGAGCCTCGCTATTGAACAACGGCTTGTCGGTTGTGTATGCAGAAGCAAAATTACAGAAATCTGTGCACAAAAATGATGTGTTTCCAAAAAATTATTTGTTTCGTAATTTCTGGCCTTTATAATTTGAGTTGGAAATATTTTCGGGAATGTTTAACACCTTTCAGTTTAAGACTGTGACTTCTATTTGAAGAAGACGTCTCAGCAAGTTACGTCTCATTGGTTTACATAGAAAACATATAATGCCGATAGGTTGGCGATCATCTCATTCAGACGTTGTTTTGAAAACGTCAGTTTCAGATGATAGGCCTCTACACCAACTCATTAATCCGTCAGTGTGTTGAGGAAGATTCACCGTAAACCAACACAAGATCAGAACTTCCGTCTGATTTATCTTGGACCAACTCGCCTCATCAAGACCCGCAGGCTTCCTACGTCGGCTGCGCTATAATTAATCGTTTCAATTTCAAGTCAGTGCTTGCGGATGTTTTCATGCATTTTTTATCTTCTCTGATGTCACCAAATGATCTTGACGATGAGACAAATACGGTTCTGTTCATTGTGATAAATTGAGGGCTAGGTGACTGAAATGGCAAGGCAATTAGCTTGGTATCTGTAACATTGGAATTTCTTTAACCCATCTCGGCTTATCCGGCTGTATGCGTAAACCACAATCCTGCCATAAATGCCACTCAACAACCCAATTAGCTTGATAATGATCGCTGTAAAAAAAGTCCAACATCACTGATTGGACAACTATTTGATAGCACAGCGTCTCGCCTGTTGACAAATAAAACGCACGGGGAACTGTTTGATGGATGGGAAGCGTCTCCAAAAATTGGACCAGACGGAAAGTAACATTTTAAAACGTTTGAAGTTTTGAGACAATACTATTGCCCAGGTTCATACAACGTGATGCGAAGTGAATCCTATGTCACATATTATTGATATTCATGCGAGAGATTCTCAAAAAGCTAGTACAGTTTGTACCAGATGTGCCAAATTATTAATATTAAAATGTATTGTGTCATAATGTAGCTTGGGTTTGGCATTTAATACATGTTACGAGTGTTTGTAATGCATTGTTTTGCGTTGCTGTTGTTGTGTAGTTATTGTTTTAAAGCGGTGGGTAGCGGTTAATTGCTATGTCCGACAGTATTATGTTTTTATGTATTATTATGTATTATGTATTATGTTTTTGTGTAACAAGATCTTAAACGACATCAAGAGATTGTATATTATCCAATATAGACCTTATGGACATGACGTCATTTGAGTAGGGCACCCTCAGCTAGAGGTCCGAAATGGAGATTGCTCATTGGCCCATCATGTGCGCTGCGCATAGATAGAATAGACCTATGTGCGGTTCCCATTGTTTCATGATGATCGTTTATCTCTAAAATGGCGGCGTAATGACGTCAATGCAAGGTCTATACCCATCCCTTTATTTTGGTTGTTCCCCAAGGATCTTTACTTGGTCCATTTATTTGGTAGTGCCGAATGTGAATATGCGTGTATACTTTGTCATGAGTATCATAGCAGTGAAACACTTCGTTTTAATTGAGTAATGTGATTCTCGTGATGAACCGAAACGAGTAATGTAAGCCGTTGAATTGTACTGAGTAGAGATGGGTTTACCGTTCGTCACATCTAGCCTTGGATAGTGTTGACCCTCAGTCATATAGATAAGATGCACGTTCCCAAGCAACATATAGGAAAATAAACATAATCAGGAGCATATACACTCGAATGAATGCAATCGCGTGGTGTCCCACTCAACGTCTTCATTGAATTAACTCTAGTTGTTGCGTTACATCTTTCTAGGGCATAAAGGTCTGCCGATGATGCAATTGTATTGGATGACCTTGCCCGTAATCATCTCGCTTCTTCGGCTGAGTGACGATAGAGCAAACGATGAGTTCTTTTTGGACTCATCTGAGTTTTTCCGTACATTCCATAGTGAGCTTAGTTCTTATAAATAGTGCAAATTATTGTTATGATTGGACATTAGTTTATTTAAAAACAGAACCTTAAAGGTAATGCAGTGACAGCCATGGTTTGAAAGCCTGAAAGCACAATTAATGAAAAAACGATGAGGAATGCCAATTTGAGATGTGGAAGAAACAAGACTAGATGGATCAAACAAATAAGACCAGCAGGGACTGAACCCCTAAACCATGATATACGAGGCTTTCGTCCGGGTGAGATTCGGATCGAGCTTAAAGTCAAAGATGAAGCTGCGATACCATGAACAGCGTGCTTAGTAGGAAACTCCTAAGTATGATCATGGTCTGAACTCTTTACATCATTAAATGATATATGCCTTCCCTGAACAACCACCTGGGTCCAATTTCATAGGGCTTATGCTTACTAGAACAAAGTTACCAGCCAAAGTACCTTGTCACATGCACCATCTTTGACTGGTCCTGCTATGTTTTGCTTAACACAACATTGTTAAAGGCATTGTACATGTTTGGTATGACTCTGATAATTATTGGCAATAAAAACTTACCTGGTAAGAAGTACAGCAGCTTTGGATATTATAATGCATTTTGAGAAACTTTTCACTTCGAAGTACTGCGGTTATTGAAAAATATATCACTTTTTATCCCCAAAACATTTGAATCTGAGAAGCTTTACTCGAAACGCTTCTCAGAGTGTGTATTGCAATATTGTAGATTATTCTTCCTTCGTGGACATAACCGCTCACCATTTTCGGCAATATCTCAAAAACGCTAGCACCTTTTGAAATGAAATTTTCACAGGTTAGTTTTATGGTATATATCTACAACTATATAAGTTTGAACAAACAATAGGCTCCAATTAACAAACGTGTACGATGCGTTTAAGCAAAATTGTCCACTTATTCAGCTCTATGAAATTGGATCCTTATGGCAATGGACCTCTCCCATGAAACATGCAAATTTCACATCGTGCGTACGCACTGACGCTAATGGTGGACAAAATGAGAACATTGCGTCTTTTTGTATGGGGCTGACGGTGACGGTGTGCGTCTGCCTAGTGCAAAACTCTATGGCGTTTGGACATCAATAGTGTATGTACGCATGCGTGAATGTACTTAGCATATTTCATGGGAAAGTCTAATTTTATACTGGGTCTTTTGGGTGGTCGTTAATTTTTTGCTTTTTACATGGATAGTCAAGATGTGATATTGGTATTCAATGCTTTTATTGGTACGAACATTTCATTGGTATTACTGTCTCTTTATAGTTATAGTGTAGTATATAGTATATTATAAGTTATCACACAAGCGCGAGTGGAATGCGGAAAAATATAGCGCTTCTGCGTCACATATCCACAACGAGGCCGAAAACGTATTTATCTTCAAGCAAACTTGATGCGCAGTTAGAACACACAATACGCAGGGTGTGATATGGCCGTGCAATATAAGTTTATATCACACTCCTTGTTGCTATGGATCGACCAATCAGAATCGAATATTCAGGCCTGCTTGAAGATAAAGTTTGTTATAGTCATATACACACATAATCATACAGTGAATTGCATGATGGTTTTGCGTGTCTAATGACATAACACACATAATGTGAAGACTTTTCTGACGACTCGTTCAGCGGACATGCACACAAGGCCATTTGTACGGTTCAACCATTTCACAATTGCTTTTACTTCCTGTCCTGCGGATCTAATTAAATCAGCTGGATGATATTTGGTCATTTCTGTCGGCACTCCAAAACAAAAGAAAACAAAGTGATGTATCGTGGAACGTCCTCAAATTTCTGATCAATTGCCTATCTTAATAAATGCAGTCACTCTTTCCGCAGCGTGATTCGTGTGTAAAATAACGGCAATGACCGACCGACAAAACCATATCTGTCATCAACATCGGGGCATAAAACTACGGAAATAGTTCTGTCGTACTAATGCTGTCCGTTTCTTGTCAGTTGTTGATCCTCCGCGGGGTAGCGGCCCCACCGGGCATTTTGCGGTGTGGTCAGTCAGTCACCTTTGATTTGTCTTATCACTTGCGAGATGATCGAGTGGACTGGGTAGGCAACACACGTGAATAATATTCCCATGCTGTAGAAATCGATATGTCATTGGCTTGACACGTTAACGTCTAGGAACAAGGCACATCAATCCCATTGGACTCTTAAGAGTTTGAATTTGCATACATCAATCCCATTGGACTCGTAAGAGTTTGATTTGGCATATTATTTCACATTTGCAGCTTAACTGTTATGAAGGTACCTGTAATGAAATAGGTCGAGGGGAACCAATGACTTGTAGCGTTTGGGACTACCCGAATCTGAGTGCTTTTTGACCATGAACTACACAACCCGAAAAACTTTAGTACAAACTGCTTTGAACGGGTTTTTTTTTTCAATTAAACTAATTCAAGTTTTCGATTGTGCCCATGTGTTTTTCTTGATCAGGTATTCTTGGATTACTCTTTGAGCTTTAGCAGATCCCCAGGTGCGCGTGTATAATTCGATCTGTGCCAATCATTAATTCCCCTCTCCAATCTGAATGGCCTTCTACTCTAGTCGAGTACCGTACTAACCTGCTCTTACTAAAACAATAGATGCGGCACAAAGTCAATAGCTGGGAGACCATCACGCATTTTTCTTTCCCCTTTGTGACTGCAGTTTGTGTGTTTAAGCTACCGAAGTAGGACAAGCACAACAATATTTAAAGGTACGATCGAAATCACAGTCCATGATTGAGAGTTGGTATGAAATGGCCGCTGAAAGGTACGTTTACATCACATTTCAATAATTGCATTAGACTAACATAGAATTGCATGTCATCTTGCGATTACCCCCAACAGCGTCCTACCAGAAAACACTATTCGCATTTCAGCCGTTCTTCGCAATTCTTGCTCAAATAACTATGTAAATACTTTGTATGCAAAATCGAATGTCAAATGGTTTAAATAAATTGTCCAACTGTAAGGTTTGGCACGCACCTCATTTCAAACAAAATGCAAATTAATCCTGAATTCTATTTTTAACAACATTTATTGCTGAAACATAATAACAGAAGTCTGTTTTATGTGATAAATAAGTTTGACACAATGCACCTGCCAGTGTGTTCTCGGATAATGAGACATAGGCCTATACAATAATATACAATGATGCTACATTCAGTTTTATGGACAAATCACTGTCTCAGTCCAGAGTGTGCTGACAGTCGTGTTTTATTCCAGTTGCAGAATTCGTTTATACAAAGACACCCACACGAACTAGAAATAATTCAGTTGATTTGCATCAAGTGAATATAATAGCTTGCATACTGGTCACGAGGATCAGTGAATAGTGTTGATGGGAATCAATTGTTGTGTTAATTTGGCTTGCACGCTGAACAGGTGTTTGGCGCCAATTATGAGAATGCAGTGACCAGAAGACATCAGCACAAATAACTACTCAGGTAATTGCAAGTCATGAAACTGATGGATGAGGATTGGAAAAGGGAATGATAAGCATAAACCATCCCAATTTCATAGAGCTGCTTCAACCAATCTTATTGTTTAACACGTTTCTGCTAAGCAAAACTAAACAGGATATCATGGTAAGGGTATCAAGTAAAATGATATTTAAGCTGGTAACCTTATCCACGTAAGCATAATTTTGTTGTGCTTAGCAGCTTTTGATGCTTAAGCAGCTCTATGAACTTGGGCCCTGGTATAGAGAAACAACGTTATTAATTTATTAACTCAATATAGACGATGTGACCTCTGTTTCAGAGCCGTATATTGAGAGAGTTGCGACATGGAGGGACCAGCTTTCTCCGGTCACGTGGTTGCTGGACGCCATTTTGTTCCAAATGCAGCACAACCCAATGGGCAGACTAGTCTGGCACCCTGTATTCGCCAATGCATTTTTTTGAGACAAAATGGCTTCTAATCGCAAGTTGTCGCAACTCTCTCATTATACGGCTCTGCTCTGTTTACATTCAAACCGCCCTCTGTTGGTAAAACTCTGTCCAGGTCATGTGACTTGAACTTCCGCCGGGCAAGAAGGACGCGTATTCATGGTAAGATTGCGCGTTCTTTCATGACGAATAACAGGAAGTTAACGACTAGTTAGGTAGCTGGCTGAAGTACACATACGTTTTGCCCGGCGACATGCTTCACGTATGGTTTTCGAGTGACGTCAGAGGTCACATCGTCTATAGTTAAATTGAGAAATGAACAAAGACGCACTTGTAAAGCGTGTAAAATACTGCCATTCTGTACTAGCTGAGTTTGGCTACTAATACCCCGGTAAAGACCAAAAGGAAATAAAGAGCCATTGGATGCTGGCATGAACAGCTAGACCACCGTTTCGGCAAACCTTTACTTCTGATGTAGTCTTTATTAGCAACGCTAGTTTTTGTTTTAGTCACCGGTAGAGGGCTCTACTTCGACTGACGCGGAGGGACTGGGAAAGTCTACGAATCTGGATCACACAAGCTCTTGATCAATATGTTTGTGTGATACAAATCTCTACTCCAGTAATTCGTGTTGCGATATCGGCGCCTACACGTTAACAAAATGAACGCCGCCAATCAAGACTACCTTTGATGCAGCATCCAACGCCCGAAACCATATCGCCGCAAATCGACCGGTTCCGCTCCGTTCTAGTTCAGTGTTTTACAACCCGCAGTGGGATTGGGTGATTTCTTGTCATTGGGTTCTGAACGTGTACCTACAATCTTGTCATTTGTTTACACTCTTCACGTGACCTGAAGGCATTCCGGACGCATTTTTTGCCAGTGAAGCTATTGGTATATCCCCCCCCCCCCCAAAGGAGCAAACCTTAGCCTTTAGTTATGCACATAATTATTATTGCAGGGGGGATTATTTCTCGTCTCGGGGTTTGGACAACCCGACCTAGATATATTTCCAGCACTCATAAACAAGTAGAACCTATCATTGGCAGACTTTGGAACGCTAGGCGGTAGCAAACTTATCACGTAATTTTCATTATTCATGCAGTTCTGGGCATGCGCATTTCCGAAAACAACCGATTATTTCTCGTCTCGTGGTTTGGACAACCCGACCTAGATATTTTTCCAGCACTCGTAAACAAGTAGGACCTATCATTGGCAGACTTTGAAACGCTAGGTGGTAGCAGACTTACCAATTAATGTTCATTATTTATGCAGTTCTGGGCATGCGCATATTTCCGAAAACAACTGTCTATTGACCCCTTGCACAACGCACTCCTATCCTGTCCGCCATTTGGCAGTCAATATGTTGACAAAGGAATTGACTCCCAAAAATGGTGGAAATGGTAGACGCTAATCGTGCAGAGAAGCGTTCCGCGTTGTGCAAGGGGTCAGTTGTCGCTAAGTTGATTGTGCAGGGCTGCTTGTGTCTATGATTGTACATAATGCTTACATTAAATGTGGAGCTTTGATTGCGTCCGATACAAGGTTGTTGGTTCGAATCCTACCAAGCTAACGGCTGATTTCACAATTACTAGAATAATTGTCGAGTCTGGTTACTAAATCACAATTTCATGATTTGTACAAGGTTAGTCATAGTCATAGACGTTAAACTAAAGTTTGTATGAGAGAGATTGATTGTTGCCATCTTAGTGTTTACATCCCCTTGTGGGAGTTTGCCGAGTTCCCTTGACGAGAAGATCATCTAAACAAATAAACAAACAAGCAAACAAACAAACACCCCAACACCCCAACAAACAAACAAACAAACACTCCCAAGAAACAAACAACCAACCAAACAAACAAACAAACAAACAAACAAACAAACAAACACCCCAACACCCCAACAAACAAACAAACGATACTTAAACCACGGTAGTGAAGGGAACAGTATTGGAGTGTTTGCTTCAGTGTGTTCATAGCGTATTTTCTGTACACTCGTCTTGCGCATGTACGCCTATATTAAGCCCCAGAGTCATGTTCTCTTTTTGGATCAACACAAAATGCTCAAATTGATATCACACCTTCAAAGCTAGCTGTGGCTCGCATGGGTAGCACCACGAACTATCGATCGATGTATAATTAAATAGGTATAAGAAGAAAGGGGAAATAAAGCGCTACAGACTGTGTAAGTCTCGTGTGTGTTGAACGTCGTGCCGCGTTAAAGTGCGTGAGTTTGTTTCCTTCACACGTTAAAGCAATGTACGTGAGAACCCAAGGTTTCCAAAAATGTTCGACTACGTGCTATGATTTTATGGTCAATTAAACATCTTCAGAATTATCAAGTTATGGTGTGAAACAGCGGTCCGAGTTCAAGAAGTATCTATTGTGACGATATCTTTGATCCGCTCCGGCAATTAACCCTGTCACCTGTCGGTTTTCCTTTCGAATTAGGCGAAGTGTGAAGTACTCACACTGTACAGCACTTGGCATTTTCAATTACGTCGCCTACAATTATTATGCTACACACATTTCCCAAACATTTTCTCCTTTACCTTCATTATATATAGTGAGACAGTCAACCTTTTGTGTGGGTCTGATTTGTATTGCGTTTTCAAAAATTTGTTTCGTCTTAACTATTTTGTTTAAATCTTTGCGGTCTACTTAGACTTGTCCATTTAGCAAAATAGTTTGCCCTTCACTGAACTATCTCGTATGGGTTCGAACCACTGCGTTCTAGATCAAATGTATTTTTGATGCATAATTCGCGAATCGGGAAATCCACGACTACATGTTTTTATCACGTTAAGAATTTAGATTCGAAAGAAAATCCGCTGTGTAGCTTCTTACATTTTTGAACCAAGTTGCAAGTTGTGAAATATTCAGAAAATGTAATAAACGTGTTTGCAGTCAGTTTAATAAAACAAAGACAGCATATATAACAGCCGGCATTCACATGTTATTTAGGGGGAAACCATTAATGGAAATACCAATGGAATACGTAAATTTTTGATCAGGCCGCTTATGCATATAGACAACTTGGTATATGTTGTTCTGTTTGCAATGCCCACAATTTCAACCCTTCTGACTAAGAATAAGCATTAGCTGAATACCATCCCTTGAATTGGATGTTTTCATAACCTGATTAACTAAAAACAATTTCTCGACTTATTGGATTACGCGGTGATTCAATGCTGAGGGGTTTGCACGCAATAAACAAAAGAGGTTTCTTGCCGTTAATGGTTTGTCTTATTAATATTCTGAACATGTATTTATAACTTTATTTATTTATGTCTTAAAAACCGATGTTGAATCAAAAGTGCATGGCACTGTTACCCGCCGGCTTGAAGATTATGTAGGCCCAGGCGTAGAGGAGAAGACGACGAATACAATGTTTAGATATGTGATGAAACCCATACAATGTTGTCAAGCAAATAATGGAAAACAAATCTACTTGCAATAGTGCCACAACCAGAGGGGACTGGTACTTTTGTAAAAATCATAAGAGCGCTGTTTTGCAGCCAAAGACCTTACTTTAAAGGTAGGGTCGTACATTGGTAACTCCAAAAATGTATGACCAACACAACTTACGTGGTAAAAAGCACTGCAGTTGTTGATTGTATAAACTATTTTGAGAAAGGATTCCATTCGAAGTAATTATGGTTGGGGAATTTGTCACCCCAAAACATTTTAATTTCTGGGGGGTGGGTATCCGTTCGCAAATGCTGCGGCCAGAGATGCGGTTGGTGGCCCCTAGATCCACTGTCACCTCGATAAATGTGGATGTATTCGACGTTCTTGTGTATTATCATGACAGTTTGTTGCTGTTTTCTCAGCAAGTAGATATTGTATTCAGCTGAAACTCTCACGTGTGACTTTTGTTGTATCTTTCTTTATAATTTCTTTTCTGTAAATCTACATTACGTTGACAAAAAAATATATATGACTCTACCTTTAAATTGCTTTTTTCTTTGTACAAAGGCCTGTAGGTTTAATTTGTGACATTCGCATCAGGCCTACGTCATTTGTACGAACACTATTCCATGCGCACACACCAATCCAGGGCACCAATCCTTTAATAAAGACACGACCGCTGCGCTCCCCGTGGTATGACGACGGCACATTGTTAATGGTTTATCCGAGGCGGACAGTCCTGGCTGTAGTATAGGAATGAAGTCATCCATATCAGTGATCACTTCAGCATCGGGGGGCAGCAGTGCTACGGGCACAACAGATCATTGGACGTAGGAGACATTGTGAATGCTATACCACTCTAGACTCAGTAACCCAGATGAATGCGAATAACTAATGCCGTTACAATTTTGATTTTTACTGTAACTGTCTCTCGGATTAAGAGGAATACAGTTAAACTAGTTCTTTTAGGTTCAGATGAGCTTACTCAAGAATCAGAGATGCTGATGTTGAAAGACAGGATCGAATGACAACTATTAATACTCCAAACTTAACCTGGATTTTGCAAAAAACTCCGAGTTCGCTGATCTTCCAGCGTGCAAGTTTATAACGCATGAACCCAATTTGGAGCTTACGGAGATCACATTACAAGAAGTAGATCAGTTTACTTATCAGTTCGAAATTAATCATTGTGGAAGTTTGTTGCAGCGGTGCGGCGTAACGTTTATTGGTAAGTGAACAATTATGTTTTTTAAAGAGTAGAATTGCATTGCCTGATTTCCGCCGTTTTCTCTGAACGATTTTGACCGATGGTTTTATTTCAAAACGGAAAACATACAACAACATTCCTTTCGCATGGGGATCAGGTTGGCTCAGTGGTTTCTTTTCCTGCCTTTCACCTCTGTAGACCCCGGTTCGAATCCCACCTCAGACCGGAGCCTTTCATGTGGATTGGGTTTTCTACCTATGTGTGGGTTTTCCCCCATTGGGGTTTTCCTTCTACATCTAAATCTGAGCACTTCTTCTCGTTTCCTATTCATCCTGTTATTGGCGCTAATTGTGCTGTTGGATGTGTAAATAAATAAATGTTGGATGTGTAAATAAATAAAAATAAATAAAAATGCTAAGGACGGTAAACAAATGCACAAAATATACATGTGACGTGAACAATTGTTTGTACACTGTTGTCGGGATCCCGAAAATAATTATTTTTTACTTTTTAAATAATCACCACTAATCTGCATCAAGCGAAATTATTTTTCCTATCAGAGGATAGCCCCTTTTTAAAACTTTCAGCGTAGCTTATTAATAAAAGGGAGTATATAAATAGTCGTCCTTTTAAACTTTCTATGAAAACACGCAGTAAGATGGGTTGTTCGCGGATACCTGGTGCAATGATCTGAACAGAGGCCCACTTTCATGGCTCTGCTTACCGCGGAATTCTGCTCTCCCCCCTCCCCTGCGTCCCAAAGAAAAACACACGTTACAATGCGCGTAAGCGCAAAAATGTTTGGTAAGCAGTGCCATGAAATTGGGCCCAGATCTTATATCTGGCGAGCTTCTTCAACAGGAAACATGGGATAATGCACCTGTCTCTCTATCTCATGAAAAACACATCTTCTTGGAATAACCTTTTAAACGTTAGTTTTACTCTTCTTCGAGGCGCTATGATCTTTTTCTTAATCCTTCGGGAAAAATTCTCCGGAAAAGTTTTGCGAAACTGTAGGGTGAATGCGACCTTCCTAAATTACTGACATAAAGCGGCTCTGTAGAGCAGATGTCTGATCCAGCCAGCAGGCCACAAAAGCTTGCAGGGTGACGAGATACTTGCCCCAAACCCCCGAAGCAAACGGTATAAATTGAACGGGAAATCATTGCATTGGCAAATGGAAAACAAACCAAAAACGTTAATGTTTAAATTCTTGATGCAAGAATTAAATCATCCAATATAGTTTTTCCAGGTTAGGAATATATGCCCGGTAATTCATAATTTGTGTGCTTGGCATTTTGTGTGTGCAAATTAGGTAAAAAGTCTTGTTCAACTTGACGTTTCAATTCCCATACTTCTGTCGTTCTTCAGGAAAGAGGCTCACTGTTTTTATCTGGCTATAACTTATTATATATCGTAGCCTTTGATGGGTACATCAACATTCTCAAAATGATTAACATTTACATATTTTCAACTTGTGTAATATTTTAATAGGCTATCTGCATCGTGCATACTATGAAATAAAATAGAAAAATCTGCTTTGTACCAGATAACCGAGATACTAACAACTTTTAGCTCTTTCCAAACAAACGGCCAAACTCTCAAACAACGGGTCAAACTCTGCGTAAAAGCGGATGAAAATACGGAAAAATTTGCTGCATAGTGGAGCCTTTTTGTATAATACAGTGGAATTGGAGGTGTGTACTGATGTAAAAACAGGATTCTACACTCTTCTTTTCTGCCGTATATTGGATTGGTCTGAGATGAGCTTCCCATCATTACCATGTCTGAGGTCTGTAGCATAATCTACTCCAAGGCCACGTAATGAAGGGAACCCAAGCGAAAGTGAAAGTCCTATTAGCCCAAACTATAAATGAAATATAGCATATCTGATGAAAGTATTGTCCAAGTGGGGCACCGCTGTCTTTGGATGGGCTGAGAAAACACTTCAAGGAGGGGGCCACGAGGATGACTTTCAAGACGCAAAATAAAACAGTATCAGCAGGCTGTACACCAAGACCATTATAGCGTTACCATAATGTACAACGGAAGCATCACTATCTATAAGAGCGACATACCGTAATATTTCTAAAACATAAATAATTATTGGTTTCCTCTACATCACTACACCATTAGGAGTGAAACAGTTGAAATATTATATCAATTTTATCA
This sequence comes from Plazaster borealis, assembly GCA_021014325.1. Classification (NCBI taxonomy): domain Eukaryota; kingdom Metazoa; phylum Echinodermata; class Asteroidea; order Forcipulatida; family Labidiasteridae; genus Plazaster; species Plazaster borealis. The sequence goes on along the minus strand of CM037456.1, from coordinate 1,930,662 downwards.
AACGAAGTGTCTGCCGTTTATGGGAATACATTATTGTATTTTGGAAGAATAATATTCCTTCCGTTCCCTTTTTTTTAATACACACTTTGACCAACCAACCTGTGAATATCTTCGAGGTCAAGAAGAACGTGTGTGTAAATTCACATGCTCGTTCATAGGGAAACTAAAGAGAGACATAAGGTGAAAAAAAAACACGTGCCAAGAAATAATTTGAGTTCTTTATTTCATTTCATGCACTCAAAATAAATTATTTTGTGCTCACGAAATGATTTCGTGCACTCGAAAATATTTCGTGCGCTCGAAATCATTTCGTCCGCTCGAAATAAAAGATTTCGAGTTTGTGCACTCGAAATACATTTTACGAGCGCTCAGAAATGATTTCGAGCGCTCGAAACAAATTCGAAATAAATTATTTCGAGTGCATGAAATGATTTCGTGTGCAAAAAAACAGAACTTAGACCTACATTATTTCTTGGTAAGTGACTTTGTATTTATGTCCCTGTAGGGGCTCCCGTAGGGAACACCTTATTCGCACTTGGCAAGTATTTCAAATGGAAATAATTGCGATGAAATTATTGGTAGGCTACCGGTATCCAGTTTGTAAAAAAAAATGTGTCGATAAATTTAATAGCGGTTGGTGTGGCGCTAAAAGAGAGCAGTCAGAGAGGACTCTGAGTTCAATAAGTCAATAGCATCTTGTGTTTTTAACACCGCCAGTGGGTCTAATCCTTGTCAAGAGCATTTTATTATCATGCATTTCTTAGTGAAGGAATCGATGTAATTAAAGAAAACCCACTGCATTACCCAACCTTAAGCATAATGCTATTGATTCTGATACTCATTGTGTTATAATCCACAATAGAGGTATAGGTGAGCCTTTCAAAAGGTATCGCAAATTAAATGGACAACTTCATATAATTTTTACAGTGGAGATTTTAATTATAGGCAAGTCGGCCTTTTGTTGGTCGAAATAAACATGTGTCTCTCTCCCAGTACGGGGGGGGGGGGGTCGGAAGGTCCAACACTCCTTGGCCGAATTCTGCCAGCATCGATCCGCTCGATTGTGGCCTCTTTAACTCAAGGGTCGGCGGATGCGGAAACAAAGTTTTCCAAGTCGACCGAAGCCAGGCTGCACCGGTTGAAGTATAGTGCATAATATGGCATATTGACTGATGCGAAACTAATTAAATTGTAAAGAGAGGGGTGGATTGTCTCATACTTTAATACAGGTGTTTTCGAAATACTCATTCAAACATCAAAGAATTATTATACGATGGAAACGTAGAACTGTCGATCCGATTGTGTGTACTTATTTCGACGTAAAAGTGCAAGACGCTAACACTCTCTTTTGGTTTGTACAGATACTAATTTATAAAGGAATCACTCTAGAGATATTTTTTCTTTGGTGCCGGGTTATGGAATCGGTGATTTTGCAAAAAGGATATATTTTCTGGGTTCATTTTGAAGTGCAGCCATCTCTTTGAAATAACGACGTCCACACTTCTTACAAGATTGCATTCTCTTCTGGGTTTATTTTGATTATTCCATAAGCCTATATTTTGTTATATTCAGAAAGAAATGATCCGTATATTGAAGTCAGATAATCGTTTCACTTTGGGGTAACGAGAAAGATAAAAATGTTTCACTAAGCAACAAAATAAGGAGGATACCAGTCACAGATGGCACATGTGACATGGCATTTTGGCTGGTACCGGTTACCTTATTTTCTGGAAAGAATAATTTGTGCTTAGCTTGCTACATGCTGTGCTTAAGCAGCATGTAGTTGGGTTCAAGTCTCCATTGCGTATATAGCTCGATGCATTTTCCTTAGTGTGTGAAATTCAATTTTGAAATAGAGCACCCGATTCGACTAGCCACCGTCACTTATAGAGGCTGTCGAGCGAAAACGCATCTCTTGTAAACCCCCTTGATACTGTCCTAAACCCGTTCTAAATTCGCCTCGGTTAGGGTAGATACTCCATCAGAATGGCTTGATGAGCCATAAGGTGGCTAGTCGAATCGAGTAGAGTGCATGGGCAATCCTGTAGTCCATAACTCAACATTTTACTTTAATACAGTAGTGTCCCTGTATAAAACTTCATTTTGCCGCGGGTTACTAAGTGATTATTGCATATCTTCTTGCGCTGTTAGGAATCGCAGTGAGAAAATTAATTTCTGTTCATTCATACACGAATGAGTGACATAAGTAGCTCTCGTTGTACGAAAATGGAAAGAATACGACAGATGTTATTAGTCAGTTATTCCTATTTCGTTGTTTTATTTCATCATCCACTATAAACTCAATTATTCAACTAACATATGGTTTAGGCTGACTTGTACTCTGGCTGCGTGTACTGTTTGGGTATCAGATAGAAGTGCAATGTGAAAATCACACGTGAGGATTACCACCTCACAGATTCCACAACAGTACAGTTGTAATGTGAGATTTATTTCATATATATACATTTTGTTGCAAACACATAGACATTTATTAAAGGGAAAGGATATACCTTTAGTTTTAGGAACCTTTCGATTGTTCTAATCCTATGTAGATAATATAACTAACCTGTGAAAATTTCAATTCAAAAGGTGGTCGCGTTTTTGAGATATCTCCGAAAATCCGGAGCGAATAATTATGTCCACGCAGGAAGAATAATCCGTAATTGGAAAACACAATCTGAGAAACGCATATGACAGTAACGTTTCTCAGATTCAAATTTTGGGGGGTAAAAACTGATAGCCTATCTTTTTCCATAACCACATAACTTCGAAGTGAAATGTTTCTAAAAATTATACTATCGTAAGCTACTATAGTTCGACGAAGTAAGTTTTTATTGCCATTAATTTTAAGAGTGATTACCAATCGTATATCTTCCCTTTAAGGCCTCTGCAGATCTTCTGATGCGGTTAATCCAGACTTGGATTAGCGCAATGTTTGGCTAAGTCTCCAGATCAATTCAAAGGATTAGACAGAGCTCAAGTATATTCCTGGAGGAATCCATAAACACATAATCCGAAGACATTAGGGAAGGGTTCAGATTAATACTTTCATCCGGGAAACATTTTGTGATCGAGAGACGATCAGAAAGAAATATCCATACGAAGTTTGCATGCTTACAAAGATGTTTCCGAGGCTGCAGATACGGGCCCAAAGGTGTTTAGCAGAAAATACTGCTTAGAATAACTTCTTTGCTAAGCAAAAAATGTGTACAGTAGTACCGGTGGCAACAGTAAAACTTTATGGAATCTTGGTTGGTAAACTGTTTTTGCTAAGCAGGATTTTTCTGTGCTTAGCAAGTTTTTGTGCTTACAGGCTTTATGAAATAGGGCCCAGAACTAGTCCCAGAGCTTATAAAATGAAATTATGAAGAACCATGATCCCCAAATTCCGGTCGTAGAAAATAGTAGATCCATTTGGATTATTATTACATGATTGTGCGGATATGTTTAGCCGTATCACATAACCCCCACTTCATATTTTCACTAAATAGAATTAAATATGGATACCTCTTTTCAACGTAGTATTACATAAACAGCCACTTTGGCATTTCGCGTACGTACTAGAGGCATAGTTTCAACCGTATTACGTTAGGAGCCATCGTAATTATTAAATGCCAACCAATATTGAAGTAATGCCGTTCTTATATAGGATTACGCGTCATTGGGGTCAGTTTTAGTCGACTTAAAGGGGTACATTGCCTTCTGACTGGGCGATTTGGGCGATTTATAAAAGCGTTTGTTAAGAAATTAATGTGGTTGGAAAGATGTTTTAAAAAGTAGAGTATAATGATTCACACAAATCCATTGAAATTGTGTGGTATTCCTTTTACTTCGTGAACTAACACGTACGTTAAAGGAACGTTGCAGAACTGGTAATTAAAATTTTCTTTAAGATCACAGATTTACATAAAACTTACACGGTCTAATGATGATGATAGTAGAAAACGTCCCTCGAAATATTTTTGTCTGAAATGCCATATTTGATGAGAAATAAATAAAACTAATTTCCGATTGGAGTTACCGCTCATGAGCGTTTTATTCATGCATTGTATAACACATGCAAATGTGTAATCGGTTTTTCACTATTTTCTCGTGACCCAGATGGCCGATCGATCTCAAACTTCTACAGGTTTGTCAGTTTATGTATATGGTGGATTATATAAAGTGCTTACACTGCCAGCAACTGTTTTGTTAGCAAAAAAACAATTCTGTAATGTTCCTTTAATTAACGTAAAGGGGCACATTGCTTTCGGATCGGGCGCTTTGGGCTTTAAAAAGCATTATAAAAATGAATATGATTGTGGGAAGATGTTTCAAAAGAAGAATATAGGCCCTAATGATTTACACAATATTATTCCTCGAAATTGTGTTGCTTTCCTTTTACTTCGTGAACTAACACCGGGTCCGCCATTTTATAGAACCAATATTTGACTTCACACAACTAGGGACCGTGTTAGTTCACGAAGTAAAAGAAAAGCAACACAATTCCGAGGAATAATATTGTGTAAATCATTATATTCTTCTTTAGAAACATCTTTCCACAATCATATTCATTTTAATAATGATTTGTAAAGCCCAAAGCGCCCGATCCGAAAGCAATGTGCCCCTTTAACGTACGTTGCATGGCGTCACTTAAAGGGACACTGACAGTTCATGTTTCTTTCCATGTCCAGCTATAAGCAGACTATGCTAATGACGACAGTGCCCCTTTACTGCCTATAGATTCGTTCTGATGATTCTAGAGCAGCATAAATAACTGAACGGCAATCACATTGATTACACATCACATCACCGGAGCTCATCTTGCTATGGTAACGCGTACGCATCAGTCATCATCAATAGCTGATTAGTGCGCGACTTAAGGCATTTTACGTCGTTACAACTTTAACATAAACAAGATTCGTTTCATTTGTGGGATTTTGTAAACAACATATATCACTTTGGCGTTTTAATTGGGATCCCTGTGTGTAGCATCCGTGTCTAGTCTCCTCTCACCTCGTTTACTTACGCCTCAACCATGGAGGTAGAATGCCTCAACTCTGCACCAGCACGATTAAAATAGTTTGTCGTAGTCATACCATGTCGCCATTGAGTCAATGGTCAGAATAGATCAAAATGTCTACTTATACAAGAAGTCATTATTCAAGAGAAGACCGACAACAGCCGTCATTGTCACTGATTTTCTCTCGTGCGTGATGACAGGAAAGCTACAGGGTAACTCAAGAAATTGTTTTAAAGTGATCATTAGTGGCAGGCGGAAAAACCTACACAAAATAATGATAATAGCATTTACTGAAAGCTGGACCTTGTGACAAACAGTTCTTTTAGGAAGTCTTTGTTAAAAGTTCTATTGCGTTGAGACTCGTTACTTTCTCATTGGAAATGGTTATTTCGCAAGTGACATTGTCATTTCTTTAATATGTGTTCCAATATCAAACCGTTTTAAAATCATATCTTACCCGCCGCGTCCGAATCAAGCGACATTGGCTGCGGCTATGGCCGTTGGCTACGGCTATGGCCGTTGGCTGAAAGACAACGTTGAATGCCTTTTCAGCATTCCGGCCGTAGCTACTGTCGAAGCCACATAAAAAGGGGCACGACCTTAGAATGACCGTTATGTTTTAGATGGCCAAGAATAATATTAGCCAATTTGTAACCTTGATTAACATCCCATGGTGTACGTTTCTATTTGTTATTTACTTCTTCTTCTTTTTTTTGTGTATGGTTTTGCGTTTTAATGCTTGGTGTCCTTTTTGAGCATCTGTTATTTATTGTTGTTTTATTGTTCTCTGTGATTATGTATTTTTTTACATGTGATCCCAGGGCCCTCAGTTCCTTGATAACTGATGGGGCTACCCTGGTTAAACAAGACCAAATAAATAAATAAATAAATACATAAATAAATATAAAGAACCCGTTTTAACCATCTTATAACTCCAAAGCTTTAGCTTTATTCCCCACCTCGTCATTGCCAATGAAAATAACGTGTTGAATGCATTATGCACAGCTGTTTGGCGAATAGATGAAGATAATGTAAATTAATGTAAATACACATTCACCAGCAGGCTCATAGTAAGCCTAATTGCTCAAAACTTTAGAAATTATAAATCAAGACCCTGTTCGACACAATCATATTTATATGTACATGAATGATTTTTGTCATCAGCAACAAGTAAACAAAGGACTTTTTCAGGCAAGCTGGCAGATTGCAGACATAATGTTCCTAATGTGATATTTGTTGAAATTCTAACAACTTTTTTATAAGGTTGATAAGAATTTACCCTTCTTCATTACCACACAACGACAACACACATTTTCCACTCTATATACCCAACCCTCACACAATTGTTTTGTCGACACGGTAAATCGAGAACTCAACATCCATGAGCCTATTACTATGACACTATTTGGTTTGGGTAAATTTGTCTGATACACCCAAACCGAACAGTGATATAGTGTCCACCATACCACAAAAAGGCTAATATTGGTTTTTGTACAAGAAAGCGAAGCGAGGACATCCTTGAGCTGTCAAAAACACTCGGATCCCTTTTGATAAAGTTCTCAGTTTCAACGGGTAGACCCCCGCCTCCATATCATGTAATAGGGTTACCGGTATACCTCTATTGTTTCTCACGTGTCCCTTTCTTTAGAAACTGCCCTTTGGGGTAGTATTGTTCTTCTGACGTTCCTTGTAAAACAAGATGGTCGGTATAAGATCAAAGCACATACGTGCCGACACCATAAACAATAGTGATTTATCTTTGTTCTTCCCCCAGAACTCCTACACAGAAATGTCTATGCCGTGGCCCTTTAGGGACATCACAAGCTGTGTTTTCCCCGCCATGTCATTTCTTTATTATTTTGTCCAATGTCACGAAAATTTTTGCAATAATTTTGGGGTAACAAAGACAAATTGACAAGAGCTTGTGGTGTTTTTCCTGGCTGGACCAGAACTTTAACCTTTGTCTCTATTGTATATTTTGCTTGTTGTAAAGTTTTTGTGCTGTTGTGGTATATCCGTAGTCTTTATTTAACTTTGGCTGTTTTTCTATTTTTAATATTAATTAATGTTTTTATATAATAAGTAGGGTAGATGGCCTTAGCTTTCGATCCAGACCGGACCTTCTTCAGAGGCATAAAACAAGTACAAACAAATACATATCCATTTATAGAAAAAGAGAGGGGAAAGGGATTAAGGGAAGGATCCAGAAAGAAGCGGGAAAATTATAGCCAATCAAAGTTTCTATTTCAGAAACAATTGGTGGCTATGAACCAATAGGAGTAAAGTGGTGAGGACAAAGGATGAATAGTATGAAAGGATGGATTACTGGACCATAAAAGTGGTAAATGCATTGTTCGATAACAATGCAGGGAAACATGAAAGGGTAGGATTGGAGAGCAAGTTGCATCATGATGCAACTAACAATGGTCAATTAAAGAATGGCAAGATCAAAGGTAGGATGATATTAAAAATAGGTGTGAGGGACCTGTGGAAAAAAGGTTACTACATGAGATATTTATAGTAAGAAATTTATAAAAACAAATTATTGACAGAAAAAAATGTGTTTATTTACACTTTATTTACAGAATATATACAACAAATGAATTATCAGGCAGAGGAGTGAAGTGGAGGGTAATGGGAAGTTATTTAACACCAGTGTTTATGTTTAGTCCAAAGGGTTGGACTGTCTTGAGTTGGTGAATCCAGTGTGATTCTCTATGCTTGCGGTGTGTGTCATCACCATTGCAAGCTTCAATCACCAGAAGTTCAACATCCTTGACACTATGGTTGGTGCTGTTGAAGTGGATAGAGACTGGGTACGGTTTCTTGGTCTTTATGGAAGAGACATGATTCGCAAAGCGAAGACTGAGTTTGGTCTTAGTCTCTCCCACATATTGTAGCCCACATCTCTTACATGATATGACATAGACTACATTAGGTGTGCTACATTGGGAGTCGGTCTTGATGTTGTATGAAGAGCCAGTGATATGACTCTTTACCTTAAGTGAGGGCTTGATGTACAGACACGTTCTACATTTGGAACGGGTACATTTGTGACAGCCCAGTATTTCTGTTGAGGGTTCTGTTCGGACTGTACCTGGGGGAAGTTTGGCCCTGACTAGGATGTCACCCAGGTTTTTAGGACGGCGGAATGCAACCATGGGGACCTCAGGGATTGCTGAGTGTAACCTGTTGGAGGAGTGAAGGATGGTCATGTTATTATTGAGGATTGAGGAAAGTTTAGGTAGTTCGGGGTGGAAGGTGGTGACCAAGGCCACTCTATTGGTAGGAGCTTTTTTAGTTCCCGTGTTAGTCAACAGATTAATGTTTTTATAAATATATTTTTATATTAATACAATTTTAAAATTTTAATGTGTGTGTAGTTGCTGGGCACCTCTGAAAAACAGTGTTTCACTGAGAGGTTTCCCCAGGGTAAATAAGAAATAAATAAAATAAATAAAGAGCTGGATTTGAACTGCGACCTCCGGATTAACGTTCCGGCGCTCTATCAACTGAGCTATGTAGCCTTAAGTTGGCGGTCTCCCTATTTTTGTCAAAATCCTTGTTCGGTAGTGCCAATCAGTCATGGATTTTGTCGTAAACATTTTCTTCACAAACAAGCCTGGTGTCTGCTCACTTAAAATCCTAAAACAATACAAAAGCCACTGGTTAACCCTCTACAATTTGATGAAACATTAATGTTCGCAGCTGAGCACGTATACTGCAAAAACTGGGGTGTAAGGGATTGTATACGTTTGGTAATGGAATCCACTGTTTGTTTCAATCCTATATAGTTGTACATAATTACACCATAAAACTAACTTGTGAAAAATTCATTTCAAAAGGTGGTAGCGTTTTTGAGATATTGCCGAAAATCTGATGGAGCGGTTATATGTCCACGCAGGAAGCATAATCTGCAAATGGAAAACACAATCTGAGAAACGTTACTGTCAGTAACGCTGCTCAGATTCAAATTTTTGGGGATAAAAAGTTCTATCTTTTTCCATAACCGCAGTACTTCTGAGTAAAAAGTTTCTCAAAATGCGTTATAATATCCAAAGCTGCTGTACTTCCTAACAAGTAAGTTTTTATTGCCATTAATTTTCAGAGTCTTTACCAAACGTATATACAGACTCTTTAAAATTGACGAGTCTTTACCATACGTATACAGACTCTATAAATTGACACCATATAGATACCGAAGAGAGAATCAAAATTAACATCATAGGGTGTTAAAATAGCACCAGTGTAATTGCTTTCTGCAGAAATTAGTGTTATTTTAACACCCTATGGTGTAAATTGTGACTCTTTTCTTTTGTATCTATATGTGACAACACCCATGGTGTCAATTTAACACCCCAGTTTGTGCAGTGTACGCCAAGCCAAGACGTGTAGTTTATAAGTTCACGACGTCGCATAATAGCATTAGAAAAACTCCCAGCATTAAAAATATAACTGGTAACGGCGTCGCAATACTATTCACGGCGCCGAAATATACTAAATGTCATCACAACTAAAATTCCATCAGTTGCAAACAAGTCCCTTTAGGGCCTTCTTGGAAACTCAAACTTTCTACTCCATCCTCATCTTTAAAAAAAGAAAAAGAAGAAGAAGCAAACCTCGATAAAATGTAGACAGACACAAAACGTGGAGTGAACGCGTGACGGAGACGCAGTTGAAGCACCCCCCCCCCATATCCACAGGCTGTATTCTCCACCACCAAGACATTATTAAGACACGGTCTAGGTTTGACTATTCAGTATTGATTATGGAGGGTAATGGGGCGTCGCAATGTGGATGCAATCGATACCAACATCATTTCTGTCGCCGCATTTCGCTGCAGTTAAGATTGAGGTCGAACCAATAATTTGTCACGGGCAGACATTGTGATCCACTTGCATGTTGCTATCTAATGGACGTTTACCTTTGACGTATGCATGCTGTGATGGATGCTGTAAATGAACGCTTAAAGGCATCGTACACGTTTTGTGATGAATCTGATAATTAATGGCAATAAAAACTTACTTGGTGAGAAGTACAGCAGATTTGGACAGTATATTGCATTTTGAGAAACTTTTCACTTCGAAGTACTGCGGTTATCACGTGTTATCCCCCAAAACATTTGAATAAGCGTTACGCGTAACGCTTCTCAGAGTGTGTATTCCAATGCAGATTATTCTCCCTGCGAGGGTATAACCGCTCCAGATTTTCGGCAATATCTCAAAAACGCTACCACCTTTGAAATTAAATTTGTACAGGTTAGTTTTATGGTATATATCTACAACTATATAGGTTTGAAACAAACAATAGGCTCCAATTACCAAACGTGTACGATGCCTTTAAAGCCGACACGCGTGGAGAATCTTGTGGTACAAGGGTGAGACCTATACACCAGTCGATGGCCGTTTGAGGGAAAAATATATTGGATCGGTTTTAAATAGCACTTTCAAATTAAAAATCAAAACAACTTTATTTACGACATCCTTATGCTTCTTCTTGTCTTCCACTCGGTTAATGGTTCCACTCCTCAATACAATGTTGGTCTGGTTCATAAATACACTCCTGTCAGATCTTTACGTTCGTCCAACTCTGGTTCTCTAGTTATTCCCAAATCTACTAAAGTATGGGGGGAACGGGCTTTTGCACATGCTGGTCCAGCTCTATGGAATGTTCTCCCTCTGGTTATAAGAAATTGCACTTCTGTTGATACATTTAAACGTTACCTGAAGACTCACCTATTTAATGGTTCCTATTCTTAATTCTTCATTTGTCCCTTCTCTTTCTTCCATTGCGCCTTGAGCACTCTGCAGAGTGGATTTGGTGCATTATAAATAATATTTATTATTATTATTATGCTTCTCAAACGTGTTTTGTTGCCAGAACCACTGATTCCTGATGACCATCAAATGCCCTAAAATGCCGTTTTTATACACGATAAGTAGATGATAACAAACCAGTTCACGTAGACTGCATCACGACCACATTCGACTCTTAAAACATCTCACATAGTGAATGAACGGATTTATTTCACTGCTTCCTCGCCAACCCTTAGTCAATCCGAAGCCTTTACTATAATTCAGTTGAGTTGGAATGCCCAAAGACGTCTTTATAGTCCAGCATACTCAGCTCATCTTATCTGGAAGCAACTGGAACATTGTCGACTCGCCAACTCAAAGGCTTAGTCAGCGTTTCAGTAAACACTCCATTGCAGATTTCCAATCGCTGCTGGCCGAATCTAAAGTCCGTATAGGGCGAACACGCACGGAATGTTGTATGAAGAGCATACGTCTAGCTTGTCATATTTTTAAATTTTTTATACATCACAATATTTTTCTCATCGATGTGTTTTTTCTTGTCATTTTTCTGAGAGAGGAAACACAACCACTCGCATCAAAACATGATAAATAATTAAATAAAACATATTTTTTCGTACCTACAATAACAAAATGCAGAATCATTGGACAATAAAGGCTAAGAGTATACCTGTACGCGACCATTGATAATGGTGAGAGATAGGAACCTGTTCAACAGAGGATTGTGGGGAACACCCTTATAGGCATAATACAAAAACAATAAACAAAGACATAATAAAACGGACAGGGTAGCATGTGAACCTTGTAAACCCTTATAAGGTGATACATAAATTTGGTCTTATTATTCAAAAAAATGCATAAACCTGTCTTAGAGTTGTTCCTGTCTGGTCAAGAGCCTTTGGTACCTTGTTGGTAGATACGTGCGCTATAAAGACTATTTTTATAGGCATACATTAGGCAATGTGCTACTTTTATAACCGATGCCAAACGTTATGACAACATAATTAGTTGCACAGCCAATGCAGTTAATTTTGGTTTTAGAGGGTCGTTTTATGAAGAATTGAATTTCATTCTATAATCGACACATTATCTTCCTCTTCTTTGTTATAATACTATTGTATTCTTCAGAAGTAAAGTTTGGGTATAGTTCATTGTACACTGCAAAAACTGGGGTGTTAAAATTGACACCTTGGGGTTGACACATTTAGATACCAAAAAAGAACCAAAATGTACAACATCGGTGTTAAAAAAACACTAATTTCTACCAACACAATTACATTGTTGTTATTTTTACACCCAGTGGCGTGATTTTTTTTCTCTCTTGGGTATCTATATGTGACAACACCCATGGTGTCAATTTTAACACCCCATTTTTTTTGCAGGGTAGCAAGGACTATCAATGATGCGGGTATCAAACTAATAATGAACGCAAGATAGCAAAGGGAACTATATATGAACAGGGCAACTTAATCTAGGTCAGGTCCATGGGGCAGTTAAGGATTATGTTGCCTCTGATCTGGGAATTGCGATCTTTTTATATGATCTCAATTTGGAGAAACTAAATACACAAATGATACCTGATCCATAGTGATGTCGGCCAGACACCGCAGTGTTGGTGCTTATAGGCATTCGGTACGCACAATAAAAAATGGATAAATGGTATCGCTGCAATATTTTGCTCTAAGGCTTATATCATGATAGAGGAAACTAACCGGGCGTGATTTGTTTTTATAGAGAAAACAACTTGACAAAGACGAAGTTATTTTGTTCTTTATTCTTTTAAAATTGTCTTGTTTAACGAAAATCTTAGCCTTTGTTGGGGAATGTGATTAGATCAAATCTTGAACGGAGCCAGCTGGGTTTCAGCATGTGGGATAATCGGTTGGATTGATGCCAAATGTCATAAGTAACATGAGTAAGCACATTGCTAGATTACCTTGTCTCATAACATGCACAAATGAAGATAATTGCTGAGTGGTAGACGTGAAGACGTTCCGGTGATCCCCGACTTCCTTCTTGACCCAATTCCAGACTCTTCAGCGATCTCTCTTGAGTCTGCTCTCCGGGCGTCGCTTCATTTACTCTCCCTCATGTCTTCTCGGTTCCCCATCATACATCTCCCAGTCGTGCTTGACGGATCTTACCTAATTACCAAGTCAGGTGGAAAATAGAAAAAATACCTGAAGACACCTGCATGGGCTGCTTACGGCAGAGCATATTTTGGTCTCTTATATACAGCGTATGACTATACAAGCATTTCAAAATAAATGTTCCGGTTACCTTTATTTAGATTGCGATGCATGCACTTGCCTTGAGTTTATTAATGGACGATATATCCCATATAGCGACGCGGAGATTATGTTACAACTCACTTTGGATAACGAAAAATAATAATTTTTACTTATCTGTCATGGTGAAAACCATGAACTAGGCCAAGGGCCGAATTTTCATTTACCTGAATGGACTATGGCTGAAACTGCTATACCTCGAAGCTGAATGCAATCGCTCAACATAGAAGAGAGGATTAGTTTACCTTGAGAAGTGTATCCTTGGGTTAGCTTGACGAAACCAAACTAGCAGTCTTGGCCCAAACTTGCATTAAACTTTTGTCCGTATTTATCTTCAAACTATGGTGGCCCTGAAGGGACATCGCATATCGAAAATATGTGCGCAGACTTGTGCGATGTCGTGAAATTAATCGCAAATAATGTGCGCAGACTAACTTGTGCAATGTCGTGAAATTAATCGCAAATGTGCGCAGACTTGTGCGATGTCGTGAAATTAATCGCGAATAATGTGCGCGAAACTTGTGCGAATATATGTGCGATGTCGTGAATTTCATTGCGATGTCCCTTCAGGGCCACCATACCAAACCCTGGGAGAGAATAATTTACAAGAACATTTATTTTAACTCCAAAAGTCCTTATTCTAAAGGCAGATTGTTCCCATTCCCTACTAGAATCCGAAAATTATTGGGGTTTCAATTCTGACTCGGGTCAGAATGGCCAACCTGTAGACAACCGTATATGTATTGCTTCCTCCGAGTCGTCGATTTTCTTTGTATGCTTGGAAATAATAATGGACTTGCAGTCGTCAGTTTATCGAATTTGTGCTAATTTAGCTCTTATAACACCAGTATATTTGGCGCCAATTTCTACTATGTGTTTTCTTTCTAATTTTTCTTAGACTTATCAATTTTCCCTGTTAATGATTCAGACTTCAGATGGCCAGGTCTTTTCCGTCTTGATGTGATGCAAGGTTTTCTTCCCGTCTTTAAGACTGTTTTAGAACACTTTAAAACGTGGGCACCGCAAGCGATCAAGTCTAGACAGGTTGTTCTGGAGCGTAAAAAACTTGGTTTCACCAAAGCGATTAGTGTATAATTACACTCGTTGACCTGTTTTTAACCGCATTTTAATTATTGAAACGATTATCAGTTCGCCACAATGTAATTTATTTGAAGCAAATGACTCAACTGTCTCAAACATCATTGTTAAAGGCACTGGACACTATTGGTAATTACTCAAAATAATTATTAGCATAAAACCTTACTTGGTAACGAATAATGGGGAGCTGTTGATAGTATAAAACATTGTGAGAAACGGCTCCCTCTTAAGTAACGTAACGTATATGTTGAGATACACCAAGTGAGAAGACTGGTCTTTGACAATTACCAATAGTGTCCAGTGTCTTTAAGGCTTACAAATATACAAATTATGAGTGCATTGTCGCTAAATATAAACATGAAGTGAAATCTGGACTACTCCGAACAAAGCAAGGCCGTGTAAACGGAAACTCGTCCACCTCACCCTGACAATTCTATAAAAAAAACGAACAAACTTCAAATCAACGTTGACGACTCTGTATACACCATTCTTGTCCGCGGTTATACAAGACCTTGCCTTGTTTGGACAATGTTATCAGGCGAAGCCAAGTGAAACGGAACAAACAAGTTTCACCAAGCCAGTGACGTAACCAGACATTCTCATTTGGAGGTGTGGGCAAGTAGGGGAGGGGAAGACGTTTTTATATATTATATATATATATTTTTGTTTTTAATTTATGTATCGAACCATTAATTTGTGATTTCAGAAAACTATAGGGGGTCTGCTTTCTCAATGTTCAACATTTACTTTGATCAGTTTAGTCGTAGAACAAACTGATTGTACATAATTTAAAATTCCATTACACAAGACTTTGCATCAAAACAATCCATTCGTCTTGGGTGAAACAATGTTGTTTTTTCAAATAATCGATTTATTACTTCAAAATTAATTCCGTACGAAAAATTATTTCAGTAAAACAATGACAGTGTGTGTCTCTTTTTTACTGAAAAGCCGTTTGGTGTTAGGCATAAGGCCTCATGTTTGGTAGGGATACAGTACCTCGAAATAGAAGCTACATACAAAATTGTTGATATCAAATAAAATACACACTAATTCAAAGGTGTTTGATCGATCGAACTTGCAGTTGCATTACAAAGGATACCCGTGTAATCCAACAGAATGTTTTAATGCCTAATGAGTTGCCTTTCACCTGTCTGACAACAGATATTATAATTTAAAATGATGATGTTTTCCTGTGCAGCTTTTGCCAGACAGAGACGATGCGCTTTTCCGATTGGCACGTGACCAGACTCTCAATCCAACAGACTTCATAATTCCGTCATCTTGAGGGAAGACTACACATTATCTTGATGCACGATGGATCGTTGGCTGACGAGGTCGTTTGGCATTAGGTACATGCTCATATGTCTTTTGGAGCTGTCCTTTCTGCATTCAGTCCTTACAGGTAATAATCTTAGACCTTTTTTAGATTAAAAAGGACGGCAAACATTGAGTTTTGAACGTTTGTCTTTAAAATAATGTTTACAATCTGGGTCCAATTGCATTGAGCTGCTTAAGCGCAAAAAGTGGCTAAGCACAACAAAACTATGCTTACCAGAATAAGATAACCAGCCAAAATACCATTCCACGTTTATCATCTTTGACTGGTATACTGCTCATTTTTGCTTATCAGAAAATTGTTAAGCAATTATTGCTGCTTAAGCAGCTCTATGAAGACGATATGTTGTTATACTTTTTTCACTGAAAATAATATTAATGAAATTTTAATTTATGTTATATTTTGTTGCATGCAGTAAAACAGATTGACATATTGAATAAAAGCCTTTTACTTATTTTGTTAGGAATTTCAAGGAGCACTGAAAACGCTTAAAAGCAACCGGCAATTGAAATCATTTATTTTCAAAATGCTATGAATGAATTCGCGCAGAACGTCAATCCGAATGTATTTTTGACAGCTTAAAAAAATGCCGTAGACACGGGTTACTAACCAAGATATAATGTTGATATCTCTTACTGAACAGGACACCGTTTATAAATCCTTAGTAAATAGACATCCAAAACATATTTGTTCTACCTAATCGCCTGATTAATGTAGCCCTAAACTCCTTAAAGGGTGCACTGCAAAAACTGGAGTGTTAAAATTTACACCATTGGTGTTGTCACATATAGATAAAATAAAAGAATCAAACAAATTCAGAATCATTAATTTCTGCCAACACAATTACATTGGTGTTATTTTAACACCATATGATGTTAAGTTTGATTCTCTTGTCTATGACAGCACCCACGGTGTCAATTTTAACATCCCAGTTTTTGCAGTGTGGATAGGTATCTTTTTCAAGCCAAGTGAGCCTCTCAAAGTGCCTTATGGTACACTGTTGTTACCCCCTGTTCAGCGGACCTTAAAGGAACACGTTGCCTTAAAATCTCAAGAAATTTTGCTGTTTGGAAGTGTTCCATATCCTTATTAAGAGTTGTTCGTGCAATAACATGCCTTTAATGTGTTATAATTAGTGAATGGTGATTAAAAAACCCAAACATTGCCCTCTGACCCCGAGATCTGCCCCGCGAAACGTATACGTATTTCCAGCCGTAATGACAACCGTCCATGTAATGGGCAAAATGCGCGACGAACAGTCGTTACGCTAGTGCCGTAGTCAGTGGCCTGGTAAACCAGTCAGATCTCCTTGCTCTATGGTCAGATGAAAACCGGGTAATAATCTCATTTTCTACCTCGCTCGCAACTTGTAAACCGAGCTAAAGCTAGCTCAGTATTGGGTCCGAAATATCCAGCCGCGTATTTGCGGAACGGCCAGCCGCATATTCAGAATATTAGAACACATGCAGTACAAACTATCACATTTGGTTGACCTCCCTGTACTGCATGTGTTCTAATCGCCGGCTGACTATATCGGGCCCAATACTGTGCTAGATTCAGCTCGGTGTTGGATATTTATTGGAATACAATAAACAGATGGTAATCGTAACATTTTTAATAAAATAATTGCTCAGTCGTAGTTTAACAGCTGCGACTGGAAATAAGACTAATAGAATTTGTCCGCCATTTATGGGAGTCAAAATCGTTTTGTGGGAGTCAAAATCGTTTTGTTTCGCGAAAGTGAGCAAAAGCGAAGCATTTCTAAGGCACGTTTGTGTGGATAATTATATTCTACTTTTTAAACATCTTTCCGACCGTGCTCATTATACATCAAACGCTTGTTATAGCCCAAAAGCGCCCAACAGCGCCCAACCCGAAGGCAACGTGTCCCTTTAAGCATTCTATGAACCATCTCAATTCCGTATGGGAGTATGCAGCACCGACAACCACAATCTTCCAGAGTCAATCACTTACCCATTATCCAATTCCGTTGCTACTATCAGCCAATATTTTGTAGGTTTAAAAGGCATTGGAAATGCATCAGCTCAAGATGGTTCACTCGTAATCATCTTTAATTAAACCAGAAACGGTGTGAAGGGATGGCCTCAAGTTTACGTGGCAACATTTCGGTGATTGTAAGGTTATCTTGTCATATATCAATGTCTAGCCTCCCCGATCTTTGTCTAAAAGTGCTTTTGATGATGAGTGACATGGGTGCTAGGGACGAACACCTAATGCAGCTTTTAGAATTGTTCAAAAAGATCAAACCATTGTTGTTTGCATGCCGCCACTCTCATGTGCAAATTGTTCCCCCATTAAAAAAGTCAATATTGCTGCCTTCCTGTCCTGTCTGGTGGGTTGTCTTGGTATCCTTTTCCTCTGCAGCAAGATATGTTAAACATGAAACGTGCAACGCTTACTGATCTTGTTTTGCCTTTTATGAAAAGGCTCCTGAGATCTTGTGTGACACCCACTCAGATATTTAAAGGAAAGTGCAGTGGAACAACATGTTTTCCCAAAAGCTAACATGAAGTGTGTTGACAAAACTTCCTTGGGAGTTAATAATTATAGGCCTATTATCTGTTTTTTCCCGAGCTGTTTACATCCAAACCATTGATTGCTTCACACACATCAGCATACTGCGCCATTGATCCACACGAATTTCCGGTATCTTTCATACATTTAAAGCACGGGGCATTTAATTCATTTTTGCAATCTATCATGCAGTGTTGGTTGCATTACTTGATTAAAAAGCAGTTACATCCGAAGCTAATTTGAAACTTGTCTCGGAATAGATCATTGTATCTTGTTGTTCGCCTTCACGACGTGCCTCATTTCACCATGTTTTTATGAATTGATTTATAAACATCGAGCTGAACTTGCACATTTAACCACAAACCACATTTTACATAATGAGTTTTGCAAAACAGAGAAGTTAAACCGACCTGTTTCATCAATGTGGCTTGTCGTTTGCCTATACGATGTGCCTCATTTCACCATGTTCGCATGAATTGATTTAACTTGCGGTGAACCTTACACTTTGAACCAAACACCACCTTTTTTCTCAGAGTGTTTTTCCGAACAGAGAAGTTTAACCGACACCACCTCGTGCTGGATGCTATTTTGAAAACACGCGCTTCATACACTGTGAAAATGAAGGGCAAAGAAATTGATGGGTAATCTGAAAATGGGCAAACTAGGTAATAATTCGTGAGTTTGTTGGTTAATACTTTCTCCAACATGTGTGGCATTTTCCCTGTTGGTTAACTGAAACAAAAACACTAAACAAATGGTAAATATACTACACATCAGTTGGGTATTAATTATCAGTCTCAGATAGCGAAGATGGGTTTACCCATTATATAGCAACACATTATTCTTCTGCCTCATCGTTGGGCATCTTTCCACATACAGTTGGGTAAAGTTAAACCACATTTGGTGCAAAAGCATAAAAACGATCATTTCGAACATGGCGAGTGGAGGAGTGGCTGTGGCCGTGTCCTCTCTCTTAAACGAGCGGGGTTGCCCAGTGGTTATACAACTTTTTGAAGGTTAGTTTTTAACTAAATATAAAGTGTTGTTTCCTATTTAGTTGTACACAGTCGTGAAAGTGGCAGAGCAAGCAACACAGTGCTAATGCCATTGAATTATTTTCAGTTTATCATGCCATTCGTGTACATGTATTGTAATGTTAAAACCTCGTGCAGGCAGTGCGTTGTAGAAGTATAGACATGCAACGAAGCGGCGTGTTTTGGGGGGTTGTAAAACAACAATACACGAATGGCACTATCACTGCATTGCTTGCACTGCAACTGTCACGACTCAGCTAAACAGAAAACAAACGTTATTTAGTTAAAAACTAACCTTCAAAAGCATCTATAAACCAATGGGTAACCCCACGTTTTTGAGAGAGACGCCAAGGGCACAGCTCGCCACCACTCGCCATTGTGGAAAAAAATCGTTTCGATGCATGGACGACGACATATCGCAGGGGTAACACAATAAATATTGACCAATGAAGCAATGATTGCCCATACATAAAACCTTTCTACCAACAATTGGTTAAAAAAAATCATCGCCCAATAAATGGGTAATTGATAATTTATCATATACCCAGAAAAAGGGTAAACGTTTGATGAGGAAATATTACCCAATTATTTGGCAATCAGAGTGCCCAACTGAGATGGGGAAAAAAGTACCTAAAAGATGGGCATGTTGATAGTTTAAGCAACGTTGGGTAAAAAATTGGGTAAATTTTTGCCCATTATTTTTACAGTGTACGGGGATTTAAAGAGGAAGACGGGGCCAGAGTCGCAGCCGAAGCCAAAACCATAGTTAAGGCTACAGTCCCAACCTTAACTTTGTTAGAGGATGGTATAGACATCGGACGGTTTCGCGCATCACTCTTGAGAAAAGAATTCTCACAAAGATTTCACTCGCACCTGAGTTCGACTATACACACCGGTATTACATCTACAAAACAATAATGGACATGCTGCTGTTGTCCGTGTAATTCCCCACAAAATCCTGCACATAGAAATACTTTCTAAAACCTTTTACGAATGTTTCAGAACAATCTAAATGTCGACATCAAAATCAACAGGTCTGGCTGTAATGTATCGATAGACAGGGGTCTTCTACAGCGCTCTAAAAACTTTCAACCTGAATACGGGGAAGCTTCTGCGTATAATTTGCCATTAGTATTTTCCATTAGTACCGGTATTTTAAGTTGAGGCCTGAAAACGTGAGCGAAATTCCGTATTGAATCCTACGTCAAAACACTGATTGTGCCTTCTGAAAGTGTGTACAATTTTGTCAAGTTGCGTTCTAAGTTGGCAATAAAGTAGATGACAGTGCTACACTTCAAAAACGGGGGTGTTCAATTTGACACCATTGGTGTTGTTACAGATACCGAAGAGAGAATCAAAATTTACACCATAGTTTGTTAAAATAACACTAATTTCTGCCAAAACAATATAACGTTTGTGCTATTTTTTAAAATAGCACAAACACCCTTTGATGTTAGTTTTGATTCTCTCTTCGATATCTAGATGTGACAACACCCATGGTGTCAATTTTGACACCCCGGTTTTTGCACTGTATACTAAACCCTTTATACGCTAGTTTACAACTACAATGCGTTTTCAAACGGAATGTATTTTTCTGGTTTTGCCTGAGAATCATGGTGGAAAGAGGTGGGGTTGAGCTAAGAGGGGGTGTAGGATGAATGCAGTTGCTTTGTGGCTATATCATTATTGACTGTGCTACGCAAAACTTTACCACTCTTCTTAAAAAACAACTTGATAAAGTACCTGGAAATGTTAACCTGATCATCTTCAGCTATTGGTGTAAGTCGAGCTTCTGTATAAGTCAAACAAGTCAAAGCAAACAGAATTCTCACCTGAGTGCAATACAATTTGCCAATTTAAAGATAATCGAAACCCTGTATTCCAGGTAATGCCCGTTTGATCATAATATTGCCAGTAGTGCCAACCGATTTCCAATACATTCTCGTAATGATTGCTTATGGAGAACCATAAGAAGGATTCTTGCCTCCGGGTCAGCGGAAGAAGAAGCGCCTCTTGAAAACGAGACAACTTTGACTTCACGTACCTGACGTCCGCTGTGGGTCGATAACGGGACGGCGAAGACATTGTGTATAAGATGCACATCACAGGGCGTCGCTACGGGGGAACCCTTTTCATACACTTCTGCCTTTTTCTTTAGTAATTATTTAAACAGCAAATAAAGAGAAATTTTATTTTCAAAGGAGGATTTGCTAAAGAAGCTGCTTGAAATATCCAAAGGAAAAGAAAACTGGAGAACCTTTTGTCAGAGAACTTTATAAAAATATTAATACACCAGTTATTTCGTGACAATCTTAAAGGTATTATACAGGATTAGTATAGAGTTAACAAAATAGTCACAGACAGCGTTTATGTTTTGTTTGATCAATCATAAATACATGAAATAAAAAAACCTGTGGAAGTTTGGGCTTAATCCGTTGTGTAAGTCAGGAGAAAATAGTTTTTTAAAACATGCACAATTCCAGCATGTAACCATACTGTCCGAAATCAGCTGTTGCGGTTTTATTTTAGGTTTTCAGATACATTTTTCTTGAATATGTCTACATTTCAGAAGGACAGAAAAAATTGTTTTAGTATGAACTTCATAATCATTAGGCCTAAGCTTCAGACTAAAACTAAACAATATTGTTTTTTAATCCTTACCAATCCTGTATAACCTTTAAAGTTTCAGGAAAGCTAATTTGTTTGTACTGTTTTCATAATTATTTGAACGAACAGCCCGATCTAAATGGTATATTAGAGATTGTGTAAAAAATAAGTCGGAAAATGTTCACTATTTTCAGGGAAACGATGCCCTTTCCAGAATATCTCCGTTCCTCTCTTTTGCAACCTTTTTTGCAAAATTTATGTTTATAAATTTGTTAAATGATTTTGCGCCATTTTGTTCGAACAGCTTGTTGTGAACAAGTAAGTGATGATTACAAGATTAAGGAATGTATTTTTCTCATCAATCTTCACAATTGTATCGTTTCAGTTTTACACGGTGGTCTGCTAGATGGCTTCGCACTACCTCGCCCAATGTCAGGATGTGCAGGTAATAATATTAATTCGATATGAAGACTTATCTCAAGAGCTTATTGTTGAATGACCTTCCTTCGCTGCTTAACCATTAACTGAAACTGTCTTGAACTAGAGCATAACAGTATGAAAAAGAAGAAGAAACAAACAAACAAACCCCCACCCCAACACCCCCAAACAAAACACCCCCAAGCAAAACCAACAACAACAAACAAACAAACAAACCCACAAAATACAAACAAACAAACACCCCAACGCCCCAACATACAAACAAACGCCCCCCAAACAAAAACAAAACAAAAAAAACCACACAAAAACCCCACAAAAAAAACCCCAAAACCCCAACCCCCCCAAAACCCCCCCCCCAAACCCCCCCCAAAAAAAAAACAAAAACAAAAAACAAACACCCAAAACCCCCCAAAACACCCCAACAAACACTCCAACAAACACACTCATTATTCCATTTCGTTTTGCCGTCTTTCTGTTCCCAAAATTTTCAGAACATTGGATGGACTTCACAGTGGGTCTCAAGTACTCCAACCTAACCCTCGATACAGAGATCTCCGAAGAGTTCAAACTCGGTCTTGACACGGTCGGTGACGACAGGGTGCTTTTTGAATTTTGTGTACAAAACAAAAGCGCGATATCAGGTGGCTCGATTTCAGAGCCAGTGTTGGACTGGCCCAAGGGGCAGTACTGCATTTACAGTGTGGGTAGAGCAGTGAAGAAGGACACAGGGGGATATGCATGGTCTTATGGTGATTGTCCTCCAGGATTTAAATCTGGTGAGTATCTTTAAATTGGTTTGGAATAGACCCCCCTTGCATAATGATGTCACAAGACCCAAACAGCGCCCTCGTGAGGTCAATGAAGACATTATCATTGGCTGAGAGTTGTGCGCGGCGCGTACAAACATGTTTCCATTGTTTGACCTCAGCTATGGCGGCCAATATAAAGGGTTTATTAGAGATATCAAACCTATGAGAATTGTCAAAACAAAATCGAATGATTGGTCCTTGATTTTTTGTATACTTATCCTCTATTGAACATCTTTTAGACACCATCAATTTACTATTTTTGCCAAATTAGTATTTTCTTACTATCATCTGCATTTGGTAAAGACGTTATCTTCGGTAGAGTTCTGTTAAATACAGCATCGTAGTAAATGAGTGCTGCTTTGTTTCACGGAGAAAATACATTCGACTCAGTTCTTCAACTTCCTGTTCTTTCAGGGTTGTGTATATTATTGGTAATTTCCTAAGTTATTTGGGAGAATCATTACGTATGAAGTCATATTGATAACGGTTCAATGGCTGTGAAACTGCGAAATCGTGAACATCACACAGGGTTGCGATGATTTCAGTATTAGATTGAAAGACTAATTATGATTTCCCAAAACGGAACAATGGGACTGAAGCGTTTTTGCATTTTCTTGTGTATATTATAATTTATTTACAAACCGACTCACAGTTTGAATCACATAGTTACACCCCTAAGGCTTTGTACTTAATTATACCAGAAGATAAAACAGCAACACATTTTCTCAATATTCTTGTACATTTCAGGTGTAACAGCATTACCGTTCATGCCATTCGTTCGGGAGCGGCCCGTTGACCTATATTCCCCCTTATCCCTCACGTATCTCAACATGACTCTATTTCAATACTGCTGCTCCATGGATGGTAACGTCAATACAACCATAGATCTGGGTATGGTCGGGCCGTTTTTCCTTATGCCGTATGGTCAACCTCAGTGCCAGAAAGTCGTGAATATGGAGTCTAATTTGCAATTTATTGAGTGGCCGGTCGATGAACAGCGTCGGGGTGGTTCACATCCCTACTCAGTCAGAGGGCGAAGATTTTATTACTGTTATTATCAACCAATGGGTGAGTTGTGACGAGTAAATTTAAATCTTTAATTCTTTTAATCTAAGAATCTTCTTCTAACTCTGCATTTGTTTCCCCTCACATACATGGTGAGTGAATGGGGTTGTGATGACCGAGGGAGACCGGTGAGGTTATTCATATTGTTTTCTTTCTTTGGTTTTGTTTTAATCTGATGGCAAATTTTACAAAAAAACGCTGCTCAAAATTTGAATATTGTAACCGAGTGTGTGCAATTTACCCTTCCCAAGAACTATGTAAATTGCACATCGCGCAAGCGCACTAACGCTACAAGTGAGCAAATTAATGTTGCCTTTGTGGTAGGTTATGGGTTTCTCCATTTTGCAGTTTCTTTTCACTGGATAGAGTGATATAACAATGTGGGGGCGGTGAAGACGGGGTCAGAAACGTGGGGGTGTGCGCTTTTAATCGTGATGGCGAATTATACAAACGAGAATGCTTCTTCATAATGGAATAATTGCGACTAGCTGTGTTCAATTACTGTAGGCAAGGTTACCATTAACAGTCTGTTGTATTTCCTATCATCACCACAGGTCTTGGTATGGAGCATGACATTGTCATAGCAACATTTTGTGTAGCGGTAGGAACACCCACAGTTACAATGATAGTGATTTGCTTTTGCAAGCTGAGAGCAAAACTTACATCCAAAAGAAAACAGTTTAAAAGGTTAGAGAGGTCAGTATGTTCGGATCTTAAGAGTTGACGAGTATAAAGGACAGTTCAGCTATACTTTCGGCAAAATTCCGTCAGAAGTTGTTACCAACTCGGTAAAAATGTCACTGTTTTTGATAGACATTACTGTTTTTTACTGTTTTGTAATGGTTTTCCATTTCAGGTTCCATTCAGTCATGTGACCTAGTTAACACCGTGTCTATTCTAGAATGTAAGTTTATTTCTAATTCTATGATTTAATGCGAAAATTGTCATTATTTTCTTCTTCTCATTCTGTCACACGTCTCCCGGATTCTATTTTAAGATCCTATAGTGTTAAGAAATTCCTTGGGGTTTTGTCATTTTATTGTATTATTATTATTTGTTACAAGAATATAGTTATTTAAGTCTTTTATGCTGATTTAGGTTTGACAAAAAAGGCAAAGTTCAAGTTGGTGAAAAGCGTTTACACCAATTAGCATATCTTAAGACGCTGTTGCTATAACAACAGCATCCGGTCATCATGCTTATTTAATAAACTTCACCCTATCTGTGCTTCATCGTTTGAATACAAAACCTGGCTTGAATTCAATTTATTATTATTTAAGTTGATATTTTACGTGAGGTATATAGCATACACGCCATTAATAAAGATGGAAGAACTATAATGGGTTTTTTCCAAGGCTTCTTATAGATAAATGTTTGACTACACGAAGTCACATTTAGAGAAAATGCGTTAAGAACAAAGAGAATGTGACGTCTTGTAGATGCTAGTTTTTGTCTCTGTCTCTATCTCTCTCCTTCACCAGCCAGAAATTTTAAATAAAACGAAATTATCTCAAGAAGAGAAGTTTGTAACCACTGGGTTATTCAATAGAGGAAGGTTATTCGCATCAAAAGGGACACTTCAGGGGAAACGTGCACATGCGCAGAACTATGTAAGCACTAAACATGTACCTAAATCTGCTGCTACACTCCAAAACCTTCCGGGTCTACTGAACTGACCCGGATCAGGGTCTCGTGGGGCCTGACCGATTTCTGGGTCAGTATGACCCGGAATCTGTGTCAAAATGACCTGGAATCTGTGTCAAAATGACACAAAATCCGAGATAAAAATCCCATTTTCGACCATTTTCGGGTCAGCCTGACCCGGAAATGGGTCAGGCCCCCTGGGACCCGGAATCCGGGTCAATTCTGACCCAGGAGTTTTTAGAGTGTTTACCAACCACGAATGGTTTCATGTATTTTTGTACTTATATGATGTTTTCTCATACTCATAGGATACTACGATGACCATCTACGAATCAGGCCAACTAGTGGACGACACTAAAGGAGCTGTGGGTTAGAAGTCTTAGTTCAGAGGTAGCTGTATAAAGTGTCGTACTTCGTAATAATGTCCGATTGTGAATGAATAAACGACAATCTTGGCAACAGGCAAAACGCGTTTATTTTCTTCAATCTCACTAACCAACAAATTAATAAAAAGGCAAAATATATTTATTTCCTTCCATCTCACTAACCAACAAATAAATAAACAGGCAACATATGTTTTTCTCCTTCAATCTCACTAACCAACAAACTTAATCAACGTGAAGGTGTTTGGTTTAAACGATTGCTTAAAATATAGGTTAACGGAGTCTCTGTAGCCCTTTGAAATGAACTTTCGGTTCTAAATTATAACGCTATGATTTAGCGTCTATCATTGAAAACTTTGGACTGTAGCCTTAATATAAAATATTGTAAAAGTACAAGTTATTTTTTTAAAGTAGTATATAATCTAAAAACTTCTAAGTCACCAAAGTATGTTTGTTGCCAATTTAGCCTGTAATTACCTTACCTTAGCCAGAGAAATCACCTTGGGCATAGAAGGTTTACACAGGGAGGTCTGAGAAGAACCTCAAGTAAAATGCACAATTATTTTTATTCATAAAAAAAATCAAAAACATTTCATCATACCCACGCCACTTTCAAAGCTGGTAATTGCTGGTACATATACTGAACTTCTTTTTTTGCAGTTTGAAATCAAAACTAAATTTCGGTTTTCATTTTTTTCTTAAAAAAAAAAAAAATCAGGACTAGAGTTCGGGTTCCTCTTTTCTCTCTTCTTTTAAAAAATGTATTTGTGTTTTTTGTTTTTTTGACCTATAGTTTTTATATAAAATTATATAATTTATTGGTACTTAAAATAATGCAATGCGTGTCAATTAATATTTCATAAGGTTGCTATCCTTTCAAAAAGTGGTATAATTCTGTAAAATGTAAAACACAAATACATAATCTGATTAATTATAAAGAACGACGATGAGACTTGTCAAAAAATATTGGTGTACATACCATTGGGTGCTCGATATGTTGCATGGTGTACCCCACCCCCTCCTATTGTATCTTCATCATGTTCTGGGAATCTCGTGAATTCCTTAGAGGAGTGTAAGGGGGGTACTTCTGTAAAAAGAAGAAAGGAATGTGTTGGAGTACTCTACTAAAGTTTTAGATTGAAACTCACTCTAATCGATTGAAACTAGTGACAACTGCAAATGATTTTGTCCCTAAGTTTCAATTGAATAGAGTTAATTTCAGTCTAAAACTTTAAAAGATGCACTGCAAAAACTGGGACGTTAAAATTTACACCATAGGTGTTAAAAATTAACAATCATTTCTTTCAATATTTATGTTATTTTAACACCCTATGATGTTAATTTTGATTCTCTTTTGAGTATCTATATGTGACAACACCGATGGTGTCAATTTTATCACCCCCATTTTTGCAGTGTTGGAACATTTTGGGGCACACTCTCTGGCACATGATCGGGCATGGTATTCTGTTACATTAATATGAAGCCCCATTGGTGCCACTTGACAAGTGCATATTGCACCGCCACTTATGTCTTGCGGCCGCCACTTATTATCTTGCGGCCGCCACTTAGTATCTTGCGGCCGCCACTTAGTATCTTGCGGCCGCGACTTATTATCTTGCGGCCGGCACTTATTATCTTGCGGCCGGTACTTACTATCTTGCGGCCGCCACTTACTATCTTGCGGCCTCCACTTATTATCTTTCGGCCGCCACTTATTATCTTGCGGCCGCCACTTATTATCTTGCAGCCGCCACTTATGTCTTGCGGCCGCCACTTATTATCTTGCGGCCGCCACTTCTTGCGGCCGCCACTTAGTATCTTGCGGCCGGCACTTACTATCTTTCGGCCGCCACTTACCATCTTGCGGCCGCCACTTATTATCTTTCGGCCGCCACTTAGTATCTTGCGGCCGCCACTTAGTATCTTGCAGCCGCCACTTATTATCTTGCGGCCGCCACTTAGTATCTTGCGGCCGGCACTTCGGCCGCCACTTACTATCTTGCGGCCGCCACTTATTATCTTTCGGCCGCCACTTAGTATCTTGCGGCCGCCACTTAGTATCTTGCAGCCGCCACTTATTATCTTGCGGCCGCCACTTAGTTATTTACGTGAATATTCACAATTTGTGCCCCAATCGCAATTTTTCACGTGAATATTCACGATTTTTGCCCAAATCGCAAATATTTACGTGACAATTTACGTTAATATTCACGGTTTTTGTGCCCAATTTGCAAACCCAGTCATCCGTGAATGTTTGGTTTTGGTAGCAACCTACGGCCAGACTGAAGCTAGCCGCATATAGGGCCAGATTTTCCATCCGCGGATTCCGGGGCCTGCCAGCCGCTTATTCAGGAAATTATTCAAGGCGATTACATTTCTGTCTTCCCCTTAATTTTTTTTAATTTGAGCGAATTTTGTATGATCTTTCTTTATATATTAGTATAACAGTTTTCAGAATTCTGAAAAACATATATTACTAACTAAGCATACTTGAAGGTAGAATTAGATTAATTATTAGGCTGACCAATTAGTGAGTAATTATCCGCCACAATTAAGACCTCATCACAGACCAACAAAACACAACTGTTTAAAAACTTGCACACACCCGAAAGTAAATGTACTCTTCATTTTATTCCATAATCTGATATATTATACCACTGGGCACACTTAATTTAGGAGGTGGCTATTTAATTAGCCGCTACAATACACGCAATTTTCTATCATGCGTTAGCGGTATAGCACTTGTACACAAATACTTACTATTATGACTGCACTTGCCGAAAGTAAATGTACCCTTCATGTTGCATAAAAGATACATTTTTATTCCATAATCTGACAGACTACACCACTGTGGGCACACTCGATTTTGGAGGTGGCTAATTCCGATCACTAATTAATACCTAATTAGCCGCTAGAACACAAGTCATTTTCTATCATGATTAAGGCATGATTTTGACAAAGGCATTCGATAAGAAACGATTGATAGAACATGGCGTGTATTTTAATTTAGCGACTAATTATTTATTAATTAGTGATCCAAACAAGCCACCTCAAAAATAAAATGTGTCCATCAGTGGTATGGTCTATCAGATTATGGAATAAAATGTCATCTTTTTGCAACATGAAGGGTAGGGCATACATTTACTTTAGGGCGAGTGCTATATTCATTTTTTTGTACATGCCACTGTATATCATGATAGAAGAGGGCGTGTATTCTAGCGGCTAATTAGGTATTAACCAGTGATCCGAATTAGCCACCTCTAAATTAAAGTGTACCCAGTGGTATGGTCTGTCAGATTATGGAATAACAATTCTTCTTTTACACAACAAGAAGGGTACACTTACTTTGTACACTCCCACAAAGAGATTTACACATGGTTGTACCCGCAAGTTTACTATTTATTTATAGTTATTTCTTACTTTGTTACAGTTGTGTATTATGGTCTCGGAGGTCTTAATTGTGGCGTTCACTCACTAATTGCTCAGCCAAATAATCAAATTATACCTTCAAGTATGCTCAGTGATGTGTTGTTTTTTCAGAATTCTGAAAACAATTAGGCCTATATTAATAAAGAAAGATTATACAAAATTCGCTCAAATTAAAAAGAATTAATGGGAGACAGAAATATTACCGCCTTGAACTGCATGGATTGTAATTTTCCTGAATGAGTGGCTGGCCGGCCCCGGAATCTGCGGATGGAAATTCTGGCCCGATTGTACGTAAATATTCACGTAAATATATATGTTTGATGTCCCTTCAGGGCCACCTTAAAAAACCGTTCCTCAAGGTCATTATTTTGAAAAGGTAGGTTTAGTTTTCAAGTGTATTTGCCGCAAGATAATAAGTGGCGGCCGCAACTTACTAAGTGGCGGCCGCAAGATAATAAGTGGCGGCCGCAAGATAATAAGTGGCGGCTGCAAGATAATAAGTGGCGGCCGCAAGATGATAAGTGGCGGCCGTAACTTACTAAGTGGCGGCCGCAAGATAAAAAGTGGCGACCGCACGATAATAAGTGGGGGCCGCAAGATACTTAGTGGCGGCCGCAAGATAATAAGTAGCGGCCGCAAGATAGTAAGTGGCGGCCGCAAGATGATAAGTGGCGGCCGCAAATATATAAGTGGCAGTGCTGTGAAATACATCTCATTCAGTGAAACATTATGCACTTGTCAAGTGGCACCAATGGGGCTTCATACATTAAGATGTATCTCGTGTACCATGATCATATAAATAACGGGATTAGCCCAACTCACCTGACGTCATCATCACAATAATCTTGGTTGCGCCATTTTGGGAGTCAATGACCCCGTATGTTTTACAGTTTTAACACTACATACGAAGTGTGGACCTGAGAACAAAAGAGGTTCACATAATGTCGGGACTTGAAACACTATGTGGACTTACACACGTTCACACAGTTTTTTTACAGTGTTGATAAATAGGATTTTCCTTAAGTGTACAACACAGCGCCACGTGAGGTGAAGTGCGAATTTTAGGCGACGCAGCGTTTACTCCCATGTCCCCAAATGGTGGTACACAGTCGCCACGCGTGAAATGAATCAATACCTTCAGTTATAAAAGGATCTTAGAGTGAAGATAAAAATAAAGGAGTTTTCGTGTATTTTCCACTGTTTTAAATGCAAATAATATGTAAATATATATCGTTCTTATGTGTACTATGAAAAGTTATATTATCATATATCTCTGTGTGATGCAATGCATTCATGTAAATATGTAATATTAATATTTAATAACTGATTTATGTTTTACATAGTGTGAAATAATTTGTTCTTTCTTAGAAATAAAGTATTAAAAGAATTACTCTATAAGTACATTTGGTAGTAATATTATTTGAAATATCTGATTAAATAAAGTCATTATACCAACCACTCCTGTGTGCAGGGTCAGTGTGTCTATGCCCAACTTTGGAATTGTCCCAACTATGGTACCGATCCTATCTTGAGTATTCACAATACTTGACTGCTGGTCGGTGGCTTCAGGTTGGCTCAGTGGTTTCTTTCTCTGCCTTTCACCTCTTGACCCCGGTTCGATTCCCACCTCAGACTGGAGCCTTGCATGTGGATTGGGTTTTCATTCCCTATCCGATTGCTTGGTTTTTCCCCCAGGTTTTCCTCCCAGATCTAAAACTGAATATTTCTTCTCGTTTGCGATTCATCCTGTTATCGGCACTAATCGTGTTGTCGGATGTGTAATAAATAAATAAATAAAATTAAGAAATAAAGGGGATTACTTTAGTTGCGTGTATGTGGTGGGGAGTTACAATTGATTATTCTCATCAGATTGTTCATGCAGGTAGAAATATTCATACGTCCATGGTTTTGTTCTCAAGTTTTGCCTTGATATTTACCGCTATGCCCGAGAGAAACTTGTGAGGATGGAAACTTACTTTAAAGGCCACTTATCGTTGTGGTTATCTCTATCACTTTCAGTGTCATTATCACTATCAGGCAATTCCAGCTATAGTTGGGCCGTCCCAACTGTAACAATCTGGTCCCAATTATAGTTGGAATGCGAGCTGGGACGGATATTTAAATCAAGTATGGGCAACAGACTGTGAAAGTCTTGGGCATCTTTCAACCTTTTTTGTGTCCGTGCTTTTGTGCGTGATGGAAACAAAAATGCGCACTTTAAATAACGTTTAAACAAATGGAACAAGCACATGTGTACGTATATCCCTACCCAACCTCGTTCCCGCTGGTGTACGATCTCACCGCGCCATCCCCCCCCAATGCCTTGCCAGATACTGGCGACGAGAGGTATCGATACGGTGCGCTGCTCATGGTAGCGAGGCTGACACCCTAACTTTATCCGTCTTTAAACACGAAGTAATGACGACTGGTGTATAAGCGCCACGCACAGCTCTCAGCCAATAATCTTCCTTTGAACCAGCGGCGTAACTAGTGTAAAATTTTAGGGGGGCACAAGGGGGTGCACTATTTTTTATAGGGGGACACTTCTGGCCAAGTTTCCGTTTGCCTTTTTCTTTAAAACAAGCCGATGACCCTAATCGGGGGGGGGTCGGACGGCCCCCTTAAAAAAAAAAATTAAAAAAATAAAAAAAATAAAAACGTCTGCAAAAAAAATTAATTAAAATTTTTTTGCATCGTAACTGTGACTTATTATTGTTAAATTATGACATTTATAACATAAAATAATATACAAAGTCGTAAATAGAGGACGCAATTGGTGGCATACGCCGCATACAAAGCTGTAATTGAGTTGTTTTCATATATAATAACCAATATCATTGCGCAAAAATGGTGCACCATATGGCTTGAATTGGGCATTCTTTTTTTTTACCAAATTTCGAACTTCTGAGGGGGGCACATCCTCCCCCAACTCCCCCCGCATCTCTACGTGACGGGCGGCGCTAACGCGCCGATGTACATTTTCTTTCATATTCGCCTCCCAAAAACAAAAATCCTGGTTACGGGCCTGAACAAGCCCCTTTTTCATCACCTTTGATGTTACCTACTATTTGTTTCATAAGATAATCTGGCGTGAGTGTAAAAAAAAAAATTTCTGCATGTAAATGGAAAAATTGTTTTAAAAACATCGAAATTATCTCATCAAAGCATATACAATGTAACATTTTACTCTAGAAATTTCCAATCACAAAAGTCCAGATTTCAAATGGGGGGGGGGGGGGGCCACGGGGGGGGGCACGGACATCAATTGGGGGGGGCACGTACCCCCGTGCCCCCCCCCATAGTTACGCCACTGCTTTGAACTCATTGAGGGCGCTGTTTGAGCTGGTGATGCAGAGCCGTATATTGAGAGAGTTGCGACAACTTGCGATTAGAAGCCATTTTGTCTCCAAAAAATGCATTGGCGAATACAGGGTGCCAGACTAGTCTGCCCATTGGGTTGTACTGCATTTTGGAACAAAATGGCGGCCAGCAACCACGTGACCGGAGAAAGCTGGTCCCTCCATGTCGCAACTCTCTCAATACACAGCTCTGTGGTGATGCACGGGTCTATAAATCCATAGCTGTCAATGGCAGTCCAACAGACATAACAAACAATTTGATGTGGATGTCAGCAACAAGGAGAACATGTTTTCTGTTATACTTACAAGAAGAGGATGTTATATCTCAAAATCCAATTCACAATGAATTTGAACTTACCGTTCATTGGTACAACACGCATCTATGAGGCGGATGGGGGGGGGGTATGGGAACCAGACTTTCCTGTGACACGTCATGTAAACAGAAAAGTAGTAAAACATTGTTAAATAGTATATTACAGTATTATCTCACATGTAAGATTACCCCCCCCCCTTTTTCGTGGGAAAACAGAGTTGTTTCCAGTTATTGTTGAATACCGACCAAAATGACATGGATTTTAATAAAGCAGCAGATTTATATTTTCCTTTTCTTGTCTCCAATTGCTGAAGGGTGCTGCACCTGTTCAGGAATGATGAACATAACAATTATTGATAAACAGTTGACATTATTCTTCAGAACGAGCCCAACCAGCTGCGGGTACACAACAATCATCACAGAACATTTGACGCACTCTTGGCAATAGCCCCCTTCCATATGACGTCACACTCTCAAACAGCGCCCTCACTGAGGCAAAAGGAGGCAGATCATTGGACAATAGCTGTTCTTGGTGCGTAAAAACGTGCGCGTGACGCACTATGCAACGGACTCTATTTATATTGATAAGTGGGTACCTGTATTGTCATGTTTCCTTAGAAAACAAAAACCTCTTTAATTTGGTCAGTGTACATTTTACGCAAAAATAGAAAGTTAACTTCGCTTTTTGCGTACGCAGTAACAAAATGATTCGCATTCAGTCCACATTATTCCCAAATACATATCACTGAGTGAGGTTATCTTTGATTTATATTGAGCAAATTCACATAAAGCTTTTACTTTAAACATGGAGGATGCTAACAAATTTGTGTATTTCATGAATATGTATTTTTATCACTGCAAAAACTCTGGTGTTAGATTAACACATGGGTGCGACTCGTATTATTGGGTGTGGAATTGTCCGCATTTTGTCCATAAATACGTGGATAGGGGTACGAGTATGAATAACATAGGCCTTAAAGGCTAAGGGGGTCAACAACTTCAATGGTTCTTTCAGAAGTAGAGTGGTGCCTGTCAAAGCCTTATAGACAAAACCAAGCGCGCAGAGGCTTGCATCACTTGCGCGTATAAGGATTGGTCTATGCAGGATATTTGCATATAAATAGATACGTCCAACCAGAGGGGGCTAGTCTTGGTCCAAGACGTTACTATCTCATACTCCTGATAACCCGACAGAAGGCGCGCTTTTCTTCTTGAAATCATCGCGTTTGACCACAGACATAATACCTACTATTATGTTTTTGCGTTTGACGACTGTCTGTGGAAGCTAAATCGAACGAAGGATAGTGACGCCCTCTGTTGTTGGAATTGATCTATTTCGATGCGTTGTTGGAACTGATCCATTTCGGTGCGAAGGTCTTGGAACCAAGACTACAAGGGGGCTTGCCTTTACATCTCAAAGTTGACAACGAACACAAAATGTCTTAGCAGTGGCGTAACCGGGGGGGGCAGAGGCTTTATCCCCCGAACCCTTCCCCTCTTACGCCCCCCCCCCCCACCACCTACCCAATGAAAATGTCTGGTTACACCATGGCCTGTACCATATAAGGTCATCAGTAGTGTAGCTGGCGGAGAATAATAGAATGAGGGCGCAAATCGACATTGCAGTCGGGGAAAATCATCCACAAGGTACAATTATAATTGCTTTTGGTGCACTAAAAAACTGGTTTTATTCCGCATTTGCTTTGAACTGTCTTGCAATATAAAACTTTAATACATTTATTTCATTAACTATTCTAATCATGCGTGTTAAAGATTATTAGGCTACGTTAGAAGATCTCCAAAATACCAAACAGAATCAATTGCTATGGTAATTACTCCAAATACACCATATAAACTTACTTGGTAAGAACATGGAGCTATAGCTCAATGGTACGACGCACTGCAGCTGTTGATAATGTATAACATTTTGAGAAACAATTCCCTTCAAAGGAATGTGGTTTTAGAGAGAGAGGGATTCAAAAACATTTCAATCTGAGAAACGTTTCTGCATGAAAAGTTTTTTTTAGATTGTGTATTTCGATTACGGATTATTCTTCCTGCGTGGACATATAACCTCTACAGATTTTAGGCAATACTACCTGTATATAGCTACATTTATAAAGGATTAAAACAATCGAACGGTTCAAAAAACCAAAGGTATACTTTCCCTTTATGATACATTTATCCGTGTTGTAAGATGTATCTGTCCGCCTTATTTCCAAACACAGGTTATAATGTATTTGAGTTATTTTTGATATCGATCTCTGTGGATTATTTATAACATTATTATACACCTCTGACAATTATACAATTAACCTTTTACAATAATTCTGCTTAACAATTTTTTTTCTCGATTTTATCAACTACGGTAAGATACTGTTATTTAACTGTCGTCCAAGTCTTTATTTTATAGTCTTTGTTTCTAATTGTAAACAATACATTTTGAGCAATTGTGTTGGGGTATATTTGCATAAAACAATGAAATACAATGGTACACTCTTTATAAGATATTTCTCACTTTTATGAAATTATACTTATTCAAGTCGATAAGAGTTACTATTTTTGTTGAAACTGACGTTTATCTGTAATTTTAAACGTGCTTCATTAATATGATTTCACTTTTTTACATGAAGAAATTGGAAGAAAACACTTGGCGGAGACAACAACCGACCAGCTGCCTAGAGGGCGCTATAATGCGCTACTTGCGGTCATTGTTTTAACATTATTCCCCGAGGTTGGGATTTCTCTGATCAACAACCCTCTGATCTCCAGATGGCTGCACTTGCGGATCCAGGAACTTTACCAGGGAGGGGTCAAGACAGCTATTTATAAAAAGCGCCGTATATTGAGAGAGTTGCGACAACGTGCGATTAGAAGCCAAAATGGCGTCCAGCAACCACGTGACCGGAGAAAGCTGGTCCCTCCATGTCGCAACCATTGATCTCTATTATATGTACGTTTATGCGTGAGCAAGTCCCTTGCGCGTGCGTGTTTTCACTTGTGAACCGTCTAGAGCGACTACACTGCGTGCCGCACCGTGGATCATCGAACGTGTACAAACGCGCCCGACGTGTCCTATCCAGACAATATAATAGAGATCAATGGTCGCAACTCTCTCAATACACAGCTCTGTGTCACACTCTCAAACAGCGCCCTCACTGAGGCAAAAGGAGGCAGCTCATTGGACGATAGCTGGTGCGTAAAAATAATGTGCGTGTGACCTCAGCGTACCAGCAGCGTTGCGCGTTATGCAAGGGGTCTATGAAATTGGACTTCAGTCATAATGTGAGCTAAAGGTCTGCATCAAGGTTAGAATTCCAATGTGTGATGGCGCAAATTAAAAGTAAAAACAAAAGTAGCCGAGAGCAGAGAGGGATGTGGACCCCCTGGAGCCACCCCACCCACCTGGGCTGTCAAGGTCTACTACAGTGGTGTCTCTGTGTAGTCTACTTGTAGATTGTAGCTCTGGGTCCCCTTGTACGTCCCAATCTCCTTCCAGGTTCTGTTCCCCTTCCTCAGTGTCGCGGTGAAGGGGACGTCGATCTTCCCCTGCTGGATGTTGACCTGAACTCGCAGCATGGTTTGTGCCTTGACCGTTGCCGGCAGATTAAAGCTCCATTCATCGGACTGGGTGTTCGAACTACCCTTGTTTTCACCGACTGAGAAGCTGTTACTCACGCTCAGCTTGATTTCCCCTTCGGCAATGAACGGCACGCCCGTTGAGAAAGTCGTCTCGACGCTGACCGCAGTTGTGTTCTGCCAGTGCCACTCGTAAGTCTTGGTTGTGGTAACTGTGCGCTTGGTTCCCCAAGAGGCTTGTTGGTCCAGGCTCGAGTCATTACGCTGAGACAGGTTGACAAGAGCGTATGGGGTTGACGCTAATAACCCGGCTGCGATGTCAAACTCCATGCTCAGTATCTCGGTCGGATGATACGGCTGAAGATGTGTAAAAAAGAAAAGATGAAGTCATTTATTTCAAAAGAACTGCATGACAACCTCATAACTGGGAGCCTATAGGCCACATTAAACAAAACAAATTTGAGCGTCCTTTTTTTAGGGTTGGGGCGGGAGGGCATATGTTTGTTCTTCCTTTTTAATTGAGTTTTGTTGACATGGCAAAATATGAAATAAACTATAAAGAAATCATCACAATCACCAAAAACAGGGGGTTTGTGTGATTTGATGTTTTCAATTGTGTTGTTAAACCCATTTAGGCCTAACTTCTAGATGACATTTTCTGTAAAAAAAAAAACCTAAAACGCAGTGTAGCCTAATTGAAGAATTTTTCTGGTTTTTTCCAATATGAATAACCTTTCTTCAAACATATTTTCAAACCTAACTGTGTGTGCGGCGTAGAACGGAGCCAAATTTGAGTGAAAAGAACATAGAAAAAGCCGTTTTTATGATTAAAAAGAAAAGAAAGAAAGGTCGGGGCTACGTAGGGTCGGGAGGGGACGATACAACAATTGGTTTTGTTTATGTGGCCTAATGTTATTGCAATTTGGTGACTGTTTGGGTTAATGTTTGGAGTTTTTTCTAGTAGTGGGGAAAGGTCATTAACCTCCAGTAGGTCACCTGGACAGAGTCCTCGGACAGGAGTGAGGAGTAGTCCTTGACTGGAGAGTCACTGACTCGTAAGCCAACCTTCTCAAGCGCTACGACCTTAGTAATGATGTTAACTTGACCTTGAATGAGGCTGACCTTGGATGGGATAATACATTTCTAGCCTGAACATCTGACGTCACACTTCGAGGCTCGTAAATAACGCCAGATACCAGCCTGACCAATCAATGGGTACGTTCGATTAGCTTCCCCGGGTCAACCCCGGTGTGCTCATCCGGGTGAGCCCCTGACATGAGCTAATCGAACGCCAACTTCCCCCAGCATTCACACAATGCATCTTCGGACAACCGACCGGAACTTTTTTCCATGTGTGTGCATTACGTCCGTGGATTCACGAAAAGATCGTAACATAATTATTCTCAAGGTAAAACTGCAACGTTAAATTATTTCACAAGCCCACGTTGTTACAAAAGTACTCGTCGTTGAATAAAAATAAATTAAATGCTCACAAAGTCGCTGTTTTAATTAAGGATTAAAATGTGTGTCAAACTACTGAAAGTGTCCCGCTGGAACACAAATAAAATGGTGGCCATTGGGATTTTATCGTCGTGACGTCATGCATCTCGGTCAGCCCCAAGTGATCCCCTCCACAAGCGTACTTGACCCGGGTGAGCCCGAGAATGACGTCAAAGCTTTTCGAACGAACCGGGGGAGACCAGGATCGACCTAGGGAAGCTAATCGCATATTCGCAGGTATGGAAAGCTTACCGGTACGTCACTGCACGTTTATCCAATGAAATAATTGTATCCAATGAAATCACTGGGCCTGTAAGACCAGTGCTTATCTTTATCCTAAATACAGGGGACCAGTCTATTTTAACTATTGCTGCAAATAAACCACAGCGTCCTCATGAGTGATTCACTTACTTCCTTAATCGGCCGCAGTGATGAGACCTGGTCATTTGCACCCCTCCAGTTTCCTGCACTTGGGTAGGAACCTTCAGTTACGATGTTCTGAATCCCGTGGTATCCACTATGTTCATACAAAATCCAGCTGTAGAAACATGTCAGGTTTAGTGAAATATTATTGGCACAAACTGGGACCAAAAATTGTCACACAAAATCGTAATGATCAGTCGCTGTGACCATCAATTAGGCCTAAATTAATTCACGTTTTGCTCTCTATAGCCAACGTAACGAGTGCAAGTTTGGCTGGGGTTGCTGTCGTTCCGTTTGAACTCATCATTTCACCAGCTAAAGAGAGTTTAGAAGCATCACATGAAAAAGAACAAGATAGTGGTTATTATCAAAAAAAGAGTTCTGAACTCACATTCCATTTTTGACTTTCAGGGAGGAAGCTTCATCGTTGAAGTGGTAGTAGCTAAGGTTATCTATCCCATAGGTGAAATTGACAGCATTGCCACCATAGTTGTTGTGTTGATACAGGGTGATCTGTGGGGTCTCACCTATATCCTGTATTTTACAAATAAAGGAAAGCAAATTTGAGCTGGCTGACAAACCACTGGCCATTAAAACATCGACAAGCAACTCAATTGTTCATGGAAGTGACATCGATTATTTTCTTAACCTACAGCTTAGCACAATCAACACATTTTTTATTTGTATTTATTTTTTATTTCACTTTTTCGCATTAAGGGTCTGTATACGTTTTGTAATTACTCATACAATTAATGGCAATAAAAACTTACTTGGTAAGAAGTACAGCAGCTTCTGATTTAATATAAAGCATTTTGAGAATATTTCACTTCGAAGTAATGTGGTTATTGAAAAAGATATCACTTTTTATCCCAAACAATTTGAATCTGAGAAGCGTTTCTGTCAGAAACGTTTCTCAGATTGTGTATTCCAATTGCAGATTATTCTTCCTGCCTGGAAATAACCGCTTCAGATTTTCGGCAATATCTAAAAATGCTACCACTTTTCGAAATGAAATTTGCAAAGGTTAGTTTTATGGTATAGGCCTATAACTACAATTATAATAGGATTGAAACAAACAGTGGGTTCCAATTACCAAACGTATACAATCCCTTTAAATACGTGCGAGTATAGTGGATTTAACAGAACTAACTTACAGGGTTCAGTTTCTTGAGTGAAGACAGCTGATCGTTTGATCCTTGCCATGCGCCCGAGTTAGAATAGTCACCTTCTTCTAAGATGTACTGTCTACCTTGGTAGCCTGAGTGTTCATACCCAATCCACCTATAGTGAAAACAATGACAACAGAGTTAAAGGCACTGGACACTATTGGTAATTACTCAAAATAATTGTTAGCATAACAACTTACTTGGTAACGATCAATGGAGAGCTGTTGATAGTATAAAACATTGTGAGAAACGGCTCCCTCTGAAGTAACGTCGTTTTTGAGAAAAAAAAGTAATTTCTCAATAAAATATTTGAATTGATTTCGAGACCTCACGCTCGAAATCAAGCATCTAAAGCACACAACTTCGTGTGACAAGGGTGTTTTTTCTTCCATTATTATCTCTCAACTTCGATAACCAATTGAGTTTAAATTTTCACAGGTTTGTTATTTTATGCATATGTTGGGTGAGAAGACTGGTCTTTGACAATTACCAAACGTGTTCAGTGTCTTTAACCGCATCCTGTCATTCAGAATTTTTCTTGAATGGAATGGAATAGTATGTGTTTTTTCTTCAATTTAAACCAACAATATATGCCATCTTCTTGTGACATGTTTCCTGAAAATTAGAGAATACGGGTAAATAATCTTTCAAACATCAAAAGTGCACCATCCCTTTGTATCTGAAAACTTTGTAAAATAACTCATAACCGTTTTCACGAAGAGCCACTTATCTTAAAGGCACTGAACACGTTTGGAAAGTGTCACAGACCAGTGTTCTCACTTGGTGTTTCCCAACATATGCATAAAATAACAAGCCTGTGAAAATTTGGGCTCAATTGTTTTATACTATCAACAGCTCTCCGTTGCTTGTTACCAAGTAAGTTTTTATGCTAATATTTGTGTTGAGTCATTAACAAACGTGTACAATACCTTTAAAATGACAAAATAATATTTACAGGAGGGGCCTTTATCTCAATACATGCATATTGCGTTTTCACGAAGAGCCACCGGCCCCCAAGATGCATTGTTATACATAGAAGAGCGTAAAATGTACCGGTAGGTCAAATCGTTTTTCCGTTTTCACGAACAGCCACTTATGTCAGTGCGCTCGTGATCACGTGACATACGCGCCCCCAGGCCCGTAACCAGGGGAAGGGGCGGAAGTCCGCCCCCTAAACAAACAACAAATCAAAACAAAAGTCCGCCCCCCTTTAAAAAAAGTCCACCCCAAAAATAAACCCGCACAAAATAAAAAATAAAAATTGAAAAAAGTCCGCCGCCCCCCCCCAAAAAAAACCCAACCCCCCAAACAAAAAACCGCACCACCCCCTAAAAAAAAAGTCCCCCCCTAAAAAAGGAAAAAAGTCCGCATCGTAACTTTATTCGCCCCCCAAAAGAAAATATAAAAAAATTGCCAATATATTCAGAGAAATTTGTTAGTCAATGGAGAGGTTAAACTTATACAGAATCATATGAGAGGTCTTTATTTGAAACCGTGGCTTTAGTATTGCAGATTTTGCAGTTTCAAGCCAAGCACAGTGTAACATGTAAATCTCAATCAAGCGTTTGAACAACGGCTCTTCGTGAAAACGGTGACGAACTGTACTCTTCTAAAAATTAAGTATATTGCACCTTTATTCAAAACAATTGTTGATACCTGTAAAGACATGATTAAGTAAAATACAAACCCAATTATTTCTAAAAAAAAAAAAAAAAAGGAGAATATTAAGTTTTACTTACACACTTCCAATAACCTTAATGGATGATATCCTATCATTGAATCCAATGGAACCAAGATTTGAAATGTCTCCAGTCACTTCTCGGGAAGCGCCTCCAAAGTTGACGTCTTGGTAAATGATTATCTTAAACAATTAAACGAATACATTATTTTCAGAAAGTGTAGACACACTATTTTTTTAATTAAATAAATATTTACTACGAAAAGTTCTGTTTAGTAAGTTCTAACCTCTTTTCCTCCCCCTCCCCTCCCTGCCTAAAAACCCTCCTTTTTTCTATTAACATAAGGAG
The DNA here is from genome assembly GCA_021014325.1 of Plazaster borealis. NCBI lineage: Eukaryota > Metazoa > Echinodermata > Asteroidea > Forcipulatida > Labidiasteridae > Plazaster > Plazaster borealis. The sequence continues at coordinate 1,888,811 of CM037456.1, read as the reverse complement.
GCTTGAAAACATCCAAGAAAAGGTCTGTTTTAACCATCGCCTATTGACTTTTCAAAAGACATAGACCATTGTCTCCCACTTAAACAACAAACAGTCATAGGATGGTTGATTACGAGACCACCGGAGCTTTGTGACATTAGTTACACAACGTTTCTCTGCCACTTATCTCTCGATGATTACCTCTGGAGTTAGTTTCCGCACTCCAATTAACACATCACTCATTCGCTGCAGACTGGTTATCCGGATAATCAAAAGTTATGAGTTCTCAAAAAAAATATAGTTTGCTTTATTTATTTATTCCGTTTCTATATGCAGTTTTGTTCTGTGATCCATGACGGTTTAATCTAAGTTTGAATCTTAATGAAAATTCAAGAAAACCGATAGACAACAACTTACCTTTCCTGTCATCTTGAAGACTTCAACGTTTTTAAGCTAAGAGGAAAATAATAAGATGAAGGGAGTTCAGATGATTTTCCTCAAAGATCTGGAAGCGATTTTATTACTTGGTACGGAAGACAATAGTTTGTTGTGTGTTGGAACAAAATTAAATCAGATCTAGTATATTTTCGTATGAACTTTTTACTGTAAATAATGGAAAGATGATGCAAAGAGAGGCAAAGCATGTTCTTGTTAGAGTGTGGACTTCCATAGACCCTGACTTTACCCACAGCTCACCTTCACAAATCGTAACAATGAAAAGGGATAGGCCTAACTTTTTTCCCCCACTAAATTGTTAAGAGTTTTATTAACACCTAAAATGGTGCGAACCACTGATCAAATGTTGTTGAATTAACATATGGGCAAAGTGAGCATTTTAAAAGAAATGACTAATAATGTTATCAATACTTACGATGTACGAGATGTAGAGAAGAATGGCTGAAATGGAGACTAGCAGCAAGTTACCGTTGTATTGTAAGCAGAAAAAGGTGTGAACAAAAAGAACAAAAATATGGTGTTTAAATAGAATATCAGCTTGACTGGTTCCCTTTTTGTTTTTAGTATACGTCAAAAGGGAAATGAAAAGGAAAATCACGGGTACCAGTGATGATAAGGTCAATTCCAAAGATTCAAGGTAGGCTATTTCTAGACTGGTCCCCTGTCTTTATCAGCAAGGACAGACAGGTGCTGGTTTTACAGACCCAATGATTTCATTGGATACAAGGCGCGCGTGTTGTACGTAATGTTCATACCTAAATGTAATGCGTGTACACGACGTGTGACTACTACGAATCTCTGCCGTGTGAATGGATGCAAGGTCAAAGGTTCGTTTTCCAGGATCCTTCGCTCAAGGCTGATCTCTGGCGTTATTCACGAGCCTCGAAGTGTGACGTCAGATGTTCGGGCAAGGCTATTTCCTGAATAATGAGGTCAACAAAAATGCATCTCCTGAATATTGATGGAAACAAAATGCAAGAGTTTGAAGTGATAGTGATGAATAAATATGAAATATGTACAATTTAAAATATATATGCAAAATTTCAAATAAATAGACCGTGCGAATCTTGCACGTGATCAACATTTTATTTTTGGGACATTTAGTTCCCAGGTTTTTACGTGTGAAGGAAACAGGTTGTCATTAAAAGTACGTTACAAACTAACAGAAAACCAGTACACGGACATTTATATATTACAGCAAACAACAAAACACTATTAGGCTTTGTAACTGGTGAATGATCATTTATTTTAGTCCCCACCTCGTCTGCTCAGGACTATAAGGTCATTAGTGCAATTTGTATGTATTTCATAAAAATGATTTTGCCTATTTTGGAGCTCCTGGTATGTGGGGTTTATTGATCAAGAGTGGTCTTCAAAGTATTTGAAAAGAAACATTCATTTTCTAAGTAAAACATTTATTTGTAGCTTTTGATTTTTATTTTTCTTCAAATTTGAAATTGATTAATGACCTTATAGCACTGAGCCGACGACTTGTGAAATTTTCCCACTGGTGTTTTTCACTTTACTATATACAAGAAATAATAAAATAAAAAGCTACCTGCACCCCCTTTAAAGGATGTGTTAAAAACACCTGATATATTATTTTTACGACGAGGTGATAATGTTGTTTGTGTAAAGATAACAACTGAAACATTCTTCCTCATGTGACACGGCATTTTTATTATATATATTGTTTGTTTCAAGTACCCACAAGTACCCATTTTTCAAATTGTGTGCAGTAGTAGAGGAATAAATACACATGAGAAACAGTTTCCAGTTCCATTGAATGATGTTTGGAGATCTGGCAATTCTTCTTATTAAAAAAATACTTTCCTTAAAAAGAAATTCGACTTTCTATCATCTCCACAAAAGGTCTCAGGATCCTGCAAAGTGTGGACTTTTTTTATCTTAGGCCCAAACTTTTGGTGGTATATGTAAAGGTTCCAAGCTCGAAATGAAGCAGGAAAATCAGACAAATAACCACTGGGACACGTGGCCAAACGCCATCCACCAATGCCTCAATACCCGTCCTAAAAAGGCTATTGACAATACTATAACAAGGCATTTATGTGTTTTACTTCTTAAAAAATCGTTGTTTTCTTTTGACAATAAGAAATATATTTTAAATAAAATCATCCGATCAGGTGATTGTTTACGTTCAGTTCGTCGATTTTCATTAGTCACGTTCTGATGTTATCTATTTCGGACATCTTCCCGGATACCTGTTTGGTCAATGCCAAACCGATACCAAGGGTTATGAGGGCGAAGGTCGTTGTTTCTTTGCTCTGGAAAGAACAAAATGTTTTCACTTCCTGGAAAATGAAATTGAAAGTTTAGATTTTACCGTAAAATGTATTGAACGTTAAAACCGTATCTAATTTGAAACCAGGTCTTAAACATAACAGCTCATTCCATAGCACAATTCCAAAGATTGATTGCGCTTCACAAACAAAGTATTGACCCCTTGGGGTCACTGGGCCATTTATTTCATTCCTTAAACCATGAGCTTTACAGCCTGCGCTTCACCCACAACGATGTAGCAAGCTAAATCAATCACAAGAACCATCTATGTCCTTACAGGTACCCATTTACTCCTGGGTGAAGAGAAATATGTTTAGCTATAAGTGTCTTGCTCAAGGACATGACCGGGATTCGAACCCACACCTTGATGAACTTGAGTAAGATGCACTAGACCACTCGGCCACGACACGCCACTTTGATCGCCTCTGCCTATACCTGCAGTCCTCAAATACCTTTTGGGTGCATACATCTTCTTGTTTCCTTTCATAGTAGGATAAACCTGAGGCTGCAAGACAAACAGTGTGAAATGTTGCCTAAAATTATATCATAATAATAAGAAGAAGATTTGTAAAGCGCTGGTATCTATAGAAAACTATTCACTGCACTGAGACCTCGGGAGACTTAATGATATCTCTGATTGAAAAGGTAAGTTTAGAGACTTGATCAAGGTTGTGTTCTAAGAGTCCTTGGCAAATTGTTCCATGGGTGGGGTGCTGCAACTGAAAATCTCCGTATTAAGCTTTCATCCTGGCAGATGGAACCACAAGCAAGTGGGCATTGCCCGTAATTGGCGCACCGGATTCAGGGGCGGATCCAGGATTTTCCAAACGGGGGAGGGGGGCGTGAAAATGTACCAAGCAGCAAATGGTGAATGCAATTTGTGGTGCCTGAGAGCGCGTAACGCGAAGCCCTAACGGCATAAGTTCCGGGGCCCGCTTAAATGCTCCGAAACAGTTAGGATTCTAGATGCTCTGTGGTGCTATCTCATGCAATATCTGACCACTTTAACCAATTTGGTTTTAGCAAGATCATTATTTAAACATCATTTTCGAGTTGGGAGTCATTGAATCAGCCATCCTGAGTTATAAAATCAAAATGCAGGCTACAATTAATATTTATTCAGGGACAAAAATGTGTTGGGTGAGGAGTATCCTTCCTCCATGGTGAGATTAACGATATATTTTCAATATAATTAACAAAAAAACCCAGAGAAATAGACACACTTTTTAAGCAATTCAGATCCATATCAATGTTCTAAATTTACTGGAAATTTTTCTGTAACATCGATGGTGGGGTCCAGGAATGAAACCCCGATAGGGGGCCAGGGAGCGAAGCCCCGGAAGCTCTGAGCTTTTGGCCTTTTGAGGGGTGAAAATGAAGCCTCTGTGTGTGCCTAAAACAGAGAAATAGACACACTTTTTAGCACTTCTGTACCATTTCACTCTTCTAAATTTACTGGGAAATTTTCCTGTAACATCGATGGTGGGGTCCAGGGGTGAAACCCTGATGGGGGTCCAGGGGGCGAAGCCCCCGGAAGCTGAGCTTTTGGCCTTTTGAGGGTTGAAAAAATCAAGCCTCTGTGTGCCTAAAACAGAGAAATAGACACACTTTTTAGGCACTTTTGATATATATCAATCTTCTAATTTTACTCAAAGAAAATTGTAATACCACAAATCTCACGTTTGGATCTGGTCGCTGCATTATCTGGTTTCATGCATATTCATTAAAAACATAGTGGGTAAGATCGTTTCTCAAATTCAAGCTTACTGTCATATTATCCCGGACAAATTGGCACATCAGGATTCAAATGCTACCGGTGTTATTGTTGCAAATCTAAACTTAGTGACATATCATGAAAGATTCATTTTGGCAGAAAGGAAAAATGTTAATGGCATAGGATGAAAAATAAATCCATCCTGCCTCTTGGGGGAAAAACTACACTACACACACTTGTGGCTAATTTTTAAACATTTTAAAAACAGTGCAGGGTGCACGGACTAGTGGCGTAACCAAACATATTATTTGGTGGGGGGGACAAGCGGGGGCAAAGACAATTATTTAGGGGGGGCTATTAGCCTATATCGAGCGATTCATTTGCGATTTTTTTCGAACACTGGGGGGGGGGGTTGAGCGGGGGCAACAGCCCCTGCCCCCTTCTGGTTACGCCACTGGCACGGACATCAATTGGGTGGGGGAGGGGGGCAAACGCCACTGGAGAATGGTTTAAGGTTGGTTACTGTTTGGACGATTTGTTTGGGATAACGAAAACAAGTGTAATAGTTTAGAACAAAATTACGCGTTACATTGGCAGATCCAGTTCTTACAGGTGGTTTTTTTTTGTAGTTGTGTATGTTTTACTGGGTCGGAGTGTTTTACTTGAATTAAGAACTAATTCTTCAAAAACGCACTCTTATTTTTATCCTCAAGAAATTAGTCATAATTCATAATAAGTCTTAAGTGATAAAAGGCGAGAGAGAGCGTGTCAAGTAGAAAACACGTCACATTAATTAGCTACATGTAAAACGAGTGGTCATTTTTGGTTAGGACAAACTATTACCTGCAGCAACTTGTATCACACCATACAATCGCAAATGAATGGTTCGATATAGGCTAATAGCCCTCCTAAATAATTGTCTTTGCCGCCGCTTGCCCCCCCCCCCCCCACCAAATAATATGTTTGGTTACGCCACTAGTCCGTGCACCCCGGTGCGAAGCCCCCCCCCCCCAATCCATTTGAAATCACGGCAACGTTTAGTAGGGATGAATCAGCCAAAAGGTAACAATAATGATGTGCTGCATTCAGGAACTTTATTTCTTAGTACAGACTTCTATCTGTCACATGTAACTGTACATGGTGATTAGGCACAGAGCACAGATTAACTGCAATGAAAGTAGAAACAAAATATATATGTCACAAGAAATTACCTAGTGAATGTGAGACACTTAGAATTAACCAGAATTTGCTCAATAATATGCAAATGTAGGAATGATTAAAGCAATGTTTACATTTAACCTAAGTGCAATATACGTGAGTGGACTGAAGCAAGTCTACTATCTCTGACATCTAAACCTTGTGTAAATACGGCAAAACCACTCTTAGCAGCTGAAGCATATTTTATTTCTGAATGTGAGACACTTAGAAATAACCAGGAAGGGCTTATACTACACCCTAAAATATCAACCAACAGCAACAGTAAATATGCATGTAATTTAACACATTACAACCAAAACGCGTTGCCAAAAATACAACTTTTAGGCAGACAAACCGAGTTTAAAAGAACATTAATCACTCAATCAATTCTATAATTTAGTTAAAGAAAATTAATGCACTAACCATTTAGTAAACCTTGGCGGGAACTGATTAATTTGGGCGAAGAAATTGGCACTAACTTTGCAAAATATCTATAGTCGAAATCATGTCGCTAGCAAACGCTTAGCATCAGAGCCGTATATTGAGAGAGTTGCGACAACTTGCGATTAGAAGCCATTTTGCGAATACAGGGTGCCAGACTAGTCTGCCCATTGGGTTGTGCTGCATTTGGGAACAAAATGGCGTCCAGCAACCACGTGACCGGAGAAAGCTGGTCCCTCCATGTCGCAACTCTCTCAATACACAGCTCTGCTTAGCATACCGCAACAGCGCCCTCAATAGATGTAACGAAGTTCTCCGAGTTTGGCCGTAACAAGGGACCCACTGGTAAGTTTGTATTGTTGAAAGTAATTCATTGATCATGATGACATATCCATTAACAGTATTCTTGAAACTATTGTATAAATAACCGATATAGCAAACAATAACATAAGATTGGGCTGACGTTGTGACAACGTTCAGGGTACTGGGAAAAAATACGTTGTTGCAACATTCTTTCAGTTCGTCGATTTTCATTAGTCACGTTCTGATGTTATCTATTTCGGACATCTTCCCGGATGCATTTTTTTATGTTTACACCGCAGCGAGGGGTTTTGTACTGTAATACTGCCAATTCCTGTCTTGAGATGAGACTACAAACATTTATGCCTATAAAGGTTTAGGTTTAGGGTTAGGGTCGGGGTTAGGGTTAGGGTAAGGGTTAGGGTTAGGGTCAGGGTCAGGGTTAGGGTTAGGGTTAGGGTTAGGGTTAGGGTTTAGGATTAGACCTAGTCTCCTATCTCAAGACGGATTTGACAGTGTTACAGTACAAAACCCCTCGCTGCGGTGTAAAAACAATATACGCTTCCCGGATACCTGTTTGGTCAATGCGAAACCGATACCAAGGGTTATGAGGGCGAATGTCGTTGTTACTTTGCTCTGGATAGAACAAAATGTTTTCACTTCCTGGAAAATGAAATTGAAAGTTTAGATTTTACCGTGCAATATATTGTAACATTCGTGCCAATCAGCCAGTAGAGGGCGCCAGCACAGCTCCGCGGTGGAGCTAGTTGCTGGTGGGGCCCCCTGCTGGAAGATTGGGAAACCCGCTCGCCTAGAGATGTTTTCTGATGCCTAGACTTGTGTGTTTGTAAAGAACGGATATCTGGAATAAAACTGTCAGGAAGTCAAGCAGAAATACCGGTATTTAGTGTGTTTTATTGCTCCGTATTGTTGTTGTTATTGACACAGGATTAATGTGTTACATTGGTGGCAGCGGCGGGACAACAAGAGCACTGGAAATCGATGAAAATTTGGTTTTTCCGTTTGTGAAATCCTCGTGGTTGGGACAGCATGGCGTCGGACTCGCCATACGCCGGGGTCAAGCCAGACCAGATTACGTTATTGAGTGAGACATATTGTTTCACGGTAGAAGAACGATCGCCATTTTTAGGGCTGAGGAAGACCAGTGGAAGCAAAGACGGAAATGGTGATAATTGCAGAGGTCAGCCACGGGTTCTGAGGGGCAGAAGTATGACGACGTCTGCTTCGGGTCAGGTGGGTTCGGAAGGGTTGGGGCGGCACCACACGGAGCCGTTCCGGCTGTCTCCGCAGCGTACCGACACGAGGGCGGAAGGGTTGGGGCGGCACCACACGGAGCCGTTCCGGCTGTCTCCGCGGCGTACCGACACGAGGGCGGAAGGATGGGGACGGCACCTTACGGAACCGTCCCAGCTCCGTCTGCAGAGCACTGACGTGAGGGGGGAGGGGTTGGAGCGGCACCTCACGGAGCGGTCTCAGAGGGAACCGTTCTGTTCCACCCCGAAACCCCTCTTTCTTGAGAGGGTCCGCATAGGGGGCGCCCGGTTTACACCGTGGCGGGGCCAGGAGTCACGTGACCACATCAGAGAAGGGCATGGGCCTGAGGAGCAGCTCCGCACTGTACAACCCTATGGAGCGGAGCCCACGGCCCAGCTCCGCACGGTACAAACCTATGGAGCGGGGCCCACGGCCCAGCTCCGATCGGTACAGACCTATGGAGCGAAGCCGGTGACTCAGCTCCGCACTGCACAACCCTATGGAGCGGAGCCCACGGCCCAGCTCCGCCCTGTACAACCCTATGGAGCGGAGCCGGTAAATCAGCTCCGCACTGCACAACCCTATGGAGCGGAGCCAGTGAATCAGCTCCGCACTGCACAACCCTATGGAGCGGAGCCCACGGCCCAGCTCCGCACTGTACAACCCAATGGAGCGGAGCAAGTGAATCAGCTCCGCACTGTACAACCCAATGGAGCGGAGCAGGTGAATCAGCTCCGCACTGTACAACCCTATGGAGCGAAGCCAACGGCCCAGCTCCGCACTGTACAACCCTATGGAGCGGAGCAGGTGAATCAGCTTCGCACTGTACAACCACATGGAGCGGAGCAAGTGAATCAGCTCCGCACTGTACAACCCTATGGAGCGGAGCCTGTGAGTCAGCTCCGCACTGTACAACGCAATGGAGCAGAGCCAGTGAATCAGCTCCGCACTGTACAACTCAATGGAGCGGAGCTTGCGAGTCAGCTCCGCACTGTACAACTCAATGGAGTGGAGCTTGCGAGTCAGCTCCGCACTGTACAACTCAATGGAGCGGAGCTTGCGAGTCAGCTCCGCACTGCACAACGCAATGGAGCGGAGCTTGCGAGTCAGCTCCGCACTGCACAACGCAATGGAGCGGAGCTTGCGAGTCAGCTCCGCACTGCACAACGCAATGGAGCAGAGCTTGCGATTCAGGTCCGCACTGCACAACGCAATGGAGCAGAGCTTGCGAGCCAGCTCCGCACTGCACAACGCAATGGAGCGGAGCCAGTGAATCAGCTCCGCACAGTACAACTCAACTGAGCGGAGCTTGCGAGTCAGCTCCGCACGGTACAAGGCAATGGAGCGAAGCCGGTGAGTCAGCTCCGCACTACACAAGCCTATGGAGCGGAGTCTGTGCGCCCGCTCCGCACTGCACAAGTCAATGGAGCGGAGCCGGTGAGTCAGCTCCGCACTGCACAACGCAATGGAGGGCTTAGTGACGCACCACCAGTGACTACAGCCGCGGGCGGGGTGGTGCCGTCCGCAGGACGGGAGGAGTCAGGCCCCCCCCCCCTCAGTGAGTCGGAGACCCATGATGCTTCCGAATAAGTTTGACAGCGGATCCTCCTGGTCCGACTATCTAGTCCATTTCGAGAGTGTCACGACCGTCAACCAGTGGGGGGAGGCCGAGAAGGCTATGTTTCTGGCCTCCCATATGAAGGGCCCGGCACAAGAAGCCTTAGCTGACATGAAACCGGCGGCACGTAAGGAGTATCCTCGTATTCTGGAGTACTTCGAGAAGCGATTTTGGGTCACGGCCCGGATACCGCTGTACCGGGTTCAACTGTCGATGCGCTACAGGGGTAGCGATGAGTCAATAAGCAGCCTGGGGCAGTCTATTCGGCAGTTGGTCTCTATGAGCTACCCGAAACTACCTGCCAAGGCTCGGGAGGAGTTGGCCGTGGAGGCTTTTAGAAACGCACTGGGAAAGGAACAGTTGCAATACCATGTGTTTTCGAGGGCGGCGACAACCTTGACCGAAGCCATCACCCTCGCTACTGAGATGGAGGCGTTCCTGGACTCCCAAGAGCTGAACAGGAGAGGCAGACAGGGGGTCAAATATGTTCGAGCAGTAGTGCAGCCACTGCAGCAACAGGCGGGGGCTAAGGGTGCGAACACAGGTCCCCCGCGTCAGGCATTCAATCGCTCGACCGTGGAATGTTTTTGGTGCCATGATTTCGGCCATTTCCGACGGGACTGTCCACGCAGGAAACGGAAATGCAGTATATTAACCAGCGGAATGCACAGAACGAGCCTAGGCTGACCCAGCAATCGACCGGTGGAGGGCCCCCACACCAGGGCCAGAGGGCCAAAGAGGCATCTGCGGAGGGAAACGGACAAAGGTCTGCTCCTTGTGGCGTGGGGCGTCGTTTCACCTGCAAACATTGTGGAAGGGAGTTCTCCCAATCCAGCAACATGAGACGACATCGGCGCACATCTTCTGAGGTACTCCACCCGGAGAGGCCTTTTCCTTGCACCCGCGGTTGTGGTCTCCACTTCTACAGGAAGTACATACGGGATTGTCACGTACGAGGTTGTGAACACACCACAATATTCGTGGGCCGTGTCGGGATGATGGAGAAGGAGCTTGGAGTAGACGGCGGCCCGTTAAACGCCCAGGGGGGTTGTGACCGTTTGGAGCAGCCCCCAGGCCCTCCTGTGCCGCAACACCAACCCCGATATCAACCAGGATCCAACGAAAAGGACCACGCCCACTCGGAACAGCTACAAATTCCCCCTGCATCGTCTCTACGGAAGCGCTCAACCAGAGGCAATCAGTCAGCCCGCACGGAGCAGCCTCAAACCCCATCTCGACGTGGAGATCTAGCATCGGAAGCTGTCATGGGCACACCAGCCCGTACAATGCCCGACCGATGCCCCACAGGAGTTTCTGGAGCAGCTGTTTCAACAGACGGAGACGCAGAGGAGGTCACCTCCTTGATGGAGCACCAGATCCTAGAGCCAAGCCTTTTTGTTTTCTTGTTGATTGCCAGTTATCTTTGCTATTGTTGTGAAGGAGGCGTCTCCTTGGCGCAGCCGGTCCCGGGTGTTTGCTGCCTGCTTGGGGTCAAGCAGAGTCCTCGGAGGAGGTAGTGTAACATTCGTGCCAATCAGCCAGTAGAGGGCGCCAGCACAGCTCCGCGGTGGAGCTAGTTGCTGGTGGGGCCCCCTGCTGGAAGATTGGGAAACCCGCTCGCCTAGAGATGTTTTCTGATGCCTAGATTTGTGTGTTTGTAAAGAACGGATGTCTGGAATAAAACTGTCAGGAAGTCAAGCAGAAATACCGGTATTTAGTGTGTTTTATTGCTCCGTATTGTTGTTGTCATTGACACAGGGTTAATGTGTTACAGTATTGAACGTGAAAGCCGTATCTTATTTGAAACCAGGTTTTAAAAATAACAGCTCATTCCATAGCACAATTCCAAAGATTGATTGCGCTTCACAAACAAAGTATTGACCCCTTGGGGTCACTGGGCCATTTATTTCATTCCTTAAACCATGAGCTTTACAGCCTGCGCTTCACCCAAAACGATCTAGCAAGCTAAATCAATCACAAGAACCACCTATGTCCTTACAGGTACCCATTTACTCCTGGGTGAAGAGAAATATGTTTAGCTATAAGTGTCTTGCTCAAGGACATGACCGGGATTCGAACTCACACCTTGATGAACTTGAGTAAGATGCACTAAACCACTCGGCCACGACACGCCACATTGTATTGGATCGCCTCTGTTCAGAGTTTTGCATAAGTTATCTCTATTCGCAAGAGTGTGACAGGGCCTTTACTTGGGCTACCATGGATCCAGTAACTGTAGCTTCGTTGTTTTTCAACAACATACGATTTGTGTTTGGATGAAGAGATTGGTTTAATGTGGACGTCCTTAGCAACATTATTTTGTACACGCATTGTTGTCGTCCGGGATCTTTGAGATACCCTCTTTTCACTGACTTTCAAGGACACATCCATCTGCCACCGACAGACGTGTCCAATTGGCAATAACTGACTTTTATGTGCACTCAGCGTTCTCTCTCTCGTTCCACTTCCCTGAAAAAAACCCATGCTCGCCCACGAGGAAAACGCCAAGGCCCATGGTTCAAAGCATGATTGTATATAGGGCTCTCGATGAGCATTTTGTACATATTTTATGTGTTCCTCTCCCACTGCTCGCTTTGGCCACCCTATCTACTCAGCTTCGTAATTTTCGCGCACCTATCGCTCAGCTAAAAAAACAACCCCACATAGTGCAAGTTCGAGCGCGCACCATTGATAGCTAAATGTCGACTATTTTGACTCGAACCCAGGCTGCTAGTCGACCATTGGTTGACTACTGTGGTCGACCATTTGGAACCAGCCTCGGGACCACGGTTTCTTCCCTGGTCCTAGACTTGTTTCATGCTAACCCCTTGTGAAGCACAGAAGGGAACCAGTGACACTAAAGTATTGGTTAAAAGACGCTCCAGTTGTGTAGTCACGTAAACCTAATAGCTATCTACCGCTATCGCCCCACGAACCACTCGTGACCAGAGGGCGCTATCATTCCAACCGCTATCACACCACGAACCGCTGTTTCCACAAGCATTTCCGTGACCTTAGCATTTAGGTAGCAAGATCTAAAGAAAGGACACAGCCCAGCACTGATGAAAAGACTTGACATCAGAGGTAAGATTTTTAAAATGTGGTTTGGGGAATTTGGGGAATATAATTAAGGACTTTTCAAAAATAAGGGTAACAGGTAAACGAAATCAACTTTGCTCTTCACCCCATTTTAAAAGTGTTATAGGCCTAACTTATATTTATAAAGTTAAATATGACGACTCTTTTTAAAATTAGTTTGCTACACAGTCAGCCACGGGACGACCATAAATTGTTTTAGGTGAAATTTTCAAAGTTTTGATTGTAAGGAAAAGGAATTGCCTACAGTACTAAGGTTTAGATTTTGAGATTACTTAAACGTTTTAAAAGTTTGGTACAGTATAGTAAGTACAAGTGACTTGTGGACAGATCAATAATTAACCGTATCAAAATTGCTTTCAACTGAACTACCTGTATACATTCAAAGAAACTGCAAAAAGCCAAAATTGCCACAACCGTCAGAAATAAGACTGAACAAATCTTGTGTTTGATTCAATTCATGAACAAAATAAAACATAAAATAAAGAATAATAATGTGAAGCATTGAGAAAAACCGTGAAGTTGTTTTAAAAGTGTTTTATTTTGCAAACTGTTTATTTTTCTCTCAAACCACAAAGAAAACAAAAATGTTAAATGTTGTTTTATGTTTTGGTATGCAAAAGTTGTCTTGCTGTAGACCCAGTAACTCGGGCGCTGGACTCCTTTTTTCGGTACGACCGCAGATGTAAAAATTGCAAAAAGGGAGTACAGCGCCCCAGTTATACTGGGTCTACCTGCTGTGCATACTACAAGTTGACTTGGGCATAAATATTTACAGACTAGTTGATTTTGGGAGTTAAGTCTTTTTGTTTTTCCAGTACAACTCATTTTACAACTTTTCTGTTTGATTAGGGGGGTATTTTTGGACCCAAACGACATTGAAATAAGATTACACATGTTGCCCCCCATATTTAATTCGGTCACAACTTACTACTCTTTGAAAGGCTTTGTGAACAGTACACGTAACGTTAGTAAGAATGCCATTCTTTGAATCCAAGATTCATACCATTGATGTAGAATCTACAAAATATTAACTACCATTGTTGATTGTATCATCATGGAGGCATAGGGGTGCACCCCACTAAATAAGGAGAAAACAGAGCGTCAAGCTCATTAATTTGTTGTAGGCCGTCAAAATATTTTATATTAGACAGATTTGAGAGTCCCAAAAAAGGGTTTCAGTGTAAAAATGTTGCCCAATGACCTGGGGGTTGTTGACTTCCAACAGGACGTATTTTGGATTACATAGGCCCAAAACAAAAATGGTCCTACTTGCTGAGAGGTGTAGGGACATTTTTCAAGATTGATGCTCGGACGTTTGGAAAATTACACTGGTGTCGGGGTGTTTTTATTTGGAGGGGTAATAACTCGACGGGCCCAGGGACTCCCCATATCAAATTGAGCAGAAAATAAAAGTTCAAGGGCCAATTAATAGTTTTCCCTTTACTGTAAAAAGCTGTGAGACTTCTAAGTATTTTTCGTGTATTTTTGAATATTTAGCATTTTGCACTGTATGCTATGGGAGTTAATTTAAGGGGGGGGGGGGGGTTGCACCCATAGCTTATTGCACTTTTTATATAATGCGGGCCGCCCCAAGAGGTGCCCAATTTCAGAGCTGCCTAAGCACCAAATTTCCTATAGGTACACAAACAAAAATCCTTACTTGAAATAAGGTTAGTAGCTAAAACTCTATCTCACATGTATGACTGTATCCTGTAAATTTTTGCTTAGCAGTAATCATCAATCAGCTAATCCACGGTGCGCCAGTGCAGTAGCCGCATCTGGATACTGCATGCATATGCATAAGAATTAGTAAACAAGACTTCCGCCACTGACCAATGGGGTCTCGTCTTTCGCGCGCATTATAGTAATGACCTCATTGGCTTCAACACAGAACCGCCAAGGCGTACTGATACTAGTCTTGATTGGCGACGTTCATTTTGTTTAAAGTGGTGCGATATGGCAACACGAATTACTGTCCGCAACACGAATTACTGGAGAAGAGATATCTGTATCACACGAACATCTGGATCAAAAACGAACGTCTTGACGCTTTTGGCTCCAGACCCCGCCCACATTTTTTTTTTCAGGCAGCGATTTAAATATTCATAAAATGAAACGCACGCGCAAAATGGTGAGCAGGCTGTGATCAGACTGTTCCCCTGGTTTCCCTACTATGTACCATGATGGTGGAGAGTTTCTAACGATAATTGCTGGCCGTACTAACACAAGGCGATGTGTGGGTGCTTGATACTGATATTTTATTTAGCAAGGCTGTCCTTTTGCTGTGTGGTGATACTTTACACTGTTAAAAATGTCCGTAAATTTACGGACTCCGTAAAGTGAAATATTCCGTATTTTCGCTGTAATTTTACGGACTTTCCGTAAATGTAAATATTAATTATGCTAATGAGCGTAATTACAATCAACCACATTTGCCCAAACACCTACACATAATATAGTACATGTAAGTACATACTGTTATTTCACCCACAACCGTGTACACATGTACAAACTCATGTTAAGGTTTTTTTATTTTACGGAATTAACAAACTTTTCCGGTAATAGAGCTGCAGGAATACGGAACTATTTTTTTTTACTGGCAGCTCTATTACCGGAATTTTTTTTTAATTCCGTAAAATAAAAAACCCTTAACATGAGTTTGTACATGTGTACACGGTTGTGGGTGAAATAACAATATGTACTTACATGTACTATATTATGTGTAGGTGTTTGGGCAAATGTGGTTGATTGTAATTACGCTTATTAGCATAATTAATATTTACATTTACGGAAAGTCCGTAAAATTACGGCGAAAATACGGAATATTTCACTTTACGGAGTCCGTAAATTTACGGACATTTTTAACAGTGTATGTACAATCACAAGAGACTTCTCCTTAATGGTGTCACTTTGATCGGGGTTTCCGTGTACAGTCCATTCAAAAAGTCTTTAACGATATGTTTAGTAGCTGCTTGAAAATAACCCTTTTTCCCAAATCCAGTTGGTAAATTTACAACTAAATCGTGATTCGTGACCTTCCACAAAATTACGAACTGCGGTTGATGATCGTTAAACTCTTCAAGGCCCAATTTAATTCTCGCAAATTCTAATGCTGGTTCAACATTCACAGCAGTATTTCTCAAGGCCATTGCCTCGAGGCATACTAACATTACCTACGTCTAGGTACCATACACAATATCTGTCGCTGAACGCATAATGCAAATTAGCCTCGTTTTGATCTGCCTGGTTTTTTCCGGGCAGCAAATCCAAAATCGTCAAGACGCTGTTTCGATCCAGATTTATAGACTTGCACAGTCCTTCTGAGTCAGCCTCCCAAACAGTCAATGTAGCGCCCTCTACCGGTGGCTAATACAAAAAACAGCGTCGCCAATCAAGACTATACTGATACTGCACATACAGACACATGCACACAGCTTGGGCGAGTTGGTAGTTCTGTCGGGAAGCGCGGCGCAAATAAAAAAAATCAAAAAAACTAGAGATTCAGTTTTTGTTGGTTACAAAAGCAAGGTGTGAGCGAGTGATGTCGTCAAATTATGATTAAATGAATTGGTGACAAAAATCTAATGTTTGGTTCAGAAGTTAGTTTTTTCCATTATAAAACTTCAACTTCTGTTTTGAACTGGACGTCAGGTCGAATGGGGTCACATTTTGTGTAGCGCTTGTTGAGGTTTTAAAAACCTGTTTAACGACGTAATGATTGTAAAAATCCATTCTGTGCATGGTACAAGAGAAATGTTTTTTTCAAACATTATATTTCATTTTCCGGTTTGAAACGGAAGTCAAGGTCAAATGGGGTCACACTATGTGCATCTTTTCTTGAGTTTGTACATACTTTTCCAATTATGTATAGATCGTAAAAACCCAATGTGTAGTTAAAAAATTATGATTTTTTGAAACATTAAATTTCAACACCCGGTTTTAACCGGAAGTCGACGTCAAATGAGGTCACAATGTGTATCGCAAGTTAAGTCCATGGAGCCCTTTCGGATGACGCATAGATGATAAAAATCCAAAGTGTGGTTCAGGAGTTATGATATTTTCAAATACAAAATTTCATCTTCCGGTTTGAACCGGAAGTCAAGGTCAAATGGGGCATATTCTGTGTATCGTTTGTTAAGGTGTTACATACTTTTTCAATGATGCATAGATTGTAAAAATCCATTGTGTGGTTCATGAATTATGAATTTTGAAACATTAAATTTCAACTTC
Source organism: Plazaster borealis (assembly GCA_021014325.1). NCBI lineage: Eukaryota > Metazoa > Echinodermata > Asteroidea > Forcipulatida > Labidiasteridae > Plazaster > Plazaster borealis. Next base: position 1,872,201 of record CM037456.1, on the reverse strand, counting down.
CGCTTTGAACCGGAAGTCAAGGTCAAACGGGGTCACAATTGGTGTAATGTATGTTTGGTTTTATAAAGACCTTTCAGATGACGTATGGATTGTAAAAATCCAAAGTGTGGTTCAGGAGTTAAGAATTTTTCAAGTATTAAATGAATTATCTCTGTGCCGGGGGTGCGCAATATACAAGGTAACAGCGATGCTTAATGTAGTCCTATATGTAGTTGATGTAAACTGAACTACACGTACAAGGTAGATGTATCTGTACACGTGTTATTACACTAGGGACCATTTGAAAACGATGCAGGTACGGGATGGGAGTGCGGCTCGGAAAAATTGTTCATGACGTCATAATTGTTTTTTACTCGCACGGCGTTTCTGCATCGCACGTCACAAACGCCGTGCGAGTAAGGCGAGAAGGTACTTCGCCACAATACCATTCACAACAACGTTCCATAGCTAGCTAGCTGTTATAAACGCATGTAATGGCGGGTGCAAACGGCACCCTCATACAAAACCGAACCCAGGACAGTGGCGCCCTTTGTTGTTGGAATTGATCCATTTCGATGAGTTGTTTGAATTGATCCATTTCGGTGCGAAGGTCTTGGAACCAAGACTGGTCACGGGTCGACCAATTGTGCGCACACAAACTTGCTCATAGTTTCACTCGTCAGGGCATTGGAAGGTGAATTGTGACAAGAGAGTGGTGCTCACTGGAACTCGTACGGACCAGTGGTGGGACTAAAATGCATATTTGCAAGGAAAGGAGACTAAGGAGCGGTCTGGCTGTCTTTGTGTTTGTCACCTTCATCGCCAGCGGTTATGTCGTATTTTCAAACCAAGGTAAAACACCCCTTACCCAAAATTATTACGCATTCTTAAAAGAAAAACAAAAACAAAAACAAAAACATCGACAACAACAAACAGTTCGCAGTCTCCGTACACTTCAATATGCTTTAAGGGATTGTATAAGTTTGGTTATTGGAACCCTCTGTTTGTTTCAATCATATATAGTAGTAGATATCATAAAACTAACCTGTAAACCTTTCATTTCAAAAGGTGCGGGTAGCGTTTTTGAGATATTGCCGAAAATCTGGAGCGGTTATGTCCACCCAGGAAGAATAATCTGCAATTGGAATACAAAATCTGAGAAACGTTTCTGACTGAAAAGCTTCTCATATTCAAATTTGTTTTTGATATAAACTAATATTTCTTTCCATAACAACATTACTTCAAAGTGAAATGTTTCTCAAAATGCTTTATACTACCAGAAGCTGCTGTACTTCTTACCAAGTAAGTTTTTATTGCCATTAATTTTATGAGTAATTACTAAACGTATACAGACGTGGTAAGACATTATTTAAACATTAATAATAACTAGACATTAGGTGTTTGTCCTTAGGACAAACACAAAGCTGTTCCGTTTTTGTGTTACTTTGATTAAACGCTTCAGACCTTTAAAGTTAGCCTGACTTTGAGATAGAATACCATTCACCGTTGACAGGCCCTTATTTTAACTTATCCCCATCTAATGCCTTTTACCAAAAAGCCTTTTAACGAAACCCTAAACGTACGTAGGAATTGCAAATATTGTTCAAGCACAAATCGAATGGGCCATACACTAACTATAGGTCTTCTCTCGGTTAGGATTCCAATATATCAAGGTAATCTCCGACGCATTGCCGTGATTGCGCAATCAGCAAGCTATAGTCATGGTGTCTGATTTGTCACTTTATCGTTAAGTATCGTGGAAACAAATTTCTACTTTGATTAGTTTTATTGGCCTGGAATGACTATTAGTAAAAGCATTTGTGTTTTCAAAATGATTTGTGTATTATGCCTATAGGTAACTAAAATTGAACTTATTTTGAAAAGTTGTGGGGTTTTTTACCAACCAAATACTTACACTTTTCAGAGCCATGGGTTTTGTACACACATACAAATGGCGCAATGAATGATGTCATGAATAAGTCGTTCGGCATTTTGGCCATCATAGTTATACAGGTTCCCACAAAGATAATCGAAAAAAGTTTGATGGTCGGACGTATACTTTTTGAGATATGGTGGTCTCAAGATTGGCTAATTAAATATTCATGTCATTATAACTAAGTAAAGTAAAATAATTAAGTTAAGCTAAGTACATTTTACTATAACTTCGCTTTTATATGATATACTATATGACTCTTTTATTCTAAGCCAGGTTTGATTTTTGGACCTCACAAAATGCGGTTACACTGTTAAAAATCCTGGGTAAATATTTATTGGGTAAACTAATTTTTGCATTTGTTGGTTCTTTTTTACTCAGTTATTTGGCACATTTTGCAATTGGGTAAATATAAAAAGGTACCCAGCATTTGGTGTCTTTGTAGTCATATTCGTTGGGCAACCGATACCCAACAAATACTCACAATTTTTATATTGTTTCAATTACCATTTCATTGGGTAGAAAGTTTGGCAATGCCCCCAAAGGTTGGAGGAATTTCATTAGTTGGGTTATTTACATTGCCCATCTTCTGGATCATAACAATTTACCAACATTGGCAACTAAATTTACCCAACTATAGCTAAGAGATAGCCTATAGTATATGAATGATTATAATTATGGCAAGGATCTATTAGGCCCATCAATTTAAGTTATTTAATATTTTCATCGTAAATAAAACCACCCCTACAGTACCAACTGCGTACATTTCCAAAGGCAAGCGTCTGTGTCATCTTGAAAATGGCTCAATCTATTGCATGCTGAACAAACTACCACAGAAACGCTACAGTTACATACAGTACAGCCAGCCAGGTCTGGTTGTGATCGTCACCAGATACATATTACATGTGCACACAACAAATGTAACTTGCGTATGACTATACGACTTGAGCATAGTTAAGCAGGGATTAAAGTTAATTTAACTACCATAATAGACAGCCTTATGGTCTACATGTAGGCCTACATAAATTCTTATTTTTAAGTATAAAGCCCTACAGGCAACATATCTTACTGATGAATGTGGTTTGAAGTTCCCCCAGGTCCCCAATTGTCAAGAAGTTGTAGTAGGTCCGACCATGCTGCTGTTCTTCTGTGCACACACCCCATGTACATTGCGACCCCCGGACATACGTGCGTCGTGTACTACTACGTGTCCACAACCGGTGTCCACAACCGTTGTACAAACTGTTGGGTTTTTCATATGATCAAACTGTAAGCTGTAAACAACCTGAGCAAAATATTCATGAAGAGTGTTTGTTTTGTTCTCGAAACTTTGGGAAAGATTAAGGCTTTGCACGCGATGGCTCACATAGTGGTGAATTGTAAACACTTTCCCCTCAAAAAACCCCTAAAAATGTCCCACACAATAAAAGAAACTCCCATGTGAACGTTAACAAAAGCACACTCCACAGCGCGAAGAGCCTTGAGATCATTCTTCGAAAAGAAACCGTACAATGACAAACATTGTTTCGTTAACGCATCACGGCACATTTTTTTTTCTTTTCTTCTTTTTTCCCCCATGGGGGCCAGGCATGCAGGGGAAAATTGATGAGCATCGCATGAGGGGAATCAGATATACCCGAGTGGAATGGAGAATGCGATTTGAAATAATACAACTTGGTTAATTTGTACAATAACAAATTCAGCCGCATTACAGTCCGTAGACTAAATTTAATAAGTAAAGTTCAGAGTAAAATTTACAATAGAAACAGTAAGCGTTCAAAATTATACATAAACTAATAATTGCACATTGTTATATTGTAGGTCGAAAATTGCCAAGGGATAAGAGGTGAACTTTCTTTTTGACAAGTCCGTGAATATTTGTTGGTAACCTTTATCTGTCGAACGCAATATACATTTCTGGCGGCTGCCACATCAAATTTTAGAAAAATTAAAAAAGGGGTTAAAAGGTACTTTGTTAGAGGTCACCAATCGTCAACTAATACTTATTACATGCCCGCAAAAGTAACAAACGGGTAGTACAGAATGTATGCGCTGGCCACCAGATGTTGCGGCCGCTAGAATAGGCATAACAAACTCAAAACAAATGTCAAAATGTCAAAACCTAGTTCAGATCTGATCTCCGGTACCGTAGTACGGAGCTTTGGAAGTGCCATCCGACATTGAGATCCTGAGATAATTTACTGGAGGGTGATGACATCATAAACGTAAGATGACCACATCTCAAATTGATTTATCTCGGGATGACGACATCCTGGAGTAAGATGACGTCCCTCCCGATATATTTCATTTTAGGATGTCGACATCATGAAAGTAAAATGTCAACTTCTCGAGATAAGTTATAGGGAAGACAACATCTTCCTTTCAGGACGCCATCATCTTAAGATAAAATCCATCTGGAAGACGACATTCTGCTTTCAACATGCCGTCATCCCAAAATAAATCATATCGGGATGTCGTGATCTTACGTTTATGATGTCATCAATTGCAGTAAATTACATCAGGATCTCAACGAGTTGGATTGCACTTCCAGAGCTCCGTACTCCGGCATTTACATCGGCAATGTATAAATCGGAAATGTGGATTGCGAGTAAAAAACAAGGGGGAGTTGATGGCAGTGAATCTGTGGAGGGAACCCACAAAACTGTCTTGCATTGTAATCCAGATGACCAACTCTTTTTGGGGGCTTTATGTTTTTCTTTACTTTTTGCTACCGAATTTGGTAGGAGAAATGTAATGCATAATGCATTAGCGTAATGGGTTGTTGGCCAATAAGAAGACACAATTACTTGCAAGACGTCATATGAACGTTTGATGCAAATTTGATGCAAATTATTAGCAAGATGGCGACTAGTAGTACTACTACTAGTGGAAGTGTTGATGACAAATTGTTTCAGCAAAGCATAAGATTTGCTGCTCAAAAAATGAAAATTTCAGGTGAACTGACAGCATTACCCATCTAGATATAGAGGAGTCCAATATCTATAGTTGACCGTGATTGGTTACAAGAAATTGAATATATTAATATTAAATGATCATGAATAACTGATTAGCTGAACGAGTTGGTAAAGGCGCTTCACGGCTTTGCCGCTCGCGCTAGTCTTTTTTCGTGCGTGATATCTTGGCTTGGGTGCCGCGGTGGGCCTACATCCCCCATCTCCACTGGCTATGTTCATGTTTGCAAAGTACATTGAGATGGTAGATAGATTGGCGGATGGCCGTTGGCGTGGCCGTCTGGGGCGGGGTTGGGGTAGTTTGATGCGTTTGATGGAGTCTTCTTCTTCTTCTTCCATATCAGCACCGACTTAATTACGTGAGCAAAATCGTCAAGTCTTTCTTGAGTTTTGTCACGAAATTACAGCGTTTCACGACAAATTGCCATTGTGGTTGTAAGTCGAGAACAATTTGAGAAAATCAAAAGTTACCTCAAGGGCTAAGAAAATGATAGTGTTTCCCAACCCAGTCCTGGTCGAACATTGACCACTGACCCTAATCCTAAAACCCAACCCTGACCCTTACCCACCATGAAACCTTAATAATATTTCCATATTGTAATATTTTAATAACTTATTTGATACAAAGGTGTTTAACCCTGTCTTAATATCTTAAAATGAGCCCCAGGGTATACTTTAGACCCCAACATTGACACAGCCAATGAAGGGGTTCTCTTGGTTAAGTAATCACAGTCAGTTGGTCAATGAAGGTATTGCGTGCAGGCAATCAAAACCAAGGCACTTTAAATGCTCCAAACTGTCATTTCTTCATCATCTTCTCTTCCTTGTCATCTACGGATTACTGTAACAGTGCAAAACACTTTTGTGGGTTCCCTCCACAGATTCACTGCCATCAACTCCCCTTTTGTCACTCTTAATCCACATTTCCTTTATACATTACCGATGAAGAAGCCGGAGTACGGAATTCTGGAAGTGCAATCCAACTCATCGAGATCCTGAGGTAATTTACTGCAGGATGATGACATCATAAACGTAAGATTACGACATCCTGAGATGATTTATTTCGGGATGACGGTATGTTGAAAGCAGAATGTCGTCTTCCACATAGATTTTGTTCATAGGATGATGCGTCCTGAAAGGAAGATGTTGTCTTCCCAATAACTTATACATGTATCGGGAAGTTGACATCCTACTTTCATGATGTTGACATCCTAAAATGAAATATATCGACATCTTACTTCAGGATGTCGTCATCCCGAGATAAATCATCTCAAGATGTGGTCATCTTACGTTTATGATGTCATCATCCTCCAGTAAATTATCTCAGGATCTCAACATGTCTTATGGCACTTCCAGAGCTCCGTACTGCGGTACCGGAGATCAGACGGAACTATGTTTTGACTTTGTTTTGGTATTTGTTATGCCTATGCCTATCTAGCGGCCGCAACATCCGGTGGCCAGCGCATACATTATCTGTAGGTACTACCCGTTTGTTACTTTTGCAGGCTTTGTGTAACGCATTGATAATTGACGATTGATGACCTCTAACTGCAATACCTTTTAACCCCCTTTCTAATTTTTCTATAATTTTATGTGGCAGCCGGAAGATTATAAGTGTCGGCCGACAGATAATAATGGGCGTGTGGCGGGCACCAGACATTTATGTGGCGCACAGTGAACATCGAGGATGAGCTTCATTAAATCTTTTTTCTGAATCTCGTAAATAAAAATACATGTCTAAGTCTCCCACCGCAGGGAGTCTTTGTATATTGTACAAAATACGAATAGCATCGCTGGTATATGGGACTAGGACTTGATCAAGTTAAAAAATTTAGAGGCATGAGTTTTTTACACAGATACAAAACACGCAAGAACTGATGTCATGGTGGCGTCGTCCGGCATTTTAGGCAAACAAACAGTTATAAAGTATCCCACTATGGGTATATAATCGAAACAAGTTTGATGATGGGAGGATTTTTTGTAAATTTGAACGACATATCGAAAGCAACTGGCGTATCCCCCAAGGATTCTCTGTGCGCGTGTAAACAAATAAACGTAAAGGAAGCAATCGTGGAGATTTTATTTTAAGAAAATGTATTTTTATACGATCAAAGGGTATCAGTATAATTGTTGCACCCGGTATGACGTTGGTCTGTTACACACGTTAATTTACATGAAAAGACTGAAAATGAAAGAAACAGGGTGAGTTGGTTGCTGTACACGAGTAGCTTGTGTTGCAATATTTCAGTCATACATCAGAATGAATAAAATATATAATAACACTAAGAAATAACTAAATAACTGATATAACTAACTTCTATTTCCATAGACTCAACTATTATGGAACACTACACTAACAATACTCATTATGCAACGAAATCACCATGCTAAAGAAATGTATTTGTACTGAACAAAAAAACTACTCCATAACCCCCCCCCCGAGAACCCCCCCCCCAAAAAAAAAAAAACATTAGAGATAATAACAAATAAAGAAAGTAGTAGATTGGCTATTTAAATATTCATGTCAGTAAAACAAATTAACCTAATTAATTAAGCTAAGCTAATTACATTTAACTAAAACTTCGTTACCTAAGCTTTGACATAATATAGGATCGATTCTCTTTTTACTTGGCTAGGTGTGACTTTTGGAGGTAACAAACTCGTGTATAAATTCTATGGGATTATTGACAGATCTAAATAATAACTAGACATTAGGTGTTTGTGAACAAACACAAAGCTGTTCCGTATATTTTTACTTGGATTAAATGCTCCAGAGCTTTTGAGTGAGGTTGACTTTTAGATAAACCCTTGACCTCTGATAGGCCCTATTTTTTTACTTAAAGTGGCCAAAACCCTTAGCCTGATCTTAAATCTGATACTGACTTTAAACTTTTTTCAAACCTGAGCCTGAGTCTGACCATAACTTTTACCTTCATTCTAACTGAACCGTGTGCTATAGCTAATAAAAATCCTGACGAAAACAATAGCTGTTCCGACTACTACATCGGAACAGCTAATAATAAGATCAGATGAAACACTCAAAGATCACATTTCTAGAAGATGATTGCATTTCTTGCTGGAAACTTTTTCACTTGGGTCAATCCATGTAGGAAGTTTTTGTCTGCTAGTACCAAACTTGTCTGAAGTAAAGATATAATATTATACTTTAACCAGTTCTTGGATTCTCTAAACTGGAGGATAATGTGTGGGCTTTATTGTATATTTATATTACAGACTCCCCTTACCGGAACGTACAGCTACACACCCCAGACCGGATCGTAGAGCCACCCACCCCATACCGGAATGTAAAGCTTGACACCCCAAACCTTCTAGACCTGGATCCGGAGCAGCTGTTCAATCGGACGGTGATCATCACCGGGGTCTCCGAGAACCATGTCAAGGAGGCCAAAGGGATGATCGGCTCCGTGCAGAAGTATTTACCGCACACACAAATCATCGCCTATGATCTTGGAATGCGCAAGGAGAGTATTGAACAGGTTAGGGTCTTTTCAATTTCTCTGGGAATGCATACCATTTATAATTCACTTTTTGAAAATAACTAGCAGCAGTATGTTGGGTCTGAATGAGACAATTTATTATTATATTATGCATAATGCACAAATATAATATGATTAAAGGATTAAAATTAACATAAATAATAATGGTGAGTACGCGTGTTAATGACACAGTATTATTTGATATTATGGGGCATGAATAGTCATGGGCATAAATGCATAACAACGAGGGGCCAGATGAATAGGGATGAGGTCAAACGATGGGCCAATGAGAGAGGAGGGCATGATTTTAATGGGCCAATGAGAGAGGAGGGCATGATTTTAATGGGCCAATGAGAGAGGAGGGCGTGGTTTGAAATGGGCCAATGAGAGAGGAGGGCTTGTTGAGACAGAATATGCAAGATATGATGTGAACAAAGAAAGGTTTAAAAATCTTGATGAGACTATATGGTGTTCCAAATGTGCCACCTTTATTCAGAAATGTTTTTACCGTCGCATTTTTTTCCCCGTCGCATTTATTTTTTTGCGACGTACATTTTTTTTGTTAGAGTCACATTTTTTCGTTGCTTATTTTTGTTCAGCGTGACTCCAACGTGATGAGGATGTTAAACTTTGAGCTTTTAAAGAAAATGTATACAGTGAGTTTTCTTAAGTGAGTTCCCCCGGCGTTTAGCTTATTCAAGCGGTCCATTTTTACCAGTTACACTACTCTGGTTAAATAAGACGAAATAATAAGGACAAACGTTTGTTTTCAGGTATCTTTATTCAGCATGTTCACCTGTGTGAATACTTCATGTCGTTGTTTACATTCCTGGGGTCAGTCTACACTATAGCTAGCCTTCCTAGATTACGATATTGTTTGTAATCTGTCAGGGGGTGGGGCGGGTTTTTTCGTTGGAGGTGTTGCCAACTGCAATGCCCGCAAGGCATAACAAGCAAAAAAGAACAGGAAACTGAACATATGGTTAAACTTATCTGAGAGTTAGGTCACAGGGTTAGATCTGGGTAGCTCTGGATTTAGCAAGTGGTAAAACAATAAAATACTTAATATCAACCAAACCACTATGTTAGGGTGTTATATACTTATTTGCGCCATTTGTTTATTCATTAATTTATTTCGTCTCATTTAACCAGAGTAGTGTAACCGGTAAAAATGGACCGCTTGAGTAAACTAAACAAAATTAAACGCCAGGGAACTCACTTAAGAAAAATCAACGTATACATTTTCTTGAAAGCTCAAAGTTTAACATTCTCATACCGTGAGAGTCACGTGGAACAATACGCAACAAATAATGCGACGGGAAAAAAATGCGTGGGTGAAAAAAATCCTGAATAAAGGTGGCACATATGTGCCACCTTTATTCAGGATTTCAAAGTTATATACACATCTTGATCAGACAGATTATGCGCGAGATGATACGAACAAAGAAAAGTCTAGAAATCTTGATGAGACTGATTATGCGCGAGATGATACGAACAAAGAAAGGTTTAGAAATCTTGATGAGACTGATTATGCGCGAGATGATACGAACAAAGAAAAGTCTAAAAGCCTTGATGAGACAGAATATGGGCGAGATGATACGAACAAAGAAAAGTCTAGAAGTCTTGATGAGACTGATTATGCGCGAGATGACACGAACAAAGAAAAGTTTTGAAATCTTGATGAGACAGAATATGGGCGAGATGATACGAAACAAAGAAAGGTTAAGAAATCTTGATGAGACAGATTATGTGCGAGATGATACGAACAGAGAAAAGTCTAAAAGTCTTGATGAGACAGAATATGGGCGAGATGATACGAACAAAGAAAAGTCTAAAAGCCTTGATGAGACAGAATATGGGCGAGACGAACAAAGAAAAGTCTAAAAGTCTTGATGAGACAGAATATGGGCGAGATGATACGAACAAAGAAAAGTCTAAAAGTCTTGATGAGACAGAATATGGGCGAGATGATACGAACAAAGAAAAGTCTAAAAGTCTTGATGAGACAGAATATGGGCGAGATGATACGAACAAAGAAAAGTCTAAAAGTCTTGATGAGACAGAATATGGGCGAGATGATACGAACAAAGAAAAGTCTAAAAGTCTTGATGAGACAGATTATGCACGAGATGAAACGAACAAAAAAAGGTTTAGAAATCTTGATGAGAAAGATTATGCACGAGATGATACTAGGGAGGGAAGGGAAGGAGGCCTCTATAAAAAGGACGGGATTCGGATCCATACATCAATAATAATAATAATCAATGCAACGTAAAAAAAAAAAAAAACTCTCCTTTACTGGTTTTAATTTTCTCCAACACAATAAAAAAAACAATGCAATGCAATGCAAAAGTCACAATATACACTACACAACACACAACAAACTGTCAAAAAAAAAAAAGCAAAAGCACACACACACGATCTGGGCACGGACGCACTGGCAAATACACACAATCAAAATACATGATCAAAATAGAGGCAAGAAAAATCAAAGTAGTAGTAAAAGAGTATAAAATGATACATTATACAAAATAATACTCACAGATATCTCACCCTCTCTATTACCCATATTTTTTTTTTGGAGCATGATGGCCAGAGCCATCCCTACAAAATAGGAGAAAATACCATAATAAACACTGAGGGGCTTGCCGGGTTCCCTACAGGTTCCTACTTTATGACCACGCGACCCGAGTGGTCCAAAAACACAAAAAACTTTTAATTTACACTGATCAAAAATATATAAGTCAGCTCAAAAAAAAAAGGGTAAGGGTAACTAGTAAAAGGGTACATGTACCTACCTCCCCAAAAAAACCTGTATAGCAAATCACATAAACCACCACACATCACAATCAGTAAAGGGCAATACCAAATCTCAAAATACCAAATACAAATAAATACATTAGATTGAACATTGAGAGACCAACCAGAACACACACACTCACATGGCACGAATCCTTGTCTCTATCTATGATGAAACAGCCATGACTATATACATACAACAACAAATTTAAAATCATGTTAAAACTCTGAATAAAATACACAGCGACACGCTCGGACTTGGGTGGGCAGGCAAACACAACAGTACATTCAGAGGGGCATGGGCAGGGCATTTGCCCATTTCAGATGCAACCATGCCATGATGATGATGCTTGATGGCAAACAAACCATGCTTGATGCATTCAGAGGGCATGAAACAACCTTGATGAGTGCATCAGAGGGCGCCCGGAAACCATGCCTTGATGCGTTGCAGAGGCACAAAATGGGAATACATTACAGAGGTAATAAACCCAAATCCACATTTATTCCGGCTCTCACTGAATAAGAGTGGTTTTTTTGTCTAACTAATACATCAAAAATGAACAATGGGATCTAAACAGGCAGCAAAAAAAAGAAGTTTTGTTCCCTTCAAGTCTAAGTCTAAAGATTACAATGGAGAATAAATAGCAACTACACTAAATTTAGGAACCGACAATCCTGTCGTGAACGTTCTTAGGAACAAAGTAGAAAATGCATTTAGACATCATAAAATTCCCATATCACAAAGATTGACAGTAGTTGTATAATACAGGTAAAATCCATAAATAATGAATGAAAGCAAGTTTCAAAGTAATTAAAAAAAAAAAAAAAATAAAAAAAGGAAAAAAACTTGGATTACATTGCAAAAGACTACATAATAATGGTGTGGAAAACATCCCTCTTTTTTTATGATGAAACTAACGTGTAGTTGATCAGAGGCAGATCAGAGGCACTACAAGTATGCAAGCTCCCTCTGGAATCTATAATAATTAAGTAATAAGTAATGGCCACAGACCCCAGGAAAAATATACTGTGGTCTACCGATGGTCACCGCCACTGCAAAGGCATGTACATACAATGAAAATAAATTGCAATCCCTAAATACAAGGAAAATACAAGAGACTTTTTACTTTTTCATTTTTTTGCCATTTGGCAAACAAAATGAGGCTTTAATAGTAAGCGGCACACCCTCTCAAGAAATACATCATTTAGATGAGAAATAGAAGGAGAAAAAACAAATATACACACATGGTTAATGATTGATTCCGAAAAAATAGAGCTAAAAATCACAGTAGTTCAGGTATAAATGAGGGTTTGCATACAAAATAATACTCACAGATATCTCTACACCTCTATTACTCCCATATAAAGAAAAATACACTCAAATAAAATGTGCTCTTTCAAGAAACAAAGTAAACTTTTCATAATATAAACACTGAGGGCGCACTTGGGTTCCCTACAATACGAACAAAGAAAAGTCTAGAAATGTTGATGTGGGATGAAGATGCGTTTCTTTGCTGGTTTCTGGCGTAACTCCACTGGAGCCAAACATAAATTTGACATCATTGACTCTTCATAAACAAAAAACTGTGGTGCGATACAGGACTACTTTTCCATAATTGGTGTTTGATGAGTTGAATAATTTCAGAGGTGCGCCTTTTTGGTCCCATACATTAACAGTTCTTTTTTTCTTTCTATATTTAGCTTTCCCTCGTTATTTCTCTTGTCTGGTTTGGGGGATTTGGGTTTTGTTTTTTTACCCTTTTGCAATTCAACATGGTTTGCGTTAAAAGTGGGTTTCAGTCCTATAGGCTACCTGTTGTATTTTGTTTAATTTGCGGAGTTTCTAGGGGTTCTTTCAATGGCTAAATTCCATTTAGCTTTGGCTTTTGGGCGGGTTTTACGTCGGTCGTGTCACAAGTTCTTTTCGGTTCATGGGGGCGGGGGTGGGTTCGGGTAAGCGGTTCGGTGAGTTTTTTCTGCAACCTTTGGAGTTTTTTTTTTTTTACCATTGGTTCTTTTTTTACAGAGTTTTGGGGGTTTGGGTAAAATCCCTGGAGGAGGATAAATTTAGAACAAGTCAAATTCTTCTTTAGCACAATCTAAGGTCTACGCACCCAGGTTGGATATGTAGAAAATGTAGTGGCTATTTTGTTTGTAACTTGGAATGTCCGATTATTTCGAACTGCGTTGCCTTTACCATTTCTAAAACAAAATTGATAAGAATTAAGGATAATTAACGGTCAAAGTGTAAATACTAATCATCCCCAGCTCTTATTAATTGCCTCAATAATAATATTAATAATAATATAATAATAAAGGGTATTTATAAAGCGCAAACAGTTGCAGATCGGTTCCGCCTCAAGGCGCTGAAATACAAGCAAACAAAAATGGATTAAACGACATAAATTAAATTAAAAACAATGATAATCAAACAATTTTACACAAAATTACGTCTTGACCAGCCAAAATACACAGTAAGCTAAAAAGATGAACTAGTTAAAAAATAGTTGTAGAAAATGAATACTATAGATACAAACCTTTCAATAAGTTGCAATTTTACAAAAATACTGTTTGAAAAGATTAGTCTTAAGACGAGACTTGAACAACTCGATGGTCGACGACTCCCTGATGATCGGTGGCAGGCTGTTCCAAAGTGAAGGAGCTACAACGCTGAATGCTCTACCACCATACGAACAAGTCCGTGGAGGAGGGGAAGGTTGATGCAGAAGATTGAGGGATGAAGACCGCAGGTGTCGAGTAGGCTGATGTCGATGAACGAGCTCTTGGAGGTATGACGGTGCAAGCCCGAACACTGATTTGAAAGTGAGGGCGAGTGTTTTGAAGATTATTCGATGTGAGACGGGGAACCCTTAGGATTGGGGTTTGTGTTCGTTTCTCTTACAGCGACAAACTAATCTGGCAGCGGAATTTTGAAGGCGCTGTAGTCGTTGTATCTCTTTGGTAGGAAGACCGAAGAGAAGGCTGTTGCAGCCATCAATTCTCGATGTGATGAATGCATGCACTAATTTTTCTGTTGAGGGTTTGTCCAGATAGTTCCTAATCTTTCCGATTTTGTAGATGAATGCCCATCCCGTCCGACATATGTTGTCTATGTGAGCCTTCATGTGCAGCCCACTGTCGAATATCACTCCGAGGTTGCGAGCCTCATTGCATACGTCGACCAATAAACCTCCAATCAGCACTGGAGGAAGGCTCACAGATTTAACGAAACGGGAGCTAAAGTGTGGGACTTCAGTTTTCTCATGATTAAACTGTAACTTGTTTGAGACAGCCTATTCCTTGATCTCCCTCACGCATTCCTCTAGGCGGTGAATGGCTCCAGTAGCATCCGACGGCTTGAAGAGCAAGTATACTTGCCTGTCATCTGTTCTACAATTCTGTCAGTGTTATTTTGGTATATATAGGCTTATTTAAGGATTTAAAACGTATTTTAAAGTAATTCTTCCTATTACGGCAGATCCTCTTTAAGTCGGGTCATGATGTCACTGAGTGGGGCCGTGTAGAAAGTGAACAGTAGTGCTCCGCACATGGATCCTTGAGGAACGCCCCATTGTATCTGGTGAATAGCAGATGCAGCCTCCCCACAGTGATCACGGACTGAGAGCGGTCACTAAGATATGACCGGAACCATTGTAAAAAGGCTGTCCCAATAAATTGCCGTGGTTTGGCTGACCACATGAAAAGGAGAGATGTTCTGCATATTTTAACATCCAAGAAACATTCCATATATTGTTTGCAGGACGTCCATTGGGACAAGAAGATAGAAAGCATAGTAAGAGCTGAATGGGGCCTGGAATGCTATTTTAATTCATTTAAAAACAATGCTAGAGGTGTGGCATATCTGTTTAACAATAATTTCGAGCTTTAAGTTTTATTGTCTTGCAACGTTCCTAATGGTCACTTTTTGGCTTTGGATATTGAAGTGAGGGATCTGAATGTCACCTTGATTAATATGTATGGCCCTCATAAGGACAACCCTTCTTTTATAATGGTATTAGCAACCAGTCGCGGATCCTGGTTGGGGGGCGGGGGGGGGGGCAGAGCTCAGAGTTTCCGGGGGCTTCGCCTTCTGGACCCTCACCGGGGCTTCGCCACTGGACCCCACCCTCGATGTTACAGAAATGTTTCCAGTAAATTTAGAAAATTGATATGGATCTGAATTGCTTAAAAAGTGTGTATATTTCTCTGTTTTTAGGCACACGGAGGCTTGATTTTTCACCCCTCAAAACGCCACAAGCTCAGAGATTCTGGGGGCTTTGCCCCCTGGACCCCCATCGGGACTTCGTCCCTGGACCCCACCATCGATGTTACCGAAATTCTTGCAGTAAATTTAGAAGATTTATGGATCTGAAGTGCTTAAAAAGTGTGTACATTTCTCTGTTTTTAGGGACACGGAGGCTTGATTTTTCACCCCTCAAAACGCCACAGGCTCAGAGCTTCTGGGGGCTTCTCCCCCTGGACCATCACCGGGGATTCGCCCTGGACCCCACCATCGATGATACAGAAACTTTTCCAGTAAATTTAGAAGATAGATTTGGATCTGAAGTGCTTAAAAATTGTGTCCATTTCTCTGTTTTAGGCTCACGGAGGCTTGATTTTTCACCCCCTCGAAACGCCAAAGGCTCAGAGCTTCAGGGTGCTTCGCCCCTGGATCCCCAACGGGGCTTAGCCCCTGGACCCCCATCGGTGCTTCGCCCTTGGACCCCCTCCAGGAGCCGTGAGGCCCCAACCGTTTTTTAAAAGTTTTTTAGTCCCTCAATACAAAATTCTGGGTGCGCCGTTGTGCCCCCCGGTTTAAAAAATCCTGGATCTGCCCCTGAATACTGTTAATAATTTTGATAATCCTCACACTTTTATAATCTGTGGGGACTGGAATCTAGTTCTAAACGATCAAATTGATTGTTTAAACTATACGTGAACACCAATAAACCCGTTAGCTATATAGGAAAAGAGGTCTCCGTCTTTTACGTGAGCAATATCTTACTGACCCTTGGCGTATTTAGAATCCGACTACTGCTAGATACACTTTGAGGCAGCACGATTCAGTGAAGCAGTCGAGATTATACTTTTTTCTAATCTCCTCGGAGATAAACTCTAAAGTCACCAGTTGTTATATTAAGCCAGGTCATCGAACAATTCACTCCTTAATTGACATTCAGTTTGACCTCAATCAAATGAAAGAGGGTCTGGTATAATAACACCCTTCTTTCTGACACGGTTTTTGTCGATCAAATTAAAAATACTATTAAAAAGGTTGTAGAAACATGCAGCTCTCCCCTTTATGATTCAAACTTGTTCCACATTCACCCCAATGACATCCATTTCACCATTAATGATCAGCTCTTTTTCGAAATGATACTGTTGGAGATATCTAAAACTATTTCGTATGCTTCATGGTAAAAGGAAAGCACTAATAAGAGAGAGTCCCTCATTGAGACTGCGATTCAAAATTTATCTTATACAATTTCTCAGGGGGATTTAACAGTCACCGAAGAGCTAAAGTCAAAACAAGCTGGTCTTATTGATCTAGGCCTACGTAAAAAGAAAATGGAGGGTGTTCTTATTCGATCCAAACCCGCTGGATAGAAGAGGGTGAAAAACCCTCGCGGGATTTTTTGAACATAGAAAAACGTAAGATGATTAACAAAACTATCAGTTCCATTGTCAGAGATGGTAACACCTATACTAAGTCTTCTGATGAAATCCTCCATGAGGCTAGGCTTTTCTACAAACAACTTCATTCCGAGGCTGAAAACTTGAACAACAGCAATTTGCATTCCATTTTAAACAGCGTTCCTGTTTTCTCAGACAAACTGCGGGATAGTCTGGAAGGTCCTTTGCATGCATATCATGAACTTCTTAATGCCCTCAAAAGGAGTAACAATTACAAATCTCCAGGTTCTGACGGTTTCAGCTTTGAATTTTATGGTTCCTACTGCGTTCTTTAATTATGATTATAATTCAGGGAATCTCTCAATTACGCAACAATATGGTATTATTACAATGTTGCCAAAAAGGGACAAGCCACGCCAATTTCATAAACATTTGAGACCTATTTCACTTTTGAATACCCGTTTTTGTTTTGTTTTTTAGCCCCCCAATACAAAATCCCGGGTGCGCCGTTGAGCCTCGACTTGCATTTCTGATAGACGTGCATTACGTGCATTACACAACACGCGGGACAAAAGGCTTTAAAGGGGCACACCGGCTCACCATTTACGTAATTTAGTGAAGTAGAGTCACAAACAATAAATAATTTGATGTTAAAACAAACAAAATCATAAAATTAGCACGCAATTAACGAAAAATAGGGAAAAAACCGAAACGCGGTCAAAGGTCAGCGTATACGCTTTTCCAGCCGAGTGTGTGCAGCGCAGTCAATCCAACACTGCCTAAAACCCCCTTGGAACCAAACGTGATTATGGTCTGGCTCCCAACCCCCAGACAGGCTCCGAATCCACGGCTATTGGCAAGCTGAGGAGTTCATGCCCCTAGGTTTCAACGCTCTCTGGCCCCACGGGATGTAGCGCCGGCTGACGGGATATGCCCCCAAGGCTTACGTTGTGATTGCTCCACGCCTTTGGGCCATGCAACACGCCTCCGTTACACGGACTCTTTGAATGCGAATCTTACGTTGGATTTTTCACCATTATTTACATCCTGTAGCGATAATTTGAATACATGATATTTTTCGTCAATTACTCGTTAATAATTGTGTAAAAAAAAGATTTCAATTTGGTTTGGTAAGTTACTTTTAAACGGCTGGAAGTAAAACTAACTCGGAAGGTCACGTGGTTGTTTGAACCAGTTTGTGGTTCAAACTATCACGTGACCTTCGTTTTTGTTTAAAAATGCTCAAAAACGGCTAAATTTGATGATTTTTTTCATAGACTGTTCTTCTTCATTCCTGGAAGACCGTTGAAGTCATATTTTAGTCTATTTTGTAGCCCAAAAAGCCCAATTCAGCCGGTGTGTCCCTTTAAGTCACATCCGAAGGACGCAGCAATTATTATGTTTACAAAGGTACACGTTGCCTTCGGATTGGGCGCTTTGGGCTATTAAAAGCGTTTGGTATGAAATCAACACGGTTGGAAAGATGTTTTAAAAGTAGAATATAGTGATCCACACAACTGTGCCTTAAAATGTTTGGCTTTTGTTAAATCTCATGACACAAAACGTTCCGCCATTTTATGGAGTCAAATTTTTGACTCCACAAAATGGCGTGTTCCGCTAGTATTATTTACAGTCGTAGGTAGTACGTACTCGCAATCACATGCTGAACTATTTGCTAATCAGAGTGCTGCTGTGATGTGCCGTGTTTTAGTCATCTCCTCCTGTCCACAATAAACATTGGGTATAAACAACGCCGGTCGTTTCTCTCGGTAAGTCTCATGACAGTTTTCTTACCCTGATCATAGAGAAAGGACCACGGATCCGTGGTCCTTTCTCTATGCCCTGCTTGACGAGGTTGCTTCTTTTTGGACGCGTCTTCATCTGTTTTTTGTGGCGATCCATTTGACATGTGAACGGTGTGGGTGTTTGCATACATGTACATACATGTCGCGAGAGGTAGAGAATGGTATATTACCCGGTGTTCATCTGATAGTTTTACCAGGCCACTGGCTGCGGCACCAGCCTAGCTATACTGTTCATCGCGCATTTTGCCATGGACGATGGTATTTACGGCTGGAAATACTTATACGTTTCGCGGGACAGATGTTGGGGGGTCAGAGAGCAATGTTTTGTTTTTTTAAATCACCATTCACTAATAATAATAACACTTCAAAGGTGTTTCAACTCTTAATAAGGATAAGGCAACGTGTTCCTTTAAGGACACAACTGTCACGACAGTTAGTGGTGTAACTAAGGGGGGGCACAGGGGGCACGTGCCCCCCCCCCCATTGATGTCCGTGCCCCCCCCCCCGGTGCCCCCCCCCCCATTTGAAATCTGGACTTTTGTGACTGGAGATTTACAGAGTAAAATGTAACATTTTATACGCTTGAGATAATTTCGATGTTTTTAAAACTATATTTTTCCATTTACATGCATAATTTTTTTTGTTTACACTCACGCCAGATTATCTTATAAACAAATAGTAAGTAACATAAAAAGGGCGATGAAAAAGGGGCTTGTTCAGGCCCTTAACCAGAATTTTGTTTTACTTTTTTTTTATACATCGGAGCGCTAGCGTCGCCCGTCACGTAGCGACGCAGGGGGAGTAGGAGGAGGATGTGCCCCCCTCAGAAGTTCGAAATTTTGTAAAAAAGAATGCCCAATTCAAGCCATTTGGTTCACCATTTTTGCGCTATGGTACTGGTTATTAGATCTGAAAACAACTCAATTACAGCTTTGTATCAATATTATTTCTGCGTATTTAATTCTCAGACGGCGTATTTCACCCATTGCGTCCTCTATTTACATCTTTGTATATTATGTACAAGATGGCGGCTGTGTTGCCTCATGTTCTTGCAGTGGCAAGCTGTCAACCATTGACGACAAGCTGGACAAGATCCTGACGTCTATTGGCAACATAGAGGCCCGACTGAGCTCTCTAGAGCTGAAATATCAGCAGGTCCACACACAGATGTCCTCGAATATATTGCTGACCTGAAAACGTCCGTGACGTTTGTCCAAGAAACCCATGACTCCATCAAATCACTGATCAACAAAAAAACTGAATATAACTTACGGATCATCAGGAACCTAGAAGACAAGATCGATGACATCCAGAACCTAAGCCGCCGTAACAACATTGTTTTCCAGGGGTGTCTGAAGCAGCTGAGTCCGGATCAAGATCCTGCGAAGTGTGATACTGAGAATAGTGTTCATAATTTTATGAATACCATTTTAGCGCAGTCGTTTTATTCTACTATTGATAAACCAACAAGGATTACTGCTGAAAGTGCTACTCTCATTGACAATATTTTAACCAATGATTTAGCGAATCATTCCACAGGTATTTTGATGACGGACATTTCAGACCATCTTCCTGTATTTTTAGTTATCAACAATTTTAAAGAAAGTCCTAAAAGTGACAGAAAATTCCAAAAGCGTAATTTTAGAGTCATGTAATATTGAAAACTTCATTCAAGATCTCAATGCGAGTGATTGGGACTCTCTAACTTCAACCAATGATATACATTGTATGTATGACACTTTCCTATTACATGTCCAACAAAATTATGATAAACATGTTCCGTTACAAGAAGTTAAATGTCGTTATAATAGATGTAAATCCCCATGGTTATCTGATGGTATCTATAATTCTATTGGACATAAAAACCATTTGTATAAAACGGTTTTGAGACATCGAACTGCAAACAATACATCTATTTATATTCTGTATAAAAACAAACTTAATTTCCTAATCAAAACAGCTAAGAAAAACTATTACCACACTAAATTTAATAAAGTTAAAGGTAATATCAAGGCTACATGGAAAGTTATATATTCTTTACTTAACAAGCGCAAGCAAGGCGTTAACCCGTCTTACTTCCTTCTCAGGATGGTAACCAAATTAATAATAGCAAGAAAATTGCTAAAGCATTTAATAGCTAATTTGTTAACATCGGCAATAGCCTTTCTAGTGAGCTTCCGTTATGTAACACCTCCTCCGATTCATTCTTAAGCAACGCATGCTCAAATTCACTCTTTTTAATACCTATTACTCAGGAAGAGGTCGTGGATTGTATTAACAAAATTCCTTCTGGGAAGGCCCCTGGATTCGATGGTTTAGGTTCTTTTGTCATTAAACAGGCAAGGTATGCACTAGCTAAGCCGTTGGCTGAAATCTTCAATAAGTGTTTAACAGCTGGAATTTTTCCCCGATAGTCTAAAAATAGCCCAGGTAATACCGATATATAAAAAAAGGTTGTAAGCATGAATTTATTGATTATAGACCTATTTCAGTCTTGTCCGCGTTTTCAAAACTATTTGAGAAGAGATTAACATCTTTTATTGATGAACATAACATTATTTCTGAGTCGCAATTTGGATTCAGAAAAAAATCGCTCAACTGAAATGGCAACATCGTATGTTATTAGTAAATTATGTAATGCGATTGATCATAATAATTTCTCCATAGGTATCTTTTTGGACTTATCAAAAGCTTTTGATACTGTAAATCACGACATTCTTGTCAGAAAATTAGAGCATTATGGAGTGCGAGGAACAGCCCTTAACCTACTGAAAAAATTACCTATGCAACAGAAATTAATCATTTGACTCTGAAAATTGTACCAGGCGTGACATAACGTGTGGCGTACCCCATGGTTCTGTGTTGGGCCCTTTACTCTTCATTCTTTATATTATTATTAATGATATATGTACCACCTCAGACAAATTAACGTCTTGTTTATTTGCTGATGATACAAGCTTACTGTATACTCACAATAATGTTGATCAGGCTATTCAAAACCTCAATATGGAACTTGTAAAACTCAGTACGTGGCTCTTAGCAAACAAACTATGTATTAATGTACTCAAATCAAATTATATTATTTTTTGTGTACCAACCAATTCAAGTACACACAATCTGTTCCATTGATTTTGAATAATGCAAGGTTAAGTCGGGTAAAAAGAACAACATTTCTGGGTTTAACTATTGATGAAAACCTTGCTTGGAAAAATCATTTTGATGAAGTAGCTACAAAAATATCCAAGAATGTTGGCATAATGAATCGCTTAAAATATTACCTGCTGAACAGGATTTTATCAACATTGTATAATTCACTCGTTCTGCCACACCTAAATTACTCAATCTTGACGTGGGGCAGTTTTTCTTAATGTAATAAATTACTTACTTTACAAAAACGAGTGGTTCGTGTAAGTTCGAATGCTGGCTACCGTGACCATTCAAGTCCATTATTTGCTGAACTAAGCATACTTCAATATAATGACTTATACCACCTTAATTTGGGCAAATTCATGTATAAATGTATGCATAACCTACTTCCCCCCTGTTTTAACTCTTGTTTTACATTAACGTCTAAAATTCATGCATATAATACTCTTAGTAGCGCTAGGGGTAATTTGTTCGTCCAATTTAACAGAACATCAATGTCTAAACATAGTGTTGTCCATCGAGGCATCTCATACTGGAATAGTCTAGACGATTCTCTTAAATATTCACCCTCTCTATCTGTGTTTTAAAAAAAACCTAAAAGCTTAGTTCATTGACTCGTATTCATAAACTTTGGTGTAACTTGTAAGTTGTGTTGGCCTTGTCTCACATTGTCTCGTCAGCTTCTTAGTCCTTTGTCCTGTTACGATTCTTTGGTTGTATGTTTGTCTGTCCATAGGTTAGGGAACAAAAGCATTTTGCTTAACCTTACACCTAAATGTTGTCATTTATTTGCCGATTACTATTGAATAATTGTGTACAAAACATATTTCATATCTCAAGCTAATGTATAACTTGTGTAATTTCAACATAAATGTGCATTAATGTAATGAATGACAGCATTGAAATAAATGTTACTGTAAGTATGTTATGTTATAAATGTCATATTTCAACGATAATAAGTCACAGTTACGATGCAGACTTAAAAAAAAAGCGTGGGCTTGTTTTACAGAAAAAGCCGAAAGGAAACTTGGCCAGAAGTTCCCCCCTAGAAAAATGGTGCACTCCCTTGTGCCCCCTGAAATGTTACCCTAGTTACGCCGCTGGGACTAAACCCACACTCTGCTGAACAGAACCACCAGAGCTTGAGTCCGGTGCTCTTATCCTCACCACTATACACGCACAAAGGGATTAGTGAGCACATCAAGGTTAATCATTATTATGGTCGATAACAAAAACATTCACTATAACCACAAGGCCAGAAAAGGTGTAAACGTAAAGGTGTAATCTGTCTCATCGTGGGTGACATTTTTGACTCGGAGAGGGCATGGCCTTCCTCCATGGAGAGGGTAGCTCTTTCTCTTGGGGCCTTTCAAAGGAAATTCAAAGTCAGAACTTAAAAAAATTGAATACGGGGGCGTGGTTGATGCAATAAAACGTTCTTTCCGTAAGGTACTGACTGGAGCAACTTCAGAAATGTTTCGCCCCTTTTTACCATTTCATTTCGAGACTCTGTTGATGGACAAAAAGGGTTCCACTCGACTGTACAGTATTTTCACTTCCACCAGAAAAGTTGTGCATAATTCTGTCTACAAATAGGAAGAAAAACTCAGGGTGAATCTTCCGACCCCAAAATGGTCAACTTTTTTTGTGGTTTACCCTTTAATTGTACCTGTGACACCAAACTATGTTGGTTCCAGTTTAGTTTGGTGCATAGAATTGTGGGTGTTAACTCTCTCTCTAAAATCGGTCGGAAGGATTCTAATCTGAGTACTTTTTGTGAAACTGAAAAAGAAACGCTAGTTCACTTGTTTTGTACGTGTAAGGAGACACACAAATTCTGGGGTCAAATAAAAAACTGGTTAACTATACACTGAATATTGATATTAAATTTGACAACATGACTAAGCTGTTTGGAGTCCTTAATAGAATGGTCTGTTCTTAACTAATACTCATTCTCTACCGCTTTCATATTTACCACATGAATGACAGAAAACCTTCTGTTATTCTTATTAAAAAGAAATCAATTGTTATTTTGTAATGGAAAAAAAATGATCTTTGTTAGGAATAACAACTTAAATAAGTTTAATACCAGATGGGAATCTTTTTCATTGCTATTGTAAGCTTGTTATTTTGTGGTGCCCCACACTTCACCCAGTCTCACAAGCCAACAGGTGCCCCATCTTAATTAATCCAACGCCCACCCAGACACCAGTGGGTATAGACTGGCTGTCTGGGACTTTTATGAGACAAATTTATGAGTTTTTAATGACCTCCCGACCACCCTCATCTTCACTGAACATGTGACACTGACCCTTCCTGACCAATATATAAAAGTCTTATTTTCCATTCTCAGTCCCTTTTCTATTCTCTGTTCTGGTTAGACCAGTGTGACATTGTACACTGTGGCCCAATCCAGTCTTTCTATCCTTGCTTGCTAATCTCGACACTCCTCTCGACATCCTTGTAAAGCCATGCAGTGTTTAAATAAACCATTCTGTATATTACAGCCCAAAGAGGAGAGTCTGCACTTGTGTATTATTTATATGCTTTATCGGTCAGTTCTTAAGTGAAACATCAAGTTTATCGTGTTACACTATGTACAACCTAAATTGTTATTCACAAAACTTCGTATTTTTGCCACACTGTAATTTGTATTATTTATTTTTTCTAACACTGTTCCATAAGTAGTTTGTTTTATAAGTTGTATACGTAGTTTTGTATATTAATTAAGATTTAATAAAATCCTCCTCCAGGGGAAAAAAGTAAAACAAAAAATCTTGATGAGACAGATTATGCACGAGATAATGCGAACAAATAAATGTTTAGAAATCTTGATGAGACAGATTATGCGCGAGGAGATGAGAAAAACAAGGTTTAAGATTAAATAGAAAACAGTGTACAGTATAGTCTATACTAGTTAAAATATCTTTCTCTAAATGTCATTACCCGTAGTAACAGACGGTGATTAAATCTCTTTTTATTTTTACAATGTGTTGGCTCTTAAAAGGGCCGGCATTTTGTGTCGATGATCAACGAGGTGCGTGTTTGCCTCGACCAGACTTCTCAGGTACAGAAGTCATCTGTTGTTCCCGCAGAAGCGTGCCTGCGTGCAGGCGCTGTCGACCGTAATATAGGCCTACTCCAACTCATCGTCGTTATAAATGCCGGTGTTTGTGGCATTGTAGATACGCACTCGTTAGCATGTTGCCTCGTTACCTCCAGTGATACAATTTTATGCTTACCTTTTTTCTTCGTGTCAAGATAATTTTAAAAATCCCATTCTTATATTTCGCCCATCCTTAGCCAAAAGTAGGAGGGCGAACTTGATCGTTTGTTGTGGGTTTTTTTCAAAGATTTTACAGTGACATAGTTTGTTCGACAGGTCCAATGTAACAAATACAAGCGCCAATAGTCCTGTGACTGAAATCCCGACGGACTAGGACCTTTTAAAAAACCGTGCAAAGTGTCACCTTATTATAGACGTAAGCATTGAACCCTCCCAGTCATTTTTCTTACAAAACATAAATTTTGTTGTTCCTGTCTTTTCGTCAACAGGTCAAACGTATGTGCAACGTGAAGCTTCGTAAATTTGACTTTTCCAAGTACCCGTCTCATGTGACCGAACTGTTCAAGTACGCCTTCAAGCCTATCATCATCCAGGCAAGTATACATGAGAAATTGATAAATTGACATGTGGTTTACTTTGAAACAGTGATTCCCCTGGTGGAGGAGTAGCATTGTTTATTAAGCATGGACTCGTTTATAAGACTCTGATTTGTTTATTAATAATTCTGATATTGAATTTTTCATTGAGGTTGTGAATACCTCCCATATAAATGTTATTATTTTGGTTATATACAGACCACCCAGTGCTTCATGTAGTAACTTCACAGACCATTTGAATGACATTTTAGGGAAAATAGATAATGAAAATAAAAATGCTATATTATGGGCGACTATTAAATACTGGAATGCGAAACAGATAATGCAGTACAAAGCTTCGGTGATACGCTAGCTTCACAATCCTTCTTTCCAACAATTACTAAACCACCAAGAATAACTGTGGATAGTGCAACATTAATTGATAAATTCTAACAAATGATTTTATGAATCACTCTGCTGGTATTCTTGAATCTGATATAATGCACAATAATGTATACAAAACAAACAGAAATATATATAAAGCGTCACATTACCGATAATAATATCCAACACTTTGTCCACGATTTAACCTTGCATAATGTCATATTGGAAGAGGTTTAATGCAGGTATAATATATGTAAGTCACCATGGCTATCTGCTGGTATTTATAATTCAACCAGGAGGAAAACCTTTCTTTATAAAACATTCCTTAAAAACGCAACCCTGCAAAACAAATCCGTTTATACTCCGTAAAAAAAAAAAGTTCTTTAATTAGAACATCTAAAAAGAGGTATTTTAATTCCCAATTCGAAACTAGTAAGGGAAATGTCAAAGGTACTTGGAATGTGATAAATTCGGTTTTGAATAAAGGAAAACACAAACCAAACCCTTCCTGCATTATTCAAGATGGTGTGTCAATTGAAGGTGACAAAGAGATTAGCGATGCATTCAATGATTATTAGTTTAGTGTCGGTACTAAACTTGCCAGTAAGCTCCCACCATGTAACACTGCGTTTGAATCTTTTCTTGATGGTAAATGTCACCATTTTCTTTTTCTGAGCCCAATTACACAAGAAGAAATCATCGACGTTCTTAGCTAGCTTTCTTGTGGTAAAGCCACAGGCTGTGACTCGCTATTAAGCCCGATTGTTACTAAATAAGCTAGGTATTCCTTGCTGAGATCTTCAATGTGTCTTTAGCTCGTGGAGTTTTTCCCGATGCTCTTAAAATAGCTAAAATTACTCCAATTCATAAAAGTGGGGATAGAAATGTTATTGGAAGCTATAGGCCCATATCAGTTGTATTGACATTCTCGAAGACCTTTGAAAAACTTATGTTTGCAAGACTAATGGGCTTTACATGTAAGCATAACCTTCTTTCTGAATCACAATTTGGTTTTAGAAAAATCGCTCTACGTAGTTAGCAACATCCTTACAAACAAATAAACTGCTCGAGGCGGAAACATTTCTATTGGCCTATTTCTCGACCTGTCCAAGGGCTTTGACACAGTTAACCATGAAATGTTGATAGATAAATTAGAACACTTATACAATTTGTCTCATATAACACTGCTTCATTAGAGAAGCCTATAGTATGTGGAGTGCCTCAAGGCTCTGATTTAGGACCTTTGTTATTTATCATCTATGTCAATGGCATTTGCAACACATCTGACATTATATCATTATGTCTTTTTGTCGATGATACAAGTTTAGTTTTAAGCCACAAAAATGTAAATGAAGCTGTCAATAATTTTAATATCGAACTTGTAGAAGTAAGTACATGGCTTAAACTAATAAATAAGATATGTATTAATTTGTTGAAATAATATTAAATAATATTCTGTTCAGCACAAAACAGATATTTCAGTCTGTGTCTCTAGTTTTGGACGGTGTGGAGCTCAACCAATTGACACACACTAAGCTTCTTGGTGTCGAAATTGACAAACACTCATCCTTGAAAGATCATGTGAAGTTACTAGTAAAATAGCTTAAAATATTGGTAATTAATCGACTAAGGAAACTCGTACCTGGTTATATTTAACTAACACTTTATAACTCGTTAGTTCTTTCATATCTAAATTGTTCGATTCTTACATGGGGCGGCTCCTTGTCACAATGTAATAAACTTATTACATTGCAAAACAGAACTGTTTACATAATTTCCAATGCTGGTATTCGTAAACACTATGACTAACGCAATAGCCAGCTGCTTTAGTTCACTTTAACTTCAAATGTCCATTCATACAATACTCGAAGTACTGCAATGACAAAACCTGTTTGTTTCCCGCCAAAGAACATGATTATACCAAAAGAAATTAGTTCAAGGTGGCGTTAAGTTTTGGAATGTCTGAGTAATTCAATTTAAACTTGAATTAGGCCTACTCTACCTATCTTTACAAGAGAATTGAAAAAACAACTACTTGATGCATAATTATTCATAGATTATGACTGTTTCTGCATTGTCTAGGTTCTATTGTCTTTCGTGAGTAGTTCTTATCAACACACCTTATATTAGCCTTTGTCGTGTTTGTCTGTCAAGTCTGTCGTCTGTGCATTATGTATTTGTCCTATTTGTTTGTCTGTCAATAGGTTAAGGACCAAAAGCCACGGCTTCACCTAAACCTAATTGTTGCCCTACTGCTTATTACATACTGTATAATTACTACTAATTACATACTGTATAATTATTACTAATTAAACATTGATTTTGCGTTTTCATTTTATTAGCCTACTTTACCAATGTCACCCTGTTACTGAATGTAATGTTAAACTATGTACTTGAATTTTGTAAGATGCAAGGACAACGATGGATTAAATGTTGATAATAATTTTAATAATAATAGAAAGACAGCACTCTCTGATCCAATGGGTTTCTTGTTTGTTTTAGAAAGCGTTACAGGAATTTGATGTCATCTTCTGGGCCGATGCCTCAGCCCGTTTTCAACGAGACCCTCGCATCATATACTCCTACCTAAAGGAGCAACACGGATTTATAGCGGCAATAGTTAGCTTCGACTCACATAATATGGTCAGCAAAACCCACCCAGCGATGTTTAAGGAGTTAGGTGTGGATAGGGACAAATACTCAAAGGACATGGACCACACCTTTCAACTTGCAAGCGGCCGTATCTTCTTTGTCAACAGTACCTCCATCCATGAGAAATTGATCACGCCCTGGGTTGAATGTGCTTTGCGTCGTCAGTGTATAGCACCGAACAAAAGTACGCTGAAGCTCAACAAGGCCGGACCGTTTTACACCCATCGCTACGATCAAGCCGCCGCTTCCATTTTGTTGTATAAAAACATGTACGGTGGATGGTCCAAGGACACCGATCGCACACAGTTATTGGACAGTGTGGTTAACGTGTCCAGAACCACGCTCGGCTGGGAAACGGTACAGTACTGTTCGAAATGACACCAATGCTGTATATTTTCTATAGACCCATTGCATATGACGTCACACTCTCCAAGAGGAGGCAGATCATTGGACGATAGCTGTTCTCTGTGCGTAAAAACGTGCGCGTGACCTCAGCGTATCTGTAGCATTTCGCGTTATGCAAGGGGGATCTATTGATTTCTATAGACCCCGGAACGCGCCTCCGAACAATGCGCGTCATTTTTGGTGTCAAAACTCTGTTTTGTGCATGTTTGTGTACGATTTTGACACCCAAAATGACACCCAGGATAGGCGCATGTGAGTACGCTGCGCGTTGTGCAATGGGTCTATACTCCATGATGTAAAATTATTTCTTGTTTACTCTGGCGATAAGTGAAACACTGTTTTTCAAATGTGCCTTTTACAAACATTCATTAGTATAAAAATAGACAACTGTAAAATGCGTTAAAAATATATTACAGTGTGTAGAAAACAAGTAGGCCTAATATTATGCGAGACAAGGTTTAAAGGTATTGTACACTTTTGGTAACAGCTCAAAATCAGTGTCCACATTTTGTGTGATTAAAAGATATGCATGAACAAACAAACCTGTGAAAGTTTGAGCTCAATTGGTCATCGAGATCACGAGAAAATAGTGAAAACAGACCTTATGTGTTTTCTGTTTTTTCAAAATATCGCGCGTGATAAAAACTATTATCTTCAAGCAGGCCTGAATATTCGATTCTGATTGGTCGATCCATAGCAACAAGGAGTGTGATTCAAACATTTATATGACACCCAAGCAGATCCTTGCCATTTGATTGGAGGATTGTCCGTCACGTGAAAGCAATTAAACGTACCATTGCACGCTACGTCATTCACCGTGCATTTTTCGTTCCATTCACCGTGATTTTTTCGTTCCATCCGATTTGTTCTATTGCACGCTCGCCCGCCCTCCATTGACGAAAGTGACTATTCGATTAATGATGACGGAAGCTTTAAATAATTTTGTGCTGCTTAACGACGGTGAAATTGCTGATTTAATTGATGATTTTGATGCTAAAAATACTAAGAAACAAATCAAATTCGCCGTAGGAAGACTAAATTCATATGCTAAGAGTTCCAGAACAACATTGGAAGCAGTGGAAGCTTACGGTGATGTAGAACTTGATAATTGCCGAAGCCACTGTTTTCGTCCAGATTTTCTTTCCGAAAACTCTCATAGCATTAACCCGTGAAAATTTGTTATCGTTCGATCTCAGGAATTACAGTCTTAAAAGACACAAACAATGCATCAAATGAAAGCCTGTGCTCTAACTTAGATCAAGCAGCAGTTGTTGTGAGTGTTTTTTGTTTCTTTCTTGACGATATTACCCAAAGTAATGAAGAACAGTGTAAACTCGTACTAAGTCCTGAGGCCGTTTGCGACCGATGCTTTCTAAGTTTTTGTACTGTTGGCATGAGACTGCATCAATGGCAGACTTTGAACGAGTCTATTCAAACTAGAACTGAATTTGTTACGAACAAATACTGGGGTTTCGGCTTTAACAAGGCGAACTATTAAGAATTGAATAATGTCTTTGTGACGTAATGTAGTTTGTTAATTAATAAGTGGTCACAGTCCCGATGATGGCGATCGATTGTGGGTTAAGTTAACGAAAATGGAACCTGTCGCTTTAGGGCGCTTTTTTATGATGAAATTTCTATTATATTTGAATTTCCAGTTTGGAACAGATGGACCGGTATAAGTTCGGGTCATGTGGGAGCATGAAATGAGGAGCTAAAATATGTCGTAAAACTATAACACAGAGATTACAGTCACTCCCGTTATTACGAGCTCGCATATTACGATGTTCCTGTTAATACGAGTTTTTTTGTCGGTCCCGAACTGCCCCGTGCGTGTTTCAATGCATTTAAATATGGATTATACGAGCACGGTAGTAGCGAGAACACGGTTACAACGAAGTAATTTTGTCGGCCCGTTACGAGCAAAACATTGTTTTCAACCCTTTTATAACGAGAATAATAAAAAAAATAAAAACAGAAAATACCTTTAACAACCTGAAAATCGTTATTTATGGCTTGTAAGACAATCAATAGAGGTGCTAACTGGACGCTATCGCTAGCAATACTAGTCGAAACTGGAGTCACGATTCAGCGAGCAGGTTGTTAATTCCAAACTCCGGACAATGGTGGGATTAGGAGGCTTGCATGGTTTAAAAAACGGGGCAGATTCCATGCACACAGTTATCCACTGTACTGCAGCAGCCTTATCTTTGTGTACACGGGCTGTGTGTGATGACGACCGTATGCTACGTACAGCGTCAATTACTTGTCAGGTACACAGACACGGCGATCGTACTTTTTTGACGGGCGTTTTTAAATCGGTAATATCGTCCAGAAATTAACGAAAAACACTCAAAACAACTGTTGCTGGATCTAAGTTAGAGCACAAGCTTCCATTTGATCTGTCGTTTGTGTGTTTTAAGATTGTAGTTCCTGAGATCGAACCATGACTTAGTTTCACGGGTTAATGCTATGAGAACTTTCGGATGGAAGTATAATAATAATAAAAGCTAGAACTGAATTTGTTACCAACAAATACTGGGGTTTCGGCTTTAACAAGGCGAACTATTAAGAATTGAATAATGTCTTGGTGACGTAATGTAGTTTGTTAATTAATAAGTTGTCACAGTCCCGATGATGGAGATCGATTGTGCGTCAAGTTACGAAAATGGAACCTGTCGCTTTAGGGCGCTTTTTATAATGAAATTTATTTCTATTATATTTGAATTTCCAGTTTGGAACAGATGGACCGGTATACTATAAGTTCGGGTCATGTGGGAGGATGAAATGTCATGAATGTGGCACTTGTGAGGAGCTAAAATATGTCGTAAAACTATGAATGAAAGATAAAGTACATGTGCTGTAAAGGTACAAGTGGCACAGAGATTACAGTCACTCCCGTTGTTACGAGCTCGCATATTACGAGTTTCCTGTTAATACGAGGTTTTTGCCGGTCCCCAACTGCCCCGTGCGTGTTTCAATGCATTTAAATATGGATTATACGAGCACGGTAGTAGCGAAACAAGGTTACAACGAGGTCATTTTGTCGGCCCGTTACGAGCAAAACATTGTTTTCAACCCTTTTGTAACGAGAACAATAAATATAAAAAACAAAGGATGATACCTTTAACAACCTGAACATCGTTATTTTTGGCTTGTAAGACAATCAATAGAGGTGCTAACTGGACGCTATCGCTAGCAATACTAATCCGATGCTTGATGTGCATTTTCAGAAGAAAAAACCCCCACCGCAACTGAAAAGCTAAAACATTTGCGCGATCAATATTTAATGCAACAGCAAGATTTCCCTGGTATCCCGCGTTAGCAATGAACCATCTAGCATACAGTGGTGGTTACCAATGAAAATCAAGATTCTATTTATTGACTGCTGCGATCGAAGTTTTGCACCGAAACTTCGCTAAACAAGAACAGCAAGTTAAAATCTCAGACAGTTTTTCAATCACGTAAAATGTAAATTGATTTTATAAATTGACTTTCAAACTAAACTAACTCAGTTAAAACAGTTTTATTAGCCCAATTGTGTGCTTGTTTGTGCGGTACATGCACACACTATGCACACAGTTATCCACTGTACTGCAGCAGCCTTATCTGTGTGTACACGGGCTGTGTGTGATGACGGCCGTATGCTACATACAGCGTCAATTACTTGTCATGTACACAGACACGGCGATCGTGCTTTTTTGACGGGCGTTTTTAAATCGGTAATATCTTCAAGAAATTAACGAAAAACACTCAAAACAACTGTTGCTGGATCTAAGTTAGAACACAAGCTTTCATTTGATGAGTCGTTTGTGTGTTTTAAGACTGTAGTTCCTGAGATCGAACCATAACTTAGTTTCACGGGTTAATGCTTTGAGAATTTTTCGACTAGAAAAATAATAATACGAAAAAACGAGAACTGAATTTGTTACGAACAAATACTGGGGTTTCGGCTTTAACAAAAGGCGAACTATTGAAAATTGAGTAATGTCTTGGTGGCGTAATGTAGTTTGTTAATTACTCCCGATGATGCAATCGATTGTCCACCAGACGTAACAGAGTTAACGAAAATGGAATCTATCCCTTTGGGCGCTAAGAAATCTGAGAAAATATACTAACGGTCAGCCTGTATAGCACCCTCTCGTGTTTCCCTATTTCCACGCTCTATATCCTGCCATCGTTAGATAAATCATGAATGGAAGGATCAAAGGTCAGTACGATATCGCGTTGCACACTGACGGGCTCTCTATACATGGCTGTGTGAGAGGACCGTTTCATACGTACCGTGTCTACGCAAGATCACACACACGGAGAAAAGGTACAATTCTTTCAAAAATACGTTTCTAAATCGGTAATATCGCCAAGAAATGAATGAAAAACACTCGAAACAACTGCTGCTGGAACTAAGTTAGAGAACGGACTTTCATTTGATGTGTCGTTTGTGTGTTTTAAGACTGTAATTCCTGAGATCGAACGATAACAAATTTCACTGGTTAATGCTATGAGAATTTTTCGACTAGAAAAATAATAATACGAAAAAAACTAGGCCTGAATTTGTTACGAACAAATACTGGGGTTTCGGCTTTAACAAGGCGAACTATTAAGAATTGAATAATGTCTTGGTGACGTGATGTAGTTTGTTAATTAGTCCCGATGATGGCGATTGATTGTCCACCAGACGTGAAAGAGTTAACGAAAATGGAACCTATCGCTTTTATGATGCAATTTCTATCAC
Source organism: Plazaster borealis (assembly GCA_021014325.1). Lineage (NCBI taxonomy): Eukaryota > Metazoa > Echinodermata > Asteroidea > Forcipulatida > Labidiasteridae > Plazaster > Plazaster borealis. The sequence goes on along the minus strand of CM037456.1, from coordinate 1,838,617 downwards.
ACAACCTTGACATTGTGATGGACCAAAACCAATAAATATCCCTTTGACGCTTCCGTATTTAATTATCTTTACTTATCTTCATAGCCCTTTAGATTTAAACGCTTCCATATTTATTAGTTCGCGCAGACCCATATTCTATCTAGCGCCCTCTCTGTGGAGGGCAGAAGAGGTGATCGAACTGATGATGTCATCATCCTTAGCTTGCGCCATCGTTAGATCAACCATGCATGAATGGAAGGTCCAAAGGTCGGAACGATGCCGTGCGTGTGACACAGCTGTCTGTGTAGGTACGGACGTATCCAGTTTCCAGTGAGTAATACGTGTCATGTACACAGACACGGCGATCGCGATACATTTACGGGCGTTTTTAAATCGGTCATATCGTCAAGAAAGGAACGAAAAGCACTCGAAACAACTGCTGCTTGATCTAAGTTAGAGCCCAGGCTTTCATTTGATGTATTGTTTGTGTCTTATAAGACTGTAATTCCTGAGATCGAACGACGACAAACTTCACTGGTTAATGCTATGAGAATTTTTCGAATGGTAAAATAATAATAATAAACTAGAACTGAATTTGTTACGAACAAATACTGGGGTTTCGGCTTTAAGCAGGCGAACCATTAAGAATTGAATAATGTCTTGGTGGCGTAATGTAGTTTGTTAATTAGTCCCGATGATGCGATCGATTGTCCACCAGACGTGAAAGAGTTAACGAAAATGGAACCTATTGCTTTAGAGCACTTTTATGATGCAATTTCTATCACACAACCTTGACATTGTGATGGGCCAAAACCAACAACTATCCCTTTAACGCTTCCGTATTTAATAATAATTAACTTGACACCTGATGACATCACAATGACGACAACTTGTTTTTCATAGTAAGATATTATAACCTACAATATGGTATAAGATTTGTCCCCATGCAATGCCTTCGAACAAAAACACGTTGACAGAAGGCGCTCTGAAGGGGTGGTGACGTAATGATTATTAGTAATTGAAAGCATATGGGAAAAAAGGCCGTTAAAAAATATAATAATAAATTAAAAACTAAAAATGAAAAGTTACATGTGCCGTTAGTGTGTTCAAATACTGCCTTCTGTAATGCTTGTGTCCATGAGAATTGTTTTACACGAGTAGAAATAGGTGTCTATGGGGTTGTGGTGAACGAAAGATGCTAAATAATTGATAACCCTTTGGGCGCTGAGAAATCTGAGAATGATCAGCCAGTACATGCTATATAGCACCCTCTTGTGTTTCCCTATTTCCACGCTCTATATCCTGCCATCGTTAGATAAATCATGAATGGAAGGATCAAAGGTCAGTACGATATCGCGTTGCACACTGACGGGCTCTCTATACATGGCTGTGTGAGAGGACCGTATCATACGTACCGTGTCTACGCAAGATCACACACACGGAGAAAAGGTACAATTCTTTCAAAAATACGTTTCTAAATCGGTAATATCGCCAAGAAATGAATGAAAAACACTCGAAACAACTGCTGCTGGATCTAATTTAGAGAACGGACTTTCATTTGATGTGTCGTTTGTGTGTTTTAAGACTGTAATTCCTGAGATCGAACGATAACAAATTTCACTGGTTAATGCTATGAGAATTTTTCGACTAGAAAAATAATAATACGAAAAAAAAATTAAAATCTCGACGAAAACAAAGGTGGTTTCGGCGGATAGCCGAAACCCACAAAAAAATGAAAATCTCGACGAAAACAAAGGTGGTTTCGGCGGTAAGGCCGAAACCCCCCCAAAAAATCTCGACGAAAACAAAGGTGGTTTCGGCGGATAGCCGAAACCCCCAAATATACAGTCACTATATAAGCTATTAAATCTCACCAAATGCGTTGATGGTCCAATGGCACCGCGGTTTACCGCGTTAACTACCAAGCCAGTTATCGCAAGTTCGAACCGTCTGGGAATCTCGACGATTTCAATATATTAAGTCATACATTTTACTTTTTTTTTTACAATAAGCAATTTGTACCTACATTAATACGAACAGTACCACATATTCTTTTTCAAATTTTTGGCTCCTGAGAATTTTATTTTCCCGGAAAATAAAACGATAATTATTTTGTCCTCGCTCAGCATAGCGCCGCTACACGCGGCGCTATACGATCTTTGGTTAGTACGTTCTACGAAGCACTAGGTTATACCATAGAGCAAGTACTAGGCAGACAGACGACAACAACTTGTTCGAGTAGCGCTATTTTTGCAGTTTTTCGCTTTATGTGTGTTGTCAATCACCACAAAGTGCCAGTATTTTCTTTCTGAAACTTATCACTGAAGACAGACCTATGTGGAACATAAACACTTTACTTATTTATTTGGCTTCGATGTAGGCATCATAATACTCCGTATGAGTAAAAGTGGACCGTGCACGGATGAATACACCTGCCCGAGATTTGGAAGTTTACACGGCATACACATTTTATGGTAATGGTTACGAATGAGCGAAATCGCTACTAAAGCGAAATGGTTGCAATACAAATGAGCAAAATGATTCAGAATAAGCATAAATTAATTCAGAATAAGCGATATAATTCAGAGTAAGCGAACTGATTCCAAATCAGCGAAGTGATTCTGAGTAAGCGAATTGATTCATTCACATTTTATGAATGAAAAATCGAAAGTGTCGTACTATCATTCATGTGTCTTGTGGTGAATCATTGAATGATGCAATGTTAAGTGTAATTAACTTTACAAATCTACATCAACAAGCATAATGGTTACGAATGAGCGAAACCGTAACGAATAAGCGAAATGGTTACGAATCAGCAAAATTATTCAGAATAAGCGAAATGATTCTGAAGAAGCGTATTGAAATTACACGGCTCTGCTTACCATAAGGAAAGAATCGGCGCTTACGGAAGCAGGGAATTCTGCCCTTACGTTAAGCGTATTTTACAGCTTAGCAGGGAAAGTTTGCTTGAGCATGTGCATATCCTCAACACTAATTTGCATTCTTATAGCTTTAAAGCTAGCGCAGATATTTTTTTGCGGATAAGCAGAACCATAAACTGGGCCCTACGTTGGGTTTAGTTTGCTTTACTTACTTGTGTTCCTGCGAATGCAAACGCGATACGAATTATAAAGACATAAATTCGCAACGAATAATTTGCTTCAGTTGACTTGTGCTCAACTCCCTGCGACATTTCGCTGCAAAAACAGCCCTGTGACGTAAAAATTTGTTTCGCATTCGCAGGAGCTATGAACCGGGCTTTACTTGGCCCGTGCAATTCCATGATATAGTAGGCCTGGGCGACTAGTGCGACTAGTGCGGCGACTAGTGTCATAGTTTGGTGAACCAGTTGTGTCGCTTATGACTTTCACGACAACATAATTTACTTCAAAACACAATCAGACATCAGTGAAACAATCCTTTCCTTCGAGCTTGAATTTTACTATATTGCGCTTGCGTAACACATTGCCACAATTAATGCATTTTTGAGAATTAAAATGTAGTCGCGACAAGTGTCGTAGTTGCGACTATTTGAGGTGCGACTAGACGAGTAGTAAATGTCACTAGTCGCCCAGGCCTAATATGAAGGGAATTTTGCTTCACATGAAAAATCTTGTGAAAATGGGCCCAATTTCATGGCTGTGCTCTGGAAGCAAAGATTCGGCGCTTAACAGGCGCAGTGAATTCTGCGCTTACGTCAAGCATATTTCACAGCTTATTAGCAGGGATTTTTCTTACTTGTGTGCTTCAAAGCTAGTGCATTACATTTGGCGCTTGCACAGTAAGCGGAGAATGGTGATCATAAGCGCTGAATTTGGCAGTAAGCAGAGCCATGAAATTTGGCCCTGTTCTGTGTAAGTGGGTTTAGTTAGGCCTATACTTCAAACTTGTGAAATTTCTTGTTGATACATGAGGGGAAGTTAGCTTCATGTGTACAAATCTTGTGAGACTGGCCCAATTTCATGACTCTGCTACCGTAAGCAAAGATTGATGCTTCGGAAGCGGGAAATTGTGTGCTTACGTCAAGCGTATTTCACAGCTTAGCAGTGATTTTTTTCCTGTGCGCGTGCTAACTCATCATACGTATTCTTCGCTTCAATGCCTGCGCGAATATTCAGCGCTTGCACAGTAAGCTGAGAATGGTGATTGTACAAGCGCACGAGTTTTGTGGTAAGCAGAGCCGTAAAGCTGGGCACTGTTCTTTGTAAGTGGGTTCAGTTTGCTTTAGGCCTACTTACTAACTTGTGAATTCCTTGTTGATATGAGGGGAATTTATAGCTTAATATACACACAAATCTTGCCATATTGAGTTGAAATGACTCATTAGAGCGCCCCCTATCGGCAGGAGTAGGTTACGCATGTACAATTACATGGGTCATCATCACAACATTTTTAGTTAAACTGTGATGAGAGGGAATAGTCTGCACAATTTGTTCACTTAGTATAGGATTCTACATTTGTTCAAGATTATCTGTTCCAAAAATTATGCAATTTAACGACAAATCCATGTTGCTCCATGTATCGATATAGTTCATTATGATCCAAATTTTTGCGACTCCCACGCTTTACCATTGGCTTCGAAAGAGCACCTAAGATTGTTTTTTAATCGCCCTGTGTGGCCAAATGCTTGCTTGTTAACTAATCAATTTTTGTGCAGGTACTTTTCTCCGAAGTTAAGTCATGCACACGCTCTGTCTCAATCAAATCCAACGCGCAATCACTATTGCGTAATTTAATGCACGCAAACACTTTTGCGCAACAACCAAACTGCGCGAAAGTGATGGTGCCCTCTGTAGCCCAGTCACATTAAGGAAATGAGACTTTCAACTCCATAATGTGAGACCTGGGTCGATTTCACAATGGTTATTACTGCCAACTCATCTTAAGATGAATCTTAGTGCTTTGTGAAATCGGCCCCAGGGCCCAATTTTAAAGCTCTGATTACCTTAAGCAAAGAATCGACTCTTACGGAAGCAGGGAAGTCTTTGGCATTAAATATTTACTTTGAAAAACCGTGACCCCATGTTGACCTCTACTTCCGGGTCAACCGGAAGTGGGACCATATCTCAAGAACTACAAAACCGATTATTATCATAGTGAGACTATATCTCAAGAACAACACAACCGATTTTCAAACTTTTTTCAGTTATAAACTCATTGGGCATTGGAGATTAGCCTTGGGTAACCGTGACCCCATGTCGACCTTTACTTCCGGGTCAACCGGAAGTGAGACCGTATCTGAAGAACTACACAATCGATTTTCAAACTTATTTCAGTTATAGACTCCTTGGGCATTGGAAAACAGCCTTGGGAAACTGCGACCCCATGTTGACCTTTACTTCCGGGTCAGCCGGAAGTGAGATTATATCTCAAGAACTACACAACCGATTTTGTGACAACTTATTAATCAACTTATTAATTAACAAGCTACATTACGTCACCAAGACATTATTGCATTCTTAATACTTCGCCTTTTTAATTTTTTTTAATATTATTATTATACTTCCATCCGAAAGTTCTCATAGTATTAACCCGTGAATTTAAGTTATGGTTCGATCTCAGGAACTACAGTCTTAAAATACCCAAACGACACATCAAATGAAAGCTTGTGCTCTAACTTAGATCCAGCAGCAGTTGTTTCGAGTGTTTTTTGTTCATTTCTTGGCGATATTACCGATTTAAAAACGCCCATCATAAAAGCACGATCGCCATGTCTGTGTACATGACAAGTAATTGACGCTGTAGTAGCATACGGGCCATCATCACACACACAGCCTGTATACACACAGATAAGGCTGCTGCAATACATGTACAGTGGATAACTGTGTGCATAGTGTGTGCATGTACCGCACAAACAAGCACAACATTGGGCTAATAAAACTGTTTTAACTGAGTTAGTTTAGTTTGAAAGTCAATTTATAAAATCAATTTACATTTTACATGATTGAAAAACTGTCTGAGATTTTAACTTGCTGTTCTTGTTTAGCGAAGTTTCGGTGCAAAACTTCGGTCGCAGCATGGTCGCAGCAGTCAATAAATAGAATCTTGATTTTCATTGGTAACCACCAGTGTATGCTAGATGGTTCATTGCTAACGCGGGATACCAGGGAAATCTTGCTGTTGCATTAAATATTGATCGCGCAAATGTTTTAGCTTTTCAGTTGCGGTGGGGGTTTTTTCTTCTGAAAATGCACATCAAGCACTTGTAAAACTCAATGGATCAGTATCTTTTCTGAAGATTTCACATGAATTGATGAATGCCTACTTAGTATGGAATCTGCTCCGTTGTTTAAACCATGCAAGCCTCCTAATCCCACCATTGTCCGGAGTTTGGAATTAACAACCTGCTCGCTGCATCGTGACTCCAGTTTCGGATTAGTATTGCTAGCGATAGCGTCCAGTTAGCACCTCTATTGATTGTCTTACAATACAAGCCATAAATAACAATTTTAGGTTGTTAAAGGTATTTCCTTTTTTTTATTTTTTTATTATTATTCTCATTACAAAAGGGTTGAAAACAATATTTTGCTCCTAACGGGCCGACAAAATTACCTCGTTGTATTACCGTGTTCTCGCTACTACCGTGCTCGTATAATCCATATTTAAATGCATTGAAACACGCACGGGGCAGTTCGGGACCAACAAAAAAACTCGTATTAATTAACAGGAACCTCGTAATATGCGAGCTCGTAATAACGGGAGTCGACTGTAATCTCTGTGCCACTGGTACCTTTACAGCACATGTACTTTATCTTTCATTTATAGTTTTACGACATATTTTAGCTCCTCACAAGTGCCACATTCATGACATTTCATCCTCCCACATGACCCGAACTTATACCGGTCCATCTGTTCCAAACTGGAAATTCAAATATAATAGAAATTTCATTATAAAAAAGCGCCCTAAAGCGACAGGTTCCATTTTCATTAACTTGACCCACAATCGATCGCCATCATCGGGACTGTGACAACTTATAAAAATTAACAAACTACATTACGTCACCAAGACATTATTCAATTCTTAATAGTTCGCCTTCTTAAAGCCGAAACCCAAGTATTTGTTCGTAACAAATTCAGTTCTAGTTTCTTATTGCGGTTTTATGGTGGTCTGAGGAAAGAAGACGGGACTTTGTACACTAAGAAGTAGTCTAGTGATCGCGCGCGCGTGTTTTGCAGGAATAGTGCCCGCCGGGCACTAGTCTTTTAAAGTAGTGCCTGGTTACAGCGCCCTCTCTTGACGTGAACCGTGAATAGCAACTAAAGGACTTCCTCTCTTTTCGAAGTTTCTTTTCTTATTTCACATTTAAGATCGAGGTGTGTTATAAAACACATAGGCCTACTGACTGGCATAATTCGGTAACTAGTGCACGTCTATTCCCCCTCGGGCCTGTGAGTGACCAGAAGAGGGACCTATTTCCCTCAGCCTTCGGCCTCGGGAAATAGGTCCCTCTTCTGGTCACTCAAAGTCCCTCGGGGGAATAGACGTACACTATTTACCTCATTGCCAGTCAATATGTGTATAATATTGCACGGCCCATATCACACCCTGCGTATTGTGTGTTCTAACTGCGCATCAAGTTTGCTTGAAGATAAATACGTTACCACACGCGCGCTCGTGGAATACGAAAAAATGTAGCGCGTCTGCGTCCCATATCCAACTAGGCCTTCGGCCTCGGTGGATATGGGACGCAGAAGCGCTATATTTTCCCGTATTCCACTCGCGCTTGTGTGATAACTTATATTGTTTTACTCATTTCTCAAAAACGATAGCATTTTAGGCAGAAATATTTTAAGGAACCATTTCTACCATTACTTACTTTAAATCATGTAAGTTGTGTGTGAATCTGTGAACAATTGTGTTTTTCGACCTTACCAATAGTGTACAGGGCCTTTAAGGACTATAACAACAACAAAACAGTCTGGGCCAGCAAGAAAAGATGAATAAAGTAGGTCTGAATGATATGAATGGAATATTAAAGAATACTGAAAAACTTGAGCGTGTCACTAAGGTGGTATCCAAAATAATAAACAGGGACCCTGGGATGGAACAAGCTAATTTATGTTTTTAACTGTTTAATCTTGTACCATACCCTGCATATTTTGTTCCTTTCCTTACACAATTTTTAGTACTTTTACATTGAATAATCTTATACCTCGCACTAAGGTACTTTATTTTATTTTTTTGTATTTTTTGTATTTTTTGTATTTTTTGTATTTTTGTATTTTTGTATTTTTGTCTTTTTATTTTTTATTTTTTTTTTTTGGGGGGGGGGGGGTATATATATAAATTGTAGGGGAGATGGCCTTAGCTTTCGATCCAAACCGGACCTTCATCAGAGGCATAAACAAAAACAGACACAAACGTATCCATTTATAGCAAAAAGAGGAGCAACGGATTAAGGAAAGGTATCCAGAAAAACGCGGGAAAAGTATGGCCAATCAAAGCTATAAATTTACAAACAATATGGTGGCCAATGACCAATCAGAGAAAGGTAGTGAGGACAAAAGATGGTCAGTGTGAAAGGGTGGATAACTGGACCATAAAGATGGTAGCTGCATTCTAGGTATTACAATGCGGGAAGCATAAAAGGGTGGGAATAGAGGGCAAGCTGCATCATGATAATGCAACATAACAATAGGTGGCAGGATAACATAACTAGTGGAGAGAGTCCAGTAAGCAATAAAGTGATTCTGTGAAACAGTAGGTACAAAATCAATGTAAAGGATAATATGTAAGAAATTTAAAATAAATTATAAATTAGAATTAGCTGTTGCAAACTGCTTACCAACCAAAAGGACCTATGGTATAAATGCAAAAAAATAGTTAATGGCCTGACGTTTTGACCCTATAGCAGAGTCTTTCTCGAAGGCTAAATGACAAGACAGTGTCATTTAGACTTCGAGAAAGACTCTGCTAGAGTCGAAACGTGTCTTGTCATTTAGCCTTCGAGAAAGACTCTGCTAGGGTCGAAACGTCAGGCCATTAACTATTCTTTTGCAAAATTTAAAATAAGCAAGAGGAATCTGCGGGGAGAGCGGGTTAATAAATCCTTATTGACGGGTTTATTTTTAAACAACTTGCTGAGAGAAAGAAGGGTACAAATAAACCAGTGGAGAGAACAGGTTATTGACAGTAACTGTACTTATTTTGCATGAAAGAAGTAAGCAAGCAGTAAATAAAATGGGGGTGAGGGGAATTTATTTGACACCAGTGTTGATGTTCAGTCCCACCAGAACTTGAGGGTCAATGGTTATTAGTACATCACCCAAAACTTCCAAGGAGCGTCCCCGCAATTGCCATTTTTGCAGTTTATATTGCCCCTGACTCACCTCATATTGAATTGTTGTACCAACACATCTTGTCTACAATGGATCATTTATTAACTCGTAAACCAAATATTGGCTTAACCATTTTAGGTGATTTTAACCAATTTGACACATTTTCTATTTGTAATGGTAACAATCTGAAACAAGTTGTATCTAAGCCAACCAGGGATAAAGCTGTGTTAGATTTAATCATTACCAATTTTGCTAGCCAGTACAATAAGCCTTTAATTTTATCCACCCTGGGAAAGAGTGACCACAATTGCATATTATGGACCCCTAACTGTTCTGTAAAGTTTAATTATTTCAGTCAAAGAACTGTTCAGCCCATCAAAGACTCTAGTATACGTTCTTTTGCAAATTGGATACAAGGGCAAACTTGGAATGAAGTAATCAGTTCTAACTCATGCCAAGCCAAAACCAATGCCTTCTATGCAATGGTCAACCAAACTATTGACTCCCATTTTCCCACCAAAATTACCAAAAAACATTGTGGTGATAAACCATGGTTCAATGGTCGGATCAGAAGACTAATTTTGAGGAGGCAAAAAGCTTTTGTTAATGGTGATAAAGTTACACTGCGTTCCCTTAGAAATCAAGTTGCCCGTGAAATAATATCAGCCAAGCAGTCTTACTATGCTGGCAGGGTTCGTGTGTTACAAAAAACTGATCCTGCAGGGTGGCATCGAAATGTCCGTAACCTAGCCAACATGAAGAATAGTGAGTTGACTATCCATGTTGAAGGTATTGATCCTAGTAATAATGAATCCATAGCCGATGAAATTAATAATCACCTCTCCAGTTTTTCACAAACCCAAGGTCCCATTAGGCTGCAAGATTTGCCAGCGTACCTGCCTGCCCAGTACAATATTCCTGAAATTCAACCTTGGGAAACTTATTATGAACTTGGGAAGATCCCTGTGAGTAAAAGTGGAGGACCGGATAATTTACCTGCTAGGATACTTACTGAATTTGCATACGAATTGAGTATTCCATTAACTAATATATTAAATTCATCATTCAAGCAAGGCGTTGTCCCATTTCAATGGAAGCAGGCAAATGTTATTCCTATCCCAAAGACAAAACCCCCCACTTTGCAAAAACTCAGACCGATATCCCTCACTCCCTTTTTAGCCAAACTTGCTGAAGGTTTCATTTGTAAATGGATAATGAACTCAATTAGCTCTAAATTGGACAATAGACAATTCGGTAATCGAAAAGGTATCTCTACTACCCATTGTATAATTGACATTTATAATCACCTAATTACCGGGGCTAACATGCCTAATAATGTTAGTACATTAATACTTACTGATTTTAGTAAGGCATTCGACAGCATTGATCACCATGTAGCCATTAAAAGTCTTCTTGAACTTGGGGTTTCCCCGTTAGTTGTGAAATGGGTTGTAAGTTTCCTAACTGAACGTCAACAAAGGGTTAGATATAAGCAATCTCTTTCAGACTGGCAAACCTTAACTGGTGGAGTGCCCCAAGGCACCAAACTTGGACCAGTGATTTTTTTAGCATGCATAAACAGTGCTGTTGATCCTAGTTGTAACAAATGCTGGAAATATGTCGACGATCTGACGTTGGGTGAAAATAGATTATTTAATCAGGAAAGTAACATTCAATTTGACCTAAATCGATTGGATGAGTGGGCTAAGCATAATGGCTTTTCGTTGAATCCTGCAAAATGTCAAACATTGCAGGTCTATTTTGGTCGTAAAAATCCCCCTGATAATTTGTACTCTATCTCCAATATTCAATTACCATGTGTTTCAAGTGTTAAACTTTTAGGTGTCACTTTTCAGAGTAATCTTAAATGGGATGCTCACGTGACTGACTTGATGAGTAAGGCTAATCGTAAACTATTCATGTTACGTAAACTGAAGACTGCTGGACTAACCACAATTGAATTGATTATTGTTTACAAGGGTTACATTCGACCAGTAATGGAATATGCTGCCCCTGCCTGGCATTCATCGCTGACTCTGGGCCAATCCAACCAGCTAGAACTAGTTCAAAAACGCATTTGTCGTATTCTGCTTGGCACTAATTATTATAATTATGACCAAGCTCTATGTGTGTTGAATCTGGATTCCTTGTTTGAAAGGAGGAACAAACTTTGCTCTAAATTTGCTTTGAAAACTTTCAGGTCTACAAAATTTGCTGACTGGTTCCCCAAGCCGAATAAGGTCCATGGTATGGAGTTAAGAACCAAACGGGTGATTTACAAACATAGAGGTTCAACAAAAAGATTTCATAATAGCCCTATTCCGTATCTTACTGAATTGTTAAATGACATGCTTAAGGATTGATTTATTTTTATCTTCTATAAAATAATAGTTTTAAATTTTATATTGGATTCATAATAGATCTGTTGTGTATCTGACTGGATTGCTACATGCCTTTAAAAAAATGTTTGTGCTTGTTTTTGTGCCCTGTTGTTGTTGTTGTTGTTGTTGTTGTTTTGTTTTTGGGTTTTTTTCAATGATTTACATTGCCTATATATATGTTATTTTGCGCTTTAAAGTTTTTATAGTCTATGTAATTTTTTCTTCCTTCTGTGTATTTTAACTTCCTTCTGTGTATTTTTTTACCTATTGTAACCACTGTGCAATTCAGCCTTCGGGCTGCAATATGGTGTGAATAAACCAATAATAATAATAATAATAAAAGGGTTGGACTGTCTTAAGTTGGTGAATCCAGTGTGATTCTCTGAGTTTGCGGTGTGTGTCATCACTATTGCAAGCCTCAATCACCATACGTGGAACATCTTTGACGTTGTCATTAGGGATGTTGAAGTGGATGGAGACGGGGTACGGTTTATTGGTCTTTATGGAAGAGACATGGTTCGCAAAGCGAAGACTGAGTTTGGTCTTAGTCTCTCCCACATATTGTAGTCCACACCTCTTACATGATACAACATAGACTACATTAGGTGTGCTACATTGTGAGTCGGTCTTGATATTGTAAGAGAGCCAGTGCTATGACTCTTCACTTTAAAGGCACTGTACATGTTTGGTTATTACTCAAAATATATATAGATACATATAAATAAATATAGCCTAGACAAAAAGGAAATACATATCTAGAATCATTTTTATGCAATGAAACGATGTAGCAAAATTCAACATGCACATGTACTGAAAAATCCCACATGTGGTCTCAAAACTCCCTTAAAATAGACCCAAAATTATGCATAACAAACCATATGCAAGTGATAAAACAATAATATCTATGATATTGTAAGCATCAACTAACAACATTTTCTTACCCATAAACACGAGAAAAAGGGGCAGACAAGTAGCCACAACAAACATCAACAAATGTAGAAACAAAGCTTTAGTTTACGTTGAGCATGACGAATACTTGGAGAACTATGGTTACCAGAGGGCGTAATCGGATAGACTTGACCTTCAGTCAACCGAACGCTTTGGCTGCGCGTAAGGCCGCCAGTTACAGAGGATGCCCCCCCCCCAAAAAAATAATAATAATAATAATAATAATAATAAAAATAATAATAATAATAATAATAATAATAATAATAATAATAATAATAATAATAATAATAATAATAATAATAATAATAATAATAATAATAATAATAATAATAATAATAATAATAATAATAATAATAATAATAATAATAATAATAATAATAATAATAATAATAATAATATTAATAATAATAATAATAATATTAATAATAATAATAATAATAATATTAATAATAATATTAATAATAATAATAATAATATTAATAATAATAAAATAAAGCAAAATAATAAAATTAAAATAAAAGAATACCTTAGTGCGAGGTAAAAGATTACACAATGTTAAAGTACTAAAAATTGTATTAGGAAAGGAAAAAAATATGCAGGGCATGGTACAAGATTAAACAGTTAAAAACAGAAATTAGCTCGTTCCATCCCAGGGTCCCTGTTTATTATTTTGGATACCACCTTAGTGACACGCTCAAGTTTTTCAGTATTCTTTAATATTCATTCATATCATTCAGACCTACTTTATTCATCTTTTCTTGCTGGCCCAGACTGTTTTTTGTTATTGTCCTTAAACCTTGTCCCGCATTACTATTACTTGTTTTCTACACACTGTAATATATTGTCAACGCATTTTACAGTTGACTATTGTTATACTAATGAATGTTTGTAATAGGCACCTTTGAAAAACAGTGTTTCACTTATCGCCAGAGTAAACAAGAAATAATTTTACATCATGGAGTATAGACCCATTGGACAACGCGCAGCATACTCACATGCGCCTATCCTGGGTATCATTTTGGGTGTCAAAATCGTACACAAACATGCACAAAACAGAGTATAGACACAAAAAATGACGCGCATTGTTCGGAGGCGCGTTCCGGGGTCTATAGAAATCAATAGATCCCCCTTGCATAACGCGAAACGCTACAGATACGCTGAGGTCATGCGCACATTTTTACGCACAGAGAACAGCTATCGTCAAATGATCGGGGGGGGGTCGATTTCACAAAACTCTTCCTAACTTAGGACTAGTCCTAGGCAATCAATTCAATTCAATATTACATTTATTTCCATACTCACATACTCACATCAAAATACAGTAACTGAATGTTAAATAAGCACATTAAGGGCATAAATAAACGAAGTTTGTAAATGAACAAAGAAAAAAAAATAATAATAATAATAATAATAATAATAATAATAATCAAAATAATAAAAATAAAAATAAAAATAATAATAATAATAATAATAATAATAATAATAATAATAATAATAATAATAATAATAATAATAATAATAATAATAATAATAATAATAATAATAATAATAATAATAATAATAATAATAATAATAATAATAATAATAATAATAATAATAATAATAATATTAATAATAATAATAATAATAATATTAATAATAATAATAATAATAATATTAATAATAATATTAATAATAATAATAATAATAATATTAATAATAATAAAATAAAGCAAAATAATAAAATTAAAATAAAAGAATACCTTAGTGCGAGGTAAAAGATTACACAATGTTAAAGTACTAAAAATTGTATTAGGAAAGGAAAAAAATATGCAGGGCATGGTACAAGATTAAACAGTTAAAAACAGAAATTAGCTCGTTCCATCCCAGGGTCCCTGTTTATTATTTTGGATACCACCTTAGTGACACGCTCAAGTTTTTCAGTATTCTTTAATATTCATTCATATCATTCAGACCTACTTTATTCATCTTTTCTTGCTGGCCCAGACTGTTTTTTGTTATTGTCCTTAAACCTTGTCCCGCATTACTATTACTTGTTTTCTACACACTGTAATATATTGTCAACGCATTTTACAGTTGACTATTGTTATACTAATGAATGTTTGTAATAGGCACCTTTGAAAAACAGTGTTTCACTTATCGCCAGAGTAAACAAGAAATAATTTTACATCATGGAGTATAGACCCATTGGACAACGCGCAGCATACTCACATGCGCCTATCCTGGGTATCATTTTGGGTGTCAAAATCGTACACAAACATGCACAAAACAGAGTATAGACACAAAAAATGACGCGCATTGTTCGGAGGCGCGTTCCGGGGTCTATAGAAATCAATAGATCCCCCTTGCATAACGCGAAACGCTACAGATACGCTGAGGTCATGCGCACATTTTTACGCACAGAGAACAGCTATCGTCAAATGATCGGGGGGGGTCGATTTCACAAAACTCTTCCTAACTTAGGACTAGTCCTAGGCAATCAATTCAATTCAATATTACATTTATTTCCATACTCACATACTCACATCAAAATACAGTAACTGAATGTTAAATAAGCACATTAAGGGCATAAATAAACGAAGTTTGTAAATGAACAAAGAAAAAACTAATGTAGCCTTAGCTTCAGGTCCAAACTGGAGAACCCATTAATTGATGAATATACAGGTAAAGAAAAAAATAATAATAAACACAGACAAAACAAAGGGGACGGGACAAAATTAGATGAGCTAGGTACAAGTATAACTAATGCAATAAGAAAGAAAAAACTAATGACAAGAAATTAAAGA
This sequence comes from Plazaster borealis, assembly GCA_021014325.1. Classification (NCBI taxonomy): domain Eukaryota; kingdom Metazoa; phylum Echinodermata; class Asteroidea; order Forcipulatida; family Labidiasteridae; genus Plazaster; species Plazaster borealis. Next base: position 1,823,244 of record CM037456.1, on the reverse strand, counting down.
GCTGAAAGGGACAAATGGAACTCACAGGGAGAGAAAGCTAAGCTACATAATTGGAGAGGAGGACTCTTTTGAACGAGGTTTTGAAATGACCCACAGAAGGCTGATTTTGTATTCTACTGTCAATGGCGTTCCAAAGACGAGGACCGTAGAAGCGAAGTGTGTGCATAGAATAAGTGGTGTGAGTAAAAGGAACGTAAAGATTTCGACGAGATCTTGTGGAGTATCCATGCACAGATTCAGTAGAGGTAAAATAAGAAGAAAATGTCGCGGGAAGGAGGTTGTGAAAGTATTTGTACATAAAGATACCAGTGTGAAGTTTGTTAATATCAGAGACAGTAAGGGTGTGTAATTGAGCGAATAAGGGTGCAGTGTGCTCACGAGGGTGCGATGAGGTGCAGATTCTGATGGCACGTTTTTGGGTAACAGATAAAGAGTAAAGCTTACTGTTACTTGAATGAGCCCAGACAATGTTACAGTAATTTAGATATGGAAGAATAAGCGTGTTATATAGTAAGACCAGGGAAGAAGAAGGAATAAAGTAACGAAGTTTGGAAAGAACACCAGTATTGCGCGAAGTGATCTTGGTTATAGAGGAAATATGCTCAGACCATGAAAGCTTATGGTCGACAATTACTCCCAGAAATCTAGTGGAGAACACCCTTTTTATAGGGATACCGTCTATCATAACTGGAGGCAATAGGAGCTGGCTAGAAGATGTAGATTTGGAAAAGAAAATGAAACTGGTCTTGGTGTGATTTAAAGAAAGTTTATTGGCTCTAAACCACAAAGAGACCTGACGAAGTTCAGAATTAAGAGATTCAACCAGAGTATTAGAGTTAGGACTAGAATGAAAGATAGTAGTGTCATCGGCAAAAAGAGTGAAAGACAAACGAGAAGAAGAACGATGTAAGTCATTGATATAGAACAGAAAGAGAAGCGGCCCAAGGATGGAACCTTGCGGAACGCCATGTAGAATAGAATGACGGTCAGAGTAGGAGTTCATGACTGATGTGAATTGTTGTCTATTAAAAAGATAATCTTTGAACCACTGAAGAGCAACTCCTCTAATACCGTAGTGTTCAAGCTTGGAAAGAAGAATAGAATGGTTGATAGTGTCAAAAGCTTTCGAAATATCAACAAACACACCAATGGCATATAGTTTCTTACACAGAGCATCTGTAACATTATCAATAAATTGAGTAAGTGCCATGTCAGTGGAGTGTTTGCTGCGAAAGCCGTATTTGATTATCATAGAGAAGATGGAAATCAGAAGCAAATTTGAAAAGGCGATTGTAGACAAGTCTCTCAAGGATTTTAGAGAAGCAAGGGAGAATTGAAATGGGTCTGTAGTTGCCGATGGTGTGAACATCACCACTTTTAAAGATAGGAATAACTTTGGCAACTTTAAGATTAAGAGGAACAGAACCAGTAGAAAAGGACAGATTGAAGATATGAGCGAGAGGATAGGCAATAAAAGGGAGAGCATGTTTTATCAAAGTAGAACTGATACCATCAAATCCACAACTTGCGCTTGGTTTGAGTTCCTTTCCAATGCATATGATTTCTAAAGGACTAGTGGGAGTAAGAAAAAAAGATGATGAGTTAGGATTGTGCAAGTATTTTGAAAAGTGGACGTCAGTAGAAGGGATTTTGTTAGCTAATGAAGAACCTATGTTAGTAAAAAAGGAATTGAAAGAATTGGCGACGTCAGTAGGATTCGAAAGAAGACGCTCCCCGTCAGTGAAACTGTCGGGAAAAGACGTCTTTTTACCCTTACCAAGAATACTGTTTATTTCCCGCCACAGACTGCAATGCTAAGATGCTAAGAGATAGGACTAGTCTTAAGTTAGGACCAGTACTTGAGACTAGTCCTATCTCTTAGCATTGCCTAGGACTAGTCCTAAGTTAGGAAGAGTTTTGTGAAATCGACCCCAGGGCCCAGTTTCATGGCTCTGCTTACCGTAAGCAAAGAATCGGCGCTTACCGAAGCAGGGAATTCCGCGCTTACGTCAAGCGTATTTCACGGGTTAGCGGAGAATTTTTGCTTGTGCGCGTGCGTAGTCCACGTTACTAGGCATTCTACGCTTACACAGCTAGCGCAGAAATTCGGCGCTTGCTCGGTAAGCGGAGAATGGCGATCGCAAGCGCAGAATTCGGCGGTAAGCAGAGCCATGAAATTGGGCCCTGCCTCCTTTTGGAGAGTGTGACGTCATATGCAATGGGTCTATACAAAATATACAGCATTGGTGTCATTTCGAACAGTACTGGACCGTTTCCCAGCCGAGCGTGGTTCTGGACACGCTAACCACACTGTCCAATAACTGTGTGCGATCGGTGTCCTTGGACCATCCACCGTACATGTTTTTATACAACAAAATGGAAGCGGCGGCTTGATCGTAGCGATGGGTGTACATCGGTCCTGCCTTGTTGAGCTCCAGCGTACTTTTGTCCGGTGCTATACACTGACGACGCAAAGCACATTCAACCCAGGGCGTGATCAATTTCTCATGGATGGAGGTGCTGTTGACAAAGAAGATACGGCCGCTTGCAAATTGAAAGGTGTGGTCCATGTCCTTTGAGTATTTGTCCCTATCCACACCTAACTCCTTAAACATCGCTGGGTGGGTTTTGCTGACCATATTATGTGAGTCGAAGCTAACTATTGCCGCTATAAATCCGTGTTGCTCCTTTAGGTAGGAGTATATGATGCGAGGGTCTCGTTGAAAACGGGCTGAGGCATCGGCCCAGAAGATGACATCAAATTCCTGTAACGCTTTCTAAAACAAACAAGAAACCCATTGGATCAGAGAGTGCGGTCTTTCTATTATTATTAAAATTAATATCAACATTTATTTCATCGTTGTCCTTGCATCTTACAAAATTCAAGTACATAGTTTAACATTACATTCAGTAACAGAGTGACATATTTATGGTAAAGTAGGCTAATAAAATGAATACGCAATCAATGTCAATTTAGTAATAATTATTCAGTATGTAATTAGTAATAATTACACAGTATGTAATAAGCAGTAGGGCAACAATTAGGTTTAGGTGAAGCCGTGGCTTTTGTTCCCTAACCTATTGACAGACAAACAAATAGGACAAATACATAATGCACAGACGACAGACTTGACAGACAAACACGACAAAGGCTAATATAAGGTGTGTTGATAAGAACTACTCACGAAAGACAATAGAACCTAGACAATGCAGAAACAGTCATAATCTATGAATAATTATGCATCAAGTAGTTGCTTTTTTCAATTTTCTTGTAAAGATAGATTAATTCAAGTGTAATTGAATTACTCAGACATTCCAAAACTTAACGCCACCTTAAACTAATTTCTTTTGGTATAATCATGTTCTTTGGCGGGAAACAAACAGATTTGTCATGCAGTACTTCGAGTATTGTATGAATGGACATTTGAAGTTAAAGTGAAAAATGAACTAAAGCAGCTGGGTAATGCGTTAGTCATAGTGTTCACGAATACCAGCATTGGAAATTATGTAAACAGCTCTGTTTTGCAATGTAATAAGTTTATTACATTGTGACAAGGAGCCGCCCCATGTAAGAATCGAATAATTTAGATACGAGAGAATTAAAGAGTTATAAAGTGTTAGTTAAATATAACCAGGTACGAATTTCCGTAGTCGATTAATTACAAATATTTTTAGCTATTTTACTAGTAACTTCACATGATTTTTCAAGGATGAGTGTTTGTCAATTTCGACACCAAGAAACTTAGTGTGTGTCAATTTGTTGAGCTCCACACCGTCCAAAACTAGAGACACAGACTGAAATATCTGTTTTGTGCTGAACAGAATATTATTTAATATTATTTCAACAAATTAATACATAACTTATTTGTTAGTTTTAAGCCATGTACTTATTTTTACAAGTTCGATATTAAAATTATTGACGGCTTCATTTACATTTTTGTGGCTGTAAACTTAACTTGTATCATCGGCAAAAAGACAAAATGATATAATATCAGATGTGTTGCAAATGCCATTGACATAGATGATAAATAACAAAGGTCCTAAAATAGAGCCTTGAGGCACTCCACATTTTATAGGCTTCTCTAATGAAGTAGCAGAGTTATATGAGACAAATTGTTTCCTATAACTTTAAAACCACTCCAAAGCTATTCCACGGACTCCACAGTGTTCTAATTTATGTATCAACATTTCATAGTTAACTGTGTCAAAGGCCTTGGACAGGTCAAGAAATAGGCCAATGGAAATGTTTCCGCCTTCAATGCCATCGAGCAGTTTATTTGTTAAAAAGAATGTTGCTAACTCCGTAGAGCGATTTTTTCTAAAACCAAATTGTGATTCAGAAAGAAGGTTATGCTTACATGTAAAGCCCATTAGTCTTGCAAACATAAGTTTGTCAAAAGTCTTTTGTACATTTTTGTGGCTTAAAACTAAACTTGTATCATCGACAAAAAGACATAATGATATAATGTCAGATGTGTTGCAAATGCCATTGACATAGATGATAAATAACAAAGGTCCTAAATCAGAGCCTTGAGGCACTCCACATACTATAGGCTTCTCTAATGAAGCAGTGTTATATGAGACAAATTGTATAAGTGTTCTAATTTATCTATCAACATTTCATGGTTAACTGTGTCAAAGCCCTTGGACAGGTCGAGAAATAGGCCAATAGAAATGTTTCCGCCTCGAGCAGTTTATTTGTTTGTAAGGATGTTGCTAACTACGTAGAGCGATTTTTCTAAAACCAAATTGTGATTCAGAAAGAAGGTTATGCTTACATGTAAAGCCCATTAGTCTTGCAAACATAAGTTTTTCAAAGGTCTTCGAGAATGTCAATACAACTGATATGGGCCTATAGCTTCCAATAACATTTTCTATCCCCACTTTTATGATTTGGAGTAATTTTAGCTATTTTAAGAGCATCGGGAAAAACTCCACGAGCTAAAGACACATTGAAGATCTCAGCAAGGAATACCTAGCTTAGTTAGTATACAATCGGGCTTAGTGAGTCGCAGCCTGTGGCTTTACCACAAGGAAGCTTGCTAAGAACGTCGATGATTTCTTGTGTATAGGGCTCAGAAAAAGAGAATGGTGACATTTACCATCAAGAAAAGATTCAAACGCAGTGTTACATGGTGGGAGCTTACTGGCAAGTTTAGTACCGACACTAACCAAAATAATCATTGAATGCATCGCTAATCTCTTTGTCACCTTCAATTTACACACCATCTTGGATAATGCAGGAAGGGTTTGGTTTGTGTTTTCCTTTATTCAAAACCGAATTGATGACATTCCAAGTATCTTTGACATTTCCTGGATGGGCGGCCAAAAGAGCCAAAACCTAAACAAAATAAAAACTAACTAAATTTTTGAAAACTAACATAAAAAACGAAAATCAAAGAACAATTACAAATTTAACAAAGATTACATCAACAATTAAAGATAACAAAATAATAAGAACTAGAGATTAAGTGTTCGTATAAACGAACACAGAGGGGTTTCGGTTGGTGGTACAAAAAGATAAAATATCATGATTTCATACTGAAAATGACATCTCATATCCAATAGGTTAAATTTAGTCGTATATGCTAAAGGAACTATTTGTACTTATTGTTTGGACGATAAGGGAGATATGATTTTCCGTGTTAACCGGAATGAAAGGCCAAAGTGGGGTTCATGTTTTTTTAATAAAATTTCATTTGTGTCATCGACATACGCTAGCAGGCGGCACAAAAGTATGAGCTTGTGATATGTGGTTCAGAAGATATGAATTTAAAACTTTGAACTTTGACCGGAAGGAAAGGTCATTGTGGGGTCAGGTTTTGATTAAAATGCAATTGTGTCATGAGTTACAAGATGGCACAATTGTTATGACTTTATGACATGTGGTTCAGGAAATGTGATTTTTATTTTATTTTAGAGCTACCTGTCCTGTTTGTTACGGAAGTAAAGATCAAAGTGGGTCACGTTGCTAAACAAAATGTTATATGTGCTTTAATCTACACACCGGCACAAAAATTGAAACTGTATGACATGCGGTTCAGGAGATGTGAGTTTTTTAAACAACTGAGTTAAAGCAATTTTGTTACTGATAACGTCACGATGAAGAAAGCAATTTTTTACATTTACCTCGAACGAAAACCAATAATATCCCTTTTACCTTTCCGTAATTATTAAATTTACTTCGAACGAAAACCCAAAATATCCCTTTTACCTTTCCGTAATTATATACTGTTATTTTTCTAGATATCCCTTAAACGCTTCTGTATTATTTCGCGCTGTGAGAAGTTTGTGAAATATTCATGGTAAACTTGTATAGCTCCCTCTTGTGTATAAAAATTCCCCTCTAGGCCGAAAAAGACACAACGGGTCGACTTGGACATGCCAATACATCGGGATGTGGGAGTGGTCTACTGGACATGTAACCGAGAGACGACCAGCAAAACTCAAATATCGTCAACGAAAGGCGAAAAGCACTTGATAAAACAACTATTTATTAGGAATTGGTGCAATTATAGACTAATTTCCGTGTTTGGGTTTTCATTTGCCCATCAACTTGATAGAAAATTTCGCGAATTCCGTGCCAGATAACAGGCTTTTTAAAGTGTACATAAGGAATTGCATGGCAGGTCGTCCTTGACAATTACGAGGTCGTCGACTCGCCACAAATTTAAAAACGTCTATAAAACAGGTAGGACCGACGTAATGGTGACGTCATGTATTCACAGAACGAAGTTAAAATATAAGCTACAATACGGTATGTAACTTGTACTAATCGGAAATTGTTAGGTTATAAGATTATCTGATCACAAATCCGTGCACAAACTCTATGGGAAAAGGGCCGTTAAGAAAAATAATAACAAGACGAGAACTGAATTTGTTGCGAACAAATACTGGGGTTTCGGCTTTAACAAGGCGAAGGATTAAGAATTGAGTAATGTCTTGGTGGCGTAATGTAGTTTGTTAATTAGTCCCGATGATGCGATGGATTGTCCACCAGACGTGAAAGAGTTAACGAAAATGGAACCTATTGCTTTAGGGCACTTTTATGATGCAATTTCTATCACACAACCTTGACATTGTGATGGGCCAAAACCAATAACTATCCCTTTAACGCTTCCGTATTTAATAATAATTAACTACGAAAACTTGTTTTTCATAGTAAGATATTATAACCTACAATATAGTATAAGATTTGTCCCCATGCAATGCCTTCGAACAAAAACACGTTGACAGAAGGCGCTATGAAGGGGTGGTAACGTGATGATTATTAGCAAGTGAAAGCATATGGGAAAAAAGGCCGTTAAAAATATAATAATAAATTAAAAACTAAAAATGAAAAGTTACATGTGCCGTTAGTGTGTTCAAATACTGCCTTCCTGTAATTCTTGTGTCCATGAGAATTGTTTTACACGAGTAGAAATAGGTGTCTATAGGGTTGTGGTGAACGAAAGATGCTAAATAATTGATAACCCTTTGGGCGCTTTTATGATGCAATTTCTATCACACAACCTTGACATTGTGATATACCAAAACCAATAAATATCCCTTTGACGCTTCCGTATTTAATTATCTTTACTTATCTTCATAGCCCTTGGATTTAAACGCTTCCATATTTAATAGTTCGCGCAGACCCATATTCTATCTAGCACCCTCTCTGTGGAGGGCAGAAGAGGTGATCGAACTGGTGACGTCATCATCCTTAGCTTGCGCCATCGTTAGATCAACCATGCATGAATGGAAGGTCCAAAGGTCGGAACCATGCCGTGCGTGTGACACAGCTGTCTGTGTAGGTACGGACGTATCCAATTTCCAGTGAGTAATACGTGTCATGTACACAGACACGGCGATCGCGATACATTTACGGGCGTTTTTAAATCGGTCATATCGTCAAGAAAGGAACGAAAACACTCGAAACAACTGCTGCTTGATCTAAGTTAGAGCACAGGCTTTCATTTGATGTATTGTTTGTGTCTTTTAAGACTGTAATTCCTGAGATCGAACGACGACAAATTTCACTGGTTAATGCTATGAGAATTGTTCGAATGGTAAAATAATAATAATAAAACGAGAACTGAATTTGTTACGAACAAATACAGGGGTTTCGGCTTTAACAAGGCGAACTATTAAGAATTGATTAATGTCTTGGTGGCGTAATGTAGTTTGTTAATTAGTCCCGATGATGCGATCGATTGTCCACCAGACGTGAAAGAGTTAACGAAAATGGAACCTATCCCTTTTGGCGCTGAGAAATCTGAGAAATATTAATGGTCAGCCTGTGTAGCACCCTCTTGTGTTTCCCTATTTCCACGCTCTATATCCTGCCATCGTTAGATAAATCATGAATGGAAGGATCAAAGGTCAGTACGATATCGCGTTGCAATGACGGGCTCTCTATACATGCCTGTGTCAGAGGACCGTATCACTACGTACAGTGTCTACGCAAGATCACACACGGAGAAATTGTACAATTCTTCCAAAAAAATACGTTTCTAAATCGGTGATATCGCCAAGAAACGAATGAAAAACACTTGAAACAACTACTGCTTGATCTAAGTTAGAACACAGGCTTTCATTTGATGTGTTGTTTGTGTCTTTTATAGACTGTAATTCCTGAGATCGAACGATAACAAAATTTCACGTGTAAATGCTATGAGGATTTTCGGAAAGAAGTATAAGAAAACTAGAACTGAATTTGTTACGAACAAATACTGGGGTTTCGGCTTTAAGATGGCGAACTATTAAGAATTAAATAATAACTTGGTGACGTAATGTAGTTTGTTAACTGATAAGTTGTCACAGTCCCGATGATGGCGATCGATTGTGGGTCAAGTTAACGAAAATGGAACCTGTCGCTTTAGGGCGCTTTTTTATGATAAAATTTGTATTATATTTGAATTTCCAGTTTGGAACAGATGGACCGGTAGAAGTTCGGGTCATGTGGGAGGATGAAATGTCATTTGTGGCACTTGTGAGGAGCTAAAATATGTCGTAAAACTATAAATGAAAGATAAAGTACATGTGCTGTAAAGGTACAAGTGGCACAGAGATTACAGTCGACTCCCGTTGTTACGAGCTCGCATATTACGAGGTTCCTGTTAATACGAGGTTTTTGCCGGTCCCCAACTGCCCCGTGCGTGTTTCAATGCATTTAAATATGGATTATACGAGCACGGTAGTAGCGAAACAAGGTTACAACGAGGTCATTTTGTCGGCCCGTTACGAGCAAAACATTGTTTTCAACCCTTTTGTAACGAGAACAATAAATATAAAAAAAAGGATGATACCTTTAACAACCTGAACATCGTTATTTTTGGCTTGTAAGACAATCAATAGAGGTGCTAACTGGACGCTATCGCTAGCAATACTAATCCGAAACCGGAGTCACGATGCAGCGAGCAGGTTGTAAATTCCAAACTCCGGACAATGGTGGGATTAGGAGGCTTGCATGGTTTAAAAAACGGGGCAGATTGTAGGCATTCATCAATTCATGTGAAATCTTCAGGAAAGATACCGATCCATTGAGTTTTACAAGTGCTTGTATGCATTTTCAGCAGAAAAACCCCCCACCGCAACAGAAAAGCTAAAACATTTGCGCGATCAATATTTAATGCAACAGCAAGATTTCCCTGGTATCCCGCGTTAGCAATGAACCATCTAGCATACACTGGTGGTTACCAACGACAATCAAGATTCTATTTATTGACTGCTGCGATCGAAGTTTTGCACCGAAACTTCGCTAAACAAGAACAGCAAGTTAAAATCTCAGACAGTTTTTCAATCATGTAAAATGTAAATTGATTTTATAAATTGACTTTCAAACTAAACTAACTCAGTTAAAACAGTTTTATTAGCCCAATTGTGTGCTTGTTTGTGCGCTACATGCACACACTATGCACACAGTTATCCACTGTACTGCAGCAGCCTTATCTGCGTGTACACGGGCTGTGTGTGATGATGGCCGTATGCTACATACAGCGTCAATTACTTGTCATGTACACAGACACGGCGATCGTGCTTTTTTGACGGGCGTTTTTAAATCGGTAATATCGCCAAGAAATGAACGAAAACACTCAAAACAACTGCTGCTGGATCTAAGTTAGAGCACAAGCTTTCATTTGATGTGTCGTTTGTGTGTTTTAAGACTGTAGTTCCTGAGATCGAACGATAACTTAAATTCACGGGTTAATGCTATGAGAACTTTCGGATGGAAGTATAATAATAATAATAAAAATAACTAGACATTGAATTTTTGTTTACTACAAAAACACGGTGTTCGTGGTGAGTGATTGAATGAATAGGTCATTATACCTTATCAATCCAATTCCTGGTTCAGGAGTTATGAATTTTTCAAAATAAATTAACATCAACTTCCGGTTTTGACCGGAAGTCAAGGTCAAATAGGGGTCACATTTTGTGTAGCGCTTTTAGTTTATGAAGACGTTTTAGATGGTGTATGGATTGTAAACCTCCAACAATTTGTTGAAAACTTAACTTTCACTTTCCGGTTTGAACCGGAAGTCAAGGTCAAATGAGGTAACAGTGTGTAGCGTTTCTTAAATCTTTGGAGCCCTTTCTGATGATGTATAGATGATAAAAATCCAATGTGTGGTTCAGGAGTTCTGATTTTTTTCAAATATTAAATTTCATCTTCCGGTTTGAACAGGAAGTAAAGGTCAATTGGGGTCAAATTCTGTATATCGTTTGTTAAGTTGTTACATACTTGTCCAATGATGTATAGATTGTAAAAATCCATTGTGTGGTTCAGGAATTATGAATTTTGAAACATTAAATTTCAACTTCCACTTTGAACCGGAAGTCAGGGTCAAACGGGGTCACAATAAGTGTATCGTATGTTAGGTTTTAAAAAGACCTTTCAGATGATGTATAGATTGTAAAAATCCAATGTGTGGCTCAAGAGTTACGAATTTTTCAAGTATTACATGGATTATCTTTATGCCGGGGTGCGCAATAATTATACAAGGTAACATGCAGTGATGCTAAATGTATTCCTACATGTAGTTGATGTTAACTGAACTACACGTTCAATGTATATGTATCTGTACACGTGCTATTACACTATCCCGCGTTATCAAAGTGGGTCAACACAGACGTGCGCTTTAATGCCTGTGGTTTTAAGACAAGATGTAAATGTCAAAATGGTGTTATTTCTGTGCAAAAGTTTGAGCAGGCTCAACGTTCTACAACCTGATGCAAAAATTATGCTGAAGTGATAAGTAGGTATTGAGATACGAATTTTGTGAATTTTTCAAATTCCGGTTTGAACCGGAAGTCAAGGTCAAATGGGGTCATACTTTGTGTAGCGTTTGTTGAACGTTTAACGACCTATCCGATGATGTATAGATTGTAAAAATCCAATATGTGGTTCAAGAGTTATGATTTGTTTACAAATATTTAACTTTGACTCATTGTAATTCAATACCTGATTACGTCATCATGACATCATCAAGTTTGTGTCGTCTTGATATTGAGGTCCAATTATCTGGTGAGTTTCAATGTTCAATTCAATTTTAATCTTGAGTTATGCCCCGAAATTCATTTTTTAAAGAAAAACAAACAAAGGCAAACTTTGACCTTCCGGTACGACCGGAAGCAAAGGTCATACGATTTTTGCGTTAACTTTTGAAATGTTGCCCAAGTCTTGATCTATCCGATGCTCAATTATGAACATCACAGCTTTCAAATTCAAGGAGATACAGCCAATAGCAAATGGTCGTTTTTCAACTTTAAAACCCTTGTAATTCGACACCTGATGACGTCATCGTGACGTCATCAACTCTGTGCCGTCTTCATATTGAGGTTCAATTGTCTGATGAGTTTCAAGGTTCAATTCAGTTTCAATCATGAGTTATGTTCTAGAGAAGAGTTCCAGGGAAGAAGAAGATGGAGAAGAAAAAAAAAACAAAAAAAAACAAAGAGGTGTTCGTGCTCATATTGCACGAACACCTAAAAATCTCGACGAAAACAAAGGTGGTTTCGGCGGATAGCCGAAACCCCCAATAAAGATCTCGACGATTACAAAGGTGGTTTCGGCGGATAGCCGAAACCCCCAATACAAATCTCGACGATTACAAAGGTGGTTTCGGCAGATAGCCGAAACCCCAAATAAAAATCTCGACGAAAACAAAGGTGGTTTCGGCGGACATCCGAAACCCCAACTTGATAAAAATCTCGACGAAAACAAAGGTGGTTTCGGCGGTAAGGCCGAAACCCCCAAAAAAAAAAAAATCTCGACGATTACAAAGGTGTTTTCGGCCGAACCCCCAAAAAAAAAAAAAAAAAAATCTGGACGAAAGCAATAGGCGTTTCGGCTTATTAAAAAACAAACAAACAAAAACAACAATATAATGTAAATTTAAACTAAAGGCAAAGCTGAAAAATTAGTCAAAACTGGAAATATGAATTTTAAAAAAAAAATTATATTAGAAAAAATTACACTAAATTTTTAAAAATTAACAATAAAAAAAAGTTTATCCATTGAAAAAAAATTACACTTATTTTTTTAAATTAACAATTGTATGCACATTTTACAAAAAACAAAATTGATGTGCAACCATAAATAATAACAAAATATATGTGATGAGAAACATTAAACAAACAGAATTATAAACACGAACGATCAAGCCAACGTACCTAAAAACAAACAACGTTAACTAAGCTTGCACAAGCTACGTTAAAAAACGAAAGAAACATTGAGGGCGTCAAACAAAAGAGTTTGAACAAATGACAAATTTCAGAATCAACGTCCACAAGTTTTTATGAACTAACCATAAATGAAAATAGAGGGCAGGCGGCACACGTGGAGTTTTCGAAAACTTGTCGCACAGAGCATGCATGCAGATAGTCTAAGATGTACGGCTACGAATGTTGCTAAGTGTGTAGTCTTGGTCCAAGACGTCACTATCTCATACTCGTGATAATCCGACAGAGGGCGCGCTTTTCTTCCTGAATTTACTATACAACTATCTAATTTGCATTTGAAAAGTAGTCATCGAAAACCAATGAACTATTAATTGGTTTCTTCATACTGTAGATGTCTTCCTTATATCCCAAACCATAACTCATAGGCTCCCCGATAAAATTGATTTACATTGGCTCAGCCCAACTTATTAAATATCTGTATACCAAAAGAAGGAAGCATTTATTATGAAAATGAAAATTAGGTAGTTGCGTGCTTACGTACAACTTGTATAAATTCGCACACAGGCCATTTTTTGCAGCGTTGGGCTGAGCTAATTAGTGAACCAATTTCATCGGGGAGCCTATGAGTTATGGTTTCGATAGTTAGTAAATTTTGCACATGGAGCCTATTTTATGCAGATATTTAATTAGTTGGGCTGAGCTAATTAGTAAATCAATTTTATGCCTGGGGCGCCTATTATGAGTTACGGTTTGGGATATAAGGAAGACATCTTTTAAGAAAAAACTTAAGATTTTATGGTTTTACGATAAAAACATTGCAATTGAAAACCGAGGTAGTAACACGAGAATTCAGGACTCCGTCCGAACTCTCAATGACGGTCGTTGACCAGGTTTATTGAAATTTGATGTTGGCACTAAATTTAGTGCTGTCGACTTCAGTCTGGGTCAACCATAGTTCTTGTGCGAACTTGGCCTTGGTGTTGCTATACCAAAGGCCGTATCCGTATTAGCGGCTACAGCTACGGCTATATTTCCGCGTCATCATTGTGTTGAAGCTTGTATGGGGCGTCCTTAGCAACACACTTAGCAACATTCGTAGCCGTAGCTCTTATACGGCCTAATAAGACTATCTGCATACATGCATGCTCTGTTCAACATGTGGTGTTAACAAAAGTTAACGAAACTTGTATACGTTGATTCTGAAATTTGTCTTTTGTCCACACAAAATTTGTCTTTTGTTTGACGCCCTCAATGTTGGTTTCGTTTTTTAACGTAGCTTATGCAAGCTTAGTTTACGTTGTTGGTTTTTAGGTATGTTGGCTTGATCGTTCGTGTTTATAATTCTGTTTGTTTAATGTTTTTCATCACAGATATTTTGTTATTATTTATGGTTGCACATCAATTTTTTTTGTTTTTTGTTAAATGTGCATACAATTGTAAACTTAAAAACAAATGAATGTATCTTTTCTTTTTTTAAAACTTTTTTTATTGTTAATTTTCAAACATTAAGTGTTATTTTTGTACGGATAATTTTTTATTTTTTTTTCTTTATTTTAAAATTTAGTGTAATTGTTTTTAAAGGATGAATTTTTTATTTTAAAATTTATTATTCTTGTTATTTTGTTATCTTTAATTGTTGATGTGATCTTTGTTAAATTTGTAATTGTTCGTTTTTTATGTTAGTTTTCAAAAATATAGTTAGTTTTTATCTTATTTAGGTTTTGGCCCTTTTGGCCGCCCAGATTCCCTTACTAGTTTCGAATTTGGGAAATAAAATACCTCTTTTTAGATGTTCTAATTAAAGAACTTAAATTTTGTTTACAGAGTATAAATGGATTTGTTTTGTAGGGTTGCGTTTTTAAGGAATGTTTTATATAGAAAGGTTTTCCTCCTGATTGAATTATAAATGCCAGCAGATAGCCATGGTGACTTACATATATTATACCTGCATTAAACTTCTTCCAATATGACATTATGCAAGGTTAAATATAGTGGACAAAGTGTTGGATATTATTATCTGTTTGTTTTGTATACATTATTGTGCATTATGTCAGATTCCAGAATACCAGCAGAGTGATTCATAAAATCATTTGTTAGAATATTATCAATTAATGTTGCACTATCCTCAGTTATTCTTGGTGGTTTAGTTATTGTTGGAAAGAAGGATTGTGAAGCTAGCGTATCAGCGAAGCTTTGTACTGCATTATCTGTTTCGCACTCCTGTAGTTAATAGTCGCCCATGATAGCATTTTTTATTTTCATTATTTATTTTACCCAAAATGTTATGCATTAATAAACAAATCAGTACGAGTCTTATAAACGAGTCCATGCTCAATAAACAATGCTACTCCTCCACCCCTTTTATTTTTTCTACACGGGGAATCACTGTTTCAAAGTCATGTCAATTTATCAAATACTCAAGTTTACTTGCCTGGATGAGGATAGGCTTGAAGGCGTACTTGAACAGTCCGGTCACATGAGACGGGTACTTAGAATAGTCAAATTTACGAAGCTTCACGTTGCACATACGTTTGACCTGTTGACAAAAAGACAGGGACAACAAAATTCATGTTTTGTAAGAAACATGACTGGGAGGGTTCAATGTTTACGTCCAAAATATGGTGACATTTTGCACAGTTTTTTAAAAGGTCCTAGTCCGTCGGGATTTCAGTCACAGAACAATTGGCGCTTGTATTTGTTACAATGGACCTGTCGAACAAACTATGTCACTGTAAAATCAGAGACCAGTGTTCTCACTTGGTGTATCCCAACATATGCATAAAATAACAAGCCTGTGAAAATTTGGGCTCAATTGGTCATCGAAGTTGCAAGATGATATAAGAAAAAACACCCTTGTTGTACAAATTTGTGTGCTTTCAGATAGGAATAAAAACTTCTTGCAAGAAGTTTTTATTATTTAAGTGAGAAATTACCTCTTTCTCAAAAACTACGTTACTTTTTATGCTAATATTTGTTTTGAGTCATTACCAAACGTACGATACCTTTAATCACTAACTGTTACTACGGGTAATGACATTTAGAGAAAGAGATTTTAACGAGTATAGACTATACCGTACACTGTTTTCTATTTAATCTTAAACCTTTTTTCTCAACTCCTCGCTCATAATCTGTCTCATTAAAATCTCTAACTTCTTTTCAGTTATAGACCCTTCGAGCATTGAAGATTGAACTTGGGTTACCGTGACCCCATGTTGACCTTTACTTCTGGGTCAACCGGAAGTGGGACCATATCTCAAGAACTACTCAACCGATTTTCAATTTCTTTTCAGTTATAGATCCTTTAAGCATTAAACATTGAACTTCGGTTACCATGACCCCATGTTGACCTTTACTTCCGGGTCAACCGGAAGTGGGACAAGATCTCAAGAAGTACTTACCCGATTGAAATTTACTTTTAGTTATAAACCCTGTGAGCATTGAAGATTGAACTTGGGTTACCGTGACCCAATGTTGACCTTTACTTCCGGGTCAACTGGAAGTGGGACCATATCTCAAGCACTACACAGCCAATTTTCGAATTCTTTTAAGTCTTAAACCTTTTGAGCATGTAAAAAAAACACGGAAAAGCTTTGTGTTTGTTCACAAACACCTATGTCTAGTTATTATTAGCTGTTCCGACGTAGTAGTCGGAACAGCTATTGTTTTCGTCGAGATTTTTATTATTTTTTTATTATTATTATTATTATTATTATTATTCTTTCTATCTGCCTAAATCCCCATAGCTTTTGTGCACAATTTAGTTTCATTCTTAAAAAAAAACTTAGTAAATAAGAAAGACTTAAATCCTATATCATATTGAAGCTTAGGCCATGAAGTTGTTGTTAAATCTAATTAGCTTAAAGTAATTTATTAGTTTACTTAGTTATAATGACATGAATATTTAATTAGCAAATCTTATTACCACCATATCTCAAAAAATATACCCCCGATCGTCAAACTTTTTTTAGTTTTAGACTTCTGGGATAATGTGGATGTGCTTGCCGGCCTAAAATGCAGAACGACGTCATCACGACGTCATTTATTGGGCGTTTTCACCTGTGTACAAACACATGGGGTTTGTGAAAACAAATCTGCCTTCTAGAAACATAATTTTTCAATTAAGCTCAAATTTAACGTCCTAGAGTACACAAATGTTTCTTAAAACAAGAAAGATTTTATTGAAGGTCAGTTTAAAAGCATCAAAACTTATTAAAACATGGTCAGTCGAGAAAAAACCCAAATTCTCAGGCAAATTTAACGCCATGGGTACACTGCCTAGAATTTGATTTGTGTTTATATACGAAAAGAGTCAAATTCCAAACTTTTTAAACGATTGGGGGCGCTATACGAGTTTAACGGTGCAGTTATTTGCTTTGTTCAACTCGCGATCAAGTCCTAAACCCTTTATGACCCGTGTTGTTGCGGGTTTTTTTTGTAGAATATACATAGAGTCATCATTCCTGTCGCCGACTGACACAAGTTCACTCAGAACAATCGAGAATTATTTGTCTGGCTCTCAGCGCAGCGTCTTGTGACCGCTCAGCGTGGACGTGAAAATTAGACCGCCGTGTTCTGAGACGATGTGTCGGCGTGGTAGACTTGTCTGCGCTCGGGTCCCGTTTGCTGGAAAACGATATGTTTTAGGTTTCTTATGCAAAGGCATTACTTCAGGAAACCGCCGTGTAGAAAAAAGAAAAACTTACTGGTGGTTGCAATAAAGCAATAAAAAGAACGGTCAGTGTTGGATTTGGGGGTGTGAAGAGCCAAAATTACAATACACTCAAAAATATCCCATATGAATTTATTGTTTTAGCCAAAACAAGAATTGTTATATTTACGATTTTAATACAACAGCATTTAGCTTTACATGCATTTACAGTTATTTTTTAGTAAACCCGTAACCGTTTCTGAAACGGTCAGTTACATGTGTAAAGCCCAGTTCATACTTCATGCGACTGCGAATGCTAATGCGAAGTGAATATTGACGTCACAAATTCGCAACAAATAATTCGCAAGAGTTGAGCCAAGCTCAACTTTTGCGAATATTCGCAGCGAAAACAGAGTTGTGACGTCAAATTCATGTCAAATTCGCTTCGCATTCGAATTCGCATTCGCAGGAAGTATGAACCGGGCTTAACCGTTCACATTTATTATAGTCCAATTTTCGCGACACTTTTTGAGGTTGATTTTTTAACAAATTTCGCGACACTTTTTGAGGTTGATTTTTTTAAATTATCTTATCCGAACTGTGATAACGCAGATGTTTAACCGGTTGATCGGATGGTTAAACGTGTGACCGTAGGCTTACAAAGCCTGAGCATTTACAGTTGTTTTTCTAATTGTTTAACCGTATCTGAAATGGTTGGTAACACGCGTTTCATTAACAACAAAAACCATTAACACAACCACTCAAACGATAAAAAACATTGGGTCTTCACTGCAACATTTTGAATTTGCGCAATCACCCGGCCTGCAAAATAAACGATTATGTGCAACTGATTTGTTGTGCAACGCCCTCTAGCGTTCAATGTTTCTTGCAACTAATGCCGCACGCAAAGTAATGAAATAACAAAGACTTAAGCCTGTAAATTGGAAACGATAAGGGTGTGTGTGGCATGGGATCGTTTGCTGTGCAAATCGTGATCGCAATTATTATGGTCAGCATTTCGCAGCACTTTTCAAGTGAATTTTTCAACATTTATCCAAACCATACAATTGTGAACGTTTAACCGTAAGATCTGTCACTTAAACCGTGTATCCGTCACAGGCTGCCTGCGCATTCACAGCTATTTCTTTTAAACGTGTAGCCGTTTCTGAAACAGTTGGCGACCCGTGTAACAGCAGTTTCATAAACAACATTTCAAGTAAAAAAACCTGTTTACACAACCGGCATGTGATCAAAAACATTGAATCTCTTCATTCTTCATTGCAGCATTTTGACTTTGCGCAATCACCCATCGCAAAAGCGAGCATGCGCAATCGATTCGTGTGGAACGCCCCCTAGCGTTCAATGTTTCTTACAAATATTGCTGCACGCAAAGTTGTATTGAAATAACAAAGACTACGAGAGTTACCTAAAAGAAAGAAATTTTATTTTAAAACACGAATGCTTTCACTAAGAGTTATTCCAGACCATTAAAACTAATCAAGGTACAATGAATTTCCAAGATAATTAACGATGAAGTCACAAATCACACCGGGCCCCATGGCTAGCTGGCAAATTGTGCCGTGATTGCGCAAGCGTCAAAGACTGCCGTGATATTGGAATCCTAACCGAGAGAGGACGTTCTAATAGGGTTTTCGTTAAAAGGCATTGGATTGGAAAAAGTTATATACCATCGTGTTCGTTATCAAATTTATTAGTATGAAAAACACATTTTTGTTACTGTGACGTCATCAGGTGTCAAATTACGGTAATTCAAAGCTTTAATTAGTTAATGTTTGCAGCACCATATCTGAAGAAGTACACAGCCTATTTTCAAAAATTGTTCAGTTATAGACTCCTTGGGCATTGGAGATTAGCCTTGGGTTAACGTGACCCCATGTTGACCTTTAGCTCCGGGTCAACCGGAAGTGGGACCATATCTCAAGAACTACACAACCAATTTTCAATTTCTTTTCAGTTATAGATCCTTTGAGCATTAAAGATTGAACTTCGGTTACCGTGACCCCTTGATGACCTTTACTTCTGGGTCAACCGGAAGTGGGACCATATCTCAAGAAGTACACACCCGATTTTCAATTTCTTTTCAGTTATAGACCCTTTGAGCATTGAATATTGAACTTGGGTTACCGTGACCCCATGTTGACCTTTACTTCCGGGTCAACCGGAAGTGGGACCATACCTCTAGAACTACACAACCGATTTTCAATTTCTTTTCAGTTATAGACCCTTTGAGCATTAAACATTGACTTCGGTTACCATGACCCCATGTTGACCTTTACTTCCGGATCAACCGGAAGTGGGACCAGATCTCAAGAAGTACACACCCGATTTGCAATTTCTTTTCAGTTATAGACTCTTTAAGCATTGAAGATTGAACTTGGGTTACCGTGACCCCATGTTGACCTTTACTTCCGGGTCAACCGGAAGTGGGACCATATCTCTAGAACTACACAACAAATTTTCGAATTCTTTTCAGTTTAAATTCTTTGAGCATGTAAAAAAACACGGAACAGCTTTGTGTTTGTTCACAAACACCTAATGTCTAGTTATTATTGTTATTATCTGCCAAAATACCCGTAGCTTGTACACAATTTAGTTTCATTCTTAAAAAAACCTTAGTGGATATGAAAGACTTAAATCCTATATCATATTGAAGCTTAGGTCATGAAGTTGTTGTAAAATCTAATTAGCTTAAATTAATTAACTAGTTTACTTTGTTATAATGACATGAATATTTAATTAGCCAATGTTATTACCACCATATCTCAAAAAATATACCCCCGATCGTCAAACTTTTTTCAGTTTTAGACTTCTGGGATAATGTAGATGAACTTGCCGGCCTAAAATGCAGAACGACGTCATCATGACGTCATATATTGGGCGTTTTCACCCGTTAACAAAACACATAGGAGAAAGTGAAAAACAAATCCGACTTCCAGAAACATCATTTTTCAATTAAGTTAAATTTTAGTTACCTAAAAGAAATTTTTTTTTTTTTAAAACACGAATGCTTTCACTAAGAGTTATTCCAGACCATTAAAACTAATCAAGGTACAATGTATTTCCAAGATAATTAACGATGAAGCGACAAATCGGACCCCATGGCTAGCTGGCAAATTATGCAGTGATTGCGCAATCACGGCTAGGCGTCAAAGACTGCCGTGATATTGGAATCCTAACCGAGAGAGGATATACGTACGTTCTAATAGGGTTTTCGTTAAAAGGCATTGGAATGGGATAAGTTACATACCATCGTGTACCTCATCAAATTTATTAGTATGAAAAACACATTTTTGTTACTGTGACGTCATCACGTTAAAATAACGGTAATTCAAAGTTTCAATGAGTTAATCTTTGCAGCACCATATCTCAAGAAGTACGCAGCCGATTTTCAAACTTTTTTCAGTTATAGACTCCTTGGGCATTGGAGATTGACCTTTAGTTCCGGTCAACCGCAAGTGGGACCATATCTCAAGAACTACACAACCGATTTTCAATTTCTTTTCAGTTTTAAACCTTTTGAGCATGTAAAAAGACACGGAACAGCTTTGTGTTTGTTCACAAACACCTATTTATAGTTACATTTGTATTTACACACCATAGAGTAAGGACATAGACAGACCAACTAACCATCATTTCACAGGCGAATAAGCCAGTTTGTGAGCGAGCACACTACCGCTGAATGACATTTGACACCAGAAGTCCTTTTCCGTCTCACATATACCGGAAAGAGTCCTGAAACCGCAGCATCCAGAGTGTTCAAAGTGTTTTTTGGGGGGTGGGGTGGGAACAATGGAAACATGGCAATCGGCTTGTCCTCAATAAAAGTTTGAAGTAAATCTTACCTCCATGCTTAGACTGAACATCCACAGACTTCCTACGACGAATATCTAGTAATAGGTTCATATTTGTGGCTTAGAACAAATAGTTATATGAACGCAAACTTTTACAGCCCGTTCCCCCCAAAAAATAAAAATAAAAATAAAAACAATTATTATAATAATAATAAATAAATAAAATTCAATTACACTCTAACTTTAGGTACAACATTGCGTCTACAATGGTCGGGGCGACATTTAGGTACATGTTTGTGGCTACATTGAGGGCGGGGCGACATTTAGGTACATGTTTGGGGCTACATTGAGGTCGGAGCGTCATTTAGGTACAGGTTTGGGGCTACACTTAGGTCGGGGCGACATTTAGGGCTCGAGCTACATAGGGGCCGCGCAGCGCTATCAGAAGACGTTTGTGCACAGTACGCCGTAGGGGGAAGGGGGGGACACACACAGAATCTCCGGGGGAACAGAATCCCCTGCCACACCGGACCGAGTTGTAACTAAACCCTGTGGCCCTAACCGTGAACCTAAATGTAGACAGGACCCATGTATAGCCAAAACTTCGTACATAAATAAAGCCTTGAAATATGTAGCCCCGAACAGGTTCCTAAATAATAGCCCTTGTTACAACGGGCAACCGTGTCATAAAAAGCAGTATTGTAATTGATCGCCAGACAAATCCTACAAGCGCGTGATTGCAGAATATCAGATTTAGACTTAGATTGTGAATGACAAGTCTCACACAATATCACTTTTTATTATTTTGATTATTAATACTATATGTTACTATTATTTGTCTTTTTTTTTTTTTTTTGAATCTTACCTTACCTTTTTTCAACTCCAAAATAATGTCATACACATCAGAGAACACATAACAATGATTTAAACGTTGGACAGCACGACGCGCCACACAGTCTTTTATACTTTTTTACCACACAGGCCTAATTGTGACAAGAGAAATCCATTGACTTTACTTTGGGCAAAACCGTTTTTACCGTCCTTGATGGTGTACCGGTGGTTTATGGAAAATGCAGCATCTCCAACACATTGCAAACAGCATATATTACCAAAGTGAACTCATGTGAACTCACCCTTTCCAAAACACTGAGGATTTGGTCCGAACATCCATTTCCATCCACTATCATTGTTACGGAAAAGCTTCTTTCCAAGTGGATGGAAATGGATGTTTGGACCAAATCCTTAATTTATGGAAAAATTGAGTTCACATTAGTTCAATGTTTGCTGTTTCAGCACCCTCTATCAACGTGTGTTAAATCTACACCAAAAGATGAACTCTTTGAAGTTTCAAGGTTTTCGTTCGAAGGCATTGCATCGTGACAACTTTTATTCCATTGTAGCTTATAAAAAAAAGTAAGTTACCTCTACTGCTGTGTCTGGAAAGTAAAAATCATGCTTTGGTGCATTAGTGCTTGCAATGGTTTATTGTCTGACACATCACACTAAATAAAACTTCGGAGTAGACAATATTATGTACATTTAACCAGTGCGCTGATGGTTTTACCATTGGTATTGTCACTAAATTCGGTTCCATGCTGTCTGATACCTTCAATTGTGCCCGATTTATGGTTCACTGAATGTAAGGGGGTTGTGGTGCCAATAGTGTGTGGCTCCGAAGTTCTATGTAGCATTGTATGAGGCAGGTAACTATTGCAAGCAATCATGCGACAAGCCATGAATGCTTACATGTCAAGGCCATTTACACGTAGATCCCAGTGAAAAGTAACAATTGGAGAAGACGGCGTTCAATGTTGAACGCTTTTAAAATCCCGTTTACCTTCAAAACGCCTGGGTATTTTTTACTGGTTTTCTTACAGCGGAGACTTGATGCTTTGATTTTCATTTAAATGGCGCTTTTGACTAAATGGCGCTCATTCCCCCACCACCGGAACCGAACAACTTGAGTTTGTGGTATGACAAACTCTGAATATCTAGTTTTTTCGCAAATGCATAGTTGCAAAACATATATCAACTTGAAACTTAACATATATAAGTAGACCATAACTTGTAGATGATTCTAAAAGTTGTTACGTCATGGTGACGTTATCAGTTTTTGAAAACAACAAATCAAAGTTTATTATTTTAAAAAAATCATACCTCAAGAATTATATAAGCTATTTCAACAATCTACACATCATCGGATAGGTCTGTCCAAATTTTGCAGTCTTAAGTTGGAACGTTAGCATTTATTTCCCGTGTAAACTAAAAGTATACACGTAATTGATTTACACTTTGAAATTTCAAAAGCTATCAACAATCTTTTCATCGACTCAATAAAATAGTTCACACATTGACACAACACTGACTCCAATGAAATCCGAACACCTAGTGTTTGTTCCAACAAACACTAAATCTCTAGTTATCATTGTTTTTAATTAGGTGTTCGGGCATACAGCCCGGAACACCTCTTGTTTTTGTTCGGGTTTTTTTTTTACGTGTTCGGAGCCCCTGTGGTACATCAGAGCGCTATCACAACTTCTTGTAACAATGCATGTAACTAATTTAGAAGTTTACTGATAACTTGATTGAGCAAAAGTTTTGCTGAAAAGTAAAACATTGAATTTAATTTTAACCAGACTCTGTATTTTCGGTGTCAATCCCGTGAAAAAACGCCAAACGCGCAACGCGTGTCCCACAGGGAGAAACACCTAAAATACCAATAAAATAACACAGGCGCGCAAATTGTCACAAAAGAGTTTGGTGCCCAGTGTCGAAAATGCACGCCATCATAACGGTACAAGGCCGTTTCCGACCAAACAAATCATGGGTGCGGCAACGTATGTGGGGTACATTGACAAAGAACGGGCCGGCAATAACAGGTCTCACGAAAAGAAACTCTCTCAATGCCCGTACAGGGGTGAATACCTGCGTTAACCGATCGCACCAAACGAATGACCTGCGGGGGCCGCGCAGATTATTGTTGGCATGCCTGAAAGAAAAAAGGAAAGACTGACAACCGCCAGCCCCTACAAAACGGTACATTTACGACTGACATCACCGAAAGTGGGACGCAATGACGAGAATCAGCCGCAAGCTCGCCTACCCTCATAATACAAAAAATTGCACAAACAACAACTGCTTTAAATAACCAAGATTCAAACGCAGAAGTACAGACTGCAGGAAGCGAATGGGTGACTTGCAATACAATTGGGATGGACATGGAAACGTGTGTCCGATATAGGACGCAATCGCATTATAGCCCGTCAATTAAACACCAACAAATTATTCGCAGGGTCAGCCTACACTTGTAACTTGTGAGAAAATGCGCAAATGGCGCAAAATTGCGCAAAGATAGCCATGCGACAAACCGTTGAAGGACGTCTACTGACGTCGGCCCAATCAAAACAGGTCATGGACAAAACTGTATTCCATCATGCAGCAGATGTTTTAATACATGTTTGTGTATTTGAAGCCATTGCAGCTCCGAAAATTATATCAACTTCAGCATCTAGTGATATAGAGCTGCGTCTGGTAACGGCGCCTCTATTGAATTAGGAACCCGACTATCCTGCACGCCTGACCCCCTCCTTCAATGAGCTTTGCAACCAGACCTACGTGTGGGCCCATGATTAAACTCCACAAAGATAGATAATTCCACATTCCCCAATCTCTAATATCTCCAAAGTTAAACAACAGTAGTTTGTCCCTTGCTTATTTTATTTATTTACTTAAAAAGAATGGCATAGGCCTACACTTGGGCCAATTACACAGAGCAGCCAAGCACAAGCACAAGAAAATTACGCTCACCAGAATGAGGTACCAGCCAAAATAATTTGTAACACATTCATAATTATATTTTTCCCAATACATTATACAGCAATATGTTTTCTGCCCGCGAAATTGTTGTGACCTAGATCCGTAAGAATTTACACAGTGCGCCCGCACGCACGTGAACCTAAGTTGGTTCACCTAAGTTGTCAATGTTTTGTCAATAATAAAACAATACATGCATGCGTACCGCCGTGACATGAGAAACTGTCTTCCCTGCGTATAAAGCATTTGATCGTTTAGGCGATAAAATGAATTATCAATGGCGCAATAACACTGCAGAATTAAATTCCGCTCCACCTGTGCCATGTTCAGCGTCAAGTTGTTCCCCTATTCGCCCTTTTGATGGTTCATGGTGAACATGGAATCGAAGACGAAGTTTTACTGAGATGGCCACCTGCTTCAGTGATTCGTATGGCTTTTAATTATGTGAGAAATAAAGCTATAAAGTTTTCACACTCGTTGTTGTGTTCCATCCTTATTTCCTTGCTGAGTGTATGGTGCACCATAGAGGTAGCTCAACTCATTATGTTATTAATCAAAATTCACGAGAGGCTTAGACTTGCCGTCTTCATGACTTGCCTTTGTCTTTCATAATTATCCAAAACAAGTGTGTTTTCTTTCAATATTCTAAATTTAACCCACCGTTCTGTATGAATGAAAATCTGTCTTAAAAAAAAAATTAAAAAATGCAACCGATAGCTCATACTATGCTTGACTTATTTTAATGACATCATCATCAGTGCATAGTTTTGAACAATCGATGTTTCATACACAGATACTTCATGAGTATTCAACTCACTGTATTTGAAACCCTGTTGAAAACTTCTAATAATTGTAAATTAATAATGTGAACATGATTAGCATAGTTGGATTTATTAATCCATAAAGAATCAATATTAATTGAAAAATAAATTAACTTCAGTAAATGGCTTACATGGCTGTACTTGTAACTAATTCAGCGGCTCGTTTGAAGATTATGCAACCAATGTGAAAGGGAATTCAAAAAATGATGCTCTGTATGAAAAGGACAATTTACCCTAATAATTTATCTAATAAATTAAATAATGTAGGCCTACTCTTTTGCTGAAAACACTTTGTAAGTTCAACTTTGTTTTTTCACTTAACATTTTAAGCACATATTTAAAATACCAATGTCTCGATAAGAACTTATCTAACGTCATAATGGCGTCATCGGTTTTCTAATTTGGCTTAACAAACGATTATTACTAATTTTTGAAAACTCATATTGTGAGTTGCGTTTATTCCCTGTTTAAACTAACGCATAATCATAGAAGATTAACACTTTGCTTTTCTTGATATTCCCAAAGCTATCAACGATGTTCATCGATTCAATGATATAGCTCACACATAAACAAAGCACTGACCCCAAAGATAGCCGAACACCTAGTGTTTGTTCCAACAAACACTAAATCTCTAGTTATATTATTATTATTATTGAGGCAATGGATAAGAGCTGGGGTTGCTTAGTATTTAAACTTTGACCGTTAATTATCCTTAATTCTTATCAAAAATGTTAGAAATGGTAAAGGCAACGCAGTTGGAAATAATCGGACATTCCAAGTTACAAACAAAATAGCCTCTACATTTTCTAGATATCCAACCTGGGTGCGTAGACCTATAGATTGTGCTCAAAAAGAATTTGATTTGTTCTAATTTTGTCCTCCTCCAGGGATTTTACCCAAACCCCCAAAACACTGTAAAAAGAACCAATGGTAAGAAAAAACCTCCAAAAGTTGCAGAAAAAACTCACCCGAACCGCTTACCCGAACCCACCCCCGCCCCCCATGAACCGAAAAGAACTTGTGACACGACCGACGTAAAACCCGCCCAAAAGCCAAAGCTAAATGGAATTTAGCCATTGAAAGGACCCCTAGAAACTCCGCAAATTAAACAAAATACAACAGGTAGCCTATAGGACTGAAACCCACTTTTAACGCAAACCAGGTTGTATTGCAAAAGGGTAAAAGGAAACCCCAAATCCCCAAAACCAGACAAGAGAAATAACAAAGGAAAGCTAAATATAGTAAGAAAAAAAAGAACTGTTAATGTATGGGACCAAAGAGGCGCACCTCTGAAATTATTCAACTCATCAAACACCAATTATGGAAAAGTAGTCCTGTATCGCACCACAGTTTTTTGTTTATGAAGAGTCAATGATGTCAAATTTATGTTTGGCTCCAGTGGAGTTACGCCAGTAACCAGCAAAGAAACGCATCGTATGATCTCGCACATCAAGATTTCTAGACTTTTCTTTGTTCGTATCATCTCGCGCATAATCAGTCTCATCAAGATTTCTAAACCTTTCTTTGTTCGTATCATCTCGCGCATAATCTGTCTCACATGGTGTTCCATATGTGCCACCTTTATTCAGGATTTTTTTTCACCGTCGCATTTTTTTTCCCGTCGCATTTTTTTTTCCCATCGCATATTTTCCCCCGTAGCATTATTTGTTGCGTATTTGTTCCACGTGACTCCCACGGTATGAGAATGTTACTTTGAGCTTTCAAGAAAATGTATACGTTCAGTTTTCTTAAGTGAGTTCCCTGGCGTTTAATTTTGTTTAGTTTACTGAAGCGCTCCATTTTTACCTGTTACACTACTCTGGTTAATAAGACGAAATAAATTAATAAATAAACAAATGGCGCAAATAAGTATAACACCCTTACATAGTGGTTTGGTTGATATTAAGTATTTTATTGTTTTAATACTTGCAAAGTCCAGAGCTACCCAGATATAACCCTGTGACCTAACTCTCAGATAAGTTTAACCATCTGTTCAGTTTCCTGTTCTTTTTTGCTTGTTATGCCTTGCAGGCATTGCAGTTGGCAACACCTCCAACGAAAACCCCCGCCCCACCCCCTGCCAGATTACAAACAATCTTGTAATCTAGGAATGCTAGCTATAGTGTAGACTGACCCCAGGAATGTAAACAACGACATGAAGTATTCACACAGGTGAACATGCTGAATAAAGATACCTGAAAACAAACGTTTGTCCTTATTATTTCGTCTTATTTAACCAGGGTAGTGTAACTGGTAAAAATGGACCGCTTGAATAAGCTAAACGCCGGGGGAACTCACTTAAGAAAACTCACTGTATACATTTTCTTAAAAGTTTAACATCCTCATCACGTGGGAGTCACGTGGAACAAATACGCAACGAAAAAATGTGACTCAAACAAAAAATATGTATGTCGCAAACAAAAACTGCGACGGAAAAAATGCGACGGTAAAAAAATAATGCGACGGAAAAACAAATGTGACGGGGAAAAAAATGCGACGGGAAAAAAATGCGACGGGAAAAAATGCGACGGTAAAAACATTTTGAATAAAGGTGGCACATTGGAACACCGTAGTCTCATCAAGATTTTTAAACCTTTCTTTGTTCACATCATCTCTTGCATATTCTGTCTCAACAAGCCCTCCTCTCTCATTGGCCCATTTCAAACCACGCCCTCCTCTCTCATTGGCCCATTAAAATCACGCCCTCGTCTCTCATTGGCCCATCGTTTGACCTCATCCCTATTCATCTGGCCCCACATTATTATGCATTTATGCCCATGATTATTCATGCCCCATAATATCAAATAATACTGTGTCATTAAGACGCGTACTCACCATTTTTATTTATGTTAATTTTAATCCTTTAATCCTATTATATTTGTGCATTATGCATAATATAACAATAAATTGTCTCATTTAGACCCAACATACTGCTGCTAGTTATTTTCAAAAAGTGAATTATAAATGGTATGCATTCCCAGAGAAATTGAAAAGACCCTAACCTGTTCAATACTCTCCTTGCGCATTCCAAGATCATAGGCGATGATTTGTGTGTTTGGTAGATACTTCTGCACGGAGCCGATCATCCCTTTGGCCTCCTTGACATGGTTCTCGGAGACCCCGGTGATGATCACCGTCCGATTGAACAGCTGCTCCGGATCCAGGTCTAGAAGGTTTGGGGTGTCAAGCTTTACATCCCGGTATGGGGTGGGTGGCTTTACGTTCCGGTCTGGGGTGTGTAGCTTTACGTTCCGGTTAGGGGTCCCCTGTTTTGTATCGACTGGTTCACAGCTCTCCTTCTTCATATTGTTTACCGGTTCCCACCGCATAGAGAAGTCTATAATAATAATATACAATAAAGCCCACACATTTTCCTCCAATTTAGAGAATCAAAAACTGGTTAAAGTATAATATATCTTTACTTCAGACAAGTTTGGTACTAGCAGACAAAAACGTCCTACATGATTGACCCAGGTGAAGAACTTTCCAGCAAGAAATGCAATCATCTTCTAAAAATGTGATCTTTGAGTGTTTCATCTAATCTTATTATTAGCTGTTCCGATGTAGTAGTCGGAACAGCTATTGTTTTCGTCAGGATTTTTACAAGTGACGCACAGAGAATCCTTGGGGGATACGCCAGTTGCTTTCGATATGTTGTTAAAATTTACAAAGAATCCTCCCATCATCAAACTTGTTTCGATTATATACTAGTGGGATACTTTATAACTGTTTTTTGCCTAAAATGCCGGACGACGCCACCAAGACATCACTTATTGCGTGTTTTGTATCTGTGTAAAAAACTCATGCCTCTAAAATTCTAAACTTGATCAAGTCCTAGTCCCATATACGAGCTATGCTATTTATACGAGATTCAGAAAAAAGATTTAGTGAAGCTCATCCTCGATGTTCGCTGTGCGCCACATCAATTTGTCATCATTCAGAGTAACAATTGAAAAAGAGCCTTCCTTTTCCAGAATTTCTGTAGGTTTTATATAATCATTATCTATTTTGTTTATCGGGTGTGCCGAACTTTCTTCTTCCCATTGTGAATGCTGCATCTTTTTTTAAAGAGCCCAAGGTCAGTCTATAGTTTAATGAAACGTAGTTGTTGTTACCGAGTTGCAACTGGTGTTAACATAATTTCGTCATGCGAAACGATGTTTTTTGTCAGATATAATTTGAACACTTCCTTTAAAGGCAATAGAAAAAATGACTAACCGTGAAAACGTAAACAACCTGAGCAAAATATTCATGAATAAAAATAAAGGTCACATGTCACACGTCACGAAAAGCCCTGAACTAGTGCGAAAAGGTATCGCACAATGACAAACCATGGGGGCCAAGGCAGGGGGAAAATTGATAAGCATCACATGAGGGGAATTAGATATACCCGAGTGGAATGGAAAATAGTTCAACTTGGTTAATTTATACAATAACAAATTACAACCGCAGTACAGTCCGTAGACTAAATTTAATAAGTAAAGTCCAGAGTAAAAGTTACAATAGAAACAGTAAGCGTTCAAAAACTATACATAAACTAATATTGCACATTGTTATAATGGAAGTCGAATAGTGCCAAGGGATAAGAGGTGACCTTTCTTTTTGACCACCCCGTGAGTATTTGTTGTTAACCTTTATCTGGCGAACGCCACATAAATGTCTGGCGCCCCCCACACGCCCATAATTATCTGTCGGCCGCCACTTATAATCTCGCGGCTGCCACATAAAATTATAGAACAATTAGAAAGGGGGTTAAAAGGTAATGTCGTTAGAGGTCATCAATCGTCAATTATCATTGCGTTACACAAAGCCCGCAAAAGTAACAAACGGGTAGTACAGATAATGTATGCGCTAGCCACCGGATGTTGTGGCCGCTAGATAGCTAGCGGCCAAATAATAATAGGCAAATAATAATAAACAAATATCAAAACAAATGTCGAAAAGTCAAAACGTAGTTCCGTTGATCTCCGGTACCGCAGTACGGAGCTCTGGAAGTGCCATCAGACATGTTTAGAGCCTGAGATAATTTACTGGGAATGATGACATCAAAAACGTAAGATGACAACATCTTGAGATGATTTATCTCGGGAAGACGACATCCTGAAGTAAGATGTCGATATATTTCATTTTAGGATGTCGACATCATGAAAGTAGGATGTCAACTTCCCGATATAAGTTATTGGGAAGACAACATCTTCCTTTCAAGACGCATCATCCTACGAACAAAATCTATGTGGAAGACGACATTCTGCTTTCAACATGCCGTCATCCCGAAATAAATCATCTCAGGATGTCGTGATCTTACGTTTATGATGTCATCATCCTGCAGTAAATTACCTCAGGATCTCGACGAGATGGATTGCACTTCCAGAGTCCCGTATTCCGGCTTCTTCATCGGTAATGTATAAAGGAAATGTGGATTAAGAGTGACAAAAAGGGGAGTTGGTGGCAGTGAATCTGTGGAGGGAACCCACAAAAGTGTCTTGCACTGTTACAGTAATCCGTAGATGACAAAGAAGAGAAGATGATGAAGAAATGACAGTTTGGAGCATTTAAAGTGCCTTGGTTTTGATTGCCTGCACGCAATACCTTCATTGACCAACTGACTGTGATTACTTAACCAAGAGAACCCCTTCATTGGCTGTGTCAATGTTGGGGTCTAAAGTATATACCCTGGGGCTCCTTTTAAGATATTAAGACAGGGTTAAACACCTTTGTATCAAATAAGTTATTAAAATATTACAATATGGAAATGTTATTTGGGTTTCATGGTGGGTAAGGGTCAGGGTTGGGTTTTAGGGTTAGGGTCATTGGTCAATGTTCGACCAGGACTGGGTTGGGAAATACTATCATTTCCTTAGCCCTTGAGGTAATGTTTGATTTTCTCAAGTTGTTCTCGACTTACCAAAACAATGGCAATTTGTCGTGAAACGCTGTAAATTCGTGGCAAAACTCAAGAAAGACTTGACGATTTTGCTCATGTAATTGAGTCGGTACTTATATGGAAGAAGAATAATAATAAGAAGAAGACTCCATCAAACGCACCTAACTACCCCAACCCCGCCCGCAGACGGCCACGCCAACGGCCATCCGCCAATCTATCTACCATCTCAATGTACTTTGCAAACATGATATAGCCAGATATCACGCACGAAAAAGACTAGCGCGAGCGGCATAGCCGCGAAGCGCTTTTACCAACTCGTTCAGCTAATCAGTTATTCATGATCATTAAACATTAATATATTCAATTTCTTGTAACCAATCACCGCCAACTATAGATATTGGACTCTTCTATTATCTATAGATGGGTAATGATGTCAGTTCACCTGAAATTTTCATTTTTTGAGCAGCAAATCTTATGCTTTGCTTAAACAATTTGTCATCAACACTTCCACTAGTACTTCTAGTCGCCATCTTGCTAATAATTTTCATCAAATTTGCATCAAACGTTCATGTGACGTCTTGCAAGTAATTGTGTCTTCTTATAGGCCAACAACTCATCACACTAATGCATTATGCATTACATTTCTCCTACCAAACTCGGTAGCAAAAAGTAAAGAAAAACATAAAGCCCCAAAAAGGAGTTGGTAAAGGCGCTTCGAGGCTTCGCCGCTCGCGCTAGTCATTTTTTGTGCGTGATTTCTGGGCTTGGGTGCCGCGGTGCGCCTTGACTTAAAGGCTATGGGGGATGGGGAGTCTGGCTCCAATGGTACCCTGTATTTACTGCGATATCCCAACTACAGCTGGGGCGCCCCAACTATAACACTCAAGTTGGGACCATAGTTGGGGCGATTGTCAAGTCAGGGGCAGAACACCGACGTGTATTACGGGTGAAGATTATGACCTCTGGTGTTTGTCCTCTGGACGAACACGAAGCTGTTCCGGTTTCATTTCACAATGATTACATGATCTAGACTCTGAACCTAACCCTGAAATCGAAGCAGAAAACCATATGACCCTTAACCTAACACAGACCCTTGACTTAATTCTTCACAAGACCCTACCATAAAGCTGATTTTGAATCTGACCCTGACTCTAACCTCGACTCTTACTCTGATCAAACATTGACCATAATCTTGACCCTAACCCTAAAACCCAACCCTGACCCTTACCCACCATGAACCTAAATAATCTGTCCATGATTATTGTAATAATTTAATAATTGATTTGATACAAAGGTGTTTAACCCAGTCTTAATATCCTAAAAGGAGCCCCAGTGCATACTTTAGACCCCCAAATTGACGCAGCCAATGAAGGGGTTCTCTTGGTTAACGCATCATAGTAAGCTAGTCAATGAAGGCTTTGCGTGCAGGCAATCAAAATCGAGGCACATTAAATACTTCAATATGGCGAAGGGGTTGACGTTTTTGGTACATCGTTACGAATTACGTACACGTTGGAGGATACTTAAACCTTGCAAACAGATTAACGAATTCGTTCAATGGCAAACTGAACCATGCGATTGACCTATAGTGCCGAGTGTGAAGTTGAGTCCTGAGTCATTGGAATACAGGATCTTGACTTGACTTGGCTTGACTTGACTAAGCTTCTCGTTTCATTATGCCCAACCTGATTGCGTGTGGGTCAAACGCACATCTAAAACTGTCATTTCTTCGTCATCTTCTCTTCGGGAGGGACGACATCTTACTTCAGGATGTCGTCATCCCGAGATAAATCATCTTAAGATGTGGTCATCTTGCGTTTATGATGTCAACACCCTCCAGTAAATTATCTCAGGATCTCAATATGTCGGATGGCACTTCCAAAGCTCCGTACTACGGTACCGGAGATCAGATCTGAACTAGGTTTTGACATATTTTTTAAAATTTGTTTTGAGTTTGTTATGCCTATTATCTAGCGGCCGCAACATCTGGTGGCCAGCGCATACATTCTGTACTACCCGTTTGTTACTTTTGCGGGCATGTAATCAGTGTTAATTGACGATTGATGACCTCTAACAAAAGTACCTTTTAACCCCCTTTCTAATTTTTCTAAAATTTGATGTGGCAGCCGCCAGAAATGTATGTGGCGTTTGACAGATAAAGGTTTCCAACAAATATTCACGGACTTGTCAAAAAGAAAGTTTACCTCTTATCCCCTGGCACTTTTCGACCTACATTATAACAATGTGCAATTATTAGTTTATGTATTATTTTGAACGCTTACTGTTTCTATTGTAAATTTTACTCTGAACTTTACTTATTAAATTTAGTCTACGGACTGTACTGCGGCTGTAATTTGTTATTGTACAAATTTACCAAGTTGAATTATTTTAAATCGCATTCTCCATTCCACTCGGGTGTATCCCATTCCCCTCATGTGATGCGTATCAATTTTCCCCTGCCTGGGCCCCATGGGGAAAAAAATGAAAGAAAAGAAAACAAAATGTGCCGTGATGCGTTATTACGAGGTCTCCCATTTCAGTCGCTTGGGATCGCGGCTCTACAAAGCTGTTCAAGCCACGAAGGCCTTGACAATGCTTGAACAATATTTGCAATTCCTACGTACGTTTAGGGTTTTCGTTAAAAGGTAAAAGGCATTAGATGGGGATAAGTTAAAATAAGGGCCTGTCAACGGTGAATGGTATTCTATCTCAAAGTCAGGCTAACTTTAAAGGTCTGAAGCGTTTAATCAAAGTAACACAAAAAAGGAACAGCTTTGTGTTTGTCCTAAGGACAAACACCTATGTCTAGTTATTATTAATTTTTAAATAATGTCTTACCACGCATTGGCACTAGACTTAAACGGTCTGTATATCGTTTGGTAATTACTCATAAAATTAATGGCAATAAAAACTTACTTGGTAGAAGTACAGCAGCTTCTGATAGTATAAAGCATTTTGAGAAACATTTCTTTTTTAAGAAATGTTGTTATGGAAAGAAATATCAGTTTATATCAAAAACAAATTTGAATCTGAGAAGCTTTTCAGTCAGAAACGTTTCTCAGATTTTGTATTCCAATTGCAGATTATTCTTCGTGGACATAACCGCTCCAGATTTTCGGCAATATCTCAAAAACGCTACCCGCACCTTTTGAAATGAAAGGTTTACAGGTTAGTTTTATGATATATACTACTATATAGGATTGAAACAAACAGAGGATTCTAATAACCAAACTTATACAATCCCTTAAAGCATATTGAAGTGTACGGAGACTGCGAACTGTTTGTTGTTGTTGATGTTTTTGTTTTTGTTTTTGTTTTTCTTTTAAGAATGCGTAATAATTTTGAGTAAGGGGTGTTCTACCTTGGTATGAAAATACGACACAACCGCCGGCGATGAAGGTGACAAACACAAAGACAGCCAGACTTCTCCTTGGTCTCCTTTCCTGGCAAATATGCATTTTAGTCCCACCACTGGTCCGTACGAGTTCCAGTGAGCACCACTCTCTTGTCACAATTCACCTTCCAATGCCTTAACGAGTGAAACTATAAGCGAGTTCGTGTGCGTTGGCCGACCCGTGACTAGTCTTGGTTCCAAGACCTTCGCACCGAAATTGATCAATTCAAACAACGCATCGAAATGGATCAATTCCAACAACAGAGGGCGTCACTATCCTTGGTTCGATTTAGCTTCCACGAAGGTCTTTGGTATCTTGTATGAGGGTGCTTAAGTGTTTCATTGTTTTTCCCCCGACTTTCCGGGGAAGCCAGTCAACGATCGCGTTTGCACATTTTCGTGAATTATTCATGAATCGCCAAGCGTTTATAACAGCTAGCTAGCTATGGGACATTGTTGTGAATGGTATTATTAATAATAATAATAATAATAATAAGACTTGTAATGCGCACATATCCACCCTGCTGGGTGTTCAAGGCGAAGTACCTTCTCGCCAGGAATTATTATAAGTGAATAAAATGCAATCTGAATAGAGCTTGATGATAGTTTACCTTAAGTTTTGGACTTAACAATTCTCTAGATTATTCTGAAATTGCTACCTTTTGTTTATAACAATGTTTAACTTAGTCCTTGTTTGTTGAAGGTTTACAGGAACAGCAGGAATGATTTGATAATGAGGATATTTGAGATGATTTCAGTGGAGTTCACGGGAGTTAAAGGAAAAGTATACCTTTGGGTTTTGAAACCGTTCGATTGTTTTAATCACAATTGTCTTTATAATTGTTATTATTGTATATAAATGTAGATATATACAATAAAAGTAACTTGTGAAAAACTCATTTCAAAAGGTGGTCGCGTTTTTTAGATATCGTCGAAAATCCGGAGCGAATATTATGTCAACGCAGGAAGAATAATCCGTAATTGGAATACACAGAACAATTTGCAGTAACTTTTCTTAGATTTAAATTTGGGGGATAAAAAATGATATCTTTTTCGATAACCACATTACTGCGAACGACTAGCAGCTCGAACTACTCGTTTGGAAGTCTAGTCAACCATCCGTATAGCCTTGATCAAGGCGTTGGAGTTCTTCTTCTTCTTCTTCTTTGGTGTTCGGCTCGTCAGCCGAAAACCTATTGTAATTGTTAAGTGGGTTTTTTCCACCTCTTCTTCTTCTCTCTGAACCTTCTCTTGCAGATTTCGCAAAAAGTAAAAGTTGTAAAATCTTTAAACTTGGCATATACTTAAACCTTAACATGAAGACGGCATAATAATAATTGAATTTATAATGCGCCAATTTCAGACGAGGCTGTTCAAAGGCGCACGACAATGTACAATATGAAATAAGTAAAACCAATATGAAATAATGCAAACAATGACGTCATGATGACGTCATCAGGTGTCGAATTACAAGGTTTTTAGACATTTTTTTTTAATCCTTGAAATTCTGTAACAAATCACACTTAACAGGCCGGCAGTTACTTTATGCGGGATCATACTAAGGTCATATAGGTCTTTACTTTTTGTCGTGTGCGTGACCTCATATGACCTCTACTTCCGGTCGAACCGGAAATGCCTAGTAAATTGAAAGTAGCAGAAAGCGACAATGTTTTTTTTAGTTGTTTTTAACGATGTTGTAACCCGGCAAGTGTCTGGTTTAAAAAAATTGGACCGGTGACGTCACACAATTTAAAAGCGCCCTCTAGCGGCAGGTTGAAAAAAGTTCAAAGCACACATTTACTAGATGTCTGTGGCAAAGTTTATGAGAATCTCTTCAAAACTAGTAAATATGATGATCTTTATGCAGATAACATATTTGTATAGTCGTAGTATGATGACGCTATTGTGTGTCACGTGGTAAGGCCCTAAAGGTGCACATTTTGAAGCCGTGTATCTACTAAATGAAACAGCCGATTGAGTTGAAACTTGGTGTACTGTAAGACAACGACCATGGCTTGTGAAATGTGAAGTGACGTCATGATGACGTCATCACGTTATTTTTTACATTTTTTTTTATAAAATCAAAGCTTAGTATTTGAAAAAATCATTACTCCAAAACCAGAAATTGGATTTTTGTTATTAACATATCATCAGAAAGGTATTCAAAAACCTAATGGATGATACACAGAGTGTAACCTCGTTTGACCTTGTCTTCCGGTTAAAACCGGAAGTTGAAGTTTAGTAACGGAAAAAATAATAACTCATGAACCACATGTTCGTTTTTTACAATCTGCACATCATCGAACAGGTCGTGAAAAGTTCAACAAAAGTTACTAAGAACCTGACCCCATTTGACCTTGACTTCCTGTTCAATCCGGAAGTTGAAGTTTAATCATTGAAAAATTATAACTCTTGATCCACAGATAAGGTCTATACAAAAAGAAATGACATAATAACTTCAACAGCGCCCTCTCGTGACAAGTTTTTAAAAACAAACTATTAATTGCTGAAAACCTGTTCCTTATTAAATCCAAAAGATTCAAACATAATGACCCGACAACAAACAGGCTCATTTGGATACATCATAATAGCGTCATCAGCAAAACCATGTTCTCACATTTTCAACCCCTTCTTACATTACTCCACCACAACCAGAGTAATATCAAAACTTGAACGAATGACTTATTGAACAAATGCCGAACACCCTGTTTTTGTTCTAAAACAAAAACTTAATTAGGTGTTCGGCTAACAGCCAAACAACTATTGTTATTGTTATGTTCTTTTAGGTGTTCGGCTAACAGCCGAACAACTATTGTTATTTTTATGTTGGTTTTTTTTCCTCGTCTTCTTCTTTCTCTCTGAACCTTCTCCAGCAATTTTGAACAAAAGTAAAGCTTGTACAAGCTTAAAAGTTACTATGTACATAGGCAATAGTGAGTAGATTGGAATGATGACGTCATTGATGACGTCATTGCAAGGTTTTTAACGTTGAAAAATGACCATTTGCTTTTTGCTGCATTTTAACGAATATGAAAGCTATGATGTTCATATTTGGGCATCGGATAGATAAAGACTTGGGCAACATTTGAAAAGTTAACGTCAAAATCGTACGACCTTAACTTCCGGGTCGTTACCCTGGGTCGAAGTTCGCCTTCGGTTTTTTTCATCAAAAAACAACTTTCGAGCTTATCTACGGAATAACTCAAGATTGAGATTGATTTGAACGTTGAAACTCTAAAGATAGTTGATCCTTAGTATCAAGACAACACAGACCTAATTACGTCATAATGACGTCATCGGGCATTAAATTACAATAAATCAAAGTTTAAAATTTGTAAAAATCATAACTTACGAACCCTAATTCGGATTTTGACAATCTACACATCATCGGATAGGTCGCTAAACAGAACACGTACAATATTTTTACTTAACTTCGGTTCAAAACGGAAGTTGAAAATTTCATAAGATCTTATCGTATTCATATCTTTAAAATTACTGATCATTTCAGCATAATGTTTGTTTCAGATTGTAAAACAGCAATCCCGCTCAATCTTTTGCACAGAAATAACAACATTTTGAACTTTATATCTAGTCAAAGAAGGGACCTCTAAGCACTTGTTGACCCACGCGTTACCCCCATTTTGATCAACAACGCACATATGTACGCTACATGCAGTGCAAGCGCTGACTCCCCTTTGCGTGTGTGATTTGGCGCGAACTCTTTGGGGGAATTCCCAACAGCGCTGAGTGCTGAGTGCAGAGCGGAGAATCGCAATAGTTGAGTGATAATGAACAACGTCTCGCACCATTTAACCTTGACTTCCGGTTAAACAGGAAGATACAATTAATTATTTGAAAAAATCATACTCCAGAACCAAAAATTAGTTGTTTATTATCTGAACGTCGTCAGATAAGGCTTTGAAAAACATTATTAACGCTATAATTTGTGACCTGATGACATTGTCTTCCGGTTCAAACCGGAAGTTTAAATTTTATATTTGAAAAAAATCATAACATCTGAACCATACATTTGATTGTTTAAATCTATGCATCGTCTGAAAGGTCTTAATAAACTTATCACGTTAATAAACTTATCACGTGCTACACAATATGCGACCTCGTTTGACCTTTACTTCCGGTTACAGTTGGAAATTGATATATAATGTTTGAAAAATATAAAATCCTAAACCACATGATTTAACCACATGATTTGAAATCACCTTCCGGTTCAAAACGGAAGTTGAAACTTTATATTTGAAAAAATCATTACTTCTAAACCAAATATTGGATTTTTACAATCCATCCATCATCTAAAAGGTCTTAATAAACTTATCACGCGCTACACAAATAGTGACCCTATTTAACCTTTTATCCGTTGCGAACCGGAAGTTGGTGTTTAATATAATTTTTCCCCCTCGTCTTCTTCTTTCTCTCTGAACCTTCTCCAGCAATTTTGAACAAAAGTAAAGCTTGAACAAACTTCAAACTTACTATGTACATAGGCAATAGTGAGTAAATGTAACCGCCACTTTTTTGGAATGATGACGTCATTGATTACGTCATTACGTTAAATAAACCTTAAATAATTAGAAAATTCATATCTTGAGAACCACAAATGCTACAAACAAGAACTTTGCAGCATATAATAGCGCTTGAGATGTTTAACAAATGTCGTGCACAACTTGACATTTTGATTTTTACTTCCGGTCGAAACCGGAAGTTCAAAAGTTCAAAAATTCATATCTCAAGAACTAGTTATGATATCAACAAAATTCAAATATCAGTTTGAAGACCGTTTAGCCTGCTCAAAATTTTGCATTGACATAATATCTGTTTGACCTTTACTTCCAAGCACTATAGTGCGCGTACGTGTTGACCTCCATCCTGAACGTGCGTTCACACAGACATGTGTGTCTCTCCAAGCTAGTCGATGTTGCGCCCTCTAACGGCGACAAACACAAAAACTGGCGTTGCCAACCTGCGGGCGGCTACGACCGAATAGCTATTTTCATAGTCTATTTCCGTGAACAAAATTTTTTGTTAGTGACCTATTTTGACATTGCTTTCGTTTAGAACCGGGTTTTTATCGTGACATAAGATTAAAACTAAACCTCAAAATCCGGAGTGGACTTGCAGTAATGATCTCATTGTGGCAGTCTGTGTAACGTTTCTAAAACATTTTAAGGGGATTATCAAAATCTTTAGTGTACAACATCCTGTGCCAGATAAGCGAAATTTTTAAAGGGCTTTCATAAGGTGCAAAATAAAACCAAAATAAAACCTGATGCCAATGTCAAACAAACATATTGCATTTGTGAAGAAACAGGAGTTGTTAAAATTGTGATGCAAGTTTAGGCAAAATAATAAACTCACGACACATTGTATAAAAATTATTCTTTATTGTTCAATGTTTTTATTGAAATCTGTGGAACAAACAAAAACAGAATGGTTCAAACTGCATGTAAACTGTTAAATAATACCAGATAACAATATATTCTATATGTATTACATTCTTAGCAAGAGATTGAAGCAATATATTGCTTGTATACGTAAAGGACATTATTAACAGAGCATTTATTTTAATTGAAGTATTTATGTAAACAAAAGAAGACCTGATAATGGTATCGATATCTCTGTCTATTGCAAACATTTCGTTCATTTCAGCATACGGTATGCAAAACACTCAAGATTTTGGGACAGAAATTAATTTATGCTTACAACATCTTGCTCATCAAGAGTATAACTGCCATGACTGCATTGAGTATAGTAACGTTCAAACCTTCCTGATGATTCAGCCAACTGATGATGGGCTTAATTTCGATGACTGCTCAATTACAACATGGTAGCTAAGCTTATTATGCTTACCAGATAAGATTATCCAGACATGTGCAATTTGTGACTGGTACCCTGCTTATTTTTCTTTTCGGCAAAAAAAGGTCCAGCATAAGCTTAAATAATACCTTATTTTGAATTGCGTCATCACGTTACGTTCAACCGAACACCGTGTTTTTGTGATAAACAAAAACTCTATTGCTAGTTCTGCCTCTTCTTCTTCTCCCTGAACCTTCTCTTGCAGATTTCGCAAAAAGTATAAGTTGTAAAATCTTGAAACTCGGCATGTACTTGAACCTTAATATGAAGACGGCATGCAAACAATGACGTCATGATGACGTCATCAGGTGTCGAATTACAAGGTTTTTAGACATTTTTTGTTTAATCTTTGAAACTCTGTAACAAATCACACTTAAGAGGCCGGCAGTTTTTTATGCGTGATCATACTAAGGTCATATAGGTCTTTATTTTTTGTCGTGTGCGTGACCTCACATGACCTCTACTTCTGGTCGAAACCGGAAATGCCTAGTAAATTGAATGTAGCAGATAGTGACAATGTTTTTTTGAGCTGTTTTTAACGATGCTGTAATCCGGCAAGTGTCTGGTTTAAAAAAATTGGATCGATGATGTCACACATTTTAAAAGCGCCCTCTAGCGGCAAGTTGAAAAACGTTCAAAGCACACTTTTACTAGATGTCTGTGGCAAAGTTTATGAGAATCTCTTCAAAACTAGTAAATATTATGAGCTTTATGCAGACAACATATTTGTATAGTCGTAGTATGATGACGTCATCGTGTGTCACGT
Source organism: Plazaster borealis (assembly GCA_021014325.1). Classification (NCBI taxonomy): domain Eukaryota; kingdom Metazoa; phylum Echinodermata; class Asteroidea; order Forcipulatida; family Labidiasteridae; genus Plazaster; species Plazaster borealis. Next base: position 1,781,572 of record CM037456.1, on the reverse strand, counting down.
GGTAAGGCCATAAAGGTGCACATTTTGAAGCCGTGTATCTACTAAATGAAACAGCCGATTAAGTTGAAACTCGGTGTACTGTAAGACAACAACGATGGCTTATGATATGTGAAGTGACGTCATGATGACGTCATCACATTTTTTTTACAATTTATTATAAAATCAAAGCTTAGTTTTTGAAAAAAAATCATTACTCCCGAACCAGACATTTTTGTTATCAACATACCATCAGAAAGGTATTCAAAAACTGAATGGATGATACACAGAGTGTAACCCCGTTTGACCTTGTCTTCCGGTTAAAACCGGAAGTTGAAGTTTAGTAACGGAAAAAATAATAACTCATGAACCACATGTTCGATTTTTACAACCTACACATCATCGGACAGGTCGTTTTATAGTTCAACAAAAGTTACTCAGAACCTGACCCCATTTGACCTTGACTTCCTGTTCAATCCGGAAGTTGAAGTTTAATCATTGAAAAATCATAACTCTTGATCCACAGATAAGATCTATACAAAAAAGAAACTAGAGATTCAGCCTAATGACATAATAATTTCAACAGCGCCCTCTCGTGACAAGTTTTTTTAAAAAGAAACTATTAATTGCTGAAAACCTGTTGCTTAAATCCAAAAGATTCAAACATAATGATCCGACAACAAATAGGCTAATTTGGATACATCATAATAGCGACATCAGCAAAACCATGTTTTCACATTTTCAACCCCTTCTTACATTACTCCACCACAACCAGAGTAATATCAAAACTTAAACGAATGACTTACTGACCAAATGCCGAACATCCTGTTTTTGTTCTAAAACAAAAACTTAAGTCTAGTTTCTTCTCCATCTTCTTCTTCCGTAGAACTCTTCTCTACAGCACAACTCAATATTAAAACTGAATTGAACATTGAAACTCATCAGACAATTGAACCTCAATGCGAAGACGGCACAGTTGTCAAAACGTCATGATGACGTCATCAGGTGTCAAATACAAGGTTTTTAAAGTTGAAAAATGACCTTTTGCTTTTTGCTGTATCTTAACGAATATGAAAGCTATGATGTTCATACTTGGGCATGTGATAGATCACGACTGGGGCAACATTTGAAAAGTTATGCCAAAATCGTATGACCTTAACTTCCGGGTCGTTACCCTGGGTCGAAGTTCGCCTTTGTTTTGTTTTCCTTCAAAAAACTACTTTCGAACATAACTCAAGATTGAACCTGAATTGAACCTTGAAACTCATCAGACAATTGAACCTGAATATGAAGAAGGCACAGTTGTCATGACGTCACGATGACGTCATCAGGTGTTGAATTACAAGGTTTTTAAAGTTGAAAAATGACCATTTGGTATTTGCTGTATCTCATTGAATATGAAAGCTATGATGTTCATAATTGGGCATGTGATAGATCAAGACTGGGGCTACATTTCAAAAGTTAAGGTCAAAATCGTATGACCTTTTCTTCAAGGTCATGCCCCTAGGTCAAAGTTTGCCTTTGGTTGTTTTTCTTGAAAAACATCATTTTCGGGCTTATCTACGGCATAACTCAAGATTGAAATTGAACTTTACATTGAAACTCATCAGACATTTGAACCTAAATATCAAGACGACACAAACTTGATGATGTCATGATGACGTCATCAGGTATTGTATTACATTAAATCGAAGTTTAATATTAAAAAAAAAATCATAACTCATGAACGACATGTTGGATTTTTACAATCTATACATCATCGTAAAGTTCGTTAAAGGTCCAACAGACGCTACACAGAAAGTGACCCCATTTGATCTTGACTTCCGGTTCAACCCGGAAATTTAAAATTTCATAAAATTCGTATCTCAAAAACTATTTATCATTTCAGCATAATTTTTGCATCAGGTTGTAGAACGTTGAGCCTGCTCAAACTTTTGCACAGAAATAACAGCATTTTGACATTTACATCTTGTCTTATAACCACCGGCATTAAAGCGCACGTTTGTGTTGACCCACTTTGATAACGCGAGATAGTGTAATAGCACGTGTACATATACATGTACATTAAACGTGTAGTTCAGTTTACATCAACTACATGTAGGAATACATTAAGCATCGCTGCATGTTAAGGCCCTGTCACACCTTGACGTTTTAGCCAACGTATGCCGACGTGTGAAAAATTCTCTAAAACGCTGGCATACGCTGAACTTTCGATGTTTTTTCAGCTTTGAGCGTATACAAAGCGTATTCATAACGAGTTGGACGTATACATACCGTAGTAGTAACTTACATAGAACGTTTCCATAACGTTTATATAACTTATACCAACGAATACCAACGAATGCTTAGCGTGTTGCCGGCGTTCACAACTTATGCCCAACGATAGTCTAACTTATGCACAGCGCACGGAGCGTATCGCCGACGATCACGTGTCGTACCCTATATAAAGGCTGCCGTGGGTAGTCTCGTCTCAGCCTTGCCGGATCCTCCATCTCTCGGATTACATGGACATCTGCTGACAATGGATTCTTGATGAGGAGTACTGACGGGTTCCTCCTGCGAACCCCATTTTTATACACAAATTCCCCTAAACGCTGCCAATACGCCATTTTACGGTAGCTGTTAGTTAGAAACACGTTTAGTAAGTTCTGTGGTCGTCCGGAACACGTCAAAACGTCTACATACGTTTATATGCGTTGGAGATAAGTTTGACATAGGTTCAAAGCACGTTACTCATAGGTTAGAAATAAGTTTTGAGTACGGTAGACATTACCTCTACGTATGTCGACATATGATTAACTTACAAGTAACGTGTGTGAACGTGTGTCAACGATCATATAACTTACCTACAACTTATGCGGGACTTATGAGCCACACGCTGGCATACGCCGACAATTTTTGTGCATGCACAAAAATTTTCGACGACCTCGCCTTACTACGACGTATACCAGCGTGTTTCAGCGTGCTGTTGACTTATACAAAACTTACCCATAACTTATTCGACGTACGCCAGCGTATTCGCCAACTTGTTCATACGTCAGCATACGCTGGCTAAAACGTCAAGGTGTGACAGGGCTTTTACCATGTATATTGCGCACCCCGGCATTAAGATAATCCATGTAATACTTGAAAAATTCGTAACTCCTGAACCACACATTGGATTTTTACAATCTATACATCATCTGAAAGGTCTTTATAAAACCTAACATACGCTACACTTATTGTGACCCCGTTTGACCCTGACTTCCGGTTCAAAGCGGAAGTTGACATTTAATGTTTCAAAATTCATAATTCCTGAACCACACAATGGATTTTTACAATTTATACATCATTGGACAAGTATGTAACAAATTAACAAACGATATACAGAATGTGACCCAAATTGACCTTTACTTCTTGTACAAACCGGAAGATGAAATTTAATATTTGAAAAAATCAGAACTGCTCAACCACACATCGGATTTTTATCATCTATACATCATCAGAAAGGGCTCCAAAGATTTAAGAAACGCTACACACTGTGACCTCATTTGACCTTGACTTAAAAAAACTGGAAAGTGAAAGTTAATGTTTTAACAAATTGTTGGCGGTTTGAAACCATACATCATCTAAAACGTCTTCATAATATGTATGATAGTGCGCCGGTCATTGTAAGGCAGCCTTTTTCACACTGTCTTCACTTATGAAATATTTTATGTGTTTCCAGCTAGATATCTGCCATCAACTTCCTACCAGCGCACTTGTTTTTACCTGCTGATCATTTTGACATGGTTTATGATCATGGATATTAACTTGTTCCTGTAAGAAACGAAAATCTAACTGGATTTCAACCTGGATCTATGCAATCTACAGCAATCTGAAGCATAGCTACCATTTAGTTGACACGCTCAACCCACCTTGGCAACCCTTGACAATGGATGACTGTTGCTCAATGGGGGTGCTCATTGACTTTTCATTGTGTTAAGATTACAGCACTTTGACCACACAATGGAGCTGATCACACTTGCTGTCCTGCTCCTGTTGTCTATTTGCCCAGGACCACCATCATTTGTGTTCACCCAAGATCCAATGAATAAAGGCCTATGTGCAAACTGTGTGTCATTATCTACATTTGGATCTAGCTTTCATCGATCAACTGGCAAATATCATGGAACAAAAATACTTTACTATAACAACTCTACTGCAACTTTTCAACTTCAGCTCATCGTGTCCGGGGACATTAATCCAAACCCAGGCCCCTCGAACAATGAAGTAAACAACAAACCGATTCCCCACAACCCACACCCCACGATCCAAGCACAGACAAGAAATGCTGTTATTCGTTATAGCAGAGATGAACTCTTGAGACTGAACAACCCCAATGTTCAGCTTTCTGCCCAAGCTCTGTGTTCGGCCAGGTCCCTTGACATCCTTCCCAAGCCAACACATAGAGGGTGTAGAGCCGGCCGCAAGAAGAAAACGCGTTTCAAAACTTGTTCTTCTGGTACATCAATCCAAGGAATTCCTGTGCTTGCAACCTCAAGGTTGGATCCCCTCCAAGTTCCCTCACCGAACATGAACAACCCTGTAAATGGCACTAATCTCCGTAGTCTCCCTCGCTCCGAACTTATTCTCCAATCTGGAACTAAAGTTTGCCTCTGGAACGCACATAGTGTCAGAAATAAGACTGTTGATGTTGTTGACTATATTGATGAACAGAACGTAGATATTATGGTTTTAACAGAAACTTGGCTTAACAATGATGACTCAGTAGCTATTGGTGAATGTACACCTTCGGTATTCACTTTCTTAAATGTTCCTCGTAAATCAAGTAATCGTGGTGGTGGCATTGCTATGATATTTAAATCTCCACTCAAACTGCTCATTAATCAAACTGATTTTATGTATTCCACTTTTGAACATGTTCATATTACGAATTGTTCTCACTCAATTAATGTTGTTGTTGTATATTGACCTCCACCATCATCTGCAAACGGGTTTTCAACAGCACAGTTTCTGCATGAATTTGATAATTTTGTTGCTGAAATTTCTATTTTTTTCGGGAAAACTCCTTCTCCTAGGGGATTTCAATATCCATGGGGACAACCAAATCTAAAAATGATGTTACTCATTTTTCTACAACTACTGTTTCTGTTGGTCTTTTTCAACATGTTATTGGGCCAACTCACAATTGTGGGCATACTTTGGACTTAGTGTTTACTAGATGTGAGGACTCACTTATCAAAGAATGTACAACTCATGAAACACTCATGTCTGATCATCATGTCATATGCTTTACTTTGGATTTACCCAAACCTAAACCAATGCAAGTCACATCTACAGTACGTGACTACAGGAAAATTGACAAAATTGAGTTTGCTAAGTCAGTAAAATGATTTTGTTTCCAATCCTCCATCTTAAACAGTACGGACGCCATTTTAGCATGTGTTTTTGACTGTTAAATCGTGACGGGCGTCTGACGTTGCACTTCACTGGGATGGAAACGATGAAGAAAAACCGCACAGACTGGGAATTTGGTCAGCTTTTGCAAAAAATTTGAAGGTAAATTACTATAGGTCTACTTAATCCCATTTTTAAAAGTAAGGGCTCGCAAAATTCATAAAAATGTCGCCGGTTGTGTGTGAGAGTATGTTAGTGAGAGCGTGCGAATGCAATGTAAACGGTAAGCTTCCGCATGCATGGTTGACTATTTGCTACATTGAACTCTATGGCCACAGAGACAAAACAATAACATGCTAAATTGTACTAGGCTGTGTTCTAAAACTTGGAAAAATTTGAGATGCTCCTGTACCTTTCAGCACTTTTCTGGAGACAGCAATGAGATAATCATACACAGCTTAAAACTAAAACATTAAAACCACACCACCCCCCCCCCTCAAAAAGATAATAATGTAATGAATAATAACAATTCTTTTAAATAACATAAATAAATAAATAAATAAATAACTGGGTGTTTTTTTCTTTTTTCTTTTTCAGATGAGTCCTCTGCCTTGCAGCTGACTGATGAGACAGAGGAGAGTTTTGCAAATAAAACAAAAGAGCATTATTCCTTTTCAAGATTTACTTTGTTAGCGACCTACAGCATTGGAATGCATGGACATCATAAAATATAACCCTAATGATTGTAATTCTCTGTTTGAATGGTATGACTCCGGTATGAAAAGTCTGCTGGATAAACAAGCTCCTTCAATGATTCGGACTCGGTGTGTTAAAACTCGCTTGCGAAAGTGGCGAAAGTCAAGATCGGATCAAGACTCGAATTGTTTATGACAACAAAAACAAACGTGACTGATCTCACTGTTCTTGCTAAAGAAGCGTTCTTAAAAGACAAATTATCTTCATGTAGTAGCAAAGATGTCTATCAAACCATTAACTCCTTACTGAACAGAAAGGTGCAACATCTGCCTTACTACAACTCTGCTTCCGTACTGAGCAACAAATTCTCCACATACTTTACCATGAAAATTGATAATATTAGGCAAGAACTTGATTCTCAACTTGTCTCTACAAGCACTCAATTTTGTGATCCTATTCATGCTTCTGTCCCTCAACTTTCTGCCTTTCGACCAGCCACTGAGGATGAAGTACTGAAAGTTATATCTGCCTCACCAAGTAAATCTAGTAGGCTCGATCCAATTCCTACATGGTGCGTGAAAGAATATATCACACAACTCCTGCCTCTCCTCACAAATATTATCAACTCTTCATTATGTACTGGTGTTTTTCCTAACGGCGCTCACTCTGCTATCATTAAACCTTTATTGAAAAATTCTTCGCTTGACACGAATGTTCTCAAAAATTATAGACCGGTTGCAAATCTCACTTTCATTGGAAAACTTATTGAGAAAATCGCCTGCACCTGCACCAAACTCACAGAACATATGCATCTCAACAACATGGCTGACCCTCATCAATCTGCCTACAGACCAAGGCACAGCACCGAATCTGCTCTGATTAAGGTTAAAAATGATATTATGTCTTCACTTGATCACAACAAAGTCGTTCTTCTCGTATTGGTGGATCTGTTAGCTGCATTCGATACGATTGACCATCAGATTTTACTTACCAACCGGATCGGAGTCAAAGAAGCTGCACTGGACTGGTTTCGCACATACCTAGATGGCTGGTCTGCTCGAGTGAATATAGCTGGTGAACTTTCTGATCCTGTCACTGCTAAATTTGGACTTCCACAGGGTTCCGTTGTCGGCCCAGTTGGCTATACCTGTCGGCGACATTGCACATCATCATCAGGTAAACCACCACGTGTATGCCGACGACACACAGCTATACTTATCATTCGATCCAAAAATACCAGGTGAATTAGACAATGCAATTTCAAAGCTACATTAACTGTATTACTGATATAAAGAACTGGATGACTGTAAACAAACTGAAACTAAATGATAGTAAAACAGAATTCTTCATTGCTGCGTCTCGTCATAATCACAATCGTCTTCCGGATATCACCTTAACCATTGGCAACTCCTGCATTAAACCATCAGAGACCATCAGGAATCTCGGAGCATTCTTTGATACCAATATGACCATGTCTTCTCATATTGCAAATGTCAGTCGCACTGTAACTTTTCACTTACGTAATATATCTCGCATTCGGAAATTCATCGATCAAGATACGTGTCATCACACTGTACGCTCCTTGATTCTTTCACGGCTGGATTATTGTAATGGACTTTTGTCTTCAATTCCAAAGTCAAATATAGCCCGTCTGCAACGTCTACAAAACTTGGCAGCTCGCCTTGTATATAATGTAAATAGAAGTCATGACTCTGTACCATTGCTTAAAACACGCCATTGGCTCCCAGTTCACCATAGATTATCTTTCAAGTTACTTCTTTATGTATATAAATCACTCAATGGTCTTGCGCCAGTGTATTTGTCTAATTGTTTGAAATTGTACACTCCCATTAGAAATTTAAGACCTACAACTGACTATCTCCGCCTTCAATATCCCATCACTACACACTCAAAATGAATGGTAAAAATTAAATGTGTAAAAAAGATTTGGTAAATAATTACACAATTTATGTAAAAATTGGCCAAACGAAAATACACAATGGTAAATTTAAATGTTCATAATTTATATGTATTGTTATACTTTTACACAACTTTTGTCAAGTTTTACATCGATTATGAAAGTTTTACAGTATTAACGTAAATGTTGCCGGGTATTGTGTAAAGATTGCATACTTAAACAGTACGGACGCCATTTTAGCATGTGTTTTTGACTGTTAAATCGTGACGGGCGTCTGACGTTGCACTTCACTGGGATGGAAACGATGAAGAAAAACCGCACAGACTGGGAATTTGGTCAGCTTTTGCAAAAAATTTGAAGGTAAATTACTATAGGTCTACTTAATCCCATTTTTAAAAGTAAGGGCTCGCAAAATTCATAAAAATGTCGCCGGTTGTGTGTGAGAGTATGTTAGTGAGAGCGTGCGAATGCAATGTAAACGGTAAGCTTCCGCATGCATGGTTGACTATTTGCTACATTGAACTCTATGGCCACAGAGACAAAACAATAACATGCTAAATTGTACTAGGCTGTGTTCTAAAACTTGGAAAAATTTGAGATGCTCCTGTACCTTTCAGCACTTTTCTGGAGACAGCAATAAGATAATCATACACAGCTTAAAACTAAAACATTAAAACCACACCACCACCCCCCCTCAAAAAGATAATAATGTAATGAATAATAACAATTCTTTTAAATAACATAAATAAATAAATAAATAAATAACTGGGTGTTTTTTTCTTTTTTCTTTTTCAGATGAGTCCTCTGCCTTGCAGCTGACTGATGAGACAGAGGAGAGTTTTGCAAATAAAACAAAAGAGCATTATTCCTTTTCAAGATTTACTTTGTTAGCGACCTACAGCATTGGAATGCATGGACATCATAAAATATAAATACATAATAAATTGTATGATAACAAAATAATTTAGTAACAATTTACAAGTACAAACGGTAAAGAATAACCTTTAAAATGGGTAAAAGTATAATATTCTACACACAAATTCAGTATGTTTTACCAATTAATTCAGTAAAGCTATACTCATGTTTACCTAGAAAAGATGTAAAGTTCTTTTACTGATTTTTGAAGTAAAAATTTACACAATTTTTATGAAAACCTTTACCCAACCTGCATTATGTAAACATTTACCAAACTATTAGTAGTAGGCATATTATTATTATGACCAATTAGGATTTAAACCAACATTCTTATGGGTCAAGTCGAGGACAACAATGGGCTGTGCACCTTCAAAGGGTATACATTTTGGGGATTTTGATGGTGAGATCGGATATTGAATTCTTGATGTCGCATCAATTTGAGGAGTTAAGGCTTAAAGAAGATCAGTCCTGAGAGTCCTGAAGACAACTACAGCAAAATAGTTGCAACATTAAAAAGACAATAACAGCTCGTTCGAGAGTCAACACCTTTCCAAAAAGGGGCGTTTTACATGTCTGCAATAAGTGAAATAATTAATTCCAATGGTTTTAAAAGAAAATAAATAATGAACCACAATGGACAAATGTGGCTGTTTTGAGACTATATTCTTACCTTTTAATTGCCAATTTGTCTTTTTAGGTTTGATTTACCTTTCTATTTCATTCAAACATGATCCCGCTTTTATTATTTGTCAAAGAGTCGAGATTAATCAATGTTATCTCATTAAAAGGACGTTTTTTTAAATAAACTGCTAGTGAGTCTCTGCTGCCCGATTATTTGTTTACATATTATTATTATTATTAATATTATTATTATTATTATCACTGTGAAGGTCTCGAGGTCTCCCCTGGTCTCGACTACAACATAGTGGGGGGTTTTCCCGAAACTTTGGGAATGATTAAGTCTTTGCAAGCGATAATTGACGTAGTGGTGAAACGTAAACACTTTGCCATCCTCCCCAAAAAACGTAAAAATAATAAATAATAAATAAAGTATAATAACGCCTCACGGCAATTGTTTTCTTTCTTTTCTTTCTTTGCCCCCGTGGGGGCCCAGGCAGGGGGAATTGATAGCATCACATGAGGGGAATTAGATATACCCGAGTGGAATGGAAAATGAGATTCAAAATAATTCAACTTGGTTAATTTGTACAATAACAAATTGCAACTGCAGTACAGTCAGTAGACTAAATTTAATAAGTAAAGTTCAGAGTAAAAGTTACAATAGAAACAGTACCCGTAAGCGTTAAAAAGTATACATAAACTAATATTATAATTGCACAGTGTTATAATGGAAGTCGAATAGTGCCAGGGGATAAGGTGACAAGTCCATGAATATTTGTTGGTAACCTTTATCTGGCGAACGCCACATCTTGCGGCAGCCTCACGCCCCATAATTAGCTGTCAGCCGCCACTTATAATCTCGCGGCTGCCACATAAAATTATAGACAATTAGAAGGGGGTTAAAGGGTATTGTCGTTCGAGGTCATCAATCATCAATTAACACTAATTGCATGCGTCACACAAAGCCCGCAAAAGTAAACACACGGAAATAGTACACTAAGTATGCGCTGGCCACCAGATGTTGCGGCCGCTTTGCTTTTTTACACGCGTTCTACGTGCATTTTTACGCGCGTACTAAGAGCCCGACAAGCGCCCTACAAGCGCTCGAATGTTATTAACAAGCGTGCACGCAAATCAGTCACTTTTGGGAGCCAATAAACGTTGATTTTCAGTGTTTTCCTCCCAGGGGTTAGTGAGGAGAGGTATCGATACGGAGCTGCCCATAAGCCTTTTTGAGGTATGGCGGACGCGATACGTGCGCGTCACACGCCGCGTCTGATGCCACGCTCACCATGTTGGTGGTCATTAGGTTTACGTGTAAAACGCCGCGTCGCCCAAAATGCGCACTTCACTGACTAACATACGTTCTATTTCTATGGTCAATACGCACAAATTTACCACAACTTTACAGTGTTGTAGCATTGTGTCCGCCATACCTCAAAAAGGCTTATGGTAGCGAGGCTGGTTTGTGTACGATTTTGACACCCAAAATGACACCCAGGATAGGCGCATGTGAGTACGCTGCGCGTTGTGCAATGGGTCTATACTCCATGACGTAAAATTATTTCTTGTTTACTCTAGCGATAAGTGAAACACTGTTTTTCAAATGTGCCTTTTACAAACATTCATTAGTATAAAAATAGACAACTGTAAAATGCGTTGATAATATATTACAGTGTGTAGCAAACAAGTAACAGTAATGCGAGACCAGGTTTAAGGACAATAACAAAAAACAGTCTGGGCCAGCAAGAAAAGATGAATAAAGTAGGTCCGAATGATATGAATGAATATTAAAGAATACTGAAAACCTTGAGCGTGTCACTAAGGTGGTGTCACAAGAAGGAGATATTTTTGATGACGGTAACTATACGTTTTAGCCAAATTCCTGCTTATGCAAATTTCTAGGGCGTAAACTTACGTCACAGGTCCTATACAGTGCATTTCCTTTGTGTTTATGCTTAATTTTAGACAGGCTACTTTGGTTAATAAAAAGGTGGTTTTTCTTGCTAGGAGAATAAAGAAAATTCCTAAGGGACTGGCTAGGGTGTGAAGGAAGGGAGACGGAGAGATGGTATTGAAGGTTGCAGTAGCATCAAGTGTGAGCTGTAGCTCTGAGTTTGTGATCAACAGTTAGTGATAAAGTTTGGGTATAATTTCCCAGAAAGTTGGGCGATAGCCTATAGAGAAATCTCAAGATCGAGTAGATTGTTTTGGCAACATTTTGGCCATAGTTTTCAGCAGTATCTGACTGTAAGAGAGTAGTGGTGATCAGTGAAGGAGGATATTGTCGAGCCCCAAGTCTCCTAAGTATAGGCTATAGGAAGCTTGAAACTGTAAGTGTAAATCTTTATTTAATTGTTGTTAAATGGCTTAGTCCTGCAGTAGAAGAGAAGCTGTGTTAGTTTGCCAAAATATTTCCCGTTGTGGACATAATTATAATTTGAGTAGTACAACGCTGGTGATTCATATTGAGTATGTATTAAGGGGGGTCGACAAAAACGCCCAATCATAGATATGGAGTACTATGTTTGTTTTCGCGGTGGAAAAGTATTACGAAACCGACCTGGATTGTGAACTTGTCTGATTAGGGGAGGAATATTATTGTATTTCATATCCCTATTTCCAGGGATTCCTATGTGGGCCGAGAGCTAACACTAGAGTGGAACGGGTGAAGTGACGAGCCCGACCTCAATATATTGGGACTGAGTGGGATCCAGAATGACCCACATCATCAGATTAGACCTCGGCAGAGACAACACCGGACGGCCGGGCGGACATACCGGGACGGTGTATTACACTCAGCTGTAACAAAAGAACTTTGGTGGCGGGTAGGGTGGTCTGTAATTAAACATTTAAAACCTTCGTGCGAGTCTAAACACGAAGACCACTGAGTATTCAGGATTTGGGATTAAGTTAATCCTCTCGCTTATTAATGTTAGTTTGGTTTCACCGATACTGGTTGTGCGTTATTTTCTGGTAAATAGTTGTAAATAAATAATTCATTATCTGTACAATCTTTAGGAAAAGTGTATATTATTTTTGGTCGGTGTTAATTCAGTCTCGGACGCATTGCGCGTGAAGGCAGGGTGGCCCGGGTTTGTGACAGGTGGTATCCAAAATAATAAACAGGGACGTTTAACAGAACAGGTGAGTTTTGAGCAGTGTTTTGAACATATTGACAGATTGTTGATTACGAAGAGATACTATCTCTTCGTAATCAACAATCTGTCAATTGGGAGTTTATTCCACAGTTTGGGAGCGGCAGTAGTGAAGGCTCTATCACCAAGTGTGGGTAGCATCTTGGGAGATGGGTGGTTCAGCGTGATGCCTTGAGAGGAGCGAAGGGAGTAGCGGGATGGTTGCGTGATAGTTATAAGTTCAAATAGGTAGGGAGGAGCTAGACCGTGGATGCATTTGAAGGTGAGAAGGAGAACTTTGTATTCAATCCGGGACCTGATGGGTAGCCAGTTCAGTTGACGTAGGATAGGTTTCATGTGACAGAACTTGGATGAACCTGTGGCAAGTCTGGCGGCGGCATTTTGAATTCGCTGTAGTTTCTCAATGTGAGTTGCAGTGGCACCATTGAGAGTTCATGTTAAGAAGTATGTCATTCTTAATCCTCAACAATGCAGTCTCGGTGCTGTGATTCTTCCTGTACGCCGACTGGAAGAGAGGGAATAGGCAATGATCACCCATGTGAAGATGTAGCTGCTCACAAACGGCACTCTCTACCAGTTTGGATAGGAAGCTGAGATTGCTTAATGGGCGGTAGTTCTTAAGGTCACACTCAGTTTTCCCCTTCTTCAATAGTGGTGTAATGATGGCCTCCTTCCAGTCATCGATGAAGACGCCAGACTTGAGAGAGAGGTTGATGATATCTGTCAAGACTGGAAGAAGTGGCTCCAGACAGCTCATGATGAGCCGGGATGGCATAGGATCAAGTTGGCATGACTTCTTTCCACATCTTCACAAGAGCCCTGGTATCTGAGATCGATAAGGTGGAGAAGTGGTCGAAAAGGGTGTCATCAGGAGGATTTGAGGAACTAGGGATGGATGGAGACACAGAAGCAGAGCAGTCGGGAGTAATTTCATCAATTTTCAGTCGAATCATTTCAACTTTTTCCATGAAGAACCTCCCAAAGTCGTTTGCCAGTGCCACTGTGTCCGGGAGGAAGAGGAGCATCTCTATCTTGTCCAAGGAGCTTGCTTGTGCACTGGAACAGTCGCCGCAGATTAGACTTGTGCTGGTCAATGAGTGACGTGTAGAATTCATGTCGTGCGTCGATCATCACATTATTTGCGATTGTTCTCTTTTCCTTGTATGTGGCAAGATCGATGCTAGAACGTGTGCGCCTCCATTTCCGCTCTGCTCGTCTCTTTAGCCTCTTAGCAATCTTCACGTCGCAGTTGTACCATGGAACTATGCCTCATACATAGGTAACAAACAGTGATTTCAGGCGCACAAGATTGTAGACACAAGTCACTAGTTTTAGCTAACATCCGGGAACGTTTAATGCAACACTCGAAAGGTTAAAGGTCAATAAATAAATTTATGCATATTGCAACACTAGTCACAGCGCCCTCTATGTTTATTAGTTACAAACGTGTACAGGGAGTGGTCTTTGAACCAAGACTAGGGTTAACCAGGCCTGTTTAAGCCCCAGGAGTAGATGGCAATGTGCCCCTGGTGGCACTTGATTTGGGTTGACGGCCCAAATCAGTTAAATGTAGCCTTCACCTTGAAGTGGCCGTCCGGCTCTGTGATGTTAGGCGACCTCTCATTAAAATAAAAAAAATTAAAAACCCGGTTGGGCCCCAAAGCATTAATAAGTAAACAAACTCCCCGATATGAGTTAATTCTGATAATACATTAGCAATATTAAGCTCCACTGGACCAGAAAGTGATCATGTCCATTGCACTAAATCTGATATACAGCAAGTGAGTGTAAATCAGAGGGGAATGGGCATGGTGCAAACACGTATTCCTCAGCTGTTTCTATCGACATTTGTTTCAGTTCAAAGTGGTATGAACTAACATTTCATGTATTAATCTTCTTCAGTCTCTAACAATTCGAACAAATGTTGTCCATTACAACTAATAACCATGATTCATTCATGAAGTCCAACAGTGCCATATCAAGCCCATTCTTACCAGGTTGTTCATTATAATTAGTGCTGATTTTGATAAGGATTTGTATCTCTTGGGGCACTCAGACTTGAAACTGCAGTTTGTCAACCCCAGTGAACCAAGCACTCCTGTGCTTTCAAAAAGATGTAACGTAACAAGCTAATTCAATCACAAGAGCAATCTCTGTCCTACCCATTTTCTCCTGGGTGAAGAGAAGCAATTATAGTTATAAGTTTGGTGTTTGCCCCCCTGCCCCACCCAATTGATGTCCGTGTCAGTGGCGTACCTGTATAGGGGGCAGGGGGCTGCTGCTCCCCGCTCAGAACCCTAGCCCCCCACACCCCGGTGCCAAGCCCCCCCCCCCCAATCCATCTGAAATTTGGACCTTTCAGATTACAAACTACGCGAATAGAATATGCTAAATTTTTATGTAGTAATTTCAGTGTTTTAAAACTGTTTCTTTTTACGTGCAGACAATGTATACATTTGTTAACCTCCACTACAGATTATCTTATAAAAAAACAATGCAAACGGAAATTATAGTTTTAATTGGCAAGAGATGCCCCCGAGAAAAAAAAAGTTGCACTCCCTTGCTGAAAAATTACCTTATTTTTGCCGCTGTCGTTCTCAAAGAAAGCCTCCAATTTGAGGGAAAAAAATACTTGTAAGCTTAGGCTAAGCTTATAATAACCATTGGATTTTTTTATTGGTCGCGGTTTAGAACATAACTACACAATGTTAAGTTTTTTGTTGTTTGTTTATAACAATAATTGTTGAGTCAGTTTTTAAATCAACCAACTTCAAATGAAGTAATGAGGTAACACTTCTGACCAATGAGCTACGCTTCTCACATGCTCCAAGTTTCACGGACAACATTGCTAAAGACCGTAGAACACTAAACTCCTTCCGCGCACGGGTGAAAGTAGTGCCCCTTTGCTTGGTAAACATCGGAAAATGAAGGTTAAATAAAGTATATATAGTTTACCTTAGTTATTTTAATTTGGATTACTTTTGAAAAAATAAATCTTAACTGATATCATAAATGTCTTTTTGTTTAAATCTTTCAAAAAGTAAACGCCTCGCGTAGAAACATAATCCTGAGTAAACGGTGCATAAGGCAATTTGTTTGTTTTTTTATTATGGCGTAATAGCACACGTAGAACGGATGTAATAATCTTGCGACTCCTTCGTATTTCGTTGTCCTAA
The DNA here is from genome assembly GCA_021014325.1 of Plazaster borealis. Classification (NCBI taxonomy): domain Eukaryota; kingdom Metazoa; phylum Echinodermata; class Asteroidea; order Forcipulatida; family Labidiasteridae; genus Plazaster; species Plazaster borealis. The sequence continues at coordinate 1,765,733 of CM037456.1, read as the reverse complement.
TTTACGTCAATTTTTCACAAGTTTGCACAATTTTGTCAAGCCACGGACTAAAATTGGACGCCTTGAATTATATAGACTTAATGTAAATCGTCTGCAGCTGGAACTGGGCATGAAACGGCTGAATTTTGGAAGTGAAAATGACATCAACCGGTGCTGCACAATCTCGCCCTTTCGCCCGTGTGCCGTCCGCCAACCGCCGTGCAGACGGCGGCTTGCACTTCTTCGAGACGGCGAGACCGTGCAACTGATGCGAGCGAAGTAGGCCTATGGCTTTTTTGCTTGACGGCGAATGTTGTGCTGAAACTTGCAACATTAGATTTTGTGCAACAGGGGGGACAATTTTACTACTTGCAGAATGGGGAATATTGTCGTCCTGGTCGAATTCTTGCGTCGAGTTCAAGACAAGATCAACATGGTCAAGCCTGACCAGGAGGTGGTGAGTCAACACAAAAAACGGTTCTTTTTAGAACCACCAGTACTCAGTAGGGCCTACAACTCTCATTAAAATTAGAGAGATTGTTTCAATGGTTTTTACTGCAAATCTTAGGGGACAAAACTCTGTGTTGAAAACCCCAGTTTATTTTGTCAAAACACTTAAAAGTGAAGGATAGGGTACAATATTATTTGTTTATGTCTGATACACAATTAAATTCATCTCAAAATGTATTTTCATGCTCGAGATTCTGTTGGAGAAATGAACAAATGAGGCAAATGAACAAAAGCTTGGGAAAAAATACTTGTTTAATAGTTGTAACAAAAATAAAAACATCAATGGGAAAATTCTTTGTCACGATTAATGGTACTCATTTGCAAGGTTCCGCGGTAAAGTTGCTGACCTGCCAGTTGTAATTTACCTTGGGTCGTGAAATAGGAAGGCAATACTGCAATGAGACAGGTTTCGAAAGATATTTTAACAGATAAGGAAGAATTTTAATTTAAAATAGTGTACATTTTTAAACCTCATTTAAAAAAATGTGTTGTGAAATTGTGTATCTTTTTATAGCATTGTTACAATTATATGATGTATATTTAACACTTGTGTAGCCATATTATGCTTAGGAATATCTACAGTCATGTTTGAATGTTTGTAAATACATGAACAGTCAGACATGTTCATTGTACTTTACTCAAACGAAAGTTGGCTTGCTTACTAGCCATATACCGTATAGCTTATTAAAATGTGGTAGCCATACTCGGCTATTGTTGAACGCGCAGTGCCCACACCTGTTCACTCACAAACTGAACAACGAGGCGGAAAGGTCGTGACCTTTTAAAGAATGAATGCCAACAGCTTCCAGCAAACCAACTGCTTCTCTCGGAAATGACGTCATTCAACTCATCTCCAAAAGAGTAATACAATTGTCAAAGAAGATGAGAAAAAGAAGAAAACTTTATAGACCTTCATCGTACCAAACAGGATTATAGTGCCCAGTGAATTGCATAATTGTAAAAGACTGCGGGAGAAAGCTGACTTTAGGACATTTCAGTTTGCTTATAATTTTATGCAATGCGGTGAAAAGGCAAAACTCAACACCAAACATTACTGAACCAAACAATCCACCAAACGAACATAAAATTATGTACACTAGACATTAAATATAAATAGATGCTCCTAAGGGAAGTTTTAAAAACTGAAAAAGTTAGTCTCTTTTTTTTAAATTGAGGAAAGTCATACTAGGAAGTGAACAAGTTAATGGGTGCTTAACCTAGTTAGCATTTTTATAACTCAAGTTCCAAGTAGTATAGAGTGAATGATTGAAATAACAGTTGCATGAACGTGTAGCCTTCTGGAGAGGGAATGAATGTTTGCTGAAAAGAGTGGATACAAAAAGTATTATGAAATAAAACAACAAAATAAAAATTACATAAGAAGTAGAGTTATGAAGTAAATTAATTAAAGTATGAATCCAGCTTATTAGGGTCATGGCCTGTAAATAGACTGGATATTGATAATGGGATCGTAGCTAAATGAAATATAACTGTAGTGGTTATAGGCTATGATCTTATTTGTAGCGGTTTAAGGGCAAGCAGAAGGTAAGGTAAACAATAAACATGCATGCCCTCAAAGAAGTAATTTCTGACAAATATTGTATAAGTCTGGGCAAACATATTGGTTTCAATTTGTTCACTGTCTCAACTTGTTGTATGGTATTGTCACTTTTACTTAAAATTTTGGAAATTCAACCAAACCAAACTTTTAAGGCTTACAGTGTCAAATTATTTTGAGGCTACAGTTTCTAGTCTATTCACACCGTTTCTCTCCTTACTGCTTTCACATTCATACATTCAAAAGTCTTGCTTTGAAACCCTTTTCCCTGCCATCTTTTTCCTTCTTTGAGGTCCTTACCTCATGTTCATGTTGTCTTTCATGGATTCATAAATACCACATCGTCTTTCTTGGTGCTGAGATCATTAATGTTCTGTGATCCCTCTCATGACTCCTGTACACACTGCCATTTTTGTCATGAGGGCCTGAAAGGCAAAGCTACTGTTCGGGCTCAATGTGAGAACTCAGCTGGCATTTTTTTCTCTATGATCAACATAACATTCTTCTTGTGTTGGTTCTTACTTTGAAAAGTCTTCAAGTATGTATTTGCCACCATCTGGTCTCTTGTTTGAAGAGAATGGCAGCATCCATTTCAGTGACTCCCTATATATCTTATAAAGTCCCCATTTAACAGACTTAGCTATTCTAAAAAAGTAAGTAAATACATGAATCTGTTTTAAATAAAAAGTAATTTACTCCCTTAATACTATCTCCTGCTTAATTAGTCTGTTGCATATGTGGGTTTACATCTTTAAGTAAGTAGTTGTGGTACAAGTTTAAGTAAGTTATTGCAGGTATAAAGAAATCATTGTCTATGATTGTAATTAAGGGTAATCTAACATGCAATTTCTTTTATTACTCTGTAAGACAGTTTTTTAGGGCTGTCCTTCTCACCTGGGAAATCCTTACCCGCAGTCCCCCTCCAAACACTTCTTCTTATCTTCTCATCTTCTCAGACAATTTCTCTGTCTATGACCCTCAATCTCTTTTTCTGAGACACACTCCCCATCCCATTACAAACAAATTTGTGTCAGGGATAAAACCAAGTCAAGGTAAGTGTCTGTACATGTATGGGTATGTTTACAGTGTCAAAAACATGTATAACTTCTTATGTCTTTATGTTTAATATTTTTGTAAGTAGTTAATAAGGTTTTCATATTTATCACTCAGTAAGCACGATAAATGAGTAAGTGTAGTCTGTGGTGCAAATTATTGTTTATTATTTATTTATTTGTTATTTTGACATTTTCCTGTCTCATCCCACATGACTCTTGTCCTAAATCCATTGATGTGAGACAGTTTCTGTGGACTGTAATCTCACCTTGGAAATCTTTACTTTTGTTCTTATCTTATAAAATTTCTCTTCTCTATCTTTGACCAATTTTGTTTTGTCAGGAATAAAACCAACCCAAGGTAAGTGGTGTACATGTATGGGTATGTTTACAGTGTCAGAAATATTTATAACATCTTATGTCTTCCAGTCTGGTAATATCTTAGGGGTACTCCGAGTATAAGACGGTATAAGTTTAGTGGTGAATATTTCTGTAAGTAGTTAATAAGGTACAAGAATATCAGTAAGCATGATTAATGAGTAAGTGTAGTCTGTGGTGCAAATTATTGTTTATTTTTCAATTTGTCTCCTTTGGACCCTTTTCCTGTCTCATCTCACATGTCTCTTGTTTATAACCCATTGATGTGAGATAGTTAGAATACAAGACAGTTTCTTTGTACTGTCATCTCACCTTTGAAATATTGACTTTTTTTCTTATCTTATAAAATATCTATGACTCTGAATATCTTTTTCTAAGATGCACTCCAATGACAATTTGTTTTTGTCAGGGATAACCAGTTCAAGGTAAGTTTCTGTACATGTATGGGTATACATGATTATCTAACACTCTAGTAATAGTGTAGGTGTACTGTATAATATAGAGTATAAGTTCAATGGTTAATATTTGTGCAAGCAGTTAACAAGGTACAAGTAAATCAGTAAGCATGGTAAATCAAGTAAGTGTAGTCTTTGGTGTAAATTATGTTTATTTTCTATTCTTTTATTTTATTTTTATTTTGGACACTTTCCTGACTCATCTCATGTGACTCTTGTCTTAAACCCATTGATGTGAGATAGTTAAAATGCAAGACAGTTTTTTGGACTGTTATCTCACCTTGGAAATCTTTATCTTTATCTTGGAATTTCTTATCTTTTAAAATTTCTCTTCTTTATCTATGACCCTGAATTTCTTTTTCTAGGATGCACTCCCCCATCCCATGACAATTTAATGTCAGGGATAACCAGTTCAAGGTAAGTTTCTGTACATGTATGGGTATACATGATTGTCTAACACTCTAGTAATGTTGTAGGTGTACTGTATATTATACAGTATAATTTCATTGGTTAATTTTGTTGTAAGTAGTTAGGACATAAATGTGTAAAGGTCATAAATGTAGTAATTTTGTATGTATTGTAAAAGTTAGTAATTGGAAGAAATCAAGTACATGTCTTATGTACATCTTGAAGATTGCATTTGTTTTTTGCCTCTATTCTTCAATCAAGTGAGGTTTGCAATGACACCATGTGCATAAATCTCTTGTGAGTAATGGTGGTTCTGAGAAGAACCGGTGGTTTGACAACTCGACGTTTTGATCAGTATGCTCTGATCGTCTTCAGGTCACATTTTCAACGCAAGGCATTGATTACCTCCCTGTCACTTCAAGAAGTATCTATAGGGTTGTCAAGTCTTAAAGCACAGATCCTCTCCTGTGCCTGATAAACCCATCTTGATGGATGAGAATTAAGAAAGAAAAAAAAGGTGCACAATCTATTTTATTTCTCAATTCAGATTCCTTTTCTCTGCCACCCTATTTCTTACATTCATTTCCGAATCTTTGGCCTTGTCATGAATCAGGTAAGTGTTTGTGAATAAAGAATAAGAATAACCCCAAATTATTGAAAATGGATACCGTACTCATTGGATGATAAGCTTTAGAATAGGAAAGTATAAGAATAAAGTAAACTTGGTGAGACATGCTCAGGTTAAAAAAGACTAGATGTTTCAATTCTGAACAGGATTATAAGTAAGTACTTTTTATGATAATGGTATGGTTAACAATACTTGTATGTGAGCCATGGGAGAGACATGCAAACATGGTAAAGGCAGTGATAACTTATAAACTCTGTGAGGCTCAGGACCACTGCTTTGGAAGAGCCCTGTATTGCACAGAACAGGTTGTAATAGACCTTATGCACATGACGTCATTTCAGTAGGGCGCCCTCGCCTAGAGGTCAAAAGGAGGTTGTTCATTGGCCAATCCTGTGCGCAGCGCGTACAAATCTATGCGTTTCGATTATTTCGTCATCGTTTTACCTCTAAGATGGCCGCTGGATGACGTCAATGCATAAGGTCTATTGAACTGGGTTTTTTTATTTATTTAAATTGAGTCATACATTATTAATTGTATGTCTTACTAAATACGTTCACAAGTAATTAATTAATTAATTGATTAATAGTTAATTAATTAGATAAAAACAAATAAAGAGTGAATTAAAGACCAAATGAATTTATGGATGGGAGATGGATGCATAGGTTGATAAAAATTGTAAAATGGAACTTGAGTTAATTAATGGGACTAAATACTTAAACAAAATCTAGATAAATAAAAAGATGTCAACCAAACATAAAACTCCAAACAAAACATTCATGCAAGTTACAACAGCAAACGCATCGCATTGCTAATGCTAAAACACAGCTTTGACAAGATGAAGCCCCCTTATGCTCAAAAAGGGAAAATGAGACGAGGTTATAATTTCTTAATGATGTACCCTAAACATTTATTGACTCTAAGCCACTGATCAAAATGTCAGAAATCTTCAGGCTCTAACACCACGCCCACCAAAGATATCTCCTACATCACTGTCGAATCGACCATGCCCATGTATGAGTTTTTTTGTCACACCCACCTAGAAATCATCATGCGAGTTGTTATGTACCACACCCATTAAGGACTGAGAAATCACCGGTGAAAATGCGTCATTTAACCACGCCCACCAAAAACAACCAAGAAACCATCAATGTGAATGCGTCATTTAACCACGCCCACTAAAGACAACCAAAAAATCATCAAGGTGAATGCATCAATTACCACGCCCACCAAAGACAGCCAAGAAATCTTCAATGTGAATGCGTCATTTAACCACACTCACCAAGGACAACCAAGAAATCATCAATGTGAATTTGTCATTTAACCACGCCCACCAAAGACTGCCAAGAAATCATCAATGTGAATGCATCATTTAACCACGCCCATCAAAGTTAACCAAGAAATCATCAATGTGAATGTGTCATTTACCACGCCCACCAAAGACAGCCAAGAAGTCATCAATGTGAATGCATCATTTAATCACGCCCACCAAAGACAGCCAAGAAACCATTAATACAAATGCGTCATTTATTACGCCCAGAAAGGATCATGTAAATGCATCTTTTACCACACCCTGAAGAGAAAGGATGACCGCAACACATTATGTGACTTTATCAATTGCTTATCCAACTTTTTATTGGGGTAAAACAGGCTTTTAAAAAGTAATGTTGCTTGTGTGTCAAAACTAGAGCAGACACATACAGTGCATACTTTTTTACTCTGGTATTAAGTTGGGGTTAAGTGGGTGTTATTTACATAAATTGGTAAGCAATTTTGCAATACTGTTAGCTTCAATGCCCTGGTCACAACTTCATTGTAGTGAATAATTATTTTGTTAATGTTGCCATAGGACATTATTTACATGTCTCTTCATAGCCAATGAGCCATCACAATCGCAATGTTTATCGCAACAGGAACCACAGACAGTGACGTAGAGGGCAGACTTGTCACCTGGAAACAGCTGAATTTTGCAAAGGAGTAAATATTTGTATACAGTGACTAATGACCAACTAAGGAAGTAAAAAGGAGCGATTTGAACATTGAGGGCAGCTGATGCTATAACCGCAGTAAATATCTACCAGGCCGCTATGAAGATTTAAGTCCTATTGGCTGAAATTATATCCAATCACAAAACATCATACAACACCCAAAACCATTCACACCGATAAAACACTAAATTGATACTTATTTTTCACTTAAATAAACAGATAACTAATAATGTATGAAGTGAAGGATGAGGATGTGAGTGTGGGATGTAAACAGTATACGATAATAAATAAAACAGTACAAATATTTATTATTTTATAAAACAAATAAATAAATACTTTAAGTTTATAAATAGCTCTTGGAAAGTACCATTTTTACCTAAGGGTAATTAGAATAGTGTAAGAATTTATTTTTGTTATAATGGTCTTTGTGGTGATATAACAATATTTACCAACTGCCGAGGCATATCGTCTTCAAAAGCGTCTTGCTCTTCAACCTACCAGCCTGAGGAGAAGATGAGGAAAGTCTGAGGAATTAATGAAGATTACTTCAAATGACTCTTGTCTACTCAACTGTTTACATGGCGTCTTGACAATTTATTTATAAATATTATGTTATGCAAAAGTATTATAAGGCCTTATTTATTTAAACAAGTAAAACGTTGAATTATAACACAACATAACTACAGGGTGTGAAGTGTGAATGTTTGAGTGATTTGATTGATTGAAAATATTGCTTATTTTAAGAAAATTGTTTATTAATAAATATTTTAAACCAATATTAAGAACATTCAGTCCAACATAATTTCATAAAAACACAACTCATCGTTAACACGCGTGCTAATCGAAAGGTACATGGTGAAGGGACAATGAAGATGAATCATTAACTTGATTTTTTACGGACCAAAGGGAGGAATTACCCGATGAATTTAAATTTCAAGAAAATCAGCATGATGCACAAAGCGATATAGCTTGTACTTCGCTTCAATTTTAAGACAATGAAACATTTTAAATGTACTGGATATACCTCTGTGGGTACACCTCAATGGATATACCTCATTGGATAAACCTCACTGGATAAAGGGCCTACCTTACTGCAAGTACCGTACCTCAAGGTGAGATGGACTACAGCGACCAAAATCTATGAAACCACCAAGTCTTCGTTGAGAAAGAGTTGAGCAAATCACGACAAATGTAATGCAAAACAATATTGATTTTAGGGTTGAACAAAGAAAAATTGACTAGAGCGGGTTTTGAGCCAACGACCTCCGGATTAACGTGCCGGCGCTCTACCAACTGAGCTGTCTAGATAATAGCACAGTTGGTAGAGAGCCGGCACGCTAATCCGGAGGTCGTTGGCTCAAATCCCGCTCTAGTCAAAATTTCTTTGTTCAACCCCAAAATCATTTAAAATTTACCCAGTCAGTTTACCTTGTGGTGTATTATTTGCAAAACAATATTATAAAATAATTTAAAAATGTATACAAGAACAAAATTTTTATGTTATACTGTATGTTTGTTTAGTCTAGATTAATTGCTTTAAGGAAAAGTTACTTTCCAACAAGAAGCAGGTGAAAAACTAATCGGGACATAAGTGAGCAATTTCTTACATCGAGATTTGTGCCTTTTACAATGAAGTAAAAACAGCAAGGAAATCTTCAAACGGAAAGCTGGAAGTGACAAACACATCAAGACTTTCAGTGAACAGTTTCTTATATAATGAACATTCGACTCTTTACTAATAGCAGAAAGGCCAGTCGACAAGGAAAATGTCACGGACAATACTTTTCTAAGTTTATTCACCCCAAGCAAGCTAGACGACCAAGCGCATTGCAAAAAAAACACTTTTGAATTTGAAACAGTCATGCAAACGCTAAGAAAAATGAATGCAACATATAAATTGTGGTTGATAAACTTAAAAGAAGTTTAATAAAAACGTGTGTGAGACATCAGGTGGTTGAAAAAGAGGTGGGTTCCGTGTGTTAGTGGGTAAAACAAATTCAAATAAACAAATTTAGGTAAAGTAATAAGTAATGCAAACGTAGGAATTTGGTCAAAGTAAACCAGGTTGTTATTGGTAGAAATCGCTCAAGGAAGAACGTATATCATCATTGTCTTTGTACATTACATCTAGATCTCTCACACTGACAAGGATTATATTCCACGAGAATGTCTACTTTCAATTAAAAAGGCTGAATTCCTGCACTCTTCCATCAGGCCTGGAATTACAGGGAGGCCACGGAAGTGCCCTTTTCAAAATGAAATGAGTCTTGCCCTCTCAAAGATGAAATTCCAGGCTTGATTCCTCACAATCACCTTCGAGCCATCATCTTGGGTGAACTCTTTGATTGAAGGAGAAATGTTTCTCGAGTATGGAGATATGTTTGAAGAAAATCTTTCACGTGTATGTTGCAAGTTTCACAATTTGTGTCCTTTAATCTCCCGAGCGTCTTGCCATGGAAGCCAAATCGTAACAATGAATTTCAACTTCTCTGCTCTGATCATCATTTTAACAACAACCCCAAGAAATGTGATGGAGTGATAAATCTTCCTCAAGACAACTTCAAACTGCTTAGTCATGTGGTGATGTCTCCCATCCAAGACGTGGTATAATTAGTGTTTTCTCTCTTTCTGTTTTCTGTCGATGTTGAGGTACTCCCATGAACCAAATGGGGCTTGGCCTACGTTTTTGTCCAGTGTTTTGTCTACGTCCTTCGTTCTATTTGTTGTTTGTGTTTACTTAAATTTCTTTTGAGTTTACATGCATGTGCATTGAGATATATTTTTACTATTTTTTGATCTCGCCTCGCCTCGGACCTTTTGGTTCACCGAAGTGTATTAATATGTGTCTCAATGCTAATGCGTGTCTTTAGGGACCATTGCCTACAAGCTCTGCTTCTAAAATGGATCCCTCTGCGGTATCATATTTATTTTAATCTTGATATATCTTTACTGTATTGTATTCTTTACTGATCGCTCTTGAGTGATAATGTATTTTTTATTTGTTGATACTGTGGAAAATAAAATGAACCTATGAACCTATGTCATAGTTGCATCATTAATTTATGAAAGTATGAATTGCTGGATCTCCAATCATCTACTTTTTATGACAAAAGTAACACGTTCTGGGTAGTCTGACTACTTTACAAGACATGCCGACAAGTTCTTCTTTCTATGTCAAAGTTCTCAAGCTCTTTTCTACTTCCTTCTTCCTTTGCCTTGTATTTCAGTGTTCCTTTTAGGAATAAATTGGTATCTTGATTCGAAATCCAATTCAACCTTTCACTTACAATGTGGAAACATGCACCAGGTAAGTTCTATCTTAGGAAACTTTACGCACTATTTTCTTCCTTCTGTCATCATCTTGAAAGAGAAGATACCTCAGCAAAAGTCGGTCTAATAACGAGAAGTCCCCCCCCCCCCCAATTCACTAAGCGGAGGTGGTAGTCCCGACCGATTTCCTATACCTTCCGCCAAGGTAGTAGTTAAGAGGCAGGACGGTTTTTGTTTTAAGAACTTGGTAGTCTCCCGAATTCCGAATATTTACTCTCCGGCAGTGGAATGGTCTCCCGAATTCCGAAATCTACTCTGCGGCAGTAGAATACATAGCAAGACAAGTTGTCAAAGAACAAAAATCTATACAGCAAATACACACATGGTGTTACCGCAAGCCAAATATACGAAAGTCAGTCTGTTGACTAATTGACTAAGGGACAGCTTCATAATGATTGCGGAAAAGGTATAAGTGTGCAAAATACGGGCACTATGCTAAGCGAAAAGATGTTTGCAAGTGGACTCAAATGTACCAGTATTGTCTTTCATATTGGTGAACTATCCTTCGACCTTCAAGAGGGAAATGAAATCTTCAAGATGAACAGGGATACGAGCTTGGTCGTTGTGGGATAACTTTTATGTGCATATCACAGGGAAACTCTGGATATCTCATTGCATCATCGCCCAGCTTGGATAAATATCGACGTGGACAAGGTTGACGATACAGGCCTCTACATCAAAAAGGAACCAATTTGCATAACGAAGAAGATCATATTGGGTAGTGGCACAGAGTCCAGAGGGTGGTCTACACGAACAAACCGTGCAAGGATACATTCTGGACACATTCATGACGGTCCGGAAAATTATCTACCAACATCATCACCTGAGGCTACCACTGATACCACCTGAGGCTACCACTGATACCACATGAGGTGGAAAACAAGCGTTTTGGGGGTTTTAGAAAGAAGAAAAAAGTGTAGGCCTATAATTTTATTTAGTTTAAGCGTAAACAAATCTGGGAGAACAACTGACTGAGTGAGTGAAGCTGAAATTATGGCTGAATCAGTTGAATGAATGAATTTTGATTGGTTGGCGAAAGTGTGATCGAAATAGTCAATTAACACATTGAGAGGGTACTTGTTACGTTAATTAAATTAAACAAAAACCAATTCAATTGACACAACGTTTACAAACATCAAACATTACTCATTCAGTCAATCAGACAACAACGTCTTACGTCAACACGTGACATCACTAAGCGTTTGTGCAGCGCGAGAGGACGGGGAACAACAACATCACGTCATCGCGTGGGCCTCAATGGATGCACCAATCAGGATCGCGACTGAGAGGAATCGGTGTCAACTCATAAAGACCCGCTCTGGAACTTAATAAAACGAAACTGTGCTCTTCTGATGACTGTATAGATTGGAATTTATATTTATCAGGATTGGAATAACGAACTCTGTATAGAGTTTTATATTGCCTCATAATGCAATAATTGTTAATTAATTGGAAAGTGATTAGTATGCATATAATATGGAAGGATAATGATCATCAATAAGCGAGAAAGCGTCATGACGTTAGTGAAAGAGATATCATCTAGTAGACGTAAGCTCCAGTGAGAATTGTTTTGTTTATACTTATACGGAAGTCCAGCAAAAGTCGACAATGGAAGAAGTAACAGACAAAACATTTTCTTCCAAAATTGTTATCAGCGTATTTTTATAAATAGTTAACTTTTTTGTTAAAAACTAATTTTTGTGTTGTATTGGTATTGTATTGTGTATGTCTTTTAATGATTTGTCTTTTATTCAGTATTGTTCTTCTATGCTTTTTAGTGCACACAGAGAAAACAAATTTCACTTTTTACTTGTAACTGTGATGAAATAAATAAAATCGAATTGAATTGAATTGAATTGGAGAGCTTGTTATGGAGGCTCTTCTGTGCAGCCAAATTATGCTATTTTTGTTTTGTTAGAAAATTGTTGTTTGTGAACTTTTTTTTATCATAGAGTGGTTCACATGAATTTTGTGTGTCATAAGTTATAAATAAAGTGAGTTTTGTTTCAGAAAATAGTTGACTTTAATTCATGGAAGTATCAAAGTAGACGAAGTGTCTACTGAATAATTAATTGCAATATTAGGAGGAAACAAAATAATCTGCCCGCATGAGGAGAATGTAGGGCTATAGTAGTTATTCGCTTAAATGTATCGTAAACGTTAGGCAGTGACTCTGAAAATTAATGGCAACAAAAACTTACTTGGTTAAAAGTACAGCAGCTTTGGATAGTATAATGCATTTTGAAAAACTTTTCACTTCGAAGTACTGCAGTTTAATGAAAAAAAAATAGCACCTTTTATTCACAAAAATTTGAATCTGAGAAGCGTTACGGCCGTCACGCTTCTAACCGCTCCAGATTTTTGGCAATATCTCAAAAACGCTACCACCTTTTGAAATGAAATTTCACAGGTTAGTTTTATGGTATTTTTATCTACAACTATATAGGATTGAAACAAACAGTGGGTTCCAATTACCAAACGTATACAGCACCTTTAACGTACATTCTACCGGAATCCATCGCGGGACTTGGATATAAAAACAAACCAGCAGTGTGATCAAGGATCTGTGTACTTCATCGAATTCAAGGTATTAAATTGTTTGATTTATCATATTATTACTGCCATCTTGGTTATCCTGTAGACATAGCATGTATCAGTAATAGGTTTCTCGGTCATTTTCGGCAAATAAGCGGCAAGTTTTAACGTCGATTTATTCTTTAACTCGCGAAATTGAAAGCTCCTCAAAACAAAGCAAGTGTTCTTTTTCGTCATGTGATTTTAAAAAGATGACCATTACCAATCGCACAGCATTCAAATTTACAGCTGCTTTTCGCAGAAATCTCTAGTTGCGCTTAGGCCCTATTCTGAAAATTACGCACAAGATTCACAAGTGAAATTTAATGAGTGTTTCAACTGCAGGCATTTGGTGCTCGATAGGACCTATGTGGCATGGTGTGCCCCCTCATTATTGTGTCTTTATTGTGTTCTGAGAATCTCAGGTTTAAAAGGATTTTACGGAGGGTGTATACTTCTACACAAGAGGAAAAGAGTATTTACATTAGGGCCCTTTTGGGGGCACCTTCTGCCATATCGGGCATGGTGCAACCGAAGAGGCAATCGCATGAAAGTGAGGCTACTTTTTTGCCGAAAATGACTGGGAAACCTATTATACAAGTATTCAAAAAATAAGATGTCTCATAGGCCTACTATTATAATTTAGGCCTAGTTGGATTTTCCAGGCCTAGATAATTTCCAGAAGGCCTACAAGTATTTTGATATCACAGTTACGGGCTTATTTTATAGTGATTAGCATCGGCCTAATAATCGGTAGGCCCCTACTGTTAGGAATGATTCACTTTGAAAAGGAAAAAAACAAATCGGTCATGACACCACACCATTTTTGGGGTGAGGAACGGACGGCTGTATGGGGAAATGGAGGAGGCCGTTTCAAAAATTATTAATTTTTAAAAAGTATTTTTGAAATGGTTCGATCCAAAAATTTGTTGTTTGCAAACTTTGAAAACTTGCCAATTAGAACTGATAATTTGTTTTCTTCATTTTTTTCTTCTTCTCGTAATGTGTATAGGCCTAGCAGGCCTACTGTATCTACGACTGATGCCTGCGTCGAAGAGCAATATTATTGTCATTGGCGTGTTACTAGCGCTAGAGGGCGCACTAAACCATCACAAAGAATTAATTATGCTTTGCATAGCACCCAAATCGTGTCCCCCAATTTATGTGCATTATGTTGTTATGCACCAGTCTACATTTATACTGGTAATGTCAAAGTTCGTAAACGGGCCACTCGGTCGTTGGAAGGAACTCCGCATACACAATTTCCAAAACAGTGCTAAAGCTGCTATGCTATCGTTGCTGTTGCTAATGAATTGTAAAGTTCGGAGATTCTTTTCAAACAGGTATTTATTTTTAACTGTATTATATAGCCCCTCTTGTAGACCTTTGCAATGAAGGGGCAAATAACAATTACGTTGAAATTTTGAATATTGTTGGCGTCTCAAATGTCATGGATGATAATTTATTTAATTTCTAGGTATATTTGGCGGTTTATTTAATTGTTGTAACAAGTTGTAGCATTATATATGCATATTATGTTAGCCGTCCCATAATCATCTAATTCTAACAACTTTCCACCTTGAAATGTTTTACAAGTAATAGAAAAAGGACAGGTGAATTGCGTACTGTAGGTAGTGCCTTTTTTCAAAAGTTGAGTCTGAGTGAAAGAGGATAAATCTTAATGTATATTTTCTACTTTAAATTCATTCATCATTTATTGAACTAAAGTAAAGCCTAGACAGTGCTAGGTCTACTGTACTATTTTATTAATTCTCAACTTAAAATAGTTTTATAATCTCTTCAGAAATTTAGATTTCCAGGGCCCTATACTTCATTTGTTAGGCATGTTGTTAGTTAGGCTAATGAAAAGATGCTATTTAGTATTTAATAAATTGTTTATCTTTGAATATATTTTAGTTATCTTATTTATAAAATGTTAAGTTTTATTTTATGATTCATTGCCTTGGACCAAAATGTTAATATTGCGTACAACATTGATTATCATCATCATTTTTTTTTCCAGTGGTTTGAATATTTAATATCCCAGCCGGTAAATACAGCTCAACGTGCATCCAAACAAATCATGGCACAGCCAATTTCAACTCTACCATTGTTCACCTCTACGCTGAAGAGATCACTTGTGTCAGATTCGTCTGAGCTGGTCATTGAACCAAGGATTAAAAGGCCAAAAGTCAAAGGTCATGATGGGGGTCAAACCGATGAAACAATAAGATCTACAAGGATGATGGAGGAGATAACATGGACAAGAAAAGTTACAAGAGGTAATTTATAAATACATAACTAGCATTAAAGGGACACGTTGCCTTTGGATGGGGCACTTTGGGAAAAGACGTTTTAAAAGTAGAATATAATGATCCAACAAAATATACCTTGAAATTGTGTGGTTTTACTTTGTGAACTAACGCGGTCCACCATTTTGTAGAACCAATGTTTCGACTCAACAAATTGGCGGTTAGTTCACCAAATAAAAGGAAAACCACACAATTTTGAGGGATATTTGTGAGAATCATTATGTTCTACTTTTAAAACATCTTTCCAACCATTCATTTCATAACAAGTGCTTTTATAGCCCAGAGCGCCTAATCCGAAGGCAACATGTCCCTTTAGTTTAACAACATTTTATTTACTTTGTAAGAAATTACTACTTCATAATGAGCTTAAATGATCGTAACACTGATTGATTGAAGTTTCTTATAAGAAAATTCTCAGCAATTTGCACAAAATTGGGCACTTAATACATTTCTGATTGCTGGTTTGTGTTATTGATTTAAAGGTACAGTCATAGGTTAGTTTTTGTCAACATAATGCTGATTTATAGGCAAAATTGTAAAAGAAAGATAGAAAAAAAGTCACGTGGAAGTTTCAGCTGAATATAGTGTCAACTTGCTGGGGAAAAAAAATGGAAAAAAAAATCAAAGTATTTTCACACAAGCGTCGAAATCAATCCATGTTTAGCGAGGTGACAGCGGGCACCAACCGTATCTCTGGCTGCAGCATTCGCAAACAAAATCTGAGAAATCGGAGGAACATTTTATGCATGAATCATTTGTCAGATTCAAATGCGGGTGGAAAACCATATTACTTTGAAGGGAATCCTTTCTCAAAAGAGTTTATCAACAGCTAAGTGTTTATGGTCATTAATTTTTGGAGTACGTACCAATGTTTGACCTACCTTTAAAGTTAACGCGCAAACTTGAAGTCCATTGGATTTGTTTCTATAGAGATACATATAATTATGTTCAATGAGGAATGCAATTTCTAAAACCAAACACAAAATCTTTCTTGAATTAGGCCTATAAATGTCCTGAAACAACAGCCAAGGTTTTCCACATTGTATCAGATTTTCTCCCAAATTCAAGCACATCATTTAACTTGTTATGTTGGTTTTTTTTGTAGGTGTATTAAAACTTGCTGTATATTGGAGTCAGACACATCTCTTAGTCCATGGTAAGCTCATTTTATTCTCATAGTTAATATTTAATAGGTGTTAAATTTGCATCGGGGATATATAAAGAATATTATAGGCTTATTTGTTTTTTACCCGTACACCGATGTGTGTAAAGCACTGTATACTCAGCACTTTCCGAGTCCTGTGAAAAAAAAATGGAAAAAAAATCACAGGCATATTACTCGGGTGGGATTCGAACCCACGACCTTTGCCATTCTAGAGCCAACCAGACCACCGAGATTGCCCGGTAGCTAGAGGCAGTTCGAATCCTATATTTTAGCAGCGGGGACCGCGACAATTTAATATATGTTAAATTTGCATCAGGGATAAAGAATATTATATTTGGTTTTCACCCGAGTAATATGCCTGTGGTTTTTTTTGGTATACAGTGCTTTACACACAGCGGTGTACGGGTAAAAACCAAATATAATATAGTTAATATTGTTGATGCTCATAAGGCTAAACAGAAGTGTGCTCAAAAGGGAAGCCCAGAAAACTTGTGTTTATTTACTGTTTTTTCATGCATGTGTTGATTTCTTTCATGTAGAATTATCCTTTAAATACTACCAAGACATTTTCTCCTTTCTAATTTGCATAAAATTGTTTCAAATATAAGATCTTAAAAAGGAATGATGAACCAATGTTAAATTTAGCCTGTTTTTTAGTGGTTTTTGTTTGTTTGTTTGTTTGTTTGTTTGTTTGTTTGTTTGTTTATTTTTACACAAGTGCCTAGTTCTTTGGTAGAAGGTAGGCTATTAATTGTTTTTATTTTAACTGGTGTGAATTCTTCTCATTTGTAGTTTTTGGTGCAAGGAATCTGTCTGTAAGAAATAGCCAAGATTTCAGCTTGTACATCCAGGTGAGCACACAATTTGACAACTTTCTTTTTTGGTCTTTTGATCCCCAAAAATTATGTTTGTTTCAATTAATGGTGTTTCTCAGAAAAAAACCCGCTCGTCTCCAAAGAATTGAATTCAGGTGTGCCAGGCTCATCAGGGCTCGAATTTTTCACTGGACCACAGGCCCGAGGCCAGTAGTTTTAGTGTCTAGCCTGTAAACTGAAGACTGGACAAGTCCGGCGGTCTTGCATTTTTGAATTGAATAATAAAACCTTATAAATGTGTAATATCCTGAACAAAAACAAATTATGTTTAAATGTTGACTTCGAGTCTGGTAAAATTTCTTTCAATTCTATTGAGTAATGAAGTGTATACTCGTAAAGACAAATGAGATATAAAATGCATGTCAAACTGTGTCAGGAAGTTTTTTTCTCATTTTGATTCTGGTCTTGTAAAAACAATTATGGGCCAGTAAACATTTTGAGCAACAAGCCCTGTAGTCTTGTGGATTTTTCCCCCAGATTCAAACCAGCTCATTTTGAAGAAGCTCAAATTTGCCCATGTTTCTCCTCTTCTTCGTGACCTCCACTGGCTCCCAGTTGCTAAATGTATTCAATTCCGCACTCTTGTTCATACATACAAGTCTCTCAACAACCTATCTCCTAGTTACCTCTCATCTCTACTTCTTACCCGGAAGTCTTCCTCGTACTGTCTTCTTTCTTCAATAGGAGGATTTCCTGATATTCCCAAATCTCACATTCAGGCTGATGACCGGGCTTTTTCTGTCGCTGCCCATCGGCTATGGAATAAACTTCCTACTCCTGTTAAAAATTCTACTGGTCTCGCTGCTTTTAAAAAGGCCCTCAAGTCCCATCTTTTCTCTGTTGGCATGTAATCTGGGTTTCTCCTGTCGTCTGCCCCCCCCCCCCCCTTTCTGTTTTTTGTTCTTCTTTCTGTTTCCAGCGCTTTGCATCCTCTGGTAAAAGTCGGTTTGTGTCCTGTTTATTATTATTATTATATATTTTTTTTCTTTTTTAATGGACCAGGGTGAGTAATTATCACGAGAGTATTTATTGTTTTTTAACCTAAAAAGCTTTGGATTTCAACTAAAGTTGGTAATTTGACTGTTTATCTTGTAAGAATTATTACAGTAAGAAATATTTGTCATCTTGAGGAAATTTTGTTAGAATATCATCTTATTTCTTTTGGAGGTTCTCTCTCCTTACAAAACAATTAAAAAAAATAAACTCAGATTTGTGATTTTTTTGTTTGTTTCAGGTCTCAATCATTTCCTCCAACGGTGTAGAATCTAACATACAAAGAACAAGGAAGATTGCAAATGACGCAAAGCCAGACTTTAATGACACTTTGACATTGTAAGTTTTCAGATCAGACATAAAACACTACCGTACTTAGGCCTTTGGTTTTGATGCAGGTGTGAAATTTTGCTAAGCCCATGACATTTTTTGCCCAGGGTTTCTCCCCAGGTTTTTCAAAACTGTGGGGCATTCTGGACCCAAAGTTTTGGATGTTTGGCTGAAGGACGCTGAATTGAAACAAGGTCTTTGAAATGTTTTCTACTTGGTGTTTATCTCGGTTTTAAAACCCCTACTCTGCAATCTGGAGCATTCTATATGGTTTTCGCTTGATGTTTTTTGTGTGAAAAAAAATAATGTTATTATTAATTTTTGTTTGCGTATTGGCCAAAATTTGCGCGTATCGGCACGCAATTTGCGCGCAATTTATGCTAGCTTGTGCATGGGGAGAACCCTGTTGCCTCAGCTCTTGTTCCTGTTTCCCCCTTAAGAATATCCCCACATCCACAGATTAATAAATTTTCATGAAATTGTCTTTCGCAAAATGAAAATAGCAATGTTCATTTTAAGTTTTAATTTCAGTCAGTTGATGCATTGCGTGACTGAACTATCTTAAATGCAGTAAATACAAGTAATCAAGAAATTAGACGACTAAGTTGTCAATCTTGATCATAAAAAAAATGTTTTTATTTTGATTGCAGTCACAAAGATGTCATGAGGTCTGTCAAGTCGCGCCTTTTTATTGTTGCTGTTATCCAGAAATCTGGAAGGTAAGTGGTAATAATTAAAGCAGGTATGATATTCTCCCTACTTTAGTGAGATTTCCAATTTTTCTTTGCACTCAGAAAGGTCAGCAGAATGGTTTTTAAATAGCATGAAAAGTATATAAAAGCCTACCCCGTATATGTCTCGAATTTTGGAGAAAAATTCCCAAGACTGCAGGGCTTGTTGCTCAACAAATTTTCTGGACCAGAAAAATTTTGTACAAATCCAGAATCAAAATGAGACAAAAACCTTCCTGAGTCCTGACACAGTTTAACATGTTAACTATTTTTATTTGAACAATTAAGCACTAAGACATAAGAGAAGATTGATCTCATCTGTCTTTTGGGTATTAAGTGTACTTCATTACTTAAGAGAATTGAAAGGTATTTTCAGACTCAAGGTTAACATTTGAACACAATTTGTTTCTGTTCAAGATATTACACAGTGAGGATAACTGCTCACAAAAAGTTAGGGAACTTTTTTTAATCATGTATATTTGTATTATTTATTACCCTCTTGTATTATGTTGCATATTAATAGAAAGCTGAAGTGTTCTTCTTTAAAATGATACCAAATGTGCAATGATGACATGTTGCTGGACTTGGCCACATTTATGAGAATGAGACAAAGTCACAAATCAAATGTGCCAAAATTAGCAATTTTGTGTTACTGTGTGAACAAACAAATTGACACTGTAATTCAAACATGCGGTAATTTTGGCACATTTTATTTGCGACTTTGCCTCATTGTCATTCATGTAGCCAAATTCAGCAACATGTAGTCATTGCAAATGTGGTATCATTTTAAAGAGGAACACTTCAGCTTTGCATTGATGTATACATATACAAAGAGAGTAATAAATAATAAAAATATACTTGATTAAAAAAAGTTTCCTAACTTTTTGTGAGCACTTTATTTAAGTTCTAAGTTCTAAGAAAATTTTAGCTTGTTTATAGCAATAAACTACCCATCGCGTAGGGTTCATTTTACAGTTACAAAATTTAGGATACTCTGGATGGACAGAAAGAGTATTTTACTGTATGATGTAAGTTTGGTTTCTTCTTGATTTTGTTTTGTTTTCCAAGTAAAGAGACAAATATTAGCATAAAAACTTACTTGGTAACAAGCAACGGAGAGTTGTTGATAGTATAAAACATTGTAGGAAACGACTCCCTCTGAAGTAACATAGTTTTAGAGAAAGAGGTAATCTCTCACTAAAATAATAAAAACTTTTTGCAAGAAGTTTTTATTCCTATCTGAAGGCACACACATTTGTACAACAAGGGTGTTTTTTCTTTCATCATTTTCTTGCAACTTCGATGACCAATTGAGCCCAAATTTTCACAGACTTGTAATTTTATGCATATGTTGGGCGAAGTGAGAACACTGGTCTTTGACAATTTCCAAATGTGTTCAGTGCCTGTAACTCTTCATGCCTTTTACCTATAAAGCTTTTGATGAATATTAACTGTAAATTTCTTTTCCTCTGTAATTTTCTTTTTTTCAGAATGCGAGGAGTCCTTGGTAGTATGTCTTTTGGGACGGTTAGCCTGCTTAATGGCAGTAAGGTAAGACGAACATACATACATGAATACACAAATATTTTATATACTGCCATTTCATCAAGATCACAGCAGTTTGTGATGATACACAGCAAAATACATGACAAAACAATGATACCAAATGGCAAAATATGAAAACAAACAAACAATAATTGTGGGATTAGGTGTGACTTCAGATGCTTCTTGAAAAGTGTAAAGTGAATCAGCAGAGCGCAGAGATGGAGGGAGACTATTCCAAATGAGAAGGTTTTTTCAGCAGCTGGTGCAAGAGATCTGTGATGAATTTTGTGTTCAACAAGCCGGGTTGTGTGTTTTGATAATCGCAAGCCAACTCTTCCTGGGGTATACAAAACCAAGACGATTTTAAATATGCTAGGCCCAAATCATTTATGCATTTTTAGACGAAGCACAAAATGTTGTATAGGATTCGTTCCTTGACAGGCAGCCAGTGGAGTTGCTTTAGGAATGGTGTGGCATGGTCAAATATAAACTCTTATTTGTCTAGTCACATTTTCTCTTTTCTGGCAAAATGCATTTTTTTTTTCCAGATTAAAACATTGTATTTATCAAAACCCTCCTATAATATCATCCACTATGGTTTTGAATGATAGGTAAACTATGCTAGCCTGCAATATGATATAATGTGGTGAATGCATCTACACAGTACATAGTCAACCCTCCTACTGTCTGACCATTCAATAACATCCACCGTGGTTTTGATTGATAGGTAAACTATGCCATCCTGCAATATAATATCATGTGGTGAATGCATCTACACAGTACACACTCAACCCTCCTACTGTCTGACCATTCAATATCATCCACTAAGGTTTTGAATGAAATATACATGTATGTGTTGAATGCATACATAGTATACACATGTACATTGTTAGGTCTGCAGTTATTATTATTATTATTATTTTATTTGCCATAAAAACAGTACATAACAAAATACAAGACAGTATACCCCAAGATGGGCGAGGGACAGCAAAAGCAAATACATACTATGATCCGTAGATCTGTTGCCCCACATCTGGGGTACACAAAAATATAAATAAATATAACATTTTTACAGTATGCAATAATAACATCAGGTAAATAAACAATAGCAAAAATAAATAACTAAAAATAAATAAATACAATTTTGAAAAAGTTAATTCAACAATTAAGAGGGTGGGTCACAAAAATAAATTTTGTTTTTTTAAATTAAACATATATGTATTTATGTATAATGAGTAGGGTAGATGGCCTTAGTTTTCGATCCAGACCGGACCTTCTTCAGAGGCATAAAACAAGTACAAACAAATACAGAAAAAGAGAAAAAAGAGAGGGGAAAGGGATTAAGGGAAGGATCCAGAAAGAAGCGGGAAAATTATAGCCAATCAAAGTTTCTATTTCAGAAACAATTGGTGGCTATGAACCAATAGGAGTAAAGTGGTGAGGACAAAGGATGTATAGTATGAAAGGATGGATTACTGGACCATAAAAGTGGTAAATGCGTTGTTCGATAACAATGCAGGGAAACATGAAAGGGTAGGATTGGAGAGCAAGTTGCATCATGATGCAACTAACAAAGGCCAATTAAAGAATAGCAAGATCAAAGGTAGGATGATATTAAAAATAGGTGTAAGGGACCTGTGGAAAAAAAGGTTACTACATGAGATATTTATAGTAAGAAATTTATAAAAAACAACTTATTGACAGAAAAAAATGTGTTTATTTACACTTTATTTACAGAATATATACAACACATAAATTATCAGGCACGAGTGAAGTGGAGGATAATGGGAAGTTATTTAACACCAGTGTTTATGTTTAGTCCAAAGGGTTGGACTGTCTTGAGTTGGTGAATCCAGTGTGATTCTCTATGCTTGCGGGGTGTGTCATCACCATTGCAAGCTTCAATCACCAGAAGTTCAACATCCTTGACACTATGATTGGGGCTGTTGAAGTGGATAGAGACTGGGTACGGTTTCTTGGTCTTTATGGAAGAGACATGATTCGCAAAGCGAAGACTGAGTTTGGTCTTAGTCTCTCCCACATATTGTAGCCCACGTCTCTTACATGATATGACATAGACTACATTAGGTGTGCTACATTGGGAGTCGGTCTTGATGTTGTATGAAGAGCCAGTGATATAACTCTTTACCTTAAGTGAGGGCTTGATGTACAGACACGTTCTACATTTGGAACGGGTACATTTGTGACAGCCCAGTATTTCTGTTGAGGGTTCTGTTCGGACTGTACCTGGGGGAAGTTTGGCCCTGACTAGGATGTCACCCAGGTTCTTAGGACGGCGGAATGCAACCATGGGGACCTCAGGGATTGCCGAGTGTAACCTGTTGGAGGAGTGAAGGATGGTCATGTTATTATTGAGGATTGAGGAAAGTTTAGGTAGTTCGGGGTGGAAGGTGGTGACCAAGGCGACTCTATTGGTAGGAGCTTTTTTAGCTCCCGTGTTAGTCAACAGAGTATGACGAGGTACGTTGAGAGCCCTGTTGATTGCAAGTTGGACCCTGTGTTCGCTGTGGCCCCTAGATACAAGGTGTTTCCTTAGCTCTGATGAGCGCCTCTTGTACAGGGTATCTGTGGAACAGATACGTCTGATACGTAAGGCCTGACTGTAAGCAATTGCCTTCTTACAGTGACTAGGGTGGCAACTGTTGGAGAGAAGGTACTGGTGGGTGTCGGTGGGTTTACTGTAAACATCCGTGACAATGCCATTAGGGGATTTGGTTATGGTAACATCTAGAAAATTCACACTTGTGAGAGAGTATTCGGTAGTGAACTTTATGGTGGGGTGAAATGAGTTTATATGGTCAATAAACTCATCCAAGCTGTCCTTGCCACCACACCAGATGGAGAAAATATCATCAATAAATCTCCACCAAACTAGTGGACGGTTGGGGGCAGAGGACAGGAGTCTGTCCTCCAACTGAGACATGAATAAGTTAGCATATGAGGGTGCCATTTTGGTACCCATGGCAGTACCCTGTACCTGTAGAAAATGCCTGTCAGAAAATGAAAAATTATTCTTCATGAGAATGTGGCTGATGAGTTCCTTAATATGTCTCACTGAGGGGCGGGATTGTTTACTAGCATTGAGGGCAGAGACACATGCACTCATGCCTTCATGATGGGGTATTTTAGTATACAATGATGAAACATCAAAAGTAACCAGAATGGCAGAGTCAGGTATTTGGTGCTTGACCTCATCTAGTTTGTGGAGAAAGTCTTTGGTATCCTTGATGAAGGAAGGAATACGGCAGACTAAGGATTTGAGAAAGCTATCAACAAACTCAGAAATGCGCTCTGTGGGGCTACCATTCCCAGATACAATTGGTCTACCCGGGTTATTGGGCTTGTGTATCTTGGGTAGAAGGTAGAACCTTGCTGTACGGGGGTCATGTGGGAGGAGATAGTTAAGTGTATCTTTCTCGATACCATTGGCATTATAAATTCTAACCAGGGTGTCGCTGATATCTTGGGAGAAAGATTGAGTGGGATCAGTGGCACATTCAATGTAATGATCAGTGTTGCTGAGCTGTCTGAGGCCCTCAGCAATATAGTCATGTGTGTTCATGACTACAACTGCGGACCCCTTGTCAGCCCGTTTAATCACTATGTCTGGTGATTGGCGGAGTTGTGTAAGGGCGTGTCGCTTATCTTGGGGGAGGTTATTGGAAGTAGGGGTATTAGGGACCTTAAGAGTTAACCGAATTGATGTATGTTGACTAGAGACACATCTCGGTTCTTAGGGGGTACCCAAGTACTCTTTTCCTTGAAGTGGTTGCGGGTAATTGGTTGGATCTCCACAGATGACTCTTCATCCATGGAGGGCTCTACATGAAAGTATTCACGTAGGCTTAACCTACGATTGAATTGGGCCATGTCCTGTTGGAAAATAAGTTGGTTAGGTTCTCTGGGTGTGGGGCAAAACTTAAGACCCCTTGAGAGGAGTTTAACCTGTGGGTCAGTAAGGACTATGTCAAAGAGATTAACTACAGTATTAGTCTCTGGCGACCTAACAGTAGGAGGAGCAATGGTGGTTCTCCTACTGTGGAAACGTCTATGAATGTGTTTCTAATGGTTAGCTTGGACATTCATTCGTTTCTTGTTCTGTTTGTCCATTAGGGTGGACCTTAGGTGCTTGACGTTAGATAGTATGGTATCTTGTAACTGTTCATACTCTTCAATAGAGCATGACTCCTGGAGTTGAGACTCAGTGTCTGTTATCTCAAGTAACTGGTTATCAATGAATTGTTGGCATTGATTTTCCAGCAACTTGATCAAACGGAAAGACGTGTTAGTTAGTGTCTTGTTCCATTTCTTCAAAAAGGATGGGTCAAGGTCCCCAAAGGAAGGGGTACACTTGATCTGTAGCCCCTTGGGAATGATACGGGACAAGCGATAAAAACGGTAGTTATCAAGATGTGACAAGTAACGGGTGTGCTTTTCTTTAAGCTTACGAAGTTTACGGAAAATGCACTTGGTGTCAGGAGCAAGTACCATGATGGATAAGGGGGAATACAGTAAAGGGAAAATATGTTAAATCATTCCTGTGGAGAGAACGGGTTATAGGTCCTGGACAAAGATGATAATTAAATCCATTACCCTCCACTTCACTCCTGCCTGATAATTCATGTGTTGTATATATTCTGTAAATAAAGTGTAAATAAACACATTTTTTTCTGTCAATAAGTTGTTTTTTATAAATTTCTTACTATAAATATCTCATGTAGTAACCTTTTTTTCCACAGGTCCCTCACACCTATTTTTAATATCACCCTACCTTTGATCTTGCTATTCTTTAATTGACCTTTGTTAGTTGCATCATGATGCAACTTGCTCTCCAATCCTACCCTTTCATGTTTCCCTGCATTGTTATCGAACAATGCATTTACCACTTTTATGGTCCAGTAATCCATCCTTTCATACTATACATCCTTTGTCCTCACCACTTTACTCCTATTGGTTTATAGCCACCAATTGTTTCTGAAATAGAAATATTGATTGGCTATAATTTTCCCGCTTCTTTCTGGATCCTTCCCTTAATCCCTTTCCCCTCTCTTGTATTTGTTTGTACTTGTTTTATGCCTCTGAAGAAGGTCCGGTCTGGATCGAAAGCTAAGGCCATCTACCCTACTCATTATATATGTATATAAATATGTACAAATGTACATATATGTACAAATTTAAATACAAACAAAGGAAATAGTAAAAAACATATAGATTAATATATATAATGATTTTTGGGTTGAACAAAGAAAAATTGACTAGAGTGGGATTTGAACCAACGACCTCCGGTTTAACGTGCCGGCGCTCTACCAACTGAGCTATCTAGCCCTATGTTGGCAGTCTCCCTATTTTGTCAATATCTTTGTTCGGGGTGCCAGTCAGAAAGCCATACAACCGCAAACTGCCGTGTAGCCAGGGATCACACCCATACGATACAACCTGGGAAGCGGCAGCCGGGGATCACCTTAAGGGGATGCGACTTTTTTTTATATATCATATAATTCAAGTAATGGACCACAAGGGAAACTGACTGGGTAAATATTAAATGATTTTTGGGTTGAACAAAGAAAAATTGACTAGAGTGGGATTTGAACCAACGACCTCCGGTTTAACGTGCCGGCGCTCTACCAACTGAGCTATCTAGCCCTATGTTGGCGGTCTCCCTATTTTGTCAATATCTTTGTTCGGGGGGTGCCAGTCAGAAAGCCATACAACCGCAAACTGCCGTGTAGCCAGGGATCACACCCATACGATACAACCTGGGAAGCGGCAGCCGGGGATCACCTTACGGGGATGCGACTTTTTTTTATATATCATATAATTCAAGTAATGGACCACAAGGGAAACTGACTGGGTAAATATTAAATGATTTTTGGGTTGAACAAAGAAAAATTGACTAGAGTGGGATTTGAACCAACGACCTCCGGTTTAACGTGCCGGCGCTCTACCAACTGAGCTATCTAGCCCTATGTTGGCGGTCTCCCTATTTTGTCAATATCTTTGTTCGGGGGGTGCCAGTCAGAAAGCCAGATTAATATATATATATATATGAAACGAACAAAATTAAGATACAGACAGGAAGCCCTTCCCATCCCACCCAGATAAAAACTTAAAAACTAATCAGGTTGATTCATGAGATTGGCAGGCAGAATATCTAAGTGAATTGAGAAAGCTGTTGAAGGGTAACAAAAGAGAGTTACGAATGTTTTCTGGTAAACCAGGCCAAAGTCTGGGGAAAAGATGAGGAGCGGATAAATGTAATGCATCAGTTCTGGTGTAGAGGTGTTTGAAGGTCAGAACATCAGGATACCTATGGTTGACAGAAATGGTGTCTGCCACATCACAATGAACAAGATTACAGTTCTGTCACCATACACGACATGTGTGGTTATATGTTGTCAAATCACTGGAAAATGTTACCAAGAGGGTTAAAACAAGAGAACAATATCACATTTTTGCATTTAAAACTATGCATAATTTGTTTTAAACCTTGTTATTATGCATGTTATATTTCTATGCTGCCTACTAAGTAAACCAGTGTTTTTCAATACAAATACCGCCCTCTATTGAGCATTGGTTGTCAAGCTGAAGTACTGGAAGTGTGTCATGGATTAAGGAAGTTCATGAAGTTCATAAGCAGACTTTTTTTAAACCAATATTTTTACTAAGCAAAATGGATTAAGACAACCAGCCTATGTAACTAAACTGATACCCCCATTAAGAATAAATGCTTAGCCAGGTTTATCTGCTTATCATACGTTACCATGCCATTACACTTGGCACAGTTTCACTGTAATTGAAATTTAACTCGACATAGGAAGAGTTTAGTTGCTTTAAAGCACAATTTGATAAGCAGAACTGGTCAACATTCAATAATACCATTGAAGTACATTGCTTGTTACTGGTTTCCTGTCAAGTTTTACTAAACTACTAAATAGACCCCTTGCATATGACATCACAAGACCCAAACAGCGCCCTCACTTTGGTCAATGAAGACCTATCATTGGCTGAGAGTTGTGAGTGGTGCGTACACGCGTATATGTTTCCATTGTTTGACCTCGGCGATGGCGGCCAATGCAAAGGGTCTATTTGGTCTGTTGTGTTAAATAGACTAGTCGTTGATTCACCCCTTGCTGTGATTCATTCCGACGGTCACATGACAGGAACAAACCATGCAACAAAGTATGACTCACATACCCTGACTATGCCCTGGTACTAAGCTACACCATGCACTATACACTAAGGTAGCAAGTGTCAATCAACTACTTATGGAATATTACAGAATCAAATTATGAATTACTCCGAAACACGGCGGATTTATCACAAGTGACACCTTCGGATTGCCAAAACAAGTTGTGTAGGTAGTTATGACAGACTCGTGAGTTGACAACAGTCACCGTTTGTTGTTTTTTCGTTGGGCAGGAGGTGAATGGTTGGTACTATCTCCTAGATGAAAAACTCGGACAAGAGAAACACTTGCATGTAGGGGTCAAGACCAACAGGAAGGAGGGCTACCCTGGGGACAGCAGTATGGTTACGCCAAATAGCATCCTCCCCTGGATTTCACTGCATTCTGTGAGTCATATTCTTCTGGAAATCAAGAAAAGTCATAATCTTATTAACTTTTGTGTTTGGTTGCATGATTATATCTCAGTTTTTATTAGAAAACCATAACAAAATCTAGGGTTTGTTCTTGTTCTTTATCATGGACATGGTTATTATTTAATGTTTGGTTTCCTTTATGTGCATACTGTTATTTATTTTTGGTTTATTGTACTCTGTAAATATGTATTTTGTACATGTGACTCCAGGGCCCCCAGGGAGAACAGTTCTTTGATAAACTGATGGGGCTACCCTGGTTAAACAAGACGAAATAAATAAATAAATATGTGTCAATTTTTGTAATATTTATGCAAGTGCGGTAACCTGTTTTTATTTTATATTTTTTGTTCAGATATCTCAAAGATATGTAAATGTATCTATTTGGCAATGTCATATTGTGGATTCTTATTCTGTTGAAAAAATAAATATCAATATGTATTCAATTTTTTGGGGGTTATTATTTTCTACAGTTTGATATAAAGAAGGATCCCCATGATAAATATGGCTTCACAATTCTGGACACTTTACCAGTGAAGATAGGCACAATCCACAAAGGTAGGTTCTAACGACGGATAGAGTATACTGTCCCGAACGTTGAGTCCACCGGTTCCTTTCAAGCAGGACCACACATTCTCGGAAGAGAATTGTAACTACATGGTGGCACCGCAAATTCTAATGTTATTGTCTTAGGGAGTGAGTGTCTCAAAAGTCGGGCCTGTTCTAGGTGCAAAAGAAAGTTCCCATGGGCACACACCCGCAATCCATTGGACCTCAATAACATTCTGCTTGACCGTATCATTGTGCCAAATTACGGGAGCAATCGTACACGATTAGTATTTTGAACATTCCGGTGGTCTAACGGAATGGTCAATGAGCACAACGTTCCGGTGGTCAAACGGAATGGTCAATGAGCACGCGCTGAAGTACTTATCCGATCCAATTAAAAAGTTCCGACCATTCTGACATTTGAGTTACTCCCTTACCACCATGCAAACCTTCATGTTTTATTTAGGTTCTCAATTATTACACTCAGATCAGGGTTTTTCTTCTGTCTGCTCATGAGATTGTCCAACAGAAATGAATAAAACATTTTCAGAGCTTTATTGAATTTTTGCTTTCGGGAAAACACAGCTTAATAAATAATAATAATAAAGAGACATTTATGAAGCGCAAACAGTCGCAGATTGGCTCCGCCTCAAGGCGCTGAATACAAGCAAATGGATCAAACAAAATAAATTAAAAACATCGATAATTAGAAAATCTACACAAATTACGTCTGGACCAGTCAAATACACAGTAAGCCAAAAAGATGAACTCGTTAAAATAGTTGTAGAAATTGAATAATAGATCAAAACTGTCAATAAGTTACAAACGTTAAAAAAATGCTGTTTGACAGTCATTTTTCTTTTGTTTTGGGAAATGACAGGAAGTGTTGCTGAGATGTTGGGGTTGAAACCGGGAGATGTTTTCCTTGAGGTCGGAGGTCATAGTGTGGCAGGCGTTCGGAGTATCGTCATTATTGATTTACTCAAGTAAGTTTTTTTAGGGTGAAGTTTCAGACACAAAGTTAAAGTTGACTTTTTGTCAACAAAGTTAAAGGCACTGGACACGTTTGGTAATTACTCAAAATATATATTAGCATAAAAAATTACTTGGTAACGAGCAATGGAGAGCTGTTGATAGTATAAAACATTGTGAGAAAAGACTCCCTCTGAAGTAGCGTAGTTTTTGAGAAAGGTAATTTCTCACTAAAATATTTGAATCTGACAAAGACTTCAGGCCTGAAGCCTTTTTCAGGCATCTGAAAGCACACAAATTTGTGCGACAAGGGTGTTTTTTCTTTTATTATTTTCTTGCAACTTCGATGACCAATTGAGCCCAAATTTTCACAGGTTTTGTTATTTTATGTATATGTTGGGATACAGCAAGTGAGAATACTGGTCTTTGACAATTACCAAATGTGTCCAGTGCCTTTAATGTCATGACTATAATTGAGTTTTGACCCCACCTGTTCTTATTAGGAACACCACAACTCATTTGGTGTTAGTACAAACCTTACTATACATAATAGAATGTCCTACATGAACAACCGAAGTAATTATATCACACACAGGCATGATATTTTTCCTACTTTAGTCTGATTTCCGATTTCTTTTTCCCTTGCAAAAATCTGAAATATTGTGATTAAATAGCCTGAAAAGTCTATTAAAGCCAACATAATGTACATGTAGGTCAGCCCTTGTACTCAAGAAAATTTTCCAACTTTTTTCCAAGAAGCCCTACAGCCCTTCACCCAGACAATTCTCTCGAGATCATTAAAAATATTGCCAGATATAATCCCAAATAAACTAAATAGGCCATTGCATTGTAAGCACCCTCAATATGGTGTTAGTCAAAGGCATTTTGTGGTTGTTGTTTGGACTACCAGTTTTAAAGTTTTACTCTTACTTCATCTTTAAGGCACATGTACAAATATTTTCAATTGATTGACAATGTGGATCCCTTTTCCAAATTCTAGCCCAAACTGAGTTTCTCGCTTCCATGGTACCCACTGAGTTAGTAATAATAGCCTTCTTTGTGTGAAATTAAGGAAAGCGACCGGCTCCATGCGTGTTCTGCTTCAGCGTATGAACAACGTACCTCAACAGCGCAACCTACTCCTGCAGAAGTCTATGAATAGAAAGCCTCCTCTCGCTGCCAAGCAGAGTCCGAAACTGAAGAGGAAAGCTGCCATAGGGTTGTCTCTTCGTGTTGAAGCTTTAATGAACAAGTAAGTATTTTATTAAATAATAATAATAAATAGCGTTTAACACACCCCTAGGGGTGTATCAAAGCGCTCAGTATTTTTTCCTGCAAGGTATGCGGAGCTACGTTTTGAAGTATGTGACCTATTTCTTTACATAGCACCATGTAATGGTTTACAAAGTGTTGTGGCGCAATATGCTGCCGATCAAACTAGGAACACCGAGGCGAATCCCTTCTCTTTACGATAAGTGCACTGGGTTCTTTTTTGTGCATTACACAACACACGGGACCTAAAGCTTTATGTCCCATCCGTAATAAGGGAATAAAAGAGTGGCGCCGAGTTCTTAAACGGCCGTTTAAAACCGGCAGGGTTGTGGTCGCACGGCCACGACCCTGCAAGGTTTTAAACGGCTGTTTAAGAACGAGTCTCTACTCTTTTATTCCCATTCATAAATGCCCTTTTGTTAAAAAGCGAAAAAAAATTACAAGCAGGACAATCTGTGACAATGTGTTTGTTTAGCGAACTTTCGAAGTTTGTACATTTTCAATTTTTTTTGTAAAGTGCTGTTTTGTGCACGTTGGGTTGTGTGTACGCTCGTGTACAAAAAGATTATGCGCGGGTACTAATAGCTATATATTTTTCGTTCCGCGTAAGTAAATTGGCGTAAATGAGCGTGCGCGCCCAACACGCGTAGCCAGCCGGTCTTAAACAGAAGTCTTTATCAGCCTATTAAACACCCCTACGTGACGTGCTCTCCACCAATAGGAAAAGCAAAACTGTCTGGGGTATTTATGAATAATGGTTAAGTGTCTTGCTTAAGGATACAAGTGTCATGACCGGGACTCGAACCCACACTCTGCTGGTCAGAAACATCAGAGCTGGAGTCCGGTGTTCTTATCCGTCGGCCCTGACACGCCACTCATTGTGACTGGCCTTTTTTGGATTAGGTTTGTTTCCGTATATTCCTGGAAATGAAAGAACAGGAACAAAATTCTTGGTTACAGTAGACACATTTGTTGTCTTTGTGAGGTATTTTTAAAGGGTGTGTACAACATTGGTAAGAATGAAAATATAAATGTTCACAGATTTGCACATAACTTACATGTTATAAAGATGGTCATGGTGGAAAACTTTCCTTGAAATAGTTTTGCTTGAAATGCCATAGTTTTTAGGAAATGAGTAAAATAATAGTATTTATCCTGCAGGATAAATTCCGATGTTTGAAAAGAAGTTAAAACACATAAGGGCGTTTTTCACTGTTTTTTCATGACTCCGAAGACCGATTGAGCTTAAACTTTCATTTTTTTTTTTTTCATGTATATGTTGGGTCACATCAAGTGTGGATGCAGGTCTTTGGCAATTACCAATGTTGTACACACCCTTTAAGAGCTAACAGTTTCATTCTACAAATCACTTATTTTATTCATCTTGTTAAATCTACTTGAATTTTTGAACAAAAAGCTGACAAGCCTAATTGGAACTCAGTTCTCTCTTGATTCCTAATCTACACTGTGGCAGTAGATATACAGCCAAACAGTTATTAATATAGATTAATTTACACATGATGTTTCGGTAAACCAAATATACATTGAATTATTGTGTTAGTTACTCCAAATACACAGCCCTCAAAAAAAGCACACACTGAAAAAGAAAATATTTATTACCAACTTTGAGCAGCTTACCTTTTGAAGTGGGTATGTCTGTCCTAAAGCAAAGCGTGTTGGGTATGAAATACTGAATTTATCAAACTCAATCTTAACCCTTTAGAGACCATTCGTTTCTGTATAATCATCACAAAATGCCCAAACAATGCTAATATTGTTCATTTCTTTAATTAAATTTTGTCAGTAAAAACGTCAACAGAAATAACATGAAACAGAAAATTTAGTTTTGTGTTTAGAAATTGGAATACTATGTTAACATACTACATTTGAAAATTTCATATCCAGACATGACCTTTACTTTGACCTCTTTATGTGAATGGAAGTAGGTCAAACCTTGCGGCCGTTTGCGGCCGCTATGGGCATTTTGGTACACGCCGCTTGTGGCCGCTATGGTCTCTAAAGGGTTAAACAGGGTAAGGATTTAGGGTCAAAAAATGTCAAAAACACATAGCCTCTTAATATTATTCTTTGTCTTCTTTAGGAGTAAACCACTTGTTGATAGGAGACTTCAGAGGGAGCTTATAGCAAAAGTCGCAATGCGTAATAGAGCTCGTCAGAATGAAGGCAAAGCACAAGGTGGAGCACATTGTAGTTCCACCTACTCAAATGCATCCACCGTAACCTTGGATTCAAGACGGTAAGTCTACATCTCGAAGGGGAGGAGTGAGTACTGACAATAATTTATTTGTTGAAACTATTGTGTCTTTGATATAAAAAAGTAAGTAGATTTTAGGCTTCGGTTGTACATGAGAGTTGGCTATGCAGCAAGTAAATGATTAATGAAAAGTAAGATTTTAAAAAAAAAAATGAATTTTTTTGTGTGGCTGTAAAATTAGTTGTTCTATGTATTTTAGGAATTCTGGCACGAGGAGAAACGGGAATCTTAAACGAGGAAGTTGCGAGTTCAGTAGAAACAGTCAAGATTGGAGACATCTCAGTCGAAATAGTCGAGAAATTATTGAGGCTGACCTGACAGAGGGCAGAGGTGGTCAGGTTTACCTTCGATCATCAGACATGAATCATATCTATGAGAGCGTGCCGAGGGAATCGTTTGTAGATGATACGGTGATCTCTGAGATTAGGATCGGAGAGGAAACGGTTGCCAATAGGAACAGTACCTCCTCCTGGGAGTCGGATGTCATGGCAACTATTGCCCTTGAGGATCTTAACGTCTTGGAAAGTGTCTTAGATAAAGACACTTCAGATCCCAGTACTTATGAGGAGGTCCTTCAACATGGGATTCCACCTGAAGCACCTGACCTTATAACATTTGACCTTGTGACATCTGACCTCATGTCTACGAGTCAACCCACAAATCATACTGCCACTAGCATAGATGGTTTATTCAGTGGACCTACTGCAAGTCACAGTGTTAAGTCCTCTCGACCTACCAATAAAAAGAACAGAACTGGAAAAGCAAAAAAGCACAGAGCCAAAAGTGTTCCAAGAAGAAGACAGACGCCGGAAACCCATGACCTAGATCAGCGTGGAAACACTACAGACACTATGGAACCACCCTTCAATTACTTAAAGCAAACTGTTGTCTGGGCTCGGAGCTTAAAGGTAAATATTCAGAATAGATGTCTCCTGATATATATGTGTTTCAGTCTTATTTGGGTGGCGTGAATTAAAAGCAAGAAGACTTTTTTTTTTAATCATGGCAAAGTTCTGCAATGGCTTTAAGATTTTCCAACAGTGTTTTAGCTAGCGAGCCGTGCAGCCGTGTTTTGCACGGCCAATTTTCTGAAAACACGGCCAATTTTTTGATGCACGGCTTGTTTACTGTAAATCAAGCCGTGCACCACATTTGTATAAAATATGGGCTGAATTGAATGTTTTTCCCTTCAAATAAACATGGCAAAAATTTTTCTAAAACTTAATAATGTTGTAGAAAGACATGAAAACATCGTTGACTCCGATGCAAATATTAATATATCCCCAAATAAGATGCAAGTTGCAGCATGGTTGCAGCATGGTTGCAGCATGCGTTTAGTCGGATACCCCGTGTTTTTGTAAACGTTTTCGTGTGTAATTCTTAACACCGAAAGGCGAAATAAACTCTAGGAACCATACCACTCCCTTCGTTATCGCATGGATGCCCCCCATTGATGATTAGCCGTGTGAGATCTGTAAACTTGCAAGCTGTTTCAACCATAGAGCAAGCAAGTGTTTCAACGGACGGAACAAAGAAGGGAAATAACATAAAAGAAACAAAATCTACCGTACCAGATTTTGTCAAGAAGGTAAAGGTTGACTCAAATTTCCCTCATTCTGTTTTTCGTAATTAGACAGTCGTCAATTATGCGATTCAAACACATCAGCGGGCGAGTCAAAACTTTACTATTACCAAGTCTGGTCCTGAGAAAAAATTAATTTCCTGGTCACAATTTATAGAGGTGGGAAGGCCTACGGTGGTCAAGTTTCCGGTGGTCAAGTCTGCGGGTTTTTTTAAGCTCGTGAAATGGTTTGAAATGTCTGAACATTTTTTCTGCCATCACGGCCGCGATCGTTGTTGATGCTCACTTGCTCACTGTCTACCATCCATGCGTCACACCCACCGTGCTCGCGGCACACACAGCACAGACCGATACATACGACCCACTGTGATACGAACACGTGTTTGTATGGTTCATGCAGCCACATGGTGCAAAGTCCATCTATCAGCACGCTGTGATTGGCTGTAGATAATATCAATATTCATGATGAAAGCTTGGCTAGACTCCAACTCGGTACATGTTCACAGTGCATGTAGTGTAGAGGCTGTGGATTTCTGTACTATACACGTTCTTGTACCATTTCTCTATGCTTGTACTAAGGCTTCTAAAACATCGAGAACGTTCGCTGGGGGACCTTGTTTTGACGTTGCCTCCGCGATGCCACCGAAGTGCGTTATCATCAGACGTGGCACTTCGTTAATTTTCCATCAATGCTGAACCTTAGAGTCTCTGTCCTTTCTCTATGGATGAACATTTACTGCTTATAAAAAAGGTTCTGATGTAATAGATCTTGAAATTAGAAATCTATTGAAAAGGAAAAGAAATTGCGAGCGAATTAAGTTTGATTTTAGTCCATCCAGCAAACAAACAAAACCTAAAAAAACCCACCAGTTTAGGAATGCTCATAAAAAAATATAAAAAAATTAATCAGCTCCCATGTTAATTATCATTGAACAAAAAGAAGGGGGGCAAAACAATTAAAACAATTTGACAATAATACAATGTATTCAATCAAAAAATTCACAATGACAGCCAGTCATTATAAGGTAATCTGAAATTTGCCAAAAGGTTAAACAAATAATTGTGAAATTTGTTAGATTCTCTCTTTAAAATGTTTAAATTGTAATTCTTGTGTTATTGAATTTTGTGGTCAAAACAAAGTTTCATCCTAAATGACAAACAAGTTAATTTCTTAGAATGAACTCCACAACTTAAATAAAGTATTTATAGGAGCCTACATTGCAACCAAAATTCAGAGCATCGAATACATCAGCGAAAGAGCGTATATAACTAGTGTAGTAAATTAAGCTTCCCGCTGGGCCTTAAGACAATTGATAAACAAAGTTATGTTTTCAATGTAATTTGAGAGAGTTTGTGCGCTCTGTGTGGATTTTCGGTGAAAAAAGTTGCACACCTTGTTTTTCAATTTCCACACCCACTTTTCAAATCCTAGCTAAAACACTGTTTTCAAACCTGAGTGATACAGTACAGGGGAAACTGTTACCGGTGACTTAAACAGGAATCAAACCAAAAACCCTCTTCAGTCAAGAGAACGCCTTTTTAGTTTCTTGAACCCTTTCCTTACCATAGGTGACTTTAGTCGACTGCACTCATACCCCCTCTTCCTTACCATAGGCGACTTTAGTCGACTGCACTCATACCCCCTCTTCCTTACCATAGGCGACTTTAGTCGACTGCACTCATACCCCCTCTTCCTTACCATAGGCGACTTTAGTCGACTGCACTCATGCCCCCCTTCCTTACCATAGGGGACTTTAGTCCACTGCACTCATACCCCCTCTTCCTTACCATAGGCGACTATAGTCCTCTGCTCTCTTGCCCCCTCTTTCTTACCATAGGCGACTTTAGTCTACTGCACTCATACCTCTCTTCCCTACCATACACTGTAGGCGACTTTAGTCGACTGAACTCATACCCCCTCTTCCTTACCATAGGCGACTTTAGTCGACTGCACTCATACCCCCTCTTCCTTACCATAGGCGACTTTAGTCGACTGCACTCATACCCCCTCTTCCTTACCATAGGCGACTTTAGTCGACTGCACTCATACCCCCTCTTCCTTACCCATTGACGACTTCAGTTGACCAAGTTAACACACACACACACAGAGCACAAAGACCATTTGTAATAAAGCTGTAGGTTTGTCCATGTTCATCCTCCATACCCAAGCTTACCATCATTGGAAAGACAAAGATCGGATCTTTCCAATGGTGGTAAAATGAAATAGGGTTGATATTATGCAATCCTTTCAAATTGGAGTGGAAAGTTCCAAAATTCCAAACACCTACAGAGCGCCATATGGTTGTGTACAAAAAAGTGTTTGAGTTTACAGATCACACTAATAAGACCAAGAACTTGTTCATTTATTGTCCAATCTCAATGATTTATGAGTTATATGAAAGGAAATTCAGACATTTTGTATTACTTTTTTTGCTGTAAAACAATATCTTCAAGGTGATAACAGAGTTTGTAAAAATGGCCTTTGAACGAAAGCTTTCTGTTGTGCAAGAATGTGTGCTTCACGCATAAATGGTCAAACAATTCGGTCACCAGTGGCTGTTAATGTCAAAACAATTCGGTAACAAGTGGATTAATCTTGAGGGTCAACTCACTGAAGTTGTCATACATTTTCTAGATAGAAGCAGGGCTCGATTTTGTACACTGGAACACTGGCCCAAGGCTAGTAGTTTTAGTGTGGGGCCAGTTAACTCATGACTGGACAAGTCCGGCAGTCTTGTGTTTTTCAAATGAATAGCACTCAAATACCTCACAGTAATATCTTGAACAAAAACAAATTATGTTCAAATGTTGAATGTCACCTTTCAATTCTATTGAGAATGAAGTATACAAAATACCCATTACACACTGATGGGGTCTTAGTGCTTGTTCAAATAAAAACCAGTTAAATGCATGTGAAACTGTGTCAGAAAATTGTTCTCATTTTGATTCTGGTCTTGTAAAAACAATTCTGGTCAAGTAAACATTTTAAGCAACGCGCCCTGCGGTCTTGTGGATTTTCCCCAAAATTCGGGCTCTGACTAGACAGAGTATACTGCTTTGGACAAAGATGGGTAGTTCTGTGGAAGATTTATGAATATCACACTGTTTTAATTTGTAGCCTATTCCTTTGGATCATCCCTGGAGAAAACTCATCTACACAGGGCTCGTCTCTGTTCAGAGTAAGACGAAGAAACTCAAGGAGGTAAGTTGACTTTGTGTACATCTGTTAAATTATGACACTTTTCACTTATAGTTATGTCCAGGGTCCTCCCCTTGCACATGCTTAATTTCACACACAAATAAAAGAAAGGGAAAACCATACAGAATGGCACAGAGTCCAGATTGCACAGTAGGGCTTTTAAAACCAAGATAAACAACAAGCAGAAAACATTCGAAAGACCTTGTTTCAATTCAGCGCGCTTTGGCCAAACTTCCAAAATTTTGGTCCAGAATGCCCCACAGTTTTGGAAAACAACTGGGGAGAACCGTGATGTCTTGGTCCCACTAGTTAGTACAAATATTTACACTTGTGCATAATAATGTAGGTCTAATATCATTTCATCCCTGGGCCAAATTTCATAGAGCTGCCTAAGCAGAACATATTGCTGAACAATTTTCTGCTAGGCAGAAATGAGCAGGATACCAGTCACACACGTTTGGCTGGTAACCTTATTCTGGTAAGCACAATTTTGTTGCGCTTAGCTACTTTTTGTGCTTAAGCAGCTCTATGAAATTAGGCCCTGGTCGTGTCATTGTGCTCTGTCGACGATCTAGGCCCAATTTCATATGCTGTAAGCAGCAAATATTGCTTGACAAGTTTCTGCTAAGCATAAATGAGCAGGATACCAGCCACAAGTCGTACATATTGAATGTTGTTTTAGCTGGTAACCTTATTCTAGTAAGCATAATTTTTATGCGCTAAGCTACTTTTTGTGCTTAAGCGGCTCTATAAAAATGGGCCCTGATGATGATTTACACAATGATCGCTTGGCAACACTAAAGTCGAATGATGTCCAGGCATGATAGTCTTCCTACTTTAGTAAGATTTCCGATTTTGAGTATTTTGGTCAGAGATTGAAGATGTTATTTGTTACAAACCTGAGTATACATGATACCTAGCACTGCATTTAAAGTTTACAATGTACCTTTTTGATATTTATTTAATTCAGATGCTGTTACTTCTGTACGATGATGTATTATTATTCACCAAGGTGATTGGCAGATCCCACCTGAAAATAGTCTGTCGCCCTCTAGTGGTCAATGATATCAGCATCATAAACTTCAATTCCGAAGGTAAGTCACAGTTGAAAAAGTTGATAGATCACCATCTGCCAACAACTTATATCTCAAATGTTACAGTTCAATCGCAACAAATATTAGAATAGTGCATTTTGATACTCTGTCTCCGATAGTAGACCTAACTTTGAAGCCAGCCTTTTTTTCTTACATTAAAATAATTTTATTAAAGTTAGCATGAAAACATATTATTGCTATATAGAGAGGATCTGGAAAAATATTCACTTTTTGACACATTTGTTAACTGGTTCTTCTGGTCCTTTTTATGTCTGTCAACTACCCCCGTCAACCTGACAAAAATACAAACATATAATACCCAGACGAAGACCCTACCCATAAAACATGTAAAAACACTTTACGTATTTATGTCAATCTCAAGTCAATAGTGTTACTGTTGGAGTGTCACTGAATTAGACAGCGCCATCATTTATGTACCAATAATTTTATTGAAATTTTAAGCTACATATATATGAGGAAAAATAGTCAGGCACCTTAATAGTAGAATGAGAATCATTAATCATAATACTATTGCATACAGGAAACATGACGAAGATTTATGTAACAGACCTTAGTTTTCCTCTTCTAAAAAACAACTCTAAGTCGGCTTTTTACCTAAAAACAACCGTTTCACATCGTCTTTATAAAAACCAGTAATGGATGTTTTCGTGGAAAAAATATATGGAGTTTTTTCACCTCTAGAAGAAACATGGTTATTACAATATTGTTATGGAGTTTGGGGATTTGCTTGGTCGCAGTGAGTTATTGGTCCTACACATTTATTTATTTTTCGTCGTCAAACCATGGGAATATTTAAAAATGTAGAAAGCCAAAGGACTTTTCTACCTTTAAACAAAATTCAATGTGGAAAAAAAATGTGTCACAGCGTGTTGAGTTGTTCTCTAAGGGAATAGATTTATGTTTGACTCACACTGACAAATCTTTTATTTGCCCTGGCCTGTTTACATAAAAAATGAATCCATAGTCAGTGAAATTGTAGGCTGATTAAATGTCAACACATAGGCTGGATGTTGAGTTTTGAAGAAATAACTATATTTGACAAGAAAATCTCGGGAGAGTTACAGAATATTGTGCCGATATTGCAGTTGGAAACTATTTTTTGTTTATAAAATGCTGATTCCAGATTTGTTATAATGAGGAAATAACAGAAAAATAGGTTGCAATTCCTTGTTTTCTAATGAAGGTTTGTAAATCTTAAAGCCCTTGCAGAGCTTTGCCATGATTTAAAAAAAAGGCTTCTTGATTATAATTTATGCCACCCAGAAACTATGAGACTGAAACAAATACAGTCTGATCCCCTTTTTTATATTAAAAAAAAGTGCTTTCTGTTATTACTGCAGTAAACACATGGTAAATGAACCTGTCCAAGATGGCCCCAACATGATACATACATGTGCATGCACCTGGGCCCAATTTCATGGCTCTGCTTACCGTAAGCAAAGAATCAGCACTTACGGAAGCAGGGAATTCCGCGCTTATGTCAAGCGTATTTCACGGGTTAGCAGGGAATTTTTGCTTGTGCGCGTGCGTACTCCACGTTACTAGGCATTCCTCGCTTACACAGCTAGCGCAGAAATTCGGCGCTTGCACAGTAAGCGGAGAATGGAGATCGTAAGCGCAGAATTCGGCGGTAACCAGAGCCATGAAATTGGGCCCAGTTCATTTATGGATCCCCCGATGGGGTTAATTAATAAATACAAAGGGTTTCCAATCGAGATAAAGTATCTCTCAAACAGGGTATTGACATCAACCCTATGAGCTAGCATTGAAGAGTTTTAATTTTCAAATTCCTCTAGATATATTAGAATCTATTGGAATCAATTAAATGCCACTCGCACAGAGCTGCTTGATCTACAAACATACATGCAGATTGTGTCGGTTTCCATGTGAACTTGAATTCACAATAAATAAACTCTGACTGCATGTCTGTCTTATTATGCTTAATGAAAACATTGGCTAAGTTGAATTCTGATAGGAACAGCTGTGTGGAATACTTTACCCTGTGTCATGACTGTGTATAATTATTGCTTCATCTTTAGGTCGTGAGTTTTCTATTACGTCTGTCTCCAGTGCAAAACCGCATCCTCTAGCCAGCCATGGTCACACCGTCTCCCTACGTGCTCCTACCTTTAAACTCAAGACGACCTGGTGTACGTTTCTTCAAGACAGGGTAATGGCTGTCAAGTGTGGCTTGGAAAGTATCAGGGTGAGTCACATCAGATTTCTAAATCTTAGTTTTGTTAATAGTCTGAAAATGACTTGCTTTCAAAAAGTGAGATTAATGTTGGCATCATAAAATCATCGTTCTTTTTAAATTCATTTTGGGTTGAACAAAGAAAAATTGACCAGATTAACGTGCCGGTGCTCTACCAACCGAGCTATCTAGCCCTATGTTGGCGGTCTCCCTATTTCGTCAATATCTTTGTTCGGGGTGCCAGTCAGAAGCCATGCAACCATTAGCTGCCGTGTAGCCAGGGACCACACCCGAGTTTGCGATACAGCCTGGGGGATCACCTTAAGGGGATGCGACTTTTCAATATCTTTTTGGCGAGCTGCTTTAGCAGAATGCTAGCCTATGTAATACCGATTTTGTCCGGCCGTCCGCATTGAGACTTTTTGTTAAAGTTTTTGCCTTAGATAATTTGTTGTGATATGTAATTGTTTTTGTGTGAATAGATTCACTAGGTGAAAATGGAAATTGTGGTCAAGTTTTTCTATTGTTTGAATAATGTTTTCAGGGTACATTATTATCCTCTGGAAATTAAACAGCTTCTGTCCGGCCATCCGCATTGAGACTTTTTGTTTAAGTTTTTGCCTCATGGTTTTAGATGGTTTGTTGTGTAAAATAATTGTTTTTACTCTCAATTGCAGTTCATTTGTCTTATAGCCAAAATGTGGTTGGATCCACAGTGTGCAAATGGAAATTGTTTAAAAATGTTAAAGTTTTCAGGGTACAGTATTACCCTCTGGAAATTAAACAGCTTCTGTCCGGCCATCCGCATTGAGACTTTTTTTTAAATGTTTGCCTCTTTCCCAAATGTCAAACCAAGTAGGCAATGGTCAACTACATACTTGTTAATTGTCCCCACCTCATTGAACATCAGTTGATCAAATGATTGTTTTTCTATTATTCATTGTTTCTCTATTGGGCGTTCGGCAGCTCGCCATGGCAGCTTCTGCTGTTCTAGTTTAATTCTATAAAAAAAAGAGATTTCTAAAAATGCTATCCAGCTCGCAGGAAAAAAAAATAAGTCCTGAAGCTTTGTCACTCTTGTCTCACTTTATGAAGCAGGTCACTTAGAGACTTATGTTCTCTATTTAAAGGGGTCTTTGCAGGCCTTTGTCATTCCTTAGAAGGAAATTTTGATTCTTGGCTTTTCTCAGGATAAATTATTCAACTTTTTGAAGGACTAAGATATTTGTTCATTTCGTGACCGTTTCACGAAGAGGCAATTTCTTAAAAAATCATGCATTTTGGCAAATCAATGTTTTTACATATTTTGAATGTTACTATTGACATAAACATTTTCCCTAAGTTTTAAGTGATTAAACGTTATACTTTTCTAATTACACTAATTAGCACAAGGAACCTTTTCCCAAACTATCGGTTTTGCGTTTTCACGAACAGCCACATTTAGAATTGCCAATTGTTACATTGAAGTACATAGCGCTGGCACGGTGCCAACAAAGGCTACTCTGCGTTTTCAGTTTTCACGATGGGACAATTTGTATGACCTATATAATTTTAGTTTTCACGAACAGACACTTGTCGTTTATACGCATTGGTTTGTACACGACGCGCTCACGACGCGCTGCACACAGACCTCGTTTTGAAGTTTTCACGAAGGGAAACTTGTGTTTAACACTTAATTACTTCATAATTAAACTAACTATAATTAAAATAGCAACATATTTGCATGATTTAATATC
Source organism: Plazaster borealis (assembly GCA_021014325.1). Taxonomy (NCBI): domain Eukaryota; kingdom Metazoa; phylum Echinodermata; class Asteroidea; order Forcipulatida; family Labidiasteridae; genus Plazaster; species Plazaster borealis. The sequence continues at coordinate 1,722,413 of CM037456.1, read as the reverse complement.
TCCACTTTTATGCTTGGAAAAATTTCAGCGTTTCAATAAAAAACAGTGTCCGAAACAGTGATTTCAAAAATAGCTTAAATTCAAACGTGGATTTCTCAAAACATGAAAGTTTTGTGGAATGGCCTAAATTGCCTCTTCGTGAAAACAGTGACGATTTGTAGAGGAAATTTTAAATGTGTAGTTCTTTTTCAGCCTGTGTAAATTTAGGCATTTCTCCCATTCTTTAATGAAGAAGTCGTCCAACTGTAACAGTGGCAAGAAAAGTAAAACTGGGGGTGGGGGGGGGACACAGAACTGATATCTTTATTTGTTATGATTGCAACTTAAACTCAGTCATGTTTGAGCTCAGGGAATAGCCCAACATTCATGACTAATGAGGCATTCTCTGTAGCATCAAACAGAACAATAAGATTATTGGTTAATATCCTGTGCTAGTTATCTCCCGCCAAAGCAATTAATTAGCTGTTGATTGAAATGATTACAAGTGTAGCAACCTGTACACCAGATTGAAACAAATGCTCAAACGTAGCACTTCCTGGTAGGGCCACTTTAGTACCGTCCACACTGTTAGTAGTGTTAGCGACACAAAGCCATAGGTTCTCGGTCAGCTGGAATTCCAAGATCCATTTAAGACTCTGGATAACAAACATTTCGCAAATAACTTGGAAAACAACTTAAGAAGCACATTGAATAGCTTCCATTCTGGAAGAAAAACTACAGTAGCAATTGGTAAGCTGTTTTTACTTTGTTTCTACACTAGGACATAATATATTTTGAGGCATTGTGTTGAGGAAAATCTTGCTGAGCATCCTGAAATTTTGATCATGAGGCATCAAGTCACGTAGACAATTTTGTGTAACTGGTTATCAAAAAAGAAAACAATTCAAACAACTGAAATGTCAAATAAATTTCACCAAATATATGTAGAAAAATGACATATACATGTAAAAATGTACATTGACAAAAAACAAGATTGATAGCAGTTTGAGCAAAATATTATTATTAGTAATCTAATAATAATGATGGAGAGTACCTTTGGCAAGCCTCAAGGCGCTTTACAGTATAAACAATATAATGAATTGAAAATGTACAAAAACGTGCTTGTCGGATTATGTTAGGCTATCATCGGTGTCACAGTTACTCCAATGCTTTGGAAGTTCTAGGTATTTCTAGCCTTGAAACTAGGAGAGACACCTTACTGTATAACTTTGGCACAAAAACTAGTACATTCCCACGGATTTAGAAATATGCTCCCCCCTCTTAAATTGAATAACACAACTACCAGAATACTCAGAAACAGTTCCACGTCTACGCTAGTTGTACCTAAGTGCAAAACTGATAGATACATGAAGTCTACAATTCCTGTTCTAGCTAAACTTTTGTAATTTTTAATTGTTTACAATTTAGGTGCAAGTGAGTACTTTGTTGTAATTTTAAACTGGTATGTAACAATTTTTATATTTTTGTAATGTGTAAACGTGTCTATCTCAGCTACTCTTTTGTGGCCTGCCTACCTCGCGTTTTTATATGAATAAACCAGAATAATATTAATAAGGAAGGTATCTCAAACAAAACTATGATATAATAACATCTATTTTGAGAAGAACTACCAAATAATTTAAATCGTTGCGGTACCAGCTGCTAAAATATATGATTCAAACTGCCTCTTGCAGCCGGGCTAGCTCGGTGGTCTAGTGGTAAGACATCTGCTCTAAGCATGGCACAGGTGGTGGGTTCGAATCCAACCCGAGTGATATGCCTTTGGATTTTTGTTCACAGGACTCGGGGAAAGTAGTGAGTATTTGTGCATAGAGACTTCATTGTAGTATGCGCTTTATAAGAAATGTTTATTATTATTATTATTATTATTATAGTGCTTAATACACATCAACATATTGGCCAAAAAAACAAAAAATACAAAATTGATGAATTGTAAAAGAAAAATTCCAAGATTAGAGTGCATTGACTTGTCTTGTTATCCACCAAGACCCTTCTCTAAATAAATATTCTGCAGCTTTATTTCCCTCCAGGGAGAAAATATTGCACAATTAATTTATCTGCTTGGAAAAACAGCAGGGAATCGGTCTCAAACAACGTATGACATGATAATTTTGTTCATAAACTGTTTACGATTTTTCTACACTTAGCAAGTTTGTAAATTAGTGAACTCTATCAATTGGTCACTGGTCTCTGTGAACAGTCTCCTGTGGAAGACCTTAAGGTGTAGTCTTAAATTTCATTATCCATGAAACAGGAAATTGTTCCAATTGCAAGTTTCCTCTAGTTCCAGTTTGTTTTAATGTTATCATAAAAGACCCCTGTCCACTATGGAGATGGTGCTGTAGTGATGTGAGAGCTGTTTCTAACTCATAGGTTTTGTTTCTTGCCATTTGTTGTTGGTGGCTGCAGTTTTGTTTATTTTGAGTTGGTATTCATGGACTCGTCAACGGATAGTCTTATGAACAGAAAAACTATATCAAGATTTTTTCTTCTTTCAGTATACCTGTCTTGTTGTCGTACTCTGTACATAGGCATGATATTCTTCCTACTTAAGTCTGATTTGTTCCGATATTTAGGCCCTCAGAAAAATCAGCAAAATTGTTATTTAATAGCCTGAAAAGTCTATTAAAGCCTTGTACTTGTAGGACAGCCCTTGTACTCAATAAATTTTCCTTCCTTTTTTCCAAGGGCCAAATATCATGTCTGATACCAAATAAATTCACAAGAATAATCCATTTTGTTACAGCATAGAGAAAGGACACTGTGTCCCAACCTCGTCCCCATGGTTTACTTTATTTCCAACCATGTTTATAATAGTAAACCCTGGGAGGGAAACTCCTTACTTGGACCGTGATTGGACAACGACTGGTGTACAAAAGTCTAACGTAAACATGTTAAGTTGTACTCATTCAGTATTCACCATGTTCACAGCCAGACTATTTAATTTGCATACGTATCCAAAAATGTTGGATATGCAAATGATCCAATTCCAGTGTGAGAGATTGGTCAACCTCGTATTGCTCGACACACCTTGGGGACGAGGTTGACTGTGTCCTTTCTCTATGGTTACAGAAACTGTAGCCTATTGTTAGTGGTGATATAGAGCATAGAGAGAGAGTATCCCTCCATGGTATAATGTACGACCTTCTCACACTGCAGGGCCAAATTCCCAGAAAATTTCCTATTCTGGGAATTTATTTTAATCCCAACACCACCCCCATATTTTATTATACTAGATGCAATTTTCCTTGGAAAAATTAACACTGGATATGCTAACCCCAGGGTTATCTCGCTTTACCCTTAGGCCACATACAAAAACAATTGTTGATTGTCATTTTTTGGTGGGAAGTTGGGGTGGGAGGGCGTTTTTAATTTTTATTATTATTTTTTTTTTTCATGGCAAAATATGAAATAAAGAATAAAGAAATGATCACAATCACTATAAAACAGAGGGTTTGTGTGATTTTGATGTTTTTAATTGTTTTGTTGAACCCATTTAACTCCTAGATGACATTTTCTGTAAACATTTTCAAAAAGTTAAAACGCAGTGGAGCCTAAGTAAAGATCATTGAATGAAAAGACAAATTTTTATGATTTAAAAAAAAGGGGGGGTCGGGGGGTTTTGATCAACAATTTTATTTTTGTATGTGGCCTAATCCCAAAAAGAAGGGTAGCTATTTCCCAGGAGTTTGTCAGGGTAAGCAATCCAAATGTGAAAAGGTCGACTAAATTTTCCTGTGAAATAGCGTATAGTGTGAAAGACTCTGAGGTTTTTTGTGATAGGGGGAGACTTTTTAGACTATTAGGTAACCCAATATGTTCCAGGAGCCTACTATTTCAGACCAAGAGGAAACCCAAGATGCTCAGGGGCCCTCGTATTCTGGGCAAATGGGAAACCCTGTAGGTTCGGGGTGCTTCACTCCTAGACGTACTTTCCTCTTTCTTGGATTTGTCACGCTCATCAATTCACACCCATGCTTGATACATCAGGAATCAAGTAAATAAAGCATTACAGATGGGCATACATTATGGAATAGTCCTCATTATAAGAGGCAATCAGAATTGTGTGACCTCCTGCAACTAGGCATCCATGTTCCACCCATAGAGTTTATCATATCCTGCCATGGGGGAGTGGGAAGGGGCGGTTATTCCTAGTGGAGTCTCCCCTTATTGTTTATTTAGCTTCTGGATTAATGACACAGCTTCTGGCAAACAGATTCTGAAGCCAGATCCGTTAATTAATACTGATATGCACGTCTCACACTTTCCTGGCTAGATCTTTGCGTGGGTGGGGTTATAGACCCTAGCTATACCCAGGCTTTTTTCACCAAAGCCAAATTGTCAAATATTTATGTGTCTAGTTTACAAACACTACCTTCGGCTTGAGTTTTAATACTTTGTGTTTGCTATGCAGCCCGGAACATCATCTTTTTTGCTTTTAGCTTCGATTTTGTCTTGTTAGTTTTATGTAACTGTATATTTTTTTTTCATTTTGGAAGGGTTCATGTGTGTACTCTCCCTTTCAAAAACTATAGTTCAGATGAATGAAATGATTTTATGCCGAGAACTTATTTGAACGGTCGAATTGGTGAAGTGTTTTCTTTCCTCACCTTCCACCTCTAGGAACCCCGGTTCGAATCCCGCCGGGGGGCACTATGTGGATTGGGTTTTCAGTCCCTACATGACTGTGATGGTTTTCCTTGGAAAAATTCTCTGAGGTTTTCCTCCCACATCTGAAACTTCCTTCCTTGTCTTCTTCATGGGGTTTTGGCTAGTAATAGTATAGCCTAGTGATTGAGTTCGCTTTTCTGAGAATCCTTCACTTCACAACCAGAATTAATAAATGAAATGAATCGAAACAAATGCAGAAACTTGACCCTTATTTTCAAATATTTTATTGTATTTTTTATTTCAAGAGTTAAAACTGAGTAACCGTGGTTATTTTCAAATGGCCAATATTTTACTCATTATACCTACCTTGCTTCCAGGAAAATATGTATAAAGGCTCGTTTTGTATCAAGGGTTATACCAACAGTATGAATTGCTAAGGAAATAAAAGAGTGAGACGAGGTTTTGAATGTTTGTTTAAAACTGGCAGGGTTGTGGCGGTGCGATAAAGGACCGAGCTGAAGGGTTTTAAACGAACGTTTAAGACTGAGTAACCACTGTTTTATTCCCATTCACAAATGCCCTTTTTGTTAAAAAGCGTAAAAATGTTGGGAAAATCTGTAAGACTTTTCTGTAAATTGTCAATTCTTTCCACGTCCTCAGGCTCCGTTTCGCGAAGGGTAAAAGTGCATGCAACGCTCAGCGGCTGTGCAGACACACTCGCACTAATAGATTATACAAAGATTACCGGTATGTATTGATTGCGTTTTGCATAAATTAGCGCCAAGCGTAAGCTTGTTCATCACGCGTATGTTTAAACACTTCTTACCGTGTTTACATGTATATCGCACATTTAAACATGGCCACGTGATCTCCTTTCGACCAATCAGAATGGATAAGTGTCCGGGGTATTTATGAATACCGGTAAGCCTTCACAGAGAGTAAGCAAATCTGTGGTTAGCACTTCTATCAACATTTTTAGTACAGTAAATAGACTGTGCAAGTCTCGCGCATATCGAAAAATGAAAACAAACTTGAACAAAGACTTTATTATTCCATGAAATCAATTCTTCTTTTTAAATTATATATACAAAATTCTAGAAAATAAAAATACCCATAGCAAGTTGTTATCAATAAGTTTTTAATTTTTGTATGATACAAATAATTTGTTCAAATTAACATTGAAACAAAATTAAGACTTGGAACGAGGATGCTTATTGTTAGAAACCCCATTTACTAATCACGCCCGAATGTATGACAACATGACTGTCAGTTGGGCAAAATTCTTAATTTTTCACAAGTATCCGGAAACAGAAGTCAAGTCTTATTCTCGGGTTTTCTTCTTTATTTTTTGAATTGATTTTTCTTTCATATTGTCTAAGTATTACATTCCCAACAACATATATAATTTTCATAGCCATAAACTGGGTAAAACTAAAGTAATCGACAAAACAAAATCCCGCCCACGTATAACTCCATATGGTTGGGACCACAATGGTCTCGGAAGTTCAAATAATGCGCGAGACTCGCACAGTCTATTCTTGTTTTGCCTGCAGTGGACCTTTTGAAAGTATAATGTCGTTCATAGAGAATCTCAATCAAAAACCTTACATGCTCTCTCCAACTCTCTCTGCGATTAAACATGCTCGGATAATTAAGGGCCAAATTTCATAGAGCTGCTTAAGCACAAAAAGTAGCTAAGCACAGAAAAATTATGCTTACCAATTATGCTTACTCATTGCTGCTAAGCAGAAGCAATATTTTCTGCCTAAGCAGCTCTATGAAATTGGGCCCAGAATAAGGTTACCAGCCAAACTACCATGTCACATGTACAATTTGTGACTGGTATCCTGCTCATTGCTGCTAAGCCTACATAATGAGATACGGGAATGTTTTGTGTATAATGTTGTTTGGCATCAGGGCCCAATTTTATAGTTTGGCAGAAAATTGCTTAACAATTTCCTGCTTACTCATTGCTGCTAAGCAGAAAATTGTTAATCAATATTTTCTGCAACTATAAAATTGGGCAAAAATTCTCCAAACAACATTACACAAAACATTCCCCCATCTCATTATGTAGGCTACTGAATGAGCGTATATTTTCTATGTACACAAAAATTGAAGTGGGTATATGTACTCGTGGGTTGGAGCCACGTTTACTTGCCTCGGGATATTGATATGAAAAGAGCAATTAATATGACACGTCTCTGCATTTTAATTGTAATGGTTGGAGAAAAACCATTGGCCTGTAAAGTTGAAAGTTTAGGAACAGCCACTGGATGCATTTATTTTAATGATTTTTTGTTTAGTATGGTTGGATGGGATTGCTATGGTTAAGCTTAAATACAAAATATAGAATGGATGTTATAAAACAAATTGTTTTGATTAGTTTTCATCAGAAAGCTTACTTAATATAATGTTCATACCAGTGCAGTACCATCGTCAAGTGATATATTTTCCGTCTGAACTATTGTCAAAGTCAAGAAAATAAAAGGGGAAAACCCCCAAAATCAGCATAGCTTACAGGGATCAAAACTTACAATGGACCGCAGGCCAGAGGCCAGTGATCTTAGCGTTGGGCCAGTAAACTCATGACTGGCATATCTGACAACTCTCCTTGATTCTGAAGAAAGTTCCCTGAAGATAAACCAATATTTCCATGTGATGAACACATTTGAAAAGCTCCCTGATTATGGAAACTTTTCCCTATTGTTGAGTGGAATTCTGATTATCTCCTAGATTGTTGTACAAAATCTCCCCGATTGCAAGATGCAAATGTTAGCAGCTCTGGACTAGACAAGTCCGGCAGTCTTGTGTTTTTTGTTTTTTCAAATGTTCTGTTGACTTTCAGTTGATAACTATCTTTCAATTCTGTTGAGTATTGAAGTATACTTGACCATAAAACAAGTGAGATAAATCCTCTCCTAGCGCTTGATCAAATTAAAACGGTTCAGATCTTAAACTGTGTGGGGTTTTTTTTCTCATTTTCTATTCTGGTCTTGTAAAAAAAATCTGGTCCAGTAAACATTCTGAGCTACAAGCCGTGTGGTCTTGTTGTTGATTTTTCCACCAAATTCGAGCCCTGGCTTATTTTGAAAACATGATCGAAACAAAGTTGCACAAAATTCTTGACAAGACAGATTTTTTTCCCAAGATCATGCATCCAAATTGGTAAAATTTGTATATGAAGAAATTGTTATGAAGTATGGAAATAAATGTAACGGGTGAATTGATTTGTTTTAAAATATGGTTGGAATGTGTGTTTATTAAAAACTACATTGTAAGAATGGTAATGAATACACCAATTCAAGCAACCAATGAAGTACTTTTAAGTCTGAAAGAAAGTTTAAATTAGTGAGTAGGCCTATTGTGGGCAATTTTTCCTCAGAAAATAAAAGTTTATAATAATCGGTACTTTACATACATTATTCAGGCCTTTTTGTGTAATGTCACATTTAATGTATTGTTTTTTTAATTGTTTAAAAGATTTTTTACACAAACTGTTGGAGCGATATTTATGAGCTGTCAATTGAATTTGAAAATAAGAAGGACTTATCTGTGTGATTCTCTATTGTCACTACTCCGCACCTGTCATGATTGCCATTGCCATAATAATAAATACCTCCAATTAGAAACAATGACGCCAATGTACTCTGTAGAAGCATGGTACAAAGGTGAAGGTCCACCCTGCCTGGTGCCCCCATCCAGCCTGGTACCCCCATCCTTTCTCTATGGATACTCAAAGAGTTCATGACATGCTGGTCAATGAACTGACAATCAAATCAACTACAGAAGTCAGTTCCATAATGGCTCTATTAACTAGTCCATGGATCACCTTGCAGCATCAATCAAATAAATGATAAATTGATTTTGGTGGCACAGATAGCTAGTGTTTAAAGCACTTAGCCTCACACCACTGTGGCCCTGGTTCGATTCCCGGCTAAGGCCATATGTGAGTAGAGTTGTGCGTTGTTTCTTTCCTATGCCATGAGGGTTTTTTCTCTGCGATCTCCGGTTTTCCACCCTCTGGAAAAATCAAACACTTTCGATCTCTGGCTGTGCTCCATTGTCATAATATGGGTCGATGTGGCTGGCTGCCACAGGCGTCCTTGCGATGCTTGCCTGCAGCTGGGCCACTTGTAAGTTGTAGCCGCGTCCTCCACAATTCAGCTTCTCAGCTGCTGAGTAAGGATGATTAGCCTACCAAATTATAATCATTCTGCACTGTGTTATTTTATCTGAAAGAACACCCTGCCTTTAATAATAGTATGGGTGGTCAGACAAGAAGCCGAGGCTTGTACAAGATCTGCCCTTTTCACAAAGAATACATACATGTATTAACATGTTGTTATAATAATCATGAGTTATCAAATTGGATAAGCAATAATTACTAGATGTTAATAGATAATTAATTTAATGAACCCATAACCTGATAAATTAATAATTTATATTATGTTATGTAACCATCCTTAACTAAAGTACATTATTAATGTAGTCACATGGCAATTCAATATCTAAAGCTCCTAGTCATAAACCGCATCAAGAAGAATTTTTTTAAATAAAACTTCTTACATACTGAAGTCAGTGGGCAGGAAGATCAAATTTTGTTCCAAAGGAGAGGTCCCTGGTAGTTAACAGTTGAAAGGTGGAGGGATGTTTTAACCTTATTTGTTGTAAAGATGGTAATAGTATAGTAAGCATCCTGCAAAATTATTTCGTGCACCCATGGATTAGAAATTAATAAAAGAATGTCAAAAAATGTGAATCTCCAAAGATTACCTGCAGGCATATTGGGGAAATTTTCATGGTGCCTATTTGAATGATGCCCTTATACATGTAACGGCCAGGGATGTAGTTGATACCCGCTGTCACCTCGCTATAAACATAGATGGATTCAACGTTCCTGATGAAATTACCGTTTTTTGCTATTTTCTCAACAAGTTAGTAAACTGTAGGCACTATATTCAACTGAAACTTTCACAGGCGACTTTTATTGTATCTTTCTTGATAATTTTGCCCATAAATGTGCATTACTAGTATTGGTAACCAGTTAAAACTTTCGAACAGCCAATTCTTTATTTAAAGCATGTTTTATAACTTGGATATTTTTAGCTTGTATCTTTATGTTTTTCTGACAACCTAAAATTGGCTCAAATCATTAAATAAAAGAAAATGTATGTGTTATATAAACATCTCAATAGACCTGCATGTAACTTTATGAAGTCACTGGAGTAGGAGGCCACAAAGAGGTCAAAACTTTAAGGAGGTTGCCCATTTGCTTATTCGGTGTGCCGCGTTTACAAATCTGTACGTTTCCATTGTTTCATCGTTGGTTAAACATTAAGATTGGGACGGATATACATTTATCCAGTACAAAACATGTTTTTAAGCTCACTTCGTGGCAATGTCATTCCAATGCAGTATGTACACGATACTTTTTAGTTTATTCAAAATCCATGGGAGAGAGCTCCTAACTTTGACCACCAGGGACAACGTACTTGGGATAAGAAAATAATAACATTTAATTCTCTTGAGTTTTCTTAATGTATGTTTCGAAAAACCAAATACATGGCTTTGCTTTATTGGCAGTCCTTTGATAATGCATTATCACAGTCCATTATTTTAAGCACACATTAAAACGGCAAAGAACAGGCGTGACATCCTTCCTACTTTAATCTGATTTCTGATTTGTTGGCCCTAAGAAAAAAAAGCAAAATTGTGATTCAATAGCCTGTAAAGACTATAAAAAGCCTGTACTGGATGTACAGTACATGTAGGTCAGCCCTTATACTCAATAGATTTTCCTACTGTTTTTCCCAAAAAGCTGTAGAAGTAACAAGTACATGTACATGTATGTTGCTGTGATGGACAGAAGAAAACCCATCATTTTGAGAAATCATGATGAACTCTGTATATTCTGTTTGCGGTAGCACCATGTGTATATATCTACTTAGCTGTGTAGATTTGTTCTTTGAGAACTTGATATACACATGGTGTTACCGCAAACCGAATATACATTGATACCTCACCATGCAATGCCTCAAAACCCAAATGATGACCTCATTACTAATAAGAGAACATGGGGGGTGGGGGGGGGGGGGTAAGTAGTACTCGCAGAGTGTCTTAATGTGTGGATATTCAGGAAGTACAATAACTTAATTTGTCATTATCTCCCAGTTTGTCCTTTTAAATTTTGAAACCAAGCTGCAAAAAAGAGAAAGGAGAAAAAAACATAAATATTTAAAACATGTTTTTCCTTGGATACACGCAACAAACAAGTTACAAATGTACATGGGTAATTACATAAATGTCAAGGGATGCTTTGTATAATTAGTGAAGTTTTGAGTGGGTGTCTTTGTTATTTGTTTGTCTCTACTAATGGATAGGAGGGAAATTGAAAAGGACAAATTATTATTCATTGTTTTTTGTGGATTCTTGTAGCTTTTCTCTTCTGGGATGAGTATAATTATTGATGATTATTTATTTATGAAACAGTGTCTTGAATTGTTGAGGTTGAATGAAAACTGATTGAATGAAAACTCTTAAAAACGTTATTGCACAGCGGTTTTAAAATTAATTTTATCATTGCGGAAACCCCTTCAGTCCATTAGAATCTTCCGTTTCCACCTACACAGCTGAGTCTCGGAGCACTATTTGATAAGTTAGTCCATCATAGAATCAGCAGAAAGAATCTGTTGCTGTGTTTGATTCACTGTATGACGACTCCCTGATGAGCACTGCAGTACACCAGCATTTATCACTGGCTCCCCAAGTCTTTGCTCCCTACGGCTTGTCCTGCTCCATCCGTGTATGCTCCAATGCCGTTTAGCTTCCTAATGGCTTGACAACATCAGGGCAATTACATACTTGACTCAGTACGCTGACAGCAGCACCGCCTACAATGTCTCCATGGCCAGATACTTTGGGGAGCTCTCATCATTTGAAATGGGTCTCTCATGGATGAGGGAAAGTGGAATTTAAGACAAGTCTGGTGTTTTCCTTTTTTCTCAAGTTGGGAGAAAGGAGTAAATCTTCTGAGTGGATACCGCTGGACTTGAAGAGTGGGACACTCACCTTAATGACTATCTTAAGATCAACTATAGAGGGAGCTGCCCTTTGATTATCGTTGCGTTGATGATTTTCGTGGTGACTCTTATCTTGATGTATGATGTGAGGTTGACAGCATTTATTCAAAGTCATTGCTCTTCGATTTAATCACTCGCCATCATCACAACAATTCAATGTAGTAGAAAATGTGAAAGAAAAATAACAGATCAAATGATATCCTTTTCATTTGATCAGATTTGGAATTGTACTGCAAAACCTTCAATGATTGGTTTGCTGTTTTGTGCCTTACAATTACATAATGTAGATTACCTTTTGAAGGATTAAAACCAAATTACAAGAGGCATATTTAAGATCAATGGGGACAAGTCGTCAGAATCAGAGGAAATGGTTGTATATATTTGTTGCTGCTTTCTTAAAAGGATTTCGGAAACGGTGAGCAGATCCAAGAAGGAGAATTGTCTTTTTATGAAAAGAGAGACATACATGTATGTAAATGTGTTACTAATTCGATTTAATTGGGTAATGCACCAGTTGTGATGACTCAAGTTGCCTGGAAAGACTCTCAACCACATCCATCACGACATATTTTAATGTTTTTTCTTCACACCTTGATGGCTTCTCAACAATTAAATCAGCCGTTTAATTAATTTTGTCCAACTTTTGGCTATCTCTGTGTACGAACGGTTCTCCTAAATGAGGAATTTTTGACATAAATCTATTCATCCGTACTGCTGTAATGTGCGAGAAGCATCTCTAGTGCCCATTAAATTTCTTCAAGCGAAAGTCTGAGTGACGACAAATAAACTATCGCGAGTTGTCTGGTTTAGAAGCACCTTTAGTTCAAATGAATCTTTGGTGATTTTTCGTCATCTCCATTCTTGAAGAGGAAAATTCTTGAAGATGAATCCAGAGAGTGAGTCTTGTCTTTATTCGAGAGCACAGTGGGATGATTGGGATGAATTTCTTGAGGTGAGTTTTGTTTAAGACTCTATGTTTTACCTTGGGTAAATCTCTAAGACTACCCAAGTATCTCCATAAAAGTTTTGAGAAATCTGACTTATATTTTAAGCATATATGACCTTGCCAAGAAACAAGGCAAGTTGGAGAAGAAGTCATGGCGGAAAGAGTTTTAAAGGTCTGTTAGATTAATCTACGGAAAACTTGTCATGACAATCATTAACACAAGTTTTCACTTTAAACATTTGTTTTATGTAAAAGAAAAATATTATAAAGTTTTCAACTGTGCTGATACAGATGTATCTTCTTCTTCTTATTTTTTTTTAAAGTTTTTTTCATTTTAATCTCTGTGCCATGTTACCCTTAAGAGACCATAACGGCCGTAAGGTTTGACCTTCTTCCATTCGCATAAAGAGGTCAAAGTAAAGATCATGTCCGGATGTGAAATTTTCCAATGTAGTATGGTAACATATTATCCCAATTTCTAAACACAAAACCAAATTTTCTGTTTCATGTTATTTCTGTTGACATTTTTACTGACAAAATTTGATTAAAGAAATGAACAATATTAGCAACGTCTGGGCGTTTTGTGATGATTATACAAAAATGAATGATCTCTAAAGGATTAAGATAATGACATAACATTATGCGCATATTGTATTTATTGATTAACCTGATTGGTTGAAGGAGATAATAGGCAGCTGTCTATTGGTTACAAGCTGTGGGTGGCAAGTCCTGGGGTGTATTTATACTCTCCTCATGGATGATTAGGGCTTTGTTATCTATTACCTTGTTACAAACACATGAGAATGACAACTTGTGTAGATAACCACATTCCAGAGTTCTCAACCTCTGGCTCTTGAACTAAAAACAGTTTGAGTATTTTTCATGCTTAGGCTACAGCTAGGGCTACGACTGTTGCTAAGGGTGTCGCTAAGGATGCCATATTTGTATTTGTTTCATTTGGCACATTAAGTCAACATTTGAAGTACTTGAACTGGAGCTGTTCCAAATTAATAATCAATTCAGAAGTTTGATTCCCTATGTGGTAGACAATTTTGTTTATTATTTATTTGTTTATTTATTTATTTTTGTATATATATATTATTTTTTTATCCCGGGGACACCTTTCAGTGAAACACCTTTTTTCAAAGATGCCTGGTAATTACAAGCACTCATTAATATAAAAATAGAAAAATGAGACAGTAATTACAACATTGAACAACTTATATTACCAATAGAGGGGAAGTGTTTCTTTCTGCCAATCACAGACCTTGTTTAATGTTATCTTAACTTGCAAGGAATAATTTTGCGGCAGCTAGTTTATTGACACTTTGTCGTAGCCTTTCAATCACAATGGAGGTACACAGAAATGTATGACAATTTTCAGGCTTTTTACCACTGTTTAAAGCACTGGACATTATTATACAACTGTTGCTCGCTGTGATGGGGGTCCATGGTGTTTTGTAAACATGTGGGGCAAATGGCACCTGAGCTGAAGAAGAGGGTGCCGTTTTTCCCCTGAGGGTGTACAAAACCCATGGACCCCATCACACAGCATGCAACAAACGTTTTGTCATACCATGGTAATAAATTGGAGGCGATCGGTTGTCATCCTCCAACATTATCACAACGAAATGGGCACATTTAAAAAAGCAGACAAACAGTGGCGAATGAATTTTAAACAATAATGTCAGCAGTTTTTGACAGAAACATCACTATTCCTATGGCACATCGCATAGGAACGTTAATAATTGACCAAGTACCAGCGTAATTGCAGCCTCATACATGGGGCTATTGTACAAGGTGGTGGAAACGACCAATGGTGGGCGCAATCAAGGTAATGAACCCTGTGAGGTACATCACTCATGTTCCCCTAAGCCCATTTACATGCATCTTTATAGCACATCATGTGATTGGTTCTCGACCAATAAAGTTCACGATCTCTTAGCATAACAGGGCTCGTACTTAACACGGAACCGCAGGCCCGAGGCCAGTGATTTTAGCGTTGGGCCAGTAAACTTGACCGGACAAGTCCGGCGGTCTTATGTTTTTTCAGACTTTGAACATGACAAATATCTTTCAATTCTGTTGACTATGGAAGGATACCTACCTAAAAACAAATGTGATAAATCTTCTCTTAGTGCTTGCTCAACTAAAAACAGTCTATATGTTACACTACAGGTGTAGAAAGTGTTTCTCTTTTTGATTCTGGTCTTGTAAAAAGAATTTCTGCTCCAGTAAACATTTTGAGCTACAACAAGCCCTGCGGTCCGGTGGATTTTCCACCCAAATTGCGGCCCTGGGTATAACAATGATAATTGTCAAAAACCAGTATCTGCACTTTATATGACCCAACATATATATATGAATTAACAAACCTGTGGTAATTTAAGCTCAATAGGTCATCAGAGTCCCCCAAAAATATTTTTAAAAACACCATTTCTTTATTCACTGTTTTCAAACATCCAGTTTTGGTCTCAAACATCAAGTTTTGGTCAAAACAAGTTGTTTTACTCAATTCTCAAAAACTACAATATTTCAGGAAAAAATATTTCAATGGAAGTTTTCCACCATGACCATCTTTATACCATGTAAATTACCTTGCAAAGCTGTGTCATGTACATTAAGTCCTTTCAACCTTACCAATGCTGTGCACATTATTTCGTCTCTTTTCATAAAATGCAGGGTTCAACAAATTTGAACATTGAATATTAGTTGAAATTGTTTTACTTGGAAGGTAAAACAAAGACTTTTTTAAGAGATGTGAGACTGAAAATTTACCCCTTGCTTTTTCTGTGTGCTTTCTGCCTCTCTCTCTCTCTATTCATGCATTTCCACTTGATTGCTTCTGTTACACTTATACACCTGTTCATGAGTGTAGTGTTGTCATTTAGCCTTCCAGAAAGACTCTGCTAGGGTCGAAACGTCTGGCCACTAACTACTATTTTTGCACTGAAAATTTAAGTGTTTGTTTTTTTACACAAGCTGTGACCATGACAGGAAAAGAGAGGAAAAACAATCCATGGCCCTTTTTGTGTTTGAATAAAAATAAAAATAAAGGTTTTTTTTTAAATTCCTACATTACAAATTAAAATTGTCATCGGATATTAGGATTTGTAATAAGCTGCAGAAAATATTTAAAAAATAACTATAAATAAAAAGTCTGATGCAAACTTTAAATTAGTTATTCATTGTGTTTCTATTAGGTTCGAACTGAAAGCAAAATACACTGCAAATGTATAATTTTACTTAATTAATGGTAGTCAAGAACAAAGAAAGCGTACTGATGCAGTTGGAAATCTGTTCAGGGAAAAACACATTCTTGTGTTCAACTCAATAAAACCAACCTCGAAAAAATGACCTGGAATTGGTCTCTGTGATTTGTTAGAATTATTTTTTATCAAGGCTTAATTGTCGTTTAGTTTATGCATTTTTCTGCATTTAATCATTCAGTGCATGTACATGTAGAGCATGCCTTTCATAACAAAGGCACTTTAGAAATGTTGTACTATTGTTGTGATTATTATGTTAAAAAAGTAAATTTTGCCCTGTTATTAGTAAAAAACACATTTGAATTCATATCGTTCAATTCAATTCAATTCAAATCAAAGTAACATTTATTTCCACATTAACATAACATTAACATAACGTAACTAGGGAATACAACGACTTAGATAATGCGGAGGCATGTTCCGAAAAAGCAGGGCTTGTCAAGAAACAGCCTGTAAACAGAAAAGAAAAAAACCCCAACTAACACAAAACAACAACTAGACAAAGGCAACTAGACAATGTGTATACACGTACTAGGTTATACAAAGCAATAATACTGGAAATTGAATACTTAATCTTTCCAACATCGTTTATTTTCTCAAAGAACACTAGAAAGTACTGATTATACAGTGCTTAATACACATCGGTGTAAGGGTAAAAACAATTTATATTCTTTATCCCCGATGCAAAATTATCATCTATTTAATCATTTTAAAGGATATACACTTAATAAGTCTCAAGGCGATCGATGCAAAGGATAACAACCTTAAATATGGAGTAAGCTTCAGTTTTCGTCAACAGTTTATTTTTCTGAAAGTCTCTGCGGCCGTGCCTTTAATTCATCATACACACAATGTTTGCTAGAGCCTATAACCGCCTCAAAGTGACAAGAGCCCGAATTTGCTCTTATTGATGGAAGTAAACAATTCAATATTGAAATATCTTTGATAAATTGCATCTGACAACAATATTTCTTACAATTGAGGGATCTTAAATAAACAGATCTTGACTGGCCGAGCTAGATTCGGGTCTAAATGGACTGAGGCGGTTGCCTTCAGAACGACGAGTATTGACTCTAGACTCATCTGCAGGCATGATGCGTCAAAAAGAGTTGCTTATTAACGTCTTTTGGAGATTTAAGATGAATTTCTGTGTGATTGAAAAGAAAAATAATCAGAGCCTGCATACAATATGTAGAGAGACTTACTCCATGCGTGAGATGCAGCTGCAGTGTTTTAGCACGCAACAGAGCTGCGAACTCCCCTGATTCTTCAGAAAGTTCCCTGAAAATAGACCAATGTTTCCATGTTCTGTTGAACAAATTTGAAATTCTCCCTGATTATGGAAACTTTTTCCCCTGTTATGTTGAATGTTATTCTAAAGATCTCCCTGATTTAATGGATGTTAATTTTGCATCAGGGATAGAGAATATTATTTCTTTTTGAATCCCACCTCAGTGATTTGCCTGTGGATTTTTGTCACCGAACTCAGGAAAGTACCGAGTATACAGTGCTTTATACACATCGGTGTAAGGGTAAAAATATACTAGGCTATATCTCCCTGATTGTTGTACAAAATCTCCCTGGTTGCAAGATGCAAATGTTGGCAGCTCTGACACAATACTGTGTTCTGAATTTGGTTGAAAACATACAGCGTGATCTTGTTCTTGTCGGGGCATTTCCTTGGAAGACACAAAGTTAGCTGTGTATCCTTCATGGAATTTGTACATTAGCAATAAATAGCATTGATTATTGTGTAAATTAAAGGTAGTTGAGATTTCAGTCATACTCTCTCACTTCCTCTTTAACATTGATGCATACACAAATGTAGTTACAGGGTTCTCCCCAGGTTTTTTCAAAATTGGGGGGCTTTCTGGGCAAATATTTTGGGAGGTTTGGCCAAAGCACGCTGAATTGAAACAAGGTCCTCGAATGTTTTTTACTTGGTGTTTTTCTTGGTTTTCAAAGCCCTACTGTGCAATTTGGATGGAAGAAAATCTTTAGAAATGGATCAGTGAAAAGCTGGCGGACTAGTCTCATAAAGCACTAAACGCCAGTCCTGCTGGCTGGTTAGTCACTCTAAAGGTTAAGGGTATACCCCAGGCTATGTACTTCATGGAGGCAATCTCCTCTATGCCCTGTGCCCAATTTCATAGCGCTGCTCAAGCACAAAAAGTAGCTAAGCATAACAAAATTGTGCTTACCAGAATAAGGTTACCAGCCAAACTCCTGTGTCAGATATACAATTTGTCCTGCTCATTTCTGCTAAGCAAATCAAATTTAAGCAATATTTTCTGCTTAAGCAGCTTTAAGAAATTTTGCCCTGCAGCCGATTTCACGAAACTTTACGCAACTGCGTATCCAATTGTGCATGATTTCTTGTAGTAGTGGTGCACAACTTACGCAATAAATGTTGCGCAAGTGGACTTACGCAGTTGCGTAAAGTTTCATGAAATCAGCTGCTGGTCATTGCCTTGAACGGTAGCCATCATTCATAGAGTTGACCTTTACTATAATTTTTTTAGCTTGCCCTTTACAAGAGCGAAGTCTGTATTTCAGCCTGAAACCCTGTGCAGGCCTTTTCTGTGCACAGAATAACTAAGAGTTGATGTTGCTGGGCAAATGATTCTTGCTAGAACTGCTCATTAAAATCTCTCACTTAGTGCTGTGTCTTCATCTGATTAAGTTTTCCTCAACATGTATATTAAGATAGCTTAGTTGACAATTGATTGGATATTTTTCGGAACAGCAGACAACAAGAGATATTTAAATATTTTTTGTTTACACGTATTTAACCATTAACGTCATCACTTCATTAACACAAAATGATTACCAACGTCGTTACCTCAATTAACATGACACTAATTAAGTAGGGGCTTGATATGTTACCTCTTTTGTATGTAAAGTGGCTGCTCTTTATTGTTATTTGTTGTATTCTTTAGAATGAGTTGAGTGCTGTCTCTGATAGGTTTTTTTTGTGTGCAAAAATAACAAAGTGCACCAATCCTCTAATGATATACCAAAGTTTCTGGTAAAAATTTTGTTTGATTCTAATCCCCTTGAGAAGTAAACTCCCCTCAGTGTGAAGTGGAGCATTCCAAATCACCCAGATAGGGGCTCCTGATTGCATTAACCTTGAGGTGTAGGGTTACTGTACTTCACCATGGGGGAAACCAACTGACCATAACTATGACACATTGTTGAAGCTGTTGTTACACTGTGTCCACTAGTGATACAGCATCAGTGTTTCACTGTGTGAGCCTGAGACAGAATCCCAGAATCTTTAAGACTGTAAATCAGAGGCAAATTGATCCTCTTTAGGAGTCTTAGGAAATGGCTGAGATGGCTAGAAACAGCTGTTTGTGTCTGGGCATGAATGTAGGGAGTTCATCCATGGAGCAAAGAACTGTCTCTTAAATTTCATTCCTCCAATTGATGACGTGTAGACTGACTGTGTGTCATTGAATCTCATTCTCATCTTCAAGTAAGTACACAATCTCTTTAGGAGCTGGTGTGAATTATCTTCAGAATTATGATTAGAGAGATGTTTGTGGGGTTTTTTTCTTCATTTTTAACAATTAAAATAACATTTGTAAAAATAAATATTATTTTTTATGTTACAGCATTATGAGAAAGTACAGAGACTGGTTTTAGCAATCTCGGATCCTCTTCAATTGATTGTAATGTTCTTAAAGAAACCAGGAATTTAAGTAGAACAACAAATATGCAGAGAGTGCAGTGATTGCCATTCTGGAATATATTGTAAGACCAGGGCCCAATTTCAGAAAGCTGTTAAGCAGAAATTACTGCTTGGCAAACAGTTGTGCTGAGCAAAATATGAGTGGAGAACCAGTTGCAACAATGTTAAGTTCATGGAGTTTCAGCTGGTAACCTGTTTCTGCTGAGCAAGTTTTTGTGCTTACAGGCTTTATGAAATCGGGCCCTGGGCCCAATTTTAAAGAGCTGCTTAGGCACAAAAAAAGTAGGTTAGCACAACAAATTTATGCTCACCAGAATAAGGTTAACAGCCAAAATAACATTTGACATGTACGATTTGTGACTGGCATCCTGCTCATTTATGCATAGCAGAAATTTGTTAAGCAATATGAAATTGGGCTCTGTTCATGGCGATAGCACCTGGAAATGGTGGCCATTTTAAAACTACTTTCACCCGATTGTAGACCTTTCTATTGCAACGTGACAGCCCGAGTTTTTGCCAACCAAGGTTGGAAGACTACGGGAAGCCTTAAATGCAAAGCAAAAGCAGATAGCCACAGTTTGTAACAATCTTACACAAAAAATTTTAAAAAAGTGATGAATTTGTTGGAAACAAAGCAACTAATCATGGGATGCATTTTTGTTCATTGAAAGTTTGCAGAAATGTTTGTTTTTGTCACAAATTCTGTTAACACATTGAATGTTTTGCTAACATTCAGCCAGGCATGCCAACCAGCGCGGGTTTGTTTATCAACAATATAAAGGTCCATAGCTAGCTTATGGCGACGGCTATGGCTAGAAGTCACAAGAGTCAAGCCACAAGCCACTCTCTGCAAAGACAATTATCACAGAAGGCCAGACGTTTAACCCCAGGAGGGGTTGAATGTGTGATAAGCTTATTACCATGTCACATACCTTGCTTGAAATCAAACACTTCCTGTCCAGGATCTTGAGGATACCCCTTTGGGTTCCTTGACCTTGATCCAATCCAAACCACTGTGACACTATGGGCTTTATTTTAAAGTTGTTGTGTGTTCCTTCCTCCATAGTCCAATCATGGTCCTTTCTCTATTTGTCTATTATGGCTATGGTCTGACTGTCCTTGCTCTATGGTCTGACAGCGGAAGAAGACAATTACATCTGACTAGGTTTCTATATGATGAGTCTTACCTTTTTTTCACATACTCCACACAGACTCCACATAAAGCAAAAATTTGGAAATAAGTTAATACATGTGTTTGTTGTAAATCGTAAAGTGGAGGGTAACGTTCTCAGTTTGTAAGGCCATGGGTTTTTGCTTCTATTATGAAACCTAAACCTAAAACAGACTGCCCTCTCGGCAAGGACTTTGCCCTTTGTTGGACCACTATATTGCACAAAGGGTCCATTGTCTGACTAAACATGTTCCTTTAAAACAATCCAGATCTTTGGTTATTCTGTTTAACAAAATCCAGCAGTTTACATCTTCTTTAATTTTGTTTCATTATTAACCCTTCTTTACCCTTCAAAATCACACATGTTTTGTTGCATTGAGGACTACAATGAGAAACCTTTTGTAGTTGATGTTCTTATAATGTTTGTGTTAGGTCAACATGATTGTGTTGAATTTGTAGAGTGAGGACGGATCCGAGCAAATCACTCCAGAAATTTAGGGTTAAGAAGATGGACATATTGACAATTTAGAAGACATAATGATAAAAAACCTAATTTTTATACCCTAAGATTGATGATGATAAAGTAAATTTCCAATCATCTTCAAAACTATGTCTTTAAGAAGTCCAGTGAGATGGACAGAATAAAATCGTTATTCCAAGGCTCAGGATATTCATCTCAACCTAAGTGTCAATTTATATTCATTGACATATTATTATCTCCTCAAAACATGGAATATAATTTGGTTGACCTTTATACAAAAATATATTTAACGTTACAATTTAAATGCTAACTCAGTTCATGCACAGTTGGCACTTGCACTGAAAACTTCTTCAGTAATTTTATGTTCTCTTTCCATTTCAACAGAAGAGATACAAGACCACAATGAGGGATAACAAAACAAAGTCTGCGTCTTGAAAACTGATGGTTTTAATGAATTACTCATCAAAAAGCCAATTTTGTAGTAACAAACCAGGGCCAAATTTCATGGCTCTGCTTACCACGGAATTATGCCCTTACGTCATCATGTAAATCGTGTGATTCTATAGGCAGTAAGTGCAGAATTTCGCAGTAAGCAGAGCCATTAAATTTGGCCTTTTTAGCTGATTGGATGGTTTCCTCGTTTTTGGTTTCTCAGCTGTGTTATTAAAAACGTACAAAGTCTTGGCATTTTCCTCATATTTGTGGACCAACTGGTTGCATCCAAGCCCGAGACCATGAATTTCTAGAGGTATCGTCTCCATCACCCTTGTTTCCAAAGTGTGTGATTTTTCAATGATATTTGGTGTTGCCCTTTAAGAGATGAACATCAAGGTCATTGTCCCATACCTTCCTATTTATATATATCTGATATATTCTTCATATATATCATACATTATGTAACACCCAAGCAGATCCTTGCCATTTGATTGGAGGATTGTCCGTCACGTGATAGCAAATAAACGTACCATTGCACGCTACGTCATTCATCGTGCATTTTTCATTCCATCCGATTTGGTGTATTGCATGGAGCGTACCACATCATTGCGTGCGCGTGTCTTTGATAATGCAGCAGTACAGTGCTGCAAGGCACATGGCGCCCGCGTGTCTCAAAATAGCAGTACAGAACACACTTAGTCACTGTTCAAGAAATGGGTCTAATGCATTGATCCCAATATAATAGAGATCAATGGTCTAATGTCACAATTAAATATTGTATGCTTTGTTTGTTTTGAAAGTTGTATCCTCCAATCAAAATGACAAAGATCTACTTGGATGTTATATAAAACAAATAATAAATGTTTTTCATTCGTGCAATAGTGCAAATACTTTCATTCGTTGAAAGATGGAATGTTCAATTCAACGAGGCGGAGCCGAGTTGAAAAGAACTTTCCATCTTTCAACTCATGAAAATATTCGCACCATTGCACCCATAAACATTCATTATTTGTATAATATAGAATATAGAATAGACAATATAATATATAATAATGCATTTATAATGTGCAATGTATCTAGCATGCAAGACCCCTCATGCCCATTCTAAGGTTCAACTCCAAAAACATAACAAACAACAACAAAAAGTATATAATATGAAGATCTTTACAAATCATACAGTGAACAACTCGATACATACTAAGGTACATGTATAGTATCACATGCTAATTATATGCAGAGTTATACAAGTGAGTCTTCAAAAGTTCTTAAAGGTATACTTTTGGTAATTGTCAAAGACCAGTATTCTCACTTGGTGTATCCCAACATAATGCATAAAATAACAAACCTGTGAAAATTTGGGCTCAATTGGTCATTGAAGTTGAAAGAAAATAATAAAAGAAAATTCACCCTCGTTGCACAAATTTGTGTGCTTTCAGATAGGAAAAAGGCTTCAGGCCTGAAGTCTTTCTCAGATTCAAATATTTTAGTGAGAAATTACCTCTTTCTCAAAAACTACATTAGTTCAGAGGGAGTCATTTCTCACAATGTTTTGTACGATCAACAGCTCTCCGTTGCTCGTTACCAAGTACGTTTTTTATGCTAATATATATTTTGAGTAATTACCAAACGTGTCCAGTGCCTTTAAGTAGCTGCATGAAGAACTTGCTTAAGGAAATTACCAAAGCAATCAAGTTCTTTCCACATAATCTCCTCATGAATGGATCATCCTAATATTGTACAATTCCAAGAAAAATCTTAGCGCAAAGGTCTCATTTCCTGTGGTTTAGTTTTAATAGTAAATTTACCACACAGCCAACCTGTGCAAATTTCATTTACTTTGGTGGTCACATCTCTAATACAAACCACAAGAAACAGCTTATGATTTGTCAGTGATTCTTCGAAATGGGTGTTCATCAGACCTTATTTCCATTGTGGTGATCAGTTGGATTAAGCAGCAGCAATCCGGGGTTTCAAATGCTACAATGTATTTTCTCAACTTGAACACTATTTCAGACAGAAACGTTTCTCATGGAGGTCTTGTACTTGTATGACCTTCAAATTGAAACGATCAACCAATTCTGTACTTTGTCTGGAACTAGTATTTGGTGAGCAAACCATTGTTAAAGGGTCTGTATAGCTATACGTTTCGTAATGACTCTGAAAATATATGGCAATAAACACGTACTTAAAGAAGTGCAGCAGCTTTACTGCATTTTGAGAAACTTTTCACTTCGACCTACTGCGGTTATGGAAAAAAACAAACCTTTTTATCCCCCAACAATTGGATCTGAGAAGCGTTCCCAGATTGTGTATTCCAATTGCAGATTATTCTTCCTGCTCGGACATAACAGCTCAAGATTTTCGGCAATATCTCAAAAACGCTACCACATTTTGAAATGAAATTTTAACAGGTTAGTTTTGTGGTATATATCTGCAACTATATAGGATTGAAACAAGCAGTGGGCTCCAATTACCAAAAGTTTACAATCCCTTTAAATGTAAAAATAACAAGTTAACAAATATTAGGCCTGCAATTCCCTAGCTTGTACATAGGGAGAAGCCTGTGATGTATCAAATTTTGCGTGTGTTAGAGGTACCCCTTTTTCCAAATGATATCCCTTTTTCCAAATGGTATCCCTTTTTCCATAAAGGTTACAGCTGAAGAGGTAGACTGAGTGGCTGCTCCTACTTTGGATAATTGGCTTCTTTTTTTTCTCACTGAAGTGAAAGCCTGCATTTTTTCTGTCAAATCTCTGCAAAAAGTGGTTTCTTTGAAGGAAGATCTGGCTCATTCACAGTTTGTTTGCCTCTTCTGAGGAGATCTATAGTAAAAATCAATTACAAGCACTTGGATTCTCTTGCCTTTACATTGGCAATGTGTTGACTTCATGACTTCACATTGGAATCATGAGGATACAGCTGTCCAACCGTGGTCTTTTCAGTGTGGATAGCAAAAAGCATTGATCGTCTGGCCTACCTACAGGCCATCTCAAATTGTCAACATTTTCACAGTCATCCAAAGAGTAGGCTGCCTCTGGGGGGATGAAGGTAGTAGGAGAAGATCTGTAGGGTTAAAGTTGTGACACAAGATGTTAGACGGGGTGGAAAGAGTTACTCTCTCAGTGCGCTCAGAGGATCAACATTGGGTGATTATTTTGAATAGATGGGTTTGGGTGGGTTTTTTTTTTACAAATTGATTGTTTGGTGGCTATCTCTTCCAAACTTAACACTTGTATTCAGGGTTTGCTCTTAACTTTGTCAGTGACTAGCCAGCAGGACCAGTTAGCTTATCATTTCACTAGTCCGTCAGCTTTGTCACTGAATCCATACTTTATTATTAAATAGGAATGCTTTTCAACAATTAACTAGCCAGCCGGACCACTTAGTGTGAAGTTTGACTGGTCCTCAGGTGTTTTAACTGTCATTTGGCCAGCAGAGCACTGTTAAGGGAGAATGCTGGTATTACACTGTACATGTACATGTACAATGTCAGGTTTTGTATGCACTAGTGAAAGTGTGAGATGGCCATTACTGATGATAAACAAAAAGTGAGGTTTATTGATGTCATAACTGATAGATGGACCTCAAACGCCCTCTTGTGGTGGGTGTTATCAATGCATGATTTAAGGCATCATTTAACACATATGTTAATATTTCGGATTTATATTTATATTTTATATTTATTTCATTTTTTGGGAATAAAAAGTACAATTATGCACATAAATTATGTTAAAAACATTGAAAAATACAGCAAAGGATGCACATAGACACCAGACTCCACTCATTGTCAGATGTGACACGGGTTATCGTTCCTGGAAGTAAGAGGAATGTTTATAATAGCTCAATTGGCTACCCTGCACCTTTAGTATGAGCTACCTACTTGTCTGAGAGTGGTTGACTCTGTGTTTGTGTTTAACAACTCCTTAAGACATTCTTGTTCCAAGATGCAGCATGGTTTAGGGTTCTTTTGTTTGTTGTTGTTTGTTTGTTTGTTTAGATGATCTTCCCGTCAAGGGAACTCGGCAAACTCCCACAAGGGGATATAAACACAAAGCTGGCAACAGCCAATCTCTCTCATATAAACATTGGTTTGACATCTATGATTATGAATTGCACAAATCAAGAAATTGTGCTTCAGTAACTAGACGACTATACTTATTCCATGTCAAATTAGCGGCTACCTTGGTAGGATTCGAACCCACAACCTTGTTATTGCAAGTCCTGTAGTCTAACCACTGGACCACGGTGACATTTTTCTTGTAAGGTGCTCTATATTATTATATAAATTATTGTCAGGTGCTCTTTGCCAGACCAGTTCAGGTTGCTGTACTCTACTCATCACAGTAGTTTATCACCTTGTAGACCTACTATCACCACCAGCTGTCCCAACAGTTCATATCACAAGATTATTCCTCTCCCAGTGTACTGTATCGATGTAGAATTCCCCCACGGCTTCTATTGGCAGGTCATTATCATATTCAAGATTCGAGGGGTGAGGATTCTCAAAGATGAAAGTTGATGTAAGTCCTGGCAAAAGATCTCGTAATTTTACCCAGCGTGGGTTTGAAACTGAGTGAATTAAGAGGCGATTTCATCAGCGACATTAACCCAATTTTGTGTCCATTCCTGGGAGCGTCACCCACTGTTTAGGACTGCACTGTTTGTTTTCAAACTTGTATAAAATAAGTCACTGTTGCCATGGCAACACTTCATTCCTAATTCGTTGTTTATGCTGTTGATGTAATTAAAAGATTTTAATCCAATTTTTTCCAATCCTGGGAGCGTCACCCACTGGTTAGGACTGCAATGTATGTTTTCAAAACCTGTATAAAAATAAGTCACTGTTGCCATGGCAACACTTCATTCCTAATTCGTTGTTTGTGCTGTTGTTGTAATTAAAAGATTTGAGGTGTTTTTGATACGGTGTACTCTGGGAGGAATATTGTTTTTTCCTTTTGCAAGTTTACCCGAAGGGATTCACAATCTATCAAAATGATAGCTCTCCGCTCCTCTGACGTCGTTAATTATTCAAAATCGTATCGCTTCCTGCTGCCATGATTTTCACCCCTGAAGAAATAGTCACTGGCAACATCAAAGGCTGTACTCTCTGAGGTGTCTTTAAGCTGTGGAGGCAAGGACGTACAAGTCCCTGGGTGCTTTTCCGACTTTATTCAGTATAATAATAGCCGTTGAATCCGCTCAAGCCTGTAATTGCTGAGTTATGAAGTAGAACTCAAATTCAAGAGCACTATCCTAGTATACCATCTTGCCAGAATCCCTGTTTTTATAATGATAGTTTTAAAGGGATTGTATACGTTTGGTAATTGGAACTCACTGTTTGTTTTCAATCCTATATAGATGTAGATATATACCATAAAACTAATCTGTGAAAATTTCATTTCAAAAGGTGGTAGCGTTTTTGAGACATCGCCGAAAATCTGGAGTGGTTATTTTTATGCAGGAAGAATAATCTGCAATTGGAATACACAATCTGAGAAACGTTACTGCCAGTAACTGCTTCTCAGATTCAAATTTTGGGGGATATCTCTTTCCATAACCGCAGTACTTCGAAGTGAAAAGTTTCTCAAAATGCATTATACTGTCCAAAGCTGTTGTACTTCTTACCAAGTAAGTTTGTATTGCCATTAATTGTTTGAGTCATTAACAAATGTATACAGACCCTGTAAGGCTATTTTCCCTTCAGCCTCTGTTTGATTTACAGTGGAAAATAAAAAAAGATATGGAATAAGACAAGGCCTATGTAAAAAACTAGGTCTTTTGGGTTTCAGTTGCCGCTATGCATTGCATCTTTCAACAGCTGAAATTACAGCCATACCCGCTCAAATTGAATGTGTTTGTTGGGATGTTTGAAGATATGACTGAGGCTAAATCCCAGAAGTGGGTACATTTGGCCTGAGACTCCACAAGTTTGGTGAGCCAGAGCCAAAAAGTATTTTAACCCTTTAGAGACCATTTATTAATAAAGAATCATCACCATACGCCCAGATTTATTTTGAAACATTTTTTTCTTGCAAAAGTGTCTGAAAAAAATTATATAAACACAGAAATTTGGTTTTGTTTTAGAAACATTGATACTATGTTAACATGGGAAACATTGGAAAAAGTCAATTCATGTCATGACCTTTACTTTGACCCTTGTGGAAGTAGTGTAGATCTTGCAGCTGTTTGTTGCCGCTATGGGCATTTTGGTACAAGCCATTGCTGGACGCTGTGGTCTCTAAAGGGTTAAAGCCAGAGCCATAACATACAAAATGGTTTCCCACTCTTGGGATAGACCATTCGTAACCTGAAGAACCTTTCCTGTGAATAAAACTCAAGCATGTGATACAATAACTCGGTGATATCTGTCCCTTGATGCCACCCACATACTCTTCAATCAGCTGGAAAGTTCATTGTTATCTTCAATAAACCCTGCTGGGATTCCTCCACATCCGTGTTCTTCTTTTGGTCAGGGACATCGTTATCTCTTCAGTCCCTTACTCCCATTTCCATTCCTCGATTGCATCTCCAATCAGTTGGAACACTCCTATTTAGACAAATACCAAATGAATATTTACTTATAAATATTCTCAAAATAAGGAAAAGCTGTTTGTAATTCATGAGAAGAAATTACAATTGGGTGAATTTCAATATCAATATATATTGAGTTTGATGGATAGTATATTATTGCTGAAAATTTGTCTTTGTCAAAAAATCAGACAAGTTGAAGCTTGTTCCATGGTTATACATTAGGCTAATACATGCTTGAAATAATACTAAACAACTTACAAAGCTCTGTGTTGCATACACTCTGTGTACATTCCTTTGTTCTTTACACTTATGAAAAATCATATCCATCAACATTGTAAAAATTGGACTTGAATCTATAGAAAACCTGCTTGGACATGTATGAAGTAGATATTTGTTAATGTTAAAATGACGGAAAATTTATTTTGATGCCTGAGCAGCCAGTTGATGAGAGTGTCTCTACTCCCATTTCTATGTCATGGCATTATTTGCAGGAGCTGCTGTCATTGTGTATTGGAAGTCTCCCTGACTGCTAGACAAAGCTAACAGTCATCCCTGGTAATCTTTCCTCAGAATGTGCATGTTTACCCATCACAACAAAGTAATGAAACCCAGCCATCGATACCCTCTCTACTTAAGGATTGCTTTAGTCCAGCTACTTGTAGGCATAGATTGTGTCTACTGTCTACCCTACATTACACTGTGTAGCCCAGATACAGTATGTCAAGAGAGTGGGTATGTGATATCCTTAATAGTTAGATTGCTTTAGCCTATATACATATTGTAGGC
Organism: Plazaster borealis; assembly: GCA_021014325.1. Lineage (NCBI taxonomy): Eukaryota > Metazoa > Echinodermata > Asteroidea > Forcipulatida > Labidiasteridae > Plazaster > Plazaster borealis. Next base: position 1,693,404 of record CM037456.1, on the reverse strand, counting down.
CTATACATGTACATGTGCAGAATGTGTGTGCAGATCACCCTACAGTATGATGTAGCCTACATGTAGATGTCTGGATTGGGTTGTTGAATACCCTATCTACTTGGGTTGTTTTAGCCTAGATATGCCTAGGTGTGCCTTGTCCTTCTAGCTGTAGACCAGAGTGGGCGTATGGTTTTACCCTATGGATGCCCAGAGCATGTCACTGATATCCTCCCCTGTACACGTTGTAGCCTACCCATGCCCAGATTGTGCATAATTGTCTGGGTACAGATACCTACAATGAGGGCCGTCTTCCCTTCATAATAACATGAACATGAATATCATTATTTGGATGTAATATGAGGATACCATTGTGTCCTCATGACTACAATTGGCACGTAAAGGCAAAGAGTATCCTTTACTCCACAAGTTAATGACCATAAATAGGTACTTGCTAAAGAGCACTGGAGAGCTGTTGAATGTTAGATACCATCCCTTTGAAGTAATGTAGTTTTAGAGAAAGAGGTAATTTTTCACCCACAAATTTGAATCTGAGAAAGGCTTCAGGCACTCTCAGGCATCTGAAAGTACACAATCCAATGCAACAGGGGTGAACCTTTTCTTTCATTAATTTCTTGCAACTTTGATGACTAGTTGAGCCCAAATGTTCACACAATGCGTATGTTGGGATACACCAAGTGAGGTTACTGGTCTTTGACATTTACCAAAAGTATACCCTGCCTTTAACACCTGTCAACTCCTGTTGTGACATCAGACCATCCAACCAATTAATACAGTTTTATCAAATTTAAACCTATAATTCTTACTCTCTGTTATTGATCCAATTCACCTGACGCCAGCATCACAATAATCTTGGTTGCGCCATTTTGGGAGTCAATGTCCCTGTGTGTTGTGCAGTGTAGTGCACATTGAAGGCAACACAGCATTTACACGCTTACCATAAATTATTTGTATGTGCATTTTGACTCCCAAACTGACGAGTGTGGCAGACAGTAGCCACGTGTGATGTTGGTGCAAGAGTTCAATTTTCATCGTTCTTCCTGTGAACTCTGATAAATTATATGCAAATGTTTGGCACATATATGTCTTTCTTGCAAAATTGTAAGTTCATATGGACCATTGTCTTTGATGGCCCTGAGAACTGATGTTGACTGTCATGAAATGGTGTACTGTGGGTTTTCTCCTGAGGGTTGAAATGGAGATGACAAACTGGGGAAAAAATACTCCTCTATAGAGAGTAGTGGAGAAGAAAGTGCATTCCAGCAAAAAAATATATACATATATATATATAGTTTTCTTTTTATACAATTAATATTTTAATTTTTGATTTTTTTTCTTCTTTTATAAATGTATTCATTCGATAATCATAAATTTAATTTGTTTTGAATTAAATGATTTAGAAAAATCCTCACAATTGGTGACCTGAGGATAGAATTTCATTTCCATTACTATGATCCTTCAGTGCCACATTTATCATAAAACATTGAAATTTAAACTTAATCAAATCGGCAGGTGTTTGTTTTGGGTTTTTTTTATTTTGTTATGTAGTAGGCTATTCTGTATGTTCTGCTTTAATTTACATAATAGTTTGCTTAAATTGATTGTTGGATGCTGATAATCTTTTCCCTTGGTCCAGCTGTATATTTTTTCTTGCTGCCCTCCTGTAATTTGCTTTCTTATTAAACACTTGTTGTTATCCCCATTTCCTCCTTAAGTGTCTCTTGTGAATTGTGTCTTGTAAAATATACTCAACCCGAGCAAGAAGTAGAAGCGACTAGGTCTCTAATAAGAAAGCCAGAAAGTGATCTTTTATAGGGGTGCGCCCACTCTCAGTTGAAATCCAACTCTCTGAGGAGTCAAACCAGATTCCTGCCTCCTCTACCCCACTCATCTCAGTTTCCACAGTCATAGAATCTGTGGCTTTCCACAGCTTTAGACTGGTGGATTGTAATGAGTTCCCACCACCACCGCTCATTACTATGACCCGTTACAAACACAGTGATTACCGGACCTGTTCCAGCAGGCAGCTCCACAGTCTGATGTGTCCTGGTTGTATAATCAAGCAGTGACAATCAATAAATTACACTTCATGATCATTGGCCGCATGGTTGTGTGGTTCGCTTGTTATGAACGGACACACAGATGATAGATCGGGTTGCCGCCACCACTGCCGCCGCAGCGGTGACGTTTTTTTTTCTTCTCAAAATGCTGCCGTTATGAATCGAAGCTTGGTGGTGTATGCTTCAGTTGCAAATCCGGCAGAGAACGGATGAGGCAATGGTTTAGTCTGAGAAGGAGCTGTATACGGAGTGAGGACTTTATTAATTGTGTTATGGTATGATTGGACTGCTGGTAATAATGTTGTCTATTAGTGATATATGGCAGCCTATTGAAGAGGTAAGTCCAACCTTAAAATTTTGTTACAAATATCTTTTCAACTTGTACGTGTTTACACCATGTGCATAATGTTTATAACAGACATTTACGGCGTCAGTGAGAGACATGGGTTAGGTTTTCACTGAGGTAGCTTTTATGAATTTGTTTCATGTACTAGGGACATTTTCATCTCATTTTTTTACATTGTTTCCCTTGAAAAGGATTTACACACAAGAGAGAAAGTCAATAGACCGATAGTGTACATTCATTATTCCTGTAATTCAGGTGTCGCTGGGTATTTGTATTAGTTCAAGACAGGTTCTGGTAGAATGACTTACAAGTAGGCCTCAAGGTACGGGGTTCTCCCCAGGTTTTTCCAAAACTGTGGGACGTTCTGGACCCAATATTTTTTATGTTTGGTCTAAGTACGCTGAATTGAAACAAGGTCTTCGCAACGTTTTCTACTTGGTGTTTATCTCGGTTTTAAAAGCCTTACTGTGCAATCTGGAGCATTCTCATGGTTTTTCTCTTGATGTTTTTTGTGAATTTTGTTTGTTTTGCGTATCGGCTAAAATTTGCGCGTATTGGCACGCTATCTTGTGCATGGGGAGAACCCTGAGGTATATTAAATTGCCTCTTTAAAAGCATCCCACTACCTTGCTCAGTAGATTGTCTTGTAAAATGAGTAATTATCATCCATCTGGAGCCTGCTTTGTATATGGGAGCATGTCTACCTGTTGACACTGAGGTTTTTCACAAAAATAGTTTGACAGACCAAGACGATGTGTACAAAACCAATGGGGAAGTTGCTAAAAGAAACCAAGGTCTTGTGTCATTAACTTGGTGATGTGAAGTGAAGATATTTTAACAACGTATTAAAGGGAAGGTATACGTTTGGTAATCGCTCTTCAAATTAATGGCAATAAAAACTTGCTTGGTTAGAAGTACAGCAGCTTTCGATAGTGTAAAGCATTTTGAGAATCATTTCACCTCGAAGTAATGTGGTTATGGAAAAAGATATCAGTTTTTATCCCAACAAATTTGAATCTGAGAAGCGTTACTGTCAGATACGTTTCTCAGATTGTGTATTTCAATTACGAATTATTCTTCCTGCGTGGACATAACTGCTCCGGATTTTCAGCGATATCTCAAAAACGCTACCCCCAGGTTAGTTTTATGTATATATCTATATTTATATAGGATTAAAACAATAGAACGGTTCATAAAAACCAAAGTTCCCTTTAAAGGGTTTTTAAATTTATGCTGTGTTTATCCAGTCAAAAATTATGCATACACAAAATTGATTTTTTTTTTTTTTTTTAAGAAAGGCCTGGTTATTTTTTGAAAATAAAGTAAACCTTTATTTTTTTTGTATTTTTCTTTCACATTCATTGCCTTTTTTAATGTAGTGTAAAAGCAAAGACTTGGATACCAAGGAAATAGTTAATCTTGGATCACAAAGTACTAAATGTTGTTTGCATTTGTTACTTGTAAATAGTTAATCTTGGATCACAAAGTACTAAATGTTGTTTGCATTTGTTACTTGTTTAGAGACTTGAAATTAAAATAAAAACTACAATATAGAACAGTTGCAGAGAACACTTTGAGGTCTTTTATTTAAAGAACACCATTCTCAAGCCTGTGTGAGGAAGGAGGTGAAATGTAGTTAAATTAGGTCAGTCCGGATTGGTAAAGCTATTAACGTGATCTGTGTCTGCCAGATATATTTTTGTCATCATAGAGATCGTTTTTAATGGCAAGACTATGTTCAGAATGCATGGCCAATTATAAATGGTCTGTTCCTTATATATATGTAAATAATAGCAGTGTGGCATTTGCACTAGTGGAGACAGATTGAGGCCTTGTAGCTTGCTGGAAAAACCTAAGAATGGCCATTCTGCATTTGTGGCTGCGGCTGTGACTGCGGCTTCTGCCGCCGCTGCTGCTTCTGCTGCGGCTGCTGCTGGTTCACTACGGTGACGTTAACATGCGTTGAAGCATAGGATTCAAGAAGTTATCAATAAAAGATGTACTGTACATGGAAAATGAATTTGAACTTACACCCCGATACATGTAATGAAATATACAGTAAGTAGAAAGTAGTCAATATAATACGATAATGGATAGGCCCTAAGTTATAAAAAATTAATTTAAAAAAGCATAAAACCTCGACCTACTATGATAGGAAGCATAAAACTACTAATATATATTCCAACCCATTAAGAACTACATCAATAAAATACTGTTAAATACAAAACAATATCATTTGCAGAAAGCCTCTCTCAAACGTTGGGTCTGCAGCCCAGACCTAAACCTACTGACAAAATATTCCATCTATTATAAATGGTTAAGCTGATTATCAAGTTTATTTGTTAAGCTTTGAAAAACCCACAAAATACAAGAGACACAAAAACAACCATAAAACCCAAGAGCGTGCACGGTTTGAGTGGTTTGAGTTACGTATTTTGAAACCGGATGAGTTTAAAGTAATGTAGTTGTCTGTGTAGGACCTCGTAACTGAAGTTGAATAGTTTCCTCCTGAGGTATTACTTGATTACATTAGATCTACATGGATTTATTGCAGAGGAAAATGTGTTTGTCTGCAATCAAGGATTTTAATAGATTTCAATTTTAATGTATGCAGCAATGGGTAACCTTTTTCCTTTTTTTACACGCACATGCAAACATTTATCACATCTGCAATGTAAATTAAAATATTTACAAATCATGTTTACAGCTTAATGTATTTCTGTTTGGCTAGATTGATGCTCGGTAAAAAATACACACCACACATACATATATGCCTAAAGGGGCATTTTATTATCTATTTTATAAATGTTTGTATTTTTTTTACACATTCTACAGCATAATTAGCCAATGACAGGATGAATAGGAACAAAAATTCAACATTTTATTATCTATTTTATAAATGTTTTCATTTGTTTACACATTCTACAGCATAATTAGGTAATAACAGGATGAATAGGAAATGAGAAGAAATTTTTAGTTTCAGATGTGGGAGGAAAACCCCTAGGTGGAAAACCCACGCAGTCAGGTAGGGACTGAAAACCCAATCCACATGGTGAGGTGAGGTGAGGTTCGAAACGAGGTCCACGAGGTGAAAGGCAGGGAAAGAAACCACTGAGCAAACCTGATCCCCATTAACGACCTCATTCGTTAAGCTCAATGTTTTACTCTCAATGAAGAAACAACTATGTTATTTATAAGGCTGCTGTCTTCATATATTTTGTCTTGATGTTGGTGCTGCTTATAGCCCTTTATCCCATGATCTAGTCTGTCTCTAGGGGAATGTGAAGTCCTATCTTCAGCTTTCAGAGTCTTTTCACTTTTTTGCTTTTTTTGTTGTAGCCAAGTACCTTGAGTGGTTCTTAGCCTTTTTCAGGGCAAATTTGTGATTAGAGAATTTTAACAAGAAAATTTCTCATTATTCTCATATTCTCACTATTCTCCCAAGATAAAATTCATCCTCCATGCTGTCCTTGGCATCTCAAAAGCAAAACAGACGTAAATTGAAAATGTTTTCCTCCGAAAAATGTGCTTCAACTTAGTGTACAATGGGGGTTTTTATTGAAGAAAAAAAAGGCCGAGCATCCTGCCAACATTAGAGATACGACGCCATAATGTCTATCTGACTTTATCCGCTGTCGGAATTTCAGTCCCGTAAGAATAGCCGGCATTTCTGGGAATGATCTTCAAGATTGGACTCATATTTGGTCTTGGGATGCCCAAGGGAGTATGTACACCACTATTAATATTCCATCTTTGTCAGTGTTTAGTCGTTCTCCACACCCTACGATGTTAATAACCGCAGGTCCCTGGGGGCTTTGTGAGAAAGGATCAATTTCCACACCTAACACTAAGGATTAAGACCCAGGCCACCATTTTAGACATGACCATAGCCACGTAGCACCAATAGGTTTTTAATGGGATAGATAGTGCGGACATCACGCTACGGAGTAATTCAATCAGTGACATTTCAGTGCATCAAGCAAGAAAATCGGATTGAGTTCGGTAAAAAGAAATGGTAATAATATAAATACTTTTATGGCACAAATTTTGGCCATGAAAATATTTACAGAATACCTCAGAGACTACAAGAAAATGTTGCAATGCACTTTTTGCTATGCAGAGATTAGAGAAAAACCTGTTAAAAACAATACTCATGAAACGTTTTGGGTGTATTGAGGGGGGGGGGGATTTGTGGGGGGTTTTTTTTTTGGGGGGGGGGATAACTGGTTACGCCATTTATTGCCAAGCATAACTTTTTGTGTACTTACTTGCTCAAACAATTTACAGATCTGTACAGCCATATGCCAAGGCAAGTTACAGACAATTTACAGGCAACCAGTTCCAGGCTATCTCCACAAAGAAACACTTTCACCTTTAAATTGTCATTTAAATTTTCTTTGAACAAAGCTGCTGTTAGAAATAAGTCTCTTATGGAACCCAAGTGTTCCTTTTTCATGCCGTGCGGTTGGTTGCCTCAAATTTGCCTGTAAAAATGTCTTGTGTGACAGCACCCTTAGGCAGCACAACAAAATTTTGCTTAGAACTACGAACTGACCCATGATCAGTAGCCCATCCATTTTTATAGCATTATCAATTTGCTTATAAATGTCTTTCTTTTTTCCCAAAAAACATTTGTGTGACCCACCTCAATTTCCAATTTCAAAAATTATTTATGTGTTTGTTTGTTTTGTTTTTTTTGAAAATCATATTTTTATTTTCGATTATTTTTGTTAACCTCCCAGTCACATTTGGGGGAAAAAAACACTAAGTTTTAAAACATTCATATTTCTCTCTGACACCCATATATATCGTCTATCTGGAAGAAGGGTGTAAGGCTCTATGCCCTTATTCCAGGCGCACCTAGTATTTCTTTTTCCAGTAAAAGAACTCTGTAAGCAATCAAATGGCTCACTGACAAAATATAAGGCATTATTGTTCCATTTGTGTTGCTAGAATTACCCAAGAGACATGGTTTCCCATTCCCATGCAGAATTTAACCTTCCTACAGTGGCTTGTGAAGGGCAGAAAACCGATCGAACTTTCACGCTCAGTTTTCTTAAAACACAATTTTGGCAGTTAATTGCTTGCGCCCTTTCTCCGGTAACTTTTCATTACACCCTACTTCCGGGCATATGACTACATAATGCCAGTAAACGATTTCCCTTGTAAAGAAGAGCAAAATGCCACACAAAATGTCTCATCATTTTCTACTCAATATTAGCATTCAGTTTGCTAAGCAAAAAGATATTTTGCTAAGCACAAAGATATTTTGCTAAGCAAAAAGATATTTTGCTAAGCAAAATTGCTGGATGAAATCATTCCCTGATTGCCGTAATAAAGATTAGCATCAACCAGTCGCAAACAGTAAAATTCACATCACCTCTTTGTAGGGTGACCTGTTTCTGCCAAGCTCTTTTGTGCTCATCAGATTGGTGTGCCTTGAAGGTAAATTTTCAACTACACAAATGCAATATTTTCAACCTCAATTATTTTAATAATTAGTTAAGAACATTTTTGCAAGTTGTTTTTCTAAATGTTTAAAGGGAGGGTATAGGCCCTACCTTTGGTAATTACTCCAAAAATGTATGACCATAAACACTTACTTGGTAAAGAGCACTGGAGAGTTGTTGACTATTGTATAAAACATTGTTAGAAATGACACCCTTTGAAGCGATGTAGTTTTAGAACAAAGGGTAATTTTTTACCCCAAAATTTTAATATAAGAAAGGCTTCAGTCTCGGGCATCTTAAAGCACACAATTCTATGCAACAAGAGTGTATTTTTATTTCATTATTTTCTTGCAACTTAGTTGTTTGATGACCAATTAAGAGCAAATTTTCACAGGTTTTTTATGTTATGCATATGTTAGGCTACACTGAGTGAGAATACTGGTCTAAGACAATTACCAAAAGTATACCCTGCCTTTAAGGAACTAATTTTGTACTAACATTGTACTAAGAAATTTAATATCTTTGAACGAGATTTCATAAGATAGATGTTTGTTAGTCATTGTACATGAAGGTGAGTAACATTCATCTAAATCTACAGGTACTTCCTCCCATGCATATGAAACACCCACGTTAACTTAGCTTGATCTGTAGAGTATTTAAAGGTAGTGTATACTTTTGGTAATTGTCTAAGACCAGTATCCTCACTTGGTGTATCCCAACATATGCAGAAAATGACAAACCTGTGAGCATTTAAATTGGTCATCGAAGTTGCAAGAAAATAATGAAAGAAAAAACACCCTCGTTGCATAGAATTGTGTGCTTTTCAGATGCCTGAGAAAGGCTTCATGCCTGAAGCCTTTTTCAGATTTAAATTTGTTGGTGAAAAATTACCTCTTTCTCTAAAGCTGAATTACTACAAAGGGTGTCGTTTCTAACAATGTATTATAATATCAACAGCTCTCCAGTGCTCTTTACCAAGTAAATTTTTATGGTAATTAATTTTTGGAGTAATTACCAAAGGTGTACTCTCTGTTTTACTACCATTTTCAAGTTGTTTTAGTTTACATGGTTCTACTTAGGTTTTTTCAAAACTGTGGGAATTCTGGGCCCAAAATTTGGGGATATTTGGCCGAAGCACGCTGAATTGATACAAGGTTCTCGGAATGTTTTCTACTTTGTGTTTTTTTCTTGGTTTTTAACAAAAATGTATAGTATTTAATTGGTTTGGGTGGGGGCGTCACCCTCTAGGTCAAAGAGTAACCCAGATTTGCTACAATATTCAAGTCATTCTAGTTGCGTCTAATCACACTCCCTTTAGCGTGGATGTAGTTTAAACTTGATCCATTTATCAATTGAGAGGATTCTGTATTCACCAGGTTTCATCAATCCGTTCTCATGTCGTGCATTAGCTTCAGTCTTTTGTGGCTGGTGTAGACAAGGCAATGGACCAATCAGTTTGTTAATTAGGCGAGTGCATTTGCACGCCAGTCATGCGTCATAAGAGTGAACAAGTGTAATGCTAAATTATGTGGAAGCTTTATAGATGCAGTTACACATCTCTAATGGATTCATGTATACAAAACCTTGTCAGATGTCTGTTTTTGATTGTTTTGATTGCCTGACGTTATTTCCGCATGTACAAATGAAGCTTTTACCGTGGATTTATAACGCTTTTAAAATTTCGATTTAAAGAGAGCCAGATGTGTTTTATTTCCCCAGCGTTGTGCATTTATTATGCTCCTAGTGTTTGTTGCTCTCTGTTTTTTAAATAGGTCCATCCCGAAGAACTGCATAATAAATTTCTCAAAATGTTTCTTAATTTTAAATATAATATTTCCTGTTTTGTAACATTGTAAGTCACATTGAAGTGTCTTTTTGGGGTAAAAAACATTAGAGTTTATATTTTTCAAGACTGTTGATGGTCGTTGAATAGCCAGTACCCTAGTTTTTAAGTCAGAAGCAACTTTATTGAGTTTATCGCTTAGTGTTAATAAAGACTAACCTTCCATACAGCTCAGCAAAATCAACCATTCTTGGTATTCTGCAAGGAATACATTTACAATTTTATTCTGGTAAAGTTGCCATGGTAATGCGCTGAGTGATTTTACTGAATTCATGATTGAAGACAGCTGCCACATTTTCAGGTTTATTCAGGTTTCTGTTATTAGGGCTCTTAAATATTTGAAATGTTTATTTATTCTCTAGTAAAGAGACCGTCCAGTGAACATTAACCATTTTTAAGATACCTGACTCCGTCTCGGGTCGAAATCACATTCTGACAGACGTCTTGCCCTGAGACTGTGTGATTCTAAAATATTGTTATGACTTATCTTTTGAAATGTTTTTTTTTATTCTCTAGTAAAGAGACCGTCAAGTGAACATTAACCATTTTTAAGATACCAGACACCGTCTCATCGAAATCACATTCTGACAGACTTCTTGCCCTGAGACTGTGTGACTCGTACCGACCTTACATCTTCAATAATATGTTATTGGATAACAGCGAGGCCATTAGTCTTGAATCAAATTCAGGCCAATATTAATTTAATTAAACCAGAGGTCATTAAATCAAATCAAATCAATTAGGCTACATTTATATCGACAAAGTATCGATGGGTAATTTCTTGTAGCTCCCATGAGAAGTGTCTAGCCTATTTACAGTTTATTTTTGTAACTTTAAAAAAAATAAATAAAAAATTATAAATCTCTACAGAATTGATGCATCATCTTGTGTCATTATTTAGTAGAAAACATGCCCAGCAAAAAAGGAATGAGTTGGAAAATTTCAGTTGATTTATTAACTTGAGAACCTTTGTGGAAAAAGATGGGGATCAGGTTGGCTCGGTGGTTTCTTTCCCTGCCTTTCACCTCTGTGGACCCCAGTTCGAATCCAACCTCAGACCGGAGCCTTGCATGTGGATTGGGTTTTCAGTCCCTACCTGATTGCGTGGGTTTCCCCCTATTGGGGTTTTCCTCCCACACCTAAAACTGAGCATTTCTTCTCGTTTTCTATTCATCCTGTTATTGGCGCTAAGTGTGCTGTTGGATGTGTAATGAAATAAATAAATAAAATAAATAAATAAATAAATTTTAAAAAACTAGAATGTTGGAATGGTTTTGTACTCTTCAAAAACCAGTGATGTGCCTTCCCTGCGCTAACAGAAACATCGGTGGCTTTCTTACTATATCAAAAAAGGTTGATGCAACCACGCAATAAATCCTTGCACTCACAGATCATTTTAAACTGCTCTGTATAATCAAATTTTCTATTTATTTCCACTGTGCAGTGATGCTGTTCAACATGTGGTAAAAGAAAAGAATTTGGGTGAGGGACATTTAGCCGATGTTTTTGTTGTATATTTATAGAACAGTTGTAGCATTCAGAGGTTCAGATAAGAAATGGGGTTCCTTGCCGGAAATGTCAGAGTGTCTTGGTTTTTGTTATAAAAGGTTGTGCGTTGTTATCCTTGATTGTTCTTGTAACACTGTCTGGATGTTGTCCAAGGTAATTTTCACTAAATGAGCCTTCCATACAAGGATATGTGTTGGTTCTTGGTTGTCATTCTCTCATGTCTTATTCCATTACTGGTAAGTGAGGATCTGTGATTGTTACTTAGAGCAGGCTGTAAATGTTTCCTCGTTCTTGGCGACACAGTTTTGGGGCGTGACACAAGAAAAGATTTTGTTACAGAGCATTTTTAACAGATGTGCTCCGAGGTCATGCATATTTGTATTTGTTATGTATTTTTTTATTTATAATTTATTTATTTATTTATTTATGCAATTTTGGGGACTAACACTTCATTTGAAAATAATAAAAAAATAAAAAAATTAAAGCGAAGTTTTGAAGAGACAGTTTCAGAGCCATGTCAATAAAATAAATAATCAATTAACTATAAGGAGATGTTAACCAATTTTCGGAAAATTTAGAAAGAACACATGTCTAGTATTTATTCTGGAGCTCTTTCTTGTTTGATTCATTTTATTTTTGTGTGGGTTGTGTTTTATTTGGTCTATTTAATTTGTTTGGAGACGGAGCGTAATGGGTTTTTTTTTTTTTTTTTTTCAATAAACCCTTCGATTTAGTGGTTGGAGGATAAAAGGTTGGCTTGGTACACACCTAAAACCTAGTTCTTCACCCTCTCGTAAAAGATCTTGATTTAGAATTGAGAAAAAAACGAATGAGAATTCTTAGTCCCATTATTCCAGTGTCTTTGCATGCAATCACTCACTGTACGGCCTTGATCTACTTGCATTTATAATACAAACGCTAAAAAATCCATAACTTTCATAGGTCTCCTTTGAAGGTACCCCCCCATTAGTCCTATCAGATATTCATGCTTATAATGATGTCAATCGGCTTATGAATTAATACAGAACCTAATCCACTTTAGTTTTATTTGAACTGAAAAGTGCATATTCTCTCTCATGCCGTGTCACGCAGCTCATGAATTCTTCACTCAAATCCGAAGTGGATGTGATAAGTCAATGTGTAATTCACAACGCAGTTTCTGTTACCTACGGTAAGCTCAATTTAATTATTGTGCATATTGGCTGTGGCTTTACCCCATAGCGTGTAGAGAAAATTCTAGGGTGTGTATCCTTGGTCAGCATACGCTCCGTGTGTTTTACTTGCCACTATATAACGTCTCTCCGTTGGTCGTGATGTAGCTAAATCTAAACCACGTGTGATAGGAGATGAAAGTACGTTCACTTCTACCCAGCATTAGGCTTTTTTTGTAGTTGCTCTGGAGATTTGAAAACAGCCGAGAGGTTTCCACGGATGGATCCTCAGAATTCTGATCATTGACTCGGGAATCACAATATTTTCTTTACTGGTGATGCGTAGTGCACCAATCCTTGGAATCAAGGTATCTTTTGATGATAGGAGGATTAGTTTGAGAGAGATTCAGTCCGCCTTATACTTCCGTGAGAGGGTGTTTTACTTGAGGCATTTTCTCACTTCCCTCTTGCCGTGAAAATTTGTATGACACTTCTGCGAATTTGTCTTGAATACTTAATGAAGGCATTGCATATTCAATTATGGGGAAGACACGGTTGACAAAACACAGTAATCTCTGCTTAAAGATAGGAGTATTTTATTTTATTTTATTTTTTTTGCTGAGGAGAAAATTGAAGACTTTATATTTTTTTTGAAAGTACATGAATCATTTGACATGAAGTGTATAGGCTTCAGTTGCATGTCAAATTTCTTTATGAAACAGGAGGCTGTGAAAAAAACCTCATTACAAGACCCAACAACACAAATCTGTAGATCTAATCACAAATCCTTGCCTTCAGCATTTTAAATTATGATTGATATTGTGTCAACCTCTAAAACCCACCTGGACAATACCGGGTCATTAAATGCAGTACATGGTGTATTGATGTTCATAAGAATTTCCCCATATCATGAATTCCTGCTTAGATCATTAAAATCAAGGTATGAGCCAAAATCAGGTTGGTGGTCGGGTTGGCGTAGTGGTTTCTTTTCTTGCCTTCCACCTCTTCGACCCCGGTTCGAATCTTGGCTGGGGCACATATGTGGTTCAGTCCCTGATTGCATGAGTTTTCCCTGGAATAAATCTCTGGGGTTTTCCTCCAACTTCTAAAACTGAAACTTCCTTCCAATTCTTGTCTAGTAGTATGGGTGATTAAGTTTGCTTTTCTGTGAATCCTTGGCTTCACAACCAGAATTCATCAATAAATAAAAAGATCTAGAAAGATCTAGACTGTGCAAGTATCACACGAATATTCAAACCTTGGGACCCATTAGGTGCATGATTTTTTTTCTCTCGTACGTTAAAGGGAGGGTATACCTCTGGTAATTACTCCAAAAATGAATGACCAACGTACTTGGTAAGAAGCACACTGCAGCTGTTGATAATGTATAACATTTTGAGAAACGATTCCCTCTTAACGAATGTGGTTTTAGAGAAAGGGATTCAAAAGATTGTCAATCTGAGAAACGTTTCTGCATGAAATATTTATCAGATTGTGTATACCAATTACTGATTATTCTTCCTGCGTGGACATATTTGCTCCAGATTTTCGGCAAAATCTCAAAAACGCTACCACCTTTGGAACTGAAATTTTCACAGGTTAGTTTTATTGTATATATCTACGTTTATATAGGATTGAAACAATCAAATGGTTCCAAAAACCAAAGGTACACTTTGCCTTTAAATCAGTGTACATGTAGATGTGAACCTGAGGTTCCTAAAAAACTGCAAGTGACTTCATTGTCTACTGGATGTCATAACTTGTTGAAAACTGTTTTTAAATTTGTCCAAAAATTCTTCATTCACTTGATACCTATAAAATAAACTAATTTATCAAGATCTTAAGGACTGTAATTTTCTTAGATTCAAGTAAGGTTTGATCTTAATTTTCAGCAAAAATATTCAGTCAGTACCTGAAGTATGTTTTTCCTTTAAAAATTCCCCCACTCTATTAGGTCGACACTTGTCTATATTATACTTCCTGTTATTTTTCTGCTGTTGGATGGTGGGCAATTCACCTGATTGATATTTACAACTGACTCCTTAGTTTATTGGATCAGCTGATGGCATCATTGCTTTGGCTGATACCACTGGGGAAGGTTTATTCTGTGTGTGGGTTGTTGTAACAATTTCAGGGTTTGTTTAGAGGACGGTGAGTCGGTGTTTGCTGTGACGTACGCCCACATTAATCTGAGACTGTGAAGTAGTTTACACAACTTCTCTGAAGATACCTGTTGTTTTCTTTTTGAAATATATCTGGATTACATTTTTAGTAAGATTCATTTTTAAATAAAATGAAGAGATCCAAGCAATATTACTAACAAGACCTATTAATATAATTTGTTTTTACCCTTACACCGATGTGAATTAAGCACTGTATACTCAGTACTTTCTGTGAAAAAAAATCCACAGGCAAATCACTCGGGTGGGATTCGAACCCACGACCTTTGAATTGCTAAAGCAGATGTCTTACCACTAGACCACCGAGCTAGCCCGGTGGCTAGAGGCAGTTCAAATCCTATGTTTAGCAGTGGGTACTGCAACAATTTAATAGATGTTAATTTTGCATCGGGGATAAAGAATATAATTTAAGATTTATTAAATGAAGTGAAAAAAAACACCTTAATATCTGTATCTTAGTTTTTTCAATTATAGAGCATGTTCAAAGATTTAAAACAAAAAGTCAGAGTGTCCACATCCCGTTTGGCCAACTTCCTATGCAACAGTTTTAAATCAGTATCAACTTATACATGTAGCCTTGGTGACCAGGCTAAGCACCAGCAAGGCAATCCAGACTGACCAGTCCCTGCCTGGGCAACTCCCAACCCACTACATTTTCATTGCATTACCTTGAGTCAAAATTCTGGTGCTTTACGTAAGTCAGAACTCCTTTCATACACAGCTGTGATTAGTCCATTATCTCAGCCCAGTTACCAGGTTAACACTGCCAAAACATCTCCATGGTAACACTTGCTGGTACCCTCTCCTCTAATGATTGCTTGAAACTATAAAATCTGTCCATCACCTGTGACATTTGACATCTCAATGAAACCAAATCACAGTATAATGCTGCAGGGCTGACCACACTGGTCTTACTGCCCATACAATGTGATACTCTGGTCTGGTGTGGCTGACACCAAGTGACTGGACAACAGGCTTTGGTTAGATATTTTGAATCTGTGATGAGAGACCATGGCGGAAAGACAGAGATACGTGTCATATTTCAAGGAAATTAATCTTTTCTGGAGGATACTGTGCTTCGGGGTTCATATGTTTGATTTGTAAGGATGTTGTATTGTGTCATAAACATTGTGGTTTTGCAGTAGTTGGTGACTTCTCAATACATGTAGGTCAGTTGCTCTTTCATCTGCATCCTTGAGTGTTTTTTTTGTTTTTTGTGGGGGGGGGGCTTTGCTCAAGTTTCAATCCAGATTCTGGGGTTTTTTGTAAAATTAGTGTTTAGAGATTTGTGGTCAGGTCACTGTCTCTCTGCTTCAGTTTTCTGCAAATTCCTGCTTTTGTTCTTCATTCAAATTGCTTCAACTTCAAATTACCAAGTGTTTGAGAAACTTATTTTTTCTGAATGTAATTTGTTTTTACCCTTACACCGATGGGTATTAAGCACTGTATACTCAGTACTTTCCCGAGTTCTGTGCAAAAAATCCACAGGCAAATCACTCAGTGGGATTTTTGCTGAGTTTCTTTTGATTTGCTGCTTTAGCTCATCTTAGATAACTTACAAATTTCTTACAAGTGAGTCTTAGAGATTTCTTCAGCTTACCTGAATATCCTTCAGGTTCCTACTTGAGTTTTCAAAAGTCATGATTGGTTTTGGTCAGATCAATATTTGAGTTGTTCAACAACTCTGTTCTCCATCTAGTACTCAGTGTATGATGGTGTATGTTACGCTTGGTCATTTGCATTCGAGAGCAGCATCTTACATCCTTCACTTCTCCAGCTTCCGGATTATCCCACTAAGAAGATCTCCTTCCTTTGTAGCCCAACCCTCTTGAGAAATTACCCATCTTTCCAGAAGAAGAATTGTTATTTCTGCTTGACTATTAAATCAGACAGAGTGTCGGGTGGACACACTCTCCTACAATAATTTGTGTAAGATTGGAAAAGTGTGAGTTCGACATTTGTGGAGAGCCTTTTATTGTGATGGAGCAGCAGTATTCATTAATACCATCAGTTTCTAAGGTAGGAATAATTTTCTGTACCTTCACAAAACACAAGGAAAGTTTATATTCTCAAAAACATACACTTCACAACAAATTAACAACATTGGGTTGGCCACCGACAAGCATTGCAGTTGCTTACCCTTTTATTTCTTCTTCTTTACTTATTCTGTTTTCTTTTTCTTCTTCTTTGAATAAAATTAATTATTAATATTTACAATGTGTAACAATTTACGTATTTATCAATGTATTTGTATTTCATTTATTTTTAATGTAAACTGTTTTGTAATGTAGTGAGCAGTATTTTAATAAACCATAATAATAATAATAATCATAATCGTAATAATAACAACAATAATTCAGTTAAGGGGAATGTAGCTCATCCGAGTGTGTAACCATTACAATAATGATTTCTTTTGTAACGTTACCCCCCCCCCCTGATGCCCTAAAAGCCTGCGGAGTGAAAAACCAGAGATTAAAACTCTTGCGAGAAAATACTCGGGGAAAACCCTGCGAATATAGCATAATATTTGTCAACCATTATATCAATGTTTTTATTACACAGCCATGCATGGCTCTTTCATGGTCATAATAATTGGTTTAAATTTGAGTTTAGCCTGTCGTCGGTGTGCAGATGGCTACTGACAGTTCTGTACCACTTTATATACTCCTTTTTCACCTGCTCGGGTATCCGCTCACGGCGGAGTGATACTTACCATTATTGAGAACTACATTTCGTTCTAAATCACCCAGTTCAACTGAAAGAAATACAAGTTTTTCAAAACTTTGATTTTAATGTTTATGAAATTCAGTAGGAAAAGTGACTTCAAATGCAATTGGAGACGTAAAAATCACAATTATTGTTGATTTGCATCATACATGTCAATGCTTAAGAGAATCATATATTTATGCTTAAAGATTGACACAAACGGCTAAGCAACTTTACTTATACATAGTGGCTGGTTGGCTTTGTGATTATCAAAACAATGAGTTGTTCATTTGTTTTATTTAATCTTAAAGCTGACTTGGTATAGACCTTTATCATGGTGTGGCCATTTTGATTTTCGCCCATACAAATCAATGTAACCAAACCGAGGCTGGAAGGAGAAATAGTCTGGCTCCTCTTTGTACAATGAATATTAGCATTCATTACTGTTATTTGATACAGGGAACATGACCGAGATGGTGGTAGCATGATAAAGGTCTATAGAGGTGTCTCAGGAATCCTTCATCCAGACAGTTAAATATTTCCATTTCATATATTGTGATTTTCAAGAAATTTTTACTTGAATGTTGCCGCCTACAAATAGGCTTGAACTAGGCATACATAATCGTGTGTAAAAAAATATATAACTGCAACGTGAGGGTTTTTGTTTTACTTGAGCACCAATTTCAATGAAATTTGTTTAACTTTTTTTCTAGTACAATGTATGTTTCTTAGAAACTGGAGAATTGTTGTGAATTGACTCTATACCATTACCAAAAACAAATAATAGGCCTATAATATCAGACCATCATTTTTAAGTTGTGCGAGTGCAATTGCACACTTTTTAACATTGTCTGAGGAGTGGAAAAGCAGCAATTTAAAGTAGGTTTTAAAAGATTTGGGAACATACATGATTGCATCATGGAGCAATAAACTCCATGATTGTATTCAGAGCAGGAAATGAACTACTGATGTGACCTTTATTTGCTTTGAACAGGTATGTAACATAAAAAACAACAATTCTGAATTCTGGTACACACACGAATTATCACTGGTGCTTACATACTTCTTACATTTGCTTTAACTAAGCATCATCATATGAAGTCAGATTTAATAAAATCATGTTTTAATTTCACTTTTTAGACTAATGTGTGAATATTGGTTCTGCTGAGTGCAAAGAGCTCTCCTCAATAATTGAATGAGAGCAGTTTTAGCTCTCCTTGTATTCTTAAAATGAAGGCTTGTAATATATCCCTTCAAGTGTTTTTCTGTTTTAATATTACATCACAGACAGAGTTAATCTCCTGCCTTAAATGCCCCCAAGTTAATTTTTTTAATACTGATTTATAAAAAACAAGGGGTGCAGTGAAACATTAAGGGTGAGTTTAGAGAAATTATTATTTAGTCTGGAGGTCTCATGTCATGTACATGTAATACATCACTGGCCTTATTGCCTCTACCTTGACAGAGTAATAATTTTTGTTTTGCGCTTCTAATCTCAGAACACCTGCTGTTTAGAATATGCAGCATCAATTATGATTACACCTGTCACTCGAATCTTTATTAATGATTAAGCTGTTATTAATAAAGACCTTGTACAAATGAATATCATCACTAGATAGAACCGCCTTTCTTGAAATCCATCTTGTTTTTCTTTTCATTTGCAATTGCAGCCGATCAAACAAAGGCTGGGAATGAAAATATACCCCTTGCATATGACATCACTCACAAGCTCAAGCAGTGCCCTCTCAGGTCATTGGTTGAGAAATTCGCACGGAGCGCTAAAACTCTGTGTCACATGATATAAACACCAAGTTAGCATAAAGAATGAAGTGGTGTCCAGAAACGAGGAAACAGTTGTTTTAAGCACTATGAAAAATCAGCTTTGTATTCGGACCCCAACCTTGTCAATTATTACCCTGCTGTAGTATGCACCCCTAGGCCCTGCAGTTTAACCACACACTTTTCACCTCAGCTGTCTTTGTTATACCTAACCCCCCCCCCCCCAACTGACTCACCCCTCCTACTATTACCCTTATACCACCAGCTGGTGTATTAATTATATTCAGATCAGGGCAAAAAATTTTGGAGCTACCCATTATGTATCTGCTTTGCAAATACTGGTTATTATTATTAGAAGGGAACTATCACAATTGCTATCTGAATGTGGCATTTTGTCAGGCAAACTTCCTCCAAATAGCGAAACAAAAATTTGCGGAACAAAATCATGAAATATTGTTCGAAATGGAGGAGATTTCTTACTTCGATGATTTACTCTGCATGATGCTACACGTACATAGGCGTACTCTCCTTCTCCTAGCTAGACTCGGTCTGCCAGAGCTCATCCCTGGTTCTTGTATGACAAATAATTTCATCACGGTTGTGAAATTGGATCCAGCATGCAGCAGTGGACAAACAGGCACAAACACATTCATGTGTCAATAAAGAGAAGTTATCAGCAGCAGCGATGATAAATGTTTATCCGCAGACAGACGCCCCCTAATGAAACTGGTCCAAGGCGCCCCTAGCTCCATCTTGTTTGTCAGATCAATTGTTGTTTCTGTAGTGTTTGCAATCTTGACTGATTGAAGAGTATTCACAGCTGTAGGCCTGCATCATTCTGAGGGTAGCCATCTTGGTTTTGAGATTTTGATTTGTTTCTTTGTTCCATTCAAAGCCAACTCAAGGCCTTAGACAATGGCTTTGGCTAAAACGCTTCAGCCAAAAGCCATGGCCCAATTTCATAAAACCTTCGTAAGAACAGAAACTTGCTAAGCACTGGAAAATCTTGCTTAGCAGGAACAGGTTACCGGCCAATACCCCCAAAGAGTTTACCTTGTTGCAACTGGTGCCCTACTTATTTTTTTGTCTTAGCAAAGAAACTTGCAGTATTTTCTGCCATAAACAGCTTTATGACATAGGGCGCAGGTCAAAGTCAAAGAGAGCTACTGCTCATGAAACTGAGGCTTGTAAGAAAATAGGTGGGCTCCTTGACTGTGGATCTGAACATATGATTAAACCACATGGGAGACAGGGAATATGTCAAACATGGTCACACTCTGATAAACACTATGCTATTCCCAAGTTAGAATTACTTTGTAAAAGTAGCACATTTTTGTTTTTTTATTATAACTGAAAGTACTCAAATTTACCTCTTGGTTTTTGTTGGGTTTTGGGTTTGGTTTTTTTGTTGTTGTGTTTTGGGGGTTTTTGGGGGGTGGGGGTTTAAGGTAAAAATATTTTTATGCAGTAGCATGACAAAAAAAAGGAAACCCAATAGAAAATGATTTTTAATTTAATTTGTAGTTCATGCTATCTGTATGATCGTGTGCATGACATGCAGAAAAAATTGCTAGTGTCACTCACATCTGCATGTGTATGGAATTTTCTTGCTGGCAGTGCAGGTAGAAAATCCCAACCATAATAGTATAATACCTGAATTTTCTGAAGATATACTGGTATCTTCAAATAGCATCCTGTGCTTGAGCTTGATCAATTTAATTTGTGGGTACGATGAGTGTTTAAACCTAGCGTAGCTCGAAAATCCCTCTATGTATACTTCGGATTAAACTAAAATTCTCAGCACTTTGAATTTGTCTTCTGTAATGGTTTGCAAACTATGCATATTGGACCCTTAGGGGTATCGGCTATGTGTACTACACCAACTGTCTGTTAATGTGAGTGAGATGGAAATGCGTCATAGCTGGAGTCTTATTACTGCTTGTTATGGCTCCTGCTGTGTCTTAGACGTTGCTGTGTCTTAGATGCTGACGAGAGGGAGATAGCTGGTGGGCTTCTATGATGTCAACATTGACCTGGGCTCTATGGTTTCGAGTAGAGACTCCGTAAATAGACTTTTATTCACAGCACATCTTTGCCGTGTTTGTCTGTATACAACATGTTGTGATCTCTATCTATTTATAGGAGAAGCAGAAGATTGCTTGGATGTCGAGTTCCCATCAAATCTGTTTTTGATTTTCTCCCAGTTATTGGATTTTCATTTTATAAACTTAACTTTAGTTTTGATCAATCTTATTTGAAGAAGTAGACACTGACCCGGGATTGTTTCATCAAAGAAGGTGTTGTCTTAACAATTGTGATGCCCTACACCAAAATCAGGCACTTCTTGTAAACAGCGAAATGTAGACAAACAAAACATCAGCCCTGATATCACTGTTCTATGTTGAGAAATACTTACCTTATATGCCTAGATTGGGTGTTATTTGAAAGTTCTTCTTACCTATCTATTTGACAAGCAAGTAAATTTTATTTTGAGTTTAGGCAGAGGAAGTGCCTGGTTTTGGCATGGTGTCTCACAAATGGTATACATGTGTGACGGATCGCCATTATTTTCTGTATGAAGACAGGATGAAATCTTGAGTTTCTGTCTTAGTTATTTTTCAGATTAAATCTTCCGTGATCTAAGTTGTTGACTTGCTGTGTCCCAATTGTTAAATTTGATGACCCGTCACATTTGTGGAAGATCCGCGTAATTCGTACACTCGTCACACATGAATGCGTATCAAACTTATGATTGTGAAGGTATTTTCCTATAGAGGATGAGACTCTTTCAAACAATTCTGAGGCTAGGGCTGTGACAATTTTTCAGTCTCCACCTGTTCAAACCAATGACCCGTCTCTTCCATTTATTGTCTTCCGAGTCCAACTTTTCAGCAGATTTTTATTGAGAGTTTTCTGTTTGTCTGTAGGTTTCTTTTTTAGAATTAGTTTCTTGAATGCTTCTTTGTTCCCATCCTTTGCCTTACCTGCTCCACCAAGCACACTTCAGAACCCTTTATCATCTTTCTTAAAATCTAAACAAAAATAAGTAGGGACACTTCTTCCTTACTGTTCAGATCTTTAAGGAGCTATTGACTTTTCATATGATATACGAGAGGGTGGCGTTCTGCCTCGTGACATTATGCTGGAGCCTTTCAGTTTGCTTTCGTAGATGCTTCAGCAGTGCTTCATCATCAGTGGCAAGATCTTAGGGTTGAATGACCCCTTATAGAATTTAGGAACATAGATGATTAGTGTGATGCAGAAAACAGAGTCTAATTTGCAAGGAAATGTACTTTTCGTTATCCTTTATATATTTTATTTGGTTTTATAATAAGTAGGGTAGATGGCCTTAGCTTTCGATCCAGACCGGACCTTCTTCAGAGGCATAAAACAAGTACAAACAAATACATATCCATTTATAGAAAAAGAGAGGGGAAAGGGATTAAGGGAAGGATCCAGAAAGAAGCGGGAAAATTATAGCCAATCAAAGTTTCTATTTCAGAAACAATTGGTGGCTATGAACCAATAGGAGTAAAGTGGTGAGGACAAAGGATGTATAGTATGAAAGGATGGATTACTGGACCATAAAAGTGGTAAATGCATTGTTCGATAACAATGCAGGGAAACATGAAAGGGTAGGATAGGAGAGCAAGTTGCATCATGATGCAACTAACAATGGTCAATTAAAGAATGGCAAGATCAAAGGTAGGATGATATTAAAAATAGGTGTGAGGGACCTGTGGAAAAAAGGTTACTACATGAGATATTTATAGTAAGAAATTTATAAAAGCAAATTATTGACAGAAAAAAATGTGTTGATTTACACTTTATTTACAGAATATATACAACAAATGAATTATCAGGCAGAGGAGTGAAGTGGAGGGTAATGGGAAGTTATTTAACACCAGTGTTTATGTTTAGTCCAAAGGGTTGGACTGTCTTGAGTTGGTGAATCCAGTGTGATTCTCTATGCTTGCGGTGTGTGTCATCACCATTGCAAGCTTCAATCACCAGAAGTTCAACATCCTTGACACTATGGTTGGGGCTGTTGAAGTGGATAGAGACTGGGTACGGTTTCTTGGTCTTTATGGAAGAGACATGATTCGCAAAGCGAAGACTGAGTTTGGTCTTAGTCTCTCCCACATATTGTAGCCCACATCTCTTACATGATATGACATAGACTACATTAGGTGTGCTACATTGGGAGTCGGTCTTGATGTTGTATGAAGAGCCAGTGATATGACTCTTTATCTTAAGTGAGGGCTTGATGTACAGACACGTTCTACATTTGGAACGGGTACATTTGTGACAGCCCAGTATTTCTGTTGAGGGTTCTGTTCGGACTGTACCTGGGGAAGTTTGGCCCTGACTAGGATGTCACCCAGGTTCTTAGGACGGCGGAATGCAACCATGGGGACCTCAGGGATTGCTGAGTGTAACCTGTTGGATGAGTGAAGGATGGTCATGTTATTATTGAGGATTGAGGAAAGTTTAGGTAGTTCGGGGTGGAAGGTGGTGACCAAGGCCACTCTATTGGTAGGAGCTTTTAGTTCCCGTGTTAGTCAACAGAGTATGACGAGGTACGTTGAGAGCCCTGTTGATTGCAAGTTGGACCCTGCGTTCGCTGTGGCCCCTAGATACAAGGTGTTTCCTTAGCTCTGATGAGCGCCTCTTGTACAGGGTATCTGTAGAACAGATATGTCTGATACGTAAGGCCTGACTGTAAGCAATTGCCTTCTTACAGTGACTAGGGTGGCAACTGTTGGAGAGAAGGTACTGGTGGGTGTCGGTGGGTTTACTGTAGACATCCGTGACAATGCCATTAGGGGATTTGGTTATGGTAACATCTAGAAAATTCACACTTGTGAGAGAGTATTCGGTAGTGAACTTTATGGTGGGGTGAAATGAGTTTATATGGTCAATAAACTCATCCAAGCTGTCCTTGCCACCACACCAGATGGAGAAAATATCATCAATAAATCTCCACCAAACTAGTGGGCGGTTGGGGGCAGAGGACAGGAGTCTGTCCTCCAACTGAGACATGAATAAGTTAGCATATGAGGGTGCCATTTTGGTACCCATGGCAGTACCCTGTACCTGTAGAAAGTGCCTGTCAGAAAATGAAAAATTATTCTTCATGAGAATGTGGCTGATGAGTTCCTTAATATGTCTCACTGACGGGCGGGATTGTTTACTAGCATTGAGGGCAGAGACACATGCACTCATGCCTTCATGATGGGGTATGTTAGTATACAATGATGAAACATCAAAAGTAACCAGAATGGCAGAGTCAGGTATTTGGTGCTTGACCTCATCTAGTTTGTGGAGAAAGTCTTTGGTATCCTTGATGAAGGAAGGAATACGGCAGACTAAGGGTTTGAGAAAGCTATCGACAAACTCAGAAATGCGCTCTGTGGGGCTACCATTCCCAGATACAATTGGTCTACCCGGGTTATTGGGCTTGTGTATCTTGGGTAGAAGGTAGAACCTTGCTGTACGGGGGTCATGTGGGAGGAGATAGTTAAGTGTATCTTTCTCGATACCATTGGCATTATAAATTCTAACCAAGGTGTCGCTTTTATTTGGTTTTATAATGTAATTCATTTTATTCATGCATTGTGCATAATCAAAAGCAGGAACCTGTCACAAAGTTCATTGGAATGAACTACTTATTGCTATGGTAACTAAACAATCCAATTCTCCAGGGAATCAAGATGATTTTTGTCGTATGGCAGAAAATTGTTTTCTCAAATGGGGCAAGGATGGTTGCAGATATTCTTTAAACAGGATTGCTGTAGTCCGCATTGACCATCATGGGTGTCATAACCCTCATCCAAATGCAGATACAGCACAGCGATCGATTTGACATCGTGGCTGCGGGGCGCCGACTATTTAAGCATCTCTCCCTCAAACAATCTCAAATTACTGGCAACACGGGCATTGATAATGTCTCTAGTAAACTATGCACCATGGCAGCTTTGCGGTAGGATATGTAGGGAGATATAACTCACTCTGTCTATCATGTGTGGTGTTGTTGCAGTGGATTTAATCTACAGCTACACGTAAAGTGACACAGTAAAAGTATCCCATATTCAAATGTGATGGATTTTTTTTTCAAATGTAAATTGATCCCAAACAAGGCTAAGGAGCAGCTTAAGATAACAGTATATCTAAGAAATCTTTCTCCAAGGTCTTAGATATTGGCTTCACTGAAAGAAAGCTTCAGATTTCTTTTTTTCTCTTTGGTTTGAAACTTTATCACTGAGGAAAATACCAAGAGAGTCATTAAGAGGCTTAAAGGGAGGGTATATCTTTGGCAATTACTCAAAAAATTTATGCCCATTAAACTTACTTGGTAAGATGCACTGCAGCTGTTGATAACGTATAACATTTTGAGAAACAATTGTTATTGTTAATAAGTTATAGTGGTATTTGGCTCCAGAAGGTTTATTGCCACAGTTGAGTAGTTTGACTTATTGATCAAAGCCTTTCAAGCTTTTGAAGAAAGGAAAATTGCGCCGTTTACTCAGATGTGTTTATAGTCTATGTGGTCATTGGTCCAGTCCATCATGCCTATCCAGTATTGCTATTTTGAAATGTCATATAAGTATTTAGTCTCAAGGAAGGTTTGTGAATTTATCTTCATTATATTGACAGGTTGAAATTAAGACATGTTAAATGGAATGGATGTGTGTATACCAAGACTGCTTTGCCATTGCTCTCGAGTGCGCTTTTTGTAATCAACTGTAGATGTACTTCATGGGTTAATGTTACATACGACTAAAAGTAACTTATTGTTTTTATTTTAGAGAATTCTTTACACAGGAAGACTGATGCACTCAAAGTAATTACAAATCAAACCTTTTTTTTAATGTACGAGAGGCAAACGAATGCTCCTTGTAAATTTCCTCTACTTATCATCTCGTTGATCCATTGATCATTTGCATCATTACTATCTCAAGATGATTTCTTTTTTGAGGCTGAGACAATTTGAAGCCATCTAACGTACCTAGAGTGCAATCAACTGCAGTTTTTCCAGCGATTCTCATCAAAGTTATGTTGCATTTGGTCAGTGTTTATCAATAAGTTATTTGTAAAACTTTAAGCTTTGCTTGAAATTGTTCTCAGTGTGAGCAATTGTAGGAACATTAAGATTGTGAAAAGTTGGAATTTTAAGATCTGAGTATCCTAGATTGATGTCTTGGAAATATCTGAGGGACCCTTGAGGTTTTGTATCCCAGTAAATTGGCTCAGTGTTGTGAAAAGGTCTTTACAGCCTCAAGGCTTCCCTCGATTTGTAAAATGACAAATTTTTTCAGAAGTAGTATTTCTTTGAACAGTACCAATACTAAGGCCAAGTTTACACAAGGACTATTTGTCAGCCTCCAGTTGATGAATGGTCCCTGTATTAACTTGTCCTAAGCTCTCAGATTATTAATTAAACAAAAATAAAATCAAATTTGATTTGTGATACAGACAATAAGCCCCACAGCTTTTTATGGTCAATCCACAGAGAATAAAATTAACAGCAGAGCTGCCAACTCTCCGAGATTCTGCAGAAAGTTCCCTGAAAATATGATGAACCAATTTGAAAATGTCCTTGATTATGAAAACTTGTTCCCTCTTATGCTAAATAATTCCCTGATTGTTGTACACAGTCTCCCTGATAGCAAGAGGCAAATGTTGGCAGCTCTGTAACAGGTGTCAAGTATGCTATCTATTAAGATAATATACATGTAGTACAGGTGTCGCCATGAAATTTGCAAAGTAGTAGATTCAAAATGTATCACAGATACGCCATGAGTGCCATGGCCATAAATAGCACACTACAGCGTCAAAACACTACAATCATAGTACATTATTAAATTTGTCATGCCCATGTCTCCTCTGGAGGAGCAGGCTAATGGTTACAGGGACATCCCATAATGTAGTTTGGCCCTGAAAAGTTCAAGAGAGCAAAAATTAAAACTTAAAGATACTGTAGTTTGTTGATTATTTGGAAAATAAATTGTGGTATTCAATCAATATAAAATCTTACTCTGATTAGAGTTGTATAGTTGCACAAACTGACATTCGAATGAAGTGCCATCCTTTTTAAGAGAGTTGTTGAATTTGGTTGTCTTGAGGGGAATTAAGAAATTTTAATAAAGTACTTGAAGCCCCACGCCTAAATCAGGTTCTTCTTAGAAATATTGAAATGGCATTAAAAGGGAAAGACGGCGTAAACGTCATTCATGATATCATAGGATGTGATGTCTTAAACAATCTACATGCATACCAAAATAACAAACCTGTGAAAATTTTTGCTCAATTTGTCATCGAAGAAAATAATGAAAGAAAAAACCACCCTTATTGCATAGAATTGTGTGCTTTCAATGGCTTCATGCCTGAAGCCTTTCTCCACAGATTACAATTATTTGGTGAAAAATTACCTCTTTCTCTAAAACTACATTACTTCAACGGGTGTCGTTTCTAACAATGTTTTATAACATCAACAGCTCTCCAGTGCTCTTTACCAAGTAGGTTTTTTCACTAGTCTGTCACCCTTTTCACTAGTCCATACTTTATATTAACTATGGATGCTTTTCAACACTTAACTAGCCAGCCGGACCACTTAGTGTGAAGTTTGACTGGTCCTCAGGTGTTTTAACTGGCATTTGGCCAGCGGACCACTGAGGGGAGAACGCTGCGTCATTTAAAAGCTCCTATTCTCAATCATTTGATGAGCAAATAATAAGCCCAGCTTTCAGTTTTAGCAGAAGAGGCCTGGTTTTGGCGTTTTGGTTTTGGAGTGTAACATATATACTGAAGAAAAACATTAAGCATGTAATCATTTTAATACAGTGTTTAATCGGTGTAAGGGAAAAACAAAATAGTATTCTTTATCCCCGATGCAAAATTTACACCTATTAAATCGTTGCGGTACCCGCTGCTAAAATAGAGGAGTTGAACTGCCGCTAGCCACTGGGCTAGCTCAGTGGTCTAGTGGTAAGACATCTGCTCTAGGATAATTATGGCAAAGGTCATGGGTTTGTATCCTCCCCCCCCCCCCCCATATGCCTGTGGATTTCTTTTTTACAGGGCTCGGGAAAGTACTGAGTATACAGTGCTTAATACACATCGGTGTAAGGGCAAAAACCAAACAGTAGTCTTTAATATCCTCGATGCAAAATAAACATCTATTAAAATTTTAATCTAAACTCTCAAGTCTGTGAGCAACCTATTCCAATGAATGAAATGACCACTGGTTAGTTTTATGGTGTCTTCATTGAAAGCATTTGATTGGAATGAATAAAGGCACTACACTGTGCCTTTAAAGTTTACAGAGTTGTTACTTTTGTGTCTGCAAATCTGCCAGATGGTTAATGATTTTATAGGGTTCGCATGTGTGAGAGCATGGAGTATATATAGCTCCATGCATGGAGGACACATGGTGCGATTTTAGGCAAGTTTCAGTCTTGCTTAGGTTGATGTAAGGGGACCATCAAGTGTTAGAGTAGTGGAGGAGGAAGCATGTTTGTTTGTCGCCTTATCCAAAGATTATTTTGGAGGAGAGTTGACTTTGATGATTCTGAGGTAAGACAATTGTCACTGGGGTTTAGTGTTAGTCTATACATAGAGAAAGGACAGTAGTTGCTGTGTCCAGTTCAAGGACAGCTGTCTGTTTGGTAAATAAGGGCTGGGTGGTGGTCAAAGATGTGTCGAGAATCGGATGGCAATGTGGGACATAAAATGTAAAGTACAACTACTGATTGTTCAGGCCTATTGTGTAAACACAAATGTTGAACCATTTAAAAAAACTCTTGACGTATTCATGTACTTCTGTGTAGGCGGGTTTTAATTCTGATAATGAACTCGACTGAATACAAATTACACATTTCCCTTTTAATTATTCCTATATCGTACATTCTAGCAAAACCCTTTTTATGTGTATTCCTTTGACAAAAAAATAAAATATGTGCCTAAACACTGTTTGAAATATTTGTGATGATTTGACAATAAAGCGAAGGACGCTCTTTTATTTGTAGTGGCATATTGGTAGTGCAAACTATACAGGGTAGTGACAGTCTCAGGGATCCAAACCTAACCGTGTTTGTCATTATTTGATAGCTGTTTGATCGTTACTTTTACACTCAATCCAGAAAGGTGGATTGAGATCCGGCATTTTTTATCACGACCACAGATCAAGATCTGGTATCGCGTTTACACCAGTGTCTGATCCGGCTCTTATCCCACTTTTGATCACAGCTGTCACACAAAAACACTAGCAAAAATCCCACCATTCCTAGCAAAACCGGAAAAGACCACATTGAATTGTGGTGTCTGATCCACCTGTGCGTTGACACTTGTTTCTGGGATCCACTTTGCCGGATCTGATCCACCAATTGTGGGGTTCAACCCTCCTCAAAAGGTGGATTAAAATTGCAGGATCTTGAACCGGGTCTGATCTTGCTTGTTTGCGTTTACACTAGCTGTTAATCCACATTGCAGGATCAGATCCGGGTCTGATCAACCTTTCCGGATCTAGTGTAAACAGGGTCATAGTTGTAAGAAAAATAACATTATTTTGGGTTGAACAAAGAAAAATTAACTAGAGCAAGATTTGAATCTGCAACCTCCAGATTAACGTGCCGATGCTGTTCCAACTGAGCTATCTAGCCCTAATGTTGGCAGTCTCCCTAATTTGACAATATCTTTGATCGGGGGTGCCAGTCAGAAGCAATTCAACCTGTAATTGCTGTATAGCCAGGGATCATACCCAAGCTTACAACCTGGGAAGCAGCAGGAGAGCAATCACCTTTAGGGGATGTGACTTTTTTATTTCAAATATTCAAGTAATAAACCACAAGGGAAACTGACTGGGTAAATTTTAAATAATTTTGGGTTGAACAAAGAAAGATTTACTTGAGCAGGATTTGAACCCCTTAATTAAAATTAAGATGAGAATAAAAAAAAGTATTTGTGTCTTGGCAGGAGTGAAGTCTATACAAATGATCTGTGTGGAAATTTTGTCACCCAGTGACTGTCCCAGCCTTCTTGGTATCAAGGTTGTTTTTTCGCATCACAAAATGTAATCAAAGTTCTGCCATGTTATTTTTGTGTTACCCTTCACCAATAAGTGAAAAGCACTGTTTACTCGGTTCTTTCCTGAAGCCTGCAAAGAAAAGTTTTCTGCCAATTGGAATGCTGTGTGGGTTCTGTCGGTGTGGCACAGAGCAGTCGTGCCGTGGATGGACAGTTGTTTAGGTGGGTGGGGCCTTATGGATTGGTCTATTCATATAGGTGGTCTCACAATCTCATCCCACGTCCAGACTTTAATATTTGTGTGCGTCTTCAAATTGAACTGTTGTCTTTAGGTCTTTGACAATTACAGAGGATGTGTTGTCTGGGTGGGGTATATATTATAATAATGATTTTTATCTTTGTTTTTAGTCTATTCCAAGAAAATACGAATGTTGTATTTTCAAATATTTTTATAATGGATTATTTTACCGAGGTTTTCCAATTCTTTCATTTGACCTTTCGCATGTCACCATTCTCAGTCTTAACGCAGCTGAGAGTCCAATTTCCTCCCATCCACTGGTCTCCTCATCTGACTTCCGACTTGGATTTATCCTTCTCTCCAACCAAAAGTATCTCATGCTACTCTGAAGCCTTCAAAATCACCTGTTATTTGTTGTTAAAACCTGTCCCTGGGGATCAGTACCCCTTAGAAACCTCCATTTATTAGAGATAGAAACACCCCCCTCCCGTTTTACACCACGGTGCACTAAGCATTTTACTGACTTGACATTTGGTGGAAATGTCATTCCAGCCCCGGTCATCCCAGGCCGTTGGGCATCCTCTTTGCGATCGACTCATCTTCAATAGGTGTCTTCCGATGAACCCATCAACCTTTTCATCTCCTGTATCCATCTCTCGGCTTCCGATTCTCTTTTCGTCAACCCCGTGAGACTGATGAAAGAGCAATTGCGGAAAGATTACACAATCATGATGAGTATCTAGTTTCATGTACAGCTGCTTTGTAACGAAACTACCGCTTAGTAAATAATTATCTTAAAGAGTTTCAAACCCATTGAAAAATCCCTGGAAATGAGCACGCTTTACAGGCTACATCTAGAAACAAACCTGTAAAGGTTTGAGGTTATTTTACCCACCATTGTGTCTACTTCCTGTTAAACAGAAGGAAAACAAATTCAAAAGTTTTGAGAGTACATACATTTTATGTTTCTTGGCAATGAAAGCTTGTAAGGTAGATGAACTCTCCAGATATACAATTATACATTACAGTATAGATTTTTCTGTGTGTAGGGCTATATTTTGTCCCTTTGGTTAATGAGTAGGGGTTGTTGTGAATGGTGCACTGCAAAAACTGGGGTGTTAAAATTGACACCATGGGTGTTGTCACATCCCTATAGATACCAACAAAAGAATCAAAATGTACACCATATGGTGTTAAAATAACACTAATTACTGACAAAACAATTACATTGGTGTTATTTTAACACCCTATGATGTTAATTTGGATTCTTTCTTCAGTATCTTTATATGAAAGCACCCATGGTGTCAGTTTTTAACACCCCAGTTTTTGCAGTATGTATACACTTCTTTTTAAGGATTTTACAAATTTTTATAATGAGCCAAATTTTTATTCAGTATTTTTATGAATATTTGAAAGTTTTTCTGTTAAATTTCTTCTTTAACACAATCTCCAATCTTTTGTTCTCCTCAAACCTGCTATATTTGTTTTATTCATCCTATACAATGAGTAAATATTAGTTCTCTTTGTCCAAATTTGTGTTAAATGGCTGATTTCTCTTTCAGAAATCCTACACATTAATCGTGACATTTTGCAGTGTTCCCACCCCCTTGATTCGTCTCACTTGTCAGAAGTATCTCTAAGAGGGTGAAATGACGGAGAAACATCTCCGCCTCCTCCTAGATACTTTAAAGGTGCCTTATTAGATTGCTTAAAGAGGCCTTTTTTGACTTTATCCTCCTACAAACCACCTACATTGATTGATTGCTCCTCAAGCTTCCATCAGAGATTTTTGCCAAGACGTCATGGAGTGGGCTCCTTTCTCAAGCAGTGCCAAATGACGTCTGTTTTTCTAAGGCTTATTGTCAACTACATAGACTAGTGCACATTTGTATGAGTTTATAGTAAAACTTCATGTAGAGTAGTTGGTTGAAAAAACTTCCAAATTTATCAAAATACAAAAACAAAACATGAAGACTTGTTTGTGTCTGTTAAGACATTGTTCACAAACTTCAAGAGGTGTTTCCACCATCTTATTCAGTACTTCTGCATTGAAATGACTATGTACATAGAGTGTAAGTTATTTCACAATGAATACATGATAGTAGAAGATCTGCAATAATAATTTGATTTATTGCAGAATATTCTTTGTACTTAATTTTCAGATTATTTTCCAATTATCAGAGAGATCCTTTAAGTTGTTTTAGTCTCTTGTAGGGAATTGATTGCATTGTGTGGCCATTGGTCTGAAAGGATTCGGCCATGACCTTAAAGAGCCTTGTTCATCAATGCTTTCTTGGTTTTAATGGCCAGTTCACAGTGATTTGTTGCCAATTGGTTGTTTTTGAAAGCTTTGGATACTCTACCATAGTTTGGACATCATTTTCTTAAATAGGATTGCCTGAAAAAATTATCCAGTAAAGCAAAGCATCTGGCAAGTGGTATTCTTGTTTCGGAATAGTTGACTCTGTGAATTGCTTTTAATGTTTCATGTTACATGTTTAAGCGTTACATACGAAGTGTGGACCTGAGAACAAAAGAGGTCCACACAAGGCAGGGTTTTGAAACGCTTTGTGGACTTACACATGTCCACACAGTGTTTTTTACAATGTTGAAGAATATAATATAGTGCACAGAACAACGGAATGTCCACACAGCTCTGTGTTGCAGTCACTCTTTGGATATTCCTTTGTTCTGTACAATTAAGGAAAATCCTATTCTTCAACACTGTTAAAAACACTGTATGGACGTGTTTAAGTCCACATAGTGTTTCAAGTCCCTACATTATGTGGACATTTTTGTTCTCAGGTCGTCACTTCGTATGTAGCATGAAAACACAGAGAATATGCAACAAAGAGCTGTGTGTTATTTAGTTTGTTCCTTTTTAATCTCTCAATTCAGCAATGTGGTTGCAATTTGATTTTTAATCAACCTTTCATGAATGAATTAATCTAAACTTAAATCACATTTGTTTCACCTCACTCATGACTGTAATAGGCTCCTCCTCTCTGTTTTTCCCTCTTACTTCTTGGTTGTTTATTGTAGTTTCAATTTAAAGTTTGTTTGTTTGTTTGTTTTGGGGGCTTTTCTTTCTTAACAGCACATCAAGATTTTGTTCAGTCACACTATATATTATTTGGGTTATTATTATTTCTTTGATAGTGTCAAATGCCTGCAGACTTACACAAAAGCTTACATGTATGTCTTGCTCTTGTGTTGTCCTTTGAAAGTGGTTAACAAACCAACAAGAGCATTTCTCAATCATCGAGGGGATTCATGAGTTATATCATGATTTTACATACAATCCTCCAGATGTTTTGATAACCTCTTTATCTCCATGAGAAAAGAAAAAAAATCTGGCTAGAAATAGTCAGAGCATGTCTTGACATATCTTTCTCTAATTGAAAAAATCACAGTTGTGCAATCACCCCTCAATAGCAGGTGGTCTTCCGACTGTCTCAGAAGGAGGAAGGAAAATGTCTGAGGTTATCAAGGCGGATACTTTCATGGGCGAATTCATCAGTCATGTAATAACACTCCTGTCCCTCTTCATATCAAATGAGGGAATGAATTAAGGCATCAGGTCATGTCATTCATTCATAGATTCTTATAGTAGGTGTCAGAAATCTTCCATGGATTGTTCATTTGAGCATTATGAGATCACTGGGGTGGAGAGCCATCATTCCTTTGGACTGGGCCCAATTTCATTGAGCTGCTTAAGCAGAAAATATTGCTTGACAGATTTAAGCTAAGCACAAATAAGCAGAATACCAGTAACAGATTGTGCATGTGAGATGGCATTTAGGCTAGAAATGTTTTGTGCTTAGCTACTTTTTGGTCTTGATGTAATGTGGGAGGTGGGGTGCAAAAAAAGACTCGGTCATACACACTTTGACATTTTAATGACAAGTTTTGGTTATATCCAATTCACCTTTTGTTGCAGTGAAAAAACTGTTGTTTTTTTATCTGAGAAATTAATTAGTGAAATTAAATTAACTGAAATGAACTTAAGATTAAATTAAGTTTATCATACTGTTTTATCACTATCTAAGTTATCTACTGATTTTTACATTTTTGTGACCCGTTTGATTTTATTATTTAAATATTCTTTTTACTATTTAATTTCAAGTGTCCATTTTGTTATATGACGTAAAAAAGGCAGACTTTATCCCAACAATCAAGATCAGAAATTGTGTAAGTATCACTGTGTAGAGACAGATAAGGCCCACAGCATTGGTTGGCCCCTATCAGTTCTGTTTACATTGATTCAGTAATCCTAGCATTCAGCCAAGTCAAGAATTATTATTACTTTGAAGCTCAGAACTAAAGAGAATTATACACTGCACATTGACCTGCTTGTTGATCTTTTTTTTCTAGGGTACAAGCTAAAAAAACTAAAAGCTTTTTCTTCTAATAAGAAAAGGGACCCTATTTTTCATAGCCCAAAGGATATGTTTTAAGCTGATTGTTTACACAAGTAAATTCAATAGGCTATATTGACCAACCCTCATTTTATCTTAGGCAATCAATCTCGCGACTAAACCGTGCCCATCTTAATTAGTTATTTCCATTATGAGGGTTGACATACTTTAATATTCAGAACTTTCCTGTGAGCTTTTCATTTTCATGGTCCAGTTTTAAGAGCTTCCTGCATATATTAAAAATTAAGCATATGTTGAGAAACATAGAGGCCGTGTCCGAATCAGCGGCTATGGCTGCAGCTGTTGCTAAGGGTGTTGCTATGGGCCTCCTACTCTTCAACGCATGTTAAATTAATGATCAAGCTGCAGCCACAGCAGCTAATTTGGACATGGCCTAAGTTCAGTTTGTATCTAGGTTGCACAAAATCTTTCTTAACCCTCAGTAACTCCCGATAGTTCATCTCTCTCCGACCATCAACATCATAACCTCCGGTCTCGCAAACCCTCCACTGTTGTCGTTTTGTAATTTCAGCAGAGTGCTCCCCTACAATGAAAACGGAATTAGATCCCATGTTGAATTACCGTCTGTATGTTTTGAAATTTCAAGAGCAGTCCTGGCAGAGATAGTAGTGTACTTTCTTTGGGGACGATTTTTAAAGTATGACTTGAGACGCTCTGACACAGTTTTTTCTGGAGACGGTTTTAGATTAGCCCAGACAGGAGAAGGGGTATTTAATTTGGGAGGCTATTTTAAAAAAATTACTTAAAGGCCCTGTACACTATTGGTAAGATCGAAAAACACAAATGTTCACAGATTCACACATAACTTACATGATTTAAAGTAAGTAATGGTAGAAAGGGTTCCTTAAAATATTTCTGCCCAAAATGCTATCGTTTCTGAGAAATGAGTAAAACAATAGTTTTTATCCCGCGCGATAGTTTGAAAAAAAACAGAAAACACATAAGGTCTCTTTTTACTATTTTCTCATGACCTCGATGACCAATTGAGCTCAAACTTTCACAGGTTTGTTTGTTCATGCATATGTTGAATCACACAAAAATGTGGACACTGATTTTGAGCTGTTACCAAAAGTGTGCAATACCTTTAAAGTAGCTTGGCAGTATTTCAAGCTGTCCGGCCATCCATTGGGTGGCATGAGAAGGATTTTGGAGAGCTTTGGACGTCCTCAATTCAATTCAGCAGGATGGCCAAATGCCAGCCAAATGTCACCTGCCTAAATCTGGCCGCATATTCTAAATATAAAGAGCCTGCCAATCTTACGTTTAAAAGTGAATGAATTGTATATGCTATTTTTGAGAGGGTGGGGTGGGAGGTTTTAGATGACCTTCCCCTGCAAGACCTTCAGACTTTTCTTGGGGGCAAAAATTTGCATGGCCACTTTTTCAATGAGACAGATGAGATACTGTAGCTCGGACAGAAAAATAGGACATGATTTTTTATGATTTTTTTTTTTGGGGGGGGGGGGGTGGACACAAGAGTTGCTCAAATAGAAATAGGGTCATTGTATTTGAGAGATGCGTTTTTGAAAGAAATAAATAGACTACCAGAGGGGAAGTTATTTTGATATTTTGACCATCCTTGAAAAAAAAGACCAATTACTGTTTCCCCTTCATAGTTTGATCTTTATGATGCCACTTCAATGAGTGTTTTATGTTTACATGCTCTGTGGAGCCATGAATAGCAGAAAAACCTGTTTCTGTTTTTATCTTCTACTTAAAAAGTAGTTAAAGGCAAAGTAGACCTTGGTTTTTGGAACCATTCAACTTGTTTACTCCTCAATGAATGTAGATGTATACAATTAAACTAACCTTTGAAAATTTCTTTTCAAAAGGTGGTGGTAGCCTTTTTGAGATATCCCCGAAAATCTGGAGTAGTTATGTCCATGCAGGAAGAATAATCCGTAATTGGAAAACACAATCTGAGAAACGTTTCTAAATGAAACTTCTCTCAGATTGAACATTTTTTTAATCCCTTTCTCTAAAACCATATTCCTATGAAGAGAATCATTTCTCAAAATGTTAAATATCATCAACAGCTGCAGTGCTTCTTACCAATTAAGATTTATGGTCATTAATTTTTGGAGTAATTACCCTCCCTTTAAAAAGAAAATTTAATGTAAACTTCAAATAGACTGTGCAGGTCTCGCATGGTTTGAACTTCTGGGACCAAGTTGGTCCCAACCACATTGAGTTTTACATGTGCCGATTCTGTTTCTTCTTCAAACACTTCAGTTTAACAGAGTTTATGACTATAACAATTTTATCATATTGTTCGGAAAGTAAAATTTAGCCATAAAATAATTATATGAAAGTAAAATAAATTTCACAAAACAACAAGTTCTTAAGAAGCTTCTTGTATTTTTAAAAATATTTTTGATACTGTTCTTTTGGGGTTTTCCTTTTACAGACAAAACCTGTGTACGGAATGAGATGGAAATCTAACTTCCCCTTGTCAAGAGACCTACCATCATGTTTTTGTAGACATCCATTTGTGCAATCTGCAACATGCTCCAAATTCAGATAAAATATTAACCAAATCAGACACAAAGAACTTTTCACAAGAACTAAATACAATACACATCTTTGTCCATTGTGAAGTCCAGGTATTACCATATTTGGAGATGTAGTGAGACTTAACATCTGGTATTCACTACAAACTGCTTGTCATCGAAATTTGATAAGTACAAAACCACAACCACATGTTTTCACTAAAAAATCCACTTTAACCTAATCACATCTCCTGTTGTGGTACATGTCTTACGCAGTGATGATGTCATCCATGAGCTCATTGGGATTTCTTTAATTCCTTTAATACTGGCTAATTCAATTTTTCTCATTAAATTTCCTTCCCAAGGCATTCCAACAAATCCCTCAGCTAAAATAAAGTCTCTAAGAAAACAAATTGAAATTCAACGGTGCCTGATTTTGACTGGATTTGTAGAAAAAACTACGCTTCGTCCACTGATAGAGATTGTTTACCAATAATTGTTCACTCTTGCCGTCATTTATTGAGTGTTCTTCAGACAGAATCTCCACTGACGTCATTGCAACGTGAGTGTTTTTTGATGTCCTGCCCCCTAACTGTGGAACTGACTTTTGTTTGCACAAAGATACAAATTGTCTGCCGTGACAGGGTTTTGTAATTCAATGCTAATTCGGATACATGAGTTTATAATTAACTGCAGGGTACACCTGTTGTTGTTTTTTAATTAGTCTATTATATCTCAGGTATCATTTGTATTGGAACCAACTGGTGTCAATTACATACCAATTTCTTTGAGATAAAAAATCAAAAATTTCGTTTTAGTGTTAAAACTCTTGGCTTTAAAATCAAATTTTCTGTTTCTTTTTTGTTTCATTTTATTTGTTCACTATTGATCATGAAAGATGTTTTAAAATCAGGAATTATGAAGGCTTTTAATTTTGTTGAACAAAATATTACCATAAAAAGGAATTATCTTTACAGTCATATTTTTGTCAGTAAACATTTGATATTCAAGTCTATTTTTGCACGAAGTTTTTTTTTAGTTTAAGATCGTTGCTAGATCAAAGGTCATTATCGGAGAATTGAGTTATTCCGATCAAGTTCAGCCGTCCATATGGAAAAGCTATCTATCGTTGCTCACCGCAATCACTTTGCTAGCTAGGGATGTCAAGTCATCCATTTCATCTAGATGGATGACTTTTGCCGCTCTCATGGTTTGAAATTATTTAACAATTGGATCAAGCTACTCGGTCATACAATCCAGAAATTCTGATCAAGAAAAAGGTTGCTTTATGCAAGTCCCGATGTGATTTCCAGCCATCTTAATGTTGGTGCAAATAAGACGTAAGATTTTGTTTTTCTTAAGTTGTGAAATCTGCCCAAACAATGTTAAAAACCACTCAAGGAAGGGAGTTCTGAAAAAAAGTGCTTAACAAAATTCTTTCCTACTCGCGTACTAATGGGAAATTTTCTTTTAACACTTGATTGAAATGTTTACCTGCACTCGGATGTGGTATGGAGTTCTTTAACCTTGTTTTTGAAATGAAAGAGAAAAATGCTCGCAGGTTTTTGTCTTTTTGTCTTTGTGAGTTAATAGAAAGATAACAGAGAGGCACGAAGGGAAGGAGGAAGGTAAGACTTGGGAAATCACTGAGGCAAGATGAGGACGATTTGATGGGGCATGTGTTGTCTGGTGGTGAGCACATCATCTATCATCATTTATTGCCTCGAAGAACATAGTAAGAGGAAGTGATAGTCTGTTTTAATGTTTTCCTTTGCCACATGGAGGTTTACGGGCCAAGGAGCGTGCATGGTTGTATGGTGATGAAGACAGTCAGTCTGTGAACGAGTGTCAGCCGGTGAGCACCTTCACGGAAGCTTTGTCTGTGATAAGTCCCCAGATGGACACTTTGTGGGTTAATAAGTGATTAGCTTGACTGGATTCTGGCGGTGGGATCTGAAGCTCTTAAGGCGGCTAGTGAAAGCGTTTGTAAATTTCTGCAATGCATGGCACTGACGCTATGTTCATGGTAAGTCGCTTTGGGGTCCTTCAGGAGAGGGAGTGTGACTGGATCTTGACTGTGTGGATGTTGAGGATTATGTCAATTTCTTCGTACACACCCAGGGTACATCGAGTATTACAAAATCTTAACTGTAAACTAGTTTTGTTAGCTCTTCATTTTTCCCATTGTTTGTATTGTAATATTGCTTCAATGCGTTTTAGTAAAATGTTTACACTGTTGATATAGCTCTATTGCTGAGAGACATCACTCACCAGTATCCAGGGCCATTGGTCTTTTTGCATCTATGTAGATCTGGTAAAGTTGTTTCCTTGAAATATTTTAATAGAGCAAAGGCTTGGATGAAACAATAGCTTGTAAGTATGAGAGATCCATGTTTTATAAACTGAATAAAGGTGGTTCATTATATTTTTGTTGATCAGTTGGCGCTGATTGCTTGTCGGAAAAGATTTTGTTGTAGTAAGGGCAAGACAGTTTACCTTGATAAAGGGAAATTTGAAATCTGAAAAATATTGAATCTCCAAAGATCGCCTGCAGGCGACTTTTGGGAAATTTGCATGGTGTTCGTTTGAATGCTGCCCTCAATGCGGCCAGAGATGCAGTTGGTGCTCACTGTCACTTCGCTAAACGTGGTTAGATTCAATGTTCTTGATGAAAATACCTTGACCGTTTTTTTTTCTCTTTTTTCTCAAGTAGTCACTGCACTAAACTGAAACTTTTACAGGTAACTTTAATTGTGTAATTCTTGATAATTTTAGCTATAAATCAGCACATAAAAACCAAACAATGACCCTATCTGATGAGTTTGGTGAAATCGACTGCTGGCCAGTTATCAAGGAAAATCAACAATTGATTTTATTCATTTTTTGTTATTACCAGCAACCAATTATGTATTTTGGACGGGGAAGTGGATTTATTAGAAAGCTGTCATAATGGTGTTATAGTTTCTCGTTATGGACAAATCCAAGCAACATTATACCATACATTAACGTTGCGTCCAGTGCTAGTATTTTACACATCACAGGCATCTCTGGCGTGTCATGGCTGAGCGGTCTAGTTCACCGGACCCACGCTCTGGTGTTGTCAGCAGCAGAGTGTGGGTTCGAATCCCAGTCATGACACTTGTGCCCTTGAGCAAGTCACTTAACCATAATTGCTTCATAAATGCCAGGCTCCTATAGTGGATGATACCCTTACGGACTGTAAAGGGGGTAACCTTGTTTCAGCCCCAGGAGTAGGTAGCAACGTGCCCCTGGTGACAGTTGATTTGGGTCGACAGCCTAAAAGTGTAGCCGATGTTAGGCGATGTCTTATTAAAAAAACAAAAAACAAAGAAACATTTAAAAAACCTTTGACCAATGATGTTGACGTGATGTTAAGGCGTGAGCGTTACGTGCATGCTAACGTAAATGCATCCAAGTAGTTGTGGAAACACCGATAGAGGGCATATGAGATTGACCTAAAATGGATTGGTCTATGAAACTAAAACATAACGATGATTGAAGGCTTGTCTAAATGTCATCAGGATAAGGTTTTGGGTTTGATTCAGTTCATAATGTGACATTGAATCTGTTGCACATCGTAAGCTGACACCTCTTGAACTGCATTATGTTTTGTCAACACTGTAATGTCATCAAATTGAGCTTCTGAAGCATTGGTACTTAACACTTCTAACAAGGTTACTAGCAGTATTCACTACTCAAACTTGTCAGGTAATGAAGGATGTATTGTATGTAGTCCGACCATGGAGGAATGGATTCCAACACTGGTCTGTCTAGGTCTGAAATTTCACTCCTTCAGGGGTTAGGACTTTGGATTCTACTTGGCGGTAAACTTCACTCAACTTGCTTCAAGTCATAGGCCTAAGAATAGATCTGCTCTGTTACATGAATCTCCGTGGAACATTACAAACTTATTAGACTTTCTTGAAGACACACTTGTATTGTATTTCCAGCTACATATACATGTATGTAAGTCTTTCTTCTATCTTTCTGATTGGGTCGCTAGGGTTTTTATTTTAAAAAAATTATTTTTGTCTTTCTTTCTTTTACAAACCACATTATTATTCAAGTGATTTGCCAGCGGATTTTTTTCACAGAACTCAGGAAAGTACTGAGTATACAGTGCTTAATATATTCTTTATCCCCGATGCAAAATTAACATCTATTAAATTGTTGTGGTACCCTCTGCTAACACATAGGATTCAAACTGCCTCTAGCCACCGAGCTAGCTCAGTGCTCTAGCAATGCAAATGTCGTGGGTTCGAATCCCACCCGAGTGATTTGCCTGTGGATTTTTGTTTGCAGAACTCAGGAAAGTACTGAGTATACATTGCTTAGTACACATCGGTGTAAGGGTAAAAAGAAATTATATTCTTTATCCCTGATGCAAAATTAACATCTATTACACATTATTACTATTATTATTATTGTTATTATTATTTATTTGACCAAGGCAAACCATTCAAAAAAATTACAAAGAAACAAGTACATGAAGATGAAAGGTAAACAATTAACTAAGTACCAGATCTACACCAAAAATCAACCTGATACCACTTAGGCCTATATTTGTAATTAATACAACCACTTCTCTTGAGTGAAGCAACCTTTTAGAATATCAGACTTGGGTATCATTTACTCTAAGGTCAAACCAGTTTACTCAAGGCAATGGCCTCTGTGAAATCAGTCAGGGATTTATTTGGAATTTTGAAACAGTATGTTGTACTTTAAAGGGATTGTATAGGTTTGGTAATTGGAACCCACTGTTTGTTTCAATCCTATATTGTTGTAGATATATACCATAAAACTAACCTGTGAAAATTTCATTTCGAAAGGTGGTAGCGTTTTTGAGATATTGCGGAAAATCTGGGGGAAAAAAAAGAATAATCTGCAATTGGAATACACTATCTGAGAAACGTTACTGTCAGTAACGCTTCTCAGATTCAATTTTGGGGGATAAAAACTGATATCTTTTTCCATAACCGCAGTACTTCGAAGTGAAAAGTTTCTCAAAAGTGCAATCCAAAGCTACTGTACCTCTTACAAAGTAAGTTTTTATTGCCACTAATTTTCAGAGTCATAACCAAACGTATAGGCCTACAAGATACCCTAAAAAAACTGTTTATATGGTTTTGGCTGATTTTGATGGATTCAGTGCTGCACAGCCTCTGAATTGGGCAAGGCATAAGTCTTTTCATTCAAAGGTGTTGTTAGAATGAGGTGTTTGGACTTGTTAAGTTTGATTTGATTCCGATCGAAATGGAACCTAATTTGATGTTTTGCTGCAGAGAGACTTGGTTTTTTTAAGTAGCCATGCACTCTTAGGATTTGTCTTGCATGGACAACTGAAGCGGTTTTCTACAATTATAAAAGGAAAAATTACATGTCACTTCAATGCTCAAAGTGGAATATCATATCCCTTGGAGCAATATCAGGAAATGGTGCCTCATTAGTCAACCAAATCCATAATCAGCATTTAAACGTTTTGTATAGCCACTTAAATCTTGAAGGCAACGGCCATGGGGATCCAGAAGTCAGACTGACTCAAGTCCCTCCCTGTCTATTCCTTACGGTGGTAAAGACGAGAAGCACCAAGTGTTCTACATACCCCGTATGACGCCCGGCGTCTAAATACTTCAAATCATCTCAAGACATGCTCCTTAGTTCCAAATCCAAGGAGTTCTTTGTTTGTTCATAGAATACCCTTTTTACATGACAAAACATTAGTTTAAGGCCTTCATGCCCAATGTGAAAGTAAAAAGGAAAAGATCTTAAATTTGGTACCAGACTTGCCAAAACTTACAACAGATTTTTTCAAATATGGAGAGAGGAGGACCTGTAAGGGAAACAACTGTGTTAAATAATCATTGAGTGAACGCAAGAAACACAAGCACATTTATCTCTTAGAAAAAAAAGAAGAAAAACAACAATTTGGTCAAACCTGACCAACACTTAAATTGCTACTAACTCTAATTGTTTTGATTGATTTTAAAGGGAAAACAAAATTACATTTTTGCAAAAAAATATGAAAGGTTTTGATAAAGTATGATCTTGACGTTTAACCAGTACATAGACATCACAGTGTGTATTTAGAATGCCACCAAAACATTTGTTTTGAATTTTGTTCAAATACATTCTGAAATATTTTCACCACACCATCCTGGTGCACATGGCTGAGGACCAAAAGTATTTAATTATATTAAAATATTAATTACAAAATAAAAAATCTATCACCCAAATTTTTTGGACTGTTGGAGTTTTGTGCCAAACTTTAAAGTTGCATTGCCCAATTTTTGCCGAAAGAAATATATTGGAAGATTATTTTCCCTGAAAAGATTCAATGTTTCAAAACGAAAAAAGATCAAAAACCTCCGCGTAAGCCACAGACAATGCACAAACAAAAAGTAAAATGCAAAATCGTTTGAACATGGTTAAAGGACGTGATATTAATATTGGAATCCCGGCAATAATTCATTTTTAGTTTTACTTATCATTGGCAGATTTTTTCGTGCAATACCTTAACTGAAAGCTCAAATCTAAAAAAATAGCTATTTAAAATTTAAAGTCTAAATTTGTGGGTCAAATTGGTCAAAACTCGGACCTACATGTAGCATCTTTATTTAAATTGTGTTGATCTGTTCATCATTAGCCAGGTACCACCATGGCATTCACCCCCTTTTGTCACTCCTCATTATAATGATTATGAAACCAAATTTTCCAGCCAAGAATGGTAGCTTTGTACTCACCAAACCTAGGTTGTTAACTGGCAGCTCCTAGCTAACCACTAATTGTATTGACCCTGGGTTTTCTTAGACTT
Organism: Plazaster borealis; assembly: GCA_021014325.1. NCBI lineage: Eukaryota > Metazoa > Echinodermata > Asteroidea > Forcipulatida > Labidiasteridae > Plazaster > Plazaster borealis. Next base: position 1,649,357 of record CM037456.1, on the reverse strand, counting down.
AAGGCTGTCCATTTTAATTGCCATGGTAACGTGCATAGCTTGGGATACCAAATCCAGCACATGTGTAACATTGGTAATTGTCAAAGACCTGTATCCACACTTGATGTGACCCAAAACATACATAGAATAAACAAACCTGTGCAAATTTAAGCTCAATCAGTCATTGGAGTCATGAGAAAAAAGGTGGAAAAAAACCTAATGTTTTCACTGTTTTCAAACATTGAGTTTTGGACTTGCAAGATCAAAACTAATTGTTTTACTCATTTCTCAAAAACTATTGCATTTCAAGCAACAATATTTCCAAGGGAGTTTCCCACCATGACCATCTTTATACCATGTACGTTGTGTGCAAATCTGTGAACATTTATATTTTTACTCTTACCAATGTTATGCAGAATTAAGATTATACTTTGTACTCCCTTCTCAATATTCACACTCAGGAAATTAAATTTCAAATCTCAAATCATGTTCCTAATACATCACCCTGATCTCTTTTGATTAGAGGATTACATTTCATTGAAAGCATTTCAGAAACCTCTTAAACCAGTCTGTGAAAGTGTCAAACAGCAGGTGTTTCTGGCAGGTGCACAAATGTGTTGGGAGAAGGAAAAAACCACTGTACTTTATTTGAATACCTTTTTTCGGTGTTAGAACATAAAACCTATTAATTTTCACACAAAAAAATTTGTAAAGATTTAAGTCATTTTATGCCATTTTATGACTGTTTGTATTTAGAATATTAAATGCATATTCCCAATCATGTCATAATAATAGTCTTAACAATGACAAGAGAAAACATTTCTGATAGAAAACATTTACAGATGCTAGGTCAAATTTTTAGCCGATTTGACCCAAACATTTAGGTATGAATTTTAAATAGCTACTTTTTATAGATTTGAGAAAGTTATAAGCTTTCATTGAAGGTGTTGCACAAAAAAATCTGCCAATGATAAGTGGTTGTGAAGACAAAAGTAAAAATGAATTATTTAGAGTCAGGATCACTACATTATCTCACGTCCATCACCCATGTACAAACAATTTTTCATGTTACATTTATTTTGTACATTGTCCGTGGGAAACACCAAAGTTTTTGTAAGGTTTTCTTTTTGAAATATTATCTGTCAAAATTCAGTCAGTTTTTTTTTGGGGGGGGCAAAATATCCGGCTATGCAACTTTAACACATAAGGAAGTATCAAGAAGCTGCAGCTTTTGTTGGTTTATTGGTGGGTCCCTGGTGGGTTGTGGGCGGGTCCCTGGTGGGTTGTGGGCGGGGCCCTGGTGGGTTGTGGGCGGGGCCCTGAACCCAAACTTGCCACCCCTCCACATGCTATGTTCACACCTCTCAAACTCAGTGTTGCCTTTGTCTGGATGATCTACTGCCCACCAACATGAACGGTTGCAAACCATTTAACCCACCCTTTATAAAACAGGTGGACAAAATTACTGCTCTCAGTCTCGGTATTATGCACGCTCATAATTCTAGTCAAGAGAAAATGACTCTCTGCTGGATTTTCCTCAAACCTATTACACTCTGTCTTTGTAAACAATGCTAGGCTTAGCCAGGGTTTACACAGTCCCTGCGATGGTTTTTATGGATGAATAATTACCATTCTGTTATGGCTTGGCTTCAGTGAAATGAATACATCCATAAAATACACTGACGTTTTTAAAACATTTGAGCAGCTTATTGTTTCGTAGTTGTTAACAAGAAACTGTCCATAGGCAGTTGTTTTGCATAAAATAATAATTTGGGTTTTGGGGTTTGTTTGGGTTTTTTTATAACAAAAGTATTAATAGTTATGTTTGAAGCTTTGCTTGATGTGGTAAACAAGAAGTAACTAAATAGTAAACTTGCGGGTACAACCATGTGTAAATCTCTTTTGGGAGGAGTGTTGGCTCTGAAAAGAGCAAACAAACACAAAACAAACAAATTAACAATTTCATTTTATAAAAACAGTTAATCATACTTGTAACATCAATGTTCCCTCGGAGGACGTGGCTTTTCCCTCGGAGATTGGGGTGGAGTTTGTTCAAAGGGCATATTTAAATCCATATTTTTTTTCTCCTATTCAAGTTCATAAAACCAAATTGGGGCTTGAAGGGATGCTTATATGACCCTCCTTTTTATATCATGATTGCTATTAAAAAGGATGTTCGTAACATTGGTAAGATTGAAAATATAATTGTTCACAGATGGTCAAGGTGAAAGATTCCATTCAGATATTTTTGACTGAAATGCTAAAGTTTTGGGAAATGAGTAAAACAAGTGAAAAGAAGTAAATTGTGGGTCACATGAAGTACGGATACTGGTCTTTGACAATACCAATGTTGGCCACATGTTTCAGGAATTGGGTTGACATATGAGGTTATTTTACCACTGTATGTGGGCCCTCAAAGGAAGCAACAGAATGCACACCTAAAGTATGTACAAAATGTGTTATGGTATTTTGTTTGAGGAATCCAAAAGGACAGCCTGCTCACTGTAACCGTGTCCTCCACTGGAGTGGATAACAAATCAGCAAACTCACAACCAGCTTGAGGAAACAGTTCCCCACCCCCTACTTCCTCCTAACGCCACATCCTTGTAACACGAGCCATCTGTCTTGACTTGAAAAGATTGAAGCATTCTCAATGATGAACCTTCTTTATTAAAGGGATTGTATATGTTTGGTAATTGGAACCCACTGTTTGTTTCAATCCTATATAGTTGTAAATATATACCATAAAACTAACCTGTGAAAAGTTCATTTCAAAAGGTGGTAGTGTTTTTGAAATATTGCCAAAAATCTGGAGCGGTTATGTCCAAGCAGGAAGAATAACCTGCAATTGGAATACACAATCTGAGAAACATCACTATATTCAAATTTTGGGGGATGAAAAGTGATATATTTTTCCATAACCACAGTACTTCAAGGTGAAAAGTTTCTCAAAATGCATTATACTATCCAAAGCTGCCGTACTTCTTACCAAGTAAGTTTATACTGCCATTATTTTCAGAGTCATTACCAAACGTATACAGACCCTTTAAAGAACCCCTTGTATGCAAGCCTTCCTTGTAATTGCTACACAAGGTCGTCTCTAATGAAAATCCCTCCTGAGCTTCTCTGTTAAATTCATCAACTTTTTCTTTTTCTGAGGTTGTTATTTATTAAACTTGAAACCTATAATGTTGTTAATGCATAGCGTGGCTTCAGTCTGACACCTTTGCTAAAGGGATAGTATATCAAAGGGATGAAATGAGGATTTAGAGGTTCACTTGCTATATGGTTGCACTTATCCTGACGAACAAATTGGTGCCTCTCACCTTGACCTGCACAGAGCTGCTTGATTACAAAATGTAGCTAAGCAAAACAAAATTATGATTACCAGAATAAGGTTACTAGCCAAAATACTATGTGACATGTTCTGTTGTGACTGGTATCGTGCTTATTTTTCCTTAAAAAAATGTTAAGCACTTTAGTGTTTGCATAAATGCTCTATGAAATTGGGCCCTGTTTGTGGCTTAAGATGCAAAGCCAAAGCTATAGGATAACTAGTCTTGGCTCAAGGCGGTTCAAGTCAGGTCTCGTGTTTGATCTGTAAATAATAGACACGTACATGTTCATGAGCTTCTTGTAGCGACTTGAGTCAAGTCTGGAGAACAACACGCTTATGTATCAGAAATGGGCATGTGTGGACGTTTGAAGAACGGATCATTGCGACCAAAGGTTAGAGTTAGTGCAACTAGGTAGCATCTTTAAGAAAGCAACAATCATCTTGAGAAAATTTGTTTGTGTAAGTCTCATCTTTTTTGAAAATGTTGATTGAGTTTACCCAATTGGGTATAAATCCTCGATTTTTAAGAAATCGAATAATGGAACTAACCTCATATAATGGATTGTTATTGGTACTTATTGGAATTTTTTATAACTCAGGATTTCCAATTTCTCAACTTACGCACAAAATTGAGTTTACAAATGTTACAATCGCTGTACAGTATCTTGAAATGTGAAAGTGCTCTCAGCTTTCACATAAAGGCGTTCATTAAGTAGACAGTTACACCAAAGATTTTTGTTGCTGGTAGCTAATTGAGTGGTTTTGTTCAACAGGTGCGACTTCTCAGCAGTTGAGCTGGGCCCAATTTCATGGCGCTGCTTACTTAAGAATTTTGCTCTTATGGCGCCCTGTAAAGCGCGTACTCCTATTGGTTGTAGGGCGTTAGCGCAGAACTCCACGGTAAGCAGTGTCATGAAATTGGATCCTGATTTCCACGCTTTTCTTTTGTTTTTGTACTGTCGGGGGGAACAAAGATAGTACAAGTATTTTTGTCAAAAACAGTTTCCTTGTTTTGGGAAATTGCAAATTGTATGTCTGGTTCAACTTTTTTGATTGACATTTAATGACAGGATAATTTTGAAATTTATTTCTTTAGGGAAAAATCTGAATCAGGAGAAATCCCTGTGGCAGGCCTGTCACTCAACCACTGAAGCTCATATTGTCCAATTAACCTTGGTTGAGCAGTAATTGCTCCCCATTGTCATCTTTACAGTAAATGATCACAACATTGTTTATTAAAGTTGTTTGTTTCTGTCCATTTTTTTGCAGACACTAGGGGTTGGTGAAAACTCAAGAGCAGTAGTGACATCATCATCATCATCATCATGCACTATGGAAAATAACAATGATGGTCGGATAAAAACAGTAAATCATATGACGACTGCGGATCGACCAAAGTCCCTTCAAATGCCAGGCATGACTAAGGATTCAAGCGAATGTCAAGGCGCAAACAGTTATTGTCAAGATGAAACAGGTGATCAAGAAGGGCAGAACTGGGAAGATGCTAAGACATTTGATGAGGAGGACAATTCTCAGGAATCCCAAGATGGAAGCGAGTCTGATGGTGCAAAAGAATGTCTTATCAAAAAGGAAAAGGAGAATGCAGTTAGAACGAGTCATAAAGAGAAAGAGGAGAGGGAACCAAGGTGCACCAGGGAAAAGAGCAAAGAGGCTGAAGATGTTGTCTTAACTTGTGATCGGGCGAGAGGCGGGTATTACTTAGAGGATGCTCCTTATCAGGGTCTTATCCGCTCTGTCTTTGAGCAAGATGACGCTGTACGAGGTCAGACACATATGAAGAACAACTCCTCTAACACTAATCATAGCCAGAGTCATTTGGATTTCTCAACCAGTTCCTGTAACTCCTCCCCTGGCTTTTTAAGACATCATTACAGCTACGACCATCTCAAGTCGTCAACTGCCTTCTCCGCCCCAAGTTCACCCGCCTCAAAGTACCCCCAGCGTATGTCTGAGAAGAAACTGCTCCACAGGGCAGAGCACTCGTCCCCTGACTTAGTGAACTCACCAGGAGGTAAGGGACAGGGTCGGTTACGCAAAAGCCTTTTTAAGAGATTCTCAGGAAACAACAAGGATGACCTCTCAGGAGAGTCCAGGGCGGGGTCAATGAGGGAGAAGAAGAATCCCAAGAAAGTTGTGGAATCCAAGAAGGTAAGGTCTCACATTATTCTTTAAAGGTATTTATACAGGATTGTTTAACTTTAGTCTGAAAGCTTACTGATTGTGAAGTTCATATTAGAACCATTTTTTTCTGTGAAATATTTCCCTTTAAAATGAAGTCATATTCGAGAAAGTTGTATCTGAAAGCCTAAAAACGCAACAGCTGAAATTAAGGGCAATGTGTTTAATGAAGAAAATTGGGCACGGTTTTCACTATTTTCTCCTGACTCACACAACGTATTAAGCCCATATTTTCACAGGTTTGTTATTTCATGGTTGATCACAAAACAGGAACACTGTCTGCGACTATTTTGTCAGCTCTACCAATCCTGTATTAATACCTTTAAACATAAACCATGTTTTCAAATTTCTTGGGTTTTTTTTCTTCCAGTTGTTGTGACCCCTTTAACAGGCATGATATTCCTCCTGCTTTAGTCTGATTTCCGTTTTTTCGCCCTTGAGAAAAATCAGAAAAATTGTTATTAAAAAGCCAGAAAAGTCCATTAAAGCATACACCATGTGTACATGTAGGTCAGGCTTTGTACTGAATCAAATGTTCCTACTTTTTTCCCAAGGACCAAATATCATGCCTGCATTAAACCGGCGTCACACGTGGCTAATATCTGCCCACGGTTTGCCTTTTTGGGAGTCAATTGCATGTGCAAGATTGATGTTGCGTGTAAACATGTGCACATCGCCTAAAATGTGCACTATACAGTATAATACACAGGGAAACTGACTCCCAAAATGCTTCAACCAAGATTTATTGTGGTGATGATGCCAGGGTCCAATTTGCTTACCGAAAGCAAAGAATCGACGCTTATAGAAGCAGGGAATTCTGCGATTACGTTAGTATATAATCACAGGTTAGTAGCAAATTTTTGCTTGTGCACATGCATTTTTCACGTTCTTTTCTTACATAAATAGCGCAGAAATTAGGCGTTTGCCCAGTAAGCTGAAAATGGCAATCGTAAGCGTAGAATTCAGCGGTAAGCAGAGTCATGAAATTGAACCCAGTTGAACTTGGTCAATTGTTGTCATTGTGTATAGACCATGCAAGTCTCGCGCGTATTCGAACATTTTTGGGACCACTTTGGTCCCACGTTCATTGCTTTAACGCGTGTAGGAAACAAACTCACGCACTTTAATGAGTCCAAATGTTCGAATACGCGCGAGACTTGCACAGTCTATTGTGCTGCCATCTTGTTGTCCCGCCTTCAATTCAGTGTAACCAAACTGAGGCTTAAGTGACAAACAATAGTCTGGATTGTAGTATTTGTTATAGACCCCTTACACAGGCCGCCATCGCTGAGGTCAAACAATTTAAACAGGCATGCATGTATGAGCCACTCACAACTCTCAGCCAATGGTAGATCTTCCTTTGATCTCAGTGAGGGCGCTGTTTGAGCATATATGATAATTACGTCATATTCAAGGGGTCTGTTGCTTGGCGATGACAAATACAGTGGCCTATTACTTTTGTTGTGACAATTTGATTAACTGTGGCAAAATGTACAGTGCAATTCCTATAAAAAGTTCTCTATATTTACTCTGACATGTTTTGAATGAATCACGCCAAAGTGCATTTTCATAAAGTAATAGTCTATGTTGTTAAAACACCACTGAGAAAAATCCATAGGGATTTCTTTTAGGAGCAGTGCTGATTGTAGGTTCTGCATCATGCATGTGAAAGCTGCCCTCTGTTGGTGAAATACAGTTATGGTTTATGACTTGGTGGATCACCACGTCTTTCACATTTGATTTTAAGTTGAAGAATCTGTTTCTCTTGTTGTATTTACCTGTTCCTCAAATGTTGTGATTTTGTTTGTCAACGTTATTTGAGTAATGTAGGTTTAAATAATGTTTTAATTTTTCTCAGTAATATCTCTTTACAAAATAATGGCATCATCAAAAATTGTTGTGACTGTTGTGCAATTTGTGGGGTTAAATTGCCATGGTATTTGACGTCTGCATCAACCAAAAGGCACTAAACCAGGGTCCAATTTCATGGCTCTGCTTACCGCAGAATTCTACGCTTACGGCGCTCTGTAAAGCACATAACTCTACGGGCTGTAAGCGCAGAATTCCGCGGTAAGCAGAGCCATGAAGATAGGCCCTGGTCATACCTTTTAGTGTAATTAGACCCCTTGGAAAATGAAGTACTGGGTATCTGTGTGACGCATGGAGTTCGTACGTGTTTAATGAGCAGTGACCAGTGCTTCATGGTGTTTGGTGATTATCTGACTTTCATTTGAACCGTTTCCCTGGTTTTCATCTCTCCCACACACTGACAGCTTATCTTCAGAGTAGCCCCATCAACTTTGAAATTAACACTTGGCACTTACATATCACATCTTCACTACAAAATGTCAAACGTTCAAGGTGGTAGAACACTGGGCTGCACACGCAAATCTGCTATGCCCAGATCTATCCTCCTGATATTTATCTCCTGTGACGTTAATTGTTGGTGACTGGGGCCAATTTCATAAAAGATGTAAGCAGACTTTTTTTCTGTTGATGGCAAGCCCATGAACAGAGTTTTCCATTATCATAAACACTGCTTGAAGCAAAAAGAATGCTGAAGCCCGGTTCATACTTCCTGTGAATGCTACGAATGAGGGGAATTTGGCGTCACAGCTCTGTTTTCGCTGCGAATGTTTCGGAAGAGTTGAGTACAGCTTTATTCTTACGAATTGTTTTCGTTGCGAATTTGTGACGTCAAAATTCGCATCGCATTTGAATTCGCCGGAAGTATGGACCGGGCTTAACTTGTCGGTGGTTCTTGTTATCAGATAGTGATGCAACAATACAAAAGCATTGTGAGTGTACATGCTTCTAACATTTCGCTGCTGCATGTAGTAAGCACAAAAATGTGCGAAGTGGTAAGCAACAAGTCTTGCGCGTATTCGAACATTGGGACCCGTTAAAGTGCGCAACTTTGTTTCCTTCATGTGTTAAAGCAATGTACGTGGGACCAAAGACGTCCCAAAATGTTTGAATTTGCGCGAGACTTACACTGTCTACTGAGCCTGGTCCTAGTGTTAAGGTCAGGTCACACAGGGCAATTTTTTTCAGGCAACTTTGAAGCGACCAACTGCACTGTATACAAAATGTATAAACTTTGGCAGCACGAGAGACATTCTTCTAGCTGTAACTCACTATCCCCAGGAAAATGAAACCTGAAATGTGAATGAATTTCTTCTTGGAGATTGCCTGGAACTGGTTGCCTGTAAATTGCCTCGTGTCACATTGCCTTTAGGCAGCGTTGTCTGCTTAGCAGTTCTAAAAAAGAGGAAACTCTTCTTGCAGAGGTTGACTGTTACTTTAAGTAGAATAGCAATGTAGACAGTGAACTGGAATGCCAAGTAGCTCTCCCGACTTTTTCTTATCATGTAGTTTTAAGATTAGGAAAATTGGGGTGATTAATTGGTGTGGGTGTTATATTCACATCATGGAGCATGCTCTATGTTCACACAGATGGTGATATGTTCACAGCTTGTCATGCTGTTTCTGTTGGATGGATACTGGATAGCGCCCTCTTGTGGTTATATTCCTTTGTTGATTTTGTGTGAAGCCGATTAGTAATGTATGTCACAAGTGTTTGTCCTTGTAATGAATGTATGTGATCAGACATAGAGCGGCCAACTCTCCCTGATTCTGCAGAAAGTTCTAAAAACAAAACAATCTACTCATTGAAAATTTGAAAATCTCCCTGATTATGGAAACTTTTTCCCTGTTATGTAGAATGTAATGTCTCCCTGATTGTTGGACAAAATCTCCACGATTACGCATGCAAATGTTGGCAGCTCTGCAGACATGATTCTCAGATACAAGTGTTTTGGAATTTTTTTCTGTTTGAACGATTTGTAGAACATAACGTCCAGGTTTCCCAACTTTCTGGTCAAGTTTTCACAGGTATGATTCTAACCATGATCCACTTTTTTGTCCATGAACTCCCCAAAAGTACATGTTAGTTTCCCAACGTAGTATACAAATAATTTTCAACCCTTGGTTTTTTTTAAGTGACATTCTATCCTTTTGAGTCGCCCCCGCCCCCTTCTCTAAACATTGTTTAACGTAGTCGTAGCTTGTGGATGAACCGATGGATCATCCTGGATGCATTGTAGGATGCATTGCATGCCAATCACTTAGTAAGTAGAGAGTGCCATACAATATCACATGATTGCTAACCCCCTAGAAAACTTCCTGGAATTGTCCTCGGTGAAGAATAATATTCAGAGCTGATTCAGTCTAATGTAGTTTATTGATACCACTTAAATACTTTTATGAGACGTCCCGACGGGACAGACGAAACATGGACAAAAATGTAACAAGACGTTCAATGTGAGTTGAATGCTCACAGTTGGTGAAATCGGTCTGTTGAAGCATGGGACTGCGATGATGAATCAGTAATGCTTAAATGATCGCACCCCTGTGAGAGAAGCACCTCGTTAAATCATGACTACATTTTGAAATGACAAAAAGAACATCTGCATCATTTATTGTATTTAATCATTGTGCCTTTAAAGGCACTGAACACATTTGGTAATTGTCAAAGACCAGTGTTCTCACTTGGTGTATCCCAACATATGCATAAAATAACAAGCCTGTGAAAATTTGGGCTCAATTGGTCATCGAAGTTGCAAGAAAATGATGAAAGAAAAAACACCCTTGTTGTACAAATTTGTGTGCTTTCAGATAGGAATAAAAACTTCTTGCAACAAGTTTTTATTATTTTAGTGAGAAATTACCTCTTTCTCAAAAACTACGTTACTTCAGAGGGAGTCGTTTCTCACAATGTTTTATACTATCAACAGCTCTCTGTTGGTCGTTGCCAAGTCAGTTTTTATGCTAATATATATTTTGAGTCATTACCAAACATGTACAATTCCTTTAAGCAGACGCCCATGTCAGTTGTGTCCAAGCTTTCAGGCAATTCATGTTTATCTAAATTTACAGCTCATCGACTTGAAAAGTATAGACATTTTTTTGTTGATGTTCTCCCACAGACTTTCTGATCTTATATCCGGTGTCAAGGTACTGTACTCTCTTTATCAAATAAGAGAAAAATTAGTATAATTGGTTAACAACAACAATTATTGTTGGCAAGTCAACTGTACTGTTGTTGGGGTTTGGGGTTTTGGGGGTTTTTTGGGGGGGAGTGTAAGAAATAGCTCTTGGAACATTCACAATCATAACCTCCTTGATGAAATATAAAAATTAAGTTAAGAATGTAATGAACCTGTTTGTGTAGACTGCCCTCTGTTGATTTTATTGTGATCATTTCTGTCAATATCTAAGTAGTTCCGAGGTTGTGAAGGCGTCTGTAGATGTCATGTGAATGGACTTGGAAGGAGCCATAGGCAATTCGATGCACAAAAGGCATCTGCAAGGCTGCTGAAAATTAAACACTCTTCACGTTTTAGCAAGAAAGTGTACAGGCGACAGACTTGCAGGTTTTACCGCCATGTCGTCTGGGAATAAATGAATAATTAATTTCAATATTTGAATAGTGGGTTTCTTTAATTCAAGACTTTTGTAAAGAATAGGAACAATTTTTTGTAATGTTTTTTTATATATACTTTTTAATTGATTGGTCGAGGTCGAAAGCATCGATTCTCAGAATCTCCTTCACCCTAGAGAAATTAAATAATGAAAAAATAACAGAACTCGCACCTGTTATTATAAAATATTGTATTTCTGAGAATGAATGTTTGTTTGCTCTTATGATTACGTCTTACATCAATTACTTAACGCTTCCTTTACAATGCTTACACTCCATTCCAACAGCAAATTCTCTGGAATTGCTTAACATATTTGGTTTAATCATGGTTGATCTTAGATGACCTCTTTGTTGACAAGAATTACTCAAGAAACAAAGAATCCGTGTTTTAGGGGAAGGTAAATTCCCAGAAGTTTTATTCATGTTCCTTCATGGACTTGGATTCAAGTCTTTGATCAGATTTTAATCATTTTGAAAATATATATTTTTTTTAGTCGTGTAATATAATGCTGGGGTGGATTTCTTTTGTCAGTTTTTGTTTATGATCATTGTTTTAATTTTTGTGATTTAATATTGGTGTGTTTTTTAAATACATTTTCATGTTTCTTTGTACATAAAAATTGGTTACTTTTTAACTTTGGATTTCTGAGATTCTATCTTCTTTGAGAAAATACATTTTAGTCCTTCAAGTTAATGCTGCAGAAATAGAAAGGGGTTAATCTCTTTCCTTGAATATTTGTTACTTACCTGCTTTTTTATTTTGAAAAGCCTCTAGAGGATGACCTACTTCTATCTGGGACTTCAACCCCGGTCCGTTCTTACCTATCATTTTGTTTTCCTTCTTCAACCTGACAATATTAAAAGAAGGGAGTGAAAACCCCCGTCTAGCAGGAGACGGTTAGACAGGTTTCTTCTCGGGAAAGGTCTTTGAGCCAATAGGGAACTCATGTAGGGTAATCACACGTGAACGTGATGTCGAAAATGTCAGAGTCAATACTTTCACGGTAGGTTTTCTGAGGATGTGATTTAAAGGCATCGTACAAGTTTGGTAATGACTCTGATAATTAATGGCAATAAAAACTTACTTGGTAAGAAGTACAGCAGCTTTGGATAATGCATTTTGAGAAACTTTCACTTCGAAGTACTGCAGTTATGGAAAAATATATCACTTTTTACCCCCCAAAACATTTGAATCTGAAATGAATGCTTCTCAGAGTGTGTATTCCAATGCAGATTATTCTTCCTGCTCCAGATTTTCGGCAATATCTCAAAAAGCGCTACCACCTTTTGAAATGAAATTTTCACAGGTTAGTTTTTTGGTATAGTTATATCTACAACTATATAGGTTTGAAACAAACAATAGGCTCAATTTACCAAACGTGTACGATTCCTTTAAAGATGGTTTGTATCCTCATTTGTAAACTTGGATGATTTAAACTGGCTGTAACCATCTTGAGAGAAGCCTCATTCTTGCAGAGGATTAAGATTTGTTCTTTCCCCAAAGTTTGAGAATAGTTATAAGCCATAATCTAGAAATAATGTTTCCAATTCACCGTATTTTTGACCGTGTGAGACGTATGTGAACCAATTTCACGTGATGCAAAACAAGTAAACAAATTTGTATCTCCTATTTTTTCATTGTTATTATTATGTTTATGTATTTTGTCATAGTATCTAGAAGACTACATTCAGGCAATTAAAATAAGATGAAACTGTAATTGTGCTGCTAGACATTCCCTGATGAAAGCGCCCTCATGCAGTCAAAAAAATGGTCAATTGTGCTGAAAATTCAAAGACAAAATTACCAAAGTCCCTTTCACACGAGACAAATGTGACCTCTTCACACTTGAATCGCTATTGCTAACTCTGGCAAACTCCCTGAAAATAGTTAATTACCTTGAAATAACTACCTCTGCATGGTAACCCTGGGGTTAGCCATGGGTTAGCACAGGTAGTGTTCATTTCTTCTGCTAGTATGAAATGAACGTGGGGTGCCGATGGATTAAAATTCTCTAGGAATTTCCTTGGATTTAATTCCCTGGGAAATTGCTTGGTAGTTTGAAAAGGGCTTTAGGGGAATGACAAAAGAAGAAATTAGTTTCCGCTATCGTGTATAATGGTTCATTACAACAAATGTCAGGCAGAAGTTTGTGCATGGTTTGATCTAATAGCTGTTTGGACTGGTCAGTTTTTAACAAATTGACAGGTATGAATTGCTACAGCACAAGGACGGAGGGTGTCTCAGTTTAAAGGGAAGATCGGATCCAGTTGTTCATGAAAATGCTCCCTGAAGTTGTTTCGTGGCGTGTCGTGGCCGAGTAAAGAGCACCGGGCGCAAGCTCTGGTGTTTCTGATCAGCAGAGTGTGGGTTCGAGTCCCAGTCGTGGCACTTGTGTCCTTGAGCAAGATACTTCATCATAATTGCTTTGTCCTTCGGATGGGACATTAAGCCATAGGTCCTGTGTACGTAGTGCACATCAAAGAACCCAGAACACTTATTGTGGAAGAGTAGTTGTTAACAAGCACCCTTGTTTACAGTTTTCCTCAGGCTTGCGAGCTACAGTGATTAAGTTCTCTTATGAGGCATCCTTGGTTGCCTTACAACCATCTTGTTTTTGGTTTCATTTAAATAACTAACCAAATTGAGGCTGGAGGGAAACAGTTTGGTGTTTTTTGATATTATGAGAACAAAAACATTCCTTTTATTGCATGTACGACCAAAGAGGTTTCTAAGGCTGCATGATCCTCCGAACCAAGGGAAGACCCAATCCTTTGAAAAAATTTCAGGAATTTTGACTGAAGTCAAATTGTTGAGATAAAAATGCCTTCACCCACAAAACATCTCCTACTTTGATTCTTATCAGTCAATTTAGTGGATGGGCAATCCAGCTGTAATGGGATACCTTGGTCTAATCTAAACAAGAATTCAAGTGCAAAGGTGTGAAAGATAAATATTTTACGTTTATTTAGTGCAGCCCCTCTAATTTGAGTCTCTGCCATCATCTCATCAATCACTTCAATGTAGGGGTTGGACTTTAGATTGTACTTGGTACATGTAAATATGATAACGGGACCCTCTGTTATTCGTGGATTGTTCCTTGATTGTTATTGTGTTCACAGATTAATAGTTGAAACCATTTTGCCAAATAGGGATGTATGGACTATTGATTGTAATTGAGTCTGGTTAGATTGTTTGATGAGGAAGATAACAACATTTTGGAATGCATTTAAGATCTTATCCAGAGAAAGTATGTCATTCTCTGTTGTTATTAATAGCTTATTTGCCCTTTGACCTCATTGAACTCTTGATCACAATCAGTGCAACTGTATCACTTGACAAGATACCGTTTCCTAAAGTGCAGCATAACAGACAAGTTAAGCTTGTCTTTAAGAGAATTACACTTATTTAAATAATCAAAAAAATAGAAAATTTATCACAACAAACATTTTATGAAATTAACCTCTGAAAATGTCATCACATCGGTTACGCACAATTGTCGAACTATTTACAATGGTTACAAAGTAACAGCAGATACTTTTAAAGGCACTTTTTCACTTTGGTTTATCATTTTCTCAAAGAAAGGTTCGTATTAAAAAAAAATGTGTTTTCATATTTACTCTCAAAGCTTTCCCAGAAATACTGTCTTAAAAAAAAAAAAAAATGTAAATTCACATCAAATTCATTTATCCTCCACCTCCTCACTTCCTACATCCTACTCGTTTTAAGTCGTTTCCCTCGTTACCTGTCAGCCCATCCTTATGGAGGGATCTTAAAAAGTCTTTCCGCCATTTACACCGGAAAGAAAACTGATCGACGTGCTTTTAACAGCTGACCTGAATGTCAAATGGCATTGAAATGCCAATTTTCCTTGTAAAAGTAGAATATTGTAAAAATTGCGCTGAGGCAAGTCAAGCATTAAATTGTGCAGGGTGTGAACAGGATGTCGGCATTTTTGCAGTTTGTATGCAGTGCCTTCAAAGATGTCATAAATCAAGATCATAATTAATATTTTAATATTTTGTATTTTAGCTAGTTTCTCTTAACGATGTACAAGAGTTACAATTGGAGTGATTTAGTCTTGTATTTAGCGTACATGTAACAAACCCAAGAAAATTAAACAGAGCAAGATAACAAGCATGATAATTTTATCTGAGCGTCTGCTTTTCCTGCGCCGATTAAGACATGTAACAACACGTCGACTCAATCTAAAATATCCTCCACATGCCACGACGAGTACCAATGGCCGTGTGCTCTACATGTATCTAATGCAGGGCCATCCCTGCTGCAGCTTGCTACTGCTGTGTCCATGTGCCCAAGGGTGACGGCATTAATATATGAAACAGCAATGCAAACAAACCTCCCATAGGGCTTCCACCTGATCAATTTCTGATTGAATCTCCTGTAGATCTATCATCATATGCATACCATCCTCTATGGCTCACTTGCATCCATGTATCATCATGCTCCTCTGGCTTCAATGTACAGCCAGTTTTCTCTCTCTCTCACTTTACGTGTGCGTGATTATTTCAAGAAATTCAAAAAAAAATTCTTCCCTTTTCGTGGAATTCAAACTGTGATGTTTGCCTGCAGTCACTAATGGTTTGACGCCCCATTACGAATTAGTTTGGTTGTTTTGGGTAGAATTCAATGTGACTGTGATGAGCTACTACTCCTTCACAGCCTGTGTGATGCAGGTTGTGGTTGTATGGTACAACCGCTAGTTCATCAGGCCACATTGCTCATGCAGATAACAATTTACGAAATGACACAACAAATGCAAAAACAAATTAAAATTTAAAGAGTGGACTGCCTCTCCTCAAGAAAAATTTAAGCTACAGTGCTCATCAAGCTACATTGCTCAAGCAGAAAAAAAATTACCAAATTACACAGCAAATGCAAAAACAAATTACGAATAAAGAGCAAATTTACAAATCTGAAATAACAATTACTTTTGATGGCATATTTATTATTAAAATGACAACAATAATAAATGATTTTCATTTCAAAATGTCCAGTGACACAAACACTTTTTTGGAAATTGTTTAAAGAGCGGACTGCCTCTCCTGAAGAAAAATCAAACTAACATAATATCACACAAAAATCTAGTCTAAATTGCTTTTAAAAAAATTATAATATTTCATGGCTTTGTTCATTCTTATTTGAAAAAATGTACTGAAAGTATATATGTCGGTGAAAAACACTCCTTATTCGTGTAAATGGTGGTCCCAAAGGAATGACAGAACACATTACAGAAGCTTCTAAGCTGACGAAACCAAATAATACTGCCAATGTTTTTACAAGCGCATTGGGATAGGTCTTCCATTTACCAATGCCCAGAGTCCTTCTTCAATTTGTCTTGCGTAGGCAGTAACCTATACGTGTGTTACCCAAGGCAAGCATGAGGTTGCTAAGTACGACAAAAGAAAAGAAACGTTCCTCAGTATCCAATAAAGGCTGAGACTTTGCAGAGGAAGGAGCGGGGCGGTGATTTCATCATGCAGATAGACAAATAATCTTAATTGTCAGAGAAAAATGCTTCACTTGACTAGAGGCAGCAAGGATGTTTTCGGAATAAACGATTCAAAAATGGAGTGAGCAAAGAAAAAAAAAGGCAATAATGCCATCTCTGTAAATTCAGACGCTAATATCTAGGGTATGTATGGAGATTAAAGTGCAAGGAAAATGCTAGAGGTTACCGTGCAATTTGTAGGATAATTTGATTTAATGAAGATTCTGAGTGGCTAGCTGAGGCTTGCTCTATGCTGAGGGGATGATTTGAAAGCAGAACACCCCTATTTTCTTCAGAGTGTGCTATTGTTTCCATACTAGTATGGATACTTCCATTAGTCCTACAGGGTAGAACTTAATGAAGCACTTGTGTTTTTTGATGTGAAGTGTTTGATTGTAAGCAAAGCACAAATTTTTGACTGATCACCTTGGTGACATCCACTTAACATCAGGGGTAGCTATTAGGAATTATTAACCTGGTTCGCCTAAAATATGGTTATCATATCTCACGAGGGAGTAGAGTAGTGTCAGACGAGAGCTCATCTTCAACTCACACTCCAGTTGCTTACCAACCATGAACTAGTATGGACGCCCTCTAATAAATATTCTGATATGCCAATAATACCCAAGCTCATGAATTAATTCCCGGTGTACGGTTACCCCCTGAATAGGATTGATTAGACTAGCCATATTAGTCCGCTGGATTCCCCGAGTTAATGACATCCCAACAAATTGAGGTGATGGTCAAGGTACAGTAACACCCTCTCTTTCTCCTTGGATGGATTGATGCAGTGCACCGCATCGTCGTTCGAGACTGACCGGTACACCTTTGACACATTCTGAGATGAGATGAAACAAGGAAGTTAGTTCCTCATTGTGGCAATCAGTGTGATTGGGTGAACACAGATCGTGGGTTTTCATTCCCCATCCACCTTCACATCATCCAAGGGACTTTATCTTGAGTTTGCCATCAGTATGCAGAAAGCATCTGCAAACAAGCATACAGCGTCATTCACACGGATTTAGTAATTGCTGTTTATAAGCAACTCTTGGTTCACGTTCAGGATATAGGGACTGGTGTATGGAAAGGTAAGTATTTTCTGTTTGTTTTTTGTTATTATCTTGTACAATCTCCCTCTGATAATCATTTTGTTGATTCATCTTGGATGGATTTTCCATGAATGTTTGCACTGTTGTTGCAAATAATTCTGTTGAAAAATTGGTGAAGAAATTGTGTCAGTTTGCTTTGAGGTAATATATGTTGCCATGGATTTCACTATGAAGACGGTAACCTAAGGAATAAATCCAAATGTATGTTTTTACTCCCAGCATGTACAATTCTTAAGATGAAATAAATAAGAACTCATCCTTCTTCAAACCATTGGTTTTCTGGCAACAATTTGATGAGCTGAGCGATTCTATTTTAACTCAGTAAGTAAAGTCCTTGTAAATCCTGTAGCTAGTAAGAGTTAATAAATTGTACACAGCAGAAATAAATTGATTGTTTCAGGACGATTTTTCATTATTCATAAGTCTTGCATCCTCCAGGGAGTTGTAGTCGACAAATTGTTTTGTGCGGGAAAATGAGGGGTTATTATTGCTCGCCTTAAAGGGTGTGTGCATAACATTGGTAAGAGTAAAAATATAAATGTTCACAGATCTGCACAACTTACATGGTATTAAGACGGTCATGGTGGGAAACTTCCCTTGAAATATTTTTGCGCTTGAAATGCAATAGTTTTTTGAGAAATGAGTAAAACAATTGGTTTTGATCTTGCAATTGTCCAAAACTCAATTTTTGAAAACAGTGAAAACATTTAAGGGGTTTTTGCACTTTTTCCTTAATAACTGATTGAGCTTAAATTTTCACAGGTTTTTTATTGTATATTTTGACAATGACCAATGTGACACATGTTCTTTAAGGGATTGGTTGGACTTTGGTTATGGGAAGTTGAGTTTTTCAGTGGAACTTTCTGAATTTTTAAGAAATGTAATTGATAAAGAACCAGGAAATGTAAAATGCAATCTAGCCTTTTTTTACAATGCCGCATGTCATTTTTTTTGTTTAACTTTAAATAACTCTGTTGCCTGTTTTCCTTTTTCATTATGTATTTAAAGAAAATTATCTCCAAAACTACAGCATTTCAGAGTGAAATATTTAACAGAAAGATTGGAACTAATGTTATACTGTGTAAGCTCTAAACTAAGATGTAAAATAATTTTACAGCTGAGCATCAGTTTAACTCTTTCGTGAGCCGACCGGTCGCTAGCGACTGGTTTAAATCCCTTCAGAAAAATAAAGATCGCACGGCCACATTTTTGTTGCTAGAATTACCCCAAAGATATGTTTCCCATTCCCATGCAGAGTTTAACCTTCGTATGATGACTTATGAATGGCTGCAAACTGATCAAACTTTCACACTCAGTTGTCTTGAAACACAATTTTGCATATTAATTGCTTACGCCCTTTTTCCGGTAACTTTTTGTTACATCCTTCCATGCACACGACGAATTACAGTATTCAACTTGGTCTCTAATCACCGGACACACTTGATGGTTAAGCAGCAATTGTAAGACATCGGCTAGAATGCGAGGGTTGCGGGTTCGAATCCCACCCGAGTCTGCTTGTGGTTTTTTATTCTGCAAAACTCGAAAAGCACCGACTATCAAACATTAAAAAAACATAACCAAGTATCAAATTTATTCCTGGATATAATTGAAGCCAGTTACATGTTTAGCATAATTCATTATTTTATCAAGGCAAACATTCTCGACGTCTGTGTTGTTTAATTTCAGAAACATCTAGTTTTTGTTTGCTCACTGTTCAAATAAAGTTTCTGCTCATTGTTATATTTTAATGCAGGCGATTTTTTTAAACATAATTCATGTGTTTGAGAATGTTTACTATGCATTATAAAAATCGTCTCTTTTTGGTGTGATATTGTGGTCTCTGTATATTGTCAGACATTTATTGAAATGCAAACTGTAAAGATTTTAAATAATCTTTAGGTTTTCTTCTTTTTGTTTATGAGTTGTCTTGCAGATGCTAGATGAGGATCGAGTTTCAATAAGTTTAATATCAGTTAGTATCAGTTTGTGTTGGGGGATTTCAAAGCAATTGTAAAAACCCTGATTTCAACATACTCTAGGGGGCCTATATAGGAATTAGAAGCCAATGTTTAAGTTGAAATTAAGTACCAACTGTCTTTTTTTTTCTTCACCGCAGGCATTTCTCTCTCAAACTAATGAAATCGCTACTGGTTTAGTTTGAGACATGAAAGCTTAACGAGTGCAAACAAAATTATAATAATGAAATGGCAGTCGCCTTTAAGCTTTTCATTGAGGTATGGAAATAAATGTGAACTTGGATTAAATTGAATGCACAGTGGGGCATATCATTCATAAAGATGATGTAAATGTCACAGGCATTACTTCACAAATGTCACATTCATTAGAAGCAATGCCGAACAGCAAGAGTGTTTTATTAATGATGCTCGATCGATAAGATTGTTATTTTCCATGAAGGAAGTTGCAGATGGTATGCTCTACAAGGGATACACAACGCAAACCAATGAATAATTAAAATTAAATATTTAGATACGGTCTGTCCCCTTGAACGCTTGTCAAAAACAGGAGGGGGTGGGGGAGCATACAGGTACGGTTGAGAGATAAAAACAACACAGGCTAAACAATAATTGACATGGCTTGTGGGAATATTTTCATAGGGGTCTTTGAATGTCAAGAAAATGGGATTGCTGTGCAAGAGTTTCTCCATTATTTAATTGGCAAACAAGTTGAACGATTCAAGTATATTGCACTGCATTTCAATTTATGAGGATTTACAATTATGTATTCATTTCTGATACATGAGCTGAAAATCTCAAGGTTAACTTTGTATCACATTTATTTGGGCACTACTTCCATACTGCCATCTGAAATGTCTTTCATCTTCTGAGAAATTTGCTCAACTATACATTTGTTTTGCTGCCTTGCAATAAAATAAGAACTAAGCATTAAATTTTACTTAATGTGAAAACATTTTTGAAATTGTATAACCTTTTCACCTGTATTCTTGAAAATATGTGCACCCCATCATTGAAATGTTTCACTGGTTAAAGCATGCGGCCAAAGGTGGTAACTGTTAAAACCCAGTTTCTACACTTGGTTTGGCCCAATATTCATGAAATAACAAACCTGTGAAACTGTAAGCTCAATTTGTCGTTGGAGTTACACAAAAATAATGAAAACAAAAAACCATTATATGTTTTCACTGAATTCAAACGTCAGATTTCGGGTTTGTAAGATCAAAACGATTTGCTGTACTCATTTCTCAAAAACTGTAGCATTTCAGGCAAAAATATTTCTAGGGAAGATTTCCACCATGACCATCTTTGTACCATGGAAAGTATATGTAAATATGTGAACTTTTATATTTTCAGTCTTACCATCGTTGTGCACACCCTTTAG
This sequence comes from Plazaster borealis, assembly GCA_021014325.1. NCBI lineage: Eukaryota > Metazoa > Echinodermata > Asteroidea > Forcipulatida > Labidiasteridae > Plazaster > Plazaster borealis. The sequence goes on along the minus strand of CM037456.1, from coordinate 1,628,384 downwards.
CTTCTAGAAAAACAATGATTTTGTTAATTTGCTCCTTAAAATAACAAAATCTTTGCTCCTTAAAAAATATATTCAGCATCTTGCTGTTTCTCTCTTCAGATTCAATAAAATTACTAGAATTATTTTCATTATGTAAGTTGGGTCTCGGTTAAATTGCTTAAGATGGTTTTATTCAGAGTACAAAGTCTGCTGTCAATAGCTGGCGTCAGTAGTGTCTGTCCCCTGAAGACTTATGCAAAAGCAAATGTTGACCACAATTTCCTGTTACATCCAAGTATATATGCTTAAGACAAGTAACATCTTTGCCATCCTTTTGTGCAAATGTCACACGCTGTCATCATAACTTATGTAGCAGGATGTAAGAGAGCTCATATGGATTGTTGGTTTTGAAACAATGCAGAGTTCTTTGATAGTATTTGTCAGGCGCGACTTTTGTTTCGTTATTTTTTCTGCTTATTTTTAAAATTGATCCGAAAATTCTCAGTGCAGCATTTATCAATCAAAAATATACTTTAGATAATAAGAATAATAATAATAATAATAATATGGATTTATAATGCGCACTTCTCCTGAAAACCGATCAAGGTGCCCACACAGAAAGAAAAATATTATACAAAATGGATATTAATCATTGCAGTTTAATTAAACCTATGTTAGTCTATGTAAACAAGTGTGACTTCAGTTCCCCCTTGAAGTTGAAAAAGATACAAAACTGAGATAAAAATTAGAGTCGACATTCTGGAGAAATTGTTTTCTTGTTAGGGCAGATGTACGCTATTACCTCCCTGTGAGACAGTTATCAGTGAGAGATAGATGCAGCAATTATGACCGTAATTATTTCTCATTGGTCCTTCATCTTGTTCACAGCAGTATTTGATGGATGTATGCCACATGTGGCAGATGTCATCACCGTTCTTATTTTGGTTTTGGTTCATAGAGAGGACATTCCAACCACAAGCCTGCTAGGTTTGATCAGGGTTTAATAGAGAGAGAGTGGGGAAGTGAAATAAAATCTCCACAGATGCAGTGAAGTCAGACATCTTTAAGGAGTTTTTCCCGGAAAGACACCATCATGCATGTTAAAAGCTGATCAGATTGTGGTCAGTTTGGTGGAGTCTAAATTATCTTAACACTCCTCTGGATATTGCTTGAAAGGGACACTTCCGATGAGACCATATATTCCTTGAAAGGAAAGCGTTTAGGTTATTGACTCGACATGCCGGACGCTAAGGGGTGTCGTAATGGATAAATTGGAACCGGATTGTAAAATTGGGAATCGATTACCACTGTTATGTGAAACAAGTGAAGTGGCTCGTCTTAAATTCATATCTTAATATTTTGAAGGTTTAAAGAGTAAAATTGCTTATTTTGTAAGAATAATATTGAATAGTCAATTATGATAAGCTTGAAACAATGCATAGATCCTTCTCTTCTTTTTCCTTGCATGTTTTATATAATAATGAACTATTTGCTTCAAGTATTTCCTCTTCCTATGTTTAGTGGCAAGAAAAGTTTTGTAACCAAGGTTGTTTCTTGATACTAAGGTACTTTATCCGTGGCTCTTGGCTCATCGTCTTAACAAACATCCTGCCACATCACTTTCATCATCGGTTTGCAATTTGGGTCAAACTCGTTTCTGATTTGTTTTCTTACATTCTCCCACTTCCATTATCCACAGCGTGTCTTTGCCTGCTGGGAATGAACTCAATACAGCTGCTAGGAAAAAAACACAATCCTCAAAAACGAAAAACCAACAATCCTTTTGAACGTCTTGTGACGTCAATTGCAAAAAGGTCATGGCGTCTATCTAAACATCTAAGATGAGAATTATACATTGATTATGTGAGCCTATTTTTTCCAGGGTTGGTCTGTTTTGCTGTGCAGTAACGCCAAGGGACAACTTCTTCCGATCTTGAATAAGAAAACAACTTAGAACGGATCAGTTAGAGTCAGTCAATAGCTCTTCTAATGTTGTAATATTGCCTAAAACCCACCACCTGTCCTCCTTATTGTGATGGTACTATTTCAGATTTGGGATGAGTCACTCTGTTTAATCCTCTCTTACAGTTTATCCTGTGAATCCCCAAAAGTAAGGAATTGGTAGGCGTGGTCAGTTAAGATGGAGGCTGATAATAGGTCTGAGAAATTACCGGGAAAACTATTGAGTATATTTTTCTTTTATTATTGCGATGGGATTTGTAAACTGGCTCCTAATGGTGTTTTTCATGTTGCGTCATTCTTCTTGGAAACTGAATAATCTTAGTCTGTGACTTTTCGTCTGTGTATTTGCAATAATAAACCAGAATTGAACTGACTTGAACCAAGTTAATAAACATCACCTTAGAAATCTCCAACAGGATCAAAAGGGTCAGTACCGGTATATATTGTTTTGGAACAGGTTAATATTTGTGAGAATTGTGTCTAGGTTTCCTGAGATGGATTTATGCAGGATTCAAGTGAGTAGATTTTATTTTGGTTGTCATTTAAAACAAGTTACAGGTTGAATGGCTTCTGACTGGCACCCTGAACACAGATATTGACAAAATATGAAGACCGCCAACATAAGGGCACGATAGCTCAGTTGGTAGAGAGTTGGAACGTTAAGACAGAGGTCGCAGGTTCAAATCCCGCTCTAGTCAATTTGTCTCTGTTCAGCCAAAAATTAATTTAAATTTACTCAGTCAGTTTTCCTTGTGGTTTATTACCTGATACAAAAATGGATAAGAAGTTTCAGACTTTTTTCTGAATTCACACTTTTTTAATTTCTTCAGATATAAAGAAATCCTGCTCTTTGATGGACTTCTCTAGAACTGTGGATACTTTTCAAAACCTTCAATAAATCTTGAACTTGTAGGCTTATTAGAAGGTGGAAACGCCATTATTTCAACATACCTCCTGAAATGTAGATCCTAGTTTCAGACCTCTTTGTCAGCAATGAGAAATAGTGAAGATAATGAAAGAAGAGAACTTCATAACATTGTCAGTAAAGAAGTGTTTGAGCGCAAAACATGTACAAATGTGTCTGAAATCGTCATGTATCTCGTGTTCAGGGCGTATTTGGGGGAAAAATTCACAAGCATGCAGGGCTTGTATGTAGCTCAAAACTTTTACTGGACCAGAGACTTTGTTACAAGACCGGAATCAAAATGAGAAGAACACTATCTACACAGTTTCACATTTGATATGTTTTTGGAACAAGCACTAAGAGAAGAATTATCTAATTTTTCTTATGGGTAATACTTCAATACTCATTGGAATTGAAAGATATTTGTATTTATTAGTTTAAATTAAAAATGCAGGTGTTATTATTAAAAAACACAAGACCGCTGGACTTGTACGGTCGTAAGTTTACTGGCCTGATGCTAAAATCACTGGCCTTGGGCCTGCGGTCCAGTGTTAATTTCGAGCCCTGCGTGTGCTTATGAAAGTGGTGGAGATGTGCAAATAATGGGCGTGCAGCCAATAAGATTGGTCGATTTTAGTTGACAGCTGCAGATTAGCCAATAAGAACTAGAAGAGCATTTGCCTTGGAGATGTTCATCAGAGCTTAGTATAAATAGACGTCCTTTGCTCGGGAGCCGGAGGGAATGCCTGACTCTTACATATTGGCTTTCTAATTCAGAAGACTATTGGTTAATGCAACCATGTGTATGCCATGAAAATATCGGCACCAGGTTCCAGCCTTGGTTTTGTTTACAGAAACAACTTCTCTCTACATCGGATACATTTGTGACAGTCAGAGCAAAGTGAATCTTACACTCTGCCGAGAATACCAGAATACGGAGATTACCGTCTGGTCCAACATGAATGAATCAAATCAGTGTTTAGTAGATTCTGTCCAGTCATTGTAACTACAGCATTGCATTTTTGTTTTTAATGTAAACATTTTATTTTTTAAGAATTTCACATGTAAGGCATAGCCTTTGTTGCCCTCGGTCTTACTTGGTATGTCCCTGAACAAAAATTGGCAGGGAAGTTCTAAGTCTCAAACAGACATTTTGTTGTTGTAGAAAACATTACTATTCTTTTGACAGAATGAAACTCAGAGACTGTAGTTGTTTCACATGATCAAATCCAGAAAATTCATTGCTGCTTTGTAAATGTTTCCAGTACCAAGAAAGTAGTCTACAGTCTGTATAATGGGCAATTGGTTTGTCATTTTTGTAATTCAATTCTTGGGACACCTGTCCATGTCTGTCTTCACCTGTCATTCAAATTGAAACAGTAGTAATTGTCAAATCCATGGCATATTAGTATACCCCATATCAGATCACTCCCAGGCAAAACAATGCAAATTTAAAGGGATTGTATACGTTTGGTAATTGAAACCCACTGTTTGTTTCAATTGTATACAGTTGTAGATATACCATAAAACTAATCTGTGAAAAATTAATTTCAAAAGGTGGTAGCGTTTTTGAGATATTGACGAAAATCTGGAGCGGTTATGTCCGGTTATGTTTTGTGACAATGCCCTCTACCAACCAAACTAACCAAAATGGGGGTATACTTTACGCTGAGTGGATACCATTTCTCCTAAAATCTGTTCAAAACCTTCTACCACCAATCTTATCCCAATTGGGAGATACTGATCAGAATGATCTTCTTCCAATGAAGATATCAATATCCCAGGCCTAGTGCCTTGTTCTTGTGAGGGCAAGGTATTTTTTGTTTAGTAAAGGCTACCTCAATGAGGGAAATTTAAAATTATAGTGGAACATTTCTAGCATCTCTAAAGACAAGATCAGGAGCAAGGAGGCACTATCAGATCCTGATGTTCCCAATGGGGTAAACCTAGGGTGACAATATTCTTTCTGGCTTGTTTTCTCAATTACATTATTCAATACTATAATTAATAATGAATACATTATGATGTCTATAGTTACTTGACAAAGGCCCTAAGTAGAAAATTGTGTGCTTACTATTTTTGCTAATCAGAAAAAGTGGAAAAGGAGCCACGAAGAAGATGTCATGTGATGTTTTGGCTGCACTTGCAGGTAACAGAAGGCTGCTGTGCAGAAAATGTCTCTCACAAAGTTTATTTGTTCATAAAAATGTCTTGGGAATTCTTAACTAAAAACAGTGTTGAGGCTGGCTGAGGAGGCTGGCTTTGCTGAAACACTTAGCTCCAGTTCATTGACCGTTCTGTAATGACCAAACTGGACAGAGACTCCCGATGGCTGTTGTTGTCTAAATACACAGAACGAGCTGCTCAACATAAGCTGCTTTACCGTCTTTAAAGGTCATTATTTAAATATTGACATTTTGTCAAGGTGTAATTCATGGGGATACCAGGAGGCTGTTGGCGGTACAGACATGTCTGAAATTAAACAATCATGAGAAACATACGCAATCTTCCGTCCTAGGCTCATTTTCATAAAGCTACTTAGCAGATACAAAAAATTGCTGTAATGTGTAGGCCTAATATTCGCGACTCATTCCTGCTAATTTCTGCCAAAGCAGACAAATTTGCTACAAAATGAAATTTCACTGTACGTTTTTTATTAAATTTGGATACAAAGAAAGGCGGCACATGACGAAAACTACTAAAAAAACTACTACGAAAAACTTTTCTTCCTTTGAAATATGTACTTCATTAAAATTTCACTGACTAGATTTTATTAAATTTATCCTAGTCAGTCGTTCATTTTAAGAAATACGGGAAGAGCTAAAAACTGCTCTCCTTAAATTATTGATAGCTCTTTGCATTCCTCAGAACTGAACTTCTTACATTAGTCTAAAAAGTGAAATTAAAACATGATTTTATAAAAACTGACGGTTCATGATGTATAATTTTGTGTACATTGCATACTCTGACGATTCAAATGCATTTACGGGATTGCTGTATTGGATTAGTGGATTTTTTTTACTATTATATGATTGAAGTAAACAAATGCCCCATCGTAGTTCTCTTCCTTTAAATTGGAAGGAGTGGCATTCCTCGGACAAGGTTAAGGAGTGCGGAGGAGAGCAATTGCTCTTACACTCCTTCTTTTTTTAATCCAACTTTATTAATTGAGTTTATTGGCTTTTTAAGGTTTTGGGGTTTTTTTAAGTTTCTCATCTGCCCAAGTCATGTCATTTGAGACTGACACTTCACATCATTGTAATTGTGCGGTTTTATTTTTCTTAAGTATTTCATAATCTCTTTATCTTAAATTGTTCAGTATTTCTTAAATTGTTCCAATTATATTTAGCCTCTGTAAAGCGTCTCGAGACCCTTTTTTGGGTTCAAGGTGCTGTATAAAAGCCGTTTATTATTACACTCCTTTAAAATGATGGTCAGCTGAATAAAGACAGTTTTATGCAATCATAACTGAGAAATGATGTAACATCACTTTAAGATAAGAGTATTTCACAACAAATCTAAGCTTCTCTTTGCATTGCCACATACAAACAGTTCAAAGCATCGCCACTAAATGTGGTCTGTAAATTTGAACCACTTTGTGTTATTGATGGTTTTATAAGATGTCATAATAACCACCTCTTCATAGACACTCATGTCAAACGAGCGACGATGGATGCTTGGCCAAGTTACACAGCCACCACCCACACATTCTCATGACTCCTACACAAACACGTAAACTCATGCCGTAGTAACTGTCGGTCATGTCGACAAAAGGAACTCCAATTAATTAAATTTGCCCAGAGTTAAGGCCACATTGTGGATGATGTATTTTCCCCCTACAACGTAATCTTTAAAATGAGCCAATTGGAGCATTATTGAGTTAGATGTTTATAGATTCTGTTTACATCACGTACGCACTGTCAAATCCCTGTGCCATGCAGTACTTATACATGCAGATTTCTCGTAATTTTGAGGAATGCATAACTGTGGCACCAGTTTAACCTGAAGTAACCAAATGCATTTAATAGTAAACAGGAATGTGGGCTGATGGAAGGTATATTGGAAATTGTTTTGCCTCTTTTGAGATGTGAGTGGGTGTGCTCTCGAGAATGAAAGACAAGTTGTGCATCAAAGCGCAAACTTAAATATGTTTTGCTTTTGGAAATTTTGATGAAGTATAGATACCTTTACACAAAATTTTCTGAAAAACTGTGGCAGAATTGCATTTATTTTTGTCGTTTTGTCGATTCTGGAAACCTCATTTGCAGCTGAACCTTCCGTGCAGGAGTCAGGAGTCCAAAATCTTCTAGCGTTAACGGACCTGAGGGGACAAGCGTTTGCTCACATAATTAACCTACTTCTTGTTTTTCTAGATGTGTGATCTTAACTTGCAATGTGAATGCATTGGGATGTGCATACATTACAGGTGGAATTTTAAAGATATCGTACTTCTGGTTATCGCAATAATGAATAATCATATTTTTATCTTAAACTTGTTTTATATCGGTTTTACACTACACAGATCTAGATTCTGATCTAGATGCTCTCAAGTAGTGATCCTTGTTATACCTGGTGTAAACTTCATCGTCAGCGAGCTTTTTAAAGCTTGGATTTTAAAGATATCGTACATTTCTGGTCATCAGAATAATTAATAATCTTGGTTTTCTCTAAAACTTGTTTTACATCAGTTTTACCCTACACATATCTATATTAAGATCTAGATTCTCAAAAGTATTGATCCTGGTTAAACTCAATACAAACTTCATATATTCAGCAAGATTTTGAAAGCTGGAATTTTAAAGATATTGTAAGATAGAATTTTTAAGATATCGTACATTTCTGGTTGTCAGGATAATTAATAATCATATTTGTTATCTTAAATCTGTTTTAAAGGCATCGTACATGTTTGGTAACTACTCAATATATATATTAGCATAAAACAGACTTGGTAACGACCAACAGAGAACGGTTGATAGTATAAAACATCATGAGAAACGACTCCCTCTGAAGTAACGTAGTTTTTTAGAAAGAGGTAATTTCTCACTAAAATAATAAAAACTTCTTGAAAGAAGTTTTTATTATTCTATCTAAAAGCACACAAATTTGTACAACAAGGGTGTTTTTTCTTTCATCATTTTCTTGCAACTTCGATGACCAATTGAGCCCAAATTTTCACAGGCTTATTATTTTATGCATATGTTTGGATACACCAAATGAGAACACTGGTCTTTGACAATTACCAAACGTGTACGATGCCTTTAAGTTTGTGTAAAAACGTGTCTAGTCTGGATTCTGCTCAGAATGGTCCCTAGGGATGATGCATAATATACATGCAGTTATTTCCATGATAAAGCACATCTGACAGGATATTGCTGAATAAAGTGAGATTCAGATGGTGGTGAATACAGATTATTCAAGAGTTTCTTTCTTTCAAGTTGTTTGGTTCTGGCTGTAAGGTCTGTATGATATTTCGTCGGCTCGGTGCTATGAGGTCATTAATTGCAATTAATTGCAATAACATATTCGTAATGATCAAAAGGTCATTAAATGGAAATGTTATGAATTTGAAAAAAGTTAATCAAAATCAACAAATAAATGTTTTACTTATAAAATGAATGTTTCTTTTTGCCAAACAAATGCTTTGAAGACCACTCTTGATCAATAAACCCCATTCACAGGAGCTCCAAAATATGCAAAAGCAATTTTATGAAATCCATAGAAATTGCACTAATGACCTTATAGTCCTGAGCAGACGATTTGTATATTTTGGGGGGTTAATTTTTATAAAAGAAAGCTATTTATGTAGATATTCGAGGGCTATAACTGATTGATCTTCAACATCTTTTGTTATCAATCTGATGAAAAGTGACTAGTTTTGCAAAAATAATACATGTAAATTCAACTTTACATGGAATGTGCAGTCCAGTGCAAATCAGAGACTTGATGAATATTCATAAGGCCAGTCAGAGACTTCAGGGGAATTCTTTTATGAATGTGCATGGCAAAACTATGTCAGAGACGCTCGCAGGAAAAGTAGGTCTATTTAATATCCAGAGCACCTTGTTCTGGCCCATCAATCAGTAGAAGAAGCATAGATTATGCACTGATAAAAAAACAAAATTTAAAAAGGGATAATTATTATACATTGTTAGTAATAACTTCAAGGAAAATGCAGATTTTTTTTTGAGATGAATCAAAACAAAATATCTTCCCTTACACCATAAAAAGCCAAAACACTTGGGGAAACCTTGGGGTTTTGGGGTGTGTTTTTGTTGTTGTTGCACACATCAGGAGAATAAGGAATGAGCTACCTATGCTTGTGCAGGTAGAAACTGGCAGATCCATTAAAAACCTGCTCCGGTGCATGGGTTCTATTCATGCCCTAAAGGAAAATCAGTGAAATGCATTCAAACTACTGGCTTTCATGGCCTTTCCATGTCTGTATTTAGCATGGTTACCATGGTTACATCTCTAAAGGTACATGTTTATGTCTCAGATTTACAGCATGTTTGAAGGAAATCTGGATTGATACAAGTTTCATAAAAAATGCCATCCAATTTATGCTGTGAGATTGAAGTGATAAACTTGGATGGCTTTGTTTGTTGGGATGAGGAGATCTCACAAATAAAATATTGTTTAGTTGAGAATTTTCATGAAAAATATCATTTGACTGTTTTTCCAATTTGCATCCTCATGAGGGTTTCTTCCTTCAAGAAACTCATTTTCCCCACATTGAAAGAGAAGATAACTGGAGAAATATCCTTCGAACCGTCCACCATGTGACTCTTTCTAATAAACACTCGTCCAATTTTGATCAAGTCCATTGAATGATATCTGGGAGGATTGTATTGTGCTTGGGGGATTCTGCTGCCATGTAGCTTGTGGCTACATAAAGGCCACAGTGGCGGAGATACGTAGGCATTGAAGGAACTAGAAAATCTGCTCTTTCATTTTGGTCATCGTCGGCTTGGATGATAGTGTACTGAGAGATGTAGTCCTGGGCTGCGTGTGGATGCTAGGCCATGGCTAACGGTACAGGAATGCTACTGGATGTGAATCTGCTGGATCATCACCATCAAGACTATGCTGTGGTCATGTGCTGCTTTGCTGGGTTGAGCAAGACATCTAAGCAAGTAATGTCTTATTTGTCTGTCATCTTAAGCAAGTAATGTCTTATTTGCCTGTCATCCTTAAGATGATTTAATCAGTTTGTTTGGTGTCTTGATTGACTTGAGATTAATTAGAAGTATTTATGTGAGTTTCTTTGTGTGTTAAATTGAAGGGTGTATTGACAAAATGGTGACTACATCAGCTATTTTCTTCTGTAAAATATATTAATCACGTAGTTTGACGCTGTTGGCCACATTTGGTCAACCTGTACGTGTTTATATGCCAGTTGTGCTTTATTTGTATTATTTAGCAACATATGCCATTATGTATTAGTGGACTTTCACATGTATAAATATATGTGATAGGCCTATCTCTTATTTCAACCTTATCATGAGAAATCACAATTCTAAATATTTTAATGGGAATGTATCAAGGATTTAAGAAAAAGTTAACATTGTGACCTAGCCATAGCCACAGCCGAATCAATCAAACCAATCAGTCATTTTTATAAAGCCATTAGGCTCAAAATGTTGCTTAGGTTATGGCTATGGCTATGCCTACAGCTTGACCTCTGCTTCATCATGCATTGAAGTATAAGATGTCCTCGGCAACACCCTAAGCATCTGTTGTAGAGGTAGTCACAACCGCTAATTCAGACATGGCCTTATTAGTGAATTTATTTGCTTAGCAAAAACATTACGGAGCACCAGGGCCCAATTTCATAAAGCCTGTATGCACAAAACCTTTCTAAGCACAGACAAAATGGCTTAGCAGAAACAGAGTACCAGCCAACTTTCCATAAAGTTAAAATTGTTGCAACTGGTGCCCAACTCATTTTTTGCTAAGCACAAAGAAATTTCCCAAGCAGTATTTTGGTAAGTAACCAGTTTCTGCCAAGCAAAATATTGTTGTGGTAAAGCAAATTTCTTGTGCTCCTGACTAAATAACCAAGGGTTGAATCAATACATCAGTGCTTGTAAGGTTATGTAGTACTTACCTAACCAAAGATACCAAAGCTATTTCTAGAAGTTAAGGTGACCGGAGGTGGTTCTTACTAGAAGCAGCTGTATAAATATTGTCTTTCTGATTCCATACAATAACATCTTTATCTGTAACAACATCAACGGGTCGTCACAGTTACATATGACGTCATGGCGATGAAGAAAGTGGTAGTGATCATTTTGGTGGAGTCCTAATGTGACTCAATGATTGTACAGAAGGGTCTTTTTGGTTTGGATGTACCTGTCGAAAAACATCATGAAGCAAAAATAATGTTGAGATACGTCTCCTTAAGTTTTGACTGGTAGTTAGCTGCTGCAAAGGAAAAATTTGCCCTTCTTGGAAATGTTCGCATCAGTTTTGCGGTGTCTCTGCCACCACCCTCCCCCTTTCCCCCACCCCTGTTTTAAATAAATATATACATTTTTATTTACTTTAAGGGGGGGGGTAATTTGTTTGTTCAGTTAAAGCTGGTTCTTGATGCAAATTCCTGGCAAATTATTTGCCTTAGTTGAATGTGGTCTACCTTCGCCTTTTATTTCCTGGAAGTTTCCATTTTTGATATAATTTATATTCACCTTTGAATTGTGTTCATGAATCGGCAAAAAGACCAAATAAGGACATTCAGTTTTGCTCTCTTCATTCTAAAACCAAGATTTGTAAAAGAAAAAATATAGGAAAATCTGGAAAAGAATTTTTATTTTGTAATAGGCCTATCTCGGTCTTTGATTGTATAACAACATTTTTGCTGTGAGTGCTTTTTAGTTTCCTCTGATAAGTCTGCAGCAATGTCTTTTTTGTAGTCAATATCGCAGCGAAAGCTTAAAGATAGGTTCATACTTTGGCATCCTGAGAAACTCTTTCATCTGATCGCCCCAGTTGATTAAAAGTCAATAAAAACATTGCAAATAAGGTCAACTCAGTGCTTTGTCTTTTAATAAACCGTCTTGCTGTCGCTGTTTCTTCTGACACAGAGCTACCACTCTCTCTGATTCTGCAGAAAGTTCAGTGATTATAAACCAATCTTTCCATGTTTTTATGATGAACAAATTTGAAAATCTGCCTGAATGTAGAAACTTTTTTCCCTGTTATACTGAATGTATTTCTAAATATCTCCCTGCTTGTTGTACAAAATCTCTATGATTGTAAGATGCAAATTTCGGCAGTTCTGCTGACGTATTAAGGGAGGTAATGAAATCTCTACCAGACAGAGGGGGTTGCATTCCTTTTCACCCCGGGATCAAATTTAATATTTTAATTCAAACAAATCTAATAATCAAGCGATTAAAACATATTTTTCATGTATTTTCTTCCCCCATCTCATCACATGTTCAGCAGTAAATGTAATTACCAGGAATGTTATATTACGTGTGTGCCGCGCTGCAAGTGTAGAACAAAGCACTGTTTTTGACAGTACCTGTCCTGCTGTGAGGGAAGAACGAGTTCCCTGTAGATACCTGAGTGAAGGCTGATGATAGCCGATAGGAAGAGTGCCTAACACTTTTGGGAACACCTTGGAAGAGTGATGTGTAATAGCGTAGTTCATTCAGTTATTGGTTCCAATTAATGGGGCCGAGGAGTAGAGGAGGAAATGAGGTAAGATGATACTGGTGGTTGTTTTTAAGACTGAAGGCCCTCTTTACTAAGGAGGAGGGGGATTTTTTTCGGAGCAGGATTTTGTGATTATGAGGGGTCATCTTACAAAGAGGAGGGAGCTTTGGGAGATGTGATGATGGTAGATATTGAAATGCTAAAGGAAGATGAATGCATCTGTCTCTCCCAGGGATTTGGAATGAATTGCTTTGTCTGTCTTTAAGATTTTAAAGAGAAAGGTATATCAATTTGGCAGGGTTAATGGCATATGCTCTTATGCTGAATTGTACTCACTTCTAATGAATATATCAGGGGTACTCAGTCTGGATTATCGCAACCTGTCAGCATGAAGACTTCACCAAATTTGGGTCACACTGTGAACTTAAGAGGATACAGTCATCCAATCTGGTCTATTTAACCAGGCATTGGTAGGATTTAATTCAAACTGTAAGTTGTTGTTTTTTTAAGCCGTAGGCAAGTAAGTCTAGTAGATTGGTAGTGTGGCCAAACAGTGGGAATAAACATCCACGACATATATATTCAGTAAACCATAACAGGAGTGATATACTGAAGTACAAAGACAACCACTTGCTATTTCAGCGTTGCTGAATGATGAACTGTGCCAGAAGGTGTTGCTCTCATCCTTTGGGTTAATATCCAGATTGGGAACTGGTAATACCTTCATTAGGAGAATATGGTTCCAATGGGGATAGAGGGATATCTTTATTGGGATAGTAATTTCAGCCATATGGTGGTCTATCCTGAGATGCTGAAACCGTTCTGAAAAATCTAGTTTGGTCGATTTCGTGAAATATATTGATTCTTCCCCTTGGCAGCACTACTTATTTTTCATCGTCTGCGTAAGACGAAGGCTGTATATTTGACGGTACGAAAGGTAGGCAATCATTTTTTGAAGAAAAAAAATTGTTGTGAAAAACATCAGCTGGGTTCATCACCTTTGTGAATAAACCTTCGGTAGATTGCTTGGCAAGACATCTTGAGATCGGATTTCCAACACGTGATCATTCCTTTAAGAAGTTGACCAAGGACTTGAAGGGTGCTTGCCTAAGCAGCAGCCGTTGAAGCGGTGGGCATCCTCCCACGTAATTTATGTCCAGTGAAGAAGCAGAGGAGAATAAGATGGAGGATTGAGACGGGGATGGAGATTTATTTGGTTTATGCGTGGGAAAGAATGTGACATCAGTGGAGCCTGCTTTCTTGACACATGACTTAAGGGTTGGAACACATTCATAACGGAGACATTTTATGAACAGTTTGTGATGATTATGATGAAGAAAGACTCATTGATTACTGGTTTGTGATTGACAGAAAGAAGAGGAGAAAAGGGTAACAAACTGACTGAGAGATGAAAGGCAGAGAAAAAAATAGATAACACACATGACAATCTTGTAAGAGTTGTTTGACTCTGACACTGTATACACAAGCACTCTCTGCTTTGATGATTGGTTGGGATGTGGCAACATTGATCGTGGTTTTAGGGTGACACTTTAACCAGTGTGCTCTAGTCTTCCTCTTAACTTGAAAGGGTAGATGCTTGTGTTGTCATGGTAACAGGAAATTCTTGAAAAGCCGTCAAGTTTGCTGAGACAAGTGGCTCAAATTAACGGTTGGTGATAAGAACTCATGAGTGGATTGTTTATCAAAATGCTCATCAATTTTCATTTCAGAATCATGGACAGTCTTTTTTTATAATTAATGACGGAACATCTTGGGTTAAATTATGAGTCAATCGTCAGCATATGTGGGTCATCAATCCAGTATATTTAGTTCAGTTTTTTAATCTGCACTATCAAAAGTGACAAGACATTTTTTATCAGACTCGTTAGTGAGCTGCTCATGAAGTTATATTTATAACGTTAATAAAGTTTTTGAGATTGATTTTTAAGCGAAATCCTTACTTTTTGTACAAGTGTATTGTGAAATAAAGTAAGAAAGCAAGTGGCAACAATTCAGCATCTTTCAAAATGCAAAATTTACCTGATTGTTTAAAGAGACTTTAAAATTTAAAAAATAATTGATGCATGAATGTGTTAATGAACTTTGCTTTAGACTGAGTCTTGTTCACTTCTGTTTATTTTGAAGTACTTTAACTTGAAATGAAATGGTGAGATTGACTACATTATTCCTTCGTATCAAGTCTCCAGTCATTGTTTTTACAACTGCTTGCATGTCCCATCATGTCTTACTTCATGTCTCCGTCCAATCAGTTGGACTTGTGCAAGCTGAGAATCCACGTGGGTGGAATACACATGAGAAGGAAACGGATGCTGAGAGCGGGAGAAAGAGACAAAAAACAGACCAGAGAAATTAGACTTTGCTAGAGTTTTAGAGAGGGACAATTTAGAAACGATAAATGTACTTTTAAGGACAGTGGTTTTTGGAAGATGTTTGCACAGACTGTTCCTCTATATCTTAGATCTTGCCTGTCAAATTCCATTATAACAGGTGCTCACATTTAAAAAAAAAATCTGTAGTTTTGTAATTGAGTCTTTTTTACGTCTTAAATGCTTCAGTTCTTCATTGCCTTCTCTTTCACTGGTAATCTTCAGGGCTATGGGTTAACGTACCTGTGACTTGGTTTCACTATAACCAGAAAGATTTAAATTTAAATAAGTAAATGGGTTTTTTTTACTTTTTCAAAATGGGCTTAATTATTTGATAGTACCATTAGACAAACTATAAGTCCTTATTACATTGGTAATCAATCAATTTCCCCGTCTTTCCATGCCCTATCTGCAATAAGTTGGACTTGCGCAAGCTGAGAATCCACGTGGGTGAAATACATCTTCCAATGTCTGAGTACCAATGTAATAAGGATTTATATTTTGTCAAGTGGTACTATCAAATAATTAAGCCCATTTGGAATAAGCCAAAAAATATATATATATACTTATTTTAATTTAAATCTTTCTGGTTGTAGGAAACCAATATCTTAAGACTTTATTGCTTGCTCAAAAACAAAGAGACTGAAAATTTCTCAGTCAATTAACTCAATATTTTTCCATCAAGATGGATCCTATCGACATGCCTTATCCTCTTTGTTTATTTTGTTCTTCTGTAATTCTTCCTCCTTTCAGAGAACAAGACAACCCCTCACAGAAATTCAAGATAATTTCACTCTTTTCTTTCTTCCATCATGTAGAAGGCAAGATGGACTCTTAGTTGAAAACCATTCCTCTTTTACTAAAGATGACATGAGCCCTTGATATCAAAGTTGCCTTTTTATAATCCAGTAATTTATTTCTCTTTATCTCTTCCTTCTTGCAGACCTTTCTATAAAAGTAGTCCTTTCCCTTCCAATCTTGTTCTACTTCTTAATGCTCACGCAGAATGCAAGACGGACCCTGGTATCAGTTTTTGCTTAATCCAACATTTTTTCTTCTGGTACTTCATCTTTCTTGCAGAAGGCAAGACGGACCCTTTCCATGGGAGACGATCACCTCCTCTGTGTACCAGGGGAGCCCAATTCCATTGATGCAGTGAAGGAAGAAGATGAGCAACCAAGTGACTTGCCTTCGGAGAACAACTCTGTCAACAACAGGCAAATGGGGGGCCGCAAACCCAGGAATATGTAAGTTGAGATTTGAGTCTTTCAGAATTTGAATCTCTCCAGGGAGAGGAATTTATCTTCTTGATGATGGAATATACCATTAGTGATTGTATACATCTGACATGATGAAGTGGTCATTATACCCACCCAATAAAACCTGCCTCAAATGCTTCCGTCTTTTTCATATGTTGTTTTCTTTGGAGAGAGACGTACTTTATCAAAAAAACAAAAATGTGAAGGAGTCATGATCATTTCTTGCAAGATATGTTGATTTGATTTGCACAAATTGCTATGAAATATGATCCTTTTCCGGAGCTGTTCTGGAATTGATGCGTGTAGATCTTGATTGCCTTTTTGGCATGCGAGCCTTGTATTGGAATTATTCTGAATGGACAGCCCTTTCAGATGTCGTAAATATCTTTGTCTGTTTATGTTTGAATTATGCAAGTTCACGTTTTGGGGCGTATCTGTTCTGTGCAAGAGCATAGAGGGCGCATCATCATCATAACTTACTGAGGGTTGCGTTTGTCTTCCCAGGGGAACGTTATTTTGCTAACATCAATCTGTGAAAGTGCAAGTAACACTGGCGTGAAGCTTTGGTACACTGTTAATTATTTGAAGATGATTCCCTTGTAACTAGTTGGATAACATCAATCATAAAAAGTCGCATCCCCTTAAGGTGATTCCTCTGCTGCCGCTTCCCAGGTTGTATCGTAAACTTGGGTGTGATCCCTGGCTACACGGCAGCTAACGGTTGTATGGCTTCTGACTGGCACCCCGAACAAAGAAATTGACAAAATACTAATAGGGAGACCGCCGACATAGGGCTAGATAGCTCAGTTGGTAGAGCGCCGGCACGTTAATCCGGAGGTCGTTGGTTCAAATCCTGCTCTAGTCAATTTTTCTTTGTTCAACCCCAAATCAACATCAATCATGGGTACATGTTATGATTTGCTACAAAGATATGAGTATGAACATGAAATATAGAATGATGTTTTGTAGATCTTGCATTTGACAAACCCTCTTACCTACAATATTGCGTAGCCTTTTTTGATAAAGAGCTGGATAAATGATTTATATATAAAATGGCTGTTACATCTTTCGGTTTTTATCTGTTTCAATCACACCTGTCCTGTTATATAAACTGCTTATTTTGGCGTTAAAAGAGATGATTGCAACATGGCAGATTTTTGAATTTTCGAAAATTTCCAGAGAATTCATTAAGTCAAAGAAATTGGTATGAAATGGTGGAACCAAGAAAAATAAAATAACTCAGCGTTAGAGTGAGCAAGCCCTCGTCATTGTCTGTGCATCAGACCTCAGGGTCTGTATACGTTTGGTAATGGCTCTGAAAATTAATGGCAATAAAAACTTACTTGGTAAGGAGTACAGCAGCTTTGGATAGTATAATGCATTTTGAGAAACTTTTCACTTAGAAGTACTGCAGCTATGGAAAAAGATATAACTTTTTATCCCCCAAAATTTGAATCTGAGAAGCGTTACTGCAGTAACGTTTCTCAGATTGTGTATCTCAATTGCAGATTATTCTTCCTGCGTGGATATAACCACTCCAGACTTTCGGCAATATCTAAAAAATGCTACCACCTTTTGAAATGAAATTTTCACAGGTTAGTTTTATGGTATTTACAACTATGTAGGATTGAAACAATTAGTGGGTTCCAATTACCAAACGTATACAATCCCTTTAACTCACCGACACAGTTCTGCCCTTTGAAGAAGACATTTGCTCATTCTAACCACTAGAGGGCTATTTACAGGATGGCGTTTCATTACCAGCGGTGAAATTGTATATTCATCATTCAGAAGGTTGACCTTTACATTGCATTGATCCTGACGACAAAAGTAGAAATGGACCTTTTGTCTTTACTGAATTTACGTACAGGCAAACCCTCGATCCTTATAAAGAGGGCATCTCAAGAAACTGACGCTATCTGATGTCATGAATTTATATATAGTAGAGCGTGTGCGTGAGAATCGTATGTTATGTATTAGTGACCGATCGATAAGAATAATTTTTCTCCGGTTTCCTGTGCGTGGTGATGATGAAAATGCTGATTTTGAGAAAGGGGCCAGACTATTTATACTGCAAGCCCCAGTTTGGTGTTAAGGATCAGAGCTGCTTAAGCACAAAAAGTAGCAAAGCACAATCAAATCATGCTAAGTAGAATAAGGTTACCGGCCAAAATACTATTTCACATGTATCATTTGTGACTGGTATCCTGCTCATTTTTGCTTGGCAGGAAATTGTTAAGCAATATTTTCTGCTGAAGCAGCTCTATGAAATTGGGCCCAGGGTTCAATAGCAGGATGCTGCTTACCACAGGACTTTGTGCTTACAGTGCCCGGTAAAGTATGCGATTCTACAGGTTGTAGACGCAGGATTTTTTGGGAACCATTGACATTAAATTGGGCCAGGGGCCAGTTTTATAGATCTGCTTAATGGCAGTTTTTGTGCTTATTGTGCATGTTTCCATTTCATAGTACTGCTATCCGTAATCACACGAAAAGGCATGCTAACCTTCCGGTGCTTACTGTGTGAAAATGAATGACATAACAATGCAAATTCAATTGAACGAGCAAGCTTGCCGCCTAGTTTTCTTGCTAACCTGTGAAATATTTAAGCAAATTTTTCTGCTATAGTTAGCACTAAAATTTTGTATGAAATTGGCCCCGGTAAAGTATGTGATTATATGGGATGTAAGCGCAGGATTCCTTGGAAAGCATATTGTCGTGGAATTGGGCCGTATTTGCAAACATTGCAAGAGCAGCATGATGATGGTTTATGAGAAGAATAAGGTTTTGATCACCAAGACTGCAGTGTACGCGATTGGCATAGTATGGATGACAATTACTCTTCAATATTCTACATGTAGGGCTTTCACTAATTTGGAGTAATATTGTATCTCTACTATGGGGAGAAGGATGTCAAATCAGTCCAGTCTCAATTTGGATCTAGGTTGTAAAGGTTTGTCCAAAATAATAAGTGGCTTTGGCAGTGTCTTGACTTTGGCTTCTGCTGTTGATTTCAGTCACAATGCTAAAATAAACACAGTTCTCTAGCCGTAGGCAAAGCCAGCCCAATAAGCCACTCTTCGGTCTCACACCCAGACTTCCCTCCGCTCTTCACACAGAAAACAGAGCGTCGGCCTCATTAACATTTTATATGGCCTCAAAATATTCTATATTAGACAGATTTGAGAGCCCAATAAAAGGGGTATAGTGTAAAGATTTTGCCCAATTGTTACCTGGTGGTTGTTGACTTCCAACTTGAGGTATTTTTGTTGACATAGGCCCTGAACAAAATGGTCCTATTTGCCGAGAGGTGTAGGAACATTTTTCAAGATTGATGCTTGGACGTTTGGAAAATTACACCGGTGTAGGGGTGTTTTTATTTTGAGGGAGAATAACTCTCCGGGCCTTGGGACTCCCCATATTAAATTGAGCAAAGGATAACAGTTCAAAAGTCAATAGATAATTTCCCTTTTCCCGAAAAAGCTGTGAGACTTCTAAGTATTCTTTTGTATTTTTGAATATTTAGCATTTTGCACTGTATGCTATGGGAGTTTTTTTAGTGGGGTGCACCCATAGGCAAAGCCAACCCAATAGGCCACTCTGTGGTCTCACACCCAGACTTCCCTCCACTCTTCATACAATTCCTAACAGGTGTCTTTGGCTTCTGCTATTGACTTCAGTCACAATACTAAAATAAACACAATTCTCTAGCCGTAGGCAAAGCCAACCCAATAAGCCACTCTGCGGTCTCACGCCCAGACTTCCCTCCACTCTTCATACAATTCCAAACAAGACCATTTTATCAACCATTCCCAGGGCCTGATACCTTGTTCCTGTAAGGGCAAGGTGGCTTTCATAAAGGGTGTCACTATAAAGGAAATATATTTCCACTGGAACAGTTCAAGGGGCATCAATGCAATAATGACCGGAGGCATGGAGGAGGCGATTGCCTCCGTTGCCTCAGTGAAGTATCGGACCTCCATTCCACACTGAACATAACATCTGCAAGGTCTGTGCGCAGTTTTTGACCTTTACAGCATTGTGTACAGGTGGGCACAAATAGCTGGAAGGGAATTGTGTATAGCACTTGTTGCACTACAATATGCAGCTGGCATATTGCTCCAATATGTAATAATGGCAAACTGAGAAAATATCCCTTGGCAAACTTAGGATCAAAACACATTTATTTGTTCTTACCTTGTTTGAATCGTTTCCCTGAGGTTTTTAAAGAATAGTTGAAAACAAATTGTTGTTTAAAAAAAAATACACTTTTGGATTAATTTCAGTCATATTTGATTACCTATGTTTAAATTAAATTTTGACATTTTGTGTACAAGTTTATAATTATGTACTTTGACGTGAACAGAAATTAACAGAGATAAACATAGTTGATAAAATTCAGTTTGTAAGTTGAGCGAATTCGGCCATGGGCTGTTATCATGCCTTCAGGGTATTTCCCATCATGCATTGCTCTATAAGATAAGACAGGTAACAGATCGTCCTTGGATTTATTCCAGAAGTGACCAATAACGTAATAAGGAAAAGTGGAATTGTTTGCCGTTTTCACTGACGCACCTTTGGGTCAGCATTGCACTTAAGCAGCCGAGTGTACACATTACATCCAAACTGAGTTGACGACTGCCATTGGGACATTTGTAGTTTCTTAGAGACTGAACTCAACAGGGCTCGACTTTGGCGGGAAAATCCACAAGGCTTGCAGCTCAAAATGTTCACTGGACCAGAAATTATTTTACAAGAAAAGAAGTTAAACGAGAACAACAAATAATCCTCCCACCCCCCTCCACAGTTTAACAATTGAACTGTTATATTTTGAACAAGCACTAAGAGAAGATTTATCTTATTTCTATCAAGTATCCTTCAATACTCAACAGAATTGAAAGATATCTATCAGATTGAAAGTCAATATTTGAACAAAAGTACAGGACTGCCGGACTTGTCCAATCATGAGTTTACTGGCCCGATGCTAAAATCACTGGCCTCAGGCCTTTTGCCCGTGGTCCAGTGTAAATTTCAATGTAAGAAGTATTAGGGAGCATACAAGCCAAATGGGTATCTGGAGGTATCGTCATTATCTTTCATTACATGGTGAACAATTCGGCCACCTTGTATTTTTAACATTTTCAGCAAGTTTTGACATCTCATATTCAGGCCTGATACTTCATAATAATAATAATAATATACGGCTTTCATACAGCGCCCTTGACCCAAAACAAGGTCCAGAGGCGATTTACAAAGGTTACAAATAATTGAAACAATTTAAGAAATACTGAACAATTTAAGACAAACAGATTATGAAATACTTTAAGAAAGAAATAAAAGCACAATTACAATAATGTGAAGTGTCAGTCTCAAATGACATGACTTAGGCAGATGAGAAACTTTTAAAAAGCCAAACCTTAAAAAGCCAATAAAGTTGGATTAAAAAAGAAGGACATTCTTATAAGGACAAGGCAGTTTCTCTTTGGTAATGGATGCTTCATTTGAGGACAATCAATTGTGGCGTGTCGTGGCCGAACGGATAAGAGCACCGGACTCGAGCTCTGGTGTTTCTGATCAGCAGAGTGTGGGTTCGAGTCCCGGTCATGACACTTGTGTCCTTAAGCAAGACACTTAACCGTTATTGCTGCGCCCTTCAGATGGGATGTAAAGCCGTTGGCCCTGTGTGTTGTGTAATGCACGTAAAAGAACCCAGTGCACTTATCGTAAAGAGAAGGGGTTCGCCCCGGTGTTCCTGGTTTGATCGGCAGCATATGCGCCACAGCACCTTGTAAACCATTACATGGTGCTATGTAAAGGAATTGGTCTCATACTTCAAAAACGTAGCTCCACAATACCTTGCTGGAAAATAATGAATGTTGAAGCGCCTTGAGCGTCACTGAGTGATGGATATGTGCGCTATATAAGAAGCCACTAAAATAATCAAAATTTGTAGTGGGACATTGCAAGGGGCACCTAGGCAGTGACCAGAGGCACGTTGGCAAGACAACTGACTCCGTCGCCTCCTTGAAGTATCAGGCCTGTATATAGACCCCTTGCTAGGCCGCCATCGCTAAGGTCAAACATTAGAAACAACTAAACAAAAAAACAAATATACTGCATTAACAATTATGAACAGTCTGACAAGCAGGAGAACTATGCTCTGGTAAAGTAGGCTAAATTGTATAGTGAGTTTTGAGAGCCATTTTGAAAGAGCTGAGGGAAGTGCTAGATCGGCAGCTATCGCTGATTTCAAACATTAGAAACGTGTACACCCTACAAACTCCTGGGTCAGAATTGACCAGGATTCCAGGTCCCGTTGGGCCTGACCGCTCTCTGGGTCAGTGTGACCCGGAATGTGTGTCAAAATGACACAGAAATGGGTCAAACTAACACAGAATCTGGGATAAATTCAAATGTTTTAACCAGTTTCCGGGTCAGCCTGACCCAGAAATGGATCAGTTCCACATTGGACCAGGAATCCGGGTCAATTCTGACCCCGGAGTTTTCAGAGTGTACGCGACGCGCACAACTCCCACCCAATGATAGGTTTTCCTTTGACCTCAATGAGGGTGCTTCATGAGCATGACGTTATGGATGGGATCTCGGTCGCGACCGCTAAATGATGATGAGCATCTGACATCTTCAGATCCCGGCTATCACCTTGAGGGGAGAGCAGCTATGAGAGAAAAACTGCAAAGCATATGAAGCAATAACATTACTGTACATGTAATTTATTATTACCTTAACCCTAATTAACCACCCCTATCCATCAAAACCTATGTTTTGTTTGATTCTTTTAGACTGAGGACTGCACTATAGCATGACTATAGTAAACTGATTATGCATGGGATAAGGCATATCACCATAATCAGTCCAACCGTTTGCGTGTTGAGTTACCATATGATGTTGGATTTTTTGTTGTGTTAGAGTAAGAAAGGATCCTAGTAATTCACTCTAGGGAGATAAGTAAACAAAAAGTGCAAGTACAGTGCCACTGCAACATAATTTGTCATGTCAGGAAACTTGATAATTTGACTGATATTCGGACAGTCAATTGATGTATTTCGATATATAATGTACTTTTCCCAAAACCAGGGTTTTAAAATCAATTCATGAAAGAAAAATAATAATAATAATATTTTGTACAAAAAAGACATTTGTACCTAATAGAACATTGCCTGTCTGAGCTGTTTAAATGACGGCCCCAACTAAAAAGTGCCATCCCTAAAATGGAAAGGTAGAGTACTAAATAAGACTTGAAGATTTGCGTGGTAGAAAGACAATAACATAAGGAATTTGCGGTGACACTATGTAGTTAGATCTCTTTTGAATGATTTGTGGTTCTGAGAAAAACCGAGGGAGTCAAACGTTTCGGACAGTATACTCTTTTCGTCGCCGTGTCTCCTGATGACGTACAGAGTTTACTGTCTGAAACGTCGAGTCCCTTGGTTCTTTTAAGAACCACAAATTACACGAAAGAGATCTAACTACATGGTGTCACCGCAAATTTCTTATGTTAAGGTAGAGTAACAAACACCTTTTGATTGATTATTGCTGAATCTTTCAGTTAGTGATTATTTTTCAGAAGCTGTCTTTGCATACAATTGTTTATTAAGATTTTCTTTCGGTGAAAAAATGTGACCTAATTCGTACGATTGCAGGAAGTACAAATGATAGATGTAACGAGCATGTTATATAAAACGGATAAATTAAATATTGGCAAGCACTAGCTGACGTAGTAAAAGTAGCCAATCAGTGGACAGTCACTAGGGGAGGCATGGTAACCACCCTCTTCAACTACTTCTTCCTTGATTCCGTTGTGTGTCTATCCTCTACAGCAAACTCAATCAAGGACCCATTTCCTCGCGACGTGTTTTTCGTTTTTCCTGTGAGCTCATTTCCTGCGAGGGATATTGCAACAAGACATTGTCCTCATCAGTAGTTGATCCTGTCCTTTTTAATTTGGTACGATTTGTGTTCAATCAGTGCATTGTAAATGCTGATATCTTAGGTTGAATGGAAATTATGCTGTTCACAACCACCTTAATTTGTTTTTTTACGGATTTTTCTAGTTATTGACGATTAAGATAAAAGAAAAGGCTGAATCGAGATCAAAGAAATATATTAGCCTTGTGATTATTTATTTATTTGTAAGTAAATTGGTTTGTTTTTGGTCTCTTTTGTTCGCATGTGTCTCTAATAAATTATTAACTTTGATACAATAGTGAACACAATCTATAAGAATTGCAGCTCTGTAGGCATTTTTTATATTTGTTTATTTTAATGAAACTCTTGGTGCTGAGTTTTCAAATAAGATGAATGTTATTATTATATATGTATATATACATTTTTTTTACCCATACACCGATGTGTAATAAAGGGATTGTATACAATTGGTAGTTGGAATCTACTGTTTGTTTCAATCCTATATAGTTGCATCTATATAAACTAACCTGTGAAAATTTAATTTCAAAAGGTGGTAGCGTTTTTGAGATATTGCCGAAAGTCAAGGGCGGTTATGTCCAAGAATAACTGCAATTGGAATACACAATCTGAGAAACGCTACTGTGAGTAATGCTTCTCAGATTCAAATTTGTTGGGGTAAAAAGTGATAACATTTTCCATAACCGCAGTACTTCTAAGTGAAAAGTTTCTCAAATTGCATTTAATATACTATCCAAAGCTGCTGTACTTCTTACCAAGTAAGTTAGTATTGCCATTAATTTTCAGAGTCATTACCAAACGTATACAGACCCTTTAAGCACTGTAAAAAAAATCCACATGCAATTTCACTCGATGAATGTTGTTGAGGATGGTTTTATGGGATGAGGCACCTAGAGGCAACATGGTGAGGTGGTTGCCAGAAACACAGAGGCACCCCTTTTCTCTTTGTGATAAATGTTGGGTTCTTTTACGTGCATTACACATCACACATGACTGATTGCTTTGTGTCCCATCCAAAGCACAAAGCAATTATGCTTAACAATAATAATACTACAGGTTCTTATATAGCACTTTTAACAAGATCAAAGCGCTTTACAATGAAAAAACTCAACTATAAACAACTTAGATCAGACACCTGTACAGGAAAGTAGATGCTATGGTGATTTGGAGACCAAGTGAGTTTTGAGGGATGTTTTGAAAGTCTGAATGGATGGTGAGGCTCCAATGTGTTGTGGGATTTTGTGTCATGCTCAGGGGGAAACAACTGTCATTACCAGGACCTGAACCCACACTCAGAATTTACAAGAACTTGAGTCAGGTGCACTAGACGGCACTTTTTGAAACTCATTTCTAAAGTAGAGTTGTGGATATTTTTTTGGGGGGGGGAGGGGATTGAAAATGTGTCATCGGACGTGTAGACTTATTGCATGGGTTGCCTAACCTGAGTCTAGTTAGAAGCAAAACCAACGCCAAGTCTTTTTTTTACCTCAGTGAGGGCGCTGTTTGAGCTTGTGACATCATGATCAGGGCCCAATTTCATAGAGCTGCTTAAGCACAAAAAGTAGCTAAGCACAACAAAATTATGCTTACCAGAACAGGGTAACCAGCCAAAATACCATGTCACATGTACAATTTGTGACTGGTATCCTGCTCATTTCTGCTAAGCAGAAAATTGTTTAGCAATATTTTCTGCTTAAGCAGCTCCATGAAATTGGGCCCTGGGCTTGAATTTTGCGAAAAATTCACAAGACGCAGCGTTTACGGCTGAATTTTCACTGGACCAGAAAATTTGTTACAAGCCCTGAATCAAAATGAGAAAAAAATATGAACTGTTTTTATTTTAACAAGCACTGAGGGAAGATTGATCTCTGTCTTATTGATAATACTTTCATACTCTGCAGAATTGAAAGATATTTATCGGACTCAAAGTCAACATTTGAAACGGAATTGTTTTAATTAAAGATGAGGTCAGGTATTCTCATTCAATAACACAAGCCTGCTGGACTTGTCTGGTTGTAAGTTTACTGTCCAGACACTAAAAATACTGACCTTATGGCCTGTGGCCCAGTTTAAATTTCTAGCCCTGGTGATGTCAATCTGGTTTCTTGGTAAAGTCTGCAGCAGTTATGACATCATTGTCGTTTAGCGGCAGTCTTGATGAAAATCTGGAACGAGACAGAGGGGAGGCTAGTTCTAATCATGATGGAAATCAACGATGGAAATCAACGATGGAAATCAACGATGGAAATCAACAATATCTGATGAAGCATTCATTTATTTGACTTTCACAGTTGACGTGGCATTTCTGTGACCCACTGAATTTCAATTTCATTTAATGTATCTGTGTGAATAGAATGCCAGCAAGCATCTTGAAATTAAAAATGCAATATGCGACTTTTTATTTTAATTTGAAATTTTGCCAACTGTTATATTTAGTGCACTCACTTGTATTATTATATTTTTTCTTCTTCTATTGCGTTGAATGTAAAAGGCTTCATTTATTCAAGATACTTATCAAATGAACACAGTGAAATACAATAACTATATGCAATTCAAAGAGAAGTTAATCAACATTTAAATGTATGAAAACAAGTAACAATTACAATTACAATTACAATTAAAATACTAATGAGAAAATAGAACCTAATTTGAAGCAGGGGAAAATAAAGAGATTAAAATTTACCCTTAACATCACAATGCCACCTGTATTATTAATTATGAAAACAATCAATTCATTTGTAAATTGTTTTTGTTTTGTTTGTTTTTCGGTGGGGGAGGTGTTTTGGGGTTTTTTCACTAAACAAACACTTGATGGTTGAATGTGAAATATTGAAAGAAAGGTTTTGATTTTTTTCTTGAAAGCTGTACATTTGACATCTAGAATATTTCAGCTGGTAGAACATTTCTATTTTTGCATTATTTAAACAAAAGCAATATAAAAAAAATTAAACTAATAACTCTGGATTTGAGTTTGAGGGCTATTTCTCAAATCTGAGCAATTTCTTAAATTTGAAAAAGCAAAAAAAAAAGATGGCCGAAGGGGTTGTCATTGTCTTTCAAGAAAAAAATGAATTGATGTGGTTGTTGCTATAGCAACAGCGGTGAACTGTAGATCCTCCAGCCAGGGCAGATTCTACAGAACAAGGGGTCATCAACGATGCAGGAAAGAAGGAACAAACAAATATTGAGGAGCGATGAGAAAAGAGAAGGGGTCCAATTGCTGAACATATAAATTCACTTGTATTGTGCTTGAAGATCACCAGCCTAAATACCTTTAGATGTTTATATAGTTAATGACTAGTCCCCCGCTAATATTACTCATCACATACATTGTATATAACTTTTAGGAAATCGATTAAGCATACATTGCTGTTTACCACATTGTTGATTGTGACTAGTTTCAGGGGTTTGGGGGTTTTCCCCCCTTTTTTGTCAAGGAACTAGATTTTGAAAGCAATATTTTATCTGCTTAAGTGCTTCAAATGGAGGATTTGGAAGCAAAAATCTTAACAAAATTTTAACAAAGCATGCTTGTTCATTGGTTATTTTGTCATTATTATAATAGTATTAATATTAATAATAATAATAGGCATTTGTAATGTTCCAAATCAATCTAAATAGATGTTCATTATATCTTTCTGGTAATGAAGCCAACAGACCCTCGTGAGCGCCTGAAGATGTGTAGAGAAGATGGTTAAGAAATGTTTTAGATGTGGGAGGAAATCCCACCCAATCAGGTAGCGACTGCAAACCCAATCTACATGTAAGACTCTGATCCAGGATTTCAAACCGGAGTCCCAGAGTTGAAAGGTACGGAAAGAAACCTCTGAGCCAGCCTGAAATTGAACAATTCAATTTAAAACAGCATTAAAAAACAAACTATCGTTTACTTTTTTAGAAACAGAATTGCAGAACTCTTATTACAAGAAGGTCTTTGCAGTAAAGAATAAGAGAAAAATTACTTGTGGCTCTATTTCAGTAAATACCTACGTCGTTGCAAAAAGAAGGCATATGATGTAAATTCATATTTCGGTAATCACCTACGTCATTGCAAAAAGTATACATAAGGCATATTTCATAAACAAAAAGAGTGGCTTTTGAGATGATGGTTTGGATTTTTTTATTGTTAAGTGTGTGAAAATCCTTTTTGCACTCAAGCAGTATTTGAGAGGCGTTAATGTAGATTACTTTGCGTATTTGCCCCTATTCTGATAGGCCTAAGTTTTCATTTATCTTAGCTCTACTCAAAAGGCAGAAACCTGTTTTCCTCATTTATAAAAAAAATTGTGAAAACCCTTGACTTAAAACATGATCTGAAGTGAAAGACCTTTTTTACATAAGTAGTTAACTTAAAGGGACACGTTGCCTTGGATTGGGCGCTTTGGGCTATAAAAAGCATTTGTTATGAAATGAATATGATTGGAAAGATGTTTTAAAATAAGAATATAATGATCCACACAAAGATGCCTCGAAATTGCAGGGTTTTCCTTTTACTTCTTGAACTAACACGGTCCGCCATTTTGTGGAGTCTAAAATTTGGCGGGCCATGTTAGTTCATGAAGTAAAAGAAAAACCACACAATTTCGAAGCATATTTTGTGTGGATCATTATATTATTCTACTTTTAAAACATCTTTCCAACCATATTCATTTCATAGCGAAAGCTTTCAAACGTTTTTTACAGCCCAAATCTCCCAATCCAAGGCAACATGTCTCTTTAAGTCCACAGGGTAGGTCTGAGCCAGTTTAACCTGAATGGACCTTTTCATCGCAATGATACCTTTTTACTGGCTTTGTGTCCACTGGGATGTGTTACCCATTACACCTCAATTGGGCTTCAGTTTTACCCAGATTAGAACCTGCTTCTTTTAATAAAGATATGCAAGGTGCCCAATTGGGAAACTCTTTTCATGCATTACCTATAATAGCCCAATTGGGAAATAATCACTTTTACCCAATTTGAAACGTGTTTTTACCTTTACAGATGCTTTCAAATTTCCCAATTTGTGTTTTCCAGAAAGTCAAGTCTATTATAAAGTAAATGTCTCCTTAGAATCAGACAAACACCATAATATAGAAATAGGTCTGTCACTTTTAAACGGGTCATTCTGTAATTGGGTTTTTTCACCTGCCTTAATTAAAAACTTAATCTTCATCTTCAGCATCCGTATTGCAAATTCAATAGATTTCAACCCCTTTAGAGACCATTCATTTCTGTATAATCATCACAAAACGCCCAAACATTGCTAATATTGTCATTTCTTTAATCAAATTTTGTCAGTAAAAATGTCAACAGAGATAACATGAAACAGAAAATTTAGTTTTGTGTTTAGAAGATGTGATACTATGTTAACATACTACATTGGAAAATTTAATATCAGGACGTGACCTTTACTTTGAACTCTTTATGTGAATGGAAGTAGGTCAAACCTTGCAGCCGCTTTTGGCATTTTGGTACAAGCCGCTTGTGGCCGCTATGGTCTCTAAAGGGTTAAACAGATTACTGTTTTCTGATATAATACATGTACATTGTCCTGGTTTTGTTGCCTTTTATTACTGAGGGAAGAAAATGCAATTACTTTCAAACAAAACCCACCAATTGGTATTCAGAACACAATTTTTTTACCCACCCGCGTTTATTACTTTTCAGACTTCTGGAGTAATCACTTTCCTTTGAAATACCATTGCCACAATGAAACCCTGACTTGACAAAGGAAAGACAACAAAGGTTCTCATAATATGCACCGGATTTGATGTTGTCTTATGAGAAACTATGAGTAGGCACTCACTGTAAATTGCAGAACCTCTGCTGTAAACCACGGCAGATCATCTGCCATGGTATGCTGGAATATCGGAACGCTCGGACTTTGTTTATACCTTCTATTGAAACGAATACAATGATAAACATTGGTAGCAGCCTGTCAATTTTTGTATGCCACATTTGTACAACAACAGGATAAGGTCTGGAATTGGGGATTACACAACAACCACCCAAAGAAGGGACTTTTTAGGTGTTCGGGCATTCAGCCCGAACAACTCTTTGTTATTTTTCTTTCTTTCTTTTTAGTGCACAATGTCTAAATATGCATAAAGCGTTTGAATATTTATTAAAAATAATATGTTAAAAGATCAGTCGCTCTCATTTTCACAAACGATAAGAGATGTATTTGTGATACTAAAACAGGAAAATTAACAACTTATTAAACTCAAGTGAAGATGATTACGATTCAAATGAATTCAAGACGTCGTTAGACCACCGCAAGACTCCTGCTGTAGAGCTGTTTAATGGAGTCCATCCGGTCACAAATACATTTTGGTAGTGTACCGGCAAAGTGCCATCTCATTATGTAAGGTAATGAAAACGGATTGGCCTATGGTGTGGGTCCGATGGATTCCTTATATGGTTTTGTGTAAAGGGACCTCACAGACTCTGCTGATCTGAATTTCTCCTCTCAAAGAGGCCACTCAGCAGAATACCAAAGAGAGGAGCACCTCGTGTGGGGGAGAAAATCAGTCCGTTTGGGTCTTTATACTCATGACTCTTGTAATGGGACCTCAAGACGATCAAGAGATGCTGTGCTGGCTTTATTTAAGAGGAGACGTAATCTAAGCTTTGCCAAGCAAAGCGTGACTAGACCTGATGTGCCTCGGAAAAAAATATCTGAGCAAACTTAGAAGGGGGGATATGACACCATGAAAACCCTGACTTAGATGTGGGAAAAACAGCATTTTCTGACATTGGACAAGAGGGACAAGGGTGAGGTTGTTTCTTCACCCGTACCCCCTTTGGAATTACAACGGAATCATGATCAGGTGATATGTGATAACGTCTGCAGACACGGTTACAAATTAGCTTGTGTATTGTGTTGTTATTCAGTGTGAGAAGAATGTGGTGGGAAAAAACTCATGTTGAGGGAAGAGGAAGGTGCGAAGTTTCTGGTGAATTGAAGAAAGGCGTAAAAAGGTTGTGAAGGGAAAATAATGAGTGTTTTTCATGTTGAGAGACTACTGTAAAAAGCCGACTGATGCCATTGATTTGCCCATCACATACAGAGTATGGTTCAGTAGTGAGTTGTCTTGTCTAATGGATTCACACGCCGCGGTGTAGCACAGCACGTGCCCTTCCTAGCATTGGTGACGTCTTCTCATAGATTGATTATAAGGTGGCCCAGAGTCTCGGATTGCAGCATTTGAAACAACATGCCGGGATGTGTGGGCATGTACGGTAGTGTCTCCTAGCAAAGTTGTGATTTTGCAAAACCTGCCTGCAATCCTGGGGTCACTCCCAAACTCATTTCTTTCTGACAAGAGAGGATGCTATTGATCAACCTGCTTGTAGACTTTTAAAGACTCTTGCAGGTTTTTTGGTTTTAATAATTTGTTCTTAATGTATCTTCCTGCTTTGTTGTTCGACAGTGCCCGGGATTTAAAGGACAAGATGCGTTTCTTGAGGAGGCGCCATACAGACAGTTCGCTACGGGACACGGCGGATAAACTAGAATGCGAGAAATCATCCCTAGTACAAGATTCAACCGAGTCCGACGTCAGAAAATGGTCAGACTGTTTTGAAAATCTTCTCCATGATAAAAGTGAGTATCAGATAATTCTTATTATTAAGTGCTGTTCATCTTACTTTTACTTTCATATTCATCTGTGTTTATCTGCAGCTGTATGAGAAGCATCTTACAAATAGATGAATTCATCTAGAGAATTTGTTTTCATTAAAAAAAATTACAAAAATTACAAAATTGTATACAAAAGCAACAAAAAACACTTATAAAACAAGCACACAACTTTCTAAAAAACAATTACATCAATTCAGGCTTCTTGTTCTTTCTTTCTTTCATTTTTTTTTTCATTCAAAGGACTTTTGGTACAAGCACAAGCTTGCTACCAAGAAAACTTCTAAATTAAAAGATGTTTCTTATTCATCATAAGGTCTTAAGTGACAGCCACGCCCTTTTCTTCTTTCTTCTAGCAAATGATACATTATCGGTTGCAATAGAGAGCATGTTTTTCCCATTTTCTCCAATGTTACCAAAATGAGGATGGGTTTAAGAAAGACTAGTCCCCTGGTTTTGTGAAATTGGAATTGATATTTGTTATTTCTGTTCTATACGGCATTCATGTGTGATGTAGACATAAGCTACTTATCTGTAGGCTCAGTGAGCTTGAGTGACATTCAGCCGATTGGATAATCCTTTGCTCACAAAGCTGGTTTCCTTCCAAAAATACAACCTTGCTAAAACTTCCGTTTCCCATATATCAAATCACTATTTTTCTCAGTGAAGAGTACAGTGTACTGACTTCATGTTTTGAGTTCTTTTATCTGTAGCTAAGGCATGCAAAAGTATCACCAGACTTTGAAAATAAGTGAAATAAATAAGTGTTGATCATTCTAAACTGATTTTCCAGAAAAATTCATCCCCAGAGCAGAAACGTTTTGCTTAGGAGTTACAGATTAACAGCAAAAGTAGCATTTAATTAGTTGTGGTGATATTTGCCTGACATATGAAATTCATTTTAACAATTTTCTGGAAGACGGTCAGAGTATACTGATTGAAACAACGAGCAAAAACCGGCTCTTTTCAGAGCCACCACTACTCAAAAGAGATTCCTTACATTGTTTTTAACCCAAACCTTACTTACCTAACCATTTCTGAAGCTTTAAAGCGTTACTTGGATAGTCTTATGTGATAAGACACAGAAGCTACATTGGAAATTAGTATTAACCCCTAGCACAATGCGCAGCGCACTTGCATGCGCCTATCCTGTCCGTTATTTTGGGAGCCAAAATGTTCATAAGGAATTGACTCCCAAAATGGTGGAAATGGCAGACGCGCATTATGCGGAGGTGTGTCGGTAAAAATACTACACTTTCAATTGATGTAATAATTGCATCAGAGATAAAGAAAATGCTTAAGATTTTACTGATGTGTGATAACCAGTGTAAAGACTGTGCAAGTCTTGCGCGTTTAGTACAAAATTTGGACCCGTTAAAGTGCGTGAGTTTGTTTCCTTCACAAAGCAATGTCATGGGGACCAAAGTGGTCATAAAAATGTTTGAGTATGCGCGAGACTTGCACGGTCTGTACTCGATGCTGGAGGAAAAAAAGTCAACAGGTTACCGGTCACTGGGCATGCTCGGTGGTCTAGTGGTTAAGACATCTGCTGGGATCATGGGTTTGAATCACACCCGAGTATACCTATGGTGTGTTTTCCTCGTAGGGTTCACTGAGTATACACCAATCCTTCACCGATCTTGAACTCTTGGTGGCAGCAGACAAACTGCGGTGGTACTGCGGTGGTACGACCTTGCCACTTATGTAACTATTATTTATAAACAACCATTATTTACATATAACCATTTATAAATTAACTAGTGTAGCCCAGCCCTTAAGCTCATCGATAGGCAGCACAGTACCACCCAGGTACCACCGCAGTAATGGAGGCGTTTCTGCTGCCACCAAGAGTTCAAGATCGGCGAAGGATTGGTGTATACAGTGCTTATTACCATGGGCAAATGGGAATCTTTAATTAAAGGGGGGCGGGGGCAGAGGGGTTGATTTGCCCAAAGTTTTACACTCGGATAAAAGCATAAGAAGAACATGCAAATATCTCTGATGCTCTTCAAGTTACAGTCGACAAACTTAAGAAATAATTTCTGCAAAGGATGTACCAGTAGTATTAAGAAATCAAACAAAATAAATATTCATTGCAGGTATGCACTTGCTCTATTTGTACTTTGATACGTCTTTCCAAGCTGAATTAAGTCCCGGAAAAATCAAAATCTTGACCTGGAAAATCCTGGAAAAGTCCTGGATTATTTTGTTTTCACAAGGGTGTATGAACCTTGTAAGCACCAATTTCTAACACCGGGCAGCAAGTCTTTTTGCTGTGCTCAAATTTGTCCCACTGTTTTGCTCAAATTTGGGAGGGCAGTTGCAAATATGCTTCTCACACAATGTAGTGAGGGGGAAAACAAATAATGATAATACGTATACAAACAACATCATTGACAAATATCATTTAACCACTCTGAGTAAACTAGTTTGATGCTTTTTTAACAAAATGAAAAACGGCATTCTTTATTATTATTACGTGCAGGAAATGGGACAAAGACTTTCTCTTATGTGGATTAAATGCTTTTTTGAAAGAGAAAAATAATATATCGGAACCTTGGCCTCAATGACTAGTTTTATGCAATAGATAAAATCTATTCAAGGAAAGTCTCGACAACAACATCTTTCCAACCATGAAAACACAATTTCCCCTGAAATAATGTTTGTGTCAACTAAGAAAACAAACATGTTTGTCATAAAAATAAACATCTCAAAGACTTTGTTAGAATTCAAAGAAACTTTATGAATAATTTATTTTTGTACATCTCAATTTGACGTCATAAGGGAAGTGCAACATCAGCATTTAAGTCTCTTCTATAAAAAAAAACCTCTCACTTTGATTTTAAAAGGAGATAGCAACGGTTACGAACAATATTTGTGTGCATAATTTCAGCCCACAACGTCGTCAGTAATCATCCATGGAAAGACAAAACAAAAATTGAGGGGGAACAATATCTTTCAGCAAGTAAAAACTGAAGTAGTGAATTTTAATGTTCAAGTGCCATGGGTGGATGAAATTTCAGTCAGACTTGGACATGAAAAGAGTTTTACCTCACGAGGAAAGACTCTTGATCAGGTATCGATGACTCATCAGGAAAGTCTTTTTGCTGAATTATATGAGTGTGTTTGTGCTGAAAAATGGTTTTAAATCTACTTGAAAAGGGCAAGGAGAGGTAAATTGAGTATTTCTGCAATGTACATGTAGTCTTGACATTTGCAGATAACTATTACCCCAGTTGTAAATGTTTTTTCAGTAAATTAATCATAAGTAGAATAACAATTGCTTTAAAATGACATAAGATTTATTACGATCTACAGGAATAGGTATTCTGAGAAATGCTTTCTGTGATCAGTTATTGTGCCCTGTTGTCTTGAGGAAATATATAATTCAGATTAATCGTAGCACTCATTATTAAGGCTTCGCTTACTTGAAAAGAAAACAAATTAAAAAGGAATTGGACTTGATAAACTGCAGTTGTGATATGAAAATGTGGAGAAGATCGATTGATAGTTCTAGATCAAACTGGCCAGACGCAGGAACAGAGTTTAGCGAGCCGTTACTTTATATCCTGAGAATTCTCAGCCAGAGAAAACCTGAGCCCATCCCCCATGCTGTCGCTGGCGCTGTGGCTGTATAGATGGTCACATGATCAAGCTGAATTGAGTTAGGTATAAATCAATAATCCTAATTCTATTTAGGGAGGCTGTTCCGTCTGTTTTGAACGCATTTAGGTTTGTTTTCCCATAAAACGAGAGGACAAAAGGAATTCAAAGGGCAAATAAATTTCTGTTGGTGTCTAGAATATCTCGGGTTGGATAACTTAATGAAATACAGAAGTCTCCATAACCGCTAGAGGATTATCACTGCCCAATTAATAAGTTGCACACATTTATCGGCTAGTTTTTGTGCAATCATGTTTACCAGATTATTTACAGAAAATATTTTGAATGATATAAGTATTTCCTTCTTAAAAGAATAAATAAAAAAATGGTAAGTGAGAAAATTTGATCATCTACTTAATCCATCTCTTTTCCAATCAGTCTATAGAATGTAAACTGAAGACTTGATCCCCCCTCCTTCCCCAGACCTGTTCCCAACTCATGAGCTTTCTTATAAGGTGTCATGGCCAAGCGGATAAGAACACCAAACTCAAGCTCTGGTGTTTCTGTTCAGCAGAGTGTGGGTTCGAGTCCCAGTCGTGACACTTGTGTCCCAGAGCAAGACACTTAACTATAATTGCTTCTCTCCACCCAGGGGTAAAATGGGTACCTGTGAGGGCAGAAATGGTTCTTGTGATTGGTTTAGCTTAGTAGGTCATATTTGTTGCAAAGGCTGTATACTCCCCAGGGAGCTGAGATGGTTTAAAGAATGAAATAAATGGCCCAGTGACCAGGGGTAATAATGTTGGAAGCGCTTTGAGACGCCCTTTGGGTGTGAAAAGCGCTATATAAAAAACGATTATTATTATTAGTCCTGTACATATTTTAAAAATAAATTCACCGGCAATATAACCCCAGGAAATGTTAACTATACTGCCATGCTCGATGCACCCCATGTTCATTTCAGACTTAATGCAATTTACTCCCAACAGGGGTAGCTGTTTATCCCGGGAAATTGATATTTCAGGGTTAGCAATTAAAGTGTGAATACATGCACGTGTAGTTCAAGAACATATTCCCAGGGAGTTCCCAGGAAATTCCCAGGGACTTCCCAGGGATTTCCCAAAAAATTCTTCTAGTATGAAAGGAACTCATTATTGCTAATGGGCAGGTCAATGTGTAATGTGATTATAAACAGATGAATTGACTTCTTAATGAGACAGAGAGAACATTAATACAGGCCCTGATGACTCTTAATTAAATTAACGGCATTCAGTAAGATTGCTGGTTTACGGATGCTCATTTTGGTATGCTAAATATAAGCTGACCTTCTCCCAAATTGATCGCGCTGTGTTCATAACCCAGGATTTTAACAGAAAAAAAAACCCATCTGCGTCTATCATAGGATATGTTGTTTTCTTTTCATTCGATGGGTTGAGAGTTAGTTGAGAGGATAGATTTTTTGTGGAGTATAAAATGATTGCCCCGATATGTGTTGTTAAAAAAATCCTGAAGGTACAGTTGGGATTGATGTTTTTGCTTTCTTGCCAATCCCTGCAATATTTTCTACATTATTATATTTGGTTTTACCCGTACACCAATGTCTGTACAGCACTATGTATACTCAGTACTTTCCCAAGTCCTGTGAAAAAAATCACAGGCATATTACTCGGGTGGGATTCAAACCACGACCTTTGCCATTCTAGAGCAGATGTCTTACCAACTAGACCACCGAGATTGCTCGGTAGCTAGAGGCAGTTCGAATCCTATATTTAAGCAGTGGGGACCGCGACAATTTAATATTGAAGTACTAAATGCATCCTGGGCTCGATTTCACAAAGCACTAAGATTCATCTTAAGTTGAGTTGTCAATATCACCATAGTGATCTGTGATGTGACATCATACTTTGCTGAGCAGTTAAGAGTGATACACAGTTAAGATCAATCTGGGCCCAATTTCATAGAGCTGCTAAGCACAAAAATTTGCTTAGCATGAAATTTCTTCCTTGATAAAAACAGGATTACCAACCAAATTTCCATGTATTGCATATTGCTTGTTACTGGTATTCAGCTGTTGTTTGCTTATCCTGAAAATCACATGGAAATTTGGTTGGTAATCCTATTTTTATCAAGGAAGAAATTTCATGCTAAGCAAATTTTTGTGCTTAGCAGCTCTATGAAATTGGGCCCTAAGCTCTTTGTGAAATCGTGTCTTGGGTGAGCGGTTAGAGCACCGAACACAAGCTCTGGTGCTTCTGATCAGCAGAGTGTAGGTTCTAGTCCTGGTCATGGCACTTGTGTCTTTGAGCAATATACTGTTCCATGATTGCTTTGTCCTTCGAATGGTCAGATGGGACATTAAGCAGTAGGTCCCATGTACTAGGATCTGTAGTGCACGTAAAAGAACCCAGAACACTTATCGTGGAAGAGTGGGGGTTAACCCCGGTGTTTCTGGTTCATATAGCAAGCACCCTTGTTTACAGGTTTCCTCGGGCTTGTGAGCTACAGTTAAGTTCACTTGTAAGACATCTTGGTTTCATAACTGGGCCCAATTTCATAGAGCTGCTTAAGCACACAAAGTAGCTAAGCACAACAAAACTATGCTTACCAGAATAAGGTTACCAGCCAAACTACCATGTAACATGTACAATTTGTGACTGGTATCCTGCTCATTCCTGCTCAGCAAAAATATTTTCTGCTTAAGCATCTCTATGAATTTGGCCCAGCTGAAGTATATAATAATAAACATAATAAAATTGGCCCCTTCCCGTACCACTTAAACCCTTCGCCTGAATGCCTGAGTATAATGGATTCAGTACTGCCTTCACAAACAATGGTGAGGTAAGGTATCCTAACCTTATCCAAGACCAAAGATGTGGGTGTTGAGCTAGCATATGGTGGATTTTGATTTGTATGCAGACATGTATACTGATTTCCTTGTTTTTAGTTTCTAAGCTGTGCTGTTAAAATTTGAAAAACACACAATACAAAGTCTTGCTGTGCCTCGCACTTTCCGTTTTATTTTGGACAAACTGCAATTGCATTGCTGGTATGGGTACAACTCTGGTCCTAGCCAGTGTCTGCAGTGCCTGTAGAGCCGTAGGGGTGAGGTGGAATGAGTCGGGTGGGGGCTGCAAGGTTAGACGTTTATGATTCTCTGACAATTTTGTCATTTCACCGCTTTTCTGAGTTTACCCAGTTTATCCAGACAACATGGAACCCACATTTTTTACACAAGGAGGACATGTTCTGAACGAACAAAATCAGGCTGAGCTGTTCCATATTTGTTGATGGAATACTAACCTAAGTCAAATGCATTTATTCATAGTGTTAGATCTGTCTAGAGTACTTCCTTCTTCATTTGATGGTTCTGATTAAGATTAGGAGTAATATTTGTGGTTTAGTTCCACATTAAAGGTAGGGTCATACTTTGATAATGACCCTGAAAAAAGAAATTGTGCAATTTTTATCTGAAAGCCTACTTCTTATAAAGATGGAAATTGTTGTAAGCATCCTGCGAGGTTATTTCGTCTGAAGTGCCCTCGTTCATTAGAATCAATAAAACTATATTAACCACATTTGAATCTCCAAAGATCGCCTCAGTGTACTGTAGGCGAATTTTAAAAATTTGCACGGTGTCCGTTTATGCTGCTCTCAATATGGCCAGAGATGTGGTTGGTACCCACTAAACGTGGATGGATTTGACCTTCTTGATGAAAAAGTGTTACATTTATTTGCTGTTTTCTCAACAAGTTATAGATAATTTATTCAAGTGCAACTTTCCCAGGTGACTTCTTTTGTATCTTCCTTAATGAATTGCCAATAAATCAGCATTTCGTTTACAAAAAAACAAACGATGATCCTACCTTTAACATGCAACAAGCTTGGAACATAAAACACTTTTAGTTTCTCTCTTCACAGAGTAAATGTCTGCATTTCTAAGGTTGGTTCAGGAGGATTTATTGTTAATCAAGACGGATTCTAAACATACTTCTTTATTTCACTCTTCATGAAGTTTAGTTGCAGATCAGGAATTCAGTGGTCCTCGGCAAAAACATTCACACAGGTGATTGTGAGTTCATCGTTGTGGGTGTCTATCTCTCGCTAGAATGGTGAGGATTCATCGAATGAATTGCTTGAGTGTCAATCTGTTGAGTTTGGAGTGTCGTGCTGAGTTGCACATTTCTCTTAGAGAGTTCTTGAACTTAGATAGTGGGAGGTTTTGTTTGAATGAAATGGCCCACGGTTTGAGTAGCACAGTTCATGTTTTGGGTTGCACATTTGAAGTGGCCACCATTGAGTTGTACAGAAAAGTTGACTAGGGACTTTTCCTTCCCCCTTTCTTTCCAAACAAGGTGGTCTGGACATATCCCCCTGTTTTCTTCTTCTTTTCGTATCACTGAAGCTTGATGGTTATACGGCAGTTTCCCATTTCTGTACACAGTCCTTTTTTATTGAACACTGCAAGGTCTTTTGAGCTGCAATGGGTGGGGTAGTATACTGAAGACAGTGAGAGCATACTGATCGAAAAGTTGAATTGTTTTTAAAGCCATTGGCTCGTTTCAGAGCCAATGAGAAAATATATCTATGTTGCTACAGCAAACCTCCCCCTGTGTTGTCAAGGAGTTACACATTAGGTTTGAAATTTGATGCAACATACTATAAACGCTTGTTTTTTTGGTTGTTTGTTTTTTTGTTTTGAAAAGATTGAGCTTTTCTCTTTTCCACCCTTGGTCTCATTTTAGTTTTGTCTTTATCAGAAGTAGACTACTTTCCAGTACTGTTTCTTCCTAAAAGAAAGTTGAAGCATTTGAAATTCAAAAAGTGACTACAGTGTAGAGCATGATACTTTTCCAGGATGTCAGAATGAAGACTGACTCTGATGGTCAGCAGCTCCTTCCTACGTTCCCAGAATGGATAAATTGTCCACTGTAGCGTCATTGTCGATTCCTTCAGGTGAATCTAGGCATCTTGAGTTATTCATATGTCACTTGCTGGGTCGATTTTGTTCAAGATACAAACCCCCCCCCCCACCTAAGAATTAAGTCAGGTCGACCTTGCTTGGAGTCAATATATCGGTCGAGCTATATTTTAATGAATATTCACCGAAATTTCATGCCGGCGGCTTAGGTAAACCGGAAACAACACAGCCTAAGAGTATATAAGGTGTCATGTTTGATTATTAAAGAGAGCCAAGGTTATTCAGGAAATATTTATTCTTTCTGCTTGTAGAATAAAGTTAATTAACTCAGATATGTCACCTTATACAATGGAGCAAAATGTAGAGTTGATAAATTAGTAGAAATGGTGTCTTGAAGAAGCTATAGCAGCATCACAGAATATTCTGGTTTTGTTCTGAAGACAGTTAGACCAGACTGATTGAAACGTTCATTGTCTTTTCAGAGCCAATGAGGAAATATCTCGATGATGCTACAGCAAACCTCACCCACTAGTTTTCTACTTCCACCATGTGATGTTTCAAATTCTACAAATCTTAGAATTATTTGGTTTAATTTCATATGACAGTGTTTCTCGTTAATCCAATAAAAGGGAAATTTAAACGTAAAGATGTGAATGCTTTCTTATTTTCCAAGTCTGATCAGATAAACTTAGCAGCTTCACTGTGGCTGCTGGCCATAGCCACTGCCAAAGCTTGCAATTCAGATACAGCCTTGCTTTGTGTTTACTGTAAAAAGAAAAATCCCACAACGCTTGCCTTCAAATCTCATTTTCATGATGGGAAGGAAAGTTGGAGGTCAAGCTTTTCTATTGCCCCAGTACAGCCTCCAAGTGTGGACGGCATCAACACAATAATCACTGAAGCATTTGATAATATTAAGGTGTCGCCATGTACTGAATAATTAATAAGCAATGAGGTGCTGTATAATGACACGCTGCTAGTACAACACTTGTAGGAAGCAGAGAGGCACAGAATGACGCGAGCATCGGTAATTAAGCGAAAAGCGTTAATTACAATGAGTGTCTGCCTGTCATGTCTTAAACGATTACTTGC
The DNA here is from genome assembly GCA_021014325.1 of Plazaster borealis. Lineage (NCBI taxonomy): Eukaryota > Metazoa > Echinodermata > Asteroidea > Forcipulatida > Labidiasteridae > Plazaster > Plazaster borealis. The sequence continues at coordinate 1,587,055 of CM037456.1, read as the reverse complement.
GTGGCGGTGTCCCTGATGGACAATGCAGTGAGCTGACATACCGAATACTCAGTACTATATGTCTCTTGAGGTTTCCCTGATCGGGGATCATTGATATCTTCATTGGGAGAAAAGATTTTCCATCAGGGCATGAGTATATCCCAATTGGGATAGTTTGGCAGACTATGTTGTCACTACAGGGTTTCCTAATTGGGGACCATTGATATAATAATAATAATAATAATATAGTCTTATATAGCGCTGGATCTACCATAAGGTACTCAAGGCGCTTGAACAGACAATCAGTAAGTTTTTCCCGCAAGGTATGCAGGGCTACATTAAAAAGTATGAGACCTATTCCTTTACATAGCACCATGTAATAATTTACAAGGTGCTGTGGCGCAATATGCTGCCAATCAAACCAGGAACACCGGGGTGAACCCCTTCTCTTTACAATAAGTGCACTGGGTTCTTTTACGTGCATTACACAACACACGGGACCTACGGCTTAACGTCCCATCCAAAGGACGAAGCATGTGGTTAAGTGTCTTGCTTAAGGACACAAGTGTCACGACTGGGATTCGAACCCACACTCTGCTGATCAGAAACACCAGAGCTTGAGTTCAGTGTTCTTATCCGCTCGGCCACGAGACTCCACATTGGGAGAAAAGATTTCCATCAGGGCATGAGTATATCCCAATTGGGATAGTTTGGCAGATCATGTTGTCACTCCAGGGTTTCCTAATTGGGGATCATTGATATCTTCATTGGGAGGAGAGGGTATCTAACAAGGTATCAGTATATCCTATAAAGAACTTTTATGGTGATGGTTCTTGGAAAAAACCATTTGATAAAGTAAAAAAAGTAAAATCTGTCCCGAGCCAATGTGGCTCATCAGGCCGGTGTTTACTGGTTTCCTTGGCAGTCCATCGCAGGTTACTCCCCAGCTCTCGCCGGTACCCATTTGTACTCCTAGGTGAAGAGAAGCAATAATGGTTAAGTGTCTTGCTTAAGGACACAAGTGTCACGACCGGGACTTGAACCCACACTCTGCTGATCAGAAACACCAGAGCTTGAGTCCGGTGCTCTTATCCGCTCGGCCACGACACGCCTGATAAAGGTTCCTTTATAAGAACCATGTTGAAGGTTCCTGTAAACTATTTTGGTAACAGTTGCTGTAAAAAACACATTTTGGTAACGGTTTCTGTAAAGAGCCATTTTGGTAATGGTTCCTGTAAAAAACTGTTTTGGTAAAAGTTCATGTAAAGAACTGTTTCGGTAACAGTTCATCGGTAACGGTTCCTTTAAAAAGTTACTCAGGGGTTGTGAAATACCATCAGGATGTACCGCAAACCAACAAAAATCTTATCCATCTATAACCATGCAAAGTTTCAAATCTTTCAGTAAATACCCATTAATAACTAAATACTAAGTCAGTAAATAATATAAAAGCTTGATTCTTGCACCACTAGTTCTTCGTTAAGAAAAGAAGCTGGGGTTCACCTTTTTCTTCAAATAAGCTCTCTATTTTGAATTTATGGACTTATAGTTTCTAAATCTGCTGCATTACTATAAATCACAAGTGTTTATAAATGTCTATCGTTTCATTATTTTCGTAATAATTTTGGCGGTACCTTTCCGTAGATGATCCTTCAATTATTTACACAGGTCTTGAGATATTTGAAAGAGTATAAGTCTTGGGTTAAATGAGAAGCTTAGACACATAGCTATTTCTTATATGATCCATGCAGTCATCTTAGGGATGTTTTGTTAACCTTTACTTGCCAGGTTTTAGTTTGAGACGGGGGAGAGATAGAGATATATGAAGAGGTTGATTATGGAGTGAAGGACTGTTTGTTTTTAGGCTACGGTGTGGGAGCTGTAGCCGCAGACATTGTTTGTCTCTGAAAGATTGATTTGAGGTTCGGTTAAGTGCTTCCTCTGGAGAACGTACGGATAGGAATAGAATATGATTTGAATTGATGGTCAAAAAGTTCAGTTGACATGGTTGCTTTTTCGTGAAATTTTAGATGTGGTCAAATTGAACTCAAATTAAATATCTTACAAGATGTATAGAAGACTTCACTGTTTTGTATTGATGTGATGTAAGGGGTGTGGCTTCATGCTCTTCTGTATTGTGAGAGGGTTTCAATGTTCAACTTGTAACATTTAATTCCCCCAAGGGAAACTCCATGTAGCCTTGTGTTGAGATAAGCCAATCTTCAACCATGATCAAATTAATTTAGACCCTGTGTCCCTGTAAAGTGATTAGTACCGGTATTTGGGAAAAGATTAAATGGGAAGGTTTTCAACATTCATAAGTAGAGACACTTTACTAATGATTTATTCTTAACACAAATCAACTTTCCACATTGTTCCATGGCCATAATAATAATAAGAGTTATAATTCGTCACCGACGCCACGAACTAGTGCACTACGAAGTTACAAGTAAAAAGTAACAATCAGAGAAATTTTAACGCTTTTTAAAATCAAGCTTTTCTACAAAATTTTAGAGTCTATTCAACTAGTTACATTCAACTATTCAACTCTTACAGTGGTGACTTGATGCATTGAACCTCATACATACGGTACTTTTTACTGCTTTTCATCCTAAATTAATAAGCAAGAAAGTAAGAAAGATTTGTGTTAGTTTTTTGCGTCGAAAATTAACGAAAACATACATTTTCATTTTCACGAACTAACACCGTCTAATGTATAACTATGCGTGTTTGTCAGTTCGTGAAAATGTAGGTCTACGCGCGCGCTCTACACACCCGGATGGTGATAGTTCCTAAAAGCGTTTTTTCACTTTTGAGGTTGGTGTGCGCCGTGTGTTGCAATGGTAAATTGAAACTTGGTGTTAGTTCGTGGCGTCAAAAATTGTCAGTTTCGGTGCAAAGTTGCAACGCCTAATTACCGTAATCAAAAAAGTAAAGCTCCTGAAGCGTTGAAACTTCATGAAATTGTAGGCCTCTTGTTTAAATAATGTAAACAACTGAAAACTATTTTTTTTAAAGTGGTTTTGTACATTCTGTGCTAGTTCATGGCATCGGTGATGAATTATAAGACTCATTGAGTACGCGTATCTAGTTTAAAAAAACTATTCACTACGCTAGAACCTGTATAAAATACTTGTCAGCTTGATGGAAAAGGTGGATTTTGAGGTGTGCTCATCAAAAGAAAGCAATGCCAGATTGTGTTATATTTTAATTAAAGACTGTCAAATTGTTGAGAACAGACAATCTTTTCAGCTCAACCCTTCCAAAAAGAGATCACTGCACTGAGAAGAACTATTTGTTAAATTGAAGAAATGTTTATCTCCACTCTGCAAAGCCTGAAATCCTAAATGGCAATAAAAATATCATACTTTTTTTCTTCATTCAGAATTGCTCATAGGTCTGCCTGGTGAAAAAAAAAGTAGCTGTTATTTTTCGCGGTACATTTATCTCAACTCTTCATTGATCTACTTCTGTAGCACCCAGGATAGTTCCCAATAGCTCATTGAAATTTATATCTCCAGGGGTTACCAATATTGCAAAAAATTCATTTCGTATCTACTTTAATTTGGAGCCTAGTTTCAGACCTTTCTGTCAGAATGACTCTCACTCATGCATACTGGAGGTTGACTTGGATATCTAAGATGGTCAATGGCATTGATGATGATTAGCCAAGTGTTCTTGGGATTAATAGATAATTTATTATTAGGCGAAGTAAAAAAATATACATGTTAAGCGTCCCCGCCCGCTTCCTTTTTGGGGGCCGCATGGATTTTATTTTTATTTTTGCCAATTCAAAATGAGATTTAAAAACCATAAAATGTCAACTGATACATCAGAAAATAAAATACGTGCAAGGCAGAACTTAGCCTGTGGTGGATACACGGTGAAAAACAGATCGTTCAGTTACACAGTTACATTTATTCTTGTGAAAGTGAGCTACAGCAGGGGTTTTACCAAACAAACTATTAAATAAAACCACTGTAAACATGTTCAATGTCTTGTCTAACATGTTCCTTTCATTATTGTGTGTTAAACAGTGGAAAAACCAATGGTTGTTCGAAATTTTAAAAAGAATGGCGGCCATCTTGAAAATAAAAAATAAACAGTAAAAAGCCCCTTCAGCTTCCTTTTTTTCAGGAACCTGGACGCTAAACATGGGTTTTTTTTAATCGGCCTTATTATTATTATGATATCCCCTGCTTAGCATACTTAGTGTTTATTTTCCTTGGAATTGGCTCTGTACTGTGAAAAGGGCTAAAGTCAATTGATATGATGTCCTTACAAAACAGCTTAGCAAATTTGCATTTGAAAGCAGCAGTAAACATTCCAGAAGAGATATTGTAATTGGAGTCAACGAAACAAGAAAATAAAAAGCCCCTCCCGCCCTCCCTTTTTTTCAGGAACCCTGACGCTAAACATGTTTTATTTTTACTCGGCCTTATAAAGAAAATGAGAGTTCTCTGACGCCATCTCAATAGGAGAGAGTACATGGGAGGCCTCACGCTGGGCAACTGGAATAATTTCAAAATCAATGATGTGCATAATCTTATCAATTTATTCATCCTTCTCGTTGATTAATTAACCTTAATTAGTTTCTGTTATCATTAGTATAGGTCAATAACTTACAGGTGTATTTATCACATGGTTTTTTATTAATTGATCCTACACATTTATGGGGATGTGAAGCCTCCTTTGTTGGACATCCCTTATACTATATGGACATAGCACTTATAATCTTAAAGGAACGTTACAGAACTGGTAATTAAAATTTTCTTTAAGATTACAGATTTACATAAAACTTACACGGTCTAATGATGATGATAGTAGAAAACATCCCTAGAAATATTTCTGTCTGAAATGCCACATTTGATGAAAAATAAATCAAACTAATTTCCGATTGGAGTTAATCGCTCATGAGCGTTTTATTCATGCATTATATAACACATGGAAATGTGTAATCGGTTTTTCACTATTTTCTCGTGACCCAGATGGCCGATCGATCTCAAACTTCTACAGGTTTGTCAGTTTATGTATATGGTGGATAATATAAAGTGCTTACACTGTTTTGAGAGCAAAAACCAATTCTGTAATGTTCCTTTAAAAGAGACCAATCTATTTTCCCACAAACCTCATTTTCGTCTGGTGCCCTTTTCAGAACCATGGCTTGGGTCCAGGCTTACACTTTGTCTGCCTGGTTGAAGCCCTGTACCAAAATATCTTGTTTTTAAAATAACCGAAGGGACCTAAAGCTGGAGCCGAAGACATGATTTCGAAAAGAGCCTCAGAGTAAACTATGAATTGGATCAATACTTACTGCAATGAGTATCATCTTGAGGTTGTCCCTGAATGTGGGAGTGGAAAGAAAGCTTCAGGGATCAACAAGAGATGATAGACTTTTTTTTGTGTGTTTACGTAAATTGTTTCTAGCATTACCCTGTATTTGCCAATGGTTGAGTGGGGGTCTTATCAGCCGAGTGTTCCTCATGTTCATCCAATGTACCATTTTCACTGTTTTTCTTTTTGCTTTCTTAGAAAAGCATTTTTTTTAAAAATCCATTCCTTTTTAGTTTTGCATGAATACCGTACCCACTTTCCCATTGGCACCTACATAGGGTCATCGATACAAGCCCTATGGGTTTCTAGATGGCCCTCCGCTCAATATATATTATTTTCTTCAAAGCCATTGTTTTATGACTTGTTGTTTACTTGAGTGGAAATTAATAAAAACAAACACCAATTTTCAACAAGTGATATGCACAAATAATCCAGACAATTTTTTTTATAATAGATGCCATTGAACCTGATGGACCCCAGTTTGTAGAGTTAAGCACAAAAATTTGCAAAGCACCAAATGTATTTCTGGTTAGCAAAATTATTATGCTTACCAGAAATAGGTTACCAGCCAAAATACAAATCAAATGTACCATTTGTGACTGGTTTCCTGGTAATTTTTTACTTAGCAGAAATTTGGCAATTTTTTCTGCTTGAGCAGAGCTGTGAAAATTAGGACCAGGTTGAGGAAAAGGTCTTGGTTACCTGTGGTCCTTGTTTTATGGTTAGTTTGAGCATGTGTTTGCCATGACATCCTAAATATGGCGCCCATCATCACATGACATGCTCTTAACCAATAAGGAGACAGGATCTATGCGTGAGGTGTCATATAACAAGAAACTGATAACGACTTCAAGTAGGTTAAAGTCGTCAGTATGACACAAGCTCAGTTGCTGATAATGACATGCATATATCTCCTGGGCGATTCCGTTGATGATGCCACTAATGCAGAGTCACGTCTACAGTGCCTGCCGGCAGACACGCTACTTCGTACAAAGCATCTATCTCTAGACGTATGATCCTAATTCATTCAGACCCTGTAAACTCTTCTCAATATCCTATTCCTTATTCATCTCTTGTCGTTCCTCGGGGGGAGGGGGTAGTTCTACTTCCCCCTTCACTGAGATGGCTTGCAAATGAAGTCAGGTCTAGCAATCACTTTCTCATAGGAATCATGTGCAGTGTACTGTAATATGAGATTGACGACAGGAAGGACGGAGGGTAATCATTTTGTTTTCAAGTTGTCCTTCACCTTTCAAAGATTTTTCAAGCCAGATTTCACGATCCACCTTGGACTAAACTTGTTATCAAAATTAAAATATAGATCGTAAGAATATAAGAGTGATGTTGCCAATATTTCTCTTGGAAGCAGAAGTATGGGAGGGGATCCGTTGTATCCTCAAGTAATTTTTTTCATTTTCAAGTCGTAAAAATCAAGTCAGGCTCCTTTTGGCTCTGGCTTCGAAATGGATTGTGTAGTCCAAGCCATCATCCTTTCCTTATCTCTATCCAATTCAATTGACATTTATTTGCATTACTCCAAATCAACAAACTCTTTGATTGGAAAGGTGAACAACGTGATAGAAAACACCGGGGGAAATAGCTGATGTCAAACAATCACACGTGACAGATTGTGAACTTAAGGCATATCCTTTGGAGGTAATCTTAAGAAGTCTTCAGACCTAAATAAAAGGATGAATAACAAATGAACAAAAGGGAGGGTCGAACAAGGAGCATATTAAAGAAGAAAGAAGAGTTGCACTAATTTTCAAATAAAGATGGGAGAGAGTCAGGACAAAGCATCTTCTCTCATCTTAGATGCAAACTAGTCAATATTCCCAAGACAATTCTCCTAAGTCATCTTCATGGTGTTCTCATCTTCACCAAATCCTTGTTGTTACTTTTTTCATGAATGTATGATGAGGGAAATCAGAAAGTCGTCTTGATTCCTTCCATTAAACCAAATGTCATGAAAGTTTAATTATCATTGCAAAACACAAAATGCACTGGTGAAGCTATTACCTATAAGTAGAACTGTATTATGTTATATTAATGAATACTTAAAGCCTTCCGTTCAGACCAAAATTACATCCGCAGCAAGCCTGCACGTCACATCTCGAGACTATTTCTAATATTAGTCATAATCTGAAAACCTGTAACATTTATTGCCAAGTTTATTCCTGGAACCATTTAATCATTCTTAGTTATTTTGGTATTTTACTGGGCAGGAATAATTAAGTCTTGAGAATCTGTTGAGACTCTGAGTCCCTTCGCAAGCCTGATGATCTTTGAAAGGGCAAATCCATTTACATTTTGCGAAGGAACTTCTGTTGTGGAGAACTTTTGGCCAAGACAAAGGCCAAGACTTTGGGCAACAGAGGCCATGACCTCTGGCTGCCCCCTGCCTCTCTGCAACGCTTCCAGTGAATATTGTTTAACAAAATAATAATAGTACAAATAATAATCAACATTTATATAGCACTTCATACGCAGTGTTTCTAAGCACTTCACAAATAATTACAAAAACAAACAAAGGCTTTATAAACATCAAAGATAGAGCAATCATGAAGCAATCAGATCTCAAAACCCGAGCAATGTAGCCATTTTGAGTTTGTCGCGTGCAATCTTTACATAGACCTTTCCATTGTTAATAAACAAACCGTGCTGGTTAGCATGGACAGCCGAATGTGAGTAAAACATTTAATCGTGTTAACAGGTTATTCAACCAAATTCAACATTTTCCCATGACTGGCTGCTTTGTTTCCAACAAATTCAACACTATTTTTGAATATTTGTGTAACACTGTTACAAACTGTGGCTATCTGTTTTTGTTTTGCATTTATGGCTGCCCGTAGTTTTCCAACCTCAGTTGGCAAGACTTGTGCTGTGACGTTGCAATAGAAAGGTCGTACAAATAGCCCTTTTTTAATGAACAGTTTATTTCTTTTACTCCCTATGACACTGCCTGTTTCCACCATCTCCTCCTCCCTCCTCCTCCTCCTCCCTCCTCCTCCTCCCCCTATCATCCACCCCACCCCTTTATACAGCTGGCTTAGAGGCATTCAGGAAGTTCTTACAGACAGAGTTCAGCGATGAGAACATAGAATTCTGGCTGGCTTGTGAGGAATACAAGACATTGAACTCGGGGGTGCTGACAAGTAGAGCCCAGAAAATATTTGAAGATTATGTGACAATACAGGCCCCAAGAGAGGTATGTTGCTATGGTTACTAGGTTTGTGTATGAAAGTTTTTATTATGTAGTGACCAGGGCCCAATTTCATAAAGCTGTTAAGTAGATAATTCTGCTTATCTAATATCTTTGCTAAGCAAGAATTGAGTGGGGTACCAGTCGCATCAATGTAAACTGTATGGTGTTTTGGCTGATAACCTATTTCTGCTAAGCAATATTTTTCTTTGCTTAGCAAGTTTTTATGCTTACATGCTTTATGAAATTTGGCCCAGGGCCCACTTTCACATGATATTGGGCCCAGTGCCGAACACGAAACCCCAACTTAATGTGAAATGGGGACAGTCAAATGGAATGAGGCACACGGCCAAAATATTAGCTGCACACACAAGTTAAAAAAGGATACAAGAAACAAACACAAATACTCTTTCAATCAAATTTCAAAAAAATAGTCAGTATCCCCCACTAAGATGAGGGGAATCCAAGAGGAATGCGATCCTGTTTATTTTTCAATAATAATACATGCAACTTAAGTGAGTACACCATACCCGATATGTGGCAGAGGGTGCCCCCCCCCAAAAAAAAAAATCCAATACTTTAACACACTTGTTTCCTCTTGTACAGAAGTACCCCCCCCCCTTCTTAACTCGTCTAAAGAATTCCTGTGATTCATAGAGCCAATTGAGAACACAATAGGAGGTGGGGGTACATCATGCCACACATCAAGCACCAAATGAAAGTGAGGCTTGAAGCTGAATTAGTGTGCTCTCTTCTTAAAATCTCTGCTTAAACATATCATGTACATACATACAAGGAACTTGACCAAGATGGTGACATAAGATAAGATAAGATAAGATAAGATAAGATAAGATAAGAAAAAACTTTATTATCCCACACTGGGGAAATTGAAACTGGCCTTGATTCAAACAGTACAGACAAAAACACTAAAATTTAGAACAATAAACAAACTGACATAGATAGATAGACAGCATCATGCAATCTCCTCTAATCCACGGAGCTTCCTCTTAGTTTTCACTTTATTGTGATTTCTCTACTTCACCTATATATACGCTGTGTTATTGTTAATTGAACCCTCACGCCTTGTCCTATGTATTGTTATAAGTTGCATCCCTCTGTAGCCACTTTAGTTCACATAGAGTCTATTCTGTCTTGGTTAAATATCGAACCTATACTACTCACACTGTACTTGTTAATGTTAGTCCATTTTTGTTTTGTTTGTCCCGGCATACCTACCACAAGCTTTGGCTTTTCTGGCTATGCCTCCATTTCCAATTATCCTCTTACTGTTCTTTGTTATTGTTTTGATGATGCTCCGTTGAAGTGGAAAATAAATGTCTTGAAATTATGTAATGAATGACATCTTTGATATTAACAGGTTAACCTGGATTCTCGAACGAGGCTTGAGACAACGGCCAATGTGAATCATCCAGATGAGAACACCTTTGATCATGCCCAGAAACGAATAGAAGCTCTCATGGAAAAGGACTCATACCCACGCTTCTTGCGCTCGGAAATCTACCAAAAACTTCTAAAGGAGTTCCTCAAGAAATCCAAATGAAGCTTACTCGTCTTACTCTCCTTCGTAGACTTTAAAATATTAAATGGTGCAACTGGAATTATGTGCAACTACATTCAACTATTGGTTTATTAAGGTGGGGTGATTTTACAACCTTTTGATGTCACAAGCAATTTGGCTGGAAAGTTTTGTGGATCAAGAATCAAGAATCGTTGCAATCCAAGGACTGCATCTTCAGTCTTAAGGCTGACATCTCCAAGTAATTTTAGAAGATGAAGGGGACAGTACTTGCTGTGCAAAGGTCCGACTGAAATATCCTTGTCATTAATGCAACCCTGGATATGAGGAGATATGAGCTACTCGTAGCATCAGCAGATCGTCAGCGGTTGCCATGGTAATGACTATACATTCAAAGCCATGGCAACTGAGAATTGTGATTTGAATAGAATAAGGAAGGTGATATCACTTACCCCTTTAAGACAGCCCCCCCCTGTAGAAACCTTGGGTGATAACAGTTTTACTGTCACTGAAAGCAAGACACAATATTGAGCCAGCAAAGATGAAACCTCTACTCATCTGTATGGTTTTGCATCCAGACTTGTCTGCTTTGGAATGTAGCCCCAGAAATTCAAGATAAATAGATAATCGCAGTCAGTGAATTGATAGGATAAAACACAATGGTGATATCATCAGCTTGGATGATTTGGAGAACTAAAAGTAATACACAGGCCAGAAATTTCATCTTTGAGAGGGCAATGCCATTTTTCTTGTTGCAAAGGGCACATTCATTGGAAAATCTTAAAGTCTATGAAGAACTTATGAAGGGGCACTAAGGCCAAGACCTGGGCAACAGAGGCAATGGCCTCTGTCTTAATCCAGGCCTGAATACAAAACTTAACTTGGACTACCTGTTGACTACAATAACCTCGTTGAGAGCTGTTGACCTTCTAGATGTCAGGCAAGGTTGACTCCAGGCATCAACAAGATTGGGTTTATTCCAACCATTCTACTTAAATTAAAACAGTAATTAATTAGGAAAACGAGATTCTCTGAAAACAAGAACCACTCCAAATTAATTGGTATAATTCCAGGATGGCCTCAGTTTTTCGTGTGTAATTTTATCTCTGACGTTCAGTCAAAGGAATTGCATCAGTAAAAATCTGAAAGTACAGTTTAGTTGAAAGAGTTAATGTTAAACTGCAAGATTGTTTGGTTAGGACCGAACCCAATAGAAATAATTTTATCTGAAATAAAAAAATGTAACTTTAGTTCTTCAGGGGAAAAAAAAGAGGAAAGAGGAAAGTCTGGCACAGCAAGACTTTGTACTGTGTTTAAAAAAGAAAAGCTTGTAGTAATGCAGCTGAGAAACCAAAAACGAGAAGCCAGCTGATAAAAGCTTAAAGGTTGCATGTCTGGAAATATTGTCACCTTCAAGAAACATATCAATTCTTAATTTCATTTCTCCTGCCCAGCATTGTAAGAGAAATAGGCATGTACAGCACAGTGGCAACCGTCATGCACAGTTTCCGAACGGTAACATTCAATTTCCATGCTGTGTTTCTTACAAACCTGAGTTATGGATGTGCTGAAATACCATCCCTTTAAGGTAAAGCAATTCGTGCCGACTAAAGTCGCCGTACAAACACAACTTGATATTCAAACAAATCCACTCAACACTCTGACTGGTCTGGGAGGAGTCTTTCTTGGACAAAAATAATCTTAAGATGCTCTGGCCGTCAGGAGACTTTTTAAGAATCCCCCCCCCCGATTTACATTCAATTTATGGACTTAAAACTACTGATTTCAGCTAAATCTGACCTTATCCTTGTCTGTGAGAGGCTTCGTCTCCGTAATGTAAAAGCCATCCATAGCCGAGACTCTTGATGAGCACTTGTAAGCTTTAAATGAAAAAAATCTTAAGGATTTTTTAAAAGAGAAGTTAAAACATGTTATGCATGCCATATACCTGTCATACCTCCAGGAACAAAACATTTAAGTAGACCTTCTTGGTCTGTAATATTTAAAGTCTTTGGTAAAATAAGATACCTGATTGTTTTAGGGTGTGGAATAGGTAAATTTTGCAAGCTATAAATCTGTTATAATGTGTGAAAAATTGAGGTAACTAGCTCCATAGGGGAGTATTTTTGACTTACAGTGCAGGGCCTGAAGTCCTGCTCAGCACAAATTAAGTTGTCAAGCTTAAGAGGGTTTTGCTCAGCAACAACTGATTCCAGCTAAACAGTTTTCGTTTTCAGTGTCTCCATTTTTAACAGACGAGGAGAAATCCAACTGCTCTGTATTTATAAAGAGCGTCTGCACACCATCAATTGGTAAACCACATCAGGAAGGCTGATGACCTTTTTGCATCGCTAGGATCCAGGCAAGTTGTTTTGGGAAAGTTCCCCCACTGTAACGCTCAGAATAAATCAACTTGGTTACCACGGTGATATGCTAATTAGAAGGCCTGCGTCACCTCAGTGAGGATTACTTGTTTATATTTCAATCAATGTTGTTGTGTATTCCCTCAGATCTTTTTACCCAATACACCGTCTCAGAAGTCTGTCTATTTCTTTTGTAGGATTAGGTGAGGAAAATTCAACATAGCTTGGCATCGCGGTGTCACCAATCTTTTTTGAGTATGAATATTAATAGATGTATACAAGCCTGATTATTGTGTTGGTTTTTCAAGGACACAAGCTGTGCTTGTGTGACATTCTGCTGCGTTATTTTTTTAATCGCTGTTGCATTTTAAAGTGGTGTGCGTTTAACGTTACACGACTATTGATGGTTGCACTGGTACTTGTCAATTTAATTCCAGCACAAAATGAGGTTACGATTGCCATCACTTAAAAGAACTGTCTCTTGGGGAATTCTATGGAATATTTATTTAAACTCAGTCATCAGAATCCCTCATTGTTCTTTTTAGTTCAGGGAATCTGAAACATTTTATTTTATTTTATGTAATTATACTTTTTTATTCGGTCCGTTTTTAAGATTACGATTTGTGCGGAATCGTTTGAATGGTTGCATCCATTGAAACGCTAGACCATTGTCATTTTGCAAAGAGCGCTTCACTATAAGAGGTCCAAGCAGTTACCTCTGAAGACATTTCAGGCAAGAGACCGTTTTTCTTAAAAAGAAAATATCTTCAAACTTTCATAGGTTAGTTTTATGATCTTTGTTTTTATGTTTCTTGGAATCTCTTGAAATTCAAAGGATCAAAATAATTGTACTATTACAATGAACAAATTATGTACCATCATTTTAAGAGACGTTTTTCAAAAAACAACAAGATTAATTCAAACTGTGTTCTCTTTATTTACAAATCCACCATCATGTACCGGTTCTTCCTGCACTTTCATTGGACACCAATTAGCAGTTGATTAGTTGATTATAATGAATATGCGTTCCTAACGAACTAAGGTGATTATGCTGCTGAGGAGTCCAGCATAAAATACGGGTGACATCCTTAGAGATCTCTTCCGCTTTGACTTTATCTACTCTCAAATTAAAAAACACAGTTAATTTTTGTTTTATTAAAGGATTTTATTTCTGAAATTTTGAAAGGTAATTTCAAATTCAGATTGTTAAATTTTTATCTCGCAATATACTTGTTTTCTTTTGGATGGTTTTTATTGAACATTTCAGCCTACATGATTGCCAGTATTACGTTATGATTATTATCTTAACTCTTAATTTTATTTATTATTACGATTTGGAAAGCTGGGAGTTATAATATTTTATGCCATTCGGTGACAGTGGCATAAAAAGCAGAAAACACATAAAGGGGAGGTAATTATTTCCTCCACGTGAAAAGAAAAGTCATTTACGAAAATTCAACATCTCATTTGCATTTTGGTTTGTACGTGACATCCAATTATGAGGGAATTCATAAAGATCAGTTTTAGGAGCTTGGAACTCAGTAATTATATATATAGTATTCTTATGTAATGAACCATTAATGGATGGTTGCAGCAGTAGTTGATAACTTATGAATAATTAGTGACACATCTAAGAGAGGGAGTGAAGAAGGCTTCTATCTAAATTATTCAATTTTTTTTAACAATATTTTTAAATTTGCTATTGCACCTGTGTATTCTGCATGGCCACATGCAGGCCAGAGTGTCATGCAGAACGGAAAGTCTCTGCCCAAGATGCAGACAGGTTAAAGGTCAAGCTGTGGCCCATAGTTCATGTCCATATTTGGCTGCAGCAAGGAGCAAGTTCGGTTGGCTGACTAGAGTCGACTAGACTTAACCATAGTCGATCTAGATGTCTCTCGAACGCTGCATGGTTGAACTAGCTAGTCCAACTGGATCAACCTAGCTCCGGAGCATGGTTAGGTCTAGTCGACTCTAGTCAGCCAACCGAACTTGCTCTATGGTTAGGTCATAATACCTTATGCACATGACGTCATTTGAGTAGGGCGCCCTCGCCTAGAGGTCAAAAAGGGGCTGTTCATCGCCCAATCCTGTGCGCCGCGCGTACAAAACTGCGTTTCCATTGTTTCATCATCGGTTTACCTCTAAGATGGCGGCTGGATGACGTCAATGCATAAGGTATTATTACTTGAATGATTTAAAGAAACCAAGAGCCACAGCCACAATCTAGCCCAAGATTGTGGTTGGATACAAGACTTATGACTGCTTTGTTGTGATGCTTTGTGAGCATCAATGCAGGGTACCCATCTACTTTTAAAAAGACTGCATACATATAACATTTATTGCTGAACTCTTTATTTTGTTTGTTCAGACACCCTTCCTCTAGCAAATACTGCTATAAACAGCAGCCGCTTCATTTATCCACTCACCGTTATACGTGTCGTCTTTTTCTTTTGCAGTGAGAAAGTTGTATTATAATTCCAGACAGTTGAGACAATTTTAACCTAAAAGTATTTTTAGATTTCCTTGTACCTGTATATAATGCGAATAGATAAAATTATATGAAAAGGGTCTAGTGTACAGAGATGATATTGACGTGAATGTTTTCACATTTTTTATTTCTTGTTTACAGAGTGTACTCATTGCACCGTGTTTATTGATTGATGGTTTGAGTGTGGTAAATCCAACTGTATTTAAGAGATATGATGTAATATTTCAAACACCAACGATGTTATTCCTGATAGTTTTCAGCTGTTTCCTGATTTGTTTCTCTCTCGCTCTCTCTTCAAAATCTGTTTGGTAACATAGTGCAGTGTTTCAGAAATGTGTTCTCATTGTTGACCTTACACAAATGACGTCATATCTACCATTTTGAATAGGAGAAATTGTGGATAATATGACAAATTTGTGGAGGAACCATCAACATGTTCTTTATCTTTTGTGCTCCCACCCCACTCCCACTGACAGACGCAGGAACTGCGTTTGCTGGGGTTGTTGATACTTGTGAAGATAGTTTTTGACTTTTGTTTCTTTTCTTTGTTTAGCCATTTCTGCTCTACTTGTTAAGTATTGCAAATTAATCTCACCATTGCGCAACTTCAGTTAAAATTATACTATGCAGCTCAATTTAGATTTACATATGTTTTCTCAAAGTCTGCAAAATGGAAGAGGGTATTCATCTAATTGGTGCGGCCATTTTGTTTCAGTTCAGTTCAAATGACACCAAACTGAGGGCAAAATGGTTTTAGCCCCTCTTCGATAAAAAAGAATCAGCAGTCGGTATAGACTGGTCCCCTGTCTTTTATCCGCAAGGATAAAGACAGGAACTGGTCTTCCAGGCTCAATGATGTCATTGGATACAATGATTTCATTGGATAAACATGCAGTGACGTAGCTTTCCATATCTGTGTTATGATGGTCCGAGGTGATGTAGTTTATCAGCTTGCACTTTCGGTCGGCATGCAGCGTGTGCATAATGTTTGTACATGCATGTAATGTCCACTATTATGTCACATGCGTACATTACGTGTGAGTTGACTTCGAATCTCCATGTGAAATGGATGTGAGATCAACTGGCAGGATTCTGCCAGGAGCTCAAGGCCGGCATCTGGCGTTATTCACGAGCCTCAAAGTGTGACGTCAGATGTTCAGGCTCATTGATCTCTATTATATAATAGAAATCAATGTTCAGGATACAGTCGGTACTGCTAATGGAGACAGGGGACACGACGAAGATTGTGGCTGTATGTTAAAGATCCTTTGAAACACTGCTTTGATGAGGTTTTGTGTTAAGATTTTAAATGTTCCTGCTTTAAACGAGAAATATCAAAAAAGTATCAGGAAAACCAATAATAAGAATCTCAATCAGCTTAAACTTTGAGGTAGAATATTGACATGACTAAACATTGTATTCGTATGAAGAGAGAATTGTTGTTACCCACAGTCAAAGTTGTGGTACAGTTTTGGTGATTGCCGGGAAAAACAAAATAACACTTTTTATTCAGAAGTTACTCGTGACTCACACAAACAGTTCGGAGAAATAGTTCCTTCTGCTTGTGTGCTTGAATCCCGTCCAAGACAAGATAAGTAAAAGCTATCAAACAAGTAACTATTTTCCTGAAAACCTGACTTTTGATGTGACAAGAAATACAATAAAGTGTACCACTTTCTGGCGTCACATTGGCAGTTTTTTCCAATGGTTGTAACTTTTGATAAGTACCTGAAACTAGGCCTACCTGAAACCACCCAAAAGTGTTCCAACATGTGAATGGACATACAGGCTGATACGCTCAAGTTTCGGATGGAAAAGCTACAGGTAACTTTTTCCGTCCATTTTTGATGGAAATGTGAGGGTGATTTTTTTATAAAAAAACAAATAAATCAACTCAATTGTTTTCAGTTAATGCCTTTATGTCCATTCACATGATACATTTGTCGGGTGGTTTCAGTTTTTTTGCAATAAAAAATTACAACCATTGGGAAAAACTGCTAACGTGACGTATGCAAAGTGGTCCCCTTTATTGTCTATATTGTCATTACCATGGTTAACTTGAGAAAATACATGAAAACTAGACAGTATAAAGTAAACGTTTTCTTCCAAAAACCAAAGCTGAACCATCTCTTTACATAATAGTGTGTTTATTTGATGTGATCAGTTAAGACAGTAGATGTTCAAATCAACTCAGTAAAGTATTCAAAACTATTTAAAATTCTTAAATAAACATTGTTTTACGCTCACATTGTAACTCATAATTATTAGTATAAATAACATACATACAAATAACAGGTTTAAATTCAATTAATTAGATTGATAAAATAATTGATCTGTAAGCAAACATTTGTTTTTCTTTTTTTGTTTATAATATTATAACACGCTTTTTAAACCTTTTTCCCACACAAAAACGGAAGTGTGAACAAACTTATGGTAATTGCCTTTTGTTGAAATACTTAAGCGACAAAAAGAAGATAAATCATCAACTCATTATGTCTGTTTCATTTGTTCCTTTAATTTAACTGTTTTAATTTTCACAAGATATCTCAACCAGTGTAAACGCTATTTGCTTAAAACAATTTCATAACATAATTCAAGAAGCTGCATTCAAAGTCAAAACACCTGTTAAAGAAAAAGATGTTTTAGATGATTTCTGCAACTTTGTCATTGTAGATTATGTAATAATTTTTGTATATTTGTATGTGCATATTAATTTCCCTGTTCAATTCAGGTTTGTTCATAAACATTATGTACAGTTATAAATAAGGTCCCTGCATTGTTAAAACATACATGCAAGGACAAAGTTAGAATTGGAAACCATTTCTCATGAAGTTGTAATAAACCATTTCTCACATAAAACTTTTTTGGGGTTTTGTTTGGCAAATTTATTTGTTCTTCTTTTGTTTTCTTCAGCATTTTCCATGTAGATAGGCCTCAACCTCCTGCTCAGGCGTGTAAGATATATCCGCGCCATGTTTTTTTGTTTCCAAAAATGCCTTGCTCGATCTTAACGAGATGAGAGGTATCGATACGGCGTGCTGCCCATTGTAGCGAGGCTGAGATAGGCCTAAAGTTCCCGATAAACGCCATCTGGAGTTTTGTGTTTGGGCTTTGAGCTCCGTCAAGCGCTCTAACTTTTCTACGCAGCCAAGTGGTTCACCGACCAATCATGCAAGGTATTGGTAGGTATTGGTAGCGGTTTTTAGAACCCTTTTAGAACTGCGGGAACTCCATAGACTATACTCAAATCCTTGAAGGATCCAATAGATCATACCAAACCATCCAAGATATATTTAAAATGTCTTTTGTGCATTTCCGATGATATTTTACATGTAAGAGACTTCTTTACATGCCCAGCAATTGTCTAGAATTATTTAAGTTCATTAATTACCCAGTAATTGATTTATTTTCCCAAATTAGCTAACCTTTTAGGGGCGTGGAAACAACTCGACTTTATCCCGAGGGACGACAGGGCCAATATTACTAAATATTAATAAAAATGTGCATTTCCCAATAATTTTTACATCTAAGTGTCTTCTTTACATGCCCAGCTATTGTCTAATATTATTTGAGTCATTTAGCAACCAGTAATTGGTATATTTCTCTAATTATCTTAGCTCTTAATTGCATGGCAATGCCCTTATTTACTACCACACCATGCAATATTTTTCTTGAAAAAATCCTGTAAAAAATAATAATATTAACCTGGGGCCTGACACCCCCCCCCCCCAAGAAGATATATGTGGAATGGTCCATTCTAGGATATCAAGGAATTTGACTCCCCCAGTCATTAGACTTTGGGGAAATTACTTAACTAGTGAGTGTGTGAAATGATTCATTGGCCCCTCCCCTCAGTTAAGGGTTTTAAGCGTCACGCGCAGTTGTGCGTTCAAACACATTTGAATTTGCCCGTAAAGATGGCTGACTTTACTGTGTGACTTCAAGTGGAAACAATCTTTGGGCTAAATCTTAAATTTAAGAAACAAAAATCAACGCTTTTTATGGTAAAACGCTATAAGTTAGAGAAAAAATTGGGGGTGAATACAGGCGTACATACACACAGGAATATCTTACCGGTGCTCCTTCAATTAATAGGATTTTTGTTAGATTGTTAATACTCGACACGTTGTCGATTATTACACTATGAGTATGACTGACTAAGAGCATTACGGCTCATTAATTCTGCTCAAGTGTCCATCAGTGATGACACATTGAATACGATAGTCGGGGAAGAAAAGTGATCTCAAACTGATAAAGAAACAAATATAGCATATAATATTAATATATAATATTATTAAATAATAATTAATTTATCATTAATAAATTCAATAACAAAGCAAAGAATATGACGTCCCACCAAAATCGCAGGAATTGGGAAATAATGGAATGGCATTCAGAGAAAAGGCAACCGAAACATCAGCCTTGATATCGTTGTGATGTGATGACTTAAAAGCACTGTACACGTATACTCAAGATATATATTAGCATAAAAACTTACTTGGTAACAAACAACGGAGAGCTGTTGATAGTATAAAACATTGTAGGAAACGACTCCCTCTAAAGTAACGTAGTTTTTGAGAAAGAGGTAATTTCTCACTAAAATAATAAAAACTTCTTGCAAGAAGACTTTTATTCCTATCTGAAAGCACATAAATTTGTACAACAAGGGTGTTTTTTCTTTCATCATTTTCTTGCAACTTCAATGACCAATTGAGCCCAAATTTTCACAGGCTTGTTATTTTATGCTATGTTGGGAAACACCAAGTGAGAGTACATGGTCTTCGACAATTACCAAACGTGTTCAGTGCCTTTAAACATTCTATATCTTAAGCAAGTCTTACCTTTATATAGGCCCTCTTTCTTCTTTCTAGCCTAGTTCACTCCACTGAATGTTGCAGGAGGAAAACCTTTTCACAAATTTTCCATTTCAATCTATCTTGAGCTGTCTATTGCCAAAAGATCATCCCTCCATCTCTTATTTTGTCTCCATCTTTTTCTGGTTTGGTTTCTTAGAGTTCATAATTGGTTCTTTTGCATGTCCACCTGTATAGGCCCTAATAAGGTGTTAATTGAAACTCTTTAACCATATATTTGGTGGACAAACAAATCCAGGTTTGAGTTTTCGCAGGAAGTGTCTGGTTTTGGCTTGAAGTGTTACCAAGTGTCAAAGGAAATCGTGTTGAAAATTAACCTATTTAAAATGTTAACTTGCGGTGAAATTGTTTGAGTGGGAGGGAGAGGGTCGGTTATGAAATTTACAATATTAACCCAAATGTTTCAAAACACCATGACTCAGATTTCGAGTCAAAACAAATTAATATACACGTAATTCACAACAACAAAAACACATTATACACAATCTTTAAACAGAATATTTAAGTTGAAAGAGTGGTAAAGTAGATGTTAAGTTTGTTTGTGAAGTGGAGCCCACCCATTGTACTTGAATGTTGTCAGAGGTAAAGAGAAACGACTAGTTATTGAGACACTTAAGGACTGTTCGGTTGCCGAATTTCTCTCTCCTCTAAGACGCTGATGATTCATGGTTTGACGCACAAAGGCATTTGACATTTCAAAAAAATGCACGTACAAATCTAGACCGTTTTCTCTGTTGTAATTCTGGGAAATTTTTCACCGAGATTACAAAACAATAAAAACGTCTGAAAGTGCTTCCCCTTTCTTTGTCAATGCAGTCTTGTCGTCCTACAATACTCCAGTGACAAAATAATAATTAACCTATAAAAACATAACAATCATTAAATATGCGAAAGAAAAAGAGAGACTTTTTTTTAAATATTTGGCCTATATAGTGACAAAACATGTTTACAATGTTTACGGTATTAATGTTATTGTGTCATTGAAATATATAGAAGACGGGGTTGAAGTATGAAACTTGGTTCGATTATTACACATGGGTGCACTGCCGGTAGCCTACCCATTGTGAATACGCATTGATTTTCACCTCACGCGACCTATAAGTATTAGGTAAAAAATAACATTAATCCACATTACAGTGAGATACTAAATTATCTTCTCTGGCGCCCTCCGTAAATTTGTTTAAGTCAAAACTGTCGATTTATGGCATCGCGATATCTGAACTTGGTTATAGATTGACTCATAAGTCTAGGGTTATAACATTCACAAACAGAAGGGTCCGTAAAGGGCAGGTCAGCGTAACCCGTTTTTGATTCATCATGACCTGCAATCAGGTCAGCGTTACCCATTTTCGATTCAACATGACCTGCAATCAGGTCAGCGTAACCCGTTTTCGATTCAACATGACCTGCAATCAGGTCAGCGAAACCCGTGTTCGATTCAACATGACCTGCAATCAGGTCAGCGTTACCCGTTTTCGATTTATTATGACCATGGAATCAGGTCAGCGAAACCCGTTTTCGATTCAACATGACCTGCAATCAGGTCAGCGTTACCCGTTTTCGATTTATTATGACCATGGAATCAGGTCAGCGAAACCCGTGTTCGATTCAACATGACCTGCAATCAAGTCAGCGTTACCCGTTTTCGATTTTTTATGACCATGGAATCAGGTCAGCGAAACCCGTTTTCGATTCAACGTGACCTGCAATCAGGTCAGCGTTACCCGTTTTCGATTCAACATGACCTGCAATCAGGTCAGCGTTACCCGTTTTCGATTTTTTATGACCATGGAATCAGGTCAGCGAAACCCGTTTTCGATTCAACGTGACCTGCAATCAGGTCAGCGTTACCCGTTTTCGATTCAACATGACCTGCAATCAGGTCAGCGTTACCCGTTTCCGATTCAACATGACCTGCAATCAGGTCAGCGTAACCCGTTTTCGATTCAACATGACCTGGAATACGGTCAGCGTTACCCGTTTTCGATTCAACATGACCTGCAATCAGGTCAGCGTTACCCGTTTTCGATTC
The DNA here is from genome assembly GCA_021014325.1 of Plazaster borealis. Taxonomy (NCBI): domain Eukaryota; kingdom Metazoa; phylum Echinodermata; class Asteroidea; order Forcipulatida; family Labidiasteridae; genus Plazaster; species Plazaster borealis. Next base: position 1,565,243 of record CM037456.1, on the reverse strand, counting down.
AACATGACCTGCAATCAGGTCATCGTAACCCGTTTTCGATTCAACATGACCTGCAATCAGGTCATCGTAACCCGTTTTTGATTCAACATGACCTGGAATCAGGTCAGCGTAACCCGTTTTCGATTGAACATGACCTGCAATCAGGTCAGTGTTACCCGTTTTCGATTGAACATGACCTGCAATCAGGTCAGCGTAACCTAGTTTTCGATTCAACATGACCTGCAATCAGGTCAGCGGAACCCGTTTTCGATTCAACATGACCTGGAATCGTCAGCGTAACCCGTTTTCGAAGTTCAACATGACCTGGAATCAAGTCAAAAATACGGTCATGTTTACCCAGAAAGCGGATGGGGGCCTTTCCAGACCCTTCTCTGAGTGTGACTCTGACACTGGCACGCACTGCAAAAACTAGGGTGTTGTCACATACTGAAGAGAGAATCAAAATTATTGGTGCAAAAAGGAGAACAATAAACAAATTTAGAGCAATTTATTTAAATCAAAGACAATCAAGAACTGATTGAGAGAAAACAAATAATGAGAACAATAATAATGGTTAAAGAGCTTTAAATTGAAGAGAAACCAGGTTTGACCGGGGCCCAATTTCACAGAGCTGCTTAATAAGCAGAACAAGTTGCTTAATAATCTTCTGCTAAGCGAAAATAAGCAGGACACCAGTCCCAAACGGTGCGTGATATATTGTATTTTGGCTGGTTACCTTATTCTATTTAGCATAATTGTTTTGTGCTTAAGCAATTTGTTGTGCTTATGTATGAAATTGGGCCCAGATCTATACTCATGACCCCACTAGGCTTTGTGCATAGATCAAAAAGACCCAAGCCTCAGTATAATGCCTATTTGTGCACCAGTCCTGTCGAACCATCACCTTCTGCCGATTTTATCCCATTTTTTCATCGACAAAATTATGCGAAGTCTTCGTATCCTGAGACAAACAATCTAATTTTTTAAGGTGTAAATTAAAAGGACATGTTTTTCCTGCAGACTATTGAGGCAGGCAGATCAAGATTGCTGTAGGGATCTGTGGTCTGATCGTGAATTGAAAGCTTTATATAAGACGACATGTTCCTCAAAGCCAATATAAAAAAAACCATACCCCGTGTATCTATAAAAAAAAACACCCTCCAGTATTTTAGTAACGTAAACTTCAACGGCAGAAACCCTGTCGCTATGGAGACAGTGATGTCATGAGTTACTGATCGAAAAACGCAAGGAAACCTTGTGCCCGACTAGGAGAGATTCTTGCATTGCCTCTCCGCCTCGTCTATAACAAGGCACGCTCCGCTGCACCGTAAAGGCTGCAACTGACACTCCCGGCTAAAATTAAACAATATTATGGCGTCTAGGCCTACGAGTTACCAGATCAGAAAAGTGAAAAACAAACAACAATAACTCCAATGCTACAGATCACAATTATTTGCATGCATTACAAGTCAGATGCGTTTTAAACACATCGATGACATCAGCATCGCCATGGTGATAGTCATTCCATTGTTGATAAACCAATTAGCCATGACTCGGTTCCGAGGTCGGTTGTTTTGGTGCAACCTAAACAAACATCGAAACGCCGAAGGGTATGTTTGTCCTCGATAAAATGTTTCTATATTTGGAATGAAACCAACGGAAATACCTTATTTTCACCTCCCTAATGCCAGACTTTCTTTTGAGATGATGAAGATTAATGAGGTGGAAAACAAACAAAGATCCCAAACCGAGCTCCTTATATCGTGCATCTTGACATCGAGCTAGCATCGAGGATAATGTTCAGATAGAACGTCTTGGAAAAATGACAAATTTAGATTCTGAAGATGAGAAAGAGATAAGAAAGAAAGCATCTTCTGATGTATCATCATCAGGGACTATATAAGGAACTTGGTAAACAGGTAAATATTTACCAGGTGATTTTGTGAAAGGGTTGTTTGCTAACTGAAACACTATTTGTATAGTTGACTAATCATGAGCAGTAGGTTCTGACTAAAACAAACTCTTTCCCATTTTTCAACAGAAGATGGCGCACGGAATGACGACATTCTTCAAACCATGTTGAAACTAATGACGAATAGGCCTACCACTAAAGTAGCTTCCGGTAATATCGTTTGATTAAGACAGTTTTGCAGGGTCCCCTATAGAAGATACAAACATTTTTTTTTTTTAACTATTGTAAAATTCTTTCAACGTTTTCGATGAACTTTCACGACTTTTCAAATCGTTCAAGAAAACCACAGGCCTACATTATTAAGAGCTCATAAAGATGCTATAGGTCCGCGATGTTTGGCCGATTTGACCCGAAAATTGAGGCTTAAATTTGTTCATAGATTCAAGAAAGTTACACGCTTTCATTTAAGGTAATGCACTTATTTTTAAAATCTGTCAATGATAAGTGATATTTGATTAAAAACATTATTGCCGGGATCCTGACATTATCTCACATGCAAACAGTTCTGAATGTATGTTGTGCATGCAATGTCCATGGCATTATTGTGCGAAAGTTAGGTATTTTATTTTCGTTTTGAAACAGCGTCAGAGAAAAATTCTAGAAGAAACTTTTTTTCGACGAAAATATAACCACGCAACGTTAAGCAATAAAGTAATAAGAAATATTTAGAATTTTGAATATATTTATATATATTACAGAATAAAGATTTATAGTTGCTTTTTTTAAAGTAGGCCTACTGGAAAAAAGCTTGAAATTGTGAAATAATAAAGAATGTGTATTTTACTTGTCTTTTCAATTACAATTAATTTGTAATTATTTCCAGTTTCGCATATTACCTTTCAGTCTTTCAAACAACTCTCTTAAACCGAGTTACACGAATTCAACCCTTCCCTCGGACAAAACGCTTAGTTACTTCAGAATGCCCGACCCGCAAGGTTACCAATACAACAGTCGCCATACTAGGGTATAATAATGTACGTGTAGATCTATGTAGAGGAACACAGACAGGTGTACAGAGTGGGGGAAAGTCTTCCAAGTTCTAGGCTACCATAGAGGGGTGGTTTGGCCGCCGCCGAAGGGATCGTCAAGTCGGCAAATAACTCAATTGAACACCTGTTCTCCTTAACTTCTGCAACATTTTTGTTTCCATTCTATTTTTTCTTTTCTTTTAAGTTTAAATTTAAGTAATATATAGGCCTATATGTATTTTTTATTTTTATTTTTTATTTTTTTATGTGTTATCTTGCTTTGTTTTCCATGATTCATCTTTTTGCTCTTTACTAGGTTCGTCTGTTTTTGGTACTTTTTTGTTTCTTTGATGTTTTTTGCCTTTTTTGTAAGGACCCCAATGGAAATAAGTCTAAGTTATTGACTTTTTGGGGCTATCCTTGGATAATTTTGTGCACTATTTCTATCTTGTGTTCTATTTTGGTTTATCTTATTTGATTGTCTTTTCTCCTGTTGTTGTGTATGTATTTTTGGCATGTTCTTGCTGTATTTTTATTCGAATAAATTCAATCAATCAATCAATTAGGGTGTTTTATTTAAACACACAATTCGTTTTACAGAAGGAACATAATTTTACAAAACAATAAACTTGAGTGCTAGACGACTCAGTGACGTACCCGCAGGAACACAAACCACGAGACGGCGGTGCATGTATTTTATACTGGGTATTATAGTAATTACCATGAAAGTATTTCTACCTCCATACAACAATCAGGTGCATACAAATACCACGGTTAATAATAAAACGAAACAGTCAATGGATATAAAAAGAGAAAGTCATAAAAGATGGATGCGCTTACAACTAAAGCCATGGTTAGCTGACTTTCTGAGAAAGAACGGATGACAGCCCAATGACCACCAACTAATAAACTATAAACAATAAAGAAAGAAAGCAATCTCGTGATCCAAATACAAAATCAATTAGCAATCATTTATCAAGAACAAGAAATAATGTCTGTCGATTATTAACGCATGACTTATTTGTTTGTAAATCCATTTGAAACTTAATTCTGGGAACACTCATGTTTAATCATTAATGTTACAAAAGCTATAACGCCGAAAAGGAAATAATAACAATTTACTTGATGCTTTCGTAATACCATTCAAACTAAAATTCGGAGAAGACTTCTGTTTTGTTTTCCATCATGGACGTTTTAATATCATACGAAAGCTTCCTCCGCAAGGAAGTGTATTTTGACGGACGACCAAGACACAGTTCGTAAAACGCCTTTCCCTGAAAAACGTGCATCCAGCACTTTGTAATGCAGTTCAATCAATGCTGAGAGAAAAATGATGTGTACACAAGCACTTTAGTGTAAATACTTCATAATTTTCCACAGGGAATGTTCCAAGTGCAACGGGCTCGTAGACTTTGAACAACTTCAGAGAGGCAACGTAATGTCATATTGGTTCCCATCCCATTTTCCACCACCGCTTGAGAAATTTAACATTTATAAATAATATTTAATAAGTAACAACAAAATACGTTTAAAACAAGTTTATTGACTCACAACAGGATATAAATTAAACTATTTAAAACTACTGAAACACTTTTGTAAGATGACTTGACAAAGCTACCGGAAATTCATCTTATAAGTCCATTTTATATACTGAAATGAAAAAATATATGTTGGCCACTTTTCAAGTTTCATGCTGAGACACTGGCCAAGATTTTGTGTGTTTCGTTCCCGAGACAGCACTTTCTTCCTCGAAGCTACAGCTTGTATTTTCTCAATGGCAGACATCTTGGGGTCGACTATAAAAAATGAAGTGTTATTTCCTTTGAAATAACACTCAATGAACGGACGGGTAGGGGAGGGGAACGCTATGGTGCTGTAAAAATAGTAGATCGCAGAAGTGCTGGAAATTGTGTTAACTCAAAATAATAACTTGCAGCCACGCTGAATACGATTTTAATAATACATGGATTACACATTGATACCTCACCATACAATTTCTCAATTAAACGAAATTGAAGTTTAATCTCACGTAAGGCCGAAGTGCTAGGTGGTTACGAGGTAGAATGCCTCAAATCCCATGTACATGGCCTTACTTGTAAGTTTTGTTTCATTTATTCCCCATCCCCCTAAAATGTAATGTCAGAAATGCATCATCAGAAGGCATTTGTAATCATTAGCTGTTATCAGTAAAATGTGTGTAAATGTACGCCTTCTTCACATGGCTGTGACACTGTAATAGGGCCTAAATTTGTCGACCTTGAGTGCACGATAATCGGCGTCCATTTGCAGTTTGCAGTTATTGGCAATCCCATTTAGAATTAAGCCAAAGATTTGATAAGTGTAGCAGTTTAATTGTACTCGCCAAACCCTGCTATTATTAACCGTAAGTTTACGTTGTTACGACGACTGGCACCCCCAAAGGCTCACATTTTTGCTTAGGCTAGGCCCCTATACCAACAACCTTTAAACCCTTCGGGAAGCACGTGACACTGCAGCTGTCTTAGCAAATCACTAATTCGTGCGCGACTCTCTCAAAAATTATTGATTAAAAACCCCAATCCTTCCAGACAGTCCTATTCCCTTGCATTTCACTTCAGTTCAAAAGATCAACTTAGAAAATACCAGGCTACTCCCAAATTGTTTTCAGCCATCATACCACATGGTTTCCCCATATGTTTTGTTTATTCTAATAGGCCCTATATGTAAATATCATAACGCAAAAAAAACATTACAATTAATTTTGCAAATTAATTAAATTAAAATAGTTATAGACCTGAATATTTAAATACTCCACAAGTATACGTTTGTGAATGTTGTCAAACAGTTCGAAGCCGATAAAAGGTCAACTTCACTAATTTGTGTATAAATTCAAATAAAATTAAAGTCACTCTTACTAACTGCAGCTGACTCCCTTGGGATAATTTGAACCCTTCCCCGGAGGGTTAAGTATCGTTTCTGCCAATAGACCTCAGCATCATTAATAAAGTTCCGCCCAGGATGATCAGTTGACACTTTTGGTGATCACGTCACTAAAATAACATTATTTAATGCAAATCTTGTATCATATCATGTTTTGCTGTCATTTGCGGATTTTACTGCAGCCATTAGGCCCTAGTGCAGGGAGCGAATAAGAACCAAAATATGATCCACGTTGTGTAAAGCATTAGTCCCCATCCCTCATCAAAGTAAGATAACGATACACTGTAATTAGTTTGCTATGGTTTCATCCCTATGTTCCAACACACCTGTGGTTCTGAGGGCTAACCCCTACCCTAAACCTATAGCGTGTAGATCACGAGGGTTGTCGAAACACAGGGATGTCAGAACATGAGCAATCACCGTTTTCTATTTTAGGCCTAAAGAGGTGCGATTATTTTCACTTGAGTTGCGATAGTGTGTAAAGCTGCATACTAATAGCTGATAAAACACATTCGTGGGAAATATCCGTGTACATTCAGCAGTAAATTTTGATTATTTTATTTTACTAATTTGTTTACAATGTTATCATGTCACTGTGGTCAAGTGGTTAGACTGAATCACAAAGGTTGTGGGTTCAAATCCGCCAAGCTAACTGCTGATTTCGTCTACATGTAGTTATTGAATCACAATTTATTGATTTGTGTAATTCATAAGCATAGACGTCAAACCAAGTTATGTATGAGAGAAATCAGTTTCAGACTGTGCAAGTCTCGCGCGTATCCGAACATTGTGACCCGTTACTTTGTTTCCTTCACGCGTTAAAGCAATACGTGGGACCAAAGTGGTCCCAAAAATGTTCGAATACGCGCGAGACTTGCACGGTCTATTGCCAGGGCCCAATTTCATAAAGCTTGTAAGCACAAAAACTTGCTAAGCTCAGAAAACTCTTGCTTAGGAAAGATAGGTTACCAGCCAAAATACCATACAGTTACCATTTATGTGACTGGTACCCCACTAATTTCTTGCTTAGCAAACAAATTAGCTAAGCAGAATTATCTGCTTAACAGCTTTATGAAATTGGGCCCAGGTTGGCCGAGTTTCCTTGTTGTGAAGATCACAACTGTTTTAAGTGCTGATGGTACCTTGAGATAGTGGTTGGCTAGAAGTTGCAGCGCCGCTTGATGGCGCTATGCAAGCTTAACGGTTCAACTGCTTGGGTTGGGAATAATCATCGTTAACAAGGAATACCTCCCTCTCTGGTGACATGCACAAAATTTGTACGTTCTTCTTGTTGGCAAATCGATCGGGTTTCCGCAATAGCGCCATCTTTGTTGATGCGGAAGTACACGAGAAGCATGGCGTACGTACGGCACTTAAATTTGTAATTTATAGAAAAAATAGGTATAAAGGCTTTCGTTTCACACAATTGTTAGAAAATTTTACAGAGTTTTGTGATTAAAAAATCTCCTTTCAACGTGGCCTATTAGGCAACACCTGGAGTAAAAAACGCAAGCTTCAGGGAACCTACCTCCATGAGGGAACAGTATCCCCAGAGCTAGATCAAAGAGCAATCAAAGAGCATGGATTCATATCATCTTTAAAGAAACGGCCACTTGTTCACCAGTCGGACGACATGAAACTCGGAATTTAGATAAAACGCTGAAAATTTTTCATTCCTGCTTTATATAATTGCTTACATGTATTTGCAAACTCAACACAGCATCCACAAGATATTGTACTTGTCAATAATCAATTGATTTGGGGTTGAACATTTTTTGTTTTACTAGCGCAGGATTGGAACCAACGACCTCTGGATCAACTATATTGGCCCTATGTCGGTGGTCTCCCTATTTTGTCAATATCTTTGGTAGGGGGGGCCAGTCAGAAGCCATACAACCGTTAACTGCTGTCTAGCCAGGGGTAACCCAAGTTTAGCCTGGGGATCACCTTAATAATAAGGGGGTGCAACTTGTCAAACATCAAGACACAAAACACAGATATTTTATACTTATTAGTGAACTTATTTATTTTAAAACACATTAAAACTTTACTTGAGAATGTATGTTAATTCAAGACAAAAAGCCCACACACTTAATTGTCTTGAATGAACACGCTGTGACCATGAATGAAAAAATACATGTAATATACAAATTAATGTCATTGTTAAAATACATTGATGACAAGCCCAAAATCTAAACTCTTGACTTAATTTATTCATTTTTAAACAATACCCTGCAAAAAGTGTTTGACATCTTTTACAAACTCCCACATTTCAAAACTTTGTCAACGGTAAGGGCAACTCAAGACCAAACATTTTGCAAATTTTCTGTTAAATTATTCACAACATTCTATAAAATACATGACTTAGCTTTTGATCTTAAAGACATTTTAATGTTGCGGTCCTGTTTTAAAAATAAATATGTGTTGTCCAACCCCACCACATTCAAATGGACAACAAAATACACAGTGATTAAACAAATACATTTAATTCAGACTTTTCAAATGACAGAATTGTCTCAAACGAAGATCACAACAAATTCAGAGGAAATGTTCATTTTAAAATAATTTTGATGATTGCCCTGTCAGAAATTCTTATACTATTTCATTCTAATAAGAGTTTCCAAAACAAATGATAAAGGAGTTGTCTCTTAAACGTCGTCCACACTTGGGTTTAACTGTTGAATTCATGTCAAACTTACTACGAAGTGTTAAAACAAGGGACGAGAGATCAAAGGACTGAAACAAAGATAAAACCTTTAGGAAGTATGTTGAAATGATAGAATTGCAACATTTTAATAACACCCAAAGTAGAAATTGAAAACTATTTTTTCACCAGGCAGACTTGGACAATAAAACTAAGTCTGAACTCTGATAAAAGTCTTTCGATCTTTTCATTGCAAACTATTGGTTTTTCACTCATTATGAGCGAGTATTTTTTTTTATCAGTCAGAAACATGACAATCTGGAAATGTACATGTACCAAGAGGATATTGTGGTATTTCATTGATGTAGTGAAATTAGAAGGTGGATTCCCAATCGTCAAGTACTGTCGATCTTACGATTGCTTCAGTCACTCTGTATGGATCACAGTTAGAAGAGGGGCGACGATCTTCCAAGTATCCCATCCGATCTTCACCAACCTACATGTAAAAAAAAGAAAAAATGATAACCTAATTTCACACCAAAAACTACTTATGTCAGATCTTATTACGTAGGTTGCAGCAGCTTAAAACTAAGTAAAACAATCGGGGAGACATTTAGAAATACATTCAATATAATAGGAAAAAAGTTTCCAGAATCAGGGAGATTTTTCTTTTTTTTTCATCAGAACATGGAATGATTGGTTCATTTTCAGGGAACTTTCTGCAGAATCAGGGAGAGTTGGCAGCTCTGGCATATGTAATGTCAATAATCACCCTCCTTGTCAAGTTCATGGCTAAATAAAGTAACAGCATGCGCCTGGCGCAGGAAATTAACTGGCAGATTCCTCTGCACTAGAGCTTTTGAAATAAGTCAACCTTTGGAAAAACCGACAAAACTGACCTTTGTCTTTTCTTATCAATTTTCTTGTCTTATTTGTTAAATATCTACATGTTCAAGTCCATTGTTCTTTCAACTTCATTATTATGCAGGACAGTGTCACGCACCAAAAGCGTGCAACAACATGCTTCCTTTTTTTATTTGAATTGGATGTCAAAGTCGAACAACGTTTAAGTCATTGACCTGAAGTTTATCTTAAGTTCGAGTTAAACAAACTATAGGATATTTCCACCTCAAAATACTACCAACAAAATGGTACATGTATATTGAGAATTCATTTCCATAATCCCTATCACAATTGACAAGAAGGCAAAGCTGACATACCTGGCGGGGTATTCTGATGCTGCAGCCACGGTTGGCCACACCAGATGAGAAATCATGGATGCTAGATGTTTCATGTCTCCCTGTTAACCGGCGAGCGTTGTCACTGCCATCTTTGGGGTCGTAAGCTCTGATGTGCTCGTCATGGTGCTTGGCGAGCAGCTCAATGGCTTTCTGGATTGGGCTGAGGAGAGGAAAGAAAAACACAACTTCAATTCCAGATGCAACTTAGCCAATTCAAGTCATACTAGGACATCTTAAAAGCAGGACTGAACATCAAGAGATTTGACATCTTAAAGCATTAGTTTAAGCGGGAAAAATCACATGACAGACAAATTTACTTTGCAGAAATACATGTACCTTCAGCCCCTTTCAGAGACCAACCTGATTTGTGTATATTACGCCTCGGCTATTTGTTCTTCCATTGTCAAAATTGAATGAAGATTACTTACACAATGCCTTCTGGTTCTCTCATCTCCTTTGTACTGTAGTTACAGTGGGCACCAGCTCCGTTCCAATCTCCTTCCATAGGCTTAGGATCCAGGGAGCATACTACGCCAAAGTCCTCACAGACACGGTGAAGGATGAAGCGAGCAATCCACAAATGGTCTCCCATCGTGATTCCTTCACAGGGCCCAACTTGGAACTCCCACTGGGCGGGCATCACCTCTGCGTTTGTTCCAGCAATTTCGACTCCAGCATAGAGACAGGCTTTGTAATGAGCCTCAACGATGGCACGACCAAAGACTTTGTTGGCACCAACACCACAGTAGTAAGGTCCTGAATAGAAAGAATTTTCATATGCAGTTTAGGCAGAATGAAAAGAGCAAAATGGGGGGTGGGGAAATTGCCAAGTGGTCCTAAACAACAATTTATTTGTACAGGTTTTCAACACAGAAAGGTGGCGCTCGTTACATAATGCATTTCATATAAATGCAGCCTAGTTAACACAATCACAACTACTTTATATGGGAATTTTACTTTAACGTTGGACAGGGTCTGTATACGTTTGGTAATGACTGAAAAATGGCAATAAAAACTTACTTAGTAAGAAGTACAGCAGCTTTGGATAGTATAATGCATTTCAAGAAACTTTTCACTTCTAAGTGCTACGGTTACGGAAAAAATATATCACTTTTTATCCCCAAAAATTTGAATCTGAGAAGTAACGTTTCTCAGATTGTGAATTCCAATTGCAGATTCTTCTTCCTGCGTGGACATAACTGCTCCAGATTTTCGGCAATATCTCAAAAACTCTACCACCTTTTGAAATGAATCTTTTTACAGTTTTATGTTATATATCTACAACTATATAGGATTGAAACAAACAGTGGATTCCAATTACCAAACGTATACAATCCATTTAAGGAGAATTAACTAAAGAATGATAGCATTGAAGGGTAACAAAATTTACCTTGTGGTCCAGGGAATCCTAGCTTGGGCCAGCCAAATGGATGACCATCTTGGGAAAGAAGTGTGTACTCTTGCTCAATGCCAAACCATGGTACAGATGCTTTGGCCTTCTCCATCACCTTGTTACATGTATACCTGTAGTTGGTCTCTGTAAATGAAGGAAAAAAAACATTGGTTATTACTTGAGGAACTCAAGAAACTTTTATTTCCCACATCTATGAAAATCATCTCGCTTTTTATAGAGTTGTAGAAATGGGCTGCACAGATGCAACTCGGCACCAGACATCTTCCGTCAATGTCATTATAGCCGTCTTAAATTTCACCATTTGGTTAGCTCTTATGGGCTTCACAGGGTTTCACTGTTTGGAGTGTCTTTTTTTTTTTACAATTCCATCAACAATTGGTAGAACTCACCTGCTGGTCTTTTGTCGTACTTCAACACCTCACACATAACGAGACGGTTGTCTCCTTTACGGAAGGGATCTTTGAACAGCGCCCTCGGGACAATGTACATGTCACTGTTGGAGCCTTCTGCTTGAGCTGTGCTGGATCCATCGTAGTTCCAAATGGGCAAGTCTGAAGGAGAAAAATATTGTTTTTAAGAAAACCCGTTTTTAATTTAGACCTGATGAGCTAGCTTCTCTAGAAAGATAATGTCCCTTTTCTCCAGTAGTGGCATTATAATTCCAAAGTCTACAGCCAAGATATCAATGTAAACCACAGTATAAGAATCCCATGTAGTGGCCGACATCATGTTCTAGAGAGCACATCTTACAAACACAAACACCACAAGTCAATATAACAGGGGTGAGAGTCCTTGCTCACATTAAGGTCCGACACAAGGATAAACTTTTTAGGAGGAATGTTGAAATGATACGATTTCCAGTTATGATAACCCTTACAATGAGCTTTTTGGAACAGAGTTCCCAACGCTTTAGAAGTAGATTAGTAAGCACCATTCTTTGAATTGCGAGAAAATAACAGTTTTTTGTTTACCCTGCAAACATCAACAAGTTAGAACTTGGGTAAAACTTTGAAAGTTCTCTTCCCTGATATATGATACCTGTATAACCAAATTATACTCAACTAAAACAAAACATATATATATTTTTGTTAACTAACCTTCTGGTTTCTCTGGTACTTTCTGGACCGTTTTTGTTTTACACCTGACATTTTCTCCAGACCCATCAATCCATACATACATGCATTGTACCCTCCCATCTGATGGCAAGTCCATATAGCCATCAAGGACTGCTCTGTCGAGGCCTGCTGAATAGTCAGCCATTTTGTCTGCGAAGTAAAAGAAAATTTGATCAGAAAACAAATCAACGATTTTACCAACTGAAAAATGTAATATTTTCAAGGCACATTTTTTACATGTCTTAGAGTTGTTGATTATTTACCAGGCCCAATAGTTTGGTTTGTTTGTTAGTTTAGATGATCTTCCCAACAAGGGAACTCGGCAAAGCCCCCCACAAGGGGGTATAAACACCAAGCTGGCAACAGCCAATCTTTCATTTCTCATACAAATGGTTTAATGTCTATGATTATGAATTGCATAAATCAATACATTGCGATTCAGGAACTAGACAACATTACTTGTCATTTCACTATTGCGTCAGCTTTTTTAATAATCCATTTAAAATGAAACCGAAACTAATAACCAGGAGGGACCACTTGGATTGAATCTTGACTGGTCCTTGTGTATTTTAACTGGCATTTTGGTCAGTGGACTACTGTTAAAGGGAGAACGCTGACCAACACTAAGGCAATAACCAGGGGCATTTCACATTTGATACCAAGAAGTGTTAGACCTGAACTCCCCTATATATTGTTGACAAACCAAAAAATAGGAAACATGCCAAATCCAACCACTTACTTTTCACTCATGAAAAAAATAAAATAGGTTTGTCCCCGCACTTTATTTGCGGATGCACACATGTTGAAGTTTGTTACAAATACAGTATTGCATTTATCTAAACAAGGTTGTGCATTCATTGTTCTGTCATAGTGAGTCACAAAGTGGCGGTCCTGTACAGCTAGCACGGAACCACATACAGTTAAATATTGAACGTTTTAGAGCCATAAAATAATGTTAGCCAGAGGGGTGTCTGGGTGTTTTAAGTTTTGGAGACCCGGTTTTAAATTTGGACACCCTGTTTTAGCCGTCATTTACCTTTCAATTGTAAGTGAACAATTTGGACACCCAGTTTTGAAATTTACACCCTTTTTACCAAATCCTGGCTAAAACCTGGTTTAGAACACAGAAATCAGGATATAACATTAGCAAGTATTTTTCATCAAGACAACCTTGAGCTTATAACTTATATAAATACTAATACTTAGTCATTTGCACTGTCTGATCATAGGAACAGTTTCTAACAGTTTTTTGTTAAACTCCTGATGGAACAGCACTACATTTTCCAATTATTAATAAAATACATTCCAATCACTACATAACACTTTGCATGAACTTCAATTTAACAAAACACAACTAATCATTGTCCTCAAAAAGCCACATTCCTTACATTACAACAACAAGCCATTTTAATTCCATTCCCTTCTGTGACAAACACTGTAGAACCATCAATTCTACCTCCATGGACCATGGTATCTGATGGAACAGCACTACATTTTCCAATTATTAATAAAATACATTCCAATCACTACATAACACTTTGCATGAACTTCAATTTAACAAAACACAACTAATCATTGTCCTCAAAAAGCCACATTCCTTACATTACAACAAGCTATTTTAATTCCATTCCCTTCTGTGACAAACACTGTAGAACCATCAATTCTACCTCCATGGACCATGGTATAGTGCCATCAAATGGTGGTTGTTCCCCACCCATTATTCAAGGAAATTACTCACCCAGAACCGCAGAAAATTCACATAAACACTATTCTATAAAACCTTTTATTTCTCATGCACGTGTCGTATTTTGTCAACCATCGACTCAGTCAACCTTCCAAACCTTTTGACTGCATGGTCATGACGTCAATGCATGTAAATGAAACTCACACAGACATGACAGAGGGCAGAGCGATGCCCTTGAATAACACGGCCTTGCTCTCTTCAGATTATACCCATCGCATTAAATTGCCACGAATTATTATCAAGATTAATACATGGTTCTCATTGTCTCAAACTCGCTACGACCAAAATGTTACTTCTGAATTATTGAAAAGATATTTTGCGTTCGCTTAGACTCATTTTTAGAGTTCAATTCCCAACAAAACAAACTGCCAGAATCATCACTCATGCCGGACATCATCTTCTAAAATATAAAACGTTTTTTAATTGCTGTGTTTATGGAAACTGCCTTGTATAAATTATACACATATTGATGATGAAATTCAACAACCAGTTTTCCCTTACCTTATGAGTTGAAGTTGGCGAAGAAACACCGACAAAAATTGCAAGAATGTTTAGCAGTCTACACACTAAGTAGCACCAGCTATGTCAAAACACGTTCTGAAGACCGCTGAAACCTTGCCGCGATGTATATACACGCTGCTCAATGAGCTCGCTGTGATTGGTTGGTCGTGAAAGTAGCACGCGAGTACCTCATTCCGATTGGCTATTGATAGAGGGACGTGAATGTTATTATTATGGTTGAACATGTGCTGTGAAGATGACGGGGGCTTTCGGGACACGCACACCGCGAATGTTAGCGTCATAATACCTCTACTAAACAATCCTTTTTTTCCCCACGTGCGTCTATTTTATGCGTCCGACTTATTTCCGGAAGAAGACAAAAGGGAAAATCTTTTTTCTGTAGTAAGATTTCGCGCCACATGCTTCACCACTATATGGAGATTGTGGGGTGGTGGGTAGGGGAGAAAAATTATGTTCACCATTTCTGTGCGCTGCAACCGAAACCTGGGACCCTAGCCAGACGTGCATGTACATGTACATATTACTATCATGTGCATTGCCAGCTCGTAGAGGACCTATGATGTTATTACGTCATTGTAAACTAGATTGTTTGGTCCCCAGTGTTACATTCCCCTATTATATTGGCCCCAGTATAGACGATGTGACCTGTGACATCACATGTTTACAAAAGAGTCACCAAGCCTGGACTTCCTGCAGGCACGATTTGTACACAGCTCAATGGAAGACAACATAAAATCCTATTTTTTATGGAGATTGCACTGTCTAATTTTTTTCAACTTTTGATATGATGAAAGGGGGCACATCTCAAAACTTCTTCAGCTGTACTTTTAAAACTCTTGGATTTATGTGGAAATTATGACTCAAAATGCAAACTTTCCCATATGACTAGTGCAGTATCTTGCCTGCCAGATTGGCCCAAGAATGTACAAGGTCACACTTATTGTAAACAAAGGTCACAAGGTCTATAGATAATGTTTGTTTAGGTTATATGCCCAATTGCCGGGGTAGATCAGGGGTAAAGCGATCCAAGTGCAGCGGCGGATCCAGGATTTTCCAAACGGGGGGGGCGTGAAAATATACCAAGCATGCAGCAAAATGATAAATGAAGTTTGTTGCGCCTGCGTAACACAAAGCTTCCCCATTTCTCCCTCCCCTTCTCTCTCTCTCCCTCTTTTTTTCTTTTCTCCCTCTTTTTTTTTTTATATGAAAAAGGGGGGGCGTGCGCCCCCCAACGCCCCCCTGGATCCGCGCCTGAAGTGTGAAGCGCTGGCCATGATTCCTGTGCGGGTTGCCCCTGGGGAATAGACTATAGTGTGAAAGGGGCTCCTCCATGCTATAATAGCCTACATACAGTGGCTTACCACTAGGTCAGTGGCCCAGTCATGGCCTTGGTTTTCAGAACACCTCACACCTCAGACACCCTTTCAGAACCCCATGGCCCGTAAACGTGTGGCTTTTTCTCCCCAAAAATGAATTCCCACTTTGTCATAGGCCTATAGGGGCCTACAGCAGGTGAACTTCAGAAGAGAGGCGGGATTGGTTCCTTCACCAGAAATAGGGCCTATAATAAAAATGTCCGTAGGTAAATTCACTTTTTGCTCTTCCCGGCAATTTTGTATGGTAGTACCCAACCCTTTTCAATATTGTACGCTCTAGCCAGCCGGGTATGGCCTGCATGGGGGTTGAGTTAGTTTCAAGTTTTGTCATGTTGAAAATCATCTGAAGAGGGGGGTCTACCTATACATGCCCACACTGCTTTTATCATCTTGGTTCCGAAAAATGATTTAAGCTTCTTTTGGCCTATTTCCAGGTTTTGCCATTTGATTTAGTCCCTTATTAACACAATCAAACCATGAACAAACACAGCGAAGACGGCGCTCAATCTAATGACGTCATTGTGATTGAAAGACAAAGTAAAGTGCACCGCCACCTGAGGGAGTTCGTGTGTAGCGGTGTCAATATTGAGTGACGTCACAACTTGATAACCGTCCCCGACTAAGGAAACAGCCCCCTACTTATGGATTAAGCTTTAATCGCCGCGATGGTTGCCATGGGAATGATTCCCATGACACTATGTGTTGACTAACAATCATTGGCCTTTTAATTTATAAATCAGAGATCGATCGGACCATGGAGGAAGTTGCTTCCTCCATGAATCGGACCGTGGAGGAAGAAATAGATAATCGGACCATGACGGTCAGAAAGTTTGGGCAGGAGTGGGTGCCTAAAAGTAAGGCATAGGCCTGTGGCCTTTAGTAACTAAAAATACAATTATAAATATGCTCAAACCGC
The DNA here is from genome assembly GCA_021014325.1 of Plazaster borealis. Classification (NCBI taxonomy): domain Eukaryota; kingdom Metazoa; phylum Echinodermata; class Asteroidea; order Forcipulatida; family Labidiasteridae; genus Plazaster; species Plazaster borealis. Next base: position 1,548,433 of record CM037456.1, on the reverse strand, counting down.
GGCTCAAACCATTGGGGTTACCATGATCAAACTGAATAATTTGTCTTTGAAGGTTGTTCACCGTTCTGAATTATAGGCTATAATTTTTAAGTTTCATCCGTATTTTCATTCATTAGGATGCTCATGCGATCATATAAAATGAAATCCTTGCTCTATTGGCATGGTGATTATATCGCGTGGGCATGGGCAATAGGGCCTGCCTGTCTTATCTCGACAAAATCATTTCAAGTTATAGGCCTAAACCATGAGGGAAACTGACTGGGTACAATTTTAAATAATTTGAGGTTGAACAAAGAAAACAACAGAGCGGGATATGAATCAACGATCTCCGGATTAACGTGCCGTCGCTCAACCAACTGAGCCCCTTTGGCGGTCTCCCTATTTTGCAAACATTTTTGTTCGGGAGTGCCAGTTAAAGGGATTGTATATTTGGTAATTGGAACCCACTGTTTGTTTCAATCCTATATAGTTGTAAATAATATACCATAAAACTAAATTGTGAAAATTTCATGTCATAAGGTGGTAGCGTTTTTGAGATAATATTGCCGAAAATGTGGAGCGGTTAGGCGCAGGAAGAATAATCTGCAATTGGAATACACAATCTGAGAAACGTTACTGTCAGTAACGATTCTCAAATTCAAATTTTTGGGGATAAAAGTGATATATTTTTCCATAACCGCAGTACTTCTAAGTGAAAAGTTTCTCAAAATGCATTATACTATCCAAAGCTGCTATACTTCTTACCAAGTAAGTTTTTATTGCCATTAATTTTCAGAGTCATTACCAAACGTACATAGACCCTTTAAACTTAGTACAAAATGCAACAAGGATCTAGTGACGTGGTAATAATGAATTGACGACATTGTCAAACGGTGAATATAAAACCCAGACAAGCTTGAGAGAGCCTCTGGCTAGCTCATCAAGTAAGGAGTTGCATGCAGCATGTGGATCGATATATTCCACTCTAATAACACTAAAACGGAATGCTAGTGGATTATTGAACGTCTCGTCCTTATTATTGTGCGGGAATAGCTGCAGGGGTGACTGCCCCCTTTGGCTGTTCAATGCACGGCGGTCGACTTGGCTTCTTTTCCCCTCATTTCATCCATGGTTTGGTTTCCTTCCTCAGACAAACGGTCCTTGGAAACAAGTAGGACAATTTTATTGAGTGCACATAAGGGCTGACCTACCTGTTCATGTGGTATAGGCTTTGCTAGACTTTTCAGGCTATATTAAAAGGGTCTGTGCGTTTGGTAATTACTCATCAAAATGGCAATAAAAACTTACTTGGTAAGAAGTACAGCAGCTTCTGGTAGTATAAATATGTTGAGAAACATTTCACTTTGAAGTAATGTGGTTATGTAAAAAGATATCAGTTTTTATCAACAACACAAATTGTGTCATAAACGTTTCTCAGATTGTGTATTCCAATTGCAGAATATTCTTCCTGCATGGATGCGTGGACTTAACCTCTCCAGATTTTCTGCAATATCTCAAAAACGCGACCACCTTTTGAAATGAAATTTTCACAGGTTAATTTTATGGTATATATCTACAACAATATAGGATTGAAACAAACAGTGGGTACCAATTACCAAACGTATACAATCCCTTTAATCACAATTTTTCAGATTTTTCCAGCAACAAAATTGGAAATCAGACTAAAGAAGAAAGAGTATCATGCCTGCTTCCTCCATAGACTTCGTTTTATCCTGCCATGGTTTTTCGGAAGTTCTTTCAAAAGAAAAAAAATCATTGTATTTCGAAGCACTATAACAGTTAGGCTTGTAGCCTACGTAAAAACGATTGAACTGTTCATAATGGAGCCAGTGAATTTCCATAACAATTCATTAATAATAATAATAACAAGTTCTTATATAGCGCATTTTACAATAAACGTATCAATGCGCTTTACATTTATAGTGCCCTGGTCATATTGGCCAATAACATTCCTTTAATCTTTCTCAGCTCCCTGCATGGGGAGTATACAGCCCCAAGCTGCCGTGGCGCTCCGGAGGCTTTTTCAAACACAATATCAACCTCTACCCTCGCAGGTACCCATTTATACCCCTGGGTGAAAAGCAATTATAGTTTAGTGTCTTGCTCAAGGGCACAAGTGTCATGACCGGGATTCGAACCCACACCCTGATGACTTAACCACCAAAACTTGAATTCGATGCTCTTAACCGCTCGGCCACAACACCCTTAACACTATAATATTATTTCACAAGGAGCCTCAAAAATTACAAACGCTTCCCAACACAACAAGTGAAGCACAACTTTATCTCAACATCTATGAAAAACAATATACATAATAAATAGGCCTCATTATATATATTTCTGATGTTGTGGTGAAATGGAACTTTTTAAGTGCACTTGCAACATGCAGTCGCGCCAGTGGCTGTCACGGGACCCAACACAATGGGTATATGATTACCATAGAAACGCCCAAAGGTTCCCTCCAAGGATGGATCCCTCTGAGGATGGGGTGAACGCAAGATAAAAACACCAGACTGGATTACGAAATGAAAACAAAGAACTACGAAATATTTATTGCCCAGTCGGTCATTTTTTATTCTTCAGACTATATCGAGGACTTTCGACAGACAACGGTTTAGTTGCAGAAAAAAACGTTTTACTCGCAAAAAATAATAAACCTTAGATCTTATGCACCTTCGGGAAGCAGTAAACAACGAAATGGTTTTGCTAACATCCTGTGTGTTTTCTTTCACGTTGTATGATCCTCACAATGTTGCTGTGAGGCCCATCTTATCTCACGACATCGAACATAATTATTAGTCTAGTAAAAAGTTTCCCTTGGGTGATTTTAATATACTTTTACTGATAAAATTTTTCAAAGTTTCGTAAAATCTTGTTTCGACCTTAACAAAAAATACGTAAAAAGTTAAACTTTATACCGATAACATTGTCGTGTTTCTGCATTAGCAATTTAATGACATCAACAGTTAATAATTAGTGAACAAATAGTATACATTTTTACAACAAATTAGCATTGACGCAATAATGTAGGACACTTTCAATACGTCATGATCACGCCAGATGGCATCTCACCACCACACCACACAAACAGCAGGGAATCGCTACGGACGGGTCACCCGTCAACCTTTCGATTGTGAATAACAAAAACACTTGAAGTTTGCCTCAGGAAATCCTTCCAAACTCCACATGAATATACAGGCTATTGCCAAAGGATACACGAAGTTTCAACACAATCATGTGATATATCACTCGATCTCTTCCTAGACAATGGAGACGGGAAATTTGATTTGATACAATAATACAGCAACTCCCGCATAACCTTATGGGGAACAATCAAGTAATATTTAAAAAGGGTAAATTTGTTTTGATCATTAGGTTACTCCAAGTCAGATTTCATGAAATACACAAATTTGCTAAGTACGTTTTTATAATATTGCTACGCAGAAACTACAAAATGCAATATTATTTCTGTTGATTGTGAATACTCCCTCCTCGTTTTCGCTACGTATTTGAATTTGATAGGCATTTTTATTTCTGTTAGGTAGCTTGTAGAATTGATACCTCGCTAAAGTCTAATTTCAGTATGGAATGTTTTAAATTTAATTTAAAAAAAACAAACCCCCGAAAACCGTGTTCTGTATACGAAAAAATTGAAATAACTCCCCGGCCAAAACAGGTATGATAGTAGGAATAATGATACATACATAAAAAGGGAAACTCGTTTTCTACAATTTATCTCGAAAGATATTCACACAGACTGATGATGACTATCACAAAAAGATGCTTGAAACTTCCATCGAGCCACCTGTCATCAGTCTACAAAATACTAAGATTATTGTCAAAAATACAGACTTTTATCATGGCTGATGCCGCTGCACATGTATGCTGTTTATTCCCGTAACCAAATCGAGGCTAGATGGCAACAAATTATCTGTTTGTTTTTTGATTACTATTATTAATCCGCACTGCAGATAACAAGTTTGCGAAATGGTTGACAGATATTGAATTCATTCTGTAATTTTTTGCTATTTTCATAATGTTACTCATATTTAATTTTCTTACTTTCATTTTTTTCATGGAGCGTGGGAACTTTGGTAAAAGCTTCAGTGTATTATGGTCACAGGTATAAAACCTGTCTGACATGCTATGTATTAGGGTCAGGGACTATGCAGGATTCAAACAGCTGTTCACAATAACAACTGATTTCCAGGTCTACGGAGAAAATGTAAATACTAATATTGATTAATACCTTACCAGATGTCAGTGTATTACTAAATTATGTGTTTGATTACAATATTTTTAAAACTGTGTACAAATATTGTTGTGCATTTTGGATGTAAACTTGTCAACTTTTTTTCAGAGAAATAATCCATACATTGAAAGGACACAAATAAAATATACAACATTATGTAATTGAACATAAATGTTCTCTAAAAATATGCTTGTTAAACCCGAGGACTGCTCTATATTCCGACACCCATGTTCCCACACCCCTATGTTCCGACAACCCCCTCATGATTTACATAGGGTTAGGGTTAGGGTTAGGGTTAGGGTTAGGGTTAGGGTTAGGGCTAGGGTTAGGGTTAGGGCTAGGGTTAGGAATAGGAAAATACACCAGGGTTGTCGGAACATAGGGGTGTCGGAACATAGGGGTGTCGGAACATAGGGGTGTAACCCTTAAACCCCACTTTTTTGAGAAAATAATAAGCAATGCCAACACAGGGCCCAATATCAGAGAGCTGCTTAAGCAGAAAATATTGTTTAACAAATTTCTGACAAGCAGAAATGAGGATAACAGTCACAAATGGCAGAGCTGCCAATATTTGCATCTTGAGAGGTTTGTACAACAATCAGGGAGATATTTAGAATTACATTCAACATAATAGGAACATAATCAGGGAGATTTCTAAATTTCTTCATCAGAACTTGGAAATATTGACTTATTTTCAGGGAACTTTCTGCAGAATCAGGGAGAGCTGGCAGCTCTGAACTGGTACATACTACACACTGTTTTGTCTGGTATGCATAATTGTTTTTGTGCTGAGCAACTTTTTGAAATTGGGACCTGGGCAATAAGGTTTGGGGACTCTGTGAAATGTCAGGCCTACCTACACATTACACAGTGTACATCGTTATTTAGTTAGCACTTAACTGCACTGTGTGTTAAGCTTAGGCTATCTAAAGGTTTTGTCCAAATACACTTAAGGTGTTTTTTCTATACCTAGGCCTAAATTTCAGCTGCTCAGAAGAAATATTTCAAAACAAAAGTTATTTGTTAGGCAGCAATTTGCAGGGAACAAACCACAAACATGATAAAGTACATGATATTTGGGTTGGTATAATAGGTTTCTGCTAATCAACATTTTACTGCACTTAACAATTTTGAAATTGGCCCTTGAAATGCTATATTTATTCAAACAAGATCAATAACGTAGGCTCATAGGATAGGTTATAATGTTGATGTTGGTGGGAATACAGCTGTTGGATACTGCTGATCAAGCTGGCGGAATTTAAGGGCACACTTGTTGCGTTCAGATGTATAACCCAACTCATTGTACAGGTGAGCCTGGAAGACAGTCAAGAAACAAAGAAAAGAAATTAATGTAGCCCTCTATAAGAAATGCTAAGAGTACCCAACATTTTTTGGGGGGCAAATTACATGCAAAATAAGGTGCGAAATAAGTTCAAACCCTTAACAGTGTACAATGCAGACAATTCATTTCTCAGCAAACACAAATGGTGAAATCAATGGTAGGATAAATATTAATGTTATGCACATTTTAACAACCTGTCTTCCTAATTTAATTGATTGATTATGCAGGAAACAATGATTAACACAAAGCTGTATCCTTGAGACAGAAAAAACAGGTGTAATTAAGTCATCAAGTATTGTGAAGGCTCCATTGGCATCAACTAAGGGTAAAAATGTATACCCCTACATTATGCCTGGGATATGCCTCTATTGAGTGAACAAGTTAACAGAAATTCTCTTTTTGAGTCAATCATGTCAAAATAAACTGTTGGTACAAAGTCTACCCGTACCCTTTCCCCAACCCATGAGAAAGGAAAGTAAGAGACAAGAAGAGGATACTTTACTTGAAGATAGATGACATCTTTGACTCGATACTCTGCCTCCATGGAGTGGTAACCATCTGCAGTATCTTGAAGGAGTTGCACCACCGACAGTAAGACTGCATACAAATACACAGAAGAGTTCATTTCCAACATATAAATGTCACCCATACTATGTTCTAATGCAGTATATTTATTCAACATAGTTTTTTATAAAATGAATATAAATGTTCTTAGTTTGCCTCTATCAATACACAGATTCTAATATCCTCAGTTGTTTATTCCTTTTCTTAAGGGGGGGGGGGGTGTTCTGGTTGAACTTGACATTTAAAGATTTGGAGAACATGCAAGTAAAGACTGGACTCTTCTTCATGCAGAAGAAATTGTACATTGTGAACATTTATCATTTGGAGTGGTAAGAGGATAAACAACTTGCCAAAAATGGAGTTTTATTTCTTGTATTGACAGCACAACTACTGCAGGTTGTTGAGTTTTTATGAAATTGTTCCGATTCACAAAGTTGAGGGTTTAATTGAGTCAAGGTTGTTGCTTGCCAGCATATCAACAAAGCATGGTATACCAAGGTTATATCAATGATACAACAACAAAGTCAATTCACAGATTGTCCATCTATAACTATTTGATAAATAATCGTACTCTGAAAGGGCAAATGAAAATATGAGACAAGGTCACCTTAAGCACATTGAGTTAATGGTAAACAATTTTCCAATTCCCATCCGTTGGGTAAAAATAAATGCATAGAATCAAATTAAGTTTTCAAGAATTAGTTAACAATAATTGAATACTTGGCAAAGGATATTTTGCCTCTTCCCAAAATATCCCACAATGATTGTTCTGCTTGATCCTAAAGTACACTTCCAAAAATTGCAAGTAGGTCTTGCGTAATATTCCTTCCAAAAAGCACAACTGTAAATTAATACCTGTTTTTCTATTGCCAGAATCTGTGGAAGCTGAAGAGCAGGCTATCTGGCATTTTGCATACAGGAACTTGACACAGCATTGGTCATACAAAGTACCTATTGAAGAATTAAAGGACAAGCCATAACTTCTTATTTCATAGGAAAACAATATTGACCTGAGTAGGATTTGAAACTGTGCATGGTGGAAATACGATATGGAATGGTTTGCGGTAACACCATGTAATATCTCTAAATGAGTTGGGGTGGTTCTGAAAAGAACTTTCTCCAAAAACTTTCTCCGTCTTCTTTCTCCAGAAGACGATCAGAGCATACTGATCGAAACGTCGAGTTGAAACCAACGGTTCTTTTCAGAACCACCCCAACTCATTTAGAGATATTACATGGTGTTACCGCAAACCTTTCCATATTATAATATTGACCTGAACACAACACTGTCTGAATCCATCAAAATCTAACAGCTATGTTATAGGGTGTCATGGCCGAGCGGTTTAGAGCATCGAATTCAAGTTCTGGTGGTTAAGTCATCGGTGTGTGGGTTTGAATCCCGGCCATGACATTTGTGTCCTTGAGCAAGATGCTTTACTATAATTGCTTCTCTTCACCCATCATGTCCCTACACCTCTCGGCAAATAGGACAATTTTTTAGGGTCTAAGTCATCCAAAATACCTCAAGTTTGAAGTCGACAACCCCCAGGTCACAATTGGTCAACATTTGTACACTTTTCCCCCTTTTTGGGGCTCTCAAATCTGTCTAATATAGACTATTTTGAGGGCCTAGAAAATATTAATGAGGTCGACGCTCTGTTTTCTCCCTGTTTAGTGGGGTGCACCCTATAGCTTTTCCCTTGGAAGTGTACTCAACCATACATGATCAGTGAAGCGTGTAAATGGCTTTGAATGGTGAAACAGTGAGCTCCACAATCTAGGAGGGTTTTAATTAATCAGCTTTCCTATTTGCTATGGTTTTTATTATTAGAATGACCTGAATGGACTTATGTTGACTCCATGTTTGTTTTTAAGAATGCTTTTCAAAGACTGCATTAATTCACATTGATCTTTTAAAACATACACATTTTAAAAACTGAACACAGATTAGACTTTGGGACTTTGCAACTGTCTGGAAACAGCAAACAGGGGAGTTTGACAATAAGGCTGGGTCTATTAGGCCAACTAAAATAAGAAATGAGTTTCTCGTCCGGACTTTTTAAAAAAAGGAGGAGGCAGGGCGCTACTATTTACTATTTTTCAAATTTTAGCTATTTTTTCCAAGATGGCCGCCATGCTAAATATGGTTGGCCAAGGTATATTTATTCACAGATATTGTGTTATTTGAGTATACTGACGTAAATTATGACAAAATAAATGATTTATAAGACCCTTAAATGCAGAATCGCAGCACCATCACCTTCGACAACAGTTCTCCGATCTGAAAAGAATGCCCAGCTGGGTTTGGTGCCAAAACATTGATGATATTTAAGTCAGGAGAATCACCCTTTTAGCCCTCAACTAGCTTGGGATTGCACACAGAATTGTAATGATAAAGTTGGGATTTTTTTTTTTTTTTTTTTTTTTTTTTTTAAAAAATAGTAAATAGTTAAAAAAGGAGGGGGAGGCCAAAAAGGAGGCGGGCGAGGACGAGAAACTCGTTTCTTATTTTACTTGGCCTTAACACCAAATCCTAAAAAAAGCAAAGTTGCAAAATAGTTGTCATAATGGGCATTTCCAGGGCACTAGTGGAATGAAGAACTAGGTCTAAGTGTCAAAGTCGAGCCTTCTGAACAGGTCATAAGTGTTGACAATCAATACAATTAAACCCAGACAAGCATTGTAATAGTTGCATAAGGGGCGGGTACACATGGTAAGGTACAAAGAGAGTCAACAATCCCTGAACTATCTAAAAGATACAAGCCCCTTAAAGACTATTATATGGTAATGTTGGTTTACAAAAAAAGTTAAACATTAAGTGAACTCAGTCTAAATCGTTCTGTATCTCATTGACTCAATAGTTAAGACATCTGTGCTGGAAACTACAGAGGTTAAAGGTTATAGTCCCAGCTGATTGGGAAAGTGATGGAGATACAGAAAGGGCACAACCCCCCCCCCCAACTCTTGTAATGGTTTCGAATCTGTTCAGTATTAAAGGGTCTGTATACGCTTGGCAATAAAAACTTACTTGGTACGAAGTACAGCAGCTTTGGATAGTTAAATGCATTTTGAGAAACTTTTCACTTAGAAGTACTGCAGTCAAGGCAAAATATGTCACTTTTTATCCCCCAAAATTTGAATCTGAGAAGCGGTACTGACAGTAACGTTTCTCAGATTGTGTATTCCAATTGCAGATTATTCTTCCTGCGTGGACATAACCGCTCCAGATTTTCGGCAATATCTCAAAAACGCTATCACCTTTTGAAATGAAATTTTCACCGGTTAGTTTTATGGTATATATCTACAACTATATAGGATTGAAACAAACAGTGGGTTCCAATTACCAAACGTATACAACCCCTTTAACTTCTGGTAGTGAAAGGGTAAAATGTGAAAGGGTAAAATGTTAGACATTAAAAAAAATTTGTTTTGCTTCATTCTTGCCTCCGAGTTAAGAGTACACACAGTAGACCTAGTAGACCATTGTATACATGTACATGTTCACACAGTATGCAATGGCTTTCTGTCTGTAGTGGGTGTCAACTGAGGAAGTGCTATTGTGTTCATTTATTGTGATGGAAAGTCGGAACACCTATGTCAATTCTTTCCGTGCTTTAGAAAAAAAGAAAAAGAAAAACCTCGCCCACTGAATCACATTTACTGATTCTCTGTGGGTGGTTCTAAGTCCACAAATAACTGTCCAGAGCCAGTCACCATAAGGCATAGATTTTACATCCAACTACCATTACGCAGATTTATTTGTGACCAAACCCATGACTTTGCAACCAAAAATAACAAGATTTGTCTTGAGGCATGACCTTTGTTCCCCTGATCTTTAAAGGGATTGTATACGTTTGGTAAATGGAACCAACTCTTTGTTTCAATCCTATATAAAGATAAATACCATAAAACTAACCTGTGAAAATTTCATTTCAAAAAGTGGTAGCGTTTTTGAGATATTGCCGAAAATCTGGAGTGGTTATGTCAATGCAGGAAGAATAATCTGCAATTGGAATATTCAATCTGAGAAACGTAACTGTCAGTAACGCTTCTCAGATTCAAATTTTGGGGGATAAAAAGTGATATCTTTTTCCATAACCGCAATACTTTGAAGTGAAACTTTTCTCAAAATGCATTATACTATCCAAAGCTGCTGTACTTCTTACCAAGTAAGTTTTTATTGCCATTAATTTTCAGAGTCATTACCAAACGTATACAGACCCTTTAATATCAACTTCAGAATGAAGACACTATTGCACTCTAACAAGTTTTCAATTGGGTTAGATAACTTCTCTAGTTATAAACAGACAACCTAAAGGGAAATCAATGAATGATGTGGTTATCATCAAGGATTTAAACAATTGGACAATCGTCATCCTGTGTAAATATGTGAACAATGACCATCGGATCACCCTGGTTAGTCAATACATCCATTGTTCAATTAAGCTAAGGTCTAAACCTAAACCTGACCTTTGGAAGCTTTCGCTAAGCAAGTAAAGGTTGTCAGTGCTCTGCTGGATTATGCTTTACAGAAAGTTGTTACTAAACATTCCCTGCTTAACAGCTCTTTGCAAGTTGAGCCCAGGGAACAACTTAAAGGCATCGTACACATTTTGAAATTGTCAAAGACCAGTGTTCTCACTTGGTGTATCCCAACATATGCATAAAATAACAAGCCTGTGAAAATTTGGGCTCAATTGGTCATCAAAGTTGCAAGAAAATGATGAAAGAAAAAACACCCTTGTTGTACAAATTTGTGTGCTTTCAGATAGAATAATAAAAACTTCTTGCAAGAAGTGTTTATTATTTTAGTGAGAAATTACCTCTTTCTCAAAAACTACCTTACTTCAGAGGGAGTCGTTTCTCACAATGTTTTATACTATCAACAGCTCTCTGTTGCTCGTTACCAAGTCAGTTTTTATGCTAATATATATTTTGAGTAATTACCAAACTATGCCTTTAAAGTGAAAATTTCATATAAAACAATTGAAAATTCAAATTTATTCAGCCTTGTTATTGTGCGAGGAGTAGATGAGCTGTAAAACTAGGACCTGAGTATAGACCCCTTGCATAACGCGCAGCGTACTCACGTGCGCCTATCCTGGGTGTCATTTTGGGTGTCAAAATCGTATACAAACATGCACAAAAGAGCGTTTTGACACCCAAAATGACGCGCATTGTTCGGAGGCGCGCTCCGGGTCTATAGAAATCAATAGATCCCCCTTGCATAACGCGAAACGCTACAGACACGCTGAGGTCACGCGCACGTTTTTACGCACAGAGAACAGCTATCGTCCAATGATCTGCCTCCTTTTTGAGAGTGTGACGTCATATGCAATGGGTCTATAGACTGTCCAAGTCTTGCATGTTCGAACTTCCAGATTAGAAACCTTGTACGTTTTGTGTAAAGGAAACAAATACAAACACTTTAAAAATGTCTAATGCTTGAATATGGGCAAGACTTCCTAGGTTTATTACAGCAATGTGCCAGGACACCAGGGCTCCAAATTTACACTGGACCCCAGCCCGAAGGCCAGTGATTTAACCATCAGGCCAGTAAACTCATGACCGGACATGTCCCGCAGTCTTGCGTTTCTCAATTGAATAACAACACCTTGATAATATCTTGAACGAAAACAAATTGTGTTCAAACGTTGACTTTGAGTCTGATAAATATCTCAAAGGCGATAAATGTTCTCTTTCATTTTAGTGCTTGTTCAAACAAAAACAGTTTATGTGTTAAACTGTGTAGAACAGGTTCTTTTTCTCATTTTCTGAAAACAATTCTGGTCCAGTAAAAAGTAAAGCTACAAGCCCTGCAGTCTTGTGGATTTTCCACCCAAATACAAGTCCTGGACACTAATCACATGATGATAAAGGTAACCTTTTATGGCATTCTATTGTGTTGACTCTCTCCATTTAAGGGGCAGTAAATAGTTAAAGTTTGTAGAGTGAATAGATGTTGAAATGATAACAAGAATCAGCTGATCTGTGTTTACCCAGGCCAGTCTAGTAAACACTCCGCAGTTATCAAGATCAATGTTTGACAGTATTAGGGGTCAACAACCAGGGCCCAATTTCATAGTGGTGTGTAATTTTCTGCTAACCAAAATTAGCAAGATACCAGTCAAAGATGGTGCATATGACATGGTAAATTGGCTGGTAACCTTATTCTTGTAAGCACAATTTTGTTAGTGCTAAGATACTTTTTGTGCTTTAAAGGCATCGTACACGTTTGGTAATTGTCAAAGAACAGTGTTCTCATTTGGTGTATCCCAACATACGCATAAAATAACAAGCCTGTGAAAATTTGGGCTCAATTGGTCATCAAAGTTGCAAGAAAATGATGAAAGAAAAAACACCCTTGTTGTACAAATTTGTGTGCTTTCAGATAGGAATAAAAGGCTTCTAGCTAGAAGTCTTTTATTATTTTAGTGAGAAATTACCTCTTTCTCAAAAACTACGCTACTTCAGAGGGAGTCGTTTCTCACAATGTTTTATACTATCAACAGCTCTCTGTTGCTCGTTACCAAGTCACTTTTTATGCTAATATATATTTTGAGTAAATACCAAACGTGTACGATGCCTTTAATCAGCTCTATGAAATTGGGCCCTGTTGTAAATATTCGTATTCCCTACCCACCAATGTCAGACCATGGTCATTGGTCAGAACATTTGCACTACTTCTTAGGCCGATTAATAAAGAAACATGTTTAGCGTCCGGGTTGTTGAAAAAAAGGAAGCAGGAGGGGCTTTTTATTTTTGTTTTAATTTTTTCAAGATGGCCGCCATTATTTTTAAAAATTTCGAACAACCATTGAAATTTTCCCCTGTTCAACAAACAATAATGAAAGAAACATGTTAGACAAGACATTGAACATGTTTACAGTGTTTTTTGTTCAATAGTTTGTTCAGTATTAATAACCCTGCTCTCGCTCACTTTCACAAAAATAATTGTAATTGTGTAACTAAACAACCTGTTTTTAACTGTGTAACCGGCACAGGCCAAGTTCTCACTTGCAAGTACTGATGTATCAGTTGACATTTTATGGTTTTTAAATCTAATTTTGAATTGGTAAAAATAAAAATAAAGTCCATGCGGCCCCTAAAAAGGAAGCGGGCGGGACGCTAAACATGTTGTTGTTTTTTTACTTCGCCATATACAATTTGGTCAGACTGTGGAGGTAAATTAACTTTTTCTGACTCCTAAATTAACCTGCATTATGGCAGTAGTCAGTACTCTTTTACATTTTTTTTCACTTACTGTGTACTTAGTATTGGTAAATTACAATAATGCCTACTTCTGCACAGTATGATAAAATAAATATTTTTCAATGTGAAATTGATGGGATGGTACAACATTTGTGTTTGGAAAAGTATGTTCATTCAACTGTATATTTTTTCATAACTCTTTTAAAAAATCTTGATATAAAACTTATAGAAATGGATAAATTATTAAATTGTCAATTTATTGATGTCCACAATGTTAATTTTGTTAGTTGTAATTCTAAAGGGATATGCAAAAAGGAGCAACACCATTTTTGTCAGGCAATATAAATTTGAGAAATAAATATTATTTGCAAACATTTTGCAGACAATCCCTAAACAATCCCACAATCTATTTAATCCTATAATCCAATAGGGTCATCCCCAAGGAAAAGAGTGAAGTGTATCAACATTTTAAATACTGATTAGGGGGTGATAACTTGGCAAAGTAAACAGTTCTACTTCTAGTAGTAAAGCTGACATAGGAAACTAGTTTGGAGTGAGGGACAATGCTTTTATTACTGCTTGATAACGTGGGCGTATTTATTGTTATAAATCTCTGCTTTAATTCTCATTTTGAGGATTCTGCAGTACGGTTTATCAAATACGACCACATCCATGTAGATGAAATTTGGTGGGGTTTTTTTAGTCATTAAAAATATTTTAGCCAATTAGTAATATAAACAAAACAAAATTCACTAAAGATTGATTAATGTACATAAAGAGTGATTAAACTTGTGATTTTTATTGATATTCTTCCTATATTGTTGATGTATTTTAAGTGGCGTATCGTGGCCGAGCCGAACACATTCACGTGGTAAGACCGCTTTCGCAAGGAATGCTCGACAATAAACAGTGGATCGTTTCACATGAGGTAGTGCACAAGGTTCCTTGCGAAAAATTCCACTAGCGTAAGTTTTTGTCGTAGGTCGGTACCACCTGCATAATTACCCAATGTTTGAGAAAATTTCCCAAGGACTCATGTAAAAAATTGTTGTCCTTTCACACATTCAAACATTGTGAACATTTCGCCAGGAATGGGGGTTTTTTCCGTCGTGTGAAAAGGGCTATAGACATATCCAACATCAATACAATGTGTGAGCTTGGCTGATTGCCAGCCTGGTAGTTGACAACTCTACAGTGACGTAAATTCCTATCAGTGCATTAAGATAAAATTATTTCATAAAGTATAAATATTGGATCCTAAGAGTAACAATTACCCCCCCCCCCCAACTACTCTTGTTAGGCTATATAAAACAAATTAAATGTTTATAATTCTTTTTGGCGGGGAAGTGGGGTGGGAGGGTGTTTTTTTTGGGGGGGGGGAATTTTGTTGACAAGGCAAAGTATAAAATAAAGAATAAAGAAATCATCACAATCAGTATAAAACAGAGGGTTTGTGTGATTTTGATGTTTTTAATTGTTTTTCTTAAACCCATTTAACTCCTAGATGACATTTTCTGTAAACATTTAAAAAAAACTAAAACGCAGTGTAGCCTAAGTAAATATTTGAAGAATTGTTCTTGTTATTGCCAACATGAATAACCTTTCTTCTCCAACCTATAGATTTTGAAAAAATATACACTGAAAAATCTGGGAGCCAAATTTGACTGAAAAGATCATTAAAAAGACCGTTTTGTATGAAGAACAAAACATGGGGTCGGGGGTTTCGTAGGGTTTGGCAGGACGATCAAAACAAATTGTTGTATGTGGCCTTAACATTTGCAGTCAGTGAGTTTGCCAACCATTTGAAACCAATTGGGTGTGGTGCCACAACTGAGCACAGAATTTTCTATGTAGAATGCAGTCTGCATTCACCACATAATATCAGACTGGAGGCTGCTTTGGGCAAGCATTACATACAAAGTGTGGACCTGGGAACAAAAGAGGCCCACACAAGGCAGGGTTTTGAAACACTATGTGGACTTACACACGTCCACACAGTGTTTTCACGAGTGTTCAAGACTGTTTTTTCTAGTGCACAGAACAAAGGAATGTCCACAGAGTGTATGCAAAAAAGAGCTGCGTGTGCAAATATCACTCAAAAAAATGTACATGACATTGAATGTCACACGGTAGGAGTGGCCGAGCAGCTTGTCGTGGCCGATCGGTTTAGAGCATCGGACTCAAGTTCTGGTGGCTGAGTCATCAGGGTGTGGGTTCGAACCCCGGTCATGACACTTGTGTCCTTGAGCAAGACACTTAACTATAATTGCTTCTCATTACTCAAGGGTAAATAGGTACCTGTGAGGGCAGAGATGTAGCTTGGTGCGCTACATACTTGGCAGCGCAGGCTGTATACTTCCAAGGGAGCTGAGATGGTTTAAGGAATGAAATAAATGGCCCAGTGACCAGGGGTAATAATGTTGGAGCACCAAGAGCGTCACTGAGTGACGGATTTGAGTGCTATATAAGAAGCCACTATTATTATTGTTGTTATATAAAATAAGCAAATCATAGTTAGTTTGTAAATGTTCCAAATTTTGACTTACCATTTGCCAGGACCTGAGGCATAATTCCATCCACTAGGCTTAGGGCATGCTTGTGCATCTTCATCATCAACTTCAACAAAACAACACACAGGATTATCAAACTAAATCTTCATTTAGAATGCAATTAACAGAATCATTTTTACAAACTAGAATCCATGCATTCTTTTAAAAAGCAACTGTGGTGTGTCATGGTCGAACGGTTTAGCATGGTGCTATGTAAAGGAATAAGTCTCATACTCTAAAGCGTAGTTCCGCATACCTTGCAGGAAAACATACTGAGCACTTTGAGACGCCCATCGGGTGTGATATTATTATTATCATTATGTAATGAAACAACCTTTTTCCTTTTTAAGGACCAATACATGTCTGGCATGTAGCGCCGAAACTGTAATAACATTTTAGGGGGGCACAAGTGGGTGCACCATTTATTTTAGGGGAGCACTTCTGGCCAATTAAAACTGTAGTTTCCTTTTGCATTTGTCTGATGTGAGTGAAAAAACAATTACATTGTCTGTGTATAAATTGAAAATAGTTTTTTGAAACATCGACATTATTACATTAAAGCTTATAAAATGTAACATTTTACTCTGGTAATTTTTTATCTCAGAAGTCCAGATTTCAAATGGGGGGCACCTGGGGGGTTCTGGCATATGAGAGACGAAGAAAGCAACTTTACCTGGACTTGTGCAAGACAGGCCATTGCCTTGGTAAACAGTGACGACAGATGGTGAGTCTTACACAGCGCCAATGCCTGCAACAGGTGTGGGATTGCTTGGGTGTGATTGGAGGAGGATGAGTGGAGCTCAGATAACTCAATTAGAGTCCTAAAGAGAACAGAAGCCAAAGATTAACCCTTTACCTCTAAAACTGGCAGGTGACATCAAAATTATACACTAATCCTAAGCAGTTTATGAGCTGAGCCCCAATTTCATAAATCTGTTAAGTACACAAATTTGCTTAGCACATAACAAAATCTTGCTTAGCAAAACTAGGTTACCAGCCCAAATGTCATGTAATGTACGTAACTTGTGACTGGTCACCTGCTTAGTTTTGCTTAGCGGAGTAATTTGGTTAAGAATTAATTTCTACTTAATATATTTTTGAAATCGGGTCCTGCCCAGACTACTCAGATGGAGTAGATACCTCAGCCAGTGCAGAGATTTAATAAGCACATAAAATCTTGCTAAGCAAAACCAGGTGACCAGACCAAATGGCATGTGATGTAATTTGTTTGTAGTCTCATACAGAGATGCCGACATTTGCTTCTTGCAATGAGGGAGATTTTGTACAACAATCAGGGAGATATTTAGAATTCCAGAATCAGGAAGATTTTAAAATTTGTTCTTTTGAGCATGGAAAGATTGGTTTATTTTCAGGAACTTTCTGCAGAATCAGGGAGAGATGGCAGCTCTGTCCCATACTTCATTTTGCCTCACAAATGAATTGATTAAGCGATGTTTTCAGGTAAAGCAGCATGATGAAAATTAATTGGGCAATGTTGGAGTGGATCGAGACCGAAACCCAGAAGTCTGAGAGTAAGAGGTCTGAGTGAAACTGAAGAAATCATGGCAGTGTGTCGGCTGCGGCTGTTGCTAAGCTTGTTGCTAAGGGCAGCCTATACTTCAACGCATGTTACTGTGGTGATCTAACCGCAGCCGCTAATTTGGAAATGGCTTTGAGCATATAAGACTGAGATGACTGTACCAGACATGAAGCTCCGTGGTGTATCCGTCTCTTTTGTCTCTGCATTTACTGAGGATGTCATTGATGATGTCAAATGCGGCAGACGTCTGCCCTTGCTTCTTTAAGAGAATTGCTCGTCTGAAACAGAAGGATAAAGTGTTACATAAGCCCACCTGCACTTTCTGGTGGACATTATGAAAAGAAATGATTGATTGCAACTAAGACATTTGTGGCGTGTCGTGGCCGATTGGATAAGAACACCGGACTCAAACTCTGGTGTGGGTCTGAGTCCCGGTCTTGACACTTGTGTCCTTACACTTATCGCTAAGAGAAGGGGTTTGCCCCCATGTTTCTGGCAGTGGCTACTAAATGTGCCGCAGCACCTCATAAACCCTTATAAGGTGCTACATAAATCGGTCTCATAATTTCAATAATTCTTTTTTTGAAACCTGCCTTAAAATGTTTCTGTTTGTTCAAGCGCCTTAACACCTTATTGGTAGATACATGTGTTATGTAAGACTATACAAGCATTATATTATATTATAGCATTATACAATAATAATGTATAGTCTTATATAAATATAATATAATGTATAGTCTTATATAACGCATGTATCTACCAATAAGGTACTCAAGGTGCTTGAACAAACAGAAACATTTTAAATTTATAGCATTATAAATGTATCATACTCATTACATGAAACCGTTTCGCAATGCAGCACACATCTTACATTCCAAAACATTCATAAGCTTGTTATGATGATGTCGATGAAATTCAAGTTTGAAGCTATTCTTTCAAGAAAATGTTTTGCCCATTTTTGTTCTTTTTATTTGAACACCAAGAACATTAAAACATTAATTTTAAAAAGGAGGGAAAGCAGTCACTTGCTGGGAAATAGTAAACCTCCAATAGTAACCATTTGCCACCACTAGAGGGCGCCAGTTCACTTATTTAATAATGCCAACTTAAAGAATCTCCACAGCTCACCTAAAGAGGGCATCAGTCTCATTCAATGGTGACAAATTTAAGATGGCTTGTTCAGCCTGAGGCCATTTCCCTCGTAGTATGGCTTTGTCAAATAACAACTTCTGTTCACATTCCATCCACAACTGAGCAGAAAAAATCCAAAAAAAATCAAAGAGGATTATCAAAAAAGAAAAAACATTCTTAGAATCAGATATAAAATGAAAGAAACAAAACATGATGAATGAAATAAAATATTTAATCTGAAAAAAGATTAAGTTCATTTTGAAATCCATTTAAAATTTACTTAGTCAGTTTCCCTTGTGGTTTATTATTTGATATTCCTAAATATTTGTTTTCCTTACCTTTGCATGTCTTGAGAGTAATGGAAATCTGTCTTTAGCCAGCTTCAGGATGTCTTGAGAAGCAGCATACATTCCTTGTTCAGCATGGAGACGTGCCTGGTTATACATAGCCAGACATATAACCTCACTTTCTTTAGTAATCAAGCAGTTATTAGACGCTCCACCAGGCAGGTCTTGATGACTAAGATGAAGAAGGAGCTGGTCACAGTGGGAGGACATTGTCCTTGTTAAAAGAACGACAAATGAAGAATGTTTAGTTACAGATAAAGGTCTCTCAAAGAATAACTAGCTTCCCAACCAAGAATCCACATTTGCTTTTAACGTTGATCTTTATTAGCAAGACACTACACTTTTCTCAAATGCAAAGCTTTCAGCAGGAAAAAAGCTTAGACCTTCTGGTCATGTGGTTGGACTCCTGGGTAATGATGACATGAGTGGTCACTCACCTGTGACCGTACATCTGCCAGAGGGCGCTTTGCTGGGCCAAACTGGTTTGAACAAGTTGTGGCTGGTTGTGTTTGCAGTTGAGGACATCACTTTTAGTCAGGTATTCAAAGACGCTATGAGGAAGGTGGGAAGACAAATTCAGATTATGAAAATGTTTATCTTTACTCGCTGATGATTGTAAATAAAAGAAAGATATCATTGCAAATAGGGCCCAATTTCATGGCTTTGCAGAATTATGCACTTTACTGCCCATAGAAATGACAATAGGCCATCTGCCCAAGTGTCATCTTAAAAAAATATACTGCGATGCATCGTGAGAAACCGAGTACAGGTAAAAAATCAATCGAGCTACAAAGATGGACGCCATGCTGTAGTTTACATAACACTTTGTAAGGTTTTATAGTTGTGTACCGCATTGCTTCAAATTCAGCGCGCCATGATGGTTGCCGGTGTTTCTTGGACTCGGATTACACCCAGAATCCTTTACGCGTTGATCATGCGCATTGGGACATGCAATTGGGCTATAGACCTTTCTATTGTTGATAAACAAACCGCGCTGGTTGGCATGGATGACCGAATGTTAGCAAACATTCAATCATGTTAACAGATGTTGTGTCCAAATTCAACATTTCTGCAAACTTTCAATACAAAAAAATACATCCAATGATTAGTTGATTTGTTTCCAACAAATTCAACACTATTTTTGAATATTTGTGTAACATTGTTACAAACTGTGGCTATTTGGTTTTGCTTTGCATTTATGGCTTCCCATATATTTCCAACCTTGGTCGGCAAAAAGTTGGGCTTTGACATTGCAATAGAACTAAGGTCAATTACATGCTTTATAGGGTGCCCCAAGTGTAGAATTCTGTGGCACCATAAAAAGACCGTGCAAGCCTCAAGCACATACAAACTTTGTTGGGACCACTTTTGTCCCATGTGCATTACTTTAAAGCTTGAAGGAAACAAACTTGCGCGCTTTATCAGGTCCAATCGTTTGAATACGCGCAAGACTTGCACAGTATATTTGGCTCTGATTGATTTACTTTTATGTAAATTACCTGGCAGGATCAACAGAGCTGAGACCTTTGTGTTGAGAAAAATTCTGTATACCCAGAGATGTCAGATACTGTGGAAAAATAAAAACAAATTGAGATCATAATAGTGGCTTCTTATGTTGCGCTCAAATCCGTCACTCAGTGTTGCTCCAACATTCAGTGGTTTTCCTGCACTGGGTTCTATTATGTGCATTACACAACACACAGGACCCATGGCTTTACCTCCCATCGGAGGGACGCAGCAATAATGGTTAAGTGTCTTGCTTAAGGACACATGTGTCACGACTGGGACTTGAACCCACACTCTGCTGATCAGAAACACCAGAGCTTGAGTTCAGTGCTCTTAACAGCTCGGCCACGACACGCCATTCATACACATTGAATTCATAGCTTAACAAGAAAACAATCCCTCACTCCTCCATTTAATATGTTGAGGACTTCTACAACATCCACAAAACGCATATGAAGTTTGGATAAACAAAAAATCAAGACTCAAATTTGGGGGGCAAATCCAGACAAGTTAAGGGGCTGTAGCTCAAACCTCTACTGGGCAGGAATTTCTTTTACAAGACTAGAATTAAAATGAGGAAAACCTAAAGCCTACACAGTTTAAGTTAACTATAACATTACACTTAACTGTTTTTTTATGATGAACTATTTTTATGTTGATGGTTTTTTTTGTTTTCTTTTAACAAGCACCAGGAGAAGATTAATTTCATTTTTCTATCGAGTATACTTGAAAACGTCGATACTCCACAGAATTGAAGCAAATTGACTAGACTAAAATTTTAATTTTTTATTAAGTTATTACAAAGTGGGATAATAGTATTCAAATGAAAAACACAAGACCACCAGACTTGTCCAGTCGTGAATTTACTGGCCCAATGCTAAAGTCACAGGCCTCGGACCTGCAGTCCAGTAAAAATTCCTGAGCCCTAAAAATTATCTCAAAAAGGAACCAAGCAACTGATATCTTCCCTTCCTTACGTTTCCCTCTACTTACCGGCAGATTTAAAGCATCTGAACGAGTGATGGAGCGATCTAGAAGATGAGAAACATCCTCCCCTTTCATCTTTTGAAGTCTGTATAACCAACTCTACAAAGATAATGTTTAAATCATTTATAATTTACTCATTAACTTAGGGAGATGTTCGACCTAAGAACTGTTTTTTTTTCTTCGAAAAACAAGTGCTTGCTTATTGAACAGGAACATATACAGGAAATGATGTTTCGATGCAGGGTATGAGACGGAATACTGGAATAGTGTTTCCAATGTTGCTGTAGGGTGACAAAATTGCTAACTTAGACAGTGGTGTGATTGTATAAAAACAACAAATGAGGAGCATTATTTATTAGTTCTGGTTGTGAAGCCAAGGACTCTCAGAAAAGCAAACTTAATTACTATACTAGCCAAGAACCCCATGGAGAGAAGACAAAGAAGGAAGTTTCAGTTTTAGATGTGGAAGGAAAACCATAGAGAATTATTCCAGGAAAAACCCATGCAATGAGGCAGGGACTGAAAACCCAATCCACACAGTGCCCCCGGTGTGATTCGTAAAGGGGTTCCAGAGGTAGATGGTGAGGAAAGATACCACTACACCAACCCGACCGCCACAAGTCTTCTCCTGATCTTGAGCTAACAGCTCTCTACATCACCTTAAGTGAAAAACAAGGCTTAGGCAGAAGTTCACTTCTAATAAATTTCAAAATAAAATAATGGGGTCTCTGGAAAATCCTGACAAATCACAGGCCTGCTTGCAACAGTTCAAAATGAATGACAAAAATTGCCAAATTGCTGACCTACAGTAAGGGAATAAAAGAGTAGGACGAGGTCTTGAACGTTCGTTTAAAACCTTGCAGAGTCGTGGCCATGCAATAAAGGACCTGGCCGCGGGCGCCTGCCAATAGATTTTACATTGAGTACCAGTATGTATTGATTGTGTTCCGCTTAAATTAGCGCCACGTGTAAGCGAGCCACGCATTTGTTGAAACACTTCTCACCATGTTTATATCACACATTTAAACATGGCCATGTGATCTCCTCTTGACCAATCAAAATGGATAAACCGTCTCGGGTATTTATGAATATTTCTTACATGTAATTGATAGATAAAATTGGGTGCCCAAATTTATTAAGCCCCTAGCTTAAACCCATGCTTGTATGTAGGTACCTACCAGTGCATGTTGAAGGCAGATATTGTCATTACTCTCATGTGCAATACGGATTGCTTCCTTCAGCGCTAGCAAGGCTTCCTCCCTGTAAATAGGAAAACAAACTCAACATTACCAAAACAAATTTGTGGAATAAAACGACCCTTAACTATAATAATAATAGTAACAGTGGCTTCTTATAGCGCTCATATCCATCACTCAGTGACGCTCAAGGCGCTTCAACATTAATTATTTTCCTGCAAGGTATTGTGGAGCTACGTTTTTGAAGTATGAGACCAATTCCTTTACATAGCACCATGTAATGGTTTACAAGGTGCTTTGGCAATATGCAGCCAATCAAACCAGGAACACCGGGGCGAACCCCTTCTCTTTACGATAAGTGCACTAGGTTATTTTACGTGCATTAAACAACACATGGGACCAACGGCTTTTTGTCCCATCCGAAGGATGCAGCAATAATGGTTAAGTGTCACGACCGGGACTCGAAACCACACTCTGCTGAACAGAAACACCAGAGCTTGAGCCCGGTGCTCTAATCCGCTCGGCCACGACATGCCATTGACATTGACAAAAGCTGAACCATTCAAATAGTTGGACAATCTTGAAAGTAAAATCCACTTTTACCTGTGACCAAAAGTACAGTGTAGACCTGCCAGATTGAGGGCAGCATAGCGAAAGCTTCTACTTGTTCCTTCATCTCTATTGCTGTTAGCATCATTGGTCTTTGGTAACAGATGATCGAAGTAGCTATGGAGACTGTGAGTAGCGCCACAGAACTCACTCAGCCGCAGAGAGTTCAGATAGGAGAGAAAATGCTGAGGATTTTAGAAAGAATTAAGCAGTAACTTAGTCGTCACTTTTAATAGAAGTGCTTTATAGAGAGCATAGTGTTAGCCAGAGGGGTGTCTGTGTGTCTTTTAGACACCCTGTTTTATCTGTCATTTATATGTAAATGTATTGTAAGTTAACAATTTGAACACCCAGTTTTTAAATTTCCAGCAAATTTGGACACCCTGTTACCAAATCCTGGCTAAAAACTTAATAGAGAGTTCAGGTTGTACAGGAAATATGTACAGAATACATGTGTCTAGTGCAACAACATCACCGAATGTGATAGTGTCATTTTGGTGATTATCTTATCTTAAATGATTTGGGGTTTGAACAAGAAAAATTGACTAGAGCGGAATTTAAACCAACGACCTCTGGATTAACGTGCCGGCACTCTACCAACTGATCTAGCCCTAATAGTCTAACTATTTTGTCAATATCTTTGTTCGGGGGTGCCAGTAAGAAGCCATACAACCCTTAACTGCCATGTAGCCAGGGATCACACCCAAGTTTACAATACAACCTGGGAAGCGACAGTCAGGGGATCACATTGTTTCTTATCTTAAGTTAAACACCCAAGTTTAAGTACAACATTGATGCTTGCATTATAAATAACATAAGAACTAACTGTTTCTGGCAGATCAGGGTTAGTCTCTTTTAAAGCCGTTATCTCATGTTGTAGCCTGCTTGGACTAAGAGCCCCTGGCTCTTCATTTTGAAGGAGGCGAGCCTGCTGGGCGATGAAAACCTCTGCCTGCTGGTGGGTAAATGTTTGCTCTGATGGCAGGTGCAATGTACCCTCCCTGGAAAAGAGACAGGAAAATAAATCTTTGCAGTACCCGCTGCTAACAACACATATGATTCAAACTGCCTCTAGCCACCGGGCTAGCTCGGTGGCCAAATGGTAAGACATCTGCTCTAGCAATGCAAAGGTCGTGGGTTCGAATCCCACCCGAGTGATTTGCCTGCAGATTTTTTTCACAGAACTCGGCAAAGTAATGAGTGTACAGTGCTTAACACACATCGGTGTAAGGGTAAAAATCAAATTATAGGCCTATATTACGAAAATAAAAGTTGACTCTGTTGAGAATCACTAGTCCTCAGGGCTCGAATTTTGGGGGAAAATCCACAAGACCGCAGGGCTTGTAGCTCAAAATATTTACTGTATCGAAATTGTGTGTACAATACCAGAATTGAAATGAGAAAAACCAATTGCCAACACAGTTTAACAATTAAACTTTTTGAATTTGAAAAAGCACTAAGAGAAGATTTATCTCATTCATATTGTGGGTAAGTATTCTTCAATAAAAACAAATTATATTTATCAGACAGGAAGTCAATATTTGAACACAAGCCCAAGTCCTGAGTTTACTAGCCCAATGCTAAAATCACTAGCCTTGGGCGTAAGGTCCAGGGCCCAATTTCATAGAGCTGCTTAAAGCATGAAATTTTGCTTAACAATTTTCTGCTAAGCAAAAAGGAGCGGAATACCAGTCATAAATTGTACATGTGACATGGTACTTTGGCTGGTAACCTTATTCTGGTAAGCATAACAAGTTTGTGCTTAGCTACTTTTTGTGCTTTAGCAGCTCTATGAAATTTGGCCCTTGTCCTTATGACCATCGTAAATTCTATGCTTGATTACGATTTAAAACTATTGCTTCAATTTGACATCAAGATCCCAGAAGCTTTGAGCAACATTTCTACCCTTAGTCCTCCAAAATCAGTCTCCTGTACTGATGGATTCATACTGCACAGCCTTACCAATCATATTTGTCATGGGGTTAAGTACAATGGACTGTGCAAGTCTTACTGGTATTCAACCATATGGATGTGTTAAAGTTTGTAATTTTGTTTCCTTCAGGTTCCCAGAAGTTCAATTATGTGCGAGTCAAGTCTTGCACAGTCTATACTCAACATTTGGGTGATGAAGGAATAATATGGCTGCATACCTTTGCGTTTGTCTATTTGTAGGTCTTGTCCTTTCTAATTCCTCTGTGGTCATTGTTCCTCCATCGTCCACTACACTGATGTCCATCATGGCTTTGCTCCTCTCATCTTCGGTCAAGTGTCCATCAAGACCACTAAGGTATACCTTGAGACTTTTAAACAGACTGGACACCTGGTCAAAGGAGAGTTTGTCATAGGAGAGGACCATACGCCGAATGAAAATACCTGTCCAGTGAGTAACCAAATTTATTAATAATAATAGTAATAATATGGTCAAGGCGCATACAAAAAACAACAGAGTGACTCAAAAGTTATGCCCACGGAGATACTGAGGAGCGCAGCAGCGTAGGATCTTGAATACGAGGATGCAAACCTTGAAATAGATCCTTTTGGAGATCGGATTACATTATTTTCAAATTCAATCCCCTACAGTTTGTTATACATTTTCTTTGTACACCGCTCCACTGTGGTTTGTGGTTTTGCTACTGTAAAGACTTGGTTACTTACAGTGTTCTATTTTTAATCCTTGAAAGTGTGTTGACATCTGCTCGTTTTACAGATGGGCTCATAGCTCTGATTTGAATCGGTAGAAACGATTAAACGGAAGTCACAAGTTCAATTTAAAGGGATTGTATACGTTTGGTAATTGGAACCAACTGTTTGTTTCAATCCTATAACCATAAAACTAACCTGTGAAAATTTCATTTCAAAAGGTTGTAGCGTTATTGAGATATTGACGAAAATCTGGAGCGGTTTGTCCATGCAGGAAGAATAATCTGCAATTGGAAAACACAATCTGAGACACGCTTCTCAGATTCAAATTTGTTTTGGATAAAAAGTGATATCTTTTCCATAACCGCAGTACTTCGAAGTGAAAAATTTCTCAAAACACATTATACTAACCAAAGCTGCTGTACTTCTTACCAAGTTTTTATTGCCATTAATTTTCAGAGTCATTACCAAACGTATACAGACCCTTTAACCGTTCAGGAAAATAAACGTAAATTATGCAAACTCTATTGAGATGTGATCGGTCTCATCATCCTTACCAAGCACACTGTGTCTATGGACAGGAGACTGACCATTGTTACTATCAAGTAGTTTATCCAGAGATTGAATAAAATCAGCCAATGCAGACAGTCCTGATGTGTTGATGGAACTCAACCTGTTAGAGTAAACAATGTAAGAACAAGTTTCAAAATGTTTTCCACATAAAATAATATACATGTAATTTGGGGTTGAACAAAGAAAAATTTACTAGAGCAAGATTTGAACAAACGACCCCCGGATTAACGAAGTTGATTTGCTGGTTCAATATTGTCGTTGGTTCAAATCCCGCTCTGGTCAATTTTTCTTTGTGCAACTTCAACTTAAAAACTATTTATCATTTACTTGGTCAGTTTCCCTTGTGATTTATTACTCCACATAAAATAATATAATTTGTATTACTGACCCCAGCCCACCTTGTTGGGCTGTTATGGCTCTCTTTTAACATCCGTCTTATCAAAGACCGATGTTAAAGGAGAGCCATAAAGGTGGGCTATACTGACCCTATCCAAAGAACAGTGGTTTTCTTCTGCAGTACCAAATCCATCAAATTCAAGCAAAAGCAAAGAAAAAGATGCCAAATCTGACTGTCACTTCGTCACTCATTATCTACGACCTAAAAACACAATCATATCTGGGTAATAAATAAGATACTATTTTTGGTCATTAGGAACCGAACAAATGTGAGATATTTTCCAAAACATACGATAAATGATCAACATTCGATTATCTGATTAGTCCCATGGGATCTGAGGATTTGAATGATTTATTTTTTTGTTGAACAAAATGCAAACTCACTCACATTTCTACCAAATCTTTACTCAATTCTTCATCGATTTCCTTCACTCCCATCAGCAGATTTTGAAATTCCATATCAGAGCTCTGAAGTAAAATCAATGAAATAAAATTTCATAATTAACCCAATGTGTTGGCCAAAATTGTGGACCGAAATTTATACTCCAAAACATGCTTCAAATGTCTAAAAACTCTATTAAATAATCTTGATACTTATTGCTCCATGGTAGACCCAGTATAACTGGGGCGCTGTACTCCTTTGTAAAAAGTTTTCACATCTGCCGTCGACCGCAGATGTCAATATTTTTAACAATGGAGTATACACTACAGCACCCGGGTCCAGTTAACTAGCTGGGTCTAAATACTTAGAGTTTTGTTAGAATATAAATAATTTTTATAAAAAATAATTATTTTTATTTTTATTAATTATAATAATTATTATATTAACAAACATTAATAATAATAATTTATTATGCATAATTTAAAAGTTTAGGCTACTCTACAAAAAAAAGAAAATGACATCGTGGAAGCTAACCTGGATCCATTTTAACATTGAGAGCGCGAAATTTCGGCTGACCATGACACTCCAACCTGTTGCTCCTCGTCTTACACTACTTGCCCCGAGCTCCCCTCCTCCTCCAACCGATGGCTCCTTCGCTTCCACCCCGGTTGACGACGCGGACGCCGGCCAAACTGTCGGTGCAAACGACTCCTCGCCCGGACCTTGTCCCGATGATCCCGTCACCAAGACCGGTGACATTGCAACAGAACATTTTTCGTTAAATTCCTTCTCAGCAAACACAGTAACTAGGACAGCAAGGGACACTTTATGAGGTGTGACCCATTCTTTCCCTGAGCCAACATGGGCAAGATTCATCGGGAAAACTTAAATTTCAACTCGCTGGTTGAGGTTGATGTCACATCAAAATTCGCGCTGTTTCGTTTGTATTCCCCGATCCCCAACTTGCATACACCATCTAGTTGCAAAGTTCCAGACTCTTACTACATCAGACCAATGACTTTTGAACAGGGAACCTGACTAATAAGTTGAAGGTCGACTCGTCGAACGAACGAACGTCCGCCGTGTGCGTGATCGTTTGTTGTGATCATTCCGCCCAGGCTGCCACCCCCCCCCATGTTCACCACCTACCTGTCGATCAAGGACTTTACACAAAAACGCAAAAATACCACACCCATTTGTATGGGAACAAAGTGGCGTGGTGTGTAAAAAGTGTAACACATTTGTAGTCGCTTGTTTTAAGTGTAATTTTATAAATTTGGTTTCTGTTATTTTATATTTATAGTGTAAATCGTAATTCACTTTTACATATCATGGTCATATGAAGCAAGATTATTTTTTTTTTTTATAAATCGTAAAGCGCTGGGACTCTGGGAGTAATGACACCTGTCCATCCCCCATGGCCCCTATTTGATCCTACTTTTCCTTCCTCCGTGATGATCACACCCTGCTTCCTCTGTATTGTTGTAAAAGATCATGGCCCAAAGTACACTCTGTGTAAAATTGCACTTTTAATGATCAATAGTGGTTTTCTCTTACGGTAAACTAAGCTGACATTTCAGTTTCCGGCAAAAGACAAAAAATACACAAAAACATCACCAAATCATCACGCCCACGTTGTTTTTTCATTATTTTTTTAGGTTTTTTTATAAAAAATTATTAATAAATGATGACGACATGGCGTACGTCGACAGTGTGCGCGCATGATCGATTTGTATTCAGCTATATTACGCCCAAATACGCTATCGAATGTTACAGCTGCCATGTCCCTTTTGACAAAGCGCACAGTTATGTGCTTTTGAGAGCCAATTAGACATAAATAGCGCAATTTCTACTGCAATGGATTCCATACAGCAAGATGGCGGGCAGAGGTTCGAATGTCTCTACGAAAGGCGCTACTTCAAACGGTCAGCACAGACGTCCCTTTTTGATTGGCGTTGCAGGAGGGACGGCATCGGGAAAGGTAAGAATATAAAGGAAGCGCTTGTGGATTTTCATCAAATATGTCTGCTTTTATAGTGAGAAAAAAGAGATTTTTTACTTTGTGTTTTTCGCGGTCATGACGTAGTGAACAAAGAATTGCAGTCAACACTTGCGCGCCACATGCATGATGCAACGTGATAGCAACACGTGTTTAACTGTATGTCTGGTTTCTGCCTCGCAGACCACGTACATTGGTTTTTTCAATAGGATTGACTGGAGAACGACCCAAACAACTTGTTTACAAAACAAAAAAGTGCCCCGTGGCCATAAATTTTTAGCAAGTTTTCAAACAAGGGAAATAAATGTATCGCTTTCGAAACACGGTTTCGGGGATTTCCTTGGGAAGATTGGGGTCGGGGCTTAGGGGGTCCCCAAAAACTGAGCTGAAACTTTGAAAGTGTACTGTTGGGTGTTTAGTCTTTTAGTTTTAGATAGTATTTATGGTGAACTTAAGTTACTAGTATAGTTATTATAGTACTTATACTATCTATAGTTAGTTCAACCATGGAGGTAGAAATAGCACTTGCACAATCTGTTCTGAATCTGATTTATTCCCATAAAGACTTTTTAAAAAAAATTAAATGCCAAAGAATTGACTTATTTTTAAAGATGCTATTGACAATGACAACATTTTATTTTTATGCAACTTTTTTGAAAATGATAAAATGTTGTAATTGTCAATAACTATGTTAAAAAACAACTTAAAGTTTTAACGACAATTTTGTTTATTAAAATAAAAGAATTTGTTAAAACTTAAGTTGTAATTGTTTATTAATTTGGCTAATTAATAATAATATTAATATTATTAATGAAGTCAGTGTACTCCACCCTTTTTTTGATTAAATATTTTATATTTTTAACAAACTATCTAACCGACCTGTCAAAATTTCGTCAAAATGGCAGTTATTATAATAATAACAGTAACAAAAAATGGTTGATATTTTGTCAGGATGCATGAGTGCTCATGTACACAGTTTTTTGTGGCTAGAGTTTGAATGCAGCACTCAAAAATAAGCTTCTTTCAATTCAGATGCTTCTTTCGCCGACTCTGACAGAATTTCATCAGACGGAACTATTTTTTTCCATTTAAGATTAAGTGTCAACTTCATGTATTAGTGACGTAATAAGAGCCCCCCCCCCCGAACCCTTGCCCCCAAATGAGATTTAAAAAATAATAATTTAATGGTTTCAATCATACATTGAATACCCCCAAAAAATTATATTATAATTAACCAATTCTGTAATTTATCTTCAAATCCAAGGAACACCATTTTAAAATAATTCAATTTTACCCAATCAAATTATTAAGCAACCAGGAATAAAATCCTTAATTTTCCTTTTTTTTTGCTAGGATCAGCTTTCATATTCAAATGCATCTGTTCATCTTAATTTCATACTTTTGGTAAAAAATGTCTCTGGAGCAATCAGCATGCCTCAAGCTAAACAAAATTAATGTATATAAATTGATTCAACCCGTATTGATTTATAAAATTGTGGATGCAAAGTTGTTGTTTATTTTGCCAAATTGCCATATGTTTGCAGAATGGCATGACATCAGCAATGCTTTGTGAAGTTAAAATTGGGCATAGTACTTCCGCATTTAAAAAAAGACATACTGACTGTTATTGGTTAAGAAATTATAAATGTTAACCATAATATAATTGAATATTAAAGGCATCGTACACGTTTGGTAATGACTCTGATAATAATGGGAATAAAAACTTACTTGGTACGAAGTACAGCAGCTTTGGATAGTTAAATGCATTTTGAGAAACTTTTCACCTCAAAGTACTGCGGTTATGGAAAAATATATCACTTTTTATCCCCCAAAACATTTGAATCTGAGAAGCGTTACGCGTAACGCTTCTCAGAGTGTGTATTCCAATGCAGATTATTCTTCCTGCGTGGACATAACCGCTCCAGATTTTTCGGCAATATCTCAAAAACGCTACCACCTTTTGAAATGAAATTTTCACAGGTTAGTTTTATGGTATATATCTACAACTATGTAGGATTGAAACAATTATCAAACTTGTACGATGCCTTTAAAAACACTTTTTTAAACAATCCAGTGAAAGGACTTGCATTGGCCGTTAACATTTTAGCAATGATGAATAGATGATGTATTTTTGGCAACAAATAATGAGATTCAGGCTAAAAGCAATGTAAAGGTTTAAAGACAAAGTAGAAAATGTAGGATTAACAACCGTAGATTCAGAAGAGATGGGAAATGAATACACTTCTCTTTCACAAATCAACAACATTAAATACATTTAATGGCGTGTCGTGGCTGAGCTGATAAGAACACCAGACTCAATCAAGCTCTGGTGTTTCTGATCAGCAGAGTGTGGGTTCGAGTCCTGGTCGTGACACTTGTGTCCTCTAAAAGCAAGACACTTAACCATTATTGCTGCGTCCTTCGGATGGGACGTAAAACTGTAGATCCCGTGTGTTGTGTAATCACGTAAAAGAAATCAGTGCACTTATCGTAAAGAGAAGGGGTTCCGTTCGCTCGGGGGTCCTGGTTTGATCGGCTGCATATTGCGCCACAGCACCTTGTAAACCATTACATGGTGCTATGTAAAGGAATATGTCTCATACTTCAACACGTAGCTCCACATACCTTACTGGAAACAAATACTGAGCGCTTTGTTACGCCATTGGGTGTGATAAGGTGATATTATTAGAACTCAGTATTATTTTAAAAAATTAATCAGGCCAGGGCAATAGAGGCCATGGCCTTCGTGGCCTCCAGTGTAATAGACCTTTATCATGCTGCCACCATCTTGGTCATGTTCCCTGTATCCAACAGCAGTAATGGATGCTAATATTCATAGCACAAAAAGGAACCAGACTGTTGGCCCTTCCAGCCTCGGTTTGGTTATATTGATTTGAATGAGAACAAATCAAGATGGCTGCACCATGATAAAGGTCTATTCCAGGCCTGTTTAAGGTTGTAAGATTTCACTGTAACCTTCTAGGCTAACTGTTCAGTTTAACTTTTTTTGTATTTGTTTTGATTTCTATGTACGAAACACTTCTATCTAAAGTGTATTTTGTAGGTGGTTAAATGAAAACGGGAATTATTCAACAGTGCTCAAAATAAGCACTTTAGTTAATCTTTATGTTAAAATGAAGCGACAGGACACTGCAAAGGTGAAATTCTTCATGCCCTTTTGTCGCTTGATGGGAGCGTCTTCCTTCCTTAGCAAAATCTTTTGCTGAATTAAAATAAACCTGTTTCCTGTTTGTGTAATAAGAGTAGATCACACAGCTTCTAAAAGTAGTTATAATTTAGTTTAGTTTACAGTGTGGCAGTCCCTTGCACCACCTTGTTCCAGTTTTGGGTGAACGTTTTGTATAGTTTAGTGTACACACCTGTTCAATGAAATGACAGATTGTCCTGAATATTAGGCTGTATATAGGCTGTGCAAGGCTCGCGCATATCGAAAACAAGAACAAACTTGAACGAAGACTATATTTTTTTCTATGAAATCAAATCTTTTAAAATTATATTTATACAACATTCTTGAAAGTAAAAATACTCATAGCAATAGCAAGTTGTTATAAATAAATTTTCAATTTTTGTAAAATACAAATAATTTTTTCAAATTAACATTGATTGTTAGAAACCCCGTTTGTCTGCGTCTATCACATAGGTTAAATGAAAACATGACCGTCAGTTGGGCAAAATTCTATAAATAAATTACAATTAACCGGAAACGGAGGGCAAGTCTTATTCTCAGGTTTACTTACTTATTTTGTCGAATTGATTTTACTTTCATATTGTTAATCACTTAATAATACATTCCCAACTAAACTAAAATAATAGACAAAACAAAATCCTACCCACGTAAAACTCCATATGTTTTGGACCACAATGGTCCCGGAATTGTTCAAATATGCGCGAGACTTCCACAGTCTATTGTCAGTGAAAAATCTTGACATCAAAAAAATGATTTGTTGGTGGTAGTGAGCCTTTCCGGTCAGCAAACAATTCACAAAATTGAATCTGATCAGAATGTGTGTGTGTTTCAAACTTGTTTGTTCATTTACATGCATGACCCTTTTGAGAAAAAACGGTCAAGGTTTCCCTTTTATCAACCTTAACTCTTGTCTTGTTTATGTTTGTTTAATTTTAAGGAACATTACAGAATTGGTTTTTGCTAACAAGCAGTTGCTGGCAGTGTAAGCACTTTATATAATCCACCATATACATAAACTGACAAACCTGTAGAAGTTTGAGATCGATCGGCCATCTGGGTCATGAGAAAATAGTGAAAAACCGATTACACATTCGCATGTGTTATACAATGCATGAATAAAACGCTCATGAGCGATTAACTCCAATCGGAAATTAGTTTTATTTATTTCTCATCAAATATGGCATTTCAGACAGAAATATTTCTAGGGATGTTTCCTACTATCATCATCATTAGACCGTGTAAGTTTTAAGTAAATCTGTGATCTTACATCTTTAATTACCAGTTCTGTAACGTTCCTTTAGGGTTAATGTAAAATTTTGGCCTTGTTTACTTTTTTGCCTAATGATACTTTAGTGATAAACATGTTTTTGTAAAATGTCAGTAGACAACACATTTTTCTGGGTGTTTAAACAATTAATTTTGTCCCATTGTCCAATGAGTGTCTTTATCCTGTCATTTCTTGTTTACATTATTTACAGATAAAACTTGGTCTTGTTTACTTTTGTATCTGATTAGAATTGCTTGATAAAACAAGTGTCAAATATTAGAAAGCACACTTCTCTGAATATATTTTTAAAATGTAGTCTTATCAATATCATTGTCTAATGTTCGTTTGTTTAAGAAATATGTTTGTGTTCAGTATTTATTCTCAATTGAACATTGTACCCTTTTTTTTTTTCATTTGAGCAAAAATGTAGGCGCCAAAAATAAGATATCAATAGAGTGTGATGATGTGCAGCTCGGCAAACTATCTGGCACAATATCTCCAAGGAACCGTCAACCTTTTATTCGCACAATAGACATGAAGCTTTGAGGGTTTCTGTCAAGAGCGTACCCCAGAGACTTTGCCGGATACTCAAATCCATTTTCTAAAAGCTGTTTACTGAAATGAAATTGAAAAGTATCCAGTTGCATCTTTGAGAAATAAAGAAATCTATGTATTGTTTGTGCAAACACTTTTTGTAACTGATGATTTATGTATTATCAGGTATATATTGTTAGTTAATAGACTGTTATTGTGAATTTCTGGCTGGTGATGTATCAGGTTATGCCAGATTTAAAAAATAAACATCCTTGCAAATATTCATATTTTGCATCAAGTTTTCTTGAAAGTGAAATAGCCAACAAAAGGATCCAGATCTAGCTCATTTTTTCTGCAACTTCAACATTCTCAAAGGAATTTTATTTGCTGTGAAGGGAGAGTCAGTAAAATCCTCTGAAATGGACACCCAACGGGATAAAATACTCCTTAAAGATGAGGCTACTTGAGCCATTTGGTCAAAACAAAATTCTAGTTAGTGGCATCAAGTCCCCTTAGATTAATATCAATTTGGTGACATTTTAGATGTTAGAAAATAACTTTTACAGCCATAGAGCATCAAATTGCAATATTTTATCAAAAGGATGGTTTTACATCATCTGTACAAAAGACCACAATGGCTGCTTTACAGTTTATATTACCTTATCATTGGCAGCCATCTTGTTTTTCTCATATTCAAGTATTGAAATGAAACCGAGGTCATGTCCAAGTTGGCGGCTATGGCTGCAGCTGTTGCTAAGGGTGATGGTGATCAAGCCGCAGCGGCAGCTGCCAATTACGACACAGCATGACACAAGAAAGTAGTCTGGCCCTTTTTATTGCATAGGGTACAAGACAGGGACAGTAATGGAGCAGCCTGATGAAGGATTGGAAAACCTCAGTGGTTCTCTTTTAAGATTGAAATTAATGAGCCATTTCTCTTTTTCCTTGTAACTCAACCAATCAATTTTTGTTTTTTCTATTTGTTTAGTCATCAGTATGTAGCAAGATAGTGGAGCGGCTTGGTCAGCGAAACCTGGACTGCAGGAAACGACAGGTGACGGTCATTGGTCAGGACAGCTTCTATCGAGACTTAAGTAATGGAGAACAGGCTCGAGCATTCAAAGGGCAGTTTAACTTTGACCACCCAGGTACAGACTCAACTCTCGACACCATTAAATCTTCCAAAATCCTTCCCCAACTGTATTTTTTTCCAAGTTGACTCTGATTAATCTTTCTCCTCAGACTCGTTTGATTTTGATCTGATCAAGCAAACGCTAGAGGACATAATGGAAGGGAAGGTTGTCAAGATACCCATGTATGATTTCACAACAAATTCAAGGTGATGTGATCTTAATCTAACTGTAAACCCTTTCCCAATGAGAGCTGAACTACATATTAGCGAAGCTGTATTTTACTTTTATATTTATTTGTAAGATGCCCGTGTATGCTTTCATGAATGTTTAAAGGTTGATGTATTTAATCTGAATTTAAAAAGTATACATTTAATAGGCCTACTTCTGTTTGTTTCCTTTTATTCTAAGTTTATGTTTACTCAATTTGTTTATTTATGTATTTACTTATTTATGTATTTACTAATTAATGTGTGTTTCATAGTAGTGTTGGTTCCTATATTTGAATGATTGATACTGATGGATTTGGAAATACTTGCAATCAAAGTCCTCAGGAGTTGAGGGGTAAACTTCCAGTGGAACATTTCAAAGGGCACTAAGACAATGGCAAAGGGCATATGGAGGTGGTTTCCTCTGTAGCCTCCATCAAGTTTTTGAAGGATTCCAGTAAATCACTCAAGGAAGTTCAATCTGTCCATCTTAAAATGTTCTGCTTTCAGGAAAGTGGACGAGTACACAGAGGTATATCCAGCCGATGTGGTGCTCTTCGAGGGAATCCTGGTGTTTTATATGAAAGAAGTCCGGGATATGTTTCACATGAAATTGTTTGTTGACACTGATGCCGATACCAGACTATCCAGAAGAGGTGGGTGTAGTCTTTATTAGGATTAGTTGTCAATTTGCAAAGCACAGAAATAGTTTGCTTAGTTGAAATAGCTTAAAGGCTAAAACACCATGTTGCCTGTTTCAGGCCAATGTCATATCACAACTTACCACATGAAAGTTGCACAGTGCAAAGATCAAAATCTTCTTAGCAGGTTTCGAGTACCACTCAAGTCAAGATGCCATGTAATTGACATCACTCGTGACCGAGTGCTACTGTTTGAACGTTCCACAGCTTAGCTTTTAAAAAAATATGTTTCTGGAGACCGAAAAGACGCTTCTAATATCCAAACTTTATTTTCTTCAGTTGTGCGAGACACAAAAGATAGAGGACGTGAGTTGGAACAGGTCTTGGTTCAATATGTCAAATTTGTCAAACCTGCCTTCGAAGAGTTCTGTCTACCAACCAAGAAATACGCTGATATCATCATTCCAAGAGGTTCTGAAAACACAGGTTAGTTGGGAGGAAAGATGGGGGTTCATCATTGCTTCATATGAAGAGAAGAGAAAGGGATATTTTCTACAAGAATTATTGTTAACTGCAGTTGGGGGAAATCTACAGCTGCATCTGATTGAATCGACTTTGGTTACGGATGTGACCAGCAGTTGCAGAGGCAGTCGTGGCAGAGCAGTCTGGTTCACCGGACCCAAGCTCTGGTGTTTTAGGCAGCAGAGTGAGGGTTCGAATCCCGGTCATGACACTTGTGCCCTTGAGCAATGCACTTGACCAGAATTGCTTCGTAAAAAGTTGGGAAGGTAGTGCATTCTGCTCTACCAGCCAGGCTCCTAGTGGATGATAATGCCTACATCCTTATGGACTGTGAAGGGGGTAACCCTGTTTCAGCCCCAGGAGTAGGTGGCAATGCGACTCTGGTGGCAGTTGCTTTAAGTCGATAGCCCAAATCGGTTAAGTGTAGCCCTCACCTTGAAGTGGCCATCCGGCTTGTGATGTTAGGAGATCTCTCATAATTTTTGTTCTTAAACAAGGAAGGATAAGCCTTCAGCAATCTGGTTGTAGCCACAGCCAAAGCTGTCAGTTCGGACAAGCCTTTTGTTCTATTTTAATCAGGGATGGGAAATTTCAGACTTTTATCTGAATTCAGACTTTTTTACGTCTTCCTCAAGAAAAAAAGTAGCTGTTATTCTCTCCATGTATAAAAAAGTCCTGCTCTTTTATCTGCTTCTTTAGTGGCGAGGATACTGTTTCCAGAAGCTCCTTGAAATCTATAATTCCAGAGAATAGGCCTATCAAAAGGTGGAAGTGTCATCATTTCAATGTAACTCCTAAAATTTGGAGCATGGTTTCAGGCATTTTAGTAAGCGATGACTCTCACCCCTGTTACACTGGTTATCAGCAGCCACAAGGTGGCGCTGAAACCAAAACATGTCTTGTGTGGTTTGTTTGTTAAATTAAACAAATTTGAAGATGAAAAAAATATAATTTGCTGTTGTAAACTGCTTACCAACCAAAAGGATCTATGGTATCAATGCAAAAAAAGATTGTCTTTTGTGTTCCCAAAAAATGATTTTGTCTTTTGTTCCCAATTCCTGTGGTCAAACCAGCCCCTTCCCCTTACCCCCTCCCCCTGGCACCCTCTTCTTTGTTCATCCCCTGCATTTTGTGTGTGCTTTCATCTCTGTCATCTCTTTCCACTTGACTGCTTCTGTTACACTTGTATACCTGTTTATGTGTGTTTTGTTGTCATTTAGCCTTCCAGAACAACTCTATTAGGGTCGAAACGTCAGGCCACTAACTATTTTTGAATTTTTGGAAGATATAGTGAATAGGGTACTTAACAAGTACAAGGACTAATACAAGGCATATTGTAGAAACAATCTGTGTGTTCCTAGTTTATTGAACTGTGATGCAACTTTTTCGTAAAACTTGTTTATGTCTTTGTTTCCATAGTTGCAATCGGGCTTATCGTCCAACACATCAAGGATATTCTCAATGGAGGTCTTAAGAAACACATCACCAACGGCAATACATTTCCAGATGAGGGTCTTGGGGTTGAGAAACCAACCAGACAACGAAACCCATCAGAGTCAGGTGCAGGTGGGAGACCTCATTGAAACAAGTGGCTCGTCAATTAGGACTTTATTAGCTTATCAAGTGTTTCCAGACCGATCCAAGATTGATCTTAATTTGGATTTATTTTAATGATTCAGAAATAGGTGCTTATTAGTTGCAGTTTTTACTTTAACTCTGGACTTTCTGAATCCATTAGAATGCACAGCAGATGGTCTGTTCCACACCATGCATGAAAATGCATCAGATGTATTGATCCCATTGCAATGGTCGTGGTCTTGTTCCCTGGCCTAAAGATACAAGGTTGTCCAAGGTACGCTTTACAAGCAGGTGATTTGTCACGATTTTTCCTCAAGGATTTTTCAAGATCTCCCTCTGCATTGTAAGACTATAAATAAATCAAGGGAAGAAAGATAATAAATAAAGGGTAGAAAGATGTTGCCCTAATGTGTAAGACCTCTTGGTTGTCCTATTTGTGGTGATGGAGAGTCTGCCCAATGTCTCAAATGTAACACCCTGAGAGTTCAAGGATTCAATCCCAACAGAATAGAGGATACTGCATCCCATTTCAAGACTTCAGTATCAGTTTTGAACAATCAGACTTCTGGCTTTATGATATTTTTAGTGAGAGTACCCATTGGTTAGGAAAATTGTCGAGTCTGTACATGAAGCAAATGCCAGGCTACAAAAGTTGCCTCTGATAAGACTTCATCTTATCATGACTGATGTCATGGCAATCTTGAGTATCAAGTCCGTCTTGAGTATCAAGTCCGTCTTGAGTATCAAGTCCGTCTTGAGTATCAAGTCCGTCTTGAGTATCAAGTCCGTCTTGAGTATCAAGTCCGTCTTGAGTATCAAATCTGTCTTGAGTATCAAGTCCGTCTTGAGTATCAAGTCTGTCTTGAGTATCAAGTCCGTCTTGAGTATCAAGTCCGTCTTGAGTATCAAGTCCGTCTTGAGTATCAAGTCCGTCTTGAGTATCAAGTCCGTCTTGAGTATCAAGTCCGTCTTGAGTATCAAGTCCGTCTTGAGTATCAAGTCCGTCTTGAGTATCAAGTCCGTCTTGAGTATCAAGTCCGTCTTGAGTATCAAGTCAGTATTGAGTATCAAGTCCGTCTTGAGTATCAAGTCCGTCTTGAGTATCAAGTTTGCTCAGGCCGTCTTGAGTATCAAGTCCATCAAACGCTGTTTTGATTGGTAAGGATGGTTAGCTTTAATGAAAACGATGACCAGTCATATCTGTTATTGTAAAGATCCATAGGTTTTTCATGATTGACTGACCAATGATTGGCGGTGAGGCATCAGAGATATTTAATCAGTGGATAGTGTGTTCAAAGATATATTAAAAAACATCCTTGAAGGATTGAAAATGCTTTCAGTTATGGATGGCATTCCTGTACAATCTTAAGATTTTTCAATTGTTTGTTAATTTGATAGTTGTTACATAAAACATTTATTGAACGAACCAATGGAAAAACATTTATGATAACTTCCATGTGGCAAATGAGTCGAAGACTCGATTTTGATAAAAAATTCTTTAAGAAGAAAATTCAGGTATCGTGGGTTGTTATAAAACGATTTTTGTATTTTTTTTTTTTTTCTCTTTTTCAAAGAAGTTTCTGGTGTGAGATTTTGCCCAGTCAGAGTTGATGATCCATTTTGGTTATTTATTGCTTTTTGATTGAAATCAAACATGGTGTGGGTAGGTGTCAAACAACATGTTTACGTATTGTGTACTGGATTAGACTTTAAAGTTCTCCTTGTTTATTTGTTGTTTCTGTAACTTTACTACTCAGTGGCTTCGGTGAAGTATGAAACCCCGTCATTGGTGGCCTTTGACATTTGAAAGCATGTTTTATAATTGCTGCTCAGGGACTTGTCGCGGTGTGTGTTGTGAATGTGCCGCTAGCTGACAATTTAATTCTTTAATGGCTTCCTGTATTAAACGAAGGGCCACCAAATAAATTTCATTCTATTTAGTGTAGCTGATCTTGTTTGTTCATTCCCAAATGTGAAACATAGTTTGAAGAGATCTTTTTTGTACAAACATTGGTGCTAAGATGTGACAGCATGGTTAGGTTTGAAATAGTGTAGTGAAATTGCGTAGAAAACAAATGAATGTGTTTGTAATATAAACTCACTTTAAATTGGGGCTTCCAGGTATGGGTGAAACTAGATCCATACAGTGTATTAAAAATGAATTTTATGGTGGTGTAGGCAACGCACTCCAAGGGGGAAAACAATTCTTTTTGTATGAAAAGATTTTATCAACTTTGGTTAGTGCAAACTGTATTGTGAAAATGTTTTGTAAAACTTGACACTTACTGTAACTTGACTTGAATGTACTTGGAATGACAAGCTTTGTGTCATTTTCATGAAGTAGTATTTGATTACCACTTCCGAGTAGTTGAAACTTGTAGGTTTAGTTCCTACTTTAGTCATTTCTGCTTGATATAAAGCCAGCTGACCCTTTGTCAATCCCAGATAAGCTCAGGGTTGCAGTGGTTTATTAAACAAGAGAGCAGTGGTTTTACTTCCAATTCACTTTTAGCGTTTTGATGGTGAAGAGGCAAGTTTAATTTAATTGTGTTTTTTCGAAAACTGACAGTAGGACAAAGTTGTGCCATGTTTAACTATGTTACAAAATAAATAAATAAATATCCAGGGAAACTGACTGGGTAATTTAAAAATAATTTGTAGGTGAACCTAGACAAATTGACGAGAGCGTGATTTGACCTGCGACCTCCAGATTAAGGTGAGAGGTCGCAGGTTTAAATCCATTTGTTTAACCCAAAATTTAAAACAAATTAATAAAGACTGTGTCTTGTGCCTGTTGTATGTCCAGAACATTGAATTTTGTCGGGTGAGAATTATTGGTTATAATTAAAAACATTACACATTTTTGGTTGCCAAGAGGTGCTGATTTTGTGAGGATAAAGTTTTCATGATACATATCTTTTTTTTCTTTTCTTCTTTTTTTAGGATGTGCCAAACCATTTTTATGGCTACGAGTGTAGAGTTTTATTTGTTAGCTTGCCAAAACTGTCAACAAGGCAAAGCATTTCCTGTTTTGTAGATTGTTTTTCAAATTACTTAATTTAGCATGCCATTTTTGTTTGGTTCCCAGAAGGCTTAGTAAAAAAACACGTCTGATGTTTTACCTTGCCACAAGCGCCAGTCTTTTTTGGAAAACGTGCATCATATGTACTCTAAATGACATTAGAGTAAAATCAAAGAAAGCAAACTGTAGAAGTTGCATTGCATTTTTGGTTGTTGGGACAAATTTATTTCATGTAATTTTTTTACAGCTGTCCAAAAACTATTCTCAATTATTTTCTTTGTACAAACACTAAGTATTTGAATCAAGTCATGGTTGTCGTTTGGCCTAAGGAAATATCACACTGTTGGTTCGGTAATTTGTTCAAATTCTTAAGGTAGAAAACCTCCAGAAAATCTGGCCTTGTTATCAAAGATGTAGTTCTTAATTTGTATGACAATCTGTTTACTATCTGAGTGTGCTAGAGGTACTCTTGTGTAAAGTAATTATATTGTTAGTTGCAATAAAGCTTCTAGTTTGCTCGTTTTTATTAATTGTGATTTAAGCCCAAGAAGCTGTTTAAGAAGTCATGTCAGATTGTGTTAATTTATTAGTAAAATTAGTAAAATCTGCGCTCACTGTTCATTCACAATATTTTGATGATTGTCAATCTCTTGAGGATTTTGTAAAATTTACTTAATTTTATTTTTGTCTTGGTAATTTGTAAAATTCTTAAGAACCAAAAGTACAAAGTTTAGGAAAGCTAGAGTATTTAAAGCATTTAGTTAAAACATTATTTTAACAGTACAAGCATGCTTGCATAAACTTATGTCTTTTCATTTATTTCTTTTCAGTGTTTATTTTATTTAAAACTTTTGTACAAGTATTCAAATAATTACAGATAAAAGTTTCTCTCTTTTTTTTAAGGAAAAAATAAATTACCTTTTATTTCTTAGCACAGCAAGTAGTCTTGCGAAGAAAACTGCGTATATAAGATTTACTTGTGTATAAGGGCCCGGGGTATGTTATTTAATATTATTTAAATAGGGCATGTCCAAAAAACCTGTCTAAGGACGTTTATCACATTGTGGATGAGTAGGGCTCGGTATCACAAATAGCTAAGACTGATCTGAAGAAGTGTATCAATCATGCTAACCAAAGTGTGATGTCACATTACAAATCACTATGGTAAATACTGACAACACGATGAGTGAATCTTGGGGTTTTGTGAAATCGAGTCCAGGTTCTCCTGATACACAAGTGAAAGTTCCAAATGACCAGACTACTTTACCCTTCCCGCCTCAGTTTGGTTACATGGAGGTGGATGGAAGAAAAACAAGATGGCGGCACCCTGTCCTTATTGAAGTATAACAATGAACATATCAGGTGTTAGAGTCATTGCCGACAAAAAAGTCTGAAACTAGGATCCAAATTTTGAAATGATGCCATTTCCACCTTTTGGTGGACCCCTGGAGTTTAGATTTCACAAAGCTTTTAAGAATAGTGTACTGAGCACAATAGAAGTAGATCAAAGAGCAGGATTTCTTTATATGTTGAAAAAATTACGGCTGATTTTCTTCACCAGGCTGACTTAAAAAGTCTGAATTCAGATAAATGACTGAAATTTCTCACCCCTGACTTCAGAAGATAAATGTCTGCAAAGTTGCTGGAAATATTGCTAGACAATCTTGTTTCCTTAGCAGTAATACACAGGGTTTGGCACATGGCACAATCAGATTTCCCGTTTTGCGCCATAGAAATCTAATAGCACTTAAGTTGTGTGTGCTGGAACAGTTTCTTTAAAAGTTGCTCTGATGCAGGCAGATAATTTAAAAGGACTTATTAAAAATGAGGATGTTCTCAAGATCTTATGCTGAGTAGCAAAACCGTCCATGATAATGAGCCCTTACTCAAATTCATATGATACATAGTCAATCGATGTTATGACTAGATTATACTTTCAAAAATTTGTCGGAGCTTTTTTTTGTTAAGGGCACAAAATCTCTTGAAAAAAGGCTTTTTGCTCTACCCTTCCTTGCATTTTGCTGGTAAACTTTTCTGCGACACAAAAGTTGCTTGAAAATTTAACCCTGTCTAGTCACTTAAAATCTCTGGATTTCTGTTGTAAATCTATCTCATTTTAAATCATTTATTTACCTCAATGTTGTTTGTGGTATTTGTCTAGGAAAGATGCTTTGAATAGGCATTCAAAATTACCTTTTAAATTCTACTTGTATTTGTGTACTCACTATAAGTATTTAAAAAAAAATTATCACTGAATTATTTCAGATTTTGTAAAAAAAAAAAAAATGTATTTCTGAACTTTAAAAAATCATAAACATAACATGCATTGTTGCTTTGTAAATACTTAATAAAACAGTGTTCAAAATAGCCCTTGTTGTAGTGTTATTTTATTGTAAGATTCCTCTTACTGTTAGAATGACTGGGCTGGTGCTGTGGGTGCGTTCGATTAGCTTCCCCAGGGTCGACCCGGTGTGCTCATCCGGGTGAGCCCCCTGATATGAGCTAATCGAACGCAAACTTCCCCCAGCATTTGCACCATTGTGGATTACGTCCGAAACTTTTCGTGCATTCACGAAAAGATTGTAAAATAATTATTCTCTAGGTAAAACTGCAACGTTAAATTGATTTACAAGCCCACGTTGATACAAAGTACGCGTCTTTGAATAAAAAATACTTAATGCTTACAAACTTACAAAGTCACTGTTTTAAGGGTGAAAATGTGTGTCAAACTTCCTGAAAGTGTCCCGCTGAATTACAAACAAAATGGTGGCCACTGAGAAAGTTTGTTGTGACGTCGTGCACCTGGGTCAGCCTCAAGTAACCCGCTCCACAAGCAGGTTACTTGGGTCTGACTCGGGTGAGCCACAACAATGACGTCAAAGCTAATTGAATGCACCCTATATTAAACTCCTGACTTGGTCATCTAACTTTGCAAATCCTAGGGTTGTTCTGATCGCCATACCATACAAGTTTTTTTTCTCTATCTCTGTCACACCATGATCATTCTCGTCTGACTCCCTATCCACACAATAAAGACTACAAGTGCTGACTGTTCAAAGGTACCAAACTATCTTTTTCA
This sequence comes from Plazaster borealis, assembly GCA_021014325.1. Taxonomy (NCBI): domain Eukaryota; kingdom Metazoa; phylum Echinodermata; class Asteroidea; order Forcipulatida; family Labidiasteridae; genus Plazaster; species Plazaster borealis. Next base: position 1,504,018 of record CM037456.1, on the reverse strand, counting down.
GCCTCACTCCTGTTTTGTGCAGCATTTGTACCTTGGACCCTTTTCAACACCACAGCTTCAACTCCGGCTTCCGCTCCGGCTCTGTCAGTAGTTTTGAAATCATACACTTTCAGTTCGGGACTTCAAACAGGCGGATGGTGCATAAGCCAGAGCCAAAGTCAAAGCCCTGGTTTTGGAAAACAGCCAAAGAATTACAAGATGGCCGCACCGGCGAATAGTCTGTTACAAATGAATGTAGCATCTAAAGGCTGAACACCCACGGGGGTCATCATGATCGCACCACACCAGGAATCGTTTTGCATCTGTTGGATGCGATGTGCTCCTTGAGGTAGTCTCCTCCTTTCTCAAGATATTCCTCCCTAGTCACAAACCCATCATTGGCTAAAGAAGAATTGGTGGACCATTTCTTAGCTCCGTGCCAGGCATCCAGAACAGGATCTCCTATAATGGGAATATATTCAATAGTTAACTTTATTTCCACTCAACAAACACTTTATAGACAGAATCATCTCATCATTGAAACTATGTAGATACTTTTAGTTGAAATAAAATGTTTTTTCCATCAGTTCCAGATGGTGCTATTAGACCATGGATACTAGACCATAATGGGCCTTAAATGATGACGTCACAGTTTGATTTCAGAAAGAACTAAGACTGATCCTAAGATATTGATTGATCTTAATTGCTAAGAAAAGTGTGATTTCAAAATACAAATCACTATGGCGATACTGACAACTCATCTTAAGATGAATCTTGGTGCTTTGTGAAATCGAGCCCAGGTACACCTGTTCTGGTGACAGGTGCACCTTTTCTGATGACATGAGGTGCACTTGTTCTGATGACATCATGAAGTGCACCTGTTCTGGTGACAGGTGCACCTTTTCTGATGACATGAGGTGCACTTGTTCTGATGACATCATGAAGTGCACCTGTTCTGATGACAGGTACACCTGTTCTAATGACAGATGCACCTATTCTGATGACAGGAGCACCTATTCTGATGACAGGTGCACCCATTCTGATGACATCATGAGGTGCACCTATTCCGATGACATTATGAGGTGCACTTGTTCTGATGACATCATGAGGTGCACCTGTTCTAATGACAGGTGCACCTATTCTGATGACAGGTGCACCTATTCTGATGACAGGTGCACTTGTTCTGATGACATCATGAGGTGCACCTATTCTGATGACAGGTGCACCTATTCCGATGACAGGTGCACTTGTTCTGATGACATCATGAGGTGCACCTATTCTGATGACAGGTGCACCTATTCTGATGACAGGTGCACTTGTTCTGATGACATGAGGTGCACCTGATCTGATGACAGGTGCACCTATTCTGATGACATCATGAGGTGCACTTGTTCTGATGACATCAGGCGCATGAGGCATACAGATCTTACCCGCTCGGATGACTTGAAATGTTGATTGGAATGGCCGCATTGCCATCAGTTCTGTCTCTATCCTCTCCTTCATGTTAGGATACATCATGTTACCTCCCGTCAGAAAAACCCTCTGGATCAAACAAAGCATAATACTCATTAAAGGGTCTGTATACATTTGGTAATGACTCTGAAAATTAATGGCAATAAAAACTTACTTGGTAAGAAGTACAGCAGCTTTGGATAGTGTAATGCATTTTGAGAAACTTTTCCTTTGAAGTACTGCGGTTATGGAAAAAGATATCACTTTTTATCCCAAAAAGTTTGAATCTGAGTCAGAGTGTGTATTCCAATTGCAGATTATTCTTCCTGCGTGGACATAACCACTCCAGATTTTCGGCAATCTAAAAAACGCAACCACCTTTTGAAATGAAATTTTCACAGGTTGGTTTTATGGTATTTAATCTACAATTATATAGGATTGAAACAAACAGTGGTTCCTTGAAATAAACAGTGGTTCCAATTACCAAACGTGGACAATGCCTTAAGACCATTACACTTTAGAGGGTAACCGTAAGAATCAAACTTGCATCAATCATAGCATGGATAACTTTGGGATCAATATTGATGAGGTCAAGCAAGGTCGCAACTGCTGGTTACCCTTTAGAGTCTAGCCATCACACCAGTCTAAATACCACAATGATATTCATTCAAACAGATGGTTACCTCACCTGTCCCGATGTGTGGCAGAGGGTACCCCCCCATGTTCCCATACTTTAACTCACTGTTTTCCTCTTGTACAGAAGTACCCCCCCCCTAAAATCCTCTAAATAATTCCTGAGATTCCAAGCACACAATGAAGAAACAATGGGGGTACACCTTGCCTCAAATCAAACGCCAAATTCTCACCTGCGCCAGTCTATCTTGCGTCTTACTGTCATAACTTCTTAATGCATGATCCAAGGTTTCAGCCAGTCCGGCCTGATCATGACCAATAATGGACGGTTGGAACACGATCTCTGGGATGCGAATTCTCTCTATTCCGAGCTGAAGCTGGTAGTACTCAGCAAGGTCAAAGGTCATCCTGGGAGTAGGTTGGGGACTAGTTTCTTTGCTGTGGAGAGAAGGGAGGACGATTAGTTAAAATTTACTGATTGTCCGGAAGAGAGGAGCCCTTTAAGTGTAGATGATCAAGGAAAGTTTTGGTGGAAGCTTGCACCAGTAGGTGCAGATTAGAAACGCAATAATCCACCTGTCCATTGTTGGACTCAAACAAGAATCAGAAGACTGAGAGACTATGGAAGTAACACCAAGTAAACATTATTTGTGTTTAGTTGATATCAATTAAGACACCATTTGATTGTCTTTTACCTGTCGTAGTCTTGGTCAACATCTCTCAGTAGCAGATCAAGATCACTTAACTTCCCCTTTTCAGATTCGTTATCGCTTCCATCACCATCTTGGATCTGTGTGAGGTTACCATGGTAATATATAAATGTAAATAACCTTCATAACAACAATTAAATTCACTTTCAGTAATTTCTCTAGAAAGATTGTACTTCAAATTACCCATAATTCTGCTATACTCAGCACCCACCTTTGATAGAGTCTCCTGTGATTGGTCAATCTGGGAAAGCTCTTGCTGTGATTGGCTGGTATGTGCTGACTCCACCCCCGATATCTTCTCTTTGATCTTCTGAATGGTTGCTGTAAGCTTGTCAATCATAGACTGTAGCTCCGCCCCCGAGGAGTATCCAAGCTCCTGTAGAGCTCTCTAATGTTGAGACATTGAACAAACACAAGAATGATGGACGTCATTTGTCATTTAGAAATGTAAGCAAGTATTTGATGATAAACACGGTGCTCATCCCATTTGATCTGAAAACAAAGTAGCCTAACATGCAGTAATCTTTGAGAAATTTGAGTTTAAATCAAATGTTTAAAAGGATTTCTTTAAAGGGTGTGTACAACATTGGTAAGAATGAAAATATAAAGGCTCACAGATTTGCACAAAACTTACATGGTATAAAGATGGTCATGGTAGAAAACTTCCCTTGAAATAGTTTTGCTTGAAATGCTGTAGTTTTTACGAAATGAGTAAAATAATAGTATTTATCCTGCAGGATAAATTCCGATGTTTGAAAAAAAGTTAAAACACATAAGGGGGTTTATCACTGTTTTCTCATGACTCCGAAGACCGATTTAGCTTAAACTTTCACAGGTTTGTTGTTTCATGTATACGTTGGGTCACATTGAGTTTGGATACAGGTCTTTGGCAATTACCAATGTTGTACACACCCTTTAAAGATTAAACTTGTTTGGAGAAGTAGCAAAATGCACCAAGAAAGACCCAACCTTATGTGTGGATCTTGATCTCTGAATAACTATGCAAGATATATACTAACCTGATAACCTTCTTCATCTTCATCTTCAAGGAGTTCTTGAACACTCTTCAATTGCTGTTTCCTATCCTCTTCAGCAGCAAGCTGCAGAAACAAAAACAATAAAGCTCTCCTGGAAACTCAGTGTCATGAAGTACAATTTTTACTTAATAAACCACAAGGGAAACCGACTGGGTAAATTTTAAATAATTTTGGGTTGAACAAAGAAAATTTGATTAAAGCAAGACTTGAGCCTGCAACATCCTGATTAACGTACCTGATGTTGGCAGTCTGCCTGATTTTTCAATATATTTGTTCTGGGTGCCAGTCAGAAGATAATTACAAAATAGGGAGGCCACCATCATTAGGGCTAGATAGCTCAATTGGTAGAGCCCTGGCACGTTAAATCAGAGGTCACAGGTTCAAATCCCGCTCAGTCAAGTTTTCTTTGTTCAACCCAGAAGTAGTTTTTGTACGATCTCCTCCTAAATTGGATTAAATGACAAGTTCCCAAATCAACATACTCATTTATCAATTTCTTCAATTCAAGTAGTCGCCCTTCATCCCACAACGTTATGATTAGTAATTTTTTCACTTCAAGTTCTTTCATCATTGCTCTGTACTTTGTTCTTTGTAAAAGTACACAAATCACTATAAATAAGACTTTTTTTCTTACTCTTTCTTCTCTCCTCTTAGCATTAATCTCCTGAAGGCGTTTTATCTGCTGTTGTTTCTTGTCTTGTTTCTTATCCTCGGAAGACCATCCAGGCAACTAAGAAAGAGAAATAAAGTTCACTTCAAATCGCCTCCTTCAAGTTGATCATGATACTCATTTCCTCTCAGAGTACAGATACTTTCTTTGGCTCCTTTTTTTAAAACCATTTTGAGCATCAGAACATGTAGAGACAACACACATCATTGGCAATAACTGAACTACAAACTAATCAAATTTATTGTTAAAGGTATCGTACACGTTTGGTAATTACTCAAAATATATATTAGCATAAAAACTGACTTGGTAACGAGCAACAGAGAGCTGTTGACAGTATAAAACATTGTGAGAAACGACTTCTTCTGAGGTAACGTAGTTTTTGAGAAAGGGGTAATTTCTCACTCAAATAATAAAAACTTCTTGCAAGAAGATTTTATTCCTACATCGGAAAGCACACAAATTTGTACAACAAGGGTGTTTTTTCTTTCATCATTTTCTTGCAACTTTGATGACCAATTGAGCCCAAATTTTCACAGGCTTGTTATTTTATGCATATGTTGGGATACACCGAATGAGAACACTGGTCTTTGACAATTACCAAACATGTACGATGCCTTTAACAAGACAGTTTGTCTCTACAATTTATTTAAACTTACCGGTGTAAACGGTAGTTGTATTCTATGCATGTGTTTATCACAGTAGGGTATGGACTGCCAGTCATTCACCTCTGCAGTGTAATCCACTGATACACGTGTGTGTTCATTCACAAGCTCCTGCAAGACAAATAAGGTTGAGGCTGTGTCCGTACTAATGGCTTCGACTGTGGCTATGGCCAGATTGCTGAAGAGTCATATTCTACAACATTATCACTGGCTGCTGCCAATGACAATAGCCGTAGCCGAAGTCATTTGAATTGGACACGGTCTAAAATATTGTTACAGAATTGATATTCTACTTTTTAAACTCAGATAAGTCTTCAAAGTCCGACTAAATATCAGCTGTTTAATTGATATTAACCGATAAGCAAAATATTGAGTCACAAATCATATCAGCAGTTTTAAGATAGGGTGTGTCTTAGTAGATTGGACCACGGGTGTAAATTTCAAAAAGCGGCTGCACAGTGAAATATTGCTTATCCAAGTAGCAGAACAACAGTAAGAAGCAACTCACTGGCATGCTAACCTCTTGCTCCTAAAGACGAGCAGAGTACACTGATCGAAACGTCGAGATCACACCAGCTCTTTTCAGAGCCAACACTCCTCACAAAAGAGATTTACACATGGTTGTACCCGCAAGTTTATAATTTATTTATAGTTTCTTCTTATTTTTCCACACCATGCAAAGCTTTAAACAACACTTATATGCTGAGCAAAATTTTCTGTGCTAAGCAGATTATCGAACACAAAAACATGTATACTTTACATAATATCCTCACCTCGGCTCTACTCAAATTAATAGCAGCAAAATGTGCTGGGTATTTGAGTTGCAGCAACTTATGCATGAATGCCGCAGAATGAAGACCACCAACGTTGACTCGTCGACAGTGTGTGCTGTCTATTTTGCCTTGAATCATGGGAAGGATATGGGTAGTCTGGTAACCAGAGGAGAGTACCAGACCATCAGAGGTTCCTGTAATAAAACAAGAATTTTTACGACACTTTAAAGAGGAGGGAATAATAATAATAATAATAATAATAATGGCTTCTTAAAAATCGCGCTCAAATCCGTCACTCAGTGACGCTCATGGCGCTCCAACATTCAGTATTTTTCCTGCAAGGTATGTTGAGCCATGTTTATGATGTATGAGACCAATTCCTTAACATAGTTTCATTATAAGGTGCTGTGGCGCAATATGCACCCAATCAAACCAGGAACACCGGGGCGAACCCCTTCTCTTTACAAAAAGTGCACTGGGTTCTTTAACGTGCATTACACAACACACGGGACCTACGGCTTTACGTCCCATCCGAAGAGCGCAGCAATAACGGTTAAGTGTCTTGCTTAAGGACACAAGTGTCACGACCAGGAGTCGAACCCACACTCTGCTGAGCAGAAACACCAGAGCTTGAGTCCGGTGCTCTTATCCGCTCGGCCACGACACACCATGATAAAGGTGGCCTTCTGCAGTGGCTATGGCTGGATTGCTGAAAAGTCCTATTCTTCAATGTTGTGGTCACAGCCAACAGCCTTACCCATAGCCATAATTGCTTGATTCAGACCTGGGCCCAATTTCATAGAGCTGCTTAAGCAGGACAATTTTGCTAAGCAAAAATAAGCAGAATACCAGTCAGATATTTTACATTATGACAATTACATTTTGGCTGGTAACCTTAATCTGGTAAGCATGATTTTGTTGTGCTTAGCTACTTTTTGTGCTTAAGCAGCTCTATGAAATTGGCCTCAGGCATAAGAAAAAAAGCACAACACATAGTTATAAATTTTGACATTACCCGAGTCTGGGAAGTTATGATAGAAGCTGAATAAACTGTCCACACCAAAAGCCACTTTAGGAGCATGGTAGCACTCAAACAAAAGCTCCGACATCACTGAAAAAGAAAACATCATAATTATGTTGTCACATGATTCAACATTTTTATTCTCTTTGACACCTTCTATTTTACCCTGTAAGATCGACTGAACATGGAATGTTATTTGTATTTGGTAAGGGCCATTCATAAAAAGTATATTAATCATCTATATAAAATGTCTTACTTTTTTTTAGAATTTTCTTTCAGTTCACAAATTCTACCTTGTTTTTCTTGCACAACTCAAGCAGCCAACCCCACATCCTAAGAGATAGCATTAGAGTTTTGTTTAACACTTGATTGACTTACACTGCCTACAGTAACTCGGATTCCAAACTGTCTCTGTTAGTACTAGAGGATGCTTGACAGCGCCCTCTGTGTCCAGACCAAGATGCGTAAAGATGTGATCAAACACAAGCTCTTGAGAGTCATAATTTGTGACCACATCACGGTCGAATTGTGTCTTCAGCAACCAGCGTACGGTCTCCACATTAGGAATGTCGTTTCCGATTTGAGACTCAAAGTCTTTCTTGCCTCGTTGGCGGGCGATTAAGCTACGGAAGACAAGACGGGGGGAAGGATCACTGGCCCAGCCCACTCTGCAGTAACAAGATCCTTGGGGGAAATATTGAAATAAGACCATAATTTAATAAACAGCATAGGAAAACTTTCACTCCAATATTAAATAATCAAAACTTATCAATGGACAGCCATAAGGAGGGTAATGGAATATGTTTATTGCAACTAACAATGTACAGTCAACTCTTGTTGTAACAAGATCGCTGGGACTGGCCAAATTACCTTTTTATAACAGGAATGTTGTTATAAGAGGACAACAAAACAGAGAAACACAGGGTAGACATGAGATTCGTGACTTCCGAATGTACTCTTTATTTAAGCAGAACCTCTTTATAACAGTGCTCTTTATAAGGATAGTTGACTGTATGTGTTATTAACAATGTTTTAATTGACCTCTACGTATCAATGCAAAGCAGTGATCAAGTTTGTGTGCTGCTGTAATGCCCAGGTTGGACACAGTCATAGTGACATGAACACAGTACACAGCATCGTCAGCTCATCAATCAGACCATGGAGGTACCTCCATGGTCAGAGTATCCACTGTCGCACACTTACCGTTATCAATAATGAGTGGAGTGTTACTCCCTCTAACAGCTGCCGGATACTTATGAAATTTATCAGGAGTGACGTTAAGATGGCCATCTCGGAACTTAAAGGTGTCACTTGATTCTGCAACATAAATAACCAAAATTATATCAAACTGAGAACTAAGAACTGGTTGTTCCAGTAAAAATATGCTAAATGAAGTCAACAAGTTTTGGGATCTTGTTTATCAAAATTGAGAAAACGGAATGGAAGTTCTTTGGATTGATCTTCTTCATTGCAAATTATTGTTATTAATTTAAAATTGATAGGCCCCTACTGATTCTGAATCTGACACAATCAATTTTGAACTATTCTCACTTGGTCGATGTATTGGTAGGCCTACTAGTAGTAAAATTATATAGTATTATATAATGTAAATTCAGTGGAATAAAGACTACTGTAGTGTCACAAAAGTTGCGACAATTGTAACCCTCCATCATGTCCATCCTCCCGACGGTTGAAGAACCCTCCATGAAGGGTTACGATTATCGTACCAATTTTTACGATAATGAAACATGATCGTCAGTATTCATAACAATGATCAGATGATATAACAAGCATACATCATTTTCTTCTTCTTCCTTTTGAGTGCAGCCTTCAAATCATGATTGAAGATGAAGGCACTGCCAGACACATCGGGGCGAACCCCTTCTCTTAGCGATAAGTGTGTACTGGGGTCTTTTACGTGCATTGATAGTTTTTTATAACAACACACGGAACCTACAGATTTACGCAGTTACGTCCCATCATCCGAAGGCATGGCAATAATAATCAGATAATGTATCTTTTGTTTTGGCATTTTACTCACTTATAGTAAAATAAAACCCCAACCCCACCGGCCAAAAAGGGAAAGACAAGCCAACAAGTGCCTATCATTATTAATAACAATTATAATGCAAAACATTTAAAAATACCTCCTGTTTTATCATACATAAATTTATCAATATCATTATTTATTTTATCGAGGAAAACAAGGCCAGATTGCGAGGAAAAGCAGAATATCAGTCTAATAAGTTAATTTTAACGATAACAATTTAAGCAATAGCAATAACATTTTGATACAATTTCCATGTTCACAACATTATGAGACAATGATTGAAATAACTGCGATTTTGGAGAAAACTGTTGCAGACGAACCTGTCATGATGTTTGTTGTGGACGCTGACATATTGAAATAGCGCCACCTGGCGACGTGATATTTCTAATCTACTGACGCATGCGTAGAAAATTTGCTAGACTTATTCTCAAGCATGTATTGAAAGATACAAAATGGGACTTTGTGAAGTGAAGCACTACAAAACTACCTAATAAAAATTCACAAATTTGGTAAAATAAGGTGTGTCGTAAGACAAGGTAAGAAGTCAATGTAACAGCTTTATTTAGCCGGTGTGTCGGTTGAACATTAAGCAATTTTTAGTGTAGATAGCAGTCAAACAATGCAGTTATTTTGAGCATATTTATAATGAGTGATGTCAATGTTTTCAATGTGATGACGGGACGGACGGTCGGTCAACAAAAATACACCCAATTCGTCCCACCACCAACGTTCCGACTATATCATTCATATGACATGAACGTTTAGTCCCACTCGACCATGTCGACTCGACTCCAGTATCACTGCCACTGGTTGTGAAGGTTTTATTGTGAATTAGACCCAGGAACTGGGGCGCTGTTCTTTTTTATGTTGACATGTCATATGCCAATGATAACATGTGCGGTCATCTACAGAGCAGATGTCCAAAAAAGAACTAAAACTTAAAAAGGAGTAGTCTTGCCATTGAGTTATGCCGGTCTAATTTGTCAGTGCATATGAATGATGGATTTCTGAATGATGATGTGCATATCAAGTTTTATTTTAAAAAAACATGTAAAACTTAAATACTGAACAGTGCTTACCACGGAATTCTGCGCTTACATACACCATGCATACATACGGTACAACTTACAAGTGCATAATTCTATGGGCCGTACTGCGTAAGCCCAGAATTGCGCGGTAAGCAGAGCCTTGAAATTGGGCCCTGATTGTGAGATTGTGAGACTGAGTTAATAACTGGAAAAAAAAGAATAAAGTAAGTCACCACCAATTGAGGGTACCGCCAATTGACCCAACAAGTCCCAACATTGCCCACACAATAGACCCTTCCCATGAGATATGTAAATTGCCATTGTTGTGCGTGCACACTAAGTAACACTACAACAGGCATTACTGCTGGTTGACAAAATGAGGGAACGTCTTGCCTTTTTGTATGGGGCTGACCCGGTGGCTTGACGCATGCGCGTTTGTGCGTCTCCATGTGCCTCCAAAAGTGCACAACTCTATTGCTTTTGCCAACCAAACAAAATATGTCTGTGTATGAGTGAATGTGATTACTATATTAGAATATTTTCATGGGAAAGGCTAATTCACCTGAGGTCATCACAATAATCTTAGTTGCTTCATTTTGGGAGTTGATGTCCCGTGTCAGTTTAGTGTGCATGTGCCGCGTTTACACGCTTATCATATTTTTACCTGCAATCTTACTCCCAAAATGGTAAGCATGGCAGACATGTAGCCACGTGTGACGTTGGTGGAATAGGTCAATACACTATTTTATAAATCCGTGCCAATAACCATTTCCATAAAAATGGAGCAATGACTAGATTTTTTTTGAATAGCAACTGATATTTTATGTAGTATTTTGCTATTCCATACAACTTCTAAGGGAAATCGTTCGCTGAAAACTTTTATTTATCAATCAGTAAAGAGTCAGGAGGAGAGGTTCATATGTACCAGTTGAATTTACCTGAAAACTTTGCCAATAATGCTTGCAGGAAGGAACGTAGTTCACACGTGTTCCTTCATTGAAGTTTTTGGGAAGTTTGTCTGGATTATTCCTTGAAATCAGCTTGGTCCAATTAGTTTAGCAATCTTGTCTAGAATCCGTTTTTTTGTTTAACGTTTGATTTGAAGTATGTGAGTGACTAGCCTTTTAGTAGTGTAACTACATAATTGTGCGATCCTTGTAGACAGGAGGGTTAAAATATGATGAACCACTTGGCCAATTTTGTTTACCTTTTTTTACAACATTTTAATTGTACCAATTGGGTACTTTAAAATTGTTGGGGGAAAAAACGTGGACAATTGTCAAATTAACACGATCCATCAAAGCTCTTAGGGACGTGGCTAAGAGCTAGGAATAGGATTATCACAGCAATAACAAAGGCAGTCATCCAACCAAGACTTTTGAGTGACTACATTTGTTTCAGCTCCACTGTAATCATTATAATTAGTTTCATTCCTGCATTAGATAACAGGAGACATTATGGAACACTAGATGACAGTATTATTACCAGATAAATCTAATTAGTTCTTATGTTGCCTGCATGCCCAGAACTAATACTGGAAAATATGTGCGCTGCCGGATAGCATCTCATTCCAGTCTCCCAGTATGAATGCATATTAATTTTCATTTTTAATCTGACTATCCAAGTCTAATGTGTATTAGAATGTTGGGCAACTGTAAAGTGTGCAATAAGGTTTAGGATTCGAACTGCCTCTAGCCACCGGGCTAGCTCGGTGGTCTAGTGGTAAGACATCTGCTCTAGCAATGCAAAGGTCGTGGGTTTCGAATCCCACCCGAGTGATATGACTGTGGATTGTTTTCAAAGAAATCGGAAAAGTACTGAGTATATAGTGCTTAAATTATTTGAATCTAAAAAACACTTCAGGCCTAAAGCCTTTCTCAGGCATCTGAAAGCACACAAGTTTGTGCAACAAGAGTGTTTTTTCTTTCATTATTTTCGTGCAACTTCGAAGACCAATTGAGCCCAAATTTTCACAGGTTTGTTATTTTATGTATTGTTGGGATACACCAAGTGAGAATACTGGTCTTTGGCAATTACCAACTGTGTACAGTGCCTTTAATACACATCGGTGTAAGGGTAAAAATTAATTATATTCTTTATCCCCGATGCAAAATGAACGTCTATTAAATAGTTTTTTACTTGGAGAGAATTTTGACTGGTCCTCATGTGTTTTAATTGGCATTTGGTCAGCAGACCACTGTTACAGGAGCACGCAAACTGTTTGAAATATACGTGTGACTTGCATGGTCTATTGTGCCCTAATATTTTTTAAGTGGTTCCACTTATAATGGAAGGTGTGGAATTTAAAATTCTTGCTTTGGGAATCGGGCATGGTAAATTGAAGGGAAAATAAATTCAAAAGTTCAGATTAAAATTGTCACCTCAATTTGTTTTTCCTTGTACAGGATGTAACTGTCGCCTCTGCGGGATTGGTTAGAAGTTGCCAATTACCTGCAAAGGACTCTGCACATCAATTCTGCACCCTGTGAAAAGAAGGGTAACTTTATTTTAACGACATCACTACTCACTAGAGCATCCATGGAAGACAAGGTTAGTCGCAGTTCTGCTGACTCCTTGTCTGTCACAGAAGAGTTTGTAGTCGTCACGCCCAACTCAGAGAAAGCACCCGAGCCTAGTCAGGACAATGTATCGACAGCCTCGGTCGAGAGCACTGGACTGAAGATTGTTGGCAACGGAAACATGGAAGATCTTAAGCAACATCTGGATGAAGTACTAGGAGGTGATCAACATGATGGTAAAGCGCCCTCAGATGTTGATGATGAAGGAGTGAGCGGTTGGGAGACACCGACTAATAATGATAGTTCACGCTTTAGGAGCGTCAGTGAGCCAGTCTACTCTGCCAATAACCCATCTCACCAGGTTGGTGGTAGTCCAACTTCATTCCAGCAGATTTCATCACAAGATCTCGGTGAGCGAATTCTCTCGGGTCATGTGGAAAGTTGGAAGGTTAGGGATCAAGGGTCATCTAGGGATGTGCATTTGGATGAGGGTGGCCTTGACCCATGGGAGCCAAGGTCAGGCCCAAATGACTCAGAAAGTAAGTAGATTTATTAAATTTCTGGGCACAGCATGAAGGAGAGGTTCCACTACTACCACTCACTCCCGCACCAAGGTCATGGTATGGTAATCATTTTAATTCTTAATTCATACCCAAAGGTCTTAAACATGTTTTACTAAGGTCATGTAGAAATAGATAATGATAGTTTTATCAAATTCAAATTCCGTACTTATGAAAATTTACAAACAATTCATAGCCAAAACATTAATTTAAAGAAGTAACCATTGTCATCTAAATCTGACAATGTATCCCAAATTCTATTTTCATCAACATGTAAAAAGAAAACTCTGAATTATTATTTTATCTTTTTACAAAATTCATTATTTTTTTTAAAGATAAGAAGAAACTTTACTGAGGAGAATTTGTTCCTAATTTTTTGAGATTTGAGCCAGAAATTTAAAAATTGTTAAAAAAATTCACATTCAAAATTAATGGGAAGCTGACTGTAATGTAATTAACTAATATTACACGTCCACACAAAAAAGTATGAAAATTAGAAATGTTTGTATACAGTAATGCAGGGTTCTCCCAAGGTTTTTTCAAAACTGGGGGGGGGGGGGTATTCTGGACTCAAATTTTTGAAGTTTAGCCGAAGCACGCTGAATATGAAACAAGGTCTTTGGAATGTTTTCTACTTGTGTTTATCTTGGTTTTAGAAGTAATCTGGAGCATTCTCTATTGTTTTCTCTTGATGTTTTTTGTGAAATTCTAAAAAAAAATGTGCTCGTATCGGCACGGAAATCGTGCGTATCGGCCCGATAGCTAGCTTGTGCATGGGGAGAACCCTGAGTAATGTGTCTGTAACAATGTTGCATGTTGTCTTTACACGTAAATAAATAAACAAAGTGGTTGTTAGTAAATTATTACACCACTTGGTATCAGTGAAAATAAAACAAACTAATCCATAATTTGTTCCAAACATGGGTTTACCAAAAACACTCTTCACATGGGTTTCATTAACTTCTAACACTACACATCAACTTTGTGAGTTAAAGAATGGTTTGCACGTAACAAAACTCTAACTTTCTTAATTCAAATCTTGTTTACATGACGCATACTTGGCAATCAGTGGTATGGGCAAATGTTTTCAACAAATAACAGAAACAAATGATTTTAAAAATGTATGCAACACCAGAGAAGTTTTGAGTGATTTTTTACAGGTTTGCTTTGCTGGGCCCAATTTTAACTGTTTATGCAGAAAAAAGTGTCTAAAAAGTTTCTGCTAAGCAAAATTTAGCAGGATACCAGTTACAGATTGTACATGAGTAATGGCATTTTGGCTGGTAACCATATTTTGGTAAGCATAATTTTGTTGTGCTTAGCTCCTTTTTTTGCTTTTAAAGGGGCCCTGATGTTAGTACACACCCATATATCATGTACATATTTATTTGCCCAGTAGACATACTTGTACACTGGTACTGTAGGCCTCATTTACCAAAATGTCCGATAGCTCACAAACGCCTGCACATTCCCATAATGTTGAATGTCAGGCCATTTATTTCAGACGCTGAAGGGAAATACCACATTCCTGAAATAAAGGGCAACTCCATAAGAAAATTACAATGATACAAGAACACTTTAATAAATGCTGAGGCTACATGGAAATTTTACCTACTGGGACCATGGAGGCTTGTCCCCAGTGAACTCTTGGAATTTCAGGCCTGTAGTGTTTATTTAACAACTTCCGGAATCAAAATTGAACTGAAGTTTACGTTAAGCAATTGCTTCCATTTCCTTGACTTTACCTCGGTGCCCCTAAAAATATCCCCATTGGACGTGTCGAAGCTTGGTAAGGATCTTTCCAACGAGCATCAATACACTGTGCGGGCCTGATCCCTCGTTTTTGAAAGGTCAAAGGGCACCAAGGTGTTTAAGTAAAGGGCACCTTTAAGAGGAAATTTGAAATTTCTATTGGAACATTTCAAGGGGCACCAAGGCAATGACCAAGGGCAACTGAGGTGATTGCCTCCATTGCCTCTGTGAAGTATCAGGCCCGACTGCATGTTTGAAATTGCAATTACAAACTGCAAAGGTTGGGACCCGACTATTTTTAATCCCAGCCTCACTTTGGTTGTGTATTTATTTGCATGAATTGAAAACAAAAATAGGTTACACCATGTTATCGAGCCAAAAAATGTACAAGTGGTGTACCCTTTAGCACTTTAAAGTGGACATAGCATACAAAGGTTTTACTCAATCATTGTGTAATATTATATTAGTCAATACTGTCTAGCTATTGATTGCTACAACTACAAGTCATTTCCTTAAAAACTGTACATAAATGAATTCTGTTCGGAGCTTCATTGGTCACACTCTGCTAATTTAGAATCAGTTTCATTGCATTTCAAACTAGTGTGTGTAAGGGAAGGAATAAAATAAACACTGCGTAGTCAACAGTTCTTGGTGGACAATTAGGTATGGAAGCAACCCTCCAGAGTTTCAGAGGGATGATTCAGTTTGAAAAGCTTTGGTCGTATCCAAATTAGCGGCTACGGCTATGGCTACGACTGTGTCTGTTGGTTATTGCTAAGGCTGTCTGGGTATTGCTAAGGACATCCTATACTTTCAACGTATGATGATGCTGCAATCAAGCCATAGCTGTAGCCTTAGCCGCCAATTCGGACACGGCCTTAAACTTTGACCTTTTACACATTTCTTGAAAGCTGGTTAAACTAGATTGGATGTCTACTGTCAAAGAGTGATACACTTACAATGCATGCATGCTCCTTTAAATTTTATAGAGATATAAATGTCACTTTGCAGGATTGGTTTTCTGCGTAATAGTACTCACTCAACCCATCCAGATTCAGCAGATTGTGTCAAACTCAATTTCAACATTTTCATTTAAATAAATAGTTGTGAAAACATTGTGTAAACTTTTTTTGTATCTTAAATGTTACATATATTGAAAAAATTCTTGTAAAAGTTCCTTCAAAAGGCAACGTTTATAAGATTAGTATATGTGTGCTTCAAATGCTACTTTCTTGAAGATTGATTCAGGACAATTGGTATTATACAACTGTGTACCAAATAAGCTATAAGACTAATGAATATTCATGATGATGTTTTTAATTTAAAGGAAGACATAATTCAACAAATTTTGTGTCTTATTAACAATGATTCCATAACTTGTAGATCGTCTGAGCCCATCTCGAGTCGGCATGGTCCCTTTGGATAAGATCTGCACCCTGTTCTCCCGCATCATCTATCTTGGAGCAGCTTCGGTCAATGCACCCAAGAGCGAGATGGAGGCCACCAAGAAAATGACCATCTTGAAGCAACAACAATCACAGAATGCTATTGAGATTGTTCTGTCAGTGCCGAGGACATCTGAAGGATCTGTGAGGTGAGTTCACTCCTTGATCTTGTGTCGTTCTACTGGTTTTTTTTCTTAACGGATACGTGTTTAGTTTGACAGGGTTCTCCCCAGGTTTTTTCAAAACTGTGTGGCATTCTGGGCCAAAATTTTGGGATGAATGGCCGAAGCGCGCTGAATTGAAGCAAGGTCTTTGGAATGTTTTCTACCTTGTGTTTTTCTTGGTTTTCAAAGCCCTACTGTGCAATTTGGAGCATTCTCTATGGTTTTCTTTTCATGTTTTTTGTGAAACTACTAGAATAAAAAATACAAAAATTATTTATTTTTTATTTTATTTGTTTGGGTATCGGCCAAAATTCGCGCGTATCGGCCCGATATGCTAGCTTGTGCATGGGGAGAACCCTGATGTACCTTACATTACACGCACGTGTCGTACATGTAGATGTCCTATGAAGGATATTAGTGGGACAATAACTTAGATAAATAATTTCAGGGATTCACAGGAAATGTTTCTCAGTAATTATCCACGTACATGTATTGGTTATTTCCTCCCTTGGATTTGGAGTTAATCTGTCAAGGATAAAATCAAGGAAACATTTTCGTTGATAGTAGAGTAGAACTAGAATACATCTATTCCTCCTGAAGACGAGCAGAGTATACTGTTGGAAACGTCATAACCACACCGGCGCTTTTCAGAGCCAACACTCCTCCCAAAAGAGATTTGCACACGGTTTTACCAGAGTCTGCCAACTCTCCCTGTTTCTGCAGAAAGTTCCCTGAAAATAAACCAATCTTTCCATGTTCTGATGAACAAATTTGAAAATCTTCCTGATTATGGAAACTTTTCCCTATTATGTTGAATGTAATTCTAAGCATCTCCCTGTCTCCAAGGAAATGTTAGCAGCTCTGTTGTACCCACAAGTTTTCGAGTTGCAGTTGACCCTCTAGGGTTATTTATTTTGGCTCTTCCTCACACTTGGTTTACAAATCCCAGCACCATCTGGTAACTCAACACCCAAACTGTAGGACTCTTATTATACTAGTGGTACATGTACAGTGTATGCCTTATCTCATGTACACGTGAACCTGTTTACTAGTGCCGTCCACAGTCAAAAAGAATCAGGCAAAAAAATTATGGGGTTGGATTTTGATGGGTTTGGGATGGTTGGTTGTGAAAAAGTTGTGATATTTTGCCGTCAAAATTTTGCAAAATATTGAGCTGACATACATTTGTACATGTAGACAGATTTGTTATAACTTCAATGAGTAAAATTATTTAGACTCATTTGGTTTGCTGTCAAACTAAAGTACATACTGTGTAAATTTATGCATTGTATTGTACGTGTACATTGATGGAGTGCCATAAAATCTTAAAAGGTCACGCTGCCACTGTGATTCCTCAATCAAGGCTTATTTCATGACTCTGCTTAATACCGTGGGCTTACAACAGCCCATGAATTATGTGCTTTACAGACAAGTACAGAATTCGACAGTAAGCAGTGCAGTATCATGACACTGGGCCCTGGTCTATATTGACAAGGCTTATTTCATGGCTCTGCTTTATCGTGGGCTTACAGCCACGAATTATGTGCTTCGCAGGTGTACAAAAAAAAAATTGTCAGAATTTGACATGGCACTGGGCCCAATTTCATAGAGGTATGAAGGTGTTTTGTTTGGTCAAAGTCTGCCTGCCTTGTGGAACTCATCGCCCATCGATAGGCCTATTTATTTTGTAATCTTTATTTAAAGTAGCAGTCAAGAGTTTTCTCCTTGATTCAACTTCAAGTTTCTAATTGTTAATGATTAAATTAAAATGTTCATGTGTGCTTGTTCAAACTTTTCATAAATAATGTTATTGTCAAACAGAACCTTCGGTTATAAATAGAATTTTTGAAATAATTGTTCTCCTTAGTCTAGCCTTTTCCACATCTACAGTACGTTTTTAGTGTTTCATTTGTTCTTTTACCGATTATTTTCTATTTCGTTTGCATTTTAGTGCGTAAATCATTGAATTTTGTGGAGAGAAATATTAGTAATATTAAAAAGTACATTGTGTGTCTTTTTAGCGTTGCCAGGTTTAAAAAAATAAACATACAGTGTACACTGATTATCAGTAGTGATCCACATTATATCCTCCAGTCCCCGGTTTTCGGGGTACCATAGCTTTTTCTTTGAACTGATATTACAACTACAGCGTAACGGTGGAAGGTTACCTGTCTCCAAGTTTAGGTCAAGGGAGAGGAGACTCAATGTTTGGCAAGTAGAAAATGTTACTTCATGAATCTCTAGGGGTTGTTTACATCACGCGCAGTGACATGAAACTTATGCCTTGATTATGAGGGGCACCCCAAATACAGGACCTCCTACAATACATGTATACATGTATTGTATACATTGTACATACCCAAGGTTGCTCTATCAGTGTACATGTCATAATCTCATCGCTCAGGAGGAGTGCATACATGGATATTGGAAACGCCGATGTTTCCTGAAGTCCTGAAATTTAATTTACAGGAAATTAGCAATATATTGATGATATGAAAGCAATTAGATCTAGAAAAGTACATAATTTTGTACAAGGATAAGCATACATAAACCAGAGTGTATACTATGGCGGCCCTGAAGGGACATTGCATATCGCAAATGTGTGCACATATGTATGCGATGTCGTGAAACTATTCGCGAATATGTGCGCATACGTTTGCAATATTGTGAAATTATTCGCGAATATGTGTGTATGTGATTTCGTTAAACTATTCGTGTATATGTGCGCATACGTATGCGATGTCATGAAACTATATGCAAATATGTGCGTATACATGATATGCAATGTTGTGAAATTATTCGCAAATAGGTGTGCATACTTTGTGAACATATTTGCACTGTCGTGAATTTTATTGTATACTTTGTCTCATGTACACTTTTGGGATGATGTCATAGTTGTGGACAATAATTTGTTAGTGAACTAGGGAGTATGTGGCGCTATAGCAGGAAAGTAGTCAGGTCCCTGTAAGCATTACTATACAATTGTACCCAGGAACTTGGCACCAGGCTGAGTCTCTCCATTCAGAAGACCACCTCACTTTGCTCGCCTCACAACAATGAATACCGCTACAACATAGAGTTATATATAGGAACTAGAGGGCGCACTGGCCTAGTTACGCGGCCCGACTTGCGGCCATTTTGTACGACAGGCAAAAACAACATCGATGCATGAGATATGTATAAACCGGAATGCAAACCATGGGGAAAGTTCCTTCCTGTGTTATTGTCTGCAAATCACATCATCCATCGTCAAAATGGCTAAAAAAAAATAATAAAAACGTGTACTTCGTATTCAATGTAGCCCTTTATAAAATGGCGCGCGGGTCTCCTTGCGGTCCCGTCGCGTTTGAGCACGCAGCATTGCCAGTACGCCCTCTAGTTCCTATATATAACTCTATGCGCTACAATGACTACCGATAATCTCGACTACATGTAGATGCAAGAAACTCCCCAGATCATTAGAAATTTTATTCAAAGGTATGCAACCAAGTACATGTATGCCAATAATATTCATGACATTGCATTATGTGTATTAAAAATATGTATGTGCATGTATATTCGCGAATAGTTTCTCGACATCGCATACGGATGCGCACATATTCATGAGACGCAATGTCCCTTCAGGGCCACCATAGTAGACGGTACAGTACGTGGAGAATACTTTGATAAAATAAACAAAAGTTTGTCAACAAAATAGAAATAGTATCTTTTTGCAGGCCTGGAATTTCATCTTTGAGATGGCGAGGCCATTTTTCTTTTGCAAAGGGCACTTTCATTGGAAAATCTTATTGTCCATAAGAAACTTTTGAAGGGGCACCAAGGCCAAGACCAGGGGCAACAGAGGTGGCCTTCGTGTAATTCCAGGCCTGATTTTGATGATGATCACAACAAATTAGTATAATATATTTTAATGTTTGATTTTAAATCTAGTTTGAAGTGCTTCATTGGCACCAAACAAAATCACTGTGAAAGGTTTTCCATCTGAAATGCTAAGTTTCATTCTAAAACAATGCTGTTTGTATCTGATCATAATACGTGCAAATCACACTACGTTTGCCCAGAAGAGGCCATTTTCGCAGCGTTTCAGGGAAAAGGTCAACAAGTCTTTGGTCCTCAATCTCTGTTCCCCGCCCGATTTCTAAAGTAAGGTCACAACATCTTTTCTGTGTTTTTGGCTTAATATCAAATTTTGTGTGAGGTCACGAGCTGCTGAGTTGCGAGTGTTTAAACAAAAAAAATTAGATCGCTTATTGGGAAAAATTCCTTGCGGGGGTGAACTATAGAGGGCGCACTGTATTGAAAATCATCCACAATACCTAACAAAAGAAAGGCACGAAAAACAATCCTCACATAAATATGAAGGTAAAAATGCAACGTTGAGATGCTGTTTTTTCCTAATCTCAAAAGGAGCTACATTAAGAGTAACCTTTTTTAAGCAGAGTTAGTCATTGAATCGATTGCAAAATTTGATGTCACGTATTAAAGGCACTGAACACGTTTGGAAATTGTCAAAGACCAGTGTTCTCACTTGGTGTATCTCAACATATGCATAAAATAACAAGCCTGTGAAAATTTGGGCTCAATTGGTCATCGAAATTGCAAGAAAATGATGAAAGAAAAAACACCCATGTTGAAATTTGTGTGCTTCCAGATTTCTTGCAAGAAGTCTTTTTTTATTTTAGTGAGAAATTACCTCTTTCTCAAAAACTACAGAGTTACTTCAGAGGAAGTCATTTCCTACACTGTTTTATACATTAACAGCTCTCCGTTGCTTGTTACCAAGTAAGTTTTTATGCTAATGTTTGTTTTGAGTCACTACCAAACGTGTACGATACCTTTAAATCACTATGGTGATAATGAAATTCAAAATCTGTATGCTCTTAAAAGCACAAAAAGTAGCCATGCGCAATAAAATTGTGTTTACCAGACTAAGGTTAAAAGACAAAATACCATTTCACATGTACCATCTGCGATTGGTATCCTGCTTATTTTTGCTTATAGCATAAAATTGTTGACCAACATTTGCTGCTTTCAAAAGCAGCTCTATGAAATTGGGCCTTTTGTTTGTTTCAACCCTATATACAGTAGTTGTAGATATAACCTGTGAAAATTTCATTTCAAAAGGTGGTAGCGTTTTTGAGATATTGCCAAAAATCTGGAGCGGTTATGTCCACGCAGGAAGATTAGAATAATCTGCAATTGGAATACACAATCTGAGAATTGTTACTGTCGGTATAAACGCTTCTCAGATTCAATTTTTGGGGGATAAAAATTGATATCTTTTTCTATAACCGCAGTACTTCGAAGTGAAAAGTTTCTCAAAATGCATTATACTATCCAAAGCTGCTGTACTTCTTACCAAGTAAGTTTTTATTGCCATTAATTTTCATAGTCATTACCAAACGTACACAGACCCTTTAATAATAATGATCTTTTTGAAGACCAGTGGTGTTCCCTGACTTTAATGACGGTACTGTACAGCTGTACTGCCGTATATTTATTATGCAGTCCAACTCATCATTCGATGAGTCATTTATATACAATTTTATTGTCATGTTATTCCTATGACCAGCTTTCATTCTGACGACTCTTTCTTCCTCTTGGGTTGTTTGAAGGACAAAGTTGGAGTGGAAATATCTCTAGCAAAGTGTTTGTTATTTTTATTGCTAGTTGAATTGACTTATAATTAAAATATACACAAGGATTATAAGATGCAAATATTTTCTTAATCCTTATTTAATCAGTTTAGTCTATTAGAGATTATTGCATCTTTCTGTCAGTTTTCAAATGCTTCTCTAAGATTGCATCTGACCGTAAAAGCTAGATATTTAACTGATTAGATGTTTTCGATGATGTTTGAATAATAATAATTAGATTTATTGAGCGCTTCACGCTGATCCAATCCGATCACGCTGAATGATGTCTTTTCCTTCACATTTCCTCAAGTTTCAAATTTCCAGCTCACAGTATTAAACATTCATACAGTTCCTCCCTTGATTGTTAAAAAATGTCAACATAATTTAGAAAAATTAATATGTAACTTTCCATTTGTAAACAATGTAAGGATTTAGCCAGAACTCCCTGTCTCAATATTTTGTCACTGTAAATATGTCACATTTGTAAATAGCTGTGGGCACTACACGCACTCAGTAGGAGCAAATTCTGGATTGCAAGACATGCCTCAGTCCCGTCCCCCGTCCCCCCCCCCCCCCCCCCCGTCTTACCCCCTTCCAGTCAGTCCTGACCTAATCAGACTAGCTGAATCTAGCTGTACAAATAATTACCTCACAATCACTGCGTCTCCAAGGGGGCTGGATGTGACGTCATCGCTCCTCTCTGACGACACAACAATTGAACTCTGACCTCGGTGTCTTATTTCATATCAGCTGAAAAGCTCTCGGCGTCGTCTTCTCTTTTCTGCCTCTGTGAGTTCATTTCTTTGTGGATTCTTGTCTCGAGTGTCTACAGACGACGTCTTGGATGGGAAAAATTGTCTCGGAAGGTGCAATTATCTGGAATGATGTTAAATATCTGAAGCAGGACAAGATGTTTTGACAATTTCACAGACCACTGGAGGCATGGGATCGTAATTTCATCACTTGGTATTGAAACTTCTCCATTATTTTAAGAGATGTTTGCTTTTGAAAGCCTCTTTGTGTTTGATTTTGTCTCCTTTTTTTCAGTTTACTGTAATCTGAGAAGATTCATGCAATGAATGTTTAGTTTGTTTTGTTTTGTGAGATATTTGTCGTGATAAGCCAAAGCTTTCATTGAATATTCCATCAGGGTTCTCCCCAGGTTTTTTCAAAACTGTGGGGCATTCTGGACCCATATTTTTGGATGTTTGGCCGAAGCACGCTGAATTAAAACAAGGTATTCGGAATGTTTTTAACTTGTTGTTATCTTGGTTTTAAAAGCCCTCCTGTGCAATCGTATATTCCATAGTATGAAGTACCGCAGAATTTGTGGTTGTTAACTACAGTATGTGCAGGAGTAAGCGGAGAAAACATCCGCTGTATAATAGGTGAACCCTCAGGTGTACTGTCAGATACTGCATGTTTGCACTACACACACCTAGCGAAAAAAGTAGCTTTAATTTTTCCGAACACTGCTATGCAGGGTTCTCCCGATGCACAAGCTAGCGAATTGCTTGTCGATACCTAATTTCAGCCAATACACAAAAGAAAATTCACAAAAAAACATCAAGAGAAAACCGTATAGAATGCTCCAGATTGCACAGTAAAGCCCGGTGCATACTTCCTGCGAATGTGAATGCGAAGCGAATTTGACGTGAATTTGACATCACAAGTCTGTTTTCGCTGCGAATATTCGCAAAAGTTGAGCACGGCTCAACTCTTGCGAATTATTCGTTGCGAGTTTGTGACGTCAATATTCGCTTCAAATTCGCAGGAAGTATGAACCGGGCTTTAGGCTTTAAAAACCGATTTAAACACCAAGTAGAAAACTTCCAAAATTGGGTCCAGTATGCCCCACAAGTTCGAAGAAGCAAAAAAATTAGTAGAATCCTGCTATGAATATTTAAAACTAATGTATACTCGATGCTTTCTGAGTGATGCAGAATCCAGGGTTCCCTAAGGATTTTTAAAAACTGGGGGCATTCTGGACCTAAATTTTTTAAGTTTGGCCAAAACACGCTGAATTGAAACAAGGTCCTCGGAATGTTTTCACTGGTTTCTATCTTTGGTTTTAAAATCCCTACTGTGCAAGCTGGAGCATTGTACATGTAGTTGGTTTTATCTTTATGATTTTTGTGAATTTGATCTTTTTGAAAAAATAAGTAATAATTTGATGTTTATTTATTTATTTTTAATTTATTGGCCGCAATTGTCGCATATCGGCCCGGAGTTCGTGCGTATTTGCCTGATTTGCTACTGTGCATGGGGAGAACCCTGGAATGGAACCCAGAACCTGTCACTTTCTAGAGCAGGTATTTCAACTGCTAGATCACACAAGTTTACGTACATGTAATTCTTCCTTTGGGAATAATGAACAATTCATTAGAGCTTCTCTCTACACCATGCAAAGTACATTATTCTTAATCCATGAAACTCATGGATTATTTTACAATGTATGCCTGCATTAAAGGGAGGGTACACCATTAGTAATTAATCCAAAAATTAATTACCATAAAAACTTACTTGGTAAGAAGCATTGGAGAGCTGTTGATAATAAAACCTTGTTAGAAATGTCACTCTTTGAAGTAATGTAGTTTTAGAGAAAGAGGAATTTTTTCACTTAAAAAATTCGAATCTGAGAAAGGCTTCATGCATGAAGCCTTTCTCAGGCATCTGAAAGCACACAATTCTATACAACGAGGATGTTTTTTTCTTTAATTATTTTCTTGCAACTTTGATGACCAATTGAGCCCAAATTTTCAAAGGTTTGTTATTTTATGCGCATGTTGGGGCAAGTGAGGATACTGGTCTTTGACAATTACCAAAAGTATTGCCTTTAATAGAAAATATTCAGCTGCCGCAAATGCTGATTTGTCACTGAGAGTAAACCGAGCCAAGAAATTATGCCCAGAATTATCAACGACTCCTAGATTTGACTTCATCCAAGTCGTGAATACCAGAGGTGGAATCAATTCTCTACTGTCAAAGCGTACATGGTATAGCCTTCATCATCGGAAGTATACCATGCAGTAATGATTGAATACATCTGATACAAAAAATCAATGCATTTAATATGAATCAAGTACGTGTACGTGTTCCACAAGGTTTTAGCCAGGATTCGGTAAAAGGATGTCCAAATTTGCTGGAAATTTAAAAACTGGGTGTCCAAATTATTCACTTACAATACATTTACATGTAATTGACAGATAAAACAGTGTGTCCAAAAGACACCCAGACACCCCTCTGGCTAACACTATGCATGTATACATGTAGGCCTATACATTAAAGGTAGGGTCATAGATTGGTTTTTGTTAACGTAATGCTGATATATAGCAGAATTATAAAGAAAGATACAATAAATGTCACATGTGAAAGTTTCAGCTGAATATAGGCTACTGTCTACTTGCTGCGAAAACAGCAAAAAACTGTCACTGTATTTTCACATGAACATCGAATCCATCCATGTTTAGCGAGGTGACAGCGGGTACCAACTGCACCTCTTGCCGCAGCATTCGCGAAACGATTCATGCATGAATTGTTTCTTAGATTCAAATGTTTTGGGGTGAAAAATTATCCAAACCATATTACATCAGAATTCTTTCTCAAAATAAGTTATGCTATCAACAGCTGCAGTGCTTCTTACCAAGTAAGTTGTTATGGTCAATAATTTGTGGTCAACCAATCTGTCACCCTATCTTTAAGTTGAACACTATTTAGCATTTGTTTTGTAGCACTACATGCATGCATACATAACGCAGCGCATTAGATTTGGTATAAGTAATTGTTGTTAAACTTCTTGAATTTGCAGAAAGAGTCAGATTCTCTTATAATAGAGAATACTATTTATTACAGACATAATATTCTTCCTCTGATTTCCGATTTGTTGGCCCTTAGAAAGAATAGAAACACTTTGATTAAATAGCCTGAAAAGTCTATTAAAGCCTACACCATATGAACAATTAGGTCAGCCCTTGTACTCAAACAAATGTCCTACTTTTTTGTAAAAAAACAAATATCATGCCTGTATACACATCCATGTTTGTACATACATATACTATGGATGCATGTGTTCAATCCAGAATTTATAAATCAGGTTTGTAAATTTGCAGTAAATTGAAAAATAAGGTACAAACTGATCACTTTGGCCGCGTCCGAATTACTGGGTTCAGCAGCGGCTAGAGCTGGAATGCTGAAAAGTCCTATTCTTCAATGTTGCCACTGTAGCCATCAGCCATAGCCCTAGCCAGAAATGTTTGATATACATGTAGAGGCAGCTTTACATGTTGTATTCACAATACTTTTATTTGAACTACAGTTGTACCGTAATTTTCGGATATAAAAATAAAAAATAAGATTTAGGTGTCAGCGTATAAGCCGCCCGGCGCATAAACCGCAGGAGTTCAAAAAAAGGTCAAAATCAACGTATAAACCGCGGTTTATAATCCGAAAATTACGGTAGTAGGGTATCCAATTTTGTTTGTTATTAGGCATTCAAAACATGCTCAGGCACACAGTTGGCTGGCAATGGGTATTATGTAATTCTACACTTTGGCATGTTTGAAACCAAGTCGTTATAATAATCCATCTATTTGCCATCCTAAATGGAAAATTCTTAAGTTTATCAAATATTATGCAAGAAGTAGTTTTTCTAAATTGGTTGTTGTCCATTATTGTGTCTCTAGTGCACATGTATGCAGTCTACATTGGTGCTTTGTATTGACGGATATTGTACATAATGTAAACATTTTGTACTAGAGATTGCATTTAGATAATTTAAACTGCGAGGTTCCTGCAAGGTTCAATGTTCAACCATATTGAGAATACAGAGCTTACAACACACAGTAATACTACGTACAGAAATGTACCCTGTGTCATGTACTGAGGGACTAAATAACTGATACGTATCAATTTATTCACGATTGTATCAGCAGATCTCGGTCCGATTTCATGCTTCACCTTAACCAAATGTGAAAAATCAGAACTTACAGTTGCAGAAAATTCCCCTGCTTATCATGAGCATATTTCACAGGTTCTACAAGGAATTTTTACTTGTGTATTTCAGGTCAGGCATGCATCTTTTCAGCTGAACAGCTGTTTTACTTCTTTCTTTCTTTTTATTGCTGCAGAAAACCTGAAAAACACCGGACAAAGTTTTGTGTGCTGGCCAGCCTCCTTTTTTTTTTTTTTTTTGGCTAAAAACAAAGTTGCATGTCTGAGCATTCTTTGCTTACTCAGCTAGCACAGAAACACTTGGCACTAAAGCCCGGTTCATACTGCCTGCGAATGCGAATGAGAAGCGAATTTTTGTGACGCAATAATCGGTACGCGCTGTTTTTCCAATTGTGACGCAAGAAAATTCGCTTCGCACGAAGCATTCACAGGAAATATGAACTGGGCTTAACCCTGTGAGCTGAGAATGGTTGACGTTCTGTGTTAACCTAACAATGACATTGAACCCTGGGGTGCGTTCCAGTTGCTCAAACGTTTTTAAAAATGTGCGTCACGCTAACAATTTGAACCGGAACGCGTTGTTTTTTAAAAACATGTGCGCACATTGGCTTCAATCTGTCGGACCAATCATGCTGCAGTATCAATCTGTGTGTTGAGCAATGTTCTGTCGTCTGCTTTTAAAATTAAAACAAATATTTTCCTTACAACTTACATTCACTAAATCATTGTGAACAAATACAATTTGACGTGATTAATTATAACACTTTGCTACAACCAATCTGATTTGTTTGAGGTAAGATTTAGTTTACATTTGTCTAATATTCATTGCGTTGTTACTGCTTTTGCACTGTTTTCCACCATTATTTTTAGTTGGCAAACAACACCTTCCCAGAGCGTTTGCAAAATTTCACAAACGTGTGCAAACGCCTTTTGCACTAAACACGTTCTACTTTGAAAACGTTCGCGTAGTTGGCAAACGTTTGCATCGTTAGCCTGAGTGTAGCGTACTCCAGAACTTTCACAGTAAACTAAAGAGGCCATTGCTGCAGTTACCCTGATTTAGGTCAGAAACTGTCTTAAAATCATTCGCCAAGACTGTTAAAATTAAGTGTTCTTAATGTAATAATCATTACAATAATTTGGGGTTGAACAAAGAACAATTTACTAGTGGGATTTGAACCAATGACCTCCGGTTTAATGTGCTGGCGCATGTAAAGCTTGGCAAGTATTAAATTACCACACAGGGAGTTACCTGGTTCAATGCTCCCTGACCTAGTCGATATCAATCCTGGTTACATAAAGCTTGGTACAGTGTATAACCATTGAGTGGAGGTTAGACCACACCATGACCTCACAGTATCACCATGGATGTAACACTAGACATGGATAGCTTTTCTTTGAAGGGATGAGATGAATGCTTACAGAAACACCTGTATTACCAATTAATTATAACCTCATCAGTCTAGATACATCCAATGTATCACACCTTAGATATACATGTATTGACCCCTCGCCCTGACATCAAACATATCTACTGTCTGTCCACGGTCTGCCATTTTGGCAGATATGCTGAGCAGGTAAATGTGCACATATTGCCAAAATTTCATTCTGCCTGCAGGAACTCTTGGGAAATCTGACTCCCGAAATGGTGCAACTTAGATTGTGATGATGACGTCAGGTGAATTGGGTCAATTTAGGTTTTGTGTCGTGCTCCTGTACCATCCTACAACATGTTGTACAAGACTGCACTCCGAGGTGTTCCCATGATGGCTTTAAATAAGTTAACAAGACAATTTCAGCTGCTCTGGCCTGACAGTCAAACTTGAGTTTGACCTTTCAGGTTTCTCATCATATAACATGAAGACGACCTTTCATACAAACCTACAACATGTCAAAAGATATATCACTGTTATCATTCCTCATGAACTTAAAAACTGCTCAGTTTTCATCAAACAATTTTGATAAACCGGAGAAGAAACATTTGAATGGACACAATGGTTTCCTGTAACCAACCCTGGGGCTGGGTTCCCTTCTTCACATTATCCGTACAACCATAGAGCAAGGTACAACCATGGTACAACCATGTGCCTGTACATTGTTTTTCCCGAAGAGTTATCTCCAACTGCCGTCTGCCTTCTTGCAGTCAGACACTTAGCATGTAAGATGTGAGAAAAAAATCAATTCGGTAAAAATTCAATTCAGCTGAATGAAGGTCATTATAAGGTCAGATAATTTAAAGCTTGTATGGTCAGAAAGTGATTACGGTGCTTATTTAGGCCGTTGTATTCACCATTTGCAGTGCAGAAAACAACCCCAAATTATGGCATTATGTGTATAAATGTACATTATGCAGACAATTTGAAAGAGAGCGTAACCTTTTGATCCAATCTATAGACTCGTCCGGGGCATAGACACAATGGATGGATATATAGAAACAGATTGAAGAGGATGGGGAGAGAGGAACCACATAGTAATCTGGCTCGCCATGATGCACCTGATTTTGATTTTGATTGTGTGACTCAATTTTTATGAAAATTATAATATGAATCAACTGTACTGAAAAAATTGATTAATTTTTATAGCAAGTGTCATACATGCTTACGTAAATATTGTGTTTGTTGATTAATGTACAGAAAGGTTAATAATGACAGCCCGTTTAATTTTGTCTATTGTACAGAAATACTCATTACGTACAGACAGTCCCAGTGGATGGTGATAAACCATGGTTGGTTAGGTACTACTATGCATCCAGGGAAAAATGTGTAGCCCAAGCTGTTTGGCTAATTAATTCATACAGGCATGTTATGAATAACGATTGTATCTAGCATGTACAAAACCCTTTGAATGTACGATGTATCGTTGGTCTTAATGAAAAACTTCTGCTGACTCCTTTTATAATTTTAATTATAAAAGCAGTAAGCAGACATAAAAATACTAGGCATGTATGAAATACCATTTTTGTTTTAAAGACAAAGTATACCTTTGGTTTTTGGAACCATTTGATTGTTTTAATCTGATATAAATGTAGACATATACAATAAAACTAACCTTTGAAAATTTTCATTTCAAAAAGTGGAAGCGTTTTTGAGATATCGCTGAAAATCTGGAGCGGCTATGTCCACACACACGAAGAATATTGGAATTCACAATCTGAGAAACGTTCTTAGATTGAATTTGTTTAAAAACCCTTTCTCTGAAACCACATTCCTCAGAATGTTATACAATATCAACAGCTGCAGTGCTTCTTACCAAGTAAGTTTTTATGGTCATTAGATTTTGGAGTAATAACCAAAGGTATACCCTCCCTTTAAATATTAACTTTTTATGTGTATGGCCCTGAATCAAATTATTGTATATTATTGAGAAAAGAACAAGATAATTTCTCTACATGATCAAATGTACACATTTTTAGTAACTTGGCCAAGACTTTTTCTACTGACATGACTGAAGACAAACACACCACACTGTTTGAAATATCGGGACTCAACCTGAGCCAGGCCTGGAATTTTATCTATGAGAGGGCAAGGCCATTTTCAAAGGGCAATTTCATTGCAAAATCTTAAAGGGAAACTGAAGAGGTACCAAGGCCAAGAAATAGAGCCGCTTAAGCAGAAATTAGTGTTTTAAATGTTGCTGCTAAGCAAAAGTAAGCAGGCTACCAGTCACAGATTGTACATGTGACATGCTTTTTTGGCTGGTAACTTTATTCTGGTAAGCAACATTTTGTTGTGCCTAGCTACTTTTTGTGCTTTAAAGCAGCTCTATGAAATTTGGCCCAGGGCAACAGAGGCCATGGCCTCTTTTGCCTGCCATGTAATTCCAGGCCTGATGTTGGGTCCAGTTTCATGTGTGTGAATTTGTTTCCCTCACATGCAGGAACCCAAGGTTCTTAAAATATCTAAAGTAAATCCCAGACTTGAACAGTCTATACACTGATTCATATGCAGGTAGTGTGCCACAGTACTGCAACCATCTTATAGTGTGATTTATCACACAGGCTCAATACAGAAACCGTTATCAGAATTGATTTTTCATGAATCATAGTGTGAGCCTTTGTTCTTCTCAATGTTTCAACTAGCCAGCTCTACAATCCCGGCCATATCTCGTTGGCCCCTGCCCCCGGCCCCGTTCAATGTTGGTTCTCATTGCCCGGTCTTCTCTCCTAACAACATTGAGCGGGGGAGGGTATGTTTATTGTCACGTGGCCCAAGCATTTTGGCCTGGATTGTAGTCTTGAGGAGAATTGGCAATTGGACTGTGTTGGTTTCACACTCTGGCTAATCAGCAATGGATGCTGCAGTAACAAAATATGTCACCTCAATCTTATGAATAATGGTTTGAAAGCAAGTAATGTAAACAATTTCACAAGTATTGCGACAATAATTATCCAGTTATTTCTGATACATCTTTGTAAACTGTTCATGCTTGGAAAGTTTCATTTCATTTCATATTACACTTCACGCAATAAACAGTAAAAAAAAATCAAAATAAAAGTGAAATTGCATAGATAATCCAAGAACAAAAAATGAACCAAATGTAAAGTATAAAATTGTTAAGACTTGTCTCATGGGAAATAGAATCTAAAGTCTTAGACTTAGCCTCCTTGGCTGTAATTGACTCACCCAGGAAATTGGGATTACATAACGGTAATTTTGGAGTCTTGTTACTTTGTATAGACTATCGGTCATGGGGAAATTTAGTCTTGATTGGCAACGTTCGTTTTGTTAAAATCGCCGATGTCGTAACACGAAGTACTGGAGAAGAGATTCTGTATCAAACAAGCATCTGGATCAATACCTGATCTAGATTGTAGACTTGCCCAGTTCCCTCTGCCCCATATTGGCATAGTAAACAGCACAATAAAGGACTATGTACATGTGTACAGGTCCTTTATGTGATGTCCATGCTATGCAAAACAAAATCATGCATACTGCATGCCTGATACTTCACAAAGGCAATTGCCTCCATGCCTCATTTTCACTGCCTAAGTGCCCCTTGAAATGTTCCAAGAAGTTTAGATTTCCCTAGTTATAGAGGTGCCTTTTACTACGGAAAAGGTGCATTGGTCTAATACAAGAACAACGTTTGCATCATACTGTACATGTATAGTACATCAGAAACGCTTCAATTTCAAACCTCGAGAATTCAGCAAATATATAAAAAACTATATTTTACATGTATATGCATGTCTCATATTCAACTACGATTAAAATGATACAATTGGTGTCAATTAGCCATTGTGTGGCCAGATTGTCTAGCTCCTCTAAGGATCGCTTGCCAGGGCAACTGTAGACATGACTCAAGTCCCAATCCCGTGCCATCGCCAGAAAACTATTGTTTTGTGATGGTCTGCATTCCCCAACCTTTTCCGCACGCGGGACAGGGACTTGACGATGCCGCAGTCGCCTGATATGTAAATGTATTCACTTATGAGTATGTAAACTTGCTGCGTTATACGTGTTGTCCAATCAAATGCATTCAAAAAGAAGACTCGTTCATTTGTTATTTGTGGGGGGTTAAGTACTTAGATGAGGATTGAAATACATTTTTGAATAACCAATTAATTATAACAAGAATGCACTGAATGTTCATTAAAATTTAAGTTAATATGTTGTAACATACATTTGGGTCGGTTTTGTTTGCAAAATTTGAACTTTGGGAAGTGCAATTCAACGACTTTGGTACCGACACCCACTTGCCTGCTGATGAGTTTGCCCGCCCCCCACGTGTCACCGCGTTTAGACGCGTGCACTTACAATGTCTTGCACTGTGATGTCACAGAGTGTAATGAATATTTTACCGGTGGGGCAGCGCTTCCATGCTCCCATTGGTTTTGTTCATCTCCCCATTTGGGGAGATTTTCCAATAACAACGTGCAGTGTAAGAAACGACCTCGTCAAGTCCCATTCTCGGGACCACATTTTGACGGCGAGCGCGCACTGTACGGCTTATTTGCTAGCCTGGCGCGATATGCTTGGGGACCTCTCGCACGAGAACGGGACTTGAATCAAGTCTAGGGCAACTGTGACAAGTGCAGTCACTGGTGATGTGGGCAGCTGTTGATGTAGGCAGCTGTTTGGAGGGCAGGTCCACAGTGGACTAGCAATCAAGCCCATCCGGAACATGTTTGCCCGGAATCAACCATGACCAGTACGGCATTTATTTAATGGGCACTAAGCTGCTTTGGCAGGTCCGAATGGCTTGTGGCTTGGTTTGTCGATATAGCCATGCAGCCTTGATGTAGACTTTTTACAAATGTTCTTCCCACTGACAGGTCGCCCAGGATCCTCGGTGTGTGAAAACTATAAAGTAATGTTAAAGGTCATCGATTTTCTTGTCAAGAGACATTTCTTCTTTTTTAGTTTGCCCCAAACAAGGCTAAAAGCCACTCTTGGTAAAGGGCTAATGTACAAGAAGAAAACATTTTAGATAAAAATAAGTCAGTGGAGCTGAAGGTAGGAATTGTACATGCACCAGGCAAGGAGTTCCAAAAAGATGCAGTTCATGTACGTGGAATAAAGCTGTTGGAATGGGATGTGGAGATTTTCTTGAAATTCAAGCTTGATTTCTCTCATTGTGACTCTTACATTGTACATTGTTTAGTCAACAAACTGTTAATTGAATGCACCTTGCTTGGTACTTTGGCCCAAGGTAAACACAATCCATGCACAGACTCAATGATTCTTAATTACTGTGTATTATTGATTCTTTAGTGTTGATGTTGATCATTCCACATTAAAGTGGACCTTAACACTACGTGTCTAGTCACTGTGACCTCTGACACCGCTTGTTTAGTCACTGTGACCTCTGACACCACTTGTTTAGTCACTGTGACCTCTGACACCGCTTGTTTACAGCAAAATTTTCATTGCTTAATACACTTCGGTGTAGGGGCAAAAATCAAAAAGTATTCTTTATCCTTGATGCAAATTTAACATCTATTGAATCGATGCCGTACCCGCTGCTAAAAATATATGATTCCAATTGCCTCTAGCCACCGGGCTGCCTCGGTGGTCTAGTGGTACATCTGCTCTAGAATGGCAAAGGTCGGGGTTCGATTCCCACCCAAGTGATTTGCCTGTGGATTTTTTTTCACAGAACTCGGGGAAAGTACTGAGTATACAGTGCTTTAAATACACATCATTGTAAGGGTAAAAACAAATTATATTTAAAGGTAAATACTAGTAACTAATATGGAATAGATTGTCATTTCAGAGCATTACAAGGTTGTGGTTCTAATATATTTCCCCACACTTTCATTCATCCGAAATCATTGGGAGAACCACAAGACGAGTTGCAAAGTACCTCATGTACATTAAGTTAAGTACTAGGATAATGCCTGAAGTCATAAGAAGGATCTTTCCACCAGTGTTATTTTTACTCCAGGATCCTCACTCAAACAAAATCCAACGTAACTCAGCACCCAAACTGTTGGATTCTGATTATGGCAGTATGCCTGATCCAATTTACAGGTTACTAGTGCAGTCCTCAGTCAAACAGAATTAAACAAAATATGCATCCCTGGATTTTGAAGGGTTGGGAATGGTTATAGAGTTGAGGGAGCTGTAGTTTCATTCAAAGGCTTCAGGTGTAACCCCAAGATAGATTCAAGCCTGATGCTTTTTTGCTGTTGAAAGGGCAAGGGCACCAAGCCGCTTTCTCCTTGGTAAACCTCCAAGAGGAAATTGTAAATTTCTATTGAACACTACAAGGGGCACCAAGGCAATGACCAGGGGGAGCCAAATGCCTCCTTTGCCTCCTTGAAGTATCAGGCCTGTAGATTCAACTCATAAGAAGAATCTTTTTTGTTGATGTCAAGATTTGAAGGTTAAAGCCCTCTAGCTGTCACGCTCGTTAACTCATTGCGTGGAACTTCAGATTTAGTAATACCACTCCGTTCCACGTTTCCCAAGACTTGTTTTTTGTTTTCTTTCTTTGCCTGAAGTGATCGTTTGATGGCAATTTGGATTCATCCATTCCTAAAGGGCTCATTCATTTCCTCCATGGATGATATAATTGAAGTTCCAGTTGAGTCTTCATGTATCACGTTACTGAAAGAATAACAAACTGAGATTCGGAATCGTTTCTCCTTTGTGGATTTTGCACAGTTTCAAAAGCCACCATTACACCATTGTACATTATGTGTACATTTACAAGGTCTACGTAAATGTGAAATTGTGTGATGTTAAGCTGTTACCAAAATGTATAGACACGAGAAACGTTACGGATCAGGTTTGTGGGGTCCTGCTGTTGTTGTTCTATTATTCCCTTTCCAAAAGAATTCCTCCGTGGGGTCCAAGTTTAACAGAGAAAAACTTTATGGGGTCTATAGACCCCTTGCATTGTCCGCCATCATTGATGAAACGTGCACGCGCAAAAGGCTTTCATTGTCTGAGAGTCGTGCCCAGTGCTCACCTGCGTGCACTTTTCCGTTGTTTGGCATCAAAGATGGTAGTCAATGACGTCACGTGCAATCCATGTGTTGTTCCATTGTGTTAAAGACCCCACAAGGGCCCTTCCGTAAGCCCACACATACATGTGGGATAATGCTGCAACAAGAGCTTTTGTTGAAAACATACACTGCGCACATGTTTGTTGACCGGGTAATTTGAGGAATTCCCTTTGTTTCTCCCATTGTTAGGACTTTTTTTAGCGACATCTCCATTTTGTTTGTACTTGAAAGTTGAAGCGAGGGCGACCTTGATCTGTCAAACATCCGGATCCCTTTTTGTTAAAGTCTTTGGTTTCAACTGGTAGACACGCTCATCTGATTCTGAGTGTGTGTGTGTTTACATGTACATTATATTGTACAGGTTCATTTGTAACAATGTGGACTCCTTGCATATGATGTCACAAGCTCAAACAGCGCCCTCATTGAGGTCAAAGGAAGTCCTGTCATTGGCTAAGAGTTGTGCTTGGAGTGTAACACCTGCACTTTTCCATTGTTTGACCTCAGCAATGGTGGCCTATGTAAGAGGACTATATCCACAACGTAGTTTTTAATTAAAAAGCATGTTTTAAATTTCTCCAAAAATGCCGGAAATAAATTTCTAATCATTATGTCAAGATTTGATCGATTAAGAGTTATAAATGTGAAGAAGTAATTAACCAATCATACCTCGCTTCCTCGTCTTGGCTGCGTTGGTTTTTCTACAAACATACCACTGTTATTACACAGTATGCTACTTGTATATAACCACTGTTTGTTAGTCACTTAGTTATGTAGACACCAGTCTCGCGGCACTGGAAACTTGTTTGCCAAGCAAGGCCTAATTTTAAGTCTCTGTTTCCCCCTGGAATTCTGCACAAGCTCTTGGCCCAATTTCATAAAGCTGTTAATGTAATTAGAAAATACTGCTTAGCAAATTTCTTTGCAAAAAATGAGTAGGGCCCAGTTGCAACAATGTAAACTCTATGGAATTTTGGCTGGTAACCAGTTTCTGTTAAGCAAGATTTTTCTGTGCTTAGCAAGTTTTTATGCTTACAGGCTTTATGAAATTGGGCCCTGCTTGCAGGGTTAGTGCCAAAGGCACATGAACAAGCAGAAGTTCCTTGCTTACCTGAGAAATACACTTACATTAACTTTAAGTGTGGAATTTTCTGCTACCGGAGCGCAGTAAGCAGAGCCATAGAGTTGGGCCCAGGTACCAGCAGATGATGTACAGTTCATTGCATTTTGGCTGGTAACCATTTTGGGTTTTTAAAGCAAATTTTCTGTAGGGGGAGGTGGGAGGCAGCAAATTGCTTTACTCTTGGTCAACAAACTGTCAGCTTCAAGAAATGATTAACGTGAAACAAAACACAACCATAACACATCAGTTGCCATTTGTGCTGGATGTAAGTTTGTTCTAAGCCTATTTTTTCCCTGCTTGTCAAACTTGTTGCCTTAATTATCACGATCATGATATCCAGCCCCTAAGCTCAGGAAACTTGTGAGAGTAGAGGGCTTTATGAAGCTAGTTCCTTCAGTCGCTGTTAGTGTACTCAATCTCGGGGCTCATTATTAGCACTTAGCCAGACATCTGCAGCATCTATTCCCCTTCTGCTGAACCTCAAGTCTTACTCCAATCAATCCCTGCCTGATACACCAGAAGTGCGTGACTGTACCGTTCTGTTACAATGTTGTACTTAATTGAATTACACTGATTGTTTTCACTCATCTTGCCAGATTACTGGAGCCTGATGGGAAATCAGAGATTTCGGCCTATCGGATTACTACAATTCTCTTCTGCTGCCGAGGCCGTGAGGGTACAGGTATCAGTGACTGCTTCGCATTCACCTGTGGCCATGGCAACCGTGACAGTCAGCTGTTCCAGTGTCACATCTTTAGATGTGAGGTACCTGAAGCAGTAAGTTAAGATCCTTTTTTTCAAAGACGGTTGATTTTTGGAGAAGTAAATCGATGAGTTTTTAATCGGAAAGGCTGTAAGACATTGTTTTGATCACTTGTGTGATCTTCTCACTTTGTATCAACCGGGCAGGGCCGGACTCAGATCTTCTGCAGACAAACTTCTTCTTACAATTCATTTAAGTTCTAAGTCCCTCGACGATAGGTCTTTCTCAATAGCTGGCCCCAAACTTTGGAACACTATTCCCATCAGCATCAGGAACTCCTCGTCTGTCACTATTTTTAGGAAGCGTCTTAAACACTTCTTATTCACTACACCGTAGTTTTTTTCCTATTCTTGTTCAGCGCTTTGATCTCCCTGTAAAAGCGCTTTATAAATACTTATTATTATTATTGCTATAATTATTGACGCATAATCCTTGCTTTTTTTTCTTTCTTCATTGTTTCCTTGTATTTTACGTGTATTTTCTGGTGTTAAGCACATTGGTCTTTTTAAATAATAATAATAAATAAATAATAATCCTACTGAGCCTAACAGAGTAAAAATGGTTTGTTGTTGAAGTCAGTATTCACTGTGTTATTGTACCACATTACAGGTGCAGCGAATCTTAACGTGTTTTGGCCAGGCATTCCACCGTGTGCCCCGTAGCCCTGGTCTGGTGGACAGCGCCCCCGGTGCCATGCCAGCACCTAGGGAGACTCTGATGAGCTTCACCATCCCTGTCTTGGTGGACATCAGAGAGGAGGACGGCAGAGGAAACTTTGGAGCTGTGCCCAGAGATAAACGATGTTTCAAATTGAGACAAGGGGTGAAGAAAGAGGTGTTGGTGACGGTTCATCAAACTCATCATCAAGTACTCAATATTGAAAGGTTGGTCTGGCAGGGCTCTCCCCATGCACAAGCTAGCGTATCGGGCTGACACGCGCACATATCTGCCGATACGCCCAAAAATAAATAATAATTAGAGATACCCAGGTACCCGCTGCTAATACATAGGTTTGAAACTGCCTCTAGCCACCAGGCTAGCTCGGTGGTCTAGTGGTAAGACATCTGCTCTAGCAATGCAAAGGTCGTGGGTTCGAATCCCACCCGAGTGATTTGCCTGTGGATTTTTTTCACAGAACTCGGGAAAGTACAGAGTATACAGTGCTTTATACACATCGGTGTAAGGGTAAAAACAAATTATATTCTTCATCCCTGATGCCTGATAAAACCATTGAGATTGCTGCAGATAGCCTAATAGGGCTTTTAAGACCAAGACAAACACCAAGTAGAAAGTATTTTGAAGAACTCGCTTCAATTCAGTGTCCTTTGACCAAAGTTTAAAAATTTTGGTCCAGAATGCCCCACAGTTTAAAAAAATCCTGGGGAGAACCCTAGCTGGTGTCTTAAAGATGTTCTAATAAACCTTCTACTTTATTAAGACATGTAGACAGCATTGGTATAATTTTCAAAGACAGTATCCACACTTGTATGACCCAACATATAAATAAAAAACGAAGCTGTGAAAGTTTAATTAGCTTCAATCGCTTATCGGAGTCACAAGAAATAGTGAAAAACCACCAATCATTTTTTTCATTATTTTCAAACGACAGATTTTGGACTTGCGAGATCAAAATGAATTATTTTACTAATTTCTAAGAAACTAAAGCATTTCGGGCGAAATTATTTCAAGGGAAGTTTTCCGCCATGACCATCTTGATACCATGTATCCATGTAAGTCTGGGAACATTATATTTCCCATCTTACCATTTGCTTTAAGACGCCTTGTTTGTGTGTCAGTCTGCACAAAATAAATATCGTATCTTTTCCAACTCAGAACTGCCAACTCTCCCTGATTCTGCAGAAAGTTTCCTGAAATCAAACCAATCTTTCCATGTTCTGATGAACAAATTTGACAATCTCCCTGATTATAGAAACAGTTTCCCTATTATGTTGAATGTAATTCTAAACATCTCCCTGATTGTTGTACAAAATCTCCCTGATTGCAAGATGCAAATGTTGGTAGCTCTGCCAACTGTATGTGCATGTCATGAAATGTAAGCAGATTATTTTGACACTCCACAGTTCTCCTAAGAAACTGTACACACATACTGCAGGTGTTGACAACATTTGTATGGAGTCTTCTCAGCTAACAGATTATAAAAAGGCTCATTAACTGCCTTTATGTTTTCCATGGACAGCACTCATTTTTATTTATTAGGTGTTGTGAGCATAGCTCGGAACACCTCTTGGGTTTTTTTGTCAGGTTTTTTTTTAAGGACACCGCTTTTATGAAATCATGTTGACGTCATCAGGTGTCGAATAACACATTAAATCAAGGTTTAGTATTTGAACAAAATTATAACTCGTGAACCAAACAATGGATTTTTTTAATCTATACAACATCGGAAAAACATGTTGACCAAATTTTATCTTAAGATTTCACCAACTCTGCTAATTTGTGCGTGCCTACACCAAACACCTTGTTTTTGTTTAAACGAAAACTTACGTTTAGTAATTGTTTTGTTTTTGTGTGTTTTTTCAGGTGTTTTGGTCTTCTGATCAGCCCAGGAAGGGAGGTTCCAGACAGAGAAATGCACCTCCTAGATGTGGTAAGTTTGTTTTACCATAACCTTTAGTCAATAAAGTTATAAACTACAATCAGGGTTCTCAACAGGTTTTTTGTCAAAACTGGGGCATTCTGGACCCAAATTTTTGGATGTTTGGCCAAAGCACGCTGAATTTGAAACAAGGTCTTCGGAATGTTTTCTACTTGGTGTGTTTATCTTGGTTTTAAAAGCCATTCTGTGCAATCTGGAGCATTCTATATGGTTTTCTCTTGATGTTTTTTGTGAAATTATTAAACAAAAAACAAACAAAAAAAATTGCCGAAATGTGAGGGTATCGGCACACAAATCGCGCATATCGGCCCGATACGCTAGCTTGTCCATGGGGAGAACCCTTTCATAACCTGTTGGCAAGTCATTGCGTCACACACAAGCGTGCTGCACGTCCAAAGTTTTCGCTTCTTCCAGCTCCAAAGCTGGCGGACTTTTGTG
Organism: Plazaster borealis; assembly: GCA_021014325.1. Lineage (NCBI taxonomy): Eukaryota > Metazoa > Echinodermata > Asteroidea > Forcipulatida > Labidiasteridae > Plazaster > Plazaster borealis. Next base: position 1,463,587 of record CM037456.1, on the reverse strand, counting down.
TAATCTTACCAAAAATCACCCATTTCATCGTTTAAAAATTTCTTATGATAGAAACTTTTAATTCTTAGCAGTACTAAGTCTTCAAAGAACATATATACATGTAAGCCAAGTCCAATAATTAAACATTTCTTATATAAATCATCAAAAGAAAAACTAGCTCAATGCAGTTCCTTTGGGCTTCTGGTAATCAGTGGAGTCAGTTTGTGTGAAGTGGGCGTGGCTTACAGTGGAATTAGGTCACACTTATGAACAAGATGGCCCTTATACACAGATACTGGTAAACATTTTTACAGGCAACTTGGGGTTCACCTTTGAGCTGCTTCAAGCATTTAAATTTGTTCACAGAGCAAAGTGGTTCACAGACCAATCATGCGAGGAATTTGATAAAACTTTGTACGTAATATTTATGCATAACTCATGTATAATGCATAGTTGTGGGTTCAGTGATTTATTTGTATCATTTGCCTGTAAAGATGGCCAACTTTACATGGAGTGACGTCAAGTTGGAACTATCTAAACTTCATGGAGGCTAGCCAGACAATTGCCTCCTTGCAATACAGGTAGAGCAGAAGAGTCAGTAACCACAGTGTTCCTGGTCTTTGCTTTTCACCTGCAAAAGAGGAATATATCATCAAGTGCAAAAACGTTTTATCTTGATTTTGCAAAAACGCTGAATCTCACACAAAAATGCCCCCTTGAAAAAACTCTTTATCTCGGCGCATACTTGTTTTGCATGTACATCCAGGCTTTTTTAAGCGAGACACAACAAGTTCACAATTGCAAACTTGTGCGTATTTATGTGCTATTTTTTGAGATGCAAAGTTTTGCACTGACGGAACAATATTGCCCTTCAGTTTCAAAATTTGCCTCTATGTTTTTAGAAACGATATCCTTAAAGTAGAAGATTCTGATATTTTGTGCGTAGGTGAATCTTGAGACAAGCTCTGATTGTAAGAGCTACACCGTCACTAGTATGTGGGATCCTAACAAGGCAGATCTTGAAGTACTCAACACTGAATCTCCACCAGGATTAGGTATGTCAACCGCACCCACACCTCCGCTTCTAAGATTTGATTCTTCATTTTTATTATTTTTGGCCGTGCCATTTTCAAAGATTATATATTATGGAAATTGTTTGTGTGAACAAAAGTCTTTCATTATACAGGCAATTATGTGTAAGACTTACAAAGTCTATTCCCGTGCAGTCTGTTAATCCCAGTCCGCAATCGTATTCGCTAATATATAAGCAAACTTGGAATGACAATGGAGGGACTGGCAGCCAGTTTATTAAACTAAGGCAAAAAAAAAAATTGTTTGTTTGTCCTCGTCTGACCGACCGTCATTTGCGTCGCGACCGATTTTTATTAAAACAAAACAAAAATTAAAATTGTCATTAAAATTCTCAAATTCTCAAATGTTGAAACAGGAAGAAACTATGAAATATAAAGCAGTTTACCAACCCAAGGTGTTAATACATTCCTGACTTTTTATTCTGGTGAAACTTAAGTACTGCAGAAGTGCTATGCACTCATCAGCTGGTAGCTCCGGTAAAGCGTTCATCTCAAACATCAACAACATAAAATCTTGTTAGTTGGACAGTTGTTAGTATTAAACTACTATTCAAAGACATTTAATAAAATAGTTCAATGAAGTGAAAGTGTTGTGTTTTGTGTTTGGACTTAATATTTTAATAATACCAAAGAGTTTATATTCCTAAATACAATATCCATATTATTATTATTTTATTTAAAAAATAATAAATCCACCAACCGACCCTACTTTTTGAGGACCCTCTATGGACAAACAAACAATTTTTTATTTTTGGGGGCCTAAGTGCGAGCATGCAGTGATAATCTGTCCAACCATGGCTTCTGGCGGTTTGGATAGTGTAGCGAATTTCATACACATATAGAATTCACTCCAACCTTTGAGGCATCGGTACAAACACCGTCCTTTGCTTGAAAGGATGATTCTTGTCATGGAGTCTGTTACTGAAAGTTCAAACAATTTCTACAAAAAAAATGCTAAAGACAGGGATGAGAACTGTTGGAAAAATTTCGGAATCTGACCTTTAGAAAAAAAAAACATGAAATTTTCTTTTTGGATCACTATTGACAATCCAGTTCCGGCAGGATTTGACAGTTCCTTTACCAGTGTGCACGGTAAGTGATACGCTGCACTATGATTCACTTGGTGAAAAGTACGTTTTCTGAAATCTGAATGTCGGGAGCTGAGAACATCCCCCGCATCCCCCGCCCTCCAGCTTTAACCTTCCTGTTTCCCAGGGCATGGTGTTGGGCCCGTCGTTGTCAAATTCTCCTTCCTCCCAACCCCACCTTCATTGCTTCATTGTTCACCTTTTTCTCTTTCTCTTAAGCATGTTCAATATCTTAAATTCCCTTTGGGATTAGGTATGCAGATCTGCTAATCCCTCAATTGTCTCTCAACCACCTCCTCCCATTATAATGTTTCAGTATATACTCAACTAATTAATTCTCGTCTGGTTCCCTACACAGATAAAGGCATGTTTATGACCATAGCTGTGGATCTTGTCATCACTGGTATCCAGGAGCCAGTCCGTTTTGTTGTTGAGACCAAAGTGCGTATTTTCCCTACCACTGAGAAATTCTGGTATTTCAACAAGAAACCTGTTCAGGAATTCTTCTATCTCATGCTGGAAGAGGTAGGTTGAGAAAGGATCATTGTCAGCACTTAAAAATGATAAAAATAAAGAGAAATTTATGAAGCGCAAACAATTGCAGATCGGCTCCGCCTTAAGGCACTGAATACAAGCAAATGGATTCAACAAAACAATTTAAAACAACGATAATTAAACAATTTTACAAAAATTACGTCTGGACCAGCCAAATACATAGTAAGCTAAAAAGATGAACTTGTTTAAAAATAGTTGTAGAAATTGAATAATAGATAAAAACTTTCAATAAGTTACAATGTTACAAAAATACTGTTTGAAAAGATGAGTCTTAAGGCGAGACTTGAACAACTCTATGGTTGGTGACTCCCTGATGATCGGTGGCAGGCTGTTCCAAAGTGAAGGAGCTACAACACTGAATGCTGTACCACCATACGAACAAGTCCGTGGAGGAGGGGAAGGTTGATGCAGAAGATTGAGGGATGTAGAGAAAATAAATTGACAGAAATGTCTCAGAAATTATGAGACAGGCCTGGAATTTCATGTTTGATAGTGCGAGGCCATTTTCATTTTGCAAAGTGCACATGGGAAATCATTTAATCTACAGGAATTTTTTAAAGGGGCACCAAGGCCACCAGGTGCAACGGAGGCCATTGCCTCCGTTGTCTTTGTGTTATTCCAGGCTTGATAACAGAAAAATGTTTCATTTCAACCTCCCATATTCTGCTTCGTTTGTAGCATTTAAGCATTCATGTTTAGCATTCAAATAAAAAATGGATTAAGTGAAACTTTCAGTGGCAAATTTTGATTTCTGTGTTTTTTTACTAATACAGTGTTCTCCCTTAACAGTGTTCTGCTGGCCAAATGGTCAAAATTCACTCCAAGTGGTCCGTCTGACTATTTCAGTGTTGAAAAGCATCCCTATTTTATATGAAATATGGATTAGTGAAAAAAGTGATGGACTAGTGAAATGATAAGCTAACTGGTCCTTCTGGCGAGTCACTGAAAAAGTTAAGGGCAAACCATGTAATACCTTGTTTTTAAGCAGCTTCAAGTCACAGTAAGACCAAACTGACGAATCTCAAACATTACACCCCAAATAATAATTTGCGTTTATCCTATACTAGATTGAAGCTGACGTTGAGAATGAGCCAGCGTATGCCGTACTGACCCTAGAGAGTGAGTCCCAACGAGAGAGAAGAAGGATACCAACACGCTCACCCAGTACTAACCTTGTACAGACACCTGACAGTATGACATCAGTCGCTGAGGAAGAAAGTGGTAACTAATATACTCCTTAAATATTCCCTCACCAAAATATTCCTTATCTTTCCTTACCTAAGTATTCTTTTTTTTTGCCTTACCAAAATATTCCTTAACTCTTTCTTCACCAGAGGTTTCCCTAACTCTTTCCTTGCCAAATTATATATTTTTTCTTTCCTTACCAAAGTATGCTTAACTCTTCCTTCACCGGAGGTTTCCCTAACTCTTTCCTTGCCACATTATACCTTTTCTCTTTCCTTACCAAATTATATCTTTTCTCTTTCCTTACCAAACTATTCCTTAAATCTTCCTTCACCAGAGTTTTTCCTAACTCTTTCCTAGCCAAATTATACCTTTTCTCTTTCCTTACCAAAGTATGCTTTAACTCTTCCTTCACCAGAGGTTTCCCTAACTCTTTCCTTGCCAAATTATACCCTTTCTCTTTCCTTACCAAAGTATGCTTAACTCTTCCTTCACCAGAGGTTTCCCTAACTCTTTCCTTGCCACATTAGACCTTTTCTCTTTCCTTACAAAAGTATTCCTTAACTCTTCCTTCTCCAGAGGTTTCCCTAACTTTATCCTTACCAAATTAAACCCTTTCTCTTCCCTTACCAAAGTTTTCCTAAACTCTTCCCTTACCAAATTTTTCCTTAACTCTTCCCTTACCAACTCTATCCTAACCAATAGTGACTCAGAAGCAAATCACTTCCTTGCTTCAGCTGATTTTATTCAATCAAGGTAAAACGTCCTTTTGCTAAATCGTTTTTTTTCAAAAAGCTTTCTCCCAATGAAGGTTCGAGCAGGCTTGTTGAAAGATTGAGATGACCCCAGCAACCTTTTTAATAAATGTTAAAATTTGCATCGGGGATAAAGAATATTATTTGGTTTTACCCTTACATCGATGTGTGTAAAGCACTGTATACTCAGTACTTTCCAGAGTCCTGTTTAAAAAAACAACAACAACAACAACAACAACAACAACAACAAAGGACCTTGTTATGGAACCATATCCAAAAATATCACCTTTTTGTCCAACAATTTATAGTTTCTTTTTATGTTATTACTTAAGATGATGATGAGCCTCTACAGAGCGGATCAGGCAACGTTGACAAAGACTGTGAGGAAAGTATCCTGTTGAACTGGGGAGACCTCCTGGCAAAATGGCGTTCCAATCTCAGCGTTCGCCCAAAACATCTCCGCTCTATGGTACGCAAGGGTATTCCTGAAGCCCTGCGTGGTGAGGTTTGGCAGTTCCTGGCCGGGGTTAAAGAGTGTGAGGACCTGATGGAAGAATACCGTGTGCTTATCACTAAGGTAAGTACTTTCAATTTATTTCTTGTCAGGTTTTTTTCCCCCACATCAATTTTGAAATATAAAGATGCCATATGGTTTGGCAATAATAAGTTATCTTGGCACTGAGTGACACGTCGGAGCAGGTGAAATTGGTTATGATTTACTCCTTCCCTGCACCCTATTCGTCCTGATCGTCCTGTTCCCCTCCTGTCCTCCTACCCCCCACCCCCACCTCCTGCCCCTTACACCCCACTCTATCCCTCGTACAGATCAATGCAGCAGGCCATTAAACTTTGACTCTTAACAACTTTACAGAACTAGGAAGTGAATATTCATACCCTGACATCTTAGAAATAAGTTATCTTCATCTTAAATCGTATGATTTCTAAAATTGAACTCTAAAGATTTTCCGTCTCTTTGACCTAGTTAGATATTTTATTATGTCATGGTTAGCATCCATTGAACATTTCAATGTGTTGTACAACTCAAGTGGAAAGAGCCCTCTGTTGATCATTGATTCAAGATTCAATGAGAAGAGACTGTTAATTGTGTTTGGCGCCCTCTGTTGAATGAGACTTTGTTGAGGAATTAATTTTCTACTTTTAAAAACAGTAATACTGAATAACGATATGAAAGATTCCAAACCGACTCTCACTGTTTGTTTTTGCTCTGAGGTTCTGGATTTTTGAACTCGGAATTTGCCGTCTGCATTTGAAAATTATTAATAGCCATAGTGTTAATGTATATACTTTTATTTTAGTGTAAAAGAAAGTCTCCATCGCATGAAATTCTGATGAAAAGAAAATGAAGCAAACTTAAAGCCAGATGTTTTGACCATTACATCCACAGACAATTCATAAATATATTTTAATATTTGCCGTGATAAATTTTTAAATAGACAGTAATCATGTACATTTATACATAATAAAATTTAAAATGTCCCACATAAAATCATTACATTTTGGTTTTTTACAGCATATCGTCTATGTAATTATCCATATAATATTACATATATTAATTTTTTGGTTGCATAACATCAAAATCTCATCTGTTAATCAGGTTGTTATTTTGATTTGATTTCAAATTTGTAAATACTGGGGGTGAAGAGAATTAAGGCCTTGCCCAAGTTATAGAGTTGCTTAAACACAAAACAAAATTACGCAAGGCACAACAAATTTATGCTTACTAAGCCAAAATACAATGTCATGTGTACAATTTGTGACTGGAATCCTGCTCATTTTCGCTTAGCAGCAAATTGTTAAGCAATATTTTCTGCTTAAGCAGCTCTACTAAGTTGGGCCCTCGTGTGACCTGGCCCTCCAAACACATTAATAACATTATATTCAGGTCAATGACCTCTTTAAGGATTTCCCTGAGAACATATTCTGTTTTTCCAATTCTCCATTTGCCATAAAATTCCTGCATGGAAGAACTGAAGTAGCCATTAGGGATGGCTGGGAGTTCTTGAAATATCTCATGAGTCCAAGATTTTTTGTATTTGTATGATTCAGAGAGTTCAGAAAACCATAGCAATGTAACCCCAAGATGATTGTGTATCTTTACTCGTCACAGTCCATGAGGCTTAAAGGCACTGAACACCTTTGGTAATTGTCAAAGACCAGTGTTTTCACTCGGTGTATCCCAACATATGCAGAAAATAACAAGCCTGTGAACATTTGGGCTCAATGGGTCATCGAAGTTTAAAGAAAAAGATGAAAGAAAAAACACCCTTGTTGTACAAATTTGTGTGCTTTCAGATAGTAATAAAAGGCTTCTTGCAAGAAGTCTTTTATTATTTTGTTGAGAAATTACCTCTTTCTCAAAAACTATGTTACTTCAGAGGGAGTCGTTTCTCACAATGTTTTATACTATCAACAGCTCTCTGTTGCTCGTTACCAAGTCAGTTTTTATATTAATATATATTTTGAGTCATTACCAAACGTGTACAGTGCCTTTAAGGGACACCTGTTTTGATATTATTGACTTTGTTCAATTGGCCTCCTGTTTGTACAAACAACATCTTTGGTGGATTTACATGTAAACAAGGGCCATTCCACATGTTACAATGACTTTCAGGAATCAGAAATATGTTTTTCTGAATAATTGTTTTTCTGTTTGTTTTAAGATTTATTTTTATTTACATGTAACCGGTAAATATCAACAAAATAGGTCACAGTACTTGTTCAGAAAACAGTCAAATTCCATTTTGACATTTTAAACAAATATCTTATTTTGTGAAAAAAGCATCTTTTTAACAAACATGCCTGTAGTACTTTGTAACAGATTTTATCTCAGTACTTACGAATTCCATCTCCAGTACAGTTTCATAGCCAAGTTAGATTTGTTGAAGGGATTGTATACGGTTGGTATTTTGAACCCACTGTTTGTTTCAATCCTATACAGTATAGTTGTAGATACTGTATATACCATAAAACTAAGCATGCTAGCCTGTGAACATTTCATTTCAAAAGGTGGTAGCGTTTTTGAGATAATTGCCGAAAATCTGGAGTGGTTTGTCCACGCAGGAAGAATAATCTGCAATTGGAATACGTAATCTGAGAAACAGTACTGTCAGTAACGCTTCTCAGATTCAAATTTTTTGGGATAAAAAGTGATATCTTTTTCCATAATTGCAGTACTTCTCAAAATGCATTATAATATCCAAAGCTGCTGTACTTCTTACCAAGTAAGCTTTTATTGCCATGTATTTTCAGAGTCATTTCATTACCAAGCGTATACAGACCCTTTAAATTTCATACAAAAAATACTTAAGAATTAGATCACTTTCATGAGGTAGTGTATATATAAGATTAACAGTCTGTCACAGATAATTCCCGTAACTGTATCACCTGGCTTTGTGACCGTTCACGGCCCTTAGAGAAACACAGATCCTTACATGTTTTACACACCGAGGTTATACCACGCCAATATGACCTGAGCATCAAGTATAATCCCTCCCGGAATGACCGATGTCCAATGATGTAGATGATGCAGTTAAGAAAACTATTTAAGAACCCCAACCAGGCGGTCAAGAAGCTGACCACTGCATGCACCTGGATTTGAGTCGTGATTTCGATGATCTTCTGAATGACAAAGGGTATCCAGGAGAAGTAGAAAGCGCTGATGACGATGAGGAACATCTTAGCCAGCATCCGCTCGTAGATTCTTGTGTTTGTGTCTTGAGTGTCTGGCTCGTGAAACAATGTCTCCAATCGCTCAATGTGTCGAGTCTGTGCAAGGCAAGCATGGAGTATGTGATAGTAGCAGAAAATAGATATGATGATGGAAGGAACAATGAGGATGCAAATCACACAAAATGACACCGAAATACTTTTGTCAAATTGCACCTTGCAGTCATTGCTTTGATCATATCTTCCCCAACCAAACATCGCTGGTAGAAACAAGAGTAAAACCAAAACCCATACGATCAGAGCGTAGATGCGAGCTCTGCGTTTAGTCACAATCGATTTGTATTTCAGTGGTTTAATGATGGCGATGTAACGATCAATGCTGACACATGTTAAGCTCAATATAGATACAGCGACCATAACAGCTAGGAGATACCCCATGAGTTGACATGACCACATCTCATGTGGCCATTCAGCAGCCCACTGGGATTGGACTGCGATTAAAACGCAGACACCAACCCCTAGGTCAGCAACAGCTAACGAGCGAATAAATACACCTGTCATGTTCTCCAGCGTCTTCATATATTGGAACACTATCAAGACGATGATGTTTGCTGAGATGGTTAAGATGGAGGTGAGAATTAATGTTACCCTAGCCACCTGATTATTCAAACCAACACTGTCTGGGACTCTCGTTACATTGTACAGTGTCTCGGCCATTGTCAACAGTTTTATTAAATCAATTCTTAGGACAGTGTGACAGAACACTGAACTTGATTTTTTCTCTCTGAGATATGCCGGCTCTCAGATGTTAGGTTGTACTGCAGTTACTAAAGTTGAATGCATTGATGTCAAAATGAGAATTAGTCAAAGTGTTTTTATGGAAGTGACCAAAGCAATTTATTGTGGTGTATCACAATTTACATAACCAAAACAGAGTTCAAATACTGGTAATAATCAATTCTCTCTGTTGTACAGTGTACCTAAATAAACTCTGATGCTATCCAATAGCTGATGGCTCTACTGTTTTTATGACAACAGCTTGAACATATCTTAACAATTTACAATTATTAAGGAGTATACAGTTTTGTGAGTCTATTGTAGTTCATAAGATCCTTCAATTTGTTTTACTCACTGGCTGTCAGCTGAATGTTCTCCTTCACATAAATGAATTGTAACTCAATACACTGTTCATGTTTTAGCGAGATGTCAAATATTGGAGATCTAAACGTTCATTTGTGTCATGTGGATCAAGTCAAACTGAGTGGTTCCATCAAAGTCAATATAATTGTCATCTCACCGGCTTGATAAATGACACGGTTGTTTGAACGGATACCCCCTGAAGGGCAGGCTGCTGTGACACTCGGCCAGCCACAATCATTCGGGATATGTAGTTCCCCAGATCAAACAAAAATTAATTTAGTTTCTGAGAGATGCAAAAGGGGGGAGGGGGTCTGTTCACACAAAAGGACCAGCGTGTATGAAGGCGTAACACGGTTCGCTGATGATAATATCTTGTGATTGATGACTTGTTTGCACTGACAAATTACTTTCCTTTCCATCTGTTCCCATGAGAACCAATTTATAAGTATCTCTTCATTCTGGCTTGATCATTACCTGAAACAGTCAGTAAGCATGAAACTATAGTTTCTGAAGTTTGTTATTATTTCAACATTCAACGGATGACAAAAGATGTAGGATTTTCAGTGTACTATCAGATGCTTCAGAGCTTAGATATAATTGACAATTAAACTGCTCAGCAGTGGTTTTTATTTAAAAATAATCACATTTGTTTGATGGTTTTCGTTTCTAAAATTCAAATGATTACAAGAACTCCTCATAAGGATTCCTGAGACATGGAGCGGTTCAGGATATTGAATATATTCTTTCTGCCTCTCTACAAATACTGCTTCCAGTGTTGCTTACTTAGCGATATTCCACTGCGGTAGTTCATGCTCCAAGTCCTTATAATGGCATTTCATCCAATATAATCAAGACTACGTCAATAGTGCTGTAATTCGATCCAGAAAGGAGGTTTCCTCAAATAATTTCCCTATTATCTCCTTGGTTTTTATACTCTGTGTTTTCTTTACCTTGTGCTGCTATCCTTGTCCGGGTGTTTTTGTTGTTGATAAATTAGATTACTGTACATCCAGAGATGAGGAGTCGTTATATTACATGTTCTACTCCTCCTCCCCCTCCTCCTCCTCTTCTCCTCCTCTTTGTGGTTAACACCACTTCTTCTGTACTACTTCAACTGACCAGCCAAAGCCACTCCGGAACTACTGATGACATATAAGATGCAAACTGTTCTTAAACTCTCTGTTTGTTCTCCGGGGCGTGACTTTCTAACAAGAACTGCTCATTATAGAATCTTCGCATCTATCCGATGGTCATCTTTGACGTATGCTCAATGCTTGTAAGATAAAGTTTCACATTGGTCAGCCTTGGGGGAAAAAAACAACACTGTTAGCTCAATGTGGCTGACCTGTATTCCTCTGATACGGAATCTCTATTTTCTGTACGGAGATGGTTATATTTATACAGCATGTGCATCTTACTCATTGGTCTGGACTTGTTGTTCCATTTGTCCCTTCCTCATATATCTTTAGTGTTTGTCATTCCTGGTTATTTCTAGTCATGCTTGGTTCGAGAGACTCCCATTAGTGCCCCTTCTATTGGTTTGCAGTGATCTTACCCACTTCCGTTGGAAACCCTGACTGAGTCTAAAAGAAGGAACAATGTTTGATCAATTAATTGTTTGTAACTCAATGGCGAGACATTCACACCTCATTATCAAAGTTCAGTTGTCACCCGATGGGCAAGGCTGAAGTAAGACCAGCGGTGAGATCTTGTACTTACTGCAGAGTCAGTGTGGATTTCACAAAGAAGTATCGCCGTATTTCCTATTTTGCTGGTAGCATTACCACAATCAAGCTTGTTATTCGGGTTTATTCTTTCAGGTAGCATCATTTAGGTCATGTTTGCCGAGTTGGTTGGTTCTTTAACTGCTCTGTATGAGGAGGAATTCTGATTCCCATTCTCAGAGTTGTAGCTGATCATTATGATAAAACAGCAACTTGCAAAAGAAGAAATCTGTCAGCTGAGCAGCAGTATTTCCAAATGATTTATTGTTTCATACATGTAACATTTAATCTGTTTGTTCATTCACCTATTTCACTTCCTTGTTGCCACTAGATATTTAGGAATCATTGATCAAGTCATCTTTCTACAAGAGTAGACGAGTAATCCTTTCAACATCCAGTTCTAAAGAGTGTCCAGGAAAAGAAGTTATCTGATGTTCCTTGAAAAATGTTCCACTTTTCCTTTTAGCAGTTGAACCTGTGACACCTGTCCCAATTTTTATACCTCACAATTGTGGCTGGCAATCTGATAGTTCAGATGGAAAAATAATCTAAATCCACATGAGTGTTTGTTTTATTGCCGTGTCAGGGCTACTTTACAAGCAGCCGTCTGCCGCGCATAAATCATTATAAAGTCAAGGCGTAGAGGGGCTGGTTCATCTGATGATCCTCACGTTTGCTACAATTAGTTCTGCCTCTCTCTCTTGTAATACTTAGCAATCACTCCTCAACGTGGTGTAACCATGGCAACTCATCAGGGAGCTCCTGGCAACGTAACGCTGCAATTTCTCCATTTGAAGTGTGGTGAGACTAGTCCCCCATGTTGTTATGATAGATGCAGTGCTGTACCATGTGATATTCAGTCTCAACACAGATCGACACCAGTCTGATCAGTCATCACTTCTGCATATGATAGAAATCAACCAAGATAAGGAAAAATTATGATTTATTATCAAATTGATCAATATGACATTTTCAAGGACTTGGATGACTAGGATCAAAATGACGAGTTGTTAAAATCTTATGGACATGTTGATAGTTAAACCATAGCTGGGTTGCTTTTCAAAATGCCATGAATAGGTTCCAAATACGACTTATTTATAATGATGCAGGTCGTCCTTGACTATTCTGTACTTAAAAAAGAAAGTTTATATGGTCATTTTTAGCAAGGTTAATGTATACAATTCTACTGGTGATAATCATGTTCTTTGTTTCATTTCTGGGGTTGAATTGCGAGCAAGGACAATTCATTAATTATTTTAAAGCTGTTTTTCTTTTATGTATGCTTTGACCAGCATAATGAAGTACCTGCTTGCAAGGTTAGCCGGAAATCTTTTGCAGCTATTGGAATTACACGCTGATAACTTAACGCTTTTGCTTAAACACACATCTTAGAAGAAGTTCCTAGCTAACCATGAAAGGTTCGTCCGTAAACCAAGAATACTGCACTGGCAAAGAGTCTTTATATTTCCAGTACAGAAATCAGAGCTACGTCAAAATGTCCGCCGCTAAATTAATGACAATATTGCTGAAATCAAGACTGTGCTCTGCATTACGTAACAGGGTGGAATGAACATGGAAATTTGAAAAAATTTAAGTTAAGGAAAGTCCTTTTCACATTACAGAGCCAATTTCAAAAAAATAAAACCCAAGGAAAATGCTGAGGAATTTTAACCCCACTGCCAATCCATGTTTGTTTCACACTTGATGGAATTTCCTGGATAAAATGAGTACCCTAAGTATGCTAACCCTGGGGTTATCTCGCTTAACCTTACTCTAACCAGGGCCCAATTTCATAGAGCTGCTTAAGCACAAAAAGTAGCTAAGCACAACAAAATGTTGTTTACCAGAATAAGGTTACCAGCCAAACTACCATGTCACATGTACAATTTGTGACTGGTATCCTGCTCATTTCTGCTTAGTAAACAATTGGTAAGCAATATTTTCTGCTTAAGCAGCTCTATGAAATTGGGCCCAGGCGTAGTCCTTTCCCGGGAAATTGACATAACACGGGAGTTTGCTAGGGTTAGTAATTCAAGTATGAAAAGGTCAAACAAAGTTACCTGCAAATTCCTTGGGATATGCTTGTTGTGTGGGGAAAGAGGCTAAAGTGTGTTTGATATCTATGAATCTGTTTTTGTAGGGGTACCCATGTACATTGGAAATTTGCATGTATTTTCCATAGGTAAAATCAACTGGAAACATGCTCTCTTTTTTCCCCCTCAAAAAAACAAAGAGTGCACACTTTTGATTAAAATACAATTTATTTATTGTGCAAAAAGCTGTTGATGATTTTTTTTTTTTTTTTTTTTTTTGTATTTAATAATATAGTCTTATATAGTGCACGTATCTACCAATTAGGTACTCAAGACGCTTGACCAGAAAGACAGTAAGTTTTTCCTGCAAGGTATACGGAGCTATGTTTTGTAGTATGAGACCTATTCCTTTACATAGCACCATGTAATGGTTTACAAGGTGCTGTGGCGCAATATACAGCCAATCAACACTGGGGTGAACCCCTTCTCTTAAAGGCACTGTACACGTTTGGTAATTACTCAAAATATGTATTAACATAAAAACTGACTTCGTAACGAGCAACGGAGAGCTGTTGATAGTATAAAACATTGTGAGAAACGACTCCCTCTGAAGTAACGTAGTTTTTGAGAAAGAGGTAATTTCTCACTAAAATAAAAAAGACTTCTTGCAAGAAGCCTTTTATTCCTATCTGAAAGCACACAAATTTGTACAACAAGGGTGTTTTTTCTTTCATTATTTTCTTGCAACTTTGATAACCAATTGAGCCCAAATTTTCACAGGCTTGTTATTTTATGCATATGTTGGGATACACCGAGTGAGAATACTGGTCTTTGACAATTACCAAACATGTTCAGTGCCTTTAACCATAAGTGCACTGGGTTCTTTTTGTGCATTACACAACACACGGGACCTACGGCTTTACGTCCCATCCGAAGGACGCAGCAATAACGGTTAAGTGTCTTGCTTAAGGACACAAGTGTCACGACCAGGACTCAAACCCACACACTCTGCTGATCAGAAACACCAGAGCTTGAGTTCAGTGTTTTTATCTCCTCGGCCACGACACACCACTATTTGATATTGCCACAACATGACTTAAGGATAGTCTGAACTTCAAATGTCCACCTTATCACGTATTCACCCTGGATAGGTTCCGTGCCATACTACACCCTAGTATGTTCATGTGCATTTCCTGTTCTACTCTTCTATCAATCAGAAGCCAAAAAAACCGACATGAATTAATTGAAAAACAAATAAATGAGCGTGGCTTGAATCAGGCATGCCACCTTTGGTACTACCTTGTACGTAGTGCAGTGAATTAAAGACATTCAGTTCATGTTCACCTGTCATCTTTGATTGATAGCAATTCCTCAAACCCCTTTAGTAAATGGTTTTGAAGCAGTTTGTTTATTTCCCTACTTTGTTTCAGGTGGGGAAAGAGATGCACAATAGATCCTCCAGTTACATGTAAACTCTCTACTGATTATATAATTTATCAAGTAATAAACCACAAGGGAAACTGGCTGGGTAAATTTTCATTTGGGGTTCAACTCCAAATGATGATATAATTTAATTTTAAAAATATTACTTAAGTGTTCTGTATACCTTTGGTAAAGACTCTGAAAAGTAATGGCAATACAAACTTACTTGGTAAGAAGTAGAGCAACTTTGGATAGTATGATGCATTTTGAGAAACTTTTCACTTAGAAGTACTGCGGTTATGGAAAAAGATACATCACTTTTTATCCCCCAAAATTTGAATCTGAGAAGCGTTACTGCAGTAACATTTCTGAGATTGTGTGTTCCAATTGCAGATTATTCTTCCTGCATGGACAAACCGCTCCAGATTTTCGGCAATATCTCAAAAACGCTACCACCTTTTGAAATGAAATTTACACTGGTTAGTTTTATGGTATATATCTACAACTATATAGGATTGAAACAAACAGTTGGTTACAATTACCAAATGTATCCAATCCCTTTAAGGCTGTTCTTTATATTATATAGCATATCACCAAGAGGTACTAGAGAAAAAGAAAACAATCAATGAAAACTACAGTAATTGAACAAAATGTGTTTTGACCGGTATTTTGAATTGGTCAGTAGTTTCAGCCAGTTTAACATGCGTTGGTAAGTCATTCCTGAGCTTCGCAGCGGAAGCTTGAAAAGAGCGAGAACTGTAAGATGTAGTGGCAATCACTGGGAGAGACAAGAGAAATTTGTTTTTAAGATCTAGGTTTCTAACTAGCTGATACTGTTGGACTAAATCCTGGAGATACGTAGGGACAGTACCAATAACAGGGCTGCCAACTCTCCCTTATTCTGCACAAAGTTCCTTAAAAATAAAACAATCTTTCTATGTTGTGATGAACACATTTGAAAAACTTCTTGATTTTGGAAACAATTTTCCCTGTTATGTTGAACGTAATTCTAAATATCTCCCTGGTTGTTGTACAAAATCTCCCTGATTGTAAGATGCAAATGTTGGCAGCTCTCCATGAATAGAGTTAAAAGTTAACATTTTGTGATCAAAATCGAAAGCCAATACGTAACTTACATATTATTAACTATATGGACATTAGTGGACTTTTGACTGTAGTATTCCTGAATTATAAACAAATTCCACAAAGTGAGCCGGTTTTCCAACTCTTTAGGATTTGATGACACTTAAAATGTGATTCACTATAAACAAAGCTATATATTGCTGTGTTATATATTGGAAAAACAATATCCAACACTTAAGGACACTAGTAACTAATCTTAGCTGCGGGAAGTTAAACATTCCTATATTTGCGAATACTGTGACTTGGTAGGAAGCATCTGTACGCCACTGATCTTGGTCATAGGGTATGCCATCATCGAAGTATGTTAGTAATGCCACAATAACGTCGACGTCTTTCACTGCATGTTGGTTGTTAATCACAGAAATTTTATTTTATAGTCTATTGAACAATTCCTTGAACTTTCTCCTCCATTTTATGTGCAATCGGTATCGATAGTGACCCTAAACAACCCAATGCTACCAGTATCTGTTTACCTGTATGCCTTATTAATTAGCAATTTTATCACCATAATTTATTGAGCATAAACTTCCATCTGTGACGATCCCAGATGTTCTTTCGGTGAACTTTTCCCCGAAGTTATCACAACATCTTTGTTTGTGTTTCACAAGAGGCAATTTACAGTGCAATATATTTGTCATTGGTAATTTAATAAGGAAATGGAAGCTCTCTTTTTTTAGTGGGTCCCTCGAGAATGGATGTTTGATAGGGACACTTAAAACTGTTGCAACAACAGTTAAAGAGAAGACCTAACTCAATATTGTAACTGCCAGAGTTGAGGACTTTCTCTGAAATTCTTGAGTGGTCCTTCAGACAAAAACATCCACTTATTATTTGCGGTGAAAGCAAATCAGTAGGCTGACCGAAAAACAAGATAGAATTGAGAATCTTAGAATGGGGATGGGGTCACATTATCTTTGGGAATGCTGCAGATAATTTAACTAGTGAGTAGGGACAGTATGCTAATCTAATTCTGTTAGATAATTTTGGGTTGAACAAAGAAAAATAGACTAGAGCGGGACTTGAACCTGCAACCTCTGGATTAACGTGCCAGTGTTGCAGGAGATTCTGTCCCCCGGAGATTCTGTCCCCCCATGTGGCGAACTATGTACAAACTACTTTTGATAGCGCCCTCTTTTGAATCATCCTCCTCCAGCTCACGTTAATATCCCATATGGGGACAGAATCTCCGGGGGGACAGATTTCCCTGGGACACTGGCGCTCTACCAACTGAGCTATCTAGCCCTATGTTGGTGGTCTCCCTACCCCCCCCCCCCCACCCCTGAACAAAGATATTGGCAAAATAGGGAGACCGCCAACATAACGCTAGATAGCCCAGTTGGTAGAGCGCTTGCACATTAATCTGGTGAGGTCGCAGGTTCAAGTCCTGCTCTATTCAATTTTTCTTTTTTTCAACCCAAAAGTATTTAAAAATTTACCCAGTCAGTTCCCCTAGTGGTTTATTACTTGACATTTCAAATATGTTTAGTTTCCTTTGAAGAAATTTCTGAAAAGGAGCTGTAAGTTTACTCATAGAGAAGAATGGCTAATCATGATCACAAGTAGGAGTCATGTTGTATATTTTATATTTACATAACTATCTTCTTTTTTTGTTTCCTTTTTGGGTATATTTAACTTACATTTTGTGAGAGCATTTCTATCACAATTTTTTTCTCGGGTACCAACTTCTTATCAAGTTAGCTCCAAGGAGGTATTTGGGGATTTCGGCCTTACCGCCGAAACCACCTTTGTAATCGTCAAGATTTTTTTTTCTTTTTTCTTATACTTCTTTCAGAAAATCCTCATAGCATTTACACATGAAAAAGGTTGTGTGATAGAAATTGCATCATAAAAGCGATTTTCGTTAACTCTTTCACGTCTGGTGGACAATCGATCGCCATCATCGGGACTAATTAACAAACTACATTACGTCACCAAGACATTATTCAATTCTTAATAGTTCGCGTTGTTAAGGCTGAAACCCCAGTATTTGTTCGTAACAAATTCAGGTCTAGTTTATTTTTGTATTCCAAAATCAGATTGTAAAAAATACTTTTCAAAGTGAATGAAATCTCAATTTAACCGCAAAGGCAGTGTCATTTAGTATAAGTGTGTGATAATTTTGGTCAGCATTTGTGTGATAGTCATGCTAAATTGATTTGAAATAATGGTCCAACAGTGGATGGCAGAAAACCTATTCACCGAGCTGTGTCACTAATTTATCTTAATTGTCCGTCATTATTGTGGACTTGACTGCCTCCATTGATGACCTTGAAGAAACAATTCCCTACTGAGGTCATTTTATACGATTGAATAAGAACATTTTGCCAACTGAGCAACTTCTCGTTTTAGAAATAATTGTGTTATAAATATTCGATATCAGCATCTGCAGTTTTGAATATTTTATGAATATTTTGTATATTCTCTTTCAGGACCAATAAGAGCCCAGTCATTCAGTCTATAATAGTGTTTTTGTTTGTTTAAAGGTATCGTACACATTTGGTAATGATTCAAAACAAATATTAGCATAAAAACTTACTTGGTAACAAGCAACGAAGAGCTGTTGATAGCAGTATAAAACATTGTAGGAAACGATTCCCTCTGAAGTAATGTAGTTTTTGAGAAAGAGGTAATTTCTCACTAAAATAATAAAAACTTCTTGCAAGAAGTTTTTATTCCTATCTGAAAGCACACAAATTTGTACAACAAGGGTGTTTTTTCTTTCATCATTTTCTTGCAACTTCGATGACCAATTGAGCCTAAATTTTCACAGGCTTGTTATTTTATGCATATGTTTGGATACACCAAGTGAGAACACTGGTCTTTGACAATTTCCAAACGTGTTCAGTGCCTTTAAATAACGAAAAATATTTAAAAGGATATACATGTACATCTCAAACAGATGTTTACTTAATAGGATCCACACATGCGTAGGAACACTCAAACCCAAAACAAATTGGGAAATAAATTGAACAGTGAAATTCAGTTGTTCATTCATAATTTGAGTTATTAATTTCTCAATATGAGAAATTTTAGACTTTTATCTAAATTCAGACTTTTTAAGTCTGCCTGGTAAACAAAAAATTCTGCATTTTTCCCCAATTAAAATAAGTCCTGCTCTTTGATCTACTTCTCTATAGTGCTGAGGATACTGTTCCCAAAAGCTCCTTGGAATTTATAACTCCAGGGGTTACCAAAAGGTGGAAATGCCATCATTTCAATGTACCTCCTGAGATCTGGATCCCAGTTTTAGACTTTTTTGTCAGCAAGAACTCTCGCCCCCGATTTCTAAAATATGCACAATACATTATAAATTTGTTTTGAATATTTACAATATAAATTTGCATGTAATGCTTCTATGTACAATTCAGAATCCAGCGCAGTGTAATGTGAGCATGACTTTTCAAACTTCCCAGAGATGCGTCAATTTTAGACTGACCTGATCTTATCTGACGTAACGTGATGCAAAGAGATCTGGGCATCAATAAGAAACTAAGGAGTATGGCTGTATCATCTTAATTATCATCTTACTCAGAGTGACTACATCTTACTGATGACCATATCAGGCGTACTGGTTTGATGATTATTGACGCAAGAAGTTTGTTAGGATGTGCTGTAAGAATCTGTTTGGATCATATGCAACAGATTTCACATAGCACCTTGATTGTCATTTGTGTAGAGACCCTGATGGTGACATCTTAGATGTTTTCTCAGGATGATGTTATTGAAGTTTATAGAGTTGTCAGCTGGATATAAAGAGACCTGTATATTCCCATGATATCATCAATAAGTGTCATGCCACAATAAGGGAATAATAAACACCTCTCTTATCAACACGTTTCATTCCAGTTTAGTTGCCATATGAGTGCAATCATCATTGCAGATGTCGTCAATTTATCGCTACATTGCTCTTCTGAGTTCCTGTGATGGGAATTCACTTGGATTATTACTCTCTGAACCATAGTGATCTGTTAATGCACAGTTGTTGAATGATATTTTACTCGTCTCAAATCAACAATTTTGACTTACAAGACATGAGATGCTGTTTCTGGAAGAGATGTAAGATTTAGATTTCACATACTGTTTCTTCATTTTGTCTTTTTCATTTTTTTCCCCCTATAGTAATAATAAAATGAGCATTTATAATGTGCCGGTATCTGTCTAAAGACACTCATGGCGCAGCGACACATCAATAGAGGGGAACGTTTATGCAGTCCTCATTAGGTGTGTCTAGAGGGAAGTTTTGAATAAAGCCAGTGATGGAGAAAGTTTAAAATCATCTGGTAAATTGTTCCATAATGAAGGGGCAGAAGAAGTAAACAATCTTTCACCACCATGATGTTTTGGTCATAAAAAGAAAACAGAAAAACAGACAATTACTACTCAGAGATACCAGATGAAATAGTCTAAGACTAGATGCTTAAAAAGTATTAAGGAATTTCGGTTAATAAACATATTCAGACATCTTATAGAAAACAAAATTGTAAAAAAAAAGATGGACAGAATAAATCTTCTAAACTAAGAAGTCTGGTTGATATTTTAAGTAGAGTTTAAGAATACTCCAGGGTTTTATCCAGCTTTGAGGAATCTAAAGTATCTTAGGATTAAAACTGATCTGGGAAATAGTTCACATCCTAGGGACAAACATCAGCCTAGTGTCAACTCGGAATGTCAGGGAATTATTAGCGCTTTTTCTGACGTGTTTCGGTAAACAGCTCTTTTCACTTAGTTGATTGGAAAGGTGAGTTATGGTAGGGGGTTCCCCTGAGCTACTCTCAAGTGAATATATTGTCTATTTGAGTTATCCACAAAATGCAAACTTTGCAGTCTGAAAAAGCGGATCCAGTTATTGGATAAATCAGATACAGGGAATTAGTAGTTCTTTTCTTGAAGCTGAATAAAGAAACTCACAAAAGTTGTCAACAGCCCTGTAGCGAAACACTATATTTTGTTTTCCTGGAGCAGAGACAACTTTATTGGTCTGGAACTTTATATTTATATGAGATGAATGATTTGTTGTTTATTGATAAATTGATTGATCATGATTAGGTGGTTGATTGATTTATTGATGTATTGAGATGAGAGTAACTGTTAATATCTTTGTAGCCAAGCAGAGGTCAAAGTTGAAACCTTTCTGTCTCTTAATTGCCAATTGGTATTCCATCACTCGGATCTCTAGGGAGATTTGTCTCTTGTAATGTTCCTGGATCAGCGTTTTAGGAGGTTTGAAAAAGTTAACATTTTTTATCTGTAGTTTGGTTGCTTAGAGTGATGAATGTTGTTGTTGTTGACAGACAGAAACAAGTGTATGTATGATTAGCACCAATAGTCTGCGGCTGATTTTTGTATTCCTTTTTTTGTGCAAATATTCCAACAACAAAATGTCTGAAGAGAGAAAATCTTGAATAGATGTTAAATTTGCATCGGGGATAAGGAATATTATTTGGTTTTACCTATAGACCGATGTGTGTAAAGCACTGTATACTCAGTACTTTCCCAAGTCATGTGAAGAAAAAAAATCCACAGACATATTACTCAGGTGGGATTCGACCCCCCAAACCTTTGTCATTCTACAGCAGATGTCTTACCAACTAGACACCGAGATTGCCCGGTAACTAGAGGCAGTTGGAATCCAAGAGAAAATCCTACAGAATATCCCTCTGTGTTGGGGACATGGACAAACTCAACCCTAACAAATCTCTACTAAAATCAACCAATCAATACAGCCTGTTGGTCGTGAAATAAACTTTAAAAAACACTTTAAAAAAAGATTTCTTAAGATTCCCTGCTACCTCCGTAAATCTAACATTATACACTAGTCACTCTGTCGTTCCATCAACTGCATTTCAAATGTAAAGATACAATCGTAGCCGCTATTATAGTTAACGATCCTAATTATCCGGTCGCATTCTTTCATGTAAGTGTTTTCTTCCAGCTAACATTTTAACGAGCGGTCATCAAGTTGTGGTATGGACGTTATGCTGATGTATAAAATGATTTATGTTTAGTCTGTGAGATAATTGGAAGGAGTGCAGTGCCTGGCTTGCTGTAAAGCCAACCTAAGATTCTTTGTTTGTAGTGTAACTTCCCAGTGTATTTAGAGACAATTTAATACTAAGAGAATGGGAGTAAAATCACAAAGCTGGAAAACCGCAAAACATCTACCAAAGAGTGTGTAGCATGTTTTGGCCGAGCGGTCTAGATCACGGAACTCAAGCTCTGATAGTTTAGTCATTAGAGTGTGGGTTTGAATGCCAATCTTGACACTTCCATTCTCTAGCAGGACACTTAACTATAATTACTTCTCATCACCCAGGAGTAAATTGGTACCTGTAAGGGTAGAGATTGTTGACGTTAATGATTAGCAGCCTATATGCCAATTTGGGTGACGTTGCTGCATACTCCAAAGGAGTTGAGATGGTTTCAGTAATGCTTAAGGCCAAATGAAGAGGGGTAGTAATAGTGTAGATGGTGGAGATTATTGATGCGAATGAAAAGCAAGCTGTGTGCCAATTTGACTGATGGTGCTGCATACTCCAAAGGAGTTGAGATGGTTTCAGGAACGCTTAAGGCCCAATGAACAGTGGAAATAATAGTGTAAAGCACTTTTATAAAAAGTTTCAAAGCACCTTATAAATGCTTATTATTATTACTTTTGCCAACAAATAATTGCTAAAGGCCTCACATTTTGACCCTTTCAGTGTCTTTCTTATTTTTATATTAGATTCTTTTCTCTGTTAAAACACAGATATTTCATATAGTTTCCACCAAAATGGCCTTAAAGCCACTAGCCTCTACTCAAGCATGTTAATTTTGGTAGTGAATAAAGGATATCGAGAGCTGGAGATACCAATCTCCATTTGTGTGGCTAGAGTTTGAGAAATGTGACTTGAAGCACAGGAAAGCTCTGTAGGTTAAGGTCTGCGTTCTCCTAATGAAGAATTTATTTGCTTGCATTAGCATTACTCGTACCTTAAGATCACAGGCCAAGATATAATGGTCGTGTCAATCAGTGTGGATGTAGGAATGGCCTAGTGACCTACATATAGGAAATACTAAATCCAATACTTCAACTTTACACAGAGTGCAAATACCCAACAACTGCTCAATGGCAATCTGTGCGCTGCTTTTAATTAAATAGCTTCACGTCATCGCGTAATGAGTAAGTACAGGTGACAACACTGCTGCAACTGATGGTTCTTACTTTCTCTGATTCAAGATAAGGTGCAGCAATGGGTCGTTTTCAAATCTGCTGCTGCTGGTATGCAAATATCCTCTTTGAATCAAAATATGGTACAGCACTGCTAATGTATGCATAATATGCTGCTCCCGGTATGTCTACTCTCTTTGAATCAAGTGAAGGTACAGCATTGGTTTTGTTTTAAAATCTGATGCTGCTGGTATGCAAATATCCTCTTTGAATCAAAATATGGTACAGCACTGCTAATGTATGCATAATATGCTGCTTCCGGTATGTCTACTCTCTTTGAATCAAGTGAAGGTACAGCATTGGTAATAACGGTGGATTCAAACACCAACAAGGCATGTTTATGACGTCCCACTTATCAACTCAACTATTCATGCGAGCATGCCGTGTGCATTCATGTGTAAACACCAATCAAACTTTCATTGACTCTTTACTGGTTATACTCATTATTTTGAGCAACTGTACCGTACTGTACAGGAAATTAAACAGTACCACAAACACAAGCGTAGTGTAAATGAATCCGTGCCTTGAGCCAACATTTCCACACTACATACCAATATCAGGCAACTCAAACCAATGGTCTTAATTCAGAGGCTGAATTAGACCTGCAGCCGATTTCACGAAAGTTTACGCGACTGTGTATAAGTCCAGTTGTGCAAGATTTCTTGTAGTAGTGGTGCACAACTTACGCAATAAATGTTGCGCAAGCGGACTAACGCAGTTGCGTAAAGTTTCGTGAAATCATCTGCAGGTTAGGATTTCACATGACTTTGTCATGATTTCAGGAAACTTTTAAAGATTCTTTATTCCCATCAAATGTTCCTGAATGAGAGTGGAGTGAATGTATTCATAAGCCACAAGTGGTAAAAAATACACACTTATTTTTTCCCCAAACAATCAGAACAATACACGTAGTTTTTTTGTTAAATTTCTTGTAATATAATTTCCTATTGGTTATTAAGAAATTCCTGTTAAAACATTGAACTGTTTTAATGATTTGTACTTGACTGAACATTATTATGCAACTTTTCTTGGAAGCTTGTAGATTTTGTCGATTATAATTTTGTTTTAATATAGATGCTGATTTGAAGGTTCTTAAAGCTGTCAGGCGACTCTGTTTATTATTGCATCGTGTGTTGGCACCTGATTCCACACCTCCGAGCGCCTACCACTTTAAATGCAACTGGAAACATCCAGCCTTTAAGCAACTCGTAGAATTAAAATAACTTCAAAATAGCTGTTGCGCTGGAAAACACTTGCTTCTCCCGGAACCAACAACTGTTAATATTGATTTTGTTGTTTATTAATGGAGGTTGTGCGTACTGTGCTTGTAGTTGTACCCAATGGCAAAGTATTTTAGCATATTGATCGCCCTGTGGTGTTCCACTTTAATTTGATGTGTCGCTCTGAGATTGGGGACGGCAACAGAATGCTAGGATTTTCGATTACAGACTAATAAGTGGTTTGGAAAGTTGTCACTTTTAGAAAATTGGGGGGAATTATTCATGCACTGTCCTGTCATTCAAAATTATCCAGCTGTGGTTTTGAATGATAAACTATTACCAGCCTACAATTACGATATCATGTACAGCACATGTACACAGAAAACACTATGTAGTTAATTCTGGGCACAATGGTCAAGTGGTTAGACTGCAGGACTTACAATCACAAGGTTGTGGGTTCGGATCCTACCAAGCTAATCGCTGATTTCACAATGAATAGAATAAGTATTGTTGTCTAGTTACTAAATCACAATTTATTGATTTGTGCAATTCATAACCGTAGACGTTAAACCAGAGATTGGCTGTTGCCAGCTTGGCGTTTATATCCCCTTACCCAGTTTGCAGTAACAATATGTGTATATACCTACTTTGCTGTGTAGATTTTTGTTTTTTAAAGAACTTGTCTTGATTAAAAACATGTCAGTTTGTACTTGTTGTTTCATTAAGTAAATTTTTCACATGTTACTTTCGGTATGAAATTTTTCTTTAGAAAACAAAGCAGGGCTCAAATTTAACACGAGGCCAGTGATTTCAGAGTCGGGCCTGTAAACTCAAAACAGGACAAGTCCAGTGGTCTTGTTTTTTTCAATTCAACATCTTTGTCACAAAAGAATGATGTTCAAATGTTGAGTTTGAGTCTCACAAATATCTTTCAATCCTGCTGAGTATCACCCATAAACAGGCCTGTGAAATCTCTACTTTAAAGCGGATCCGCTTTTACAATGACCGTGCCGATTTTCAATTTCCGCTTTTTTTTTCATTGATCGTGCCGATTTTTTATTTCCGCTTCCAAAAAAATAAATGATTACAAAACGTGTATCCGCTTTTGAATTATTTAGTACAGTGCAGAAGCGCCAAAAAAGAAAGAAACCCCCCCAAAACGACACAACAAATTATTCCACACATGCAGCACACGCATGTACATGTACATACTGTCACATGTCATCTATTTTCCTCTCTCCAAAATATCGACACACACGGCGGCAGCATGCACGCACCGTGAATATTAGAACGTTGTGGTCTTTTAGCCGTTCATGAAGTCAGTAAAACCATAAAACATAATGCTGTGTACACCGCATATCCTGTTTTATGATAAAACAGAAGAGATAAATCTTCTCTCAGTGTTTGTTCAAATAAAACAGTTTAGATGATCAAACTGTGTTCTCATTTTGATTCTAGTCTCTTCTCATTTTGATTCTGGTCTTGTATATAAAATCCTAGTGCAGTAAATATTCTGAGCTACAAGTCCTGGGGTCTTGTGGATTTTCCCCCCAAAATCGAGCCCTGCAAAGGATTGGAATGATCGTACCATTCCAATGACACTTGCCATTGATTGTTGACAGTTTTATATACATGTACAGAGTACAGAGAACCAATGTTTTACACCTCAAGGAGGAATGTAGGATTATTCTGTATAGAGATTTTTATTCCAAGCAGGCAACCACTCTGTGAAGAGCAAATACTGGACTCTTGGACTTGTTTATGTCATCCATTACATCCAAGCTGTTATGTCAATCGTAGTGATCTCCCTTAACAGCGGTCCACCGGCCAAATACTGGTAAAAAGCACCTTTGGGGCTGATTTCACTAAAGTCCTGTTTAGCGATCATCGCTGTCAGACTTGCAATGAGATCGCAAACCGCAAATCCATCGCTCTTGCGACGTCGCTGATTTTGCGTTTCACTAAAGTCATCGTAGTTGCGATGATATAAAAAGGAAAATAAACGTTTTGTTCGAGGCTAAAAGTAGCAACCTTTGACATATCCCGCCAGCAAAGTTGTCAGTCGTCGCGTGGTGGACATCGTAGGCATAGGCCTGCATTTAACTATTGCACTTTAAATGTAAATATTTTTTTTCATGCTGGTGCAACAAAAATAACAACAGGAGGACCATATTCATTTTAAAATTCTATGCATTCATTTTTTTAAAAGCCCACATGAAATCAAATTCAACTTGTATTTTTATTAAATTTATGAAATTTTGTAAATACGTTGTAATGTTGAGATTGATGAAAATCTGACAAAACTTAGTTAAATTCTTGTTAAATTTATGTATGAGAATGAGAGTTTTTCTCTCTGAAAAATGACGAATCGTTTGAAATTGAATCTTAAAGAGTTGTCATCATAAACAATTCTATAAAATGATAATCTCATTACTTTACTAAGCTTACCAGCACATATACAAATTAACTACGTAGGCCTAATTAATTTCTGTCTGATATGCTTTCAATATCAAAAGGGGGAAACAGCTTTTTAAATCGTTACTTCCCCCCCCCCAAAAAAAAGGGCCTTGCAAAAGGCATTTCAAAAAGAATTCACTTCTAAATGCCAGAAATATTTGTGTCAAAACTGCTGTCTCTGAAAATGTTGAGCCAGTGGAACATAATATTAAATTTTAAAGGATGATTTGTGGATGCAATATCAATACATTAATTTTAGGTCAAATGCTGGTTAGAATAACTGACCCCAATAGATGGAGGTCTCCCTTTTTTACAAATAGTAATAGCTCTCTCGGCAGTAGTCACTGGTCGCTGAAAGGTGTCATCAGCCAACTGTCTCCCAGTAAAAGGCCGCGAAGAGTAAATAAAAGGCTATTTAACTCTTTAATTCACCAACAAACTAAACTACGTCAAGACTTGCGGTACACCGCTAATAAAATCTAAACACAAAATGGCATAATTTGTCATACATTTGCGACAAACTTATATTTTGCAGCCACTAACGAGTCATCGCAAGACTGTCTTTGCTAATAATATTTTTGCGATGAGTAAATTCGTCTCAAAGATTTAGTGAAATCGGTATCCAAAATCCTTTGCTAAGTTGTGATGGATTTTTGATTTAAGCGATCGGTTTCGGCGTTTGGGATGATCGAAAAGCGTTAGTGAAATCGGTCCCAGGACCAGTCAAAATTAACTCCAAGTGGTCCGGCTGGCTACTTCAGTGTTTGTGAATTACAGACTAATGAAAAAGCTGAAGGACAAGTGAAACAATGAGCTAACTGGGCCCGCTGGCTAGTCACTGAAAAAGTTCAGGGAAACTCTGCAAATGTTAGATTTGTGTACATGTATAATAACTACAATCTACAGCCTACAATCTACAGCATGTGGCTTTGAATGGTACAATTTTGTTTTGCAAAGAAAAATTTCATACAAAAAGTAACTTTTGTCAATTTGATTTAATGAAAGAACACGATAATTGATAAGATTTAAACAAACATACATGTTTGTACATGTTTTTTGGGGGGTATGTTTCAGAATAAATGATATTATATTTCTTCAAAAGTTCAGAACTTTTGCAGGAAATTTTTTCTATCAGTGTACAAACATGATTGTAACAACACAGAGGAAATATGTGCAGTTGTTTTTTTTAGAAGGCATTTTTTTTTCAGAGAAATATTTGCAATTAAATTTATACTTTACCGTGTTAATGTTCTCGTCTTGTCGGATACCTAGCCAGTCAGAAGAAATTTGTCAGCAATTTCACATTGGTTAGTATAAGCTTCCAGTTAATGGTGTGTGGCCGTTTAGAGCAATTTATATTTACACCAAACTGTCAGTTGAAATAAATAGACTAGCTGTGCAGGAGAGACCTGTCTCTCTTGTCTCAAAGCCCAGTCGCTAAATGTCAACATTTCTTTCTCCCCATGGCTGATAGTCCACATTGAATAGCAGCTATCCAACCTGTAACTGCAAATGGAACAACCGGCTGAAACTTATCAGTTGAACGGTGCCATATAGCAGATTGTTCCATTTCTAAATAGGGATGCATTGTCTTGAGGGGAATTTTGAGGATAATATGTAATGTCACAAGTGCATAAGCCCAGTTCATACTTCCCATCAAAGCGAATGCTAAGCGTTTTTTGTTTCTGTAAACAATCAGTACTCGCTGTGTACCAACTGTGACATTAACCTATAACCTATAACAAGGTTTTAGCCAGGATTTGGTAAAAAGCTGTCAAAATTTGCTGGAAATTTAAAAACTGGGTGTCCAAATTGTTCACTTACAATTCATTTACATGTAAATGACAGATAAAACAGGGTGTTCAAATTTAGAACAGGGTGTCCAAAAGACACCCAGACACCCCTCTGGCTAACACTATGACCTTATAACCTATAAGCTATAACCTGTTTGGTTGTAGGACTCTGATTTTAAAATAGCAGCTAAATTCATCAAACTGTCTGTCTTTAACGAGTAAACATATTGACACAGTTGTTGAAAATGGAATCGAAATTGAAGTTTTACTTCAAGTACACTACACATGGAGCGTGTTTTGTCTCCTTCGGACTGTATGTGAATTTGTTTTGATGCAAACACATATATCAAGTTATTTACACACACAAATTTTTTTTCACCTGTGACGATTATGTTAATAGACCATATATTAGCTTTTTAATCATATATATAATATTTCATGCCTTTTTTAATACCAAATTGGAACCAGGTTGGTACATTCTATCAATACACCTGTTTTCATTTTCTTGTACATGTTTATGAGAGAAAGTTTCTTTGAGTAAATTAAAGGCATGCAGTTCCCAGTTCAAGTTGGGCAGTTCCCAGTTCAAGTTGGGCAGTTCCCAGTTCAAGTTGGGCAGTTCCCAGTTCAAGTTGGGCAGTTCCCAGTTCAAGTTGGGCAGTTCCCAGTTCAAGTTGGGCAGTTCTCTGTTCAAGTTGGGCAGTTCTCTGTTCAAGTTGGGCAGTTCCCAGTTCAAGTTGGGCAGTTCTCTGTTCAAGTTGGGCAGTTCCCAGTTCAAGTTGGGCAGTTCCCAGTTCAAGTTGGGCAGTTCTCTGTTCAAGTTGGGCAGTTCCCAGTTCAAGTTAGGCAGTTCTCTGTTCAAGTTGGGCAGTACCCAGTTCAAGTTGGGCAGTTCCCAGTTCAAGTTGGGCAGTTCTCTGTTCAAGTTGGGCAGTTCCCAGTTCAAGTTGGGCAGTTCCCAGTTCAAGTTGGGCAGTTCTCTGTTCAAGTTGGGCAGTTCCCAGTTCAAGTTGGGCAGTTCACTGTTCAAGTGGGTCAGTTCCCAGTTCAAATTGGGCAGTTCCCAGGTCATTCTGAGTTGATGGAATAAATAATGAAGCCATAAAGGCTGACATGTTTAGGCCGCGTCCGAATCAAGCGACTTTGGCTATGGCTATGACTGTTGCCTGCAACAACAACATTGAAGATTAGGAAGATTAGGACTTTTCGGCAGTCCAGCCATAGCCACTGCCGTAGCAAGGCCTTTTTTGACCTTAATTTCTTAGTTCACTAAATCAATGGCAAGTGTAATTGAAGGCAGGCCAAATTTTATTAAGCTGCTAAGCACACATTTTTGCTTAGCACAGGAGAAAAATCTGCTAAGAAAAAAATACCATTGAACCGTATATGATCAGTTACCCACAAATGTTACAGACAGATTTTCAAAGCAAGAAGCAAAATTTGATCAGCCGAGTGACCAGCTGGGCCAAATTTCATAAAGCTGTTTAGCAGAAAATTCTGCTAAGCAAATTTCTTTGCTAAGCAAGAAATGAGTGCAGTACCAGTCACAGCAATGGTAACTGTATGGTATTTTGGCTGGTAAGTTAATTTTCCTAAGCAAGAGTTTTCTGTGCTTAGCAAGTTTTTGTGCTTACACACTTTATAAAATTGCGCCCACTGCTAGAAGCAAAATTTGCTTAGCCGAGTGACCAGCTAAAATACCTTATTTTGCTTAAAGAATAGTTTTTTAATAAGCGGATTTGAATTGAAATTGATTTAGGACCACTGGCTCCTCTTGTGTTGACAGAGAGATGTTTATTTTGGGCCACGCGTATAAATTGATTTTTCTCCTCTCGACAGACGATTAAATTAATATTGATATTAGTTCATACATGTTGGGATCAGCTGCTTCAAAACCAAATTAATTTACATATAATTGAAGCTGCCATTTTGAGTATTAATGTCGGGGTTCTCCCCAGGTTTTTTTCAAAACTGTGGGGCATTCTGGTCAAAACTGATGGGATGTTTGGCCCAAGCGCAATTAAAACAAGGTCTTCGGAATGTTTTCTACTTGGTGTTTTTCTTGGTTTTCAAAGCCCTACAGTGCAATTTGGAGCATTCTATGTGGTTTTTCTTTTCATGTTTTTTTAATGTTGTAAAAACGTTTCTTTTCTAACCAATTATTTTTTTATGGGGAATCTTGATGAAGTAGTTTGTGTGACAATGACATACATGTATCAGGGCTTGAATTTAGGGGGGAAATCTACAAGACTACAAGGCTTGTAGCTCAATCCTTTTACTGTACCTGAATTTATTTTACAAGACCAGAATTGAAATACGAAAAGACTTAACACACTGTTTTTATTTGAACAAAATCTAAGAAAAGTTATCTCATGTGTCTTATTGGTAAATATACTTTGATACTTAAACATGCTAAACAGAATTGAAAGATATTTATCAGGATCAAATTCAACATTTGGAAAAAGAAGAAAAAATTAATTAAATTTATTACACAGTGAGGTATTATTATTCAACTAAAAAACACAAGACTGCTGGACTTGTCCAGCCGTGAGGTTAGTGGCTTGACAGTAAAATCACTGGCCTTGGGTCAGCAGTCCAGTAGATCCTTTTGGTTCCCACATTTGTCCCTTTTTACCCCACATACCTAGGTACTCTTTGACACTCCTTTTGGTTTTTTCCTTTTTGAATACCAATACCTCAAAATAGACTGCACTTCTCCCTTTCCTTCCAAATACACTTGGGTGCTCAAATACACTTTTGATACATTTGGGAACTCCTTTACCTCACTGCTCAGATCCTTTTCAAGATCCTTTTTGAGACACTTTGGT
Organism: Plazaster borealis; assembly: GCA_021014325.1. Taxonomy (NCBI): domain Eukaryota; kingdom Metazoa; phylum Echinodermata; class Asteroidea; order Forcipulatida; family Labidiasteridae; genus Plazaster; species Plazaster borealis. The sequence goes on along the minus strand of CM037456.1, from coordinate 1,432,280 downwards.
TCCGTGCTACAACAGAATCTTTTTTGTTTTTGTTCCCACCCACTGCTCAAATACACTTTGAAGAAACACTTTTTTGGTTCTCCCATTCCACATGGTGAGGCAATACCTCAAAGATCCTTTTTTGTCTTTATATACCTAGGGTGCTCAAATACAAAATACACTTTGAAGATTCCTTCCACATACCTAGGGTGCTCAAATACACTTTGAAGATCCTTTTGGTTCCCACATACCTAGGGTGCTCAAATACACTTTGAAGATCCTTTTGGTTCCCACATACCTAGGGTGCTCAAATACACTTTGAAGATCCTTTTGGTTCCCACATACCTAGGGTGCTCAAATACACTTTGAAGATCCTTTTGGTTCCCACATACACTGTGGGAAACCTAGGGTGCTCACATACACTTTTGCATTAGATTGTGAAGGAAACTAAATTGCCTACATTAACAGGTCCAAACAAACGAATACGCAAAAGGGATGCACAATCTTTTGCCTCCACATCCCAGCATACACCTCAATGCATCTTAAAACGTTTAGATTCATAGTAAGATATGTCTTATACTGGATGGAGAAATCCCCCGAGTTAACATGAAGATCATCTTGTATAAGTTTTCAACCTATAACAATTTTCTTTAATTTTAATTTTTGTTTATTCAGAATTCACCAGCCGAGCAGGTAATTCTTGCGGACATAACAAGAACATTCACAGCTCATGAGAAGTTCCAGAATGAAAGTGAAGGAGGACAAGACGCAATGTACAAAATCAGCAAGGTATGTTCAATACTGACTGCTTGGTCTGCCCTTAACTTTTTAAGTGACTAGCCAGCAGGACCAGTTAGCTTGTCATTTCACTAGTCCGCCCGCTTTTTTCACTTGTCAATATTTGAAATGAAATGCTTTTCAACACTGAACTAGTCGGCCGGACCACTTGGAGAGAATTCTGACTGGTCCTCATGTGTTTTAACTGGCATTTGCCCAGCGGACCACTGTTAAGGGAGATTGCTGCTGACTGTGTGACAAGGTATAGAATTTCTGCACCTGTTTGACTTGGAAGTTGAAAAATGGTAACACCTGAGCCTGTCTTCATAATTGCTTACTGAAGTATTCGTTGCTTATGATGTATCTTGTTAGTGTTCGTTCTCACGGGTAGCACTGAATTTGGTTAGCACTGAATTTATCGGCTACATAATTATTAAGCTAAAACACCTTGGATACAAGAATCATGCATTTTCTTCAGCAAAAGTTCCATATTGAAAAAAGATTACACCATGAAAGCTCTTAAATGGTGCTAAGCAGAAAATTGCACCAAACTGCTTGTTTGTTTGTTTGTTTGTTTGTTTTTGTTTTATAATTTTTTTATTTTTTGGGGGGGGGGTGGGTGTTGTGTTTTTTTTACAAAATGATACTTTGTTTCCTTTACTAAGCAGTTTTGATGTTAGAAGCTTTGATGTTGGAAGCTTTTTACCATTATTTAATTCAAAGATGGACATTCAATCACTTTCTAAATAACATCCATGACCCCAAATTGAGACAGTACAGCGGACTTTAAAGGAGTTATCAAACGCCATCCTTTGAGAGATGTTTGAAACTAAATCAAAATAGTTTCAAATTAATCTTTAAAATTTGCAGGAAAGCTTACTCTTGTTTGCCTCTCAAATCTTCATGGTTAATCGTGTTTTAGGGTCCCCCTTTCCTGTCAAAAGTCCATTTTGTGTAATTGTCATGTCTCTTGCAAGTGATTTCTATGATCCTTGACCAATAAGTGTCAAATCTGAAACCAGTCAACTCATAATTGGGAAGAAATTCTTTCTGAAAATACACTGGGGAAGTTGGTACTTTCCAGGGTCAAATCGATTTAGAAGCAGTTGTGGAAATAAACAATTTCATAAGTTCAGTTTCAATGGAATTATTATTTTGTTTTTGGATGAATTTATGATTGATTTGTGAATGTCAGAGTTTTTTAATCCAGAATTTCACAGCCACTCTCTGTTTATTTTCCTCTGACATCTCTCTGAGCTGTACGGGTTCAAAGTACTTAATTTCTATACCAACTTCCCAAGTGTAATTCTAGGGGGAATTTCCTCACAATTATAAGTTGACCAGCTTCAGATTTGACAGTTATTGGCCAACAATCATGAAAATCGCATGCCCGTAGGGCTCAGAGAACTGTCAGAGGAAAATAAACAGAAAGTGGCCGCGTAATTTGGAGAAGAAAACTTCTCAAGCAAAACTGAAATGTTTTAATGATCTTGCAATGTCAAGTGGCGTATCCATCATGGTCTTGGATGACCAACTCCAAATATTTACAGGTAGAGGAAATACCAGGTCAATAATAGGTTAGAGTAATCTGTCAATTGGAAAGATTGAAGTGTCATCACTTTCTGGTCACTTACAAATAATGGAGAAAGTCTGTCAGTTATCAAAACCAAGTCTTAGGGTTCCTGCTCTCTTTCCAATATGCAGCAGTTCAGTTATGGAACAGTCTTCCAGAGGTTGTTAAACAGGCTGAGACATCAGAACAATTCAAAACCCGGGTGAAAACGTATCTGTTTACTTTGTACAATTGTTGATTTCGCCTTCACAGCGCTTAGGGACCTCACGGTGATATGCGCTATATCAAAATGGTTTATTATTATTAAAAATCTGTACAGATTCCAGATTTGTTTCTACTTCAAGGTGAACATACATATACAGTACTTGCAGGGGAATGTTAAAAAGTCAAGCATGTGAAATCAGAGTGAAAGTGCAGAGATTCAAAGAGATGTCTTGTTTCATTTGAAATTACTAATGTTGGTTTCACATTCTGAGTGACATCAGGGTCAAATTTCATAGAGCTGCTTAAGCAGAAAATATTGCTTAACAATTTTTGGCTGAGCAGAAATGAGCAGGATACCAATTTCATAGAGCTGCTTAAGCAGAAAATATTGCTTAACAATTTTTTGGCTGATCAGATATGAGCAGGATACCAGTCACAAATTGTACATGTGACATGATAGTTTGACTGGTAACCTTATTCTGGTAAGCATAATTTTGTTGTGCTCAGCTACTTTTTGTGCTTAAGCAGCTCTATGAAATTGGGACTAGGTTAACACAACACTACTAAAAGTAGTAATAAATTATTTTCTGTATAGCACTTTATGATGGGCATCTCAATGCAGCTTTCTAGCTTAACACTTGTTCACCAGCCAAATGCTAGTTAAAAAGGCTGAAGACCAGTCAAAATTCTCTCCAAGTGGTCCAGCTGGCTTGTTCAGTGTTGAAAAGCATCCCTATTTAATATAACATATGGATTGGTGAAAAAGCTGACGGACTAGTGAAATGACTGGTCCTGCTGGCTATTGAAAAAGTTAAGGGCAAACCGTGCAGTGCACTCATTGTTTCTATGACAGGTATGCTCATGCTATGTTTTAATTATTTTGAAACCCTTTTTTAGCACCATGTAAGGGTTTAGAAGGTGATGCTGTGCAATCTGCAGCCAACCACACCAGGAACACTGGGGCAAACACTTTCTCTTACCAATAATTTTTTTTAACATGCAATTTGCAGTCCAATCTGAAGGACGAAGCATTAATGGTTAAGTGTCTTGCTTAAAGGACACAAGTGTCAAGACCGGCACTCCAACCCACACTCTACTGATCGGAATATTAGAACTTGAGTATGGTCTGCAAGACTGCTTAGCCACAACACACCATCCAGTAAACAGTAAATGAATAAAAATGTATTTTTCAACAAAAAAAATTTTGTTGGTTTGATTTGTTTCTTTGCAGGCGTATTCAGTGTATGACTCCGAGGTGGGATACTGTCAGGGACTGTCGTTTCTTGCCGCTGTTCTCTGGTTACATGTAAGTAAATTTATCACCTTCAACAAGAATGGATCCAGAATTGTAGAGGAGGACTAACTCAAGGGAGTTTTTCCTTCATTGTGGTATAATAATAACCAGGACATTTATAAAGCGCCTTTTACCAGAGGATGCAAAGCGCTGGAAAAGGAAAGAAGAGACAAACAGAAAGGGAGGGTGGGGGCAGACGGGAGAAACCCAGATTACATGCCAACAGTATACTCCTAGTATAGCCTTCAAGGTTGCAAGAAGGAGGAAACCACTGAAGACTGAAGAGAAAAGATGGATCTTGAGGGTCTTTCTAAAAGCAGCGAGAACAGTAGAATTTCTAACAGGAGTAGGAAGTTTATTCCATAGCGAAGGGGCAGACAGAAAAAGACCAGTCATCAGCCGGTATTAATTACTTGAGGATTTTCTCTGTAACTTCTTACATTCAACATAGTTTCTTGAAGCTTTTGTTGGGGGAGGACCAGGAGGTTGAGGGAACTTTTAGGCCCTGGGAAGACTTAACCCTGCTACCCATCATCTAGGATTTCCAATAACATCTTTCATCTTAACTTTTCTACTTGACAGATGCCAGAAGAGCAAGCATTTGCTGTCTTAACTAAGATCATGTATGATTACCACCTCCGAGATCTCTTCATGAACAGCTTCATAGAATTACATGTCAAGTTTTATCAGCTTGAACGCCTCATGGAGGTGAGTGAAAATAAAGGCTCAAAGTGGATTTGAGCTTCATCCATGTTCTTGATTTTCCGTGTGGTTGCAAGCTGTCTGGGCCCAATTTCATGGCTCTGCTTGCCGTAAGCAAAGAATCAGTGATTCGGAAACAGGGAATTCCACGCTTTCGTAAAGACTATTTCACAGGTTATCAGGGAATTTTTGCTTGTGCTCGTACGTACTCCACGTTACTAGGCGTTCTTCGCTTACACAGCTAGCGCAGAAATTTGGCGCTTGCCCTGTAAGCGAAAGAATGGTGATCGCAAGCACAGAATTCGGCGGTAGGCAGAGCCATGAAATTGGTCTCTGGTTTTCAAATCTATTGTGAAAGAAGCAAATCTGCAGTGTCACCATAAGGCAAAAGTTATGGTTGAAAACCTGTCATTATTGAGTGACAAATATCAAGGACAGTACCCCTGGGACCAATGGAACAAGCAAAGTGAATTGACATAAGTGAGCCCAGTAAACTCCGGTGTAAATAGTTAATTAGGACCAAAGTGGATGTAAAGATTGTAACAATCTTGATCTGGATCTGGATCTGGCCTGAAAGGGGTAAAACGAGTAGAGTGGTGCATTAATTAATGTGTAAAATAAATAATTTGGGGTTGAACAAAGAAAAATGGACTTGAGCAGGATTTGAACCAATGACCTCTGGTTTAATGTGCCGGCGCTCTACCAACTGAGCTATCTAGCCCTATGTTGGCGGTCTCCCTATTTTGTCAATATCTTTATTCAGGGGTGCCAATCAGAAGCCATACAACCGGTAGCTGTTGTGTAGGGATCAGGGATCAATTTACCCAGTCAGTTTTCCTTGTGGTTTGTTACTTGATATGTGTAGAATAAATGTGTAAATATCAAAGAGAAGTGTGAACCTTAGTTAATGTGGGTGTGAATACCGAAGGTTGAACCTAGGAGAGAGGCAACCCTGGTGATGCGATTATGAATAATTTTAACAAGTGTTTTTTTCTTGCGTTGTATTTTTATTTTTAGGACAACATTCCAGATTTGTTTTCCCACTTTGTGCATATTGGAATTGAAGCTCACATGTACGCTTCTCAGTGGTTCCTGACTCTATACACAGCAAAGTTTCCTCTCTATACAGTGTTTCACATCATGGATCTCTTTCTTATGGAGGTAAGATCAACTGAACTTCAATCTTGTATGGGCAATCCTTCTTCCTTTTTTCCCTTCATTTTTTTCCTACATTTTGTTCCTTCTTATTAATTTGTACTGGAACATTTCAAGGGGCAGCGAGGCAAAAAGCCACAACAAATAATTATAAAACTTAAAGGTATTATACAGGATTGGTAGAGCTGACAAAATAGTCACAGACAGTGTTCATGTTCTGTGTGATCAAGCATAAAACATGAAATAACAAACCTGTGAACATTTGGGCTTAGTTGGTTGTGTGAGGCAGGAAAAAATAGTGAAAAACCATGCACAATTTTCAGCATGTACGCACATTGTCCTTAATTTTGGTTGTAGCAACCAACATCTCTTTGTTTTTTTACGTTTTCAGATACAGTTTTCTCGAATATGACCTTATTTCAGGGGGAAATTATTCACAGAAAAAAATGTTTCTGGTATGAACTTCATAATCAGTAAGCTTTCAAACTAAAATTGAACAATTATGTTTTCTGTCCTTACCAATCCTGTATAATACCTTTAATAGAAACAACAAGACAGTATCAAAAATAAAACATGTTTTTCCCTATTTTGTTTTTGCATTTTACTGGTAATTATAAAGTAAAACTGCCCAAATTATGTCAATATTAGTGATTAAAGGTTTTATTTTTCATTTGAAGTAGCTTGCTGGGCTTAAAACAGGTGAATTTTGAATCACAAAACAGTCTCCCATATCATGGTTGATAATCAAAACATGTTGCTACCCTAAATCAAGACTTTAATTACTTCACCCACGAGGGCAGTGTTTGCGTAAATTGATAGCATCCCAGTAACGTATGAGTGGATCGCTTTCTCTTAATACTCTCCTTCTGTACGTGTATTTGCTCTTCTTGCCCAATGGGGTCAAGTTTATTGTTTGCCTAGAGTTCGAGGAATGAGAATCAAATCCAGTACCTTCAAAGGTCCACTGCACTTCATAGGGTAATCAAATTACTTGGTAACATTACGCTGGATGCTGTCTGTTTAATTAGTAACTTTATTCATAACTGTTTTGGAATTTCTAAGGGTTCGTCCGAGTCGGTTCGTTTGAAAGTGAGGTTATATTTTGTTTAGATATGAAGAAGTTTGCCAGTCTGAAGTCCGCTAGGGTCAACCGAATCAAATCTGCATAATTGAATAGCGTCACTATGCGCCTGAGAAATTGTTTCACACAATTGAGTTAAGGAAAGCAAACCATCGTTGGAATTACTTGTTAAGTGAATTAGGAACTGGAGAATGTTATGGATATCTTAGATGCTATGGAGAATGGAAGCTGATAAGGAACGGTTGAATTGAGAGAAGTTGACTGAATGAAAGGGAGTAATGATATCACAAAGCATGAATTATGTAGAAACCGTCAGATGAAGAAATTGTTTGGATCTGTAGCGCTGTCTTTAAAAGTGCTTGGAACTGGAAGGTGAAAGTCTGACTAACAACTTCAACATCTAATTGTACAGACCTTCCTTATGGGTGGCCATTTTTGTCTGGTTTCCTGTACATACGCAGTGACAATATCATTTCATAGTGAGGAACCTGACTGTTCTTCCTTCCAGCCTCAGTTTGGTTACACTAGATTGAATGGTAGAAAGTAGGAACCAACCAAGGTTCATTTGTTAATTAGAAGTTGACACTTATTGGTTGTAATTTGAGATGATATTTCATACAGCAAATGCATACCAAAGTATTAGTATTAGTCCTCTTTCTAGTTCTTCGTACTAATCCTCTTTCTATTACATTTACTAGTCCTCTTTCTTGTACTTGAACTAGTCCTCTTTCTTGTACGTGTTAGTCCTCTTTCTATTACTTGTCCTAGTCTTCTTTGTATTACTTGTACTAGTCCTCTTTCTATTTCATTTACTAGTCCTCTTTCTTGTACTTGAAATAGTCCTCTTTCTTGTACGTGTTAGTCCTCTTTCTAGTACTTGTACTAGTCCTCTTGCTTGTACGTGTGTTAGTACTCTTCCTATTACTTGTACTAGTCCTCTTAGTATTACTTGTACTAGTCCTTTTTCTATTACATTTACTAGTCCTCTTTCTAGTGCTTGTACTAGTCCTCTTTCTAGCACTTGAACTAGTCCTCTTTCTTGTACCTGTGTTAGTACTATTTATATTACTTGTACTAGTCCTCTTTCTATTTATTGTACTAGTCCTCTTTCTTGTACTTGTACTAGTCCTCTTACTACTAATTGTACTAATTCCCTTTCTAGTACTTGTGCTAATACTCTTTCTAGTATTGTACTAATACTCTTTCTAGTACTTGTGCTAATGCTCTTTCTAGTACTTGTGCTAATGCTCTTTCTAGTACTTGTACTAATACTCTTTCTAGTACTTGTACTAATACTCTTTCTAGTACTTGTACTAATACTCTTTCTAGTACTTGTACTAATACTCTTTCTAGTACGTGTACTAATACTCTTTCTAGTACTTGTACTAATACTCTTGCTAGTACTTGCACTAGTACATGTACTTGTTTTATACCAGTTTTCAACAACTTGAAATTACTCAGCTATGAATTACAAAGTATTGTTCCAGTCAAGCATGAAACAAAACCTTCTGCTTGTTTGTCTACCTTCTCAGTAATCTGGCAGATCCATTTCAGCAATGACGTCAGACCACCATACTATTGGGAATTTAATTCATTGTACTCTATTGCTTTCCACACAGTAACTTAATCAAGTTTTATTTCTGATTATGTTTTACAGGGTATGCCTATTGTGTTCAACATAGCTGTAGCGCTGCTCAAAGTAAGTCAAACCCATCATTCAATTATTACAGTCTACTTGCTGTTTAAATTTGCATTTCCTCTCTCATAAATTCAGAGTTTATTTCACATTTTGTCCAGACATTTCCTGTTGTGCTTGCAATGAGGTTGCTGAATGTAAACAACAGGTCAATTTCATGGTAGTGCTTACCACAGAATTCTCCATTTACGGCACCCTGTAAAGCGTGTGATTCTATCGGCCATAAGTGCTGAGCTGAGCCATAATATTGGGCCCAGTAGGAATGCTTTAAACATCTGGGCCCAATTTCATAGAGCTGCTTAAGCAGAAAATATTGCTTAACAATTTTCTGCTTAGCAGAAATGAGCAGGATACCAATCACAAATTGTACATGTGGCAAGGTAATTTGGCTGGTAACCCTGTTCTGGTAAGCGTAATTTTGTTGTGCTCAGCTACTTTTTGTGCTTAAGCATCTCTTTGAAATTGGGCCAGGTTCATAAGTTTTCTTTTAAAAAATAAATAAATTTAAAAATAGTTTTTTTAGAATTTAATTTTCATTTTTGTTTGTTTTTAAAGCTCTGGATTATTTTGATAATGACAGATGACATTATAAATAAATTGTTCATTTTTGTTCACTGCTATGTCTCTTTAACTTCTTTTTTGGTGATTGGAACCCACTGTTTGTTTCAATCCTATACAGTTGTAAATATATACCATAAAACTAACCTGTGGTAGCGTTTTTGAGATATTGCTGAAAATCTGGAGCGGTCATGTCCCTGTAGGAGGAATAATTTGTAATTGGAATACACAATCTGAGAAACGTTTCTGACAGAAACCGTTCTCAGATTCAAATATTTGGGGATAAAAAGTGTTTTTCCATAACCGCAGTACTTCGAAGTGAAAAAATTCTCAAAATGCATTATACTATCCAAAGCTGCTTTGATTGTTTTGATTGCCATTAATTTTCAGAGTCATAACCAAACGCATACAGACCCTTTAATGGACAACTTACCTAGAGCTTAGTTTATTATAGACAATCATGAAGACATCCATGGTCCATGTACGTCTTGAGTGCATTATTCTACTAGCCCATTGTGTAGGAAATGTATCTCTTCCTGTTCTCAGTGAGTAAGCCTCAAGTGATTTCAAAGAATGAACCACAAGTTGCTGAGACTCATTGGTCCTGACTAGAAGAAGAAGTGCATCACTTTGTTTATGTAGGGGGGCTTGTACTTAACAGTTAGCAGGCACACAAAGGGTTGCTGTATTAAACTAGTCAAATACGTTGCTGTTGTGATTTATTAGTTATCCTTTTTGGTAAGTGTCATGATAGGAATACACTGAGCAGGGCCTAATGTCATGGCTATGCTTACCACGGAATTATGCGCTTACGACCCATAGAACTATATGCGCTTTACAGGGCACCATAAGCGCGGAATTCCGCAGAATGCTAATTTTCATGCTAACTATAGCAGAAAAATTTGCCTAAGCGTAAGCGTATTTCACAGGTAAGCAAGAAAATTAGGTGGCCAGCTTGCGCGTTCACCATGAATTTGCATTGTTACATTATTCATTTTCATACAGTAAGCACCGGAAGGTTAGCATGCCTTTTCGTGTGCTTACGGTTAGCAGCGCTATGAAAATGTAAACTCGCACAGTAAGCACAAAAACGGCCGTTAAGCAGCTGGGTTTCCCAGTGCAAAAGTATGCATTTTTGCATTCAAACATCCTATTTGTAAGTTATCATAAGTTTGCAAGATGATCTGTTTAGAACTATGTGCTTTACAGGTTGCCATAAGAGCAGAATTCCACAGTAAGCAGAGCCATGAAATTGGACCTAGATCTCGAGCTCATTCAAACGTTTTTTGGGAACCTTGGGTTTCCCAGGTACATTGATTTAATGTGTAAAAGAAGCAAAAGTAGGCATTTTTGCGTTCAAAAAATCATTTTTTAAAGTTTGCAAGACTATCCGTTTTTGAGTTGTCTATGATACTGCATTGTTCTCTGTACAAAATGTTGAAGGTGATATTATACCAAAGTGTCAATGGACCGTGCAAGTCTTGCATGTACTGAACACTTTGGGAACCTCTCAGTTTCCCATGTACATGTGCGCTGCGCTACTTCAATGTATAGTAGAAACAAAATCACACACTTAAACAGATCCAAATGTTTGAACATGTGCAAGGCTTGCACAGTATTGACCATGTAACCTGTGACATCAAGTGTTTACAAAACAGCCACAGAGCCTGGACTTCCTGCAGGCACGATTTGTACAAAGCTCAAAGGAAGGAAACATTAAATCTGATATTTTATGGAGATTGCACTGTCTGATTTTTATGAAAGGGGTCACATCTCAAAACTTGCTCAGCTGTTATGTTTACAACTCTTGAATTTATGTGGAAATTGGACACAAAATGTATAGTATTTTGCCAGCCAGAAAGGCCCTAAAATGTACAAGGTCACTCTTTTTGTATTACGAAGGTTACAAAGTCTGTACATATACATTGTAAAATGGTTATTTTGATTTTGTTTTTATGTTAATCCACAATGGCTAGTTTAAAAAACAAGAAATAATTTCAGTGGACAATTCTTATATCATATCAACCACTCTAGGTAGAGGTCAAACCTGCTCAGATCTTTCAAACTCTCAGAAGGAATATCTCCTAAAACTTTAAAAACAATTGTAATTGATTTTTCAGGCCGCCAAAAAGGAGTTACTGGGGCAAGATTTTGAAGGTGTATTGAAGTACTTCCGGGTAACTTTACCCAAACGCTACCGAACCGAAGAAAGCGCTCAGGAGCTCATGCAGACAGCACTTAGTACAAAGGTTAGAGGTTGTGATGGTAGATGGTTCAGGTGAACCCTATCTTTGTATTGGCGTGTTGGGCCGAGCGGTTAAGACTCAAGCTCTGGTGTTTTCAGATCAGCAGAGTGTGGGTTTGAGTCCCGGTTGTTACACTTATGTCCTAAGCAAGACACTTAACCATTATTGCTTCGTCCTTCGGATGGGACGTAAAGCCATAAGTCCTGTGTGTTTTGTAATGGACGTAAAAGAACCTAGTTACACTTATCGCTAAGAGAAGGGGTCTGCCCGGTGTGTTTGGCAGTGGCTGCTGAATGCGCCGCAGCACCTTGTAAACCCTCATAAGGTGCTACATAAAATTTGGTCTCATAATTTCAAAAAATTCTAAAAAACCTGTCTTAGAAGGTTTCTGTCTGTTCAAGCGCCTTGAGTACCTTATTGGTATATACATGCGCTATATAAGACTATATATTATTATTATTATTATTATTATTATTATTATTATTATTGTTATTGCAGGCCTGAGTGCTTCTGTTCAACTTCTGTATTTTTATCTCAAATTGTATTCTGCTGTCGTGCCGATTGTTCATTAAGTTTACCCCTTTCTCCTTTAAAGTTGCATGGCCCAATTAACACCGAAATAATTTTTAAAAATATTTTCTCTGAATGAATTTTGACAGATGGTGCTGTTTCAAAACAAATAACATACAAAAAACTTTTGCATATGCCACGGACAATGCACAAAATACATCTGTAATATGCAAAATTGTTTGTACATGGCTGATGGACATGAGATAAAGTCGGGATCTCGACAATAACTCATTTTTAGTTTTTAATTAACTACCACTTGTCATTGGCAGATTTTTTGTATGCAATACCTTAACTGAAAGCTTATAAATTTCTTGAATCTATAAAAATAGCTATTTAGAATTTAAGTTTAAATTTTGGGATCAAATCAGCCAAGAATCTGACCTAGCATCTTTTTAAAAAAATTGACAAAATCTAAAAATCCAAAAATCCTGTAGCGGAACTTAAACCTATTCTTCTTCATTCTCAGAGACACATCTTCTCTTTTTAAACCGAGGTATCCATCAATTGTTTACATAAAGTCTGAGGGTTTATCTCTATACAGCCCTTCAACTGTTTAATGTTTATACACTCAACAAAGAGTAGCAAATATTTAATATTTACTCTGTGGCCATACACAATTATTGAAAGCTTATTTATTACCGAACTGCACAGTTCCTGATAAACAAACATTAGCAATTTCACCGATTTCTTGGACAGTGATAAAAAGATTTATTTAAACTCATTAAATTATTTTTATTTTGTGGGTTTTTTTTGTCGGGAATGTTTAGAATTTTGATAATTTTAGTTTAATATATATAAAAAATTGTCAGTAATTTGAATTCATTCATTTATGTGAATCTTTGTTTCATTAAAATGATAACCTCTCCTCCCCAGATCAGTAACCGTAAACTGAAGAAGTATGAGAAGGAGTTCTATGCAATGAGGGAAGACGAGGACAGAGAAGACCCTCTGGAGAGAATTGAAGTAAGATTCCGAGTCCCTCATTGTTGGTCCTCCGTTGTGAACACTGAAGGAAGTCCGTCTCCATCCCCCTTCCCAGAGCCTTCCCCATCCAACACTTAAGAAGGCCACACCTTGTCACCTCTCTCCCAACCTCCTGTATAATTAGCAATTAAGTTACTCATCTCTGTTACTAAACCTACTCTTGAGCCTTCAGTTAAAGTCATTCCTGTTTCCTTTCAGTGGCTGCCCCTGTGGCAGGAGATTCTGTCCCCCTGGAGATTCTATCCCCCCATTTAGCAAATTGTGTGGAAATTTTGTTTGATAGCACCCTCTTTTGAATCAACTTCCTTCAGCCCATGTTAATTTACCTATGAGGGGACACACACACCGGTGGACAAAGTCCCGTATGACACCCCCACTCTGGCTTATCATCTCCTTTCTTTATTTTCTTTGGAGATGAAGTCACTGTACATAATTTCCCATGATATTTTTTTAAATTAGCAATTAAAGGCTGTGATTTTCTGATTGCATTATTTATCTGACTATACCTTCCACACAGAGAGAGAATAAACAACTCATGCATGCTAACATTCGTCTGGAACAAGAGAATGACGAGTTAGCCAGAGAACTTATTGTCCATAGATTAGCCATGGAGAAACAGTTAGATAAGGTAGGATACTAGACTTTACAAACCGAGTAGACTGGTCCCTTTTATTGGTTGAATTCTATAATCATTGTTGAACACAGGGAATCTGACAAAAAACATGAAGCCATGATAGTGGTCTATGGCTGTTATTGAAATCACTGCTCCGGCTTGGGCTCCTGACTTGGGCTCCTGGCTTGGGCTCCTGGCTTGGGCTCCGACTTGGGCTCCCGGCTCTGGCATGGGCTTCCGGCTTGGGCTCCTTGCTTGGGCTTCCGGCTTGGGCTCCTTGCTTGGGCTTCCGGCTTGGGCTCCTTGCTTGGGCTCCTGGCTTGGGCTCCTGGCTTGGGCTCCTGGCTTGGGCTCCTTGCTTGGGCTTCCGGCTTGGGCTCCTTGCTTGGGCTCCTGGCTTGGGCTCCTGGCTTGGGCTCCATGCTTGAGCTCCGGCTTGGGCTCCTGGCTTGAGCTCTGGCTTGGGGTGCAGCTTGGGCTCCTGGCTTTGGCTCCTGGCTTGGGCTCCTGGCTTGAGCTTTGGCTCCTGGTTTGGGCTCCTGGTTTGAGCTTTGGCTCCTGGTTTGGGCTCCTGGTTTGAGCTTTGGCTCCTGGTTTGGGCTCCTGGTTTGGGCTCCTGGCTTGAGCTCTGGCTTGGGGTGCAGCTTAGGCTCCTGGCTTTGGCTCCTGGCTTGGGCTCCTGGCTTGAGCTTTGGCTCCTGGTTTGGGCTCCTGGTTTGAGCTCCGGCTTGGGCTCCTGGCTTGGGCTCCCGGCTTTGGCTTCAGCTTGGGCTCCTGGCTTGGGCTCCAACTTGGGCTTTGTTAGTTATTGGAGCTTCTAATCAGGTGGACGGAGCTGAAGCCGTAGCCATGGTTTTGAAAATTGTCTGTAGATTATGGTCAGCTGCACTAGGGAGCGATGTCTAAGTTCTTTTTTTGTTTTTGTTTTTTGGAGCGGGTTGGGGGTGGGGACGTTAACAATAAGCAACTTCAAGAAAATTATTGTCAAGACAAATACTTGAAGCAAATGGGGATCTTACCTCACCTTTTTCATATTTTCAAAACTGAAATGATCAGTCCCAGATTAAGTGTTGTGTCAGGTTGATTTTATTTCTATATTTATGAATCAACAGGAGAGAGATCGTGCTGATGAACTGGACAGAGACCTCAAGGCCATCAAACTCCAACTTTTAGATACTGAAGAAGAAAATAAACACCTCGAATCGGAGACTACACAGGTGAGTGGTTTGCTGCAGAGACTTGGAATGAATTTGAATGGTATTAATGATGTCATCATCCACACTATCTTGTAAAGTTTAAAACTATTTACACTTCTTTTGAATGATTGTTTACAGATCAAAGAAATGTATCGAACCGGGATGGAGAAATCAGAGGCGGACTCAAAAAGGAATTCTACCATCATTGCGGATTACAAACAAATTTGCTCACAACTCAGTGTACGTCTTGAGAAACAACAGACAGCAGCCCGGGAAGAAATGGCAAGACTCAGGGTAAGAAAATAAGACAAGGGAGTCAATTTCAATTCAAGTAGTTCACTTGTGGCAAAGTTTGACAAAAATATTTACCCAAAAAATTGTCAAAATTCGTAGAGCTGAGATTCATTTTGAAATGTGTCAGCTGATGAATCTTAAGCTCTAAAAGAAAATGTGATTTGAAAATGTATCTCAAGATGATTTTTAGAAATCTGGTACGTGGGAATGTTGTTTTTTCTTTCTATCCATGATGTATCTCTAAGATGACTGGTTTCACCCTTGTGTTTGTTTCTTCAGCGGAGGTTACAGTCTTGTGAGCAGTGTGCCAATCTTATTAATGAGGATGGTAAACTTAACCAGTCCTCTGATGTAATCAGAGCCAGTGAGGAAGAAGAACCAGAACCAGAATTAGTTGTTGCAGAACAACAGGTAAGAGCTGGAGGGACTTTGACTATGTCTATGGTTGTTAGCATTCTCTGGGGCTTTTTCCAAACCTGGCTTAGGTTCCTACTCTGGGCTCTGATTGATGTTGGAAACACCATGCAAAATGTATACTGCTCCAAAATTGATGACGGAGCCAGAGGCCAAGCCTAGGTTTGGAAAAGGCCCCTACACAACCTCGTCCCCTACACAACCTCGTCCCCATGGTGTGTCGAGCAGTACGAGGTTGACCGCTCTCTCACCCTGGTATTGGATCATTTGCATATCCAAATTGTTTTGATACGTATGCAAATTAGAATAGTCTGGCTGTGAACATGGTGAATACTGAATGAGTACAACTTAACATGTTTACGTTAGACTTTTGTACACCAGTCGTTGTCCAATCAGGGTCCAAGTAAGGAGTTTCCCTCCCAGGATTTACTATTGTAAACATGGTTGGAAATAAAGTAAACCATGGGGACGAGGTTGGCCCCTAGACTACCTGAATTTGAAGACCTACAGAAGAGAGGTAGCAGAACTTAGACCATGTCTATGGTAGTAAGCTTTCTCTAGACTGCCTAAATGCTGAAGAACAAATAAAGAGAGGTATAGACTTTTATCATGGTGCGGCCATCTTGATTTTCTCTCATTCAAATCAATTAAACCAAACCGAGGCTGGAAGGAGAAATAGTCTGGTTCCTTTTTGTACAATGAATATAAGCATTCAGCACTGTTGTTGGGTACAGGGAACAAGACCAAGATGGTGGCATCATGATAAAGGTCTATAGAGGAACTTGGATCCAATATTTTGCGTGAATATTTTCAGGAGTACTTGAATAAGGTGATAGCAGGAAGGACTTAAACCATGTCTATAGTAGACAGTGTGTGATGTGGTCTGGTCTATTCTATGCTACATTTGGTTTACAATTATAGACAGCGAAAGTCTGAATTTTTTGAACATTTTTGCAAATCTTGGGTCCCACTCGCATTGCTCTAACGTGTGAAGGAAACAAAATCGTGCACTTTACTTACAGTGCGAGAATGACAAATGACAGTCTAGTCTTTTCATCTTACGAAATTCTTCACATCATGAACGTCACAGTAGTCATATCTACTTAAATACTACTAACGACTAAGTCTGGTACATTCTGGGCTTAATCATATCATGTTGTCTTAACTCATCAAACATAGATGTTTAAGACTGTATGAAGGTGCAATGTGGCAATTCCTAGTTCCGATACTGAAGAACCTGTCACATGAGGGCGCTATACAAGTTGCTCATAGCACTTGTTACAATGGACTCGTCAGTGATCAATTCTTGAGACATTGTGAGGTGAATTCAGTTTTGTTCTCTCTTTCATCAGATTCGTGAGCTTGAGCTAGAGTTAGCTCAGACCAAACTACAACTCGTTGAGTCACAGTGTCAAGTTCAAGATCTTGAGCACAAACTCAACTCGGCAATGACTGACCTCCATTCCTCCAAGAATAACAGCTGGCTCCAGAAGACGTTCTCCTCACTGAAAGATGCCACGGTAACCAAGAAAGAATAGCAGCACCTCCTTGAAGAGAGTTTGTCACTGCTGGTTGCTGACAATTACATTTTAAACGAATACTAAAATAAACCATTTTGGCCACAAATAAATAACCAACAAAAAATCATTGGCAATTGAACAAACTATTTGTCACAATAGTCAGTAAATAAAAACTTGCATTGCCATGGTGATCACAAAATTTCCAAAACAAATTCCAAATGTTGTTCTGTATAAATGAATTAATTTTTGTGCCGAATCTTGTCACCAGCCAAAAGGCCAAGCGATCCAAGCATCCCAATTTCATATCATTAATAAGCAAACAAAGTTTAATTGCTTAGCAAAAATGAGATGTAAAGCTGTTTTTGATAAGCAAAATTCTCTTGTAGTATTGCATTTGTACAGCAGCTCTATGTGATATATTTATAAATGGTGATAATGAACTGTAAACAAAGGAAACAGCAATAGCTTGTTCTGAAAACAGTTTTAGGAGAGAAATATGTTGTTTCCACAAACTAAACTTCTCTGTTAATGTCTTTGCCCAAACCACTAGATGTTGTCAGCATTTCAGTGACTTTTGTTCACTAAGTTATTGTATTTTCCCCAAAAATGTAAAAGTATGACAGGAGGCCAATGATTGTGTAGGCAATTAGTGAGCGTAGCTTCATTCTACACAGCAGGGCTGAATGACATGAAGTTGCTTACCAAGGAATTCTGCACTTTGGGCGCTCTGTAAGGACCATGTCACGCGAGGCAATTTACTGGCAACCAGTTCCAGGCAATCTCCAAAAAGAAAAGGCATTCACATTTGAAAGTTCACCTATTTTTCTTGGGGATCGTAAGACATTGTCTGAAAAAATTACCCATGTGCCACCAAAGTGGTCCTGTAGCACGCACTGCAGTTGGTTGCCTCCAAGTTGACTGCAAAAATTGCCCTGTGTGACAGGGCCCTAAAACGTGTGTTTCTAACAGTCATAAGGGTTCGTAAGCACAGAATTTGGGGTAAGCAGCGCTAGGATATTGACCGTTGATCCATTGTATTATACACAGTAACTAAGTTAATTTACAATGATTCGCTTATAATCTGTATATAGGTAGGCCTAGTCTTATTTAATGAACCTCAAAGATTCTTTTGTAAATTAAAAATGTGAGATAGTATATCGTGCGCATTTCCGAAAGCTTTGGAAAGAATTAATCAATGTGCTAAGAAGTTTTGATATCATGCTCTAGGTAGTTATTCATCAAGACAAGGAGTGAAACCAAACGGGACTAAATTTCATGAAGCTGCTCATGCTTAACAAAGTCCTTCTTTGCAGTGAACCAGTCACAAAAACTACACATAAACGTGGTGTTTGGCTGGTAACTTTTTCCCTTGAAAGTAACTTACTTAAAAAACTTGTGTGGGTACAACAGGCATGATATTCTTCCTACTTCAGTCTGTTTTCCGATTTTATGGCCCTTAGATAATTTAGCAAAGTGGTCTTAAATAGTCTGAAAGTTTATTAAGCCCCGAGATACTGGTAAGCCCCAGATACTCAATAGACCTTATGCACATGATGTCATAACAGTAGGGCGCCCTCGTCTAGAGGTCAAAAGGAGGTTGTTCATTGGCCAATCCTGTGCGCCGCGCGTACAAATCTGTGCGTTTCGATTGTTTCGTCATCGTTTTACCTCTAAGATGGCGGCTGGATGACGTCAATGCATAAGGTCTATAAAGGTTTCCTACTTTTTTCCAAGGGCCAAATATCATGCTTGGTGCAACCATTAAAAGTATGGCCATGTCTAAATTTGCAGCTACGGCTGTGGCTACGGCTGTGGCTACGGCTGTGGCTACGGCTGGATTGGAATGCTGCGTAATCATGCATTAAAGTATAGGATGTCCTTAACGACACCCTTAGCAACAGTTGTAGGCATAGCCGCCAATTCGGATCTGGCCTAAATCTCTTTTGGGATGAGGAGTGTTGGCTTTGAAAAGAGCTGTTGGTATATTCTCATTGTTTCAAACAGTGTTCTATGATTATCGTTTAACTTTTTCTCAAGTGAGAAAAATTGTCTTTGGGTACTTTGGGTACTTGAGCTGCTTCATGAAATTGTCCTTTATGAAAATAGAGTGCTTCTGCTTTCTTCAAAATGGTACATAGAAATAAGTTGAATCGTTGACAGTTTTGTTTTTGTATTTGCGGCTTATATTCTTAACAAGTTGTATTGATGCAAACACAGACATGTACTCAATGTACACATGTATCTCCTGGCTTCCTAACAAGGCAGCAGAGTACCAGCTAGTATTGATGTATTTTTAATATGTTTCTTTAGCTGTTAACCAGGGATGAGTCAAGAGTAAGGCCGTGTCTGAAATAAGCGATTTCAGCTACGGCTATGGCTGTCGGAGGCAACGGAAACGTTGAACAACAGGACTTTTCAGTGTTCCGGCCGTAGCCACTGCCAAAGTCATATAAGGGGCTATACGACTGTCGCTAAGAGTGTTGCTAAGTATGTACTACATTTCAGCGCATGCTTACGTGGGAATCTAGCCATAGCCGTAGTTGTTGCCACCAATTTAGACACAGCCTAAGTGGTTTCTGAAATGACAGCTTTTAGCTATGTTTGGTTTTCTGCCCACACTTCAACATTAGTGTTTCAGACATGGCTTATGGCTGCAGCCAAAACCACAGCTTTGGCTATGGATATGGCTAGCTCACTGCTATTGTTCAGCCTAGCTGATAAAACAGCCGCAGCCAAGTCATCCCATTTAGACAAGCCTAAATATTTGTCTAAAACCAACGGCGCTTGCCAAATGCTACTGCTTGTTCACCGCTTCCGCGTTTACTCCTATATAGGAGAATCGTATGTTCTATTTAATCAACGCTCATATCATTGAATGAGAGGAAATGAGTTGTCCTTAATTTTTCTTTTAAAGGGGAGTCTACGGAGACTGATTTGTATATATTGTGTAAATACACCGTGCTAGAGATGCTAAAATGTAAATGTAGTGTCTGGTTACCAGACCAAGATTCATAGGGTTGTTAGTATGAAATATTTGCTAAGCAAAAATTAGGGAGGTACCAGTCACAATCAATATGTATCACATTGTAACTGGACTGGTAACAAATTTTTGTAAATAAAGTTTTGGCTTTTAGGAAGGTCTTTGACCGAGAATAGAGGTTGTGCATTAATGTCATCAAATTGCCATCTTAGAGGAAAACCGATGATGAAACAATGGAAATTCACAGATTTGTACACGTGGCTCACAGGATTGGCCAATGAACAACCTCCTTTTGGGCTCTAGGCGAGGGCGCCCTACTCAAATGACGCCATGTGCATAAGGTCTATTCAATCTAAGCACATCTAACAAATCATTGAGCAGGCCAATTCCATAAAGCTGTTAAACACAAAATAAATGCTAAGCACAAAAAAACTATAACTTTGCAGAAATTTGTTACCAGCCAAAGTACTGTGTAAGTTACATTGCTTGTGACTGGTGCCAAAATGCTATTAGTTTCTGCTTACTAGCTTGATGAAATACGGCCAAGGTATAACGATAACCAATTCATGCTTACCAAAAACTTCTGCAAAATGTTTTGAGCTTAGCAGCTCAGTAATTTGGCTGTTGTATGAACAGAAAAATAGCATCCCGAGTACTTGTCAAAGATAGTGTTTAATGGCTAACTATTGTTAAACAAAGCAAAAAATTTACTCTCTGCCCCCATACCCTGTCAAGATGATATTTACCAAAATAAATCTACTCCAGAATAGTAACTCGGTGGGATAATGCCAAATGTTGCTCAAGATATGCATGGCAATTGTGTAAAGTAGGTAGAATTAGTGCTATGGTTCGAACTTCAGGCTAGCTTGTGAAACTAACATCAATTGGGTCAACAGTGATGACTACACAGTGTGACATGCTTGTGATCACTAAAAGTCACTCAAATCAAAATACAAACCGATCTGATGTTCCTATAGATATGCTTATTTAAAGCCTAATACAATAATATATGTATGCTTTCTCGATGAAGGTGAAACCAGTATGAAATCTGAGAAATAAGAAAATATTGAGCAAATGATATGACATTGTTTTACTAAATATTTTACTAAATTTGTATTTTATTTATTTATTTATTTATTTATTTTAATGACTTGATTTGTTATTATTATTTTTTTGTAATGATTTTTATTTTATTTGTTCCATTGTATGAGCTCAGACACTTGGTGCAACTTAACATGTTCCAATCAAGTTTAAGTTGCAAAGAGAACTTGATTAAGTGGAACTCAGTGGCCAATTTTATTATCCATATATTTAAGTTTACTTATTTCCTATCAAATCCTCTGCTGTCTGTCCCCGGAATTGGGAAGAGCCCGATGAATCCAGTACTTCATAGCTGTACAAAACATGGCGAACTAAAGTTAAGCATTGAATTTCCAGTGGACTCTTTACAGGAGTAAACGTTTTTATTTGAACTCGCAGATGGATTCTACAATCGTTCTGTTTATTTTCTGTCCGGGGTTTTGGTTTTGTTTATCATCCCTCGTATAGGAGGGTCGGGCTGTTCAACAATAAACTTCAGACTGTTATCTTAAGATGTTTACAGTTATAATTGCTTCTCCCAAATTAAGATTGGGAATTAAGATTTATCTAGGAACAAGGCGTAACAGTAGTGTGTGCTGTCTCTATGGATTAAGGTAGATCATCATTGTGATTGTTAGCTCTTACTTGTATTTATGTTTCTGTACATTTGTGTAATAAAATGTCAATGCAATAAAAAAAAAATCAAACGACTAATGATGACCAGTTTGAGTTGACCTTTTTGTTTGTTTTTTCTTCCTTGTTATTTGTACAGTATTATTAACCTTCATGGAATCATCTTATTCACTGATCATATCAATTTTAGAATTGTACAGTTTGTATATCTATACAATCCAAAAATAAATTTTATCAAATACAATTATTTTTAAAAAAAAATCCTGCGTAATTTAAGTCTCTTGCGCGCTTTCTAATCCAGCCAATTATAATTAAACACTTTTTTCTAGGCATTATTTTAAGTTTGAGTTATTAATTTTCACTAATTATCTTGCCTGTTTAGTATTTAATAATAATATATATCAATTTGTTTTTCTTTTTTCCACCAACTCCCTTTATTGTATTATTTTCTTTAACAAAAATATAGTCTACTCTGCTTTCCATTATTCATTAAACAGGCAACAGTTAACCATTCACAGTCTCACAAATTCCAAGAGTTATCTTCATTGACCAATCGAAACCCTTTATCCAAATGTCCCCAGAAATGTATTCCTTTCTTATTCAAATTTACCTGGCTGGTGTCTTCTGGGAGATTGGCCACCCCAGCAAAATGGTTTCCACTCCAGTTTTAGCAAAGAGTGAGAAACTGTGGCAAACAGTTCACTTTTGACTGACATAAAGCCACCAAGTTTAGACTAGATAACATCAATGAGGATTAGAGGTGAGTTGGTTACTTTTTATGATCATTAATTCATTTTAGAATGAACAAATTCGTGGGAAATTCTGACCAGCAGTTTTGAAGTTTGACTTGGTTGACTTGGTAAATCACAAGGGTGGGAGTGGAACTAGCCCTGTAGGACGTCAGTCAAGAGGTTTAGAGTTGTCGAGGTTGTATAAACAAACAAGTAACAATTCAAAAACATCTTGAGGAAACCAATCTATCATCAACTTATTGTTGTTCTCATGTGTATGTTCAGATGTTTAGATGATCTTCCCAACAAGGGAACTCATCAAAGCTACCAATACCAAGAAAAGGCAAACATTGGTTTAACGTCTATGATTATGAATTGCACGCGAATCAATAAATTGTGATTCAGAAACTACATTTAAATACTTTAAATCTAATCATTGTGAACTCAGAGGTGAGCTTGGCCGGATTTTAACCCTCAACCTTGTGATTGCAAGGTGACATATACATGTACGTTAGTCCAATTTAGTACAGTTGTCCATTTTTGATTTGGACCAATGGATTGTTATTTTCAACTTGGATGAATTATATTTTCCTTACAGCAGAATGTTGGTTCGAGTCC
Organism: Plazaster borealis; assembly: GCA_021014325.1. Lineage (NCBI taxonomy): Eukaryota > Metazoa > Echinodermata > Asteroidea > Forcipulatida > Labidiasteridae > Plazaster > Plazaster borealis. The sequence continues at coordinate 1,409,382 of CM037456.1, read as the reverse complement.
CAATCTTGACACTTGTGTCCTTAAAGGCATCGTACACGTTTGTTGGTAATTGTCAAAGACCAGTGTTCTCGTTTGGTGTATCCCAACATATGCATAAAATAACAAGCCTGTGAAAATTTGGGCTCAATTGGTCATCGAAGTTGCAAGAAAATGATGAAAGAAAAAACACCCTTGTTGTACAAATTTGTGTGCTTTCAGATAGGAATAAAAACTTCTTGCAAGAAGTTTTTATTATTTTAGTGAGAAATTACCTCTTTCTCAAAAACTACGTTACTTCAGAGGGAGTCGTTTCTCACAATGTTTTATACTAACAACAGCTCTCTGTTGCTCGTTACCAAGTAAGTTTTTATGCTAATATTTTGAGTAATTTCCAAACGTGTACGATGCCTTTAAGCAAGACACTTGATCATTATTGCTTCATCCTTAAGATGGGGCGTAAAGCCGTAGGTCCTGTGTGTTGTGTGATGCATGTAAAAGATCCCAGTACACTTATCGTTAAGAAAAGGGGTTCGCTGCGGTGTTTCTGGCATGGTTGGCAATTCCATGCCCACAACCGACCCTGCTTGTGTGACCCCTGAGAAGGGATGTTGGTGCAGTATCCATTAAGATAATAAGGTCTAGTTCTTGGATTGAACCAGGGCTTACTCCTTTCTTAAAAGAATAGTATTCATTATGACTGTTGTACAATTTCTCCATTGCAGCAGCAAGGTCTGTGTCCCCTGACTAACCATGGGCAGTTTACTTGGCAACCGTATGGTTGTCTTGGGTATGAGTCTGTTTGCTGCCCTCTATCTGCTTGCTGGGTCTATGATGGCCGTCGTTGGGATTGTTGCTATGCATCTGATTCCTCATCTGTTTACAACAGGATCAGTCATCTGGGTTGGAGTTTTGGTAAGTGACAAGGTGAAAAAGTGTTAATTCCTTCTATTTTAAAGTGGTTACCAGGGATTAGAAATTTCGGACTTTTATCTGAATTCAGACATTTTACGTCTTGCTAGTGACAAAAGTAGCCGCTTTTTTTCTCTTCAGATTGAAAGAGATAATGCTCTTTGATCTACGTCTCTAGCACCGAGGATACTGTTTCAAAAAGCTCAATGAAATCTGTAATTGCAGGGGCTACCAACTTCTAGATGCCAATATTTCAACATACGTCCCAAAATTTGGGTCCTCCTTTCAGACCTTTTTTTCAGGAGTGATTCTCGACTCTGGCTTACCTATGAGTAAATGATTTCTCTTGTAATACACAAAATGTATCATTTGTTACTCAGAAGTCATAATTTGCTTTGGTACTCAAAATTAGCATTCAGTGTGCACAAAACATGCTCAGTATAACTTATCTTGCTAAGCAAAATCGTTGGATGAAGTAAGTCTCTGCCCATAGCACTTATCCTTTCAACTTCTTCCTCTGGCTTTCAAGAATGATTCTCGACTCTGGCTTACCTATGAGTGAATGATTTCTCAATGGATTCAGTGACAAGTTGTCTTGAATCAGGGATACCAATTTTATCAGAGGTCATTCCCATGGGCGCGAGTAATTATTCTACTGAATGATTGTCAGATGCTTGTGTAGGGGGTTTCTTTATCTAAATTAAGGGGTGAATGTTAGGCTGCCCCCCCCTGTCCTTAGCCAACATGATCAGTTATCCCTTTCTAAGAGTCTGCTCCTTAGACACCAACAACCACCCATTCCATTCAACCACTATTATCTGTGATGTTCGCTGTCTTTCCTCACCTGTGAACTTTTTCTTTTCAATCTCAAGATTCAGCCCTGTCTTAGTGAATGTCTTATCTTTACCTGCAGGTGTTTGTTATTGGAGTAGTGCTCCTCCTGCTATCTGTCTGTACTCAGCATGTGTCCCTCATACAGGTAATATTTGAACACAGGTAATATTTGAACCGTCGTTTTGTCTCAAAAGAAACTATCCTGTTATTAAAGATCTCAATGACAGTGAAGTTCGGGTCTATTCTCTATCCTGCTTATTAGGGTTAGATAGCATAGCAGCCTCAGGCAGATCCAGAGGGTAGTTTGCCGGGGAGGGGAAAGGAGGGGGGACTGGGTAGCCACTCATCAGGCGTGCCTTCATAAAAGTGGAGATGTTGGGGTAGTCAGGGCTCGAATTTTACACTGGACGGCAGGCCCGAGGCCAGTGATTTCAGCATTTTGGCCAGTAAACTCAGGATCGGACAAGTCCAGCTGTCTTGTGTTTGTCAGTTGAATAATAATACCTCTCCGTGTAATTATCTCAAATTAACAAAACAATTATGTTCAAATGTTGACTTTGAGTGTGATAAAATATTAAGCTTTGTAGAAAGTTTTTTCTCATTAAGATTCTGGTCTTGTAAAATCAATTCTGGTCCGGTGAAAGTTTTGAGCTACAGGGCCCTGTGTCTTGTGGTATTTTACCCCAAATTCAAGCCCTGGTAGTGGGAAGGACTCTAGACTGGTCCCATGTCTTTATCCGCAAGGATAAAGACAGGGACTGGTTTTTCATTGGACATTGGACAAGGTGCGCAGGTTTGCATGTAATGTTGTTTATACACAATGTAATGGTAGCAACTACCAGGATCCTGCCAGTTGCTCAAGGCCGCTATCTGGCGTTATTCACGAGCCTCGAAGTGTGACGTCAGATGTTCGGCTAGAAGGACTCCTGCTTCTTCAGCACCCCCTTGATCCACAAGTGAATCTGCATTAATAAAACAGTATTAGGCCAGATGCTTCATTTTTGAAAGAGCATGCACCAAGGCGTTCTCTCCTTAGTAAATGACCAAGGGCAACGAATTGCCTCCTCATAGTATCAGGCCTGCAGTTTTGCTGTTATAATGTGGCAGCTTTGAAATTACCTTTGAAACTATTAAATCTACAATTAAACTTAAAAATTAAAGTCAACAATTAAATTTCAACTATTGGCCCTCCCTCAATCAAACCGTGACTTTAAAGGGTCTGTAAACGTTTGGTAATGACTCTGAAAATTAATGGCAATAAAAACCTACTTGGTTAGAAGTACAGCAGCCTATGATAGTATAATGCATTTTGAGAAATCTTTCACTTCGAAGTACTGCAGTATGGAAAAAGATATCACTTTTTCTCCCCAAAAATTTGAATCTGAGAAGCGTTACTCTCAGATTGTGTATTCCAATTGCAAATTATTCTTCCTGTGTGGACATAACCGCTCCAGATTTTTGGCAATATCTCAAAAACGCTACCACCTTTTGAAATGAAATTTTCACAGGTTAGTTTTTTGGTATATAACTACTACTATATAGGATTGAAACAAACAGTGGGTTCCAATTATCAAACGTATACAATCCTGTTTATGTTCTATTTTTTTTCATTTTTTTTTCCTAGAGTTACATGATGTTTCTACTGTGCCTTCTTGTTCTGATCTTCACCATCCTTAACATCATCCTGATGGAGATAGTGGAATGGGATTATTTAGAAGTCAAAATGGCAGCTGATGCTTCTGATGATGACTTGCGTAAAGCTGAGAACAGTCTTATCTTCCTTAGTGAGTCCAGCCACAAGAGGGCTCTTAAGCTTTCCCTATTGCTTCCTGAACACTTGTTTAATTTTGATATGAATTAATTAATTTTTTATATTTTTTATATTGGTTTATTAAGAAGATTTTGAAAGTCACGGCCAGAGGCCAAATTGAATTTGAAAAATAAAATAAAAATGGAAATCATAAATTAAGCCATTAAACCATTATCAAAATAAGAAAATGGATTATTCAACCTGCCTTTTAATCTTAAACTGGATTATTATCCATTCATCTTTTATTCAAATTCTTTAAATTTTTCCAGTTAAAGTGATTTTCCACCATCTCTTTTTAAACTGAACTTAATAGTAAGCAGAAAAACACATACACAAATATCAGTATACTATAACAGACAAAACCAAGTTCATGGAAATGTTCACAGCTTGATTCAAAGGAATTTTTTTCCTATCTCATTTTGTTAAATGGATTCTTCTTGTATTTTTTTTCTGTAGGCTACCTTCTTGGACTTCTAGGAAGTGTTATTGGTCTTGTGTCGTCATTTTTCGGGACAATTTATGTCTACTTTACTTTAACTTTACCACTTCTGAAAGCTGGAAGACAAAGCAAGCCACAATATCGAGTGGAAATCAGGAAACAGTGTTATATCAAACACAAAAAGCAACCTCTACGCAAGTTCAACTTCAAGGTACCTTTTTCCTTCCTAATTTTCTTACAGCCACCATCGGAACCCTGTCCTTTATCTGGTTTACCTACACTCTTAAAACTAAAGTGTTCACACTTTAAAGACTGCGGTCAGTGACAACTCAATAACGGTTAGATTTAACACCATGAAAAAGTTAAATTGACATTGTCAAAGTTACATCTAACAAACTATAGTGTTGTAGCTCCGTTTTAATCAGGTGAATTTAAGGCCGTGTCCGAATCGGCGACTTCGGCTAGAGCTACGGCTGTTGCTAAGTACGTCCTATACTTCAACGCACGATGACGCGGAAATCTAGCCGTAGCTCTAGCCAAAGTCGCCGTTTCGGACACGGCCTCACTTTACAAAGAATTGTCACTCACTGTACTCTTTAAAGTGTTGAATTTAACAATACGATTTTTAGAGTGAATAAACTTTCTTAAAATCTTTTACACATACTGCAAATCACGTTTTTACAAATGATGCAAATCAGATGCTGCAAAAAGATGGAGATACTGTGAGCACAGAACAGATTTGCTTTGCAGGGCTGCTAAAGTTTGTTTCATTGGCAAACAAATGGTTGACCTCAGCTCAAACATGGAATCCTGCACCTTTCCATAATGACCATGTGCTTCTTGAAAACCTGTCTCTTATGTGGATTATTGTCATCAATAGTCAATCAGTATTGGCTACCCTTTCATCAGCTGAAATAAATAACAAATAATATTCATTTTACAAAGAGGCCAAACTTTTTCCCTCTCAGTCTTGTCACATTACGCTAACCAGAATTGGATAAAAAGACACGACGGCTGCCCAAGTATTAATCAAATCTCCCTCTCTGGTTCACAGCTGACACCACCCCCAGAGATCCAGCACACTGCCCCATCAGCAACAACCTGGAGCTCTGGAGAGTCGGACCTCTACCATGTCAGTTGGGTTTATGACGATGACCAAGCTGCCGGCCGGCGAAAGGACAAAGCTGATAATAACATCGATGAACCTAATGATAACAAGGTAAGCCTGTTTAAAAACAACTCTAGCTTTTTTCCTGTGAATGGGCCCTAGCACTCTGACTTTTTTATATTGATTGTCACATTTCCATTTATCTCAGTCTGTCTTTTTGAGATGTGATAAAAAGAAGGAAGATTAACTGAGATTTGCCTCAGATACTCGCCATGCAAACGCCACACACCAATGCTAGAGTGCCATATGAACCTGCTCTGCCACAATGCTTCATAGCACTTTGGATCGTTTTAAAATTGATGTACCAAATGAACCAGAAATGGTTTTCAAAATTTAAACCATCATCATTATTCAAAAAATATTTGTTGATAGATTTAAAAGAGTGTTTTCCCATCTACAGGCACTCATGGATGAGATCAAAGCGAGGGTTACCGCTCGAAGACCACCCATTAGCCCAACCTCATATGATGTCACTGCACAGATGAACCTCTATCCCATTCTAGATGAAACAAGCAGTAACCAGTCAGAACCGGTTCTAGCCAGAATAGGCCAGTTGCCGCCACATGTTAACAGTAGTTTCTGTAGAGAGTCTGTTGACCCTCTTACGGAGGAGTGTACAAAGCTGTAGTTTGGTAATGGCTGAAAAAAATTATTATCAAGAAATTAACAATGACCTGTTGAAACTGGTTCTAGCCAGATTGGACCAGTTTTCACCCAATGCTATAGTAGTATATTCTGTTGGGGGTTCTTTTGTTTCTTTTTGTGAAATGTATATAAGTTTATTAAATTTTTGATGAACCACACGTAGCTTTCTGGATAAGAATAATGGCCAGTCAGAAGTGTATAACAAGTACAGACAAGTTTTGACAATTCCTAGGAGTATCTGTGTTCTCAGTTGTTACTTTTGTGTATAAAATTGTTATTTACTGAGCGTGTTTTACAGGTCATAATATTTGAATAGACTTTTGACACTTTCTTAATTTTCTTATGAGTTTTGTTCTGTATATAACGATCTGCAGGAAAAATATTCCTGCTCAAAAACGAAATGTTGATAAAACTAATGGAACATCAAAGAAAGAACTTTGAACTTTAAAATAAGATTATTTATTAAGTGGAAGTAAATCACATGTAAACAGATTAATAATTTATTGATTTAAGTTTGTAGTTTAATTTATTCCAAAGAGGCATTTTTTTTTCGAGACATTAATTTAAACTACTAAATAATGCATTAATTTTGTTTATTTATGGTAAAACTTATGACAATTGAAGATAAATTATAATTAGGGAAGTAATCAATTTACCGCATAAGATAATGTTCATTTTCTCTTAACTGTGTGAACTATTGCAATAAAGGAATTCTTCCAATAAAACCACTTGTGGTCTTGTGGAAAGTGACATCTTATTCAAAGTTTGTCAAGATTATGAACTTTTATTTTGCATAGACTACAACTCCCAAAACGGTGTAGGCCTACCAACTAATCTGCTTCCAAAACAGTTTCATGTTATTATTTTCCCCAAGTATGAGTGAACAATATTTGAAATAAAACTTGGGACGACATATTAAAATTATAAGAGCGGAGAGCAAGTTTAGATTGGGAAACGTGTAAGGTTTTTTTTGTAAAGTGCAGTAAAAATTGCGATGCGCCCTCTCTAGTTCAATTTGAAGACAGTTAAATTTATCAATCATGGCGGGAGAATTGACATTTGATGTCTACCCATGACTGTTGCATATCTTCAGACGCTGGGACACTGTCTCTTCCTAGACCATCCATGATGCTTCCTGATTGATCATCAAAGGCTAGAGCATATGAAAGGTAAGATTCAGAGTGATTTGTATGTATTAATTTGGGTATTTGTCCTTTTTCTTAAGAATCCCACTGTCAAAGTCAGTGACAGCCAAAGAAAACATCAGGTACCGGATTGTCGCTTAACACCAGATACCTAAGTAGGAGTCGGGGTACTGGACGGGTTTTGATGCCGTGACGCGGTCATTCAAAATGGCCTCCAGTCATGCTTGATTGCTGTTAATAATAATACCGTGGATTAACTGATGTGATTTAATGTCTTTAGTAGAGGTAAGCTTCCTGTGTAGTTTATACAAGTTCAAAGTGTAGAAGACGAGTAGGCCTCGTGGATCCCGTGTAAAAACTCAAATAGTCAGAAAACGGTAAATGTGTGGCATATTTTATATGCACAAACAACGATACTACAACAGCTGGAAACAATGCTGTAAACGCTGAACCCACCATACCATATGCATTGTCTTTGTGCCACCACAACTAGCTGGCGGCTTGCCCGAATGAAAAACTTGACTTTTCTTTTAAGAGTATTTCAGGGTAGTCTTTTACCACTTGTGGTATTCCTAGTTGTATTTCTATACCCCCATGCTTGGGTGGTTGTATCTGAGCTCAATGTGGTGAGACATCTCTTTAAAAAAAAAAAAGTGAAAACAAAAACAAAAACAAGAAGGACAAAAAATGCCCTTAAATAAAATTTTAAAAAATGGAATCTGTTGTAAACTGTTTACCAACCAAAATGACATGTGGTATAATCGCAAAAATTGTAAGTGCCTCACGTTTCGTTTTGACCTTTGCAGAGTCTCGGGACTAAAGTTCTGGATGGTGAAAGTCTGGAACCTACACCCTGAACTGACCAAATTGTTTGTCTTTGTAAAACACCGAAAAGTTTTTAATGTGGTGCTCGATATGGGGGCATGGATGGTGGGTATCGATTTGAAAAAAAAATTCTGATTTTAATTGTGCGATTCCTTTAAAACTTGTGTTACCAAATAGAAAGACAACGATACGGTGCGGTAATTTCCGGAAGAAATGGAAGAAACACAGAAATAACTTTTTAAAATCGAAAATTGGGTTGGGCGGGCGTTTCAAAAATCAATTTGGAACTTTACTTTTAAACATCGATAATTCTGAGTAGTCCCTGACGTTGCCATACTCTTACAATATCTTTTTGGTTCAGGGGTGAATTATGGAATTTTCTCAAAATTTGTCCATAAAAAGTCTTTGTGCTTATCAATATTTGAAATGACACCACAACAAAACATGAAACCAGCGTTTATAAAACCTGTTTTCTCGAAAATACAATGATCACTGTTTACAAAACTAAATGTAAAAAATTACATAAGAAAATTGTACAATTTGTACAGCAAAAAAATATGATAATTATAACTGACGCAGATGCCGATGATTGATGGTGTAGATAACAAAAAAACACCAGATACATATTTATGACTCTGAGCAAATAGTAAAATAAGCAAGTAGGCCTATATAAAGAAACTATATAGTATCAATTCTAAAACCATTTTTTTTTTTTTTTTACTCATAGGGGCCTAGACGTTTTCAATGAATATTAATCTTTACTAAAAATCCTAGCTGTACTTATCCTCTGAAAAAAGAGACCCGATATCGACCATTTTAAAAAGCTCAATCCTGGATAATATTGTCACAGCGACGTTGATATTTTTTTTGTCGCGCGTAACACGCGGCCGTTGGATTTTAACACACGGGTGAAAAACCAACACTCGGAGCACTTCGTTTCCAAAGTATCCTACAAAAATACCAATGAATTTGCCTAATCGTCATCATTCTCTAATCAACTCTGTCCGGCTACAATTAGTGCCGATGTCTTCATTTGTAGTCCCCCGAAAAAATAATGGAACGACATCCGTAAGCCTACCACTTTAGTTTGATCATCTTGTCCCCGTGCCCGAGCCCTGTCTCTTTCCAATGCATTAATCAAACCAATACCGCAATGAAATTATTTCACCAAACACGCCAAATCTAACGAGAACACCGTTACAATCTTCTCGTACGAATAGTGTGCGTTCGACTTTAAGTTTAAACATATTAATACATTAATTACAATGTCGGGAAAGTTGTATTAAATCAAACCAGTCAGTATTGTTCGCATGTACAAACCAACAGAGGGCAGTATGTATATTTTATGATTATTTTCTTTTGAAGATTTGGGAAAAATACTTTGGGTCGATTGCTCTCAGTGCTCTTTAACAACAATGTCGGGAAAGTTGTAACTCAACCCAGTCAGCATTGATCGCATGTACTTAAACAAACCAACAGAGGGCAGTATGTATATTTTATGATATTTTCTTTTGAAGATAAAACAAACTTTGGGTAGATTACTCTCTGAAGATTTAATTAGAAAAAAACTATAACTGAACAAACCCGTGTCTAAAAATCATTGATAATGCAGGATAATGCTTGTTTATCATTCGGTATTCAGAGTGATGATCAACCCTTTTCCTGAACAATATTCAAATAATTACCTTTGACCTTTCTATAAAATAATTGCATATTAATGAGCCCAATGACAAGGTATACTTTGCTAGCTTTCAAAGCATAGAGCATGGATTGATCATAAGAACTCGTTGCGTATAACATCTGACTCAATTTCTGAAATAACACATAACAAAATTACAACCAAGCATAAAATGTCACAATTATGTCTAAGGGTATATAACTTTATTCAGGTTAGGAATAAGTGAGGTTTAAAATGGAAGACACATTCAAAGGAGTTGAAGTCTATTTACAATAGTTATAAATGTGTGTTCAATAAGTATGTAATTCGTTATTCTATCTATTGTTAACATGTCAAAAAACACATCAAATGTCAGCTCAAGAAGATGTGTAAAAAAATTGGACATTTGAGTAAACATTTAGTACAGTAATTAACCTTTCATCACCCAGCATCCATCTGCCTTTTTCCTCCCCTAACCAAATTGAGGCTAGAAGGGAAAAATAGCCTGGTCCCCTTTTGTGAAATGGGATTAAGACCTGTCCTTATCAATGTGTATACCGGGAAACTAGGCAAAGGTGATAACAAAATTGCTGTGGGTTCGAATCCCACCCGGTGAGTGAGATGCCTGTGGAATTTTATCACAGGACTCGGGGAAGTACTGAGTATACAGTACTTAATACACATCGGTGTAAGGGAAAAACCAATTCTGTATCCCTAAGGAAAAATGAACATCTAGAAAAACAAAATTGCCCTTTTCAAATCCACGGCTTTGGCTCAGGTTCTGTTAATCATTTTTAAAACAGGCACTTTTGGGACGAAGCTTCAAGTGCTTAATACAAATCGGTGTAAGGGCAAAACCAAACAGTACTATTCTGTATTCCAAAGGCAAAATTAACATCTAGAAAAACAAAATTGCCCTTTTCAAAACCACGGCTCTGGCTTAGGCTCTGGCTTAGGCTCTGGCTTAAGGCTCTGTTAATAATTCAGCTTCAGAAGGCAGACGAAGCCAAAGCCAGAGGCGAAGGCGAAACCATGGTTTTGGAAGTTGTCATAAAGTTCTTTAGACCATTTTGCCGTAACACCTTATCTGTAATCATTACTTTGTTAAGAATGCAAATGATGTCAACGTCAATGGAAACGTCTTAAAATAAAGTTGTTGTTTTTTTTAAATACAATCCGCTAAAGTTGCGTAGACCTGAGACTAAGAGACGGCATTTTTGAACAATTTATGGAAACATTTGAAAAACTAATTAAATAAGTTTGTAAAATGTGTGAGATCATGAAACGTTTGTACGTGAAAAGTCACGCACGTTTTACGTCAGCATATGATTTGATTTATCATATAAATTTCAAATTCCAGAACTGTCCATTCATATTTATACATAAAATGAAGTAAATATATATATATATATTATTCAATAAGGCTGCTATAATCTTGAGCATGGAGTAGGAAGACACAATTTAATTTCTAGTTGAAGAATTTCACTAGATTCACAAAGTTTTGCTGGATCAAACTCAAGCTCTGCTTATAACAAGTTTCCTAATTGGAAAGTTTCCCATTTTTGCTTAGCAACACTTTTCTGTGCTAAGTGAAATGTCATGCTTTCAAAACAGCTTTATGAAATTGGGTTGCATGTCTTAGGAAAAATACCCAACAACCCAAAATACTTATAGTACACAATACTGGGATTTGAAGATAAGTTTCACAGCAGGCTTCTGAGCTACCGTGATAAAAATTGGCTTATGAGGCACCCTTGGTTAAAAAACCCCAGAAATATACAATAGTATTAAAGTAAAATTATAAAAATGTTACGGGCGATTCCAAATCAATCTGCAATCAGTCATTTCATAGTGTCATAATTCCCAATTCGTTATCAATACCATGTACACTTAAAATATTTGTTTTTTAAACATAATACCACCCTGCTATCAACCAAAATCTCCACTGTACATGCACTCTACTATCAACAAGTGCCATTTATGTTAAAGGAACGTTACAGAACTGGTAATTAAAATTTTCTTTAAGATCACAGATTTACATAAAACTTACACGGTCTAATGATGATGATAGTAGAAAACATCCCTAGAAATGTTTCTGTCTGAAATGCCATACTTGATGAGAAATAAATAAAACTAATTTCCGATTGGAGTTTATCGCTCATGAGCGTTTTATTCATGCATTGTATAACTAACACATGCAAATGTGTAATCGGTTTTTCACTATTTTCTTGTGACCCAGATGGCCGATCGATCTCAAACTTCTACAGGTTTGCAAGTTTATGTATATGGTGGATTACATAAAGTGCTTACACTGTTTTGTGAGCAACAACCAATTCTGTAATGTTCCTTTAACAATTGAGTTACACCTCATAAGAAAGAACAACGTCCTGTAAACCTTCATACAAATATTTTGCAATCTCATCTCTTAGAGTAAAAAAAATGAAAACAAATTTTTAAAAAGGGCAATAAACTGATCTCTATTAGACAGTCATATGCGAATCATATTGCAGACTTCAAGCCAACAGACAATACCTCCGCATGAGTCAATATGATGAATATTCACTTGCTTTTTCCCCAGCACATTAACATATTCAAATTTCATTAAATGTTTATTACCACAAACTTTTCCAGAGCTTCCTTTTCTGGAAAATGGTTTGGGACTGATGCACAAATCAATTACTTAAAAATAAACAGGTGTTTTTATAACGGATGAGTAAATAACAACAAAGGTAAAACAGAACACAATTATAATAATAAGCAGTGATTGTAAAGCACTTTATCACACCCGAGGGCATCTCAAATCACTCATTATCCTAAACAAAATAAACAAAACCAATGACAAATCAGTGCTCCTTACATGTATCTATCTATGTGCATTTTGTACTGTTCAGCAGGGTGTAAAAAGAAAACGCCAGTCACTATAAATGGTGAAGCATTAGATACAAGCAAACATGCATATAGAAATTGAACAGGCCATGACTGAATTGATAGCTTCAGCAGTAGATATGGCTAGTAAAGTACTACTCTTTCAGCATTGTCGCAGCAACCGAAGACCATAGCGATTGCCAAAGTTGCTAAATTCCGAATGGCATATATAATATAAAAGGTTTTTAACTCATTTTTACACAAACAATAAGGATTTATGACGACAAAACTCAACACCCTTAACAAAACCTCCCAAAAATTTGACAAAATCACAAAATCTAAACAGAGCTGCCAGTATTTGCATCTTGCAATCAGAGAGATATTTAGAGCTACATTCAATATAATAGGGAGAAAAGTTTCCATAATCAGGGAGATTTTCAAATTTGTTCCTCAGAACATGGAAAGATTGGTTTATTTTCAGGGAACTTTCTGCAGAATCAGGGAGAGTTGGCAGCTCTGTCTCAACCATTTCTTAGCGTACAAAATGTGTAAATTGTTAATTGCAACTGGTGCCCCATTAAGTTGTGTTAAATATTTATAATTGCTACTATTGTTAAAACATTTTAAATCTTCAATATCTTAAAATGTTGTATGACATCTAGAGTGTATATTATTTACATAAATCTAAGAAAAAGGCATCCTGTAAATGTCAACGAGAACTGTATAAAAATAGAACAGCTTCCTAAAAGTGAGGAACCATGATTTCAGACAGAATTGTATTTCGTATAAATTTCTAGAGTTAACTTAAGAAAACAGTTGCAGTAAAGGGATCTACGAATGGGGCCATTCAGAATTAGCAATGTTTTAAAATGTCAATTTGGTTTTGGTTTTTTAATATACCAACATTTTTCGAGAAAAAAAAATGCGGGGGGCTCAAAAAGAAAATATTTAAAATCTTAATTTGGTTTTCAATTTGTTAAAAAGAGAGGGGAAAAAAACCTTTAAAAAAAAAAACCAAAACATAAAAGCATTTTTTAACCAAAAATTAGGGGTGATAGGGCGAATCGAAAATTTAGAAACCCCCCCCCCCCTTTTTTTTAATTGATCATTCTGAATGACTACAACATGAGTCACCCCAAATCAGGGTTTAGAAGATTTGGGGTCACTGCATCTGAGGTGTAATGAACTTTAAGAAAAAATTTAAGAAAAGTATCAGATAAAGGAAATAATGTCAAAAACAAAGCTAGCATAAGGAAAACAAAGTAATTGATTAGTATATACCATTGTCCAATTTCATTGGAACATGTTGTTAGATTATTTAAATTCCATGACATCACAATTACATTCAAATTAGTGTTTTTATCAAATTGACCTTAAGGAAAGAACAAAATTCAAACAACCACTCTTAAAAAAAGTACTATGAATGTGAAATTGAGTACTAAAATATAAAAAAATGAAAATTTTAAGGAAAAAACCCCAGCATGAACATACAGTACTGGAAATATATGGGAAGACTGATAAAATAGACCATGTCATGGTCAAGCATCACTGAACGGAATGAATTGACACAAAGCTCTGCTATCGATTGGCTACTGTGGTAAAAATATCCTCACGTAAATACAACATTTGGGGTTACAAAAGCCAACAGCCTTGAAATTAATAATTTTAAGGCCATAGATTGTATATTGCAGATGAGACCCTATGTCATCGTGACTGAAGTAGTTCATACAGATTGATGTAAATCAATTAGTTTGGAAAAAAAACCTGAAGATCGTGATGCCGTTTCTCTCGAATGTTTACCGAGCACAGAGTATAATGGTTTATAGGAGTCCGAGCCTGTGATAGTAGAAACGTGTCTCAAGTCTACAAATACAGGTTACAGCTATGGATACGATAACCATACCCATTCAAGTTGGACATGCGTCAGATTTTCTCAATCATTTTGTTGTGACTTGATACAGTTTTCTAATTTTTGTTTTGTACTGTTTTTGGCTCTTTTTGCTTTTTTGACTGTGCCGTGTTCAGAAAAAGATGACTGTGAAGTGTCAAAAGTTGTTTGCGGTTAGAGCTCTAGTAATTTACTAGGATTTACTAGTAATGGATAGTATGATAAATCAAAGAAAAAGCTAGTAAACTTGCGGGTACAGTCATGTATAAAACTCTGTTGGGAGAAGTGTTCTCTCTTAGAAGAACCGGTGTGGTCTTGACTTTCTGAACAGTATACTCTGCTCGTCTTAAAGGCACTGGACACATTTGGTAATTACTCAAAATATATACAAGCATAAAAACTTACTTGGTAATGAGCAAGGGAGAGCTGTTGATAGTACAAAACATTGTGAGAAACGACTCCCTCTGAAGTAACGTAGTTTTTGAGAAAGAGGTAATTTCTCACTAGAATATCTAAAGACTTCAGGCCTGAAGCCTTTTACAGGCATCTGAAAGCCCCAAATTTGTACAACAAGGGTGTTTTTTCTTTCATCATTTTCCTGCAACTTCGATGACCAATTGAGCCCAAATTTTCACAGGCTTGTTATTTTATGCATATGTTGGGATACACTAAGTGAGAATACTGGTCTTTGACGATTACCAAACGTGTCCAGTGCCTCTAAGGAGAAATGAATGGATGATTAAGATTCAGACCTCTGTGTTGAATATGGTGAGTTGTGTGTACTGACAGAGACACATGTCGTGATCGGAGTGAAGTGTTCTTAATGCTCTGGGTAGCTTTCCTCGGATGAGCTTATGCACGTAGGAAGGACTACACTGAAGAAGATATAGGTCACCTTCCTCCTGGAGAAACAAAAGCGATCAAATATTGTGAGACTTACGTTTTGTCGCGTCAGTGCAACAACAATAAAAACCTTTCACGAAAAGGTTCTGTCCCAAAACATCAGGTCTCTGCGCCTATTGGATTTGTGTGTGCATCCAGGTTATTTTAAGCGATATTTTACAATGTTTTAACGCTTACAATCTCTTGTATAACGTCAGGCCTGGAATTACACGGAGGCCATGGCCTCTGTTGCCCCTGGTCTTGGTCTTGGTGCCCCTTCAAAAGTTTCCCATAGACTTTAAGATTTTCCAATGAAAGTGCCCTTTTCAAAATATAAATGGCCTTGACCTCTTTAAAAGATGAAATTCCAGGCCTGTAACATAAATGCTATTTTAGGAGATACAACGTCCTTGCACTGACAACAAGTTACTTCCCACCAAGTTGCTGAACTAGACATTTTATTTCCTTATTTTTTATATTTTTACTTTTTTGGGGGGAGGGAGGCGGGGGCAATGAAATAATTTGCTTTACCGATTAATTTCAATGTATTTTAGTTGACGGAATGAACCATATATTTAGGTACTACGGAGCTGTATGTCTGAGGTAGAACATGTTACTTTTTTTATGCATCGTGCAAAACCACAGCACTCATAAACATGAAGTCTGGTTTTCCTGAATGTTTATTGACTTGACATGTTAAAAATGTTTTTGATAATACAAACTGGATTTAACTTTTACATTAATTATTACAGGCATTATGTTAACTCTTCGGAAAAATAGGGAATTATTTTTGTATTGAGTACAAGGTCTGACCTATGGTATGGGAATTTATGGACTTACACAATGTAAACAAACAAAAAACCTGACTAGTATAGACTGTGCAAGTCTCGCGCATATTCAAACTTCAGGGACCATTGTAGTCCCAACCATATGGAGTTTTACGTGGGCGGAATTTTGTTTTGTCAATTATTTTAGTTTAACGTAGTTTATGGCTATGAAAATGATATATTTTATTGGGAATGTAATACTAAGTGATACCAATATGAAAGTAAACCCAATACAACAAAATAACAAAGAAAACCTGAGAATAAGACTTGACCTCCGTTTCCAGTTACTTGTAAAGAATTAAGAATGCTGCCCAACTGACGGGCATGTTGTCATTAAACTTATGTGAAAGACGCACACATTCTCGGGCATGATTGGCAAATGGGGTTTCTAACTAAGCATCCTCGTCCCAAGTTTTAATTTTGTTTCAAAGTTGTATGGAACAAATTATTTGCATTATACAAAAATTAAAAATTTATTTATAACAACTTGCTATGGGTATTTTTATTTTCAAGAATATGTATAAATATAATTTTTAAAAACGAATTGATTTCATAGAAAAAATAATAGTCTACGTTCGAGTTTTTTCTCGTTTTTGATATGCGCAAGACTTGCCAGTCTATTCTGAAGGAGTACAAATCAGAAATACGATTGAAAAAGTAAGAATATCCTGCTGGTTATTCTGTACATAGTTGTTATTCTGTACATAGTTGTTATTCTGTACAGTAGTTATTATTCTGTATATAGTTGTTATTCTGTACTCACTTGTACTGAGGTTGGTTCTGTAGCTGCAGTTAATGTCTCGGGTGACATCACACGATGTCGCGTATCGATGGTCAAACGAGATGTATCGTCCACCTCTCCTTGCATATCAAAACTGACTGTCACATCCTGTATCAAGAGAACATTCACATCAAGGGAAGGGATTAGCGCCAGGGGATTAATAACCCACTAATGCTGTGAGATTTTAGCTCAGAACCTTATCAGGGCCCAATTTCATGGAGCTGCTTAACGGCCGTTTTTGTGCTTACTGCGCGAGTTTCCATTTCATAGCGCTGCTAACCATAAGCACACGGAAAGCCATGCTCACCTTCCGGTGCTTACTGTATTAAAATGAGTGACTTAACAATGCAAATCAATGGTTGATGCGCAAGCTGGCCACCTAATTTTCTTGCTAACCTCTGAAATAGGCTTACGCTTAAGCACATTTTTCTGCTAAAGTTAGCACGAAAATTTGCTTACCATTAAGCAGCTCTATGAAATTGGCCCCAGGCCACAATGAAACTACTCCAAATTTTCTCAAATTAGTATTCATTGTTGACCTTAGGGGGAAAAGGAAGTTTATGCTTTAAAATATCATCATTGGTTCAGACAGAACGATGTATGGGCATCTTTAAGACAGTCTTCTTTATCTTTCACATACTTACAAAACTATCACAACAGAAATTTGAAGATTGTTTTTATTTTAATGTGATGTGTGTTATGCACTGAATCCTAAGTCCTATGAAAAAAAAAATCCACAGGCATATTATTCAGGCATAACCTTTGCCATTCTAGATCAGATGTTTTACCAATAGACCACTAAGCTTGCCCGGTCGGCAGAGGCAGTTCGAATCCTATTATGTGTGAAGCCTAAGGTTTTTTTTCCACAGGACTCTGGGTAAAGTACCAAGTATAAAGGCTTAACACACATCAGTTTATGATGTGTATGGGTAAAACACAAATAATATTCTTTATCCCTGATGCAAATTTAACAGCTATTTAAAAAACCCAGGAATTTCGACAATCTATTTCTTTGTTATCAGGGATGAGAGTCATTGCTGTAAAAAATGGTCTGAAACTAGGCTTCAGATTTCAGGAAGTATGATTAAAATGATGGCATTTCAACCTTTTGCTAATCCCTGGAGTTATAGATTTCAAGGAAAGATATCAAATCATGTTTTCTTCATATCTGAAGAAAACAACAGCTATTTTTTCACCAAACAGACATAAATAAAAGTATAACATTTTACATCCTTCTAATTTACATAAGTTACGGATAAACCATTTTACAAAAATCTGACACTCATCTGTTGATATTCTAGAATTCTGAACCTCAACATATTCAGTTTTTCCGTACATTATGAAAAAAACTAATAAACATAAAACCACTTGATAGATTTCTGGACAAAAGATAAAATCTCCGGCCTTGAGCTGGAAGTCCAGTGGGTACTTCACTCTCTCAGAGTGATGTGAAAAGACGCTGCAAATTGCATTTTGTTTTCTTAAAGGCACTGTAAACGTTTGGTAATTACTCAAAATATATATTAGCATAAAAACTGACTTGGTTACGAGCAACAGAGAGCCGTTGATAGTATAAAACATTGTGAGAAACGACTCCCTCTGAAGTAACGTAGTTTTTGAGAAAGAGGTGATTTCTCACTAAAATAATAAAAACTTCTTGCAAGAAGTCTTTTATTCCTATCTGAAAACACACAAATTTGTACAACAAGTGTGTTTTTTCTTTCATCATTTTCTTGCAACTTCAATGACCAAATGAGCCCAAATTTTCACAGGCTTGTTATTTTATGCATATGTTGGGATACACCAAGTGAGAACACTGGTCTTTGACAATTACCAAACGTGTTCAGTGCCTTTTAAAAGAAAAATTTAATTTTGTTTTCTTGAGTGTCAATCTCGTGGATTAAAAAGTCTTACCGTGTTCACCCCTCTTTGTAGGTTTCTCTGCTCTGTCAGATACTGACTCATCTTCATCTGTAAAGATAGGGCAAAAATATATCATCTAAATCATGTAAATTGGTGAAAGGAAAAAGTTATACTCCTGTTTAGACCTTTTTCATGGTGCAACCGGCTTGCTTATCTGAGAGTGTTAGCCAGAGGGGTGTCTGGGTGTCTTTTGGACACCCTGTTTTAAATTTGGACACCCTGTTTTATCTGTCATTTACATGTAAATGTATTGTAAGTGAACAATTTGGACACCTAGTTTTAAAATTTCCAGCAAATTTGGACATCCTTTTACCAAATCCTGGCTAAAACCTTGATCTGATGTAAGTTCAATGTAAGGCAGCAATAGTCTGAACCCCTTTGATATTCAAAGCGAACCAGTGTGCATTACTGCTACAGCACCCGGGGTACATGACAAAGATTTCAACAGCATGATTTCTACATTTATTAATTTATCTGTTTATTGCCCACTCTTTTAAAAGATAAAAATGGAAAATTTACATGTCTAAAATTTATTTAACGAGACAGTAAAAGTGTTAAACATTAATAAATAAATAAAGGAGTTACTAGAAAAATGAGTTTTAAAAAAAACCTTAAAAACCCCCAGTGCAATACAACATAGAGAACATTGGCAAAGGTGAAACACCTCAGATCACAGCCTCACAGTCAACTGATACATCAGAAAATAAAATACTTGCAAGTCAGAACTTGGCCTGTGCCGGTTACACGGTTAAAAACAGATTGTTTAGTTACACATTTACATTTATTCTTGTGAAAGTGAGCTACAGCAGGGGTTTTACTGAACAAACTATTAAATAAAACCACTGTAAACATGTTCAATGTCTTGTCTAACATGTTCCTTTCATTATTGTGTGTTGAACAGTGGAAAAACCAATGGTTGTTAGAAAATTAAAACAAAGAATGGCGGCCATCTCGGGGAAAAAAAAGCCCCTCACGCTTCCTTTTTTCAGGAACCCGCACGCTAAACATTTTTGGTTTTTTACTCGGCCTTATTATTATTATGATATCCCCTGCTTAGCATACTTAGTATTTATTTTCCTTGGAATTGGCTTTGTACTGTGAAAAGGGCTAAAGTCAATTGATATGATGTCCTTACAAAACATCTTAGCAAATTTGCATTTGAAAGCAGCAGTAAACATGCTAAAAGGAGACTTTGTAATTGGAGTCAATGAAACTGCCCTCAAGCAAAACTAAGCAGAAGCCTTTGCTCTATTATGTAGGAGGAAGTGATTGAAAATTCTATAAGGATCTATCTACGAAATACAAACAGAATTATGAAATGAAAGAAACTAAAGTGAAAAGGACTTACCCTGCATTTCCGAAGGTCATAATAAATGAAATGCAACTGTGAATGAAGAGTCAAGGAATATAAAATTAATTTGATTATATGTTAAATTATGTATACATGCTTTCATTGTTGATATATGTTCAGTTCATGATTCTTTATTCACATCTGACGACGCACATTATTAATGTTTTTATTGTTTTGGGTTTTACATTTACAAAACAAAATAAATCAAAAATCCGTAGGTTACTCGGGTGAGATTCAAACCCACAACCCCCACATTCTAGATCAGATGCCTTTATAGTCCACCGAGCGTGCCCAGTCAGGGCTCGAATTTTACACTGGACCGCAGGCCCGAGGCCAATGGTTTTTAGTGTCCGGCCAGTAAACTTATGACCGGAAAAGTCCGGCGGTCTTGTGTTATTAATAAATCTTCTCTTTTATGTCTTTCTTTACAAGCTTATTGTAAACAAAAAAATATGCATGTTAAACTGTGGCTGTGTCAGGACTCAGGAAGTTTTTTCTCATTTTGATTCTGGTCTTGTACAATAATTTCTGGTCTAGTAAACATTTGTAGCTACAAGCCCTGCGGTCTTGTGGATTTTTCTCCCAAATTCGGGCCCTGCCAGTGACAGGGGATCAGTTTACACTCAATTCAGGAAAGTCTTTTTTGGAAAAATGTTAATTAAGTGGATGTATTACAAAATAACATTAAAAAGAGTTCGTACAAATAACCCAAATGTTTCCATTTCATGTACCCGTTTTGTAGCTATCCTACTTCAATAATTATGAATTGAACATCACAAATGGCCCAAAACAAAAAGTCTGAAAAGGATACAGTTGCTCTGTTCCAGCATGCCGTGAAGCAATCCGTCATTCCAACAAGGGTGTTATGTCTGGCCAGGGTAACATTAGCCTTGGCGAGGTGGTTCTCTACATGGGTGTTTAACTGAAGATAAATAAATCAACATCAATAATACTAACAATAATAATCAGTTCTTATGTAGCGCTTTTAAAAAAAAAAGAATTATGAGATATCGCCCAACTCACAAGGCGGCCACTTCAAGGTGAGGGCTACACTTAACTGATTTTGGGCTGTTGACCCAAATCAACTGTCACCAGGGGCACGTTGCCACCTACATGTACTCCTGGGGCTGAAACAGGGTTGCCCCCTTTACAGTCCATAAGGATGTAGGCATGGGTATCATCCACTAGGAGCCTGGCTGGTAGAGCAGAATGCACTACCTTCCCAACTTTTACGAAGCAATTATGGTTAAGTGCCTTGCTCAAGGGCACAAGTGTCGCGACCGGGATTCGAACCCACACTCTGCTGCTGGCAACACCAGAGTTTGGGTCCGCTGAAATAGACCACTCGGCCACGACACGCTTTATCTAAGGGCATCTAAAATTGCTGATTAATGTATTTAAGACGGGTATGCTAAGTTTTTGAATTATGAGACCTAGTTATATAACGCCTTGTAAAGGTTTTATGAGGTGATGCAGTGCAATCTTGTCACTGTGGTCAAGTGGTTAGACTGCAGGACTTGCAATCACAAGGTCGCGGGTTCGATTCCAGTCAGGCTAACCACTGATTTCACAATGACTAGAATAATTATTTTCATCTAGTTACTAAATCACAATTTCTTGATTCATAATCATAGACGTTAAACCAATGTTTGTATGAGAGATATTGGCTGTTGCCAGCTTGGCGTTTATATCCCCTTGTGGGAGTTTGCCGAGTTCCCTTGACGGGAAGATCATCTAAACAAACAATCTGCAGTCAACCATCCCAGAAAACACTTGGGCAAGCCCCTTCTCTTAACGATAAGTTTACTGGGCTCTCTCTAAAGTGCATTACACAACACACAGGACCAACGGCTTTACATCCCATCGACACGCCAAGTTTTATACACACTCATTTATGTCCACCTTCAGTGGTTTCAACAGGAAGAGGAAAAGAATTGCAAGGGAATCATGTAGATAAATAAAGTGATCAAGGACTAATAAGGGAAAAGTTGGTATGATAATGGTAACAGAAACCTGTCCTTCATATTTTAAAACTAAATAAAATAATGAAATGAAATAAAATCAAACAATATTCTGGCATCCGAATACAAAGCTGTCAACATTTGCATCTTGCAATCAGTGAGTTATTTAGAATGACATTCAACATACATGTAATGAGGAAAAAGTTTCCATGATCAGGGAGATTTTCAGATTTGTTCATCAGAACATGGAGAGATTTGTTTATTCAGGGAACTTTCTGCAGAATCAGGGAGAGTTGGCAGCTCTACTAATATGCCTGGAAGCCCCTCACAAAGATGGTGAACAGAAAATGTTCCATAACAAATTTACCCACTGAACCAAAAATGCGGAAAACCTTTGAGACGCCCTTAGATAAAGCATTGTATAAAAGTTAAGTATTAATTGCAATTGTAAAAAAAACGTAAGATGAAAAATGGCTCAACTAACTCAATCTTGAACAATTTGGAGCTATGCAAAGATAAATTTGCAGATTTACAAGCCTGTAATTTATAGTTAACTAGTTATTTAGAAACATGATTATAATGAGCACAAATACGGATACAAGTCAGGCAGTGTACTGAAATCTGGTGTCTCAATAGCGCTTGCAAGCCTCAGATGTATCTGCAAATTAGCGTGTCGTGGCCGAGTGGTTAAGAACACCGGACTCAAGCTCTGGTGTTTCTGATCAGCAGAGTGTGGGTTTGACACTTGTGTCCTTAAGCAGGACACTTAACCATTATTGCTTTGTCCTTCGGATGGGACGTAAAGCCGTTGGTACTGTGTGTTGTGTAATGCACGTAAAAGAACCCAGTACACAAATCGTAAAAGAGAAGGGGTTTGCCCCGGTGTTTCTGGCTGGTCTGGCAGTAATATGCGCCACCTCACCTTGTATACCTTACAAGGTATTGTATTATGGCTCGTAAAATCATTCTTAACAAGCTCCAACTAATTTTATATTTCGCCGTGGTGCCAGCAGTGTCATTTATGACAGACATGGTGCATTATAAATTTATTATTTTTATTATTAATGGGAGCCTCGGGTGAAACTAACAAGATCTTTAAATGGTCCGAACACTCAAATACATGAGAGAGTTGCACAGTATTGTACTTGTATTTACCTTAACTGTTTCAAGATAGGTGATAACATGGACCAGTATAGTGACGATAAAGGACAAGATCAGACCGATTAAGAAAGCCCAGCCAGCATGGATGGTGGACTCCTCATTACCGAAGGCACTGAGGTTTCCCACCAGTCCAATAATGATGAGTACAGACAGTAAGATGCAGAGCGTCATGCTGAAGATGCGGTTATACCACAGGGTGTGCCAACGCATCTTGGGGCTCTCCAAGATGGTGTTGATGCAGGAGGTGTAGTCAGCCTGAGGAACCTACACAGAAAAAGTGACATGTAAGTAAAACAAATGATATGAGAATGTTCTGGAATAGACCATGTAGGGCTCGAATTTGAGGAAAAAATCCACAAGGCCACAGGGCTTGTAACTCTAAACTTTTACTGGACCAGAAAATTTGTTACGAGACGAGAATCAAAATGAGAAAACAAATTATCTACATAGTTTCACATTTGAGCCGTTTTTATTGAAACAAGCTCAAAGAAAAGGTTTATCTCATTCTTGTCTTATGGTTAATACTTCAATAAACAAAATTAAAAGATACTTGTATTTCTCAGTTTAAATTAGAAATAACAGAGAGGTATTGTAATTTCAAAAACACAAGATCGCCGGATTTGTAGTTAACTGACCAGGTGCCTAAATCACTGGCCTTGGGCCTGCGGTCCAGTGTAAATTTCAAGTCCTGTCTAGTAACCTGGGCTCGATTTCACAAAGCACTAAACTTCACGCAAATTACGTGACGCAAACAATGAGGTTTGCACTGTTTTCCAATTGTGACACAGGGAAATTCGCTTTGCTTTCGCAATTCATGTCAAGTATGAACCGGGCTTAAGGTTCATCTTAAGATGAGTTGCCATAATAGCCATAGTGATTTGCATTGTGACATTGCACTTTGATTAGCAATAAAGATTGATAAACATCTTGAGATCAATCTTAGCCTCTTGTGAACTCAAGCCCTGGACTGCACATTTCTCAAACGTTTGTGAAATATATATTTATGCTTGCACATATTTTTCTGATTTCATAAGTACAACAATTTGCTAACCGGTAAACAGCTTTTAGAAAATCGGGCCCAGATTGCAGAAAGGAGTTCAATAGACCTTTCTATTGTTGATAAACAAACCGCACTGGTTGGCATGGCCGGCCGAATGTTAGGAAAACATTCAATCGTGTTAACAGATGTTGTGACCAAACTCAACATTTTTGCAAACTTTTAATTACAAAAAAAATCCCATGATTGGTTGCTTTGTTTCTAACAAATTCAACATTATTTTTGAATATTTGTGTAACATCTGTTTTTGCTTTGTATTTATGGCTTCCCATAGTTTTCCAACCTTGGTTGTCAAAAAACTTTGGTTGTGACGTTACAATAGAAAGGTCCATACAGAAACTGAATCAAAGTAACGGCATTCTATAGAATTTTCTTATGTTGCAACCATTTTGTTTTATTCCCATTCAAACCAATGCAACCAAACAGAGACAGAGAGCAAATTTGGGCCAGACTAAATTTCTTTCAATATAGCCTGGCCCAAATTTGGTCTAAAGGGAACCAGTACTCACTACCGCTATAGCACACAGGGAACAAGACAAAGATGGTAGACTGACAAAGGTCTTGTCTCTGTACTTACCATAACTCCCTTCCTCGCTAGTTCATCCGGACAGTAGATCGTATCGAACCTAGCCCTACAGCAGCATTCTGTCATTGAGTAAACCTGACCCAACTCTACACCGTTGTACAAAGCTACAAAAACAAACATCAAATCCAACCATGAACTTATAATCAGGTTTTCAATTACATTTCATTTCATTTCATTTCATTTCATGTAATTTCATTTCATTTCATTTATTCTGGTTGTGAAGCCAAGGACTCTCAGAAAAGCGAACTTCATCATTGTACTAGCTAAGAACCCAATGGAGAGAAGACAAAGAAGGAAGTTTCAGTTTTAGATGTGGGAGGAAAACCCTGAAGAATTATTTCAGGGAAAACCCACTCAGTCAGGTAGGGACTGAAAACCCAATCCACATAGTGCCCCCGGCGTGATTCGAACCGGGGTCCTAGAGGTGGAAGGCGAGGAAAGATACCACTACGCCAACCCAACATGCAACCCTGATACTCCATTCAAACAGGGGCAGGGCAATGTTTCCTTAGTAAAGGGCATCTCTATGAAGGAAATTATCATTTCTATTGGAACATTTCAAGGGGCACCAAGGCAATGACCAGGGGCATGGAGGTAATGGCCTCTGTTGCCTCTGTGAAGAAGAAATCAGGCTATCACTTCCTGAAGGAAATAGTAAATTCATTATTCATACATTTCAAGGGACACCAAGGAAGTGACCAGTGGCATAGAGGCAATGGCCTCTGTTGCCTCTGCGAAGAAGAATTCATGCTCCCGCTTCCTGAAGGAAAGAGTAAATTTGTACATTCATACTTTTCAAGGGACACCAAGGAAGTGACCAGTGGCATAAAGGCAATGACCTCTGTTGCCTCTGTGAAGAAGAATTCATGCATAAATTGCATTGTACATGAACATTTCAAGGGGCACCAAGGCAATGGCACCTGTTGCCCCTGGCCTTGGCAATGTCGCCCCTTTAAAAGTTCCACATAGACTTAAAGATTTTCCAATGGAAGTGCCCTTGGCAATAATGAAATGGCCTTGCCCTCTCAAAGATAAAATTCTAGCCTCGGAACCTAACAGCAGAAAAACACGAAAACAATTTGTTCCCTTAATGCTTACCAGGAACGTTGTACTGAGCTGAAGTTTCTAACGTTCCTCTGTAGGGATCTGTAGAAAACATGAAAAACAAAAAAAACTACTCATCGTCTAAAACTAAGCAGGAAATAGTTTGATGGTTATTTGTGTCTAGCAATGTTTTCTGTGATCTAAAGCAGCAGTCCTCAATCTTTAAGGCCGGCGACACAATGAACAATTCAGGCACTCCACCACGACCCATCCGCTCGAGATCACTATCCAATTGAATGCCCTGCAAGGGAGGCTTTTTAATGTCATAAAAACAGACTTATTGTAGTAAATTAAAAGGAGTAAATTGTCTAAAACAGACAACTAAATTAATTACAGGTAAATCTTGATGAACAATTCTATTCTGAGAGGAAGAGTTGTTTCTAATTCCAAGTTGTGTATTGTTCTCAAGATTTTGACTAGTTTGCTCTAATGCAAGTCCTAATGCAGCTCTATAACAAGCCCTAGGCCATCTAAACTTACCAAACTGGAGAGCAGCGATGAATTTCTGCCAGAAGTTCTTGGACATTCCATCAACATTGGGAATATCCTGCAGAAAGTCTGGTAAGTCAACCTCCGTCAACAGCACTGGGATCACCTTGTTCACATTTCTAAAATGACTTTTCAGAGCTTTCAAGTTTTCATAGGTACACCACTGGCTCAGGACGAAATCAGGGGAGAGAACCAGGACGATCTTCCGTGCCGTGCAGAGTGAGTTTACAATTTTATCCATGCGTACATTCCCCGGGTCCAGTTCATTTTTGTGATTGCAACAGCGGAAGCCATATGCTGGGGTCCCAAGTTTCTGCATGACGTTGACAACCCACTCCTCGTCGTCTTTGGAGTAGCAGAAGAAGGCGTGACAGGATTCCTCGCCGACGAGTGGAGGGGAGATCCCGCTCTCAGAGTGACTCCGGACGGCCTGGGTTGCTTCATCTTGGAATGTAGAGTTGTCTGATCGGCTGTCTGGGAAGTCATCCTCTTCCTCTCGGACTCGGATGATGTGATCCCCCTGATCGGCCTCGGCGTCCCAATCCTCTAGCGGGCTGGAGCTATGAGCGAGGGCATCTGTATACAGCAGCCCCTCTGTTACAACAAATATAAATAGAAACTTGATCAATCAAGAACACATGAACCTTTTTGTTGTTGCTAATTACGTCCAATAATGTTAAGTAGGAATCGAAACTTTGAGTAGTGGTGGTTCTGAGAAGAACCGGTGGTTTGACAACTTGACATTTCGATCAGTATGCTCTGATCGTCTTCAAGAGAATGCTGGACTCTGTTGCTGAATGCTGCTTAAAGGGTGTGTACAACATTGGTAGGAATGAAAATATAAATGCTCACAGATTTGCACAAAACTTACATGATATAAAGATGGTCATGGTAGAAAACTTCCCTTGAAATAGTTTTGCTTGAAATGCCATAGTTTTTACGAAATGAGTAAAATAATAGTATTTATCCTGCAGGATAAATTCCGGTGTTTGAAAAAAAGTTAAAACACATAAGGTTTTTTTTCACTGTTTTCTCATGACTCCGAAGACCGATTTAGCTTAAACTTTCACAGGTTTGTTATTTCATGTACATGTTGGGTCACATCGAGTTTGGATACAGGTCTTTGGCAATTACCAATGTTGTACACACCCTTTAAGTACTGCTAATAATGTTGGTTAATATTAAGTTGAGACAAGAGGTCATTTGCACTCAGTCACCTACAATCAAGGTTTCAGCCAGGATTTGGTAATTAAGGGTGTCCAAATTTGCTGGAAATTTAAAAACTGGATGTCAAAATTGTTCACTTACAATACATCATTAAAATGACAGATAAAACAGGATGTCCAAAAGACACCCAGACACCCCTCTGGCTAACACTATGCCTACAATCAATCTAAATTTCAGAACCTTGGGCAACGTAATTTAAAACATTGTCACACAAAATAAAAATAATTAATTCCTGGTAAATTGAATTGGCTTATTAGGACTTGACAGACCATTTCAAACTTCACGACGCTCATGCTTCATCCAATTTATTTCCAACAGTTCAACTTGACTGCACAGTGACAGTTCCACTTTGCTTTCAACATAATACACCTGACTTAATTAAATCTGACATAGCCACTTAGTATCACAGAGCCAAAGATACACTTACGATACATGGCAGCAGAAGTTTCAAGCAGCGATCGGTTCGTCCTACAAATTTATAAAATGCCCATGGCATTTTCCACGTAATACAAAGTCCACGGTTTACAAATGGGCATTTAAGGCTACTGATATAAATGGCATTCAAAGATAGGTTTAATAATGAACTTATAACTGATGGTAAAATTACAACTTGGCATCTCACTGCAGCTGTATACCAAGTCACACTTAATAGACTATCACCATTGTACGCCTACGAGTACCAGCTACATGTAGCAGTATCAACACCCACCCACGCCTGGTTTGCACTACAGTGATGTGCCATATGTAGGCCTACACTCAAATTGAACCAGGCTTTTATTTACATGTCTGCATTTATCCAACAGGTGTGAAGGCATCAGGATTAGCATTTGAAGAAACATCACAAACATTTGGTTGTGTACGTTTCAAAGGCCGTATTGCTAGGCAGAAAACGGTATTTCACAGAGTCAGATTGATCTTAAGTGCATCAGTCTTAATTGCTTAGCAAATTGTGATGTCACAATAATGCTTTGTGAAATCGAGCCCTGAACTCAATTTCATAGAGCTGCTTAATCAGGGAATTATTCTTAACAACTTTCTGCTAAGCAAAAGTAAGCAGGATACCAGTCACAGATGGTACATGTGACATGGGCCCAATTTCATAGAGCTGCTTTTAAAAGCAGAAAACAGGGCTTAAAGTTAAACGTTTTCTGCAAGGCAAAAAAAAGGCAGGATACCAGTCACAGATTGCACATGAAGAATAGTATTTTGGCTGGTATCCATATTCTGGTAAGTAGAGCTACTTTTTGTGTTTAAGCAGCTCTATGAAATTGGGCCCTATTTTGGCTAGTAATCTTATTCTGGTAAGCATAATTTTGTTGAGCTTTTTGTGCTTAATATGAAATTTGGCCCTGGTTTTAGCCATATGGATGTCTGGGTGTCAATATTGGATTTCATTTCCATGTAAAAAGTACTGGAAAACCGAAATGAATCCATTTGAAGCATGAAGACCATGATTTAGAATTTTCAGTCATTTTTTTCAGTATTCATGACTGTAATAAGTACAGCGTACAATGAAAACCTTCTTCCCAAGAGTGTTAAAGGGAAAGTATACCTTTGGTTTTTTGAAACGTTTGATTGTTTTAATCCTATGTAGATATACAATAAAACTAACCTGTGAAAATTTCATAACCTGCCGAAAATCCGGAGCGGTTATGTACACGCAGGGAGAATAATTATTGGATGTAAACACAATCTGAGAAACGTATCAGACAGTAGTGTTTCTCATATTCAAATTTTGGGGGATAAAAACTGATACCTTTTTCCATAACCACATTATTTCGAAGTGAAATGATTCTCAAAAAGCTTTATATTAATAAAAAGCTGCTGTACTTCTATTCTAACCAGTAGGTTTTTATTGCCATGAGCATTTTTCATGAGTAACCAAACGTTTACCTCCCTTTAAAAGGTGATTTTGTAACCAGTGTCACTGCAGACCATAAAATGAAGAGTCAGCATTTCAAAAACAATTTTGGTAACATTTTCAAAATGGAAAAACGATTGCCTTGAATCATAGAGTTGTGTGTGTTCTGTATTAGGCCAAATAAAAAAAATACATGTTTAGCGTCCCCGCCCGCTTCCTTTTTAGAGGCGTCTCCTTTTTTGTTTTGTTTTTTTTTTTCTTTGAAAGAAAAAAATGATACATTTTTACTTTCCCTGACGATTTTTAAATTTTTTTTTAAATAAATAAGATCATATTTTCAACTTTAGCACAGCGAAAAAAAGCCGTCGAAAAAAGCTGGCAACCATCTTTAAAAATAGCCCGGCCGGTTGTCTCAAAAAACTTGTCGGGCAGCCATTTTGAAAAGAAAAAAGGCAGGACGCTAAACATTTTTAAAATTTTATTTGGCCTTAAGCAACCTTCATTCACACTTCACAGGTCATTGTGTATAGTGGGTTACTTGTTCAATGCCACCACCACATGCATGACATGCCTTGTGTCTAGTGAACTATGGTAAATACTACTTGTAAATGTTTCGTTTTGCTTTCCTCCTACAATTCCCACGAACTGTGTCAGGAAAATTGTTGTTATAAACTCTGTGAATGCACTGTTATTACGCTGCTGCTACCTAGGTACAAAAAGTACATTTGTTCCGCCTAGTTGAACACGTTCAAAAATTGAACAAGGAAAATGATTGTGGATTTAAACAAGTATGTTTAGGTTTTCTTTACCTTTATTATTTGATTTTACCCTTACACTGATGTGTGTAAGCACTGTATACTCGGTACTTTCCTGAGTTCTGTGAACAAAATTCACAGGCACATTACTCCAGTGGGATTCGAACCCACGACCTTTGCCATTCTAGAGCAGATGTCTTACCAACTAGACCACCGAGATTGCCCGGTAGCGGCATCCGCTGCTAAAATAAAGAGATTCGAGCCATGGAATTGGGCTCGGATGACCTTGAATGAACTCTTCCAATAAAGTACATGTATTGGCTTTAGTTTGTGTAAACATTCAAAATGTAACAAATTATTTCAGTTCTGGTGCACTCTGCTGCATTATCTCCTCAAACAGGATTAAAACATGCAGGATGGCTACATGCGCAGACTCAATTTGAATGAATGTACTCCTCTAATGGTTCACAAACAACTTGTATAAAACCCAAAGTTGCATTATAAAATGATTTAACTCCTAACCATGCCCAAAATGGTTAAATCCTTCTTTTAAACACTCAACCTTCAGGGGAGGATCTATGCTTGGGTAGCCCAGGCAGCTCAGGTATAAGAATGGAGACTGGTACCTCAGACAGCCCTCCTTATCCATCTTTTGTCATTTAAATTCCATGAATTCAAGGAATGTGGCATTAAAAGAAGGCTGGGTACTGAACCCCTAGTGAATGTGAAAGTTACCCACTCAACTAAAACTTTCATTCAATGGTGATATTTTCCAGTTCATATTTTACTCACGGTGCTTTTGTGATACTTGTACTGGTAGTTAAGCTTCATTCATCCACAGCAATCCATTCAAAATGTTCATGTATGGAACTAGACGTTTTGTTTGGTTTGCGTCACCATTTAGAACTGGGTGAAGGGTCTGTGTGTTAACATTATCTATAACTTCTCTATATGACTGTAAAAATAAACATTAAAAAAAACCACACCTGAAACAGTGAATATATACTGGAAAGGTGATCAATGAATGGGACCAAACAAGTAAGATTGAAATGTAATATTTTTTGTTAAAGGCACTGAACACGTTTGGTAATTGTCAAAGACCAGTGATCTCACTAAATCCTAACATATGCATAAAATAACAAGCCTGTGAAAATTTGGGTTCAATTGGTCATTGAAGTTGCAAGAGAATGATGAAAGAAAAAACACCCTTGTACAAATTTGTGTGCTTTCAGATAGGAATAAAAGGCTTCTTGCAAGAAGTCTTTTATTTTAGTGAGGAATTACCTCTTTCTCAAAAACTACGTTACTTCAGAGGGAGTCGTTTCTCACAATGTTTTATACTATCAACAGCTCTCCGTTGCTCGTTACTAAGTCAGTTTTTATGCTAATATATATTTTGAGTAATTACCAAACGTGTATGCCTACCTTCAGCACAAAGTTGTACCTGGTTGTTTAGCAATACTGTATCACTCATACTTGTAAGTTATTCATAATAATTTTAATAACAATAAAAAACAAACAAGCTTTTAATTTGCAGTTCATTTTTTTTACCCTAAATTTTTGATGTAAATTTTCTT
Source organism: Plazaster borealis (assembly GCA_021014325.1). Classification (NCBI taxonomy): domain Eukaryota; kingdom Metazoa; phylum Echinodermata; class Asteroidea; order Forcipulatida; family Labidiasteridae; genus Plazaster; species Plazaster borealis. Next base: position 1,377,676 of record CM037456.1, on the reverse strand, counting down.
TTTATTTGACACCACTGGATATGGATATCGTACTTTTTGTAATCTTAATACTTTCCATAACAACGCCTTTTCGTTTAAATTTCTAAATATATTTTCTGATAAGTATAAATTGACCTTTTCTAAATATCCCAGATTTAAAGAATAATAACACAAACCACAAATAGTCAAAATTTCAAGCAGGTTTTATCAGTAATACCATATGGTAATACTAACGATGTCTCGATTCTCCGATACTGCATCCAGCAGCTGCATTTAAAATTAATTCTACATCAATCTGTTCCCCTTTCTAAAAGGAAATACAACAGGCTAATGCCATGGAGGAAGGAAAATATTAGCAATCAGTGACTTAAAGGTATCGTACACGTTTGGTAATGACTCAAAACAAATATTATGGCATAAAAACTTACTTGGTAACGAGCTGTTGATAGTATAAAACATTGTAGGAAACGACTCCCTCTGAAGTAACGTAGTTTTTGAGAAAGAGGTAATTCCTCACTAAGATAATAAAAACTTCTTGCAAGAAGTTTTTATTCCTATCTGAAAGCACACAAATTTGTACAACAAGGGTGTTTTTTCTTTCATCATTTTCTTGCAACTTCGATGACCAATTGAGCCCAAATTTTCACAGGCTTGTTATTTTATGCATATGTTGGGATACACCAAGTGAGAACACTGGTCTTTGACAATTACCAAACGTGTTCAGTGCCTTTAAGACCGTGGACCCATTAATTATCTTCAAGTCCAGGTTCACAGATGTGACAAAAGATAGCTATGTCACGTGTCGATCATCCTAACGCAGCAGGACTCATGTTACATATGGTATCAATGTCTGTCTAGACATGGCAAAGTTCACATAGGTGCAATGTGTGCAATCATACTCAAGCTTGGAGAAATGTTCCGACAATGGTTTGGCCTGTCCAGATTTCAGCACAGTTGACGCTGTTTTAACTGTTCCAATTTACACTTGGGAAAGTCATCAAGATCACATGATGCATTCATACTACAAAGTATAACACCAACTGGGTATTTTTGTTCACAAAGTTAAAGCAGCCAGACTGATTTTATTAAAAAGAAATAGGCCTAAGTCACCATTCAAACAAAAAAACTGTGCTAATTTTGGCTTAGCAAATTTATTTGCTAAGCAAGAAATGAGTGGGGTATCAGTCCAGCAATGGTAACCTGTACTGTATTCTGGCTGGTAACCTATTTTTTTAAGCAAGAGATTTTTGTGCTGAGCAAGTTTTTGTACTTACAGGCTAGGCCCTATAGGAAATTGGGCACTGGGCCCAATTTCATAAAGCTGTTAAGCAGCAAATACTGCTTGACATTTTTCTTTGCCAAGCAAAAAATTTAGTGGGGCACCAGTCACAACAATGCAAACTTAATGTAATTTTGGCTGGTAACCCGTTTTTGTTAAGCAATACTTTTCTGTGCTCAGCAAATTTTTGTGCTTACAGGCTTTATGAAATTGGGCCCTGGGCCCAATTTCATAGAGCTAAACGAGAAAATATTGCTAACAATTTTCTGCTTTGCAAAAATGAGCAGGATACCAGTCACAAACTGTACATGTTACATGGTATTTTGGCTGGTAACCTTATTCTGGTAAGCATAATGTTAATGTGCTTAGCTACTCTTTGTGCTTTTAAAAAGCAGCTCTATGAAATTGGGCCCTGGCGGCTTGACTTCACGGAGGTAAACATAGGCAATAATTGCCACCATTGCCTTGATTCCCCTTCAAATGTTCTGGTCACTGTAGAAATGTTAACCTTCATAGGAGTGCCCCTTTAACTATGAAAAAAACCACACCTGCATTTGCCCTTTATATTACTACTATTAGTACACAAGAAGAAAGCAGCAGGCCAGATCTGCAGAATGAAGATGATGATTTGATTGATTGTGATTGACTGTGGTGGGTTTTGGCCTAGGGCACCTAGATTTACAGCTTATTCATCTCCTGAAGACGATCAGAGCATACTGATCGAAATGTTGAGTCGTTAATCACCGGTTCTGTTCCGAACCAACTCTACTCAAAAGAGATACTCACATGGTGTTACTGCAAACCTCTCTTAGTTAATCTAAGTTGAGAAAATTTATGTGAATCAGTTTTTATTGGTGGTTTGTCATCAATTGAGAATGTTTTATAATTTGTCCTTTTAATAATGAAGTATTGACTTTTAATGATGTAATTTTGTTGCAATTCAGTTTTTATGCTGTGACAACAATTATTAATAAACCTTTTCTTTATCTTCAAGTTATTATTATTCGTTTGTGAACAAAATCAATATAAATAGTTAGTACAACACTAGCTATTTCTATTGTATTACAAAGTTAGCTATTCCTACTTCAAAATGGATAAACTTTTGAATGACGATGTAGCACCATAAACATAGTGCCAATACTTTAAGCCTCGCTCTATGCTTGATTGAAGTCAGTGTCAAGACTTTTGCGATATATAAGGTCTACTCTATCATGGTTATCGTTTATAACAGAACAAACTTACTCGAAAGGAGTCCAGAGTATTGGCACTAAGCGTATATGAATAATACAAAATGAGACTTGATGATAACATGATGATCAACACAACTTCCCTAGTCCGAGCCCCATCGGGCCATCCCTCCCTATACGCTGGACTCCCTCCGCAGCGTAAAATAAAAGCACTGTGGAACTACCCTAGTCAGCTAGATATTATTAGTTATTTTTTATTATTTTCCCATTACAGACACATCTGATCAGGGCCCAATTTCATGGCACTGCTTACCAAATAATTCTGCGCTTACGTGCATTGTAACGTGTGTATTTCTATGGGACGCAGCTGGGCGTAAGCGCAGAATTCCGCGGAAGCAGAGCCATGAAATTGGGCCCTTATGTGTTTCATTTCAAACCCTACATCAAACCATGGAGGAAAGAAAACAAAAACTGCAGAAAAGTAAGTTAATAAAATAATGTTATTATTATACCATGGAGGAAGGAAATTCCTTCCTCCATGATTATTATACAACACACCACCAGATTACTACTAATATTCATATTAAATAATACGACATGGAAAATGCATTGTCACAGTCAGTGTCAGACACAGATCATCAGTTATGACAATTATGAGACACACAATGCTTACCATCCTCCTCAAACAAATCATCACCATAGCCGGGTATAGAGTCATCCATTTCCTCCTTCTACTGATCACCGCACCGGCCGGAGGCTAGCCACGGCTCGGCCAAAAATTTACTGTGGTTTCCACCGTCTGAAGGAGCGAAATCCGGCCCCGGAGCCCAGCGCTCTCACTGCAGCAGGTTCACACGCATACGGGGATTACACGGTGGTCGACGCCAGCAGATCAGCGATCAATTAAAATGGTGGAAACAACACACTCACCGTTGCATCAGCGGCTTGCTCACACCTGTCGTTTGTGATCGATTGAAAATTGTAATATTTACAAACTGAGGAACATTGTGACGGAAGAAATTATCACAAACTTGGGATTAATAAAGTTGTCGTTTCGCCACAAGTTCGGGGATCCCACTTCGTTCAGCACCAAATACACGCAACTAAAGTTGATCATGTAACAACACTGAGCGCGCTGTTTTGTGATGGGTTTAGTGGGCTCGATCGGAGTATTGTTGTGTTTTGTCGTATTTGCTCATGATTGATCATTGTGCATACGATAAATTAATCAACCTCGTGTATGGGTAGACGGCTTACATTGTGTATTATACGTACCCCTGGCAAATTGTATTTCTCAAGAGTTTTCATCATAATCAAGAGCGGGCGCTCTTCTCCCAAAGTAGTGGAAAGTCCGATCAGCAAATGCAGGTGGAATGGGTGGGGCGCATGGGGCAAGGGGTGGGGATTAAACAGCATGTTTTGCCAGCGGTGACTTTAGTAATGCGACCCGTCGTTAATTAAAATGAGGTGCCGAAAACAAAATGTAAAAGCATTGAAGTATGTTCAACTTCATTGAGAAGCACCACTCTGTAGGTTGAAGTCTATACCTCCATGCATCCACCAACTCTGCATCTAATTCGTCATTGACTTTTATACTAACGTGTCGCTGCTAAAAATTGTATTCTTTAAAGGCATCGTACACGTTTGGTAATTGTCAAAGACCAGTGTTCTCACTTGGTGTATCCCAACATATGCATAATATAACAAGCCTGTGAAAATTTGGGCTCAATTGGTCATCGAAGTTGCAAGAAAATGATGAAAGAAAAAACACCCTTGTTGTACAAATTTGTGTGCTTTCAGATAGGAATAAAAGGCTTCTAGCTAGAAGTCTTTTATTATTTTAGTGAGAAATTACCTCTTTCTCAAAAACTACGTTACTTCAGAGGTCGTTTCTCACAATGTTTTATACTATCAACAGCTCTCTGTTACTTGTTACCAAGTCAGTTTTCATGCTAATATGATATTTTGAGTAATTACCAAACGTGTACGATGCCTTTAAATAAGAATCTTGAAAAAAAAACCAATCTTATTTCAAAAAACTTTTCTTGTATCACTCCCAGAGATCTTAATAAAAAAAATTAGGCTATTGGGAGTGACACAATAAAACATTTTTTGAAATAAGATTGTTTTCGTTCAAGAGTGACCATTTTTAGCAGTTTACTATTCGTACATATTAGACTTGGCATGCCTTCCATTCCTGAGAGCTTTCGCCAACGTTTTGTTTCATACTGAAAAAGAAAACCACCCCAAAACAAAAAACGAAGTACTATAATTATACCATGGAGGCGCTTCCTTCCTCCATGATTGGAATAAAACAATGCGCCTGATCGAGTAGAGACATTGAGTCTCTTACAGCCTAAGGAAGTGGCATTATTTATACGGACAACCATGAGGGTCCTACCTCCATGGGACAACATAGAAGCCAGTTTAAGTGGCCTCGAGAATATCTTTGAGACGGATGTAAAATTGTACAAGTTTTAAAACCTCACTCAGAAAATATCGTCACACGACTCAAAATGTTCCCTTATCTCAAAAGTCTTCAGATTATTTTTCGGAGGTAAAAATTTCTCCCCGATGAGGCCTACTTCCAACCTAGCTCTACATGTTGTTTTAGGTGATAGTGCCTGGTAGGAGTGGGGACAAATAATTATGTGGCGGCCGCCAGCCTGAGAACCGGCTTCAGATAAAAACATAAATAATAGAATGTCACGTAAACTCAACTGTTAATAAAATCACCTGGCATTATTGCCGGCTTCCGTAGCAAACTGTACGGCGTACGCGAGAGTGTTTTCAGGGGGAGGCGTGTACGTCACGTGTACTCGATAAGTTTACATTTGAGGTCAAAGGTGACTATAATAAATAGACAACATGGCGGCCTACAGAGCGAGGTTTGTGTACTTTTTTTTCAAGAAATAAATTTATATCGGCTGGTTAATGAATTGATTGAGTGAAGTCCATTAACCCACGGTGTTGCCTTAGACGTTTTCTGTATACCGTGAGGTATACGTAGGGCAGTTTGACTATAGGTCTTACTTTACAACAACAAACTCTCGTAGCCTTTAAACTAGGGAACTTGGTCCCTGATTCAAAGGCTCGTTTATCAATAAACAAGGCACTCACACACAATGGGCAGCCCACCACTCAATGCCTCTGAACCCACCAGCAACAATCAGCGTTGTTTTTCGATATCGCTCGCTGCCTTGAGAGGCTGAATAAATACCTTCTGATATTTTGAGTCTGGTTTTTGGAGAGAAAGACATCTGATGGAAGATGCGAACTTACTGCATGTAGGAGCAGGGGGTGGGACTGTGTAGGGTCAGTGCAGTTGCAGCCTGGTCAATTGTCCAGCCAGGTCCATGATTGCGATTCTCAGAGGACCAGTGAGTGGTTGGATCACTGGTTAATGAATCGTTTTTCTCACTTCTTGGACTGACTTATTATACCTGACTAATTGTTCTTTTACTCTGCAGGGTTGCGGAGTTCGAAGATCTTCTGAAAGGCCCAGTAATTGACTTTAAAAAGTTGAATCAAATGTGTTCGAATGGTGGTAAGTGAAAAACGTTTTGATTGCAAATGCAAATTGACCGCGCTTGCTTTATGTTTTTTTTTCACTTTTTGTTTTATTAACAGTGAGTTGTTCAGAATTTTTAGTTAAACGGTGTTTCTTATCATACATACGTTTACTTTAATATTAATTTAGAAAATAGAATTAGCTTTTGCTAACTGCTTACCAACACCAACAGTTCGGGCGCACGCGCGAAAATGAAGACTGTCCCTCATCATACCTTGGACTGTCCCTCCCTCAGCCTCGAGGCATGTTCATGCAATGCAAGTCTTAAGTTACAGGAACATCTTTCTAGTCTCTATTACTTCCAGTGTTGCTAACAATACATTGCTAGCTTATGTCGTTCCGATATCATCACTGGTCTCAGTCATTATTTATTGTTGTATAATAATTATTTCCCGAACTGTTCATGTACTTATTATTTTATTGCACGCTCTGGAAAATCAGCAAGTTGTTGTCGATGACCGACAGTATCGAATAAACATTCAGAACAACTATCGATTCTTTTCCCTAATGCACAAAGCATTATAATCTTATAGTTTCGATACTCATTATTCGGTTTTGATAAAGTATCGATTTCATTGCGCACGATGTCTCACGCGGCTGCATCGTGACAATTCCCACCTCACGCGTAATTCGAGAAACACTCAGCCAACCAATGAATATTCTCAGGCAACCTAGGGTGTCTTTCGACGTGGATTCCATTTCTGACACATGAAAATGCCGTAGAGGCCATCTGAAGGCCGCTCAGTACGTTGAAAAAAAGTTGTCTCTCAAATGGGAGCCATTAGGGACTGAAAATGTCCGCGAGATTGAAGTATTCTTCGGTTTGAGGGACAGTCTTCATTTTTGCGCGTGCGCCCATACTGACCAAAGCAAAAAGGACCTGTGCTACCATTTTATGATTTGGTATATAATTATAAAATTAAATAAATGCAAAAAATTGTTAATGGCCTGACGTTTGGACCCTGGCAGAATCTATCTTGAAGGCTAATGACAAAACAACCCACATAAACAGGTACCGGTATACCAGAAACATTCAAGTGGAAAGAAATGAAGAGAGAGAGAACAGCACAAAGTAAACAGAAAAGCACCACCATAAAGCACCATTTCTCAACTTGCCCTGTGGGCTACTAAAAACTGTGCAAACTACCCTCGTACCTGTTTTAGTGGTAATAACCTAGGTTAAAGTTCTTTTTGAGTGTGTGAATGTAATTTCATTTGACCAATAAACCGGTTGTGATCACTACCAATCAAAAAGATACATTTATGACAATGTTTAAAATGGCTACTACTAATACTTCCTGGGGGCAATTAAAATGCACAGTTTACTAGCTCAGTGGGCTACTTGTACTTGACTAAAAAGCTTAAGTGCAAGGCCTGTTTAAGATCCTTAACTTTCTTTGTTTTTGTTTTTGCAGGGATTCCGGAATGTCCAGGCTTTAGGGCAACATGTTGGAAGGCAAGTAGATGTGCATGAAAATGACAGCCATAGGCCTATACCTTTAGCCCTTGAGGAATGATTTAGGCCGAGTCTGAATTGCAGCTACAGCTATGGCTATGACTGTTGCTGAGGGTGTTGCTAAGGATATCCTATACTTCAATGCACGGCTATCCAGTTGTAGCCCTAGCTGTAGCCGCCAATGAGCCATTTGCGTGTTGGATTTGAATTAAGTCTGGTACAATGACTTGCTTGATCACCAAGTTACTGCTTAAATTTGAATTTCTCAGACTATCGAGACAGTTGCTATGTCACATGATTCGGGGCAAGCTTTTGCGTAGTTACGTAAGAGACAGCGAACACCCATGCACAATTTTGAATGAATGTGTATGGCACAATGGTACCAGGGTTTGCTCATGTGGAGGTTGCTACAAAAAAGCTTGCCCCGAACCATTTGACATAGCATCCATAGTCTCTATAGTCTGAGGAATTCAAATTTAAGCGGTAACTTGAGACTAAGCAAGTCATTGTACCAGACTTTATTCAAATCTAACTCTCAAATGGCTTATTCAGACATGGCCTGATAAAATGGTGTATTCATAATTTACTTCATTATTTTTTTCTTCAACAAATTGCACTGAAGTTTTAACTTGCAACTGTTGTATATTGAAAGTGAATAGATACCCATATTAACTTTGGGTCATTTAAAAGCAAATACATTGATTTTCTTTGCAGCTTCTGTTGAATTATTTACCTACCAAAGTCGACCAATGGCCAGAGGTCTACAAATCACAAAGGTAAGCTCTTTGTTTATGGACCACAATCACGCTGGGGTTAAGCAGAGTTCAAAATTTGTTTCATTTTTAAAACTTCTTGAAAAGCAGTCCCACGATATTTGACGAAGAATATTTTAAACCTTGGCTTGATATACACTTGAAAGGCAATATGGCAATAGCGTAGTATAAAAGGGGATTGATTTTCCTGTTTGTTTTTAGATCATTGTACAAGCAGTTCCTCCAAGAGATGATCATCAAACCAGGACAGCAGCTGCAAGGCGTCACCAGAGCAGATGTGACGTTTGAAGATCATGTAAGAAACTCCTTTTGATACAGTTAACAAGTTAACTCCGTACGCAAAATAGGTTCGAATTAGATTAGAGTCATTGAATTAATAATTCAGATGAAAAAACAGCAAACCAACAAACTATTTGTTTAACAAGAGTAGAGCCTTCTTCATATCCCACAGCGAATTAATAAAACAGCGAACCAACAAACTATTTGTTTAACAAGAATAGAGCCTTCTTCATATCCCACAGCGAATTAATAAAACAGCGAACCAACAAACTATTTGTTTAACAAGAATAGAGCCTTCTTCATATCCCACAGCGAATTAATAAAACAGCGAACCAACAAACTATTTGTTTAACAAGAATAGAGCCTTCTTCATATCCCACAGCGAATTAATAAAACAGCGAACCAACAAACTATTTGTTTAACAAGAATAGAGCCTTCTTTATATCCCACAGCGAATTAATAAAACAGCGAACCAACAAACTATTTGTTTAACAAGAATAGAGCCTTCTTTATATCCCACAGCGAATTAATAAAACAGCGAACCAACAAACTATTTGTTTAACAAGAATAGAGCCTTCTTCATATCCCATGCATATGCCATACGTGGGGTGTATGATGCTTCTCACACTTTTCCATGTTGAATGAACTTTCTCTTTTATCGCAGGAAAGATATCACATTTATCAGCTTCAACATTTAGTTGTAAACTCGTTTGTTTCTGTAATCTGTCATCTTTCAGCATTGTAATACCTTGGGTGTTTTCTGTGATTTTGTTTTCACTATTATTGTGACTATTATTATTCCATTGCTTTACACAGCCTCTGAATCCAAACCCCAACAGCGAATGGTCGCAGTTCTTCAAAGACAATGATATACTACTTCAAATTGACAAAGACACAAGGTACATTAATTGCATCATGATTTCTTTCAGGTTTTCTTAAAGTTACATTCTCCTGTCGGACAGTTGTTAAACATTTTTCCACGCAGTGAGTTAGATTTCCAAAAATATTTCTTTTTAACTGAAAATAGTGACACTAGGGGAACAGGTTTTCTTAGTGATTTCTTCCCATCTTTTCAAATCTGTGGGCCCTGGTTCGAATCCCACCTCAGACCGCACCTCAGACTTTAGTTGCCGTTTATTGTAAAGTACATTGAGACTTTGTGTGTGATGTGCTATACAAGAACTGTGTTATTGTCTTTTTCATGCTAGCGCGTAAAACACATTGTATTTGTTCTGATTTTGTTCTTCTTTTTCTACTGCGGAAAATCACATAGACGTTGTACACATTTTTTTTCTGTGCGGCACTTTGGTCATTGTCTAAGCTTGGATCTTCATCAAACTTGGTACATATCAAAGACCACATATCAAAGAAGTGCCTAGTACACAATGCGTAATTGTGACGTCATCACTTGTCATGTGAAATCACCTTAAATGTGCAGTTTTCAAAGTTTAATACCATTCTAATTCTATTTCTAATTCTAATACCTTTAGACCCTACTCATCAAGTTGAATATGTTTTCCTGTTTTGTTTTTTTTTTTGGTTTTTTTCCAGGCGGCTGCAGCCGGACATAGGGTTCTTCCAGCAAGCAACAGAGTTTCCCTGTGAGGAACTGGTAGATGCATCAAATAATATTGAGACGCTGCGGAAAAGAGTCGAGCACACCTTACTCAACTCGGAAGATGTGGCAAGAAATACATTTGGAATTAGTGTAAGTTTAAACCATCTCTTTAGTTTCAATATGTGAGCGTTATCTTCTGTACTGCTTAACCCTCCTACTTTTTGACCTTTCAGTATAAGGTACATGGTTTTTAATGGTTGATATTTGATTAAAAAAAAGTCACATCCCCTTAAGGTGATCCCCTGGCTGTCGCTTTCCAGGTTGTATCATGAACTTGGGTGTAATGATGTGGTGATTGCATCTACACAATACACATTATTTCTATGCACAGTCGTGCCACCATACACAACCTGTACTGTTGAATGATTTCATATGGTTGGTCAACTCTGGAGTTGGGTATGTTTGGTAATTGGAACCCACTGTTTGTTTCAATCCTATATAGTTGTAGATATATATCATAAAACTAACCTGTGAAAATTTCATTTCAAAAGGTGGTAGCGTTTTGGGGATATTACTGAAAATCTGGAGCAGTTATGTCCACACAGGAAGAGTAATCTGCAATTTGAATACACAATCTGAGAAACGTAACGCTTCTCAGATTTACATTTTTGGAGATAAAAAGTGATATCTTTTTCCATAACCGCAGTACTTCGAAGTGAAAAGTTTCTCAAAATGCTTTATACTATCCAAAGCTGCTGTACTTCTTACCAAGTGAGTTTTTATTGCCATTCATTTTCAGAGTAAGTTACCAAACGTATACCTTCCCTTTAAGCAAATTGTTCTGCTTTACAGGGAGGGTATACCTTTGGTTATTACTCCAAAAGTTAATGACCATAAAATCTTACTTAGTAAGAAGCACTGCAGCTGTTGATATTAATGTATAACATTTTGAGAAACAATTCCCTTCTAACGAATGTGGTTTTAGAGAAAGGGATTTTTAAAAATTCAATTTGAGAAACATTTCATGCATGAAACCTTTCTCAGATTGTGTGATCCAATTACGGATTTTTCTTCCCGCGTGGACATAAAACCCCTCAAGATTTTTGGCGATATCTGAAAAACGCTACCACCTTTTGAAATGAAATTTTCACAGGTTAGTTTTATTGTATATATCTGCGTTTATATAGGATTCAAACAATCAAACGGTTGCAAAAACCAAAGGTAAACTTTGCCAATGATAAGTGTAAATGTATGCTTACTGCTAAGCTGCACTATAAAATTTGCCCCTATTTCAGATCATTTTATAACCATTCTCCCTGCAGACTACAACGCAGAAGAAGAAGCCCAAGAGTTATGACTTTGGTCACGAGACGCTTCCAGAAGGTCAAGAAGCGCACTGGGAGGTTGTGGAGAGAATCTTGTTCACCTACGCCAAGCTCAATCCTGGCCAGAGCTATGTTCAAGGAATGAATGAAATCATCGGGCCTGTCTACTATGTCTTTGCCTCAGACTCTAAAATCGAAAACAGAGGTAGAAACTTGCACTGTTGAGTCCACTGCATAGATTTGTTTTTTTCAACCAGGGCCCAATTTCATAGAGCTGCTTAAGCACAAAAACTAGCTAAGCACAACAAAATTATGCTTTCCAAAATAAGGTTACCAGCCAAAATACAATGTCACATGTACAATCTTTGACCGGTAACCTGCTAATTTTTGCTTAGCAGAACAAATCTTAAGCAATATTTTCTGCTTAAGCAGCTCTACAAAAAAATTGGGCCCTGGTTCTAAAAAAGCAAACAAACAAAAATAAAATCTGGAAGATATACAATACTTCTTATTTTGAGGGGTTTGGGGTTTATTAAAGGCATCGTACACGTTTGGTAGTTACTCAAAATATATATTAGCATAAAATGACTTGGTAACGAGCAATAGAGAGCTGTTGATAGTATAAAACATTGTGAGAAACAACTCCCTCTGAAGTAATGTAGTTTTTGATAAAGAGGTAATTTCTCACTAAAATAATAAAAAACTTCTTGCAAGAAGTTTTTATTCCTATCTGAAAGCACACAAATTTGTACAACAAGGGTGTTTTTTCTTTCATCATTTTCTTGCAACTTCGATGACCAATTGAGCCCAAATTTTCACAGGCTTGTTATTTTATGCATATGTTGGGATACACCAAATGAGAACACTGGTCTTTGACACTTACCAAACGTGTACGATGCCTTTAAGCGTCTATTCCAGAATCTTTCCACCTCCAATCTTAATTCCTCCACAGAGAACGCTGAAGCTGATACCTTCTTCTGCTTCACCAATCTCATGTCTCAAGTCAGAGATAACTTCATCAAGTCCCTGGACAACTCTCCAGACGGCATCAATGCCAAGATGCAGCATCTTATGTCCATGCTGAAACAGAGCGATCCCGCCGTGTATCAAATCTTCTCATCACAGGAACTCAAGCCAGAGTTCTTTGGCTTCCGATGGCTGACATTGTTACTCTCACAAGAATTCCCCCTTCCAGGTCGGTTAATTTTCTTTCGTCTTTAAGCAAATTGTTCTGCTGTTTGTTTTTATTATAGGTCTTGAAGAAATGCCTCAGTTTTGATCACTGCAGAGAGATAAACTGGGCCCAATTTCATAGAGCTGCTTAAAGGCCCTGTACACTATTGGTAAGATCGAAAAATGCAAATGTTCACAGATTCACACATAACTTGTATGATTTAAAGTAAGTAATGGTTGAAAGGGTTCCTTAAAATATTTCTGCCTAAAATGCTAGAGTTTCTGAGAAATGAGTAAAACAATAGTTTTTATCACGCGCGATATTTTGAAAAAACAGAAAACACATAAGGTCTCTTTTCACTATTTTCTCGTGATCTCGATGACCAATTGAGCTCAAACTTTCACAGGTTTGTTGGTTCATGCATATGTTGAATCACACAAAATGTGGACACTGATTTTGAGCTGTTACCAAAAGTGTACAATACCTTTAAAGGGTGTGTACAACATTGGCAAGAATGAAAACATAAAATGCTCACAGATTTGCACATAGCTTACATGGTCTAAAGATGGTTATGGTAGAAAACTTCCCTTGAAATAGTTTTGCTTGAAATGCCATAGTTTTTACGAAATGAGTAAAATAATAGTATTTATCCTGCAGGATAAATTCCAATGTTTAAAAAAAAGTTAAAACACATAAGTTTTTGTTTTACTGTTTTCTCATGACTCCGAAGACAGATTTAGCTTAAACTTTCACAGGTTTGTTATTTCATGTATATGTTGGGTCACATCGAGTTTGGATACAGGTCTTTGGCAATTACCAATGTTGTACACACCCTTTAAGCAACATTTTTGCTTACAAATTTTGTACTAAGCAAAAATTTGCAGGATACCGGTCAGAAATGGTGCATGTTACATGGTATTTTGGCTGGTAGCATTTTTCTGGTAATTTTGTTTCACTTAGCTACTTTTTGTGCATAAGCAGCTCTATGAAATTGGGACCTAATGATTTGAAAGCTTATTTGGTGTTGTAGTTGTCCTTTTGCTCTGATAAATTTGTTGTACAAATAAGATAAGATGGTGTCATCGCAAAAAATTGTTTTCAAAACTGGCTGTAACAATGACTGACTAGCAGGCCTGAAATTACACGGAGGCCATGGAGGCCATGGCCTCTTTTGCCCCTGGTCTTGGCCTTGGTGCCCCTTCAAAGGTTTCCCAATGGAAGTTCCCTTTGCAAAATGAAAATTGTCTAATAATAATAATAATAATAATAATAATATCAAAGTCTTATATAGCGCACGTATCTACCAAACAAGGTACTCAAGGCGCTTAGTATATACTTTTTAAACAGAAAGATGGGTTATTGAAGTTATGAATTATGAGACCCAATTATGTAGCACCTTATAATGTTTTTTACAAGGTGTTACGGCGCATTCAGCAGCCACAACCAGGAACACCGGGGCGAACCCCTTCTCTTTTCGATAAGTGCACTGGGTTCTTTTACATGCGTTACACAACACATGGGACCAACGGCTTTACGTCCCATCCGAAGGACGAAGCAATGGTTAAGTGTCTTGCTTAAGGACACAAGTGTCACGGCTGGGGACTCGAACCCACACTCTGCTGATCAGAAACACCAGAGTTTGAATTCGGTGCTCTTAACCGCTCAGCCACGACACTTGCCCTCTCAAAGATTCAACTCCAGGCCTGGACTAGCTAACTCCTAACTTGTTAAGAAAGATACATTGATCAAGGTTATGATTTGGGGTTGAACAAAGAAAAATTGACAAGAGCTCTAGTCAATTTGTCTTAGTTCAACCCCCAAATCATTTAAAATTTACCCAGTCAGTGTCCCTTGTGGTTTATTATTTGATCAAGATTTTATATGATTTATATCCACTGTTGCTTTCAGATGTTATCAGGTTATGGGATTCATTGTTCGCCAATGAGAGGAGATTAGAGTTTCTTATTTGTGTGTGCTGTGCCATGATAGTGTAAGTATTGCTACCATTTTGGTATTGTTCCCTGTGTTAAGAAGCAGTTATGAATACCTATTCTCATAGCAAGTACCAGACTTTTTTCCCCTCCATCCTTGATTTGGTTATGTTGTTTTAATAGGAGATAGAATTAGCTGTTGCAAACTGCTTACCAACCAAAGGGACCTGTGGTATATATGCAAAAAATAGTTAGTGGCCTGACGTTGTTTTCAATAAAAAAAAAACCGATTTGCTGGATGAAGCCTATTTTAATTCCATCAGGGTTTGCCCTTTAACTTTCTCAGTGACTAGCCCATGGGTGTAGTTAGATTATGTTAAGGCAGTCGGGTTGGTGTAGTGGTTTCTTTCCTCACCTTCTACCTCTATGGACCTCGGTTCAAATCCAGGCGGGGGCACTATGTGGGTTGGGTTTTCAGTCCCTACCTGATTGCGTGTGTTTTCCCAGAATAATTCTCTGGGATTTTCCTCCCATATCTATACTGAAACTTCCTTCCTTGTCTTCTCTCCATGAAAATTCTTGGCTAGTACAGTGATTAAGTTCACTTTTCTGAGAATACTTGGCATCACAACCAGAATAACTAATATATAAATTAATTAATTAACAAAAAATAATCATTAAATCTAAGCATTAATATTTACAGGATTTACATAAAATTTTCCTTTTTTTAAACAGACTGCAGAGAAGTACAATTTTGAGCGGAGATTTTTCCTGCAATATCAAGCTACTCCAGGTGACTATACTCTGTACCATGATGCCAAATGTAGCAGAGGGAGTGTCCCCCACAAATGTTCCTATACTCTAACAAACTTTTCCCCTCTTGAACAGAAGTAAACCTCCCCCCCCCCCCGCCCAAAAGACACCCTGCTTTAAATTTGGACACCCTGTTTTAAATTTGGACACCCTGTTTTAAATTTGGACACCCTGTTTTAAATTTAGGAAATGAGGAAACGAGTGTTTTGTCAACAGAAGGTGGTTTGAATGTAAACAGAGGTCACATCATCTATAGAGCACCAAATTCTTAACTCACTGTTGATATGATTTATTTCAATGAAAAGACCCAGCATTTATTTTTGATACAACTGCTTATTTATTTTTCTCTTGTTCATAGAAATAGTTGATAAGACTAATCTGTAAATTTGTCTTCGTAAATAACAAAAAAGGTTTTTTGAACTGTAAAGAAATTAATTTGGGTTTGAACAAAGAAAAATTGACTGGAGCGACACTTGAACCAACGACTTCTGGTTTAACGTGCCGGCGCTCTACCATCTGAGCTATCTAGCCCTATGTTGGCGATCTCCCTATTTTGTCAATATCTTTGTTCCGGGGTGCCAGTCAGAAGCCATACAACCGTTAGCTGCCGTGTAGCCAGGGATCACACCCAAGTTTACGATACAATCTGGGAAGCGACAGCCAGGGGACCATATTAAGAGGATGCAACTTTTTTTTATATCAAATATCAAGTTATTAACCACAAGGGAAACTGACTGGGTAAAGAAATACTGTAAAAAGAGGCTGAAGAGGATCCTAGAACATCTACTTCTTCCTCCTCTTTTAACCATTCTGGATCAAATTTTTGGTGTACACTGATTAAGTGTGTGTATACGTTTGGTAATGACTCTGAAAATTAATGGCAATAAAAACTTACTTCGTAAGAAGTACAGCAGCTTTGGATAGTATAATGCATTTTGAGAAACTTTTCGCTTTGTAATACTGCGGTTATGGAAGAATATATCACTTTTTATCCCCCAAAATTTGAATCTGAGAAGCGTTACTGCAGTATCGTTTCTCAGATTGTGTATTCCAATTGCAGATTATTCTTCCTGCGTGGACATAACTGCTCCAGATTTTCGCCAATATCACAAAAACCCTAACACGTTTTGAAATGAAATATTCACAGGTTAGTTTTATGGTATATATCTACAACTACATAGGATTGAAACAAACAGTGGGTTCCAATTACCATACGTATACAATCCCTTTATGAGTGGGAGTAGCATAGCATTTATCTGCCAAACTGAACTCTTTCAACCATTTTTTTAATGTCTTACTTCAGAACTATCCAAGTGTAGACATCAATGTCATCCTACGGAAAGCCACAGAGTTGTGTAAATATCTTTAGCAGAGAACCGTCTGAAGTTTTGAAGATGTCCATGATACCACTATGGGCTTTGTCACACTGGACAACTTTTACAGGCAACGTTGAGGCAATCAACCGCACTGCATGCTGCAAGATTACTTCAATGAAACAAGAGACACTAAGATTGCATCCCCAAGAAAATTGTGTGAATCATCTTTCTTCTTGGAGTTGAAGATTGCCTGGTTGCCTGTTAATTATTTCACATGACATAGCCCTGTGACTACTGACGTCATTACTAGTACTGTACTATTAATTAAAGACTACCCTTGCCACTACAACGACTGAATTTGTCCATGCCATTACTCTGACAAAACAGGCATGTACACCATTACAGCGACTTGATAGTACTATATTTTGTCACATCAAAGCACAGCCAGTGCAGTGAGGTCAAAACCTTTTGTGCAGCAGAGTTGTCTTGAACATTTGTGCACAAATGCAACAAGGTGATATCTCACATCATTGCTTCTGTTTCCTACATCTGGGTATGTTTGAGAAAGATAGACCCTGTTGCAATTACCAAAGAAAAAAATGTGTCATTTTTAAAGACACTTTTACCACGACATAAGCATTTGATGACTACGTATGCATATATGGTGCCTCACTGTCAATAGGCACTAAAAATACAAATCAGTCCAGTCCTAATTGGGTCTATCCTAAAAGCTTTTATTTACAGCATTTTGTTAATATTATGGAAATGCAGTGTAGAATGTAGTACTTTGTATGCTATTGTTTCTTTTTTTTGTTAATCTAACAGTCAAGAGATGTTTTGGGTTTGAACAAAGTAAAATTGACTAGAGCTCCGGATTAACGTGCTGGCGCTCTACAAACTGAGCTATCTAGCCCTATGTTGGCGGTCTCCCTATTTTGTCAATATCCTTGTTCGGGGGTGCCGACAGATGTGTTAACAAATCAAACTCCATTCCCTGTTTGAGTGAACACAAGAAATGTATTCAAGAGACCTTTACCGTGCTGTCGCCATATTAGTCTTGTTCTCAGGTTCTGATAGCAGTAATGAATACCCATCCTAAATATATATCAAAAGGAGCCAGACTATTTTATTCCCATCCAGCCTCAGTTTGGTTACATGAGTTTTGAATGAGATACAAATATTCTCAAGCCAAAATTTTTCCTCGCATCCATAAACCTTTCACAGTAGCTTTTCTGTATTAAGTATAGACCCATTGCACAACGCGCAGCGTACTCACTGCGCCTATCCTGGGTGTCATTTGGGTGTCAAAATCGTATACAAACATGCACAAAAGAGAGTTTTGACACCCAAAATGACGCGCATTGTTCGGCGGGTCTATAGAAATCAATAGATCCCCCTTGCATAACGCGAAACGCTACAGATACGCTGAGGTCACGCACACGTTTTTACGCACAAAGAACAGCTATCGTCCAGTGATCTGCCTCCTTTTTGAGCTATAGCTGTGTCCCCTTAAAATGGTTGTGGCTGCGGCTTGATCGTCATGTGAACAAGCGTTGAAACATAGGATACCTGTAGCTTAAGCTTTCAGCCATAGCCACAGCTGCCAATTCGGACGTGACCCAAACAGAAAGTTTTCTTGGAACACAAGTCAGGGTTGTCCCCATGCACAAGCTAGCGTATCGGGCCGATACGCGCGATTTGCGTGCCAATACGTGCAAATTTCGGCCGATACCCCCCCCCCCCCCCCCCCCCCCCCGAAAAAAAGGGGGAAAAAAGAGAGTTTGTTTTGGATATTTGTTTTTTCTCTCACAAAAAACATCAGGAGAAAACCATATAGAATGCTCCAGATTGCACAGTAGGGCTTTGAAAACCAAGATAAACACCAAGTAGAAAACATTCCAAAGACCTTGTTTCAATTCAGCGTGCTTCGGCCAAACTTCCAAAATTTGGGTCCAGAATGCCCCACAGTTTTGAAAAAACCTGGGGAGAACCCTGCAGGTGTCGGGGTTTGGTTGAATTTGACTTCCTTGGTCACTTTATGACAATTTCGCTCTGCACCGTGAACACATCTCTAATTTCGCACTAGCTTCCTGTTCTCAAATAATATGATATTATGTTGTGTAAAACATACATGTAATTCAATATATATTATCTTTTCTTGTTTGGGTTACATGTGATGTATAAACCACCAAAACAAATCTAGTGTTTAAACTCCATCTGAAAAAAATGACATCACAACAAAAGTGTATTGTTTTGTGATTTTGTTGTCTTTAAGTTTGTCTTTTTATTAATGATAAATGTACTCAAATTATGATTTAAATAATCAGATTTCATAAATGAGATACCATGGCATACAAATGTGACTATCATGCATTCTAAGTCAATTAATTGCCAAATTACTTAATCTCTATAAAGCACTGTATAAAATAGCTCTCAGGGGCCACTGTATAAATTATATAAGTTGTCTATTAAAATAACACACATAGTTTTTATGTACACTTGTTTATATACACTACAGTATCAAAATTATGAAAGTATTTTCATGTCATTTTTATAGATTTTAGAATAAAAATTGCTTTTCTGCTCAGTTTTTGGAGATGTCATGGAACGTCACACAAATAAGTATTAGTATTGCTATTATATTATTTCTATTATTATGATTTCTCAACTTGTTTCTCTGGGTGAGGGAGAAATTAGGGCGGACTGTGCCACCTGTATTTGTCCATATTTGTCAAATTTGTCACACCCACCTTATTTTCAGTGTAACATGTTTTGTATGTCTTGATTTAGCTGTTCCTGTAAGCTGAACTTGGGGCCAAATTTCAATAGAGCTGTTTGAGGGGCCATTCAGAATAGTCAATTAAAAAAAATTAAAAATCGATTTTGTTTTGTTGAAATTGTTTTGAACCACCCACGCACCCCAAATTTTGATTTTTAAGTATTGAATGGCTTCATAATATAATCTATACACTGAAGAACAAAGTAATGCCTCAAATGAACGAAATATTTTAGATCAAAGGTCTTCAACATTAGTAGTTTTCCATGGCTTTTCCTGGCTTAAACAAACAACTTTGTAGTTTAATCAGGAATAAAATTTACGATCTTGGCCAACTGGGTTATTTTTTCTTCTTCTTCTGTTAATATATTTTATCAATGACTATTCTGAATGCCCCCAAAGCACAACAATTTGCTAAAGCTCAAAACAGTTTTGCACAATTTACCATGAAATTTGGTCCTGGACTTATGAAGTTTGTTTGGAACACTACATGGGTTATCATGGCTATGGCTGAGTGTGAAGTAATGGCTTTGGCAGTGGCTATGGCTGGATCGCTAAAAAGGCCTATTTCATTGCTGCTGCTACCAATGGCCGTAGTCATAGTCAGAGTCTCTTCATTTAGACACGGCCTATCAATTTTTGGAAGTGGGGTGTCGTGACCAGGTTGAGAGCACCGGACTCAGGCTCTGGTGTTTCTGATCATCAGAGTGTGGGTTCCAGTCCCGGTCATGACACCTGTGTCTTTGAGCAAGGCACTTTATCATAGTTGCTTCTCTCCACCCGGGAGTACAATGGGTACCAGCGAGAGCTGGGGAGTAACCTGCGATGGACTGGCATTCTTTCGAGGGGGAATAGAAATATTCTCAGTTGTTTAATGCCAAGGAAACCAGATATAAACACCAGCCTGATGAGCCATATTGGCTCGGGACAGACTTTACTTTACTATCAATTTTTGGAAAGTAAATCAATTCATGGGGCTGTTTCTTACTTTCAGACCTCCAGTTTCCAAAAGTTTGAGATCTTTGTTACCTTCACTGTTTATTTCTTCCAGAAGTGTTCTGACACGGACATTTTGCAACACACATCGAATATCATTATAAAAGTATAATTAATTTTGACAATTATTTTATTGCGCTTTGTTTTGGTTGGTATTCAATAAAATGCTAAGATTTTAAAATTTGTGATTGCCTTGTAACATTTTTTTTACCCCTGACATTTTGATGGTGTGACAATGGTGAGTAGGTAGAAGGCTGCTGAAAGGATGCTTTCATTGACAGGAAAAGGGTGTTTCTTAAAAAATAAATGTACTTGACAAAAAAGTACAAATCAATAAAATAGGGTCTGATTACAAAATAAAAGTTTTTGAAGAAAAAAAACAACTTATTGAAGAAAATTATGAAATAGTTTCAAGATCCTAGTTTACATCTTGATTGTTGATTGTTGAATGTTTAGAATCTATTCATCTAGAAATATGCTAATTCTGTGGGGAAAAATATTTTTTTAATAATATCGTGATGATTGATTGAAAACTAGTACATTTACATTTACGTTTACATTTACGGTTTAATGGGAGGTGGATAGGCTAATGTGCCTTTAAAACCCCATATCTCTTCCAGTGACTGTCAAGTTCATTTTTGAAGGCGTTCACACTTGTTGTGCTCACAACCTGTTGTGGGAGATTATTCCATTCGTTGATTACTCGTTGGGAGAAGAAGAACTGTCTACATCTAAGTGATTTGGTCAGTCTTGGCTTGAACAGCTTCATTGTATGTCCCTTATAGTGCTGGTGTCCTTTGTTAGTTTGAAGAATCTTGCGTGGTTTGTCTTCTCGAGCCCTGTGAGAATTTTGAATGTTTCGATAAGGTCTCCTCGCATCCTTCGTTGTTCTAGACTGTACAGATTTAAAGCCTTTAGTCTCTTTGCGTAGCTTAGGTGCCTTATCTCCGGTACCAGCTTGGTGGCCCTTCTTTGCACTTTTTCAAGTGTGTTTATGTCCTTCTAGTTCTAGCTCTATTACCCTGTATAAAGTTTAACTCTTTCAAAACTAGTACAAAAACTTGTTTTGGGTTAGAAAGGTAGCTGAACGATATATCAAAAGTTAGTGAATATACTTTAATTCATGAATATGGGAAACTTATTAAAATGCAAACATTGACATGGATGTTGATACAAAGTCAGGCTGATGCGCATGCGCAATCACTCGCTGATAGGCGGGTGAGGCCTTTGGGTGGGAGTACAGACGCCGATCGTCTGGAAAGTCTTATTTTACCATTTCTTGACAGAGTCTGTCAAGGTTGATCCCATAACTGTTTCAGCAAAACAATATAGTACTCATACACAAATAAACAAAAGCATATCTTAAGGAATAACCCGAAAAACGGCATTTCATTACGAGGAAAGAGATCACCTGACCATTATTAACCAATGAAATTTTCGCGGTCTTACGCTGACGTGACGCCATTGAAAATTGTCCGTCAAAGTGGAGATATTCAAGCCTTTTTCAGACGACCCTCTTCAGATGTCACCAAGTGTTATGTATGACATCGTAAATTAATAGTCCATTATCAACATGGTTAATGTGTTGGGATAATATTTGTGGAAATTTTGGTAGAAAAGGTGCAAAAATCGCAACCTAGTTCTGTTGTAATCCGTGAGGAATGTACCATGTGACATGTCTCAGCCAATAGAATTTGCGCATTTTCGTATAAAGAAACTGTAGTATGTGCTGGTCCGCCATTACTGCGACTCCAGAAAGCTCGATGGTGTAGCCTGAAATCCTGCTGACGGAATGGACACCAAGAGCCATCCGGCGATGCAGGGTTATCAGCAGTCAGTACTGAACACCGTGTAAGGGTACAGAACATTAATTTCCATCATAAATGTATTTCTGACCAAAATATAAGACCCCAAAATGATCGTTCATTTCGTGTGGTTATAAACATTGTATAACGAGCGTCATTTTCTTGAAAAGCCTGATTATGTACACGCCTCGTACATTTTTGAGCGGTAAATGTATCTTTTTACTCTTTGTATTTTTTGGGGGAAATATGTGATCCAATTCTATATGTTCTATAGCACAATTTGGTTGCTATTTTGTGACTCTAAATTCTAAAATTTGTCTATAAAACAGACGATAAATTTGTTGAAAGGTCGCCGGTATTCGCGGCAAAAATCTGACGCATGGGCACGTGTCGCACAATGCTAATGAATTGCGGGTTTTTCATTGTATGCAGCTCAAACCACATTGGTCAAAAATACATGAATTTGTTTATGTGATTTCTCTGGTAAGGATTATAAATGATTCCAATCCAAGTGATGTATTATTTTATAGTTGGCTAATGGCTAACAAACAGTACACTGAGTAGGCTAACTAATGTTTGTTTGAAACCAGTATTCAGTAACGGTTAACACTCCATTAAATCACCATCACTAACATTATTGTTGTAGGCCCTAAACTAAAGTGTACATTGATTTCTTTTTTATTAAAATTGGGTGAAACAAGTTGATTCAATCCTTTTTTAGTTGTGTAGGAAACCCATGATCATGCTATGCTGTTGTTTCTTTTAATACATAAAATTGGTTTTGCCTCTTTTTCAGTAGCAAGGAACAACATGAGTTTTTCATTATTGATGTAAAAGACAAATCTATTTTCTGTTGGGGCTTTTTATGAATGTGTACAAACTTCTGCTAACTTTATATTTTAAGTTGCCATGGAATGTTTTCTGTGTAGCCACATATAAATAGTGCCAATACGCTGGACTCCCTCCGCTTCTTGGCCCTACGCCCACAGCATCAGGAGGTGAAAATATTTTTTTAAACCCGCAGTTGTTACTACCATTGCTCAATTGTTGTGGAGAGCACTGTAGTGTTAAATAATAATACGTACGTAGTTCTTATATAGCGCTGTATACTCCCGATGGGTGTCTCAAAGCGCTCAGTATTTTTCCTACAAGGTAAGTGGAGTTATGTGTTGAAGTATGAGACCTATTCCTTTGCATAGCACCATGTAATGGTTTACAAGGTGCTGTGGCGCAATATGCAGCCAATCAAACCAGGAACACCGGGGCGAACCCCTTCTCTTTACGATAAGTGCACTGGGTTCTTTTACGTGCATTACACACCACACGGGACCTACGGCTTAATGTCCCATCCAAAGGACGAAGCATGTGGTTAAGTGTCTTGCTTAAGGACACAAGTGTCACTTTGAACCCACACTCTGCTGATCAGAAACACCAGAGCTTGAGTTCGGTGTTCTTATCCGCTCGGCCACGACACGTAAATCAGTGATTCCAACCCTCTTGGATCTTCAGGATCAGATGTAAAACTCCCGGAATCATAAAAAGCACCACACAAAATAATGTATTGTAAACAAGATGTACAAAAATGTACAAATGTAATAATTTTATGACCTTGGTTTTTTGCTGGTTAACAACCATTTTCGTGGATTCGCAATTCAACAATCTGTTTTCTTTTCTCCATTTTCTAACACTTGTCACCTCCTTTAGAAACAACGTCCTGTCCCCCGTCATTCTCCCCCCCCCCCCTCGCGTCGCGTAAAATATTCGCACTGTCTACGGTCCCGTTCCCAAAGGCCAGGCACCTTATATGAGTGCATTCACTGAAGACGCTGGATTCAGCGTTCGACGAATCATCTCGTGACCGAATATAAACCAGGTCTTTTAACACGCAGTGTCATTTACTTCCAAAATGGCATAACAACTGAGATTATTGTAATGATGACGTAAGAGAAACCTCCCGGATTGTGGCAACGGAAGGTTGGAATGTCTGGTAAATGTGCAAGCTCGTTTTGGTGTAATTTTATGAAAAATCTCAGAGCTGACAATCACTTGATTAATCTTTGCTGCCATGATGTTTACTGATGCGCATGATCACGACTGCTGATTCGATTCGCTGAAACAGAGGCCTTGCCTATCTAGTCTTTTTTTTGTGTCGGTTGCTGCTGATTCGTGTTCCGCATTTGTGGCGCTGTGCGTAAAGCATACCCCCTTGACCAAAGACTACTAACTAGACGAGCGAATCCGTACAATAGTTTGTTAACGCACATGCGCATCAGTAAACATTATGGCACCGACGATGTTTTATCAAGTGATTGCCAGCTCGGAGATTTTCATACACCAAAACAAACTTGCACATTTTTGTTTTATTGTGCTCTTCACAAATTATTTAACAATGATAAGTGACAACTGGGTGAAAACCTCGGCAAAAAAACGCTGGTTTCTATTTAAAAAATCATTTTACCTCCTGATGCTATGTAGGCGTAGGGCCAAGAAGCAGAGAGGAGTCTAGTAAATTGACACTATTTAAGGGGCTAGGATCTGTGGTGTGATGGTCACAACATGGTAACAAGGGTTCTTCCTAGATTTTTTCAAAACCGGGGGGCATTCTGGACACAAATTTTGGAAGTTTGGCCGATGCACGCTGAATTGAAACAAGGTCTTCGGAACGTTTTCTACTCGGTGTTTACCTTAGTTTTAAAAGTCCTACTGTGCAATCTGGAGCATTCTATGTGCTTTTCTCTTAATGTTTTTGTGTGCGCGTATCGACACACAAATCACGCGTATCAGCACGATACGCTAGCTTGTGCATGGGGAGAACCCTGGTAACAATAACGACTCTGTTTTGGACAAGATCAAATCAGCCAGCACTGGAGACCATGTGGTGTTCTTTGAACAGTTTTGCAACTTGGAAATTGTAGTTAAAGAGTAAGGAATTGAAAATGAACAGGAAATGCTGTTAGTGCTAACAGCCTATCGGACAAAATTGTAACTCTATCTGTTTTTCTTATTTGGATAGCAAGGAACACCAGCATAGTGTTAGCCAGAGGGGGTGTCTGGGTGTCTTTTTTTGACACCCTGTTTTATCTGTCATTTACATTTTAATGTATTGTAAGTGAACAATTTGGACACCCAGGTTTTAAATTTCCGGCAAACTTGGACACCCTTTTAACAAATCCTGGCAAAAGTAAGCAGGATACCAGTCACCGATTGTACATGTGACATGCTATTTTGGCTGGTAACCTTTTTGTGGTAAGCATACTTTGTTGTGCTTAGCTACTCTTTGTGCTTAAGCAGCTCTGTGAAATTGGGCTTTGGTTGTTGCCTTGGTGCTACCTGAAATTTTACAATGGAAATTTACAATTTCCTCAAAGAGGTGCCCTTAAAAGGAGAAAACGTCTTGGTGCCCTTGCCCTTTTAAGAATGAAGCATCAGGCCTGCATTTGTTATAGGCCTAGCTGGATTTTGAAAAACATTACTTCAAATAATTAACTGAACACTTTACACATTACGTGTTGACTGCATCATTTAACATGATGTTGAAACAATTTGTACCCGAACAAGATGCTTGTGAAGCACACCTCAAAGGCATGGGCCTCTAGTCCCACTTGGGGCAATAAGAATGGCTCTAAATCACATGAGGTAATAGAAACCCAAGTCTCTGTGTTAATCCCAACCTATCCTCTATATGGCGACGGTTGTTTCATGACGGAGATACATCTCTTGTTTTAAATGAATCAATTGCATCATCTACCCATAGAACTCTGAGGATATTAAGGTATTGCTTTCAGCTCCTGCCACTAACCGTAGGTAACTGCCGACAGATGCGATATGTCCATTACAATTATTAACAAAAAATTACAATTATTAACCAAACTTTTTTTTTTTTTTGGAGGGGGCCCAATTATGTTGGCTGTATTTATGACAAATTTTCAACCCACAAATGTATGTATTGAAAAAATACTGGATAATTCTCAATCATGCGCCACTGTTAATAAGCACAGGGCACCGTATACTGGCCAGGAATTACACAGGCCACGGTTCTCTGTTGCCCCTGGTCTTGGCTTTGGTGCCCCTTCAAAAGTGTCCCATTGACTTTCAGATTTTACAATGGAAGTGCCCTTTGCAAAATAAAAATGACCTTGCCCTCTCAAAGATGAAATTCCAGGCCTGCTTATGCAAGACCTTTATTTTGGTCACTGTCTTGATGATAATGGTCATCAAGATATTGGGCATTGGTTTACAGTTTGAAGTTAAAATCTGAAAAATACCTAAATTTATTGACAATACAATGGAGATGGAAAGTTATCATCAAAAGGCTAAGAATAGATGGGCGTGCGTGTCTACAGAATTTACTGTAAATTGTTTGATTAATTGTGTACGATCTTTGTTGAGGGACAAAGCCCGGCATTTTCATTCCTTTTGTCTCATGACCTTTCACATTCTGTTATTAATGACGTGATAAAGAATTGCTTTCCTTTGTATCTCTATGTCCAGATTGCCTTGCTACGTATAAAGTGCCGGAGATTAATACCTTAATTTCCCAGGCAAGTTAATTGTGAAATGTTGCTGTATTTGTGCAGACAGAATGTCATGAATAATGGCTACCTGGTATTATGTGTTGTCTGGTTCTACTTCACTTTCATGAAATTGCCGCGGCTGTTTTCATGTATTGCTTGGGTCCGCTACTTAGCATATCTGCCCTGCTGGCGGCGAAACTTACAAACTGATTAAACCTTGGACTTAAAATGCATTTTTAAAAACTGGTTTTTTGAATCTTTTATTTTTAAGTTTATAATAATTATTGGGTTTTATTGTGTTATTGCATCCTTTACGTGGTTTTTATTATGATTTTTGTTCTGAGGGATAAAACCACTATTTAGGGGAAATGATTTAAAATGTGAGTTTAAACAGGGATGGCTGTTCAGTTTGGAAGTTCAAAATTCAGAGGTCGAATTTGAGGGTAAAATTTCACAAGACTGTAGGGCTTGTAGCTCATACAAGGCCAGAATCGAAATGAGAAAAAAAATTTCAACAACATTTAACATGTTAACTGTTTATATTTGAATAAGCACTGAGAGAAGATTGATCTAATTTGTTTTAATGAGCAAGGATACTTTGATACTTGACAGAATAGAAAGACAATTACCAGATTTTAAGATGATGTTTGAACATTTCTTTTTCTTTTTTCTTCTTTTCTTTTTTTTTTTTTTTTGGGGGGGGGATATTACATAGTGAGGTAGTATTGTTCAATTAAAAAAGACCATCAAGCTTATCTGGTCCTGAGTTTGCTGGCCCGACTCAAACATCACTGGCCTACGGTCCAGTGGAAATTCAAGTCCTGACATTAATAAGTTTTGAAAAAATTTGACAATTTTATGAAAGATTGGGGAAGTTAAGTGAATACTTATCTTAAGATATCTTGATTTTAGACCCAAGCGTTATAGAGTTCTTGAATTGGGTTTTGGGTTGAAACCCAAAGTAATGCTTTTCAATGATGATATTAACCTTACCTACTCTGAAATTTACAGCTGATGCACAAATTTATAGAAAATCTGAGAAAAGCAAAACTCTTGTCAATATTGTAATACTTTCAAAATCCATGAGGGAATCTTTGATCCCTAGAATGTGTCTTTGTAAACTGAAGACATTGATTCACTTTGCCATGATGTAGTTTTTTAACTTTGGTGCACTTGTAGTTTGGTTTTTCTATACTTTCAGTTTTCTTTTGACATGATATTTGAAAAGTACGCAAATTGTGAGAAAGTATTTATATTTTATAGCTTGTCTCTTTCCACACAGGCCAGCGATTCACCCAACAACAGTGAATGTTTCTGGGGATGCTGAACACCTTGATCTCGACGAAGACGTGACACAGACTACAAGTTTATCTCAACAGCCAACTCTAACTATTAAAGACGTTACTGCTATGAAAGCAGACATGGTAGGTAGCAAGGACAAAATGGTTAGCTATGTTCTTTAAATGCAAAATTTGTTCAAGTTCTCATTTTAAGAAATCTCATCAGTGTGAAATTTTAACACTGGCCACATGTACCCAATTGAGAAAAAGAAAGGGTTACACCTTTGCCTACTTAATTTATCTTCACCTACTACTAAGTTTATCCATTCTTTTTTCCAGCCTCAGGCCAACCCAACTGCAGCAGCTTCGCAACAACTAAAGCGACCATCAGGAAGGATGACCAACCAGCTGCAGTACCTACAGAAGGTGGTGATGAAAGCCCTGTGGAAGCACCAGTTTGCTTGGCCCTTCCACTTGCCTGTTGATCCATCAAAGCTTAGCCTACCGGTAAGACTTGCCCCCCCCCCTTTCTCTCTTTGGATTATTCCTAAGTGGTAATAGCTCAAGTTGGCCTCGGTACTTACAGGGCTCGAATTTGGGGGGAAAATCCACAAGACCGCATTATAGTTCAACATTTTTACTGGACCATAAATTCTTTTTACAAGACCAGAATCAAAAAGAGAAAAAGAAAATGTCTACACAGTAACATATAAACTGTTTTTAGTTGAAGAAGCAGCAAGAGAAGATTTATCTCATTTGTTTAAAGGGTAGGTATACTTCCATACTCAACAGAATTGAAAGATATTTGTCACACTCGAAGTCTGAAAAAATCATAAGATCACCGGACTTGTCCAGTCGTGAGCTTACCGGCCCAATTTGTTTAAAGGGTAGGTATACTTCCATACTCAACAGAATTGAAAGATATTTGTCACACTCGAAGTCTGAAAAAATCATAAGATCACCGGACTTGTCCAGTCGTGAGCTTACCGGCCCAACGCTAACATCACTGGCCTCACACCTGCAGTTCAGTGTTAATTACGAGCCCTGCACCTGTCAATTTGGCTTGGTTACTAAGTAACTTCATAAAAATAATCTTTACTCAGTGATTGAAATGTATTTGTTCGTATATCGTATTTGTTCGTAAATCTGAAGGATTAAATTAGTAAGGCAATTTTGTTTTCTTTTTTTCATGCAGGATTATTTTACAATCATCAAGAATCCGATGGATCTGGGCACAATCAAAAAGCGGCTGGAAAGTAACTACTACTTCAGTGCAAAGGACTGCATCTCAGACTTCAATCTTATGTTTACTAACTGCTACTTGTACAATAAACCAGGGGAGGTTAGTGTATACTTATCTCAAGATATCTTGATTATAGACCCAAGCATTATAGACTTCTTGAATTGGGGTTTGGGTTGAAACCCAAAGTAATGCTTTTCAGTGATGATATTAACCTTACCTACTCTGAAATTTACAGCTGAAGCACAAAAGCAGAAAATCTGAGAAAAGCGAAACTCTTGTCAATATTGTAACACTTTCAAAATCAATGAGGGAATCTTTGATCCCTAGAATTTGTCTTTGTCAAACTGAAGACATTGATTCAATTTGCCATGATGTAGTTTTTTTAACTTTGGTGCACTTGCAATTTGGTTTTTCTATACTTCTTAGTGTCTAGAGTCTAAGAATGTGTTGTTCTTTACTGTGTCTTTAGGATGTCGTGCTGATGGGGACATTAGATCCCTAGAATGTGTCTTTGTAAAACTGAACACATTGATTCACTTTGCCATGACGTAGTGTTTTTAAAACTTTGGTGCACTTGTAATTTGGTTTTTCTATACTTCTTAGTGTCTAGAGTCTAAGAATGTGTTGTTCTTTACTGCGTCTTTAGGATGTCGTGCTGATGGGTCAAGCCTTGGAGAAACTCTTCCTCACAAAAGTGGCTCAGATGCCTCAAGAGGAGCTTGAGTTACCACCACCACCAAAGCAAGGACCTGGGGAGGACCCCTTGGCTGGGGCAAGGAAAGGCAAACGGGGGCGTGGAAGAGGTGCACCCCCAAGTAAGTTTGTTTTTCCTGCTTCTTTTAACTAATAGACGTTTTTTTTTATCTTTTGATTTTATCTGCCTTGTCTAGTTTGAGTAAGTGTTGACTGGCAGTGCCAGGTGATAATGATGCTCTTAAAATGAAACTAACTCAATATCGTATTATTTTGTCTATATTCTGTATTTAATAAACTACTCTCCTGATTTTTGAAGGAGCAGCTTCTGCTGCCGCGACAGCTGCAGTCACCCCCTCTGCCCATCTTGCCGAGAATAACCACACATCACCACCCACCACAAGAACTCCACCCCCATCTAGGCCGACGCCTCCGACAACAAGACCCACGCCCCCCACTACAAGGCCTGCACCTACCACCAGGGTTCAGGCAACAACGAGGATGGTAGCTAATCAGAGGGCACCCGCAGTGTCAAGGATAGTTCCTCCTGCGAGGGTAGCACCCACGCCAAGGCCTACTCCCCCTGTGACTCACCCCCAGCCAGCAGTTCCTGTAGCAGAGCCTATTTTAACAGCACCTACCCCTGTTCCTTCTACTGGTGGTAAGGGACAGATGTCGTCTCCTCCTCAAGGAGTATCTAAAGTAAGTTATAAGAATCATTTAACATTAAACAGTGTATAAAAAACAAATAATCAAATCCCAACCGAGTGATTTGCCTGGGGATTTCTTTTCACAGAACTCAGGAAAGTACCGTGTATACAGTGCTTAATACACATCGGTGTAAGGGTAAAAACAAATTATATTCTTCATCCCCGATGCAAAATTAACATCATTAAAACAAGTAATTACCGCCAAAAGTGTCACTGTGTGAGTTTTGTATAAGAAATTTTTTGCTCGTTTTTCAAATCGTTTGCACCTCGTGGGCATGGACCTTAGTTCCTCCTTGGAACCATGATAGAAATCCTTTTCACATGAGGTAACAGGAAAATTCACTTGTCCACCGTTATACCACAACCAACCTCTCTTGTGCTGTTGGTTGATTCAAATGGTGGTTACATATCGGTTAGAATACATTTGATTACCATTATACTGGTCAGTTGATCCTAAAAAGAAACCTCAAACACGTTCCAGTGCTGAATTCACTCCCTTCATGAGTAAGTCTTGTGCAGAATGTTTGGATAAGCTGAGGTTTATATCCTCCAAAAATATTAAGTTTTCAAGCAGCAATGTCTTGGCTTTTTTTTAGATGGTCTGTCACCCTTTCCTCGGTGCTTTTATTGACAATCAATGGAAGTTTCCTCTCCCAAACATTACTCACCTCCTTGAGTACAGGTAGATAATACTTCAAAACTTCTCTATCAAATCGGTAGAGAAATGTAAAAAAAAACACCCACGCCGCTTTTATTTTGTGAGTTGGTAAAACCACTCGTGGCGATTGTCTCTTTGTGCTATATGTAGGGAGTGCCTTGCCTGACTTGACTAAAAGCTATTTGAACAACACAGCAGCATTTTGTGAATAATCGAATAGCCTTAGACAGTTTGCCAACCAATATCTCGATAGTAAATTTCACTCTCAGCCAAACACATTCTTGAGTGACTTGATTATTTCAAAGTTATGCAGAGCTGTCAACTGTCCTCGTTTCTGAGGAATGTTCCTTGAAAATAAACCAATCTTTCCATGTTCTGATGAACAAATTTGAAAATCTCCCTGAATTATGGAAACTTTTTCCCTACTATGTTGAATGTAATTCTAAATATCTACCTGATTGTTGTGCAAAATGTTGCCGATTTGAAGATGCAAATGTTGGCAGCTCTGATAATGTGCAGATACGTTATTCACACTTAACTTTTACAACTCTCTTCCTTTTCCAGGTCAGAAAAGGTGTCAAGCGGAAAGCAGACACGACAACACCAAGCACCACACCTGCATCAGCAGTTGCCCTCCATAATTCCTTTCCAATGTTGGATTCTCCCAAGCCAAATAAAATAACAACGCGGCGAGAGAGCGGCCGTCAAATCAAGCCTCCGAAACGGGAACTCCCCGACGAGGAGGCGCAACACCAGAAGGGCAAGAAATCAAAACTGTCCGTCCAGCTCAGGCACTGCCACGGCATCCAAAAAGAAATGCTCTCAAAAAAGCATGCAGTACGTTAACAGTAGTTTATATTTTCTTAAACTTGATTGATATCACAGATGAATTCCATGCGGTGCAGAGGGTCTCGAAACAAAATTCATTAACTGGAAAATTTCAACTTCCCTACTGATAATATCAGAATTTTAAATGCATCATTTAACATGATGTTAAAACAATTTGTACCCAAACAAGATGCTTGTGAAGCACACCTCAAAGGCATGTGCCTCTAGTCCCACTTGGGGCAATAAGAATGGCTCTAAATCACATGAGGTAATAGAAACCCAAGTCTCTGTGTTAATCCCAACCTATCCTCTATATGGTGATGGTTGTTTCATAACAGAGATACACACCTTTAAAGCCATCAGGTGTTTGAGTTTGATTAATTGCATCAAGCTGCCAAAATGGAGATACATGCAGGGTTCTCCCCATGCACAAGCTAGCGTATCGGGCCGATACGTAAACATTTCGGTCAATACGCACCCCAGCCATTTTTGGGGGTTTTAATTTAAAAAAAATTCCTCAAAAAAACATTAAGAGAAAACCATATAGAATGCTCCAGATTGCACAGTAGGGCTGTTAAAACCAAAATAAACACCAAGTAGAAAACATTCCAAAGACCTTGTTTCTATTCAGCATCCTTAGGCCAAAAATCCAAAAATTTGAGTCCAGAATGCCCCACAGTTATGAAGAAACTGGGGGAGAACCCTGATGGCTTCAAAGCAAACTAAACTATCACTAGGAAGCCTGAGGAAACCCTTCACCAAGGACGGTTGCCACTTGAAGCAGAGTCCATTTTAAACCCATGTCATGAGTTCTTTTGCAAGCTCGGTCATCCTAGTATATCCATCTAAAGAAAAAGAAAAAATTGATTATATCAAAGGCTCATACTTTAGGACTCTTGCACCATTACTTCGCATTCTTTGCTTTAGACCACTTTCAACACCACTCGCCTTAAAGACTTGACCGTGAAATCCTGTTATTTCTTATTTGCAAGCCTGACGTTTCTACCCTAGCAGAGTCTTTCTCGAAGGCTAAATTTCGGTAAATTTTGGTCATTTAGCATTCGAGAAAGACTCTGCTAGTGTAGAAACGTCAGGCCATTAACTACTATTTTGTGCATTTATACCATAGGTCCTTTTTGTTGGTAAGCAGTTTGCAACAGCTTATTCTATTTTCTCATTTCTTATTTGATGTAGATGTATGCGTGGCCCTTCTTCAAACCAGTTGACGCTGACGTACTTGGACTACATGATTACCACGACATCATTAAACATCCAATGGACCTGGGAACAATAAAGGTAAATAGTGAACTGTGGCTGTTTTAAACCTGCCGTTATTTTCCACCTCATGGGCATGGGTCTTAGTTCTTCCTGGGACCATGATAGAAACCCTTTTCACATGAGGTAAAATGAAGATTTAATTGTCCACCTTTATACCACAACCAACCTCTTTTGTGCTGTTGGTTGATTCAATTGGTGGTTACATATCACTAATTATAATTTTGAATACCAGTTATCTCTCAACCTCTCTCACCATTACCGAACTTGCTTGGCCATTTTTTAAATTTCTTTGTAAAAACATTTTTATGAGATATTGCCCAACATCACAAGGCCAGACGGCCACTTAAAGGTGAGGGCTACACTTAACTGATTTGGGCTGTCGACCAAATCAAATGCCACCAGAGGTGAGGGCTACACTTAACTGATTTGGGCTGTCGACCAAATCAACTGCCACCAGAGGCATGTTGCCACCTACTCCTGGGGCTGAAACAGGGTTACCCCCTTCACAGTCCATAAGGATGTAGGCATGGGTATCATTCACTGGGAGCCTGGCTGGTAGAGCAGAAATCACAGGGACAGTGCCTTTTCCAACATGGCACCAAGACTTTGGATTTCACTTCTTGAAGACCTCGGACAAATGCACAACATCACTCTCTTCCAGCAGAAACTTAAAACACACTTGGTCACGCTTGCTTTCCCAACAATTTTACTTTAACTTCATTTCTACTAGACCAGTGCCTTTGAATGTTTTACAGGAAAGTGGGCCTTACAAATGCTGTATTATTATTATTATTATTATTATCTGTTCTTTTATTCCTGAGGTGAAGTATAGAATCGTTCACATTGTCTTATTACAGTATTAACGTCATCTCTCTGTTTTGTTGACCGACTTAAGAATGGACACATTTTCAATAGATCCATTTCTTACACTTGCCTATAAATCATATCATTTCTCATTTATGTCATCAATGTTTCCAAGTTGTGAATAGACCTTATGCATTGACGTCATCCAGCCGCCATTTTAGAGGTAAACCGATGATGAAACAATGGAAACGAACAGATTTGTACGCACAACGCAAAGGATTGGCCAATCAACAACCTCATTTAACCTCTAGGCGAGGGGGCCCTAGTCAAATGACGTCATGTGCATAAGGTCTACAGAAAAATCTATCTTGTCAGTGAACTGCACATGAATAGTTCAGCCCACACTGGAGTATTGTTTGAGTGGATCACATCGATTCTTCCATTTTTCCTCTGCAGGACAAACTAGAAAACAGAACGTACAAAAATGCCAATGAATTCGCTGCTGACATGAGAATGATGTTTACAAATTGCTACAAGTATAACCCACCAGACCACGATGTCGTCAACATGGCAAGAAAGCTTCAGGTTAGTCCAGCAAAAACTGACGAATATTTGTTGTTTTATTTTGCTCGTCCTCAGTAACTGAAACCTTTCAATTCCTTTAAATTTGTATCCTAGCCTTGTCTGATTTAGAGGGACCCAGACCAATTATGCATGAGAGAGTCGCGGGAGAGGGGATTTGGTGATTCAAATAATTTCTGTCTGTTGATTGAGGACTTCAATTTTGATTGACAATTTAATTTGTGTGGACTTTTGCTTTAGTAATGACATAGTTACCATTATTAATAATAATAAGACGTGTCAAGTGTTGGTATCTAAAATATTATTCACTGTTCTAGAACCCAGGGAAATGAATAACCTTGGCTGAAAAGGCAAGTTTTGAGGGGTTATCTAAAGAAAGCTATCTTGGGTTGTGTTCTCAGAGTCATTGGCAAACTGTACCATAGGCTAGGCAACTGAGAAACTTCCATCACTATAAGCTTTTATCCTACCAGATGGAACCACACGTCTATTAGTATCACACACCTCAAAGGCATGTGCCTCTAGTCCCACTTGGGGCAATAAGAATGGCTCTAAATCACATGAGGTAATAGAAACCCAAGTCTCTGTGTTAATCCCAACCTATCCTCTATATGGTGACGGTTGTTTCATGACGGAGATACACCTTGGGTCGTACTGACTTAAAAATCAAACTCAAAATTACTAAAAGTTGAGCTGTTACTTTCATTAAACTTGACTCTGCTTCTTCTCAGGATGTGTTTGAAGTTCGGTTTGCCAAGATGCCAGATGAACCGATGACGGCAGAGGACGACGACGACGATGATGACACTAAAGACAGTGATGCCAGCAGTCACCCGACGTCACCATCTGGATCCGACACAGACGACAGTGAAGTAGAACGAGAAGAACAGTTAACCAAGCTGCAGGCACAGGTTAGTTAGTGCTCAAACCATCTGGGCCCAATTTCATATAGCTGTTAAACAGAAAATGGTGCTTAGAAAATTTGTATGCTAAGCCAAAATTAGCAGGGAACCAGTCACAAACAATATACATCGCATAGTATTTTGGCTGGTAACCTGTTTCAGCTAAGCATGATTTGTCTTTGCTAAGCACGATTTTCTGCTAAACAGCTTTATGAAATTGGGCCCAGCCCTTTCATGGTTTCATCCATGAACTAGTTGGCATAGAATTAGCAACTATGTGTAGACCTCAATCCACAATGTCAGGATAAAAAGTAAAGTAAAGTCTGTCCCGAGCCAATATGGCTCATCGTGCTGGTGTTTATATCCGGTTTCTTTGGCATTAAACGACTGAGAATATCTCTATTCCCCCTGGACAGGCTGCCAGTCCATCGCAGGTTACTCCCCAACTCTCACCGGTACCCATTTGTACTCCTGGGTGGGGAAAAGCAATTATGATAAAGTGCCTTGCTCAAGGACTCGAGTGTATGATAAAGTGCCTTGCTCATGGACTTGAGTGTTGCTACTGACCAGGCCAGGATTCGAACCCACATTCTGTTAATTACAGAACTTGAGTCCATTGCCCTAGAGCGCTCGGCCACGACAACCCAACATCCACAATGCAGAGCTGCCAACCCTCCCTGACTCTGCAGAAAGTTCCCTGAAATAAAACCAATCTTTCCTGTTCTGATGAACAAGTTTGGAAATCTCCCTGATTGAGGAAACCTTTTTCCAAATAATTTTAAATATCTCCCCGATTGTTGTACAAAATCTCCCTGATTGCAAGATGCAAAAACGGCAGCTCTGCCAATGTCGTTAGAACTGTCATTATGCAATCTGTTTATTTTAATTATAAGTTTGAAATGATGATATCACGCGTGTCAACTGAGTCGGTACCTTCAACCCAGTTTTGCAGAGAGCGGAGTGGAATGTTATGTTTCACACTGCTGAACAAGACTGGGGAGAGACACTTGCAAATGACGTATGATGCTATCTGATCTTGTGTTACTCAAAAACAGGTGGTTTACTCCTCAACCATTGCAGCATCAGGGTTCTCCACAGGTTTTTTCCAAAACTGGGGGGCATTCTGGGCCAAACTTTTGGGATGTTTGGCCCAAGCGCGCTGAATTGAAACAAGGTCCTTGGAAAGTTTTCTTGGTTTTCAAAGCCCTACTGTGCAATTTGGAGTATTCTATATGGTTTTCTTTTCATTTTGTTTCTTTGTTTTTTGCGTATTGGCCGAATGTTTTTGTGTATCGGCCGAAATTCTTGCAGATCAGCACGCAATTCTTGTGTATCGGCACGCAAGTCTTGTATATCAGCCCGCAATTCTTGCGTATCAGCCTGATACGCTAGCTTGTGCATGTGGAGAACCCTGAACATTTTAGGCGTAAATATTCTTTTCAGAATGATGTGTGCTAAGTTGTTACCATTTATTACTACATGTGTGCCATTACTTTAATTATTGGACTTGGTATGTGAATCTCTTCCAGCTGAAATCAGTACACGAACAGCTGACGGCACTCTCCCAAGCATCCCAAAACCGCTCCAAGAAGAAGAAAGATCACAAGAAGAAGAGGAGAAAGGACAAAGATCCGGAGAACCACACCTCCTCAGAGAAGGAGAAAGAGATGGAGGTGGATGAGAAGGTCGAGAAGCCGAAGGTGAAGGAAGATCCTGAACCCAAGGTCAAGGAGGAGGTGAATACCAAGACAGTCAAACCCAAGAAGCCCAGGGCAAAGCCCAACAAGGGGAAAGCAGGAGGAGACAAAGCAACAAAAGCAGCCAAGACGAAAAAGAGCTCAGGAAGGTATGTGTATTTCATATCAATCTGTCAACATAAACCCAGACCAGATGGATTTGCTGTATTGTTGATCGCGAGAGGGCGTATGTGGACCAATTTCACGTAATGAAAAACAAGTAAACAAACGGTTTGTTTTTTCATTTTTGTTATTATTTTGTTTATGTATTTCGTCATTGATGCAAGAAAACTACATACAAGCAATTAAAATAAGATAAAACTGTAATTGTGATTCAAGACATTCCCTGATGAAAGCGGTCCAAAATATGGTAAAATTCCATTCATTTTCAATTACGAACCTCAAGAGTATCCTCCCTGTTTGCCAAAATCTTCCTGTGGCCATTTTTGTTGGCTTTCTTGCAACTTCCAAGATGAGTATTTAAATCATAAACGGACTTTCTTAACCAGTTAATGCCAGATGCTGTGTTGACATGCCAATTTTTCCCCGGATGACGGAGACCTGATTTTTCCCCCTTATTTTTCCGCAATGGATGACCAGAACAAAGGGCACTCGTTCTTCACACTACAGAGCATGCACTCGGCGTTCGATGCTTCATTTCACCCACACAAGGACAGGTGGTAGTCAGAAATAATGCTAAATTCTCCCTTTGTGCAGGTGTAATGGGGAATCCCCAATTCCAGGTTTTTGCCATTTTGTTGTAAGAAGAGGATTATGTGGCATTGAGCGGCTTCCACTATTGTATATCGTATTTGTGGCCGAGTGGTCAAGTTCACCAGACCCAAGCTTTGGTGTTAGCAGCAGAGTGTGGGTTCAAATCCCGGTCATGACACTTGTGCCCTAAATAATGAACTTACTTTGACTATATTTTCCACCTCGTGGGCATGGGTCTTAGTTCTTCCTGGGACCATGATAGAAACCCTTTTCACATGAGGTAAAATGAAGATTTAATTGTCCACCTTTATACCACGACCAATCTCTTTGTCAGTACTATTGGTTGTTTCAAATGGTGGTTATATATCACATTGTGGCATGGTCGAGCGGTCTAGTTCCCTGGACCCAAACTCTCATGTTGTCAGCAGCAGAGTGTGGGTTCGAATCCTGGTCATGACACTTGTGCCCTTGAGCAAGGCACTTAACCGTAATTGCCTCGTAACAAGTTGGGAAGGTAGTGCATTCTGCTCTACCAGCCAGGCTCCTAGTGGATGACACCCATGTCTACATCCTTACTGACTCTGAAGGGGGTAACCCTGTTTCAGCCCCAGGAGTAGGTGACAACGTGCCCCTGGTGACAGTTGATTTGGGTTGATAGCCCAAATCAGTTAAGTGTAGCTCTCACCCTAATGTGGTCGTCCGACCTGGTGATGTCAGGCGATATCAAATAAAATAAAAATTGGGTTCAATGGAGGTTAGTCCGAGTGGACTAAGATTCCAGCCTTAGTCCTGGCCAGACGCCCATTTGGCGGCCAAGATTGCGATTCACGTTGCATGAATATGATATTTTCTTGATAGAGAATCTTTGTTCTCTTGGCTTTGTCAAGTCAAGGTTTCTTTGTCAGCGGTACTCTTCCAGGAAAAAACGATTCCGGCCATTCCGAGAAAATAACCGAGGGCGGAAGTGAACAAACGGAAGATCCCTAGCGTTAATTGGTTACAAATTTGTTCTTCAGTGGTAGTTTATGTCTAGTCAACCTTTTTGTTTTTTATTGAGCAGGTCGAAGAAGTCCAAAGCCATCGTGGCGACATTTGATAGTGAGGACGAGGACATGGCCAAGCCAATGTCATATGATGAGAAGAGGCAGCTTAGCCTGGACATCAATAAATTACCAGGTAAATAAACTCTTGTGTTCTTCTGCTGAAGATGATCAAAAACGTTACGGCCACAACTCGATAGCAAGATAATTCCATTGCTCGGATGCTGTAAACAAACTAAAGAACAAGAACTTGAAATTGAAGGTGTATGTGAATGATGTTATCAATTGATGTCATCAAAGGTGATGTCATTTCACTCTTTAGCCTGAAATTTTGAATTTCATAGTTTTTTCTTTCAGCTTCCGGTCTGAACCAAAAGACAAGGACAAATTTGAATCAAACAACCTGAAATTGTTCTTACATGAGGTGGGATTATCTGTGCAAAGCTTTGAAGAGTTGGAATTAACATTTTACTTTGGAAAAATTACACAACAGGTGTTTAGTGCAGGCCTGGAATTACATCTAGGCCATGGCCTCTGTTGCCTCTGGTCTTGGCCTTGTTGCCCCTTCCAAAGTTTTCCATAGATCTAAGATTTTCAAATGGAAGTGCCATTTAAAAAAATGAAAATGGCCTTGCCCTCTCAAAGATGAATTTCCAGGCCTGTAGTGTGACATTACAACATTGACTTATTCCATTAGTTTTAGGGAAAGCAAATGTGAGCTGTGGTAGCTATTCTAAGACACATAAGACACATACGCTTTCTTTTGAGCAACTGAAAATGTTTGATGTTCTAGGTGACAAGCTCGGAAGAGTTGTTCACATCATTCAATCAAGAGAACCTTCCTTGAAGGACTCGAACCCCGACGAGATTGAAATCGACTTTGAGACGCTCAAGCCATCAACGCTACGGGAACTGGAAAGATACGTCATGTCATGTCTCAGAAAAAAGCCACGTAAACCATATGGTGAGTACTCTGCTACATGCAGTCTTTGATGTGTTTCTTTGTTGTTGATCTGTATCCTAGTAGAGGAGCATTTAGGAGGCATGCAATAGTTCAAGTTTTTGGGTATAGATGTATATTTTGGGGGGGGGGGGGTTGGGGGTGGAAACATACCATGGTTCTCCCCATGCACAGGCTAGCGTATCGGGCGTGTGTGCCGATACGCACAAGTTTCAGCCGATTCACAAAACTTTTTTTTTTGGGGGGGGGGTGGTTCACAAAAAACATCAATAGAAAACGATATAAAATGCTCCAGATTTCAAAGTAGGGCTTTTAAAACCAAGATAAACACCAAGTAGAAAACATTCTGAAGACCTTGTTTCAATTCAGCGTGCTTCGGCCATACTTCCAAAATTTGGGTCCAGAATGCCCCACAGTTTTGAAAAAACCTGGGGAGAACCCTGAGGGGTCTTGACAAATTCTTCATTAACTGGAACATTTCAACTTCCCTACTGATAATATCAGAATTTTAAATGCATCATTTAACATGATGTTGAAACACCTCAAAGGCATGTGCCTCTAGTCCCACTTGGGGCAATAAGAATGGCTCTAAATCACATGAGGTAATAGAAACCCAAGTCTCTGTGTTAATCCCAACCTATCCTCTATATGGTGATGGTTGTTTCATAACAGAGATACATACCTTTAAAACCATTAGGTGTTTGAATTTGATTAATTGCATCAAGCTGCCAACATCCAAATACTTGGGTCTACAGAATGTCCCACAATTTGAAAAAACCTGGGGGAAAACCCTGGAGAGATACTGATCTGATTAACAGACCAGGTACACACTTGTGTCTTACCGTAATCAGGCAAGGCTTCACACAAAGAGGTCAAAGGTCATGTCCTGATATGATATTTTCCAATGTTTCCTATGTTAACATAGTATCCCAGTTTCCAAAACCAAAACAAATTTTCTGTTTCATGTTATTTTGTTGACTTTTTTTTCTGAAAATATTTGATTAAATAAATGAACATTATTAGCAATGTCTGGGCGTTTTGTGATGATAATACAGAAATAAATGTCTGTAATGGGTTAAGTAATCGTTTTCCTTTGAAAATATCTTAGCCTCAATGAAACTCTGACTTGACAAAGGAAAGAAAGACAACAAAGGTCTTTATAAGTCTGTCCCAAAAACATTTGCGGATAAAGTCGTCAATGATTTTCTATGGGTGTTCCCCCAAGTTTAATTCTCACTGTATGTTTGTTTTATCAGCATCCAAAAAGGCGCAGGGTAAATCCAAGGAGGAAGCTGTCAAGGAGAAGAAGCAAGAGCTGGAAAAGAGACTACAAGCCGTCAGTGGTCAGCTTGGCGGTCAGTTTACAAAGAAAGCAGCCAAGAAGGGTATGTTGGTCATATGTGCTTTAAACTATTCTTCATTGTTTATTAACTCTTTCAGGCACCGTTTATTTTAGTGATTAATTGATCATATGGACACCTTAATTGTTTACTCGGTTTTTTTTGCAAATGGTGACCCCCAAAAACAGGTCACAATAGCACCCTCAAGAGTCCTCTCCTCTTTCCCATTCTGAAAACTGTGTGGCTGTGCGATTTAAACCGGTCACAACCGACCTGTCGGCGTGTGAAAAAGTTAACATTCATTCTGCAGCCCTAGGGCTGAATTGAATGAAGCTTACAATAAATGTACGCATCTAAAAAGAAACAAAATTGAAAAAAGGGCTTCCGATCGCCTTCTGATCAACAAAGATATTGACAAAATAGGGAGGTAGTCAATATTAGGGTTAGATAGCTCAGTTGGTAGGGCGCCGGCACTTTCATTCAGAGGTTGGAGGTTCAGATCCGGCTCTAGTTAATTTTTCTTTGTTCAACCTAATTTTTTTTAAAGATTACCCAGTCAGTTTCCATTGTGGTTTATTACTTGAATATAGAAACAAGTGTACGTGACATGAAATAAATTTATAAAAATTCCAACCCTCTTATAAAACAAAAGTGCTGGGCATTCATATTACCACCTCGATTTTCCCAAACCACATGCTGGACTTGATTTTACAAAGCACTAAGATTCATCTTAGACATCACACTTTGCTTAGCAATTAAAATTGATTCGCACTTAAGATCAATCTTGGCTCTTTGTGAAATCGAACCCTGGTTGTAGTCGGGTATAAAGTTTGATTGATACAGTACTGTACAGCCAAACTGCCTACTCTTAGCACAGTAGGCATACCAATGGTATTGAGCCCAAACATTTTGGTGTAACTTGACAACTTATTTGCATTATACTCCCTCCCTTGTCCACTCTCCAACCCTCCCCCCCCCCAAAAAAAAAAAAACCACCCCAAATACCAACAAAAACAAAACAAAAGTTAAGTGTTTGATCTGTTTGATGTTTGGCGTTTGTCGAGAAAAATGGATGTACACAAGTACAGCACATGGAACAATCTACCTGGCAGAGTCTCCTACTCATGTTGATTGTCTGAGTTTTCCTCCCCCCCATTACAGCCCAGCAAGATGCATTGGACTGTCTTGCCGAAGTTGGTGCTAACCGGCTAACAAGCAGCAGCAGTTCATCTGGTAGTGACAGCAGTAGCAGCAGCAGTTCCAGCTCCAACTCATCGGATAGCAGCGACTCGGAGTCAGGTAGTTAGACTCGAATACTAGAAATGTACACAGTGAAAACTTGCACCTGCACAAACAAAAACCACAGTCTGACCTAGGTGATAGTTTTTAAACCTGCGGCCAACTTCAAAGAGCTGTTTATCGGTAAGCGAATTTGTCTGCTTGTTTTAGCAGAAAAAATTTGCTTAAGCGCCTGTGTGTTTCACAGGTTAGCAAGAAACTTAGACGGCTAGCTTGCGCGTTCACCATGGATTTGCATTGTTGCATCATTCATTTGCATACAGTAAGCACCCCGGAAGGTTACAGCATGCCTTTTCTTGTGCTTACGGTTAGCAGTACTAAGAAACGGAAACCGCCTAGTAGGCACAAAATCGGCTGTTAAGCAGCTCTATGAAATTGGGCCCTGGACCCAACTTTGTATAGATGGTTAGCGTAAAATATTGCTCCACAATGTATTTAACTAGCTTCGAATAAGTGGGAGCGGGTCACTGACAATATATCACATGTAACATTTTGGTGGGTAACCTGTTTCC
Source organism: Plazaster borealis (assembly GCA_021014325.1). Taxonomy (NCBI): domain Eukaryota; kingdom Metazoa; phylum Echinodermata; class Asteroidea; order Forcipulatida; family Labidiasteridae; genus Plazaster; species Plazaster borealis. The sequence goes on along the minus strand of CM037456.1, from coordinate 1,334,364 downwards.
GTTAAGCAAAATTTGTCTGATATGCTTAGCACAATTTAGACATCATACTCCGTTTGTGGGGAAACTGTTGGCAAAAAGCTGTGGTTTCACTGGCATAGGATTCAATGTGGATCTGTAAATTGTGGAAGATTTTTTTTATACATATATATCAATATCGGCATTTCGACACAATTTGATAGTAATGTGCAAGTTTTCTCTGTGTAGATGTTTATTAATATTATTAGTGACTACGGAGTATCTTTCAATGGGTAATCATTCTTGACAAGAAGCAGTGTGGACTGTTAGGACTTTGGGGGTTGGGCTATTCTTTAAGAAAACAAACAGCTCGTGAATTGATCAGTGGCAACAGCATGTTCAAGATGAATTGGAACTTGAGACGAACTGTACGATTTCAAGAAAGATTTTTTGTCTCTGTTGTATTTGAAAACTATTCAATTCATGATGCAACATGCTGCAACGCCATCCAAATTGGATAAGCTTTTGCTGCATTTTGATAGTATATAATCTATTAACAACAAGTTTGTGTACAAAATACCTACCCTGCCAAATGGTGCAGTAGCATGCTTAATTGACAACTAAATATATGTGGACAAATACGTTGCCAAACGAAAAGGGGCTTTGCGGATACTTGCACGAGTGTTTTTAAGAGCCTCAATTTTTCTGAACTGTATGCCATCAAAATGAGTGATGTTCATTGATTGGTAAGTTGGCCAATATCGGGGGGTAGTAGTTTTTGTTTTGTTTCAAAGTGATGTTGATTATTTTTGTATATGTTGTGCGAACTTTTTACAATCAGCTTTATAGAGTGCCATGTGTCTTTAAGAATGGCATGGAGATCAGACCAGCTTTACCGGCCAGACAACTAGGCCCTTAACAGGGGGACTTTACTGACCTAGACTCGGTCCTACAAGACACTACCAAAGTCACCTGCATTTGTTCATTTTTAAAAAAGTTTTTTTTTTTTCTCTTCATGATATTACTGTTTTGTTGTTTGCTAAACTGCAAGGTGTTGTCAGTCCACAATGATTTGTGTTCTTGCTTGCTTGACGGAGTTACTGTCAAGTCGGTAACGTGAGAGTGTGTATGATTGAGATAATGAGTGAAATCATGTAGTTGATCGACGTTCCTGTAGGGTGAACGTATTGTCCTGTCAATGGATCACCATCTCTTCGTAAAAAATCCCCCCGCCCCCCCACCCTATCAGTCCCCAAGGGTATGCCAACATTGGGTCCTCGTTCTTGTTTTCACTTGACAACCTCGGCTGGTAAAGATGCCAGCTTGTAATTCTTAAAAATTTGTTACTTATGATTTTGAATCATGAACAACAGCCAAACTGTAGCCTGGCCAGGTTGGCCGATTAGTCTAAGCCGAAGCTGGCCTGAGTTGACAAGTCTGTGCCATTCTGAACACATGTACGCACTCTGCTGAAGACTAGCTTTGACACTATTCCTATAATAATGTTGTACTGCATTTTTTGTCATTCTTTAAAGACAAACAACCAATCAGATTTACTGCAGCATGTTCATATCGTTACTTAACGTAGTAGTGTCTGCCCATGTGGTTGTTAAATGAGATCAGTCTGTGAATTCCAATCTGGACTTTAAACAATTTATAATGTGATTATTCTGCTTTTTACCGACAGTAGAGCCCCTGAAATATGTTTATTTTTGTAGGCTAGTTCCTATGATGTTGAGAAACTCTGTTTCTCACTATGTGGCTAGACCACATTTTTTATATTCGTTACGATCCCTAGTAATAAGTAACCTTCACATGTAAATACAAACAAACCTAATATTCCTTGACTGAAAGACATCATTAAGAATTGTTGGCCAATTATTATACAAAAGTCCTCAAGTAATCAAAAAATGATCTACGTTTTGTCTGGTGCTCACAGAAAGTTTTCCATTTTTGCTTTTTTTTTTTTTTTACCAAATCAGAACTTTTTGCAATTGTTGTCTTAGTTGATCATTTGTTTCATGTTCTTTTTTAAAAATGTACTTTTACAGCACCTTTTAGTTTAAGGGATTATTTTGTACAAAACGAAAGAGCCGATTGTGTTTCAGGTAATGTTAATCGTTGCTGTGTTTGTAATTAATACTATTGTCCTCTTTTAATCAAGTATTTAAAAAAAAAAGCATTTGTGTTTTTGTGCACTCAATGCTGTAGTAGATGAGTCATTTCGTGGGCTAGATTCGTAGCTACAAGAGTAAATGAGTACATGTGCCTGTACATAACTACAATGGTCGGCTCTGTATGCTGATGTATTATCTCTTCAATAAAAATTACAATAAAAAAAAAAGGTCAAACTTATCTCCATGATGTCATATTTTCAAATTGTATTTATTTTTTTGTCAGCGATTTGTCAAGTGAAATCGGTCGAAAACCCAATGTTGGCACCCACTTTTCCTCTTTGCCCCGAGTATGTAGATTAGGCGTTTATTAACACAATGTGAAACCATGTTTACTTATATTCTACATATATTTAGTTTCAAATTGATCTGCGTTGCACTGCGTGAAACATTTGTTTTATTAACAAGGGAACTGAAAAGCTTTAGACTGTTTATAGTTTATGCTAAGAACCTTTATAACAAGTGGGTACCAACAATTGGTTTTGTGCCGTCATTTAAACTTTATACGAATTTGAGGAAATCTCCCACCTCTCGCCATCAGTCCAATTTCCTAGCTGTTTATTGCAAAATTTCAATAAATTCTCTCATTTTGAAGGAACCATTAACACACTACAATTGTTCATATTCCACATAAAAATTGTGGGATGGCAACTTTTTTCATATTTGACATAAATGTCAACTCAAAATGATTTTGTAAAGATTGAGCTGGATGGTTGTTGAATCGTTCAGTCTTACCAAAAACGAATTCCCTGCTTTTGAGTTCTAGTTCAAATCAATGTTTTACATTCACTTTAAACCTCTTGGTTTATAAGCAAATGCCCAGGGCCCAATTTCATAAACCCTGTAAGCACAAAAACTTGCTAAGCTCAGAAAAGTATTGCTTAGCAGAAACAGGTTTCCGGCCAAAATGACATTATGTTTGCATTTCTGTGACTGGTGCCCCACTAAATCTTTGCATAGCAAAGAAATTTGTCGAGCAGTATTTTCTGCTTAACAGCTTTATCAAATTGGGCCCAGGTCTTGTTCCCGTACTCTTTCTGATTTGAATAACACAAATTCCCTTTGGTCAGAGAGAGAATCTGAAGACCTTGTCCCCTGTCCAACCCGGATACAACAACTCAATTATGCTGTCCCAAGTCTGGCTTGTTCCCGTCATACAATGAACAAACTATCCCTTTGATAAGAAAGTGCTCAGAATATATGTCCCCCGAGCCCCCCTTGATTACAATGTTTTGAAAGGGAAAGAAACAAGATACTGCCATGCTGCCACTGCTCGGTCTGGTTCCCCGTATACAATAACAATCCTAAATACTGCATCCCTTTGTATAAGAAAGTGGCCAGACTATTTTCCACCAAGCCTCGGTTTGGTATACAGTGTTTTGAATGGGAAAGATCTGTCGGATGACATTTCTCCGGTGAAACAAGTGAAGGGGAAGAGAGTGAATCTAGAGAAGGTATTTGAGCAGTGAATATTGAATCCTTGCATACATTATACTGTAGCTGCGGCAGCATCACCCAAGAAGAGACTGAGACCAAGCACAGTTTCACCTCCGCCTAAGAAGACGCCAGCCACAAGAAAACCGGTAAGACATACTGTATATCGACTGTCTTACAATGAACTCCATATTACATAAATTTCATCTTGTCTTTGCAAAATGCCTTGCTCTGACATCTGAAACAACACCCCTGAGCAAAATTTTACAGCAGCCACTTAGAGGGTGTGTATACTTTTCGTAAGAGTGAAAATATAAATGTTCACAGATTTGCACAAAAGTAACATGGTATAAAGATGGTCATGGTGGAAAACATCCCTTGAAATATTTTTGCTTGGAATGCTACAGTTTTTGAGAAATGAGTAAAACAATTAGTTTTGATCTTGCGAGTCCAAAACCAGATGTCTAAAAACAGTGAAAACATATAATTGGGTTTGTCACTGTTTTCTTGTGACTCCAATGACTGATTAGGCTAACACTTTCACAGGTTTGTTATTTCATGTATATGTTGGGTCACATAAAGTGTGGATACTGGTCTTTGACAATTTCCAATGTTGTCCTTGTGCTTTAAAGGGTCTGTACACGTTTGGTAATGACTCTGAAAATTAATGGCAATAAAAACTTACTTAGTAAGAAGTGCAGCAGCTTTGGATTGTATACTGCATTTTTAGAAACTTTTCACCTCAAAGGACTGCAGTTATGGAAAAAAGATATTACTTTTTATCCCCAAAAATTTGAATCTGAGAAGCGTTACTGCAGTAACGCTTCTCAGAGTGTGTATTCCAATGCAGATATTTCTTTCTGTGGGACATAACCGCTCCAGATTTCTCGGCAATATCTCAAAAACGCAACTTAGTTTTATGGTATATATCTACAACTATATAGGATTGAAACAAACAGCGGGTTCCAATTACCAAACATGTACAATCCCTCTAACCCTCCTACTGTTTGACCATTCAATATTATGTGCTGGATTTGAATGATAGATACATTTTATCAGCTAGTAAATTGAATTCATGTTGAGAGTCCATCTATACAGTACATGTGCACGGTTCTGTGCACAGTTGTGTTGCCATACACAACCCGTGAAGTTGAATGGTTTCATTAATTTGGTCAGCTTGCTGGAAAATGTGACCAACAGTAGGAGGGTTAACATGCAAAATGCTGTACCTGTGTTCTGGCTGTTGTCCAGAATGTACAGATGATGGCCTTTTCTTAATATCCCCCACAAACAGTGGCGTAGCTAGCTACTAAGGGGGCCTTGTTAGAGGATGGTGTCCCCTCACTGACTTTCTCTTTGAAAACCTCAGCATTTTTAAAAAATTAGTATTAACTACGGCCCACAGCCAACCACTTCTTTAATTTTACAAAATAAACCTGAACCGTAGTCATTTTGCCACTGCTCACAAAATTAAAATTACTTGATCCATCCGTGGTTGGTTCTCCCTACCCTTGTGGTGCCCAATTCTATATTATAGTCCCAAGTTGACCCCTGACCCTTGACATTCTTGATACAGCCAACCCCTAGGGGTCCCCGGAAGCTAACTGCTAAGCAGCAAGCAGCTGCTTCGATGAATACAATTAAGTTGACGTCACCAACGACGGTCGCCCCGGCTGGTGAAGATGAGGGAATGGCTGTGCCACAGACTACCAAAACTGGTATGATCCACTTACTGGTTCCAAAGAAACTAGAGTATCACAGTCCTTTGTATCAAGTTACGACATTATGAACTTTAAGAACTTCATTGTTGTAATTACGTACCTTGTTGATTTCTGACAGTGTACCACGGACAGGCAAACCAAGCTACTTTGATAAGTTCATAACCCTCTCTTTCTTAAGAATTTATTGGGTCACTGAGCTGAATCTTAATTCAAGGTTTGATTTTGATTATGAATCTAGGAAGAAGTTGTTTTTCATAACGGTTGTGATTGTTCTCCAATTTCCCCCCTGTTTTCCCTCGAGTAGCACCATCGGCTGCAACAAAGGTAACAGGGAAATCCACAACAGCCAGCAAGTCAGCAGCAGGTAAAGCTGCTGCAGCAGCCGCTGCGGCAGCAGCATCAGCTGCAGCGGCGGCAGCAGCAGAAGCAGCAGCTGCTGCAGCAGCATCAGCAGCAGCAATGCCACCCATCAAGCCTGAGTCACAGTCAGAGATACCCCCCAATGAGCCCCCGAAGTCATCAGCTCCAATACCCAGTGCTCATACCACCCTCCCAGCCCAGCCAAGTCGGCCAAGTAGTAAAGCTGCACCTTTACCAGCCAAAGTGAAGCGACTAAGTCTCTCCTCACCACCAGCATTAGCTAAGCAGGACAGCAAGCCATCGTCAACAACACCGCCTCCATTGCAGTCACCTCCACCACTCCAGCCATTACTGCAGACAACTGCAGCGGTAACAGCATCATTACAAACAGCACCTGTGTCTACAAATGCACATAAAGGTGAGTGTCAACAAAAAGGACTTTGTTCAATTCTAAAGAATTGCAAACCTCAGGTGTACGCTTGTAGGAACAAATCAATAAATGTCGCTAAAGAAGTGCCTTCTACACTTATTTGACAAATTTACATAACTTTTAGTACATTTAAAGTATGTTTGTATTAAAAGTTTGAAATCTTTCTTTGAAATCAATGTTTGATACAAGTAAAATCAGTTCTGTTTGATTTATCTTTGAGATATTAACTGAAATATTTCTTTGCAGATGAGATCACCAAGGTAACAACACCACAGCTGCAACAGCAGAAACGCAAATCACCAATCCAGCACACCAAGCAAACAAGCCTTCCTACACCCCCGTCTCTCACCCCACTCAAACCCCAAACTACTCCAGCAGCACCAAAACCACCACCAAAAGACACCACCACAGCAATCAATGATGCACCAGTCTTGCCGCAGTCACAGCCAGCTCCGCTCTCAGCAATACAACCGACTCGACAGGACTCCACCACGGAGCCTCGAACAGAGATAGATTCCCACCCCGACAGGGGGCCAGAGACGGACCCTGAAACCGACCCAAATCATCTTCCAGAATCAACATCCCAACCCTCCCCTCCGTTGCCTCTCGGAGGTAGGCACGAGTCACCGGTCTACAGTCCTTCTATGCCAATGTTGGAGAAACCAGATTTGATTCCAATGAAGTTCATGATGGGTGATGATGAAGAGGATGATGAAGATAACGATGAGGAGGAGGAGGAGGAGGAGGAGGGGGGAGAAGAAGGGAGCAATGGGACGACCACGGATGTCATAGTTACATCTCAGCTCCCACCTACCTTACAGACTTCTATCAAAGAACCCAACCCAAAACAACGTGAGTAGACAATTGTAACAAGATATTTTTATCTAAGCGTGGCCGAGTGGTCTAGTTCACTGGACCCAAGCTTAAGCACATAAATTAGCTAAGCACAAAAAAATTATGCTTGCCAGAAAAAGGTTACCAGCTAAAATACCATCTCACATGTAGCATCTGTGACTGGTATCCTGCTTATTGTTGCTTGGCAGAATTTGTTTTGCAATATTTTCTGCTTAAGCAGCTCTATGAAATTGGGTCCTGGTGTTGTCAGCAGCAGAGTGTTGGTTGGAATCCCGGTCATGACACTTGTGCCCTAATAGTGAACCTACTTTGGCTGTTGTAAACCTGCCTTTATTTTTCTTTTATTGCCTTTATTTTATTGCCTTTATTGTGGGCATGGGTCTTAGTTCTTCCTGGGACCATGATAGAAACCCTTTTCACATGAGGTAAAATGAAGATTTAATTGTCCACCTTTATACCACGACCAATCTCTTTGTCAGTACTAATGGTTGTTTCAAATGGTGGTTACATGTTACATGTATCGTGGCCGAAATCAATTAAGTATAGCCCTCACCTTGAAGTGGCCGTCCGGCCGTTAGCTCATTAAAACAACATTTTTTTAAAGCCACTGAAGGTTGTCTGTCACAAAGTCAAACGACCGCTCGGCATTTATCAAAGCTTTTTTTAACTCTCTTCAGCCCCAGCAGCCAAGCCCAGTGGTCCTCCGTCAAATAAGAATGTAGAAAATGCCAAGAAGGCTGACCGGGCAGCCCCAGGACCAATGAAGAAACCTGCTCAGGATGTTAAGATCCAAAATGTTGGATCCTGGTCCAACCTAGCCACGGCGCTTAACACGGCCAAGCCCAAGCAATCCACACCCATCGTGAGTCACTCCACCTTTGAGGTCTTTAAGAAAGCAGCTCAGGAAAAGAAGGAAAGGGTGAGTGACTTTTGACCTCTTTCTCGACTTTTGACCTTTTTCTCGACTTTTCATCTCTTTCTTGACTTTTGACCCCTGACCCCTGAACCCTGCTTACACAAGTTGCATTTTGTTGGACAGTTAGTTTCTTGTCAGATGTGTGATGTGCTCTACAAAGCTGGTTGACGACATTGTCACCTACAGGAAAATCAGACAATTTCACCTGTATTTTTGTGGAGCAAATAAGGGAAATACTTTGGGAGATTGTGCCTTTGATGATACAAGCATTGAATTTGGCACACAGTCAGAGTATGTCTTGAGAAAGATATTTTTCTTTAGGGCAGTGCAGAGCAATTTTCAAAATTGTCAAAATGGCTGCCAGTGCCAAGCACAAATCTGTGCGCCGAGCAGTTTAGAGCATCGGATTCAAGTTCTGGTGGTTAAGTCATCAGGGTGTGGGTTCGAATCCTGGTCATGACACTTGTGTCCTTGAGCAAGACACTTAACTATAATTGCTTCTCTTCACCCAGGGGTATAAATGGGTTCCTGCGAGGGTAGAGGTTGAGATTGTGTTTGAAAAAGCCTTCGGAGCGCCACAGCAGCCCGTGGCTGTATACTCTCCAGGGAGCTGAGAAAGATTAAAGGAATGTTATTGGCCCAATGACCAGGGCACTAATGTAAAGCGCATTGATACGTTATTGTAAAATGTGCTATATAAGAACTTGTTATTATCATCAAAGGCACAATCCCATCACCTACCTGCCGTACTATTTGTTAGTTAAAGTATTTAAATTTCTCTATGGTTTCCCTTCAGGAAAAGGCCAAGAAGCAGCAAGAAGAGATGAGGAAGACACAACGAGAGCAAGCTGAGAGAGAAAGACTAAGACAAGAGAGGGAAAGATTAAGGTACGAAGAAAGTTCACCTTCTATCTGACCCCCTGATGACAAAACATTTCACAACAAAATTTATAGGGAGATACAATAAAATCTTATTGGGAGATACAATAAAACCTGCAACAAATATATTGTCACCTATCCCATATAACTGGTTTCTTTGAGACACTTAAATGTTTTTCAAGTTGTACTTTCATATACAATCGATAGCAACGATTAGATGTTAATTATTTTCCCCAAAAGGCAGTACTGAATACAGTGCTTAACACACATCGGTGTAAGGGTAAACAAAAATTATATTCTTTATCCCGATGTAAAATTAACATCTATTAGATTGATAAAATTTGGGCAAAAACCAAATAATATTCTTTATCCCGATGCAAAATTGACATCAATTAGATTGATATAATTAATAATTTTGTTCTGTGATTTTCTTACAGAGAGAGGGAAGAAGATGAGGCTCTTGAGAGAGCGAGGATGGCTCAGAAGGAAGATCAAAGTAAACAGAATTCACAGAAGGAGAGAGAAAGATTACGAGAACAAGAACGAAGAAAACGAGAGGCGGTAAGTCAAGTCTTATTATAATATTGTCTTGTTTTCAAATCTGTGGGCATTTTAAAATTCTTAGCTTGAAGCGGGGCTAACAGAAGGAACGCTGGCAGTGTAAGGGCCATGTCACACGAGGCAATTTACAGGCAACCAGTTCCAGGCAATCTCCAAGAAGAAAAAACATTCACATGTTAATTTCCACATAATTGTCTGTGGGACAGTAAGATAGTATTAGACAAATGTCTGCTGTACTACCAAAGTGTTCCTTTTACATGCGGTGCAGATGGTTGCCTCCAAGTTGCCTGTAAAAATGTCCTCGTGTGACAAGGCCTTTAGAGTGTGAGCTGGGATGCTTTCCAGTCTGTGGTGAAATAACACTTCACGTGATCGGAATTGCTGAAGTGAGGTGAATGTTCTTCTGTTGCAACTTGAAAACAGTTCATACTGATATTTGCGTCATTTGATCTGGATTTCTGTTGGCCATCGTTTGCATTATTCTCAAAAGTGCAACATACCCCTAAGCAGTGTTGCTATGTGGAGATTGATTTGAAGTTTTCATCATGCTTACTCAGTGAGCAATATAAATGAGTTTGGTCTTGAAGACTAAGTGTATCCACGGGCCATACTGTGGGCCTAGTTTCCAAAGAGCTGCCTAAGCACCCAAGGTAGCTAAGCACAATTTATTTTTACTTACCAGCCAAAGTACCATATCTATACTGTTTTGTAACTGGCTCCCTGCTTATTGTTTTTCTGGAAGAGATTCTTTAGGCAACATTTTCTGTCTCGGCAGCCCTACAAAAATGTTCATACCATGCACGATATGGGGCAGAGATTATCTCCCAAATGTTCCAATACTTCGACACACTATTTTCCTTTTGTATAGAAGTACCCCCCCCCCAAAAAAAAACCCCAAAAACCCAAAACAAAACAAAACAAACCACAACAAAAACCAAAAACAACAACAACAACATACAAACAAACCAAAAACAAACGAAACAAACCAAAACAAAACACACACACACAAAAAACACCAAAAGAATTTGTGAGATTCCAAGCATACAATGAAGGCACAATAGGGGGGGGGGGTACACCATGCCCCATATCGAGCACCAATTGAATTTTGGTGTTGGTAGAAGTTGAGACCACTGTGTGACCACTCAACTCCATTTTGACTAATCTTTGTATGTTGTCGTCTTTATTGCAGATGGCCGGTGCAATTGACATGAATCAGCAGAGTGATATCATGGCACAGTTTGAAGAAATGCTTTGATGTCCTTAAACACTCATTATAGGGTACAGTATTTATGATATTAAGGATAACGTGAACATTTAACCCGGGTGTGGGATTCCTCAGGATTTTGTCAAAATCTCTTTGAGCCGTTAGCATTTCTTGAAAGAGGGCAAGCAGTCACCCAAGGGAGAAAGAAATAGTTCACGTATCCGAATCAAGCATCTTTGGCTATGGCTATAGGCTATTGGCTGCAATGACAACAACGAAGAATAGGACATTTTGACATTCCAGCCATAGCCATAGCCACTGCTGAAGCCATTCAATTAGATACTGCCTTTACCTTCGTTTGACTGTTGCTAGGCAGTTGTTGTGATGGGCGTGGCTTATTGGGTCAGTCTATCAGAGATGTTGAGCGCTGTTTGTAAAATGTGAGAGAGTTTTGGGGGGTTTTTGAGAGAGAAACGGGAGCAGTACATAAAATTAATTGTACATTTGTAAACCAACACTTTATTTATGAATGTTATGTGAGTGTAAAAGGTCGCCTTATTTATGTCAGTTGTAAAGACTCTGTCCGTTTCAAGCTTTCTTTGAACTATTCACCTGTTTGCTTCTAATCCACAATCAATTAAGATCTTTTCATACCATTCCCCCAGTTTTTTTTATGAATCTGCTCGAGACTATTAGGGCTTTCAAGTGGTACTTTCAGGTACGTAAAATTCCATGCTTTATTTGATGGCTTAGTAATGACCTTTTGCAAGTGCGCATGAGTACTAAAATGTAACTTGGGTTTCATCAGCTTGTGAAGACGTTGAGTATCTTTCCTCGTTTGCTACAAATGGTTGTAATCAAGCACAGGATGTTGTGGCAGACTGCGTCATAAAAAATAGGGCCAAGTATCAGACCTAGAATTACACTGAGGCCACGGAGGCCATGGCCTCTGTTGCCCCTGGTCTTGGCCTTGGTACCCCTTCAAAGTTTCCCATATACTTTATGATTTTCCAATGGAAGTGCCCTTTGCAAAATAAAAATGGCCTTGCCCTCTCAAAGATGAAATTCCAGGCCTGAAGTAAAATGTGACATGGATTTACTCTTCTTGCTTTTTAAAAGCAAGTCAAGTGAAATTTGTCGTGCTATGTTAGCGTGCACAATAAAGATTGCACGTGCAAACAAAAATTTGAAAGTTTGATCATGTAGGTGCTTCTTGCTGTTCATTTCAAGAAGTTGCATGATTTGTTGAAATTGTGGAGACACCTGTGTTACATTTTTGCATGGTTTAATTAGCAGTGTACAGTAGCAGATTTGTGGATAGGCCTTTCGCAGCTACTGGTTTTGCAGGCTGGTAGTGATCCCTCGCACAAAGCGAAACGCACCTCAGCACAATACGCATCTACTATTTCCACCATTTTGGGAGTCAATTCCTTTGTGTACATTTTGACTCCCAAAATGGCGGACAGGTGTGTAATTTCGCTGTGGGTTGTGCATGGAGTCAAGTGACCCATTGAATGCATGTCTTTGCTTCCTTTAGGTTTGAGCCTCTGAAAGGTCATTTTTCCATTTGAGTAATGTCCTTCAGGGACAAGTGATGATAATGATATGCTGTCCAAGGATATCGCACCGTGTTCCAGTGGTTAGACTGCAGGACTTGCAATGGCAAGGTTGTGGGTTCGAATCCTACCAAGCTAACCACTGATTTCACAATGACTAGAATAAGTATTGTCGTCTAGTTACCGAATCACAATGTCTTGATTTGTGCAAATCCTAATCGTAGACGCTAAACCAATGTTTGTATAAGAGAGATTGGCTGTAGCCAGCTTGGTGTTTATATCCCCTTGTGGGAGTTTGCCGAGTTCCCTTGACGGGAAGATCATCTAAACAAACAAACAAACAAACAAACAAATAGCACTCGCATAAGACACGTGTCTCCTTTGCAGTACATAGCATCTGGTATGCTTTTCTGTTACCAAATATCTTCCAAAATGGGGCTTGCTGGGCAGCATCAGGTGGCGACATAATAATTAAAAGAATTTCTCTGTAATGTTTTATAGCGACCTTATAGCAACAAAAGTAGAATCTCTTGATATGTCTTTATGTGTTACTGATTGTACAAGGGATTAATTTTAAAACCATCTTATCTCAATTTGTGAAAGCTTCAGGATTTCTGAATTGTCCATCGGACAAAAATGTACATTAAACAGTTCATCGCTCAAAAGTATTATTTACAAAATCCTTGGTAGTTTTCTGAGACTCCTGATTGATGTCTTGAGTAATTTTGCATCAAAAACAGCTCACTCGTGTCATGCTCAAATAAAATGGGTCACGATGCATTTTATCTTGTGATGGCCTTATACAGTTCCAATTTAACACATTTAAGGTACTAGAATGTGTGACTTTTCTTAAGTATCAGCATATTTTATCCATATTTGTAACTCTTAAGTGCTAGGTATAAACATTAGAGATATCTCGCTAATGTACATACTGTCTTTATCTCTCACCTTCTAGAGTCACAAAGTTTGCTGAGCACAGAAAAACTTCCTAACCGGGGCCCAATTTCATAGAGCTGCTTAATTAAGCACAAAAAGTAGCTCAGCACAACAAGATTATGCTTACCAGAACAAGGTTACCAGCCAAGCTACCATGTCACTTGCACAATTTGTGACTGGTATCCTGCTCATTTCTGCTAAGCAGAAAATTGTGAAGCAATATTTTCTGCTTAAGCAGCTCTATGAAATTGGGCCCATAAATAGGGTACCAGTCAAAAATGCCATGAGTGGCAAATTGTGTGTGACTGGTTCCCTGCTCACTCAGACTTCGTAAATAAATCTTTCAAGCAAGAATATCCTCTCAAGCAGGTGTTTGATTAGCCTTTTGTCAAGGCCTTTGTGACTTGGACAGCTTTGTAACCGCGAAGCGACTGGAAAGGGAGACCAAGCTTGCGAGTGGCAAGTAGTCGTTATCTGTCATCTTTTAGGGTCACAAAATTTGGTGAACACAGAAAAACTTGCTTACCGGGGCCCAATTTCATAGAGCTGCTTAAGCACAAAAATTAGCTCAGCAGTCGCTTCAAAGCTTTCCAAGCCATGAAGGACTTGACAAAAGACAAGTGTTTGATCTATGGAGGGATCACATACAGTTTTTCTATGCATTTTAAAGTGCTGTAACAAGTTTGGACTTCAATGACACAATATCATCAACAGTGACGTATATCTACTCTGACATTAATAAACAGACAACTTAAAAAATATCTGCTATATTTGTATATAGTGCAGGTTGAAGATTAAGGCATTTGCATAATTTATGATAAAATTACGAGTATGATAATGGATGTTGGTAGAATATGATGTAATGATACCGTTTAAATCAGCCAAGTATTGGGTTTTTAATTTTAATTTTGTTCTTTTCCTCAGTTTGGAAATGTTGTTTTAGACAGGCAATATGTGTATAAATATAAATAAAAACTTTGATAAATTACATAACTCAATATCAGATGTGATAAGATATTAGTTGCCCTCCTCTGACATAAACAATGAAACTGTGAATCTTTGCTTAGTGTTCTCTAATCATTGTACATGTGACCATGTGACCAAAACTGTAGGATGTAGACGTAGTTTACCTTTTGTTTTCTTCTTCTCTCTTTTTGTTTGTGGATGACTGATCTTTGCAGAGTAGTTGGGCTGTTAGTGTAGATCGTTTGTCACAACAAATGTATCGAAACTGCAAAATGTTTTATAATAATGAGCGGCAAAGTTACTTTGCTAAATGTGAGCAGATGTTGTGCTAATGGTGATAGTTTATAACTTTCTTTTTAGAGAAGAATCAGAACTTCCTTCTGCTTCTACAAGTAGAAACACAAATAAACCTATTTACAACAAATAAACAAGAGTGAGAGTGTAGGTGACAAATCAAATTTAAACTTTAAATTAATTTTTAAAAATATTGTATTTTTTTCTATATTCTATTCCATCAACCACTTTGTACTTTGTGTCTCATTATGTCCAGTTTAACCAGAAGTGAATGTTTTTGGGGTTTTTAGTGTTTATAAAAATTAAAAAACCTTTTTTTTCTTCAAAGAAACGCAGGTTTTTACTTACTTTGAACTTCAAAGGTCACTAAGCCTGGATTAAACTTATACTCTGACTGTGAATGGGTGCTTTTTCGGAGTAATCTTGGGGTATAAAGTTTATCAACCAGACTTCTAAAGAGCACTTTATTAGAAGTTTGTCGTTCCAGTAAGGTTTGCAGTAACACCATGTACATCAATCTCTTTTATGAGTTGTGGTTGTTCTGAAAAGAATGAATGATGAAAAAAAAATCAAAAATTGTATTAATATCCTTGACTTTAAAAATGTTGTTATTTGTTCATCAACAGAAAGACATTGGGCGTTTACGAATCCACTGCTTTGGCTTCGGATTCGGTTCAGGCTAGCTAGGCCCCTCAGTTGTTTTGACTATACGCGTGCTATGCGTTCAGGGATTCAGACGAGAGAACGGAGCCTGAAGCCTAAGCCTGAGCCTCCGTTTCGTAAACGCCCATACTTGTGCTCTTTTGCAGTTAAGCATGTGAAGTCATTGTTTGTCAAGAATTCTATTTGAAAATCATCACATTTTGAAGGCCTTTTTCTACTTGTGATTGGCCTTCTTGTCATTTTGCATTGTATAATGTCCACTTATTGTCCAGTTTTTCCCACAATTAATTGATGCTCTTGTTTTGGTTTTGCTGACATTGTTAGATCTTTGTTTAGATAGGCCGTGTCCGAATTGGCGGCTACAGCTACAGCTACGGCTAGATTTCCACGTCGTCATGAGTTGAAGAACAGGACGTACTTAGCAACACCCTTAGCAACAGCCGTAGCTCTAGCCGAAGTCGCCATTTCGGACACGGCCATATCTTGAAACTCTGGGTTATGGGATTAATCTGGTCCTTTCCATGTATCAGTGCTATTATGTTGACAGTGAATAAGGGAACTAGACGAAGATGCTGGCCATGTTTTTAACCTGGGGCAAATACTTTTGGTCAGCAGTTATTCAAACATGAAATTATTTTAATATTTTGGACATGTATACACACTGTGATGTTGTCCAATACTTTAAAAGGTAGTATTTATATTTTGTTATTAATTAGTTTGTTAAACATGACAATGAATTTCTTCAAAACATGTTGCCATGTAAGTTTGGGTTTTTCTTCATTGAGATGTAAATCTAATGTGATATTCACTGCATCAGCAAAATGAGTAAATGTACTGCACAATTACTTGTCATGGGAAAGTTTTATCATGTATTAATTGATCACACATCAGTGTTAAACCCATGTCACACCAGGCAATTTATAGGCAACCAGTTCCAGGCAATCTGGTGGTCAGGTTAGTGTAGAGGCATCTTTCCTCACCTTCCACCTGTAGGACCCCGGTTCGAATCTCGCCAGGGGCACTATGTGGATTGGGTTTTCAGTCCCTACCTGACTGTGGGTTTTCCCTGGAAAAAGTCTCTGGGGTTTTCCTCCCTCATCTAAAACTGAAACTTTCTTCCTTGTCTTCTCTCTACTGGGTTCTTGGCTAGTACAGTGATTAAGTACGCTTTTCTGAGAGTCCTTGGCTTCACATCCAGATGAAATCTCCAAGAAGAAACACGTTCACATTTGAATAAGCCTTTTTAAGATGTGGTGGACACAATACTATGACACTATTAGGTTTGGGTAAATTTGTCTGTATACACCCAAACCAAACAGTGCACTCCTATAGTGTCCACCATATCTCAAAAGGCCTAGTTGTCACGCTAATCTTCGATAGTGAGACAATGTCAGAAAAACGGATTTTGAGCTACCGAAATGTTCCTTTTGCATGCAGTGAAGTTGGTTGCCTCCAAGTTGCCTGTAAAATTTGCCCTGAGGCCCTTAAGGTGAACAACAACATGGCCTAATGGCGCCATTTTGTATACACTTCTCAGTGAATTTCCCGTATATAAAATAAAACAGGAAAGCTCTCTCAATTCTGTTTTCACTTTAGAACAACATACTACAAAGAAAAAAAGAGACAGCACAGAAACATTCTCAACGTAATACAAAGTTAAGTTTTTATACTGAAAAACATGGAGTAATTTGTTTGTCTTTGGGTGAATTTCTATCAGTACTGGTACCAGTGAATAATTTTGTTTTTGGAATTTGGGTTTAGGCAGAGCTGTGCATTGAGAGAGTTGCGACATAGAGGGACCAGTTTTCTTCGGTCACGTGGTTGCTGGACGCCATTTTCTGTCCAAATGCAGCACAACCCAATGGGCAGACTAGTCTGGCACCCTGTATTCGCCAATGCGTTTGTTTGACACAAAATGGCTTCTAATCGCAAGTCGTCGCAACTCTCTCAATTTGCGGCTCTTGGTTGAGGTAGCACTGATCTTATTTGTTAACTCCAGCAGGGGTTCTCCTATATTCAAATCTGCAGTGGTACGTTACATTTATTGGGAAATGATAGAAAATCTGATCTGAAAGTTAAATGACTTTGATAACTGTCTCTAGGGTCTAAATATAAGTGCAGCCTCTCTGAGGAAATTGGAGAGGGGTCAAAGTTGAAAAGAGGAGGCTCGGCCTTCTAGATAGGTCTCATTTAAGTAGTGGAGGTAGGTAATTGAGGGTGTTAATTTACTTTAAGAAAATTACTGATTCCAATATTTGTATTAGGTGTCTTGACAAGTTCTTTTTAAAAATTTAATCTGTGTATGCAAATTGTTATGTTCTTTTTTTATTTATTTGTCATTTTATGAAGATTAACCCTAGAGAAAGGAGGGCAAGTTGACAATAAAGTATTTTGTACATCATTAACTGTTTCTTTGTGGTTCTTATTTGGTACTGTAACTGGAAGATCCCCTTTTCCTTTTACTAACTCACAATTTTTGAAACTCTGTGGAATAATTTCTTTAATAATAACCTCTCCAGGGCCCAATTTCATAGAGCTGCTAAGCATAACAATTTGCTAAGCATGAAATTTCTTCCTTGATAAAAACAGGATTACCAACCAAATTTCCACGTGATTTTCAGGATAAGCAAACAACACCTGAATACCAGTAACAAGCAATATGCAACACATGGAAATTTGGTTGGTAATCCTGTTTTATCAAGGAAGAAATTTCATGCAAGCAAATTGTTGTGCTTAGCAGCTCTATGAAATTGGGCCCAGCTGGGTCCAGGTTTTTCAGAAGGGGGTGTGCAAACTTTATTATTGATTTTTAAGTTGAACATTTTCAATAGTGCCAAAGAACAAAATGCAGATTACCTAATTTATTTTGATTGATAGTCTATGGATGAAGTTTTTAAACTGAGAGGCAGTAAAAAAAAAGCCAGTTGGCCAGTCCCATCTCGGAAGCGGTTACAGAATTTATCACCAAATTCATGGGTTCTGCCATGCGTTGCACACAAAACAAACTTCCCAGCAAAAATGAAACAAAGAAATCATAACTAGCGACAAAACTAGCAGAAGAAGCAGAAGAACTAGCAGAAGAACTTTCTTTGAGCTATAATTGTAGGATATTAATAGCCTGAACATCTGACATTACACTTCGAGACTGGTGAATAATATAGCCTGCCCGATATGGGGCAGAGGGTCCCCCTCCTCCAATGTTCCCATACTATAACACACTATTTTCCTCTTGTATTGAACTCCCCCCCCTTTAAATCCTCAAAAGAATTCCTGAGATTCCAAGCACAGTGAAGACCCAATAGGGGGTACACCATGCCCCATATCGAGCACCAATTGGTGAATAACGCCAGATACCAGCCTTCAGCACCTGGCGGGATCCTGCCAGATGTACATTGTACCTTTGACTTTAATTCTGTATCTGTTGGATACTACAATCAAACTCCACTATGGGATATAGTTGCAGGCGCGTGGTGGCTAGCAGAACAGTAATTTAATTTTTATTTGTAGACCCCCCTTAGTGTTGAAGACAACTGCATCCTTTGGAGTTTTGATTTAAAGGGCTCTACTGAAAGTAAGAAGTACTATAAACTATAAATAGTAGTAAACTTGCGGGTACAACCATGTGTAAAATCTCTTTGGGAGGAGTGTTGGTTCTGAAAAGAACCGGTTGGGTCTCGACGTTTCGAACAACCAACACTCCTCCCAAAGAGATTTTACACATGGTTGTACCCGCAAGTTTACTACTATTTATAGTTTATAGTACTTCTTACTTTCAACACCATGCAAAGCTTCAAACACCACTGACTCTACTGAAGTAGCTTCAGTAGATTACATACAAACATTATGCACACCAGCAGCAGACGATCGAAAGTACAGTTAACTATGTAGCTGACAAACTACGTCACTTCGGAGCAGACCAATCACAACGCAGAAATTGAAAGCTTACGTCACTGCAAGTTTACCCACTGATATCATTGGGCCTGTCCTTGCGGATAAAGACGGGGGACCAGTCTAATATACAATTTGCCTTGAGAACTCTCTCATTGGAAACCATGGTGGTTTGGTCATTATTGTTTCGTCCTCAATCAAATCGATTTTTGCATATAAAACCTATCGATTGGTGACAGTGTATATAACTGTGCCGAATTTACGATAGCTTTTGTTCATGTGGTAACGTGTAAACCAAAAGCATTTCTGGAAGACCAAAATAATATAAATCAATTTGTGGATCAATTTTAAAACATGTTATTACTATTTTTAAAGATACTTTGTCGTAGATAAGTGGAAACCTCAGATTTCAAAAACCCTCATTCCGAGTAGGACCTTTTATAAACAGACATGAAATGAAAAACTAAAGCTACTCCAGACTCAATTTCATATTTCTGATATATATTTTATCTTTCTCCAACTGAAAACTGAACTGGTGTTGACATTAGTATTTCACACTACAACCGTATGCACACAAACTCTGAATAATAACGTTGAAGAAATCAAACAAGTTGGTGAAATTTGAATGTGGGATGTTTATCACAGATCGAAATAACTGGGTTTTTCTGTTCTACAAGTTGTTGTTGTGTTTACAATGGGAAATAGAATGTTTGTGAAAGTAAACTAAACCACAGTGCTAACAACATAATTGCCTCTATGAGCCAATGTTACCAGTGTTAAAGAAAATAAAGTAAAAATTGCAAGCTCTAATAAAATCAACATGTCGCTAATATCTACAGATAACTCGAGGAAACAACTTTTCAGGTTTGTCAACCCGACCAGCCAAACGTAAGTGTAAAATGTGACGCAATAAATTAGAAATCTATGAGGAGTCCAAAGTGTTATTGAAACGGTTTCCTCTTCCGGTGAACTTGTTACATTTTACGGCATGGGACGAGCGATGGATAGGGGCATCTTCTTGGCCGAGGTGAAGCGACGTTTTCTCTGTCGGACCACCTCTGCTTGGGCAACGAGTCCCTCAGAGAGACGAAGCAGCAAAGCTTTATCATTTCCTTGGGGCATCATCACTCTCTTCTTTGTATGCTGTTTGGCATTAGCCATCAGCTCTATCATATCTTGCCCACCTTCTGTCAGATCTTTACCGTACTGCTCGATATGATTCTTGATCTCCCGGTGGTTAGTTTCTTCGGTTGTTTCTTTACGTTTCTCCGCTACGACCGAGCTGATTCTTGCGGTCTTGGCAGCTGTTTTGAATGAAGATTTGAGCTTCTTCAGCTGGGAGCTTTTGACGTCTTCAGGTGCATTGGAACTCTTGATCAATGCTACATCATGCATCAGCCGCTTCTTCATGACAATCATGTGGGGGTTGGTTTTGTCATCTTGGACAGCCTGAGTAAAATGAGGGAAGGGGGACAAAACTGTGGTTTATCTGGCAAAAACGGATTTTCAGTGATGCCTTTCTTTGACGGTAGCGGTACAAAGACTTTCATTGCATTTCTATCATTTAATACCTTTCGAGCAATGTTTTGTTGTCAGATAACTTCATTAAAGGTTGATGCTAGACCTTGCGAAAAACATAGATATTGACAATTTTTCTATAACAATATTGTACTGTTCAACCATTGCTTGTTTTAAACTGTTAGGTTAATAACACTTCTGGACTTCTTGGCACAAAAGCTAATGTCGTGAGCATCGGTAGCCGCGCTCACTGTCCTTTCCTTTTTTATTTTAGAACAATCGTCTTTAAAGGCACTGTACACGTTTGGTAATTATATATACATTATACGTTTGGTAAAATATATATTAACATAAAAACTGACTTGGTAACGAGCAACGGAGAGCTGTTGATAGTATAAAACATTGTGAGAAACGACTCCCTTTGAAGTAACATAGTTTTTGAGAAAGAGGTAATTTCTCACTAAAATAATAAAAACTTCTTGCAAGAAGCCTTTTATTCCTATCTGAAAGCACACAAATTTGTACAACAAGGGTGTTTTTTCATTCAACATTTCTTGCAACTTATGACCAATTGAGCCCAAATTTTCACAGGCTTGTTATTTTATGCATATGTTGGGATACACCAAGTGAGAACACTGGTCTTTGACAATTTCAAACGTGTACAGTGCCTTTAAGAGGAGGATAGTGAAGGCTTATAACAAAATGATGTATTATAAAATTACCCTGATCCGTCTTGCATCTGCGGCACAAGAAATAGCCAGAATGGCTCCAAACACAACCAAGAAGAGAGCAGAGCGCATCTTGACTTCTGAAGAAACTTCAACGAGCCAACTGTAACTCGAGACTATACCTCCACTACACTAACTCACAACACACTCTTGTACCTATTTTTAAGGTACGCAATGAGTTGTAGTCCTATACGCTAATCCGCAAAAGAAATTGATTTTCTTTTGGTGGTTCTAGGTGGGTTTACTGATTATTGATTAAGATCAATGAATCGCGAAGGACGAATCCTCATCGTCATGACTTCGTCAAGTTGTTGGGGAGACAGTTGCGTAACATAATGAAAAGAATTCAATAGATTGGAAGTGCCTAAACTAAAAGATTTACATGGTTTTTAATGCTTATTTTTGTTTCACGCTTGAAAATGGTATTAAAAATATAACTGTTTATGTGTGTTGTGTTGTGTTGTGTTGTCATTTAGTTAGTCTTCGAGAAAGACTCTGCTAGGGTCGAAACGAAAGGCCATTAACTATTTTTTTGCATTTATACCGTAGGTCCTTTTAGTTGGTATAGTAAGCAGTTTGCACAAGACCTGAATATTCGGTTATTCATCAGAGCTTTTTTGCATAGGTGCAGTTTGACAAGAAATTGCCCCGCCCCTCCATTCTTTCATTTATGATCTACGTCACTTCTCTGTCCTTTCTCTATGCTTTAATGTGCATTAACTTTATTATTATACTGTTGTCTAGCCGACTTATCACACCCACATTATTCAGGGACATGCCGAGAAGTTGTTTGCATCTTTCCTTCTTTTGAATTTAAAGAAACGAATTTTTTGGGGGAAATTGCATGCCGCGTGTTTCTTGACCGAACTGGATATGTATGTAAGATTCGAGATGCGGAGATGCGGAAAGGGGGGGGGGGGCGACAGAATTTTGAGGTACTGCCACAGTGACTGGCGACCAGACTCAATACAATTTGACATTGTAAGTGAAGGGTACGGGTACCAGTCCACAATTAACAAGATTCGGGATAAAGAAGGCTACGTCGGTCGTCTGCTCATCGACAAAGTGACCGTAGTTTTTGCGCCAAATCTCTTCTGTTAAAGCTGCCAGACTTGACCAGTATGTACTGTACACAATAGAAGTAAGTATAACTTTGAAATGATATTTTCAAACTTAACAGTATTTGCAAATTTGTGTTATTAGAAGAAAATTGAGGCTGGTGCACCACTCCAGTCAGTGGTCGGCGTGTTCACGCATGGAGGTAGAATTATAATCTACCTCCATGGTTCATGTGGGTTTTATACCCACCCATCCCTTCTTCTTTCTTCTTCTTCCGTGAAAGTACAGTCCACCATCTGGTGTATTACGTACTGTGGTTGTTGTGTGCATGCAAGGGTGTGGACATATACAGTGCAGGTGGGTGAACAGTGAACGTAGAGTGCGGCTAAAAACAGCTCAGGCTGACCTAGCGGAGCTGGACTGACTGTACACCCTGCTTAAAACTAGCAAGAGTTGTGCAGTTGATCACGTCTTCCGGGAGATTGTTCCATATCCTAATGCTATTGGGAAAGAATGACTGTTGGTAGACCCCTGTCCTGGTGAGTGGTATCATGTATTTGTAAGAATGACCCCTCAGAGAAACGGTGCATGGTGCCAGAAATGTGTGTGGGACAAGGTGAAAGTTTGATTGAAATCACAAAGTTTGATGCGCAAGGTCAAACGTTTTAACGGCAGATGTCGGGTATAAATTTGACTCCAAATACCAAAATTTATTTCATTCATTGTTGTAGTTTTTAATTTTTTAACGAGTACAAAGTCAGATGTCCAACTGTTTTATTTTAAAAATATTATACAATTTCTTTTAAACCAATTAAACTACCACACACTAAAACAGTAAGATATTTACAACTGCAGTCAAGATATTATAAATATCTGTTGTTGGGGCACAAATTGGCCATAAAATGTTTCATAAACTTGAATTTTTGTTCTACAAGTTGTAGAACAACTATAGTTTTTAAATTGTATAGACTGTAAAGTGTTCCTGAATAAACCTAGACAAATTTGTAGTGTTGTTGAGTGAAAAGTAAAACTTGACAGGGCAAGTCTGCATGGGCAAGTCTTAAACTTGTACAGGCAAGTTTTAGACTTGCACAAAGGTAAGACTATGTAACGCAGATATTTGTTGTTTATAATTTTGAGTGAACCTTGAAACAACAAACCTATATGGGCCACCTGTTGACATAACTATTTGGTTAAATATAATTATTAATTTGGTTGGAAATCATTCTTACAGAGAGAACACTGAAGATATAAAACAATTTTTTGGGCGGGCCAAGGGAAGAAAAGGTTTTAGGGCCTGAAGACGTTTACATATAAGAACCCAATTGAATACATTTAACATAAATATGTGATTGTCGTTCACTTATAAAAATAAAACGGAATACAGTTTACATGTACCAGCAAAACACTAACAGCTATTATATACAAATACAACCCTAGTACAGTTTCATATGTTACATTTCTGAGTTTAGACTTGTTGAATAACATCAAAGTGTTGGACAAGTACCTGTGAAAGTTAGTATAAGTGCATAATTAAAATGCTAATTAACTAATAATAACAACACAGTTCTTATATAGCTTATCACACAAAGTCTCAATGCGCTTTACAAAAATACAGACAATTAAACAAGCGTAGTTTAAAACCTTTTCCTATCTGACACTTCCCAGGTCAGATCTCTACTGACCGTTTAACCCTTTCATGCACCATTTAATTAAGTGATAAATTGATCATATGGACACATTAAATGTTAACTCGTTTTTGGCAAATGGCGACCCCCCAAGCACAGATCAAGAGTTAAGGTGAAATCGCTTACCAGTTAAAGATATTAATTTCAAGCAATGCCTGGACAGCCCAAGCTAGATCTTGCGTACAATTCCACCCCTGAGCAGTGGACATTGCACTTCCATGACCAGTCTGCAAGGAGTTTAGGCTATAGACACATGAAAGAGTTAAGGTGAAATCGCTTACCAGTTAAAGGTGTATTAATTTCAAGCAATACCTGGACAGCCCAAGCTAGATCTTGTGTACAATTCCAGCCCTGAGCAGTGGACATTGCACTTCCATGACCAGTCTGCAAGGAGTTTAGGCTATAGACCTTTCTCTTGCAACGTCACAGCCCAAGATATTGCCAACCAAGGTTGGAAAACTAGAAGCCATAAATGCAAAGCAAAAATCGATAGCCACAGTTTAAAATTGTTACACAAATATTCAAAAATAGTATTGAATTTGTTTGAAACAAAGCAACCAACCATGGGATGCATTTTGTTTAATTGAAAGTTTGCATAAATGTTTAATTTGGTCACAACAACTGTTAACACAATTGAATACGTTACAAACATTCAGCCGTCCATGCCAAACAGTGTGGTTTGTTTATTAAAACAATAGAAAGGTCTTACATGCTGTCAAAGACTTGGTCATGTTCCCTTCATGCAGTGAGCAACTATGAAATCTTATTTCCATCTGACAAGAAAGGGGCCTGACTAGATTTCCATCTAGCCTTGGTCTGGTGCATTTGAATACAGGAAAATATAGGAAAATCTACCATGATAAAGAAGCAGCCTGAAGCATTCTCACACAATTTAAAGGTATTGTACACTTTTGGTAACATCTCAAAATCAGTGTCCACATTTGTTGTGATTCAACATATGCATGAACAAAAAAACCTGTGAAGGTTTGAGCTTAATTGGTCATCGAGGTCACGAGAAAATAGTGAAAAGAGACCTTATGTGTTTTCTGTTTTTTGAAATTGTCGCGCGTGATAAAAACTATTGTTTTACTCATTTCTCAGAAACGATAGCATTTTAGGCAGAAATATTTTAAGGAACCCTTTCTATCATTAATTACTTTAAATGATGTACGTTATGTGTGAATCTGTGAACATTGTTTTTTTTAATCTTACCAATAGTGTACAGGGCCTTTAAACTTACCCTAAACTACTATTCAATAAACAAATTTACAAAGCATCGAGGTTACTATTTCCAAAAAATTAAATCCTACATGAGGAAACAAGAATGACCTTACAAACGTTGTTGCTGTAAAAATCACGTAGGTTTTTTTAAAAAACATATCATTTTGAAAACTCACACACATATTACCCATAAATGTACACATTTTTACAAGGTTGACTTCTTAAAAACTTTCTGAAACCATCTCAAATACCCATGAATTGCTTCTTTTTAGATTTAAGGAGTTTAGGTTCTACTAGATAAAATATATTTATTTGTGCGAAATAAACTACTTTTTTTATTAAACACACACTTTTACTAATTATTTGCAATTTATCTGGATTGAGGTGTTTCCAGGAGATTAAAGTCTTTAGGCCGTGGCTTTTGGCTATGGCTAGTGAAAACGGTGAAGAATAGGCCTTTTCAGTTATCCCAGTCCGTCTGATTTGAGGCGTGCGATCGCACGCGCACGCCATCGCACGCCTAAAAGCTTTCCCATGAGTACGAATAATCACACTGAACCCTTTATAATGCATGCCGTGGCATACATTTCCGGCTTTATCATACTTCATAATTTGTCAAATAAAATAACGTAAAATTAAAATCAAGCATTACCATAATGTTTGTGTTTGTAATTTTCCCAACGAAACACTAAGGACCCTTGAGGCTGTAGTGGACAAATATGAGTGTGAAATTTGAAACGTGAGCTCTTGACATTGCCAAGTTTATTTGGTCTCAGTCCCACCCTACACCACAAATTCTGCGCTTGGCAAAAACACACGCAAAGAAAAATCCAGGTGTGTTTTGTTCCACACGTCTGTGATTTTCAAATCAGAAGGACTGTTATCCAACAATAGCCACTGCCGAAGCCATCAATTCAGATGCGACCTACGGTTGTAATGACATCAAACTATCAGCGCTGATTTGTATGGACGGATATAAGTTTATAGAAACTCCAGAGTACTGGCAACATATTATCACAAAGTGGAAAACTAGGCACTAAAATTCATTTTGCTTTTTTGTTGTCTTTTGAATTACTAGTGTTTATATAATTAATGTATTTACAAACAATTCCAATTACTCATTGTTTTGCACTGATGTCTAATCATTGTTTACCACTCACTGATTAGTGTGACTTTACAAAAATTAACGATAAAGACCCCTTTTTTCCAAAGAAACAGACTCCACAGACTGAACTTTTCTTTCTATATTACCGTGTCAAAAAGG
Organism: Plazaster borealis; assembly: GCA_021014325.1. Lineage (NCBI taxonomy): Eukaryota > Metazoa > Echinodermata > Asteroidea > Forcipulatida > Labidiasteridae > Plazaster > Plazaster borealis. Next base: position 1,308,094 of record CM037456.1, on the reverse strand, counting down.
AGCGTCTTTGCTCCCTGCAAAAATAAATCCTTCAAATTCAGCCTTTATTTCAAGTTATGGAAGACTCGACTTTCAAAGGAGCACGAAGAAAAACAAAGATGAAAAATAATTGCATTTATTTTCATCGTGATCAGCAACGAAACACTGGTCTGCATCCATTTTACATCCATTTTTATTTAAAAGAAAAAGGATCCATTGATATCGTAAAGTGTTAAAAGCTATCCGACAAGAAATCTTATGTGACCCAGTTATTCCAAGAGTTGAAATTTACTCCTCCAGAGGAATTCTGGAATGCTTGACTACTTGTCTGACATCTTGAAAGCATCTATGACTTCATGGAGGGCGTTTACATCATCTGCTACATCCTTGAAGGAGAGCTGGGGAAAAAGAAACACAAAGAGGAACAAATTGAATAAATCTTATGTCTTAAATCTTACGTCTTGACTACTTGTCGTCAGACATCTTGAAATCATCTATGACTTCAGGGAGGAGATTTACATCATGCGCTTCATCCTTAAAGGACAGCTAAGAAAAACACTATTCTTCATTAATACAAATTTAACATCTATGAAATTGTTGACGAACCCGCTGCTAAAATATAGGATTCGGACTGCCTCTAGCTTCTATGCAAGCTCGATGGTCTAGTGATAAGACATCTACTCTAGAATAGCAAAGGTTGTGGGTTCAAATCCCATCCGAGCCATATGCCTAGTGGTGTCTTTCCTCCGGACTTGGGAAAGTACTGAGTACATGTATACAGCGCTTAACACACATCGGTGTATGGGCAAAACACAAGTAATATTCTTTATCCCGATACAAATTTAACATCTATTAGAGCACACTTTATGATTGGAATCCTCCAACACTCCTCTCTTTCTCTTCTCTTCTGCAAACAGGTAGGATCCATCTCATAACCAAGAAAATCTTTCATGACTTGGTAACAAGTTCATTTTCTCCAAGACATCACATCATGTTTAATTTGCCTACCTCTTTCTTGACTGCTTTCTTCTGTTTTTCAAAGTGCTCAAGAACAGAGGAAGCGCTGGCCTCATGAGCGTCTAACTTGGCATTACTGACTTCCGAGCTGTCGTCAGATCGTCCACTCGTCTCTGCTCTCGATGTGACGTTGGTAAGAAGCTCATCACGTGTTCCTTCAAGGAATAGAGCGCCCTCAATGTAGCCAAACTGTACGATTAAAATAGAATGACCTTTTTGATACTTGCATGCTTTGCACAATATTGGGACATCTTGATTTTCTCTTTTGTAATTTTTGTTATGGATGTTTTCAATTTTTGACAAGCTCCTAAGACTAGTTCTTCATCATAACATCAACTGGGATCAATTTCCCAAAGTGCTACACTTGATCTTAAAATGTGCATCAATCTTAATTGCTAAGCAAAGTGTGATATCACAATACAAATCACTATGGCAATATTGACAACTCATCTTAACCAGTTGATGCCAGCATTTCTCAAATTTGTACTGTACCACCTGTGGTGTTATTTTCATTGCTCATTGACAGCTATTTGGTCCACTGAAATCCTGGTACATCAGGAATGAAAGTCTGGAATAAGGGATCACACAAATATCCCAGGTAAATGGTGAATTGTTTTGTTTCCAGCGCCTTTTGTCTTTTTTTGTGTGTTAAAACAAGCCCAGCAACTGAGGTTTATTTATAGCAATAAAATTAAAACAAAACTAAGTCAATTTCTAGAGAACATTTTATACCTATACGGGATTTGAGGCATTGCATGTTGAGGTAGATTGATGTATCAATGTATATTCGGTTTGCAGTAACACCATGTGTATATCTACTTTGCTGTGTAGATTTTGTTCTTTGAGAACTTGTCTTGCTATTTATTCTACTGCAGCGGAGTAGATTTCAGAATTCGGGAGACTACTAAGTTCTGAAAAGAACTGTCCTGCATATTAACTACTACCTGGGCGGAAGGCGGGAAATCAGCCGGGACTACTACTTTTGCTTAGTGGATCGAGGGGACTTCTTGTTTTTAACTTCACTGCCGCGAAGTGAGTTCTGAATTGGTCTCAACGTTTCGACTAGCCTGCTCTAGTCGTTACCTACCTGGCTAACAAATGACTCGGCCTGCTCAACTGTCCTCGGAAACCCGTCGATCACAAACCCATCAGCCTCCGAATTCTTCTTAACCTCGTCTTGCATCACTTTCAATATAACCTCTTGAGGCACCAGACTACCTGCCTGGATGAGCTGAGCAACATCTTTGCTCTCTTGGGCCTCAAGCTCAGAGAAGGCTCTCAAGAGCTCACCAGCCGAGAGGTGTACAAGTTGGCATTGGGCAGCTATCTTCTTTGCTACTTCTTTCTTTCCGGAGCCAGGGCCACCTGTAGTGAAAAACATATCAATTAGTAAAATCACCCCATGACCTTAACACATGTCGCATGTGGTCGTGGATAATTCTACACCCTAAACAGTAAGACAGCAGTTAGTGACTGACTATGAAATATAATCCACTGTGGTTTGGAATGATAGATAAACTATGCCAGCCTGCAATATGGTATCATGTGGTGAATGCGTCTACAGTCAACCCTCCTACTGTCTGTCCATTTAATATCATCCACTGTGGTTTTAAATGATAGATAAACTTTGCAGCCGGCAATATGATATCATGTGGTGAATGCATCTACCTGTTGACCCTCCTACTGTCTATCTATTTAATATCATCCACTGTGCTTTGGAAAGATAGATAAACTATGCCAGCCTGCAATATGATATCATTTGGTGAATGCGTCTACAGTCAACCCTCCTACTGTCTGTCCATGTAATCATCCCTTCTACTCACCGACAACAAAAATGAATCGTTGTTGTTTCTCTTTGGTTTCCGCCTCCACACCACGCTCCTTCAAGGCACTCTGCACTGCTGCAAATATACTGTCAGCATCACTCTCAGCTGAAATCTGTCAATGGCAAGTAGTTGGAAAAGATAGAATGATAGATAAACTATGCCAGCCTGTAATATGATGAATGCATTTACATGTACACAGTCAACCCTCCTACTGTATGTCAATTGAGGCGTGTCGTGGCCGAGCGGTTAAGAGCACCGGACTCGAGCTCTGGTGTTTCTGATCAGCAGAGTGTTGGTTCGAGTCCCGGTCATGACACTTGTGTCCTTGAGCAAGATACTTTTACATACGCTTTGTCCTTCGGATGGGACATTAAGCCGTAGGTCCCGTGTACTAGGATTGGTAGTGCATGTAAATGAACCCAGAACACTTATCGTGGAAGAGTAGGGATTAACCCGGTGTTTCTGGTTCACATAGCAAGCACACTTGTTTACAGGTTTCCTAAGACTTACAGTGATGACGTTCACTTGAGAGGGATCCTTGGTTTCATTACCAGAAATATATAATAATAATAATAATAATGACAAAAGGTCTCACAAGTTATTTGTGGTTTATTCTTTAAGATAAAGCAATCTCACCGGAGTAGCTTGCGGATTTTTGTTTTGTCTGCAGGATTCAGGAAAGAACCGAGTATACAGTGCTTGTCACACATCGGTGTCGGGGTAAAACCAATATCGTACTTTTTATCCTTGACATTTATTACATCAACTGTCAATGTTCATCATTAAGGTCTTGCTTTTTCTTAATTACAATGTTCCTGGATATGATTTAAAGGTATCGTACACGTTTGGTAATGACTCAAAACAAATATTAGCATAAAAACTTACTTGGTAACAAGCAACCGAGAGCTGTTGATAGTACAAAACATTGTGAGAAACGACTCCCTCTGAAGTAACGTAGTTTTTGAGAAAGAGGTAATTTCTCACTAAAATAATAAAAACTTCTTGCATGAAGTTTTTATTCTTATCTGAAAGCACACAATTGTACGACAAGGGTGTTTTTTCTTTCATTATTTTCTTGCAACTTCGATGACCAATTGAGCCCAAATTTTCACAGGCTTGTTATTTTATGCATATGTTGGGATACACCAAGTGAGAACACTGGTCTTTGACAATTTCCAAACGTGTTCAGTGCCTTTAAGGGTTGCTCCTAATCTTCTTCTGTCTACTTCTTTTGCTCAAGTGATAATAATTTGGGAAGGATAATCGTCCTTACTTACAACGTGTTCAAGCTGCAGCCATGTACGGGCACCTTTGACCCGTATTTGTTATGCCCGATATGTCCTACATTCTCAACTATAAAGTTTGAACCAGGCTCTACCATCTATTTGACAAGTTTAAAATCCAATTTTTTTAATCTTCTTCTTTTGTGTGCTGCAAATAGGGGTATAGACTTAGATCTGGAGCTTGGTTTGAGCAGCCAATCCTGTGTGGGAACATCAGCATCAGCCAAACCTTGGGCTCCATTGGGTGGTTGATGGAGAGAGTACTCCCTGATGATGTAATTTTTAATGATAGCAGTCCTTGTTGCATACCTTGATTATCTTGTTCTTCTCTTCATAGTAATCCACAACAGGCTTTGTAGCATTGTGGAAAGTCGTCAACCTCTTCTTGATGGTCTCTTCATTGTCGTCTACTCGGCCGCTCGTCTCGGCTCGTTTCAGTAATCTCTGTGTCATCGTCTCGTCAGACAACTCAAAATACAATGCACATGTGCACTCAGCAATCTGTAAACAAAATCAAAGTCAATTAAAATCTGCAAAGTTTACAAATACAACATGTCAACTCGTTGCTGCAGTTTGTTGTGAGGCAAGAGAAATAAACTACTATTTAAATGATGACAACACAGCTTTTTCCCTTAACAGTGGTACACTGGCCAATTACTAGTTAAAACACTTGACCAGTCAAAGCTTAGTCTTCAAAGTTTTCTCCAAGTGGTCCGGCTGGCTTGTTTAGTGGCTTGTTTTTGTATGAAGTTAATTTGTTTTGGAGGTGCTCTTGTATAAATACAGTTTTTAGTTGTTATTGAGTGTAAACTATTGTAATTTTTTAGCATAATCTGATTCTGTAATTGTAAATATATTTTGTAATGTTATGATCATGCTCAACAAAGCAAATTTCAATTTTATGGACAATAAAAGTGAATTGAATTAAAATTAAATTGAACTGCATCCCTATGTAAAGGGTCTGTATATGTTTGGTAATGACTCTGAAAATTAATGGCAATTAAAAATTTACTTGGGAAGAAGTACAGCAGTTTTGGATAGTATAATGCATTTTGAGAAACTTTTCACTTCAAAGTACTGCAGTTATGGAAAAAGATATCACTTTTTATCCCCCAAAATTTGAATCTGAGAAGTGCTACTGACAGTAACGTTTCTCAGATTGTGTGATCCAATTGCAGATTATTCTTTCTGCTTTAGATTTTCGGCAATATCTCAAAAACGCTACCACCTTTTGAAATGAAATTTTCACAGGTTAGTTTTATATTTTATATATACAACTGCATAGGATTGAAATAAACAGTGGGTTCCAATTACCAAACGTATACTATCCCTTTAATATGAAATATGGACCATTGAAAAAAGCTGTTGGACTAGTGAAACCACAAGCTTACAGGTCCTGCTGGTTAGTCACTGAAACAGTTAAGGGTAAACCCTGTAACACTGCAGGAACAAATATTTTTTAAGACAATCGATACCAAGAAAGACTCTGCTAGGATTACCACTTTCGACAAATGGTACCACCTAGCAGCAAGCTATACTAAAATCAGTAATTGATATTTGATTCGATAGTGACCCACAGTAGACCACGTCTTGAAAAAGTTTGTTTTGAGATTAAGACTTTTCTCCAATATCCCATAGACTTTTCTTAACTTCTGGTGCAAAGGAAGATGTTAAAGCTCGTCTGAGATCAAGTTTGTTTGAGATCAAGATTTGTCTCTGATATCCCATAGACTTTTCTTAACTTCTGGTGCAAAGGAAGATGTTAAAGCTCGTCTGAGATCAAGTTTGTTTGAGATCAAGATTTGTCTCTAATATCCCATAAACTTTTCTTAACTTCTGGTGCAAAGGAAGATGTTAAAGCTCGTCCGAGATGAAGATTTTTTAAGATCAAGATTTGTCTCTAATATCCCATAGACTTTTCTTAACTTCTGGTGCAAAGGAAGATGTTAAAGCTTATGTCTGAGATCAAGTTTGTTTGAGATCAAGATTTTTCTCTAATATCCCATAGACTTTTCTTAACTTCTGGTGCAAAGGAAGATGTTAAAGCTCGTCTGAGATCAAGTTTGTTTGAGATCAAGATTTGTCTCTGATATCCCATAGACTTTTCTTAACTTCTGGTGCAAAGGAAGATGTTAAAGCTCATCTGAGATCAAGTTTGTTTGAGATCAAGATTTGTCTCTAATATCCCATAAACTTTTCTTAACTTCTGGTGCAAAGGAAGATGTTAAAGCTCGTCTGAGATCAAGTTTGTTTGAGATCAAGATTTTTCTCTAATATCCAATAGACTTTTCTTAAATTCTGGTGCAAAGGAAGATGTTAAAGATCGTCTGAGATCAAGTTTGTTTGAGATCAAGATTTTTCTCTGATGTCCCATAGACTTTTCTTAACTTCTGGTGCAAAGGAAGATGTTAAACCTCGTCTACTCATAATTTTTTCCCAATTTTTTAACAAAGGAAGATTTCTATACCTGTTTTTCAAATTCTACTCCCTGCTGGACCTCTCTTGGGTAGCCATCAATGAGGAATCCGGTTGAAGTCTCTGCCTTGGCTAACATGTTCTCCTTCAGCAACTCAAGAACTGTCTCCTGAGATGACAAACAAATAATGAGAAACAGTAGACGGATCAATAATAATTAACGTCAAGAACAACAACCTTATTTGTTAAAGACCAGCTTGAACAAAAACGGCAGCAGGTGATCTTTGCTGAAATTAATTTAAGACGTTTTCAATCAATAAGGAAATTGAGTTTACATGGGACTAAACATATTGTAATTGTAAGAAAAACAATAATTGTTAACAAACACCCTTCTCCTGTGCTTTTCATCAAGATTTGCGAAAAGTCCTATTACGTCATCACTCATGTAACGTCATTTGTGGCCGAGCTTTCTTTTTGTATAGCTGCTTTGTTGCAACATGGAGGTATAACAAAGCAACCTCCCACAAATGACGTCAAAGTATTGTCATTTTGACGCCTGCTGTCAATGGCAGAAGTGTAGCTAGTTTTTAAAAACCTTGAGGTTGGGGACTAATTTTTTGATAGATCAAATAATCAAAAGTACAATTTAATGATAAACAAACACATTTTAAACAAGTTAAAATAGTATTGCCGTTAAAATGTTTTCGCTCAAAGTAGCTGTTGAACATACAGAAAAAAATCTACCCCTTACAAAATATTATGTCTTAAAGAATGTGGTAATAACAAATTTGAAACTTGTAACACAAGCAGATAAATATTGAGCTACTTTAAAATTTATAGTTGGGTTACCTGTGGTACGAGGTCCCCATTTTCCATGATGGCTGTTAACTTCTGACCTCTCTCTGACCCTGATTTGACCTCTGCCCTCAAAAGGTCACCAGATGACAAATGCGTAAAGCCATAGGTCGCGACAAGTTTTTCACACTGTGTGCCTTTGCCCGAGCCTGGTCCGCCGACAACAAAAATGATCTTGCACTGTTTGAGCTTGTCGGCTACAAATTCAAAATAAACAAGTAAATCTAAAATTAATGAAAATGCTTTTTAGGTTATACTCTCACAGAATCACAAGTTTTTTACAACAATTTATATCACTTTAAGACATTTGAAAACATAATAACACACATAAAAAGTAAAACCATTAAAAACTTGGTCGGACCAGATTTTAAAAATTAAAAATAAAAACATAAATTAATATTTAAAATTATAGTTTGTTTTCACCTGCCGTGTTGATGAGTTGCACATTTTCTGCCAATTCTTTCTCCGGTTCAGCAGCATCTGAAATAAAATTAACTTTTTGTAAGAACAGTGTCTCTTTGAAAAAAAACAAAAACCCAGTATTATTTGTTACGTGTCCAAGCCACCTGTTCTGTGTTATTGGCAGGCGTGGTGTGTTTGTAATTTCTCTGCAAAGCAATTGTGTGGGTTTTTTATGTTGTGGTCAAATCCCACCTTAGAAACATTTTACATGCGTTATACTGACCAATGAAAATATTTATTGACTAGGAAAAATTTGATTGAGTACAGCGCTGACATACATTATTATAGGCTTTTAAAGACTGTTTCAAACATTTGAATGATAATTTTTTTACTTTTGAGGGCAAAACAACCGGAAATCAGATGAAAGTAGGAAGAATATAATTCCTAATTTTAAATAAGAAGCTGGGAATCGTTACCTGCTGCTTCAGTTATTGGGACTCCCTTGTCACCCAATACTTCAGACTCCTCTTTGGTCACTGGTTCTTCAACAACTGCAACAAGAAAGTCAGAAGCCACACAATTTTTATCATCCACCACAAAAACTGCAGAATTTGCCTTGTATTTCCAACCCTCTTAGCTACAGACAAAGTTTCATGCAGCACTCAAAAAACAACAGCTAAAGAATCTTGCCTCCATCCCTCCCCCTACCCCACAAATGCTTTGAGGATCTTGCCCCACATAAGTGCTTTTTGGGGGTTTGGGGTAGGTCACAATTTGTATTTGAGGGTGAAATGAGCTTAAAAGGGACGGTACATGTTTTGTAATCTCTCTTAAAATTAATGGCAACAAAAACCTACTTGGTTAGAAGTACAGCAGCTTTCAATAGTACAAAGCATTTTGAGAATCATTTCACTACGAAGTAATGTGGTTATGGAAAAAGATAAAAGTTTTTATCACCCCAAATTTGAATCTGAGAAACGTTGCTGTCAAAAATGTTTCTCAGATTGTGTATTCCAATTGCGGATTATTCTTCCTGCGTGGACATAACCGCTCCGTATTTTTGGCGATATCTGAAAAAACGCGACCACCTTTTGAAAATGAAATTTTCACAGGTTAGTTTGATTGTATATCTATTTTGTATATCTATTGTATATCTATTTTTATATAGGACTAAAACAATCGATCGGTTCCAAAAACCAAAGGTATACTTTCCCTTAAAATACGACAATAGAATTATTGTTAACATACCAGCTGGTTGGTCCAGGTTCAACTCCCTTCCTTTGTCTCCACACACTTCCGCTGCCTCTTTGGTAACCGGTTCTTCAACAACTGCAACCAAACATGACATTTTCCATTGAACGAAACTAGGAAACTAATTAGACAAATACCTAAAAAGTACAAATGTATGTTTCTATCATGTACTATACTTAAAAGTCTTTTGAATATAATGAACTTCCTACTACGTATATTATGACCATTAATCCTAACAACAAAGTTCGCCAAAATCCATCGCAGGGTTGTGAATTTGATGGATTTGGAACTGCAAACCACAAATCACCCCAAGGCCAGTCATATCAACCATTTGGTTGTCGAGGTACCTCAGATTGAGGCGTTTTGGATGTATTTATTATTTATTTATTTATTAGAAAATATATCAGGCAAAACAGTAAAAACATCAAAATACAAAGAAACAATGGGGGGGGAAGAAACAGGAAGAAGAAAAAAGACAAAACACAGACGCATCACTGAAACAGAGATGCAGTCCTGAGGGATTGCCTTAAAAGCTAAAAGCTCATCTAGAGGCTTTCCCACTGCACCCGCTCAATGGAGAAAAAACAAACCAAAAACAAGACAAGAAAAAGAAAAGTGGCGATGCAAAGTACAAAGTACAAAGGTAAGACAAAGCAAAACTGGACTATCAGTAAACTGGAACAATAAAAGGCAACAGTACTGGCATATGGAATGATAAAATACACACATTAAGTATGTATAAACAGTTAAAAACTGGTTGGAAAAAATGTCTCCTGGCCAAAACACTAAAAATGTTGGGGGTTTTCTTGGTCACTGCAGTTATGAAGCACTCCTTGTTCAGTGCTGTCCACGTATTATAAAAACAAAAAAGTCCAAAGTCTTGTTTATCCAAAGTCTTATTATTTTAAGCTCACCTTCAGGTTGGTCCCCCGTATCTCCCTCATCCTTGGTTGCACCTTCTTCCTGATTACCTAAAACAAATAAATACAATTGATTTATAAACTTCATAGTCCTGTTAGAAATTCAACTGGTCTCACTCCTTTTAAAAAGGCCCTTTAAAGAAATCTTTTCTCTGTTGGCACGAATCTGGTTTTCTCCTGTCTGCCTCCCCCATCTCTGGTTTTCTCTTCTTTCCTTTTCCAGAGCTTTGCATCTTCTGGTAAAAGGCACTTTATAAATGTCCTGCTTATTATTATTATTATTATTATTGAAAAGCTTTGACTTAATATTCTAATAAATATTGCAATTTAAGCACTGCACCCAGTTGAAGCAACTTGCACCATGTCACTTGGGTGATTTAATGCCCCCTCCTAACACAAAAAGGGCATACAAGGTAGCTGCATGATCCCTTTGTAAGGTGTGTATTCTATTCTATACCTTCTGGTTTAGCTGTGGAGTCTTCATCCTCCTTAGCGGTTGGTTGATCTTGAGAATCTACTTCTTCCTTTGTTGGTTCCTCTTTCTGGGCTTCTGAAACAAAAACACCACAGAAAGTAATTTAGTGTTTCATTTTGTGATTTTTTCCAAATTAGTTTGTATGGGCTAAATTTAATGGAATAATTATGGTTCTGTATGAATGTACCAACGTGGTGAAAACAAATCTTTTCTGAGATTATTTATATAATTATTTATTATTTCTACCTTCTTCAGCCTTATTCTGTTCATCCATCAACGCCAACGCCTCAGCACCAAGAGCTTCTTTCTGTAGACGAGAACAGAATTGGGATATAGAGCAAAGGTAAGAAGAAATTATGTTTCTTAAGAGTTATAGACTTGTGAATTCTCTTGTACTTGGAATGATGGTCATTAGTTTGACATTTTAGGCTGTCCATGGTCAAGTTCTATTTCCCTTATTTTTTATGTTTACTACACACAGACACGTTTGTGAATCCCGCTAATTGAGGACTTCTCTTTGTTCTCCCATTGTTTGGACCCATTTTTTAGCGACGTCCCCATTGGGTTTAGCGAGGACGTCCTCGCTCTGTCAAACACCCGGATCCCTTTTGTTTAAGTCCTCGGTTTGAATGGATTGACACGCTCACACACACACATTGCTAATTAAACATGGGTTCGTTAAATTATGGAATTTTAGTTTTAATTAAAGCTTCAAAATCAACAAATTGTTGCTGGTGTTTTAATTTTACTTCTGAGTGTTCTAAGAAGTTTTATCTAGAAAGGACTAGGTCTAAATAAATATGTGACTGTGATGCGAGTGTATTAATGTATCACCATATTAATACATACATGTATGTGACTGTGTAACTGTAAATGTCAGGTTAACTGTTAGTTTTGATGTCATATTTTGTTAAGAAAACTGAGCAAAATTTAATGTGTAACTAAGTTACTAGTAATTAGCTTGTAACTCTCCCAAACAGATTTTCCCAGAGAAGCTTAAGCTGCCTGAGCTAAAAGAACTGGTTATTGTCATCAATATTGCATATCACCACTCATGGAGGAAGTTGAAATTTGTTCAAAGGTAAGAACCTCAATATTGTTTTGAACCCCTTTTTCTTTTAGGTAAGAGGCTGTTAACATTAAATTAACATTTTCACAAGCATACAAACTGTATGCTTTTCAGGACCCCCCTTCCCCTGACTAAAAATATTCAAAAGTAAATGTTAAATTCGTTCACGCTATTTTTATAAACGCAGAATGCCGCAGTAAGCAGAGCTATGAATTGTGCCCGGCTGAGGTTGTCAATATACATGTACATGTATGCATGGGAAGCTAGCTGTATGACGTGTGGTATGATGGCTGGGAGTGTGATATAGCTGGCACTCTAGTCTAATCTGCAAAGATTTATACAAATAATCTTACTGCAAATTTTATTTTTGTTAGAACGAACTACTGCTACAAATCAGTCTTGATTTTCAGCTTTTGCTCAACAGTGAAAGTTTTTGAATTAATATTGGGTTTTCATCTTCGTGCTATTTCTAGTGATAGTGGACAAACATTTTAGGAGGGGAAGAATTATTTTACAATTTTGTTTTTAAGAGTAAAAGATGCTATTGCAGACGGATGTCAGCCATTAACTCCCAAGATGGGCACAAAGTCATCTTCAGAGTGCAGTAAAGTAAGATATCCTGCAACTGGCACAGGATGGACAGAAAATTGACACCTTTTTTCCAAAAATGGAGGAATGTTCAATCTCACACTTTTCGCATTCACTTTTTCAGATAATTATTATTCTTATTCTGGTTTATTCATATAAAAATATGAGGTAGGCAGCCACAAAAGAGTAGCTGAAATAAACACGTTTACACTTTACAAGAATTAACAATTGTTACATACCAGTTAAAAAGACTGGAATATTAAAATTACAACAAAGTGCTCACTTGCACCTAAATTGTAAACAATTAAGAATTACAAAAGTTTGACTAGAACAGGAATTGTAGACTTCATGTATCTATCAGTTTTGCACTTAGGTACAACTAGCGTAGACGTGGAACTGTTTCTGAGTATTCTTGTAGCTGTGTTATTCAATTTAAGAGGGGGGGAGCATATTTCTAAATCCGTGGGAATGTAATAGTTTTGTGCCAAAGTTATACAGTAAGGTGTCTCTCCTAGTTTCAAGGCTAGAAATACCTAGAACTTCCAAAGCATTGGAGTAACTGTGATACCGATGATAGCCTAACATAATGCGGCAAGCCATTTTTGTACATTTTCAATTCTATTAACCTGTTGTTTACTTATCGAGGTATGCCAGACTTGGCTGGCATACTCTAAAACTGGTCTAATGTAGCATGTGAACACCGAAACTAAGTCAGCCAAGGGAGCGTCATATTTTTTTTAAATACACAAGGTAAATAATCTTCTAGAGGCTCTAGAGACAATATCAGCAACATGAATGTCCCATTTGAGATCACTCTGAATCGTGACTCCCAAAAGTTTCATGTGATTAACCTTGTTTAGGGATATGTCATTAAGAGTAAACATGGGGTAAGGTGTAACTCGTCGTAGGAAACTGATCTTCATTACTTGACATTTAGCAGGGTTGGGGAGAACATCGTTAGCTTTGGACCATTTTGAAAGATCATCAAGATGGGATTGAAGTTGAGCATTTTCACCATATTTAACTATATCCCCGAGGGTCAGATCGTCCAGGTATTTCCAACGTCTATGGCTTCCAATGGCAACATCGTTAACTAGGACCAGAAATAATATAGGGCCTAACTTAGTTCCATGCGGGACGCCACAATCAATGGTTTTGACAGAGGAAGTGTGATTAACGAGTTTGGTACATATTTTGGGTGCGATTGAAAAGGAAGCTGCAGATAATTGGAATAATTGAACGTCTAACCCCAAGGTTGATAAGTTTCTTGATAATAATATTATGATTAACAAGATCAAAGGCTTTGGTAAAGTCAATTGCATTAAAGGCATCGTACACATTTGGTAATTACTCAAAGTATATATTAGCATACAAACTGACTTGGTAACGAGCAACAGAGAGCTGTTGATAGTATAAAACATTGTGAGAAACGACTCCCTCTGAAGTAACGTAGTTTTTGAGAAAGAGGTAATTTCTCACTAAAATAATAAAAACTTCTTGCAAGAAGTTTTTATTCCTATCTGAAAGCACACAAATTTGTATAACAAGGGTGTTTTTGCTTTCATCATTTTCTTGCAACTTCGACGACCAATTGAGCCCACATTTTCACAGGCTTGTTATTTTATGCATATGTTGGGATACACCAAATGAGAACACTGGTCTTTGACAATTACCAAACGTGTACGATGCCTTTAAGGTAAGCAAACTGATTAGGCCTATCAAGTCCCTTATATACAGAATTTAACATATCCACCAGGTAATGAGTGGTAGAGCTGCCCTTAATGTTACCGTATTGTTTAGGATCAAGTTTGATAGAAATATCATTAATAATGTATTTGGCAATAAAGGATTCAAAAATTCGAGCTAACACCGGTGTCAAGGAGATGGGCCTTAGTTGATCAAAAGACAAAACACGTTTAGTTTTAGGAACTGGTATGATAGTGGCAGTCTTCCACAATTCAGGGAAATTACCCTCCCTCAAGCAAGAATTGAATACACATAATAAGTAGAAGGGCTTATTTGGAGCAAATTCTTTAATCAGTCTGATAGGTTAGTCCGAAGGATGACCAGCCTTGGAGGATTTCAGTTTTTGAAGTGCTTTCAGAACCTGCCCTTGATAAATTACTGGAGGTGGTGTTTCTGCCGGCAGGTATGCAGGAAGCCTTTCAAGCGCTAAAGCTGGTAGCTGATTGCATATTTCGGCAAATTGATTCAATGTAGCTCCAGGGATAGTAACTGGTTTGGATTTAAGATGACACATCCTCTGTATATGTTTGTGCCATTTCGCTCGCTGACAGTTCCTGAGATTGTACACAGAGTCTGCGTAGAACTTAAGAGATCATCTATAAGAAATCCCTTGTCTGCCAAAGAGCACTTTGTAACTTAAAGATTTGATTTTTCAATTCAAAGTTTTCTTTCTTCAAAACGTTCTCCAAGGTGTCTTCTTTTGCTTCTTCGTCATTTGATTCCTCCATGGTTGTATTATCTGCATTATTAAGACAGTGTCTACTAGGTGGTCTCCGCTTAGATTCCTTTGCAGCTGGTGTCTTGGTCCATGCAAAGATTGATAGCACAGCATCTGGTAGCAGTGTGTTCTTTGTTGTACATTCCTCTTTCCCAAAGTCACTCTCTTTAAAATAAAGCGAGCATACGTTTGTGTGATTTGATATTTTGAAATATTTACCACAATCCCGTCTAATTGAATGTATCCACTGAATCCTTCAACTTTTTGGAGCTGGTATTTTGTGAAAACTTAATTTCTTTCCTTAAACTGTTCTGTAGCCTGATTTAGAAAACAGCGGTATACAGCAACTGTGAGGCATACCTGAAACAAACACATACAAAAACACTTCAATTCATAATTTACATTGCAATTAGAAACTGTACTGTACAACTACAATATATTTCAATTTGATTATACATTTTTTTGCAACAGTAATATTGAACAAAAAAACTTTAGTTAGGCTTATTTATTTGTTGGATTTTAAATAATTTTTATTTATTTATTTGTTAAAATTTGGAGCTAACAATAACAATACATGCATTTTAAGCATAAGCATAGATCATTGTAAGCAAAATTACACATTAAAAAAAATTATTGATGGTTTATTAAAATCGAACTTGTAGCCAATGGCTAAATTGCGTAAATCTTTACAAATAAAAATATTCAATACTACACAAATCATCCATTGCACAATAAAAAGGAAAACATTAAAAAATTACACATTAATACACATTGGGAAAACCCCCAAATTAAGACAAGGCAGTCACTAGCAGCATACACCAGAAAAAGAAATCCTAAAAACACTTCTTTTGACAAACACCAATGTTATGAAAATTGCCCACTAATTTATAAAGGGGAATAGTAACTAAATAATATTTTAATAGATATTTCAATAATAAACTATGAAACATACCTGTAAATAGACGTTGCAATCATATCAAAGCAGTCCTCAAGTTCTTGTATTGCAATATTGTACACTTGGCAGCCAAGGCCAAGTTCGCGCAAGGACCAATGGTTAACCAGTGGTCGTTTAGTGATATACGTAGGGCATGCGCACAGAAGTTGAAATGCGAACGACTCTAATCATGTCATGTCAACACGAGCAGCGACTTAACATACGTTATCAGTTTCTTATGTGCACTGTGCACTGTGCTATGAAAACAGCTATTGGTAAACAGCGATGCGACCATACCCAGTAGGCTGGTTCCGAATAGTCGACTAGCGTAGTCCAACTATCGTCGACAAGACAGAGTTCGGGCTAAGTTAGTCGAACTATGGTCAACGATAGTCCTTGCGCGAACTTGGCCCAAGTTGCCCAAGTTATCAGTTTCTTATAACTGGTCCACTCTGCACTGTGCTATGAAAGCGGCTATTGGTAACCAGCGATGCGACCATACCCAGTAGGCTGGTTCCGAATAGTCAACTAGCGTAGTCCAACTATCGTCGACTCGACAGAGTTCGGGCTAAGTTAGTCGAACTATGGTCAACGATAGTCCTTGCGCGAACTTGGCCCAAGTTGCCAAAGTTATCAGTTTCTTATAACTGGTCCACTCTGCACTGTGCTATGAAAACGGCTATTGGTAAACAGCGATGCGACCATACCCAGTAGGCTGGTTCCGAATAGTCGACTAGCGTAGTTCAACTAGCGTAGTCCAACTATCGTCGACAAGACAGAGTTCGGGCTAAGTTAGTCGAACTATGGTCAACGATAGTCCTTGCGCGAACTTGGCCCAAGTTGCCAAAGTTATCAGTTTCTTATAACTGGTCCACTCTGCACTGTGCTATGAAAACAGCTATTGGTAACCAGCGATGCGACCATACCCAGTAGGCTGGTTCCAAATAGTCGACTAGCGTAGTTCGACTAGCGTAGTCCAACTATCGTCGACAAGACAGAGTTCAGGCTAAGTTAGTCGAACTATGGTCAACGATAGTCCTTGCGCGAACTTGGCCCAAGTTGCCCAAGTTATCAGTTTCTTATAACTGGTCCACTCTGCACTGTGCTATGAAAACGGCTATTGGTAACCAGCGATGCGACCATACCCAGTAGGCTGGTTCCGAATAGTCAACTAGCGTAGTCCAACTATCATCGACTCGACAGAGTTCGGGCTAAGTTAGTCGAACTATGGTCAACGATAGTCCTTGCGCGAACTTGGCCCAAGTTGCCCAAGTTATCAGTTTCTTATAACTGGTCCACTCTGCACTGTGCTATGAAAGTGGCTATTGGTAAACAGCGATGCGACCACGCCCAGTAGGCTGGTTCCAAATAGTCGACTAGAGTGGTCCAACTATTGTCGACTAGACAGAGTTCGGGCTAAGTTAGTCGAACTATGGTCAACGATAGTCCTTGCACGAACTTGGCCCAAGTTACCCAAACCGAGTGGCGCCCTCTGTTGACATTGTGTGTATTAGCCATACTTCATAAAGGCTTATGATAGTACTACAGTCGACTCCCGTTATAACGAGGTCCGCCGGACTGGCCCATTTTCCTCGTATTATCCGAACCTCGTCCTAAACGCAGCGCGCTAAATATAGAAACACACGTCATCATTGTGCATGCACACAACACGTAGACGTGCATATACACTTGTGCTAGCCTGCACGGAGCTGTTTGCTTACCAGAACAGCTATTACGAGCATCCTGTACACAAGAATATCATTACTAAATGTCTTTTATTGAGTGATTAATCATGGAAATTTAATATTTTGTACAATTTATGACAATAATAATAGTGGCTTCTTATATAGCGCACATATCCGTCACTCAGTGACGCTCAAGGCGCTTTAACGTTCATTATTTTCCTGCAAGGTATTGTGGAGCTACGTTTTTGAAGTATGAGACCATGTCCTTTACATAGCACCATGTAATGGTTTACAAGGTGCTGTGGCGCAATATGCTGCCGATCAAACCAGGAACACCGGGGCGAACCCCTTCTCTTTTCGATAAGTGCACTGGGTTCTTTTACGTGCATTACACAACACACGGGACCTACGGCTTAACGTCCCATCCGAAGGACGAAGCATGTGGTTAAGTGTCTTGCTTAAGGACACAAGTGTCACGACTGGGATTCGAACCCACACTCTGCTGATCAGAAATACCAGAGCTTGAGTTCGGTGTTCTTATCCGCTCGGCCGCGACACGCCATGATAACAATATAGCAAAGAGATGTCAACTTGCCGTTCAGCGACAGCGGATTCTGTACCGTAGCGCATGGTATGAACATGATGCATGCACTGAACGTTCATTTTCGTTGGTGATCGACATGAAGTATATGATAACAGCATGTCAAGCGTGGGACACCAGCGAGATGTTTCTGGAGTTCCGTTGCACATGGACTTGCTTCAGTTACTTTGCAGTTTCCTTTTTTAATATTGTTTCATTTTTCAATAAAGATAATGTGTTGTGATTTCTCTTTTTAAATGTTATTATTGAATTAATAAAATCTGTGCGTATCCGTGTCTTTTAAAATAATTTCTTTTTAATTGTTATTCTTGAATTAATAAAATCTTTTAATTGAAAAAAAGGCTCCACTAAAAAAAACCCTAGAACAGCGGTTATGTTTTTGAAGTTTTGCATGGATGATACGAGCAAGGATTAATAATTAAAACCCCCCAAATACTGCCGAGTGCGTTCGCCGACATGAATTTATTAAATAAGCGGCATGTGTTTGAAATTGAGAAGGATTGTCAGGGACTAACCTTTGGTGGTTTTGAGCCACGCGCGTGATTTAAGCCCTCTATTGTCTGCTTGGGTAAACCAGTCCGTTGAATAGACTGGTGGCACTCTACGAGCACCATGCAATTATCACCTCTATTGTATTCGGGGTTTAATTTTGTAAGGGCTTCATGTCATTTCTCAACCTTGACGAAGGTAAGCGTTTCTTACACAATTATTCCGGGTCTCGCTACAAACGTCTGAAAACAATACATTTTGTCCCAGGGGACCGCAAAATTACCTCGTATTATCCGTGTTCTCGCTACTACCGTGCTCGTATAATCCATTTTTAAATGCATTGAAACACGCACGGGGCAGTTCGGGACCGGCAAAAAACCTCGTATTAACCGGAACCTCGTAACATGCGAGCTCGTATTAACGGGAGTCGACTGTATAATGTTTCAACAACCTAGGTTCAATTTTTTTTACTAACTTGATTTCTATTGTTTTATTTCTATTATTATATCTGTGTATTTAATCTCTTAATTTACTCAGGAACATAACACCCGCCACGCCAACATAACTAGGTTGTAGTACTTGGTGTAAATGGATGAATCAAGAAGAAAAAATACTTCAAGACACTTCACATTCAAGGAAAATTTTAAAAACCACTTAGAAGACTTACCTCTGCTTCTGTCTTATCCACAATGCTTGGTTCAGTATTTACGTCTGCCTGGATTGGTGGGAGTGGACTTACTGATTCACCAAGTATTCCAAGTTCAACAGCTGGTGGAGAAAAAATATTAATGAGTAAGACCTAAAAAAAACTACCAAGAGTATGATATCAATGAAACAATATTTCTTTTCCAAAAACAGCCAAGAGTCTGTAATTTGTAGGAAAGTAACTACATTATACTCTCTGAGAAAATTTTTTTTTTTTTACGGGGTGATCAATAACTTACTATCTTTTGCAGCTTCAGGGTGTGGGGTGAAGAAACGCGAATCAAATAGTTTAGAGATGTCGTAGAAAACTTCATCAACATCACGATCACAGTTGACCTTGAGAATAATAATAAAATACCATTATTAAAAGAGTATTCCCCACTGAGAAAGTTCCAATAAAGTTTGTAAACAACCAGCCTTGCAAAGAATCAAAAATCCAAATGTCAATTTAGAAAGAGACAAACAAATTCATCTAACGCAATTTGAAAATAAATAAAAACGTAACTGAAAACAAAATTCATCCAACACAGTTTGAAAGTAAATAAATAAAAACGTAACTAAAAACTGAAAACAATTAAAATAACAATTCATAAAGAAAACCTCTGAACCCCTATAAATGGACAAACATGTATTACACTCTTCAGTCTCCTGACAATGCCTAAAGCAAGCTAGTCGAAACGTTGAGACCTATTAAGAACTCACTCCGCGGCAGTGTAGTTATTAACAAGAAGTCTCCCCAATCCACATAGCGAGAGTAGTAGTCAGTCACGCCCAATTTCCTACCTACCGCCCAGGTAGTAGTTAATAAGCAGGACAGTTCTTTTCAGAACTGAGAAGTCTCCCGAATTCCGAATATTGTACTCCGCGGAAGTATAATAAAAAGCAAGACAAGTTCTCAAAGAACAAAATCTACCTAGCAAGTAGATATACACATGGTCTTACCACAAACCAAATATATATAAAAAAACTTCAAACAATTTTCTTTTTTGATCCTACCTTCTCTAAAAGTCCCTTGTCCTCAAAGTGTTGAGCAACTGACGGTGCACCTTCCTTAAAGTTGGACAACCTGTTTGAAATAGCAGTGTCTGTGTCGTCAGCTCGATCACTCGTTTTCATCCGTTTCTCAAGACGGTTCTTTAGTCTCATCTCATCACACATCAGGTACAAGGCAATGTCTGCTGACCCAAACTATCAACAAAATTAGTAAAACAAAGTATATTAATACGAACATACGAAATTGTTATCATGGTTTTTGAAAAGTGAATATCATGATAACTGATCAGCGGTGTATAAATCTTTGTACTTAACCTCCAACAAAATTAGAGACTGTTGACACTTTTAGCATGTTTTAATTTGTTTTAACACTTTTCAAATAATTGCATTAATTATTTGAAAGTCTGAAAGCATCAATTTAATTTTAACCGTTTCCAACCCATCAAAATATCCAATTGCATTTTTAGTTTGATTCTGTTTGACTGAGGACTGTAGTAAACTTATCATATGCTTTACCGGTACATGGGATTAGGTATACAACAGTAATCAGAGTCTGACAGATTGGGTGTTGAGAAAACATGGTGTTGGATTTTGTGAGAAAGGATCTTAGCAAATCACAAAGGAATTTATAACAGTAAGTGCACCAATAAAAATCCTCCTATACCCTGATTTGTTACTGATGCAAAACCAAACCAGGCATGTTGGACATAAGACAAGGTGTACAACTGTATCAAAGTTCAAATTTGCGGTTGTTGAGTTACCTTACATTGAAGGATTTGTTTGGCTTGAGAAAGGTACTTGGTTAAATTTGTGTCAGGACTCAAATTTTGGGGAAAATTCACAGGACTGCAAGGGCTTGTAACTTGTAACTTTTTACTAGACTAGAATAAAAATGAAAAAAAAAACCCACCTTTCTACACAGTTTAACTCTTAAACTGTTTTTATTAGAGATATTACACAGTGAGGTATTACTATTCAATTGAAATACACAAGACCGCCGGACTTGTCCGGTTGTGAGTTTACTGGCCCGACACTAAAGTCACTAGCCTCGGGCCTGCGGTCCAGTGTAAATTTCGAGCCCTGTTGAGGAAGCAAGGATGAAGTCAGACTTACAAGTTTTTCAAATGCTTGCACTTGTTCCACACACCGGGGGAACCCCTCTATGATAAATCCCAGGATGTCTGGCTGCTTGGCTGCTTTACTCTCTATCTTCTTCTGCACCAAGTCAAGCGCTGTTTCCTAGAATTACAAAGAAGAATTGTAGCTTACCACATCATCTAACTTTTGTTTGTTTGGTTGGTTTTTTAACTGGCTGAAAAATGTTACATGTTTCTTCTATTGTTACAATTAATAGGAAATGATAAGGCCTTACCATCTGTTCTTTGCGCTATGAGCCCAAAGTCAGGAGACTGTTTAGAACTACAATTTGCTTAGCACAAGAACATCTCACTTAACAGAAATGGGTATCCAACCAAAATATCATGTAATGTTCATTGCCTGTGACTGGTTTCCAGCTATTTTTTAGTGCTTAGCAAATAAATTTTATTTTATTATTAATAATATTATTTTAAATAATTTGGGGTTGAACAAAGAAAAATTGACTGGTGCGGGATTGAACCAATGACCTCCGGTTTAACATGCCGGTGCTCTACCAGCTGAGCTATTTAGCCCTATGTTGGCGGTCTCCCTATTTTGTCATTATCTTTGTTCGACTTGATAATTCAAATAAATTTTCTGCGTAAGAGCTTTATGAAATCAGATATGGAAATATGAATGTCTTACATGCGGGATAAGTTGCCCACTCAACACAACATCAGCGAGCATTTTCCACTTATCATCTTGGGGGTACTTCTTAATCTTGCGTCTCAGTAAGTGACCAACAGAAATATGAAGGTATCCCTTATACCTGTCGGCTAGTCTGTGACAGTGCTCACTCTTACTGCTACCTGGCCCACCTGTCAATCAATTTATATCCCAAATGATTATTGACGACAATTAATAAATACCTCAGATAATTTATGCACTCTGATTGGTCTAAAACTAGTCACGTGGGGGTGTATTAACATGTGAAATAAAGACCTAGGCCCAATATCATAGAGCTGCTTAAGCAGAAAGTATTGCTTAACAATTTTCTGCTTAGCAGAAATGAGCAGGATACCAGTCACAAATTATACACGTGACATGGTAGTTTGGCTGGTAACCTTAGTCTGGTAAGCATAATTTTGTTGTGCCTAGCTACTTTTTGTGCTTAAGCAGCTCTGTGAAATAGTGAATAAATGGCCCCTAAACAAGCATAATGTTGTATAAAAGTTGCTTATGCACACTATGCTTGTTGTGCAGGGAACTATCGAATCAACTGTTTTCTTTGTACGTATTGTTTTTTTGTATTATAACAAGTGGGTTTTTAGTAGCCCACAGGGCAAGTTGAGACATTTTATGACTAGCCCATAGTATTAACCAGTCTTTTTAGACACCCTGTTTTCAATTTGGACACCTTGTTTTATCTGTCATGTACATGTAAATGTGTTGTAAATGAACAATTTGGAAACCCATTTTTTAAATTTCCAGCACATTTGGACACCCTTTTACCAAATCCTGGTTAAAACCATGTAGGCCCATATCAGTTTTTAATAGACAACGTATGACGGGTTAGAGACCTGTTATTTTATCAAATTATTACTATTATTTTTTTGTACATGAATTTGCTTTATTGTTAAAGGTATTGTACACTTTTGGTAACAGCTCAAAATCAGTGTCCACATTAATTGTGTGATTCAACATTACATATGCACGGACAAAAAAAAGTTGAGGTCATTTGGTCATCGAGGTCACGAGAAAATAGTGAAAAGAGACCTTATGTGTTTTCTGTTTTTTCAAACATCGAGTTTTTATCACGCGTAATAAAAACTATTGTTTTACTCATTTCTCAGTAACGATAGCATTTTAGGCAGAAATATTTTAAGGAACCCTTTCTACCATTACTTACTTTATATCATGTAAGTTGTGTGTGAATCTGTGAACATTTGTGTTTTTTTGATCTTACCAATAGTGTATAGGGCCTTTAAACTTGTATACTCTTACCAAGGACAAAGATGAACCTGATGTTAGGGAATGGGAACTGTTTGACAGTCGCTACCGATGGCGAGGTAGCGATTGGAGGCAGTGGACTGGAACGCTTCATTTCCAATGGTACCTCTGTAATAATAATGACAAGGGTTTTAATGAACAAGAGCATGGCACTATAAACCAATTATAGAACTTGTTATTGTCGACAAGAAAAAAACGAGCAATGAACAATAACCATTCTCAAGTTTATGTTTGTACTACTACTTAGTTTTCAAAAAACAAATAGAGCAAGACAGGGAAACTTTATTTCTTTGAAAATTCCTGCATTCCCTTCTTTTTTTCTTAGGGTGAGGACACAACTTATTTTTCGACAACAAATGCTAAAATCAAGCACTTTTCAGAAAAAGTAGGATGACTTAATCAAAAGTTAAGCCAACAAAAACATTAGCCATATTATCAATGTGATGTGATGTTGAAAACACTAAACGTTCTACGCTCTAAATTAGGTGTTATTTGAATGCTCTTATTCTCATGTATTTAATGAGCAAATAAACCCAATTTTGAGATAATAAAACCTACAAATTAGTTAGGAAGCGGCCAGGACCCAGTTTCAAAGAGCTGCTTAAGCAGAAAATAATGCTTAATAATTTTCTGCTAAGAAGAAATGAGCAGGATACCAGTCACAAATTGTACTTGTGACATGGTAGTTTTGGCTGGTAACCTTATTCTGGTAAGCATAATTTTGCTGTGCTTAGCTACTTGTTGTGCTTTTAAAGCAGTTCTATGAAGTTGGGCCCTGGTTTTGACTTGGAGCTTCACATTTTGTTAATGGTCATAGTTTCTTGATAATTAGGAAATCAGATCAAGGCTTACATAGGCCTAACATACCTGTAGTGAATGTAGGTTCACGTTCCAAGACAGGAGCATCTTGGGTTGTATTAATGGGTGGCAAGGGAGCCTGACCTTTGACCTCATCAACAAATGTATTCCAGCGAACTCCCTCATTTTGTGTGCCTTTAATCTTGGTCAGGCATTCCAGCATATAATCTACATGGTTGCCTGGCTTATGGTACATCAAACCAGTCATGAGACTCTGAAACAAAAAATATTAATTTTATTATTTTATGGGTGTAACGAAACAAATGATACTTTTACTCAGTGACTCTCTGATGAGAAGAGTGCATTAAAAAGTCCTTATAATTTTAAAGTTAGTTTTTTAAAGTACAGTAGATTCCTTTGTATGAATCCGTCATACACTTTTGAAATATAATTTGTCCACTCCCACTGGAAAAAACACCTCTGCATAAGTTTTTGTTACACTGTTGTCTTTGTACTTCAGGACTTGTTGTAAAGTGTTTTTGCGATTATATGTGTTTATATAGAGAGGTTTCTAGTGATCGTGGGTTTTTAATGTTATAACTTTAAACCCTCCCGTGCAGTATTTTCTTTAGTTATTTAGTTTTACTCTGGATGGTTGGTAGGGATTAACCATGGATTAGGCCTAACTAATTTAATTAGACTATCTTAGTTAAATATCATGGTTGGTAGGAATTAACTACTGGTTAACTATATATTTTGTTGTGGTTTCCTGTGCAGCGTTGTGACATTTTATGTGTAAAACGCAATATGAAGAATAATGATTATTGTTTTTTAGAAATAGAACACAAAACCAACAAATTGTTGTCCGGGAACTGGACCCATAGCTGTGCCTCCTTTCCATTTATTGCCTTACCTCAAATAACTGCGGAATTTCCCGTTTTGACAAATATGTCTTGGTATCGTCCCTGGATGCCATGTTGAGGTTCTTGTTCTCTTCGATTTTTCACTTTGACGTTTTTTCAGGCCAGAATTCTGGCCCGATTTCAGGTAGTGATTTGTGTTTTTAGGGGCAGGTGGCTCGATGACTTTTTATTGTTATTGTGTGCAGTCGTCATGTACGTAGTTAGGCAAACATCAATCATCGCTTACACAGCCGACTTATCTCGCGGGTTCCCTGCAACGCTACACGCGTTCAAGTATCATAAGTGGCACTCATACAACCAGCGAAAAGTCAGACTGCTAAAAGGTAACTACGGTGTCCAGGAGAGAACATGTACTGAATTATAGACTGCAAATTCTTGTTGTGCAGCCGGTCATGTTCTCATTCACAAACTAAATCAATGTACATGTATGTACATGTAAATGTACATGTACTATCCAAAGGTTCGACGATACGCACGATACTTGCGTGGTCTTTTATTGAATTATAATGGATTAATCGTGCAACTTTTCTTTTATTGGGATGGCGGCGGCCAGAGTCGGACAGAGAATAACGGCGAATGATTGACATGTGATAGATTAGCAATTTACATACACAGCGGTTTTAATCCAACGTAAAAAAATAAACATTTTGACTGTCACTGTCTAGTAGTATCTACCTATACATTTTCGACTAAAGATACCGTTTGTTCCCTACGTAAAAATAGTTTTAAAAATAATACCTTAGCGACATTACAAAGAAATCATAAACTGCTAGGCCTATAGGGCCGGGAGGCGTGTCAAGTAAAGACCATCCTGTGACATCACAAAATGTACACAAAACAGCCACATAGCCTCAACAGTGCTGCAATTTGTACACAGCCTAATGAAAGAAAGCATATAATCTTGCATTTTATGGAGATTGTACCGTTCAAAGTTGTATATATCAACTTTTGATATTGGGAAAGAGGGCACATCTCAATATTTTGCTATACCACTCTTGAATTTATGACACAACATGTAAAATATCCCATGACTATGGCCGCGTATCTCGCCTGCCAGGAAATGCTATAGAATGTACAACGTCACTCTTTTTTTGTAAATAAAGGTTACATGATGGCCTGTATAAAAATATTTTTAACATCTCTGGAGGGGGCACATTGACCCCTTGCACGATGCGCAGGGCACTTACACGCGCCTATATCCTGTCCGCCATTTTGGGAGTCAAATTGACTTCCAAAATGGTGGAAATGGTAGACGCATAATTTGTGCAGGTGCGTTCCGCGTGTGCAAGGGGTCAAGTTAGTTACCAATCCAATTATCGACAAGCAAAATCCAATGCAGGGGGGATTCAGATATATTTAAGGCAAAAAAACATGTACATGTAATAAGTGACACTGTAACACAAAAATAGAGTATAGTATTCAGCTAGTGCATCAATGTGGCAGCCTATGTGTTTGAGCGTGACGGCCATAGGGCCTATAATGCACAATAACATTATTTATATTATTCTGAATTGTTGGCTGTGGTTATGTTGTTTTATAAACAATATTTTTAAAATATCTAGGTCCATTTTTTAACACTGTTAAATCAAGTGAACCGATTACGTCATAATGGTCTTCAGCTCGAACTGACCGTTTAGAACTGATACTAATAGGCCCCTAATAAAAATAGTAATAGACACAATTTTATTTGCAAACCGCCATCTATCTATGGCCAAAAAAAATTCGAGGCGCAGGAAAAAAAATACATACAAGTATAGGCCTATACCCGCTACAAAGTATACAAGGTTTGCAATTAAAAGCACAATAAAGACAGATTTACACGCACTAACAAAATCAAGTGGATAAACACGATTAATAGAATCAGTCATACGTAATGCTGAAACAAAAAGTCATGTGGATCCTTTTTAAAATATCCATAGATTATTAGCTCGGATATTTAATGACGAAAAGTTCCAGAGTTTGGGAGCGGATACAGAAAAGAAACCATATATAATGCCTTTTGTCTTTTAAACAATCCCTTTTTTTCATATCTTCCGGAATGTCTGTATTGTTTTACATGTTTGGTTCTTGTCCAAGCAAACTTTTTAACTTTATGTTCTTGTTCTTTCCGAACGCCTCTTTTTGTGGTTGGGTGTGTTGTTTTTGTTTTTTACTCCGTAGCGTCATTATGTACTTCTTAGTTAGTGTTCTTGTAGGTAATTCTTAGCTGCTTTTGTATCTTATTCCTGTGTGTTTTATTGTATGTATCCAGGGCCCCCAGGGAGAAAAGTTCATTGAAAACTGATGGGCTACCCTGGTTAAATAAGACAAAATAAAAAATATAAAAAAATCACAGGAACAGTTACAAAAAGTTTGTTTGTAGATTGAGGATTACCGAACTGGAAGGCGAGAGAAGTTCATTGAGATACAGTAGCGCCTTGTAATTCGTATAGCTTTCCAGGCAAGCAATACGATTGTTAACTAAGATTAAAGGTATCGTACACGTTTGGTAATGACTCAAAACAAGTATTAGCATACCTGAAAAACTTACTTGGTAACAAGCAACGGAGAGCTATTGATAGTATAAAACATTGTAGGAAACGACTCCCTCTGAAGTATAGTTTTTGAGAAAGAGGTAATTTCTCACTAAAACAATAAAAACTTCTTGCAAGAAGTTTTTATTCCTAATCTAAAAGCACACAAATTTGTACAACAAGGGTGTTTTTTCTTTCATCATTTTCTTGCAACTTCGATGACCAATTGAGCCCAAATTTTCACAGGCTTGTTATTTTATGCATGTTGGGATACACCAAGTGAGAACACTGGTCTTTGATAATTTCCAAACGTGTTCAGTGCCTTTAAACAAGAAATAATAAAACGAGAAAGTTTAGGACGTAGTTTCTTCCTCCCCTTTACTGTCCACCTGGTCCCCCACTTCGGGCCAGTCCCTCTCGTCGTGTTCCTCATCTGCCAAAGCAATCCATTTACGCCCAGGCCAGAACATCACAACGAACATAACAATGGCACTGAAAGTGGCCACACCCAACGCCAGACCATTGTACGATATTCTGTAGTAGTCTCTGTCGTACAGCAAGCAGGCTCCCACTCCATCACAGGATTTCTGCCAGACCACACAGGCTGAATCTATCAGCGAGCCGAAAATCAACCCTGACGGTACGATCCCTGTATATGACAAAAATAAGATACTACACTTCAACAAAATTGAAAGTATCATCGTCCTGTGACAGGCAGGACAAAAACGGGCGGCAAGCCCAGTCAATTTCAACCCTGTTGGATCATCTGTCTCATGACGTCGGGGGAAATGCATGATTTGACTTATGCGCCGTACTTTATCCCGATAGATCTGTTATTTCTTCGAATAAATCTTCAGAAAGACAGAAAGTTGTTTCTACTATAATTGTATTTGACCCGGTCAAGGTCTTCCTTTTGTTTTATTTTTAATGACGCAATAATTCGGGGGATTCACAATAATAAAGTCATAAAGTGCGCCTTCAAGAGTCTGCCCTGGAGAGTCTGTTTCTCGCTGTGCGCCATGGAGGCGAGACGATCATTTTAGTGTCCATTAAGTTTGCGTCAGACCAATCCGTCCGTTTAGTTTGCAAGTTCAAGAATAATTCACCTGTGAAAAATGGGTTTTTTTTATTAATAGAATTTACTGGATGTTCACTGTGGATGTGAATGTTTGTCAAACGTGTTTGTTAAACCTTAATTTGACTCTAGGGGGCCTACCTATTATCTGCGTCAAGTACGCCAAGCACAGCGCCACCAGTCGATTGGCCGAAGATGTAGATCTAATAGAATGTACGGGAAATAATATTCTGAGTTAACTCCAGGCATATATCAACCACTTTAGTGTTGTTTTTTTGTATGACTATGCCCTGTCTTGTCTTAATCTTCCTTGTTTTTCCTGGGAATTAGGAGACATAGGCCTACGCCTTTTGGCGACAGTTAATTTTTTAACTTGTATGCTCTCCTGGGCTTCCCACTGTTGTTAAATGTAAGTCTAATTTTAATGTTTGTAAATTGTACTTGTGAAGTTTTGCCCGAATAATTATTATTATTACTATTCCTGAGCTGTAGTTTTATGGAATTAATTGATTAATTCAGCAGTGCATTTTCACATCTTTCTCACCCAATAGCACCTGTAAGGGACAACAGATTTCGAACACAGATAGTGTCTTTTTGGTCATTGGGTTGTGGAATGTCATTATTATATTTCGGAAAAGTTGGCAGTGTTACAAGGAGGAGGAAGAGGGCCTAATTTCATAAAGCTGTTAAGCACAACAAATTGCTTAGTACAGAAAAATATTGGTAAGCAGAAAGAGGTTACCAACCAAAATGTCATTTGTTTGTGACTGGTTCCCTGCTATTTATTTGCTAAGCAGACAAATTTGCTAAGCACAATTTTCTGACCAACAGGGCCCAATTTCATAGAGCTGCTTAAACACAAAAAGTAGCTAAGCACAACAAAATTATGCTTACCAGAATAAGATTACCAGCCAAACTACCATGTCACATGTACAATTTGTGACTGGTATCCCGCTCATTTCTGCTTAGCATACAATAAGCAATATTTTCTGCTTAAGCAGCTCTATGAAATTGGGCTCAGCTTTATGAAATTGGGCCCTAGATTCCCAGTCAGTGACTTTGTTTTTTTCTTACCGAACAATTATTGTCAGTCGCAGGAGATCGCTGAAAGTAGCCAACACAAAAACGCAGATCAGCACCATAAGGAATATGACCCCACTCCCACATGGAGAAACACAGGCGCCCTCAACAACTGAACTAGACTTGTGAAGTTCGCTAGAGTTGTTAATAGAGGCAGTCTCACATGCACAGTCGGAGAAACTTTTCTGTAAATAAAGAAGTTAACAATTTTACAGATGACATATTTGTCTTTTAAAACAACTAAACCGAAGACTCTGAATTTGACGAAGATTTGTGGACCAAAAGTGGTTCTTTTTGTTTCACATTCTCAAAAACATCAAAAACTGTTATATAATGACAATAGACCCCCTGCATTGGCCGCCATCTTTGATGACAAAAAATAGGTGCACGCGTGTACGCGCTGTGAACGCGCCGTACGAACTGCGCACGACTCTCAGCCAATGACAGCTCTTCACGCGTTCACGTTTCAGCTATGGCGGCCAATGCAAGGGGTCTATAGTTTCACAAGCTTACGTTAAAACTTGAATGAGAGCATCCAGCATGGCAAGCTGAGAAATAGGTTAATCCGACTTCGTTGCAAACGGGAGCGTACACAGCAAGAGAACAAGAACAGTTCGAATTACATGGTGCTTGTAGCTCGACTGAACTCTGCTTGCTGTGAAAAAGAAAGGAACATAGCAATAATGGTCACATATATTGTGTATGTCCGTAGTCATGTACATGTTTAAAATAAAAATGTGGCTTTGTAAAGAAAACACAACATTCAATTAAATGAAGCAAGTTAGTAAACAGTTGTGGCAGATATACTGCGGAGGCCGGTAGAAATACACTCTCTTTTGAGGTAATGTAACTGTTGGAATGCAATCGAGCATTTCCATTTCGACTGCATTTGTTTTGTTCGTTTGTTGCCATCATTTTTGAAGAGCTTTTAAACATTCTCTTACCTTACTCCATCGTAGCCGGAGAAAACACCGGCAATATTGTTATTGTCGCATCCAACAAACATGAGCAAGAACAAACCAAACACACATCCGGTCAGCACGCCGCAAGTAAGACGGATTATTGCCCTCAGTTTCAAGTTAAGTTTCTTCACCAAGAAACCAGCAAGCAGTTCACCCACAGCGTACGCGGGAGCCAGTAAAACACCTCAACAAAACGTAAAGGTTGGTACATTGTTTATTACGTTGTACTTTATCGTTGCTTACTCCAGTAAACCTTTTTCTTTTTAGTGGCAGACTTTGGAACGCTAGGTGGCAGCAGACTTACCAATTAAAATGTCCATTGTTTACGCATTTCTGAGCATGCGCACATTACCGAGAACAATGGATTTACCATTGATCTCCATTATGGAGATCAATGGGATTTACCTGGTAAGTCTGCTGCCACCTAGCGTCCATAAAGTCCCCAATTGAGCAGCCATCTATATTGTCGTTGAAGAGAGGGAAGTACTCTGGGTCCAATTTCTGCTTTTGTACACAATATTGCTGAACACTTTTTTCTGCTAATAAAAAAATAAGCAGATGCTGGTAAGCATAATTTTGTTGTGCTTAGCTACTTTTTTTGCCGTAAGCAGTTCCATTTTGGACCCAGGTGCCAACGTCAATTGAGGGGGTAACTTTCCACAGTTATGCTGGAAACCTCACTACAACAGGCCTGTGAAATCTCCGATTTATATCCGCTTTCTTATTTATTTTGTTGTCGATTTTTTATTTCCGTTTTTTTTCTTCTTTTTTTCCCCCCGTTTTGTTTAATATATATATATTTTTAAATTACTTCTTGGCCTTATTTATGCTTGACAACAGTAATGTACAACTACAATAATGTGAAATAAGCCTAGTTACTGGATCAATGGGGTGCCCCAATTCCACCAGTGTAAATGCGTGACGCGCGCTCACTTGACGTTCCACGATCATTCTACATCATGTAGTGTTTCAGCTCTTTTTTAAGGGTCCACTCACAGGCCTGCTACAAGCAAACCTCATTAAACACATACTTTTGTTCATGGTTGGGTTTTTAAAGGTCACCAAAAGAGTTCATATTATGATTAATTCATTTCAATTCAAACTCACATTATTTCCATATACCAAATGAAAAAGTAAATCAAACAGGAAATACAAGAGAAAGTAAATGGAATTATCAACATTGCTCTAGTAATGCAAAGGTCGTGGGTTCGAATCCCACCCGAGTGATTTGCCTGTGGGGTTTTTTTCCCACATAACTCGGGAAAGTACTGAGTATACAGTGCTTAATACACATCGGTGTAAGGGTTAAAACAAATTACATTCTTTATCCCGGATGCAAAATTAACATCTATTAAGATGTAAGAAATGAAACTAATGTTGGTACGGAGGTATCTTCTAAAAACCTATATATAGGCTTGCATGGACGGACAAAACACAGACAGTATTAGATCAAGATCATGACATGCAGAACATAAGCAACCGAAAAACGAAAATTGTATACGAAAATTGTATACTTTTTGAAGATTCTAGATTACCAAGAATGCTTACCTGTCAAAAGGTCTGCGTCCTGCCTGCCATAACCAAACTCAACCTCAAGATACTTCGGAATGAATACTCCGTACCCATAGAGAATGAAGTAGAAGCTGCTCTGTGATAAACACGTCACCGAACAGTACGGATTCTTCAAAGTGTTCAACAATGCCCGAAAAAACTCTGTGAAATTTTAGACAAAGGATAATCTTATTACCTGATAGCAAATTATTATTACATAGAAATCTCGTGGGATTTATAAATTTTTTGATTGAACAATCAGTAACTTAATTGCAAGCTGTTTACAAGAACTACTAACCACTTTTGAGGAATTATATGCGTGGAACGCATAAAAGTCGTCTTAAGCCAACCAACTCCATGCCCGATTTGACCTCAAAATTTTGGTTTAAATTTTAAAGTTATAAACTTTGATTTAAGGTATTGCACGAAAAATATCCGCCAATGATAAGAGTGTTCGTTAATTAAAAACTAAAAATGAACTAATGTCAGGATCCCAAAATTAATTCAAGTCCGTAATAGCCTAGTACAATACATTTTGCATGTTATATATTGTGTGCAGGGCATATGCGAAAGTTATTGTATGTTAATTGTTTGTTTTTTGAAACAACATCGTATGTCAAAATTTGTTCAACTTCGTAAAACCTATAGTTCCAAAGAGGAACAGGCCCCTACTGGTTCTTTTCGGTCACAATATGGTGTTTTGAGGCACCTGTAAATAATAATAATGTTGGTGAAGTGTTGGGATCAACGTTACAACCTCTTTCCCACCGTAGGTCTGTAGCCAGCCTTTGTTCTACAGATATTTTCATGGTAAATGTGCCACCAGTGTGTCCGACCTAGTTCCTCCTATCAGAATGTTTGAGCGTGAAACCAGACAATATTACATTTATTTCCATACTCACATACTCACATCAAAATACAGTAACCGAATGTTAAATAAGCACATTAAGGGCATAAATAAACGAAGTTTGTAAATGAACAAAGAAAAAACTAATGTAGCCTTAGCTTCAGGTCCAAACTGGAGAACCCATTAACTAATGAATATACAGGTAAAGAAAAAAATAATACAGATGAGTATGGAGGCTGTTCAAATAAGCGGAGGCTTGTAGGGAACAACCTGGGACACAAACAAACACAGACAAAACAAAGGGGACGGGACAAAATTAGATGAGCTAGGTACAAGTATAACTAATGCAATAAGAAAGAAGAAACTAATGACAAGAAATTAAAGAGCTGAAAGGGACAAATGGAACTCACAGGGAGAGAAAGCTAAGCTACATAATTGGAGAGGAGGACTCTTTTGAACGAGGTTTTGAAATGACCCACAGAAGGCTGATTTTGTATTCTACTGTCAATGGCGTTTCAAAGACGAGGACCGTAGAAGGTAAGTGTGTGCATAGAATAAGTGGTGCGAGTAAAAGGAACGTAAAGATTTCGACGAGATCTTGTGGAGTATCCATCTCACCCGTACACTCTTGATTTGCTGAAATGTAGAACAA
Organism: Plazaster borealis; assembly: GCA_021014325.1. NCBI lineage: Eukaryota > Metazoa > Echinodermata > Asteroidea > Forcipulatida > Labidiasteridae > Plazaster > Plazaster borealis. The sequence continues at coordinate 1,274,655 of CM037456.1, read as the reverse complement.
GGAGCTTTTCCAACAACTTTATTCCACTTATCCTGCATCTCTTTGGAACTCCTTGCCTGGTGCATGTTTTCCTCCATCCTACAATCTAGACTGTTTTAAGAGGAATATCAATTCCTACCTTCAGCTCCCCCGAGTTATTGTAACATAATTTTTCTTCTTTTAGCCCCTTACCACAGCAAGAGTGGCTTTTAGCCTTGTTTGGGGCGAACTTGCATTAAAAAAATCAACAAAAAAAATCAACACTAGGCCTAATGTCAAATATTATATAGGCCTACCTTTTGCGGTCAGGAACCCTTGGTCGCTCGAAACTTTGTTATTCACTTCCTTACTGCTCACTACGTCATACTCTCCATGGCTTGATGATGGCATCTGCCGTGGAAAGAAAAGGAACATCGCCGAGGAGACAATGAAGAATAACCCGACTACTAAGTAACCAAGCCACCACGCCCCAATCCATTCCGAATCATCCGGGCTGAGAGCGAGTACCGACCCGTGCTCCATGCCGTAAAAATCCACCCAGATACCGATTACAGCAGCAGCGAGCATGACCCCAGCAACGGGCCCGAGGCCCAAGACAGCATTGACAATGCCTGGGACGAGTAAACATATCAAAAACAACTTTAATTTTCTTCAAGGTGATACTAGGCTAGGAAAAATTGAAATATTAATAAAATATTTCTTAAACACATATGTATTTGGGGGGCTGGGATGTGAAGGCTTGTTGGTGGGCATTATAAGCATGGGGATGGCCCCTTTTGCGACATTTTGCTAGCATTTCAGTTTTAAAAACATGTGGAGAAAAACCCTGTACCTTCTTCATCAGTGGAGGTCAAGAGGCCATGAAAACTCACGAGACAGATTCAAATTGATGGACCTTTTGCCTTACAAATTTCTCGGTGGTGGTCAATTTCCTATTCTATAAATTCTCACCTCTCCATGTTGCGTGTGTTGTTTTTGTTGGGGTATTTTTATTTCTTCAAAATATACTTTTTGTCTGAACCAACTTGTTGGGCTTCTCGACACCCAGCTTACCGATATAGAGTGATGTGGTCCCTGGTGTAGAGCAGTCAGAGATATACGCAATCCCAAGGGGGTACACGAGCATCACGCACATGCCTTGTAGGGCGGACCCGAAAACAAAGATGTAATAAGCTGCGCTAGTAGAGGACATCCCGTGAGATAAGTCATCACCACAATCTTGAGCTTGCAATGGACAAGTCAGCACCGCTGAGATAAAGGTGCCATCTGTTTGGTTTTCCAACCCAGCGAGGCTTGGAGGTATATAAGGACCCTGAATGAACTGTGGCAAACCCTGAACTGCCATAGCCAGACCGCTAACCATTCCACAAATCCCCATAAGACGAGGGCGGTTGCTGCCGGACCGGCTGCCGAAGTACATTGCAAAAAGCAGCCCGAAGATTCCGCCAATGCAGTAGCCCGTCTGCATGCTGCCGAGCTCTGTCAGAGTGAACTGGAAGCGGGCTTCGATTGAAGTGATCGAGCCGGTAATTAAACCAACATTAAGGCCGTCACTGGCAACGAACAGGCACATAATCAAGAGGAAAATACATGGCCTTGCGAAGCGTTGGAGGCACGCTGGCTTCCACCAGAAGTACCCGCATTTGGTATCTACCACCGATGGCGTGTCACCGGCAGATACATCGCGGATCTCTCGGTCAGCACCAGAATGTTCACCATCCATTTTGTTTGCAGTAGAACAAGTATTCGAGACGAAATCAGCGACCAGATCAATTTCTCAAAAGTACCTAAATATAGGGGCCTATTAATGTTCACGAAAACAATGTGTGTCACACAGCGACTAAACACGAACCGCTATAGGTGTGCATTAAATCCAGGGATGCTATAGGTGGGTCAGGGTAAAGCAATACTTCATTCGGGTCACGAGCACTTATGCCTTGCACATAATAGAAGTAGGTCTCCTGAATAGGTCCAGGTTCCTACATAAATCCCACAGGTATTGTAAGTTCTATCGTTCAAGTTAGAAAGATAACAATCTCATGAATAGTGCGTTAATATACAATAGCTCACACTTAGTTCGCACGGTATCATACACGAGACTGAACTTGACAACGGGGCAGTGGGTAAAATTCCAGTCAGTTGGTAAATCTACAATAATCAACAACGACTTCAGCAATGTTATCCTTTGTTTCCCATTTAAAGTACCAATTAAAAAACGAAGTTTGATTAAAAACTCGTTGGTGGTTGAAAGCTGGTTTTGACTCATTTAGCTGGGCATGGCCCATCGAAATATAATAGCACTGACAGCAATGTAAAATCAGAGATGAAAGCCACACACTTAACAATATAACTAGCTGGTATTCAATTAATTGACTGCTTCGCTCGAGTGCAATGGTTAAAACTAGCAGGACTCCCTCATTGATCCTCGGCGCGTTCTATTTTCCCGAGGCGAAAGTATAATGTGTGTTTTATCATCACCCCAAACAAATACTGTGCCAAGACGTCTATGTACCGAGAAGCTGTTGTTGCTATGGGAATAGTACATTGGTTGCTATGGGATAATACATTAGTTGCCGAGGGTATAGTACCTTGTTTGCTGCGTGTATAGCGCGTCGCATTTGCGAGGCTTTCTAGTAAAAAATAAGACATTTCATGTGACACGCTCTAAACCAATCGAAGGGCAGAATCTTTGTAAGGAAAGTTGCTTGGTAATCTATCAAATGATTGTAGCATAAATGTGATATAAGAGAAAACTCGTCCATAATCAAGTTTTAAAATCTCCGGTTGCACGGGTTTTTTCAAGAAAGAGCTACATGTGAACCGGATATTATTGACAGTGCATGACAAATCGTAGTGTTTAGAACATAATATTTGTGTTTTTTAGTTAGGAGGATTGGAATAATTCATGATGGTTTATCTGTACCTGTTAAAGGCATCGTACACGTTTGGTAATTGGAGCCTATTGTTTGTTTAAATCCTATGTAGTTGTAGATATATACCATAAAACTAACCTGTAAAAAATTTCATTTCAAAAGGTGGAGGTTTTGAGATATTGCCGAAAATCTGGAGCGGTTATGTCCACGCAGGAAGAATAATCTGCAGTTGGAATACACACTCTGAGAAACGGTACTCTGAGAAGCGTTACCGTATAACGCTTCTCAATATTCAAAATATTTTTTGGGAAAAAGGTATATATTTTTCCATAACCGCAGTCCTTCGAAGTAAAAAGTCTCTCAAAATGCATTATACTATCCAAAGCTGCTGTACTTCTTACCAAGTAAGTTTTTATTGCCATACATTTTCAGAATCATTACCAAACGTGTACGATGCCTTTAAATAATATAATAGTTCAATTTGCATAGTCCTAGCTGTAGTCGAGTGCAACTAAATGATGTAGGAAACTGGACATGGTGTTCAATTTCTATGAAATTGGGTTAAGTAGTCTAGTTTCACACACGGTGGAGACAGGTCATATTAAACTTCCCTAAAATAAGACCAAGTTTGAAGAATTGTTAAACTTTTTTTTTAAGTCCACAAACGCCTGAAAACCATTCTGCGCGCCCAAATCACAGGTGTGCACGCAGTTTGGCAATACAGTCTTTTGACTTGAATAATGTTCAACCATACTGGGGATTTGAGGCAACTGGGAAATAGACCTTCCCCATTGCGCATTGCACACCTATAGACTGTGCAAATACCAAAAAAGAATCAACATTTATACCTTTGGGTGTTAAAATAACACTATTTTTTGTGTTATTTTAACACCCTAAGATGTTATTTTTGATTCTTTTTTGGTATTGCACAGTCTATAGGTGTGCAATGCGCAATATTTGAACCTTCCCCATTGCGCATTGCACACCTATAGACTGTGCAAGTCTTGCGCATATTTGAACTACCATTGTGGTTCCAACCATTTTGAGTTTTACGTGGGCGGGATTTTTGTTGTCAATTATTTAAGTTTAACGTAGTTTATGGCCAGGAAAATTATATATGTTGTTGGGAATGTAATACTAAGTGATTAACCATATGAAAGTAAAATCAATTCAACAAAAGAACGAAGAAAACCTGGAAAAAAGATTTGACATCCGTTTCCGGTTACTTGTAAAAAATTAAGAATTTTGCCCAACCGACGGCCATGTTGCCATTAAACCTTTATGTAGTAGACGCACACATTCGGGCGTGATCGGCAAACGGGGTTTCTAACAATAAGCATTCTCGTCCCAAGATTTAACTTTGTTTAAATGTTAATTTGAACAAATTATTTGTATTATACAAACATTTAAAATTTATTATAGGCCCCAACAACTTGCTAAGGGTAATTTTATTTTCAAGAATTTTGTATAAATATAATTTTAAAAGAAGATTTGATTTCATAGAAAAATATAGTCTTCGTTCGAGCTTTTTCTCGTTTTCGATATGCTCGAGACTTGCATGGTCTATTGGGCAAAATGAGGGAACATCGCGCCTTTTTGTGTGAGGCTGATGGTTGCGTGACGCATACGCGTTTGTGCGTCTGCCTAGTGCACATGGCGTTTGCCAACCAATAGTGTCTGTACGCATGCGTGGATGTAATTAGCATATTTCATGGGAGAGGCTAATTAGGATTGGACAACTATAGTATTCTTTTAATAGTGTTTTTTATTGACATAATTTCATAACTATCTTACTGAACATACAATTATAAATACCAAAAGGAAAGTAAAACTTATTTTAAGATGGAGACATTGTTTTTCCTTGTTCACTTATATTAACTTTATGTAGGCAGTGTCAGAGACTGTATGAAGATATCAAATTGTGTTTATGTTGGCGTTTCAGTGGTTGAAACCTGCTTACGCAGCTTAAAAGCTTTTTTTGATTATCAGTGAACTACTGTATGAATGGTTTACATTTTGACATGCTGTTTGCTTGGTGTTATTGTGTAGGGCATGTCACACAAGGCAATTTATAGGCAACCAGTTCCAGGCAATCTCAAATGAGATAAATCATCCACATTTCAGTTTCCTCATTATTTTCCTGGGGATAAGAATGTCTCATATGCTGCCGAAGTGTTCCATTTGCATGCAGTGGAGTTGGTTGCCTCCAAGTTGCCTGCAAAAATTACCCTGTGTGACATAGCCTTAAAACTGACAACAAAAAGCTGGCAACATTCTTTAGTTTGCTTCATTGTGTGAAAGGCCAGTATCCCAAATAATAATTTTTTGTTTAAACAAAGACAACTGAAGTCTGCACCAAATGTCAGTGGCCTAAATAAGCTTTATCTAATCCTTGCTGGTCACAAATGGGCCTCTCAAATTCTTATTCCATCTTACTCCCTAAAACCCACTACATGGCCCACAAGCAACCCCAATCCTCCACTATCCTCCTACGTTACTCCACGCCAAAATGCTTGGACTTGGATAAGATTGGTATCCCCGGCCCAGCGATAGGCAATTATTAGTTGGGCCTACAGTCCTCAATCCTCCACTATCAGACAACTTCCTGAAGAGGTTGGGAGGGTAAGGGGTTATCAAAAGGTTGGTGTTATTCCTATTACATTATTATTTGTCAAGACATTTTGATGTTTTGTTCTCATTCAGTACAAGTTAGTTTCCATGCCTGATCAAGCCCACGTGATCAGTTCAATTGAAGACTTCCATTCTGTTGGGGTCGTTGGCTTCTTGGCATTGTCCACAGACTCACTGAGAAGTTTTGAAACAAACTGTGGATGATATCTACACAGATTAGCCTTCACACTTGGTTGTTATAATGGTCCAAAATCATCTCTCTGTAGATTAAAAAATGAGAAATGAGATACCTTTCATCATTTCAAACAGCATTTTTCATCGTCTGCTTAGAGACATAAGGCAGAGTTGGCAACAGTTTGATCAAGCTCAGAATAACAACAACTAGTTCTTATATAGCACATTTTACAATAACGTATCAATGCGCTTTACATGTGTGCCCTGGTCATTGGGCCAATAACATTCCTGTAATCTTCCTCAGCTCCCTGGGGAGTATACAGCCCCGGGCTACCACGGTGCTCTAAATGATTTGGCAAACATGATATCAACCTCTACCCTCACAGGTACCCATTTATACCCCCTGGGTGAAGAGAAGCAATTATAGTTAAGCATCTTGCTCAAGGACACAAGTGTCACAACCGGGACTCGAGCCCATACTCTGCTGATCAGAAACACCAGAGCTTGAGTCCGGTGTTCTTATCCGCTCGGCCACGACACGCCACATGGTATGAGGAAGGTATTGGAAGTTGACAAACAAGTTCCGGAGGCACAGCCGAGAGAACTGGTTTGTCAACTTCCAATATCAAGAGGAGCTGATATCAACAGTCCACCCGAAATAAACCATGTTATATTTGTTTTACTTAACCTCATACCTCCGTACTTCGGCATATTTGAGCTCATGAAAACGCAGATTGACATTTATGTGTGCCGCCATCTTTAGCTAGCGCAATGTTTGCGCATGTGTATTAAACCTGTGCGACAGATCCAGGAGTGCTTTGTAAAGGGTATGTGTATAAGAATATTGCACATGTGATAGTCTACTACGCAGGGTGTTTATTCTGTGCATAAATACTGCAAAAATAGCAGATGGCACATGATGGTGAATGGAAAGTTACTCCCTATAGACTGTGCAAGTCTTGTGCATATTTGAACTTCCGGGACCATTGTGGTCCCAACCATATGGAGATTTACATGGGCAAGATTTTGTTTTGTCAATTATTTAAGTTTAACGTGGTTTATTACCATGAAAAAAATATATATGTTGTTGGGAATGTAATACTTAGTGATAAAGATTATGAAAGTAAAATCAATTCAACAGTATAACAAACAAAACCCGAGAATTAAACTTGACCTCAAGCTTCCGGTTGCTGCCAAGAATTAAGAATTTCGTGCTCACCTTCGATCACAAAACTTATGAAAACGCTTGTTTTGGATGCGCGATGATAATCGCCAGATGCTGTAATTGCAACGCGCAGCCTTTTCATTGCAGTCTATGGTTGTTGAGGCGTCAGCGTCCTCTATTTACTGCGTCAGGCGCAAATTTTACCCCTGTGTGACCATCGTGAATCCACGTAAGTGGTCTCTGTAAAGTTAAGATCAAAATAAGCATCCTTGTCCCAGAGTTTTAAATTTTGCTTCAATAATAATTGACACATTATTTGTATATTTGTTATAAAAACTAAAACTGATTTTATAAACATGTAATGAGTATTTTTGTTGTTCAGATTTTGTCTTGAGATATAATTTAAAACAAAGATTTGATTTCAGAGGAAAAAATGTTCTTCGTTTGACGCGTTTTCTCATTCAGATACGCGCGAGACTTGCACAGTCTTTTGCCGAAGAGACTTGTCAACTATGGCACATTCTCAGGACATTCTCTAGACATTTCTTACCATCTCGTTGTACGTCGTTACATGTTGACGGATCTTGGAAGTGTCTGTCCATGTCACAAAGTCCTCCAAATTTCTGCACGACAAGTAAAATCGGATGTGATTAGTTGTTTGTTAAAGATGGTGTTTTTCATAATTCTTTCACAGATAATAGCTGCAGATTACAGTAAGATCATTGATTCACTCACTTGGTAACTAAGAATGCTGGATCTAAGACAAGCTCTGGTCCAACTCGTACATCTGAATAAGGCAGTTAAAGATTCTTCAATGGCACAGATTATTTCAAATGAAGAGAAGTGAGTATTACTTTGTAATAAAAAAAAAGTCAACAAACAATAAAGAGCAAAAATAATGTAATCGGATGTTTTGGATGTTGACCAATTTTGCACTGCGAGGGTATCGAATGCAATGGCATCTTGTGCCATTTTAACGCGAGGTTAGAGACTTGTAATTTCTTCCCCACTGACATGAGGACTCTATCTATTGGAAAATGAGTACATCACAAAATTGAATTTGACATTTCCCTTCCTCTTTAAAATGACAAAAATGTGGCTGTTTGGGTGGTTGGAAAATGTGGGTCGGTGGGGCCTTTTGACCTTCAACCGTATAAGATTATTTGTACACATATTCTGTCTTTAGTCCCAAGGTTTGTGTATTTTTATTTTGGTATTGCCTTGGTATTGCCTGAAACAAGGTCTACTTATTCTAAAGAAAATTATTATTGTTAAAGGGAGGGTATACCTTTGGTAATTACTCCAAAAATCAAAACCATAAAAACTTACGTGGTAAGAAGCACTGCAGCTGTTGATAATGTATAACTTTTTGAGAAACAATTCCCTTCAAAGGAATGTGGTTTTAGAGATAGGGATTAAAAACAAATTCAATAGGAGAAATGTTTGTGCATGAAACGCTTCTCAGATTGTGTATTCCAATTACGGATTATTCTTCCTGCATGGACATTACCGCTACAGGTTTCCGGCAAAATCTCAAAAACGCTACCACCAAAACATTTTGAAATGAAAATTTTCACAGGTTAATTTTATTCTTTATATCTCCAGTTATATAGGATTGAAACAATCGAATGGTTCCAAAAGCCAAAGGTATACTTTGCCATTAATATTGACTAAAAGGATACGTCCTTGCTCTATGAATCTGACAGCGTTATCCACCGTCTCCGCCATGTTCAGTCTCACCATGACAACAGGGAGTCTCCTTCTACAAAACGCTGATGCATTTACTTTCGAACAAAGCTCTAGACTTCGTTTTGTAGGGATCAGACCCATCATGTATCTGCAAGCAAAAAAGATCCATAATTCAAGTTTTTATAAGATGCTGTAGTGCTAGAATGAAATATATTTAAGCACCAAGGAAAATGTTCTTTTTAATAAACCCCACCATGTAGAATGAAAGATACAGCAGGGCCCGAATTTGGAAGAAAAATCCACAAGAGCTTGTAGCTCAGATTTGTTGTACAAGACCAGAATCAGAAAAAAATTCCTGAGTCCTAACCACAAGAATTTAACTGTTTTTATTTAAACAATAATTGCACTAAGACATACGAGAGATGATTTCTCTCATCATTATTTGGTATCAACTTGATACTGAGAAATGAAAGGTATCAGACTCAATCAAAGTCAACATTTGATTGAACATAATTTGTTTCTCTTCAAGATATTACACAGTGAGGTACATGTATTGATATTCAATTGAAAAACACAAGACCCCCGGACTTGTCTGGTCATAAGTTTACTGGCCCGACACTAAAACCACTAGCCTCTGGCCTGCAGTACAGTGTAAAATTCAAGCCCTGTACAGTGAACTAAAGATCTGCATTCATTTATAACGGAACAGTATTTTATTTTTTTTATTTGAGTGTTGACTCTATTTTGCCAAAGTTGTTTTGAGATACATTAAATAATAATATTTAGTAAAAAATTATATTAAAATTACTTACAGTTTTTCAATGAGCTGTGATGTGCATTGTGTTCGGAATGGGTCCTTGGGGTCCAGCTGTTTTATCTTGTTTGCCAATGTCCGTACATGACGACTGAGTTTGTTATACCTAAGTTTAAGAAGGAAAAATATTTGGTTAAAGTCCATAGGCTTTCAATAGACAGTTTCAATGTCACACAAAAAAGTGTGGTGATATACATTATGTATACATGTATATTTTAAATTTGTATTCATGTTAGAGATTTTGACAGTTTTATTTTGAATTGTTGTTGTCTATTTGCCCCTTTTTATTTATTGTTTGTATTTCGCATTTAGTCATGTTACTTTGCATTTCTGTTTTTGTTGTTCTCGTGGCCCTGGGGGAGACCACATTGTTTTTGAACGTTTTAACCCCATGTGATCCATAGAGTGATACTAGAAAAAATAAGACTAAATAAATAAATAGGTACAACTACAAATATAGAATAGAGGCTTACTTCATTGCCTTTCTCTAAACACTATCGTGATTATTATTGAAGGATATATTTTTAGAAAGGAAAAGATAATGCGAATTCCATATCACAATGCCATTAAAGTAATTATCCGACATTTCCACATCACAACATGCGCGATGCAATAACCAACACAACCCCGCACTCCAAACATTGTCCACCCAGTTAAAAAAAGTGCTTTAAAAAACCTAAAAGTAAAATTTGTTCCTGTGTTCAATAGAATAGTTACTCCAGTAAATAAATAAATAAATGAATAAATACATTAAATCCCCCACGCGATAAATAGGCTATAAATAGAAGAAATTGTTTAAAACTTAAACTTATCATGGTTATTAAATTAAAGGTATTTTGTTACTGTTTTTTGTTACATGATGATCATGCACGTGTTCTCTGGGGTCGCACTAAAAGCCGACAACAAATTTTAAATGCACTTTAAAACAACGTTTCAACATTAAAATAAACCGTTAAATATAATATGTTAAAACTAAAAGAGTCATGGACTCATGACTTATATTTAATCTAAATCACCTTCTTTCAATCTGTTGAATTTTTTTCAACAGATTGAAGGTGATTTAGGTACATATGACTCTGTTTTACATATATTTAACGGTTTATTTTAATGTTCAGACGTTGTTTTAAAGTGCATTAAAAATTTGGGAATTTGTTGTCGGCAGTTGTCGTCTTTTAGTGCGACCGGTTCTGTGTTTATGTTGTGTGTTGAAACAACGGCCCCGTCACTCAGTACAGAGAGTCGGACATGACAACACAACTCAACACTCATTATTGTTAACCAAGTGTTAACAGTTCAGTTAAACATAATGTCATTCGAAATCATACTAACTGCAATATGTTTGCTTACTTTGTGTAGTCTTCTCTTTTCTGAATATGGTATTTTCTCAGCACTTTCACCTCGTGTAAGTTGTTGTCGACTTCCCATGATATAAAGTCGACTTTCTTCAATAATTTTTGTTCGTGAAACTTAAGTTTCCTCATGCTGATCTTGTTGCTGCACAACTTCACGTGTATCGCATTGAAAAGAATGTGGCTCGTCTCTTTTTCACATAATAAATGGCTTAAATACGTCTGGGAGCCGTACCAAACAGCTAATTTTGATATAGCGCCCTCTCTCGCTGTGAATAAATCAGCAATTGCTTGCCATTCCCGTGGGCCGGGGTGTAGCTATTATTTTTGTCCTCCCTCGCTGTCTACCAAGTTATTTTAACATTTTCCTTATCTAAATTATACGAGGAGGACAATTTGTTGGTACATAAAAATGATGTGGTACAACTTAATGCCCCAACCAAAAAATGTATTTAAACAAAAATAATGTTCCTCCGCTAGTGGTTGTAAGTGGTTTGGCGAGTTTGTGAGTTCAGATAAACCTTGCCCAATGAGATAACAAAGGTTTCTTATGATCATCCAATGTTATGAAGGTGCAGGAAGTAGTACAGTGATTGTCAAGCTTGGTGGACTCTGCTCTATAGACCATGTTTCAAAATGGCTCTCAAAACCCACCACTACAATTTAGCCTACCAGAGCATAATTCTCCTGTTTGTCAGACTGTACATAATTATTCATGTAGAATTTGTTTTTTGTTTTTGTTAAGTTGTTTATTTTGTAGCGCCATGAGCGCCTTTGATTAGGTGGATGTGTGCGCTATTCCCCTTGTTTACATAAAGACCGACCTGGTACGCTCCAGTGCCTTTCTGGCAGGCAAAATACTGTACCTGGGCTCGATTTCACAAAGCACAAAGATTCATCTTAAGATGAGTTGTCAGTATCAACATAGTGATTTTTATTGTGACATCAGACTTTGTTTAGCAACTAAGTTTGATAGGCCTACACAGTTATGATCGATCTTAGCTATTTGTGAAATCGGCCCCTGGTCATGTGGGAAATTTTACATTTTGTGTCATAATTGCCAAATTAGTCAGAAAACTGTCAGAAACGTTTCTCAGATTGTGATGATTCCAATTGCAGATTATTCTTCCTGCGTGGACATAAACCGCTCCAGATTTTCGGCAATATCTCAAAAACGCTAGCACCTTTTGAAATGAAATTTTCACAGGTTAGTTTTATGATCTACAACTATCGGATTGAAACAAGCTTTGGGTTCCAATTACCAAACGTATACAATCCCTTTAATTATTTAACCCACACCCGCCCTTGAGTTTCATTAACAAAAATGAAACAACTTGCACTTTGTGTCGGCGGACCACATGGATGCTTGTGTTCACGGAGATTGAAATCACCGCAGCTTAGCCAAGTGTTCAATAAAATCACTCAAGCCACAAATGAGATAAGAAAACAAAGAGCGAAGAGTCTTTGAGCAAAGGAAGTCGCTTTCGTTAAGAAATCAAGCCTGGTTGGTGGAAACTTCAAAGGTGAATGAATCCAGGTTATGATTTGCTGTATCAATCCCGTCAGACATTACTAAGTCACAATGACATCACTGTAATGAAAACACCGTTCTTGCTCTCTTGAAAGTTTTTGATGCTGAAAAATAGAGATAACATTTGAATTGTACGAATGTATCTTTTTAATTAAGATAGAAGGATAGTATCATTTTCGTAAATTCTTCATTTGAGCATAAACAAAAGACAAAATAGTTATCACCTCTTATCATTTAAATTGAGTTTTAGTTTTGAGTAAACTTATAAAACTCAATGCAGTACAGATATAGTCAGCATCATTAATTCAACCATGGTTTTCGCAGAAAGGTGCAGTTTATTTTCATGGTTGGGACTTTACTTCGGGGTTTTGTGATCTGCACAATTCTCAAAGGTTGCCAGTGTTGAAGTAAAGTTCTTAAAGTTCACGCATGATTTCCTAAACCTATACCGGTAATCGATATTGCATTAACTCCAGTTTGCGAAGCACGTGGTTTGTGACACCACGGAGTGCCGGTGGTTAACGGCGTGTTTGTTGTAACCCTGGGTTAGCTATGGAGCATTGTGGCGTAGGCCTACTTTTATGAAATTCCAAGTAAAGTGGATTTTGTCCACAATGAGTGGATGACGGTGGTGGACGGTGGTGGACGGTGGGATAATGTGTGTTAAAGGGTCTGTTTACGTTTGTCGTTTGGTAATGACTCTGAAAATTAATGGCATTACAAACTTACTTGGTAAGAAGTACAGCAGCTTTGGATAGTATAATGCATTTTTAGAAACATGTTCACTTCGAAGTACTGCGGTTATGGAAATATATATCACTTTTTATCTCAAAGAATTTGAATCTGAGAAGCGTTACTGACAGTAACGTTTCTCAGATTGTGTATTCCAATTGCAGATTATTCTTCCTGCATGGACATAACCACTCCGGATTTTCGGCAATGATCTCAAAAACGCTACACCTTTTGAAATGAAATTTTACAGGTTAGTTTGATGGTAATTTTACAACTATGTATAGGATTGAAACAAACAGTGGGTTCTTACAGACGACATTTTTAGTTGACGCAGTTAGGTTAGTTTGATGGTAATTTTACAACTATGTATAGGACTGAAACAAACAGTGGGTTCTTACAGACGACATTTTTAGTTGACGCAATTATTTATATTGAATATCATTATTTTAATGTTTGTTTTACCTTTACACTCTAAAACGTCTGGGTCAGAATTCACCCGGATTCCGGGTCTGGGGTCATTCTGGGTCATATTGACACATATTGGTCAGGCTCTGCGGCACCCAGGTCAATTCTGACCTGGAGTCGGGTCAATTCTAACCCGGAAGTTTGTATATAGAGTATACTTAGATGTGTGGTAAGCACTGTACTCACTGCTTCCGGGGTCATGTGGGAACGAATCTACATGTAGGCTACTCAGTTGGGATTTGAACCCTAGACTCACATACCTGCTGCAAGAATCAAATTGGCCTCTTGTCTCTAAGAAGGCCTCGCTTGGTGCACTAGCATCGGTGTTTGGCCAGAAACAAAAAACAACAAATATGCCTATAAAGACTCTCAAATTAAAAAGTAGCCTTTGAGAAAGACTCTACTACGATCGAAACGTCAGGTCACCAACTGTTTTTTTGCATTTATACCATGGGTCCTTTTGGTTGGTAAGCATGTTTGCAACGGCAAATTCTATTTTCTCTAAATAATAAAACGTTCATTAAGTTCAGAAACAGTTACAATTTCGTGATTACTTGTCACAATGATTTCTTCGAGTGTAACAATAATCAGTTTGAACTCCTTTTTTTAAACACAAGACATTTTGTGGTGTAATTATTAATATACACTTTCGTGGTTGCTTGCCCTTACACCCTTATGTGCTAAGTTTCCATTAGATGTTTATACAAAATATCATGTTTATAAGCTCTTTTCGCAAGGTCAGTGTAAACTTCGCTGATCTTTATGGGCGAAAAATGAAGTTATATCTTATTCTTAGAAGTCCATCCTCATTTTCGTAACCCTACAAGGGTCAAACATTTACGGGTCATTCAAGTGGTCATAGCGAGTGATTTTTGTAAGTATTGTCCGGAATGGGGCGTTCTGTTCAGAGTAAACGACTAGACAATCACGCCGAAAGAAACGGGGACATTCCACGGAACCTGGCCCTGGCTTCATCACCCGGTAACAATGGGGTGAAAAGACAGGACCACTCGGCCAGAGGGAAGACTCATTTTTGCACATCATGTAAAGTAGTTATGTGTGTTTGCGTGTTCATGTTTCGTTCCTTAAAAGTCAATAAACTCAATGGATTTGAATCAATATAAATTGCTATTTTGTTTACAAACAGAAGTTTGAAAACTATTTAATTGAACTTTCATTGTTTAATTCTGTGCTTTTAAGCAACAATTTTGAAAGTCATTTTCACACTTTCATTTCATTAAAATAAAACTGAAGTGTCCCAAATCGTCTTCGCAATTTCCAATATAAACATTGTTTGTCCCTGTATATTTATGGAGAAATGAAGGTATTTGCCAAACGCCTGCTATATGAGTAACCTGTACTGGTATACTTAACTTCTGTTTTCAAGTACTTTGTGGTGTGTCCACAAATGAAATTGTGATACTTTACTACGCCATTCGTTTCCTTAAAGATGATAGATAAGCAGTTTTGTCAAACTTGACAATTTGATTTAATGAAATTGACTAGTTCTATTTGTCCCTCCGAATCACTTTCTAATCAGAAAACCCCTTTCCACAAATGAAAAGTATAAGACGCCAGAAATTTAACTATGAAAGACTCTATTATTGGTGCGCTTACGTAACTCACTTCAGAGGGGGATACATAGAGGTATGAGCCGTTTCGGGAGGGGCTTTAGTAAGATAGTGCCTTGAATCGGGAATCACTTATCAGCAAAGTGGGTACAGTCTTCAGTTTGGTGCCAAGACGGTTTGTACTAGTTCATCAACGTCTGTCTGCCGTCATGGAATCCAGGTTACTCGGCGTTGCCTCCGTGGCAGTCTGCCTCTTATGTTTAGCTTCACCGTACTTCGCCAAACCACTAACTCAGGTAACAAATCCCACATATTCACAGCCAGATTTGAAAAAAATTAAGAATATTTTGTTATGTAATTGTAAAGCATGTAGGCCTATGTCGTTAATGGGCGGGGTGGCGCTCTCAAACTAAATTTGTTACATAAATGTTATGAAAAGAACAAAAACTGCAATAGCAGTATAGTATTCAACATTTTGAGCTGTTTGAGCCAATTACTTGAAGTTTCGAAATTAGTTTGTGTTTTAGATTGCTTCATGGTGCAGCCATGAGGCTTTCCGTCGAGGCATTCCCTTATGGTGACCACACCCCGTCCCAATCGAAAAATAAATCGATGACGCTTAACCGCAAGCCACTGTGATTGGCCACTTGGCTGCACGTGCAAGCCGACAGTTTATGAATGAACAAAAAACACCTTTTCGGATTTCTCGTTATAAGAAGTTTTATGAATTTGTTTTTGGTTAACACCGACCACAGAATTTGTTCCACATTTTGTATAAGTCGTATTTTCAACTTGCCCTCTTTTAATCACCCCATGTGAGACAGCACTACGAGCATCTTTATTCTTTCTTGAGCAAAAACGTATTCTATTTTACAAACAATGGGTTTCATAACTTTGTAAAACACTCATTTAGGCTACGATTATCGGATCATTTACTGAAACACCTGTCCTTGTTATATTTTCGTCGTAATAGCATACTTTGATTTTTCCAAATGCACGAGGACCAATTCTTATTAATGATGGGAAAGCTCGAGTCACTACTCCAATCTGACAAACTGACTTAAAATGGAAAGTGAACGTATGGGCAATTAGAGGATTTTGAGGTATTAATGGGAAACCTCAATATTCTTGTTTTCAACTTTGAAGGGCAACAGTTTTAAAGGCATCGTACACGTTTGGAAATTGTCAAAGACCAGTGTTCTCACTTGGTGTATCCCAACATATGCATAAAATAACAAGCCTGTGAAAATTTGGGCTCAATTGGTCATCGAAGTTGCAAGAAAATGATGAAAGAAAAAACACCCTTGTTGTACAAATTTGTGTGCTGTCAGATAGATAATAAAAACTTCATGCAAGAAGTTTTTATTATTTAGTGAGAAATTACCTCTTTCTCAAAACTACGTTACTTCAGAGGGAGTTGTTTCTCACAATGTTTTATACTATCAACAGCTCTCCGCTGCTCGTTACCAAGTCAGTTTTTAGGCTAATATATATTTTGAGTAACTACCAAACGTGTACGATGCCTTTAACGCACGTGTGTAAAATAGCCCAAAGCCTTGAGAACTTGGAACAAGTCCAACATTATACAACAATTTATATACGACCACTTATTCAAAATGAGACTAGCTTTTCAACCGGCGAAAATGTTATTCAAATTGTGATAGCACAACGATCTTTCTGTAGCAATTTGTAGATTCCAAGAATAACACACCGCATTTTTCAAAAATTGTTCATTTCTCAGGAAAACATTTCCGTATCCGACTGCCACTTTTTCACTCACGGCAAAAGCAATATCTCATTTGAGTAAATGAGATACTACTAATAGTATTTAATAGCACATTAAGTTTTTCCTTGGCGTTATATCCTGACTTAAGGACTTTGCCGAGTACAGCGTAGAAGTAGAAGTATTTCATAATGAATGAAAAAGTTGCAGTCGGATACGAAAATGTTACCATTTCTTATACCGCTCTATCTTCAAGTGTTCTACTTTGTCAATTTAAACATACAACCGATCACTATAATTAGTGGAGCCCAACATCAAACTTATATAATTTCGTTATGTTTGATATCTATTTATGAATCGAAGAAGGGCTTTGCTCGCGATATATGCATGGTTACGTTAACACTTTTGTTTGAAGCGAGGGACACTTTTATGCCCCAAATGTCGTTTTATATTAATTAAATATTGTTGTCATAAGTTATTCAGAGGATATATGTTGTCATTCGGAAATGTAAACACATTAACAGACACAACTTATACCAACACCGCCCAAAACATTAAATGAGTCAGAGTATGTGGGCGTTGGCCGTCTGGTCGTACCCTGGTTTTTCAGAGTCCGAAGGCCCCGTCGGGGTCAGGGTGGCGCTCATCGTGTCCTATCTATCCCCAAATTAGCAAGTCAAACCCTTCGAGAAATCCACGTTAACAATGCGCATTTCATGCGTTATGTAAGCCTCTCTTTTGCGAAGGTATTGTTTGCTTGGCTCGTGCATAAGCTTCCGAAATCTCAACGAGTGAAGGGTATTAATTGGGCGCTGCTGCCCAAGAATGAAAGTCTTTCCCATCGGCTTAACGTGTTACTCGTCGGGCTCACTGAGGGCAGGAATTTGATACCAATTACCAAGAGTACATCACCGTCAGCAAAGAAAGTGAAAAGTTCATGATAAAGCGGTTTTTTTATAGAGTCAAATCATGCAAATATATTACTGATTCATTTGAATTGGATTCAATCGAGGCAACTGTTGTCAGTTTACAGCCACTGCTGGGATATTTCCTTGAAACTTTTGAGACATTGAAGAGAAGCATTGTATATTAAAGATGATTTGTTTTTGTGTTACTACTTTGCCAAGATTATAACTACACACGTCTGTCTAGGAATGTTATCTAAAACTTCCTTCTCAATGTGGTGATGACAATCAACAGTTTGATATGCAAATAATCATATTGATTTTATACAATCTTCCCGGTACTCATTGTACTCGAACATGAAGGGAATGAAATGTACGATTTTCCCATATTTGTTTTCCCCAAGGAAAAACTTCTATATAGCTTTCTATGTAACAAATTTCAATAGGTCCAGATAACACGGTAGTAGTTCATTGCAATAGTGATAATGAACCGAGAGGAGAATGTGCAACGTGGAGAAATCTCGGGCTATTCACATGCAAATTAACAAATAATCCGGTTTACTCTCAGAAAATTATTAACTCGATTAACTACAATCGGCTAGATTAATTTGTTCACCTGTCTTTAGTAATACTTTATAATGTTTGACATTGGTATCTTAGTTTTGTCATGGTAGATCAAACAAGTTGATGACTTTTTAAAAGGTGAACATATGGCCGCGCATGGTTCCATAACATGTGTGGAAAGCTACCTGTTCAATCAACATGTAGTCAGCCTGACTGCTGGCGTGCTGTGGTCATTGCATTGTGACACGACTTTTTATGGCCCCACCTATTATACGATACCTCGCAGTGACAGTCTTCGGTTTCCATTGTTAGTCCACTACAAATACCCTCCTTATGGTAATCCCTGTTGTGTAAACGAATCACGCCAGCGGAAATTCCTTTGGCAAGGCAATAAGAAAGCAATCGAGTTGTGACTGAGATTAATTCTAAGAGGAAATCACGTCACAGAAAATTCAATCAACTGGGTTGATTTTTCTATATTTGTTGATGAAGTATTTTTGCAAAGAAAGAAAGACAAAGTAATCTTAGACCTTACTATAAAGTTACTCAATTGGCAACGGTATTAAGAATACAATCAACTTGTGGTTCTATAGGCCTAAGGAAAATTAAGAACATTCAAACAACTTGGGTTGATTTTTCTAATCTTGCTTTAATCTTTACAAACATAGAAATACTTGCTTTGTTTTTTATACTAAAAATTGCATTGTTTGTGTAACAACACATTACACTGCACAGGTAAAGTGTACATGTTAAGTACATAAATCAACAAATAAGTTTTGAATGCACAACAAACCATACTAAATGATAAATACTATTGTCATTGATAAGTTCTCTCTGGCTTCTTTCCCCCAGAACATCGAGCTGAGCTCGGAGGATCGTCTTTATTATTTCGGCCAAACAGAAGGTAAAGGTCAAAATGTCATGTTACCATCAAACCTCTTGACTAAAATGACAACTTTTGACGTTACTTTTGACATAACAATATGGAAAATAATGTTCCAATAATAAATGCAGGTATAGTTATTCAAATGAAACACACTCGGTGTTGAATAATGTTCTACATGTACCAGAATGCCGAATGGCATTGATTTCTCTAAGTTCATACGGGTTTAGGGCATAATTATTGTCCTATTGCATTCAATGAAGTGGCCTTGCCTTTTCTTAAACACGTTTGTTTAGTGTCGTCCATTTTATCCTTGTTTTGTTCAGGTTACCTTGGTGTGGTTGTAAGACTCGCCGCTTTATAATAACTTCTTCCATACCACACCATCAATTTGAATTGTCCTTTCTTTCAGTGCAAGATTTCGAGCTGGTCTCACCGAGCCGATCGAGGCGACCTGCCCCTGGAAAACCCATCGAACATCATGCATCCTTCGAAGCCTTCGGTGAGGATTTCAACCTCCATCTCAAGGGCAAGAAAGGTCTCATCGACGCTGCAACCGTCCTACATACAGTAGGCCAAGACGGCAAGGTTAAATTGAGTCAGATCAGCAATGACTGCGATCTGTACGAGGGAACATCAAAGAAACATGACCAATCCCAAGTCTCAGCTAGCATTTGCGGGAATAAGGTTAGGTTTAACCTCCTATTATGTTTGTTTTAAACCAAATAGTTATATTTTACTTTTCATTTATAGAATGAATGATAGATTTGAAGTAGCCTACGCATGATTTGTGCTAATTAAAAAACGTGCAAGTAGTAGATGTGTAAGATTAAGTTTTAGTCACAAACTTTCAGCTGTATTTAAAGGCACTGAACACGTTTGGAAACTGTCAAAGACCAGTGTTCTCACTTGGTGTATCCCAACATAATGCATAAAATAACAAGCCTGGGAAAATGTGGGCTCAATTGGTCATCGAAGTTGCAAGAAAATGATGACAGAAAAAACACCCTTGTTGTACAAATTTGTGTGCTTTTAGATAGGAATAAAAACTTGCAAGAAGTTTTTATTACTTAAGTGAGAAATTACCTCTTTCTCAAAAACTACGTTACTTCAGAGGGAGTCGTTTCCTACAATGTTTTATACTATCAACAGCTCTCCGTTGCTTGTTACCAAGTACGTTTGTATGCTAATATTTGTTTTGAGTCATTACCAAACGTGTACGATACCTTTAATCAATCTTGCAATTTGTGTGCACTGGAAGCAAACCTACAGATGCTTTTTGCTGCTTTTATGTCAAATCACTGAAGCAACAATAAATGTGTTTTTAAGTTTAGAATTATCCAACTAAATTATCCATTCACTTTCATTTTTACTCTTTTAGATTGAGGCAACAGTTAAGACTAAGGAAGCCGTGTTCCACATTCAACCTCTCCTGCCAAAGCACCAGGAGCTACTGGCCATGGAAGATCCAGAGGATAAAACAACAATGGATGAACCGGTTACGAAAAACATGCACATGGTGCTGAGAAGAAGTGTCAATATCGAGGCATGTGACATGCAAGGTAAGCCTAAGTTAAAATTGACACCATAGGCGTTTTCACATAAAGATACCGAAGAGAGAATCAAAATTAACATCATAGGGTGTTAAAATAACACCAATGTAATTGTTTTTGCAGAAATTAGTGTTATTATATCACCCTATGGTGTAAATTTTGATTCCTTTTTCGGTATCTATATGTGACAACACCCATGTGTCAATTTTAACACCCAAAGTTTTGCAGCCAAATGAATTCCCAAATCGTGTATTAAGCAACTTGTATAAAACAAATAAAACATAGGGGTCCTGCTTGTAAAATGATACTTTCTCTATGGCACATACAAATCAATTTTGGGTGATCAACATCAATTTTTAGAAAATTAATTTAAATGTTATAACATTATTTAACACGGATTCGGCATCTATCAAGACGAGAGAAAAATGCATTTAACATGGAACCTGAAAGCTTCCTGATTTTTTTTTTTTAATATGCCCGAAAAAAATCGGTACCACCGAAATACAAAAAACCCCAAAACATTATTTGATAACAAAGACAATTACCAAGGCGAGTGTTAGATTGATGCATTTGCAAAACCCCCACATTTTTACCTTTTTGTAGCCGAAGGATCAACTTCCAACGAGAGGCAGAGAAGGTCGACAATCGAAGAGCCGATTTACGTCGAAGCTTCGGTGGTTGTAGACGACATGATGTACAAAACTTACGGAACCAATACCGAAGAGTACACTCTCACCATCATGAACCAGGTATACATGTAACGATGTCGGTGATTGGTCAGAAGTTTGTTTGTTTTAAACAATGAGTTTCATTGGTCTGTTTGGTGTTTGTAGGTTAACTAAAAAGGATATAAATACAACTCTAAACTAAACACAGTTCAAGCCATTATATTCTGAGTATTGATGTAGCAGCTTTTATCAGAATTTTGTGTTTTGGTGTTTGTTTGTGTATAGGTGGCAGGTATGCTGAAGGATCCTAGTCTGGGGGTCCAAGTCAATCTCCGCATCACCGACATCAAAATCATCCAGTCACCACAGGTAAAGACGTTATAGAACAACTTTTGTACTTGGCACTTTCAGTGCACCGTACATTCTCTTTGACTTAGATAGTTTGAAACACTTGAGGGCGCTGTTGCAATTAGTGGCAGTGTGACCGAAAAACCCTAACCAGCTAACCGGGGTTTTCGAAATCACATTTTTTACATTATTTAGTTTGATAATATTTTCGTTCTTTTGATTATTTAGAATGACCTGCAACTATCTGAGAATCTTGATAAGTCTCTGGACAGTTTCTGCTCTTGGCAAATGGACAGCAAATCTGACATTTCGATCCTAATTACAAGGTAAGAGTAAGACTAGAGTGAGGTATCCCACCTTCTGGTTGAGCTAGATGTTCTACCTCCATGCTGTAAGTGTAATTGAGTGAATGGCTCTCTTTTATTAACATCGGTCTCATAACACCACCAATGCAATGGTGAGTGTTATGAGACCGATGTTAAAAGAGAGCCATTACAACTCAACAAGGTGGGCTAAGAGTGAAGCAACAACTTGCGAATGAAATAGAAGTTCAACTTGTGCATAAACTAAAATAGTGTTGACCAGGGATGTTCTTTCAACCAGTTCTGCTATTTGTAAATTTAGTCGTTCCTTTTATTTGCCTCAGGTGTTAATTAAATTGTAGTTACTTAACTTCTTTTTCTTATTTGTGGCTCCACCGTATATCATGCCCGATATGGGGCAGAGGGTATCCCCCCAATAATGTTCCCATACTTTATCACAATATTTTCCTCTCCCCCCTCTTGTATTTTTTTTTTACAGTTAGATTCTTAGAATAGAACTAAAAAGTACCCCCTTAATTCTTAAACTCCTCTAAAGAATTTAGACTCACTCCGCGGCAGTGTAGGTATTAACGAGAAGTCCCCCCGATCAACATAGCAAAAGTAGTAGTCCCGCCCGATTTCCTACCTCCCGCCCAGGTAGTAGTTAATAAGGACAGTTCTTTTGAAAACTGAGAAGTCTCCCGAATTCCGAATATTCTACTCTGCAGCAGTAGAATAATAAGCAAGACAAGTTCTCATAGAACAAATTTTACCTAGCAAGTAGATTTTAGAACTGAGAAGTCCCCCGAATTCCAAATATTCTACTCTGCAGCAGTAGAATAATAAGCAAAACAAGTTCTCAAAGAACAAAATCTACCTTGCAAGTAGATACACACATGGTGTTACCGCAAACCAAATATATATTGATACCTCACCATGCAATGCCTCAAATCCTATATCCTCTAAAGAATTCCAGAGATCCCAGAACACAATGAAGACACAGGGGATGGGAGTACACCATGCCACTAGTGAGCACCAAATGGGCTAGCAAGACATTTTTTTAGGGAAATATATTCTGACATCGTAAATGATCTGATTCCCATGTTGGTTGTGGAACATTTTTCATGGTAATATTTCTTAGTTCCAAAATAGCAGTCACTGACACTGTCCATGTTCAGTGCCATTCTGGCTTTATATCATTTACTAAAACAAAACCGGCTAAATATCCACTGCCTTATTTATAAAGTTTTTCTCTCATTGTTTGGCAGGCGGGACTTGGTATCGGCAGGCAGCCACCAGGTCATGGGTAAAGCTAAGGATGTTGGTGGAGCATGTGACCCTAAGAGACGTTGTGTGATTGGACAAGATCATGGACCAAGTGGATTGATCTTTACTCTTACTCATGAGATTGGACACAGGTAACTCAAGAAACACAATATTTAAACAATCCTGAAATTTATGGGAAAAAATACCAATACCATTGTCATTGCTTTTGTTATACTTTTAACTAACTTTGTCATCATGTTAGCTTTAAGACAATATACATCATATGTAAATTGTATATTTTTTATACTAAAGACAAACTACAGCATTTATAATTATAAAAACAATTTAAAAACTTACTTGAAAATTTCATTGTTTTATGGAAAAATTATCATATCATTAAAAAGAATCTTTAAAATATCATTCTCCTGGATAGTAAGCATTACGTAAGTGACCTTTTATTTGCTCTTGTTTTACAGTCTTGGTATGTATCACGATGGGGGCCTGAGCGATTGCATTAACAAGAAGAACATCATGGCTACCGTCCACTCTACTGGACCTGAGGCCTTCCAATGGTCAGAGTGCAGCAGAAATGATCTACTCGACTTCCTAAGGTAAGTTCTAGTTGTTAGGTTATTTTTAAAAGTAAGATTTGAAGCTTTGCATGGTTTGAAGAACCTTTGCAATCATGTGATAATTTCCATTTGCTGGACCATCTCTTTGTAATGCTCTTCCACTGAACCTCAGACTAGTAGACACTCTCTCCAGCTTCAAAACTAAACTTGAAAACTCACTTGTTCAGTCTTGGCGTCAAGTACCTTCATTGGCAGAGTTCTTTTTCTATGCACCAGGAGTGTCTTTCTGACAGATATGGCGCACTACAAATGTCCATTATTATCATGATTATTATGGATCTTTAAAAACGATCTTGTTTAGATTGATGTTGAATGCTTTTTTAAAAGGAGTGTGTAGACTGTTAATTTTTCATATTAATAGTTATGGTAGACAAATTTAAGTTAGGATTGGCAGGTTTAGTTCTGCTCCAATAATTCGACTTGAGTTTGCAAACATATGAACCGAGTCTAATCTTTGTTAATGTACTTCTACAGCCGTCCTGAATCCAAATGCTTGAAGGATAAGCCTAAGGCGATGAGCCAACGCACACCATCTTCCGTCCCCATGCCTGGGTTCCACTATAACGCTAGCCAGCAGTGTGCCATGACATTCGGTGAGAACAGCCTGGTTGCATCTGAAGTCCTGAATAAACCTGTAAGTTAACAAAATAACAGTTTATGCGTCAGTCGGGATCTGAAAATTTTATCAGGATTTTTAAAATACAGGGCTTCCTAACTGATCCATTTAAACACTTTGCAAGCAGATCAAACTGGGTGCTCAAATCAGAAAGGATGCCCAGATTTGCTGGCTGAAATTATCAATTCAACTCCGGTTTGTTAAATTGATAGATTTATCCACTGCCTTACACTGGGAATTTCACAAGTACCTGGCAGAATGCAAGAAGACCCATCTTGAATGACAAAGATTCTTTTGTCCTGGGGGGAGAGTCGTCTAAACCCGACAGCTGATTGCATGTGTGAGAGATTTAGAAATGTTAGTTTTTAAATATTTTTGTAACGTATTGCTGTTTGTGTTTACAGGAGACTTGCAAAGCTCTTTGCAAGTCTGGTTTGTCTAAACCCGACAGCTGTTTGCATGTGTGGGAGATTTAGAACCGTTAGTGTTAAAATGTTTTTATAACGTACTGCTGTTTGTGTTTACAGGAGATTTGCAAAGCTCTTGTGTGTAAGACTGGCAAAGGAGAACCAGAGTCTACTCTGAGTCCACCCCTAGATGGAACACGTTGTGGAACCAAAAGAGATGTAAGATTCTTGAAGATGCCTCAAATTTCAAATAAATCTCCACTTGGTCAAAGGTCTTGCACCTCCGAATTTTCACTGGACTGCCGATATATTTTACGGAAGACAACGTATATTTTCTTTTCCTTTGTGTAATCGTCCCTTGCTGCACATTCAGGAGGTTTGAACTTAAACAGCTTAAATAAATCTTTAAAAATATGCTCAGTGATTACACTTGTCACAATGCCAGAGTAACCGTACCCAAACCTGCAGCTTGGTGGATGTTACTAGCTTTGTTAGATACCAAGTTGATTAAGATTCTGTCCATAACAATCCAAGGCCTAGAATTACCAGGCCATGGCTTCTGTGTGCCCAGGGCCCAATTTCATAGAGCTGCTAAGCACAAAAATTTGCTTAGCATGAAATTTCTTCCTTGATAAAAACAGGGTTACCAACCAAATTTCCATGTGATTTTCAGGATTAGCAAACAACAGCTGAATACCAGTAACAAGCAATATGCAGCACATGGAAATTTGGTTGGTAATCCTGTTTTTATCAAGGAAGAAATTTCATGCTAAGCAAATTTGTGTGCTTAGCAGCTCTATGAAATTGGGCCCTGGTCTTAGCCATGGTGCCCCTTGAAAAGTCTCCTATAGATTTTAAGATTTTTCAATGGAAGTACCCTTTGTAGAATAGAAACGACCTTTCCCTCTCAAGATGGAATTTCAGGCCTTCAGTCCACAATGTCATTCATACGTTCTTTTTCCTTGTGGAAGGTATCCAGATATACCTCTTGATTTCATTTTGTTGCCATCTTCATTTGTTGTAGATTTGTATCCAAGGAGAATGCATGAAAGTCTACAGTACCCTGGTTTGCAATGGAGGAGAATGCATTCCGTTGTAAGTACCTACTTTTATTTTATTTGATGCTTTTGGAGAAGTTTGTTCAAGTCTCACCTTGTCGATGTCCCTATTGGTTTTGTACCTGGAAAGCGAAGCCAAGACGTCCTGGGTCTGTCAAAACACCTTGATACCTTTTGTAAAAGTCCTTGGTTTCAACGGGTTGGAACCCCCACACAAATGAGGGCCCCAAATGATCTGCTGTACTGGATGGGTCACCCTCGTTAAATATGGTTTGAAATAAAAATAAATAATAAACTTTATTCCAGCGCTCATTGTCATTTGATGTAATCGCGATTAAAGATTAACAAATGTATTCATTTATTTACAGTTGGTTGACCAGTAGTTTCGTCTGTGATGCGTCAACCTGCATAGCGACCCGCTCGGTACTCTGCGTTGAGCAACACGACGACGGCACAACAAAGAGGGTAACTGACCTTACCCGCTGTCCTGTTGATGTTCCAGCAGCTACTCAGGCTTGTGAAGACAATGCATGCAGGTAGAGCAAAGTTTGCGTCAATTTTTGAGAAAAGAAATAATTTAACATCAACACAGGGTTGTAGTTTGTCAGGATTTGTCGTAATGGGAAAAAGCCGTTTCAAACTACGTATCAACCAAAATGACTTGTGGTATAAACACAAAAAGTCGTTATGAACTCACCTGTCCAACCTTTGATGATTGTCCCCCCTTTGACGATTGTCAACCCTTAAGCATTTGCTGACCCTTTAGCCTTCGCTGACCCTTTAACCTTTGCTGACCCTTTAGCCTTCGCTGACCCTTTAGCCTTTGCTGACCCTTTAGCCTTCGCTGACCCTTTAGCCTTTGCTGACCCTTTAGCCTTTGCTGACCCTTTAGCCTTTGCTGACCCTTTAGCCTTCGCTGACCCTTTAGCCTTCGCTGACCCTTTAGCCTTTGCTGACCCTTTAGCCTTCGCTGACCCTTTAGCCTTTGTTGACCCTTTAACCTTTGTTGACCCTTTAGCCTTTGTTGACCCTTTAGCCTTCGCTGACCCTTTAGCCTTTGTTGACCCTTTAGCCTTTGTTGACCCTTTAGCCTTCGCTGACCCTTTAGCCTTTGTTGACCCTTTAGCCTTCGCTGACCCTTTAGCCTTTGTTGACCCTTTAGCCTTCGCTGACCCTTTAACCTTTTGTTGACCCTTAGCCTTCGCTGACCCTTTGCTGACCCTTTAGCCTTTGCTGACCCTTTAGCCTTTGTTGACCCTTTAGCCTTCTCTGAGCCTTCGCTGACCCTTTAGCCTTCGCTGACCCTTTAGCCTTTGCTGACCCTTTAGCCTTCGCTGACCCTTTAGCCTTTGCTGACCCTTTAGCCTTCGCTGACCCTTTAGCCTTCGCTGACCCTTTAGCCTTTGCTGACCCTTTAGCCTTCGCTGACCCTTTAGCAAGTTGCTGACCCTTTAGCCTTCACTGACCCTTTAGCCTTTGCTTACCCTTTAGCCTTTGCTGACCCTTTAGCCTTTGTTGACCCTTTAGCCTTCGCTGACCCTTTAGCCTTTGCTGACCCTTTAGCCTTTGCTGACCCTTTAGCATTTGCCGACCCTTAGCCATTGAGTGGCCATTATCATTTTGAAATTGATCATGATTTCAGGTTTTTTTGTAAAAATTGCTACCAAGTGAGGAAAGAAATTACCAAACTCTATGTGCTGATTTAGCACCATTTACAAAAAATTGGTCAGAACGGCAACCTACTCTGCGGCAGTAGAATAGTCTTCCGAATTCCGAAACCTACTCCGCGGCAGTAGAATACATAGCAAGACAAGTTCTCAAAGAACAAACATCTACACAGCAAAGTAGATATAAACATGGTGTTACTGCAAGCCAATCATACATTGATACCCCACCATGCAATGCCTCAAATCCGATAAACGGCAACCTATTTTTCAAAATAGTTCTCAAATACCAAAAATCTGCACAGCAAAGTAGATAAACACATGGTGTTACCTCAAGCCAAATATACATTGATACCCCACCATGCAATGCCTCAAATCCTATAAACGGCAACCTATTTTTCAGAATTTATTGTATTTGTTTGCTCAGTACGACCCTACTATACTAAACAAAGATGCCATTGATGAAGACCAAGTTAAATAACCGGATTGCATTTATTTCTTTTCTTCAGGTACTCCTTTGTGGTAACAGCAGTTGGTGGTTGCTCAGTCACATGTGGTGTTGGTTTCCAAACGAGAACGATCATCTGTCAGGATGCCACCAACCTTGCCTCCGTCTCTGAATCACTTTGTAATGTCAATGAGAGGCCTACGTCTACTCAGAACTGTAACACTGGTGTGACATGCCCAACCACTGTCAACTATTTCTTGGGAGAGTTTGGAGAGGTTGGTAAAACTTTCCAATAATATTTGATTGTAGTTTTTAAAGTAAACTTTATTATTGCGTTATCGTTATTTACTCGTAACCATATAAATTGTCTGATTGTTTGTATCCGTGTTTTTGTTTCTTGTCCCTTTGTGCGGCATGTCAGTGTTTTGTCCAGTCTCTTGTCCTAAACATATCTTCCCCAAAACAAGCACCTTCTTATCTGGTTTTGCCTCCATTTCCTTAACTATTGTTCTGTTACTTAATGTTTATTTGTATGCCTACGTTTATTGTAAACTAGTGAAATGGAAATAAATTTTTCTGAAATTGAATAATATTTGATCAACCTTGACCCTTCGCCGCCTACCAAGGCTACATTGACCCATGGTTAGAGATAATTGATTTTGATCATTTCTGAGTAGATTTTCAAATGTAAATGGTCGGGATGATATGAATCTGAATTGTGTTTTTGTTTTTTGACAGTGCTCGGTTACTTGTGGCACAGGACTGCAAAGCCGAACTGTGACTTGCCGTACCAGCCTGGGAGTCATCGTTGATGATATTGAATGTACCAATGCCGGTCTAGTCCAGCCCTCTGCCACCCAAGAATGCAATGTTAACGTTCCCTGCACCGACGGTATCCGCTACATCGCTGGACAGCTCAGCGGGGTGAGTTACAAACACGGATAGTCCCCAGAATTCAAGTACAAACAGTTTGTTACGGAGATTCAGTGTCACCTTCCATGCCAAAACCAGCCATTTCTTTTGCTCATCAAATGACCCCTATTTAGTAGGGCCTATAATGTAGTGTTTCTCAACATAGAATGTTTAATACATCGTATTACATAGATAACATGGTTGATGTATCTAGAACTGACTGATTTCGGCCCAAATTGGCGCAAACAGTGAGCAAATATAAAAAGACAAAGAAATAATAAAGGTCTTATCACGAATAACATGTAGTCACGAAAAAACCTTGTCACTGCTAGAGGGCACTATCATTCCTGTAACTCATTCCCACATTCATAGAGGTTTGTTGGGCGCTAGCAGTTTGGATTGCGGTTGTGTTTCTTGGCTACACGTGTGTCGTGACTACATGTGCGTCGTGACTACACGTGTGTCGTGACTACACGTGTGTCGTGACTACACGTGTGTCGTGACTACACGTGTGTCGTGACTACACGTGTGTCGTGACTACACGTGTGTCGTGACTACACGTGTGTCGTGACTACACGTGTGTTGTGACTACACAACTGGAGCATCTTGACACCATAACTGTGGTCCAGTGGAGATTTTCTTGAAATTGTTGAGCCCTTGTTTGAGCTTTTGTCTTTTGCTCTTCATGCACAATCTATTAAAGTTGATATTAATTCCTTTGCAAGATGGAAGTTTTCGTTGTTATTAAGTGTGTAATTTGACATTTCCTTTCAGTGCTCTGTGACTTGTGGAACTGGTGTCCAAACACGCCAGATCTACTGTATCAACCAGGAGAATCGTGTAGTTGCTAACTCTGTATGTGTCGACGCCAATCTAGTTCCCTTGGCCACTGAGGTGACCTGTAGCCAGGTGGCGTGTCCGGTCAGCACCTACTCAGCCGTCAGAGGGGACTATGGTGCCTGCTCAGTGAGCTGTGGGACCGGGGTGGAGACCCGAGTTGTAGTGTGCTTGAACCAAGATGGCCAGCAGGTTGCCATGGAAAACTGCATCAACTTTGGCATTGTTGACTTGGATACTGAGCGTGTGTGTACGCTGTCGGCGTGTGCTCCTTTGCTCCGCTACAGTATTGGAGCATACACTGATGTAAGATATGACGACTTGTTACATTCCCCGTGTTCTTTAGCAATAAGGAATACTGATTCTTATCCCTTCAGAAAGGGACCCGACTCTTTTATCCTTTTTCAATTTTGATACATTTATTTTAATTGTGCTGTGATTAAGAACCATACACCATCATTCCTATCAGTGCAATGAAACTGAGGCTTAAAGGACAAATAGTCGGGCTCTTAATTGTATATTGAGCATTTAGTGTTCAAGATTGCTAATGCACAAAGGAAGCTAGACAATAAGAAGTTTCTCTATGGAAATTAGAATCGTTTAGTGCTGTACCAAATCCATCAAACTCGGGCAAAACCTTGGGGGGATTGAGGTGGGGGGTAAACAAGGGACAAACCAGGAAACCGAAATGTTGAATGGAAGACTATTGATCCCTAGACGGCAGAGCACCTGCCAGAGCTGGTTTTCTGTGCTTAGCATGTTTTGTGCCTACATGCTTGATGAAATTGGGCCCAGTTAACCAGTCACAATAGTACGTTATACCATAATATTTCAGCTGGTAACCTTTTAGCAGTAGGCAAATTTGTTTTGTGTTTAGCGTAATTTTATTCTGAAGCTGCTCTATGTGAATTTTGGCCCAGGTGAATTTTCTTTATCTATGTAGTTATTCTAGATTAATGGATTGACTTGGTTAAAGTCCACTGCAACTGTGCAGCCCAAGGTTTTAGCCAAGATTTGGTAAAAGGATGTCAAAATTTGCTGGAAATTTAAAAACTGGGTGTCCAAATTGTTCACTTACAATACATTAACATGTAAATGACGGATAAAACAGGGTGTCCAAATTTAAACCAGAGTGTCCGAAAGACACCCAGACACCCCTCTGGCTTACACTATGCTGGACCATCTCTTTGTAATGCTCTTCCACTGAACCTCAGACTAGTAGACACTCTCTCCAGCTTCAAAACTAACTTGAAAACTCACTAATTCAGTCTTAGCTTTAGGTACCGTCATTAGCAGAGTTCTTTTTCTATGCGCCAGGAGTGTCTTTCTGACAGATATGGCGCACTACAAATGTCGACTATTGTTATTATGGTGCAGCCCCAAAAGTACCCCCCCCCCCCCAACAAACCTTGAAACTAACCAACAACATTGTCTATTTCAGTGTTCAGTAAGCTGTGGTGCTGGGGTGAGGACCCGTGACGTCCAGTGTGTGAACCAAAATGACGAGATAGTTGACGTGCAGGGTTGTCTTGATCTGAACCTCATACCACCAGTCTCTACTATAGTCTGTACATTGGATGTATGCCCAACCTACTTCTATCAATTTGGAGCTTTTGGAGAGGTAAAGTTTTCAGAAAATTTAAAGAAAGAGGAGTGGGTATGTCGGCAACAATTAGGCCTGCTCATATTGGCTAGGAATACTGTTCAGCAGTCGAACTAAGTAAAGGACTGCGCTCTTTTTGTAGCGCTCTGTTCTGTATCGAACTTCAGTATACCCGCAGCTCCTTTTTCTCTCATCCTCATTAATGTTACTAGAGTGAGGCTAAAAAGGCAAAGTAGTCTGGCCCCTCCTTGGTGTAAGAATGAATCGGTTTTCATCAGTGGTACTGAAGACGGGACACATGACAAAGATGGTGGCAGTAGAATTGATTGTTGACTGTGTTCTGATTACAGTGTAGTGAATCCTGCGGTGATGGTCTGAGACTGCGTGCCGTTGTCTGTATCAACAATGACACTAATGAGATTATAGATGATGAGAACTGCCCTGGAGAGAAACCAGCGTTGACGGAACCCTGCAACCTCCAGTCCTGTGAAGTCATGTGAGTAGACCATCTACTTAGCGAAAATGGGTTACCAACCAAAATACATTGTTAGTCACATGACTTTTGACTGGTTCCCTGCAACCTCCAGTCCTGTGAAGTCATGTGAGTAGACCATCTACTTAGCGAAAATGGGTTACCAACCAAAATACATTGTTAGTCACATTACTTTTGACTGGTTCCCTGCTAACCTCCAGTCCTGTGAAGTCATGTGAGTAGACCATCTACTTAGCGAAAATGGGTTACCAACCAAAATACATTGTTAGTCACATTACTTTTGACTGGTTCCCTGCAACCTCCAGTCCTGTGAAGTCATGTGAGTAGACCATCTACTTAGCGAAAATGGGTTACCAACCAAAATACATTGTTAGTCACATTACTTTTGACTGGTTCCCTGCAACCTCCAGTCCTGTGAAGTCATGTGAGTAGACAATCTACTTAGCGAAAATGGGTTACCAACCAAAATACATTGTTAGTCACATTACTTTTGACTGGTTCCCTGCTATCCTCCAGTCCTGTGAAGTCATGTGAGTAGACAATCTACTTAGCGAAAATGGGTTACCAACCAAAATACGTTGTTAGTCACATTACTTTTGACTGGTTCCCTGCTATCCTCCAGTCCAGTGAAGTCATGTGAGTAGACAATCTACTTAGCGAAAATGGGTTACCAACCAAAATACATTGTTAGTCACATTACTTTTGACTGGTTCCCTGCTAACCTCCAGTCCTGTGAAGTCATGTGAGTAGACAATCTACTTAGCGAAAATGGGTTACCAACCAAAATACATTGTTAGTCACATTACTTTTGACTGGTTCCCTGCTAACCTCCAGTCCTGTGAAGTCATGTGAGTAGACCATCTACTTAGCGAAAATGGGTTACCAACCAAAATACATTGTTAGTCACATTACTTTTGACTGGTTCCCTGCAACCTCCAGTCCTGTGAAGTCATGTGAGTAGACCATCTACTTAGCGAAAATGGGTTACCAACCAAAATACATTGTTAGTCACATTACTTTTGACTGGTTCCCTGCAACCTCCAGTCCTGTGAAGTCATGTGAGTAGACAATCTACTTAGCGAAAATGGGTTACCAACCAAAATACATTGTTAGTCACATTACTTTTGACTGGTTCCCTGCAACCTCCAGTCCTGTGAAGTCATGTGAGTAGACCATCTACTTAGCGAAAATGGGTTACCAACCAAAATACATTGTTAGTCACATTACTTTTGACTGGTTCCCTGCTAACTTTTGCTTAACAGCTTTATGACGTTGAGTCTTGTTCTTATAAGGACTAAAATAAAAAATTGCTAAAAATACAGGGCACTCTCTTTTGATTACATGCGCCAATATACTTATCATCAAAATTTGTACTGAAACATTTTTGTTCCTATAAACTGTACCAAAAGACCAAAACAAGAAAGTAAATAACTATTTTTCCTCATTTTATAAACAAATATAAATTCAAATTGCAATGTGTTTTGAAAGAGATGTTTTGGGAAATTTGTACCCAACTTGACAGGCTTTTTCCCCCTACATGGTGTGTGAATCAATAAGATTTTTCCTGATTTGGGGATTTTTTGGGGGCATGTTTCCAAGCCTCTATTTTTTCTGTTTGTATCGTCGATTTAATTGTATTACTGCTAACACCCTTAATGTTCATGGAATTTTTCTCTCAACTAAGAGACAATCACTACTCATTTAAAGAAAATTTCATTTTTGTACAATCACATCTGTTTCCCAGATCTTGGCCGTCAAAATGATTCTCTCCAAAAGTCAAACATGTACATGTTAGATAACATAGGCCAGGCCTGGAGTTTCAACTTTGAGAGGGCAAGGCCATTTTCAATTTTGGACAATTTTAAAGTCTATGGGAAATTTTTGAAGGGGCACCAAGGCCAAGTCCAGGGACGTGTAATTTCAGGCCTGTATTTAGGGAATTCTTACCACTGTGTTGCAATGTTGGAGTGCATAGTGCAGTTCATTGTATCAAGAGGATACTTTACAGGCCTGGAATTACAACTTTGAGAGGGCAAGGCAATTTTCATTTTGAAAAGGGGAACTTATTGGAAACTCCTAAAGTCTATGGGAAACTTTTGAAGGGGCGCCAAGACCAGGGCTGTGTAACTCCAGGCCAGACAGGCTGTCTAACGAGGCTTCCAAACGAACGGCAAACACCAACAATTTCAGCCTACAATTACTTGCAATTTGTCTCTTCTCTGTAGCTATCAGTTCGTGAGTGGTCCATTTGGCGCATGTAACTGCAGCGGAATTCAGACACGCCTAGTGATTTGCATCTCGCGCACAGGGAGTGATCTTGGACGCGTCGCCGACCAGATTTGCCTGGATAACGGTATCGTGTTACCAGCTTTGACGGCAGAGTGTGCAGCTCCCTCAAACTGCTTAAATCCTGTCTGGCAGACATCTGATTTTAATGGGGTAAGAACGCAACATCCGTTGTATACACAAAATTCTGGAGGACGTTTTTGTGTTTATTTCTTAAATCAATTGGTTTTAAAATTCTACACTCAGAAATGATCTTGTGGCATGTCGTGGTCGAGCGGATAAGAACACCAAACTCAAGCTCTGGTGTTTCTGATCAGCAGAGTGTGGGTTCGAATCCCAGGCGTGACACTTGTGTCCTTAAGCAAGACACTTAACCACATGCTTCGTCCTTCGGATGGGACGTTAATCAGTAGGTCCCGTGTGTTTAATGCACGTAAAAGAACCCAGTGCACTTATCGTAAAGAGAAGGGGTTCGCCCCGGTGTTCCTGGTTTGATTGGCTGCATATTGCGCCACAGCACCTTGTAAACCATTACATGGTGCTATGCAAAGGAAAAGGTCTCATACTTCAACACGTAACTCCACTTACCTTGTAGGAAAAATACTGAGCGCTTTGAAACACCCATCGGGAGTATAAAGCGCTATATAAGAACTGTGTATTATTACTATTATTATAATAATAATAGTGGCTTCTTATAGTGGCTTCATATCCGTCACTCAGTGATGCTCATGGCACTCCAACATTCAGTGTTTTTCCTGCAAGGTATGTGTAGATTGTTTTTGAAGTATGAGACCTTTTTCCTTTACATAGCACCGTATAATGGTTTATAAGGTGCTCTGGCGCAATATGCAGCCAATCAAACCAGGAACATCGGGGCGAACCCCTTCTCTTTACGAAAAGTGCACTGGTTTCTTTAACGTGCATTACACAACACACGGGACCTACGGCTTTACGTCCCATCCGACGGACGCAGCAATAACAGTCGAGTGTCTTGCTCAAGGCTTTAGTCCCATCCAAAGGAGGCAGCAATAATGGCTAAGTGTCTTGCTTAAGGACACAAATGTCACGACTGGGACTCGAACCCACACTCTGCTGAGCAGAAACACCAGAGCTCGAGTCCGGTGTTCTTATCCGCTCGGCCACGACACGCCAGGGGTGCAATTTGTGCCAGCATTGACCATGATGTACCTTATCTGTAGCAGCAGTTTTACCAACATTACCCAAGCTGCACCTTATCAATAAAGTAGCCACACGAGAAGTTGACATTCTGTCCCAATGTTGACGGTGATTTAGGGTGTCGTGGCCGAGCGGTTTAGAGCATCGAATTCAAGTTCTGGTGGTTAAGTCATCGGCCTTGACATTTGTGTCCTTGAGCAAGATACTTTACTACAATTGCTTCTCTTCACCCAGGGGTATAAATGGGTACCTGCGAGGGTAGAGGTTGATATTGTGTTTGAAAAAGCCTCCTAAGCGCCACGGCACCCCAGGGAGCTGAGAAAGATTAAAGGATTGTTATAGGCCCAATTACCAGGGCACTAATGTAAAGCGCCTTGATACTTTATTGTAAAATGCGCTATATAAGAACTAGTTATTATTATTATTAATATTTACCCTTGAATCAAAGAAAGTATTTGACAGTTTGTCTATGTCTTTTAATTTATCTGTTTGCAGTGCTCGGTAACTTGTGGTAGCGGTCTGCGGAGCCGGCTGGTGTACTGTGTTGAGTATCCAGGCTCTTCTGTATTGGTTGATGATTCTCTGTGTGTCGCTGAGGACAAACCAACTGCCACTCAGCCATGCAATACTGGAGTGGATTGCCCAACAGAGTAAGGCAAAATACTTACCAACTAAAACACCATATCATGTGTACAGTTTGGAACTAATTTCCCTCTTTGGAAATCTTGGAAAAGTTTCCGCAGCATGCCTCCAACTTTTATTTATCTATTTATTTTTTTTCCTGTTTTCCATTGGTGATAGGTGGAAAACAGGAAGAAAAAAAAATAATAAAAAAAAAAAATAAGTTGGAGGCATGCTGCGGAAACTTTTCCGAAATCTTTGCTGAGCAAAAATCTGTAAAACCCAAAATCTGTTGCCAACCAAAACCTGTTGCCAACCAAAACATGTCATGTGTACAGTTTGGAACTAATTTCCCTCTTTAGAAATCTTTGCTAAGCAAAAATCTGTAAAAATTGATATTTTCTACTGAAGGGGCTTACGATAATTATCCCCGATTTCCAACTCTTTTTCATTGTTTATCTCTGGTTTCAGATACCTGTGGCTAGCGTACGGATGGGGACCATGCAGTGTCACCTGTGGGGGTGGAATTGAAATGCGGGATGTCTTCTGCTTCAATCTAAATCAGAACTTTGCTCAGGTGAACGACTCCCTCTGCGTCCTTGCGGATAGACCAGTGACAGTCCGAACCTGCAATCTTGACCCATGCACAGCTTCCTGGACAACATCGGCATGGACAGCGGTAAAAAACAAACATTTATCGTCACTCTCTTTAGCTGTTTCTTGTTTTAGATTAACTCTAAAAGTGAGTTGTGTTTAATTTGTGCAGTGAATCACTGTTGTTTATTTGTGCTGATGTTGTTTCCTCTTTCTAGTGTTCGGTAACTTGTGGTTCCGGAGAAGAATCCCGCTCTGTCGCCTGCCGTGCTACCAAGGACCCTACTAGCAACCTTGTCGACGAGACCGAGTGCATCGCTGAAGAACGGCCATCAGAAACACGCTCTTGCTTCTTGGAGATCTGCCCATCCCCCTTTGGCTGCGACACCACCACCACGCTCGAGGGAACCCTCCAGTATTCTGAAAGTTCCCCAGGCTTCGGCAACAACGAAAACTACCCCAATGATTTTGACTGCGATAAATCATTTGCCGCCCCCATCGTTAGGAATAGAAATATTGAACCCGCTCCAGAATACTACATCCGTTTGACATTTACAGCCTTTGACCTTGAGCCTTCTGAGAACTGCCAGTTTGATTTTCTTGAGGTAAGGTGGTGAATTTCATAATACTTGGTTCTTACATAGCGCACACATCCTAGTAGGTAGATTAAGACGTTTTGCTACATCTCTGTGAATCAAGCATGCCCTAACTCTTTCATGTGCCGACCGGTCGTTAGCGACCGGTTTAAATCTCTTCAAAAAAAGAGTTGTTAAACAAAAAATGAAGATCGCACGACCTTACAGTTTTCAGAATGGGAAAGAGGACTCTTGAGGGTGCTATTGTGTTCTGTTTTTTTTGGGGGGGGTCACCATTTGCAAAAAACTACTAAACGATTAATGTGTCCATATGATCAATTTAGCACTAAAATAAATGGTGCATGGTTAACCAATCTACAAACTACCCTGGGAGCATACAATCCCAAGCTACTTGTTTTAACACACTGTCTCAGCCCTCTTGTATACACCCGGGTTAAGAGAAGCAATTTATGGTTAAGGACACACTTGTCATGAGGGGATTTGAACCCACACTTCTAATGACTAGAGTCCATCAGAACTTAAGTTAGATGAGCTAGACCACTCGGCAACAATGGGCCACATAAGATCAGTAAATTCAAGTTTTATTAAATCGTTCAAATTCCAACATTACGTGAATCACCGATTAGGAGCAGACTCGAGTTTGCCTATGACAAACCGAGGTTGGTACTCACTGGTTTGGGAATGAGCAGTTTTCAACAGGAATCTTTCTTTTCTTTCCAAAAGTTAAGGCGTGAACAGGTGGTTTAGGGTGCCACTGCCTGTGAGTTTACTGACAATATCTACAACATTTCACAGGTTTTTGTTTGTAATGTAAAGTATTGGAAACAAGTGTTAAATGTTATTGTGAAAGCAACTTTGAATCATAAAAATCAACCAAATACAGTAGGCCTTTCTCCCTGCTCTTCAGCATTTTCGTTAATTTGACACCAGCAGTTGGCCTATGGCTAAGGGTCTTTGGCCATAGGAAAGTGGGTTCCAGGGGAATTTTTATATTACAATTATTTCACTAATAACAGCTGATAAGAGTCGAAGTAAAACCTGTGAGTGAAATTCAGAGATTTTGGCTAATGGGAAATTCACGTAATGAAGTCTCGGACAGAAGCCTATTTTCAACCAATGTCCAAAACAGAACAATGCGTACTCTCTTCAGGGAAATCCCTTTTCCTGAATCTTTACTTCCATTTACTGATAAAATAATCTCCGTTATTCCCGAAGGTGAGAGATGTGTTTGAAAACACCACCGAGCTTCTCTGTGGAAACTCTTATGACCTCCCCTATGTATGGAACTCCAATGGCCCCCTTATTGACCTGTACTTCCACACCGATGCAACGACCACTGCTCAGGGATACTCAGTGACTTACAACGCTATACTGAAAGAGGCACCTCCACGTTATGAGACCTCTGAATGGTCTGAGGTGAGTAACGAGGGAGTCCAAATTGTTAGCTCTTTATATCACAAGGCCGGACGGCCACTTCAAGGTGAGGGCTACACTTAACTGATTTGGGCTATCGGCCCTAGTCAACTGTCACCAGAGGCACGTTGCCACCTGCTCCTCGGGCTGAAACAGGGTTACCCCCTTCACAGTCTGTAAGGATGTAGGCATGGGTATCATCCACTAGGAGCCTGGCTGGTAGAGCAGAATGCAATACCTTCCCAACTTTTTACGAAGCAATTGTGGTCAAGTGCCTTGCTCAAGGGCACAAGTGTCATGACCGGGTATCGAACCCACACTCTGCTGCTGACAACGCCAGAGCTTGGGTCCGGTGAACTAGACCGCTCGGCTGCAGTTGTGGCTTTGGGTAGATGACTTTGAATTCCAAAGCCAAAGCCGGTATACCTTTATCATGGTGCAGTCATCTTGATTTTCTCTCATTCAAATTCAATGTAACCAAACCGAGGCTGGAAGGAGAAACAGTCTGGTTCCTTTATGTACAAAGAATGTTGGCATCCATTACTGTTATTGGATACAGGGAACATGACCAAGATGGTGGCAGCATGATAAAGGTCTATACACCAATCCATTAGGCACTGCCCGTCATCAGCAGTCGTCTATTAAAGGAGGCCCCATGCTCTGCCCCTTGGCACTTCACAGAAAGGACATGTTGCAGCAATTCAAATGGTGGAAATCTTTTAGATTTTAGTGTTCAGGACTTTTTGTCTGACCTTTGTGCATGCATTGGTGCATGTGATTGGTCAAAGCATGTATGGATTGAAAACTGCCATCACATTACATCTATAACTCCAGGGGTCACCAAAAGGTAGAAATGCTACCATTTTAGCATACCTAATAATAATAATAATAATAAAGAGAAATTTATAAAGCGCAAACAGTCGCAGATTGGCTCTGCCTCAAGGCACTGAATACAAGCAAATGGAATTAACAAAATAAATTATAAAACAACGATATTTAAACAATTTTACAAAAATTATGTCTGGACCAAATACACAGTAAGCTAAAAAGATGAACTAGTTAACAAAAAGAAAAAAGATCTGGAACCCAGTTTGACTTAAATTGTCGGCAATGACGCTCGCCCCTGGATATTGGTTTAAGCCATGCACCGATGTTTGATAAGCACTGTACACTCGCTGAAAAAAAATCCACAACTTTTCTGCTTGGATTCAAATCTACAATAAAATATGGCACCCGACTACAGTTGTAACTATTGAACCTGTGTCTTCTTGCAGTGCTCCGTCACCTGCGGAGAAGGAGTTGAGATGCGCTCTGTTGTCTGTTACCGCGGCAATGAGACAATTGATGAGAGTGAATGCAGTGAGCTTCAGCGACCGACGTCAATGCAGCCATGTGAAGAGGACAGGTGTATTGAGCCAAATGGTAAGTAGCCATTAGGGTTCTTCCAGGATTATTCAAGGGGGGCATTCTGGACCAAAATTTGTGGATGTTTGGCCAAAGCACGCTGAATTGAAAGGTCTTCGGAATGTTGTCTACTTGGTGTTTATCTTGGTTTTAAAAGCTCTACTGTGCAATCTGGATGGTTTTCTCTTGATGTGAATGCCGAAATTTGCGCGTAACGGCAAGCATTTTCCGCATATCGGCCCGATACGCTAGCTTGTGCATAGAGAGAACCCTGAGCCATGTAGTAGACCCCTCGGTACAGAGCCCCCACTGAGGTCAAACGGACACCTCCCATTGGCTGAGAGGTTTGTTTTTGACCTTGAGCATTTTCATTGTTTCACCTCGGCGGTGGCGTAACGGGTCGATATATAACACAGTTGAAATGCATACCATGCCCAATATGTGGAAGAGGGTTCCCCCAAAATGTTCCCACACTCTTTTCCTCTTGTACAGAAGTACCCCCCCCCCCCTAAAATCCTCTATAGAATTCATGAGATTCCCTGATCATAATGAAGACACAGTAGGAGGGGGGTACACCATGCCGCATAGCGAGTACCAAATGTTGCAATGGATGACTGTCCGGCACCTTCAGTTATCAAGAACTGCTAGTTTATTATTTAAACCCTGTAAAACATCCTAAAGTCACTACAAATGTTTTCCTTTGTTTCAATTTTAGCATGCAGCGGTGATCTGATCCGTACTGAAGATGGAAGCCTTCTCCAGTCACCGGACTTCCCTCTCTCCTACCCAAACAACGTGTCGTGTTTCAACCGCATCCAAGCCCCCGAAGGCATGGTGGTCCAACTGGACATTTCATTCTTCAACTTGCGCTTGTCAAGCGATTGTGAGG
Organism: Plazaster borealis; assembly: GCA_021014325.1. NCBI lineage: Eukaryota > Metazoa > Echinodermata > Asteroidea > Forcipulatida > Labidiasteridae > Plazaster > Plazaster borealis. The sequence goes on along the minus strand of CM037456.1, from coordinate 1,233,821 downwards.
TGGATTCAGTCAAGGCAAGTTTAACTCAAGATATCCAAATTTGAGGGCGGGGGGGGGGGGGGGAGGGTTTTCTTTGTTGTTCCTGATTGCATCAGGGTAGACTTTGGACTCCTTTAATGAATGCTTCCTTCAATAGAAGTTTGCGGTTACAGTTGGTAACCTCACTTGGTGTATCCCAACATATGCATTAATTAACAAACCTGTGAACATTTGGCCTCAATTGGTCATCGAAGTCACAAGAAAATGATAAAAGAAAAAAACCCTTGTTGCATAGAATTGTGTGCCTCCAGATGCCTGAGAAAGGCTTTCTCAGATTCAAAATGTTGGGTGTATAATTACCTCTATCTCTAAAACTACAAAACTTCAAAGGGAGTCCTTTTAAACAATGTCTTATAGTATCAACAGCTCCCTAGTGCTCTTTACCAAGTGAGTTTTGTGATCATTAACTTGTTGAGTATTTACAAAAGGTATACCCTGCCCTTAAAATAAATTCCTGATTGTATTTTGTGTATTGTTTGAATTTTACTGGATGTTTTAATTCAACATGGCCCCTTGAAATCCTTACGCAAATAAATAAATACGAATTAATAATTCTGTGGTCATACCATCTTGAAGTACAGAGCTTTATCATGGTGCGGCCATCTTGATTTTCTCCCAATCAAATTAATGTAACCAAGCCGAGGCTGGAAGGAGAACTAGTCTGGTTAGCATTAGTTTCAAGGAACATGACCAAGATGGTGGCAGCATGATGATGGTCTATAACCAACCTTGTCCCCATGGTGTGTCCAGCAGTACGAGGTTGACTGCTCTCTCACCCTGGTATTGGATAATATCCAATTTTTTTGGATACGTATGCAAATTAGAATAGTCTGGCTGTGAACATGGTGAATACTGAATGAGTACAACTTAACATGTTTACGTTAGACTTTTGTACACCAGTCGTTGTCCAATCAGGGTCCAAGTAAGGAGTTTCCCTCCCAGGGTTTACTATTGTAAACATGGTTGGAAATAAAGTAAACCATGGGGACGAGGTTTGGTCTATAACCTGTGAAACCTCTTTCCTTTTTGCAGATCTCCGATTTCAATGCGGAGGGTGAGGCCCTGACTCTTTGCGGAATTCAAGGTCCCGGCGTTGTCTTCACATCGACCTCCAACGAGGTCATCGTTGCATTTTCTTCCAACGAGACTGGTCCTGTCCCCGCCTCTGGATTTGGTTTCAATCTGGTTGCTTCATTCATTCTGGATCCAGGTAAATGTTTTGGGTGGTTTTTTTTTCAGTCCAAATTCTGAGTTTTTGAGAAACTTTTGTCTTGTGTTTCCCCCAAACTCGAGGCATCTATTGAGTTACTTTTGAGTAAATTGTTTTTTGAATTTTTTGAAAGAGTTTATTATTATTATATATTTCTGGTTATAAAACCAAGGTTGCCTCATAAGTGAACTTAATCACTGTAGCTTGCAAGCTTGAGGAAACCTGTAAACAAAGGTGCTTGCTATGTGAACCAGAAACACCGGGGTTAACCCCTACTCTTCCACGATAAGTGTTCTGGGTTCATTTACGTGCACTACCAATTCTAGTACACAGGACCTACAGCTTAATTGCCCATCCGAAGGACAAAGCAATTATGGTAATGCATCTTGCTCAAGTGTCATAAGCAAGGACATGAACCCACAACTCTGCTGAACGGAAACACCAGAGCTCGAGTCCGGTGCTCTTAACCGCTCGACACGCCACAAATACTAAATAGCCTTGGGAAACGATGCATTTCCCACAACTGATCGCTGTTTTTGCAATCATTTTCCCACTATCAGGAAGCCCATGCAGTAATGAGATCAGGTCCTCGGGCCAGGCCGTGTATTCGCCAAACTACCCTAGTGAGTACGGCCCCAACGAGAACTGCGTCACCGTCATCCGTAACGACGAAGGCTGCATCTCCCTTCAGTTCTTGGATTTCAATATCCATGCCAACCCTGACGGAACTTGCACGGACTACTTGCAGGTAACATCCTTTTCTCTGTCTTGTGAGCTTTCGCTGGCGTCAAAATAATTGAATCAAATTTTTGTACATACTGTATTTTGTCATGTTTCCCGTCTCATATCACTAGTAATGAGAGTACAAAGAAAGACACTAACTTCTTGGGTTTTCCCGTAGTTAGGCGCTAAAAGCGTTTGTGTGTTCTACGGGAAATCCCGTACTTGGGCAGATATGAGTAGACGTCATTCTTATGAGATACAACAGTTTGACAATTTCAGACTCGCATGTAACGAAAGTGCTATTTTTTTAGATACAACGTGTTGGCACAAAGTGCATCTGCTGCCACCAAAGGACTAGATAAGTTTCTTCATCTGAAACAGGACGTGACTCTCGACAAATACCCCATGATTGATTGAACAATCCGTCTAAAAAACAAAATACTAAATTGATTGAAATGTTTCTTGTTCCTCCCCTGTTTGCAGTTGGTTGATTTGACCCAAGTGAGCCTGAACACCCCTCCCCTCTGCGGAGACGAGCTCCCTCTTCCATTTTACTCTGCCTCTGGATTGATCACCGTCCGTTTTGTCTCAAATGGCTCCATTGCCGACAGTGGCTACAATGCCGTCAGCCGATTTGTGGAGTGCACGGAGGGTCTGTGGTTCACAACTGAATTCAGTGCGGTAAGATGATGCTCAGTTTCTATATATGAGTAGGGAACCAGTCGAACTGGGACCATTCAAAAACTTGCTGTCGAGTGACAGGATTTTATTTTGAACATGCATCATAAAAAGTAAAATTTAAAAAAATGAATGGTGAACATTAAAATTTAAATAAAAATGAAAACCACTACTGATAAAAATTGATAAAAGAATGTACCCCAGACCAATATTTGTTTAAAAGAGTTGTTATGTGTGGGAGGGAGCTGTTTGTTTTCCCACTTGAAGGCCCCAAAGTGTTTTTTCTTCTTTAGATTCATTGATGAGGCATAAATAGATTGCATTTTAAGCCACTTTTTCTTTGTATTAATTTTTTTTTTTTTTTTTTAAGCCAAGCCTTGAAATTGGTGCTGATTACTCATTAGTTTGATTACTATTAACCCTCCTACTATCTGGTAGATTGTGGAGCCCACTCTCAGAGTTTGCCCTTAACTTTTTCAGTGATTGACCAGCGGAACCAGTTATTTTGTCATTTCAATAGTCGGCCAGCCTTTTCACTGGTCCACATATTTTTACTGTTTTCTTTCAACATTGTCATTTTGTATGGCCGTCGGTTTGAAATCAGTGCAGGCAGTGGCTTGTATCTAGCTTTTGGAAGAAATGAACTAACCAGCAGGACCACTTGGGCATCATTTTGTTTGGTCCTCGGAAGTTCTAACTGGCACCTGGCCAGCAGCCAATTGGCAGGCGGACTTCTGTTATGGGAGGATGCTGACTGTTTCAACCATTCAAATCCATTTACATGCTTCATTGTTCATGCATGGTTGAGTACACTTCCGAGGGTAATGCTACTCGCCCTTTGCACGGTCAGCCAATTGCGTGTAGAGCCTCGTCTTGGAGACAGCAGTGAATAGAAGCATTATATAACTCATGTATTGTCACGGTAATGTAATGACACTTTCATCCAAACAGATGCATAAGTACAATACAAATGAAGCATGAAGTCGAGGCTCTACACGCACATGGTGGATCCGTGCAAAGGGCGAATAGAGTGTGTACAAAGCTATGGGCAAGTGTGGGGGCTTTGGAGTTTGGGATGGTTTCAAATTGCCAACTAGAAGGAACATTTGTTTTGTATACTAAACACCTTATGACATGGTGTCATTTGACAGGTCAAATGAGGTTAGGTTTTGAGCAAGTACCATGCGTGCCTCGGTGCATATATCAACACTTTGTAAGAAAGATTCTCTTATTCTTTATTAACTTACCTTTGGTTAATTGTCTTTGTAACGTTTAGTGTTCAGCGACATGTGGTGAAGCTTTCCAGACCCGTGATGTCACTTGCGAGAAGCCCTCGGACGGTAGCCCAGTTGATCCTGCCTCTTGCCCACCAGATAGACCAGATGCTATCAGAGAATGTGATGTGCCTGAGTGCCCGAGTAAGAATACCACCCGTCTGGGAATAAATGCTTGAGTACTTATATAGATTCCAACAGAAATTGCTGAACCAAACTCTTAGTCATCTAGAGAGGCAATGAAGATCTGTGTTGACTAATGTTTGATGAATTCATTAATATAAATACATCATTTACAAAAGCTTGTTCCCTGGTCCCATGCTCGGCATCTTTAGGGCAATTGTTTGTTTGTTTGTTTGTTTGTTTGTTTGTTTGTTTAGATGATCTTCCCGCCAAGGGAACTCGGCAAACTCCCACAAGGGCTGTATAAACACCAAGCTGGCAACAGCCAATCTCTCTCATACAGACATTGGTTTAACGTCTATGATTATGAATTGCACAAATCAACAAATTGTGATTCAGTAACTAGACGACAATACTTATTCTAGTCATTGTGAAATCAGCGGTTAGCTTGGTAGGATTCGAACCCACAACCTTGTGATTGCAAGTCCTGCAGTCTAACCCCATCTAAAACTGCACATTCCTTTCATCACCACTACGCAGGTGTCTTCAAGGCCTATGGGTTAACAGTGCTAATCTCTTTGGAAGATCTCTTGGTAGCTAGCAGAAAGATTTAAAAGTATAAACAAATTACTTTCTTTCTTGATAGGTTGCGATGTCGTTGTTGAACAAACTGGTACAGTCATTGAATCCCTGAAGACAGACGGTTCTTACGAGAACAACCAACTGTGCACGACCACCATCAGGAACCCAGAGGGTTGCATGTCCATCGAGTTCTTGACATTTGAACTCCAGAACCCAATTGACAACGAGTGTGCTGACTATGTAGAGGTACGAACCTGACACCCTGGTCTTAGCCTTGGTGCCCTTTTCCAATGGAAGTGCCCATTCCAAGATGAAATTCCAGGCCTGAGTGCTTTCCTCCCTGCAGCTGTTCAGGGCCCAATTTCATAGAGCTGCTTAAGCACAAAAAGAAGCTAAGCGCAACAAAAAATTGCTTACCAGAATAAGGTTACCAGCCAAACTACCATGTCACGTCGATTTGTGACTGGTATCCTGCTCATTTCTGCTTAGCAGAAAATTGTTAAGCAATATTTTGTGCTTAAGCAGCTCTATGAAATTGGGCCCAGATCTGGGCAGGCTAGTATCAACTCTTAATTTTGACATACCAGGGATGAATTTCACAAAAACACTAAGATTCATCTGAAGATGAGTTGTCAATATCACCTTTAGTGATTTGTTTTGTGACATCACACTTTGCTTAGCAATTAAGATTGATACACATCTTGAGATCAGTCTTAGTGTTGTTTTATTTTCTTCATCTAATTTGTTTTCACTTAATATCTTCAGTGAAAATCATCAATAAATTTGTTTCATAGATCATTGAATCTGCGAGAGAGACATCCATGAAGTTCTGCGGTATTGAGATTCCACCCAGCTACTTGTCGCTCTCCAGTGAAGTCACTCTTGTCTTCAAAACTGATGATTCGGTTAGAGGGCTTGGATATGTGGGTTACGTCTCATTTGTGCCGTGCCCCATCAACGCTTTCATTCCCGGAAATTGGAGTGAGGTAGGTACCCTGATTTGTCTCAAAAGTTTACCATAGACTTAAAGATTTTCCAATGGAAATGCCCTGTAAAAAAATGAAAATGGCCTTGCCCATTCCATGTGCTGAATGCATCTACACAGTCGACCCTCCAACTGTCTGTCCATTTAATATCATCCACTGTGGTTTTGAATGATAGATAAACTATACCAGCCTGTAATATGATATCATGTGGTGAATGCATCTACACAGTACACAGTCAACCTTCCTACTGTCTGACCATTCAATATCATCCACTGTGGTTTTGAATGATAGATAAACTATACCAGCCTGTAATATGATATCATGTGGTGAATGCATCTACACAGTACACAGTCAACCTTCCTACTGTCTGACCATTCAATATCATCCACTGTGGTTTTGAATGATAGATAAACTATACCAGCCTGTAATATGATATCATGTGGTGAATGCATCTACACAGTACACAGTCAACCTTCCTACTGTCTGACCATTCAATATCATCCACTGTGGTTTTGAATGATAGATAAACTATGCCAGCCTGCAATATGATATCATGTGGTGAATGCATCTACACAGTACACAGTCAACCCTCCTACTGCCTGACCATTCAATATCATCCACTGTGGTTTTGAATGATAGATAAACTATACCAGTCTGCAATATGATATCATGTGGTGATTGCATCCACAGCATACATGTGGACAGTTGGTTCTGTGCAAGGTCATGCCACCATACTCAACTGTGGTTTCAAACGATAGATAAACTATGCCAGCCTGCAATATGATATCATGTGGTGATTGCATCCACAGCATACATGTGCAGAGATGCCAACATACACGATTTGGGCGTAGAAAATACGATTTTGAGCCGTGAATACGCCGCTACGATAATCTTCAATTAAATACGATAAACAAGCCGCCCAGTGTAAATGTAGTTACGAACAATGTATCATGATAAAAACTAATACTAAAAGTAATTATAAAATAAAAACTATAACAAATGTTGACTGCTGCCGCGTGGTTAAAAGCGATGAGCGGCGCCGAATTCAGACGCGTTTTGGTGCTTATTTAGGAGGTACCAATCCCATAAACTATCGCACTCAGGATTTGCCTGCCCGACACACGCGTAGCACAGAGCACACACTGAGTCACAAGGCTCCTTGTACAGCATACATTCTACAGTCGCTTTTGTAGAGACTGGTTCCGCAGTTTTTTTAACGCTTTACGACTGTGGGATGCGGCGGCAAAGAGACCCTGTGATAACTTTTATCTGAAATGCAATTCGCAAGTTCAGCGCGCGCCGTTGTAGAGTTTGTTTGAAACATCGCGATCGCTGCAGCGATCAACTAAAATAAAGGTGACAACAAGAAAATATTTCATCGATCGCAATGGAGGCCAAGATCTGATGAAAACTGTCGATAAAAATAAGAATGCAGTGGGTGGAAATGGAATTGGTTGGAAAGGCCAATTGACGAAATTGCTCTTGCTGAAGTCGTTTGAAGACTTGACTGACCTGCTGCTGTGGTCAGGTGGTGTGATGTATTTTTTTTAAAACTATTTTGCTGTGCAAACGTGAGCATTATTCATTTGAATAAACAATGGGACAGAAACTACAGCATTTTGTTGAATTTAGTTGGAAAGGGTTCTCTTCATGCACAAGCTAGTGCAAATTGCAGTCCGATACACAAAAAAAAATCAAATTTTTTTTTTTTTTTTCATTTTTTTAAAAATTTTTTTTTTTTTATTTTTTTAAATCAAGACTGAGAATACAAATCACAATTGTTTGACCTCTAGAGCAGGCCGCTTTGCAATAAGTGATTTTCACTGAAAATATTAGTTTATATCATAAATGTCATAATTTTCCTCTTTTTTGACTCGGTGAGTTTTATGCCTGACTTGCAACTTAAGTTTTAAGTGCTCGGCGGTGCTACTCTTTTTGGGAATTCAATGTTGGCATCTCTGCATGTGGACAGTTGGTTCTGTGCAAGGTCATGCCACCATACTCAACTGTGGTTTCAAACGATAGATAAACTATGCCAGCCTGCAATATGATATCATGTGGTGAATGCATCCACAGCATACATGTGGACAGTTGGTTCTGTGCAAGGTCATGCCACCATACTCAACCCATGCAGTTGATCGGTTTGTTGCTCAACTTATGCTGGACATTGCACCAAGAGTAGGAGGGTTAATAATCTAGTGACTCTGTTAGATGCATTATTCATAAATGTCATCAAAGTCCAAATACGGTCAGCGTCTGAAATTAGCGAGACCTCCAATATAAGGCTAGATAGCTCAGTTGGTAGAGCGCCGGCACGTAAATCCTGAGGTTGCAGGTTCAACTCCCGCTCTAGTCAATTTGTCTTTGTTCAACCCAAAATTATTTTAAAATTTACCCAGTCAGTTTCCCTTGTGGTTTATTATACACAACCCATACAGTTGAATGGTTTCAAATGATCTACCAGCTCCCTGGATGACGTTAAGACCAAGAGTTGAATTTTTTTTTTTGAACCACTTGCCTTTTCAACCCCTGATTGTTGTTTCCTCTGCTTTTTCTTTGTGACAGTGCTCGGTGACCTGTGGATCAGGCGTGAGGACACGGGATGTTGAATGCATGGATCTACTGAACGACGTTCCAGTGGATGATTCTCTGTGTAGTGGAGTCCGTCCACCTTCGGAGGAGGCCTGCAATACAGAGGTGGAGTGTCCCAGTAAGTTGAATTCTTTCCTCGTCTTACCCTCTTCACGTAATTTTTCCCTTTAGTCAGGGGGTGGGGGTGGTTTGAAATTGAAGGCTAACTCTTACAATATTTTCATTCCATTTTGTTATTGCCCATCCAACAGCATGCTACATGTACGTCAATGAAACTGGTCAGTATCTGACGAGTCCAGGCTTCCCTGATGACTACGCCAACAATCTGGACTGTGTTTATGAGTTTGAGTCCCCAGATGATTCACAGTGTTTACGAATCATCTTCCTGGAAACCTACCTCGATGGACCAAATGACGATGGACAGTGTGTAAATGACAATATTACCGTAAGTCAGAATAGAAAATGGATGAGTTTTTTTCTTATCTAAAGAGGTTTCAGTACTCAGTAGATCTGATTATATTTATGTAAGAAAGAAGAAAATTTTGGAGATTGGCGTGTTGTGGCCTCGTGGTCAAGCGCACTGGACTCGAGCTCTGGTGTTTCTGATCAGCAGTGTAGGGGTTCGCGTCCCAGTCTTGACACTTAAGCGTGTCCTTAAGCAAGTCTTGACACTTCACCATTATTGCTTTGTCCTTCAGATGGGACGTAAAGCTGTAAGTTGCATGTGTTGTGTAATGCATGTTAAAGAACCCAGTACACTTATCGTTAAAGACACTGGGGCCGATTTCACAAAGAGATAAGACTAGTCTTATCTGAAGTTAGGACCAGTAACTGGTCTTAAATAAAGACTAGTGTTATCTCTTAGCATTGCCTAGGACTAGTCCTAAGTTAGGAAGAGTTTTGTGAAATCGACCCCTGGACACATTTGGTAATTGTCAAAGACCAGTGTTCTCACTTGGTGTATCCCAACATATTATGCATAAAACAACAAACCTGTGAAAATTTGGGCTCAATTTTTCGTCAAAGTTGCAAGAAAATAATAAAAGAAAAACACCCTTGTTGCACAAATTTGTGGGCTTTCAGATGCACGATTCTTAGATTCAAATATTTTTAGTGAGAAATTACCTCTTTCTCAAAACTACGTTACTTCAGAGGGAGTCGTTTCTCGCAATGTTTTATACTATCAACAGCTCTTCGTTGCTCGTTAGCAAGTAAATTTTTATGCTAATATATATTTTGAGTAATTACCAAATGTGTACAGTGCCTTTAAGAGAAGAGGTTCGCCCCAGTGTTTTCTGGTATTGTTTTCTGCAGATTGCACAACAGTACCTGTTGCCTGGTGTAATGAAAATAAATAGTCTTGAGCAATTTGGGAGACCCTCTGGTATGATGAAGCGATATATAAGAACTGCATATTATTATTATTTTTAATTGAATATTTGATTTTTGTTGTCCTTTAGCTTGACGGTGGGGGCACACAAGCTCCATTTGTTTTCTGCCCAGAGTCTGCTCGTTCGGTAGTGTGGTATTCCCACAGCTACACAGCCACGTTAAGGTTCATCACCGATGAGTCCGACACAGCTCAAGGATTTAACATGTACAGCATCTTTGTCGACTGTCCCGAGTACAAATTTGAAGTGGGAATGTTCGGTGCGGTAAGTTGATGTAGATTGTTGGGGCGTGTTTTGGCAACCCTGACCAGAAAGGAGTTTCTGACATAAAATTCAATGACTGAAACAATTTCTGAGAGCAACATTTGAATGGGTCGCCCACCCAGATCGTTGCGTAGGTACATCTCTTGAAAGTTAATGTTTTCAAAATATACAGCGTTCATTTTCTTTTCAAGTAACGGAACTTGGTCTTTATAATTTTATCAACATTATTGGATTAGTATGCTTCAAGGTTTTTACATTTTTAAAAGAACTCTGTTGACATTATGGAATCTGCCATCTTTAAAACCAAGCCTAACCTAACCGACAACTTGGTTATGGTTTGGTCGAAACATGGAGGAAGGTTCGAAACAACTGCAACATGGCGGTTGAACCGAACACGCGAACACGCGAAAACTCTTAACCAATGACCGAAGCTCAAACATGTTTGTGGTCGAGGTCGCCAAACCATGCCCCAGATGTAGATGGAAAGCACTACAAAGTGCGGCCATGCTGTTTTTCTCCCAATCATTCTCATTCCATTTTTGTATATTTTTGTTTGCCTCTACAGTGTAGTGCACGTTGTGGTGGAGGTATCCAAGAACGAGTTGTCTCTTGCGTTGCCGTGGCTGATAGCTCAACAGCCGACCCCGCTCTTTGTCGCAACGCTATGCCACCAAGCACTCGGCCGTGTAACACACAACCATGTGAAGGTAAATACTGCCGCCCTCTTTGGGGATGATACACACAGCTTTTCAGAATCTGACACATAGTTTATTCTCACTATGGCTAGTCTGCAAAATGTTCTCTTTTTACTATTGTTTAGTAGTCTGCTAATGCTCTCTTTATGTATACATTACTTAACTTATTATTATTAATAATATTATTATTGTTATTCTTCTTATGTTATTGTTATCTTCATCAGTTTTGTCTTTGTTCTACCTGTCTTTCCGTATGTTCTTGTTCCTGTTTACGTTCTGTTTGTCTGTCCTCCAGGCATCTTACCAGAAGCCTTGGCTTCTAGATCATGCCTCCATGCTTATTTAATTTTCTGCCTTGTAAAAAAATGCTTTTTTTGTTACTTCTTTAAATTAATATTTTGGCTATGTACTGTTAGGAAATTTTCATGAAGTATGGAAATAAATGTGAGTTTGAATTGGATTGAATTGGAAAAAAACAAAGGATTTGAAAAGATTTGAATGAAACCTTGTGGTTGTGTGCATTGTTCTTGACACTAGATTGTGATGCCAGCTTCAGTCCAGGAGATACAACGATTTCCAGCCCAGGGTACAGTGATCCTTATCTGACCATGCTTGACTGTACTTACAACATCACCAACCCAGATGGCTGCATCTTTCTTAACTTCTTGGACTTTAATGTGCAGGAGTGCCCTGACTGTGGATGTGACTCCCTCACAGTAAGTGTCTTAGTCTAGTTCCCTGTATACATTGGAGATAAGTAGTATGGAATAGACCCGATCGGCGACCGGAGTCACGTGACTCATAGTGGGTATACAATGTAAACAAACCAAGCAAGCAACGCATCAGTGTGCGTGGACAAGCATGGCTGCTTCTGAGTGCTTCTACCGTAGGTGCGGAAGAAGCCAACCTTTTCCACGCACACTGGGCGTGACTGCTTGGTTTGTTTACACCGTTTACACTGTATACCCACTATGTTGGGTGATTCTGAAATAAGAACGTTTTCAAGTCTGTCCCCGAGTTTGATTACGTACTTGTGTGTCCCAACAACCACTACAACAAACTGATTGTTATCTTAAGACAGCAAGGAGGTGATCGTAAACGAGTGTTTATTTTGTAAACAGATCTACGAGGAAGGTGCCCCTACTCTGCCGCCTCTCTGTGGAACAAATCCAGTTGAGATGTACCAGTCTTCAACCGGTAACGTTCAACTCCGGTTCATCAGTGATGAGATGACGACGGATACAGGTTTCACCATTTTTATATCATACCTCTCATGTCCCGATACCTTCTACTTCACTGGACAATACTCAGAGGTAAGAATGCGAAGAAGAAGAAAAAAGAAAAAAATGTAATTGACACCTTGGCATCACCAGAGCTGTGTATTGAGAGAGTTGCGACATAGAGGGACCAGTTTTCTTTTCACGTGGTTGCTGGACGCCATTTTCGGTCCAAATGCAGCACAACCCAATACGCAGTCTAGTCTGGTACCCTGTGTTCGCCCATGTATTTTTTGGGCGACACAAAATGGCTTCTAATCGCAAGTTTTTTGGGGTTTTTTATATTTTTTTTTTATACAAGGAGCAATTGTGAACAATAACCCAACGGACATTATCGAGGTCAATGAACAGAATGAAAATTAGAATCGGACTGAAGGCTCTTAAAAGAAGAACTCTGATGGGCTAATCAAATGGTTCACTGCAGCTCGGAGTTGCTAGACAAGTATAACAAGTTGTCGCAACTCTCTCAATATACAGCTCTGGACATCACTGGAGGTGGGCGCCCCCTCATACAAGCCAAAGATAGGTTGCTCGTTGGCTCATCCTTTGCGCCATGCGTAAATAACTCCGTGCGTTTCCATCGTTTCATCAATGTTTTTACCTCCAAGAAAAGTTCAAAATGAATTTTAGATCCTCCATTCTGATGGTTTTTTTTTTATTTGCCTGGCAGTGTGACGTGAGCTGTGGGGGTGGTGTACAACAAAGAGACGTCTACTGTAAGAGTCGTACTCTGGATGCCAGGGTCGATGACAACATGTGCTCTGGAGTTAGACCACCCTCAATGCAGCCTTGTGGAGAGGACGCGTGTCCATGTAAGTCTGACCAATTTATGTTCGCTCGGGTCAAGTAAATGGAGTAGTGTTTATACAGACAAATCAACAGCAAGTCCTGAGATTTTTTTTAGAAAACATTGAAAAACAGTGTTTTGTGTTCGAGGACGGTGTCGGTCCTACCGGTAAAAACACACACCCAGAGGTCTGCTAGACCTGGAAGGTTTTGGCCAAGATCTTGCTCCGAAACTGGCATTCTTTTCCCCCACATCACACACAAACCAGGTTAAAATAATTGAGTTGGGCTTCGGGCAAGCATTGGAGACAGTTTGTGTGAAGTGAGCAGTACTTACAGTGGAATTAAGAAGTCACAGTGTTGTCCAAGTTTGTTATGATCTGTGCTTAGCAAAACAAATTGTGCTCAGTGTATCTGGTCTGCAAACTGTTTTATGTGGGGGGTTTTTAAAAGCTAGCAACCTATTTTTTGCTTAGCAAATTTGTGTGCTTGGGAACTTGTGAAATTGCCCCCCCTGGTTTATTCTTGAAATTTCTCCCCGGTGACCAAGGATCATATTTCCAATTTCAAAATGAAGCTTATGTAAAAGGAAAGCAAACTGTTTAATAGGAGATTTTATGTGTAACGTTGTTTTTGTTTTTTTTCCCATTATCCGTGCAGTCTGCGATGAAGAAGTGACTAGTGTTTCCTTCATCACAAGTCCAAATTTCCCGGATGAATACCCCATCAGCATCAACTGCAACTATCGAATCACAGCCCCGGACTCTCAGTGTGTCAATATTCGTTTTGTTTTATTTGATCTGGCAGATGGTGACTTTGTTGAGGTAAGACAAGTTTCGTCTTGGTGTAGAAAATGTAGCAACAGCTGTCAATTCCGACATTGCCTTACTGTACCTTTAACCACTTCATGTTGGATGACATGTACAGTCGCACCTCATTGTACAAAGCACTGTTAAAAAGAGGTTCTGCTTATAAAGAGTACATTTGGAAGTCCCGAACCTTATTTCTACTTTGTGTTTCTTTGTTTTGCTGTTATAAAGAGGTCATTTGGCCAGTCCCAGTGGTCTTGTTATAACAAGAGTTGACTGTATACATGCCACATGTTTCTAAACTGGCTTTCATTGGACGTTTCTTAGACATGGGACAACTTTTGAGCACCCTCTGGTTTTTTTTTGCAGTCAGCCAGACGGCTGACGTGTATATTCACCTGGACATTCCGGTGTAGCATGCACCTACCGTGCTTCGCTTTGTTTTTCACAACAAAGAGGGACAGAAGTTACTGGGCTTTATGCTTGTAATCTCCCTTTTGGAGGGGTTATTGTGTAGTCCCCAATTCCCAACCTTTGTTTATCATTGTATTCGGCACAAGGGGAAGTCTGAGTGGACCAAGTTCCAGCATAGCATGACAGATTGTTGTCTGTGGCTTATGACTGAGGTTTTGTTATTCATGATGAATGTATACTCCTATTATCTCACAAAAGAGCAACAAAATCCTGGTGCTTGAGAACCTTTGTTGTCTTTCCTTTGTCAAGTCAGGGTTTCATTGTGGCAACGATATTTTCAAAGGAAAAATGATTACTCCGGAAGCTTAAACAAGTTCTGAAAAATAATATCGCGCAGAGGCAGGGAAAATATTGTTGAGTACTGATGCAAAGTGGTCAAGTGCAGAAAAAAACAAAAACAAGATAACCTTGCAAGCCATTTCACTTCAATTTGTGCCCAGCATATGAAACTAAGGGAGGAATGCAAAATTAAACGGGTGGTAACTCGAGGTTAATCTCAAGGTTTTTTGAGGTTTTTCAGGGGTTATCAATCATAAACCTCTAGCTACCTTGAGGTATTGTATTCAGCATTTCTCCTTAAACACCTAATCACTTAATTAATGACCTTGAATTAAATTCTCCCTTACTACTTTCGGACGCTGATTGTTTATGATGTTTGCAGTGCTGAAGGGCCTAGGTTTCAAATGTGATTTGATTATTAAATATAATTTTTCATTTTCAGATTGAGGATCTCTCGACCTCTGCCCTGAACAGGCAGTTCGAAGGGAGCAGCATTGAATTAGTTTGGTCGTCTCGCTCCAAAGACGTAAATTTGCTGTTCTCTTCCGACGAGGAAAACACGGCCCCAGGATTCCGCGCCTACGTTAGCTTCATTGAGTGTCCAGCCTATGGATACTTTGTCGGAGAATCTAGCCCTGTAGGTTCAAACTCAAGTCTGTGGACTGAGAATCTAAAAGCTATTGTAGTGAGATGACTCACTAGTATGAAAGATTTGCCCCTTTTCATCAATAAGAATTTTGTATCGATTTTGATTTACTTTTATACCTGCCATGAGAATTACCGACAAAAATCTTAGTTCTTGGTTCATTTGTACTTGACCAACGAAAAACTCCATAGTTCATTTGTACTTGACCAATGAAAAACTCCATAGTTCATTTGTACTTGACCGACGAAAAACTTCGTAGTTCATTTGCACTTGAGATATTTTAGTGATTATATTCTCATTTGGGTGCCGTGTAATACAGTTTGCAATTTGTTATTATTTTTTAATTTTTTATGTGATATGGCCCAACATCACAAGGCCATACGGCCACTTCAAGGTGAAGGCTACACTTAACTGATTTTGGCTATCGACCTAAATCAACTGCCACCAGGGGTACAATAGACCTTTATCATGGTGCAGCCATTTTGATTTTCTCCTATTAAAATCAATGTAACCAAACCGAGGCTGGAAGGAGAAATAGTCTGGTTCCTTTTTGTAAAGTGAATATCAGCATTCATTCCTGTTGTTGGATATAGGGAACATGACCAAGATGGCAGCAGCATGTTAAAGGTCTATGCCACCTACTCCTGGGGCTGAAGCACTAGGAGCCTGGCTGGTAGAGCAAAATGCACTACCCTCCCAACTTTTTATGAAGCAATTATGTTTAAGTGCCTTGCTCAAGGGCACAAGTGTCATGACTGGGATTTGAACCCACACTCGGCTGCTGACAACACCAGAGTTTGGGTCCGGTGAACTAGACCGCTCGGCCATGACCTGCCACGAACGTTGTCATCATGCGTAGACCGCCTGGCTGGTAACTCTTCCCCCCCCCTAAGCCCTTTAATTGATATCCTAAGTCATTGTGTTTTAAACAACACTTTCATAATCTTTGTTTCCTGTTTAGTGTTCTCGGCCATGTGGAGGCGGCATGCAGTTTCGTGAAGTCGTATGCCGTAATCTGATAACCTTGCAGACTAGTGATGATAGCATGTGTCCAGAGGAGAAACCGGAGGACTCTACACCCTGCAATGTGGAGGCATGCCCTGGTGAGGACTTTGACTCTTACTAGAAATGCTCTCCTCAAAATGTTAATAAAAACACTTCAACCGTTGATATTTTAAACATCAGGGCAAAACCATGGTTTATAAAACTGTTCCGTTGCCCTTGCCTTAAGTGCACATCTCAAAGGTTGATTAAGAAAGTAGCTTTGTAGAACAATGGTGTTGAACCTTATTTCTTCTTGTTATTTCCAGAATGTAATGAGGTGATAGCCACCGAACGCCAAGAGGTTTTCAGTCTTAACTTTCCTCAGCCGTACTTTGAGTACAGTTGCAACTACTTCTATACCAACCCAGGAGGCTGCTTGTCGCTTATCTTCGTTCAGTTTGGGCTTCCAGAACCCAATGCTGATGGCATCTGCGACAAGGACTACCTTTTGGTAAAACATTGAGATATTGGGGGTTTTTTTTGATAAATTTTCCTTTTCCTGTGAAAGGTCGCGCCAATTTTGGAATTGGTCGATTGCCGTGTGTAATCCATAGGATTTGGGACTGCAGGGGTCTATTTCACAAAGAGCTAAGATTGATCTTGACCGCGAATCGGTCTTAATTGCTAAGCAAAGTGTGATGTCACAATAAAAATCACTATGGTGATACTGACAACTCATCTAATAAGATGAATCTTAGTGGTGTGAAATCAAGCCCAGGCTTAATTAACAATTGCTTATTGTAACGGACATGCCACCCCATCTAAGTCCAAACATTTAGGATAAGGATCATTTTATTAGCAACCATAATCGGGTTGGATTCGTTATAAACTACATCAAAAATTACAAAGTACATCTTATAAACTTTAAAACCAATAATTAACTTATTTTACAAAAATTGAAGCTGAGGTTAGAAAAAGAAAACTTTGATATACAAAAATGGCCAGTTATATTACAAGACAAAATGGATTCTTGACAGTCATAATTTTAAAAAAAATTGGGTATTGGATGACCATACAGCTGAGTATAGTGAAGGATATAGGTGGGTTTTTACCCAAAGATACCTGGTCGTTAGGGTCTTGCTTGTGGAAAAACATGCTACAACTAATCATTGAGGGATATCAATCTGGTACGGAAAGCCAAACCCAATTCAAATCAAGATTTGTCTTTTTTCTTCAAAAAACTTTTAATGAAGGTCGAGGACAACAGTGACACGCCATTTTCTTACCGCATCTGTGGAAGATCGATCCCAGATGCTGTGAACTCACGCGGCCCGACCCTGAACGTGACGCTGATCACCGACGGTCTCCCAAGCACATTTGGTGAAGGCTACCAGTTATACAACCTTTACTCTCTGGCGTGTCCAACCTCTGGTTTTGTTGCGGCCGAATGGCAGGACGTAAGTAGTAGACAACACCCAGAAATCAGTTTCATAAAGTTGTTAAGCAGATTAACTTTGCTTAGCAAAAATCGGCGAAGTATCAGTCACAAGTTGTGTACATGAAATTAGTTTTGCCTGGTTATCTGTTTTTGCTAATAGTAAGATTTATGTGCTTAGCCCATTTATTTTCTTCACAGCTTTGTGAAATTGGGCCTAGATGTGGATATGGGGAACATGTCATACCTGGACTTTTCGTATAATGTCCTCGTTCAAAATATATTCGTATAGTCAAGGTAATTTTAATATTAAGGATGGACAAAAAAGTCCCAATGTGTCTGTTGACAGCTAGCTACTCCTATAAATGCAGCTATTTTAAGAATCTATCTTGACAGCAAACTCAATTAAAAGATATAGTGTGACCTCTCTTGACCCCATCACTCATGCTATATGTAACTGTATGGGCTCATACTGATGAGGTCAAGTGAGGTCGCAGTTACTGGTTATCCTTCAACAGTAAACAATCTTGGACATGGTACCCAACTAACTCTGTATTTGTATTGATTTGATGTAGTGTGATAGAGAATGTGGGGGTGGAACCAGACAGCGTGATGTTAACTGTATAGACCTGGCAAGCGGTATCGTCGTAGATGAGCAACTCTGTGACGATCGCAAACCAGTTGAGACTGAGCTCTGCAACAGCCAGCCGTGTCCATGTGAGTACTCACTCCACTCATTCATTGAAACTCGCGCTTTAATAGATGTTAATTTTGCATCGGGGATAAATAATGTAATTTGTTTTACCTTTTATTCTTTATCCCTGATGCAAAATTAACATATATTAAATTGTTGTGCTACCCGCTGCTGAAATATAGGATTCAAACTGCCTCTAGCCACTGGTCTAGTGGGCTTTCATGTTCATGTAAACTCAATATCCAAGATGGCGTGAAACCCCAATCTAACAGTAACACTTGAGGGCGTACTTCCATTTAACCAAGGACACAACAGAGGGTCAGCTTAGGTGCCGAGTTTCATAGAGCCGCTTAACAACCGATTTTGTGCTTACTGTGCAAGTTCCATTTCATAGAGCTGCTAACTGTAAGCACAGGAAAAGCCATGCTGAATCATGAATGTTGTGACAATGTAAAACCATGAACGGCGCATGACCTGGCTTCCTTATTTGTTTGCTAATTTGTTTTGCATATTAAGCAGTTTTTGTGCATAGTAACATGAAAATTTGCCAATCTTTAAGCAGATCTATGAAGTTTTTCCACAGGATTTGATATCCATTATTATAGAGCTACTATCCACTTGACCCTTGACTTTTGACCCTTTTAGCTTGTGATGAGGTCATTGACTCGTTACCGTTTTCGCTGACGAGCCCCAACCATCCTGAGAGCTTTGATCCACAGCGTACCTGTATCTACAACATCACTTCTCCAAGATGTGTACGGATCTCCTTCTTGGAATTCAGCCTCCCAGCACCAGCAGGGGACGTGTGTGGCGATACCTACGTTCAGGTAAGGGGACCTTGGATAAATTAAGAACGCGTTCACACGTGTGCCGAATGCCTGGCTGCAGGGAGTCGTCCCAAAATTGTCACGGCCGCGTGCAACCATTGGATTTGCACTCCAGTGATTATTAGGTTCCCTCATTATCAAACTCTAATGTTGCGTGCCTTTTGTTGGTCGGATTACACGGACAAGGCAGCTCGAAAGTAGCCCACAAAGGAGTGAAGGATTAGTGTTTGCAGTCTAGCTTGGGTAGGTATACTGGACAATGGTTTATCTAGTAAGTTATACAGTGAGTCTCCCTCAAGACCGGACCATTCTTTTGTTTGAGCATAGGAACGCGTCGGATTACGACCGTGCCCGTGACATAATTTATCCATGGTCCCCAAAGTTACATGAAATCCTTGATTTACCGGGTCGACAAACATGAGAGATGTGCTTGCTTATATGTATACTGTGCAATATATGACCCTTCTACTAAATCAAGTTATGTTCTGATAATGATTTATTTATTTATTAATTTTTTTCTTCAGATAGAGGATCTAGAAGCCGAGTTCTTGAACCGAAGGTACTGCGGAGATGGACCAATGAGAGAGCCTGGAGATTTCTCACTTCAAACCTGGGAGTCGCGCTCTGGACAGGTACATCTCGTCGTTCCTTTAGATTACAAAGAAACAATTGTCAGACTTTGTAATTTCTATTTAGCAGAAGAAAGTAATTTTCCTTTAATTTACTCAGGTCCAATCTAAACATTTGTACATGCACCTCTCCCGGTATTAGTGTGATGGGTGGGGGTTTTTTCTTACATTGAAAACACCTGTTTTACAGCAAGACTGTTTATCCATGGATGGCATTATCGCTAGCTATCCCTCAGGACCGGGATTGGTCTCTTATCCAATTGCATACAATTGGCTTCTCCTTCATACCTCAAATATTTGTTGGTAACGATGTTGTCTCGAGGAGCCTCAGCAGTGGAATCACTGACGGGGTCCCCAAATTAAGAATACCAAGAAATACAAATATTAAAAGAATAAAATCATATTCATATACCTACGGAACGGAGCGCTTAAAAAGTTTCATGATCGCTGACATAGCTTTGGCTGAACCCTCAGCTGACCCCTCGGCTGACCCCCACGCTGACCCTTACGCTGACCCCTACGCTAACCCTTGATTGACCTCGACTGACCTTTGTTAACCTTTTATTGCCTAGGTCACAGTGACACTTAACAGTGGTGAGAATATTCCAGACGATAGCCGGTTCCAGTTCTACTTAACTGATGTAGACTGCCCAGAGTATGGATTCATCTCTGGTGTTTTCAGCGAGGTAAGTGATTAATTTCACTGGAAATTTGTCTTTAACAATACATAATCATAATGGTGAATATTAATACTTGTTATTTTTGTATACCGCACTTATACATGTCATTTGATTGGTGGAACACGCGTCATGTGTCATACTTTATTTTGCAATGGACACTCAAATTTGATAAAGGAGTCCTATATTGATAAATATAGGAAGCTTTGGTACGCTTCGCGGCTAACCTTCGTGCGTACTACTTTTAGATTTTACGTTGAGTACCGTATATATTGTTTGCGATATGCGTTATTTGCGTGTGTGTAAGCTTGCATGCCACCACTCATATGGCTAACAAACGCACTTAGCCAACAACTCCAGCTATGTCTTTATCAGCCATTTAATACCTTATTGATGAAATAAATTATATTCTGTTAAAAACTTTGTATTATTTATTGTTGAAATCATTTATGAATTATCTGAAAAATATCAAATGACAAGGATCTGTGTGTGAGAAAACAAATATAGGATGCATTTTATTCATACAATTTAGCAGAATATAATCAGTCATTGAAATTTGGAACGTTACATTTGCCTCGTCAAATGGAACAGTCCAGATTTCACCTTGTGATTATATTTTTGACCTGGCTTTTGTCTTTTTTGAGAACTGTCTGCTAACGAGCATGATCAAGTTAATAATAGGGTGTCATGGCCGAGCGATTTAGAGCATCGAATTCAAGTTCTGGTGGTTAAGTCATCGGTGTGTGGGTGGCCATGACATTTGTTTCCTTGAGCAAGATGCTTTCCTATAATTGCTTCTCTTCACCCAGGGGTATAAATGGGTACCTGGGAGGGTTTGAAAAAGCCTTTGGAACGCCATGGCCGCCCAGGGCTGTATACTCCCCAGGGAGCTGAGAAAGATTGAGGGAATGTTATTGGCCCAATGACCAGGGCACTAATGTAAAGCGCATTGATATGTTATTGTAAAATGCGCTATATAAGAACTAGTTATTATTATCATTCTTATTAACAATAATTTTTGCTGGAATGGATGGAAAAAACAATCAAAATTTGTATTGCAGTTACATCAAATTCAGTATTGAAGGTTCATTTGTTTAAATGCTGTTTGTTCTTGGGGTTTACAGTGCAGTGTGACATGTGGTGAAGGTGCTATGACACGTTCTGTTGAGTGTATGCGCCTGGCTACAATGGAAGTTGTGGATGATGCAATGTGCACGGACCCTAAGCCAGCTGGAACCAGACCATGTCCTCCACAGCCGCCCTGCCCATGTGAGTTATCCAGCTGTTTCTTCTCATGCATGATTGGTTTTCTCAAGAGTTCCTTGTGTGTATGGTGAGATCCCAATCCCACCCAGCGATGGTGGGATCCCAATCCCACCCAGCGATGGTGAGATCCCAATCCCACCCAGCGATGGTGGGATCCCAATCCCACCCAGCGATGGTGGGATCCCAATCCCACCCAGCGATGGTGAGATCCCAATCCCACCCAGCGATGGTGAGATCCCAATCCCACCCAGCGATGGTGGGATCCCAATCCCACCCAGCGATGGTGGGATCCCAATCCCACCCAGCGATGGTGGGATCCCAATCCCACCCAGCGATGGTGGGATCCCAATCCCACCCAGCGATGGTGGGATCCCAATCCCACCCAGCGATGGTGGGATCCCAATCCCACCCAGCGATGGTGAGATCTCAATCCCACCCAGCGATGGTGAGATCTCAATCCCACCCAGCGATGGTGGGATCCCAATCCCACCCAGCGATGGTGGGATCCCAGTCCCACCCAGCGATGGTGAGATCCCAATCCCACCCAGCGATGGTGAGATCCCAATCCCACCCATTGATAACAAAAACCCAACTTTAACTTGATCCTTTGTATTATGTTGCAGCTTGTAATGCTCTAGTGGATCTAAGCACTGGTACCACTGTGATCGAGGAACCACCACGAGATGGCACATGGACAGCCGATGTGAGTTGCGAATACACAATCCAAGCAGACACCTCATGTGTGCAAGTCAGTGCTCTATCATTGGATTTGTCCGCTCCAGATGAGAATAACACTTGCTCAACTAGCGTTATTTCTGTAAGTTAATATTTGTTAATGTTTCCTTTATAGTTGAGGGTAGATGTTTGTATGAATCTAACACCAAGCTTAAAGAATGACTAATCACAGATTGCTCTGTTGTCTCGGCCCTTTCAATCCCCACGATTATCTCAGGGAGAGTATTTCACTTTAGTTTATAGGTTTCCTACTTGTAAAAGGCTGGGCAGGGAACATGTGAATTCCGAGTATTGACCCACATTACCCGACGTCATCATCATGGCGTGTCCTGCCCGAGCTCTGGTATTTCTGATCAGCAGAGTGTGGGTTCGAGTCCCGGTCGTGACACTTGTGTCCTTAAGCAAGACACTTCATCATTATTGCTGCAGCCTTCGGATGGGACGTAAAGCCGTAGGTCCTGTGTGTTGTGTAATGCCTGTAAAAGAACCCAGTGCACTTATCGTAAAGAGGAGGGGTTCGCCCCAGTGTTCCTGGTTTGATCGGCAGCATATTGCGCCACAGTACTTTGTAAACCATTACATGGTGCTATGAAAAGGAATAGGTCTCATACTTCAAAAACGTAGTTCCACATACCTTGCAGGAAAAAATACTGAGTGCTTTGAGATGCCCATCGGGTGTGATAAAGCGCAACATAAGAACTCATTATTATTATGATGATGATAACCTTGGTTGCGCCATTTTGGGAGACATTGCCTTGTGTGCAGTTGATTCCCGCAGTGTCGAGCGTGGCAGCAGTAGTAGAGTGTGACGTTGGTGCAAAGGGTCACTCTCTGGAAATATCTGAGCATTCCGAATACGAAACTTTTGGGGATGCTTGGTGGCAATAGACTTTTTTTTATTTGATTTGAATCGGTTTATTAGGAAACATTCCATGGCGGCTGAATTGCAAAATCTTTAACAATATGAAAAACAGATGACAATTAGCAAATACAAAATACAAGAATGCAAATAAATAAACATGAGATATCAACAGTGTGCTTACACAGAAAATCTGGAAAAAGAGGAGTGGATATGTCTGCAACAATCAGGTCTATGCTCTTCTTGGCTAGGAATACTGTTTAGCAGTCGAACTAAGTAAGGGACTGCGCTCTTTTTGTAGCGCTCTGTTCTGCATCGAATTTCAGTATACCTACAACTATTGCGCAGTGATCTTTGGTGGAAATCTGCTCGAGATGGAGGGAGCCAGTTATGGAACTGGGAGGAAGGTAGACTTTAACTCTCTGGCTTTCCCTAGGGTTCTCAAGAGAGGTGAGGTGAAGGTAAATCCACCTTTCTTGGCAGTGTGCGCAAGCTCAGAATTATGTCAACAAGTAAAGTTAGCAAGTAAGTCTGCTGCCACCTAGTGTCCTCAAATGCCTTCATTGTGCAGAGATGCATTGAAAAATTTACACACTAAGAAGCCAAGAGTCATTTCCTTATAAGTTGTCAACTTTGTTTAGACATTTTGAATACTCTTCGTATCATGGCAATTTGTCATCCACATCTGAATTAAAAACCCCATGCCTGTTCCAACAGGGTTTGCGATTGTGTCGATCGATGTTCTTCTCTGCTAATAGCGCCTTAAAAGGATACAACATACCATTCCCCACTTTGTTTTCTTCATTCTTTACAGTTCGTGACACTCGTGGCTATCCAACAAGTTTGCGTGACAAATCACATCTTTATGTACCTTTGTTAAAAACCTGTCGTTTCTACAGTCCACATCTCTGGAATGCCATTGCTAAATCTATCAAACCACTCCAATCTGTGGGTCAATTCAATGATTTCCTTAATATTATATATTAACACTATGTTTCTAATTCTTTATATGGTCGTACCGGTGGAACAAGGTTGTATCCTAAAATGGCCTTTTTTCTGTTTTAAACAACAGTTTTAGAATGTCAAAAGTTTGTATCTCACTTATAATAGCCCAGATGTACACTCGGTCAGTGGACACCATGATGGGACATTGTTGCATGCAGCATTTTCGCAAGAGATGTTGACCTTGTGGCAGAATTGAGTTAGGACCTTGTGGCAGAATTGAGTTACAACCTTGTGGCAGAATTGAGTAACGACCTTGTGGCAGAATTGAGTAACGACCTTGTGGCAGTATTGAGTTACGACCTTGTGGCAGTATTGAGTTACGACCTTGTGGCAGTATTGAGTTACGATCTTGTGGCAGAATTGAGTTACGACCTTGTGGCAGAATTGAGTTACGACCTTGTGGCAGAATTGAGTTACGACCTTGTGGCAGAATCGAGTTACGACCTTGTGGCAGAATCGAGTTACGACCTTGTGGCAGAATCGAGTTACGACCTTGTGGCAGAATCGAGTTACAACCTTGTGGCAGAATCGAGTTACGACCTTGTGGCAGAATTGAGTTACAACCTTGTGGCAGAATCGAGTTACGACCTTGTGGCAGTATTGAGTTACGACCTTGTGGCAGTATTGAGTTACGACCTTGTGGCAGAATCGAGTTGTGTCCTTTCTGCAAAATCACGTTACGATCTTTTGCACTAACACAAAAGTAATTTGAAAACAAATTAAATTGAATTGAATATATGTGATTCTTTACAGATTACGGATGGAATATACACGGAGTACAAACTAGAATTTTGTGGATCAAGCGGGTCACCGACTTTCCTGTCCTTGTCATCGAACGCAACAGTTGTCTACTCATCTGCTGACTTTGATGCATCCACGGACGACTTTGCATTGTTTGTCCGCACTTCTACTTGCCCATCGTTCGAGTATAAGGCAGGAGAATTTTCACCGGTAAGAATAGACATACTCGGTCACTTTAAAAAGTTGTCGATCAGATTGAAATTCCTTCAGTGCTGGTCATCTGGGTTCTCCCCAGGAATTTTTCCAAACTCGGGGCATTCTGGACGTGAATTTTGCAAGCTTTGCTGAGGCACGCTGAATTGAAACAAGGTCCTCGGATTGTCCCTTGTTTGATGTTTGTTTGGTTTTAAAAGCTCTATTGTGCAGTTGGGAGCATTTTGAATGATTTTATTTTAAGATTTTGTGAATCTGATCTTAAATTTACCCTGCTGTTTTTATACTGCATCCTTAAAGGTGCTGTATACGTTTGGTAATTTGAACCCACTGTTTGTTTCAATCCTATATAGTTGTAGATAACTAACCTGTGAAAATTTCAAAAGGTGGGAGCGTTTTTGAGATATTGCTGAAAATCTGGAGCAGTGATGTCCACGCAAGAAGAATAATCTGCATTGGAATACACAATCCGAGAAACATTTCTGACAGAAACGCTTCTCAGAAAAGTTTCTCAAAATTCATTATACTATCCAAAGCTGCTGTACTTACTAACCAAGTAAGTTTTTATTGCCATTAATTTTCAGAGTCATTACCAATCGTGTACGTAACCTTTTAAAGGGAGATATATTTTTTCTTTCCACCAGTACCAACTTTGAAATTCTCTAAATTCAAATTTACTTTTTTTCTTCTTTTTAGTGCTCTGTGTCTTGTGGAGGCGGCACACAAACTCGAGTTGTGACCTGTGAGAGAACCGACTTGAATGAAGAAGTACCAGAGAGCCTTTGCACAGATCCTCGTCCCATTGAAACAGAAGACTGCAATGTAAATGTGTGTCCTCAAGGTAAGGATTCCTTTCTCAAGTATTTAAGACTCTCCGACTCTTGGCTAAAATATTTTCCAGCGAGTGGATCAACCATTCAAAACCATCAGTCCGAACAACAACTGTGCACATAACTATGTAGTTGTGTTTACTGTGGAGCTGCATTCACTACATGCTTTCATATTACAGGCTGGCATAGTTTATCTATCATTTCGAACCACAGTGGATGATATTGAATGATCAGACAGTAGGAGGGTTGACTGTGTATTGTGTTGGTATTTAGCACATGATATCAAATTGCAGACTGGTGTAGTTTATCTATCATTCAAAACCACAGTGGACGATATTGAATGGTTAGACAGTAGGAGGGTTGACTGTGTATTGTGTTGGTATTCAGCACATGATATCAAATTGCAGACTGGTGTAGTTTATCTATCATTCAAAACCACAGTGGATGATATTAAATGGACAGACAGTAGGAGGGTTGACTGTGTAGATGCATTCACCACATGATATCATATTACAGGCTGGTATAGTTTATCTATCATTCAAAACCACAGTGGACGATATTAAATGGTCAGACAGTAGGAGGGTTGACTGTGTACTGTGTAGATGCATTCACTACATGATATCATATTGCAGACTGTCATAGTTTATCTATCATTCAGTATTGTTGTGAAATTAAACCCAATTTTATGGAGTTTCCTAACGCTTGGAAAAAAATTCTTGCAAGTCAAAATTTTACGAGGACCCATCCACTGAATGTTTTCACTTAACGACATCTTCCCAGCTTGAATTCAATTTTTTGAAACTGTGCACAAATATGTTTGGCTAGTGCGGCAAGTGCTTGCCTCTCACCACTTAGGACCTGGTTTAATTCCTGACTGAGGCCAGATGTGAACAGAGTTGTGCGTTGGTTCTCTCCTGTGCCACAAGGGTTTTTCTTTCTTTCAGAAAAAAAAATAAACAATTTCGATCTCTGGCTGTGCTTCGTGGTCACATATGGGTCGATGTGGCTGGTTGCTAAAAGATGCCCTTGCATGATGTGGCTCAAACATGGTTGTAGCCACATCCTTCCTAATTCAGCTTTTCAGCTGCGAGTAAGGATGATTAGCCTCCCAAATTATTAGATATTACAAAATTAAGAACTCACTCCGTGGCAGTGAAGTTAATAACGAGAAGTCCCCCCGATCCACTAAGCGAAAGCAGTAGTCCCGACCGATTTCCTACCTTCCGCCCAGGTAGTAGTTAAGAAGCAGGACAGTTCTTTTCAGAACTTGGTAGTCTCCCGAATTCCGAAATCTACTCCGCAGCAGTAGAATACATAGCAAGACATGTTCTCAAAGAACAAATCTACACAGCAAATAGATATACACATGGTGTTACTGCAAACCAAATATACATTATTACAATTTTTTTTTAATATCTTGAGTTGAATGTAATAGTTGTTTCATTTTTTATTTTATTTTTTCCCCGTAGAGTGTGATCGAGTGCTGACCGAGAACGAGCCCATCAACCCACTGATGGCCCCCACAGCTGACGAGTACCAAGTCAACGCGACCTGCACCAATAACATCGCTGTCACGTTTGGCTCCTGCGTCATCATTGACATTTTGTCGATTGACATCGAAGAGTCGTCTCCCGGTGTATGCGACGGTGACTATCTGGGAGTGAGTACCTATTTCCAATGTGTTCTTTAATTAAGCTGCAACAAAAGTGATCAACTTAGCGCCCAACAAAAAGCTCTTCCCCCAATGGTCAGTTCTGATTGGCTAAATGTTACTCGACCAGCCAACCCACCAAACGGAACTAGCCAATCCAGGGAGGGCCCGCGAAACCATGGAGCGGTCAAGGCCATCCGGACCTGGGGACCTCATTTGCATAGAGCAGTCCCGGGGAAGCCATCCCACCTGGAAAACTTGTAACACATGAGGGCGCCAGCCATAATGTGTATAGCAGAGTATAAAGCATTTTGATCGCAATTGCGATACAATGAAGTGTCGACCCGATTCACCCGAGGTCATCGGCTTAATAATCTTGATTTCACCATTTTGGGAGTTGATGTACCCATGTGTATCTACTGCCACAGAGTAGATTTTGGAATTCGGGAGACTATTCTACTGCCGAAATCTACATATTCAGGCTGCGTCCGAATCGAGGGCTATGGCTGCGGCTGGATCGTCGCGTCATGCGTTTAAGTATATGACGTCCTTAGCAACACCCTTAGCAACAGTCGTAACCGTAGCTAAATCCGCAGATTAGGATAAGCCCAATAAGCGCTTTGAAATGTCCGCTCTATAACTGTATAAGAACTGATTGTTTTATTATCACAAATGTCAATTTCAAAAAGTATTTTCTCATTATGTAGAGCAGTTCACATATTTCAACTTGTTGATGCTGAGGTAGTTGTTGTATTTTAGTTTTTGTTTGTCTTTTTTCCCCCTAATTTTCATAGCGCTTATGCATTTTGTTTTTTAGAAAACACACTAAAAGAAATTCCTATTAATGTAGAAGTTGATTTAAATATACATTATAAATATATATTTCTTAAACAGATTATGGACGCCAATTCTCCAGAGATTAACTTGAAACTTTGTGGTCAAGTGGCTCCTAGTGGACAATGGAGATCACAATCAAGTATTGTCCGAATCGTGTCGGTCACTGACAGTATGGACAACCAGCCTAACATGTTTCTCCTGACCTATTCATTCAGTGACTCGTGCCCAACTGGAACATTCCAAACTTCAAGTTGGAGCATGGTGAGATTATGTTTTGCTTTCTCTTTTTTGTGGGTCTCCTTATTCAATGTTTACCCCTTGCTTTTTCTGTGTGCTTTCTGCCTCTCTCCCTCTCTATTCATGTATTTCCACTTGACTGCTTCTGTTACACTTATATACCTGTTCATGAGTGTTGTGTTGTCATTTAGCCTTCGAGAAAGACTCTGCTAGGGTCGAAACGTCTGGCCATTAACTATTTTTTGCATTTGTCTTTTTAAAGATAGTATTTCTCTAGCAGATAAAGTTTTATTCTGTACAAACACCATATATTATATTATTGTCATTGCAAACTGATTGAGTGGAAATAAACTGAAGCAAGTTTTAAGTGATTGTATACATTTTGGTTATTGGAACCCACTGTTTGTTTCAATCCTTTATAGTGGATATATACCATAAAACTAGCCTGTGAAAATTTCATTTCAAAAGGATTTTGAGATATTGCCGAAAATCTGGAGCGGTTATGTACACCCAGGAAGAATAATCTGCAATTGAATACACAATCTCAGAAACGTTACTGTCAGTAACGCCAAATGCATTATAATAGTGGTCATCACACATCAGTGTGTGGTGAAACCATCAATGTTTATTCTCCCCAATGCATTTAGTACATCTGTAACCTTATGCTGATAATTGCTTTACTCTTTTGCCAATAGTGCTCAACATCATGTGGAGGTGGACAAAGAAGTAGAGTTGTTCAGTGCAATCTTCCGGATGGCTCAAGCACTTCGTTCTCTGATTGCCCTGGGTTACCACCTTCAGTCCTGGAAGCTTGCAACCCCGAAGCATGCCCAGAGTACTATTACTTCACTGGAGCTTATTCAGCTGTGAGTAGTGACTCAATGTCCCACCATGTCTCTTTTGTCTCACTATGTTTTTATTCCAAGCATTTGAAAAACAATAATATCTATTTTGTATGCATTTTTTCAAGTCATGTAGGGCCGTCAATGTAGTATTTGTACCCCTGTTCATCAGGTCCTACAAGCATTCCTAAAAAACATCTCGCTCCTTAGGATTTTGCAGCACCGGCAGCCGAATGGGCGCTCAGGTTGCTAATCAGTCACATCTCTACCCTCACATATACTCCTTTTACGAGGTCACATCTACAAGTTACCCTTTTCAGGCATGATATTCTTCCTACTTTAGTCTGATTTCCGATTTGTTTGTCCTTGGAAAAATCATAAAAACTGTGATTAAAAAGCCTGAAAAGTCTATTAAAGCCTAGACCATGTAGGTCAGCCCTTGAACTCGATAAAATATTCCCCTACTTTTTTCCCCAAGTACCAATATATAGAGTCTGTCTTCACAGAAATAATCTCTGATTGAATTTGCTGTTTCAGTGTTCAGTTACATGCGGTTCTGGAATACAAAGCCGCACTGTGGAGTGTCGTGCAGTGGTTGATGATTCAGTTGTGGCGGACAGCATGTGCTCTGAAACGAAACCATTAGAAACAACGGATTGTTCACTAGCATTTTGTAGTGACTTGGGTATGTAGCCAAAATCTCCTAAAATAATAATAATAATAATAATAATAATAACATTTATGTAGCGCTTAATACTGGCATTTCTACGCGCATTAACCTTAAAGAGATGAGTCTTTAATAGAGATTTGAATGAGTCAGTAGGAGTAGGAGGGTTAATAATGCACCAAGAGTAGGAGGGTTAATAATGCACCAAGAGTAGGAGGGTTAATAATGCACCAAGAGTAGGAGGGTTAATAATGCACCAAGAGTAGGAGGGTTAATAATGCACCAAGAGTAAGAGGGTTCATAATGCACCAAGAGTAGGAGGGTTAATAATGCACCAAGAGTAGGAGGGTTAATAATGCACCAAGAGTAGGAGGGTTAATAATGCACCAAGAGTAGGAGGGTTAATAATGCACCAAGAGTAGGAGGGTTAATAATGCACCAAGAGTAGGAGGGTTAATAATGCACCAAGAGTAGGAGGGTTAATAATGCACCAAGAGTAGGAGGGTTAATAATGCACCAAGAGTAGGAGGGTTAATAATGCACCAAGAGTAGGAGGGTTAATAATGCACCAAGAGTAGGAGGGTTAATAATGCACCAAGAGTAGGAGGGTTAATAATGTACATACCAAGAGTAGGAGGGTTAATAATGTACATACCAAGAGTAGGAGGGTTAATAATGTACATACCAAGAGTAGGAGGTTTAATAATGCACCAAGAGTAGGAGGGTTAATAATGTACATACCAAGAGTAGGAGGGTTAATAATGCACCAAGAGTAGGAGGGTTAATAATCTAATGGCTCTGTTACATGCATCATTCATAAATATAATCAAAGTCCATATTTGGTCATCGTCTGAAATTGTGTTCTTTTTCCCCTTTCTTTACAGTCGTGAATGAGCCATCAACCTCAAGGACTTTGCAAGTGGGGGATACGGGTACCCTTACAAGCCCCAACTACCCGATGAACTATCCAGACAACTTGAATGGGGAGCTGGTGCTGACCATACCAGCAGGATCAATCCTCAAGATTACCATCACCGCATTGGACCTTGTCTTTGAGGTTCCATGCGCTAATGGGGACAGTGTCAATGTAAGTCTTTCATATTCGTGACGTGATCTGAGAATAAGCCCTTCACACGATAACACTTTTTGGGTGTCGCTAGGCAGGCAGCGAACTTTAATCCCCAGAGATGCCACTTTTCCGGATTTACCCGGATTTCCGTTTTTGTTTTTTAAATAACCTCTAACCTCCGGTTTTTAAAAAAATCAAACCTGAATAAAGTTATAATCGTTTGGCCTCTAAAGCAAGTGCGCTTTGCAATAAGCGATTTTCGCTGAAAATTTTAGTTTATACCGTAAATGTCGTAATTTTCCTCTTTTTACGGCTCGGTGAGTTATATGCCTGACTCTGACTTGAACTTAGGTGCTCGATGGTGCTGCTCTTTTTGGGAATTCAATGTTGGCATCTCTGTGATTAAATTTTAAATTTAATTTTGTATTGTTTTATTTATTTATTTATTTATTTATTTATTATTATTATTATTCTTGTTTTTTTTTTTTTTTTTTTTTTGGGGGGGGGGGGTGGTATCTTGCTGTATCTGGGGGCGAGGGGAGAGGGGGTTCAGAGTGGGAGGGGGATCCGCCCCATGCCCCCTGCTGTTTATGCCACAGATGCCAACAAAACTTGTTACTACTCCAAAAGGAACACAAAAAGAACCCTCCAGGAATTCAACTACAATGCAAATACAACAGACAGTTTTTCCCTGCCAGCATTGCAATACCCGACTCGGTGGAGTACCAACATGCCATCCAGTGCCTATACTCGCTTGATCTCTGGGCCCAATTTCATAGAGCTGCTTAAAACTTTATAGAGACCATAGCGGCCACAAGCGGCTTGTACCAAAATGCCCATAGTGGCTGCAAACGGCTGCAAGGTTTAACTCCTTCCATTTATATAAAGAAGTCAAGGTAAAGGTCGTGTCTGGATATGAAATTTTCCAATGTAGTATGTTAACATGGTATCCCAATTTCTAAACAGAAAACTAAATTTTCTGTTTCATGTTATTCCTGTTGACATTTTTACTGACAAAATTTGACTCATGAAATGAACAATATTAGCAACGTCTTGGCGTTTTGTGATGATTATACAGAAATGAATGGTCTCTAAAGGGTTAAACACAAAAAGTAGCTATAAGCACAACAAAGTTATGCTCACCAGAATAAGGTCACCAGTCAAAACACCACGTCATGTGTACCATTTGTGACTGGTTTTCTGCTCATTTTTGCTTAGCAGAAAAATGTTAAGCACTATTTCCTGGTTAATTGGGCCCTGGCCCTGCTAAGCAGAAATGAGCAGGACTACCAGTCACAATTGGTACATGTGACATGGTAGTTTGGCTGGTAACCTTATTCTGGTGAGCTATGGCTGGTGGCAGCAGTGATACTGTTGACGAATAGAGCTTTTCAGTAATCTAGTATAGCCACTGTCGAAGCCGTTAAATTTTCACAGGGCCTATACAACGGAAATTTACTGAGCTGCCAATTGTACACTTTGCGAATTTATTGTGACCATTTCAAATGCATCAAATCAGTGAGTTGCTTTTCTAAAACTTTGTACGAAAAGTGCAGATGGACAGGGGGGTTCAACACCCACACCGGATGCTTTTGAATTTGTTGTTTCAGCAGGATGTGGGAAGTACCATGTATAAAGCGATACCTTACAATTGTGAAGAAATTTCTCACAAAATCTTTGGTTGTTTTTCTTTCAACAGATTTCATCAGGCACTAGTACTTTGTCCATTTGCTCAGCGCTGGCTACTCCCGTACAGTGGTTCAGCAGTCCAGACGAACTAACCACAACAATCACTTTCACAACAAGTGCAACCAACCCTGCAACTGGTTTCACCGGCACTTACGAGGTCCTGCAAAATTAGTCGCTCAGTGGAGTGGAACAGGGCTGTATGACAAGTTACTACCTTTTTACAAACATGTTTTTTTTTCGTTGTGTAACAAAGTCATAACTTTGTTTAAAACTCCTTGATGTAATCACAAAACCAACGGAGTGAGATATATTGTTGTTTCACGGAGCAAATTGTGTATTTGTAAATGGCAAGACACAACTGTTTACCAGAATGAGCTACGACCTTGTTACACCGATGCGAAAAGTTATTAAATATTTTGTACTCCAAGAGTTATCAGGAACACATTTCTTTTCTAACAAATGAAATTGAATCTGACGTTAAGTGTAGACATAGACGCAAACTATTATCCAAACGATGTCGAATTAATCCACAGCGATGTATATTTGTCTATTAATTAATGCGCTTGGTTGTCGTGGGAAACTCTATTCAAGTTTCCTGAATCCAATGCTCTCTGAAAGTTTTTTTTTACATCAAGCATGTAATTAAAGAGTAGCTTAGATTCATAAATTACCAGGTTTATAAACTTCTTAGAAATTGCGTCTTATTTTTATTTAACTCTTTTTTTTTCTTTTTTTTCAAAGTTATGAATCTTAACCCCTTTTGATGTAAACATCTATATATGTACAATTAAAAAAATAAAATTAAAATCTGTTTTACTGTGGCTGTACATGTATGTGGGATATTTCCAACACTGCAACTAAAATGCTGGTAAATTTTGTAGTATTTATTGAACTAAACATTCCTCAAGTGTCCTATTGTTAACTGATTAATTTCCATCGTGCTCGTTATAATATGAAATTAATTACGATTTTGTCCTACCTCCAAAGAAGAAATAGTAGATTGGTTTAATCTTGAGTGTTTCTCAGTAAATAACTTATAACTGCTGGTATATTTTTGTCCACAGGAAATGGGGATAGTATCTCCGAGTTGAATTTTAAATTAGCGACTTATATAGCAAGGCAAAATGTATGTACATGTTATTAGAACTGTTTTTGTTTTCATCTATTACATCGAACTGGATATTCCATATATATGTACTATGCTATCCATCATTTTAAGTGTAGTGTATAATAGTTGTTCACTTGTGGTATTTTTTTATAACTGGAATATATTTTTGTGTGTGTACTTTGTAACCTTATAATTATTTTAA
Source organism: Plazaster borealis (assembly GCA_021014325.1). Lineage (NCBI taxonomy): Eukaryota > Metazoa > Echinodermata > Asteroidea > Forcipulatida > Labidiasteridae > Plazaster > Plazaster borealis. The sequence goes on along the minus strand of CM037456.1, from coordinate 1,199,796 downwards.
TCAGTCTTTGGTGTTCGAGACATTTTAAATAAAACAAAATAAACATCAGTGTTGGTCTATTAATATTTTATTTAAAATGATGCATTCATTGGCAGTTAATAATAACTTACAGATCATGTAGTTTCAAGAAAAATCTCATTAAATGAATCAGTTAAAATTTAAATGAAAAGGGCACAAGTTTTCAAAGAATTGGTAAATGATAGTAGGATATTATTCCGTTCAAAATTAAAATTTGTTACATCCCTTCCCTAATATGTGAAGAGTGAATGGAAGAAAAATGATTGAAGAGGCAACATTGGTTACAAATTCGAATTTTTTTCTTCAAGTTTCATTTCAATTTTTTAATTTAGTTTTTACGTCCCTCCAAAAATTGCTCTTAAAAAGACTGACCCCGCCCACTTCCCAAACATCTATCAAAGTAAATCGGGAGTAGAGGAACCGAGATAGTTTCTTAAATCGGAGACAGTGGAGCGTACAATTTTACATGGGATAGTCTCCAATTGTAGTCTTGTGTATGCCGCATAGCGATGACATCCACCAAATGAGTAGAAGTAATCCCCGCCTTGCCTACCATTAATCCATAAAATGTCAACAGGAGGGACTCTTTCTCTTTGGTCTGGATCCTAAATCGGAAGAAGAAAAAACAGGTTTAATTGCCAAAGAACTGTATCCAAACTCGATGTGACCCAACATATACATGAAATAACAAACCTGTGAAAGTTTAAGCTAAATCTGTCTTCGGAGTCATGAGAAAACAGTAAAACAAAAACTTATGTGTTTTAACATTTTTCAAACATCGGAATTTATCCTGCAGGATAAATACTATTATTTTACTCATTTCGTAAAAACTATGGCATTTCAAGCAAAACTATTTCAAGGGAAGTTTTCTACCGTGACCATCTTTATACCATGTAAGTTATGTGCAAATCTGTGAGCATTTATATTTTCATTCTTACCAATGTTGTATACACCCTTGAAAGGGTCTGTATACGTTTGGTAATTACTCATAAAATTAATGGCAATAAAAACTTACTTGGTAAAGAAGTACAGAAGCTTCTGATAGTATAAAGCATTTTGAGAAACATTTCACTTTGAAGTAATGTGGTTATGGAAAAAGATATTGGCTTTGATTAAAAACAAAATTGAATCTGAGAAGCGTTTCTGTCAGAAATGTTTCTCGGATTGTGTATACATTCCAATTGCAGATTATTCTTCCTGCGTTGACATAACCACTCCAGCTTTTCGGCAATATCTCAAAAACGCTACCACCTTTTGAAATGAAATTTTCACAGTTTAGTTTTATGGTATATATCTACAACTATATAGGATTGAAACAAACGGTGGGTTCAAGTTCCAAATGTATACAATCCCTTTAAATGATTTGCCTGGGACAAAATTTAATCTAGGATGAACTTTGATGTGATAATCATAACCCTGTTTCTGGTTGGGGATTGTTTGGAGGAGGGTTACAATCCTCGAAACTCGGATGAAAATGGTCAACAATGCTTAGGAAGGTATGCAAAATTAAACAGGCAAGAACTTGAAATTAACTTTGAGGTTACTTGAGGTTTTCCGGGTTATTCGGGGTTCAACCCTCGAGTTTAATACCGCTTGTTTAATTCTAAATTTCTCCCTTAACTTTGTAAAGTGTTTTTCAGTTTACTATGGCACGATGATGATGATTGATGATGATGATGGAACTAATATAAAAGGGAAAAAAACAGTTGAGAAAATCAGCTCATCAGCTGAAAAGCTGCATGCTTGTAGTTATAACTCTTCTTCAATGCTCGCCAATGGCTAGGGCTGCCTGCGCAACAGGCACTTCATGCATGACGTTACATGATTTTTGCAAATTGTACTACACCTCGCCCACTCAAAGATCATATTCACTAGACACGTGCAAGTGAGAACTAATCCTAATTAAGCAGAGCTTCCAACATTTGCATCTTGCAATCAGGCAAATTTTGTACAACAATCAGGGAGATATTTACAATAACATTCAACATAATGGGGAAAAAGTTTCCGTAATCAGGGAAATTGATTTATTTTCAGGGAACTTTCTGCATAATCCGGAAGAGAGGGCAGCTCTGAATTAAGGCATTTAATATATTTGGGGTAGAATTGTTTTCATGGAAGAATGCGATATATTTGTTGAGTGTAAATTCAATTTACACACAACAATATATATCGCATTCTTGCATGAAAACCGCCATGTCCAGCATTTATAAAGTCATCATAATGGTGAGCTTGCTTGACCAATTAGAAATCCATAAATGGGAAGCGTGAAAGAGTCTGACGCCACTCAATACCTTTATTGTTTCCATGAGTGAAATGACTTTCTGTTCATCTAACTCCAATGGGAGCGGACGTATTAGATGCTTTATGGGTACATTATGTATCTCGACAACATGACCAGCGTGGATGCTGGTGGTTCCCTTCTCACTGGTTCCCTTCTCATCGGCCATCTCATTCAAACTTGTGGGAAGAAAGCCTGTGTTATAGGCACTGGACAAGCTCTAGATTTGAGAGAGAATATTAATGAACTAAAGAAATGTTTCAAAGTACTTTTGTTCCATCCCAACTTTAGAATCATCCCAACTACAGTTGGGACAGCTCCCAACTTAGTGTTACAGTTGGGACGGCCCAACTATAGCTGGTATGCCGTGGTGTATCATGTATTCTACGATCATGAAGGGTATTTCCTACCTCGTTGTAGGATCAAAAGAGGGTACAAAATTACTTGAGTCGTCCACTGATTGCATTCATCTCTAAGCCTACATATTATCAGGCAATCCCAGCAATAGTTGGGCTATCGCAACTGTAACACTCAAGTTGGGACTGTCCCACCCAACGTGTCATGGCCGAGTGGTTAAGAGCTTCAAACTCAAGCTCTGGTGTTTCTGATCAGCAGAGTGTGGGTTCGAGACACTGTCTTGACACTTGTGTCCTTAAGCAAGACACTTAACCATTATTGCTTCATCCGTCTGATGGGATTTAAAGCTGTAGGTCCGGTGTGTTATAAAAACTATCAATGCACGTAAAAGACCCCAGTACACACTTATCGCTAAGAGAAGGGGTTCGCCCTGGTGTGTCTGGCAGTGCGTTCATCTTTCATCATGATTTAAGGCTGCACTCAAAAGGAAGAAGAAGAAGTTGGGACGACTCTACAGTTGGAACGGAACACTTTCATCTTTTGACTTACAGACAAAGTAGACGATGTTACTTCCAGGGGTAAAGACAGAAATTATAGCTTTTAAGTTTTATTGTTTTTTCTTGTGTTTTACTTCGATTTTCTTCTTTTGCTATCTATGAACTTTAGTTTAAGCCAGGTCTATCTTTAGATAATTCATTAAGTTTACTTTATGATCAGGACCAATATTTACATGCTAAATTGTCAATCAATGATTGCAAAATATTAAAACTTAGTTTTGTTTTAATAACCATACCGCAACTAGTTAACGTAAACTTATAATAAAAACATCATTCCAAAAATAACAACTTTCGTTGATTTGTTGAACTGTTGAAGATTGGTCCACTTACCCCGATTTGTCCAAGCAGTAAAGATAAACCAAAATATGTCAGGGAAATTTTCGGAAGAAATTCAGGTTTAGGGGTCTTCGAGAAGAGTCTCAGAATTGACATAATTCGCTATTTTTGGCAATTGGTAAAACTTTTTTTACAATAAATAAATGCAGACGACGTTGATTTTTCTTGCATCATCGGCGTAGTTCGGTCGTAGGAAGTTCTGTCGCTTCCGATGAGATATTTTTAGAAGTGCGATTCCTTTAGCTACAAAATATCCTGTACTGTGTAGAACACCGGGAAATGTAAACATTACGTAGGCAACCTCGTCTCCATGGTTTACTTTATTTCCAACCCATAGAGTTATCCTCGTACTGCTCGACACACCTTGGGGATGAGGTTGTGACGTAGGTGTCCGAAACGGTGACTTCGGCTAGAGCTACAGCTAGATTTCCGCGTCATCATGCGTTGAAGTATAGGACGTCCTTAACAACACCCTTAGCAACAGCCGTAGCTCTAGCCGAAGTCGCCGTTTCGGACATCACTGCCAAATTTTATATGGCCTTTCGAGAGCTCCGTAGTTAAATTTCATAACCGTTGATTCTTGTTGGTTGTCTGCAAAAATGGCTCTTCGGGTGACTCTAAATCATGCGTTAAAGGTAGGTAAGTTTTGATTATCTTGTCTGTACAAATTATTTCGTTAATTTTAGAGTTTGAATGACAAAGTTAAAAAAGGATTGGAAAACGAAAATAACCTGTAAACTTGTAGTTTATAATAAAACTACAAACTACAGTGTCAACTCGACCTTTCGTTTACACGCCTGTGAGTGTGCGGGTTTGTATTATTGGGACAAGTCGACCATCTTAAACAAATCCAGACTTAACGAAATTAACAGGACAAGGTTGGCGGATTCGTGCGTATAAAATGTTGCAAATAATAATGTGTGGGTAAGGGGTAATGGAGGAGGCACTCAGTTAGGGGGTAGGCTAGACCAGGTTGGACTCCTCCGTTGCATACAACGCGACGGGGTCCAGTTAAAGGTCCTCAGGCATTGCAACAAAATATATAACCATTTTTTATCACATTTTTACCTTTTTGAGGAAGCTGAAACGTGACTCACATGTTCCTTGTGTCCTGAACCTTACGCCTGCTCTATTCAGAATTGCCAATTTTATCCTTGGATGACATTATTGTGAAAATAAAATGGAAATTGACGCATTCGTTGCGATGCGACAACCTCAACTGACATACTGACATGGAACCAAGTCCACAAAAGAGGGCGCTGTCTAACCCGTAACACTGATCGCTTTTTCTTCGGGGCGGCAACACGACGGAGTCGCAGCGCCAGTGCACAACTTGGACTTATTTTCGGAAATAATGTCATTCATGGATGTATTTGATAGGTTTTTAACTCAGCAAAAGTGTAATTAAAGGCACCAAGAATAAGTGAATGGAGTTTCAGCTTCTCAAATTAGGTAAAAATATTTTAAAATGTTACTCAAAATTTTGTTCGCATTGTAAAGGATCTTTATACCCAGGACGTCAGTGCAGTGGCACTGACTGACGTCCTACCAGGGCTAGGGGGTAGGCTAATCATTTTGGGTTTGGTCAGGTATAAGAGTAAGTAAGGGCATGGATGGAGTTACACTCTACAGAGTACAGTACCTGACGGAAACCAGTCATCTCGCCCCCCCCCCCCGCAAAGTCGCCCCCTACAAAGTCGCCCCCTGCAAAGTCGCCCCCTTGCAAGCTCGCCCCCTCCGTGTATAAACTCGCCCCCTCACAATGTCGCCCCCTTCAAAGTCACCCCCCGACACAGTCGCCCCCCGACACAGTCGCCCCCCGACAAAGTCGCCCCCCGACAAAGTCGCCCCCCGACACAGTCGCCCCCTTACAAAGTCGCCCCCGACACAGTCGCTTGGTTATGAACAAGAGTTAGAAGATTATGCCGTGTCCAAACGGCGACTTCGGCAACGGCTAGCTACAACAAGCTAGATCAGTGCGTCTGTCAGGGGTGTTGAAGTATAGGCAGATGTGCGCTGTGTCGCCGTTTCGGACACGGCATTAATTAAGTCCTGAATGGTGTAATTTATTTGAAGTAATGCTAACTGTTTTTGTGTTCCTGTATCCGTTCTGACCATCGTTGGGCGGTCTTTTGCGTCATTGCGCACGATGTAAACGGATATTCATGTAAACAACCCTCAGATACATTACATTTATTTATTTTATTGGACATCAATCTGTTTTTATGGACATTACGTTTATTTATGTTATTGGACATCAATCTTGTTTTTTGCATGGTATAAAGATGGTCATGATGGATAACTCCCTTTAAAAAATTTTTGTTTGAAGAAACAATTAGTTTTTCTAATGATATGTTTTTCTAATGACATTTGTTCAAATTTATGGACATTACGTTTATTTATTTTATTTATTACTGGGGGCGACTTTGTAGGGGGCGACTTTGCAGGGGGCGACTTTGCCAGGGGGCGAGATGACTGGCATTCTACCTGACTACTGCATCGATCATCCTGATCTGCTGATCATAGATTAACATGATTTAATTTTAAAAGCACCGTTTAAAACGATATGCAATGTTGTTTTGCATGCAAAAGGTTTTAAGTTGGGTCCCGTTCTTGTTTTATGTTTGTGTGCTTAATAACTTAATTAAATTTAATGTGACCAGCCAGACTTCTATTGTTAATCTTCGCTGCCAGGCACTCTTGTAAATACATAATTATTGTCTTACTTTTCATTGTTTCCATGTACATAATCATTTATAGCACTTGCGATCGCGACGCACTCTGCGAGTTATTGCTAATACACTATTTTGCAGCGCCGCCATGCGTCCAACAACTGCATGCTATAGCGCCCTCTTTGGTTGTTTACGTATTTAATTTGCATAATTTCAAGCCTCTTTAGTTTGCTTTGCGCTTTGTAAATACTTTGCATAATCCAATCAGTTTGGGTATTCATGGAAAGACATTCCATGAATACCAAAAATAGAACTTGGGAAATAGCAAGTGGTTTAGCGGGAACACTTTCGCATCTTGGTACATTGATGCCACACCTATATTTGTCGCCGGGCTGCTTAGCAATTTTATATTCTTGTGAGCCGTGGGTAATATAACCCCAACTTTATCGGAGGCAAGAGTGAGAAGAAGCAAGATCCCCATAGAACCGATCTGACTGTCGTTTTTTTGTATATATAAGCACAACCATCAACTGTAAATAAACACTAATAAAAAAATACTTCAACTTCAACATCCGTCTGTTTGTCACTGCCTGTATAGTAGCCTTCCTTACAACTCGGTTACACAAAGGTCAAATTTGTTGTCCCAGATTTCTTTTCGTTGTTTCTTTAGTTTCTTGATTTCTGTAAGTATGTCTTTGTATTGTTATAGACTGTGCAAGTCTCGCGCATATCGGAACGAGAAAACACGTCAAGCGAAGAACATGTTTTTTTCTGAAATCAAATCTGTGTTTTAAATTATATCTGATGTCGATGACAAAATCTGAACAACAAAAATACTCAGTACAATTTTTTTAAAATTAATTTTAGTTTTTATAATAAATACACAAATAATGTGTTAATATTAGTTAAACATAATTAAACATAATTAAAACTCTGGGACAAGGATGCTTATTATTGATCTTAACTTTTTAGAAACCCCTACGCGGATTTGCGAAGGTCACATCGGCGTAAAATTAACGCTTGGCGGATCGTGGAGGATGCTGACTCCTCAACAACCATAGAATGCAATGAAAAGGCCTCGCGTTGTAATTACAGCACCTTGCAATTATCATCGCGCATCCAAAACAAGCGTTTACATAAGTTTTGTTACCGGAGGTGAGCACAAAATTCTTAATTTTTTGCAGTATAAACCGGAAGCTGAGGTCAAGTTTAATTCTCGGGTTTTCTTTGTTATATTGTTGAATTGATTTTACTTTCATATTTTGTATCACTAAGTATTACATTCCCAACAGCATATTTAATTTGTATAGTCATAAACTAAGCTAAACTAAAATAATTGACGAAACAAAATATCGCCCGCGTAAAAATCCATATGGTTGGGACCACTATGGTCCCGGAAGTTCGAATAAGCGCGAGACTTGCACAGTCTATTGCTTGAAAATTATTGTATATTCAGTTTGCGGTGAAAATGATTGATTACTTAGGTCTTAAATTTTGTCACTAGCAGTAGTAGCATGGAAGCTTCAGGATAGTTGTATTGGCAAAATCTTTCTCTAATATTAACTCTTTTTTTTTTAATTATCCAATTACAGGCCCTGTCCAACCAGGTTCCTCGTTCAGCAACGGTGTTTTCTCGAAGTCGTTCGTCTGAGCCAGATCCGGAGTCTGCTGTCCTAAGACCACCATCAGCTGGTCTAGCATTTGGTACGACAAGAGACTAACACTACGGGGTTCTCCCTAAGCACAAGCTAGCGTATCGGGCCTGTACGCGTGGTGATTTGAGTGCCGATACGCGCAAACTTTGGCTGATACGCAAACAAAATAATTAATAATAATTATGTATATTATTTCACACAAAAACATCAAGAGAAAACCTAGGCCCTAGCATGCTCCAGATTGCACAGTAGGGCTTTTAAAACCAAGATAAACACCAAGTAGAAAACATTTCAAAGACCTTGTTTCAATTCAGGTGCCTCGGCCAAACATCAACATGTATATTTCACACAAAAACATCAAGAGAAAACCTAGGCCCTAGCATGCTCCAGATTGCACAGTAGGGCCTTTAAAACCAAGATAAACACCAAGTAGAAAACATTTCAAAGACCTTGTTTCAATTCAGGTGCTTCGGCCAAACATAACAAAAATTGGGTCAAGAATGCCCCACAGTTTTGCAAAAACCTAGGGAGAACCCCGACGTCCATCTGGCTGTCCATCAGAGGAACGGACCATTACGACCATGTACGCCCGCTGGAATACTTAGGCAATCCATCTAGAACATTTTGACCCTTTAGACTTTGGAGATGCTCCCTTAATTACATTTGTTCGCAATTGGGATTGATTTCATAACTAAAGCCGTGTCCAAATTGACGGCTTCGGCTACAGCTAGATTCTCGGTCATCATGCGTTGAAGTATAAGACGTCTTCAGCAATACCCTTAGCAACAGCCGCAGCTGAAGCTGTAGCCGCCAATTTTGATTCGGCCTAAATGACCATTCATAAATACCCCAGACAGTTTTGCTATTCCTATTGGTGGAGAGCACATCACGTGGGGGTGTTTAAACGGCTGATAAAGACATAGCTGGAGCTGTTTAAGACCGGCTGGCTTCGCGTGTTGGGCGCTCAAGCTCATTTACACCAATTTACTTACGCGGAATGCAATATATAGCAATATACAACCCTGCCGGTTTTAAACGGCCATTTAAGAACTTGTCGCTACTCTATAATTCCCTTGTTTAAAGGCATTGTACACGTTTGGAAATTGTCAAAGACCAGTGTTCTCACTTGGTGTATCCCAACATATGCATAAAATAACAAGCCTGTGAAAATTTGGACTCAATTGGTCATCGAAGTTGCAAGAAAATGATGAAAGAAAAAACACCCTTGTTGTACAAATTTGTGTGCTTTCAGATAGGAATAAAAACTTCTTGCAAGAAGTTTTTATTATTTTAGTGATAAATTACCTCTTTCTCAAAAACTACGTTACTTCAGAGGGAGTCGTTTCTCACCATGGTTTATACTATCAACAGCTCTCCGTTGCTTGTTACCAAGTCAGTTTTTATGCTTATATATATTTTGAGTAATTACCAAACGTGTACGATGCTTTTAACATGGACTTTGACTCATTTTACGTTTTCTTTGGAATTTGGTCACTTGTTATTTAAGTAGGTGCATAAATAATTCTAGTTGGTCTAATGGATACTATTTCTTTCTTTCATTTCCATTGACTAGAATTAAGTGATGAGCAGAAAGAGTACCAAGAATTGGCTCGTAAGTTCACAAAGGAAGAGATCATTCCCAAGGCTGCTGAACATGACAAGACTGGAGAGGTAACAGACCATCATTTCATTATGTCGGTGCAAAAACGTTGTATCTCCTAAAATATCACTTACGTTGCGCACAAGTTTGAAATTGTCAAAATGTCGTTTCTGACTTAAAATATTCCGGATCTACACACAAATCAAGTAGCGCTGAGATACAACGTTTTTGCAATATCGAGGTACATCGTTTTTGCACTGACACAACAATTTTTCAGTAGTCCTCTGCACTCCTTAACCTTTGTCAGAAAAGTGCAACAAATCTTACTCCTTAAAACTTCAAGTGGATTATAGGAAGGTTTTTTATTCACAGTCTTGAAACGAACTGCGCAAACAGTTGATGGCATTTATTTTCTTTGATCATGCAACAAAAGGAACAATCTGACAATCAAATCTTGCAATCCGTAATGAGCTGATGAATCGTCAGCGATACTTTCAATTAAATATCATGAGCAGATGGATTTTCTTTTTTCTTTTTGGAGTTAAGTGTGAAGTTTGGATCTGAAGGTTTGCTCTCCTCGGTAATATGAGGAGAGCAGTTGATGGTGCTCCTTGTTTTTTTCTTAATAAGGACAGAGATAAACTGAAATCAAGTTAAGTTTAGTCTAGTCAAATTAAATCTAATATAATGCAATCAAATCCAATCTAATTTAATCTATGCAAAAGAAGCCAAGTGACTACAAAGCAAGATGTTGGGTCTAGAACAGATTCTAAATTTGATTGTAGTTTTGTTATGTTACACTGTACTTAAAGGCATCGTACACATTTGGTAATTACTCAAAATATGTATTAGCATAAAAACTGACTTGGTAACAAGCAACAGAGAGCTGTTGATAGTATAAAACATTGTGAGAAACGACTCCCTCTGAAGTAACGTAGTTTTTGAGAAAGAGGTAATTTCTCACTAAAATAATAAAAACTTCTTGCAAGAATTTTTTATTATTCCTATCTGAAAGCACACAAATTTGTACAACAAGGGTGTTTTTTCTTTCATCATTTTCTTGCAACTTCGATGACCAATTGAGCCTAAATTTTCACAGGCTTCAGGGTGCGAAATTAACGGTTGCCCGGTTGCCCGGGGCAACCAAAAAATCACTCGGGCAACCCGTGATTAAACCGTTGTTGCCCGTCGGGCAACCTTTAAAAAAAATAAGAATTTAGGGCTACCCTGGTTATTATTGTGCCAGCTCCAAAGATCGTTTGAATTTTCCACATAAAGCTTCATGAAAAATAGTTACGATGTTGTACTTCACCGGAAGCATTTAACAATTATTATTTATTTTTTTAAATCACGCCGTCATGTGCGAACTTTCCAGCGTCAGCGCACGTACGCGATGCACACACACAGCGCGAAGGCACTGTGTAGCGGCATGGTAGCGGATAATGTGTGCACGATGTACCGTACGTTGTATTATTCGGATCTCGGACTCGACGCGACGTGGTCATGTTCCATCCCAACTAGAACCGGCCCGGCCTAACTATAAATAGTTGGGCACAGGCCCGATCCAAAACACAGTTGGCCGGGGCCCAACTATAGTTAGGTTGATTCTATAGTTGGAACAGAACGTTCACAAGTAACAAAATAGATGTAGACTGCGCACACACGCGCTTTCCATGAATTGCGCTTTCCATGATTCACTGGTGCCACGCAGTCGTTATGCTGCACATATTATAAAGAGCGTGGGGACAGCTAGCGAACATGGTGTGAGCGCGCGCAATGAATATTACTCGCTGCTTTAATTCACGTGTTTATGTGTCAAACTTGACAAGGTTTCATGACGTGACAATCACAATGAGCCTCCTGAAGTTTGGTTTTACGTTGGGTAAAACATCCGTAAGGGGCAATACTGATGCCGGATTAACGGATGATGAAGAACATGTATCGAAATCAGCAAAAATTACTTCAAATCACGGCGATGAGACCCACTCACGATCGGCGATGTCCGTTTCGATGTCCGTTTCGATAGCCATTTTTAAATCTTTACCCTATAATAAAGAGCATGCAATGCGCAAAGCATTATTATATTCGGGCAACCAAAACTTCTTTCGGGCAACCTGATTTTTAGTTGTGGTTGCCCTGGGGCAACCAGCAAATTTTCTTAATTTCGCACCCTGGGCTTGTTATTTTATGCATATGTTGGGATATACCAAGTGAGAACACTGGTCTTTGACAATTTCCAAACGTGTACGATGCCTTTAAAGTTAGGGTCATTTTTTGGTTTTTATCAACGTAATTCAGATGTATAGGTACAATTTTCAAGAAAGATGCAATAAAAGTAACCTGTGAAAGTTTTAGTTGAATAGATGGCAGCCAATGTAAGGTGTGTATATGTTTGGATGATACTGAAATGCCTGGTCCAGTGATAAAGAAATTGTTATTTTGGCCTCTAGCACTCAGTCCTTCTGAATCCTTCATTTTGGCAAAGAGGAAATAGCTAGCTAGGGATTTGGAAAGGTAAGGGTTAAATCAAGTGGGATCAAATCAATTAAAGCTAAATTTAAGCTGATCTGGGGCCGATTTCACTAACGCTTTTTGATCATCCCAAACGCCGGAACCGATCGCTAAATTCAAAATCCATCGCATCTTAGAGATGGAATTTGGGTAACGATTTTACTAAATCTTTGCGCCGAATTTACTCATCGCAAACAAATTGTTAGGGATTGTTAATTGTTAATTGTTAATCTCAAATTTATGACAAATTGCGCCTTTTGTGTTTAGATTTTATTAGCGGTGTACGTCTTGAGGTATAGTTTGTCCGTGAATTAAAGAGTGAAATGGCGTTTTATTTACTCTTCGCGGTCTTTTACTGGGAGACCCAGGTACCCACAACGCAGTTTGCTGATGACACATTTAGCGACCCAGAGACTGCTGCTGATCAATTCGTCGCCGTTTTTACGAAGCGACGATTTAGCCTTGCAGCCAAAAATACGGGGATATTTTACGAAGCGACGATTTAGCCTTGCAGCCAAAAATACGGGTTTTTAGAAAATCACGTTTGAAGTTGAACTATTTTTCAAACTATTGTTTGGGACACTATCTATATTTGTTCTTTGAAAGTTTACTATCAAAATAAAGCTGAGTACTTCAGTCATTCAGAACTGTCAGCATTTTTCAATTCTGCGACTGTTTTGATGAGTAATTAATTCCTAAACACATTTGTCACTTCGTAAAACCCTAAAAACAGACCTTCCATCAGAGCGCTGTGTACAAACCAATGCGTGTTTAGGTTTGTCACTTCGTAAAAACCGTAATGAAATGTTTTGTCACTTCGTAAAAACCCAAACGTTAAACCACGCCTATTTTGGCACCGTGCCCGCGCTATGTAGTTCAATGGACTTCGGTGGCCAATTTTGATTTGTCACTTCGTAAAAACAAAACATGAAAAATATATAATTCGTCGGTTATTTTAATTAGTGTAATTACGATAATATTACGTATTAGGTCCTGAAACTTTGTGAAAATGTAAACAACATTGCATTCATCAATAATTTACCCAAAAAACGATGTGCTAAATTTTATGTTTTTTGACACATTTGTCACTTCGTAAAAACAACGACGAATTGGTAAAAAAAGGAGAACTCGATCCATTTGGGTCAGTTATTTTTACCAGCATTTGGCCTCAAATTAATGTATTGATATTACATCCACAAATCATCCTATGTTCCGTGACTCAAACAATTTCAGTGACAACAGTTTTTACAAATATTTCAGGCATTTAGAAATTAATTCCTTTTTGCAAATTAGGCCCAATAATAGGCCTTTTGGGGATGATTAACAAAAGTACAATGTTAAAAGCTGTTTCTCCCTTTTGACCTTGAAAGTATATCAGATGGAAATTAATTACGTACATAATTCGTATATTATGCTGGTAAGCTTAGTAAAGTAATGAGAGTAGGCCTATCATTTTGTAGAATTGTTTATGATGACAACTCTTTAGGATCGTTTCAAACTATTCTTCATTTTGACAGTGTCAGACATTTACAGATGTCAGAAAGAAAAAACTCTCATTCTCATACATAATAAATTTAACCAGAATTTAACTACATGTAAGTTTTGTCAGATTTTCATCAATCTCATTAACATAATGTGTTTTTACCCTTCAACCGATGTGTAATAAGCACTGTATACTCAGTACTTTCCCGAGTTCTGTGAAAAATATCCACAGGCAAATCACTCATGTGGGATTCGAACCCACGACCTTTGCATTGCTAGAGCAGATGTCTTACCACTAGACCACTGAGCTAGCCCGGTGGCTAGAGGCAGTTCGAATCCTATGTGTTAGCAGCGGGTACCGCAACGATTTAATAGAGGTTAACTTTGCATCGGGGATAAAGAATATAATTTGTTTTTACCCTTTCACCAATGTGGATTTTTTTCCACAGAACTCGGGAAAGTACTCAGTATACAGTGCTTAATACACATCGGTGGAAGGGTAAAATCTAATTATATTCTTTATCCCCGATGCAAAGTTAACATCTATTAAATCTCATTAACGTTACAACATATTTACACACTTTTATAAAATTAATTAAATATCAAATGAAACAAGTTGAATTTGATTTCGTGTTGACTGAATGCCTAGAATTTAAACATTATTATGTTAAACAAGCTGGGACAACAGAACAATTCAAAACCCGGGTGAAAACATATCTGTTTAATTTGTACAATTGTTGATTTCCCCTTTACAGCTCATAGGGACCTCACGGTGATATGCGCTATATAAAAATGGTTTATTATTATTATTATTTTTTGATGCACCAGCTTGAAACCGATTTACATTCCAACTTGTAAACTGCAATGTATGCATTTATTTTGTAATCAAACCGTGGCAACAAAATCTTGACATGTACGACATCCAGTACCATGCGACAACTGATGATTTTGCTGGCGGGTTATGTCGAAGGTCACTACTTTTAGCCTCGAACAAAACGTTTATTTTCCTTTTTATATCATCGCAAGTGAGATGACTTTAGTGAAACGCAAAATCAGCGACGTGGCAAGAGCGATGGATTTGCGGTTTGCGATCTCATTGCCAGTGTGATAGCGATGATCGCAATTGGGGACTTTAGTGAAAACAGCCCCACGTCTGTATCTAGTTGTGGCTTAGCGGATAAGAACACCGGACTCGAGCTCTGGTATTTCTGATCAGCAGAGTGTGGGTTCGAGTCCCGGTCCTGACACTTGTGTCCTTAAGCAAGACACTTCACCATTATTGCTGCGGCCTTCGGATGGGACGTAAAGCCATAGGTCCCGTGTGTTGTGTAATGCACGTTAAAGAACCCAGTGCACTTATCGTAAAGATAAGGAGTTCGCCCCAGTGTTCCTGGTTTGATCAGCAGCATATTGCACCACAGCACCTTGTAAACCATTACATGGTGCTATGTAAAGGAAAAGGTCTCATACTTCAAAAACGTAGCTCCGCATACCTTGCAGGAAAAAAATACTGAGCGCTTTGAAACGCCCATCGGGTGTGATAAAGCGCTATATAAGAACTCAGTATTATTAGTCACATCATCTTTTAAACCAAATCTTTCACAATGTAATCTAATCAAATCAATTTCAAATGATAGATGACTTGATTGTTTTTCTTTTTTTGAGCAGTACCCAGTCGACATTATCAAGAAGGCATTTGATCTTGGGTTGATGAGTTCACACATTCCTGCTTCTGTTGGTGAGTTCTGATAATGCAGTAACCAAGCGACCTATTTGTTGTAACAGTGCATGATTTGCACTAAAACAAAAGGACATAGATTATTATAGGGAGACCGCCAACATTAGGGCTAGATAGCTCAGTTGGTAGAACGCTGGCACGTTGATCGGGAGGGTGCAGGTTCAAATCCTCTTCTAGTCCATTTTTCTCTGCTCAACCCAAAATTGAATTGAAAATTTACCCAGTCAGTACCTTTTGATTTACTACTGGATTAAAAGAAATTCCACCAGTCTAAAAGGCCCAATTTCATAGAGCTGCTTAATCTAAAAAATGTCGCTTAACAAATTTTTCCGCTTAGCAAAAGTAAACAGGATATCAGTCACAGATGGTATACATTACAAGATATTTGAGCTGGTAACTTTATTCTTGTAAGCATAATTTTGTTGTGCTTAGATTTTTTTTGTGCTTTAGCAGCTCTATGAAATTGGACCCTGGTCTTGTAGCTCAGAATTTTACTGGACCATAATTTGTTATACAAGACCAAAAAATAACTTCTTTCTCTTCTTTTATGTTTTCTCAAGTTTTAAGCAAAGTTTGGACTTGAGAATTTAAAGTATCAGTTATGAAAAATGCTAGACTTCAGACTTGTTCTGTTGTGATCTGGCGGAATGCGTATTTTGAAAGGGGTACTGTTGTCTTGATCATAGCAGGCCTGTGACTGTACATGGAATAATCAACTCTAACCCAGTCAAAATATGACCTCTCCCAACCTCGTCCCCATGGTTTACTTTATCTCCAACCATGTTTACAATAGTAAACCCTGGGAGGGAAACTCCTTACTTGGACCCTGATTGGACAACGACTGGTGTACAAAAGTCTACCGTAAACATGTTGTACTCATTCAGTATTCGCCATGTTCACAGCCAGACTATTCTAATTTGCATATGTATCCAAAAATGTTGGATATGCAAATGATCCAATACCAGGGTGAGAGAGTGGTCAACCTCGTACTGCTCGACACACCATGGGGACGAGGTTGGACCTCTCCGAGTAGATTTGAAAAATTGAATGATGTATTAAACCTTGATTGAACACACAGGTGGACTAGGTCTGGGTATTCTAGACTCATGCATCATCGCTGAAGAGTTTGCCTATGGATGTACAGGTATCCAGACGGCCATAGAAGCCAACTCGCTAGGGGTGAGTACACGGCTCAAGTTCACAAACACATTACGGGAAAGCTCCATTAAAGATAGAGGCTCAAAAAAAACATCCTTTTCATTTGACAACTAACACCTGTTATCTCCATGTAATTCCTTTTCCAAACAGTGGACTTAATTGGATCATGCACAAACCAGTAGGGCTGCTGACAGCACCAGGCAGAGTAACTGCTCATCCATTAAGTTTAATGACCCAAGTAATACAATGTAAACATACCCACTAGCGAAAAGGATGTATACTTTCCGAGTTTTGTGGCCAACTTCGGAAATTCTTTAATGGAGCTTTCCTGTAATGGCCAAGATTGATCCGAAGTTCAAGTCAGTCTTAATTGTAATGCAAAGTGTGGTAATGACACAATACAAATTACTATGGTAACACTGACAACTCATTTTAAAATTCTTATTGCTGTGTGAAAATCAAAACCACATCAGATTTCCTGGAAAAATTCACAATTTGAGGGGGAAAAAACAGCATGTCGTGGCCGAGCGGTCCTGTTCACCGGACCCAAGCTCTGGTGTTGTCAGCAGCAGAGTGTGGGTTTGAATCCCGGTCATGACACTTGTGCCCTTGAGCAAGGCACTTAACCATAATTGCTTCATAAAACATTCTGCTCTACCACAGCCAGGCTCCTAGTGGATGATACCCATGCCTACATCCTTACGAACTGTGAAGGGGGGTAACCCTGTTTCAGCCCCAGGAGTAGGTGGCAACGTGCCTCTGGTGGCAGTTGATTTGGGTCGATAGCCCACATCGGTTAAGTGTAGCCCTCACCTTGAAGTGGCCGTCCAGCCTTGTGATGTTAGGTGATCTCTCATAAAAAAGATTTTTTTTAAATGTGAATCAGATCTCAGGATCCTGATCAGTAAGGTAAGTAGTTGCTTGCTTCAGTCAGCGATATCTGTCGGATAATTGCTCTCGGCTGTTCCCTATCCCCCAGAGCAGCTGGTAGTTCTTCTTTCAAGAAGTCTGTATTGTGACAATGTTGTCTAAACAGGTGGTATTTGGTCTTCCTCTGGATCGTCTGCCATGGGAGGGAGTCCAGGGCACCAGGCTGCTGACAGCAAGCTCAGGCTGTCTCTGACAGTGTCTTGTAAATCTCTGTCCCTCAACCCGTAAGCAAATTTTTGATTTGAATCACTGATCAGATTGATTTGATTGACGTTTCAGCAAATGCCGGTAATCATTGCTGGAAATGAAGAACAAAAGAAGAAGTATCTTGGCCGCATGTTGGAGGAGCCCCTGATGTGTGTAAGTACTTTGATTGACGATCAAAAAAATTGAATTAGCTGTTGTAAACTGCTTACCAACCAAAACTACCAAAGGTGTATATCCAAAAAATAGCTAATGGCTTCACGTTTTAACAATAGACCTTTATCATGTTGCGGCCATCTTGATGATCTCCCATTCTAATCAATGTAACCAAACCGAGGCTGGAAGGGCAAATAGTCTGGTTCCTTTTTGTACAATGAATATTAGCATCCATTACTGCTGTTGGATACAGGAAACATGACCAAGATGGTGGCAGCATGATAAAGGTCTATAGACCCCTTGCATATGACGTCACGCTCTCAAAAAGGAGGCAGATCATTGGACGATAGCTGTTATTTGTGCGTAAAAACTTGCGCGTGACCTCAGCGTACCTGTCGCGTTTCGTGTTATGCAAGGACGGTTTATTGATTTCTATAGACCCCCTTACACAACGCGAAACGCGCCTCCCAACAATGCGCGTCATTTTTGGTGTCAAAAGTCTTTTTTGTGCATGTTTGTATACGATTTTGACACCCAAAATGACACCCAGGATAGGCGCTTGTGAGTACACTGCGCGTTCTGCAAGGGGTCTATAGCAGAGGCTAAATGACAACACAACACACATACACAAGTATTCTTGGCTGGCTAAAGGAATGATACATGTACATCATGGTTTCCAGAAGAGTATGTTAATTCCAGTACTCAAGTTTCATGTCAGTTTAACTAGGTCATATCTCTTAAAATAGCAGTGTGAAATGCGTGTTTTAGAATGTAAAAAGATTGTATTTCGCTCAAAATATCCCGGATGTAAACACAAGGTCAATAGACGCCGAGAAACGACATTCAGCGTGTTTGTGTGAGATTTGACTTTGTTGCAGAATCGAGTTACGATTTTGTTTCACTGACACAACGTTATTGTAAACTGCCCTGCAGAAATGCACTTATTCTGACGACTGTGTTTAAAGAAAACGTGATTTTATTGACCTTAATTTTGAGTTATTATTTTGTAATTTTTATTTTAAGGCCTATTGCGTGACAGAGCCTGGGGCAGGATCTGATGTTGCCGGTCTACGCACTCGCGCCGAGAAGAAAGGCGACGAATACATCCTGAATGGTAGTAAGATGTGGATCACCAATGGCGGTCACGCCAACTGGTACTTTGTCTTGGCACGTACGGATCCCGATCCCAAAGCATCCACGGCAAAGGCCTTCACGGGATTCATCGTCGACAGAGACTCTCCCGGTGTGATAGTTGGCAGGAAGGTATGACACATTAAAGAGGGGCTCCAAGCTCAAATTGAGTTTTGTGATGCAGTTATTTTCCAATAGATAGAACCCTCATGAAAGTGATGACAAAGTTACAAGTGTCTACCTCGTGTTCAAACGGTGTAAATTATAATTTTATTGATACTCTTTCAGAGCAAAAGTTGAAACATGATGTCATTGGACAGCAAAAACAAATGGTTTTGTACTTTGCAAAGAGGAACGTCTGCACCACGGATGAATATCATCAGAATTCAGGAATGAAATGAAAATTCTCTTTACAAAAATGTACAGACCGTAATTTGAAATGTGATGTCATTAAACGTTTTTGGATTTTGACATAAACTGCTCTTGAAGGGTATCAAACATGTGGCATTAGACACCATTTTAACGTGAGGTTAGAGACTTGTATTTTTTTCCCCTTTTTCGTAAGGGTTCTATCTAAATATACAAGAGACAGTATGTACAGGCTCGAGTTAAACTTCTAAGTTACATTGCAACAAATTTCTTGACGATTCAACTTGTTTCATTGATTGTGTTTGATCGATTGCTTTAATCTTGTGCAATGTTACTGTAATGCTCTTTTCTTTCTTTGTGTGAATAAACAATTTGTGAATTGATTCAAAATGCTTAGGGAGTTTCTGAGTAGACTGTGCAAGTCTTGCGCATATCGAAAACGAGAAAAAAACTTGAACAAAGAGAATATTTTTCTATGAAATCAAGTCTTCTTTTAAAATTATATTTATACAAAATTCTTGAAAATAAAAATACCCATAGCAAGTTGTTATAAATAAATGTTCAATTTTGGTATAATACAAATATTTTGTTCAAATTAACATTGAATCAAAATTCAAATTTGGGACGAGGATGCTTATTGTTAGAAACCACATTTGCCAATCACGCCGAATGTGTGCGTCTATCACATTAACATGCCCGTCAGTTGGGCAGCATTCTTCATTTTTTACAAGTAACCGGGAACAGAGGTCAAGTCTTATATTCGGGTTTTCTTTGATATTTTGTTGAATTTGTTTATTACTTAGTATTACATTCCCAACATCATTAATAATTTTCATGGCCCATAAACTACGTTACACTAAAACAATTGACAAAACAAAATCCTGCCATTTAAAACTCCATATGGTTGGGACCACAGTGGTACCGGAAGTTCAAATATGCGCGAGACTTGCACAGTCTATTACTGTAAAGTGATATCAACCATGAAGACGTTGTCTTTGATTCCTCCTAGGAGTGGAATATGGGTCAGAGGGCATCAGACACACGAGGCATCACATTTGAAGATGTGAGAGTACCAAAGGAGAACGTCTTAATTGGAGAAGGTATGGGTTTCAAGATTGCGATGGGCGCATTTGACAAGACCAGGCCACCGGTAAGAAAGTTTCCCCTCTAATACTCCCATCTTTCCATCCCAGGGCACGATTTCACATAGAGCTAAGATTGATCTTAACTGCGAATCACTCTCAAGTACTCAACAAAGTGTGATGCCACAATACAAATCACTATGTGATATTGCCACTTCATCTTAAAGGCATCGTACACGTTTGGTAATTATCAAAATATCTATTAGCATAAAAACTTACTTGGTAACGAGCAACGGAGAGCTGTTGATAGTATAAAACATTGTGAGAAATGACTCCCTCTGAAGTAACGTAGTTTTTGAGAAAGAGGTAATTTCTCACTAAAATAATAAAAACTTCTTGCAAGAAGTTTTTATTATTCTATCTGAAAGCACACAAATTTGTACAACAAGGGTGTTTTTTCTTTCATCATTTTCTTGCAACTTCGATGACCAATTGAGCCCAAATTTTCACAGGCTTGTTATTTTATGCATATGTTGGGATACACCAAGTGAGAACACTGGTCTTTGACAATTTCCAAATGTGTACGATGCCTTTAAGATGAATCTTAATGCTTTATGTAATCAGCCCCAGGCCTGAAGTTTGTTCACAAATGCCATTGGCCTCTGTTGCCCATGGCTTGGCCTTGGCACTCTTCGACAACTCTACATCATGTAAAGACTCCTCAAAATTTCTAAAGGGATTTCCCCTTTGTAAATACAAACTGGCCTTGGGCATTTAACTCTTTCATGGGCCGCCTGGGCCCAATTTCATAGAGCTGCTTGAGCAGAAAATATTGTTTAAAAATTGTCTGCCTAGCAGAAATAGGCAGGATACCAGTCACAAATTGTACATGTGATATGGTAGTTTGGCTGGTAACCTTATTCTGGTAAACGAAATTTTGTTGTGCTTAGCTACTTTTTGTGCTTAAGCAGCTCTATGAAATTGGGCCCTGGTCGCTAGCGATAGGTTTAAATCCCTTCAGAAAAATAGTTGTAAAACGAAAAAAATAAAGATCGTACGACCACACAATTTTTCAGAATGGGAAAAAGGACTCTTGAGGGTGCTATTGTGACCTATTTTTGGGGGGTCGCCATTTGCCCAAAAAGAGTAAACAATTAATGTGTCCATCTGATCAGTTTATCATTGAAATAAAGGATGCATGAAAGGGTCAAAGACCAAATATCGGGTTTACATCCTGGCAGTTGTTCCTGTCGTTGGTATAGTAAGCCAGTGATGTCTGAAGTTTTGCATGGAGTGGATATTAGGAAGGAACTTGCGCCTTGAGCTTAAGCTTTTTGTAATGTAGCCAGAGCTGCCAACTCTCACTGATTCTGCAGAAAGTTCCCTGAAAACAAATCGATCTGTCCATGTTCTGATGAACCAATTTGAAAATCTCCCTGATTATGGAAACTTTTTCCATATTATGTTGAATGTAATTCTAAATATCTTTGTAATTGTTGTACAAAATCTCCCTGATTGCAAGATGCAAATGTTGGCGCTGGCTCTGTGTAGCCCAACGGGCTAGTAAACTGTGCATTTTACTTACCCCAGGAAGTTTTAGTAGCACAGATTTTAAACATGTATTGTCATCAATTTATCTTTCTGATGTAATAATGCTAGCGATCACTACCAGTTTAATTATCAAATGAAGTTGCATTTACACACTGGTTTAAAGTTGATTATTCACATGTGAAACGGGAGAAATATAAGCATTTTAAACAAGTTGGTTGCGCAGTTTTTAGTAGCCCACAGGGCAAGTTGAGAAGTGATGTTTACTTGCCCGTAGCAGGTTTTTTTTAGTTTTTTTTATTTATTATTGATATCCAACAGCGGATAGCCGCCACTTACAGGTATCATTAAAAACTATTCACTGGACAATGTACGCCAGGCTAGTGTTGAGGGCCAGAGAACCAGTACTAGTGAACTTGCGGGTACAACCATGTGTAAATCTATTCTGAAAGGAGTGCTTTCTTTGAAAAGAGCTGTTGTGGTCTCGGCTTATTTTCAGAGCCATCACTCCTCCCAAAAGAGATATACACATGATTGTACCCCGCAAGTTTACTAGTAATAGTTTTTTTTTCTGGCATTGTAAGCCTTTTGATGTTTCAGGATTTGTTCCTAATTTCTTGGATTTTCATTGATCTGCCTTCGCTTTCAATTTGAAAAGTGAAGTTGCCAATCACACAGATGCCAGACATAGCAAACCTCTTGATTTGTGTATTGTGATGAAGAGAGTCTTTAAAATTCTAAAACTAATATCCATTTCTAAGGATTGTTTCACTCTTGTACATCCACGCCTCTTATTCTCTGAAATTGAATTTGTAAACTCATAGATGTATTTTAAATGTCGGATTGAGGCGTTGAAGAGTAGGTCTTAACAAACTTAAGGACATAAGTTTCAACATGTTAGCAGTAGGATTCAGTACAAATTTCTGCTTTTTGTGTATAAATCGCTCACTAACAGTGCCCCTGCATATATCGATGATCTTCTAACTCAAACCATACAATCCTCCTCGCAAACTCCGGTGTTACAAATCTCACCTCTTATTGAGCCCATATCCAATCATTCATGGGGAGACCGATCTTTCCCACACGCTGCGCCACACCTATGGAACAAATTGCCAGCACAAGTAAAATCATCTGTTTCATAAAACAAATTTAAAAAAAAACTAAAGACTCATCTTTTCAATCAAGTATTTGAGGAAAATGGTTTGTTTTTACCTGTGTTTTTATTTAATTTTAATTTGTATTTCTTTACCACATGTACTGTATTCTGGATTTCTTCTTAGCTTAGGCTTACGTTTCCTTTTTGATTATTGTACATGTTTATTTTATTGTTTGTATTAGCGCCATGAGCACTTTTATGGATTTGTGCGCTTTATAAGTTTTAATTATTATTATTATTATGATGTTTACCCCTCCCCCACCCCCAACCCTCCTCTCACCTTCAGGTTGCTGCAGGAGCTACTGGTCTCGCACAGAGAGCCTTCGCTGAAGCCACCAAGTACTCCATGGAAAGAAAGACTTTTGGAAAATACATCTGTGAGGTATGATGACACCATTCTTAGGCCACATCAAAAACAAAAAATGTTGTGCATCCTTTTTTTTCGGGGGGGGGGGGGTGGGGTGGGGTGTTTTTTTTGTTTTTTGATATTTTGACATATGAAATAAAGATTAAAGAAATCATCACAACCATTATAAAACATAAATAAACCCATTTAACTCCTAGATGACATTTTCTGTCAACATTTTCAAAAAACTAAAAACGCAGTGTAGCCTAAGTAAATATTTAAAGAATTGTTCTTGTTTTTACCAACATGAATAACCTTTCTTCAAACATCTTTTCCAACCTATAGATTTTGAAAAGAATATCAGCTGACAAATCTGGAAGTTGACTTGTTTGGGCAGTAAAAGGATAAAGAGATATCTAGACATGTTTTATATGAAAAAAAAAGTGAACAAAATAAAATGGTGTCGGTGGGTTTCTTTGGGTCAGGCTGGGACGATCAACAGTTTTCTTTTTTTATGTGGCCTTACTCTGAAGTGCCTGAAGCTCTGGGAGTTTTGGTACAAGCTGCTAGCTGCGGCTATAGTCTCTGTCACATGTGGCAACTTGGCGGAAACTACATGTAACTGTGGACCTCAGGCCCGAGGCCAGTGATTTTAGTTTCGGGCCAATGAAGTCATGACATGACAAGTCCGGCAGTCGTGTGTTTTTCAATTGAATAACAATACCTCACTCTGTAATCTGAACAAAAACAAATTATGTTCAAATGTTGACTTTGGTCTGATGAATTACCTTTCAATTCTATGAGTAATCAAGAATATTTAATACCATTAATACAAATGAGATAAATCTTCTCTTACATGTCTCAGCGCTTGTTCATATGAAAGCAGTTAAATGCACGTTAAACTGCGTCAGTAAGTTGTTTTTTTCTCAAATCCTGCGGTCTCTAGTGGATTTTTCCCCCAAATTCTAGCCCTGCAGTAGCACAAGAGAGAATATCTAACAGTGCAGAACTCTCGCTGAGAAAATTGTGAAAATCCAAGACGTCTCCTCCCCTGTATGCATTGGTTTATTGATTTGAATCCCATTAGTGTAGCCTGTGGATTGTTTTACTGCAGGACTCTATGATATTGGAGAGTACTTGGAAGAGATTGCTTGGCAATAAAAACTTACTTGGTTAAAAGTACAGCAGCTTTCAATAGTTTAAAGCATTTTGAGAATCATTTCACTTCGAAGAAATGTGGTTATGGAAAAAGATAATAGTTTTTATCCCCCAAAATTTGAATCTGAGCAGTAACGTTTCTCAGATTGTGTATTCCAATATTATTCCTCCTGCGTGGACATAACCACTCTGGATTTTCGGCGATATCTCAAAAACGCGACCACCCTTTGAAACGAAATTTTCCTCGACCACCTTTTGAAATGAAATTTTCACAGGTTAGTTTTATTTTATATCTATATTTATATATCGGATTAAAACAATCGAACAATTCCAAAAAACAAATATATACTTTCCCTATAAACTCTATGGACATAATTAGTATCTAGTTACCTGAAAATTTCATTCATTATTTCATTAATTAATTCTGGTTGTGAAGCCAAGGACTCTTAGAAAAAGCAAACTCTAATCACTATACTAGCCAAGAACCCCATTGAGAGAAAACAAAGAAGGAAAATTCAGTTTTAGATGTGGGAGGAAAACTCCAGAGAAATACTCCTGGAAAAACCCCTGCAGTCAGGTAGGGACTGAAAACCACATAGTGCCCCCGGTGGAATTCGAACCGGGTTCCTAGAGGTGGAAGTCGAGGAAAGATACCACTACACCAACCCAACCGCCCTAAAAATTATTTTGTGTCTATTTTATATTTCCCTTAGCACCAAGCTGTTGCCTTCATCCTAGCTGACATGGCAATCGGCATTGAGACAGCTCGCCTGATGACTCACCGAGCTGCCTGGGAGACGGACCAGGGACGACGCAACACCTACTACGCATCCATTGCCAAGGCGTTGGCTGCTGATGTAGCTAACAAGTGCGCTACGGATGCCGTGCAGGTGTTTGGTGGCAACGGCTTCAACACCGAGTATCCTGTTGAGAAGCTGATGAGGGATGCTAAGATCTATCAGGTACGTTATTGGTCATCATTACAGGAAAGCTCCATTAAAGAAAGAGGCCAGAATAATACATCCTTTTTGTCTTTACCAACTTACGCCTGTTATTTTATGTAATTCCTTTTCCAAACAACAAACCAAACCAATAGTGCTGCTGACTGCCCCAGGCAGATTATGACCCAAGTGATGCCAATGTAAACACACTCACTCACTTAAAAGGATGTATTAGTTTCCGAGTTTTGGTGGCCGAACTCGGAAATTCTTTAATCCTTTCATGCACCATTTATTCTAGTGATAAATTGATCAAATGGACACATTAATTGTTAACTATTTTTTTGAAAATGGTGACCCCCCCAAAAAAACTGGTCACAATAGCCCCCTCAAGAGTCCTCTTTCTCATTCTAAAAACTGTGTGACCGTGCGATCTTTATTTTTCATTTTACAACTATTTTTCTGAAGGGATTTAAACCGGTCGCTATCGATCGGTTGGCGCTCCAAAGAGTTAATGGAGCTTTCCCGTAATGATATTCTTAGTCGCGAAAGAATGTTTCTTTAGGCATATGTCCACAATCCAGTGGGCCTCCAGAATGTTCTGCTAGAATGCCACGTTGTGCCAAACTACAGGAATATTCCTACATGCCCCTGGTGGCAGTTGATTTGGGTTGATGGCCTAAATTAGTTAAGTGTAGCCCTCACCTTGAAGTGGCTGTCCGGCCTTGTGATGTAAGGCGATATAAAAAATTTAAAAAATGTGTGTTAGTATTTTGAACGTTCCAATGAAACCCTCCCTCGGTTCAACAGACCGGTACATGTAAGCCCGCAGGTATACTTAACTGATCTAGTTAGTTCCTACCATTCAGACTATTGAAACGCTTCCTTACTCACTGAGGAGATTTTATTGGGTGTTTGGCAAGGAGGCAAAGCAATTTTACATCCCTCTGCCAGTCACACTGAGTATAACGTTCACCCCAGCAGAGGGTCGAAAGCAATAGAATGACTAAATGAAATATACAGTGTCCAAAGACTGCTCTAAGGTGATGCTTTTTGCCATTGTTATGCTGAATTTGGATTTCCTTCACTGTCTATTATAAATGACTGAGAAGCAATCAAATCTTGAATCTGTCTTCTCGATTTAGAATATTGCACATAAACTGTTTATATGGCCTCCTGCCACTTAACCCTTTAGAGACCATAGCGGCCACAAGCGGCTTGTACCAAAATGCCCATAGCGGCCGTAAACGTCCGCAAGGTTTGACTTACTTCCATTCACATCAAGAGGTCAAAGTAAAGGTCATGTCTAGATATGAAATTTTCCAATGTAGTATGTTAACATAGTATCCCAATTTCTAAACACAAAACAAAATTTTCTGTTTCATGTTATTTCTGTTGACATTTTTACTGACAAAATTTAATTAATAGCAGTTTACTCTGAGATCGGTTGATCAAATCAACATTTGTAGAATTTGTACAAATTAGTGTGAGATTTTATCCAACATCTTTTGTTGTGAAGATCTTAACCGGTGTGTGATTTTCTTAGATTTGTCTCCCGATTTCAGAATTTTTCAGAACATCTCCTTGAGCATTCAATTTTTTTAAAAGCATTCACCAAAGGAAGAACGAAAGAAATAGTCCGTATTGTGTCTGAACCTGTAGTTTTGTATTTCTGATGATGCACAGAGTCTGTAAACCTCCTGAATTGTAACATCTTGGAGGTTCTGTGTCTAGAATAGGGGGACCCCAGACCCACAACCTCCTGAATTGTAACATCTTGGAGGTTCTGGGTCTAGAATAAGGGGGACCCCAAACCCACAACCTCCTGAATTGTAACATCTTGGAGGTTCTGGGTCTAGAATAAGGGGGACCCCAGACCCACAACCTCCTGAATTGTAACATCTTGGAGGTTCTGGGTCTAGAATAAGGGGGACCCCAGACCCACAACCTCCTGAATTGTAACATCTTGGAGGTTCTGGGTCTAGAATAAGGGGGACCACAGACCCACAACCTCCTGAATTGTAACATCTTGGAGGTTCTCGGTCTAGAAAAAGAGGGACCCCAGACCAACAACCTCCTGAATTGTAACATCTTGGAGGTTCTGGGTCTAGAATAAGGGGGACCCCAGACCCACAAGCTCCTGAATTGTAACATCTGAGAGGTTCTGGGTCTAGAATAAGAGGGACCCCAGACCCACAACCTCCTGAATTGTAACATCTGGGTGGTTCTGGGTCTAAAATAAGGGGGACCCCAGACCCACAAGCTCCTGAATTGTAACATCTTGGAGGTTCTGGGTCTAGAATAAGGGGGAACCCAAGCCCACTAGCGCCAGCTGTTTTTCAGGAATTTTCACTTTTGTCAAATCTCATCCTAGTCTTGACAAAATTGTCATTTAATTTTGCTTTGCATTCAGATCTACGAGGGTACAGCCCAGATTCAGCGCGTCATTATTTCCAGAGAGACGCTGATGAAGGCTAAACAGACGATGGGATAGATCGGTTAGCTGACCCACAAGAGATGAGGTCTCTATACTACATTCTCTGCCGTCAGCCCACTAACACGAGTAAATGACCAAAACGACCATCCATACTTCATCAGTGAGAGAGAGAGGTGCAGAATCAAGGCAGATATCAGGTTTTTAAATGTTTAACCCTAACAGCCCCGAATCCTCAAAACTCCTATCTAGAAAGTTCTCTGACTATGTGGGATAAATTCCTTTTATATCTCCTGAAAAATGGACGTGTATTAACTTCTTTTCTTATTAATGTTACCATCCCTTCAGTCCAAATAACAATTTAATTATCAGTTGCAGGGCTCAAATTTTACACTGGACCACAGGCCCGAGGCCAGTGATTTTAGTGTCGGCCAGTAAACTCATGACCGGACAAGTCCAACAGTCTTGTGTTTTTTCAATTGAATAACAATACCTCACTGTGTAATATCTCAACACAAACAAATTATGTTCAAATGTTGACTTTGATTCTGATAAATACCTTTCATTCTGTTGAGTAATGAAGTATACTTAATATGAAAGACGAATAAATCTTCTCGTACATGTCTTAGTGCTTTTTCAAATGAAAGCATTTCTCATTTGGGAATCTGCATGGTCTTTTAAAAAAATGTCCGGTCTAGTAAATATTTGGAGCTACAAGCCCAGCGGTCTTGTGGATTTTCCCCCCAAATTGGAGCCCTGATTTGAACAGGCTTACCCATCTCATCTTAGTCAAAACACAAGGTGTTGAGGTACCATAGAGTAGAGGATTTTGGAGGGTTATGGGAGGGTCTTAAGCCAAAGACATCAGCAGGATTAGTGTTACCTGAACACTCCCAAATCCTTAAAAATCCCATTCGGGAGTTATCTGAGTTTGTAGGATTTGGGACTGCATGCCCAATTGGAAAGGCGTATCAAAACAAGGGCCTTATTTCATGGTGCTGCTTGCCTTGAATTTTGTGCTTACAGCCCATAGAAAGCACATTTTAGAGGGTGCTGTAAATGCAGAATTTTGTCGTAAGCAGCGCCATGACATTGGGCCAGAGTGTGTAGTTCCAAAGAGTAGAGGATTTTGGGGATGTGGGAGGATCTCTAGACAAATGTTTAAGGGGTTAAGTTTAATAATGAGTGATGTGTAAACCATTTGAAGGTGTGGCTTACTGCTTGTGTAATAGACATTTATCACTATTCAATAAGCAATGTAAGGCAATTTCGGAGAACTGCTTGTCATGTTGCTAACAGGTTATCAGCCAAAATGTGATGTGTTATTTGTTATGACTGGTTCCCTGATGATGTTCTTCTTAGCAAATAGACCTTTATCGCACTACAGCTGTCAGATTCCCTGTACACACAATGACACTGATTGTTATATTCTCAATTTATAAAAAGGCACCAGACTATTTTCCCTTCCAGCCTCAATTTGGTTACATTTAGTATGAATGGAAGAAAAACAAGATGGCTGCACTATGATAAAAGTCTATAAATGTGTTGAGCAATATCAATGAACTTGGCTCTCTGGGCCTTTATCTTTAAGATGTACAGAAGGTTTTGTGATTAATTTTTCCATCAATTATTATTAAGTTTATCACAACCTCAATCTCAGGGGGTGATTAATCTCGCCGCGCCATTTTTTCCAGCAGACATGGCTCATTTAAAATGGAATCGCAACAAAATACTTGCATTTTGACACGCGCTCGAAAGTTTTTAACAAAAGTGCGCGCAAAGCAGTCCTTTTTGGGAGCCAATCAGCATTGATTTTCAGCACACCCCTACCAGGGGTTAGTGACGAGAGGTATCGATACGGCGCGCTGCCCATAAGCCTTTTTGAGGTATGGCGGACACAATGCTACAACACTGTAAAGTTGTGGTAAATTTGTGCGTATTGACCATAGAAATAGAACGTATGTTATTCAGTGAAGTGCGCATTTTAGGCAACGCGGCGTTTACACATAAACCTAATGACCACCAACATGGTGAGCGTGGCATCAGTCACGGCGTGTGACGCGCGCGTATCACGTCCGCCATACCTCAAAAAGGCTTATGGTAGCAAGGATGAATATATCCAGATTAAAGAATGTTTTCAAATTTACTATTTAAAAGAAAAAGGCAAATATGCAATGCAAGTAAAAAGATTTTCTGGACACAAAGTGGTAAATAAAGGTTTGCACGATTTGAAACTAATCACAAAAATCATTTCTTAACTTATTTGGCTTCTGGATATTTTTTATTTTTTTAATATTTTTTTTGGAATACTAATTGAGGTTTATTAATCAGTGTAATTTAATGCTTTCAGACTGTGTGACAACATTATCCGGGTGGTGTGTGGGGATTTTCTTGAAAAGAATTTTTCAAAAAGTTTTTTTTTTTTATTTAAATAATTTTAAAATTTTAAAAATAAACAAAACTGTATCAAACAAATATTGCTCCTAACAACTTTGGTATTTGTTTTATTTACTTATAAAGCTGTTGAGCAGAAGAAATTTACATAAATTCACTTTGACAGGTTGTCCTCAATCGGTAGATGGTGCTGATTATGTTTTGGGTTTTTACCTTAACACTGATGTGAGATAAGTACAGTATACTCGGTGTTCCCCTTCCCCCGAGTGCTGCAGTAAAAAATCCACAGGCTACACTGATGGGATTCAAATCAATAACCCAATGCGACCAGGGGAGGAGACGTCTTACCAGCTAAACCGTCGGTGGACCGGTGACTAGAGGCCAGTTTGAATCCTGTAACAGTGGTACCTCAAACTTATCAGTTAACATTATTAACCCTTGTACTGTTTGACCATTCAATATCATCCACTGTGGTTTTAAATGATAGATAAACTATGCCAGCCTGCAATATGATATAATGTGGTGAATGCATCTACACAGTACACAGTTCTGTGCACAGTTCTGCCACTATACACAACCCTGTTTAGCTGAATAATTTCAAACGGTCGGTCAACTCACCAAGAAATGTTAGAAGAGGTTAGTAGAAGGGTTAATGAAGATGACGTTTAAAGGGTCAGTATACGTTTGAAAATGACTCTGAAAATTAATGGCAACAAAATCTTACTTGGTAAGAAGTACAGCTGCTTTGGATTGTATAATGCATTTTGAGAGACTTGTCACTTCGAAGTACTGCGGTATGGAAAAATATCTCACTTTTTATCCCCAAAAAATTGAATCTGAGAAGCGTTACTGCAGTAACGTTTCTCAGATTGTGTTTTCCAATGCAGATTATTCTTCCTGCGTGGACATAACCGCTCGAGATTTTCGGCAATATCTCAAAAATGCTACCACCTTTTGAAATGAAATTTTCACAGGTTAGTTTTATGGTATATTTCTACAACTATATAGGATTGAAACAAACAGTATGTTCCAATTACCAAACGTATACAATTCTTTTAAAAAGAAAAGAACAATAATAATTCAACAATGACCTAGACACTTATGCTACTGCTGGTTTATTTCAGTACAGGTTTTTTAAATATCTCCCTAATCCGGCAGAAAAATATACAATTGGATCAAAGAAACAGTAAAGAAATCTGTGAAATTGAGGTAACATTTAAAAATAATGTGTGAAAAACAAAACACAATCTGCTCTAGCAATGCAAAGGTCGGGGGTTCGAATCCCACCCGAGTGATTTGCCTGTGGATTTTTTTCACAGAACTCGGGAAAGTACTGAGTATACAGTGCTTAATACACATTGATGTAAGGGTAAAAACAAGTTATCTTCTTTATCCCTGATGCAAAGTTAACATCTATTAAACCCCCTAAGCATTTCTACCAGAAAGCTTCCACAACCCATCATACTCCAACAGTTTACTTATTGGAACAGTATACAACCCATCATACTCCAACAGGTCCTGTGCTTCTGGACTGTGATTTAGTGGGTACTCTCCACAGGACTAAACCATCCAAATTCCAACAAAACCATCTGTTTGATTTTGGCAGGCCTGGGGTGGTTAGGGTTAAAGCAAACCATAATCGTTGACGATAAATGGAAGTGTGAAGGATGTCTTTTATAGAGGTTCTTTATTATGTGCCACGCATCCGCAGTCACTTTTAAGTTTTTACCATAAAAGGGAATACATTTCAGGTGGGTTTACAATACGATAGTTATATTTTGATTTGATTCCGTGATATGAACATACCTATACAAGGTGGTGATATTACTTGTCACAGAAGCGCGAGTGGAATACGTAAAAATATAGCGCTTCTGCGTCCCATATCTGATTAGGCCAAAGACCGAGTAAGCTCTATGTTTTTTCATATTCCATGAGCGCACATGTGATAATGAATTAATCTTCAAGCAAACTTGGCGTGTAGCTCAATACAAAATGAGTTATAGAACAGGGTTTAATATGGACCGTTTAAAAGGATTGTATACGTTTGATAATTGGAATCCACTGTTTGTGCCAATCCTATATAATTGTAGATATATACCATAAAACTAACCTGTGAAAATTTCATTTCAAAAGGTGGTTGCGTTTTTTAGATATTGCCGAAAATCTGGAGCGGTTTTGTTCACGCAGGAAGAATAATCTGCAATTGGAATACACAATCTGAGAAACGTTACTGCAGTAACGCTTCTCAGATTCAAATTTTGGGGGATGAAAAGTTTCTCAAAATGCATTATACTATCCAAAAGCTGCTGTACTTCTTACCAAGTAAGTTTTAATTGCCACTAATTTTCAGAGTTATTACCAAACGTCTAAGACCCTCTAATTTACCTTTATATCACACTCTTGTTATGGATCGATCATCGAGGATCGACCCATCAAGAATCGAGAATTCATGTTTGCTTGAAGATTTTCAGCTTTGTGATTTAGCTGTATATTATTCCAGTGCATTTTTCCAACATACTGTTAACATAACTTTTATACAGGGTATACACATGCTTAGGTATATGACTCATAGTCATGTACAAGCGCGGCGTGGTTGCAGCAAGGAGCAGCACAAGCACATCTTGCAAGATTCTTCAGTTTCTAGCACCTGTACTGGAAGATGGAAGATACATACACCAAGACGATCACAGAGGTCTACAGTTCTAACCTTAAAAATGTTCCTGTTCACAATAAACCCACGACAGCACTCTGTAAACATCGGAGACCTAATTTGCCAATTGATTACAAAAGTTTGCCTGCATAGGTGGAAAATGGCAAGCTAGATTTAAAGCTTAATATTGACGAAACTCAACCAATGTAAACTATATTATATTTGGTTTTACCCTTACACCGATGTGTGTAAAGCACTGTATACTCGGTACTTTCCCCCGAGTGCTGTGAAAAAAAATCACAGGCATATTACTGAGTATACAGTGCTTTACACACATCGGTGCAAAGGTAAAACCAAATATAATATTCTTTATCCCGATGCAAATTTAACATCTACAATGTAAACTACTTCACTCATCTGCAACGGAAAATCTATAAGCCATTTTGAGATATGGTTGACAAAATACTATGACACTATTTGGTTTGAGTAAATTTGTCTGTTTACACCCAAATCCTACAGTGCACTCCTATAGTGTCCACCATATCTCAAAAAGGCTAATGGCATTTCTTGTATGTCAAGTTCCTTTCCTTTTGTAGGAAAAAATGTTGCACACATTTTGTGTTTACGTGCACAGCAGACACAGACAACTGACTGCTCGGCATTTTCTGTGTTCTATAGATCCCTTGCATATGACATCACAAGCCCAGACAGCGCCCTCACTGAGATAATTGAAAACCTATCATTGGCATAGAGTTGTGCATGGCATAAACACATGTGCATGTTTCTATTGTTGGCAATGGCAGCCAATGCAAAGGGTCTTTTATCCTAAGCAATGCTGAAAACCAGGGTACATCCAGAAGCCTGGTCGCCCTGTACCCCCCCCCCCCCGATGGTACCCCTCGGCACCCATCAACCTAAACTCCTTATTCAGCACCTGTGAGCAGAGTATGTAAACTTATCTATAGACTTTATGCATTGACATCATCATGCCGCCATCTTAAGAGGTATAACTATGGTGACACAATGGAACACGCACAGCTGTGTAAGCGCGGCACACAGGAACAGCAAATGAGCTACCTTCTTTTGACCTCTAGTCGAGGGCGCCCTACCCAAATACGCGATGTGCATAAGGTCTATTTGAATAATAAACAGCAATGTAGATTAAATTGTATCAAATACATCCACACAAGACTTGTTTGTATCTAAAGCCACATGTCTGGTTATATGATTCCATACATGGTTTTCCTCTATCATATAGATTGCAAACTGAAACTTTCCAATGTTGAATGCTGCTGAAGTCAAGCAAGAACTGAGACCAAGTCCCGAAAGCCTTAAACTCGGACCAGGATTCTGACTCCTGAGACGCGTATAAACTACTTCAAGTACAGCGAGAAAAATCTACATGATGTATAAGTAGGTAGGGGTATTTTATAGTTTGCCGGCGCTCGTCTTGTGTTGGATGAAGGTGAGAGGCTTGGGTACCATACAGTCGGGCGATAGGGCGGGGTTGCGGACGACGCCCAACGCGATGCCAATACGTACAGCCAGGGATGGAGTCCTCACCTTATCAGATGGGTTGGGCATTACCTGTTGACATCGTAAAGAGGAAAAGAAAACGCAATAAAGTGTTTGATTATACCATTGAAGATAATCGGATAAATGTAAGTAAAAAAGACATCACGAAATGTACCTTGTCAAGTTTGTGCCGATGAATGAGACCGTCAGTACCAACATCAAAAGTAGAAAACGCATCAAAATATCTACGAAAAGAAAGAAAAAAATGATGAGAAATAGTCTTTAAGAGTAGACTCTAGCTTTGACATTGGTGGTAATAGACCCCTTGCAATATGACGTAACACTCTCAAACAGCGACCTCACTGAGGCAAAAAAAGGCAGATCATTGGATGATGCCTATTCGTGGTGTGTAAAAACGTGTGCATGACAAGGGCATACCAGCAGCGTTGCGCATTATTCAAGGGGTCTATAAGTGGAAAGTATTAAAAGTTCTCCCTTAGCGTTGGCTCACTTCTCCTTTCTTGGACTGACGACAAATGAATTCCAAGCAACTCACCTGTGAGGGTGATTTCGACGCCAAGGTCTGATGATATAGCTGTGAAGTGGGACTCCCTTAATCCTCCACCTTGCCTGGATCTGATCCTGATCCAGATCAGCCGTGATACGTAGCACCTCCATGCTTGATCCCGTCATGTAAGTCGTACCGAGGCTCTTCATGGACTGGATGCAAGCCTTGTAGGCCGGCATCCCTCTGTGAGTTAGTGAAAAAACAGAAGAAAGTCGAAAAGCTCTGGCCGACTACACATGTACATAGATATATAGATATTATATTTGGGTCATAAAATGAGTCGATTGCCTTATAATTTTGCTAATAGGTTTTGTTGTGATTAGTTTCCTGGCAAAATTTTAGTTTCTCCACTTCATTTTATCAGTTCATTTGTTCGGTTTGATTTACTTGTTCATTTTACTTACCCAACTTCATGATTTACAGGCACTTGATTTGCTTTATTTAATTCCTTGTTGTCATGTATTTTATTTTTTATCTTGCCATGCCTTTGTTTGTCTTTATGTTGATGACTAGAGCAAGCTAGTCGAAACGTTGAGACCAATCCAAGAACTGACTCCGCGGTAGTACAGTTAATTACGATCCTATAAGCTAAAGTAGTAGTCCCAACCTATTTCTATACCATCCGCCCAGGTAATAGTTAATAAGCAGGACAGTTCTATTCAGAACTGAGAAGTCTCCCGAACACCCGAACAATCTACTCCGCGGTAGTAGAATTAAGCAAGACAGTTCTCTAAGAACAAACTCTACCTGGCAAGTAGATACACACATGGTGTTACCGCAAACTAAATATATTTATGTTTAATGTTTGTTTATCCTATTGTGTTGATTGTAGCTTGGGTCCTTCCTACCCTTGACGTACCCCGTCTACAATCAACATAATATAGGGGGCCAGACTCGACAAGCTGTGCTTCTTATGGACCCCCCTCCACTTCCAAGCTTGTTGTATTTATATTTTCCTCTGCATTATGTATTTACACCTCCATTCTCTCTGTTTATATTGTACACTTTCTTGTGTTTAGATTTGGAAATAAAGTTCAGTTAATAATTTATTCATAGCTGTCATCATCAAACACTGCATGAAAAACTGCTCAAATGTCAAATAAATATTTATTGATTCTACTTCGAAAGAAGAACAAAACTAAATCACCTTGTTTTGATTCTCAGAATTCTGTTGTCGAATTCTACTGTGTCTGCGTACATACTGAAGTCATGAGGTTCCTGTAAGAAGTTTGGTAGCTGGAAGTAACAAAGATCAAGGTGAATGCGAATAGACAAATCAACAAAAGAAAATATTCCATCACAAGCTAAAAGAAGTACAAAAAAAATTTAGCATCTTCTTGGGGGAGAGATTAAAACCAAAATGTTTCAGAGGATTCACCCAGGGACCCTGGAATACTAGAGGTATGGACACACTAGCTTGAACATCTGACGTCACACTTCGAGGCTTGTGAATCACGCCAGATACCTGCCTGACCGGATGTTGCCAGATATACCTTTGACCTCGCATTCATTTTACAAGGAGATTCGCAGTCAAATCACACAACCATGTACACATAGTGAATACAACAACACTACATGCCTGTACAAACATAATGCACACGTTGCATGTGCAGACGAACGAAAGTGCAAGTTGACAAACTACATCACCTTTCGACCAATCATAACGCAGATCTGGAAAGCTTACGTCACTGCACGTTTATCCAATGAAATCATTGTATCCAATGAAATCACTGGGCCTGTAAGACCAGGGCCCAATATCAAAGAGCTGCTTAACAGTCGATTCTGTGCTTACGTACGAGTTTCTATTTCATAGCGCTGCTAACCGTGAGCACACGAAAAGGCATGCTAACCTTCCGGTGCTTACTGCACGAAAATGAATGATGTAACAATGCAAAACCATTGTGAACGTGCAAGATGGCTGCCGTATTTTCTTGCTAACCTGTGAAATACGCTAAGGCTTAAGCAAATTTTTCTGCTTCAGTTAGCACAAAAATTTGGTTACCGTTAAGCAGCGCTATGAAACTGGGCCATGTACCTGTCTTTATCCTTGCAGATAAAGACAGGGGACCAGTCTAGTATAGACACAAAGACAGGGGACCAGGGGACCAGTCTATATGGACACAACAACTTTGCTGTTCATTCCTTTCAGGAGGGCAAAAGGGAATCTGCTTGGGGGAGAAAAATCCAGAAAACTGACAGTCCTGACTTACTTCAGTGGACAGCCTCTCATACATGACCAGAATCTGTTCCTTGCTGGGTCTGTGATTCTTCTGATCCCGCGGGGTGAGAATATCTCCATGCTGGGAGGGCTGAACACCAGCAGTGGAATCTGAACGATCACCCACCGAGGATTGAAGATGGTTCGGCTGGGGTAAAGAAGCCACCATTGGAACATGGTACACTTTACTGAAAAAGACCAAACACAAACCTAAATTAACATTAGAAAGTCAAATCAATTTGGGTATTCCTAACCTTAGGTTTGTCGTCACATGGGTCCTGTACTCCTGTTCTTTTACTGTTCATTTTAAAACCAGAACAGTGGCACATGCCTGGAGTTTCATCTTTGAGAGGGCAAGGCCAATTTCATTTTGCAAAGGGCACTTCCATTGGGAAATTTTTGAAGTGGCACTTAGGCCAAGACCAGTGCAACAGAGGCCATGGCCTCCAATGTGTAATTCCACGCCTTCATCCAAAACCTTTTTGCTCTGGCGAATATCAACTATTGTATAATTCAAAGTGTAAACATTTTCTAATTTTAAAATCTGTATTTTCTGTTTACTTTCGTTGTTTTATTTTATTTATTCATAAATTTTCAGGGAGGGGGATTTGCAGGCTGCAGGTGAATTAGAGATTTCTTTGAAATTGATTTCTTTGAAATTGTTCTCGTTTTTAACCCTTATTTTTTGGAGGGAGATATGGCTTACTTAAAATACAAATGCACTCTCGCTTGACTTCCTGTGGCTTCCTGTAAACTTTGAGGTTTGAGTTTCTTGACAGATGGGACATCTGGTTTCATAAACCTCAGGTTATCAAGCCTTAGGTTTAAGAAGTCTTTTTCAACATGAAATGGATTAAGTTTGTGAAGAGCATCAGTTGGGGCAGTGCGGACAAAATTATCAGAGCTGTGAAGTTTGATTGGCTGGTTTCGAATGATGATGTCATCACTGCATTCTTCGCGTGGTTTGGCCGCTGTCTCGAGGACGCTCTGGACGTGCATGGATGCCGAGAGTCTGCGTAGCGTCGCCGTGACCTCCCTCAGGCTATCGTGGACTGGCAGTGTGGACGTCAACATGGACAGGACATGATTGATGGTGCTACCTTCGACCCGGACTAACACAGGCAGCTCTTCTGGTTTAATGTCATCTTTCAATCCCTCCTTGTGAGACGTGTTGGAGTTGGAGTTTGCTGAATCTTTAGAGGATTCTTGCAAGCACATGAGAGATGTCTCCCTCCTGTCCCAGTGCAAAGAGCGCGATCGGTGTTGGTTATACAAAGCTTCTTGAGCTATTGCTTCTTTGCTGATCATGGCAGGCCTCAGCTTTGAGAAGTATATGTGTAAGGTTGATTGCTTGCTCCCTCTATTGATTGAAGATGTTCCATTTGCCTGACTGCTGCCCAGCTG
This sequence comes from Plazaster borealis, assembly GCA_021014325.1. NCBI lineage: Eukaryota > Metazoa > Echinodermata > Asteroidea > Forcipulatida > Labidiasteridae > Plazaster > Plazaster borealis. The sequence continues at coordinate 1,161,233 of CM037456.1, read as the reverse complement.
GGATGCCAAGTTCAATCCTCTGGAGATACGCTTTCCAGTACTGTGACACCCAAACTCCTTGAAAAATAAAACATACCAACATTTAGTAAATAGTCAGCTAGAAATCTTCAATTCCAATATGTATTTTTGTAAATCTTGACATTTGTAGTTTCGTTGACCTCACCCTTAAACAAAAGTAATTATTATTGTGTATGTTTTGTATTCAATAAATTCTTCAATTAAATTATTGTTTAGTCTTTAAAAACTGGCTCAGTGTCAAAGGAGAAAGCAATTTGACTTTGTTGATCTGAGGTTTTGAGGTATTTAGATCCGTTATTTCTTTGCAAACACTCATTGTTCATGTTCAAAAGCAAATTTCACTTTAAAATAACGTAAGTAATGCAATAGAACACACCCGCCCGCCCCTCTTACTCCTAGTCTGACCATGGAGGTAGGAATAGACTGACCCGCCTTCTTTTGACTTGGGTTTATTTACTTTCATCCGCCGACGAGATGCAAAAGCAAAGCAGCGCATTCAGCTTAATCAATGTGAATAACATCAAACTTAATCGTGCAATATACTTACAGCTGATGAGCAAAATCGTCTGACAAATGCCATAGTTGCCAATATCTGAAAGCGTCTTGCAGAATAAAAGCAAATAAACATTTTAGTTCACAAAGTTCGGAGTCACATCGCGAAATGAGCCGCCTCGATCACCGTGTTTATGCTACACGGGTAAGATAAATAGCGCCCTCAAGTGTTTTGTGGTATGGACGTGCCCCCTTTCTCGTAATTGATTTGTGATCACGTTTTTTAACACACAAACTAGGGACCCGACCAATTGGTCAATTTTGCGAAGGAGCGCGCGTAAGCAGCAGTGTGTGTGGTGTTTACGATACGAGGCTTGTTTTTACTTCTGGAATATTTCACCTTTTCAATTAAAGTTTTGTACATGAAATGAAAACGATTGCTGAGGAGATGTGTGCTCTACCTGCATCACCAGAGGTATATAAATGTGGTAAAAAATATATCAACGGCACTATGTTTTAGATCAGTTACGAATATTTGTATTTATTGAGTTGACATGATCATGATGATCATCATGATCATGATTGATGTTGTCAACAAATGTTATTGTTAGCTAGATCATGGAGGTATCATGTATGTTCTTGCTTCTTGTTGTTGTTGTTGTTTTTGTGGTGGGGGAGGGGGTGGGTGTTGGAGGCACCACACTTGGTTGGAGATATTTTTGCAAATCTGTGTCAGTCTTAAAAAAGTTAGTCATTCATTGCCTTCCCCCCCCCCCCCTGTGCCCTTTCATGCCATTGGGCATGTTGGGGGCGGGGCTTGTGCTGCTGGTGGTAAAAAGCAACTTTTTGAAAAGGTGTTACTGTTAGGGCTTACTATATTATTCTACCGGAAAACACTGGAAAATAACGGAAAAAGGGAGGATTTGGAGAAGGTTAAAACAGCCAAAAACGGAGTTATTTTGTTTGACCGGATTATGGGATAGTTATCCCGGTTCATACTTCCTGCGAATGCTTCGTGCGAAGCGAATTTTCTTGCGTCACAATTGAAAGGGCAGCGCATACCGATTATTGTGGCACCAAAATTTGATTCGCATTCGCATTCGCAGGAAGTATGAACCGGGCTTTATTCATGTATTGTATCTATGTAATGCGTTCCGAACGCAAGTCTTGACATTGCCCCTGGAAAGCGCCCCCTACATTTCGCGCACATTGACTCGGTGCTTGGGGATTGCAGTCCCCATTATGTTCTTGCATATCATAATTGAGTTCAGAATGTGGATAAATGACTTTCTTTTAAATGCTTTTTCTAACTTTCTACGGATGCTATTATTATCCTGAGGAGATGTCGATAGTATTTATTTAATTTTGGAAGAAAACATTGTTCACACTTAATTAACCATAAATACTGTATAGGGACAGCAATCCCCAAGACAGGCGCTGATGGACTAACCAGCTGGTTTTTCCCTGACCCCAGGCTAAATTGGGCGGCAATGTCTGCAATTCAACCTTGAGGTGTTGACAGATGCCCCATTGCAGGATAAGGCCAACTAAAATTAGAAACGAGTTTCTCGTCCGGACTTTTAAAAAAAAGGAGGAGGCAGGGTGCTACTATTTACTATTTTTCCAATTTTTAGCTTTTTTTTTCCAAGATGGCCGCCATGCTAAATATGGTTGGCCAAGGTATATTTATTCACAGATATTGTGCTATTTGAGTATACTGATGCAACTTATGACAAAACAAATGATTTGTAAGACCCTTCAATGCAGAGTCACAGCACCATCACCTTCGACAACAGTCCGATCTGAAAAGAACGCCCAGCTGGGTTTGGTGCCAAGACATTGATGATATTTAAGTCACCCTTTTAGCCCTCAACTAGCTAGGGACTGCACACCTGAGATATTGTAATGAGAAAGTTGGGAATTATTGAGGCAAAGCTGCTATTTTGGCCCATCTAATTGGATTCAGGAGATTCAAAATATCAGAGATGCCACTCAGTTTTATCCCAAAAATTTGATTTCAGCTTTAAATCTTTAAAAAAATCTGATTTTTTTCAGATTTTGGGGGTTTTTGTTTCAAATAGTAAATAGTTAAAAAAAAGGAGGCAGCGGCCAAAAAGGAGGCGGGCGGGGATGAGAAACTCGTTTCTTATTTTACTTGGCCTAAACTGAAATTGCAGGTCCAGTGTGGTTTTTTTTCCAGGGGTTGCAGATTAAAAACCAATTGGTTGGGGACAGCTGTTCCCATGGTGACTTAATCAAGTACTTTCATGTTATGCTCTGCACACTATATTACGCATTACGCACAATGCAAGATGGACACATGATTTCCGGCCTGAGAATGCGCGTTAAAAGAGCTGTAGCTTTAATTTCTATAGTGAAGGGAGGACTTGGAGAAGTTGAATTCAGTGCAAAGAGTGATAACTTCGGATATTTTGTTTACAACTGCTTGCCAGTGTTTTTTCCGGTAGTTTTCTGTTGTGTTGCTATAGTTTTCTGGTATTTTCTGGTATTTTCAAAGTGCCTGGGAAAATATGAAAAGTTCTAATTTGTTTCAATGTGCACCTTGCTCGTGGGTATTTTGAGTGAATAATTAAAATATTTAGATTTTAAGGTTTCCGTTTTCCATGGTTGTAGTTGTTAGCAATGATCATAACTCTCCTTCAGCTGGTGGCAGTCTGGCCAGGAACCATCAGTGGAGGCGTGTTACAATCGTCATCGCAGCCAAGCATAGTAACATCCATTTGTAACGGTTGTACAATTTCAGGAGCTGTTAATCTCCATCCGTAGCTTTGTCAAAGGAACCCATGCCCGGTCCGGTCACAAACTGTCCAGTGAGGAACACGCTCGATGCGCTCTACATTTACTGCGTACGTTACCAGCGGCACGGACTGCTGTACTAGAGCATCTATGCCATGTGTTTGACGAGAGCGTTAATTCATATCTGTTTGAGTTAGAAGGAGAAGGTGGGTACTGTGTCTTCAATTCATCATTTGAACTTTTTTCCACAGAATGAGAAAAAGGTTGTGAAAAATCACTCTCTACACTATTATCCTCCTACTGTCTGAACATCCAATACCATCCACTGTGGTTCTGAATGATATGCGAGCCTGCAATATGTGGTGAATTCATCTACACGGTCAACCCTCCTACTGAGTGTCCAATCATTCAATATCATCCACTGTGATTAATGAATAGATAAACTATGCCAGCCTGCAATGTGATATCATAGTGGTGAATGCATCTACAGTACAGGGTTCTCCCCAGGATTTTTCAAAACTGGGGGGCATTCTGGACCCAAATTTTGGAGGTTTGACCGAAGCACGCTGAATTGGAGCAAGGTCCTCGGAATGCTTGCTACTTGGTGTTTATCTTGGTTTTAAAAGCCCTACTGTGCAATCTGGAGCATTCTATATGGTTTTAGTTTGATTGTTTTTGTGAAATCAATATGAAGTCAAAAACAAATTATTTATTATTTTTATTTTGTTGCATATCGGTCGTATGTTGTGCGTATCGGCATGCAGTTCACTCGTACCGGCCCGATACTCTAGTTTGTGCATGGGGAGAACCCTGGGTTCAATTTCATAGAGCTGCTAAGCACAACAATTTGCTTAGCATGAAATTTCTTCCTTGATAAAAACAGGATTACCAACCAAATTTCCATGTGATTTTCAGGATAAGCAAACAACAGCTGAATACCAGTAACAAGCAATATGCAACACATGGAAATTTGGTTGGTAATCCTGTTTCTATCAAGGAAGAAGTTTCATGCTAAGCAAATTGTTGTGCTTAGCAGCTCTATGAAATTGGGCCCAGATCTAAGTAGTTGCTATTATTTGTAACCATCTTCCCCGACAGTCCCTGACCAGGGCCCAATTTTATAGAGCTGCTTAAGCACAAAAAGTAGCTAAGCGCAACAAAATTTCGCTTACCAGAAAAGGTTACCAGCTAAACTACCATGTCACGTATACAATTTGTCACTGGTATCCTGCTCATTTCTGCTTAGCAGAAAATTGTTAAGCAGTATTTTCTGCTTAGGGCCCTGAGGGTTACAAAGAAACATGTGTACGTTTTTGGGCTCTGATGCAATGTCAACTATCAGCCTAGGGTTCAGATTTACCCGATTTTCACCACAAACAATGCATAGGTGCATTAAGGGCTTGCCTCTCACCAATGTGGCCCTGGTTCGATACCCGGCTAAGGCCATGTGAGTAGAGCTGTGCGTTGGATCTCTCCTATGCCACAAGGGTTTTTCTCGGGGCCCTCCGATTTTCCCCTGGGAAAAATCAAACACTTTCGATCTCTGGCTTGTGCTTCTTGGTCATATGGGTTGATGTGGTACTGGTAGGCTGCCAAAGGGCGCCCTTAAATGCCTGCAGCTCAAACACGTTGTGGCCGCGTCCTTGACAATTCAGCTTCTCAGCTGAAAGTAAGGATGATTAGTCTTACAAATTATTATTATTATTACACAATCTAAAATGCTCATTAAAAAGGAGGCAGAAAAGATCTCTATGACTATGTGGTACTTAATCTATCTATAGGCCTACCACTTACAACATCATTATGGCGTATTGTGGCAGGGCGCTTAAGAGCACCGGACTCAAGCTCTGGTGTGTCTGATCAACAGAGTGTGGGTTCGAGTCCCGGTCATGACACTTGTATCCTTGAACAAGATACTTTACCATAATTGCTTTGTCCTTCGGATGGGACATTAAGCCATAGGTCCCGTGCACTAGGATTGGTAGTGCACGTAAATGAACCCAGAACACTTATCGTGGAAGAGTTGGGGTTAACCCCGGTGTTTCTGGTTCACATAGCAAGCATCCTTGTTTACAGGTTTCCTCAGGCTTGCGAGCTACAGTGATTAAGTTCACTTATGAGGCATCCGTGGGTATATTCGCTACAGACCTTACATCATCCAGCTATCATTAACATAAGAATAAAGATGTATGTTTCAGGCCTGATACTTCACTGTGGTAATTTCCTCCGTTGCCCCTTGTCATTGCCTTGTTGCCCCTCTGAATGTTCTAACAGAAATTAACATTTTCCTCACAGAGGTGCCCTTTAGCAAGGAGAAAACGCCTTTGTGCCCTTGCCCTTTTCAAAAACGAAGCATCAGGCCGGACGTTTGATGGTTTTTAGGTGAAATGAAGACCTACATTTTCAGAGAGCAATCAAGCTTGACCTCTGTCAGGAGACCCGATTTTTCTGGGCACTCTCAAGAAAAACACTGCAATTTTTCAATTTGTTAGTACCTTTGTGAATCCGAATTTACATTATTCCATTTGGTCTCTTGAACAAAATTTTTAGCCAGGATTTTGTAAAAAAGTGTCTAAATTTGCTGGAAATTTAAAAACTGGGTGTCCAAATTGTTCACTTACACACATGTAAATGACAGATTAAACAGGTTGTCCAAATTTAAAACAGGGTGTCCAAAAGACAACCAGACACCCCTCTGGCTAACACCTTGAACTCTTGTCTATCTTTGCAGCCAGCACCGGTCTTAACTTGGATGGCGTCATTCAAGACATAAATGAAGTGTTGTCTAATTTTATCAACACAAATGCAGAAGCTTGGGCACCGTTTATCTCAGCAGTAAGTTTCTTACTTGTTTTCTCTTATTTTCTCTTACACAATCTCAGGAGAGTTGCCAGGGTTGTGTATTTCATTGGATTAACTTTATTTGTGGTGTGTCGTGGCCAGCGGTTAAGAGCACTGGACAAGCTCTGGTATTTTTTATCAGTAGAGTGTGGGTTCATGACATTTCTTGAGACCCACTGGTCACAGCGCTAGTTGCTTTTGAGGGTTTCATTACCAGAAAGATGATCATAACAATAAACAAGAATAATTTTAAGTACAAGCTCTGCTCTTTCAAAGTGATCATACTTAGCGTGGAGGTACGCTTTTCCACAATAATAAGAGTCCAACATGTTTCTAGTCTTGGGAAGGAAGTGTTTTAAGCCACTTGTTTTAATTGAGATTTACATATATAAAGTATTCGTGAAATTTTGGTGAATTTGTTCTTTTATTTTGCTTGTTTTTCATAGTGGTCAATTGACCTTTTGGGTCAGATCAGTAGCACCTATGCCGGTCGTAGAGGAGTGCCACACCCCTCCAGTCTCAATGAACTGCTCCAGTTGTGGATGACATGCAAAGGTAAAAGGAACTGTTCATTTTACTTGAGGGGGAATCACAGGCTATTGCTTCTGCTGCCCATATCTTGGCCTTGATGTGATTTTCCAGGCCCCACTTGTTTCACGGAAAGTGGCTTCATCCAGTTTGAAATTAAATTCCATGACTGTCATGGCAGAGTTATGGTTGCATTTTGTTTATCTTGATGTTTAAGGCTAGAGAGGTCAGTTGGTAGAGGTTGCAGGTTCAAATTCTGCTGTAGCCAATTTGTCTTCGTTCACTCCAAATTGAATGAAAATGTACCCAGTCAGATTCCCTTGTGATTTATTATTTGATATTTGAAATAAAAAAGTTGCATCCCCTCTGCTTCCTCCAGGTTGTATAATAAACTTGAGTGTGATCCCTGGCTATACAGCTGTTACAGGTTGAATGGCTTCTGACTGGCACCCTGAACAAAGATACTGACAAAATAGACTGTGCAAGTCTCGCGCGTATTGGAACGAGAAAACACGTCAAACGAAGAAATTTTTTTTTCTAAAAATCTAATCTTTGTTTTAAATTATATCTAATGACAAACTCTGAAGAAAAAAAAATACTCATTACATGTTTATACAATCAGTTTTAGTTTTTATAATAAATATACAAATAATGTGTTAATTATTATTGAAACAAAATTAAAACTCTGGGACAAGAATGCTTATTTGATCTTAACTATTCAGAGACCCCTTACCCGTTGCAATTACAGCATCTAGCGATTATCATCGCACATCCAAAACAAGCGTTTACCGGTACATAAGTTTTGTGATCGGAGGTGAGCGCAAAATTCTTAGTTTTTTGCAGTAACTGGAAGCTGAGGTCAAGTTTAATTCTCGGGTTTTCTTCGTTATATTGTTGAAATTATTTTACTTTCATATTTGTTATAACTAAATATTACATTCCCAACAACATGTATTTTTCATGGTAATAAACTACGTTAAACTAAAATAACTGACAAAACAACATCTTGCCCATGTAAATCTTCATATGGTTGGGACCACAATGGTCCCGGAAGTTCAAATATGCGCGAGACTTGCATAGTCTATAGGGAGACTGCCAACAAAAGAGGCTAGATAGCTCAGTTGGTAGAGCACTGACATGTCAATCCGGAGGTTGTAGGTTCAAATCAAAATCTAGTCAAATTTTCTCTGTTCACTTCAAAATTGAATTAAGTGTTACCCAGTCAGTTTCTGACTGGCACTTCCAAACAAAGATATTGAACAAATATGGAGACTTCCAACATTAGGGCTAGATAGCTCAGTTGGTAGAGCGCCGGCACGTTAATCCCTTTCTAGTTAATTTTTCTTTGTTCACCCTAACATTGATATTTAATATTATTTTCATTTGTATCCATTGTGACAGCAACAAGGACGTTGATGGACGTGGCATCACAGTGCTTTGCGGCGATGGTTGGGACATGTCCGGACCTATGTGTAGACGCATTGTTAGATACGTCGGTACAACACTCGCCACACTTTGACTGGGTTGTGGCACACATCGGGTGAGAAACAACTGTCCTTTATTCATCCATCTTGCTTGTAAATAACTGAAGGTGTCAGTTGAGGTGTTTTGAGGAATCTTCTTGATGTGGTGAAGGGTTCGATTCCAACCTTTGGTGGAATTTCGTTTTTTCTGCAGACGGTGCTTTGACATTTTAAATTTGTTTTGTAAATTTAGTTACTATTCCAACATTAACCCTCTCCTTACTGAATTGTTGAGACATAAACAACTACTTGTGACCGCATTGTTTGACCACTCAAGCGTGAAACACAAATTCTTACACAACAGAAAGATTTTGTTCAAAGGCCATTTTTGAATATATTGTTTTACAGCAAAATAAGTAATACAAAATGTCTTTCATATAACCCAGAAATCATTTAGATTGGTTAATAAATGTCCAAGTTCTTGGTTTTTCTTCACTCAGTGTGATCTGTAAACTCAAACACTTTTTTGTACACAACTATATAATTGTAGCGCTCCAAAGCTGTTTGGCATTTCCACTCCAGTTTGAAGGGATTGCATAATATCAACTTTATTTTATTTTACCATCATTGGAAATATCTGATCTTTTTCTTTCCAATGATGGTATTGCTTGGGTATGGAGGGTGACCGTCGACAAAACTACAGCTTTATTACAAATGGTCATTGTGTTCAGGCTTGAATGCTTTTTTATGTGTAAGCTTGGTCAACAAAAGTTGCATATGGTATGGAATGGGTTAACCGTTTAGGCAATTTGGAAACGGATTTTAACATTGTTTTACGGTTAAAGGGTTATCCGGTTAAATGTCCCAACCCTCGAGGAAACTTTATCAGACTTTGTCCTGCAGCATCTCCTTACCTCACATGTACCGCATCGTCTCTTACGGATGATGTTGCCCTGCTCTTTCTTGATCTGCCCCTTGAAGAAGATGTCAAAGAATATTAGTATCCCTTATTTATCTACATAGGTCATGTTTCCCAAACACCATCATAACACGTGTCCTGTCCTGCGGCCTGAAGGACTTTTGCAACAGCCAATCACAAGGCTTGGTTGCCTCGGATAAGAAGGTTCCCAAGATGGCGTCCGTGGTTGGGATTCTGGGTCACCTGGCGGCGCAACACTCCCAAGACATCAGAAAAGCTTTACTGGAATTATTTCAGGTATAGTAACATTAATTCTACCCCAAATTATTTAAAATTTACCAATTCAGTTTCCCTTGTGGTTTATAACTTGATATTTGAAATAAAAAAGTTGTATTCCCTTAAGGTGATCCCTTGGCTGCCGCTTCCTAGGTTGTATCGTAAACGGCAGCTAACGGTAGCTATCGGTTGTATGGCTTCTGACTGGCACCCCCGAACAAAGATATTGACAAAATAGGGAGACCGCCAACATAGGGCTAGATAGCTCAGATGGTAGAGCAAGGGCACGTTAAACCGGAGGTCATTGGTTCAAATCCCGCTCTAGTCAATTTTTCATAGTTGAACCCCAAATTATTTAAATTTATCCAGTGAATTTCCCTTGTGGCTTATAACTTGATGTATAATAATATTAATAATACTTGGTTTCTTATATTGCGCACATCTCCAAGTAGCTAGATGAGGGCGCTGTTCAACATCATCCCAGCCTGTTCATCAGCACTTCCCAAGTTTTCTCGACTCCCCTCATGCTGCTTATATATCGCCAAGGGGTTAATCCAACATAAAACTGTCTCAGCCCTCAAAAAGCTCCCATTAATACATCCGGGTGAAGAGAAGCGATTTATGGTTAAGTGTCTTGCTCAAGAACACAAGTGTCACACTTTACCATAATTGCTTCTCTTCACCCAGGGGTAAATGGGTACCTGTGAGGGCAGAGATGATTCTTGTGATTTAGCTTGGTGCGCTACATATTTGGCAACACAGGCTGTATACTCCCAAGGGAGCTGAGATGGTTTAAGGAATGAAATAAATGGCCCAGTGATCAGTTGGAGCGCCAAGAGAGTCACTGAGTGACGGATTTGAGCGCTCTATAAGAAGCCACTATTATTATTATTATTATTATATTATCATTGGAATTCGAACCCACACTCCAATGATGAGGCCATCAGAATTTGTTTCCGATGTGCTAGACCTCCTGGCCATGACATGGCTCAGGCATAAGCAATGTCAGATTCAAAACCAACATTCATGTACCACAGTACGTGCAAATCAGACTTTTGTCTCAAAAACGTTTTTCATTTTGTGCCTATAAATTCCATTAAATTTTGTAACCCGTGAAAATTCCTTTTCTTTAAATTTTGGTAACTGGTTCACGGTACTATTATTATAGAAACAATATTCCTGGATATACACATAAAACCTTTTACTGTTCTAATAATCATTTTCTGAGGCCAAGTGTCCACTTTTTTCAACAGATGATCTGGGCTCAATTTCATATCTCTGCTTATTTAGTTATTATAAGCGAAAAATCTGCGTTTACAGAAGCAGAAAAATCCATGCTTGGCGCAAGTGTATTTCCTAGCTTAGCAAGGATTTTTTGCTTGTTTTTTGTCCGTACTTCTTGTTACTAAGCATTTTTCGCTTACACGGCTAGCAAAGAAATTTTGCATTTACCCTGTAAGCAGAGAATGGTCAGTAAACGCAAAACTCCACGGTAAGCAGAGCCATGAAATTGGGCCCAGGTTGCGTCGTTGAGATACAAATTTATTGCACCTGGCTTCTAGTTTTCAAACCGAGAAGGTTTCATTATGTAACTTTTTGAATCTAGCCTGAAACCCTGACTTCATGGTATGATTTCCTTTGTAGGAGAGTCTAGAGAGCGATGAGGAGCAGCACCTGTTTACTGTACCATTCCTTCTCCAGCTAGCCACCATGTCACCGATGCTTCTCAGGGTTATTACTACAGACTTTGTTCAGGCATGTGAGTAAAAAATCATCCATCAAACTGTCCAAGCCTACTGTACCTTAATTTCCTGCAGATAAGACGCATCTTATCTGACTTTCGAAGGTACAAAAAAGTCACTGCGTCTTATCTTCCGGTGCGCCTTATCTGATTTCGATTGAGTTCATTGTGACGATTACAATGTGAAATCTTACGTTTATACTGCAAAATTGTTCATCAGGGGTAATGCTCTACTCACACCTCTGGTTTAAGAGAAGGTCAGTTGCAATTATTACGTTGTGCAATTTTCTGGCAGTGACACCAGAAGTCTTGAACCGCTTGTCCGAGCAATTCTTCAAGTCCTCCATCCTCCTACAAGACAAAGACAGTCTCTTGACCCTGGTCATCCATCTCATCTGTCGATCGGGAAGCGGAGCCTTCAAGCTTCTGTGCTTCTTACTGGACCGAGCTTGCAATGGCGGCGAGAGCACAGAGGTCAACGAGCATGTGCAGAAGACCTGCGCACTGATACTGGTAGGTTTCTGATACAGATTTAGTAAAACTCAGTGATCTGCTTAACCCTCCTACTGTCTGACCATTTAATATCATCTACTTAGGCTTGAATGAGAGATAAACTATAACCAAGCCTGCAATATGATATCATGTAGTGAATGCATCCACACAGTAAACAGTCAACCCTCCCACTGTCTGACCATTTAGTATCATCCATTTGTAGGCTTGAATGGTAAATAAACTATGCCAGCCTGCAATATGATATCATGTGGTGAATGCATCTACACAGTACAAGCATGTGCCACCATAAATGACCCGGTTGAATGGTTTCAGACGGTGGGTCAACTCGCTGGCAAATATTTACACCAAGAGTAGAAGTGCCAAAGTTTGATTGAATTCTGCTTGATACACCAAGAGTAGAAGTGGTCAACTTTGATTGGATTCTGCCTGATTACATTTGTTGGTGATGGATCTTTCTTGATTTGTTTGTATTTTTTGTGTGTAGGATCTCCTTGTGCTAGATTTACAGCGATCTGTGTACAGTCAGACGGGTAACTTATCCTTAGCTCAACAGACAGGTGCAACGATGCTAGAGGGCACCCAGATCCCATTCCTATCAGAGCTTCAGAAATACACCAGTACACTATGCGCTGACATCCTAACGGCAAATGACTACAGGTAGCTATAACAACAAACGCAACCCTTGTATATTGACAGTGTTTTGTTTGTAGAGATCATCTTTATTCACCATTTGCATGGATCTGCCATGTGCGTGTAGAGCCTGGACTTCATGCTTCATTTGTGTTGTATTTATGCATTTGTTTGGATGAAAGTGTCATTACATTACTGTGACAATACAGAGTTATATAATGCTTCTATTCATTGCTGTCCCCAAGTCGAGGCTCTACACGCAAATGGTTGACCGTGCAAAGTGCGAATATAACAAACGCAACCCTTGTATATTGACTGTGTTTTGTTTGTAGAGATCATCTTTATTGGCTCCCCTACTCTCTGGTAGATTGTGGAGCCCATGGTTTCACCATCAAGGATATTTACTGATCATGTATGTTTGTGTTCACTTTGATCCAACGGTAAAGCTATAGAGCCTGTGCAAAGCTATGGGAACCTGTGTGGAATGGATTTTTGAATGTTTCAAATGTTCAATCAGCAGGAGGGCTAAGGGGCATTACAGGCCAATGGGGGGACTTTTGGGACGCTTGGTGGCAGCAGACTTACCAGGTAAAGGTAAACCCATCGTCTTCGGTAATCTACGCAAACACTGGAAATTGAACTGGTAGGTCTGCTGCCACCTAGTGTCCAAAGTCTCCAATTGGTCATGAAGTGAAATATGTGACGCTTCTTGCCAAAACCATGCACTCCCTGCCAAAACTCAAAACTGCTTTTAATTGCTCATCAAGAAGATGGAAATAAAAGCATTCAAATTAGGGCCTAAAGGACAAGTATTCCTCAACATTTAGAATTATTAAGACATGACATCGCACTGATATCGTGGCTGATGTTTCGGTTGTCTTGACTTTCCTTTAAAGTGGTTAGGGGGTGGGGGGGTCAAGACTCCTGAGGTCCTGAGGTGAGATATCATTTGGGTGTTTGCTTCTAATGTTGAAGCTCCTTCTACTAGCCAGAATGTCACTGCCAAATAAAGTGTCAATTAATCCAATGGAAAATCAAGCCCATGGTACTCTGTTGTCTAAAAGGAGTAGAAGGGTGAGGGTTAGTGATGTAAAACTTAAGTAGAATTTCTGTTAAAAAAATTGCCATTGTTTTTTTATTATAAATATTACAGATCGTGATCAAATAATAACATTTAACCCTCCTATCGTCTCCCATTTCATTTTATTCTCTGTGGTTTTTTAATAAGGTAATAAAAGAGTTGTGATGAGGTCTTAAACAGCAGTTTAAGATCGGCAGGGTCGTGGCCGTGTGATAAAGAACCGAGCTGAATAACTATCCAAGTTTTGTTAAAAAGCATACAAAGTAGGAAAATATGTAAAAGTTTTCCGTTTTTATAAATTTCCCTGTCACATGCTCCCACAGGCTCTGCTTTTGAATGGGTCAAGTTGCATGCGACGCACATACTATTGTAATAGATTTAACACTGAGTATTGTGGTACGCGTAAACTAGTGCCTGCATAAGCTTGCGCGTCAACACGCATATGGCTATGAGTACTGAACATGTGTTAGCCGACTGGTCTTTATCAGCCATTTAATACCTGGTAAACATGATCATGTGACCACCTTTTAACCAATTGGACTGCCTAAACTGTCTTTGGTATTTATGAATAGTAGATAAATCTATACCAGTCTGCAACATCAAGATGAAAGCATTTACACACTACACATTGCACGGTACACAGCCCGTGTAGGAACTCACCCACAAATGTAACTGAGAGTAGGGGGAAGAAAATCTTTAAAGACCAAAAAATCTTAATTTCTTTATCTTTTTTGTTATTATTCTGCGAATATAGGTTACCGTGGTTACAGAGACTCCTTGGTCTGATTGGTGTACACTGCGGAGAGAGTTGCTCTACGGACATTTTGACATATGTACTCATCAGACAATCAACGACCTCTAAGGTGGGTGTCAAGATCACCGATACACTCTAGCGTGGTGTCTGTTTGTGAGATAAAGATAAAGATAAAAGATTCACTAACTGACAGGAAGAAGTTGACTCACCACGATCGTTTATCTCACCAAGTCGACTTACTGACACTAAGAAGTTGTCTTACCGTGGTAGTTTATCTCACCAAGTCGATTCCTACCTCCATGCTGACACTAAGAGTGGTAGTTTATCTCACCAAGTCGACTTACTGACACTAAGAAGTTGTCTCACCGTGGTAGTTTATCTCACCAAGTCGACTTACTGACACTAAGAAGTTGTCTTACTGTGGTAGTTTATCTCACCAAGTCGACTTACTGACACTAAGAAGTTGTCTTACCGTGGTAGTTTATCTCACCAAGTCGACTTACTGACACTAAGAAGTTGTCTCACCGTGGTAGTTTATCTCACCAAGTTGACTTACTGACACTAAGAGTGGTAGTTTATCTCACCAAGTTGACTTACTGACACTAAGAGTGGTAGTTTATCTCACCAAGTTGACTTACTGACACTAAGAGTGGTAGTTTATCTCACCAAGTCGACTTACTGACACTAAGAAGTTGTCTCACCGTGGTAGTTTATCTCACCAAGTCGACTTACTGACACTAAGAGTGGTAGTTTATCTCACCAAGTCGACTTACTGACACTAAGAGTGGTAGTTTATCTCACCAAGTCGACTTACTGACACTAAGAAGTTGTCTTACCGTGGTAGTTTATCTCACCAAGTCGACTTACTGACACTAAGAAGTTGTCTTACCGTGGTAGTTTATCTCACCAAGTCGACTTACTGACACTAAGAAGTTGTCTTACCGTGGTAGTTTATCTCACCAAGTCGACTTACTGACACTAAGAAGTTGTCTTACCGTGGTAGTTTATCTCACCAAGTCAACTTACTGACACTAAGAAGATGTCTTACCGTGGTAGTTTATCTCACCAAGTCGACTTACTGACACTAAGAGTGGTAGTTTATCTCACCAAGTCGACTTACTGACACTAAGAGTGGTAGTTTATCTCACCAAGTCGACTTACTGACACTAAGAGTGGTAGTTTATCTCACCAAGTCGACTTACTGACACTAAGAAGTTGTCTTACCGTGGTAGTTTATCTCACCAAGTCGACTTACTGACACTAAGAAGTTGTCTTACCGTGGTAGTTTATCTCACCAAGTCGACTTACTGACACTAAGAAGTTGTCTTACCGTGGTAGTTTATCTCACCAAGTCGACTTACTGACACTAAGAAGATGTCTTACCGTGGTAGTTTATCTCACCAAGTCAACTTACTAACACTAAGGTGGTACGTGGACTTCTTAACACAATTAATCAACATCTTTGGTTCAGTAAGTTGTCTTGGCTGAGATAAATTATCTCATTGTCTGGATAGGTGGTATGGCACTCCATTGTCTCTAGTATTGCCATAGTGATTTGTATTGTGACATCTCATTTTGCTTAGAAAGTAGTCTTCTGTTCATTTCTGTTTAATCATTACTTGTACGCCCAAAGACGTGGCTAATTTTAAGACTAAAAATGTTCCAGTAGAAATATCTTAAAATAATACGAAAGCCGTAGCTAAAACCCTGACTTGAATCCCTCTATTTTCATTCAGGTCGGCCTGTTCACATCGCTGCAGGCTGAGATTGAAGCGACCTTCCCAAGCGTTCTCATAAAGACAGTCAACAAGACCATGAACCAATTACAGCGTATCGAAGAATTGGAGGTAAGCTTCTAATTCATGATAAGGAACTTGAGGTTTGCTTAGTTGTATCTGTTAATGCCTTTCACTTCTGTGGATCCTGGTTCGAACCCCACCTCAAATTAGAGTTTTTCTTTCTGATTGTGACTTTCCTATTTGATTTCATGGTTTTCAAAAGCCGCATCTAGGGTTTTTTCCTTCTGCAGACAGACAAAAGTTTGGCCTTAGAGACTACAGTTATTTTTTACTGCCTTTCACTTCTCTGGACCCTGGTTCGAACCCCACCTCAAATTAGAGCTTTCTTTCTGATGGTGACTTGCTCTTTTGATTTCATGGTTTTAAACCCCATCTTGGGTTTTTTCTTTTACAGTTTTAATACGGCCTTTTACTTCTTATTTTTTACTGCCTTTCACTTCTCTGGACCCTGGTTCGAACCCCACCTCAAATTAGAGCTTTCTTTCTGATGGTGACTTGCCTTTTTGATTTCATGGTTTTAAACCCCATCTTGGGTTTTTTCTTTTACAGTTTTAATACGGCCTTTTACGTCTTATTTTTTACTGTCTTTCACTTCTCTGGACCCTGGTTCGAACCCCACCTCAAATTAGAGCTTTCTTTCTGATTGTGACTTGCCTTTTTGATTTCATGGTTTTAAACCCCATCTTGGGTTTTTTCCTTTTACAGTTTTAATACGGCCTTTTACTTCTTATTTTTTACTGCCTTTCACTTCTCTGGACCCTGGTTCGAACCCCACCTCAAATTAGAGCTTTCTTTCTGATGGTGACTTGCCTTTTTGATTTCATGGTTTTAAACCCCATCTTGGGTTTTTTCTTTTACAGTTTTAATACGGCCTTTTACTTCTTATTTTTTACTACCTTTCACTTCTCTGGACCCCGGTTCGAACCCCAACTCGGATTAGAGCTTTTCTTTTTGATTGTGACTGTGCTACTTGATTTCATAATTTTTACTACATCACAGGTTTTCCTTCCACAGGATTCATTAGGCCTACTGGGTACAGTTCGGTCTTGGAGGCTACAGTTATTTTTTACTACCTTTCACTTCTCTGGACCCCGGTTCGAACCCCACCTCGGATTAGGGCTTTTCTTTCTGATTGTGACTGTGCTACTTGATTTCATGGTTTTACTACATCACAGGTTTTCCTTCCACAGGATTCATTAGGCCTACTGGGTACAGTTCGGTCTTGGAGGCTACAGTTATTTTTTACTACATTTCACTTCTTTGGACCTTGGTTTGAACCCAACCGCATATTACAGGGTTTTTTATTGTGACTTGCCGACATGATTACATGGTTTTATTCTATTTATATCTCAGGGTTTTCTTTTTTATAAGTTTTATAATTTCCTTAATCCTTGATTTCATCTGGGGTTTTCCCTTCCACAGGTTTCCTAAGGCTTACAGGATACAGTTTGGCCTTGCCAACTACAATTATTTTAACAGCCTTTCACTTCTCTGGATCCCGGTTCGAATCCCACCTCATATCAGAGTTTGACATTTTGAGTGTGACTTCCAAATTTGACATGGTTTTAAAGGCACTGTACACATTTGGTAATTACTCAAAATATATATTAGCATAAAAACTGACTTGGTAACGAGCAACAGAGAGCTGTTGATAGTATAAAACATTGTGAGAAACGACTCCCTCTGAAGTAACGTAGTTTTTGAGAAAGAGGTAATTTCTCACTAAAATAATAAAAGACTCTTTGCAAGAAGCCTTTTATTCCTATCTGAAAGCACACAAATTTGTACAACAAGGGTGTTTTTTCTTTCATCATTTTGTTGCAACTTTAATGACCAATTGAGCCCAAATTTTCATAGGCTTGTTATTTTATGCATTTGTTGGGATACACCAAGTGAGAACACTGTACCAAACGTGTTCAGTGCCTTTAAGCCCATTAAGGGGTTGTCCTTTCATAGAATTGGTGATTCCAAGGGTTGATGTAAAGGCATTTTGCATCAACAGTTTATTTTGTTTATTAATTTCACACATTACCATCATGCCTGCCACTTAAAGGGATTGTATACGTTTGGTAATTGGAACCCACTGTTTGTTTTAATCTTATATAGTTGTAGATACATACCATAAAACTAACCCTATGAAAATTTCATTTCAAAAGGTGGTAGCGTTTTTAAGATATTGCCGAAAATCTGTGACGGTTATGTCCACGGAGGAAGAATAATTTGCAATTGGAATACACAATCTGAGAAACGTTACTGCAGTAACGCTTTTCAGATTCAAATTTTGGGGGGGGATACAAAGTGATATATTTTTCCATAACCACAGTACTTCGAAGTGAAATGTTTCTCAAAATGCATTATACTATCCAAAGCTGCTGTACTTCTTACCAAGTAAGTTGTTATTGCCATTAATTTTCAGAGTCATTACCAAACAAATACAGACCCTTTAATGATCACTTCTACATGAATAAAAACCAACATTCCAATCACATATTAACATTTATTAACATCCCTCCATCCCTCCATCCTCCTCCCTCTCAGACCTACCAGCTTCTAGTCAACTTCACACAGCTTGTCAAATGGGAGACGGTCGGTGAAGGACGCAACATCGCAAGGTCAAAGTTCACCAAAGCTTTGACCCCTCACCTGCATTCGCTGTCGACTCAACTCCATCATTCGGATTTACTTATCGCCACGCAGACAATGGAACTCCTGTATCTGATTGGTCGGCCGGAGCCAGTTACCAGGGTAACGTTGGTCAGAGTTGCTCAGTCGGCGGCGGAGTTTTTCTTTACTGCAATGATCATCAAATCAAGTGAGTTTGTTTGTTTGGGATCTGGGCAAGGTTTTGCATGGTTACAGAAGAGACGTTGAAAGCTCAAACACAAATTTCATTATGAATTGCGGTGGCAATAGGCCTTTTCGAATCCACGGCTTCGGCTTCGGATTCGGCTCAAGCTAGCTAGGCCCCTCAGAACTATGCTGCTCGTATTATTACCTAAACTAAAAAAAACTGCCATATAACGCCGATTTTGAAAGAATTACACTGGTTACCAGTAAGCAGTAGGATTAAGTATAAACTTCTGCTTTTTGTGTATAAATCACTCACCAACAATGCCCTTGCATATATTGATGATCTTCTCAAATCATACGATCCTCCTCACAAACTCCTGTCTTACAATTCTAACCTCCTTATTGAACCCATATCCAATCATTCATGGGGAGACCGATCTTTCTCACATGCTGCCCCCCGCCTATGGAACAAATTGCCAGCACTAGTAAAATCATCTGTTTCTTTAACCCAATTTAAAAAAACCTCTTTGAGTAAATGGTTTGATTTTTTTACCCTTCGATGTTTTCTTAGATATTGCATTTGTGTTGTATTTCTCTACCACTTGTTCTGGATTTCTTCTTAGCTTAAGCTTACGTTTCAATTTTGGTTATTGTAAATGTGTATGTTATTGTTTGTATTTAGCGCCATGAGCACTTTGATGGATTTGTGCACTTTATAAGTTTTCATTATTATTGTTGTTATTATTATTATGCGTTCAGGGATTCAGACGAGAAAGCGGAGCCTGAAGCCGAATCCAAAGCCAAAGCCGTGGATTCGAAAAGGCCCAATGTTTCACACTTTTTCAAAATGGGTCGCACTTCTCAGAAGCTGTGGAGTACAAGAATTTTAAGAGAAAAAAAATAGTTTACAGAAATTGAGTTACCGGCCAAAATATCATGCAATGTACTTTGCTTTTGACTGGTTCCTGGCTAATTTTCAATAGCTAGTGTAAATTTTGTAAGCAATGATTTCTGCTAAACGGCTTTATGAAACTGGGTCCTGCAGGATGCTATGTAGAGATTTTAGTCCGAGAACTTCATCTTTTCAAGTCTAGTGTTCAGTTATGACCAGGCAATTCAGGTGTACTGGACACTCTTCAAATTTAACCCTCAAACGTTGTATGATTCTCACAGACGCCTTGAATAGACGGTGCATTTTGCGGAACTGTCAAAACTACCTGTCTATGTGGTGTCGCATCCCGATGGGTCAGCAGTTAGTGCTGAGGACACTGATGGAGGGGCTGACAAACAGGGTATGTATAAACACTGTCCCCCCCCCCCCACCTAAACTGATGTGGGATAATCTTTGTATACTCCATGCTTTCTGAGTCATGTTGAAAGAAATCTACAGACTCCTTGGTTGGGATTCGAACCCACGACACTCTGAATAATGTAGGAAAAAGAAGTAAAAACTAGTTAATGGCCTGACGTTTCAACCCTAGCAGAGTATTTCTCATAGGCAAAATGACAACACAACACACATAACTAATGTAACAGAAGCTTTCAAGTGGAAACAAAAGAAAACGGGAGAGACAGAAAGCACACAGAAAAAGCAAGGGGTAAACAATGAAGGAGACAAAAGGGGTAGAGAGAAGGGGCTGTTAGACCACAAGAAGTTGGAAAAGCAAAAGACAAAATCAAAGTTGGGAAGAGGGCGATAAAAAATAACTCTTATGAAAACTTTGTTTATTATTCATTTAGTGTTTTTATTTTCACAATTTCAGCAAAACTGTGTCATGTTTGGAGGGAAACCCTGCGTTGATGGAGAAGTTATTCCCCTACGAGACAAACCGACATCCCTCCTGAGGGACAACCAGAAGTTTGCTAATGCGTCCTTCACATTGCCGGCCAGTAATTCAGCCGTGTTTCACGCCGGGACGATCGGTAGAGGTCTGAAACCTCAGGACAAAGGACCACAAACATCCAAGGTACAGGATTTGAAGTTCAGGTTGAAAAGACCACGGCAATAATTGCCTTGCTTTTTCTCAAATTTGCAGGGCACCATGGCATTTATGGAAATATAAAAAGGGCACCATGAAAATTTTGTTGAATTTGCAGACTTCAAACTATGTCAAAAAACTTATGCTGATATCAAACATTTCTTGCATCAGAATGTAGCGCCAGATCGACAGTATTCAATGTTTCTTGCTATTTCAAGTCACCCTGCAACAAAAAACACAAAGTACAACATGAAGAAGAAATAAATCTTACATGTGCACTGTAAAATAATATTTTCTTTCGTTTAGAGTATCCTAAGGGTTATAATTTTAGTAAAATAAAGCCTGTAGAAGCTTTCCTGGTCTAATTGTGTCACTTGAAGCTTAAGTTTTGGTATTTGTTATGAATGAGAAATAAATGGCACTGACTGCAGTTAAAAAGGGCACAGCAATTTATTGCAGTGTGATGTCAGTGATTTTGAGGTCATAACGGCAATGGCACAGAGCACCGATGGCAATTGCAGTTGGTTATTTCAGACTTCTTAGAAACTCTTTTCACTGGTCCCTCATGTGGCTTCAAGCATTGAACCAGTGGACAACCGTTAAAGGAGAAAAACGATGCAATTTTTGTAAAGTCATTATCTAGAATCGGGATCCAGGTATATTTGAAGTGCTACGAATAAACTTCACCATGTAATTCTTGCCATGTTTTTTATATTAGGATGAGGTTCTTTGGAATTGCCAGTATTTCCTGAACACCATCCATTCCTGTTGCGGCTTTCAAGATCATTCGTTATCGTTGAGACCTTCCCCTTCTACATCATCAGTCACTCCCAAGAAAGTTGAAGACAAAGCTGCTAAGTTGCTATCTACCATGCTGGTGGAGTTAGCATGCCCTGACGTCACCCATGTGGGTATCACATGGCCGGACGAAGAACACATGAAAGTGACTGTTGAAAGGTTTGTTAACTTCTCGGGGGCACTTCCCCTCCCCCTTTTTCGGTTGAAATGTACAAAAGTCACAATAGACCCCTTGTATTGGCCGCCATCGTCGAGGTCAAACAACGGATGCACACGTGTATGCGTCATGCATATCTCTCAGCCAATGATAGGTCTTCATTTACCTCAGTGTTCAATTTTCCCTCTGAATATGTGTATCAATCTGTTGGAAAATGAGTGCATCACAAAACTGAATTTGACCTTGGAGCCCCTCTCAGGCCTAAAATTACACAGAAGCCACGAAGGCCATGGCCTCTGTTGCCCCTGGTCTTGGCCTCGGTGCCCCTTCAAAAGTTTCTCATAGACTTTAATATTTTCAAATGGAAGTGCCCTTTGCAAAATAACAAATTCCCTTTAAAAGATGAAATTCCAGGCCTGCCCTCTTTAAATCGGGGGGACTTTAACTTACCGCTTAATTATCCATTGCTTAGGGAGCGTTTCAAAAGTCAGAGCGATTGGAATGTTCTAATTGGATCGTTTAGCGATTCGAATGTTCTAATTGGATCGTTGGAAGTATTCCAACGGGCCTACATGGAGCTGTCTGTTGGACCGCCAGAGCTAAAATTGCTAACGCGCATTCTCTCATGTAAGAATTTCCCATAGTTCGGTATAATGTCGCAGTCCAGCAAAACACTCCACTGGATTGAGGGGGTATGCAGACTAAAGCCCGGTTCATACTTCCTGCGAATGCGAATTTGACGTCACAACTCTGTTTTCGCTGCGAATATTCGCAAAAAATGAGCACGGCTCAACTCTTGCAAATTTTTCGTTGCGAATTTGTGATGTCAATATTCGCTTCGCATTCGCATTCGCAGGAAGTATGAACCGGGCTTTATGCAGGCTTGATATTTGTACTGCTTTTAATCTGATTTCCGATTTTTAAGCCCTCAGAAAATTCAGTTAAAAATTGTTATTAAATAGCCTGAGAAAGTCTAAAAAACCATATACTATACATGTATATATACAACATGTAGGTCAGCCAATAAAATTGTCTTACTTTTATTCCAAGGGCCAAATATCATGCCTGCATATGTGTAACAGGAACATTCCTTCGTGCTTAGAACAAGCCTGACTTTCATTAGAACGAATAACAAACAGGAGAAGGCAAGGGTAAGGATTGAATTTCAACTGGAAATTATTTTGTGTATTCTTTTTATTTTTGTGTTACAGAGATTTGACCGTCAGGAGACGTTTTGATGAGAATCCATTACTGTGGGACATCTTAGAGATGGTCAGCCGAGGTTAGTTCTATTTGGAGAAACAAAAGACTATTCAAAAATCATTATTTCTGTATTCTACAGGGTTTAACCATTTCACTTTGGTATTCAAAAATCTTCACCGTGCCTCTGTGCAGAAATACTTTTTCTGGAATTGCCGGAATTTTTTGTGTAAATATCTTCGTCAAAATGAAACCATGACAAAACAATGCCAAGACAACAACGGTTCCTACAGAAAGCATCGGGATTGATTGTTCTCTTCCGAGAAAATATGAGATTCATTCAGTGTGATTTGCTAAACCTTGGAATTAGAGCATTAAGTTCGTATGTAAATCTGTCTGTTTCTAGTACCCCATATACTGTTGGACGGTAATGTTGATGTTCAGGTAAAATCAATCTGTTCTATTGATTTGTCATTCAATAGTGATATGTATATATGTAAATTTGTCTGTTTCTAGTATCCCCAGTCATATCATTTGATCATTAAGTTGGTATGTAAATTTGTCTGTTTCTACTACCCCAAGTCATATCATTTGATCACTATGTTGGTATGTAAATCTGTCTGTTTCTAGTACCCCCTGCAATGTGTCAATGCACAGTGATTTTATACAGTCTACAAGCAACATTGATATCATTCTGGATGAGTAGCCGTGAAGAGATCGGCCGTAATGCACCAAGTCAACTCAAGGCATCTTGCAGACTCTTGGAATGCTTGAATCGGGTACGTCTTGTTTCTACAAATAAACTGCGCCAATAAAGTATCTAAACACTTACAAATGGTCAGATATATCGGAACCTCAAATAGTAAGCAAAAAATTAATTAATTAATCCGATGCACAGTTATCTTCTGCGCATTTTGATACCTCTTTTGTTGCGCTACGATGTTGTTTGGCGGTTTTTGGGTACTTGTGTGGCTTAAGGTCGAATTTCAAAAGTTGCAAAAGCCCCTATTCAAGCAAGAGCGTTGTACTGTGACGAATAAGATCAGCATTATTTTTGCCCGCCTTTTATTCCCTTCTGGAATTGGGGTGAATAGGGGCTTTTGCAACTTTTGAAATTCGACCTTAAGCCACTCAAGTGCCCATAAATCCGCCAAAGAACATCGCAGCGCAACAAAAGAGGTGTCAAAATCCGCAGAAGATAACTGTGAATCAAATTATTTAATTAATTTTTTGCATACTATTTCAGGTTCCGATAAATCTGACCATTTGTAAGTGTTTAGATACTTTATTGGCGCAGTTTAGACCAATCCATTGAGCTCCGCCCACTTCAACAAATGTCTATTTACAACACCCACATAGGTAGTGCAGGGTGCACCCCACTAAATAAAGAGGAAACAGAGCGTCGACCTCATTAATATTTTGTAGGCCCTCAATATATTCTATATTAGACAGATTTGAGAGCCCCCAAAAAGGGGGAAAGTTTAACAAATTTGCCCAATTGTGACCTGGGGGTTGTTGACTTCCAACTTTAGGTATTTTGGATTACATAGGCCCTGGAAAAAAATGGTCTTATTTGCTGAGAGGTGTAGGGATATTTTTCAAGATTGATTTTCAGTTGTTGGAAAATGTCACTGCTGTAGGGGTGTTTTTATTTGGAGGGAGAATTACTCTCCAGGCCTTAGGACTCCCCATATTAAATTGAGCAGAGGATAAACGTTCAAGAGTCAATGGACAATTTTCCCTTTACTGTAAAAAGCTGTGAGACTTCTTAGTATTTCTTTTTGTATTTTTGAATATTTAGCATTTTGCACTGTATGCTATGGGAGTTTATTTAGTGGGTTGCTTCCTATATGAAACCCCAACCCTAGTCCATGTCATCTGAGTGAAGTTGTTATGCAGTTGATTTGGCAGGCGGGGCTGAGTGGATCGGTCAGTTGTCATCTTAAGTTATTCTTCTTATAATGTCAACTGAGAAATTAACAACGATATAAATAATGTTGCATCTCCCCAGTCTGGATTCCTGCCTCCCCCGCTGTGTTACTGCAGTCTGCTCTTCCCTAGTCTGGCACCGAGTGAGATCTACCTTCTTCTGACAACTGTCTGGGCGTGTCTTAAGGTATTTCATGAGTAAATAGGAGGGGGGGTAGTTCGGGTGGGACTCAAACTTGCCACCCTCACATTTTAGAGCAGATATTTTAACCGCTAAACCACTGAGTGGGCCTAGTGACTAGAGGCTAGTTTATATCGTGTAAGTAGCAGCAGATACCACAAAAGAAATTAATTGATGTAATAATTGCATGGCGAGTCAAGGCCGAGCAGATAAGAGCACCGGACTCAAGCTCTGGTGTTTCTGATCAGCAGAGTGTGGGTTCGAGTCCCGATCATGACACTTGTGTCCTTGATCATGACACTTGTGTCCTTGTGTCACTTTACCATTATTGCTGCGTCCTTCGGATGGGACGTAAGGACTTGTTGTGTAATGCATGTAAAAGAACCCAGTGCACTTATCGTAAAGAGAAGGGGTTCACCCCGGTGTTCCTGGTTTGATTGGCTGCATATTGCGCCACAGCACCTTGTAACCATTGCATGCTGCTATGTAAAGGAATAAGTCTCTTACTTCAAACAAAACATATCGCTTTGAGATGCCCATCGGGTGTGATAAAGCGCTTTATAAGAACTCAGTAATATTAGTATTATCAGGGATAAAAAGTATTAATTCAGTTTCACCCATGCACTCTCTAGTCCTTGATATTAAAGTTTTAAGACTTGTGATAAATTGTCAAACTTTCAAGGTATTTTAGTGGTTTGACTTTAAATGTAAATGTTGATTTCAGGAGAACCCACCGAGCGCCAGTGCAGTGATTAAGACGGATGTCAATGGCAGAAACGTTACGTCTTTCCCTCCAGGTTGGTTCAAAACCTCTCATCAGAAATTAATTTGACTTGATCCCCACAAAATGAGAGGGGAATTTTTTCTGTTTTCCTAAATAAAAATCTTGGCATTTCTGAACTAAGTATCTGAAAAAAAGAATCAACTGGAATCTGCTCTCCGAAACTTCAAGCATTAAAGAAAAAGAAACGAAGCAGCTGTTGCGAACTGTTTACAAAGTTTGAAAAATGACCTGCGGTATAAATGCAAAAACGGGTAGTGGCCTCGTGTTATGACGCTTGCAGAGTCTTTCTCAAAGGCTAATTTTTAATGACAACGCGGCACACAGATACAAGTATATCAGAAGCAGTCAGGTGGAATCCTTAGCAACTTCAAGTGTTTCCACTTGACTGCTTCTGTTACACTTGTACAAATGTCTGTGTGTGTTGTGTTGTCATTTAGCATTCGAGAAAGACTCTGCTAGCGTCAAAAAGTTGGGCCATTAACTATTTTTTGCATTTATACCATAGGTCCTTTTGGTTGGTAAGCAGTTTGCAACAGCTAATTCTATTTTCTTTTCTCATTTGGCTTTTCAAATGAATACACAAATATCATGGAACTTTGTGAAAAGATGTGTTCCAAGTTGTTTATATTCTTAAAATTTGCCAATAGATTGTTTCAATTTCTTTGCTGGAAGTTATAATTTATGATATCAAGAGTAGTTTGATTTCCCTATTCCTCTTGAGTTCAAACATTTAGGAGAGTTTCTGTTTTTTCTCTCTCTTTTTTTTTTTTTTGGGGGGGGGGGGTAGGTAGATCTTTTTTTACCAATCTTCTATCCTCCTGCTGTCACACACTGTACTGTATGTACAAGCACATTGTATACATGTACACATGAGTACATGTATGTAACATTGGACCAAGAGTAAGAGGGTTAATAAGTTTCCATACTTTTTTGTTTTGGATCAGGGTTTCGATAGAAATTATAGTTTTGTGAGACTATATAATTGTTAATTCTCTTTAGGTGTGACAGCAAAGTACACTGAAGTAGTACATGCCGTTGTACACAAGAACATCAGCCAGTTCGGTGAGCTGTACAGTCAGTTGTTTCCAGCGATGTTGCCGAACATTGGGCAAAGCTTGACACCAGCAGTACAGAGTCTGACGCAGGCGGTTCAGGAGACAACACCGGAAACTGCGGCAGAAGTCCAAGCACCGCTACCAGAACCAACCGAAACCATTGCACCGTCAACCTGACACTAATCAAGAACGTTACGGAAATGTGGACTGCAGTACCAGGCATGGCAAGCTAAGAGTACTAACAAAATGCACAGCACCACTAATACATAACCAACATTAGGCTTGGAGTTTCATCTTTGAGAGGGCAAGGCCATTTTCATTTTGCAGAGGGCGCTTTCATTGGGAAATCTTAAAGTCTTTGGGAAACTTTTAAAGTGGCGCTATGGCTAAGACCAGGGCAACAGAGGGCAGTTGCCTCTATGGCTTCCCTGTAATTCCAGGCCTGCAACAAAATATATAAGAAATATGTCCAGGGCCCAATTGTATAGAGCTGCTTAAGCACAAAAAGTAGCTAAGCACAACAACATTTTGCTTACCAGAATAAAGTTACCAGCCAGAAAACCTTGTACTGTCTGTGACTGGTATCCTGCCCTTTTTTTTGCTTAGTCACAAATTGTAAAGCATTATAATGATCTACCACAGCCTGTCAGAAACTCCATTTCCATTTTTCAATTCAGAATTTTTTTTAAACCAACCTCTTCACTCATGAAGTTTCTTCTTGTATGCGCTTTGTATCCCTGGGCAGAGAGGCACTGTACCAACCTCTTTTGTTGGTAATATTTACTTGGCAAAGTTTCTTTGGAGGCAAATTTGCCAACAAACAATCTCCAATCACGCTGTAGTTGTGCAACATCATTTATTTACATTAGAAAGTGACCTTTGACCTTTTGAGTTAGCATTGGTTGATTCATGCAGCGCAACCTCCCATCAACTATTTTTATTGAAAGAACGCCGTTGTTTGCAGAGTACTTGGTCTCATTATGTGGTTTGTTTTTTTAAACCTCTATGGTCTCACTGACTAGGACATGTTACCTTGGGGGATGATTTCAGGAAAGACAAAAATCTGTACTCTGGCATTAGAATAGGTCATGGATTTATTGAGGGGTAATTTTGAGTTGACCCCGTGTTGCAAGTATCTTTGAAACTTGGTGTAAATATCTAATTGTTGAACACCAAACTTACTTTGACTGTCTGCAAAGTCTGCTCTACACAGGTATCTCCAGGACTGCGGGTTACAGTGGCAGTTGCTTTGGAGTGTCCCTTAATCTTAAAACTTTAAATGTATAAAATGTTTTATATTTGGGGAAAGCTCCAAGTGGAATCTTAAACCACTTGCGTGTGTAAATCTGGAATAATTAAAACACATACAAACAAACCATTCATGAGTTATCATTGCTTTATTACAAAACAATCTATATAGATATATAGATTCAATATTAATATTTCAGTTAGTTTAGTTGATTATAAACCATTCCATCAGTCCAAACTAATAGTGATGTACCAATCTATCTTTTTTCATTAAAAAGTTTAAAGGAAATTTACAATCCTAACTCCCTGATTTACTAGGATCCTTCCTAACTCTAACAAATCTAATACCTGCTCTACGTTCCGACACCGCTAAGTTCCGAAAACCCCAGGTTCCGACAACCCTAGGTTCAGACAACCCTAGGTTCCGACAACCCTAGGTTCCGATAAACCCCTCTTGATGTTCACGCTAGGGTTAGGATTAGGATTAGGAAAATATATTAGGAGTGTCGAAACATGTTACCAGTAACTCAACACCCAAACTTTTGGACTCTGATTATAGTTGTATGCCTGCTCCAATGTTTAAAAGTGTTTAATCAGTTTACTAGTGCAGTCCTTAGTCCAACAGAATCAAACAAAACATGCTGTTGGATTTTGATGGGTTGGAAGTGGTTAAGGTTAATACATACACGTAGGAAGCACATTACAAATGAAATTACATTGCCACCCAACTTAAGTATTACTGTCCCATTTTCAGTTGGGCCATGCTCAACTAACTTGCCCATCTAAGGTGTACTCAAGTTGGGCCTGTCCAACCTATAACAAGGGACGGTCCCAACTGCAGTTGGGATAACCGCCATGTTGGGGCCTAACATCACAAACAGCTTATTATATGTTGTGTGTTAAGTTTTACTTCTACGATGGTACACAACAAAATAAATACACCAGTTTTGACAAAGAAGGTTTAACAGATTATTAGCAGTAAAAAAAACCAATACCTATGACCTCAAAAAATCATTCTCTCAAACTAAAACAAACATTGGCTCTATGTAGTTACAAATAATATTTACACAAAACCATGCATATGTATTGTATAATTAAAATGTTAAAAAAGTGCATCCTCACCAACAACAATAATGATTTGTTATTTATTAATAAATTAAAAGGCATTAACTTCCATATATAAACATGTGTATACCATAGCCTGTGCTTTGCAAAAATATGTTTTTTAAAAAGAAATATTTTGGAAGTATTGCATTTAGCGCAAAAAGTATTTCTTCAAATTTAAAAAAGATGGAAGTGTACAGAAAACTTGCCAATTGTTTGGCTCGTTCCATTTCAAGTAAGGAAAATAATACCCGACTGAAATAAACACAAATAATATTAACAAATATTTATGTTATCTGCTTTGACAAATATTTTATAAACTATATAACAGATAAACTATGTCAGTCTACAATAAGATATCATGTAGTGAAGGCATACACAGTACACCTACTTGCAAAGGAAGTTTTGTGCACAGTTGTGCCACCATCCACAACCCGTACAGTTAAGTAATTTCAAATGTTTGGTCATCTCACTGGAAGATATTACCAAGAGTAGGTGGTTATGCTCAGAGCATTGCAGCATTGTGGCGTGTCATCGCGGAGCAGTTAAGAGCACCGGACTCAAGCTCTGGTGATAATGATCAGCAGAGTGTAGGTTTGAGTCCTGGTTGTGGCACTTGTGTCCTTAAGCAAGACACTTTACCATAAATGCAATTGTGTCCTTAAGATGGGATTTTTATGTGCATGTTCAGAACACTTATAGTGGAAGAGTAGGGGGTAACCCCTGTGTTTCTGGTTCACATAGCAAGCAATATTGTTTATGGGTTTCCCCAGCGAACTACAGTGATTAAGTTCACTTACGAGGCGTCCTTGGTTTCATTACCAGAAATAATATAATAATTTTGTCACTTGATTTATAATTGTGGAGATAGATCTTCCTTATTATGCAGTGCCAAGGCATACTGGAGATGAATTGAGACTTTTGACTCTACTTCAAGGTTACGCAGTCCAAACGCTTTCTGCTTTGTCTCTGATTCGTACCTGGCCATCATGCGTCCTATATTCAAACTTTCTTAATAATTCCTCACAGAAACTATTCCTCCGTGTGTCCACACTTCATCCTGATAATCTTGATTTGTCTTTTGCCACACACTTCCAGATAATTTTGATGGAGTTGGTTTTTCATTTCATTTCATTGCCTCAGTCTTCAGTGGTCGGCCATCCTCCTGCTACCCTGTGTCTCACCATCTCTGGCCTGCGTAGTCTCCTGGGGTGTGGCCTGGGCGTCGGCCTCGCCCCGGCGTTCTTGAGGTTGCACTCGCACACCTCAACGAGGGCACTGACTTTCTCGAGGAGGGAGTTGCCGCGGAATTTGCGCATGGCGATTGAGAAGAACCCTTCAAGGAAAGCTCCGAAGCACATGCCTGCTCCGATTCCTTCATGGCTGTCTAAAGTCCAGCGTCGTGTGATGTCGATATACATGATATCAATTCCTGCCATTGTGATGCCATTACTGCACAGCTTGCATTTCCTACAAAAAAAATGTATTAATAAATAATCATGATAGTAATAATATTAATAAGGGGGCTCTCATAATCGTGCATCATAAACAGGTCCCTCAATAATGTTCGCAATGTGCTCAATAATACTTTTCACAGCAATTGAAGCTTTTATAAAAATATAAATATTTTACAACTGTTCAAATGTTTCTAAAAGTAGTTTTAAGAAACGGTGCCTTCAGCAAAAATAACACATATCAAATCTTATTCTTGTTTTTCTTCGTTATCCTTTTTTTTGTTTCCCCCCCCCAATAGGGAATTGTAACATTGCTGATATTAACCAAGCATAAAATGTGTGGTACACAAAAAGGATGGCTGTTTCGTTGCCAGCATGACATTACCTGCTGAACATTCTAAATCCTGTGGCCCCCATTCGATGTGCCCCTTTCACTCCAAGAAACTGATTGAACAATCCAGCCACGTGCTCCATCACTCTCAAGTGACTGTAACGCTCTCCGTACTTCCTGGGCCAGATTTCCTCCAAGCAGGACTCGTCTAAAGCCTCGCCCTCCTTCCCAGCCTCGTCATCGGACGCCTTGTCCGAGTTGGGCGTGGCTGATCGGACAGCTGCCTGAGGTTGATGAGAGCCATCTGAGTTGGACAACGTGTGCCTGCAACAAAATAACATGTAAAAAAACATTAATGTATTCAGAAGTCTTCAAGTTGGTAGAGTTAAACATGGTGCACCAGTTCAAAATTCAATTTGACAAGGTCCTTTGAGTTAAGGAGTATAGACCGTCACATGGCGGAGCATCACCAAATGGGAACAAGAGGTCACGAAGCTCGCTATTCGATTAACACCAAAGTCCACTAAAACATATAACTAATGTAACATACAGTTGATGTCAATGTCTGTATGACAACTACAATTATCTTGCGCTGCCTGTTTAGTGTTTACTAAGTGAACCACACTTCATACGAAGCGCTTTATACAAAATAAGCTGTAATAAACAAGAAAAAATCTTCTAAAAGGCTGTGGTACTAGACCCCAGATGCCATCATGCATTAAGTGCACATTGCAAGGGGCAAGACAGTCGTTCTGTGGTGGGGGTCTTTCTGCAGTATCATCCAACAGCACAATTAGCACCAATAACAGGATGAATAGGAAACGAGAAGAAATGCTTAGTTTTAGATGTGGGAGGAAAGGCCCAATGGGGAAAACCCTCGCAATCAGGTAGAGACTGAAAACCCAATCCACATGCAAGGCTCCGGTCTGAGATGGGATTCGAACCGAGGTCCACAGAGGTGAAAGGCAGGGAAAGAAACCATAATTATGGGGGATTGATGAGGTTTTGTGACCTAATACAACAAGGATAAACCACAGGTACACCAGGCCCGGGCAGAGCTACCCGTCTTTGCTCCAAACTGTGATGTCTAGTTATTGTTGTTATTCTTTACAATTTGTGACATACCTTGGTTTGAACTCCTTGGCATTCTTTCCTGGTTTGATGAGTCTTAGCGTGTCTTTGATGAGTGGGATTTTGATCTCCTCATCAACAGGGCTTGGTTTGGATTCCACGATGCCGGGTGATACTTCATGTTCAAAGTCCAGACGTAGACTGGGGTTTGCATTGACCTCTAACAGAATCGGTTTCAGCTGATCCGTCACAAGAATATCGAAACCCAAAATCTGCCACAAAAAAGAAAAGAATAAAACTGTCGTTGAAATTGTGGCAAATTTCTACACAATTCACATCAGGGATAAATCTAAGTGCCACTGTATCTGTATCCGTTTGGTAATGACTCTGAAAATTAATGGCAATAAAAACTTACTTATATAGTAATAGTATAATGCATTTTAAGAAACTTTTCCCTTCGAAGTACTGCAGTTATGGGAAAAGGTATCACTTTTTATCCCCAACAATTTTAATCTGAGAAGCGTTACTGCAGTACTTTCTCAGATTGTGATTTCCAATTGCAGATTATTCTTCCTGCGTGGACATAACCGCTCCAGATTTTCGGCAATATCTCAAAAACGCTTTCACCTTTTGAAATGAAATTTTCACAGGTTAGTTTTATGGTATATATCTACAACTATGTAGGATTGAAACAAACAGTGGGTTCCAATTACCAAACATATACAGACCCTTTAAGATAACTGCTTCTATTCACCCAGGAGTAAATGGTACCTTTAAATTGAAAGATTTTTTTGACAGATTAGCTATCTATTGCCGTTGCTGCATACTCCTAAGGAGTTGAGATGGTTTCAGGAATGCCATTGCCACAATAAACAGGGAAGTACATGTAGAAGTGTTAAGGCAGTTAGATTTAAGTGAAAATGGCATCTTCTGCTACCTTAAACCTCCTACCATTTATACGCTTCACTGATAATAAGGTTGTGTACATTTGATCCAATGGTATAGCTATGTGTTTCCAAAGGACAACTGTGTGGAACGAATTTTGTTTTCAGATGTTTCAGATGGTCAGTCAGCGGGAGGGTTAAGCACCGACTCTAGCCCTTTGATTACAGTAAATGTTTTGTACTGTTAACACCTTCCAAAAAACTACAAAGGAGAGAAATTTTCTTCCATACCTGGAAACAAGACGGAGCGGGTTTCTTTGCTGGTAACTCTGCCTGGAGCTCAACAGTCAAGTCCGGCAACATGGCCGTCATCGTCTTGACGACTATCTCCTCAATGGCGTACCATAACCCGATGGTGTCATGACCCCGAGAGGCAAGAGCTGTAAATGTACTCGTCAAAGTTCGTTTGCTTCCACGGTCTGTAGAGTTCGTGTGAATAAATGTGTCGCTCTTCTTGTTGAGCGAGTAGTTGGTCAAGTGCATGAATACCTGATGAATGTTACGATTGGTCGGTAACTGATATTTCACCGTACAAAAGCGTGCCATTCCTTCCCTGCAGATGTAGATTTGCAGCGGGTCGATCGAAGCCAGTAGAACATACACCCTCAGGTCAAACTTGGTACGTTCCAGTAGCAGGGGCCTTGCAATGTATTCCTGCACGACGGCCCTCCGGACCAAACCAACTGACCCCATGTGATGGGGGTTTGTGATGAGATAGATGCCGTCCCCCTGAGATCCCTCGTCTGGCTTCACGATAAACACTGGTTTATCGTGCGGGTGTTTCTGCTGCAATTCAGCCACATTTGCGCAGAAGTGGTGGTACTGCTCTGGTAGGAGCCACGTCCTGGGGTAAAAGTCAAACTCCTCGGGGAAGAGCTCATGCATCTGATGGAGAAGTTTACTGAGTTGTGCTTTGCGTACTAACTCCAACAAACCTACATAAAAATAAACGATCACAAATGACACATGATTGCCTAAGCAATAACAAGATAATGATCCCCAGAACAAAATTGGCAACATTTTATGGACTACAACTAGTTGCGATAATCGTAACCCTCCATCCTCCCGACAATCGCCTCCAGTCTGCGACCATCGGGAGGATGGAGGGTTAGGATTATCGCAACTAGACTACACGCCCAGGTCATGTGGTACAAATTTTGTGTTTAAGTGAGGGATGTTTTTGCGAGGTCCATTTAATAAACATGCAGTTCCCTGATAATTTTAGGTGTCATACAGACATTGGCTTCAACTGTCTCTTAAATAAAACAATTTTGGTAGACTTGGAAGGCAATCGAATATCCGTTTGCGGATGTTCGGCCATCATGTAACAGTCTATAGGGGTGGGCTGTAACCCAACAAAAGCTAAAACCCAGAAAGACAATTATTTGTGCTACTTCAACTGTTGCTAAATATTTATTGACTCATTAATTTGTCAATATCCTTTTAATTTACAAACCTGGAAACTTATTGACCATCCCCGACTGGATGCCATCATTGTCATAAAAAGAACATCCATGCCAGTAGAGATCACAGGAGTTTTTACGAGCACCACAAACCTGTTAATTAGAAAATACATTGTACTGTCTTCAGACAAGAGCATACTATTAAAGGGAAGGTATACCTTTGGTAACCACTCATAAAATTAATAGCAATAAAAACCTACTTAGAAGAACAGCAGCTTTCGATAGTATAAAGCATTTTGAGAATCATTTCACTTCAAAGAAATGTGGTTATGGTAAAAGATATCAGTTTTTATCTCCCCAAAATTTGAATCTGAGAAACGTTACTGTCAGATAAGGTTCTCAAATTGTGTATTCCAATTACGGATTATTCTTCCCACGTGGACATAACCACTCCGGATTTTCGGGGATATTTTAAAAACATGACCACCTTTTGAAATGAAATTTTCACAGGTTAGTTTTATTGTATATATCTACATTTATATATTATATAGGATTAAAACAAACAAACGGTTCCAAAAAACCAAAGGTATACTTTCACTTGAATTCACCTCTTCTCCAACCATAGCCCCTGGCCAAGCTCTGAAGCCAAGGATTGAAGCCAAGGATTCAGAGCTTGGCCACACAAGTGGGGTTACTTCACCCGCTGTTTGTCACAATTTCTTTCTTTTTTAGTATTTAACTCTATGATATATAAATAAATAAATCAAGAGACAAAGTTGGGAAAACATGCCACATCTCACCGCCCCTATTTCAACAACTTATCCTTCCATACCTCCATGGCATGACCAAAACCATACGTGAAAAATTGCTATATCTGACCTTAACTTTTTAAAGTCGCTTGTGCGTTTTAACCTCTGATGAAAGTTTCTTTTATTTAAAAAAAAACATCTCTTGAGCAACTGGTAGTAAATTCATTAATTATTGACCTTTCTAACAGACAAATAAAGGTAAGGAATATTGACAAAAAAATAATACAGAAGGTCACCACATAAATTAAGGTAAATTTTCCGCAGCATGCCCCCAAGTTATCTCACTTAATTTAGGTCAAATTATATCCTTACCTGTCCAGAAGGGTTGACAGAATGTATACAGAAAGGCACAGGCACTTTGAATGGCTACAAAGTGTCAAAATTATTAAAAATAAGTCATTTTCGGGTCTACGGTGGTCTTGACAGCGCTGCTCGCTACACTCCGTTTTAGTCACTTTGCACACGAGTGCGCGACTTTGCGCAAGATTTCCGTCCGCGCTGTGAAATGTGCTCTTGAATTTTCATTTTTAAAGGTCAAAGTTTAGCGTTTCAGCTAGGCCTACCAATTCCTACCGAGGAATATTAAAAAAAGGGAAATGGAGTCCAACAACATCCATCAAAAAATCAAATAAATCCCTTAGAAACTGGAGGCATGCTGCAAAAACTTTTCCATTTTATTTAATCACCTCTCTCCATCGCCATCCCAGCTCTTCAAAACTAATTCTCAAAACCTCGGCTCCCGACTTTGCCTTGGACATTTCCACCGTCAAACATGGTGGTCTCACTCTCCGGTGACGTACTTTAGCCTTATTTGACTTGGATTTCTTTTTGATGGCCGGTGAAGACAGATACGGGCTGCTTATAACCTCCGTAGATTTGGGTCGATAAGGAGGTGGTGTTGTGTGGAGCTTTGCTGTGATCCACTCCGGAGATGGGTCAACGTTGTTGGCTGCGGGGGCCCCCTGCTCCAGGGCGTTGTGCCCGCTTGGCACAGCTCGACCAACGTCGTATTCGTAATGTTCGTTTCGATCATTTTCAGGTACATTCAAAATCACTCGTGAATCCGTCTTATCGAGTGGATCTAACTTCAAAACAGAGTTCTTTCTACTCTGAGGAATGTTGACACTCATATTCACATCCTGTCATGATGTTTTTTTCTGTAAAAAGTAGGTCTTTTCAACCCAACGTTAGGTTACACTTGACTTACTTAGCGTTGTTCCCAAGTCAAAAGTTCTGGTTGTCATATAAATTGTTTACTAGATTGGTTCACGACCCCAATGTCGTGTAAAATGGGTATGCGAAGACAGGGAATCGAACCGCTGAGTTTGTTGCAAAGATTGAAAGCGGTGACAGCGACAACGCATGGTGGCGCTATTTTAGTTGGCGCGAAGGAGCAGTTGAAATCTATTTTTTTCAAATTGTAGCATGGTACTGTACATGTATGTGTACTGTACAGCGTGGTGGTGCAAGTGCGAAGAAACGATCCACTGGAAGAAATAGGGAACAATGAGACTTAAATTACAGAGAAAAATCCTACTGTTCTGGCTGTTAATTAAAAGGAAGTAACTTCTAGTAAACTTGCGGGATCTCTTTTTTGTTGGAGGATCCTCAGACAACTCAACAATCGGACAACTCGTTGGTTGGGTGAGGCAACTTGAAGGGGTGGGACAACTTGAATATGGCTTTCCAAGTCGACCTTCGCAATAGGCCTAAGGATTGCAGCTGCTGGTGCAAGGAGATTTCTATCTGTGATGGATACAGTTGTTTCCTCACAAAACGCCCTACAGAAGAACATTCACTTTACAAGGATGTGAGGAGAGTGCAAGTAGATCGACAGTAAAATATCATCTTCTGAGAAAAACAAACACCTTTTGTTTCAGCAACACAGACAAGAGATTTCTGCGAAAATGTGACAACTAAAAAACGCATTGTGATATTCAGCCACAAGAGCAATTATGTGCAAAAAACCAACTCAATGAACAAAGGACACAACCAAAACGATGCAACATGCACCGCCTCTTGTCTTGCAAGTTTCAACATGGGTGACGAACGAGAAGGAACTCTAGTGTGCGAACTGGTGCCAAGAAACTGTTGAACTCTAAAGAGCCACTTGAGATAAAGAGGGTTCCGCAACTGATGCCGATGGGTGTGTTGCTAGCACATTATGCAAAGCAAGGCAGGTATGGAAATTGAACGTTTGCTAGACCCCCCTTATCTTAATGGATCTCTTTGTGCAGCCGTAAGTCGTTCTAAATTCAGCACAAATTTGTTTCCGGGTGAAACATAAAAAGATTTGCTGATGACTTTAGTCATAGGGCTCAGGCCGAGCCTAGTGCAATCCTGAACCCCCAAACTTGGTGATCAGTCTCAAAAGACGGTAAAGACAGCCATGGCTGCAAACCTCAATGTTACATGGGAAACCATGGGCCGGCAAGAAGTCATCTTAAATTTGCCACGGTGGTACTAGACATCAGAAATACAAATTTCCATACCTGCCTGCTAGTGCTCAGGAAATTTGTTCAATGTCTGAATGTGATGAAGAGGCTTTCATCAAATTTTTGAATTTGAACGAACGACAAAGCCATGAAAAAACCCAAGTATGGCACAAGCACTCAAAAAGCATCAGTGGGGGTGGGGGGGGGGTGGGAGGGGGCATCCCTAGTTACACCACTGCCCACAGTATGGTTGTGATGACCGGGCCCCATTTGCTGTCAGCTAGCCATGGTTTGCCTATTGTGCACGCCGACCACCCTTGGGCCTGAAGTGCAAAACTCTGCGATATGACCTCTGAAAGCATAACATGCCCTGGGTGTTTTGTTCCTTTGGGGCCGCTACACAAGCAAATACTTCCATATTATTCCTAGAACTAGAAGGTTCGTTCCGCTATCGTCTAGCAGAGCGAACCTCATAGCTCTAGAAGTACTACTTGATGTCCTTTCAGATATTGTTCCCACAACTCAATCACACTGAGTGACTCCAATCTTTTATTTTAAAATTTTATTTTAAACGTTTCCACACTTGATCATTAATTTGTTTAATACCGTATATTATTTATAACATCAAATTATTACCGTCAATGAATTGACCATATTTTTGACCGCATGGGGGCGCTTTCATCAGGGAATGTCTTGCATCACAATTACAGTTTCATCTTATTTTAATTGCCTGTACGTAGTTTTCTTGCATCAATGACGTAATACATAAACATAATAAAAACAACAATGAAAAACCCCTGATTGTTTACTTGTTTTTCATCACGTGAAATTGGTCCACATTCGCCCTCACGAGGTCAAATATACAGGGAATTTAAGTATGCCTTCTTCCCAAGGACTATCTCAGTCTGGAACAGGCTACCACCATCTGCTGCTCTTCACATAGCCCCATCAATACAAGCCTTCCAAACATCAGCCATCCCTGCCATCAGAGCAATGCAACCAATGCAACCTCTGCATGGCAATTGTTCTCCATAAATCCTTTTCCTTATTTCTGCACCTGTAAAAAGTGCCCTTTTGCTCTTTTCCTTATCCACCCGACTGTTGACGTCACTTTTGCACAACATCCCAGTTTAGCCCAAATTGGGCTGCAATGGGATTACACTACAAAGTACCAAGTAAACTATCTCTTGCCCTGTAAAATTTATGTAAAGTAACTCCAGAGTGAAAGAGCTTTGTAGCTAGGACATCTTAGAGGAGCTATGAAAAATACCATCGAGGAGGAAACTTAAAAAGAGGCTCCAATGTCAAATTCTATTTTGTAATGTACTCATTTCCCAATAAAGTCTCTTACCTCACATAAAAAATGCCATACCCCCCCATTGGCAACTCTCAACCAGGGCCAAATTTCAAAGAGCTGCTTAAGCAGGAAATGGAGCAGGATACCAGTCATAAATTGTACATGTGATATGGTAACCTTATTCTGGTAAGCATAATTATTTTGTGCTTAGCTACTTTTTGTGCTTAAGCAGCTCTATGAAATCGGGCCCAGGTCATTTGTAACCAAGAACTTTTGCAGCCAATCTGATTTTAAACAATTCAAAAATATGGCATATATTTTTTTTAAATGTTAATATCTTTAGATAAACAACATTTCTTTACCCAGTGCACAACTCGTATCATTTTAATTTTAGCCTGAACTGTTGTTCTGCCCTTTGAAATACCTGTGCCTTTCTAGGTCAAGGGGCCGATTTCACAAAGAGCTGAGATTAATCTTAACTGTGTATCAACCTTAATTGACAAGCAAAGTGTGATGTCACAATAGAAATCACTCTGGCAATATTGAAGGATTAACTAAAGATGAATCTTAGTGCTTTGTGAAATCAAGCCATGTTATACTTATATAAAAAAAAAAAACATTGAAAGGACGTATTTTCGTTGATTGGCGTGCATTCCAGTTGAATATTATTGGCCGTGTCCAAATTGATGACTCTGGCAGTAGCTATCATTGGAATGCTAAACATCCTCATGCTGTTGATCACTTTGAACTACCGTTTGGCGTTGCATTGATTTATCCACTCTGTTTTGATGAATTTGGAAAGCTGGGGTAACCCACGCACCACACGAGCACTGCAGACCTGAAACGATCCACAAAAACTTCATTATCTTTTTTGCCAGATAGAGTGTGGATGTAATCATTGTATCCAGGATGAAAAAAACAGTGTTACTTTGGAGGGATGTGCAGGGCCCAATTTCATAGAGCTGCTTAAGCACAAAAAGTAGCTAAAGCAAAACAAAATTATGCTTACCAGAACAGGGTTAACAGCCAAAATACCATGTCACATGTACAATTTGTGACTGGTATCCTGCTCATTTCTGCTAAGCAGAAAATTGTTAAGCAAAATTTTCTGCTTAAGCAGCTCTATGAAATTGGGCCCTGGTCTCATTGGATCCACTTGGTGGTCTAGGGATGGGTAGTCTCTGCTGTAGATTGCACGGGTTGTGGGTTTGAATCCCACCTGTGTTCTGTGATTTCTTCAGAACTTGGAATGCACAGAGTTTTTCTGGCACGAGGGTAAATCAAAATGTTTTTGCTTGAGGGTTTTTTGCTTTGAAGGTGCACAATTGGGAACTTACAGCTGTGAATATTTGTTGATTGAAAAGAAAATATTTGCAGCATAACTTACCTGACCAGTTGAAAGATCCCAGGCGTGAAGAACACTTTGGACAAGAAAGCTAAACGAAAAAGGGAAACCGCACAATCCAGGATTTTAAAAAGTTGTTTCAAATAAAAACAATATGGTTTCAAGAGGAAAGAATTTCTGAAGGATTTCCACTGTACAGCCTGTGATAAAATATCTTCATAGGCCAGTCATTGCAATGTTTTGTAAACACACTTAAAATTAATGGCAATAAAAACCTACTTGGTTAGAAGTACAGCAGCTTTCGATAGTATAAAGCATTTTGAGAATCATTTCTCTTCCAAGTAATGTGGTTATGGAAAAAGATATCAGTTTTTATCCCCCAAAATTTGAATCTGAGAAACGTTACTGTCAGATACATTTCTCAGATTGTGTATTCCAATTATGGATTATTCTTCCTGCGTGGACATAACCGCTCTGGATTTTCGGCGATATCTCACAAACACGACCACCTTTTGAAGTGAAATTTTCCCAGGTTAGTTTTATTCTATATCTACATTTATATATCAGATTAAAACAATCGAACGGTTCAGAAATTCCAAGGTATACTTTCCCTTTAAATACCACCAGTGCATTTCAAAGTGCACCAAAGCAATGACGTTGGGCATGGAGTTATTTGCCTCTGTTACCTTCATGAAGTATCGGGCCTGTCATCGGGAACAAATCCAACATCAAGACTAAATTTGTACTTACCTTTCCCTCTAACTTCCCCACTAATAATGATTCCATCCACTTCACTGGTTCCACAAACAGGGATGTGCATGATCTGGATGAATCCATTGTGCTCGAAGGGGATGTAGTCACAGCATAAGGATGCATTTGTTTGTGCCAGCTGAAGCTAGCCTGGCCTTTCCCAGTGATATGAGCAAGAACCATTGATTGAAAGAAAACTGCTCGCCTGTTCAATGAAAAAGGAAGCTTAATTATTACGCTTAAATGACTAACAGTGCGAGGACCTACTGCAAGGTAACGACCAGGGCCCAATTTCATAGAGCTGCAAAAAGTAGTTAAGCACAACAAATTATGCTTACCAGAATAAGGTTACCAGCCAAAATACCAGGTCACATGTACCAACTATGACTGGTATACTGCACATTTTTGCTTAGCAGAAAATATTTAATATATATTTGGTTTGCGGTAACACCATGTGTATATCTACTTGCTAGGT
The DNA here is from genome assembly GCA_021014325.1 of Plazaster borealis. Lineage (NCBI taxonomy): Eukaryota > Metazoa > Echinodermata > Asteroidea > Forcipulatida > Labidiasteridae > Plazaster > Plazaster borealis. The sequence goes on along the minus strand of CM037456.1, from coordinate 1,119,882 downwards.
AGATTGGACAAGAAAATATTTAACCATTATTTTCTGCTCAAGCAACTCTATAAAATTCGGCCCTGGGCCCAATTTCATAGAGCTGCTTTAGTACAAAAAGTAGCTAAGCACAACAAAATTATGCTTACCAGAATAAGGTTACCAGCCAAAATACCATGCCGGCCACATGTACCATCTTTGACTGGTATCCTGACAATTTTTGTTAGCATAATTTTCTGCTTACGCAGCTCTATAAAATTGGGCTCAGGTCAAGATGCTGTTAACGGACCAAGTCAAAGGCAAGATGACTGCGATAAGCAAGGTATAGATTAACTAAGAGAGGTTTGCGATAACACCATGTGAAAATCTCTTTGAGTAGTGTTGGTTCTGAACAGAACCGGTGGTTAACGACTCAACGTTTCGATCGGTATGCTCTGATCGTCTTCAGGAGAACGATCAAAGCATACTGATCGAAACGTTGAGTCGTTAACCACCGGTTCTTTTCAGAACCAACTCTACTCAAAGAGATTTTCACATGGTGTTACCGCAAACCTCTCTTAGTTATACCTCCAACATGCAAAGTTTCAAATCCTAAGGTATAGATTGGTTTTTATTATTAGAAGATGAAGGTTCACACGGACCTACACTTCCTGCATTTGTAGACAGTTTGTGCTTCAGTCGATGCAGATTCCTGGGCAGGGTCGGCCGCTATGAATTCTTCAGGTACCTGTGAACCAGCTGGTAGAAACAGAGGAATCTTGTCGTGTCAGTACATCATCATTCAGTTTGGGAAATGGCAACATAGATCATAATTCTTGTTAACCTGCATTTGGTTCAATGCACCACTGTATCTTTCTTTCAGGAAGACAACCATAAAAATGCAGTTCAATACCGAAAACATCAGTTCATGTCGATCTTATCGTCACCCTTACTGGCATAACATTTCTCTTTTGCATTGCTATAAAGAAGATATCTATCTTCTTTACAGCAACGAAAAAGAGAAATGTTACGCCAGTTTGACAAGTTTTTCTAGACAAAAAGCCAGAAACAATTTTCCGTACCTTGAATATCCGGAGCTATCTGCCCTAATCTATGCTGTCTATACAATGGGTGCGATGAAGAAAACTGACAGCCCATTGCCTCAAACAAACACAGCATATCAACAAAGCCATCGTTGGGACTGAAATTATATAAATATCAAAAATATTAATAGTTTCACTTAAAGGCATCATACACAATTGGTAATGACTCTGAAAATTAATGGCAATAAAAACTTACTTGGTAAGAAGTACAGCAGCTTTGGATAGTAAAATGCATTTATCCCCCAAAACATTTGAATCTAAGAAGCATTACTCGTAACGCTTCTCAAAGTGTGTATTCCAATGCAGATTATTCTTCCTGTTTTAAACCACTCCAGATTTTTCGGCAATATCTCAAAAACACTACCACCTTTTGAAATCAAATTTTCACAGGTTAGTTTTATGGTATCTACAACTATATAGGATTGAAATAAACAGTAGGCTCCAATTACCAAATGTGTACGATGCCTTTAATATTTCACCTTCAAGCTTCTCGCAGTGTTTGATTGTTTTCAAGGAGATGGTGCAAGTAATCCCTCCTATCATTGGTAGCAGTAGATTTGTGCACAAACAAATGTCGCTAAAAACAAATACATTTTCCACTAAACTATGGAACTTTTAAAAAAGATTCTACATTGCAGGAAATTTCGCTGCTCATTAGAAATTGAGGCTTTCCATCATCAAGTTTCCATCATCAACTTCATGTTCGGTAGAACAGCTTCTCTCATTGAGTTGTTGACCATTGGAACAACTTATCAAATGAGATTACCTCAGCTCCTTCTATTAACCAATTCAAAACTAACTTAAACAAATACTGGAAAAGCCTTGATTATAAATTTGTATCTCGTTATTAAGTAGTGCTCATCTCTTTTAACTTCATTGTCTGCAGCAAACCCTCTATAGTGTCTGCATTTAAGTCTTTGATGAGACGGGTCAAATAAGCCTTTGGCTTTCTACCGACCCAAGATTTCTAGCCAGATTCTAGCAAGAAGTTTTCCTTGACCTTATCATCAGGCTGCGTCAGGTCAGATTGCAAGCTGATCCGAAGCATCTTGTCTACGAATGATCTGGGGCCAAGGAAAGTGAATCGATCCTATTCATGGGGCTACAGCATACTTACTCTGCACGTGGGTGTTTCTCCTTCACCAAATCAAACGCCTTCTTAAATGTTATTTTATCTCGATGCATCAAGTATGCAATCACTATAGTGGAACTCCTAGAAATCCCCATCATACTGTATGAATCAAGGACAAAGAATGTAGCATTTTTATGAGCCATTTTCAGATGCACCACAATTTTCTTGGAAATCATGACACTAGGCTAGTAGTAGCAGACTATGCTTTTGAATGGCAGTGTATTTTGAGCCAGCCTTTAACAATGGCTGTTTTGTGGGACTTAGACTAGACCCAGTAACTGGGGCGTTGTACTTTTTTTTTCGAAATTTTGACATCTGCTGTCGTACTAGCGCCCCAGCTACGCGTTGTAATTACCACAGCAATCGCACGCTGCGGCGAGTGCACACGGTATGAATGTCGGTCCAACTGAGAGCTGGATGTCATGGTGGTTTCTCCAAAAATTGTAAATCGTGAGTACATTTAAATGTCTGATGTTGCATCTTAGACATATGAAGAAGCCAGTAGGCGTTTTTAAAGGCATTTTTTGTTGGGTATTTTTGTCGTTCTGAGGCATTTTTTGTGTCAACTTATATTTGGACCATTTTATGAATTTCAGACTTAATTTGCCTTAACAAAATCCTCAGGAGCCACAAATCAGAAAAAGAAAAAATACCATCAATTTAGGCTAAATGGTGGATTAAACTGTAATTGTTAATAATAAAAAAGAATAATTCTTATCATTTTTTGGGATGAAAATAAATAAAAACACAGCAGGATTCAAATGTGGAGCGTGTCAGTCAAAAATCCCTGAAATCTAACGTAAGGGCGTACACGTCAAAGAGGGTGCTACAATGATTTTCCGGCTTCATAAATAGCATTTAGTTGGTGTCAAAGTTAGCCTGTGCCATCACTCCTTCTAGAAAAGTATGAGGTTTGTTCTGCTATCATGGAGTACATATTCACTATCTTTCTTAAAGGTATCGTACACTTTTGGTAATGACTCAAAACAAATATTAGCATAAAAACTTACTTGGTAACAAGCAACGGAGAGCTGTTGACAGTATAAAACATTGTAGGAAACGACTCCCTCTGAAGTTACGTATTTTTTTAGAAAGAGGTAATTTTTTACCACTAAAAAAATAACAGCTTCTTGCAAGAAGTTTTTATTCCTATCTGAAAGCAAACAAATTTGTACAACAAGGGTGTTTTTTCTTTCATCATTTTCTTGCAACTTCGATGACCAACTGAGCCCAAATTTTCACAGGCTTGTTATTTTATGCATATGTTGGGATACACCAAGTGAGAACACTGGTCTTTGACAATTTCCAAACGTGTTTTTTTTTTACTGTTCAGTGCCTTTAATTGACACCAAATTAATATGTTAACCAGCTATATACTAACCAATGAACAAGGATGCTCCCAGATACCAGAGCCTCATCAATGAACGCTATGCATTCCTCAAAGTGGCTAAGAATATCTGCAGATGGCATATCATTAATTTCCACAAACTTGTGGTTTAGATTCAAAGCAGAGATGTCCGGTTTGGACCACTCGATTGATAAGACATGAGTGACGGCGAGTTTCAGCAAGTCACGTTGCCCCTTTTGAGTGAGGACAGCGTCTCGACTACCCAGGAAAAGACCCGTGCAGATCTCATCCATGTGGTATGGTTTGTTATCAGGGCTTCCCTCTGCCATTTTCATCAAAGCTAAAGAATTTTGAGAAAGCAATACATGCTGATCACAAACTGTAAAGTGAAGTCATAGTGAAACATCGTGCACTGAAATGGATTTTCTGCTTTGTTGTTTTGCACAGCGCCCTCCATTGGTAGAATAGCAATAATTCTGTCTCTGGTGGTAGGGGCGTTACTTCGAGTTTATTGAGGGGGAAGTAAATGCAAAGCGAAACTATCAACTTACCATCATCAGACAGGATCCTTTGTTTTTTTTTCGTTGTTTGTTTGTTTTTTGTTTTTTATCGATATAGAAAAAAAACTTACCTGAATATATTCTGTGGGAACTTTTGCATTTTTAATTCCCTTAGCCGAGGCTAAGTTCTCACTACCACCCTAGCCTTTTGTCAAGGCCTTCGTGGCTTGTACAGCTTCGTAAACAGCGGAGCGACTGGAACGGAGAGACCACGCGCGCGAGTCGACTCCCCTTCGTGTCGCTTGGGATCGTGGCTCTACGTAGCTGTCCAAGCCACGAAGGCCTTGACAAAAGGCTAACTACCACCCTAGCATTTTGTCGGGTACTGGTCGGTATAGACTGTGCAAGTCTCGCGCATATTTGAACTTCCGGGACCATTGTGGTCCCAACCATACGGAGATTTACGTGGGCACGATTTTGTTTTGTCAATTATTTTAGTTTAACGTGGTATATGCCCGTGAAAAATACATATGTTGTTGGGAATGTAAAACTTAGTTATATCAAAATATGAAAGTAAAATCATTTCAACAATATAACGAAGAAAACCCGATAATTAAACTTGACCTAAACTTCCGGTTGCTGCAAAAAATGAAGAATTTTGTGCTCACCTCCGATCACAAAAATTATGTAAACGCTTGTTTTAGATGAGCGATGATAATCGCCAGATACTGTAATCGCAACGCGAAGCCTTTTCATTGCAGTCTATGGTTGTTGAGGCGTCAGCGTCCTCTATAAACTGTGTCAAACGTTAATTTTACGCCCGTGTGACCTTCGCTAATCCACGTAAGTGGTTTCTGAAAAGTTAAGATCGAATAAGCATCCTTGTTCCAGAGTTTTAATTTTGCTGCACTAATAATTAACACATTATTTGTGTATTTTTTATAAAAACTAAAACTGATTTTATTAATATGTAATGAGTATTTTTGTTTTTCAGATTTTGTCATTAAATATAATTTAAAACAAAGATTTGATTTCAGAGAAAAAAATGTTCTTCTATTGACGTGTTTTCTCGTTCCGATACGCGCGAGACTTGCACAGTCTATTAACGGCACTGAACACCAGCTGCTGAACACGTTTGGAAATATTGTCAAAGACCAGTGTTCTCACTTGGTGTATCCCAACATATGCATATAACAAACCTGTGAAAATTTGGGCTCAATTGGTCATCGAAGTTGCAAGAAAATGATGGAAGAAAAAACACCCTTGTTGTACATTTGTGTGCTTTCACAGTTTCAGATAGGAATAAAAACTTCTTGCAAGAAGTTTTTATTATTTTAATGAGAAATTACCTCTTTCTCAAAAACTACGTTACTTCAGAGGGAGTCAGTTCCTACAATGTTTTATACTATCAACAGCTCTCCGTTGCTTGTTACCAAGTAAGTTTTTATGCTAATACTTGTTTTGAGTCATTACCAAACGTGTACGATACCTTTAAATCTTCAAAAACATAATGTTGGACTCAAGTAAATATCGGCCTCTATTTAACAATGGTCCTTGTGCAACTTTTTGGCAAACTGAAAGAAAAATAACTTGACTTCGGAAAGCCAATCAATATTATTGTTCTGTTCAGTTAAATATTAGTAGCAGCTGTAACAACTAATGTACCACGGACATACAACCCTTAACACATTAGAAGAACAGATAAACATGCACCAAATAAAACTCTGTAAAGAAAAATATAGAGCTCAAGCCGCCCCCCCCCCAAAAAGATAACCAGTTAATTTCCAACAGAGGGCGCTCCGAAGACTGAAAAATAAAAAATAATGACAGACTGGTACCTTGTATTGTTGCCGATTTTCGTTGAGGGGACAACGGAACCTGTCTAGTAACCGATTACTTCCGGTGGGTACGTGTAAATACATGAAATAATAGGCAGTTCAGTTTATAGCGGAGGCGAACAACAGCCCCCCTCGACTGTGGTAGAAAGTCATCACTATTTCCGTCCATTCTTACGATTTCCTTGAGGATTCCGGATACGTGGTGATAAAATTATTTTTATTTGTGGAACATTGAGCGTATGACTACATTCATTAACATGCAGACAAGCTTATAATAAGCGAACATTTGAGAGTCTTGTGCGAAAGTGATTGTGAATGGCCGGTGCTGTGCAAATTATATTTTGTCAGTAATCATGGTGAGGGGTGAGTAAGTAAACAGAGTTTAGTCTAGATACACGTCAGATGCCATTGTATTGTAACTGTGTACAATATGTAACTCTTAGACAAGATAAAGACGAACAATTAGGGGACTACCTTGGAATTTGGATGATATTTTGAGGTTTGAATTGATTGATCAAGAAAAGAAATCTTCACTGGATGACGTTCATTATGAAGAAGAAGAAGTACAAGTTCCAAGTAATTTTTGAGTTGGTGGAGCTGTCCTCAATACCGCTGGTCAATGGAGTACTTTTCAGTAAAATGCGACTGCTTGATGGTGGTGGTTCTTTCTCGGAATTATCAACACGGTGAGTATTTAGGGTAAACTCTTAAACATTCATGTTACCAAATTATATTGTCTTCTTGCTCCCAAACGGAGTTTCCCCCTCAAAGTTCAAATATGGAAAACTTGCTGAATCTAACTCACTCACTGTAACTTTCCATTCATTATGACAAAAATAGTATCCTACTTTATTTTGTTATCATGATTATATGAGTAAAAAAATGACGGTCAGATTCTGCACGTCTTTCCCAAACACATCCTAAGCAAATGTACAAAATGGATATAACCCTAATTAAAAGGCCGGAAATGTGTCTGTCATGCATTGTGTAATGTTTTGTGCAAATTCCTTAAAAATGAAAATGCTCGTGTGTTGTGAGTACAATCTTGTCTAACTATGTTATGTTTGTCTATTTTTGGTTCTCTATCATACTTTTTTATGGATAAATTTAACTGCAAAAACTTGTATTGTACATGGATAAACAGAGTACACTTTCTGTGGCAGAAGATGGAATAGACCTTATGCACATGACGTCATTTGAGTAGGGCGCCCTCGCCCAGAGGTCAAAATGAGGCTGTTCATTGGCCAATACTGTGGGCCGCGCGTGCGAATCTGTGCGTTTCCATTGTTTCATCATCAGTTTACCTCTAAGATGGCGGCTTGGTGACATCAATGCATATGGTCTAATGGAGTTTGTACGAGTGAAAAGTAATGTAATTGGCAAGATCAGTGATACAGAAAGATCATCAGTGGTCCTACTTGTTAATCTAATAATAGCTTGGAAATTGAAATCTAGCATTCTCCCTTAAAGGCACTGAACACATTTGGTAATTGTCAAAGACCAGTGTTTTCACTTGGTGTATCCCAACATATGCATAAAATAACAAGCCTGTACAAATTTGGGCTCAATTGTTCATCAAAGTTCTCTCCAAGTGGTCCGGCTGGCTAGTGCATTGTTTAAAAAGAGTTTCTATTTCATATGAAATATGGATTATAATTTGTTTTTACCCTTACACCGATGTGTATTAAGCACTGTATACTCAGAACTTTCCCGAGTTCTATGACAAAAATCCACCTTAGGCAAATCACTCGCGTGTTAATTAGGGCTGTGCGTTCACGGGTAATTTTGTTTCGGGTACCCGTTAGTGGTGCTTAATACACATCGGTGTAAGGGTAAAAACAAGTAATATTCTTTATCCCCGAATCGATGCTAAATTAACATCTATTAAATCGTTGCGGTACCCGCTGCTAAAACATAGGATTCGAACTGCCTTTAGCCACCGGGCTAGCTCAGTGGTCTAGTGGTAAGACATCTGCTCAAGCAATGCAAAGGTCGTGTGTTCGAATCCCACCCGAGTGACTTGCCTGTGGGTTTTTTCCCACAGAATTCGGGAAAATACTTAGTATACAGTGCTTAATACACATCTGTGTAAGGGTAAAAACAAATTATATTCTTTATCCCCGATGCAAAAGTAACATCTATTAAAATATGGATTTATTTTTAGTGAAAAGACAAGCTAACTGGCCTCCACTAGCTAGTCACTTAAAAAGTTCCAGGCAAACCCGCTTGGGGAATGAATATAAAGACTCTAACAGTGAGTTAAAGCACTGTGTAACATTGGTAATTGTCGAAAACCAGTATCCACTCAATATATGAAATAACAAACCTGTGAAAGTTTAAGTTCAATCGGTCATTGGAGTCACGAGAAAAACGTGGAAAAAAACCTTAAATGCTTTCACTGGTTTCAAACATTTTTTTTTTGACTTGCAAGATCAAAACTAATTGTTTTACTAATTTCCACAGATTACTTCCCTATCAAATTCGTTTCGGCGATCATTTAGTTTCACAGTTGATGTGTTGTTAAAAAAAATCCTTGACATAGCTCTGAATCATTTTCCAATTTTATGAATGATAGATGAGAAAAATAAAACCAGTGAAGCGAGCCGGTTTTTTCCCTGTTTGTTTTCCTTCTCTTTTTGACCAAGCAACCAACTTTGAACCTAGCTGTCAATGACCTCCTTTTTTCTGACAGGCCTGGAATTTCATCTTTTGAAAGGACAAGGCTGTAGCTTTTCGAAAAAGATGTTACCCTAAAAATAAAAATAAAAGATTTTGGGGAATATTTTGAGGAGACATCAAGGGCAAAACCAGAGGAAATAAAAAGTCAAGGAAATAGTGTCCTAAGAAAACTGGGTATAATGGAATTTATCAATTTTCCAGATTAATAATCTCAATCATCATTATTATAAAGGAACATTACATAATATGTTTTTGCTAACAAAACAGTTAAGCACTTTATATAATCCACCATTTACATAAACTGACAAACCTGTAGAAGTTTGAGATCGATCGGCCATCTGGGTCATGAGAAAATAGTGAAAAACCGATTACACATTTGCATAATGCATGAATAAAATGCTCATGAGCGATGAACTCCAATCGGAAATTAGTTTTATTTATTTCTCATCAAATATGCCATTTCAGACAGAAATATTTCTAGGGATGTTTTCTACTATCTTCATCATTAGACTGTGTAAGTTTTATGTAAATCTGTGATCTTAAAGAAAATTTTAATTACCAGTTCTGTAACGTTCCTTTAAGTATGCCATTAAAGCAAGAGCAAGTCGTTAAAATTTGGATACCAGTAAAATGGAGTGTTTCGTTATGACTTGTCATTTATAAAATGTAAAATTTAACCTCAGATGAAAAGAAGAACTGACTCACTCCTATTAGTATTCTGTCCTCTAACACAAAATGAAATACAGGTTGAACGGCTTCTGACTGGCATCCGAACAAAGATATTGACAAAATACATGTAGGGAGACCACCAACATTACAATGGGGTTAGGGCTGGATGGCTCAGTTGGTAGAGTGCCAGCATGTTAATCTGGAGGTTGCAGGTTCAAATCTCGCTCTAGTTGAGTTTTCTTTGTTCAACCCCCCCAATTTATTTTATTTTCAATTACCTAGTTAGTTTCCGTTTTGGATTATTACTTGATATTTGAAATAAAAAGTTGCATCCCCTTAAGGTGACCCCACTCCTACCTACTGCTTCTAAGGTGGTTGTATCGTAAACTTTGGTATGATTCCTGCCTGTACGGCAGTAACAGGTTGAATGGCTTTTGACTGGCAACCCCCCTCCCTCCGGAACAAAGATGGCGAAATAGGGAGACCGCCAACATTCAAGGGCTAGATAGCTTAGTTGGTGGAGCACCGGCATGTTAATCGGAGGACGCAGGTTCAAATCGCGCTCTAGGGCTCTAGTTAATTTTCTTTGTTCAACCCCAAAATATTGAATTCCCTGAAAGGAATTGTCTACTATTTAGTTTAGGTCTGAGTCTGATTGATTGAATATTTTTCTTGTTGAGTTATCATTCTGGTGGAATCTAAGGTCCTTTGCCGAACATGTTGGGAAAAGTACAAAATATAAGAACCTAAGGGCTTTGACTAGAGACACTCCAAAATAATATAATATAACAAATAATTGGTTCTTATATAGCGCTTTATCACACCCAATGGGGGTATCAAAGCGCTCAGTATCTTTTCCTGCAATGTATGTGGAGCTATGTTTTGAAGTATAATGAGACCTATTAATTTATATAGCACCATGTAATGGTTTTCAAGGTGCTGTGGCGCAATATGCTGCCAATCAAACCAGGAACACCGGGGCGAACTCCTTCTCTTTACGATAAGTGCACTGGGTTCTTTTACGTGCGTTACACAACACACCTACAGCTTTACGTTCCATCCGAAGGATGTAGCAATAACGGTTAAGTGTCTTGCTTAAGGACACAAGTGTCACGACCGGGACTCCAACCCACACTCTGCTGTTCAGAAACACCAGAGCTTGAGTCCAGTGTTCTTATTCGCTCGGCCACGACACGCCATCAAAAGTACTCCATTAAAAGGTAAATCAACACCTTGTGTTTGGACCTAAAGGTGTACTCTATCATAAAGATAAGATTGGAATGCTTGTTTCAATGATAAGCAGTTATTACATCCTGCTGTCCCAAATCCCACTCAATATTTTGGAGGATTTGGGGCTGTATTAAGGGTTTAAAGGCACTGTAGTGACTGTACACGTTTGGTAATTACTCAAAATATATATTAACATAAAAACTTACTTGGTAACGAGCAACGGAGAGCTGTTGATAGTATAAAACATTGTGAGAAACGACTCCCTCTGAAGTAACGTAGTTTTTGAGAAAGAGGTAATATCTCACTAAAATAATAAAAACTTCTTGTGACAAGAAGTTTTGATTCCTATCTGAAAGCACACAAATTTGTACAACAAGGGAGTTTTTTCTTTCATCATTTTCTTGCAACTTTGATGACCAATTGAGCCCAAATTTTCACAGGCTTGTTATTTCATGCATATGTTGGGATACACCAAGTGAGAACACTGGTCTTTGACAATTACCAAACGTGTTCAGTGCCTTTAAGCGTATTTTCTATGATTAAAAATGAAGGAATTTATGGTAAGAAAACTCTTTAGGAATATTTGTCAGTGAATCAGTGAATCACAAAGGGATGGCCATGAAGAGTCACCTACATGTTTGGCCATTTTGGGTAACTTGCAATCTGTCCATTTGTTGTCCATGCCTGATGATGAAGATCACTTTTTTTGAAAGGATATTGTGTCATGAGGCGTTGGTAGGTAGCATGAGGAATGTGTGGGGGTGGTTAGGGGTGCCCTGCATCAGAGAAAGGCTGGCCTTGTGGTCAATATGAGTTTGTTTTAAATGGCGTAACTTTATTTACTGTAAAAAGGTCTGACATTTTGGCAGAGTTGCTTTGCTTGTTGAAACAACAGATTTTTGTGCTATTTTGTGGGTGTTCATTTATTGAAAAAGGTGAAAGGAAGTGCAATGGGTTGCAGTCAGTTGGAAAGTGTGGGGTTGACTCTGTGTTCGATAGAATTGTGAAATGATGCAAACAAATGAAGTTACGTGTAGGCCTACATATAAATGTATTACCAAACTGCCTACCATCCACTGTGTTAAAACAGTCTACAAGTCTGTCTACGTACAAGTTAATGTTTTATCCACATGCTGTAAGTTTCCTGGACATGCAGTGTCATGCGTTGGGAACTTTTGAATTTTTAAGGAAATAAATCAGCCAATTAATTTTGTTTTGTATCAAGTGTGTATTTTGGCAAAAAATCTAACGCTTGACTCACTGTTGATAAGTGAACTTCTTTTAAAAGGGAAAATGCATTAAGATTTATAACTTTTAAAAGCATAAATTTATGATGTTCTTTCCAGCCAAGAAGTGTGTTTAACAAATGAATGATGTATACCAGCAAAAAGATTAAATGACGGCTCGATTTCACAAAGAGATAAGATTGTTCTTAACATGTACTGAATTGCTAAGCAAAGTGTGATGTCACAATACAAATCACTACGGTGATATTTACTACTCATCTTTAAAGATGAATCTATTTACTGTTTTTGTGAAATCGAGCTCAGGAGCACCAGGCTTCCAAACCACTTGCCAGAAGTCCAGTAATTCTAGCATTGTGCCAGTGACCCCACTAACTGAGCAAGTAGTGTTTCTCCAATACTTAGGCCTATTCAGAATGTCCTAATGTAGTGTACAAGTGTTGGATCTTCTCTTAAGTCAAAACTTCGCTTCTTAAAATTCAGCAGTTAAAAAACCCTGACACGCAATCAGTAATAATAACAGTAGTAAGTTCTTATAGAGTGCACCTAGCAGCTAGGTCAAGGTGCTGTACATACAAAGGTACTTTTAAACTGTAAATACTGTACATTTCCTATAATAGAAAACAATTTGGGTTTTTGTTCTCGTTAAAATAATTCTTGTCCTGTGAAAGTTTTGGATGATGAAGGAAGAAATCTACAAGACCTGTGAAGAATTAGAGCCATGTAAACACTAATGTGCAGGGAGCCATGCAGCAAATTTAGACCAACTGAGGCCAGAGGGCAATTCCGCAGAAACAGTGAACCCTCGTAAAGATAAAACCCAAGGAATTTTAACTTTGTAATTAAGATTCGGGCTTCCTGAGATGATCCGATACCCAAACTGTTGATGGTCAGATCATAGATAAGCCGTGAGTGTAAAGAAATGCCGCACAATCAGCCCTGGAGGAATATGAGATACAAGTTGGGTTCTATTTCCCTTCCCTTGATTCTCCTAGAGGTTCTCTTGTCTCGAAGAACTTTTGTCACTGTAGTCTCTCAGGAGGAAGCAAAATTTGTTCAATACAAGACCTTATGCTTTTTATGATATAGAAGGCCAAGTGTAGGAATTAGTTCGACCAAGTTTTAGCCAGGATTTGGTAAAAGGGTGTCCAAATTTGCTGGAAATTTAAAAAACTTGGTGTCCAAATTGTTCACTTACAATACAATAAACTAATTATTTACTTGTTCTCCTTCTTCCCACCTTTGTTCTTGTTCTTTGTGTTTGTAACTTCTTATGGTCAGACCAGCTCCCCCCTCCAATCCCCCTCCCTCCAATCTCCCTATTCATTGTTTACCCCTTGCATGTCTGTTTGCTCTCTGCCTCTATTCATGTATTTCCACTTGAATGCTTTTGTTACACTTACTGTTCATGTGTGTTGTCTTGTCATTTAGCCTTCGAGAAAGACTCTGCTAGGGTCGAAACTTCAGGCCATTAACTATGTTTTGCACTTACAATACAGGGGTCGAAATTAAATCAAATTGCCACTAGCCAGCAGGGACAGTGAAAAAAAAAAGTTACTGGCCCGCTAGAAATGTTGGTGGCCCAAAATCATTTTGTAATTAAAGGTATCGTACACGTTAGGTAATGACTCAAAACAAATATTAGCATAAAAACGTACTTGGTAACAAGCAACAGAGAGCTGTTGATAGTATAAAACATTGTAGGAAACGACTCCCTCTGAAGTAAGATTTGAAACTTTGCATGGTGGGAATACGATATGGAAAGGTTTGCGGTGACACCATGTACATGTAATAATCTCTCTATGTGAGTTGGGGGTGGTTCTGAAAAGAACCGTTGGTTTCAACTCTAGTTGAAACCAACGGTCCTTTTCAGAACCACCCCCAACTCGCATAGAGAGATTATTACATGTACATGGTGTCACCGCAAACCTTTCCATATCCCTCTGAAGTAACGTAGTTTTTGAGAAAGAGGTATATTTCTCACTAAAATAATAAAAACTTCTTGCAAGAATTTTTTATTCCTATCTGAAAGCACACGAATTTGTACAACAAGTGTGTTTTTTCTTTCATCATTTTTTTGCAACTTCGATGACCAATTGAGCCCAAATTTTCACAGGCTTGTTATGTTATGCATAAGTTGGGTACACCAAGTGAGAACACTGGTCTTTGATGACAATTTCCAAACGTGTTCAGTGCCTTTAAAACTAAATCGGCATCATTATATTTGCAATAATCATAACCCTCCTCCCGACGGTCGGTCTTCCCGACGGTCGGTCTTCCGACCGTCGGGAGGAGGGTTACGATTATCGCAACTACATCATTAGGGGGCCTTTAGAAAAACACCGAAAAACAACAAAACTAAACAAATAAAGAGGAAACAAATCTTACATTATACAGTAAAATAATCCTTCTGTTCATCCAGGGTATTCTAAATTGTGTAATTTTTGTATAATAAAGTCTACACGTACGTTGCGTTGTTGATTTCGTAAACAAGCTAACAATCCAAGGAACATGCTCATCACACCACTGCACCATGCTGTCGACGAAATATGCGTGCATACCAGCGAGGACAGTGCTGTATAAGGTTGTTTTAGCCCGCGCACCAGCGATGTGATTTTGCTTTTTTTGGGGAAAACACTTTTTTCCTGAGCATGCGCAGACACGTCAAGTCTTTCGTCAAGGCGTTTGTAACTGGTTTTGTATGCTATCGCGTAATATTTCATCAATAGAGGACGTTTACTCTTATGCTATCGCATTGTTCAAAAACGCCCTCTAGCGTTGAATATTTCTAGCACGCACAAAACGAAGACTGTAAGCCTGTAAATTGGAAACGACGTGACTCTGCTTGTCGCTCAGAGTGCGTTGTGTACATCAGGATCGCAAAAAGAAAATGTCGTCTGTATTTCGCGGAACTTTCGACTGAATTTTCAACAGTCGGATCGTAGCAGGCAGATCCCAGCGCCTGGGTTCCGGTGATATTTTGAGGAGGATATTTTCCACTGTCCCACCGGGCTATCAGTTTTGGTGACTTCGGTGGCCCGGAGATCTTTTCACTGGTCAGGGGCCAGCGGGCCACCGTTAATTTCGACCCCTGCAATACATTTACATGTAAACGACAGATTAAACAGGGTGTCCAAATTTGAAACAGGGTGTCCAAAAGACACCCAGACACCCCTCTTGCAAGAAGTTTTTATTATGTTAATGAGAAATTACCTCTTTCTCAAAAACTACGTTACTTCAGAGGGAGTCGTTTCCTACAATGTTTTATACTATCAACAGCTCTCCGTTGATTTTTACCAAGTAAGTTTTTATTCTAATATTTGTTTTGAGTCATTACCAAACATGTACGATACCTTTAACTTGTTGGGTTATGTTGGTATGCAAGGCAGTAAATAATCAATAATGACTATAATGTAGTAATGAGGGCATGGGCTTAGGCAGGAACAGTATTTATTATGTACAGCAATCAGTCAGGTGGATTAAAGAATGGCCCCTAATCTCCATTCTCCAATTATCCCCAATAGAATGTTGTTTAAACCCATAAATTAATCCACACTGCTGAAGCTACAGTGTAACCCTCATTGGTTACCAAGGAGAGCCCAGCCCAATTCATTACCAACACCTCCAGCAGTAGGGTCAACAAACTTTCCCCAATTGGGTATTGAACTACTAGTACTATGATGTTCCTATAGCCCTAGTGCTAGTCCAATGGTTCCTTAATCCCCACTCAATACATGGGTCTTGTGGCCTTGTGGATTTTCTGTCTGTTTTTGTTAAGCGTGGGGGGGGGGGGCGTCAATAATGAAACTAACTTTAGGCCCACCCTGAAATGTCTTTTCAAATGTCATTATGTAGTTTTTAGCTCATGGACTTTTCAGGTTCTGTCAACAATTTCCTTACAACACAATGTGCATGATTATTGAGTCTACAGTTTGTGCTGGTATTGTAGCTAAAAGATGAAGCCATATTTCGTGGCATAAGCTCCATGTTTTGTATCAAGGCCTACATAGCCGGACAGGTCTTACAAGAAAACAAATCTACACAGCAAAGTAGATACTTTTAAATAGATGTCAATTTACACATGGTGTTACAGCTAACCAAATTTTGAAACCTCACCACGCAAATTGCCTCTTATACATACTGTACACGTACATGTATAATGAATGTTTTGTGTACTTTTAAAAGCAGTAGTCTTCATTTGTCATGCACTGTAACTTCAGTCCACTATTAGACGAACTTAACCGCAAACATTTTGGTTTTAAATCCTTTTCACTCTTGAATTGCTAACCCTGGCAACCTCCCAGGGAAAGAGCCACCTGTGAAATAGAGCTCTACCCCTGCTTGGGAGAAACAAGCTAACGCCGGGCTAAGCATCAGCTACTGAGGGTTCAATTCTCCAGGGAAATATTTGCATCCGGTGAGGAACAAATGTGGTGAGGCAGTGGGGGTTAACACTTTCAGTTTTTTTTATTTCCATTGGCTCTAGTGTGGATAGGGCTTGTATACGTTTGGTAATTGGAACCCACTGTTTGTTTCAATCATAAAACTAACCTGTGAAAATTTCATTTCGAAAGGTGGTTACGTTTTTGAGATATTGCTGAAAATCTGGAGCGGTTATGTCCTTGCAGGAAGAATAATCTGCAATTGGAATACACTCGAAATCTGAGAAACGTTTCTGCAGTAACGCTTGTCAGATTCAAATTTTAGGGGATAAAAACTGATATATTTTTCCATAAACGCAGTACTTGGAAGTGAAAAGTTTCTCAAAATGCATTATACATGTACTATCCAAAGCTGCAGGACTTCTTACCAAGTAAATTTGTATTGCCATTAATTTTCATTACCAAACGTGCGTATACAAACCCTTTAAGTGCTCATAGTTAAAACAAAACAACCTTTGTATAGTGCTGTAGTCTAGGATACATCTCACATGTACTTATTCTGACCATGGGGACTTCCTCCATGTTTTGACCTCAGTGATGATTTTACTGACTGATTGCTAACAAAAATTAAATTACAATGCAAGAATTAGTTCCCAGGTTCTACAGTGAATTTATGTTAGTATCAAAGAGGGCAATAGCGGGCAACAAATACACCTGAGTCTATATAAAAATGCTTTTACGTACATGAAGGTTTGATTTTGTTTTTTGGTTCTAAGAAGAAAAAAACGCCCAGTCTGCCGTTTTTGGTCTTGTCACACTCCACTAAACAGCAGGTTTTGTAAACCGTTCAATACATGCAGATACATGTGGGATTATTCTCCATTGTGGTGTGTGTGCTCATGCATGTTTAATGTTGTTGACACCGAAGTACAGGTAAACCTGTCAATTTTATTTATTGATCGGAAAAATAACTGTGTACTTCTTTGAAAGCTGTTTGCAAACACACTTTTTTTTTACAAGTTTTCAACCCTGAATCATGACACAGATGGGTATTTCTTTTCATGCCATGGCCTCAGCCCAGCAGAGCACACTGCTCAAAACTTTGAGATCTCAACCCTGGTTCTTTCTTCTCAGGACCGGCACTTCTCCCGGAAGAGATTTTACTGGAAAACATGGAGGCAATGGCGTCAGTTGCCCTGGTCTTAGCCTTTGCTGCATTTACACTCAATCCAGAAAGGTGGATTGAGAACCGGCATTTTGATCACGACCACAGATCAAGATCAAATGTCACGTTTACACCAGTGCCTGTTCGGGCTCTGATCCCACTTTTGATCTTGACCAGAAACACACAGCTGTCTTACAAAAGCAATGCAAAAAGCCCTCCATTCCTGGCAAAATCGGAAATGACCACTTGCGGTGTCTGATCTGCCTTTGCGTTGACACTTGTTTCTGGGATCCACTTTGCCGGATCTGATCCACCAATTGCAGGGTTCAACCCTCCTCAAAAGGTGGATTAAAATTGCAGGATCTGATCCTGCTTTTTTGTGTTTACACTAGCTGTTAATCCACATTGCAGGAACAGATCCGGGTCTGATCCACCTTTTTGGATCTAGCGTAAACGGGGTCACTGGTGCCCCTTTCAAAAGTTACCCACAGACTTTAAGATTTTCCTATGGAAGTGCCCTTTGCAAAATGAAAATGGCCTTGCCCTCGGAAGATAACTTTCTCGGCTTGACTGACATGTCTTACCCAGTAAACCTACTACTCGGTCCTTCAACTTGTGTGAAATACACAACAGCGGTTCACTATACAATTAACACTATAAAGTACACATAAGAGAGAATGTTGTTGCGACGACGAGAGGCGGGTAGCTTCCAACAAATAATAATATGTTTGTAAACTTGTTTTGGGTATAGACGTATTGTTATGGGCCTCTCTTTATCTGTGGGTTTGCTGCAATAGCAAACAAATCCTGAGGACCTTATCTACATTATTAATGAATCGTATCAAAGGTTTTTCTCGCTCTCGGGGTGACTCTGCACCAGATCAACTAGGCTCGTTCTCTGGAATGGTTGACCTTTGGTTTGTAGGGCTGTGTGCTTATATGCCACTGGAGTATCATCATTAAGCATGACGGATGAAATGTGTCGTGAGGGAAAGAATAAAATTAGTTTTATGAGCCACTTATCTGTCATCGCTCATGATATGCGCAGGAAACTCTTTTGATTTAAAATGCTTGTTGCCTTTTGGTGTAGGTCTGGTTCCTCATCTTGGGCATGCATCTTTTCAGCTGATATTCTCAATTCTGTTTTCTTAGGTGTGTGCCATTGAAAATAAAAAATAAGCTATGTACAAAGTCTTGCTGTTTGCTGTGTCTGACACTTTCTTCTTTTGTTGGCAACCTGCAGTTTGCATGCCTGACCAGGGCTCAAAATTAACACTGGACCGCAGGCTCAAGGCCAGTGTTCTTAGCATCGGGCCAGTAAACTCATAACTGGACAAGTCCGGCGGTCTTGTGTGATTGAATAATAATACCTCACCTCATCTTAATTTTAAAAAAATAACTTCAAATGTTGACTTTGAGTCGGATAAATATCTTTCAATTCTGAGTATTTATTAAAGTTGTACCAATAAGTTCATGTATAAAAACAGTTTAATTGTGACACTTTGTAGATCATTTGAGCCCTGCTGTCATCTATTTAGTACAGTCCATTAAAATACAAATTAAACAGGGCTAAGGCCATGTCTTAATTGGCGACTCACAGCTACAACTACCACTGGATCGCCGCCTCATCATGTGTTGGAACGTCCTTAGCAACACCTTAGCAACAGTCATAGCTGTCGGCTGTAGCTGTAGCTGCCAGTTCGGATACGACCTTAACCAGCCTCGTTGGAGCACAGTGTTGGCTAGATTGACATCTGGGTTCCTTTTGTACAACATGTTTTAAATTTGGACACCCAAGACTTATTTACATGTTAAAAAAACTGTAAAGTAACCAAACATTTTGGATGCCCTGTAGATGTTTTATTTTGCAGCAAATTTTGAATGCTCTTTTTTGATAATCTGCCCCCCCCCCCTAATGCACCACTGAGTTATGTAATGAACATTAGGTTTGCATTAAACCTGTTCTGTGGTTATCGAACCGTGAAGTTAATTAACAATACACATTCTGTATCACACTGCAAAATGTACGCACACCCATACATTTGTCGACCCGGTAAATCGAGGACTACTCTTTGTTCTCCCAATGTGTTTGGAATTATTTCTTTTAGCGACGTCACCATTGGGCTTGTAAACGAAAGCGAAAACAAATACGTCGTCGATCTTTTGAAACACCCTGAATCCCTTTTTGTTAAAGTCCTTTGGTTTCAACGAGTAGATAGGCTCATCTGTTTTAACGCTATACATACGAAGTGTGCACCTGAGAACAAAAGAGGTCCACATAATGTAGGGACTTGAAACACTATGTGGACTTACACCTTCCGCATCGTGTTTTTTTACAGTGTTGGAGAGTAGGATTTTCCTTAAGTGTAAAGAACAAAGGAATGTCCACAGAGTGACTGCAACACAGAGCTGTGTGTGTGTGTGTACATAACATGATATTCTTCCTACTTTAGTCTGATTTCCGATTTG
Organism: Plazaster borealis; assembly: GCA_021014325.1. NCBI lineage: Eukaryota > Metazoa > Echinodermata > Asteroidea > Forcipulatida > Labidiasteridae > Plazaster > Plazaster borealis. The sequence goes on along the minus strand of CM037456.1, from coordinate 1,100,165 downwards.
TTTGCCCTTGGAAAAATCAGAAAAACTGTAATTAAATAGCCTGAAAAGTCTATTAAAGCCTACACTGAGTGTACGTGTAGGTCAGCCCTTGTACTCAATAAAATATTCCTACTTTTTTCCAAGGACCAAATATCGTGCCTGATTATGTTGACATTTGTACATGTAGGCCTACATAGCGATTGCGTACATCTTCATACATGTTTCTCAACAGGTAAGGACATTTGACATTTACATTGTTTGCTATTTTATTATAAGGTATTTTATGGTAGGTGTAGTCGTTTTACGATGCACACACCAAATAAATGTACAGGTATGTAACTGTGTGGAGGAATTCATAAACGCAAAGTCATAAAGAATTGATTTCTTTCATTTGATCTACTGTATTATATATTATTTATATCATCAGATGTATCTAAAAGTCGCAATTTGTTTTGCTCATTTGTTGTGAACTGGAAACAAAAAAGCACCACCAAAATACTTGTAGCTGTCTTTACCCTTACCCTAGGGCTCAGAATTAACACTGGACTGCAGGCTGAGGCCAGTGATTTTGCATCAGGCCAGTGGTCTTGAAACAAGATATGTTCAAATGTTGACTTTGAGTCTGATGGTCTGATAAACACCTTTTTTATTGAGTAATGAAGTATGTATGCCCTTAAAGACAAATTAGACAAAGCTTCTCTTATACTGTATGTCATAGTGCTTGTTCAAATAAAAATAGTATGCATGTTAAACTGTTCTGGGCCAGTAAACATTTTGAGCAACAAACCCTTTGGTCTTGTGGATTTGTCCCTGCACATCCTCCAAAATTCTTCTCTCTGTGGCAACTCAACACCCAAATGTTTGGATAAGATTGGTCTGGTTGTTCAGCCAAGGATTCTCAGAAAAGCAAACTTCTAGCAAAGAACCCCATTGAGAGAAGACAAGGAAGGAAGTTTCAGTTTTAGATGTGGTAGGAAAACCCCAGATAAATATTCCAGGGAAATCCCATGCAATCAGGTAGGGACTGAAAACCCAATCCACATAGTACCCCGGTGGGATTCGAACCAGGGTCCTAGAGATGTCTGTATCTCCAAAATTCGACAAAGTCTGACAACTTTCTGAATAGGATTTTGGAGGATTCATGGGATTACTGCAGTTAATGATGTCACTGAAAGATTAAAGTCCAAAATAAAAAATTGCATACAAAAGACACTCAAATGAATGTATTGGCATGCTGTGATGTTTATACAGAAGTGTAGTTATTCTTAAACATGCTGATTCTCTGGTAAACTGGTTACACCGATGTACCTCCATTTTCATTTTGAAGGTGGCTTGAAATGGCCAACTTGAAATATTTACAATTTGTGATTGATTTTAAAGATTGATCAGTTAACTACAGCTAAAACCGCATATTACATTTCAGTATACTTAATCCCAATATCAAGATTAGAGTTTAGGAAAGTGTTATCGCGGCGATGTTCCTCGCCCGGCGGCCGCGAAAATAAATTATTGATTTGTCTGAATTAATATGAAGCCAACCTTCAATTATGCAGCTGAGTGGTTCCATGTATATATGTAGCTTACACTTTACAGAGCGCCATGTAGCGTAGATCTAATGGAAACGTTGTGAACGTAATGAATGTATTTACTTCATCATCTTTCAAATCAATATTAGATTCGCTTAAAGGGTGTGTATACAACATTGGTAGGGTTGAAAATGTAAATGTGTACAGTTTTGCACATAACTTACATGGTATAAAGATGGTCATGGTGGAAAACTGCCCTTGAAATAGTTTTGCTTGAAATGCTATAGTTTTTAGGAAAGGAGTAAAACAATTAGTCTTTATCACTGGTGATAAAATCCGATGTTTGAAAACAGTGAAAATATATAATGGGGTATTTCACTGTTTTCTCATGACTTCGAAGAACGATTTAGCTTAAACTTTTAATGGTTTGTTATTTCATGTATATATGTTGGGTCACATCAAGTATTGTACATTTGCTTTAAAGGGATTTGGTAATTGGAACCCACTGTTTGTTTCAATCCTTTATAGTTGTAGATAATTATATACAATAAAACTAACCTGTGAAAATTTCATTTCAAAAGGTGGTAGCGTTTTTGAGATACTGCCGAAAATCTGGAGCGGTTTTGTCCACGCAGGAAGAATAATCTGCAATTGGAATACACAATCTGAGAAACGCTACTGTCAGTAACGCCTCTCAGATTCAAATTGTTTTGGATAAAAAGTGATATATTTTTCCATAACCACAGTACTTCGAAGTGAAAAATTTCTCAAAATGCATTATACTATCCAAAGCTGCTGTACTTCTAACCAAGTAAGTTTTTATTGCCAAACGTATACAGACCCTTTCAGGGCTTGAGTTTGGGGGGAAAATCCACAAGACCTCTGGACTTGTAGCTCAGAATCTTTACTGGACCGGGATTTTATTTACAAGACCAGAATCAAAATGAGAAGAGACTAGAATCAAAATGAGAACACAGTTTTATCATCTAAACTGTTTTATTTGAACAAACACTAAGAGAAAATTTATCTCTACTGTCTTATGGATGATAGTTGACCAGCAGAATTGTAAAATATTTGTGAGACTCAAACTCAACATTTGAACATCACTCTTTTGAGACAAAGATGTTGAATTGAAAAAGAAAAAAAACCCACCGGACTTGTCCTGTCTTGAGTTTACTGGCCCGACACTGAAATCACTGGCCTCGGGCCTGCGGTCCAGTGTAAAATTCGAGCCCAGCCTTTAAAGAGGTGTAGACTCTCCCGTTAATTTGTCAATTTTGTTCAAAACAGAAACAGTTGTCTGTTGTATTGTTGAGTTCCTTCTCATGTGTCGGTAGAGAGCTTTGTGTATTGTGTAATCTGTGAATCTTAGGGAACTAAGAGCAATTTCTTGCACTGCCATGAAGATTAGGCCGTGTCCGAATTGGCAGGTACAGCTACGGCTACGGCTAGATTACCGCGTCATCATGCGTTGAAAAATAGGACGTCCTTAGCAACACCCTTAGCAACAGCCGTAGCCGTAGCTGTAGTCGCCAATTCGGATGCGGCCTTAATGTATGCATAAAGCTCCCACTCATCGCTCCGATCATTTGACTCTCTGGATTGCTAAACTTAACTGGCATTTAGGTTCAGCTTGGTTTTCATTGCTGTATATTGCACTTTGTATATCTGGGCTACGCCTTTCTAATTCCCCCCCCCCCCCATATTTTGTGTTGTTTAATTTGGTGTCACTTTCATGCAGTACATTGAGCTGTCCTTCAGTTTTGTTTTGCGCTTTACAAGTTTGGCTAATTATGATTATTATATTATCAAAAATTTACGTCAACTTAATACATACCGGTATGCACTTCCCAAGTAAACCTTGCAAGCCTAGCAAACTTTACACTTGAATTTCATTTTGTATCCAGCGCCTGTTTCTTGTTGTTCTGTGGCATAGGTCCAAAGCCAGGATCTGAAGTCTAAAGCCAGGATCTGTTAAAAAACAAGAGCATGCTCGATACTTCCTGAGGAAATTGCCTCATGGTCATTGCCTTGGTGCCCCTTGAATTGTTCCACTCAGATTTACAATTTCCCTCAATGGAGGTGCCCCTAAGTAAAAACTGCCTATCCCTCAGAAGAGGGAAGCATCATGCCAGAAATTTGCTGAAAAGTCTGTTTGATTTGACATTGATTTGAATCAGAGATAAACAAGATGACTGTACAAATAAACACATCTCATCCTGGTCAAACTAGTCTGACATAACAACACTCTGTTAATCGATCAGTTTAGTTGTAGATATTTCCCAAAACAAATGTCATTTCCTACGCTTTTAATTTTATCTTGGTACAATCAAGAGAGAGTTTCACAGCTGGAGGACTGCACTAAATACCTTGTCTAAAACCTGCCACTGGTTACGACAGTGTGCTAACCTTGGTCAGCAGGCCACGGCCGTGTTTTTGTTTCCTTCCAATTTGCGGGATGAGCACGATCCATCTTAATCACTCGGTTGACATAACTTTCCCAGGGTCAGTGAATCGAGCCAGGGTTTCACCTGAAGATGCCCTCTCTAGCCCTTTTGAAGGAAGGGTTGCAGGGATCTCGGGGCGTATCGGGCTGATTTGCGTGTCGATACGCGCACATTTCGGCTGATACGCACAAATAATAATAGTAATAACTTTTTTAATTTTTTTTATTTTATTTATAATTTCACACAACTTCCGGGAACATTCACTAATAATTATTTGTGTATTTATTATAAAAACTAAAACTGATTTTATAAACATGTGATGAGTATTTTTGTTGTTCAGATTTTGTCATTAGATATAATTTAAAACAAAGATTTGATTTTAGAGAAAAAAATGTTCTTGGTTTGACGTGTTTTCTCGTTCCGATACGCGCGAGACTTGCACAGTCTATAATAGTCACCTGTGAAAATTTCAGCTGTAAACAGTGTCTGCTTGTTGAGAAAACACGTGTAGGGCTTTTACCGCTTGACACGCCTATAGACCTTTATCATGCTGCCACCATCTTGGTCATGTTCCCTGTATCCAATAACAGTAATGAATGCTAGTATTCATTGAACTGAAAAGGGAACCAGACTATTTTTTCTTCCAGCCTCGGTTTGGCCGCTGGTTCAGATTGGAGAAAATCAAGATGGCCACACCATGAGAAAGGTCTATTAGCAACTAGTCTTCGATCGTGGGTGACATGAGCATGGTTTTGTATTCACACTATTTCTTCATTTATAGTGAGACCTGAGCATAAATTGTCTACTTAATCCCGACGGTTCTGTCGCAGCATGAGCAAAATGCAGGTCGACCTGAAGGTGGCTTAAGTGTAGTTTTGGGGCACATCACTCATATAATAGCCTGTGGGGTATTAACAATTTCAATTGTACACTTTAAAGGCACTGATTACGTTTGGAAATTGCCAAAGACCAGTATTCTCACTTGGTGTATCCCAACATATGCATACAAATAACAAGCCTGTGACAATTTGGGCTCAATTGGTCATCGAAGTTGCAAGAAAATGATGAAAGAAAATACACCCTTGTTGTACAAATTTATGTGCTTTCAGATAGGAATAAAAACTTCTTGCAAGAAGTTTTTATTATTTTAGTGAGAAAGTACCTCTTTCTCAAAAACTACGTTATTTCAGAGGGAGTCGTTTCCTACAATTTGTTATACTATCAACAGCTCTCCTTGCTTGTTACCAAGTAAGTTGTTATGCTAATAATTGTTTCGAGTCATTACCAAACGCGTACAATACCTTTAAACAAATTTGTTCTACTCTTTTGCTTTTTAGCGGTAATTTGTTTTTTATAATTTTCATGTTTTAATAGTAATCTTGTTTTACGAATTGTTTTATTTATTTATTTATTTGTTATCTTCTTGTGATGTGGCTTTTGGATTGTTTTAGTCTATGGGAATTTTTTGAAGTGGCACCAAGGCCAAGACCAGGGGCAACAGAGGCCATGGCCTTCGTGGCCTCTGTGTAATTCAAGGCCTGTTGTGCAAATCTGTGAACATTTAGTTTTTCAATTTTACCAAAGTTGTGTACACCTTTTAAAAAAGTGAGATATCAAAAAAGTGCAATTCTTCAACTGTTTGTGGTGGTAACTAACTCTCTTGCATTTTGCTTGTGGCAGCAGGCCAGGTACATTGTACATAATGCATTCAGTTACAAGATTAACAATTACAGTACTCGTGTTGCCAAAGAGGCCATAGAAATGTTCCATACAGCAACAAAATCCAACGCTCTCCACTTTTGTCACATTGTAAAATAACACCCCTGGTTGCTATGGGGATTTTTCCAGGTGACGAAATATGAACTCCAGGAGTATTTTTAACGAATTGGATTGTTAAGGTCGGTTTATTGATCAGGGATGAATAAGGGATAGAATTGAGGGAAATAAAGCTAGCGCCTAGCTACAGGAGAAGGTTTGGGATTAAAGACCGAGACGGGGAAAGCCGTTTTCATTTTCCTGGGAAAGGAAAATGGGTATATCTTACTCTTTTGATGTGTTGGAAAAATAGCCTAAAGATTTTGGATAAAACCATCAAAGGGAGAAATTCATGGCCGGATCAGCCTGATGAGGTGTTGATAATGGGGGGGGGGGGGGTGGGATTTACAGAAACTCCTGAGGCGTTTATTATTTACCAAGAGCCTTATCCTAAAACCAGCAAATTCCTTAAACATTATGGTAACTCAACACACACAACTTCCAGCCGAATCTACTAGCCATAGTCACTTATAGGTAAGGTTGTCGAGCGTTATCGCTTCGCTTAAAAAACACTGCTCATTTTACATGATTTGACTATCATGGCGTGATGTTAGAGCATACACTCCTTATAAGCGAGATGGATTTAGAATGGTTTATTTAGATCGGTATCATGACTGAGCATTTTAGTAATAAGTGATGCGGTGATGCTAACAGCCTAAAGGCCATTTGACACGAGGCAATTTACATGCAACCAGTTCCAGGCAATCTCCAATAAGAAAATTCATTCACATTTCAGTTTTTCTGATTATTTTCTTTGGGACAGTGAGTTACAGCAAGAAGAATGTCTCTTGTGCTGCCGAAGTGTTCCTTGTGCATGCAGTGCAGTTGGTTGCCTCCAAGCTGCCTGAAAAGAAATGCCCTGTGTGACATGGCCTTTACTGATAAGTGACGGTGGCTAGTCGAAGCGGGTACGACTTAAGACTCATGAGGTCCTGTTTGAAGACATGGCTTTGGCTTAGGTGCCTAAGCCAGAGTCATAGCCTTAGCCATGGTTTTGAAATGTTCTTAGTTAAGGTTACTCTATTCCTGGGCCCAATTTCATAGAGCTGCTTAAGTAGAAAAAGTAGCTAAGCAGAATAAGGTTAGCAGCCAAAATACCATTTGACACGCACCATATCTGACTGGTATCCTGCTTATTTTTGCTAAGCACACAATTTGTAAAGATGATCACACTCAGGGCCCCAACAATTTGCTTTGCATAGACAAGTCTTGCCAATCAGGTTACCAGCCAAAATGCCATTACGTTGACATTAGTGTGATTGGTGCCCTGCTGATTGCTGCTTAGCAAGGAATTTTCTGAGCAATATTTCTGAAACTGGGCCCAGATTCTGCTTCATTTCATAATAAATTTCTGGGGGAAAAAGTGAGGAAACCTTTCAGAAACAGTAAAGGGTTGAGCTGGCAACATGGTATTGAATAACTCTATTTTTACTGAAGCAACTTGATGAAAACTTGTCCCGGCCGGAAATTTAAATAGCAATATAAGACGTGAACATCTATGATAATGAAATTTTCAGAGGTTATGATTTGAAAGGTTCCCCATGGGAATTAATTTACTCTGTTCCAAAACCAATTATGTGCCGCCTCATGCATTGAATTCATGCTCCATTGTCTGCAACACTTAAATTTACTGTAAAAGGGGGGGGGGTCGTATTGTTTGTGCAGTTTATTTGCCAGAGGGAGAAAGGAGTCCTATGTAAACAGTCACAGTGTGTGTGTGAAAACATTCATTTGCATTGATTGTATTTTATGGTTACAACAGTGCTGTGCTGTAACAGGTTTTAGGTTTGAAGGTTCTTTGGTACGTGCGAGTCAATAACAATTTAATTTGCACAGTCATTTTCGTTTGAACGAACAGGGTACAATTGATGAAATGGAGTTTTCAATTGACAAGTATAAATGTGTTTTTAGTACATACATACAGTGTATACATGTATATTAATAACCTTTGTTTCAAAAAGAGTGACCTTGTACATTCCGGGGCCTTTCTGGCAGGCAAGATACTACACTTGTTATATGGGAAATGTTACATTTTGTGTCATAATTTCCACATAAATTCAAGAGTTATAAAAATAACAGCTGAGAAAGTTTTGAGATGTGCCCCCTTTCTTCATATCAAAAGTTGGTAAAAAAAACCCCAAACAGACAGTGCAATCTCCATAAAATATAAGATTGAATGTGTTTGGCCATTGGGCTGTGTACAAATCTTGTCTGCAGGAAGTCCAGGCTGTGTACAGCCAGGGTTCTCCCCATGAAAAGCTAGCGTATCGGGCCGATACGCGCGATTTGCGTGCCGATACGCAATGATTTTTTTATAATAATAATAAATAATTTCAAAACAAACATTATAAGAAAACCATATAGAATGCTCCGGATTGCACAGTAGGACTTGAAAACCAAGATAAACACCAAGTAGAAAACATTCCGAAGACCTTGTTTCAATTCAGTACGCTTCGGCCAAACATCCAAAAAATTTGGTCCAGAACGTCCCACAGTTTTGAAAAAACCTGGGGAGAACCCTGTACCGTCTTTGTACAGCGCAGCATTTCTCTAAAGGATTAATGTTGGCCATTGTTAATAATTTAAATCCTTATTCCTGAAAGGTCACACTTGAGTAGTGTAAATACAAGACACCTCTTGGATTTCCCTTCATTAAAAGCTTTGCATTTGAAATCCTCAGCGTACAGTAAATAATGCCTAGCACTGCTTTGTCATTTTAAGTCTCTTTAATTAAAGGCAAAGCATACCTTTGGTTTTTGGAACCATTTGATTGTTTCAATCCTATATAAACGTAGATAATATATATATACAATAAAACTAATCGGTAAATATTTCTTTTCAAAGGTGGTAAAGTTTTTGAGATATTTCCGAAAATCTGTCTTCACGCAGGAAGAATAATCCGTAATTGGAATACACAATTTGAGAAACATTTCATGCAGAAACATTTCTCAGACTGAAATGTTTTAGAATCCCTCTCTCTAAAACCACATTCCTTTTAAGGGAATTGTTTCTCAAAATGTTATACATTATCAACAGCTGCAGTGCTTCTTACCAAGTAAGTTTTTAAGGTCATTAATTTTTGGAGTAATTACCAAAGGTATACTACCCTCCCTTTAAAAACAAAAATATCCCCTCCGATCAATGAACTCTGGCCCATGTATATCTTGTCCATGTGTTCCCCGTGTACATTTAATACTTGTAGTATGTTTACCTGCAGTTGTTGTTGATGTTTTTTTGTTCCCTGGCCCAGAATAACGGACTTCAACCGATCAATATTTCCAGCATTCATGGGGGAAGTGTAGGAGACAGATAACAGATATCGCTTTTCACTTTTGTTTTTTGCTGTTGTTGTTGTTGTCCTCCTGCAGTGTTGTCGTCAGAGTTTTGGGCGTGGGAATTGCAGGGTTATGGATCGGAATTTGATTTGAATGTTGATCATGTCAATGATAATGTTTTATTGTTTGTGGGTATGAGCCATAGACCTTAGTAAGGTTGTTGAATTTTCGTCGTTCTTTTACGATAAACTTGTTTATAGATCTCCAGTTTTGTACAACATAGGCCCTATTGTATAGGTCACCTTAAGTATTTTAATGTTGTTCAAAAACTATCCTGATATTTCATAAAATATACATAAACTTGAGCTTAAATTACCCACTGGATCACTTGTCATGTGGCATGGCGTCTGTCGAGCGGTTAAGAGAACCGATTATTTGTATCTCACTCCTGTACGAGGCCCCTTGTGTAAGTAGTACCATAGAGCTGGTTTGTGTAGCTCTATGCATGCTCTATGGTAGTACCCTACAAGTTTATTTATAATAGTACCGCCCACACTCAACATACTTTCAAATAAAACGAAACAAAACAACAACAAAAACCCAAGTGTTTATATTCTACAGCTGGTACATGTCCCATTTCCTCAACACTCTTCAGAGGCATGTCTTGTCATTGACAGTCACCCCATGTCAAGCATTTTGAAATTCCTTGAGATCCCCAAATTTCAATTTTCAACAGCCCAACACACCCTGCCTTGTGGCACTCTCTTCTGGTCCTTGCTCTATTATTTATGCTCTAGCCGACCCCCCCCCCCCCCCACACCATCTCAGTGACCCAGTCTCAAATAAAAGGTTACAATCCAGTAAGGCCGAGTAAAAAAACAAACATGTTTAGCGTTCGGGTTTCTAAAAAAAAGGAAGGAGGAGGGGCTTTTTATTTTTTATTTTTTATTTTCAAGATGGCCGCCATTCTTTTTGAAATTTCAAATATCCATTGTTTTTTCTACTGTTCAAACACACAATACATAAAAGAAACATGTTGGAAAAGACATTGAACATCTCCGGACTTTTTCAAAAAGAGGAGGAGACAGGGCGCTATTATTTTACTATTTTCCAATTTTTTGCAATTTTTTCCAAGATGGCCGCCATGCTAAATATGGCTTGCTAAGGTATATTTATTCACAGATTTTGTGCTATTTTAGTGTACTGATGCAATGTATGACAAAACAAATGATTTGTATCATTTTAGTCAAATTTTCCTTTTTAAATTTTTTTTAATATATTTTTTTTAATATAAAATAGTAAATAGTAAACAAAAAAGGAGGCGGCGGCCAAAAAGGAGGTGGGCGGGGATGCTAAACATGTTTGTTTTTTTACTCGGCCTAAGACAGGGCAGGCATCACCTCTTGTCTGCAGATCTTGTGTTATCATTTCTGGTAATGAAACAAAGGATGCCTCATAAGTGAACTTAATCACTGTAGCTTGCAATCCCGAGGAAACCTGTAAAACAAGGGTGCTTGCCAATGCTATTTGAACCAGAATTCCAGGGGTTAACTCCTACTTTTCCCATGATATTAAGTGTTCCGTGTTCTTTTACGTCCACTACAAGGTTTTAGCAGGATTTGGTAAAAGGGTGTCAAAATTTGCTGGAAATTTTAAAAACTTGGTGTTCAAATTGTTCATTGACAATACAGATATGACAGATAAAACAGGGTGTCCAAATTTAAAACAGGGTGTCCAAAAGACACCCAGACACCCCTCTGGCATATCACTCCGGTGGGATTCGAACCCACAACCTTTGCCATGCTAGAGCAGGGCCCAATTTCATGGCTCTGCTTACCTTAAGCAAAGAATTGGCGCTTATGGAAGAAAGGAATTCTGTACTTAAGTCAAGTGTATTTCACAGGTTAGCAGGGAATTTTTGTTTGTTCGTATGCGTACTCCACGTTACTAGGCATTCTTAGCTTACCCAGCTAGCGCAGAAATTTGATGCTTGCCCTGTAAGCGAAGAATGGTGATTGCAAGCGCAGAATTCGGCGGTAAGCAGAGCCATGAAATTGGGCCCTGATATCTTACCAAGGCCGTAATTTCTTGTCAAGATTCACTCTGCTGAGCAAGTAGATTTTTCAGTACTTTGCAAGACCCATGGGGCTTGACCTTTGCTCCACTCAAAAATATTTCCATCAGATTGTCTAAAATTCCAGACCTGACCAGTGTTATTGTCTCCTGACCACATTGTGTACATTTGAGATGTGTATTACAGCTTGTAAGTTTGTAGTTAGTTGTCAAATGTGTCACAACAGTGAAGTGGTTCATGGTCTTTGGGAGTGAGTACAGCTTTATCCATGACCTACCTGAGGGGTAGCATGGATGTTTAGTTACAAGTTTACAAATACTGGAGTTGCCGAGGGTGGTTTGGGTTTGCTGTCTTGGCTGGTGGTCTTGGTGGGGTGATGGGGTGGTGTTTTGCGATTCAGGGAAGTTTGGGGGGGGGGGTGTTGGGGAAGGGTTACTACCTTTCCTCTCTCCATGGGTATGGGTTCTCTATGAAAACGGGGAAGAAGTTTGGGCTCACCCCTCCATGGGTACTAACCACTGATCCTAGACTAATTAAAACAAATGGTGTCTTCCTCCGTTTATATAGGAATGCAGTGAACTTGGGTTAATTCTTTAAACTTTTTTTTTTTTTTTTTTTTTTTGGGGGCGTTGTTTGGGTGTGGTGGAGATTTGAAGTTGTGACCTAACCCCCCCTCCCCTGCCCCTGACAATTTGCATACAATGTGCATTGTTTTCTTTCTCAATATCATTATCATTAGCAACATCATCACTGATTTTGAACAAACTCTTAATTTGTCGTTGCCTTTTCTTCACTCAGAGAGGAGGTGTCCGATCATTCAGTGAAATGGGGAGCGACGATGAAATTCTCATGCCGGATGACGGCCAACGCATCCACAGGGATCCTAGAGCCCTGCCACTGCCGTGTCTCCGTCCGAAAGGTACCGTAAAATTAGCCTGTAGAAAACTTGAATCAGATCTAGAAGAGAACAAAGTCTTAGGGGTGGATTTTCACGGAGGCTGCGGAGGCAGTTAGTTACCCAGGTCTTTAAACAGAAGTTTCTTAATATGAGTTTAAATTAATATACATGTAGGTTTGAAATGCGTTGAGAGAGTGAGTTTGTTGCTGGTAACCTGTAGTAAGTAGAGAATGGTAACTGAATTCCACAGTAAGCAGAGCCGTGAACCAGTGCCACAAGAACATTGGAGGGGGTCACAGTATATACTGTACTTGATTGTTGGTTAGCATGCCGTGGGACTTATTCAAGTTATTCTCAGGGAAAAGCACATAAGGGACAGCATCAAACATGTACTTGTAATGCAACAACACGATACATGTTATTTTTACCTCTGAGAACAGCTACGCACAGTATCATTTCATGCTCCATTTGGCCACATGGACTTTGTTCCAATTGAGGGATGATATTTTCCCGGGATCTGTAACAAAATAATGCACGGTTCCAGGTCACTGGTACTCCCCTTGCGCTTCACACACGCCTTGGTACTCAGCTCTCCTCACATAAAAATGTACACAATTATTTAAAGGGGCTACACTGTTGCATTTAATCATAATTGGCAGTATTTTTGACTGCGTGAGGGCATATGTGAACCGAATTCACGTGATGCAAAACAAGTAAACAAACTGGGGGTTTTTCATTGTTATTATTATTATGTTTTTTGTATTTCATCATTGATGCAAGAAAACTACATACAGACAATTAAAATAAGATGAAACAGTAATTGTGATGCAAGATAATTCCCTGATGACGCGCCCTCGTCATGCGGTCAAAAATATGTTCAATTGGATTTATTATGCGGGTTTTTTCTCCGAGCCAAGGAGGCCCCTCAACTCCTTACATTTGTATTACCCCTGTTCATCAGGTCCTAAGCATTCCTATAACCATCTGAACTCCTTATGAGTATGCAGTACTGGCAGCCAAATGGGCACACAGGTTGCTGATCATTCCCATCAACAAAACCTGCCCGCCATTTACTCCTGCATTACTTTTACAAACAGTATCATACATAGTTTTTCTCAAAGAATTATACATCGGACAAGAACATTATAATAATATTTTTGTTTGTATAAAGCACCTAATACATACATTGTACCACAAGAGAACTCAAAGATTGATACAAATTCAAACCGAAAATATCCAACTTATAGAAGCAACAAGAGGTGTAAGCACTGTTGCACGAACACCTAATCATTATTTTACGTAAACCAGCAAGCATCAACACCTGACCTGGTCCAGCCAGATCCAGATACAACACAAGATTGCAATTAATTCTTGCCTGGGCTGAGAAATGTCATTTCCTGTGATATCTAAACGGATTAACATGTAGCAACTTATGCCAGGGATATCACTGTGCATCTATATTATTTTGTCTGCCCCTTTCTGCCCTGTAGGCCAGTCTTTAATCATCCAAGGTGTGGATGATACCTCTGTGGAAGGTTACAGCTCTCTTCTGAGTTCCACAAGTAATAAATGAGCAAAGAATTGCAGGGGGAAAACAAAATATGAAGTCCTGAATAATCTCTTGATGAATGGTAGATATAATGTTTATACAAGTACATGTACATGCAATGCATCCTTAAAAATTAGACAGACTTCTGTCGTAGTTAAACATTTAAATTATTGGAGCACCTTTTGTTGTCTTCATAGATTATCCGATCGCAAAATTTTCACATCAGAAACGCCCCCCCCAACCCAAAACCCCAAAACAAAAACAAAAAACCAAGAAACTGAAAACCTAAAAAAGAAGAAGAAGAAATTACCCAAGAGCCTAAATTTACACACATAAAAATAACCCCGAAACAGGTCAATTTTTGGGGTAAAACTTTCACAGGTTGTTCCTTGCCTTGCCTGGGTACATGTTTGTTGTATTCATTTCTGAGCCTTTAGCTTTGCCCTTAGCCAAAACCAAATATTTTGTCATTAAAAAAAATAGATACAAAATTGCCACATATTCAAATGTAAATCTAAATCCATTTTAACGAGCCACTAGGCTCACAAAGTTGCTCTTTGAAGAAAACGGGTTACCAACCAAAATATCATGAAACATGTTGCCTGTAGCTGGTCGATTCCCTGCAATATTATTCTGTGGTAATTCTATATTTTAGGTTAGTAGATCCATGACGTTGTAGCTAAGGGTGCATGGATCTCAGCATAATAAGTCATCATCGTCCCTTCTTTATTCTTCAGCATCTATTTTATCCAAATGGCAACTGCCCCTTTAAGAGGTTTGGCATTTTACGGGCCACGGTCGTTCAAATGCCAAGCACTCTCCCGCTCTCTCCGGGCATTCTTTATTTTCTGCAGCTCTCGGAATGATGTCGCCGTCGACACTACGCAGTGATGCTTGATACCGACTGTCCCATCGGTTAAAGAAAAAACCATGCCGTTGGTGCACTTCAAACGCGGGCAGACGAGAGACAAAAATGAACCGGATGTCACTTTAAGTCAGATCTGTTTAGCTGGCCTTGCTTCTGATGAGCGCACTTGTTCTCTGCAATGCTGTTAATACATTAGGTACATGTACTGCGTGTGTCCCATATGATTATGTGCAGTGTACATGTACATTGATATGTACAACCTGTGTAGAGATCCACTGTGCATAAAACATACCGGACTCACTCCATCAAAATGAGGGTTACATAAAGAATCAGGGATGTCAAATTTCAGGCGTTTATCTGAATTCCGACTTTTTCTTTTTGTCTGCCTGATGAAAGAAAAGCAGTAATTTTCTCTGAATACAAAAACCCCATTGCTCTTTGATCTATTTGTTCTTCTCTAGCTTTAACCCTTTCATGCACCATTTTTGGTGATATATTGATCATATGGACACATTAATTGTTAGTTCGTTTTTTTTGCAAATGGCGACCCCCAAAAACACAGGTCACAATAGCACCCTCAAGAGTCCTCTTTCCCATTCTGAAAACTGTGCGGCCGTGCGATCTTTATTTTTCTGAAGGGATATAAAAGTATACCTTTGGTTTTTGGAACCGTTCGATTGTTTCAATCCTAGATATAAATGTAGATATATATACAATAAAACTAACCTGGGAAAATTTCAATTCAAAAGGTGGTTGAGTTTTTGAGATATCGCAGAAAATCCAGATCGAATATGTCCACGCAGGAAGAATAATCCGCAATTGGAATACACATTCTGAGAAACGTTACTGACAGTTACGTTTCTCAGATTCAATTTTTTGAGGATAAAAACTGTTATCACATTTATACTTTGAAGTGAAATGTTTCTAAAAATGCTTTATACCATCGAAAGCTACTGTACTTCTAACGAAGTAAGTTTTTATAACCATTAATTTTAAGAGTGATTACCAATCGTATACAGACCCTTTAAATGGAATTACTTTGATTTTCTGATTGAACTTTAACCTCACAGCTAGTGCCTCCTCACAACCACATTGTATCCATGTATGTCCGGACCATCTCAGGGCTCAAATTTAAGGGTAAAAACCACAAGATACAGGGCTTGTAGCTTAAAATGTTTACTCGACCAGAATTTATGTTACAAGACAAAAATCAAAACGAGTTGAACAAGCACTAAGAGAAGACCAAGATACATGTAAATCTCATTTGTCTTATGTGTAAGCGTACTTTGATATTCAAGAGAATTAAAAATATTATCAGATTTGTTCACTAAGATATTACACAATGAGTTAGTCTAATATTCAATTGAAAGACACAAGTCCGCCGGGCTTGTCCGGTCGTAAGTTTACTGGCCTGACAGTAAAATCACTGGCCTCGGGCCTGCGGTCAAAGTGTTAAATTCGAGCCTTGCATCCCCAAACACTTTTGGTTAAAAATAACCCATACGCCAACTTAAGGTGTGTTTTGATCAAAGATGATTGATCAAAGCTGGCAAGTTGCGATGAACAGAGATCATTCTATAACTCTGCCCTGTCAATCCATGGAGCACAACCATTCACTGGTGCATAAGTAAGTAAGGTTTGCGGTGACACCATGTAAGAAATTTCTTAAATGGTGTCACTTCAAACCTTACTTTAATACACACCATGTAAGACATTTCTTGCATGGTGTCACTGCCAACCTTACTTACTGTATGTAATTAGTGAATTCTCTCAGGTAGTGATCCATAGATTGACAGGGCAGAGTTATAGAATGATTTCAACGCAAACCTTACTTACTTAGTACTTCCACCTTGCATATATCTTCAAGTTTTATCTCACTAATACATGTAGTTCAGGCCTGATATTTGTCAAGATTTTTTCTGATTTCGTTTTTTTTAAAAGAAATATTCTTGTGGCTTCAGATTTCTTGAAGATACGAGTTGATGTCTAAGGCTCTATGGTACGGTTTTCCCATTTGTAGTGATGTAGAGAGTCTGTAAATCCTTAACTGTAACACCCTGAAAGTTCAGGAGGTTTTATCTCTACAGAGAAGACCCAAGACTTTTCTAGATTTTTTGTTGTTTGTGAAGTCATACCTCTGCTCGGTCTCAACTCCCCTTCCCCAACCCCTCCCCCTAAAACAAAATTCAGATTTTGGAACCCCCCCCCCACACTCAAAACAAATAAAAATAAAAATGTTCTGTTTGTGGAAATTTTAGAGCAAATAGGGGCCTATTGATCGTATGCAGTAAACCTTCAGTGCAGGCATACATTTATAAGGACCCCTTTTTTATTATTAAACATCCTGACACATGCTCGGCAAATTAATGTTGTTTGAGGTCTCCCTAGGTCATCACCTAGATCATCACCTTGCCTGGAGCTCCTGCAATGTACCTCTCATCAGTGTCTCATCCCCCTCTTGGCTGTCTGCTTGAACTAATGACCCCGCCCCCATCCACCCCCCCTACCAACACCATTACCTCCTTTGAGATACTATGCTGATCATGGTAGAAAGCATGGTGATTATAAACAGATTTATATTTAGCCCACTGCCCCATTACAGACAAGGAATTCCCTGCGGATCTCGTGCTTGCAGTACATTTAATAATAATAGAATTGAGATTCTTGATGCAGCAATCATTTCAACCTGCATTAAAGGGATGGCTTGTATATAATCTAGGCTCAATTTCGTCCGTACAACTTGCTCAGTGCAGAAAATTATTGCTTAGCTTGAATAGGTTACCAGCTAAAAGGTCATGTAATGTACATGTATTTGTGGCTGTCACTCTGCTTTAACAGGTTACCAGCTAATGCCATTTTATTCCAGTACTCTGCTGTAAGAGGTTACTAGCTAAAATGGCATTAACTGGTACTCTGCTTATTTTTGCTCAGCAAACATATTTTGTTAAGTAAATTTTCAACAGGTTCGTGCAATTAGGACCAGCTGGCTTAATTTTTGCGGAGCTGCTTACTGCGGAGTCCTTCAGTTGCGACGCCACCATAAAGCGCAGATTTCTGTCAGTCGTAAGCACGGAACTCCATGGCAAGCATCAACATTGTAGAGCCTTTCTTCAGTATGGATGCTTCAGACCCTTTGCTTTGTTGTTTTGTCGTCACAGTACTCTATGTTGGGGGGGGGGGGGGTAAGGGGAGGGGTCCAATTTTATTGTTGACACCCTTCAGATACATCAGGGCTCAAATTTGGGGGGAAATCCACAAGACCACGGGGCTTGTTACTAAAAATGTTTACTGGACCAGAATTGCTTTTACAAGACCAGAATCAAAATGAGAACAAACTTCCTGACACAGTTTAACATGCATTTAACTGTTTTTATTTGAACAAGCACTGGGACATGAATGTAAGAGAATATTATCTCATTTGTCTTTATGGGTATAGCATACTTCAATAGAATGGAAAGGTATTTTATCAGAATCAAGGTAAACATTTGAACATAATTTGTTTTTGTTCAAGATATTACACAGTGGGGTAGTATTGTTCAATTGAAAAACACAAGACTGCTGGACTTTTCCAGTCATGAGTTTACTGGCCAACACTGAAACTACTGGCCTCGGGCCGATGGTCCAGTGTAAAATTCGTGACCTGTACTTAGTATTTAAAAGTACGGCGAGTGATTAAACTTGGATTTCAAACAGTGTTTATTTTTTTGAATCACATCTCTGATTTGGGGCTGAAAGTTTGTCCAGGCATGGCAGATTTTGAATACTGAAAATTAGAACAGAGACTAACAATAGGGCTTTATTTCTTAATTTTTTTGATTAAATGACAAATAATTGTTGTCCTTCACATATTGAACTGTCTCTCATTTCCTACTGCATTATGACAAATACAGATCATCAAATACTTCCTTTGTTGGTCATGAAAGCAGTTTCAAAACTCTCGCTCTTAATGATAAAGTTACAGCTTTGTCGTCCGAACAAAGTCAAACAAGGTTATCTTTTTTTTGGTCATATCAAACTTTGGAATGTTTGACCCAAATTCTCTTGAGTGATTTCCTAGGATTCTTCCCAACAATTATGGTAACTTCAACACCCAAACTGTTTGACTCTGATTCTATTGGTACATGTATGTCTGATCCCATGTAAAGCATAATCACTTTATAGCAGTCCCCATTCCAACAGAATCAAACAGAACTTTAGTGCAGTTGAATTTGAATAGACTGTGCAAGTCTCGCGCATATTTGAACTTCCGGGACCATTGTGGTCCCAACCATACGGAGATTTACGTGGGCACGATTTTGTTTTGTCAATTATTTTAGTTTAACGTGGTATATGCCCGTGAAAAATACATATGTTGATGGGAATGTAAAACTTAGTTTTAAAAAAATATGAAAGTAAAATCATTTCAACAATATAACGAAGAAAACCCGATAATTAAACTTGACCTCAACTTCCGGTTGCTGCAAAAAATGAAGAATTTTGTGCTCACCTCCGATCACAAAACTTATGTAAACGCTTGTTTTAGATGAGCGATGATAATCGCCAGATACTGTAATCGCAACGCGAAGCCTTTTCATAGCAGTCTATGGTTGTTGAGGCGTCAGCGTCCTCTATAAACTGTGTCAAACGTTAATTTTACGCCCGTGTGACCTTCGCTAATCCACGTAAGTGTTTTCTGAAAAGTTAAGATCGAATAAGCATCCTTGTCCCAGAGTTTTAATTTTGTTTCACTAATAATTAACACATTATTTGTGTATTTTTTATAAAAACTAAAACTGATTTATTAACATGTAATGAGTATTTTTGTTTTTCAGATTTTGTCATTAGATATAATTTAAAACAAAGATTTGATTTCAGAGAAAAAAAAATGTTCTTCTGTTGACGTGTTTTCTCGTTCCGATACGCGCGAGACTTGCACAGTCTATAGGTGGCTGTGAGAATCGGTCCAAGCATGTGTAGCATTTTGTTCGGGACAATCTGACAGTCACTCACTTAAAGTTTAATGACCACCGTATTTTCAAACTGGTTTCTGAATGACTTTTGTGGATCGAATAATATGATGACAATAAAATCATAAAAAACAAAGTCTTTAAAATCATTTAGGACAACCAGATTTCTTGGTGTTAGCTAGTCTTGGTCCAAGATGTTAGTATGTCATACTCGTAACGTGATAACTTGACAGAGGGTGCGCTTTTTGTTTTTGAAGTCATACCGGCTGACGACTGCTTCGCTGAAGCTAGAAATTGAACCAATGATAGTGATGCCCTCTGTTGTTAGAATTGATTCATTTCGTTGTGAACCAAGGATAGTGACGCCCTCCAGTGTTGTTGGAATTGATCCATTTCGGTGCGAAGGTCTTGGAACCAGGACTAGGTGTTATCCTACTTATGGGCGTGTGAAAAGCACTGTATACTCAGTGCTTTGGGAGTCCTGCAGGAATAAAACCACAGGCTTCTCGGATTTGTAAGAATATTCATTATTATCCCTAATGCAATTATCACATGAATTAACCCAGATTTCTGTTAATTTGTTTGTCAGTGGAAATTGAGTCAGGTGTAGTTGCCCAAGTGGTAACCTAACAAGGCACTGGGGCATAACTTGCAGACAAGTCATGTCAACCCCTACCAACCCCTACCCCCCAAAAAAATAAAATAAATAAAAAAATAATAAAAAAAAATACTAGGGCAAAAATTAAACCCTCTTCTCATTTTAGTGTAAAGGGGACAGAAACATTTGTTGAAAATGTTGCAATATGAATGAGTGATAGTCATTGCCTGATAAACTATGATACCCTAAGAATGTGTTGAATCAAGTCAATGGAAATATTATATCAGGGCTCGAATTTTACACTGGACCATAGGCCCGGAGCCAGTGATTTTACCTTTGGGCCACTAAACTTAAGTTCAATTGTTGTATTTTCAATTGAATATTATTACCTCTCTGATGTTCATGTGTTGACTTTGAGTCTGGTAAATACCTTTCAATTCTGTCGAGTATCAAAGTACACTCACCTATACGACTAAGATAAATCTACCCTTAGTGATGGGTCAAATAAACAGTTAACATGTTAAACTTCGTAGAAAGATCTTTCTCATTAAGATTCTGGTCCAGTAAAATATTTCAGCTACAAGCCATGCAGTCTTGTGGAATTTTACCCCAAAATCAAGCCCTGTATGTGAACATGTATCTACATGCACATGTACCGTAATTTCCTGCGGATAAGACGGGTCTTATCTGACTTTCGATGGTACAAAAATGTCACTGCGTCTTATCTTCCGATGCGCCTTATCTGATTTCGATTGAGTTCATTTTGATGATTACAATGTGAAATCTTACATTTAAACTGCAAAATAGTTCCTTTATTTCGTCTAGGGTAATTCTACATGTCACATTTTTCTTTAAATAAAACCTAAACCATTCACATTTTTGACGAAACTTACCGAAGAGCGAAGTCACTGGCCGCCGCGAATGAGCGACGATCAATGCATGCTGCATGCATGCTGCACACAGTACACAGCTATATCACATGACAGGTATCACATGACAGGTACTAGTCTTCCTAATGTGAAACACAGCGTTCTTTGGTTCTTGCATGTATTGTAGTATTCAAAAAAGCTAGATAGCAAAGACTAGCAGCCAATTCATGGAAACGTTGGGAAAACGTTTATCTACGCCCGCTCGTTGTGTAAAACAAAAAACTGTAAAGCTATGGTTTTCGAAAAAAATCTTTAAAACGACCTTGGACAAAATAATAAAGAAAAAATAACAGTGATGTTTTTACTCGTCTTCGTGATTATAAAATTACGCTCCCTTTGCGCTATGGTGAAGTGTGCTTATACCATCACAATGACCCCTGTATGTGTTGATGTACAAGCAGTATGTTACTTCGCAAGCGTGTATAATGTTGAAGATTGCGTCTTATGCGGAGGTGCGTCTTATCTGTTGAGCCTCAAATATTTTCTGGTGATTTTGGGGACCTGCGTCTTATCCCGAGCGCCTTATCCGCAGGAAATTACAGTATGTACTGTATGTATCTCTACATACATGTACATTTAAGGTCTCCCCATATGTTTCAGGGCTGGAAATTAACACTGGACTGCAGGCATGAGGCCAGTGGTTTTAGCAAGTCCAGCAGTCTTGTGTTTTTTCAATTGAATAACAATACCTCACTGTGTAATATCTTTAACAATAAAGTTGATGTTCACATGTTGACTTCAAATCTGATAAATATCTTTCAATTCTGTTGAGCATCAAAGTAACTGACCAATATGAGACAAATGAGATAAATCATTTCTTAGTGCTTGTCCAAATCCAAACAGTTTATATATTGTAGAATTGTGTTTTCTCATTTTGCTGTTGGTCTTGTAAAAAAAGAAAACCGGGTCCTGTGAAAATTTTGAGCCACAAGCTCTTGTGGATTTTCCCACCAAATTCGACACCTCGTCTGCTCAGAACTATAAGGTCATTAGCGCAATTTGTATGGATTTCATAAATTTGATTTTGCACATTTTGGAGCTCCTGAATGTGGTTTATTGAGCAAGAGTGGTCTTCGAAGTATTTGTTTGGCAAAAAGAAACATTCATTTTATAAGTTAAAAATTTATTTGTTGATTTAGATTTTTCTTCTTCAAATTTATACGCATTTTTCACTTAATGACCTTTTAATCATTATGAGTTTGAAATTGCAGTTAATGACCTTATAGTACTGAGCCAACGACCTGATGTTTTAATTTTACTCTGTTAATGATTACAAGATCAACAAGAATGGCACCCAAAAGTGTTCAGCCAAACCTACATTCCTATGAAGAGAGGGGAATTAACGAATTTAAATGCAGACATTATTTATAAGATGTGAAGGTATTAGGGGGGGGGGGGTAAATATTTATCACCCCTTTGTATGATTTAGAGGTAGTGTCTCTTGGCAGGTGTATTAATAATTGGCATTCGGGTCTGCTTTTGTTCCCAAGGCATTGGGATTCTAAATTCTAATGCCATGCTGCAGCAGAGTTGGATACCGACAAAGTACAGTACAGCTTTGGTAATTATCGGCTAAGAAACAAATCGCTTATTTTCAATCCGAAAGCTGACTGATTATGAAGTTCAACCCAGGGCGACTTAAAGGGATTGTATACGTTTGGTAATTGGAACCCACTGTTTGCTTCAATCCTATATAGTTGTAGATATATACCATAAAATTAACTTGTGAAATTTCATTTCAAAGGGTGGTAGTGTTTTTCAGATATTGCTGAAAATCTGGAGCGGTTATCCACGCAGGAAAAATAATCTGCAATTCGAATACTCAATCTGAGCAGATTCAAATTTGTTTTGATAAAAACTGATATATTTTTCCATAACCACATTACTTCAAAGTGAGATGTTTCGCAAAACGCTTTGTATTATCAGAAGCTGCTGTACTTATTACCTAAAAGTTTTTATTGTCATTAATTTTATGAGTAATTACCAAACGTATACAGACCCTTTAAGCAGAAAATATTACTTAACAATTTCCTGCTTAACAGAAATGAGCAGGATACCATTCACAAAGGGTACATGTGACGACATGGGTATTTTGGCTGGTAACCTTATTGTGGTAAGCATAATTTTGTTGTGCTCGGCTTATTTTTTATATTTCAAGTAATAAACCACAAGGGAAACTGACTGGGTAAATTTTAAATAATTTGGAGTTGAACAAAGAAAAATTTAATAGAGCGGGATTTGAACCAACGACCACAGGATTAACGTGCCGGTACTCTACCAACTGAGCTATATTGGCAGTCTCCCTATTTTGTCAATTTGTTCGGGGGTGCCAGTAAGAAGCCATACAACCGTTAAGTGCCATGTAGCCAGGGATCACACCCAAGTTTACGATACAACCTGGGAAGCGGCAGCCAAGGGATCACCTTAAGGGGATGCAACTTTTTTATTTCAATTATCAAGTAATAAACCACAATGGAAACTAACTGGGTAAATTTTAAATAACTTGGGGTTGACTTACTTTGTTCAACCCCCAATTGGCTTATTGTTTTGGTGCTTAAGCAGCTAAATGAAATTGGGCCCAGTACCAACCTCCAGAGAAATATTTCCAAAACACTGTCGAAGTACTGGAACTAGCGTTTGAAGATACCAAATATTAGTGTTGCTTATTCTGCAGGCATGTGATTAATCAAGAGTTTTCCTGATTTCAGGTTTTTTTCATTGATCTCCCTGCACCTTAAGATTTTCCTGAAAGAGGCAAACTTGCCATTACAGAGATGAAAGACTTGGCCCTTGTTATGACCAAACTTTCAGATATCTATTTGAAATGGTGTAGAGAGTCTGTAAACCTCTACAATATTTGCAATTCTATAGACCTTATGCATATGACGTCATTTGAGTAGGGTGCCCTCGCCTAGAGGTCAAAACGAGGTTGTTCATTGGCCAATTCTGTGTGACGCGCATACAAATCTGCACGTTTCCATTGTTTGATAATCGGTTTACCTCTAAGATGGCGGCTTGGTGACGTCAATGCATAAGGTCCATTGGCTTTATCTCCACACAAAGAGGGAACTTTTATCAAATTTTCAGGATTTTTCATTTTCATACAATCCAAGCCCTGAATTCTGATTGTTGCAATTAAAATAACGTTGATAAGAACTTGCATAAAATCTCTGACAAACTAAACCATTTTGTCCATTGTTTTCACTGAGAACTACTGTTCCAACAATGATTTGCTTTCCTCTTTAGAAAATATTTATTCGCGTACCTTGAACGTGTTTATGAAGGGAAACTGGATTTGTTTTAGGACAGCACTTTTTAAAGTTCTGCTATCTCTTTGGTAATGAAACCAAGGATGCCCAAATGTGACTGTAGAGGAAGTGAAATGTTTTCACTGAAAATAGCCTAGTGTGGTACCAAGGTGCTTTACAATCAATTGTAAAATGGCAAACTAGAGGAAGGGTTGCTTTCTTTAAGTTTCAGGGTTTTGGGGGATTTCGGCTATCCACCGAAACCACCTTTGTTTGTCTAGATTTTGTTTGTTTCTTTTTTTTCCATTTGAAAAATTCTCAAAGCATTAACCAGTGAAATTTGTTATCGTTCGATCTCAGGACACAAACAATACATCAAATGAAAGCCTTTGCTCTAACTTAGACCAAGCAGCAGTTGTTTCGAGTGTTTTTCGTTCCTTTCTTGACGATATTACCGATTTACAAACGCCCGTAAATCCCGCGATCGCCGTGTCTGTGTACATGACACGTATTACTCACTGGAAACTGCATATGTCCGTATCTACACAGACAGCCGTGTCACAAGCGCGGCATCGTTCCGACCTTTGGACCTTCCATTCATGCATGGTTTGTCTAACAATGGCTCAAGCTAAGGATGATGACGTCACCAGTTTGATCACCTCTTCTGCCCTCCACAGAGAGGGCGCTAGATAGAATATTGGTCTGCGCGAACTATTACAATTTTATGAAAGCATTTAAATGTAGAGGCTATGAAGATAGGTAAAGATGATTAAATACGGAAGCGTTAAAGGGACGGTTTTGGCCCAACACGATGTCAAGGTTGTGTGATAGAAATTGCATCGAAAAAGCGCTCTAAAGCGACAGGTTCCATTTTCGTTAACTTGACCTTTTCACGTCTGGTGGACAATCGATCGCCATCATCAGGACATTAACAAACTACATTACGTCACCAAGACATTATTCAATTCTTAATAGTTCGCCTTGTTAAGGCTGAAACCCCAGTATTTGTTCGTAACAAATTCAGTTCTAGTTATTTATGTATTATTATTATTATTTTTTAAAGTTTTTTAAATCGTTTTTTGAGCTTTGAGGAAAGGAGCTTTGGTTAATTATGTATGAGGTTTTGGGGTTTTTTCTTGTTTTTTTTTTCACTTTCTAGTCAAAGTGAAAGTTTTAGACTGGAATTCACTCTAATCGATTGAAGCTAGGGACAAAATCATCAGCAGTTGTCACTAGTTTCAATCGATTAGAGTGAATTTCAGTCTAAAATTTTAAGAGAGTGGAGGCAGGAAACAAACATGAAACCTGATAAGTGAATGGTATAAAGGACCATTGGGAATGATCACAAGTTTAAAAATGTCAACAACAAAAATCAAAATTGTTTGACCCACCCACCCACCGCAAATTTTTGATCAATGCTGTCCCAGCTCATGAGTTTGAATGGCTTTTCCTGGCTTCCACTCCCGTATGCAACTTTGTAGTTGAAACAGAAGAGGACATTTTTGCCATTTCCCCATCAGGCTCGGAGGTCGGCTATCGAAACAAGGTTGACCAATAACAATGGACAGCACAGACATAACAGACATAACAAACGATCTGGAATGGGCCGCTGGGTATTTTTTCCCCTTAAAAAAGGTTTTTTCTTCTTTTGTTTTCATAGTATACTAAATTTCGATTTCCAGTTATTTCTTTTGACTCACCCATCCACAATTTCGGAAAATAAAATAAAATGTTTAAACATTGATTATTCTGAATGGCCCCGAAGTAATATATTTTTGAAGGAAGAGGCTTGGTTAATTTGTATGTGGGGACTTAGATTATTAGGAGCACCTGTGAAGGCTGATATATTGGCTTCAATACCATCATGGCCAACCAGAGGTCACAGTAGAAGTTCATTTTAGTAATTGTGCCTCTGTAGCCAACAGTCACATCCAAGGACGGCGCTATTTCGCACACGTCTGGCATTCCTAAGCACAACTGTACCATTAACTTGTAACAATTCCTCAACACAGACACAAGGTTGGTAAAGGCAGGCAAGTGACCTATATTATAAAGTTTCAGCTATGAATAATACATCATGCCCATGGCAGCGTCCTTCCACATATAACACTACATGTAGATTGCTAAAGATGAATTATGGATTAGATGAACTTAAAAGTGACAGTTTGGGGTCATGTCCTCAACCCTGGATCCTGAATAGCTTTCACACGTACGTCTAGACAGTCTTGTTCTATCCTCAAATCAAATACTAGGGGCTAATACATCAGTTCTTTTTAGACAATTTGTTTAATAATAATAATAATAACAATAATAATAATAATAATAATAAAGACATTTGTAAAGTGCCTAATGCACAGGCCTGTGAAATCTCCGCTTTAAAGCGGATATCCGCTTAAAGCGGATATCCGCTTTTTTCTTTTTTTTTCGATTTTTTTCCCCTGCTGTTTTTCTTCTTTTCTTTTTTCTTTTTTTTTCTTTTTCTTTTTTTCTTTTTTTTTCACTTTTTGGCCTTATATATGCTTGGCAACAGTAATGTACAACTACAATAATGTGAAATAAGCCTAGTTACTGGATCAATGGGGTGCACCAATTCGGCCAGCGTAAATGCGTGACGCGCGCTCACTTGACGTTCCACGATCATTCTTACATCATGTAGTGTTTCAGCTCTTTTTTTAAGGGTCCACTCACAGGCCTGAATGCAAAAGCCTCTAAGCACATAAAGAGAACAATAAAATATACAATGAGTGAAATATACATTACAAGTAAGCAGATTACAAATAAGCAGCTTCAAACCAATGTGTTTTTAACAGAGACTTAAAACAGTGTAAAGAACTAGCCTGGCGAATATGCACAGGAAGACTATTCCAAAGAAATGGAGCAGCGTAAGAAAAGGATCTTTGACCATAAAAAATGGAAGAAGCTCTGGTAGTTGTGGTAAGCAATGACTGTTGAGATGAACGTAAAGTCCGAGTAGGGGAATAATGGTGAACAAGTGCAGATAAAGGGAGGGTATACCTTTGGTAATTACTCCAAAAATTAATGACCATAAAAACTTACTTGTTAAGAAGCACTGCAGCTGTTGGTAATGTTTAACACTTTGAAAAACGATTCCCTTCGAAGGAATGTGATTTTAGAGAGAGGGATTCAAAACATTTCAATCTGAGAAACGTTTCTCAGATTGTGTATTCCAATTAGGGATTGTTCTATGCATGGACAAAACCGCTCCAGATTTTCGGAGATATCTCAAAAACTCTACCACCTTTTGAAATTAAATTTTCACAGGATAGTTTTATTGTATAGGACATTTATATAGGATTAAAACAATTGAATGATCCAAAAACCAAAGGTATACTTTGCCTTTAAATAGTTTTCTCTGACTTGATGGTTGGGGCTAATTTGTTAGAGTTGAATCGGATGTGATTGTCCCGGAACCTTTATGGGAGTTATGGTTGTAGGAAACATGTGGTTTCTGTCCTTTTTCTATGGTTTGATCAGCTGTTTATGCGGAGGAATCCCATCAATTGTTGGATATTAATAGATCTTTTAAATATATCTCCTAAAGAACAATGAGGGCAACAACATCAACATCAGAGCTGTAGACAGCAGAGCAGGGTTGACTAGGCAAAGCTGATTGTGCAATTTAAACTGTGTATAAAATAACATGTAGAGAAATCTAAAAACTGATCTATCTGACACAGGTACATTTGTCATCTGTTTGAGTGCTACAATTATTCATGTACTAAAGGGCAATGCAGTGTTTCACTGGCACAGGGAACCTCTGTGAGGTAAATTTGAAAATCCTCCTGGAACATTTCAAGGGGGCACCAAGGCAGGGACCATAAGCATAGAGACACATACGGGCAATTTTACAATACTGTACACTTGCTTTCAGCTTGCCCTGAGTGGCCATTTTCGCATTGTATCATGGTAAATGGTCGACCTGCTTTTGGTCATCCTGTTCCAACCCTGATTGTTTCAGTTTGTTTGTGGTTTGCGAAGCATCCAATATTTATCAATATTGGACTCCAATATAAAAATGTTTAGCATCGCGGCAGTAAATACACGGCAACATTTTGGATGGCACGTGTTCCACCAATTAAATGACAAGGATCTCTGTGTGTGGTTTATAAATATCAATATTTTAAATTGACAAGAGCTGTAAACCTGTTCCTGTTTGTTCAGGAATCAAAACCATTTCAATAGTACAGTTCCTGCTAGACTGCCAGTTACTTGGTATATTTATCCCCTCAATTGCTCATTAACCCCAACCACAAAAATCCTTCATAATATTTGTCTTTGCCAGACTGTTAATGGACTGTCTATGGCATCTAAACCAACCTGTGTTTGGGATTGCCTTCAGGGTGTTAATCCCATTTACCTAAACGGATTCAAAGTTAAGGGCGGTCGATGTATACATTTAAAGGCACTGTACTAGTTTGGTAATTACTCAAAATATATATTAGCATAAAAACTTACTTGGTAACGAGCAACGGAGAGCTGTTGATAGTATAAAACATTGTGAGAAACGACTCCCTCTGAAGTAACATAGTTTTTGAGAAAGAGGTAATTTCTTACTTAAGTACAACAAGGGTGTTTTTTCTTTCATCATTTTCTTGCAACTTCGATGACCAATTGAGCCCAAATTATCACAGGCTTGTTATTTTATGCATATGTTGGGATACACCAAGTGAGAACACTGGTCTTTGACAATTACCAAACGTGTTCAGTGCCTTTAAGTTGCATGGGCTGATTTTTGCAAAAAAAGTAAATTTATTGAAGAATCTTTTCTATGAACGAATTTTGTCTCAAAACGAAATAAAAAACAACATACAAAAACTGTTGCATCCATGGTCAATTATGCATAAATTAGCAAAGAAAATTGTACATGGCTGATGGAATAAGAGAATGTCGGGATCCCTAAAAGAATACATTTTTAGTTTTTAATTAACTTCCACTTATCATGCAATACCTTAAATGAAAGCTTGTAACATTTTCAAATCTATTTGAGATTTAAATTTAAATTTTCTTGCAGAAAAATAATGAATGTTAAAGCGCCTTGAGCGTCAATGAGTGATTGATATATGCGCTATATAAGAAGCCACTATTATTATTATTATTTACAACTCATATTAAAATTTACTATTCATCTTTTTTTTAAATAACTAATACAGGAAGTCAAGGGTGGTAAAACGTTCGTCAAATATGGCTTTGCCGATGTAAACTTAGCGGAGTATGCCGGGTCTGGCAAAATGACCAGACGTTACCTCTTGGAGGGATACGACACAAAGAACCGACTGGACAACAGTATTCTAAAGGTATGCAAACTGCAATCTCAATTTTTATAAAGCTAATAAGTGCAGGAAAAAAAACTTGCTCAGCAGAAATGGGTTACCAGCCAAAATACTGTGTAATGTAAACTGCTTGTGACTGGTTCCCTGCAAATGTTTTGCTTAGCAAGTAAAATTGCGCTGTTTTCTGGTTAATAAGCCATTTTGAGATATGGCGGACACATTACTATAACACTGTTTGATTTGGGTAATTTTTTCTGTATACACCCAAATCCTACAGTGCACTCCTATAGTGTCCACCATATCTCAAAAAGGCTAATGAAAGTGGTAGGTCAACATTCCCTAAACTGTTTGAATACCCGTAGAATTTGCACCTTGTCTATAACTGACTGGAGAAGTTGTTAATGTCTGGTTTGTTTATCTTTTGACAGGTCAACATAGAAATGATGTTGATGTCTGGAGATCCATGCTTTAAGGCGTAAGTATTTAAACAGCGGTGGGGATGATGTTAGTGTGCTTTTCTGTACCATGGTGTGGTTGTGGCGGTGTGGGGGGGGGGGGGTTCTAGCTAGAGGATTGGAATGAATCCAAAACAAACAATGTACCATCCTGTCATGATATGGTTTTTAAAAACTAAAGGATTGGTATACTCTTCCCAAAACCAATGATGTATCATTCCTTTATGATATGTTTCTTGGAAACTAGAGGATTGGAATAATTGTACTCTTCCCAAAACCAATGATGTACCATCCCTGGATGATACATGTATGTTTCTTGAAAACTAAACCGGAGGATTGGAATGAATGTACTCTTCACAAAACCAAATTATCCTTATCAGCGTTTTCCCTTTACAGTGGTCCGCTGGCTAAATGCCAGTTAAAACACCCGAGGACCAGTCAAATTCTCTCCAAGTCGTCTGGCTGGCTAGTTCAGTGTTGAAAAGCATCCCTATTTGATATGAAGTATGCACCAGTGAAAATGTTGGATGACTAGTGAAATGACAAGCTATCTGGTCCTGCTGGCCAGTCACTAAAAACTTTAAGGGCAAACTCTGCTTTAGGGATTGTATACGTTTGGTAATTGGAACCAACTGTTTGTTTTAATCCTACAGAGTTGTAGATATATACCATAAAACTAACATTTGGAAATTTCATTTCAAAAGGTGGTAGTGTTTTTGAGATATTGCCGAAAATCTGGAGCGGTTATGTACACACAGGAAGAATAATCTGCAATTGGAATACACAATCTGAGAAACGTAACTGTCAGTAACGCTTCTCAGATTCAAATTGTGGGGGATAAAACGTGAAATCTTTTTCCATAACTGCAGTACTTCTAATTGAAAAGTTTCTCAAAATGCATTATACTATCTAAAGCTGCTGTACTTCTAAACCAAGTAAGTTTTTATGGCCATTAATTTTCAGAGTCAATGCCAAACGTATACAGACCCTTTTAATGATATGTTTCTTGAAAACTAAAGGGGAGGATTGGTATGAACCAATGATGTATTATCTGCCATGTACAATCTGTCAATGTACACACTGTAGTTGACCTCGCAACACATAAGGTTTGAAACTGCCAAGAGATATTCCATGTCGTTGTGGTCGTTGAAAGCTTGGGATTGGATTGATGGGCTCTCCAAGAGGTTTTTTTTCTTCTCATACATATGATTCTCCAAATGACAAGACATCTTTCTAAGGATTTTGTTATCCCCCTTGCATTTCTTATCAAGCATACCTGCATATAAAAAACAATAAACGTAAAGGTGAGAAGTTGGTAATAAATATAACATGCAGGCCTAAAATTACACGGAGGCCACGGAGGCCATGGCCTCCGTTGCCTCTGGTCTTGGCCTTGGTGCCCTTTCAAAAGCGTCCCATAGACTTTCAGATTTTACAATGGAAGTGCCCTTTGCAAAGTGAAAATGGCCTTGCCCTCTCAAAGATGAAATTCCAGGCCTGAACAAGTAATCAACAATAGTCCACAGACCTTCCCTCCTTGAAATGAGGTTCCAAGTCCAATCTGTGGAATCATTGGGAGGCAAAGTGAGACGTGAGATAGCTCTGGTTGAGCCGTTATCGATTTAACCTTGGGACCCCGTTGCCTTGAACCGAGACCAGGGTTTACATTCCAGCTCTGTCTCTGACTCTCTGCCGACCGACCGACCAAGAAACATGTGCTGAGTGCACAACTGATTCCTGCTACACATACTGTGTGGGTAGTGTGAAATGAACCACTGAAGCTGTAATATTATTTGGTTTTACCCGTACACGATGTGTGTAAAGCTTTGTTTACTCAGTACTTTCCTGAGTCCTGTGTAAAAAAAATCCACAGGCATATCACTCGGGTGGGATTCAAACCCAAGACCGTTGCCATTCTAAAGCAGATGTCTTACCAACTAGACAACCAAGATTGCCTGGTACATGTAGCTAGAGGCAGTTCGAATCCTATATTTTAGCAGCGGGTACTGCATCAATTTAAAGAGATGTTAAATTTGCATCGGGGATAAAGAATATTATTTGGTTTTACCCATACATCGATGTGTGTAAAGCACTGTATACTCTGTACTTTCCCGAGTCCTGTTAAAAAACCCTGTAACGTTTGTGTCTATTGTAAGCCAATGTGACCCCCTTCTTGGCGTCTTAACAAGGATAGAGCCTTCGGCAATTTGTTCTGTTTAAGTATGATCTTATATTTCTGAAAAGACGAAGACACCAAGGTGTGGTGAGGTCTTCAGTGAATTGCAGTACCCCAATTAACTTATAACAAATTATCAACAAACAATATGTAGGCCCTATAGATTCAAACAGTAATAAAAATAAAAATGGGCAAATACAATTTTCGTCTTAAAATCATGATGGTGTTCCATTACGGGCCCTGGCTTAAAAACAGAGTATGGAATACTGCTTCCTAACTTTGTCTGTTTAGTTAAAAACCTGCAGGGAACCAGACACAAACTATTATACATGACATGGTGTTTTGGGCTGGTAACCTGTTTCTGCTAAGCAACATTTCTGTGTGCTTACCGAATTTTAAAATTTGTCAATTATACAAAGTTTCTGACGAGCAAAGCTATAGTAATAGCTGTTGCAAATATTACTTTATACCAACAAAACGACCTGTGGTATAAATGTGCAAAGTTGGAAAAACCTCATGTTTCAACCCTATAGATTCCCTTTCTCAAATAACACCAGCACCAGAAACATATTAGCCTACTAAAAACAAATATCCATATTGGAGTCACCACCCACTTCCTTTAGTCTTTGTTTATTCCCCATTAAAAATTTCGGGAAAAAAAAAAAAAAAAAAAAAAATTGCCGCCCCTAAATTTTTATTTTTATTTTTCCTCATTTTTTTTGAAAGGGGGGTGTGTGTTGGAAATAGATCTGAACTTGTATACATGGTAGACTAGCAAAATTACGCTGGTTCCCTGCATCTTTGAGGAAAAAATGAGCTGGCGTGTCCATTTTGAACAGAAAAAGAACAAAAAGGGTCTCCTCCTTTGCTGCTCTACGTGTTTTGTTTTGGGGTTTTTGTTTTGTTAGTTATAGAAGCAGTTGGGTAGAAGAATTTGTTATGGAATGAAAAACAAAGAGCAGAGTGGCGAACACAAAAAGAAGAAAAATATGATGTGCAGTATTTGTGCACGATGCATTTATACAAATACTCAGCGTTTAGCAAACAATGCTTTGTGTCTCTGATCATTCTCTATACTCTGACTCAGAAATTTCTACAAGGAAGTTCGATGACAAAGTTTTAGTTGGCATATTCTGGGGGAAAAGAAAGAAGTGTTGATTTTGGAACAGAATCATTTTCACTCTTGCATACTTGCGTGTGAAATACAAGACGCTTGCAGAGAAAGTTTCGACAAAACAGAAAGTTTGATCCTGTTTGCATTCTTTGAAAAGTAAATTCTGCTTTGTGTTTGCTGAGCATGTCTGCCCGCTTAAACCGAGGATTTTAACACAAGGGATCTGGTATAATGACATAGCGTGGATAGTCCTTGCTTCCCTTTCATTTAAAAAACCAATGTGAACGTCGCTAAAAAAACTAAGTTAAAACAATGGGAGAACAAAGGGAATCCCTTAATTTATGGCATTACAATGAAGGGACTTGAAACACTATGTGGACTTACACATGTCCACAGAGTGTTTTTTACAGTGTTGAAGAGTAAGATTTTCTTGAAGTGCTCAGAACAGAGGAATGTAGGCAATGCAGAGCTGTGTGTGCGCAAGTGTGTCTTCCAAATAACATAGAGTACTTTAACAAGAGAGGTCTGGGTGGTTTGACAGACCGAGAACGTCCTTGCTTCGTATTTGGGTACAAAAACCAAGGTGGACGCTGCAAAAAAAAAAAAGCCAAACATTGGGAGAACAAAGAGAAGTCCTTGATTTACCGGGTTCGACAACCAACGTCTGGGTGGGTAGGCATATGCAGAGTTGTGGAGACTTTTTTCAAAATAGAACAAAGGTCCACGAAACATTTTTCTTTGTTCAACTTGGTCCCCACAAGGGAAAGGGAATAACAGAACAATGTGTGTGCAAAATACGTTTTGTGCTTTTGTGTGTTGTGAATGTTACTGGAAAGTCCCTGTCTAGTCCGTTTATTAAGAACTACATTATTACATGCATCGTACATTCATGGAAAGTATATGTAACAAAACACTTCAAGATAATGTTTCGTCGAAACAGAAAGTTGCATATTTAACGCTATCTTTGAAATTTTAATCTGCCTTGTGTTTGTTGTTGTGTGTGGATTTTTTCCTCCAAAAATTCCCAAATGATCCACTTTTCTTCTAGACACTCTCTAAATACACTGCACATTCGTGGAAATAACAGGAAGTTTTAACTTAATAAAAGGAGAAGTGGGACAAATTGTGGTTTGACTTGAACTAAAATAAACCTCCAAACTGTTCTGCTTGCTCTTGTAGACTTTCAACAGGCTGATGCCTTTGTCAGGTTCCCCTTGCTCAATGGCATTAATTAGTATAGATTCTCAGTATTACCAAAATGGCACCTGACTGTTTTTATTCCCTCCAGCCTCATTTTGGTTTCATTGATTTGAATAGGAGTAAAGCAAGATGGCACCCTCCCCCATTTCTGAGAAGAAACATCCTCTTTAAAATGCAATTTGATTTATTTATTTTTGTGAACACATGACACAGCCATCAGAAAACCCGATGAAGCAATCGAATCCCACTTGATCTATATTTGGCAAATCCCTCCTGAGCCATCACTGCCATGATATCTCTGCTTACTATACCCCCCCCCCCACCCGCCCCCTTCCCACCGGGGTTGTTTGGGAAGTGTTGTATCTATTCTTAACAGGGTCTGTCTCAACTATAAATCCAAGTAATTAATTACTTCCAGTTGAGTATTTTGCAGATCGTTCCATCTCTTGGACGTAGGGACCATGTCTTCCATTGCGCTGTTTTGGTCAATGTACACGAGGCTCGGGGGGGGGGGGGGGCAAACAAAAGCCTGCATTCTGTTGTGGTAATGTCAACAACAACAACAACAACAACATCATACGAAGAAAATTGTAAATTAAAAGAAACATTTTGGCAATTTCATGAAGCAGAAATAGGTTACCAACCAAAAACATCATATATATATATATATATATATATAATGATTTTGGGTTGAACAAAGAAAAATTGACTAGAGTGGGATTTGAACCAACGACCTCCGGTTTAACGTGCCGGCGCTCTACCAACTGAGCTATCTAGCCCTATGTTGGCGGTCTCCCTATTTTGTCAATATCTTTGTTCGGGGGGTGCCAGTCAGAAAGCCATTCAACCGCAAACTGCCGTGTAGCCAGGGATCACACCCATACGATACAACCTGGGAAGCGGCAGCCGGGGATCACCTTAAGGGGATGCGACTTTTTTTATATATATCATATATCAAGCAATGGACCACAAGGGAAACTGACTGGGTAAATATTAAATGATTTTGGGTTGAACAAAGAAAAATTGACTAGAGTGGGATTTGAACCAACGACCTCCGGTTTAACGTGCCGGCGCTCTACCAACTGAGCTATCTAGCCCTATGTTGGCGGTCTCCCTATTTTGTCAATATCTTTGTTCGGGGGGTGCCAGTCAGAAAGCCATTCAACCGCAAACTGCCGTGTAGCCAGGGATCACACCCAT
The DNA here is from genome assembly GCA_021014325.1 of Plazaster borealis. Classification (NCBI taxonomy): domain Eukaryota; kingdom Metazoa; phylum Echinodermata; class Asteroidea; order Forcipulatida; family Labidiasteridae; genus Plazaster; species Plazaster borealis. Next base: position 1,064,577 of record CM037456.1, on the reverse strand, counting down.
ACGATACAACCTGGGAAGCGGCAGCCGGGGATCACCTTAAGGGGATGCGACTTTTTTATATATATCATATATCAAGCAATGGACCACAAGGGAAACTGACTGGGTAAATATTAAATGATTTTGGGTTGAACAAAGAAAAATTGACTAGAGTGGGATTTGAACCAACGACCTCCGGTTTAACGTGCCGGCGCTCTACCAACTGAGCTATCTAGCCCTATGTTGGCGGTCTCCCTATTTTGTCAATATCTTTGTTCGGGGGGTGCCAGTCATATATATATATATATATGTATGTTTTAACTGGTTCCCCTCTGTTTTAGTTAGTGGATAAATTGGCTTAGCACTTTTCTAAGTGACGCATACATTCAATGAAATTTCATCCCTAGACAAACTGGACAGGAGATGGCGTGTGATTTCACAGATGGCTGTGGGTATTATAGACTAGTTTCAGTCATTCCTTCCGTTACTTTGGGAATCACTGAGGCCAATCATTTGTCAAGATGTGTGCCTAAACTGTGATCACCACATGTGGCCACAAGGTTGACATTGGAAATCCATGGGATGAAGGTTGAACTATGGGGAGCTTGAATAGCTGTTGATGCATGATGGATAGACTGGTCCCAAGTCCAATTAACTCTACTGTCCAATGAATGATGGATGGGGACAATAGACAAGTTCCAAGTCCTTGTAAAGGATATAGCAATGCTGGTAAAATTTACAGCTACTCTCCAGTATAGACACCTGGCGTAGGCAGCCATTGCTGGGGTCAACATTGGAAATATTATCCGCCACTTACTCTCAGCCAATGATAGGTCTTATCTAGGCTTTGAGCTTGGGACGTCTTATGCAAGGAGGTCTATGCTTACTCTCTTTGTACCAAGGTACAAAAGTAGTCATAGTGGTTGAATGACATGAAAAAATTGGTACAACTCTGTCAGAGTGTTTCTCATTAATCACAGTGGCAATCATGAAAGAATTACACAGATGAATTAGAGAAATAGACTGGCACAATTCCTTTGTCAGTTTTAACCCATGACTTTCTTAAGTGGTCTAAGAGGTTGAACAGCAGGCTGTGTGGCACTGGCATCCAATGAATGATGACGTGGTTGGTCCCTTGTGTAGGGGTTCTTGATCTTCGTCATGTCAGCTGAGTTAAATCGGCAGGCAGGTGTCAAGTGTTGAGTAAATACCACATACTTTAGCATTTGAGGCTCCAGGTACAAGCTTGAAATGTCAGTACATCGTACCATAGAGAAAGGATACTCTCTATGATCGTACAAAACTGTTGAGATAATGACGCTGACAAATATCCAATGCACTGCATTGTTACGATGCCACGAGTAACGCCACATTATATAAATGAAACACGGTTTTAGAGTAGACTGTCGATATATTAGCTCCCTGAGGTATTGGAAGTTGACAAACTAGTTCCTGAGGTGAAGCCGAGGGAACTAGTATTTGTTAACTTCCAATACCGAATATTGACTGTCCACTCGAAATAAACCATGCTACATATATTGGTTTTACTTTACCCCATACTTCTCTAGTTTGGTATCATTGAGCTCATGATCCACCCTTAACACAAACTGTCGTCAACGACGGCGCTATATCTCCATGAACGGCTCTCATAGACATGTCTTGGGAGTGGTTCTCAGGGTGATAGTGGTTCGTGTAGATGTAACGCCCTCTACCGGCAGCAATTCATGATAAGGGTGGATCGCGGCAATTCGTGATAAGGGTGGATCATTGACTACAGAATAGTAATGTCTTGGATGAAGATTACACTTTCAGCTTTTGACCATCTCTTACAATCTTGGCTCTTATCCTCCACCCTTTGCAGATATTTGCAACTATAAATGTTTAACATTTTGTCTTGTTCATTTTGTCCACCCCCCCCCCCCCTCTCTCTTGTTCAGGCCGGACATGACACATCACTTTCTCCCCGGGGAAGTCAAGAAAGACGACATGTTGAAGTCGAGTCTGAGAGGCAACGAGATCATGTCAGGTGGGAGTCTGGTCGGAGACAGTAGCGCAAGGAGTCGTCCAGGCAAACCAAGACCTAACATTCTCACATCAGGTATGATTCTAATCATGGCAAACCCAGACCTAACATTCTCACATCAGGTATGATTCTAATCGTGGCAAACCCAGACCTAACATTCTCACATCAGGTATGATTCCAATCCAGGCAAACCAAGACCTAACATTCTCACATCAGTTTTATAGAAAATAGAAATAGATTATAGAAATGGAACCAGAGAACACTTAATTTCTTTCATTACCAGCCATGGACTTTTTCTTTAAAAACTTCAACTTAGACTCTATGATTTTAGTAAGGAAATGCCTTTTTCAAAATGAAAGTGTTAACCTAAATGGAGATATTGCCTCCACGATACTGAAATTCCTGGTTGCAGGAAGACATCTGTTGTAGCTTTTTGGAAAGTTACAAATGTATCTTTGACCCTAGACCTTTTTTTGTGAATAAAAGGTGTATGTGTTGGGGGGGGTAGCAGAAGGGGCTTTACAGGTTACCAACAAATCATTCATTGGGTACCCAGCTGTCTAGTTCTACAGCATGTACTTCGCTCGCAAGAGCTGTGTGTGGCAGTAAATCATTGTCAAGAAACCTGATCTACACAGGTGTGTGTGAAAGTTCACTGCCATGGTTGACAAACGACTGACAAATTTGAAATGTCAAAGAACGGTCATTTCTGTTTTACAAACTGCTTAATCAACACTTTGTGTGGGTGCGTGAGGCATGCAAGTATCAAACGGCCTGGAATTTAATCTTTGAGAGGACAAGGCCATTTTCATTTTGCAAAGGGCACTTCCATTGGAAAATCTTCAAGTCAATGGGAAACTTTTGAAAGGGCAATGAGGCCTCTGTCTCTGTCATGGCCTCGGCGGCCTCTGTGTAATTCGAGGCATGTATATTTTTATCTAAGAGGTCGACTAAGGTAAACTTCAATGCCATAAATAAGGGGTGGGTGGGCAGGCCTACTTTATTTGTTTTGTGCTTTTTTATTCCGTGGTTACTCAGTGACATTGTCCACAATAATGAGGATCTGGTTTTCTTAATGAGTTATTTGACTTGATATACTATTATTATTATATCTTTTTGGTAATGAAACCAAAGGTCCCTCAAAAGCACCGGTGACCCCTAGGTGACCCCTAGGACTGAAGAAACCTGTATAGAGAAGATGAAAAAAATGTCAGTTTTTGATGCGGGAGGGAAACCCCAAATAGGGAGAAAACCCACGCAATCAGGTAGGGACAGAAAACCCAATCCACATGCAAGGCTCCAGGGTCTGGGATTTGAACCGGGGTCCCCAGAGGTGAAAAGCAAGGGAAGAGACAGAAAGGTGATTTTATCTGTAGCAAGTGTCAACAATTTAAGTCATGAAAATCAGTCAGAAAAAAAATAGTTGAGGGTCCTGTGGTCTTTTTGATGCTATTTAACGGAAACTTGCTGTCATGGCTTTATTTTTCCATCCTTATGTTCCTGTTTGTATGACGGCTTGCTTTGGTTCAAGGAAACTTAACATTATTTTGTGGTTTCAATCAAGAGGGAATCACCAGTGACTGAGTTGCTTTTTAAACAGATCATAAATTACACCCACCACCATGTGGTTAAAATTTGTACGGATTATCTAAAAATAATAATAATAATAAATCACTGTTATGCGGATTGTTTTGAAAAGTTGCAAATTGTAATCCGAGGGTTTAAATCTACGGTTCCCCCTTTCAGCCCTTCCAATCCTGTATCCTATATCTTCCCTTTGGTACTAGTGGGTGGCATTGTTGGCTAGTGCGTAAGGCACTCGCCTCTCACCACTGTGGTCCTGGTTCGATTCCTGGCCAGGGTTATATGAGAGTAGAGTTGGGCTTTGGTTCTCTACTGTACCACAAGTGTTTTTCTCCTGGTCCTCTGGGTTTTCCTCCCTCTGGAAAAATTAAACACTTTTGATCTCTGGCCGTGCTTCGTGGTCATAATATGGGTCGACATGTCTGGCTGCCAAAGGCGTCCTCGCATGCCTGCAGCTCAAACATGTTGTGGCCATGTCCTTCACAATTCAGCTTCTCAGCTGCAAGCAAGGATGATTAGCCACCTAAATTATTATTATAGTGCTCTATGGTTCTACCATACATATACAAATCGCTACAATGGGGACCAGAAATGGATCTCTACCCTACAGGGTTTATATTCCTTGGATTGTCCTCAGTGGTGGATGGTGGCATATTGTTGTATGCCTTTAGTCTAGACCAGACCATTGCTCTGGCAATGTCTGGGTCAAGTCAGTGCATTAATAGTTTGTTGCCCCCTGAAGGAAAGTTCACTTGAGCAAGGATAAGTCAACTCTCGCTCTCCAGTGAGTTCGGAGACTGTTCTTTTTAATACTGCTTGGTTTAATTCATCTCCTTTGGAACCCACAGATACCCTGTCTTGCCCACTTATTTATGCCTTCAGATCTGTTATCCCTTTGCTATCCCTGTAAACCCTTTACACCCTTCTTAACCCAGATTTAACCTGTTTAGCCCACTTATGCTCATTCATGCCTTCATATCGGTTACCCATTTGCTATTCCTTTTTAAAACCCTTTTTACCCCTTCTAAAAAACCCAGATGTACCCTGTCTTGCTTACTTTGGCGTGTCGTGGCCGAGCGGATAAGAACACCGAACTCAAGCTCTGGTGTTTCTGATCAGCAGAGTGTGGGTTCAAATCCCAGTCGTGAGACTTGTGTCCTTAAGCATGACACTTAACCACATGCTTCGTCCTTCGGATGGGATGTGAAGCCGTAGGTCCCGTGTGTTGTGTAATGCACGTAAAAGAACCCAGTGCACTTATCGTAAAGAGAAGGGGTTCGCCCCGGTGTTCCTGGTTTGATTGGCTGCATATTGCGCCACAGCACCTTGTAAACCATTACATGGTGCTATGCAAAGGAATAGGTCTCATACTTCAACACGTAACTCCACTTACCTTGTAGGAAAAATACTGAGCGCTTTGAGACACCCATCGGGAGTATAAAGCGCTATATAAGAACTGCGTATTATTATTATTATTATTTACTTATGCTCCCTGATCTATTATCCACTTGATACCCCTTTTTAACCCAGATGTATCCAATTTAAACTCTTTCTTATATGCATGTGCATGTACATACTATACATTTTTTGAAACCCTTTTTGAACCCAGACAAACCCTCATAAAAATATTAAATATCATAACTTTGTACCTTCTCCGCAGTTCATTTATTCACTTCATTTTATTTTAAGAACACCTTAGGGAGAGTTGTGGTAGCATCATGGAAATATTGCTGTTGTGTTGGTTGAACAACTTGATCAATTTTAATAGTAGATTGTTTCTATGTCCTCATCAGGCTCCATTATCGCTTATATTTATGAAAAGGAATTATACTAATTTTTTTAAAAACCATACAGGTCTGGTATCGCAAGTTGAACCGACCGGCCCCGAGGATGAAATCTTTGAGCTTGGTCATTCACGCAGCTCAAGCTACAACAGTCAGCATTCAAGAGCCAGCGGCTACAGCAGTACTCACTCCCGTTCCTCTAGCGCCACCGAGCACTTCTCCAGCGCGCAGAGTCTGACGGATCTACCCGAGCAGGAAGAGCCCAAAGAGTCGTGGAAGGGAACCAATGAAAGACGGAGGGTAAGGAAGAGTCAGTCAGTAGGCAGGAGTTTTCTCTTTGGGGAGGCTGAGGATTTTTCCCCCCCACTGAGCTAGCCTATTTGGGCAGATATAGAAGGAGGATGTGGTGAGGGCGGGGGTGGAGGATGTGGTGAAGGATTGGGGAGGTTCCCTATTGGTTCTTGAAATTCTTACAAAGTATACAGTGTTTTTTAACATCATCTCTGTAGGGAAAAACCGACAACTTTACAGTTTTATTTTGGGTTTTACCGTATCACCGATGTGTGATAAGCAATGTGTAATGTACACATTTATTAGCAGTAGGTACCTGTGATAGTGGTTTTTATGACACCCCTTACAAATATTTTGCCCTGTGATTGGTTTAGAGCGTGAAACATGATAGGACTATTCTTTTAGAAGAAAGCTGCGCAAACTTGATGCATGATACCTGCAGCAACCAATGTTATACATCCCATTGCATTCAATGACTATACCCATAGCAACCAGTGTACTATACCTGTAGCCACGACAGCTTCTTGGTACCGAGAGACGTCTAGGCACAATATATTTACGAGGTGTTATAAAACAAATATTGACTGCTTTTACTCATGCAGTGGTTGAAACCCCAAGGTGATTTCCTGACCAGTCTGTTTTCCCTCGGCCTTACCTCAGGGGAAAGTAGAAGGCTCCGATGATCTACTCTGGAGTTGTAGTTTTTACCATAGCACTCAAAGTAGTCAATATTTGCTGTAGAATGCCGGAGGGGGGGGGGGGGGGTGAGGGGGAGGCAATCGTGGGTTCCAATAAGCCTGTGGATGTAGAACTGAGTATATGCCTACAGTGTTTATCACACATCAGTATAAGGGCGAAACCCCGATGCAGTTGTTCCATTGAAACCGTAAAAGTAGATGAATATTAAACAGTCAATACTCTTATCCCGATTGTCCTTCATCACATGTAAACAGTGAATCACTTTTTAAGAGGTAGTGCAGGTAGACATCATAAAAATGAAATGTTTTTGTGTGTGAATTGTGTTGAACAATAATTTAGGAAGTTTAATTCTGGGAAAATAGTTGCGGGAAATTACGGGTTCATTGAAGCCATTGCCTCTGTTGCTCTCGTCCTGGCCTTGGTGCCTCTTCAGAAGATTCCCGTAATAGACTTTTAAGATTTTCCAATGGAAATGCCCTTTGGAAAATGAAAATGGCCTTGCCCTGTCAAAGATGAAATTCCAAACCTGAATAACATTGATATCTGTGAAAACTTATACCTTGAGGTAAAAACTGTTACTTTGTCTTTTATTCAGGAAGGAATATCGGGAAATAATCAAGTCCACATTTGTTTTTTATTTTACAAAAATTGACATCACCTCAGATAAGTCTATATATATGAATGATAATGTCATCATTGAGCCTACACCATTTGTATTATCAACAAATTGATCAACTGTTATTTTTAAACCAATGCCGTCGCTTTTAATAAAGATCTATTAAGCGATGTAAATCTATTTTAAAACCCCTGTATCAGATCTAAATTCAGCTGTGGATAGCTGGTGCGATGAATAATTTAAACAACTAATATTAAAGTTGCATGGCCCGATTTTAGCTGAAAAAGAAAATTGTTTGATATTTTTTTTTTTAAGACTAACTTTAACAGAAAATTCTGTTTTAAAACGAAACAGTATTTCAAGCCGGAATGCTGTGAGCCCTTCCTTTGAGCATTAGGCCTAGTCCCTATCTTTGAATAATTTTTTTTTCTTTTTTTCTGTAGAAACACGCAGAGGAGTCCCAACAACAGAGAAGAGTTGACGACACAAGGGTCGATGCTGATGAGATCATCGATGACATCATCAGTAAACAAGATTTCCAGGCAGACGAGAGCGCTGGAGGTAATTAAGATATTATGGGTTTGCAAATCTGCCTAGCTCAACTTATCCTGAAACCATCTTACATTTTAATCTTGAAAAAAAAACAGTTAGTGGCCTGACGTTTCTAGTAGGGTTTGCAGTAACACCGTGGAAATAATGTTTCTAAAGCTTCGAGTTGTGGTGCTTCTGAAAAGAACTGGTGTTGTCACAAATCATTTGGAATTGGGTTTTTGTTATTGTAAAGAAATTTCAGGGTGTCTTTTTTATGTCCTAGTTTTTATTTAGACCACCTTGCTTTTAAGATCTACATGAGAATTAAAACACTGGGTTTTGTTCTCTTCAACTTATGGTGGCATGTTTTATTTTTTAATGGAAAGACAATATTAAAGACTTGGTTGGACTTGTTACCCACACAAAGGTGCAACGTGTACAAGATCACAGTCTTCATGAAGGTCTACAAAGTTGGCTGCCTCCCCACCCTCGGTCAGAGGTCAGCACCAGATTTTGTGGCACGAGTCAACATTGATTTCTGTAAAAATATTTCCATGGCGTGTCGTGGACGAGCGGTGTTTCTTCTCAGCAGAGTGTGGATTCGAGTCCCGGTCGTGACACTTGTGTCCTTAAGCAAGACACTTAACCATTATTGCTGCGTCCTTCGGATGGGACGTAAAGCCGTAGGTCCCGTGTGTTGTGTAATGCACGTAAAAGAACCCAGTGCACTTATCGAAAAGATAAGGGGTTTGCCCTGGTTTGATCGGCAGCATATTGCACCACAGCACCTTGTAAACCATTACATGATGCTATGTAAAGGAAATGGTCCCATACTTCAAAAATGTAGCTCCACAATAAATTGCAGGAAAATAATGAATGTTGAAGCGCCTTTAGCGTCACTGAGTGATGGATATGAGTGCTATATAAGAAGCCACTATTTTTATTATTATTCTCTTTAATTTCTTTCCTCTTTCCTTTCAGATGAGGGTCTTCAATTATTCATTGCAAAGGACGGCTCAACGGCGTTAGGGAGTAATCAACTAAAAAACAGGTAAGAAAGAACTTGTGTTAATCTGCTAGTCTGCAAGGTCATGATACTTTCTACAAGGTGTTATTAAGAAAAACCATGTATGATACTGTTTGTAAAAGTAATGCAGAATTTAGTACGTTATCGGAAAGAGACAAACTAATTGTTTTAATGACCTCTCAGGAAAAAGGTATTTTGTATTACTTAACCAATTATATTTGTATGTCTGCTACATTAAAGGAAATCATTATTTCAAATACTTAGTTTAACATTGATGCTGGTTGCTAACTCTTCCATCATGATGTAATCCGCAATTTGTGTTATTTTAATATTGTTGTAACCCAAAATGCTATTCCACATGTGTGATCTGTAACTGGTATCCTGCTTATTTATGCTTGGCAGGAAATTTTTAAGCAATATTTGCTGGTTAAGCAGCTCTATGAAATTGGGCCCAGGACATGATGAACCCACACTCTGACAACACCAGAACTGGAAGTCCGCTGCACTAGACCGTTCCGTATTCACACTTAGAACTTTTGAAACTAATATTCATGGAACTTTCTTTTCTTCTTTTTTTGACACAGAATGTCAGCTGGTGTCTTTGAACAAGTTGTGGTCGACCAGAGGTAGTCCTCCCCCCCCTTTAGGTCGAACGACAACCATGTCATGTAATCAAATACCATGTGACCATTCATGTGAAAGATCAGGTCACAAGAGGGAGCCCTCCAGATGCTCGTTTTGATGAAATCCTTTTCGTCGGAGGTATTTCACGTGCATTTGCATCTAGACAGTTTTTATAAAGGTATCAATCAGTGGGTACCAGTGGTGTTACCATGGCAACAAGCCGTGCGATCACTCCCTGGTCGCAAGGAGCATTTCTTCTCTTCTGGGAAAGGGTGGACGAGCTCACGTTGCAGTAGTCATGAGTCTCCATGGGTGCTTCACAGGTACTCTGCAGCATCTAAACTAAACACAGCCTGACAACAACAAAATGCGCAAGCCAGTGAACCATCAAAAAGATTCTTCCCTCTTGTACAAAGGTGTTATTGTTCTCTACAGCAGTTAAGAACTTCAAACAAGGGGCGGAAGATTTGAAACAAGTATCACAGAAAATCGTTGTTTGTATTTGGAAAAGGCGTAGTTATTTTTTCTTCTAATTGCTCATTGCCTTTTGGAGGATGCCGTTCCTGTCTAGCGCCCTCACATGGTGATTTGCAGTCAAGACAAGATGTATATTTGGCAAAAGGACAAACTTTTTTCACCTGTACAGTAAAAAGTTGTAAAAATTCATTGATTAAAGGTAAATTTTTAAAAAGGCGTTAAACAGTTCTCTTCGTAGCCGTGCAAAAGATTCTTATTGAGCAATTTTGGACTTTTATGTTGCACTTAATCCCACATTATTGGATGTATACATCGGCCTTTGTTTTGCTGCAGCCATCTAGTTTTTTTTCCTTCCCATTAAAACCAGTGTAACCAAATAGAGGCTGGTCCCATTTTAATATGATGAAATCAGTATCTGTGATTACAGTTGCATGTAGGAAACTTGACAAGGATGGTTGCAGTACGATGAATGGTTCGTCAAGTTTAAATTGGAAGTGGCCAGGAATTTTTACATTTTTGAATGATTTTAAACATTTGTTTTTGTTAAATGGCTATGCAGGAAAAGTATAGTATAGACCATGTAACCTGTGACGTCACATGTTCACAAAAGAGCCACAGAGTATGGACTTTCTGTAGGCATAATTTGTACACAGCTCAACGGAAGAAAATATCAAATCTTACACGTTATAGAGATGCACTTTACAATTTTTATCGACTTTTGATATGAAGAAAGTGGGCTCATCAGCTGTTTCTATTTTATTTTGTTTTGTATAATTCTTGATTTTTATTTTTCGTAATAATGATGCACAATTGAAACTTTCTCATGTGAGCAGTGTAGTGGCTTGCCTGCCAGGAAATGCCCTGGCAGGCACAAGGTCTCTCTATTTGTAAACGAGGTGATATGGTCTATACAAAAGTGAAACTCTTTTAAATGCAATCCAGCCAGTTATTTCCTTGTTCGGACTGTGTTCATTTGTAAGGTCCTTATATTTCATGTACATTACTTAATAGAAAACAGAAATGAAAACAAAACATGGAAAGAAGTTCATATTTCCATTTTTTTACTAAAATACTGGAAGCCATAGAAACAGAACACGGGAAAGGTATTAGGTTTATTGTCACTGTGTCTGGATGGCACGCCCTCTATGTCAGCTGTTGACATAGAGCATCAATACCATGTAACATGCTTGTATGGCAAAAATTTACCAAATCAACCATTGGAAAAGCTTTAGTTGCCACACAGCTAAAATGATTTTGTTTTTTTAGTCAATGCATTAACATATTCAATAACATTTCAAATGTATCTGTTGCAACATTTAAAAAACATTCTGATGTGATTTCTCATGACCTGTATGACTTTTCAACAGAAAAAATGAGAAGGTTAATCACTGTAAATAGTTGTATAATTCTAGCTATTTAAAATAACAGCAATTGTCAGCCAAAATTTGTTAAAATTAGACTACAGAGCGGCCATCTTGGTATTTAGTTCTCTGTCACAGTTTTGAAACCTCGGCTTAGGATCCGACTTCGGCTATGTCAGTTATTTTGAAAATGTATGCTTTGGTACAGGGCTTCAGAAAGGCAGACGGAGCCTAAGCCAGAGCCTAAGCCGGAGCCTCAGCCGGAGCCTAAGCCGGAGCCAAGGCCAGAGCTGAAGCCAAAGCCATGATTTCAAAAAATGTGACCTTGGAGGAATATAGACTGGTCCCGGTTATGGTGTTGTGAATCAGTATTGTGATTGTAGTTGAGCAAAAGGAAATCTGACCAAGATAAAGGTAGATGTTTGTCCGTCTTTGGCTATGGCTACATTGTTATTGGCTATGGTAGCAATGTTGAGTTAAAGGCAGATGCAGCAGCTTAGCCGAAGCCCTTGCTTCAGTAGGGTCATGCCACACAATACAATCTACAGGCAATCAGTGCCAGGCTAGCCCCCAGAAGAAAAAGTTCCAACTTTGACATGAGATTTCCATGTGGATGGTAAAGGAAACTGATAGAATATTGTTTCTTGTGCTACCTCAAGTGGTCTGTTTCGTTTGCAGTTGGTTTCTCCCAAGTTGCCTGACCTTGTTTGACAAGTCCTGAAAGAGGGGCCCCAAGGTCAAATTCAGTTTTGTGATCCACTCACTTGCCAATAGATAGAGACTTTATGAAAATGGAAAAGAATTACAAGTCTTTAACCTCATGTAGTTTTATTTTATACTTTCATTTTCATGATGTCATTGGATATCAACAACAACTGGGTCTGTACATTCTAAAGAGGAATTTGTGCGCAAGTCAAAAGGTGAAATTAAGTGGCTTTTTGATTGAATATCATCAAAATTCAGGAATGAAGTGATCAATTCATGTACAAAAATGTACAGACCATTTTTTTGATATGTGATGTCATTGGATGTTTTGGGATGTTGGCAAAAATCACACTGGAAGGGTATCAAATACAATGACATTTTACACCGTTTCAATGTAAGATTAGAGACTTGTAATGTTTTCCTCACATTCATAAGGACTCTATTTGAAAATGAGTGGATCACAAAAGCGAGTTGGACCTTTGACTCCTATTTAAGCCGTTTTGTAAACCATAGTTTCTTTATTTCATTTCCCATCCTTCTTAACGAGCGTTTTCCATTGCCATTAAGTAGTCAAATTCTTTATGCAGAAAATGGACCCCCCCACAAAATTCCACTTTTTTGTTAAATAAACAATTGTTTCTTCACCATAACAAATTATGCTGACTTAGTTCAGAACTCTGTTAAATCACTGTGTGAATGAAAAATGTATTCATTGAGCATTTTCCACTGTACATGTTTACTCTTCTGTTTCGTTTTTTGTAAGACTACAACGGATTCAGTCAAAAGGTGTTCAATTTATTTACAGTTTGTCCACAGATGTCTTTGACAAGTGTAAGAAACATTATCCAGGAGCTGTGCTCAATTTGATAAATCTGGAAGCAGAAAATGCTACTTTTGCTAAGCAGAACGATAAAGGGGCACCAGTCTAAACAATCGTTGGTCTGAATTAATGTCTTTGGCAGTCACAAAAGCCCTTTTCTTCCACCTTGTTTTTACAGCCATTGCAGTAGCTGAAGGTTTTATGGAGATTGCATCGTCTGATTTGTATCCACTTTTGATATAATGAAAGGGGGCACATCTCAAAACTTGTTCAGCTGTTACTTTTATAACTCTTGAATTTATGTGAAAATTATGATACAACATTTGTAATATTCCATTGTGACCAGTGTAGTATCTTGCCTGGCAGGAAATGCCCTGGAATGTACAAGGTGACTCTTATTATAAACAAAGGTTACATGGTCAATACCTGCTTTCGTAGTATTTTTCTGTGCTAATCAATATTTCTGTGCTTATCAGATTCATGAAATTGAGCCCTGGAAAAAAAGGGTATGCAAAATTGCCGTCTATTGGAAAAATAATGCGTCAACATTTATTTAATAGATGTTTTAATAGCATCCGGATAGTAAGATTTTTGTTGTTGATAAGCATCGTATACTCGATGCTTCCCGAGTCCTGTGGTGAACAAATTCACTTGCTATACTACTAAGGTGGGATTCGGACCCACAGCCCCAACATTGTAGAGTGAGATATCTGAACCACTAGACCACTGAGCGTTGATAAATGGTCCTCGTGCGGACTTGACCTTGGTGCCGTTAAATTTAATCAGTTCTTCTGAAGCCGCAGTATTCATTTGAGTTCTAAATCAGTGTCTGCTTGCGTAGGGATTGTAATTCTTACAGCTTATGTGCAATTTGTTAACATTTATCAGCATACTGATTGACTGGCTTTGTATAACCTTGTAATTACGCTTGTAGAATTGTTCATTATGTTTTTTTCTTTTAAAACAGTGGTGTTGTCAATATTTTTTTGCACCTCTATTGACTGTATCCTCAACAGTCTTGTATCATTGCTCTTTAATAATTATTTTAACTGTAATTGATTTAGTGACGACGAGGCGAACCGCAATTACTAGGTTCCAGTAACCATGACGAAGCATTTTTAAGTTAAGGAAGGACAGTTTGTCATTTTGTTTTAATCATGATTTTTATAACCGTTTGTTTGATTTCAGATCAATGCATTGTATAAGTTATAACAGTATTCATAAAGTGTTCTGCTTTTTTGAGGAGGAACCTTTGTTCTGTATAGTTACTTTCTGAAAGAAAACTTAAGTCTATATTTGACTGGGATATTTTCCTCCTTTACAACCTTAATTTTCCAGTTCACTCAGTTGCAATAATCTTGTTGCTCATTTTTGTAATCTGGGACCAATTTCATGGCTCTGCTTACTGCGGAATTCTGCGCTTACAGCCCTTAGAACTATATGCTTCACAGGGCACCGTAAGCGCAGAATTCCATGGTAAGCAGAGCCATGAAATTGGACCCTGGTGGTGTGCTTATCCCTCCTACTATATTGGCTGCAATTTCCACCTGAGCAACCATTTGAAGCCAGTCAACTCGCACACTTGTGTAAACAGCGGCAATCGAGGACCCTGCTTTGTTCAACTCTTTGTTATAGCAACCGTGGACCACAATGTTTTCCTTTGTGATAGCAACCATGGACCTATTGTCCCTTTTGTTATAGGTCCACGGTTTGAATGTGGATACCTACCCACCGTAACTCACCGTAACTCAAAGTAGCGCCGCTTATCTGGTCGAGGCAGGTAGGCGGCTTAAAGAGCTGGTGAGCCTAACTGGCGCTTTGTTAGCCCCTTTGAAATCATCATACAGACTCTTAAACATAGAGACTGTTTTGGCCTGTACTACTTGTGCTGTGAGGGTGTTACAGTGGGTGATGGTTCTATATGCACGGGTTGTGTACGGTGGCACAACTGCACAGAACTACCTGTATGCTTTTGTAAACGATATAGATGCATTTGAATTCATATTGGAGACTAGCATAGTTTATCGAAAAACAACAGTGTTGGTTAGACAGTAGGAGGATTGACTGTGTACTGTGTAGATGCATTCACTACATGATATCATATACATGTTGCAGGCTGGCACAGGTTATCTGTCATTCAAAAAACATCAGTGTTTGTCAGACTGTAGGAGGGTTGACTGTATACAGACAGAGTTGATGCATTCACAATATCAGATTGCTGGCTGGCATAGTTTGTCTATCATTCAAAACCCCAGTGAATGATATTGAATGGTCAGACTGTAGGAGGGTTGACTGTGTACAGACAGAGTTGATGCATTCAAAATATCATATTGCTGGCTGGCATAGTTTGTCTATCATTCAAAACCCCAGTGAATGATATTGAATGGTCAGACAGTAGGAGGGTTGACTGTGTACTGTGTAGATGCATTCACTACATGATATCATATTGCTGGCTGGCAAAGGTTATCTATCATTCAGAACCACAGAGGATGAAATTAAATGGTCAGACAGTAGGAGGGTTAAAGTAAAGTTAAATCATTCTGTATCCAATCAATTACCAATTATCTGATCAATTGTTGTTATAAGTTGGTTACGCACAAATACTGAAAGATTTATAAATCAGTTTCAATCCATTTGTGAGCAATCTATTGAACCAGTGATCAATAATCTTGTAAATCAACCCGATACATGAATCAATCAATTCATTTATTCAATATAATTGACTAATCAATCAATTTAACTTCCCATTAAAAACTTGGTATGTTTATTCTTGGCTGTTTTTCCATTCATCAATAATCAATTCAATTCACCAATGATTCCCTACACACATACTGCCATTATACAATTTATTTTAATGCCTTATTTTCTAGCTCCAATATGTCAAGTGATTGTTTTATTAGTTGATCAGAATCTTCATTAATCAGTTGGTTAATCAATAAATCAATCGATCAATAAATCAGTCCAGCATTTGGAGAATCATGTTATATGAAAATCCTAATTCAATTCCTGAAAAGTTAACAAGGTATTGATTAATTGCCAATCACTATTTTACATGTTGGTTTTAAAAGTAATTAGATTGTGTTCCCATCTCAAAAATATAAATGTAAGTTTGTTTTAGCATAGATTTCCCCAGTGATTTTAACTGTTTTTTCTTTTTAAATTGTGCTGGTTTGCAGTGTAGTGTTTTGTATAGGTTTTTTATTTTTTTCAAATTTTGATACACTGCACCTGGGGTTTGGCCTTTAAACCAGCACAATGTAAATTTTGTTTTAAGATTTGAGGATTGGTTTGTATTTTACAAAAAAGAGACAAATGAAAAATGACAGTTTCCTATCAGTAAGTTAAGTACTTCTATTAACACAAGATGATGGATATTTGTTCTATTTTGAAACTGAATTTAGAAATTGAATAGCTTTGAAAGCAACTCAATCGATGTCATCGTCCACAAAACAATCTTGATTGCGCCCTTGTTGGAATCAGATTCCCTCTGTGTTTGGTCAGTTCCAACTTAGCAGCTGTTCCTAGATCACCATGTTAACATGCATTAAAGCATAGAATGCCCATAGCAGCACCACTAAGCACCTTCACGGTTATATGCGCCATCTTTTTCAAGGGGCAGATTTGTTAATAGACCTTATGCATGTGACATCATTTGTTAAGGACGCTCTCGCCTAGAGGTCAAAAAGAGTTCATTGTTCAATCCTGTGCACCGCGCGTACAAATCTGTGCGTTTCCATTCTTTCATCATCGGTTTACCTCTAAGATGGCGGCTGGGCGACGACAATGCATAAGGTCTATTTCAAACCTCATTGCCGTCTGCAACTCAGTGCTCAAACTTCCATGCACCTTCCAGACCCGAGCATGAAGTTCTAGTACTGACTCGCAGGCGGCTATCGTGTTCGAAACAACTAAATCTGCCCCTTGAACAAGATGGCGCATATAACCATGAAAGTGCATTTCAGAAACAGCCCTATTGAGCAGTGTGCTTCTTAGGTGATATGTGCACACCGTTGGACTCGTGCCATATCTTTACTTGCAATTAATCGACTCCCAAAATGGCAGACAATGGGCAGACAGTGAAGCCTTCTGTGACACAGTGGAAGTTGTCTAAACGCCTGTGTCCCCTAAAAAAAAATTCAATGGGCATCTCCGAAGAACGCAGGTTCGATTCCCATCCGAGGTGTCTGTAGATTCAATTTTTTTCTGTTGGACTTTGAAAACAACAGGTGCTTTGAATCCACACATTTGTGAAGGGCAAAAACAAAATGGACGATTTGTTATGTCACCAATTATGAGGTTTGTTTCAGCTAAATTCCTGAACTTCCCAGAGATTGTACTGGATGTTCTATTTGATAAGCAATTGTAAGCAATGAAGTAGGCCAATGGAGTGTATTTAATACTGACCATTCCTGTAGACTTTGTGCATGTATGCCAGATGTAAAGGACAACCATTTGTTACTAACCTTTGTGATATACATGTATGGAACTGTGAAACGCTGTGTTGCAGTTAGCCTGTGGGCGATGCCAAGACAATTGTTGTGTCATTCAAATACAGTTTGGGTATTTCCGTCTCTCAAATACATGTGGGCATGTGTCAAACTAACACATCAACTCTTCTAATATCGCCCCCCTAAAAACCTTACAAATCTACGTTGATTTCATGGTTTACTTAGCAATAGACTGTGCAAAGTCTCGGGACAGGTTAGAACATGTGATGTTGTTTCTTCCACATGTTAGGGCAGAGTCTTGCAGAGTCTACAGTTGTTGGTTTGAAACAAATGTTTCTGCTCAACTGTGGTATTACATGTAATTCTCATAATTCATTGACTGTTTTTTCGATTAAAGGGGCTGTGTGGTCATAATCATAGCATGCCTGTGGCTGGTGTACATGGAATTATACAGGGTTTGCCCTTCACTTTTTCACTGACTAGCCAGCAGGACCAGTTAGCTTGTCATTTCACTAGTCCACCAGTATTTTCACCCGTCCATACTTTAGATTCAATAGGATTTTTGTCAACACTGAACTAGCCAGCTGGACCACCTGGAGTGAATTGTGACTGGTCCTCGGGTGTTTTATCCTGCATTTGGCCAGCGGACCACTGTTAAGGAAGAACACTGTTATAAACTCATCCAGGTACTGCATGCATGTACCCTCCCCCCGTATCATATCTATGGTGAGCGTGCGTGTGTGCTGTTACTTGGTGAGAGTTCATTATTCCATGGACAGCCACAAGCCTGTTTTGATCATGACGACACAGCCCCTTTAAGTGATTTTACAAATTATTGTTGAAGGAAACATGTTGGTTATTTGTGGCGTATATGTAATTGCACAAGGTCCATTGGCTGGTTTGTTGTTTAACTGTAAAAAATACTTCAATAATTGTCCATCAGTTTCTTCCGTTTATTAATATTTATCATACTTGTTTGCCTTTATAAAATTAACTTGGATGTCCTTGTGCATAGCTTCCTATTGTTATACAACCGTGTAATATCATATTTTCTAATTATTTATCAATATGGATGTACAAATTTTTGTCGATGTACATGATAACGGAATCAAACTTTGATTACTAATAAATTGTATAATGATAAGAACTGACAAATGAAGAGTCTTTTGTTTTTATTAAATACATGGTCGTTTAATTATGTTATCTCTATAATTCCACAAACATCACTTAAACAAGAAAGCCTTTCGGAATAAGCAAGGCTAACCCCTTGTAAATTTGACAAAGAAACAAAATATGAAAAAGAGGCAAACTTGTGAACAAATGCAAGGCTAACCCCTTGTGAATTTTTCAATTTTAGAACCAAATTTTAATAAAACTGCTGGACTTAGCCCTTCTGATTTTTTCAATATTTGACCCAAATTTGACAAAAATACTGTACTTACCCCTTGTGATTTTATCAATTTTGGACCCAAATTTGATAAAAATGCTGGAGGTACCCCTTGTTATTATATCAATTTGAACCTAAAATGGAAAAATTGCTGGACTTACCCCTTGTGATTTTTTCAATATTTGACCCAAATTTGACAAAAATACTGTACTTACCCCTTGTGATTTTATCAATTTTGGACCCAAATTTGATAAAAATGCTGGAGGTACCCCTTGTTATTGTATCAATTTGAACCTAAATTGGAAAAATTGCTGGACTTACCCCTTGTGATTTTTTCAATTTTGGACCCAAAATGGACACAAAATGCTGGACTTACCCCTTGTGATTTTATCAATTTTGGACACAAATTTGAAAAAGAAATGCTGGATTTTTGATTTGATTTTATCAATTTGTGACCCAAATTTGATCAAAATGCTGGACTTACCCCTCGTGATCTTAGCAATGTTGGACCCAAAATTTAATAAAACTGCTAAAACCCTTGTGATTTTTTTAATATTTGACCCAAATTTGACAAAAATACTGGACTTGCCCCTTGTAATTTTATTTGAAAAAAAAATCGCTGGACTTGCCCCTTGTGATTTTTTCAATTTTGCAACAAAATTTGACACAAAATGCTGGACTTACTCCTTGTGATTTTATCAATTTTGGAACCAAATTTGACAAAAACGCTGGACTTACCCCTTGTGATTTTACCAATTTTTGACCCAAATTTGATAAAAATGCTGGACTTGCCCCTTGTGATTTTATCAACTTTTGACCCAAATTGATAAAAATGCTACCCCTTGCGATTTTATAAGTTTTGATAAAAATGCTGGACTGACCCCTTGTAATTTAAAAAAACAAATTGACCCAAATTGGACACAACATGCTGGACTTGCCCCTTGTGATTTTATCAACTTTGGACCCAAATTTGACAAAAACGCTGGACTTACCCCTTGTGATTTTACCAATTTTTGACCCAAATTTGATAAAAATGCTGGACTTACCCCTTGTGATTTTTTTAAAATTTTGCACCCAAATTGGACTGCTGGACTTGCCCCTTGTGATTTTATCAATTTTGGACACATATTATAAAAATGCTGGACTTACCCCCTTGTGATTTTTTCAATTTTGGAACAAAGTTTGACACAAAATGCTGGACTTGCCCCTTTTGATTTTATCAATTTTGGACCCAAAATTTAATAAAACCTTGGACTTACCCCTTGTTATTTTTTCAATTTTTGACCCTAATTGGACAAAAATGCTGGACTTGCCCCTTGTGATGTTATCAATTTTAGACCCAAATTGGACACAAAAATGTTGGACTTGCCTCTTGTGATTTTATCAATTTTGGAACCAAATTTGACAAAAATGCTGGACTTACCCCTTGTGATTTTATCAATTTTGGACACAAATTTGAAAAAAAGATGCTGGTCTTTTATTTGATTTTATCAATTTTTGACCAAAATTTGATAAAAATGCTGGATTTACCGCTTGTGATTTTTTCAAAATTTGACAAAAATACTGGACTTAGGCCTACCCCTTGTGATTTTATCAATTTTGGACCCAAATTTGACAAAAATACTGGACTTACCCCTTGTGATTTTATCAATTTTGGACCCAAATTTGACAAAAATACTGGACTTACCCCTTGTGATTTTATCAATTTTGGACCCAAATTTGACAAAAATGCTGGACTTACCCCTTGTAATTTTTTAAAAATTTTGACCCAAATTGGACACAAAATGCTGGACTTGCCCCTTGTGATGTTATCAATTTCGGACCCAAATTTGATAAAAATGCTGGACTTACCCCTTGTAATTTGTTAAATTTTGGAACAAAATTTGACACAAAATGCTGGACTTTACTCCTTGTGATTTTATCAATGTTGGAACCAAATTTGACAAAAATGCTGGACTTACCCCTTGTAATTGTTTCAGTATTTGACCAAAATTTGACACAAAATGTTGGACTTGCCCCTTGTGATTTTATCAATTTTGGAACCAAATTGGACAAAAATGCTGGACTTGCCCCTTGTGATTTTATCAATTTTGGACACAAATTTTGAAAAAAAATGCTGGACTTTTTATTTGATTTTATCAATTTTTGACCACAATTTGATAAAAATGCTGGACTTACCCCTTGTGATTTTATCAATTTGGAACCAAATTTGACAAAATGCTGGACTTACCCCTTGTGATTTTATCAATTTTGGACACAAATTTGAAACAAAAATGCTGGGCTTTTTATTTGATTTTATCAATTTTTGACCCAAATTTGATAAAAATGCTGGACTTACCCCTTGTGAATTGAATCAATTTTAGACCAAAAATTTAATAAAACCGTGGACTTACCCCTTGTGATATTATCAATTTTTGACCCAAATTGGACACAAAATGTTGGACTTGCCCCTTGTGATTTTATCAATTTGGAACCAAATTTGACAAAAATGCTGGAATTGCCCCTTGTAATTTTATTTGAAAAAAAAATCGCTGGACTTGCCCCTTGTGATTTTTTCAATTTTGCAACAAAATTTGACACAAAATGCTGGACTTACTCCTTGTGATTTTATCAATTTTGGAACCAAATTTGACAAAAACGCTGGACTTACCCCTTGTGATTTTACCAATTTTTGACCCAAATTTGATAAAAATGCTGGACTTGCCCCTTGTGATTTTATCAACTTTTGACCCAAATTGATAAAAATGCTACCCCTTGCGATTTTATAAGTTTTGATAAAAATGCTGGACTGACCCCTTGTAATTTAAAAAAACAAATTGACCCAAATTGGACACAACATGCTGGACTTGCCCCTTGTGATTTTATCAACTTTGGACCCAAATTTGACAAAAACGCTGGACTTACCCCTTGTGATTTTACCAATTTTTGACCCAAATTTGATAAAAATGCTGGACTTGCCCCTTGTGATTTTATCAACTTTTGACCCAAATTGATAAAAATGCTACCCCTTGCGATTTTATAAGTTTTGATAAAAATGCTGGACTGACCCCTTGTAATTTAAAAAAACAAATTGACCCAAATTGGACACAACATGCTGGACTTGCCCCTTGTGATTTTATCAACTTTGGACCCAAATTTGACAAAAACGCTGGACTTACCCCTTGTGATTTTATCAATTTTTGACCCAAATTTGATAAAAATGCTGGACTTACCCCTTGTGATTTTTTTAAAATTTTGCACCCAAATTGGACTGCTGGACTTGCCCCTTGTGATTTTATCAATTTTGGACACATATTATAAAAATGCTGGACTTACCCCCTTGTGATTTTTTCAATTTTGGAACAAAGTTTGACACAAAATGCTGGACTTGCCCCTTTTGATTTTATCAATTTTGGACCCAAAATTTAATAAAACCTTGGACTTACCCCTTGTGATTTTTTCAATTTTTGACCCTAATTGGACAAAAATGCTGGACTTGCCCCTTGTGATGTTATCAATTTTTGACCCAAATTGGACACAAAAATGTTGGACTTGCCTCTTGTGATTTTATCAATTTTGGAACCAAATTTGACAAAAATGCTGGACTTACCCCTTGTGATTTTATCAATTTTGGAAACAAATTTGAAAAAAAGATGCTGGTCTTTTATTTGATTTTATCAATTTTTGACCCAAATTTGATAAAAATGCTGGATTTACCCCTTGTGATTTTTTCAATATTTGACCCAAAATTTGACAAAAATACTGGACTTAGGCCTACCCCTTGTGATTTAATCAATTTTGGACCCAAATTTGACAAAAATACTGGACTTACCCCTTGTGATTTTATCAATTTTGGACCCAAATTTGACAAAAATACTGGACTTACCCCTTGTGATTTTATCAATTTTGGACCCAAATTTGACAAAAATGCTGGACTTACCCTTGTAATTTTTTAAAAATTTTGACCCAAATTGGACACAAAATGCTGGACTTGCCCCTTGTGATGTTATCAATTTCGGACCCAAATTTGATAAAAATGCTGGACTTACCCCTTGTAATTTGTTAAATTTTGGAACAAAATTTGACACAAAATGCTGGACTTTACTCCTTGTGATTTTATCAATTTTGGAACCAAATTTGACAAAAATGCTGGACTTACCCCTTGTAATTGTTTCAGTATTTGACCAAAATTTGACACAAAATGTTGGACTTGCCCCTTGTGATTTTATCAATTTTGGAACCAAATTGGACAAAAATGCTGGACTTGCCCCTTGTGATTTTATCAATTTTGGACACAAATTTTGAAAAAAAATGCTGGACTTTTTATTTGATTTTATCAATTTTTGACCACAATTTGATAAAAATGCTGGACTTAGGCCCTACCCCTTGTGATTTTATCAATTTGGAACCAAATTTGACAAAATGCTGGACTTACCCCTTGTGATTTTATCAATTTTGGACACAAATTTGAAACAAAAATGCTGGGCTTTTTATTTGATTTTATCAATTTTTGACCCAAATTTGATAAAAATGCTGGACTTACCCCTTGTGAATTGAATCAATTTTAGACCAAAAAAATTTAATAAAACCGTGGACTTACCCCTTGTGATTTTATCAATTTTTGACCCAAATTGGACACAAAATGTTGGACTTGTCCCTTGTGATTTTATCAATTTGGAACCAAATTTGACAAAAATGCTGGACTTACCCCTTGTGATTTTATCAATTTTTGACACAAATTTGAACAAAAATGCTGGTCTTTTTATTTGATTTTATCAATTTTTGACCCAAATTTGATAAAAATGCTGGACTTACCCCTTGTAATTATTTTTCAATTTTGGAACAAATTTGTTATAGAAACGCTGAAGGTACCCCTTGTGATTTTATCAATTTTGGACAAAAATTTGATAAAAATCCTGGACTTGTGATTTTTTCAATTTTGGAACAAAATTTGACACAAAATGCTGTACTTACCCCTTGTGATTCTATCAATTTTGGACCCCAAATTTAATAAAACTGCTGGACTTACCCCTTGTGATTTTTTTCAATATTTGACCCAAATTTGACAAAAATATTGGATTTACCCTATGTGATTTTATCAATTTTTGATGCAAGAATTTGATAAAAATGCTGGACTTACCCCTTGTAATTTTTAATTTTTTTTTTGACCCAAATTGGACACAAAATGATGGACTTGCCCCTTGTGATTTTATCAACTTTGGACCAAATTTGATAAAAATGCTACCCCTTGCGATTTTATAAGTTTTGATAAAAATGCTGGACTTACCCCTTGTAATTTTTAAAATACTGTTGACCCAAATTGGACACAAAATGCTGGACTTGCCCCTTGTGATGTTATCAATTTCGGACCTAAATTTGATAAAAATGCTGGACTTACCCTCGTAATTTTTTTTCAATATTTGACCCAAATTTGACAAAAATACTGGAGTTACTCCTTGTGATTTTATCAATTTTGGACCTAAATTTGATAAAAATGCTGGACTTACCCTCGTAATTTTTTTTAAATTTTGACCCAAATTGGACAAAAATGCTGGACTTGCCCCTTGTGATTTTATCAATTTTGGACTGAAATTTGAATAAAATCGCTGAAGGTAGGCCTACCCCTTGTGATTTTATCAATTTTGGACCCAAATATGACTCGCCACCCCTTGTTATTTTGTTTCATATATTTTTGACCCAACTTTGATAAAAATGCTTGACTTAGGCCCTACCTGAAAGTGATAAGTTTTTATCAAATTTTTGGCCAATTTTAAAGTTGTGATTTGAGCCTTAGGTCAAAAATGATGGAGTATGCTCTACTGTACTGTTACCTTTTTTTGTAACTTGACCCAGGATATAAGCTATATATTGGCGAATCATAAAAATTGATACTTTAAAAAAAAGGCAAAAATGGGAGGGGAGGGGAGGGGGGGGAAATAAGCATTTTTATCAAATTTTGGGCACATTTTTAAGTTGTGATTTTAGGCTCTAAAATGATGCAGGACTAAAGCCCCTATACTCATATCATATAGGGAAAACCACGCAGTAAGGTAGGGACCAATAGTGAAAAAAGAAAACCCAATCCATATGCAGTTTCCAGTCCGGCAATTGAACAAGGGTGCACAGAGGATGAAAGTCAGGCAAGAAACAACTGAGGGCAGACAGATGCCACGCCCTGGTCTGGGTCTTGGTGCCGCCCTTCAAAACCAACCAGTCCTCCCAATCCAATTGCCTTTTTGGATTTAGTAGAACTCTACAAAATTCTTGCTAATTTAAGATGAAACGCCAGGCCTGTATCAATTAAATAATAATAAGAGGAAGAATATTTGCTGTACTTACATAATGAAGTCACTTTGATGTAGGACATTATTTACAACCTGCTTCCGCGATGAATGTTCTTGTTGTATCATCCTTCTTTTGGCTCAACTTGGCCAGTAATAAGCTAACGAGGGCGCTATACTGCATTCACTGCATGCTTTTAACTCCTAAAAACATTACGTATGCTTCTTCCGGGTTGAAGTCGGGCAGGGTTGTTTTGAGTTGAGTCATCATCAATATTTTCCAGAGTTTCACTTTACAGCAGCATTCCATCACCAGTATTTCTTCTGCTCTCTTGACCGTCAGAAGAGTTATGGAGTTCATATTTCCAAAGACACAAGTCTAACTGTTCCAAACACTCGGGTTCCCCGTTCACCATTTCTTCAGACTTCACTGACCTGACACACGACCGTAGCATTAAGTGTTTACCAGTTTACTGTCACCGTCGCTCACCGAGTGTAGTTTTAATAATCGATTTAAAAAGGGAACATGGGTGAATATGGAGAAGGACCCAATAAATCACCGAAGGACAACTCAACAGCAAATAGCTTATCCATTGCAACTGTGGAAGAGATTGAGGCAACAGAAGGTAAAGAAAGTTTCCCGAAGTAAACCAAATGCAAATTTTGCCTTTATTTACCAACCAAAGTCCTATTGTATTACGTTGTACAACCATGGAGCAATAATCTAGTTTATTGCTCCATGGTACAATCATCATGACCATGAGCTACTAGGAAGGAGATCTCGCTTACGGCGCCCTGTCAGGGTTTGCCCGTAGCTTTTTCAGTGACTAGTTAGACCGCAGGACCAGAGTGAGTTGGCTTGTCATTTCACAAGTCCAGCAGCTTTGTGTACTTTTCTATATTTATTTCCTATTATAAAGTAGGGATGCTTTTCGACACTTAACTAGCCAACGGAAAATATTGTTTGTTTAGCAGAAATCTGCAGGATACCAGCCACAAATTGTTCATGTGACATGGTAGTTTGGCTGGTAACCTTATTCTGGTAAGCATAATTTTGTTGTGCTTAGCTACTTTTTGTGCTTAAGCAGCTGCTATAGGGCTGGTATTTGTCTTCCCAGTTGCTTTAGAGTCGGGTTATCCAAATAGTAGGCTATTTTATCTCAATTTTGATGGTTGAACTTTTCTTTCTTCAGAGTATGTAGTCTTGGAGGAGACGCTAAATCAACTTGACTCCTGTCTGGATGACCTTGAGCAGAAGAACGACTCCTTGACTAACAAGCTCAAGGAGCTTCTTGAATCAACTCAGCAGATCCATCAAGAGATGTCCACGCAGAGGTTGAAGGAGGGCCAGGATACGGACACTACGGACTCGTAACACCTTGGTGAAACATGGAAAATATACCCAGAAACGGCCTGATACTTCACAGAGGCAGCATAGGCCTCTTTGACCCCTGGTTGTTGCCTTAGTGCTCCTTGAAATGTTCCAAAACTATTGGAAGTTGTAAATCTCTATTGGCAATACAAATTTATAAGTTCCTCATAGAGGGGTCCTTTACCTCAAGAAGAAAATGTCTTGATGCCCTTGCCCTTTCAGAAACGAAGCATCAAGCCTGCAGAAAGTTGTTGTTCTGGGGCACGACTCATTACAGAAACTGTTGTTAAAAGGGATGTTTCAGTTGTTATAAAGGTCTTGTCACATAGGGCAAATTTCCCAGGCAACTTGGAGCTGGAAACCAACTACAATGCAGGCAAACGGAACACTTCGGTAGCAGCACAATAGAGTCTAGCTGTAACTCACTATCCCCAAGAAATCGATAAGAAAACTAAAATGACAATGTGAATGAATTTTCTTCCTGGAGAGCTGGTTGCCTGTAAATTGCCTCAAGTGACATTGTCTTTAAAATTGACCAACAGATAATCAATAACCAACACTGTTCATGATTCAAAAAAACACTCCTGCTAAGTAATGGTGAAGAAGCTGTGGTCTAGTGATTGAATTGGTAATTGGTCGGAGTGCAAAATCAAGTTGGACAGGGCATGGGTGTAGGATCCTACCTCCATGAACAGGGTAACCAAAACTTGTGTCGAGTTGATCATGTATTTATTTAATTTAATGTGAAGGAATATCTCCATGTAGTTGACATAATAGACATATCTGTACATAATTGATAATCATAGTATATTTGAAGGTTTACAGAGCCTTGAGCAAAACATGCTTTATTGCTCAGCATTTTCCAGAGTAAATTTTTCACCAAAGGCGTGTGTTAAAATCATGGCAGCACTTCTGAAAATTGAGAAGACAAAACAAATTTATATAATTTATATAATTAAAATAAAATATGTAGTGAAACATTCCAACTTACAGATCAAATACAGGCTCAAAATTGGTTTTAAAATGGTGTAGGGACTAATGTTGACTTCACTTATACAGTACTTTTGTTTGACGTTCACCAGGCAATGGGGGAATGGGATTAACTAGGTCTCATAGTCAAGCTTGGATTAAGGGTTGGTGTTCCTGTCTTAATCACCATCTTAATCCATTTTAAGGATCAGTGCTGATCCGTAAAGGATTAAAACTCATAAAAGTCAGATATGATTTTGATTTTATTCAGTATCAAATAAGAACTAATTAATTACAAAGCTACGTGCTATTAGTGATTCAAGACAACAGAAAATATGAGTTAGAAACAAATAATGGATTGGCGTACTTTACTAAGTGAAAAAAGGTGACAGTAATTTCAGGAACTGGGAAATAAAAGTAAAAGTTTACATCAAGTCAACAAATGAAGCTGTATTATGACCCACTGTAACAGAAAATATTGATTTGCAAAACGCAAAGGAAACAACTACATCTTTAATAGTCAATTTGAATCAAGCTATTTTAAGCTACCTTTTCTTCGAATAAGCATTTTTTGGGGGTCTCATTAAACATTTCATCAGAAGCTTGAACTCATTTGTTGACATGAAGAAACTTTTGTTGTTCTCAGTCTAGTAACTTACGAAACAGATACATTTTGTAGGGGCCAATTTTGTAAAGGTAAACACAAATTTGCTAAGCACAGAAATGTTCTGCTTGGCAAAACACAAGATTTGATAAGCACTGTCTTCTTAAACTCTATCAATTTGAACCTCCCTACAGTCGGGGAATACTTCCAGTATTCCCTGCAAACAACTTCCAGGACTTTACAAATCATTGGTAGATGGCTCTTTCTTTTCACACTACCAGAACGTTAAAATTAATACTGCGATTACTACTAAAGCTAGGTTATAAGAACTATGTTAATACTATAACTTATCACATAAACAAAACTTGGACATCGTGTCGACGACATGTCTAGCTAAATACTACAGAATCATCAGCTGCTGGAGAAATCTCCCCCAGATCTCTACATTTTTTAGTCAAACAGTTTAATGCCCCACTTTCACTTGTTGAACAATTAAATTTATCCCGAGCAATATCTTAATTCAGATGGTAAATCATTTTGAACTCTCCTCAAGACATAGCCATCTTTGTTGGATTTCTTGTATCCTGTTCTGCGTTAAAAACAACAAGACTATATTCGTTGCTTCCAGCCCAAGACGGTGCCCAAATTAACGGCTTCGGAAGTGGCTATGGCTGGAGCGCTGAAATGTCCATTCTTCAATGTTGTCAATGCAACAAACAGCCATAGCCTTAGCTGCTTGATTCTGACATGCTTAAGTTTTGTTTCCAAGTTGGGGATTTTGACAAACCTCTGCCTAGGCTCTAACTCCAGGCTCCGTTTGATTTCGGGAAACACCGTGCAGAATGTACACAGCTTCAAAATTGATGATGGAGACGGAGCTGGAGCTGGAGCCGAGGTTTGGAAAATGCCCTTGGATTTGTATGGGAAAGGAAAACAAGATGGCCGTGGGGTCATAGGTCAACGGGATCTTGGCCCCATTGTAAGCTGTGAACTTTTGGCTACAGTGGTGGAAGTCAAGCAGAGCCCCTGTAGTCATTGCATTTATGTTTGAATGGATGGCTGTAGCTATTATGGCAAGGTCACTGTATACATCAACACTGTCATAACCACAGTATAAGTCACTCAAAGCATACATCACCTTCAAATAAAATTAAACCTTCTGGAGACCCTGTGTGGCAGAAGACTCAACAAGTTCTTAAAAGATTGCGCAAGCTCAAGATGACGTAAATAGTGGTTGTGTCTTCTGCCAGTCTGCCACTAGTAGCATCTCAAAATTCCCCCTATTCTTTTATACGCAAACAAAAAAACAAAATAACAAAACCACCACTAAACAATACATTAATATCTCATCTCTATAAAACAAGAGAACTCATTTTTAAAATAAAGTCTAACAAGAGCCCAATTTCATGGTACTGCTTACCACAGAATTTTGCGTTTACGGTGCCATGTAAAAGCCAGTGATTTTGTGCTGTAAGCGCAGAATTCCACGGTAAGCAGAGCCATGAAATTGGGTCAAAAACAGAATAGCACCAATGAGCAGTAATAATACAAGGACCTGATAATTTTTTTTTACAGGATCCTAAATTGTTTAAAAAGGAAGGAATATCCCATATAATTTCCATTCATAAAAGCCAGAACATTACATTTTCACCTACTTTTTTTGTTTTATACAAAAAGTGTTCTGAACAAAAATTGTTCTACATGTTAAAAGCTTTTTTCTTCTAACTACAAAACAAGAATGCCTTAATTTACAGCCAAGTATCAAATTCTAGTAATCAAACCAAATAAA
Source organism: Plazaster borealis (assembly GCA_021014325.1). Lineage (NCBI taxonomy): Eukaryota > Metazoa > Echinodermata > Asteroidea > Forcipulatida > Labidiasteridae > Plazaster > Plazaster borealis. The sequence goes on along the minus strand of CM037456.1, from coordinate 1,035,230 downwards.
ATAAAATAAAAGCACCATCAATATATATTTAAAGCCGAGAGATTATGCAATGCATGAGTGTATTCTTGTGTAAACTTTGCCATCAAATAATGTTTTTAGCTCTCCATGGAATCAAATTAACTTTTAACCCATCAGTGGACGACGATTCAAAGGGGTTAGAGTTTTCGGAATTCAGTTATACAGACCCCTTGCATATGACATCACAAGCCCCAAAACAGCGCCCTCACTGAGGTCAATGAAAACCTATCATTGGCTGAGAGTTGTGCGCAGTGCAGACAACACGCGTGCATGTTTCCATTGTTTGACCTCAGCAATGGCAGCCAATGTGAGGGGTCTACTCCTGCCATAACTGCTCCAGATTTTCAGGAATATTTCAAAAAAACCACCTTCTGAAATGAAATTTTCACAGGTTAGTTTTATGGTATATAGGCCTATCTACAACTATATTGGATTGAAACAAACAGTGGGTTTGAATTACCAAACGTATACAATCCCTCTAAATAGAAGTCTTTCAACCCATAAAGACACTGTCTCAACATACACTCCTTACTCCCCTCTATTGTGAATTTGTTCAAAAATTAAACAGACCAAATTATTATAAAATGGAAAAAAAGAAAACGGAATAGACTTTTTAAGAGGACTGAATTTGACTATCATGACGCACATTGTCTCTCTGGTATCTAGCACCACATTGTCACTCTACAAAGTAACTCTACTTGGTCCTAAACTCGACCCAATTCTATAGAGCTGCTCCAGCAGAAGAAATTGCTTAACAAGATTCAAGGTCAAAATCTGGGCCCAATTTCATAAAGCTGTTAAGCAGAAAATACTGCTTAGCAGATTTCTTTGCTATGCAAAAAAAAATGAGTTTGGGAACCAGTGTAAACTTTATGAAATTTTAGCTGGTAACCTGTTTCAGATAAGTAAGATTTTTCTGTGCTAAGCAAGTTTTTGTGCTTACAGGCTTTATGAAATTGGGACCAGTTTGCCAAACATGGCTGGCAAACTTTTTCTAGTAAGCTGAATTGTTTTTAAGCAGTTCTATGAAATTAGGCCCTGTTTTTTAAAGAATTATATAAAGCCTTTATATGCAGCATGTTCTGACATGAGGTAGATAATACTGCAACCCACACATAATCCATCATGAAAAGTCCCTACTCTCTACCACACTACCCTTCTTCACCTAGCTATAATTATTCACAAGGCTTTGGACAAAGTTACCTTTACATTCGTTGTTTTTGTTTTATCTCGGCAAACTAAACGGCTAATTTTTTTCAAATAAACTTACAAAGTGCAAAACTACTGTTTTGTACAGGAATATCAGTTACAGTTTTAAAAATACAAATATCACTTAATAATCGAATAAAATACTTGTGATGTAAACACTTGATTTTAAACCAGCCACGAAGAAAGTATCTCAAAACTCAGAATTGCCCTGATTCATTTGAAACGTTCCTGTTGGGGGGAAAACACGTCAACAATAAAACAGGAATTCTGGATGGTCAGCTGTGGAACAGCTGGTGTTCCACGTTATTGTTCTACCGATTTCCTTTTTTCCCCCTTTTATTTCAGTGACAAAAAATGAAAACACTGCTAGATGGTTTCCCCTCTACGTCCCAACAAAGATGCATATCTGCTTTATACAATGACGCTGGTTAAGTCATTAGGGATAAGTCTCTGATCCTAAAAAATTTGCACTTCTGCCAAGTTAACAAATTTATCAGGAATACTTCAATGGGCATTCTTGAATGCTAACCCACACAACCTCTGGGCTTCTACTTAGAGTGTTTACAATAAATTAGAATCAATTCAAAGCTGGATGATACTCACCCGAACTTTGCCTCAGACTTTGGCTCAAAGAGTTTCCACGTTTTGAGACACTCTTCGACACACCTTTATCATGATCGCACCATTTTTGTCAAGTTCTCTGTGCACACTTGTGCAATTGTGAATACTGATTTTCATCTAATCAAAAGGAGACCAGACTACTTTTAGGGTGTCGTGACCGAGCGGTTAAGAGCATCGAGTTCAAGTTTTGGTGGTTAGTCATCAGGTTGTGGGTTCAAATCCCGGTCATGGCACTTGTGTTCTTGAGCAAGACACTTAACTATAATTGCTTCTCTTCACCCAGGGGTATAAATGGGTACCTGCGAGGGTAGAGGTTGATATTGTGTTTGAAAAAGCCTTCCGAAGGAATGTTATTGGCCCAATGACCAGGGCACTAATGTAAAGCGCATTGAGACGTTTATTGTAAAATGCGCTATATAAGAACTTGTTATTATTATTATTATTATTATTATTTCCTGTCTCAGTTTTGTTTGCATGAGTTTGAATTGGAGGGGGGAAAATCATGATAAAAGTCCAAATATGAGCTAGAAAATACCAATTTACACAATAACGTTGTTCGATTAGTTTCATTAGGCAAGAATTCAGCATTATGGAACACTAACAAGCAAGCAAATGTTGGCATGTAAAAAATATGTAGTACATCATAATAAACAGGTCAAGAAAAAGAAAAGGGAAGTACATTGTGCATTTTCTTTAACAAAGCAAACAAAAGTCACCAGAAATAAAGTCCAGAGAAAAAGAAGAATTTCTTTTAAACAGAGTAAACAAATAAGTAGGATTGGAAACTTTGCATGGTGGAGATACAATCTAGTAAAGGTTTGCAGTTACATCATGTACATGAAAATAATCTCTGTATAATTTGTGGTGAGTTGTTACACCATTGGTTCTTTTTAGAACCATCAGAACTCACAAAGAGATTGTTTTTATTCATGGTGTGACTGCAAACCTTGCTAGAAAATACAATATAAACTTATTTCAGGATCAGCATAGAAACTTTCATAAGACGCTGGCTGGTGGCAGCCTTATCACATGAATACAATTGTCGGCTCAGTACTATGAGGTCATTAACTCTTTCTTTTACAGAATTTTGAAAACCTAAAAAAGCTGGTAATTTTAGGGTCAAAACACAAAAAACGCGGGCACTGAAAGAGTTGATTGCAATTTCATATCAGTACACCAGAATCGACTAGCTACCGTCACTTATCAGAAAGGCTGTCAAGTATAACTGCAGATTTAAAATTGGTTATTTATAGAACGGTATCATGAGTGTTATATACGTGATGTGTTAATGCTTGCCAACCTTGCCTATAAGTGCTGGTGGCTCGTCTAATCAAGCAATCCATTAGAATCAACAGGGCGTAACAATGAAAAAGACATATCAATCTGAAAAAATTATCAAACTCAAAAAATAAATGTTTTTCTTATTGGTTGTTCCTTTTTGCCAAACAATTACTCTGAAGACTGCTTTTGATCAATTAAGTCCATTTAGAAGGAGCTCCAAAACATGTGAAAGCAAATTTATGAAATCCACACAAACTGTACGAAGGAACTTATAGTACTGAGCCAATGTGATGTTCTTGAAAAGATGTGCATGATCAGTCTTAAATTAATAATGATTTAAACAGTTTGTCAGTGTCCACCTAGTGTCCCAAAGTCTCTCGCTGTAGTCAAATGCAAAACAAGGTTATTCAACCTTCTTATTCACAAGAAAGCAAGATCCATTTCAGCCTTTTTCTTCCACATTAAAAAGGCAACTGTAATAACTTATTTTTTGATAAGAGTTATCCAGGATTGTTACAACTTGCGTACATTCCCTCTCGAGGCTCTGGTGAGTGTAAGGACGTAATGCCGGAGACTGACACCTCAATCAAAGCAGAGGTTACCAGCATCAACCTTGAAATCCGCCACCCCGATCTCTGACCTATGAACCTCTGGGTTGATGATGATCTCAACGATTGGCAGCTGGTGCACATCGAGCGTCTGGAAGGCAAAGATGGTTTTCTTCCACCTCATCTCTGGATTCTGTCAAAGAAAATGAAGAAGAGAAAAATACTGTGCAATGAGCAAACCGTAAAAAAGCGGAGTATATTTTGGAATTTGACAAGTGGATATGATTACAATATTTGGTGTGAAAATAAAATTTGGTGTCTGGGGTAAACATTTTTGTTGTCTCTTCACGGATATCCCGGTCAAGAAATTTGTGCCCTTGAGCAAGGCACTTAACCATAATTGCTTCGTAAAAAGTTGGGAAGGTTGTGCATTCTGCTCTACCAGCCAGGCTCCTAGTTGATGATACCCATGCCTACATCCTTTTGGACTGTGAAGGGGGTAAACCTGTTTCAGCCTTAGGAGTAGGTGGCAACGTGCCCCTGGTGGCAGTTAATTTGAGTGGCTGTCCGGCCTTGTGATGTTGGGCGATATCTCATTAAAAAATCATAATAATAATTCATTTTGAAAAAGAATACATAATTTTCCCAAAGACGATTGTTGATAAAATATGTGTAAAAACATGGGATAGTCCCCACCTTGCATCCATCCTTAATGATATCTGGCTCTAGTTCGCTACCGCGTTGGTAGACGACTCCGTTCCATCCCAAGAAGCTGAAGCTATGAGAAGGATCCCCACTTGGTGTCTCCCACACCGACATATTAAAACAGTAAATGGTGATTTCTTGACTTGCCTCCGTACTGAGTAGGTGGAGGAATTTGATCTGGGGTAGAGTTAGACCAAACAGCAGCTGCCAAAGAGAAATAATCATCATTACATGAGTTATAAGTTGAATTTGGGTAGAGTCTTAAAAAGAAGGCCAAGAAAAACCAGAAGAAATGTGTACAAACAGTGAGGGATCCTTTGGGGAGCAGGGTGAAAGATCCTTGTGGTGCCCACACCTCACCCTAATTAAAGACCTTGTACATTAGTGATACTCTATTAGTGGCAATTCTTGTTTACTACTGTATTTATTTGAAATTGTGTTCACCAATCATCTTGAAATTTGATTTTGTGCACCTCTGAGGAATCTAAAATGCTCTGGGATCGATTTCGCAAAGAGCTAAGATTGATCTTAACTGTCTACCAATCTTAATTCTAAGCAAAGTGCGATGTCACAATGCAAATCAATAACAAGGTAATATTGACAACTCATCTTAAGATGAATCTTAGTGCGTTGTGAAATCGAGCCCAGGTTACATCCACTTGCCATCTGGAAACTTTCTACAAATGTCATTGTCCAAATAACAACAACGTCATTCTCTACTTACCGTAGATGAATCTGGTGGAATAATGCATGATTTGGCTCCTAATTGTGTGTATTCACAGTGGACTTCTAAGGCATCTGATGAGCAGCCCATGTCTGGATCGATCCAGAATAGACCTACAACAAGGAAGACATGTTAAATGAAAGGTCTAGTGTACAGGACTGGGGTGGGGGTTCGAATCCCAACAAGGAAAACATGTTACTTAAAGATTAGTGTACAGGACTGGAGTGGGGATTTGAATCCTAACAAGGAAAACAAAAATGAAAGGTCTAGTGTACAGGACTGGGGCGGGGTTCGAATCCCAACAAGGAAAACATGTTAAATGAAAGGTCTAGTGTATAGGACTGGAGTGGGGGTTCGAATCCCAACAAGGAAAACATGTTAATGAAAGATTAGTGTACAGGACTGGAGTGGGGATTCGAATCCAAACAAGGAAAACATGTTAAATGAAATGTCTAGTGTATAGGACTGGAGTTGGGGTTCGAATCCCAACAAGGAAAACATGTTAAATGAAAGGTCTAGTGTACAGGACTGGAGTGGGGGTTCGAATCCCAACAGGGAAAACGTGTCAAATGAAAGGTCTAGTATACAGGACTGGAGTTGGGGTTCGAATCCCAACAGGGAAAACGTGTTAAATGAAAGGTCTAGTTTACAGGACTGGAGTGGGGGTTCGAATCCCAACAGGGAAAACGTGTTAAGGGAAAACGTGTTAAATGAAAGGTCTAGTTTACAGGACTGGAGTGGGTGTTCGAATCCCAACCTGGCCAGTTAAGGCACTTGTATTCACAAGAAGAATGGGTCTGTATAATAGAAAGGGGAGGTTTTTTCTGCCAGTCAAAAGGTCAAATCAAATGCTGTTTTGATTGAATATCATCCAAATTCAAAAATGAACTAAAGTTCTCTGTATAAAAATGTACAGACCATTATGTGACCTCATCAAACCTTTTGATATTGACAAAAGTTGTACTTGAAGGGTATCAAACACAGTGGCATTCTACATCATTTTAATGTGAGCTAAAGACTTCTAAGATTTCCCCCCATTTTCATAAGGATTCTAATTGGACAATGAATGGATCACAAAACTGAATTTGACCCTGGAGCCCCCATCCATTCCCCCATAAAAAAATCCCTTGAAATACTTTCATCACCACTCAAATAGTACAATTAAATGATGAGGTCATTCACAAAATATTTCTATTTTGGTATTAAAGTGCTTACCTTCACTGATGTCTTTCTGACAGCCTATAAGATCTCGACATGTCCGACACGGCATGTCTTTTGTACCCAGTGGATGTTTAATACCGTCAATGTACTTAACAAGATATTTCATCATGTAGAACACGTCTATGTCCTGTAAGTATTGAGGAACAGTACTCGTTAGAAAGGAAGGTATAACTTAAGATTTTGAGTACATCTTGCTTTCAAAACGATTTGGCCATACTGGCCATGTCGTGGCCGAGCAGTTAAGAGCACCGGATTCAAACTGTGGCAGAGTGTGGGTTCCAGTCCTGGTAATGACACTTGTGTCCTTGAGCAAGACACTTAACCATGATTGCTTTGTCCTTCGGATGGGACATTAAGCCGTAATCGTGAAAGAGTAGGGGCTAACCCTGGTGTTTCTGGTTCACATAGCAAGCACCCTAGTTTACAGGTTTCCTAAGGCTTGCAAGCTAGTGTTAAAGTTCACTTATGAGGCATCCTTGGTTTCATTACCAGAAATATATAATATATACTCGTTAGAAAGGAAGTTACTATTTACGATTTTGCAAGAGTACCTCTCGATTTCAGGAAAATGTTGCCATACTGGCAATGTCATGAACATGTGTCCTTGAGCAACATACTTCACCATTATTGCTTTGTCCTTCGGATGGGACATTAAGCCAGAGGTCACGCGCACAAGGATTAGTAGTGCACATAAAAGAACCCAGAACACTTATGTGGAAGAGTAGGGGTTAACCCTGGTGTTTCTGGTTCACATAGCAAGCACCCTTGTTTACAGGTTTTCCTCAGGCTTCATTACCAGCAAATTTAATAATAAAATAATAAATAACGATTCACAATATAGTCTACAGTTTGCCCAGAAGACGCCATTTTCGCAGTGATCATGAGAAAAGCCCAGATGAACTTTTGACGTCTTGCAAAGTAGCAAGGTTGTGTTTGTCTGTGTTTACAGCAAAAGGTTTGTTTTGTTTGTGTGGCTGGTGAATGTTTTTTCACAGTCAGCTGTTCAAAAGTCCCAAACTGCACGTGAGGTGCTGAGTTGCGAGTGTGATTGTTTTCAGTTGACCGCTTTTTGGGGGAAAATGAACATTCTGGGGTAAATAGTAGAGGGTGCACTAGAGTATTCCACTACCCTTGTTACTTTGACCACAGGTGTCAGAAATCTGTTTCTCTAAATAATTTTTTCGACTTGATGAAATTTGTTACAATCCATGATTTGACATTCTATCTCATAAAATTTGGAGTACGAGAAAATGTTTTGAGAACTTACCCCAACTTCTTTTGGTCTTGGAATGCTGAAGAAGTGATGAATTAAGGTGTGGATGCTCTCTGCATCATTCAACGGAAACATTTTCTGAAGAAGGTTGAAATGAGAAAGTTTTTCTTTCATTAAAATTATAGTTTGGTTGAACAGAGAGCAACTAAATAATCTTAAAGGGAGGGTCAGCGTTTGGTTTTTGTCAACGTATTGCAGATTTATAGGCACAATTTAAAGGAAAGGAACAATAAAAATGACATGTGAAAGTTTCAGCTGTATACAGTGTCTGCTTGCTGAGAAAACAGCAAAAAAAATGTTACAGCATTTTGAAAGAATGCCTGTTTAGCGAGGTGACAGCGGGTACCAACCACATCTCTGGCCGCAGCATTCGCGAATGGACACCAACCATGGAGTATGGTAGTAGCTGCAGTTACTAAGAATGTAAATTTGCACCAACCCTCAGAAATCTGAGAAACGATTCATGCATGAGTCGTTTCTCAGATTCAAATGAATTTATTGATTGCTAATCAATGGGGGCAATTCAGACAAAATAATTTGCAGGATGCTTACTACCATCTTCATAATAAGTAGGCTTTCAAAAAAAAATATAAAAAAATATATATATAAACACAAAATTGGTGGTCATTACCAAAGTATTACCCTACCTTTAAAGATTTTAATTTTTTATTTTAATTTTTTTTTTTTCATTATGTTTTGTTGCTTTGTTGTTTCTGTTTTGGGGTTTTTCCCCTTCATTATTGCCTTGTATTGTATATTCTGTACTTGTACTGTCGAGTTCGAATAAATAATAATAATAATAATAATAAAGAAAATACTTATTGACCAACAACTCAATAATTTGTTAACGGGTCTGTATACGTTTGGTAATTACTCATAAAATTAATGGCAATACAAAATGACTTGGTAAGAAGTACAGCAGCTTCTGATAGTACAAAGCACTTTGAAAAACATTTCACATTGAAGTAATGTGGTTATGGAAAAAGATATCAGTTTTTATCCCCTAAAGTTTGAATCTGAGAATCGTTTCTGTCAGAATTGTTTCTCGGATTGTATATTCCAATTGCAGATTATTCTTCCTGCGTGGACATAACCGCTCCAGATTTTCGGCAATATCTCAAAAACGCTACCACATTTTGAAATGAAATTTTCACAGGTTAGTTTTATGGTATATATCTACAACGATATAGGATCGAAACAAACAGTGGGTTCCAATTACCAAACGTATACAATCTCTTTAAACGAAATAAAACTGACTACATCACCACAAAATTAAATCTCCAAGTGTTTGAATGCAACATGGGTACTTTTTCTCTACTCCAAAGCCACTTAAATACTTCCAAGAACAGTTTGAAATTAGAAATCAATTTTAAGTTATCTTGAACTTAGGGGAAAGCCATGAGAAAATTAAGAGCCTTTTCTTAAGAAAAATGAAATAATACATACTTGGATACCTGGCATCCCCTGATGGAGAAAAGGAGAAAAAAGAGAAACATTCAATGACCAAATGATAAATGAACAATTATATTATTATCTAAATAATGTTTTGATTATAATTTTCTGTAATTCTATTAACTTTTTCAGTGCCTAGCTTTTTAAGGTTTTTTTTAATTCAATTCTCACCAAACCAATTTTCTTTGGAATTCTGTAAAAAAATAATAATAATAATAATTTCTCACCAAACAAAATGTATTTTGCTGATTTGTCATTGGTATTTCTTGAGTGATAATGCCTTCTCTTGATAACATGTTAACTATGGGTCATACATGTACGATTTATGACACTTTTGGAGTACATAAAAAAGATTGTACATGTACGAATATGGCGCTTTCGGAATACATAAAATAGATCGTACATGTCGACCTTGGATGCTTTGTTCTTGCTTGGCAACTTTGGAATTATCATCTCACTGAAAGGTTTTTCCAAGGATGAATAAGAATTAATTAAAACAATATTTTTCCAGTCAACTATTGAATTGAAGATTTTTGCTTTTTGGATTGATGATTATTGTTATTGTTTATTCTTCCAAAGTATCTGATAATTTCAGAACTTTTAGAGCACTGTTTAACGCAATGGAATACGCAAGGGGATACTAGGTGGCAGCAGACTTACAAGGTAAATCCATTGTTCTCGGCAATGTGCACATACACAGAACTTCATCAACAACAGAAATTTACCTGGTATGTCTGATGCCACAGGGCCCAGCTTCATACAGCTGCTTCAGCACAAAAAGTAGCTAAGCACAGCGAAATTATGGTTACCAGCCAAAAAAACCATTCCACATATACCATCTGTTACTGGTGTCCTGCTTATTTTTGCTAAGCAGAAAAGTGTTAAGCAATATTTGCTGCTTAAACAGCTCTATGAAATTGGGCCCTGGTGTTCCGAAATCTCTCCTTCTTCTATTGTCAAGACTTTTTAGGCTGGAGGGTGCCAAGTAACCTGCTTGTAGTATTAATTGGATTTTTTTGTATATATTTGTTTTGTTTTATTTTAATTTTTTTATTTATTTATTTATTTATTATTATTATTATTATTATTTGTTGTCGTTGTTGTTATTGGGTTTTTTTATGGGGGGGGGGGGTTTTGAGTGGACATAAAAATATGAATACTAACTTACCGGTGGACCCGTCTCACCCTGTCAAAAAGATGATAAAGAAGAAAAATACGAAATAACTATTGATTAAGGCATGTTGTAGTTTCATAAATAGTTTCAGAAAATAAGTTTCAGGAATTGGAGGATTGGGGGAATGAATCCAGGGATTGAACCCAGTACACCTAAGTAAAAAGCAGGGATGCCAGTGACTCTTTCCTTCAGAGCCTGAAAAAAATTTGCTGCGAAGTAAAGGGGGTCACCGCCCGCCCCCCCCCCGCCGCTCAGACCAAAAAACAATAAAAAACATAACAGCGATTTTTTAAAAATAAAACATAAAGAAAAAGAAAATTTACCCGCGTTGTCGATCTTCCTCATGTAGTCTGATAAAAAATAACCCCCACTGTCTTTCGACTCCAGCCACCGCCAATTAAACCTATTCTTTACCCCTCGATCAATTTGTTTCAAATTAGCTTCTCTTTCAACATCCATAATGACTCAATGTAACGCCAAAAACTCAGTCGGTATGTCTCAATGGTAACGCCAATCGTCCGCGAAACAAAATTCTCAGAGCGATTTCATGTACAGTCCAAAGATCGTGTATGGATGTACACACAAAATACATCGATACATACCATACGGCACCACGCACACATTCGACAGAAAAGTCTAGTCTTCGCTGAATACTTCCGGCATTTATACATGTACGAACGCTTGAGGGCGCTTTCAAAACATATTATCATTAAACACGAGTCGCTCCAAGCAAGCGCCGGAAATCTGTTTTCAATAAAATATATTTTCTCCGGCCTGATGAAACACGGAGCGCCGGAAAAGTTTGGGGAAAATTTGAAAAAGCCAGAACGCTTGCAGGCGCTTTCAAAACATATTATCATTAAACACGAGTCGCTCCAAGCGAGCGCCGGAAATCTGTTTTTAATAAAATATATTTTCTCCGGCCTGATGAAACACGGAGCGCCGGAAAAGTTTGGGGAAAATTTGAAAAAGCCGGAATTCCGGCAATAGCCGGAAAACTGGCATCCCTGAAAAAGAAGGAAAAAAAACAAGAAGACACAATTGTTTGCATCCTGGAACAATCTATCTGTAGTAGGGAGCTGGGGCAAACTGTTTTTTTGACAGCAACCCCCAACCTCAACCCCACCTCCAAACCAAGTGGTGACCCACCCATTAAATACCCTTAGCTATACCCGACTCATCAGATCCCGCCTTAAAGTTTCTTACCTGTGGTCCCTTTGGCCCAGACTCTCCTTTCGTACCCTGAAAGTCACAAAGCGAATCCAAATGAGTGAGTTTTAGACTCTGAAGACACTGAAGAAATACAATTCTGATCCAGTAACAAGAATCTCCTCCACCAATTAATCTTCAGACAAGATTTGTGTCAACTAATACTTACCCTGTCTCCCAGATCTCCTACAAGCCCAGCTAGACCGGCCCAGCCACCAGGACCTGTGATTCCAGAAATACCCTGGATGGCAAATAACAAAGAGAGCAACAAAATAAATCTCAGAATATCACTTATCAATTTCTCACTGACCCCCATAAAGAATTTGAAATTCAGGGCAAGCTAAAAAGTATCAGCGACGACTTTTATACTTAGGGGAAAATATAAGAGGAAACGAAAGCACCTGGCGTTTAAAGAGGGGCTTCAATGTTAAATTCAGTTTTGTGATGCACTCATTTTTCAATAGATAGAGTCCTAATGAAAGTCAGGAAAAAATTACAAGTCTCTAACCTCACATTAAAATGTAATGTCATTTAATCTGATACTCTTTCATAGCGAAATTTTAAACGTGGCGTCATTGAACATCAAAATCAAATAGGTCAGTACAATACAATGAGGAGTTTATTGTGCCACTCAAAAATTATAAATCCAATGCTAATTTGAATATCATGAAAATTCAGGAATGAACTAAAAATTCCCCGCACAAAAACGAAATGACCATATTTGAAATGTGACATCATCGAACGTTTTTGGATTTTGACAAAAATTGCACTTGAAGGGCATCAAACACTTTGGCATTTTACACCATGAGGTTGGAGACTTCTAAGTTTTTTCCCCATTTTCATAAAGACTCTATCTATTGGAAAATGAGTGGATCCCAAAACTGAATTTGATCTTGGAGCCCCTCGTTAATTCTGAAATCCTTCCTTACCTCATCTCCTTGGAAACCAGTTGGACCTACTGGACCATCTTCACCACGATCTCCATGAGGTCCCTAGGTAAATAACAAAATACATTAAAGCTCATAACAACAAATCAAATGTAGAATATTATTTGGTTTTACCTTTACGCCACTTTCCCAAGTCCTGTGTAAAAGGAAATCCACAAGCATATTACTCAGGTGAGACTCAGGTGAGATTCGAACCCACGACCTTTGCCATTCTAGAGCAGATGTCTTACCAACTAGACCACCAAGATTGCCCGGTAGATAGAGGCAGTTTGAATCCTATAAATTGCTAAAATATAGGATTCAAACTGCTTCTAGCTACCGGGCAATCTCGGTGGTCTAGTTGGTAAGACATCTGCTTTAGAATGGCAAAAGTCATGGGTTCGAATCCCACCCATGTGGATTTTTTTCACAGTACTCGGGAAAGTTCTGAGTATAAAGTGCTTTACACACATCGGTGTAAGGATAAAACCAAATAATATAAATAAAATGTAGTTTTCAATAACACTTATTATTTAATGTCAAGACAATTTTGTTAACAAATTGATTACCTTATTTCCTTTGAATCCTGAAAAACCAGGCACTCCAGTGATTCCCTTTTGTCCCTAAAAAGTGAATGGGGCAAAGAATTTCTGTTTAACATACAAACAATTTTCACAAACACTTTTAAAAAGATTTTTACATAAAGTTATATGCCTGCCATTATTACTTAGGTTTCCTAATATTCATCCATTTCAACTTTCTGTAATAGGGAGTTGTGCCTACCATTGAAAGGGTCTGTATACGTTTGGTAATGACTCTGAAAATCAATGGCAATAAAAACTGACTTGGTAAGAAGTACAGCAGCTTTGGATAGTATAATGTATTTTGAGAAACTTTTCACTTCGAAGTACTGCGGTTATGGAAAAAGATATCACATTTTATCCCCCAAAATTTGAATCGGAGAAGCGTTACTGACAGTAATGCTTCTCAGATTGAGTATTCCAATTGCAGATTATTCTTCCTGCGTGGACATAATCGCTCCAGAATTTCGGCAATATCTCAAAAACACTACCACCTTTTGAAATGAAATTTTCACAGGTTAGTTCTATGGTATATATCTACAACTATAAAGGATTGAAACAAACAGTGGGTTCCAATTACCAAACGAATACAATCCCTTTAAAACAGAGGCTTTGTACCTCATTTCATTTTTTGTATCATTTCACTGTCTGTAATGAGAATTTACTTACCCTTTCTCCATGTAAGCCGGGCATTCCTGGAGGCCCCTGTGGTCCCGACATCCCTCGCTCCCCCGGCTTACCAGAAACTCCACCCTGTCCAAGAATCCCACGTGGACCCTTCAAGAATAGATACAAAGTGTTCACGCATTCAGGATTCAGGAAAACCTTCCCAAGGTTGGAATCACCCAATGTGTCTTCAGCTTAGTTTAAAGTCATAAACCACAAGGGAAACTGACAAGGTAATAATTTGGGGTTGAACAAACAAAAATTGACTAGAGTGGGTATTGAACCTGCGACCTCTGGATTAACGTGCCAATGCTCTATCGACTGAGCTATCTAGCTCTATAATGTTTGCAGTCTCCCTATTTTGTCAATATCTTTGTTTGGGGTTGCCAGTCCAAAGCCAGACAACCTGTAACTGCCATACAGCTAGGGATCACACCCAAGCTTACGATACAACCTGGGAAGCGGCATCAGAGGGATCACCTTAAACCAGCTTAGTTTGATTGACAAAATACAAGACAAACAAAGACATACCTTATCACCAGTTAAACCTCTGTTCCCTTGTGTTCCTTCTGGGCCAATAGGACCCTGAGAGTTAGAAAAATATAAATAAATATTAAATAACATAATAAAATAGTCTAATACAAAGGTGTGCTCAACTGTAACAACAAAAAAAAAAAAAAAAAAAAAAAAAAAAAAAAAAAAAAAAAAAAAAAAAGAAAAAAAAAAAAAAAGAAAAAACTGTTTTGAGAGACTTTTTTGTTTGTTTTGAGAGACTTTTTGATAGATGATTTTGATTGGAGTTTTTAATGTGAAGTGTGTGCTGATTCAAGAAATGTGGTGCTGGAAATTTTTTTTTTTTTTTTTTTATTTTTGTGTTTTTATTTGTGTGTGTTATAGTACTTCCTGTCTTACTCGAAAAAAATGAAAGTCTTATTATTGCTTATACTCGGTATTTCCATTGAACGACCAGCAATTCGATTGCAATTTTCTGTCTCTAGACTCAGACTACGGAGCCCGGTAAGAGCAGTTGTTTCGAAATGTTTTGGCAGGCTATGGTACCATAATAGATATTAAATTTGCATTTTTAATCAGGGAATATTATATTTGGTTTTTTTTTTTTTACGATGTGTGTGTGTGTGTAGCACTGTATCGGTGTATGGGTAAAAAAAAAAAAATTAAAATTATCCCCCGATGCAATCTAACATCTATTAGAGATTTTACTGAAAAGAAGATATTTTTCCAGATCGAAGGTTGCGGGGATGGTTTATAGATGTTGAGCATGTCTAGGATGTGTCGTTGGTGCTGCCCATTGAGTTCTTTGGAAACAATCAGCATCTACAAATATCAAAAACATATCTATGTACAAATTCTAAAAAAACCACCATCAGCTCAAGTTGCTAAATAGAGTTGCTAAGCATTTTAAAAATACAAGCTCACCTGAATTCCCCCGAGTCCATGTTGTCCTGGCGACCCTGCAACACCTTCATCTCCCTGAAAACACAAACCAAAATGGAGAGCAAACAAACGGTGGATTATTGAACAAAAATTCCTGTATATACAAAAGTGATTTTCATCAACTTGAGGATCTATAGACACTTGCCATATCCCATAATAGCACTGGGATGGATTATATTTATGGAATACATGATTCTTGATTGAGTCAGCATACACAAAACCTCTGGGCCCAACTTCATAGAGCTGCTTAAGCACGAATAAAGTAGCTAAGCACAACTTGCAAATTTCTGCTTGCCACAATAAAGTTACCACCCAAAACACAACATCATCTCTGACTGGTATCCTACTCCCTTTTTGCCTTGAAGAAAATTGTTAAGTGATAGGATACCAGGATTGGTATAAAAGAACCCAGAACACTTATCGAGGAAGAGTAGGGGTTAACCCCGGTGTTTCTGGTTCACATAGCAAGCACCCTTGTTTACAGGTTTCCTCAAGCTTGCGAGCTACAGTGATTAAGTTCACTTATGGGGCATCCTTGGTTTCATTACCAGAAATATATAATAATAATAATAATATTTTCTGCTTAAAGCAGCTCAATGAGATTGGGCCCAGTTCACCAAGGTTGTCTTACTACTTGGGTATTTTAGTGATGGAAGGAACTTTTCCATTGAGTAACAGAAAATACAAATCATTAAATTATCACTATCGATAAACCAACCTTATCACCTGGTGGTGCCGGGCTCCCATTTAGTCCAGGTAAACCAACTGGCCCCTGTAAATTAAAAAACAAATGTTTTGTGAAAAAACAAGGCGTTTACAGGGAGTACAAATCAACATTTGAAATAGAACCCAGTTTCATAAATATACGGTAATGTTTGTCAACATAGGACCTATGCAAATACATGAAGACATCTCAAAGATAAAAAAAAAAAAAAAAAAAAGGATGATTTTTTTTTTAGATTTAGATAATATTATCAAGCATTTCAATATAATCTACTTTGTAAAAAAAACCCAAATCACAGTGCTATTAAAGGCACTGGACACGCTTGGTAATTGTCAAAGACCAGTGTTCTCACTTGGTGTATCCCAACATATGCATAAAATAACACACCTGTGAAAATTTAGGCTCATTTTGTCATCGAAGTTGCAAGAAAATAATGAACAAAAAACACCCTTGTAGCACAAATGGCTGTGCCTTTTTCAGATGCCTGAAAAAGGCTTCAGGCCTGAAGTCTTTTTTCAGATTCAAATATTTTAATGAGAAATTACCTCTTTCTCAAAAACTACGTTACTTCAGAGGGAGTCGTTTCTCACAATGCTCGTTACCAAGTAAGTTTTTATGCTGATATATATTTTGAGTAATTACCAAACGTGTCCAGTGCCTTTAAACTAGATATGAATTGATGAAATGATCTTACCTGTGGTCCCTCCCGTCCTGTTTTCCCCTGTAACCCCTGCGGTCCCGACGTGCCCTAAGAAATAAATAACAACCTAAGAACCTAAATAACAGATCTTTGTCATGAAGGACTCACAGACTTCTCATGATGACAGAAAACCAGAAGACAAAAAAGCAGGAGAAAAGGAAAAAGGTTGACAATGAGGAACGTTTAAGTTGGGGTTCCAATTACAGTTGAATACCAGGGCCCAATTTCATGGCTCTGCTTACCGTAAGCAAAGAATCGGCGCTTACAAAAGCAGGAAATTCCGCGCTTACGTCAAGCGTATTTCACGGGTTAGCTGGGAATTTTTGCTTGTGCGCATGTGTAATCCACGTTACTAGGCATTCTTCGCTTACACAGCTAGCGCAGAAATTCGGCGCTTGCCCTGTAAGCGAAGAATGGTGATCGCAAGCGCAGAATTCGGCGGTAAGCAGAGCCATGAAATTGGGCCCATTTGTTTTCTCCCACCGTGTGATGTCTCAACTCTTACCTCTGATAATTGTTTGCCCTGCTCTTCATAAACACCAAGATGCAAAGTTTCAAGTTCTACAGGGGAGAGTATGATTCAGGCCTGAAAGTTTATGGAGTCACTTGCCTCCATGCCCCTGGTCATTGCCTTGGTGCCCCTAAAACTGTTCCAGTAGAAATTGTCCTCATTGAGGTGCCATTTACAAAGGAAAAAACTACCTTGCCCTTAAAAGAACGAATTTTCAGGCAGAAACAAAAGCAGGCGAATAGGTCGAGTTTGAGATAATCAACAATTTCATTCCAATGAATTAGTTTGTTTCACTTCCTCTGCAGTTTCAATAAGTTTGGGATCCACAGGTTTAAAGGTCTACAAATTACAGGCCTGTGAGTGTGAGTGGACCCTTAAAAAAAGAGCTGAAACACTACATGATGAAAGAATGATTGTGGAACGTCAAGTGAGCGCGCGTCACGCATTTACACTGGTCATAACGGAACATAGCGCTCATTTGCATTGAGCGTTTTATGTCCGGCCCCGAATACGCACAAAATATACTTTTAAAATGCATAATTTCTTACAAAATTCATAATAACTCGAGATTGCAACAAGCGAATTTTATGGATCACTCAGTATTTTGAAGAGGAACTTACTCTTTTTCAATTCATGTACGTTGTTCAGTTCTATATAATAGGGAACTTGTTGCCCTTTTTATTTAAACAAATTGACTTTCTTTCTCGCGCCTATGGCGGGGAGTGAAAAACTATCGAAACTGCCTCTACTCGTTTTACATAACCTGCCATAACTCGTGAACTGCGCCGCGCAGTTGCCTGGATCAAACGACTTCTTGAAGCTGAACAGTTTATATGTTCATTCATGTAACAATTTTGATGATTGGTTAACTGTAACCTGTTGCCCTAGAACGGAACATACGCTGTCCATAGTTTTGCAGCATAACCCTTTCCGTGTTGTGTGTGCGAGCGCACGTTAACGTAAACATATGGTTATTGACTTAGTACAAGGACAGCTCATTTTGGGAGAGTGGGGGTGTCTATACAGGAAAATACTGTTTAATGCAGTCATTGCAAAAGTTGGATCTGATAGCTAATTATATAAGCTTTATCTCACGTTTTATTGTCTTAAACCACAATGACTGCGTGAAACTTCGAGTATCACAGTAATACGCAACGCCCATTCTTATGATTATTGTACTCCACCCCCGTGTCAAAGTGGTACAGCCCGTAACTGACATACATCGCGCGCGCTCTTCCCGTCGCACGCACAGTGTAGTGAATGTTTATTTTTTGATCGCTCCGTGCGTACTATGTTCCGTTATGTGAATTGGGGCACCCCATTGATCCAGTAACTAGGCTTATTTCACATTATTGTAGTTGTACATTACTGTTGCCAAGCATATAAGGCCAAAAAGTGAAGAAGAAAAAAAATAAGAAAAAAAATAAAAGCGGAAATAAAAAATCGACAAAAAAATTAAAAAGCGGATATCCGCTTTAAAGCGGAGATTTCACAGGCCTGAAATTAGTACAAGACTGATTGAATATTTTTACCATCTGGCCATTTTCTCCATTCTGTCCTTTTTCTCCTGCAGTTCCTTGTGATCCCTCAACCCCTGGTAACCCCACGGATCCGGAAAAACCAGTTCCTCCAGCGTGACCCTTCAGGGACAATTAAAAAAAACCACCTGTATTTATAATCAATTTTTTTCAAAACACATTATGAGGAATAGTTTTATTATTGTTATCATTATTATAATTTTTTTATAATGAAACCAAGGATGCCTCATAAGTGAACTTAATTACTGTAGCTTGCAAGCTTGAGGAAACCTGTAAACAAGGGTGCTTGCTATGTGAACCAGAAACACCGGGGTTAACCCCTATACTCTCCTACGATAAGTGTTCTGGGTTCTTTTACTTGCACAACCAATCCTAGTACACGAGACCTACGGCTTAATGTTCCATCTGAAGGACAAAGCAATTATGGTAAAGTATCTTGCTGATCAGACACACCAGAGCTTGAGAATGGTGCTCTTAACCCCTTTGGCATGACATGCCCCATAGTCCTTAGTCTTGGCATTTCTTGCTGTATTTATTACAGGATACTGCTAGGGTTAACCACTGTAAGCTCGGCGGTCTGATGAGGAATTAACTATTTTGAGATACAGTGGCCACATTACAAGGGCACTATTTAATTTGGGATCTTTTTGTATAAACCCAAACCCAACCTCATTCCAAAAGCAGTCACTTTTAGTGAGCCAATCAACATTGTTATTCATCAGTGCTTCCCTTCCAGGGGTTAGTGACGAGGGGGTATCAATACGGTGCGCTGCCCATGGTAGCGAGGCTGACCCGAACCATAGGCCCTTTTCGAATCCACGGCTTCAGCTTCGGATTCGGCTCAGGCTAGCTAGGCCCCCTTGACTATACGCGGGCTATACGTTCAGGGATTCAGACGAGAGAACGGAGCCTGAAGCCGAATCCAAAGCCAAAGCCGTGGATTCGAAAAGGGCCATACAGTGCACTCCTGTAGTCTCCACCTTATCTCAAAAAAGGCTTATTGTAAGCTGAGCCTTGACTGGGTGACGACTGGGCCTAATTTTATAAAGCTGTTAAGCAGAAAATACTGCGTAAAAAATTTGTTTGCTAAGCAAAAAATGAGTTGGGAACCAGTGGCAACAATGTAATCTTTATGAAATTTTGGCTGGTTACCTGTTTCTTCTAAGCAAGTTTTTTCCATGCTTAGCAAGTTTTGTGCTTATGCATTATGAAATTTGGCCCTTGTGATTTTACAGAAAAGTAGGGTTTCTGCAGAGTAAAAAGTATGTCAGAAAGTAACTAAAAACCAAAGTGAACATATCCCAAGATAATTTCTTGGGATCAAGTTGGATATTAAACTTATTATACTCACCAGATCGCCTTGTTCTCCATATGGTCCCATTAGACCTTGGTTACCATGGCCTCCCTAGGAAGAGTGAAATATAAACTGTTAGTTATCATACAAGCGTGAGTGGAAGACGGAAAAATATAGCGCTTCTGCGTCCAATATATCAAATGAGGCTGAAGGCAGAGTTAGATATGGGACGCAGACGCGCTATGTTTTCCCTATTCCATGAGCGGGCATTTAATAGCGAAATTATCTTCAAGCAAACTTGACGCACAGCTTAACACAATATGCGGTGTTGGAAAAGCTGTATGTTTTGCGTATCGCTTAAAATTGAGCAATTTGTGGAGTTAGAAGATTGCAATATGCAGGGCATGATATAGGCCATGCAATGTAGGTTTTTATCTTCCAGTACGCGCTAATCATCCAATCAGATGCTCGAACCCGAGTGTGATATCAAGCGATAACCTACTCCCTGTTTTTATATTGCACTCTGCGTTGTGAGAGTGTCAATGTGTCACGCTCCGCATACGGTCAGTGCAAAAATTACATTCTGAACTTTGCGCATGCATGCTGTTCGTCATGAAATAACGCTCTGAAATTTTAAACTTTGCGAGACTAACATTCAAGAAAATGGTTATCAGGATTGCTTATGGAGTTGTTGTTTAAGTTTATTTGTTTCTTTGGTTTCTTTATGAGGTTTGTTGACTTCGGTTGACTTATACTAGGCTGGAAGATAAATTCGTTATCACACGCGCGCTCATGGAATACGGAAAAATATAGCGCGTCTTCGGCCTCGTTGGATATGGGACGCAGAAGCGCTATATTTTTCCGATTCCACTCGCGCTTGTGTGATAACTTATAATATCACACCTCTTGTTGCTGTGTTACTAGATCAGTGAGGGGCCGACCAAAAGTTAACATTACTCCAACAGATAATTTACAGTCAGTGTATTATCAGATTTTTAAAAATATAAAATCAGCATCATGGATTCATTTTATCAAACTAACAATGTATTCTGATTCAGTTCCTCCACAATAAGTAAAAGCGGAATTAACAGTTTGTTTGTGTTAGAAGATTTCTAGTTGAGGACTTACTTCTTGTCCGGTATCACCTGGCTCCCCTCGGTCTCCAGGTGGCCCCGTTGGTCCCTGCAGAGATCAAGTTGGTAAATTTGAATCGGCATGCTGAATCATTTTTAGTTTTTCGAAATGGTGCTATTATCAAACCTGGTAATAGAAGCAGTGATGCTTCACAAAAGACATTTAAGGCATGGACACGTTTGGTAATTACTCAAAATATATATTAGCACAAAAACTTACTTGGTAACAAGCAACGGAGAGCTGTTGATAGTATAAAACATTGTAGGAAACGACTCCCTCTGAAGTAACGTAGTTTTTGAGAAAGAGGTGATTTCTCACTAAAATAATAAGAGACTTCTTGCAAGAAGCCTTTTATTCCTATCTGAAAGCACACACATTTGTACAACAAGGGTGTTTTTTCTTTCAACATTTTCTTGCAACTTCAATGACCAATTGAGCCCAAATTTTCACAGGCTTGTTATTTTATGCATATATTGGGATACACCAAGTGAGAATACTGGTCTTTGACAATTACCAAACGTGTTCAGTGCCTTTAACTCTTGTAAGCTTGGATGCCTGAGGGTGTTTGTTGATTAGTTTTGAAATAAAGCATGGTCTCTTCTGCAGGGTAAACTGGTCAGTCAGAAGATTAATACAAACTAAATAAAAACATCCCAAGATAATTTCTCCAGGTGGCCCCGTTGGTCCCTGCAGAGTTGATAAAATTGAATTGATAAAATCTATCCCCTTGGTGAACTAAAAGAGAGTCTAAATAGTCAAAGAATATAAGTCAGAACCTGGATTAATTTAAAAAACGCACGACAAATACTTACCACTAATCCAGGGTCCCCACCTCGACCTTCAGTTCCTTTACCTCCAGAAAAACCCTGTTTTTAAAATAACAGCAAAATATTACTACGACGAAGTTCCACACAAAGTTCTGCATTACAAAAAACATCTTGGGTACAAATCATTTGTGTGAACAAAAAAATACCGTGATTGGGATTCGAACCCATGACCCTCAGGCGTAAATCAGGTTCGAATCCCACTTTTGTGAAGTGTTTCTATTGAAATTAATGTCTTTATATAATTAAGGCCGTGCAGCGCCGTAACTAGCGTAACATTTTTTAGGAGGGCTTAAGGAGGTGCACCATTTTTTTCTAGGGGGTGGCACTTCTGGCCAAGTTTCCGTGTGCCTTTTTCTTAAACAAGCCCCTTTTCACCTTTTAAATGTAATTTACTATTTTTTATAAGATAACCTGGTGTTAGTGTAAAAACAAATACATTGTTTGTGTGTAAATGGAAAAATAGTTTTAAAAACATCGAAATTATCACATTAAAGCGTATGAAATGTAACATTTTACTCTGGAAATTTCCAATCCCAAAAGTCCAGGTTTTAAATGGGGGGGGGGGGGGGCACGGACATCAATTGGGGAGCACATGCCCTCCCTTAGTTACACCACTGAGGCGGTGTCCATATTGGTGGCTATGGCTGTTGCTAGAGGGTGCATGTTGACATTGTGATCCACCTGCAGTCGTAGCCATATCGACCAATTTGACCACAGCCTAAGAATTGATAGAAAGAGAAGTTAAACCTGATTTCCTGCAAAGCCTTTGGGGCCATAGGTCCCTCTTGATCCTTGAATGCCCTGAAACGATCAAATGAAAACAATAACAGTCACAAATCAATTCAATGAAGTAACTATTGCATCTACAAGGGTCTCATTAAAATTGAATTTCAGAAAATTGGTTTTGCATATTTTTAAGCGGTTGATAAATTGAGTCGTTGGTGATATATCTTCCCCCTAATTTGGTGCATCCTAACAAATGCATAAAATATGCATGTTTGGTGTGAAGATAAACATAAATTTATATGAACATAAATAAATAGGGAAAACATTTTTTTGTTTTTCTTAACGATCACAAATCACAGAGCCATTAACTCGTTCATGCCCTGACTGGTCGCTAGCGACCGGTTTAAATCCCTTCAGAAAATAGTTGTAAAACGAAAAATAAAAATTCACGGCCACAGAGTTTTCAGAATGGGAAAGAGGACTCATGAGGGTGCTATTGTGACCTGTTTTTTGGAAGGGTTGCCATTCGCAAAAAAAAGAGTAAACAATAAATGTGTCCATATAATCCATTTATCACTAAAATAAATGGTGCATGAAAGGGTTAAACTATTTTTGAGAGTTTTCTCAAACATGAATCCAAATATTGTTGGATAAAATGAGAAGATATTGACTGACGCATGATTTACCGTTGGACCTGTTGGGCCTTCTGGTCCATCTCGACCTGGAATTCCACTTGGTCCCTGAACAAAAAATATACAACATTTAAACACAGGAAGTAACCTTTTACACTCTATACCCCCCAAAATAAATGAATTTCACAAAAATGAAAAAAGAAAAACACCCAGAAATAATGAATTTAGGTCTTAAGTTTTCTGAAAAACCTAATGGCTCAATCCAATTTCTAATGTCACAATATAATCACCATGACAATTTGTGATATCTGTTTTTTATTTTTCAAAAATAATTAGATTTTCACAGTCTTCACTCTTGTAGTAAATTTAATATTTACTTGATAAAACAATTTTTCTTTTGATTTTATTTTATTACACTTCTTCACTGGCACAACACTACAACAAGAAATAAATTAGAATAAATAAACAAATTAAAAATGAAACTATAGTATATAAAATTACATACAGAATAAAACAAAAGTTACACCAAATCGCCAGTGAGTGGCAAGATGAAACAGGTGACCAGCACCTCTACAGGCCATCTCACCACAGTTGAAGGGGAAGGGATGGGGTTGGGGGAAGGGGACAGAGGGAGGGGAGGAGGCAAACTAAAACAAAAAAGGAACAAAAAGAAGGACTCTCAATACCGGCAGCTTGCGCAATGACAGTTTAGAAACCAAAGAGCAAGTGTTGTCAGATTGAAAAGTGGAAAACCAACAATTAATTTGTTGAATTTTGTGGTCTTACCTGAGGGCCCTTCTGACCTCTTTCTCCCTGGGATCCTGTGATACCTTGCAGACCTTGTGGTCCCCTTGGTCCTCTCAGTCCAGTGAACCCTCGGACACCCTCTTCACCCTAAATCATGAAATTGTGGAAGAAGTGCAACATAACAGAACAAGTTTCTACACCTACTTTCTAAACCATGAGCTGAACTGATCAGTGTATAAATGTACAAATTTGTCACTTGGGAGTATCCAGTTCTGTTGTATCTTTATCCAATAGGCACCCATGGAAATAATAATAATAATAATAATGTAGTCTTATATAGCACAAGTATCCACAAATAAGAAGCTCAAGGAGCTTCATTGAACAAAGAGATACTTTTTTTAAGACATGTTTTGAAGTTTTTATGAATTATGAGACCAATTTATGTTTCACCGTATAAGGGTTTACAAGGTGCTGCGGTGCACTCGGCAGCCACTGCCAGAACCCCTTCTCTTAACGATAAGCCTAAATGTACTGGGTTCTTTTACGTGCATTACACAACACACAGGACTATTGGCTTTACGTCCCATCCGAAGGACGAAGTACTAATGGTCAAGTGTCTTGGTTAAAGACACAAGTGTCACGACCAGGGCTCGAACCCACACTCTGCTGATCAGAAACACCAGAGCTTGAGTCCGGTGCACTTGACCGCTCGGCCACGACACATCACAACCACAATTTTAATTTTGCTCCTTCAATTTGGCCTCATTAGACTCTTACCTTGGGTCCATTGGCACCCTTGGTCCCCTGTGCACCTCTCTTTCCTGGACTGCCTGGAGTACCTACTGAACCCTTAGGACCCTGTTTACCAGTTACTCCATGACCGCCCTAATGGAAGAAAATCATATTCAAACAATAAAAAGTTGCATAACAATTTCAAATGTTGTTTTCAATATTAAATATTAAAAACCATACTTATACTAACAACCCCATCCTGCCACAGTAATACTGAGTCCAGGGCTCAAATTTTTTTGGAGGGGGGAAGTCCACAAGACTTTGGGGCTTGTAGCTCAACATTTTTTACTGGATGCAAATTTATTTTACAAGACAAGAATCAAAATGAGAAAAAATCTGTCTACACAGTTTAACATATAAACTGTTTTGTTTGATTTGAAAAAGCACTAAGGCAAGATTTATCTAATGAGTAAAGTATACTTTGATACTCAATAGACAGAATTGAAATTAAAGTTGGGTATTATTATTCAATTTAAAAAAACAAGACCGCTTTTGCAGAATTGGGGTACGTGTTTACCACACACGTTGCTTTTACACATAATAGAAGCAAACGCACACTTTAACAGGGCCAACATGCCAGACTTGCACAGTGTATAACATTACACACGGTTCTAGGAGTTAGTAGCAGGCAGGAGGAGAAACACTTATGTCGACCAGCTGAAGAAGGATGCAGCACAACAAGAAACTGCTGAATTGAGGACACTCATGCTGGACCGGGATGCGTGGAAAGCGACCATCAGAGGCTCCAGAGATGGCGTCAGCTGAGACGACCTCTCGCACTACTACTACTACTACTACTACTACTACTACTACTACTACTACTACTACTACTTCTACTACTACTACTACTACTACTACTACTACTACTACTTCTACTACTACTACTACTACTAAACTCTCATTGAACCTACCTGGACACCTGCATCTCCCCTTTCTCCTGATAGACCTTGTTGTCCAGGTTCACCCTAAGAACAAAAGAAGAAGACTTCAAAGTTTCTACACAACAAACTTTATCTGGTATGGTCAATGTACAGCTAAATTGTTCAGTCACATTAGGGGAAGGAATTAAAAAGTTCTGTCACATAAAGGGGATGAAATAAAAATAAAAATTCTGTCACATTAAGGGAATGGAATTAAAACAAAAAAGTTCCATCATATTAAGGGGATGAAATTAAAAGTTGGATCACATTAAGGGAATGGAATAAAAACAAAAAAATTCCGTCACATTTAGGGAATGTAAAAAAAAATCTTTTCACAGGATTTTTTCAAGAAAAATATTGGATGGTGTGGTAGTAAATTAGGGCATTGCCATGCCGTTGATAATTAGAGAAATATATCAATTACTGGTTGCTAAATGACTCAAATAGTATTAGACAATAGCTAGGCATGTAAACATGATACGGTAACATGATTTTGCAAAGGAATTGATTTTATCTTCCATATCATGTGTGATGACCCATGTCTCACAACCGTACAGAAGTACTGTCACACAAGTTGTTTTAAACAGCTTCACTTTGGTGGAGATTGGTATAACTGAGCTCCTCCAAAGGTGCTCCAGTTTCCAAAATGCTGACCAGGCCAGAGCTTTTCGCCTCTTCAGATCACTAGCACTGGATCCCATCATGGATCCCAGGTATCTGAAGTCGGTCACATGGCTGATGGGACTGCCGTAAACTTCAAGTGTTGGCTGATGGTTACAATTTAAAGTCATGTATTCTGTCTTGGTGACACTGATCATAAGACCAAGATTTGCAGCTGCTGTAGCAGTCCTGGAGAGCTGTGACTGGGCCCGATTATAAATTAGACTAATGTTAACAAAAAGTCTACAGCGGAGGCCGAATTGACGGCTTCAACAGTGGCTATGGCTAAATCATTGAAAAGACAATTTATTTTTTATTATTTGATTACACATCCAACAGCACAATTAGCACCAATAACAGGATGAATAGGAAACGAGAAGAAATGCTCAGTTTTAGATGCGGGAGGAAAACCCCAATGGGGGAAAACCCACACAATCAGGTAGGGACTGAAAACTCAATCCACATGCAAGGCTCCGGTCTGAGATGGGATTCGAACCGCGGTCCACATAGGTGGAAGGCAGGGAAAGAAACCACTGAGCCAACTTGATCCCAATTCTTAATAAACATTCATTGCTGCATGCAGGCAATAGCCCCCACCTTCAATCCTTTGTGACCACTGCTACCTTCCAGTCCTCGATGTCCAGGTTGACCCTAAAGAGAGAAAAACAACATACAATAATATACCCTTCCAATATTAACTTAAAATATTGTTCATCAAGTACAGACCCCTTGCATTTGATGTCACAAGACCCAAACAACGCCCTCACTGAGTTCAATGAAGACCAATCATTGGCTGAGAGTTGTGCAGGGCGGGTGCGTGCACATTTCCATTGTTTGACTTCAGCGATGGCGGCAAATGCAAGGGGTGTATAACAAGCCTAAAAGATTTAGCAGTTCACTGCTACACAGCTTAAATCAACCCAGCATGGTATGTATGAGAAAGTTCAGAAGAGATGCCTTAACTCATTCAACTAGAATCTCTGGAAACAAAACCAAAGAGAACTGACCTTAATCGAAACATATATATATCCTCATTGAATATACAAGACGGAATGGCCAACTCTCTTCACTAAACCTATACTCTGGTTCTACAGGGTCATTCCCAACTTTTTGCTCATCATTTTGTCTCGCCTTGGAATGAGTTTCCAGAGGAGCTAGTTCCTGTACCAACCCTGAGGAAGATGAAGGAGAATCTGAGCTCCCTGCCCATCGACTAAAAGGGATAAGTTGTTCTTTTCACTTGGCACTTTTATCTGTGGTTTTGAAGGGTTTTGGTACTTTATGTATTATTTTGTACAATTCGTTAAAGGCACTGAACACGTTTGGAAATCGTCAAAGACCAGTGTTCTCACTTAGTGTATCCCAACATATGCATAAAATAACAAGCCTGTGAAAATTTGGGCTCAATTGGTCATCGAAGTTGCAAGAAAATGATGAAAGAAAAACACCCTTGTTGTACAAATTTGTGTGCTTTCAGATAGGAATAAAAACTTCTTGCAAGAAGTTTTTATTATTTTAGTGAGAAATTAGCTCTTTCTCAAAAACTACATTACTTTAGAGGGACGTTTCCTACAACGTTTTATACTATCAACAGCTCTCCATTGCTTGTTACCAAGTAAGTTTTTATGCTAATATTTGTTTTTAGTCATTACCAAACGTTTACGATACCTTTAAGTTATTATGTTTGCTATTACCTTTTAATTCCCACCCCTTGTTTTGGCTTTTTAGATAATTTGTTTCTTCTTACTTTTAATCTACTTTTAGTAGAGACCAAGTAAGTATCAAGCATCAAATCAAGTAAGTAGGTATGTTTTTTATATAATATATATACGGGGAGCAAGCAAAGAAAAATTGGCTGATGCCCGACTTAAACCAGAGTCCATAATTATTGCAAAGAATTTGACTTTATTGTAATACCTCACTACCATCTCTTCCAGTTGGTCCTTCATCACCAGCCAAGCCAAGGTCCCCCTAGAAAAATGTCAAATCAAAATATTCATTTCATTGCATTTCATTATCTTTCTTCATTCTCCTATGTGTATGAACGTTCTTGTTCCTGTTTATGTTCTGTTTGTGTGTCCATCAGGCATCTCACCACAAGCCCCGACTTCCAGAAGATGCCCCAATACTTATATTGTTTTCTGTCTTGTAAAACTGTAAAACTGTAAAACTGTAAAACTTTTGTTATGTATTGTTTAGAAATTGTCATGAGGTATGGAAATAAATGTGAGTTTTGAATTGAATTGAATTGAATTACTCTTCACTAAAATGAAATATTATACTAATTATGACTGTTTACGAGTGCAATGGTGAGAATATTTTCATGAGTTGAAAGATTGAATGTTTCGTTCAATGAGGCCAACTTGAAGTTGAAGCCAAGTTGAATGGTATAATTAATATTCAACGAATGAAAATATTCTCTCCATTGCATGGATGCAAAACATTCCTTATTGGTTTTATATAACATCCAAGTAGATCCAAGTTTGTCCTAAGAGGAAACAACTATCAACAATATGTTCCAGACTGTGTTCTGGCATCCACTATAAGGGCGTTTAGTTGTACCGCTGTGTATAATGAATGCACGTGCACGAGTGGTGTGGTGTGGTGTAAGACGAAAATGCATGGTGAATGGACCCAAAATGCATGCTTAATGACATAGGCCTTGTTATGGTTTGAATAATGAATGCTGCATGACCAAGAATCCTCTAATCAAATGTCAAGGATCTACTTGGGTGTTATGTATTATGAAATAATGTATTGAAGACTTTTGTGCCAGATTTTGTTTTCCTGAAATTACTAAAATTGTCTTTTTTTTCAAAGCATTGTCAAAAATCTTACCTTCAAACCCTTCTGCCCAAGAGGTCCAACCTGTCCCAGATTTCCCTGTCGTCCCTGTCAAAACAAATCCAGTTAAACCGAATAAAGCTTAAAAATTTCAACTCAATAAATTGAACATGAAAACTATTTTTTAACCCTTCGAGCGCTGCCAACGTTCTGAAACGTCATGCTAAATATCCATCCACAGGCAGCCAAAGTTCCCCTACATTTAGACTGACTTTAGACTTGTCCCCTGTTTTTATCCGCAATGATAAATACACTTTATTCACGAGCCTCGAAGCGTGAAGTCAGGTGTTCAGGCTACCTTACCTTCTACCCTTTGAGTGCCGCCGACGTTCTGAAACGTCATACTGAATATCAAATCCACAGGCCGCCAACGTTCCCTTACGTTCTAAATACGTTCTAAATGTGGATACAGCATTACCAACACGCGGCTGGCACTGTAAGGGTTGAAGGTATTACAGGATTGATAGGTCTGACTAAATAGTCGCAGACAGTGTTCATGTTTTGTGTGATCAACCATCTACATGAATTGACAAACCTGTGAAAATTTGGGCTTAATCCGTTGTGAGAGTCAGGAGAAAATAGAGTAGAACCATGCACAGTTTGTCAGCATGTAAACACGTTTTCCTTAATTTTGGTTGAAACAACCGAAATCAGCTGTTGCGTGTTTTTGTTTTTTTTAGGCTTTCAGATAAAGTTTTCTCTAACATGACTTATATTCAGAGGGAAATATTTCAAAGAAAAAATGGTTCTAGTGTGAAATTTTATAATTAGTAAGCTTTTAGACTAAAATAAAACAAATTAAGTGTTTTATCCTTACCATCCTGTATAATGACTTTAAGGAAGGAGCAAGAAATTGAGATAAGAAAATAAAAATAAAATTAAGGAAGATGGAATACTTACGACGGATCCTTGTGGGCCACTTGTTCCAGCTGGGCCAGTAGGTCCTTTGGGTCCCTTAAAAAGAAAACATATCCACAGGATAAAACTCAAGTTATATCTCGTGCTTTCACCTGTTGCCTATTAATTTATTGAAGAATCTAATAGCTGCTAAGAAGACAATAAATTGCTAAGCGTATTACTTTGTGCTCTTACCAGTGTGCCCATCGGACCAGGTTCCCCCGATACTCCTGGTATACCTGGGAAACCCTAAATTACACAGAGAAACAAAAACGTCATTATCATCACGATATCAAATTGCTTCCTTTTGGAAGAGTTTTCTTGAAACGAAAACCTTGAGTTAGTGACTAAAAGTGAGTTTATTTGGATAAAAACAAAATTACAAACATCGAACAAGAATAAAACACAAGGACATTGTCTAAGTTCATCAGTAGATCCCAAGGAAACAAGGGGCTTGTTTCTATTGGGGCCCTTACAAAATGGGGTTTCTAACAATAAACATCCTCATCCCAAGTTTTAATTTTGTTTCAATATTAATTTGAACAAATTATTTGTTTTATACAAAAATTTATTGATAACAACTTGCTATGGGTATTTTTATTTTCAAGAATTTTGTATAAATATAATTTAAAAAGAAGATTTGATTTCATAGAAAAATGTAGTCTTCGTTCGACTTTTTTTTTATCGTTTTCGATATACGCGAGACTTGCACAGTCTATTGATAAAAAAAGTATAATTGGAAAGGAGAGTGTGAATTGCAAGGAATTAGGACGGTACTCACCCGCTGGCCCTGCTCGCCAGGAGGTCCCCTGTCTCCACTCTGACCCTGAGTGATTCCACCAGTAAAATAATTACAAGAAAACTTCAATAGAACTCATGATTAAACAAAAATCACAACATAGATCACTTTACATTAACTACAGATTGGGCAAGGCAAGTGAAATTTCATTTTGAAAAGAGCCCTTTCATAAAACAATAGGCTAAATATTTAAAGAAATTGTTTTCATTTTGCAAAAGGCACCTCCATATAATAAAACAAAATCTATAGGGAAAAGTTTAAGATGGCACCAAGAAAAAAACAAGAAAGAAAATGCAATTATTGAGATATGAAATTAAAATATAATCAAGATTAAGTTTAAGCAAATTAATATTTGCAAAAAAAGTTAATGGCCTGAAGTTTAGACCCTAGCAGAGTCTTTCTCTTTTTAGCCTTCGAGAAAGACTCTGCTAGGGTTGAAACGTCAGGCCATTAACTATTTTTTGCATTTATACCAGAGGTCCTTTTGGTTGGTAGGCAGTTTGCAACAGCTAATTCTATTTTCTCAAATTAATATTTGAATGCCATTTTTTTATGAAACATAATGACAGGGTACCTACTGGACTGCCTCCTTCCCCAGCTGGTCCTGGTGTCCCAGGATGACCCTGGAATTAAAAGAATAAAATACGATAATAAAAAGAAAGGATAAAAACAAATTATAATCTTTATCCCTGTTGCAAAATTAACATCTATTAAATCATTGCGGTACCCACTGCTAACAAATAGGATTCAAACTGCCTCCAGCCACCGGTCTAGCTCAGTGGTCTAGTGGTAAGACATCTGCTCTAGCAATGCAAAGGTCGTGGGTTTGAATCCCACCCGAGTGATTTGCCTGTTGATTTTTTGGTCACAGAACTCAGGAAAGTACTGAGTATGCAGTGCTTAATACACATCAGTGAAAGGGTAAAAACAAATTCTGTAATAAAAAGGAAAGACAAGGAAAACTACGGCTGAAGCTGTGATTTATGTCTTGAGAGGGGGCTTGCATTTAGCTTTTTCGGAAATGTTTATACAAAGCTGGAGAAAACAAATCTGGGGAAACTTCAAAAGTTTGAAATGAATGGGGTAGGTAATACTTATGTCTGGCTATGGAGGTGGGCTGGGGGTACTTTTGAAAAATGCTGCTTAGAAAAAATTTGCTTAAAGGCATCGTACACGTTTGGTAATGACTCAAAACAAATATTAGCATAAAAACTTACTTGGTAACAAGCAACGGAGAGCTGTTGATAGTATAAAACATTGTAGGAAACGACTCCCTCTGAAGTAACGTAGTTTTTGAGAAAGAGGTAATTTCTCACTAAAATAATAAAAACTTCTTGGAAGAAGTTTTTATTCCTATCCAAAAGCACACAAATTTGTACAACAAGGGTGTTTTTTCTTTCATCATTTTCTTGCAACTTCGATGACCAATTGAGCCCAAATTTTCACAGGCTTGTTATTTTATGCATATGTTGGGATATACCAAGTGAGAATACTGGTCTTTGACAATTACCAAACATGTCCAGTGCCTTTAACTTGGAATAAAATGAATGAGGTTGTACTCACGTCTGGCCCTGGGTTACCAGTAGGCCCTACAGGTCCAGGTGCGCCATGCTGACCCTGTCAGATGAAAAGGCAAATAACAAGTCAATACAAACAAAAACACGGCAACAGAGATCTATAAACATGTACACAACATACTCCAAAACAGAACAACAAAATAAAGTGGGAGTGGAAGTTTGTTTGGAACTTACAGTTGATCCAGGAGGTCCAGGATCACCTTGCCTTCCAAACGGACCCTCAGGACCCTGTGGAAAGAAAGTAACATTGCAGTTATCAAATTAATCAAAATCCTACATGTCGTGGCCGAGCGGATAAGACCACCGGACTCAAGTTCTGGTGTTACTGATCAGCAGAGTGTGGGTTTGAGTCCTGGTCATGACACTTGTGTCCTTAAGCAAGACACTTAACCATTATTGCTGCGTCCCTCGGATGGGACGTAAAGCCATTGGTCCTGTGTGTTGCGTAATGCACGTAAAAGAACCCAGTGCACTTATCGTAAAGAGAAGGGGTTCACCCCGGTGTTCCAGGTTTGATTGGGTGCATATTGCGCCACAGCACCTTGTAAACCATTACATGGTGCTATGCAAAGGAATAGGTCTCATACTTCAAAAACGTAGCTCCACAATACCTTGCAGGAAAATACTGAATGTTGAAGCGCCTTGAGCGTCACTGAGTGATGGGTATGAGCACTATATAAGAAGCCACTATTATTATTATTATTACAAATGAAAGAAATAATCGTTTAATTATTTGTACTATTCGTACAAAATAAATTATTCACGCCTGATGCAGTTTTTACTACAATTCAAAATCTCTTTAAATTTCTGAAACCATACTGGAAAGCAGCGACCAAAAATTGCTCTTATCGGTGACTTTCAACATGCCATGAAAACAATTTAAGACTATACACCCTACCTCTAGTCCTGGGGGTCCAGGTGGTCCACGTGAGCCCTGCAAGCCTGCAAAACCCTGTAGCCATCAAGACAAGCAAGTAAATACAAAAAGACAAATTTATCACTCACAAAAATAATTAAAGTATCTATTCATAAAGTTTTCAAATAATAAACCACAAGGGAAACTAACTGGGTACATTTTAAATGATTTGGGGTTGAACAAAGAAAATTTGACTAGAGCGAGATTTGAACCAACGACCTCCGGATTAACGTGCCGGTGCTCTACCAACTGAGCTATCTAGCCCTATGTTGGCGGTCTCACTATTTTGTCAATATCTTTGTTGGGGGGTGCCAGCCAGCCAGTCTAGTCAATTTTTCTTTGTTCAACCCCAATTCATAAAGTTTTCATTCATTCTGATCTACCCTCCCCCTTTTTTCAGGGGGGGGGGTGTGAGAGGGTGTAGGGTGGCAAGAACAACAAAGCAGACCTATGCATTTGTACTTTCTGGAGGGGGAAGATGAATGAGGGAATTTATAGCTGTACATTTGTTCATGGGTTATCCCAATAAATACCGACCTGAAAACCAACAACTTTAAAATCCTCCGTAAATCAAGCCTTCATCGCTTTCAAAAAGTGTTTCAAGTCTGAAGCTTCATTTTTGAAAGGGCAAGGGCACCTCTATGAGGAAATTGTCAATTTCTATTGGAACATTTCAAGGGGCACCAAGGCAATGACCAGAGGCAATTGAGGCCTCCTTGAAGTATCAGGCCTAGTGTTTCATATCGCAGATACAAGAAATGTTTATACCATTTTGAAAATAAGTAGAGTTTGAAGCTTTGCATGGTGTGGACAAATAAGAAGTAACTATAAATAGTAGAGTTGCGGGTACAACCATGTGTAAAATCTCTTTTGGGAGGAGTGTTGGCTCTGAAAAAAGCCGGTGTGATCTCGGCGTTTCGAACAGTATACTCTGCCCATCTTGTTCGAAATGTTGAGACCACACCGGCTCTTTTCAGAGCCAACACTCCTCCCAAAAGAGATTTTACACCAGGTTGTACCCGCAAGTTTACTATTTATAGTTACTTCTTATTTAGAAAATGTTCAGAGTGTAATACTTACAGCAGCTCCTTTCACACCTGAAAGCCCTGCATTACCTGCACTGCCGGCTTCCCCCTGAAGAAAGGAAACAATTTCAGGTGTGTTTAGGTTGTTCAGAATTTAAAAAATTACTACAAAAAGATGCAATAATTTCTCAATAAAATACAAGAGTATTATAATCAAAATTAACTGAAAAGGTAACAAAAAGCTGATGATAAAAAATTACTACAAAAAGATGCAATAATTTCTCAATAAAATACAAGAGTATCAAAATAAAAATTAACTGAAAAGGTAACAAAAAGCTGATTTTATTTATCTATTTCTTTTGAAATCAATTTCTTTTTTTAATTGGTAAATTTTCCCCCATAATCCTTTAGACTACACAAAATTAAACACAGAATGAAGTTGGTTAATATATAACATACAAACTGTTGAATAAATCTTACCATTACTCCCTGTGTACCCAATTCGCCCCTCAAACCAGGTCCTCCTGGTGAACCCTACGAGAAAAACAATGCAATGATGGGACTAACAAAAATAGCATGAAATTTTATAGAGGGCTCCAAGTTCAAGTTCAGTTTTGTGATCAATCAAAATGGCATTAAATTTGACCTTTTGAATGGCGCAAACACTTCTCTTTGGAATGTAAAGACCCATTTGTTTTGATGTCCGATGAAGTCATGTTTCAAATTTCCCTCTGAAAGAGTATGAAATAAAATGACACTTTACACCATTTTAAGAAAATTGTGATTTTTTTTCACCACTTTCATGAGAACTCTATCTATTAGAAAGAGTGATTCACAAAACTC
Organism: Plazaster borealis; assembly: GCA_021014325.1. NCBI lineage: Eukaryota > Metazoa > Echinodermata > Asteroidea > Forcipulatida > Labidiasteridae > Plazaster > Plazaster borealis. Next base: position 1,000,061 of record CM037456.1, on the reverse strand, counting down.
AATTTGACCTTGGACCCTTCTTTAAAACTTGTTCTGAAGAGGTGTACATGAGTGATCAGTCCAATTAAGCTTATCAAACTCTTCATGTATTGACCGATCGCAATCCTAAATACTTGCCAAAGTCTGGCCCACCAACTCCACTAACAAAATGTAAACAAGAAGCTGTCACTGATGAGGGGAGTGTTGTTTTGATAAGTAAGATATACATTTGCCAGTCAGAAAGGAGACTCTCTTTAAAAGATACTTTGATCCTTTTGGGAAATCTGTCTCATCTGGCTCTAGCTGGTTCTATCTACTCTTTCCTTTTTTCGATGTTACTTTTATTTATTTTGTTATGTGCTTGTCCTTTTTACTTACACAAGAAATGGAATAAATGCAAATCTAAATATACTGCAAAACAGAGAGGACTCCTGAAATTCAAATGTTGTATGCATCACCAACATCAGTGCCAGTGGAAGACAGTTGCTCTGGCTTGCATGGCTTAGAGGATGTGAGTAACATTAGTAAGGTTGAACAAATACATGTTCACAGATTTACACATAACGAATATGGTATAAAGATGGTCATGGTGGAAAACTTCCCTTAATATCTTTTTCCCTGAAATGCTTTATTTTTTGAGAAATGAGTAAAACAATTTGTTTTGGTCTCGCCAGACCAAAACTCAATGTTAGAAAATATAGCCAAGAAAACACACCCTATTTTCTTGTGACTCCAATGACCAATTGAGCATACATTTTTGAAGGTTTGTTAGTTCATGTATATCTTGGAGCACATAAAGTGCAGATATTGGTCTTTGACAACTCACAGACGAAAGCAATGTACAACTGAACCCAAGGTTTCGCTGGAACCCAAGTTCTTTGACAATTACCAATATTGTCTGCGTGCAAAGTCTCGTGCTGATTCTAACTTTATAGAGCGCAATTTTCTGTTTCTTTCACAGATAAAAGCAATGTACATTGGAACCCAAAGTTCTGCTGGAACCCAAGGTTCCTAAAAAAGTTTGACTATATGTGGGAGAACTCCACGGTCTTATGAAACAATGTAAGGTCGTACCGGAATTGGCGGCTACAGCTACGGCTACAGCTGTTGCCAAGGGTGTTGCTAAGGACGTCCTATACTTCAATGCATGATGACGCGGAAATCTAGCCGTAGCCGGAGCTGTAGCCGGCATTTCGGACACGGCCTAACTGCCTCCTTCATCATTCAGGCATTAACTACTTTGGGAACAAGTTAACAATATAAATAACAAGTTCTTTTATAGCGCATTTTACAATAAACGTATCAATGCGCTTTACATTAGTGCCCTGGTCATTGGGCTAATAACATTCCTTTAATCTTTCTCAGCTCCCTGAGGAGTATACAGCCACGGGCTACTGTGGCGCTCCGAAGGCTTTCAAACACAATATCAACCTCTACCCTCGCAGGTACCCATTTATACCCCTGGGTGAAGAGAAACGATTATAGTTAAGTGTCTTGCTCAAGGACACAAGTGTCATGACCGGGATTCGAACCCACATCCTGATGACTTAACCACCAGAACTTGAATTCGATGCTCTTAACCGCTCGGCCACAACACCCTACAACAATAACTGTAATAACAATAACAATAACTGTCATAACAAATAAATCAAAGGAAAATCTATGTGAACATACCCTCTCACCTGGGAGACCAGGAAGTCCCATGTTGCCAACAGGACCCTGTCAAGTAAAACATTCATATATATTAACCCTTTAGAGACCATTAATTTCTGTATAATCATCACTATACGCCTAGACATTGCTAATCTTGTTGACTTTTTTGCTTCATTATTTTCAGAAAAAAAATGTCAGGAAAATTATAAGAACCAGACATATATGGGTTTATTTTAGAGTTGTAGATTCTTTAGTAACATAGGAAATATTGGAAAATGTCAATTCAGCAAAAAACCTTTTCTTTGACCTCTTGCTGTTGCTCTTGTTTGAGCATAAGTGGGTCAAATCTTGTGGCTGTTTGCGGCCACTATGGGCATTTCGGTACATTTCAGTATGAAGTTCATACTAGAACCATTTCGGTGAAATATTTCACAGTCATATTTGAGAAAACTGTATCTGAAAACCTAAAAAAATGCAACAGCTGATTTGGGTTGTTGAAACCCAAATTAAGGACAATGCGCTGAAAATTAAGCATGGTTTTTCACTAATTTCTCATGACTCACACAACGGATTAAGCCCAAAATTTCTACAGGTTTATTTCATGTAAATGGTTGATCACCCAAAATATGAACACTGTCTGTGACTATTTTGCCAGATCTACCAATCCTGTATAATACCTTAAATCGCTCGTTCAAAGAATGGTTTTCAACTTGACTGTGATTTTATGGACTAAAGCAGTCAACTTTTTTTTCTTCCGTTTCGAATGTACGTTACCACACTGAGGCTGGAAGGCAAGACAGTCTGGTCCCTTAAGATGAAATGAGAATCATTATTGCCCATATGTATAGTGTATATAGGGAACTGAACAAAGATGGCAGCAAGGACTTATAAGGATCAGGTCGAAGTGTCATGCAACTTTGTAAAAGCAACAAATGGGGAAATGACAAAGCACTCTCAACTTTGTGCAATGTTTTTCGGTTTTCTATGGCACTACTGTTAAAGAAAAAATGAGGAAACAAAGAGGAACAAAGAGGAAACCACCCTTTTCAAGTTCCATGCCTTGTTATAAGGAAAGAAACAAATAATATCAAATTGGATGTAATTTCATCCACAGATATTAAAAGAATGAGTTTCATAGTTAGTTGTTCAAGAGGGTTTTAAGAAGGTACTTACTTGAGGACCAGTTTTTCCAGATTTTCCAGGATTGCCGGGTTTACCAGGTCTACCCTAAAAAACAAATATACCCAGGATTTGTTAAATTCCATAATCAAAGTTTTGTTTTTGTTGTACCTGAAAAGGTTTCGAAAAGTGTTACTGACTACGATTTGAAATTTGTTCATGATGAATAATTTGAACTTACTGGTTTGCCTCTCCTTCCAGTTTGCCCTGGTATGCCTTGATCTCCCTGAAAGCAACAAACAAAGAAAGATATCAACTCCAAATTTATTTTTACAACTACATTTTAATGCGGTTGCATTTAAACAAAATCATTTAGAAGTAATTTGTTATGACAAACCAACAGAATTGAAAATAGGTTGAATTACAAGTATGTTTGGCGATGAAATAAACAAGACGTGAAGCTTTGTATGGTATAAGAACTTATTAGATTCTAATGGACAACAAGCAAGAGAATTAAATCTCTCTTGGGCGAAGTGCAGTCTTCTCAGAACCTACTCAGTTCTTACTGAAACCAACAAGGACTCAATTTGTCAATAATCTCAACCAAAAAGCCCTTTTTGTTCTGTTATTAAACATGAAAACACTCAAGTTACACTGTTATGATCTACTTTTGGAAAAGAAGATACATTTCACAATAGGGATGTTACATAGACTATACATTTTGATGAGCAGTAGTCACAGAGAGACAACAAATATCAATCATTTGTGCATTGCAACAAATCACTTTAATGGCCATCCACAGTTGTCAACATTTTCACACTCATACACAGAGTACAGAGGGACTGGGTATGGGACCATGTAAGACTTTAAAGGGTGTGTACAACATTGGTAAGCGTGAAAATATAAATGTTCACAGATTTGCACACAACTTAAATGCTATAAAGATGGTCATGGTGGAAAACATCCCTCAAAATATTTTTGCTTGGAATGCTAGTTTTTGAGAAATGAATAAAACAATTAGGAAAGGGACTTATTTTGAATACGATATTAATGAGCATCGATACTGACAAATATGCAAAGAAAATGTTTATAAGTAGTTCTTTTTTTGTGGGGGGGTGGGCCTTTAAACATACAGACTCTCTGTATGACCTTGAAAATGTTGCAAACTTTGGACGATCAATTAGTTGTCTTATGGGATCAAACATTTCCTTAAAAGATAAAGCAATTCCTTTAAGGATACAACATTTCCTTGATGTTTAAATCCAGGAAACCCTAGACAAGATGCTTGTGTCTCAAGACGCTTGTGTCTCACGTCAGGTCTCATGATATGATGGAGAGAGTCACTGAGAGAGGCACTTGCTTACCATAGCACCCTTCAAGCCTGGCTGTCCATGAGACCCCGTATCCCCCAGTAAGCCCTTGAAGGAGGAGAACAAAACATGATTTCAATTAGAGTGCATTCACTTCTCTCCTCCATCATTGACAAGATCTTGATTACGAGGATTGAAAAAAACGGGGTCAGGTTATCCATCAACTTCAGAGTCATTAAGGTTGATTTCCAAACCAGCTTACCGAGGGGGGGGGGAGATACAGGACAGGTTTTTCATTCAGGAGGATCTGAGGCTTGGCGTTGCAGGAAAAAAAGGCTTGTAGTCGCACCATGGAATCATTTTGAAATGTTAAAAATAGTGAGAGTCAGCGGTCTGAAACTGGGATCAAGATTTAATGGATACTTCAAAATGATTGCATTTCCACCTTTTGATAATCCCTTGAATTGAACATTTCAAAGAGCTTTTGGGATATCTGAGGAAAACAACAGCTTTTTTTTTCACCAAGCAGGAATAAAAAAAGTACGAATTCAGATAAAATCTGAAGCTCCTCATCCATGATTCGCATAATATTCACAGAAAGTTGAAGGCAGTGAGCTGGGGTGAATCCTCCGCCGTAAATTTACAACGTTAAGTTGGATTTGAGTCGAGTGTGAAGCAGGACAGTTCTTTTCAGAACTAAGCAGTCTCCCGAATTCCGAAATCTACTCCACGGTAGTAGAATAAATAGCAAGACAAGTTCTCAAAGAACAAAATCTACAAAGCAGAGTGTGAAGCTGTTTTTATTCTGAGTAAAACACACTTTATTGTGGTTAATTGCCAGACGTGGGACCTTGACATTGTCATGACTCATAAATAGTACTCAACACCTTAATGCCAGTCATTATTAGTGACAAAGAACAAGTCCAAACTATTTGTATCTGTTACACTAATCATAAACGTTGATGATTAAAACGCATGTTCTATATATATCTTTGACATTCATGGTGATAAATAAATGACACTTTGCTTGATTTCTTTAACATTTTCAGCCGGGGGCGTAGAAGGGCATTGCCAAGCCGTTTTTTTGATTCATTTTCTACCTGGCTATGATTTTTATTAGTGATGACAAAACAAACCGACTTTGTTTATGATAAGAAAGATATCATGGCAGTGACTGCCCGGAAACTCTGATTATCATCATCCATCTTAATTATGAGAACCTGACAATGATGACATTTCCTTCTGTGGATAACCAAGGATTTAACAATGTCTGTCCAGGCTTATAAAGTTATACTGTCGCTAAATCAAGATCTGCACAAATACTGCAGAATAACTTTTGTCATTTCCTTCCGTGGATAACCAAGGATTTAACAATGTCTGTCCAGGCTTATAAAGTTATACTGTCGCTAAATCAAGACCTGTACAAGAACTGCAAAATAACTTTCCGCAGAATAAGGGTTTTGCATGGTGGTGATTGATAGTCAGTAACTCTTTAAGAGAATATACACAGATCTGGGTCCAAGTTCACAGAGCTCACACACTTGCTTAGCACATAAAATATTGCTTAGCAAAAACAGGTTACAGGCCAATACACAATGTGATACATATATTGTTTGTGACTGGTCCCACAATAAATTTTTCGCAGTAAATTAGTTTGTTCAGTATCTAAATGAAATTGGGCCTGTTCTTAAAGACGAACAAATTTGGGGTATAAAAAGATCTGGCTTAATTGTTTTTTTAAGGGATGGGGGGGGAGGTTAAATTCATAGAGCTGCTTACATTTTTTCTGCTGAGCACAAATGAGCAGGATACCAGTCACAGAAGGTGCACGTGCAATGCTATTCTGGCTGGTAATCTTGTTCTAGTAACTATAATTTTGTTAACTCTATAAAGGCTTGAATTTCAAGACTAATTTTTTCTTTTTTAATACTTGCTGAACTTTTAAGAGAGGGATTGGACTTGCGTTTTTAAATCTTTAAAAAGTAGGCCTATGTGTTTGGAAAACACCAGCCTGCAGGATTTTTGTCGATTGCGAGGTTCGATTGTGCGATTATAATTATAAATTTAATGTACTCAAGGCCAGTGGTGCAGTGGATACTTTTGATCCCGGGGACCAGTACACATTGTCTTGTGAGGACAATTTGTGGCAGCTCCGAGAGATCCGGGCACTATTTCATGGTGCTGCTTATCTGCGTAATTCTGCGCTCACAGCCCGGAGAATCACATGCTTTATAGGGTACTAGAAGTGCATTCTGTGGTAAGCATAAAAACATGCTAAGCACAGAAATATATTGCTTAGCAGAAACAGGTTACCAGCCAATATTCCCTAAGGTTTACATTGTTGCGACTGGTGCCCCACTCAGTTTTTGCTAAGCAAAGAAAATTTGCTGAGCATTTTTTTTCTGCTAAACAGTTTTATGAAATTGGACCCAGCTGTTTATAATTAAAGTAACAACTGTAGTCAAGTTTTCATCAAGACATTAAGTCTGGCAAAATTAATTTGAGTTATTTGACAATCAAAACTGTAAATACCTTGAGTCCGTGAGCTCCCTGGCGACCAATGACCCCCTGGTCCCCTACTGCACCCTGAAAGAATGAAAACACATTGTTGATTTATTGAATGGCTTTTGTTTTGATTGGTGGTAATGAATCTTCATCATTGAGCAGGCTAAATTACTCACCCTTGGTCCAATATCACCAGGATTTCCGGCAAATCCTTTATCACCGATCAAACCCTGAAAAACAAAATGAGGACACTTAAAAAATAGGATATTGTTAAGTCAGATCCAAGCTCTTGGCAACAGCACAAATTACAAAATAATAAGCTCTGAAACTTTATTTTAAATGGAAGGTATACGTTTGGTAATCACTCTTAAAATTAATGGTAAGAAAAAACCTACTTGGTTAGAAGTACAGCAGCTTTTGATAGTATAAAGCATTTTGAGAATCATCTCACTTCGAAGTAATGTAGTTATGGAAAAAGATATCAGTTTTTATACCCCAAAATTTGAATCTGAGAAACGTATTCCAATTACGGATTGTTCTTCCTGCGTGTACATAACCGCTCCGGATTTTCGGCAATATCTCAAAAATGCAACCACCTTTTGAAATGCAATTTTCACAGGTTTGTTTATTGTATAATAATATAACAATATTTAAAATTTATATTGCGCCCCTTACATACAAAATGATCAAAGGCGCAGAACACTTGTTAAAAAGCACAGAATGGAAGAAAAAGACAAAGAAAAAAGACTGGTCACCAGGCCAGTGCCCAAACAAAAGTATGGGGATACGTCTGTCCCGCCAACAGTGAACTAATAGTTACTTATTACATCGGCCTATCCCTGCTGGCATCGGTAATGTTTTGACTTTTTCAGCAGACAGACGCCTCTAACCCTATCTTATGCTAAAAATCTAAACTAACTGGCAAGGCGACCATAGAAGAAAGACACACTGAAAAGCGGCTTTAAAAAGGTGGGTTTTTATATTACATTTAAAAGAGTACATCTACATTTATATATAGTATTAAAAAACTTGAATGGATCCAAAAACCACAGGTATACATTCCCTTTTAAGAGTTAATTAAAGATGATGATGTTGAGTCGGTATAAATTGAGTCCAGGCTAGCATTAGGTGCATAGGTTTGTTCTGTTTGTGCAGCTGGTATCGACTGTGCAAGTCTCACGCATATCGAAAATGAGAAAAAAACTTGAACGAAGACTATAATTTTCTATGAAATCAAATCTTCTTTAGGTGTTCGGGCATTCCGCCCGGAACACCTCTTGTTTTGTTTTTTGGTTTTTTTTTTAGGTGTTCGGGCAATCCGCCCGGAACACCTCTTATTTTTGTTCGTTTTTTTAGGTGTTCGGGCATACAGCCCGGAACACCTCTTGTTTTTGTTCCGTTTTTTTTTCTTTCTTAATACTTCTACTTCTTCTTCTTCTTCTTCTTCTTCTTCTTCTTCTTCTTCTTCTTCTTCTTCTTCTTCTTCTTCTTCTCCCCGTCGCGTTTCTGCTAACAAAAGCACACTTCCCAAGCACATATAAACTTGAAACTTCACATATAGTTAGATATCTATTAGGAGATGAAACCGCTTTAGTTACGTCATGATGACGTCATCAGGTGTTGAATTACTTTAAATCAAAGTTTAATATTTGAAAAAATCGTAACTCTTGAACCACACAGTGGATTTTCACAATCTATACATCATCGGAAAGGCCTTTGCAATCTCAAAAAACGCTACACAAAGTGTGACCCCATTTGACCTTGACTTCCGATTCAAACTGGAAGTTGAAAATTTCAGAAAATCATATCTCAAGAACTACTCAGGCGCGGATCCAGGGGGGGGCGTGGGGGGCGCACGCCCCCCCTTTTTCATATAAAAAAAAAAATGAGGGAGAAAAGAAAAAAGAGGAGAGAGAGAGAAGGGGGGAGAAATGGGGAAGGGAAGATTTTGCTGCTTGGTATATTTTCACGCCCCCCCGTTTGGAAAATCCTGGATCCGCCCCTGCTACTTATACTTTAGTCACAATTTTCACATCAGATTATATGTTGTTCTTCCTCCGCAAACTTTTCCACAGAAATGTGAAAATTTGACCCTAACTTCCCGTCGAAATCGGACGTTAACGCTCACGTATTACAAGGTCACCAAGGCCTAAGCCGAGGTTTGAGAAAGGTCCCAGCATACTGACATGCAGCCACGTATTGTGTGCAGGTTTAAATGTGTCAAAGTCCATTGAACGTCATTACGTTGTTGTTGTATAGTACACACGTACAAATCTCAAACTCATTCAAAGTTCAGCATGAATTTACTTCCGTTTTGCACGTCTGATGGCGTAGTGGAAACCAAGGAATATAAGAGGAGGCTTCACTGAGGTGTCCACCTGTTCTAGTCATTTGTATGGCTTTTAACCTGCAGTATTTTTAAAATCTTACACAAAGTTTGACCCCCTGTGATCTTTACTTCTGTTTAATTGTTTTTAATTTATGGTTTTTTAATTGTTTTTTTACAAAACTCGCAAAAGTACTGAGTATACAGTGCTTCAAACCGATTGGTAAAAACCAAATTATAAAAACAAACCGAACAATTTACAAACAAGATAAGTCTAGTTTTAAATTATATTTATACAAAGTTCTTGAAATCAAAATTACCCATTATCAAGTTGTTATAACATATGAATTTCTGTGTACAACTTAAGCAACCAACCCCGGAAACGGCAGAAGACGACTCCAGAAAGCACTCAAGAACATCTTTTTTTTGCTTTTTAGTGTCATATCTCAATTTTTACTCAACATATCAATTTCGTTCTTGTGCCAAAAAAGAGAGTAGTTATTCATCTTCAAAACTGTTTTAAAATTATATTAAAGTATTGTTTTAAAGTCCCGTACTATGGGGTCTAAAGGTGAACAGTTTTGCCAGTTTTACTGTGTAGCCGGCATGTTTTGCTCAATGCAGACCATGCAATGCGGTCCCTAAACGGTCGTAACTCAGTAACCTCTCAGCCGATTGTTTTTGTTCGAGCTTTAAAATAGAGGGTGATCCCTCCCAAGAAGGTGATGTTAAACTCTAGTTGATTGGTTATAATTTACTGCCGTACTAGGGCACTGTTAGACCAAGCAGCGAATCAGAATGGTTGTTTGAAATTCCATTGAACGCACGTGTCCACAGCATTCGGCGTACTATGACAGAGAATGCTTTGTAAAAAAGGTACCAGTTAAAAGAGGTAAATTGCCTCCTTCTAAATGTGATTTAAAGCGTGCAAATTTATACTATTGGAAAGTCCAATTCTTGGAGATTTATGTGATAATATTTTTGTTTTGATAAGACAAAAGTATGAAGTAGTTATGATCGTGTGAAAAATGTCTTGAAAATGAAAAAATCCGTCAACCCAAGTTTGGAACTCGAAACCTGCTACGTGTTTATTGGGGCATACCATTCTTAAGAAGGGGGTAATGCTGTCGTGTAGTGTGATTGTTTTGTTTTACTACAGTTCATTTTTCCGCATGCCTCTGCAATAGGGCCTATAGTTTCGCAACAGAACAATAGTCGCAGTTCATAACAAATTCAAACACTTTGTTGTAATTTATTTTTCTACGTTTGATTTAATTGCAAAGTTTGAGAAATGTTTTTACACCTTAATTGTAAATGGAATGGCCCAAGTTTAGGCTTTACGCACGAACGCACAGCTTCACACAGATCGGGCTAATCCGCTTACTGGACTCCTGTATAGAGTTTTAGGTACACGCATAATGATTTACCTCAAATTAAAACAGCAAAGTTAAGTGGGACAAACAGGGGGTAACAAATTCATATGGAAATTTTCAATTTTGGTATAATACAAATAATTTATTCAAAATAACATTGAAACAAAATTAAAACTTGGGACGAGGATGCTTATTGTTAGAAACCCCATTCGCCAATCACACCTGAATGTGTGCATCTATTTTGTAGGTTTAATGACAACATGACTGTCAGTTGGGCAAAATTCTTAATTTTTTACAAGTAACCAGAAACGGAGGTCAAGTCTTATTCTCAGGTTTTCTTCTTTATTTTGTTGATTTAACTTTCATATTCCCAACAACATGCATAATTTTCATAGCAATAAACTATGTTAAACTGAAATATTTGACAAAACAAAATCCCTTGCATGTAAAGCTCCATATGGTTTGGGCCAAAATGGTCCAGGAAGTTCAAATATGCGGAGACTTGCACAGTCTATTATCAGCACACCCCAGGGCTTGTGTACTGTGGACTTGGTCTCCACAATCTCCTGTGGAATTTTGTGGCAAGGGCCAGTTGGGAAGGTGAGTATACCGATAGTAATAGGGTTTTAAAGAGTATAAATTTGTTCCTTCACACGTAAAAGCAATGTAGGTTGGAACCTTAGGGTGAACGAAAATAATAAAATGAGTGCGAGACTTGCATGGTCTATGATCATTATTAAGAAAAGAAGATGAAATCCGTATTCTAAGACAGAGTGAAGACATTGATGTATAAGTAGAAAACCTAACCTTTGGTCCATTTTCACCAGATTCTCCTTTCGGTCCCGATTCTCCATGACTGCCCTGTTAATTGTAGACGAAAACTGACATTAACATTTTAACTATACGATACCCTTGTCAGAAAAGAGATACCTGGGAAACTGTAATCCGTTTTCACTGTACAGAACCAATTCCCACGTAGTGCCTTAGAAATAATAACCCCAATGCCTCCCCAAGTTTGTTTCTCACTTGCAGCAATTTTCCTGGAAAGTTAACACTTACACACAGCTATAGGCTCAAAATACCCACTTGACCGCTGGCCAGAGTACAACAATTTCAGCTCTTGGCCAGTAACCCCATAACAAAAACAAGTCCAGCAGTCTAGTATTTTCCAAATGCATCTTTTGAAGATTTACTAAAGTACAGGTATAGTTAAGCTTTTCAATTAAAAAATCCAAATAACTATTTAAGAATAATGTAAATAAATAGTTCTAGTCCAGTGAAGTTTTAAGGAACATGATTTCTAGTCTAGTGAGGATTTTCTTGAAATTTAAGCCCTAAAATTAAAGGCTTTCTTGAAATTCACGACCTTGCTTGCCCCAACGCAAAACCATGAAAGATGATGGATTGGGACAAATTTACTCATCCCAACATTATTTTGCAAATACCATTATTTACATACGCAGTGAACATCTACCTTTTCTCCAGGGTTGCCTTGGTCACCCTGGATGCCTCTGCTGCCACGACTACCCTGACAGATGTGATCAGAAAAACTTGACTTTTATTAGGCAACAATGGCAAGAGATGATGACATACCTACCTGCCATTAAGCATTAACAACCAATAGAAGAAAGGGAAATAACTTGTTCTTTCTTCTTGAAGGGGAAGAACAAGAAAAAACAAAACAAAATGCATCATTTTCCTTTTTCAAATTCATCCACATAAAACAAAATCATTTTATTTATACAAGCATCGTATGAATCTTAATAGAAATTTACTTTTGTGTATTCTGCTTGTTTTCAAGAGAACAAGACACAACCTCTTACTTTAAGCAAATTACAACCAAGGTCAAATTTCATAGAGCTGCTTAAGCACAAAATATGCTTAAAAGTTATCTGCTTAGCAAAAAAAAGGCAGGATACCAGTCAGAGATTGTACATGTTACATGGTATTTTTGCTGGTAACTATATTCTGGTAAATATAATTTTGTTGTGCTTAGCTACTTTTTGTGATTAAGCAGCTCTATGAAATTTGGCCTAGGGCCCAATTTCATAGAGGTGCTTAAGTAGACAACAGCGCTTGACAATTTTCTGCCACGCCAAAATAAGCAGAAAACCAGTTGCAAACTGTACAGTATTTTGGCTGAGAACCTTTCTTCTGGTGAGCTCAGTTGTTTTGTGCTCAATAGCACAGTTCTATGAAAATGGGCCCCGATTTCTTTTCAAGCAGAATGTATTTCTTGACGATTTATTTGCCGAGCGAAAAAGTCACATGCAGTGTACAAAACAGTATTTTTGTCTGGTAAAAATGTCTACTAAGCAAGAATTTTCTGTGCTTAACTAATTGTATGAATCTGAGCCCATGTTGCATAGATGGGCTGGTAAATTAAAAGTGCTGTTTACCCTCATTCCTACTCCACCGCATTTACAAATTAATTTGAAATAAAAATGCTCAGCGGGATGTAGTCTAAAAACAAACAGACAAACAAACAAACAAGTCCTAGATATAAATACCAAGAATCAAGTCAGCTAACTGTCTCCAACCTGGAAAATCTATCAATTGACTGGCGAGACATTTTGTAAGTGAGGTGGTCTGAGATTAATTGGTTAGAAAAGACAACTCAAACAAAGTACAGCAGGATAAATCTTCAAACTGCTACAAAGCAATGAACATAAAGAAACATAAAGTAAGATAATTGATGAAAGCATGTGTCACCTTTTCACCTTTTGGCCCAATAGATCCCTTGTCTCCAGGCAGGCCCTGTGGATAAATTCCAAAGAGACCAAAAGCAATTTACATTTCTCTTAATGTAGACTACACCTCATCCAATGAAGATGTCACAGAGTATACAACTTACTGGTTGAACCCCCCCCCCCATAGCATTTTGTTTAAATCACAGTTCTAAGGGTTTTCAAATCAGTTTGGGGGTATCAAAAGCTTTTTCTGACTGAATTATCCAAAATTCCACAGTGCACCATAGACTTCCCAAACCGCAGAATTAAAGAATTAAATTGAATGTAGTCCCACATCCAAACGTGCCTCCTATTAAAACTTCCTTGGGTACTAGGATTGGCAGTGCATGTAAAAGAACCCAGAACATTTGTTGTGAAAGAGTAGGGGTTAACCCTAGTGTTTCTGGTTCACATAGCAAGCACCCTTGTTTACAGGTTTTCTCAGGCTTGCAAGCTACAGTGATTAAGTTCAATTATGAGGCATCAGTCCTTGGTTTCATTACCAGAAATATTTAATAATAATGCTAAAGTATCATTACAAAAAGGTTGTACGCCGCGTGTCTCACATTCAGACATGTTAAACTTTTAGTATTATTGACAATGTGCATGTACAGTTTGGAGCCTGTCTATTCTGTGCGCGCATCCATCACGTGAAACCACACATTGGAATCCGGACCGTAATTTGCTTTCAAAATGCATTTTGTTTAAGGAGTAAAAGCAGGTGTATTAGTTTAACCAAACAACAATATAAATACCTTAAAACTGTCTTAAGGATCTAAAGAACCAGGAACTTGTACGATATTTTTTATATTCGGATCGTTTGTAATTTCAAAGGCGCTCTGTTAAAGCAGTATCGACTTTCAGCATACCATGCCAGCTAAAAGCGTTAGAGGTCATGATACCTTGCATGTCTGTATCAGATTTACAAAGGCGGGTGTTTTTTTTAATAAACATTGATACAAAAGTATTACATATAGTAAGATAAAGGTTTTCTTCTAATGTTTCTGCCATGATATTTTGTATACACTGTCACAGAAACAAGCAGTCAACAACAAACCGTTGACCTATGTATGCTTTATACAGTATCTCTGTGGAGCGTGTGCACGTGTAATGTACGCGCTTCGTGCAAAATGAGACCAGACTATTTGTAATGTGAAGCACCAATAACCAAAATGTTGAACGCCTCAAGATAGTGTTAAAGTTTATTTCAATAAATGATAATAAATCAGGTATCATTACATAAGAATCAAATTGTCAATATATATTGAGAATGTGGTAGTTTTAGTCAACAGTCGGACCACATTTTAGGTTTGGGTAAAGGCAAGGATGTTTTTTGTACCCTAACCTACTGAAAGACAAAACGCTGACAGGGGGGCAAGAAAATGGATTATAATGAACGAAGCACATTTCAAATTGAATTTATAAATCATTCTTGAATGCATCGATTTCTTGATGGTGAAGATGTGATTTCTCGTAGAAATTACAATTTGCTGTTTTTGTACTTAGCGGAATGATATTTGACTCTTTTCAGAAATTTCTTTTAGAAATTGTTCCTTCAGATAGTCCTTAAAGAAATTGTTCTTTCCTGAGATTACATGTATGTGTCTATGTTTTAGCAACCATAGGCTTTTTAAGGTTATTTAATAATAAAAACACTTCTTATTTTATGAAGGAGAAAAAAAAAAATTAAACAAAATAAAAACAAGAAAAAAAGAAGAAAACGTAAGAAGAAAGTCATGCCGGCCTTACCACACGTCCCTGTTGGCCCTGTCCACCTTTGGTTCCAGGAGGGCCAATACCTCCCTGTTAAAAAAATATATATATATAATAATAATAGTGGCTTCTTATATAGCGCACATATCCGTCACTCAGTGACGCTCAAGGCGCTTTAACGTTCATTATTTTCCTGCAAGGTATTGTGGAGCTACGTTTTTGAAGTATGAGACCAAGTCCTTTTACATGTAATGGTTTACAAGGTGCTGTGGCGCAATATGCTGCCGATCAAACCAGGAACACCGGGGCGAACCCCTTCTCTTTTCGATAAGTGGACTGGGTTCTTTTACGTGCATTACACAACACACGGGACCTACGGCTTAACGTCCCATCCGAAGGATAAAGCATGTGGTTAAGTGTCTTGCTTAAGGACACAAGTGTCATTGCAGTAAATTAAATTTTGGGGTTAACAAAGAAAAATTGACTAGAATAGGATCTGAACCTGCAACCTCTGGATTAACGAACCGGCGCTCTACCAACTGAGCAATCTTTAATTGAATTTTTTATTTTATTTTTCTTCTTCTTCTTTTTACGCAAATTTGTTATGAACAGGGTTTGGGTACAATGCTACATCAAACGAGAAGAGTAAAAAAGTTGAAGGTACAGGTTTGTGTTCATCCTGAAACAAGCTGGATAATAGAAGGGTGGGAAACATACACCAGGCAAAGAGTTTCCAAAGAGATGCAGCATGTGGGAAATACAGTTTGATAACCTTTTTAGATCTACATCCAGGTACAGGCAAATTAGAAGTCAATCTCTTGCACCAGTAATCCCAAATAAAAAGAGCTGAAAAACTTATTAAAAAGGGGACAAAAAAGACTTGCCGTTTCTCCAGCAGCACCCTGCCTGCCAGGTCTTCCATTCGTCCCCTGAAATCAAGAGTCAAATACAAAATCAAACTAAAAACAATAATTTTATTGTTTTCATCTCAAAATGATGGAGTATTTTTTTGACAAAACCCAGAGGGATATAAAATTATAAAATGATATGAAATTGGACTAGGTCAAAATACTGTGTCCTTTTTTTGGGCCACTATAGACACTTGTTATTGAAGCTGATTGCAACCAAGAGGGTCTAGGAGGGGTAGCATAACCAGACATGTTCATTTTGGGGGAGGAGGCAAAGACATAATTATTATTATTTATTTATTTATATAGGGGGAGGGGAGGTTGGGCTATTTATTGTATTGAACCACTAATTTGGAGGGGCAAGGGGTGGCAAGGTTTCTGAGCCAGGGGGCTCCAGCCTCCCTGCTCCAACGCCATCGCTAAGAAGCTAAACTCACCGATGCTCCATCATTGCCTGGTTGTCCAGAGTTACCACGGGTCCCTTGATAACCCTGTAAATATAAATATAGATAATAATAATAACAATAATAATAGTTAGAAACAGTTGCCTGGCGACTCCGGGGGTTACCTGCAGAAAGAAAAATAGTGATCTTTCTTTCCCATGCTGCGATATTATTAAACAATATACAACATAATAAAATACATTTTAATATAGTGCCAAGTCAATTTCATGAAAAATGCTCCCTAGTTATGTAAAATACAGGATACAGGAAATTAAACAAATAGAATATAAATACAAAAAATAGTAGTGGCCTGAAGTTTCGACCCTGGCATAGTCTTTCCCGAAGGCTAAAATATAAATATTAAAAAAACAACATGTGGAGACCAGGTGACTACGCATAGCTGAAATGAAGCTCAAAGGTAAGGTCATATATTGGGTTTTTGTTAACCTAATGCCGATTTATAGGCAACATTTTAAATAAATAAATAAAAGTCACATGTGAAAGTTTCAGCTGAATACAGTGTCTAACTGTCACAATTTCACAAGAACGTAGAATCCATCCACGTTTAGCGAGATGACAGCGGGTACCAACCACATATCTGGCTGCAGCATTGACGGACAGACACCAACCCTCAGAAAACTGAGAAACAATTTGCATGAATCGATTCTCAGATTCAAATGTTTCTATTGATTTCTAATCAACTGGGGCATTTCAGATGAAATAACCATCTCTATAACAAGTAAGCTTTCGGATAGAAATTACACATTTTTGTTTTCAGGGTCATTACCAAAGTATGACCCTACCTTTAATATCTAATAATTTAACTGCGAAGGTAGAATCTAGGAAGAGTAGATCAATAAATAACAGTGTATTAATAACTATTTGATGTTGTTGTAAGCTATGACACAAGTGCTCATATGATTGATTAACTTGTTTATTCTGTCCGTCAGCAAATTCATTTGAGAGGTTGATTCATGATCAAGGAATCCCAGGGGAAATCCTTTGTCCTAGATATGATCTGTGACTCACAGTGTGTGCAACTGACTCTTCCCAATAAAGACACATTATATAAAGAGCATTGTTTAACTTAAGGGGGTCTGTTTACGTTTGGTAATGACTCTAAAAATTAGTGGCAATAAAAACTTCCTTGGTAAGAAGTACAGCAGCTTTGGATAGTATAATGTATTTTGAGAACCTTTTTTACTTAGAAGTACTGCAGTTATGGAAAAAGAGATAATTTTTTATCCCAAAAATTTGAATCTAAGAAGCGTTACTGACAGTACCGTTTCTCAGATTGTGTATTCCAATTGCATATTCCAATTACATAACCGCTCCAGATTTTCGGCAATATCTCAAAAACGCCACCACCTTTTGAAATGATATTTTCATGGGTTAGTTTTATGGTATATAACTACAACTATGTAGGATTGAAACAAACAGTGGATTCCAATTACCAAACGTATACAATCCCTTTAACACACACAACAAACAATTGACAGTGTGGAAAACTGTTCCATTTTTTTGTGGACTTTACTCGACTAGATTTTTGTTTAGAAACTTTTATGAAACTGATATCTTACCGGAAAACCGCGCCTGCCTTGTCTACCTTGTTCTCCATCAGGACCCTTTTATGGACAGATCAAATGTATACATTAGCTTCGTTGGTCAAATTTAACAAAAGTTTCACTGTACCACAGTTGGGTTTGGTTTAAAGAAAAGGGAAAAAGACAAATATTTATAGAATCATTTCTACCTTTTTGGAAAAACAAACGATTCTAGAATCATTACTAAACTATTTGGTACAAAGAATTTGAAAGTACAACACAAAACCTGAATCTTTCTCAAACTAATTTGAGATTTTTTAGGAAGTACGAAAATCTTCCAACTTTAAAAATGGTCCGTCCCTCAGAAGAAAATCCAATTAGTCTTACCTTCGAGCCTTCCTCACCCGGCAAACCAAACGGCCCAGGAATTCCCTTGTCTCCCTGTAAAAAATAAAAATATCTAGACTTTAAAATGACAGAATCCAAGTCAGAGTTGGGGAGTATTTTTGTTAGCAACACTGAGCGTTGTGCAAAATGGACCGAGAAGGCCAGGTAAGAAACCGTTTTGGGGGCATTCGATTCAACCAGTAGTGGGTATGGGTAAACCTGAATCAAGTTTTTGCTGCACAAAAATTTAAGGCTAAAATCCTGACCTGTCTGGAAACAAAACACACCCTTGCTTAAGAGCACTTGTTATCTTTTAATAATTATTATTCAACAGTATTTATTACAACTTTCCTTTTACAATGAATACTATCTTCAAGCAGGCTTGGATCCTCGATTCTGATTGGTCGATCCATAGCAACAAGGAGTGTGATATAAACTTATATCGCATGCACGGCCCATATCACACCCTGCGTCTTGTGTGTTTTAACTCCGCGTACTGCGCTTTTATAAGCTATACGCAAAATGCACAGCTTATAAGAATTTAAAGTAAATTCAAAAGTGGTGCATTTGCCTCCCATGCTGGTCGTCATATGCGTTGAGTGCACACTCGTTTACTGCGAGTCAAGTTTGTTTGAAGATAAAGATAAAATCACACATGCGCGGCCTCGTTGGATATGGGACGCAGAAGCGGTATATTTTCCGTATTCCACTCGCGCTTGTATTAACCTCACCTGATGTCCAGAATCACCAGAACCCCCAGGCCTACCAGGTGGTCCCTTTATTAAAAACAAAATTCATAAAATATACAATTTAAGTATAAATATGTAAGTAATCCTAACACTCATTAATGACAACATATCAAAAGCAAACATAAGCTGTGACAAAGTGACAAGTAATGTGTTGAGTATAAAGCATTTGATCGTTTACTTGATAAAATGAATTATTACAGTGTGAACTCCACATGAAGCATTGTACAAATGAGCATAAACAGAACTCTTAACTTAACAAGGTAAGACGATAAAAATGTTAAACTAGATGGAAAATCCACAGTGACTCGTGTTACGATGAACAGAGACCACTGGTATTCAAAAACTGGTTTTCCTGAATGATGTTATCCCGAACGCTTATTATCTGTTGTTGATTGTAACAAATTTCAACATCTCACGTCAAGTCAATAAAAACACAACAACAAAAACATTTTTCTGATACCCATGTTCAATTTGATGCGAGTCACTATGAAACTGCCCTAGAGCAAAAAAGGAATCTATAAGCATAATTTTCAAGCGAGGCCATCAAATTTTGATACAAACTTAAATTGCTCAGTGTCACAATCAACAGGTCAAAGTGAAACAAAACCACACATTTTGATAATTTCTCCAAAACAATGGGCTTTTTTAAATGTTATTTATAATAAGTTTAAAGGGTCTGTATACGTTTGGTAATGACTCTGAAAATTAATGGCAATAAAAACTAATATAGGATTTGAGGCATTGCATGGTGGGGTATCAATGTATATTTGGCTTGCGGTAACACCAAGTGTATATCTACTTTGCTGTGTAGATTTTTGTTCTTTGAGAACTTGTCTTACTATTTACTCTACTGCCGCGGAGTAGATTTTGGAATTCGGGAGACTATTCTACTGCCGCAGAGTAGATTTTCGGAATTCGGGAGACTACCAAGTTCTGAAAAGAACTGTCCTGCTAATAAAAACTTACTTGGTAAGAAGTACAGCAGCTTTGGATAGTATAATGCATTTTGAGAAACTTTTCATATCGAAAGTACTGTGGTTATGGAAAAAGATATCACTTTTTATCCCCACAAATTTGAATCTGAGAAGTGTTACAGCAGTAACGCTTCACAGCAGTAACGCTTCTCAGATTGTGTTTTCCAATTGCAGATTATTCTTTCTACATGGACAAACCGCTCCAGATTTTTGGCAATATCTCAAAAAAGCTACAACCTTTTGAAATGAAATTTTCACAGGTTAGTTTTATGGTATATATTGACAAGAATATAGGATTGAAACAAGCAGTTGGTTCCAATTACCAAACGTATACAATCCCTTTAAACAATTCACAAATGTTTACGCACTCTTGATCCTTCGAATCCTCTTTGGCCCTGGGGTCCTACGATTCCAGCTTTACCCTGAAAGAGAGAAAACACTTTTATCCAAATCTTTGGAAATGCAGCTTGCAAACAAAACTGCTAGAAAGATTTCATTTGTGGTTGAAAGGGTGGGTGCACAACATTAGTAAGATTGAATATATACATATTTAATTTAATTTAATTTAATTTAATTTCATTTCATTTAATCTGGTTGTGAAGCCAAGGACTCTCGGTATCCCACAGGGATCAATCCTAGGGCCCCTCTTGTTTATGTTTACAAATGACCTGCAACATTGCATTTCTCCGGGTACCTCAATGTACATGTAAGCAGAAGACACTGCCATCTTCAGACCTGTTACCAACCAAGTTGATGCCTACGCTTTGCAATCAGTACTTAACAATATCATTTCCTGGAGTAACAAGAACGGTATGATACTTAACCCATCTAAATGTGCTCTGTTACCTATCTCTAGGCGACGTCAAAATGTATTTCTGTATGATTATAATATCTTGGATGACCATGTGTCCATAACTAGAGATCATAAGTATCTTGGAATCACAATTCAATCAGATCTTAAATGGCAAACTCATATCAACACAATTTGTTCTAAAGCTACACAAACACTGGGTTTCATTAAGAGAACTTGTGGCCATTCTAAACTTTCGTACCAGCTTTATCTAGCACTCTGTAGACCTATTATTGAATATGCCAGTCCCGTATGGAATCACCCCACAAAGTGCAATATAAATCGAATTGAAAGGGTCCAGCGTAATTTTACCAGATTCTTTTTTAGACAGAATTCAATTAACCATGATCAGGCTGACTACCTGAATTACTCACAAAGGTTGACTTTACTAAATCTCACATCGCTTGAATCAAGGAGAGAGTTGTTGAGCTTATGTTTTTGTTATCAAATATTTTATAATCACACAGGCATTGACAACACACTGTTTCAAATCAATCAACATCGAGATTTTCCGAATTTCACAATTCCCTTTTCTAGATGTAATAGTTTAAAGTACTCCTTTTTTCATAGTGTTCCTGCCTTGTGGAACAAATTGCCCATCGATATCCACTGTTTGACATCTATTTCTTTATTCAAAGCAGCAGTCAACAGCTTTCTCCTCGATTCAACCAATGCAACGCAAAATTTTTAATCATTTTTATCTTTGTTATTGTTTTCCTGTTCCATGTGTACATTGAGTGTCTGTACCTTTTTGAAATATTTTTATCGGCAGACTGAACCTTTAGGTTATAGGAAATTTTTTATTTTCCTCCTCAGTCTAGCCTTCTCCATATCCTGTATATCTTTTATGTGTAAATTTTTATTGGATTTGTGGAGAGAAATAAAATAATAATAATAATAATAATAATAAAAAGCGAACTTAATCACTGTACTAGCCAAGAACCCAATGGAGAGAAGACAATGAAGGAAGTTTCAGTTTTATATGTGGGAGGAAAACCCCAAAGAATTATTCCAGGGAAAACCCACGCAGTCAGGTAGGGACTGAAAACCCGATCCACTTACAGCCCCCAGTGAGATTCGAACCGGGGTCCTAGAGGTGGAAGGTGAGGAAAGATACCACATACGCCAACCCGACCACCCAGATTTGTACAAAACTTACGTGGTAGAAAGATGGTCATGGTGGAAAACTTCCCTTAAAATATCATTGCTTCAAATGATATAGTTTTTGAGAAATGTGTAAAACAATTAGTTTTGATCTCGCAAGTATGGAACCTGATGTTTGAAAACATTGAAAAGGGGGCTTTCACGGTTTTTTCTCATGACTCCGATGACAGATTGAGCTGAAACTTCCACAGGTTTGTTATTTCAAGTATGTTGGGTCACATCAAGTGCAAATACTGGTCTTCAACAACTACCAATGTTGCCCACATGCAAAAAACTTTTCAATTTCTTCATAAGTCTGCGGGTGTACATTATAATTCTTTTGGTTTGACACATTTCTTTGAATTAGGCACTAATGAAGAGTATTGTTCAATTTACGCTGAGAGTAACTGGGTGTGTTAAACCTAACTCCCTTGAGTGATTTACCAGGATTCCGCCTCACTCTAATTACAAAATCCAACAATATAATATGGTAACTCAACACCCAAACTGTTGTACTCTGATTATGGAAAGCATAATCAGTTTTCTAGTACAGTCCTCAGTCTAACACCATTCAGTAACTCAACACCCAAACTTTTGGACTCTGATTATGGTGGTTTGCCTGATCCCATGTAAAGCATAATCAGTTTACTAGTGCAGTCCTCAGTCCAACACCACACCATACAGTAACTCAACACCCAAACTTTTGGACTCTGATTATGGTGGTTTGCCTGATCCCATGTAAAGCATGATCAGTTTACTAGTTCAGTCCTCAGTTCAACATAACTCAACCCCCAAACTGTCTTACTCTGATTATGGTGGTCTGTCTGATCCCATTTATATGTCAAGCACATAATCAGTATAAAGTGTTGCCCTCAGTCCAATGGAATAAAAGAAAATATGCAGTTGGATGTTGATAGGTTGGAATGAACCTGATAGAACTTACCATGTTTCCTTCCAGCCCAGGATTGCCTACTCCCCCTGTATCCCCCTGTGAAGTAAACAAATGTTTACAACGAATGAAACATAAACAATAACAAGGCGTTTATTCGGTGCTTTAAAACCAAGCACCTAAACAATCAAAACAAACATAGAAGAAAACCGCCTCAACCCAAACCACAAAACATAAAGAACACTTACGTACCTTCGCCCCTCGCTGTCCTGCATCTCCCATTTCCCCAGGCAACCCTGTATCCCCCTATCATAAAAAAAAAAATACCAAAAATGAAAACACAAAAACATAAACCAGATGTCTCAAACAGTTAACCAAATTATTTGCTGGGTCCATACACTGTAACCATGCAACCAATTACAGACCGTTGGTGAATACCTCATTTCCAGGCCACGGGGTGTCGGCTGGATCAGAGCTCTGCCACAGCAGGGACGTTACACAAAAGTCAAGGTTTCTGCTGTGGGTTTATTGAACTGCAGCCACAAAAGTTGTGATGCCCTAGAACTTTTTCAGCTCGCCAAAACACAGTTTTGGAATTCCGGCAGCCTGGACTAGAGGGGAGCATAAGGAAGGGTGATGACCGTGTTTGTTCAATGAATGATTTCAGAGAACAGGCAGGAGGTGGACCATGTGTGTTTTAGAAAGATCAAAATGGGAGGTCCAATTTGCGGCATCTATAAAAGGTTTAGCTCAGCATATCAATTTTCATTCATGAATGGTTTTACTTTTCTCTAGACCTTTTTAAAGTTCTGTTCTATTTTTGAAGGTTCTAATAAAATCTACAAACCTCAGGGTCACTAGCAGTAAAAGTGCAAAAACTCTACAATGAAGACTTCATTATACTGAGGTTGGTAGCATTGCATTTTTAAAGATCAATTCGCAGGAATGCAAAGGTGCTAAATTTGTAAGGACTTAAAACTACCTCAAATTCAAAGGTAGAGTGTCAAGATTGTTCCCAAGCAAAGCAGATTGCTTTGAGCAGAGATCTGTATACACATGTAATATTTGTACATTAATTTCTTGTGCAACAACAGCCATGAAAACAAATCAAACATTTATGTTCATTTTGTTGAGAAAAAGGATACTTGTTTTTCAAGGTTTTTTTTTCAAGTAATAAACCACAAGGAAAACTGACTGGGTAAATTTCAAATAATGTTTGGTTGAACAAAGAAAAACTAACTAGAGCTAGATTTGAACCAACCCAAATTTTGTCTCTTTTCCCCCAAACAAATTTGTATCCAGTTTACCTAATTTAAGAATTAAACTTCAATTCAAACAATTGTAGTTTGGGGGAAACAATTAATCATTTACTAACTAAATGTACATGTGTATACAAATCCAATTTAGAAACCTTAGCCAGTGACTCACCTACAGGAAAAGTACACCCTAACCCTCTGCATCACACACTGACTGTAACGTAACACCTTGTCCGAGTTTTGCTTATAACTAAGTAAAGGCAAACTGGGCTCAATTTCATAAAGCTGTTTCGAAGAAAATTCTGATCAGCAAGTTTCTTTGCTAAGCAAGAAATGAGTGGGGTACCAGTCACAGCAATGGTAAATGTATGGTATGTTGACTGGTAACCTATATTTCGTAAGCAAGAGTTTTCTGTGCTTTTATTGGGCCCTTTTCTTTTGACTATCCGAACTGTTTTGGGGAGCAGGACTTTTATTTGCACTTTCAGTATTTGTATTTGACTAAAATTAAGCTAATAAGTCACAAGACGTGATAGGTGCATTCACTGTGTAGATGATATAGTATCAAGGGACTGGTATACTTGATCTAGTATTCCAAATCAAAGTGGATGATATTGAATGGTCAGACAGTACAGAGAGTTGTAACTGTAACTGTAAACTGGCGCGAAAAGTCATAAAAGTGCAGTAGGACAATGACCATACAAGTTTTAAAGTCTTCTTCAATCTTTAACCACATATAACTCTCATTCCGCTGATGTTTTACTTCTCAGAACATTTTGGAGCCAGAGAAAGGTACAACGCAGCTGTGGGCCCGCTAGGTGGGGTCAGAGGGTGAAGGGAAAGAGGCAGGACGTTGTACAAGAAGTATCAAATCCTGGAGTGCATCTGCACCGCTACGATTTGCAGCCCAATGGGAAGCAAATATACCTGCTTGGTCTGACTAGTACACCGAGCTGGTGGCCCAAGCTGCAAAAATATCCTCTTACAGGGAGTCAGAATTACAATTCAATAAGCAAACGGGGAGTGCTTTGTGGGGTCGAGAGGCAAAAATTAACGAAGTGCTAGTTTCGCTTTTACCTTCGGTCCTTGTCCTGGATTGAAGCCGTGTCTGCCAGATTCGCCCCTTAACCCCTGAAACATAACCACATACATGTAATAACATGAGACAAATGGATCTTATCGTGATATAGTTAAACTCTGTGCTAAACTTGTTCAAACTTGTTGGAGGAAAGCAGTCTTAAAAGCAATATTTATGTGGGAGCCCAAATTGTTTGAAACCTCGAGTCATTAGGTGTGGTGACAGGGAAATATTCTCAGGTTCTGAAAGTAACAGGGAAATTTCACTTCACATGCTTGAGATAAAAGTGGCCAGCTATAAATTCACCCAGACTTGTTTCCATTTTGGCATATAACGAGACACAGGGGACTTGCATCAAAGAAGTTTAGACATATATTCACATCAAACCAAGGTGATGTTTTCTTTCTTTTTTTTACGAAAAGCTCAGATGACATTCCCATATTTTATGGAGGAAAAGTTTGGGATCATGTTTTCTTTTCTATCACAATGAACTTGAGGTTGAGTAACAGTTGTAAACGTTTATCATAGATACATGAAACATACACAGCTGTCACAGACACTCCATGAACTGGGAACAGTTTCACATGAGCATCACTTGGGAATAGACAATCATTGTCCTTCCAACAACCTGTCACATTTTGTATATTTCATGTATCGTTTAAAGACAAATTATAGGACTGGTAATTGTTGGGTAAAAAACATTTGATTTGGCCGTATCAGCATTGGCAGCAACAGCTACGGCTACGACTATGGCTAGGTGTTAGTAAGGTTGCCTATACTTCCAAGGCATGATGAGGCGGCGATCCAGCCGTAGCCACCAATTCGGACATGGCCTTCGTTTCAGTCTGAAACCTCACTGATTATAAAGTAAATTATACCATTACCAATCCTCCAGAGAAATGTTTCTGTCAAGTCAAGAAAACAGCATTCAAATACCTCCCAAATTCTATTACTCATTTCGATTGTCACACTCAAAATTTGAGCCAATACACAAAATCCGTTAAAGCATGTAGGCCTACACCTAATCTTTACTAAAGTAAAGCCCACGGCATTGGATGAAGATTATTTTTTGGTTGTATGATAGCCCCTTTAACTTTAAACCTCACCTTTATTCCAATTGTTCCAACAGTTCCCAATTTGCCTTGTGATCCTGGCTCCCCCTGCAAGAAAATAAACCATTCCAGACTTAATCCATCCATTAAAAGAAAATAAACCAATCCAGACTTAATCCATCCATTAAAAGAAATTAAAAAGGGATTTCTCCCCCCCCCCCCCCGAACAAAATTGAGAACAGCAAAGAAAACTTTGAAAGGGTCAAAAGGGTATAAGCAATGTGACCGAACAACCCCCAAAAGACAACAAACATAATCTTCAATGTATACAGACCTGAAAAATAATGAGGTCATTACATTCTGCATACCAAAAGGCACACATACCATAGAGCAAGTTTATGCACATACCAAGCCAAACATTTCCAACCAAGGTTACATGCACTGCCTATGCACATAATGTATGCGATGGTTGATGTACAGTGGTCAAGGCGTACAGACATATAGACCCTAACCACTAACTTCAGTTACTAACACTGGAGATTTACTATTCCAATTGCATTACAATTCACTTGTAACATGACTGTCTGATTCATACAGAGTTAATTATTACGGACTTTCAGCTGGGACTTCAATTACCGAGAACCCTGAAGCATTCATTGGCTAAGCGGAAATCACTTACCAATCGGCTGCAAATAACCTGTTCACACTTCTGCCATACTAGATACTGATTTGGGGTTTTATAGTTAAGTTTAGTCATGGTTTATTTTAGCTTAGTTTATTACACTTAATGGGGGACCCTTGTTTACACAGCAGAATATAACAAAGAAACAAAGACAACAGCAAAAATGCAAAAACAACCCCTTTCCCAAAAAAATAAAACAAAAACAGTAGAAGGAACAATGGATACAAAGTGTTTTATAAAGTAGTGTTTTTAGGAAGGCATGCCTTGCAGAACTCACTGCTCTGTACTTTACAGGCCCAATCTCATAAAGCTTAAAAAAGCACAAAGCTGATGACCATACAAAAACAGGGTACCAACCAAAGTGCCATGTAATGTGCATTGGCAGGGATCACTTACCTGAAGTCCGCGTGGCCCTCGTTGACCCGGTACTCCTTGCACACCTGGTTGACCCTGTAAATTAGGACGTTTCCGATGTAGTTCAGTTCATTGAAATCATTGGACTCTTTACTTCATACATTTTCATTACAGTAAAGGTTCTTGTTTTCTGCTAAACAAGATCCTCTTTTAAGCAAATTTTGTTCTTGTTCTTAGATGACACTGCTGTGTGGAGTTTAAATTAGATTTGCAATAGTTTACCAACAACTTGCTGCAAATTTGCTCACCTATTGCAGGGCTTGAAATTTACACTGGACCACAGGCCCAAGGCCAGTGATTTTAGCAGTGGGCCAGTAAACTCATGACTGAACAAGTCCGGCGGTCTTGTGTTTTTGTTCAAATGTTGACTGTAAGTCTGATAAATTTCTTTCAATTCTGTTGACTATTGAAAAATACTTCCCCATAATACAAATGCGATAAATCTTCTCTTGGTGCTTGTTCAGATTAAAACAGTTCAAATGTTAAACTGTGTAATTTTTTTCTTCTTTTTTCATTTCAATTCTGGTCTTGTAAAAAACATTCTGGTCCAGTAAACTGTTTGAGCTACAACAAGCTGGTCCAGTAAACTGTTTGAGCTACAACAAGCCTTGCAGTCTTGTGGATTAACACCCCCAATTCAACCCCTGTATTGTTTACAAGCAAAAACAGAATAAAAAGTAGTGTGTGTGTGTGTTCAAATTCTAAACCAGAGCATCCAAAAGACACCCACATGCTGCAAGGAGAATAGTTGGGCTTGGCGTTACAATTGATAAATAAATAGCCAACTTTCTCATGAGGTAATATTCCTACGTTCAATAATAAAGGCATATAACTTACTGTTTCTATTTAGATAGCAGTGATTTGAGTAAAATTGTTAACAAGTTCGAACCAAATTTAATAAATAAATTGCATTATTTAGAAAATCAGGGCAGATAGAAAGTTGATCTTACCTGCTCCCCGGGTTCCCCTGTTCGTCCCCTCAGACCCCTCAGTCCTGGGTTACCCTTTTTTTAATTGAATAATTAATTATTAGAATCATATCATTTCAAAAAATGTCAATGTAAACACAAACACTGTAGTTAAAAAGAAAGACATCTGTTGGGAGGTTTTCCTAAATACTAACAACTACATTCTGTGTCAAGATTTATTTTAATGGTGACAGATTTTGTTGCATCAGGATAAATAGGGCAGCATCTTTAACTGATTATTACGTTCTGAAATAGACAGATCATATCCCAGCTACTCAATGAACAAAGTCAATCTCCAGTTTAACCAAGGACTTTTACCACTCCCTCTTAAGTTCAGCCCAGTCCAAGGAATTTCCCTGGGGGCAGGAACCCCAGATCAGAACCTTGCTAAACCTGTACCCCACCTGGGACTAGGATATATGTGCAAGGGGGATAGGTCGTAACCTCCGAGTCAGTCACCTGTCACTCACCCTCAAACCTGGACTGCCAGGGGATCCTGGAGGGCCTGGGGGCCCTTTCAAACGCTGAAACAAGAGAAAATTGAGGGTTGTTAGCCAAGACAGTATCAAGCACAAAACTGGAAGCATAGTGCAGCTAGAGGAGGGTTAAATCTTAGGTCACGGATCAGTAAATTGCCCTTTTAAAAAGAGCTAAAAAGTCAAGACTATCCTCTGTAAGACACAAGTGCTTTTCTTCAAGCAGGCCAATTTAAAAAAAGAGGTCACAGATTTGTCAGTGGATGTCTAAATTACCAACTCGAGGCCTGCAAAACACAGACACTCATCGGGTTGATCATATCATGTAGCACTAGTGGGTGACACATTTAAAATTTAAAACGTGTTGTCAGTTTGTGTATAGTCACAAATGTGTCAGTGGTTTCTACATTTACTTGATTTAGACACTTTTGAAATGTACGATGAACTACCAACACTAATTTTGCCAACATGATACTGTTTGCAGTGAACCATATAAACAAAAGCTGTCAGGTTTTTACAGATCTTTTTGTCTGATACAAGAGGGAGATAGTGTTTTGAGGTTTTACATCATACAAGAACATCCATAAACAACAAGCTAAACTTCAATGAACATGTGAAAAAACATAAATTCCTCAATTGCTTTGCTCGCTAGTACGAGAAAGTTTATTAACCAGCAAACAGCTTTTTTGTTATACAATGCTTTGGTTCTTCCCCATATAGACAACTGCTACATAGTGTGGGTGCCAAACCTACTCTTGTCAACAAAATTCAAAAACTCCAAAATTGTGATCTTCGCATTGTTCTAAAGCTTCCCCTCTCTCGCCCACTAATTAAATTTTTAGTAATATTAACACTTTGACAGTTTCTCTGTACATCCACTTCCAACTTGCCTGCCTGCCAGGCTTTTAAGGCTTCCATTGGTGTTGCCAGACTATCTATGCCACAGACTTGACCTGATTCGACCTGGTGATTGTCCAACTACTCGGGCAATCACACAGGGTAATGTTATTGTTCCCAAACCTAAATGTGAACTTTTTAAAAACAGTTTCAGTTACAGAGCTCCTTCTTTTTGAAATGGTGTGCCTTTAACTACTCGTTCAAACTCTTATTCTTCATTTCGGCGTTTGCTGAAGGAAGGTAAGGCTTGAATTACTTTCATTTTATTCATTCAATTGTGTCATCGCTTACCTCTGTTTTGCCCGGGCAGTTGACTTGTAACTTATAATGTATGGTCTGCATTCGGGAGGATGGGGGGGGGGGGGCGTTCGTATCCTTTGATTAATTTTTTTAATCTCCAGCTATTTATGTGTTTGGCTGTTGAGGTGTTTAATTTCGTCCATTTGTCCTTTTATGTAAGGCCTATTGTTCATTTTTATTTATTTGTTCCCTTATTACGCACCTTATGCCAAGTCTTGTCGCTTTTTGTTTTGTATCTTTTGATGTATTTTTTATATTATGTGAAGCTGTGCTGGATGGGTCACCCTCGTTAAATATGGTTTTAAATAAATAAATAAATAAATAAATCACAAAGATACAAATTTCAACATAGGATTTCTCTAAAAGTCCATAAAAGTATGAAACAATTTCATTCAAACAATTGCAATGTTTAATGGATGTTAATTTTGCATCGAGGATGAAGAATCTAATTTGTTTTTACCCTTTCACCGATGTTCTTTTCTATTTTTTTTAGAAGGGGGGTGGGGGGTTGAGAAAGAGGAGGGTCAAATTCTTACAGATGGTGTTTCACTTCAACTACTATTTATTTAACTGATGATAAGCAACATGGACCTTTGGTCTGGTATGGGTCAAAACAGACCTCACAGAGAGAAACTGTCCAGTTTTGTGCTAAATGCCTCCGAGGAACCCTGCAAGCAACGGTCACTTTCCATCTTTCTGTAAAGGCTTTGAACTTCTGCGGTCAAAAGTAACTTATTTATATTTTGTTACTAGCTGGTAATGACAGCAAAGTTTATCTCTTAAAATCTAGTCACTCGTCGATGCACTTATCTCTCATGTCATTGAACTGAAACAAAAACGTCTGAAGTCAAATAGTGTTTGAAGCAAATGACTGTGAAAAGTCGGTTGTTGAAAAGAGAGCTTTAAATTATGGCTTTTCAAAAAGTGGTTGTTGATTGCTGAGTTTGATTAATGAGTCAAAGTAAATGAGGAATTTGCTTGTTAAGGCATTGACAGCCTTCTTTGTTGAGTCATTATCGTACATTTTCAGTCATACTTGTTTTACATGTAAATTAAAATGCTTAGTCTTGACAATCAACAAGAATTTCTTGTAATGGTATACGACATGTACAACAATTAAGTCCACAAACTGTTATAAGAACAGTAAATGACCCTTTTCTTTCCAAACTGCATATCATGTAAACACAGCAGACAGATCTACAGACAAAAAGCTGGGTACAAAAAGTTCTAAGACTTATTTCATTGAACCTTTGTATTCCCAAAAGTGTTGATTGTGGCGCCACTACCCTTAAAATTGAGCCTTGCCGCATTGTATGAACCAAGAGTACCAAATTAAATTGTTGTCCCTTCCAGTGTTCTTTAGCAATTTTGTCCGAAGACACTCCAATTTAGTCAAGTCTCTTCAGGTCAGCATGAGTCTTGGATCAATTGGTTGCTGTGACCCTAAAACCAACTCTAGAGGGCATTTCTCAGTATCAACACATCCACTTCTACTAATAGAGATATCCACAGTTCAAAGGCTTGGTACTGCCTCAAAGTTGTGGGCGTTCAATATTGTAACACAACACTTTTCTTTAAAAAAAAAGAGTTAACATTTTGTAGATGGTCAAAGTTCACAGCGAAACACATGCCTGTGGCCAAGTATGTCATTTGGGAATTAGCCTGATAGTGTAATGACACAGGATATTTGTTTTAAAACGCCGTCAGATTTTTGTTCTCTCTGTCAGCTTTAACAAGTTGCTTGTAGCAGTAAGAACAGTTTTGATTTCCAGCAAATCCTATGTTTAGTTTTCCTGGGGGCAAAGTAGGAGTTCATGAACTATGGAATATAAATCTGTATAGAATTAACCCATGGAAAAGGTACGAGGGTTGTAGAATTAATGTAAAACGCACAGCTGTTTTGAAATGGGTAGAGAGAAGTCCACCCAGGTGGGGGCAAAATTAATTTCCTGGGTATTATGTTACCTCCAGATCATGCCAAATGTTTCAAATTTAAAACTGTCTGAAGTTAGACCTTTGTTCTGGATACTGGATGGAAAACATTCAATTTAAAATGTAACATGCAGTCTTGATTATGAGCACTTCAGAAATGAAAAAGCCCACCTGCACAAAATTAAATGTAGTTGGTCACTCACACAAAGTTTGACAAAATCTGCCTCCGGTCACCTTTTCTATCCTTTTTTTAGAATTGTATTCCAGCAGAGGCAGAAAAAGTCTTAGAAAATAAAATTGCAGGATGTTTATAACTTGTGTATCATAGAGATTAAGAAGTTTTATCAACAATAAATCCAAGGGTCGACAATTTAATAGATTTTAAATCGTTGCGGTACCCGCTGCTAACACATAGGATTCGAACTGCCTCTAGCCATCGGGCTAGCTCGGTGGTCTAGTGGTCAGACACCTGCTCTAGCAATGCAAAGGTCTTGGGTTCGAATCCCACCCAAGTGATTTGCCTGTGGATTTTTTTCACAGCACTCGGGGGAAAGTACCGAGTATACAGTGCTTTATACACATCGGTGTAAGGGTAAAAACAAATTATATGGTCAACGATTTGTTTCTTTTTATTCTTACCTAGGCTTAGTTTCATGGGGCCAAGAAGAAAATTATTTTCTAGTTGTGCTGGAAACCAGCCTCAAGCAATGTATACTAGTAACGTCATCCAGTGAAGCAACATGCTTAACAAAATTGTGCTTAGGCAGCTCTAGGGAACTGATTCCAAAACTATCGAGTTTTCATCTGAAAAAAAAAAATCACAATTGTTGAGAAAAAACAGAAAATATACTAAGGCGACTTACCCATATTCTCACTGGTCCCGACTCCAGCTCAATGTAAGGAAAGGCACTGTACATTTTTAAAAATTCTCCTAACTCTGTATTCATTACTTCTGCAGGAAGTTGGGCCCATGCCTGTTGAGCAATGGCCAGCAATTCTGTAAATTCTTCAGTCACAGTGAGTTTTGTGATTTCCGTTGTAAGTGGTGGGGGAGAACGGTGGAATATAAAATCAGGTCCCTCTCCTGAAGGTAAAAAGTCAGAATCCGCCCCGCTTGATGAAAGGGTGCCAATGATTCTTATAAGCTTATCTGTATTATTTACATCCTGAGATTTAGCCGTTGCCAGACTTGCAGTCGACGTGTTCCTCACTCCAAGTGTGGCATTTTTTAAATCTGGTGCTGGAACGGGCTTTGGGTGTGGAGAACTTGTTGCCGTTCGGAAAAACAAGCGCTCAGTACTTTCTGAAGAAACTTTATGTCTCGCATAGGTAATGGTGTCCTCTTCCGACACCGTTTCTCTGTAGAGCCAGTCTTTTTTAAATAATTCCCCACCATCTGTACTGCTGTCTGAACTTGGCAGACTTGGTGAAGGAGCATTTGTGGCTTCTGTCCTTGCTCTGACATCTTCTTTGGGGTCCGGTGGTAATGTCACCGATGTACTATTTTGGCTTTTGTCTTGTGACTCAGATCTTTCGGAGCTGGAATGAGTTCTCTCAGGAAGAGAGTGTTTTGAAGTTCTGTTTGAGAAAGTGCTGACTGAATCAACATCTTTGGGAGCTGAGGAGTTAGAGAGGAAAGAAGAATTTGTTCGCAACGATGCAACTTGTTTGTCTTGTAGAAGTTGTAGATTACCCGTAACCAAATCTGTTTAAAAAAAGAAAGGAAAATAAAAGAAGAACTGAGTTAAGGTGGAATTGAAAATACAGAAAATCATTCATGCTTATTTCCTCGGTACAAGTTTTCTGGGCAAAGGTGCAAGATCAGCCAAAATTAACATATAATTTACATTGCTTGTTACTGGTTTCCTGCTTAATTTATCCCACCCGTATATCTAGCATGAACAAAAAAAGTGATATAAAAAGTATGCCATCCTGGAAGCAATAAGCACCTTGTTAACAGGTCCGATTTTGGCCGATTTGACCTGAAAAGTAAGATCTAAATTTTAAATAGCTATTTTTATAGATTTGAGAAAGGCATTTCATAAAAAAACGCCACTAGTTAATTAAAAACTAAACATTTCCTGACTTTATCTCACATCCATCAGCCATGTACAAACAATTTTGCATGATATCATGTATTTTGTGCAGTGACCATGGCATTATGTGGAAGTTTTTGTATGTTTTTCAAAATAAAACAGCATCATCTGTCAAAATTAGTTCAGAGAAAAAATCATTTAAAGCACATGTGTAACATTTGTAATTGTCAAAGTATCCACACTTGATGTAACCTAACATATAAATGAAATAACAAACCTGTTTAAGCTCAATCGGTCATTGGAGTCACAAGAAAAAAGTGGGAAAAAACCTTAAATGTTTTCACTGTTTTTAAACATTGAGTTTTGGACTTGCAAGATCAAAACTAATTGTTTTACTCATTTCTCAAAAATTATTGCATTTCAAGCAAAAATGTTTCAAATGTTTCCCACCATGACCATGTAAGTTTGTGTGCAAATCTGTGAACATTTATATTTTTACTCTTACCAATGTTATGCACACCTTAAAGGGTGTGTACAACATTGGTAATTGCCAAAGACCTGTATCCAAACTCGATGTGACCCGACATACATGAAATAACAAACCTGTGAAAGTTTAAGCTTAATCGGTCTTCGGAGTCATGAGAAAACAGTGAAAAAAAACCTTATGTGTTTTAACTTTTTTTTCAAACATCGGAATTTATCCTGCAGGATAAATACTATTATTTTACTCATTTTGTAAAAACTATGGCATTTTAAGCAAAACTATTTCAAGGGAAGTTTTCTACCATGACAATCTTTATACCATCTGAGTTATGTGCAAATCTGTGAGCATTTATATTTTCATTCTTACCAATGTTGTACACACCCTTTAACACCTTAAACAAAGTTTTTCAGGGAAATTATAGGGTTATGCAACTTTAAAGGCCGAGCAGATAAACTTCTTCTAGGTATAGTGCAGGATTCATGGTATAAAGACATCGCACTGAAGGCTGGTGCGCGAGCTGTCCAAATACGTACGCAGGCAGACAAAATAAAAATAAAAAGAATCACATGTGTAGAATATAAAAGCAGAATGCCTGCAAGCTAGATGGTAGTTACCTGTAAACGATGAAGAGTTCTGAGGAGCGACAGTTGTTCGTATTGCAGCACAGAGTAGACAAATGTAGTGAAGAACAAGAAATACAACAAGCCATATATACCTGCATATAACAAATTATAAAATGCAGAAGTTTAGAGAATTGTTAACAATAATAGTGGACATTTATAATGCACCATGTCTATCAATCATAAATGGCACTATGCTGCGGCAAAATATCAAATTAGGTGGAGCTTGTTAAGAATGATTTTATAAGACCATATCACAACCTTGTAAGGTATACAGGTTGCGCATATTGCTGCCAGACCAGCCAGAAACACCAGGGCAAACCCATTCTCTTTTACGATAAGTGTACTGGGTTCTTTTACGTGCATTACACAACACACAGTACCAACGGCTTTACGTCCCATTCGAAGGATGAAGCAATAATGGTTAAATGCAAGTGTCAAGACAGGGACTCGAACCCACACTCTGCTGATCAGAAACACCAGCGCTTGAGTCCAGTGCTCGTAACCGCTCAGCCACGACCGGTGTGCTATTTCAAGTGCTGCTATCGTTCAAGTACTTTTCACTCCAGATATCAAGGACTGCCAGTACTAGGGTGGCTGAGTAGTACTTGAGTACAAGTAATTGGTCCAACAAGTACGAGTACAAGTGGGCTTAGCATGGGCCCATGTGGAGTCCTTTATACAATGGAACAATGGACCCCACAAAGTGGAATTGGAAATATTTTGAAAATGAAGGCCCAATTCCAGCCATTTGGTCCATTTTTGCACTAATTTTGTTGTGCACACCTTTTTTTTAATTTTGGGGGACTTTTTCTTCTTCTTTTTTATTTGGGGGATTTTTTGTTTTTTGTATTTTTTATATATATTATTATTATTTCTCATTTGTCTGTTAGGGGAGGGGTGCATCTTCCCCCGCCCCTAGTTACGAGCCTGTTTATGCAATATAATTTAGACGAACATATTTTGATCGGGACTACTTAAAATCAAGTCTGAGCAATATTCAGTCGAATATCGAGTATGGACTTCAAGTATGAGTACTTTGCTAGCCGACTAGGAGTACAAGTCCCATCAGAACAGTACTCAATTAGTAGTCGAGTATGAGTACCGAGTATGAGTGTATAACACTGGTTACTTCTCCCCGGTCAACCTTACAAATGATGCCCATGGCCCAAATCTTATCAAGCTGGGAGGTATAAAAAAAATGCTACACGGACAGAAAATTGCTAAGAGGGAATAAAATGACTTAAAGTACAGGTTATTTTTCAGCCGAGTATCAAGTATGGACTTCGAGTAAGAGTACTTTGCTAGCCGTGTAGGAGTATGACTGTACCATCAAATCGGTACTCAACTTATATTGCATGAATATAAATTGATGCCATTGCTACTGGTTACCTTTCATGTTGTTTAAAACAATGTTGCAAAAATTTCTGCTGAACACCTAAGAGTTAATCAGCCCAAGATATGTGTTGGCTGGTAACCAGCTGTAACTATTACTAGTGTACCTATTTTTTATTGTTAAATGACATACTGGGCTACAGACCCTAAATATAAAACAAAAGAGCCTTCAACATTAGTACAACAAGCCTAGTATACAATGCCCGACATGTAGCAGAGCCCCCCCCCCCCACCCCACAACAAAAAGATTTTCCCATAAGTTAACAGGATTTTCTTCCTCTTGTACAAAAGTAGGTCTACCCCCCCCCCCCACCCAAAAGTCCTCAAAATAATTAATTCCTGAGATTCCCAGAACCCAATGAAGACACAGGTCAATAGTTAGGGGGTACATCATGCCAAATAGCGAGCACCAAATGAATTACTTAGCAAGTGAAGTAGTAACCACGATGGTAAGTCAATACATTTAACATATATTACTTAGTGTCGGTTTGCACACAGCCACAGGCATCAGCTTCAACGTGTGATGTTGACTCAAATTTCCTTGCAAGTTCATTCACAATTCAAACTTTACGTGATTGTTTGAGAGTAAACTTATTTTTCTCACCAGATCTTCCATGATTTATTTCAGCGTTGAATTATGGCCGCCATCTTTGATGACAAACAACTTGGAAGCGTGCACGCGTCAGTGCCACGCGTGTACGCGCTGCGCACGACTCTTACGTCCACGTTTCATCAACGATGGCGGCCAATGCAAGGAGTTTATTCCAATGTTAATAATATCCAGAATATTACCAAACAAGCCTAAAAAATCAACACGAAGCAAGCTTTGCATTCCTAAGTTATTGCAAAAACATCAACAGCGTCATTATAAAGCTGGTGCCCGACGAAAAAAGTTAGTAACTTTTAAGGAGTTCACTTTACTACAGTCAACGACTAACCCTGGTTCAGTCTTCCCAGTTCACTAAACCCTCGAGTCTAATTACAGAAGTGCCTTGATATTTATCCTCTCTCTCAGGATGAATACTTTATCCTAATGTTGAGCAAGGTTTCCGTCCCCGTGTGGTATACACAGTCCGTCGCACAAAAGAGCAGACGATTTCGACTAATTTAGTAATAACTTGTCAAAAACTCACATAAAATACAGTCAGGTTTTCTATGTAATACACTACACGTAAAGCAATAAAGTCGTCAGGGTATCTGACTCCACACCAAAAGAACAACGTGCACCTTCACGAATTCGTGAAGGCTTCCGCGCAGGTGAAATGTAATCCGGTCATAACGATAATTCTTACACTCTTATTGTTTCGGAGGGACGTTTTTGGGGGGGTAGTCAATCCAATTCATTTTATTGTTGCTGACCATAAACTTGGTAAGCTAAGGAGGTGTTTCTTCTTTCCGCCATGGTCGAAAGAACTTGGTGGATGAATATCTACCAAAGTGAATAAGTGACCATCTTGTATTCGTTGTGAATTTAGCTTTTGGTGGGGGTAGGTTTGCCGTAAAAAGGTTTACTCGTATAGTTTACTCACAGCCCGAGTTTTTGCCAACCAAAACTACGGGAGCCATAATGCGAAGCAAAAACAGATAGCCACAGTTTGTAAGAATATTACACAAATATTCAAAAAATAGTGCTCAATTTGTTGGAAACAAAGCAACCAATTATGGGCTGTATTTGTTTTAATTGAAAATTTGCAAAAATAATGAATTTGGTCACAACATCTGTTAACACGATTGAATGTTTTGCTACTCGGCCGTCCATGATGTTTCGGACATGTTTTATGACAACGTTTTTGTTTGTGCAAACAGTTTAAAGGCATCGTACACGTTTGGTAATTACTCAAAATATATATTAGCATAAAAACTTACTTGGTAACAAGCAACGGAGAGCTGTTGATACATTGTAGGAAACGACTCCCTCTGAAGTAACGTAGTTTTTGAGAAAGAGGTAATTTCTCACTAAAATAATAAAAACTTCTTGCAAGAAGTTTTTATTCCTAACTGAAAGCACACAAATTTGTACAACAAGGGTGTATTTTCTTTCATCATTTTCTTGCAACTTCAATGACCAATTGAGCCCAAATTTTCACAGGCTTGTTATTTTATGCGTATGTTGGGATACACCAAGTGAGAACACTGGTCTTTGACAATTACCAAACGTGTACGATGCCTTTAAGTCTTGCATGGGGATCCTAAGTTACTATTTTCCCTTCTTTCTAAAGGGTGGGGGTTGGGGTGTAGTTTATTTCGAACCCGGAGGAAAGTTGTTATTGTTGTTGTTGTTTATTTTTTTGTGGTGTTGTTGATGTTGTTGTCGTCGTCGTTGTTGTTATAAATTTCAAAAACATATAAATATTTCAGAGTTCTTTATCTTGGTACCCTCATTGTGACAAACATTTCCATCTTTTCCCCTTTTCAGGAAATTTAACGTTTCATTAAAATTTCCCTCAGTATTGAAATCCTACAGGTCACATCGTAACCTTCATTGTACTATGACTTCAGGAATATGGAAAGTTTTCCTTCACTTTGGATTTTTTAAATTTATTAATTACTCGATTTTTAGTGGAATGCATTTCAAACCTATAGTTTTTCTTACAATTACCGCGAGCCCCCACAAAATGTAGGCCTCCTGAATCGAATGTTTCAGTTCACAGCCCTGGATTTGAAACTCGACCCCTCTATAGCAGACAATCAAATCAAATATAGAAGTGGATGTAACAGCAGGGGAATGGGCCCTGCATGTCCCGTATATCACTCGTGATTTACAACCCCGGTTCTTGTCTTTTTTTTATGATACAATTAGCCCCCCTCCTTTGTGGTACTTATCCACGTAAAACTTTCAGTAAACGATTCGCAGACGACACAATTTCGTTTTGGCGCGGCCACGGTATGGCGCGCTGCAGAGAAGCGACTCGTACACAGACACTTCAGCAAGGTAATTAAAGATCATTTTCTGCAACCCTTGCAATTTTTGAATGACAGTAACGTGTGTCGTGAAACCGTGGCGTTTGCTCTCTTTTACACAAAACTTGATACCCAAAACTATTCCCGCCAAGGACGCGCATATGTATTATGAAAAAACATACCATTGTTTGTAACTAAGCAATTACATCCCCGTGTGTTTATACGTACGATGAGAACCTTGGGTAACATACGGTAAACGTGTTTGGCATGCTTCCGGTGCATCATCTCTAACAAGAAGTGTTTTATCGTGTCGGGTTAGTTTGTGCATGGATGAAGGTTTGTGGCAGCTATAATCGACGTCATTTCGTCTTCCTTTTGTTAAGGGCCCGCGAAAGTTGATGCGTCCACACTACTATCTGTTTAAAGGCACTGTACACGTTTGGTAGTCACTCAATTAGCATAAAACTTACTTGGTAACGAGCAACAGAGAGCTGTTGATAGTATAAAACATTGTGAGAAACGACTCCCTCTGAAGTAATGTAGTTTTTGAGAAAGAGGTAATTTCTCACTAAAATAACAAGAGAGTTCTTGCAAGAAGCCTTTTACTCCTATCTGAAAGCACACAAATTTGTACAAGGGTGTTTTTTCTTTCATCATTTTCTTGCAACTTCGATGACCAATATTGAGCCCAAATTTTCACAGGCTTGTTATTTTATGCATAGGCCCTATGTTGGGATACACCAAATGAGAACACTGGTCTTTGACAATTACCAAACGTGTTCAGTGCCTTTAAGTATATTCCTGACACTGTAATTGCAGAGGAGGAACCAGTTTTCTTTGGTCACGTGGTTGCTGTACGCCATTTTCGGTCCAAGTAGCAACCCGATGTACAATCTTAGTCTGGAACCCTGTGTGCTGAGCACGTGCGGTTTTTATTTTAACCGAAAATGGCTTCAAATCGGAAGTTCAATACGCAACTCTGATCATTGGTACGTGACCAAGGGGGTATCATTTTTATCATGCAAACACTTTTATTGGCCTCTTTTCGAATAAACCCTACTATACATCCCATACCACCCCCCCCCCCCCGACTAGAGACGACTGAAAACTTTGTCAAAAACATGAACCCAAAATGCACAATATCAGACGCACGATGACGTACATGATCACAGCCATTTTATTTTACTACTAATACTATAGTATCACACTTACCTATTGGCCGTTGTACCGTACTGACCGCAAAAATAGGCCTACATTGTATGGTTTTATCAATGACTTACTGTTTGCATAATAAAAATCTGCATATTCTTTCGAAGCTTTCCGTATTCGCTCAACTTACTCCGACGAATCGTTCTATTCAAAGCAAAAGGTAGTCATAAATAGGACAATATTTTCCTAATTTTGAGCATAAAGCTGGAGCTCTGCACCAGGGCTCGAATTTTACACTGGACCACCGGACCGAGTCCAGTGATTTCAGTGTCGGGCCGGTAAAAGCAAGACAGGAAAAGTCCGGTGGTCTTGTTTTTTCAATTCAACATCTTTGTCTCAAAAGAATGTTCAAATGTTGAGTTTGAGTCTCACACAAATCTTTCAATCCTGCTGAGTATCACCCATAAAACAGAAGATATAAATTTCTCTTAGTGTTTGTTCAAATAAAACAGTTTAGATGATAAAACTGTGTCCTCATTTTGATTCCAGTCTCTTCTCATTTTGATTCTGGTCTTGTAAATAAAACCCCGGTCCAGTAAAGATTCTGAGCTACAAGTCCTGCGGTCTTGTGGATTTCCCAAAAATTCGAGCCCTGAACCAGGCAAGAGTATAGGCGTTCGTTTGCAGCGTCATCACTCTTTGCTTCAATATGGTATGCACATGCATACCTCTGAGGAGGTCTGCCCATTCCTTCCATTACAGATTCCCTGAACACATAACCTTTATTCTTTATAGCATTATATTGCACACCAGATGTACACAGCTCGGCAGCAGGCTCGCGTGTACGGATATCACGCGATACGCAGGACACTCTTTTCTGAAATGAAGTTGTTTTGCCCTTTGCCGCAATTTATATGCAAGAATTGCATCATTATTAAATGCTAAAACACTGTACAAAATCAAATATTGGTTTTAATTGGAATGGACAATGGTTATAAAG
This sequence comes from Plazaster borealis, assembly GCA_021014325.1. Lineage (NCBI taxonomy): Eukaryota > Metazoa > Echinodermata > Asteroidea > Forcipulatida > Labidiasteridae > Plazaster > Plazaster borealis. Next base: position 958,827 of record CM037456.1, on the reverse strand, counting down.
TTTATTATCCAGTGCCATTCCTACAAAGAAACAATTCCGTCTGAAATACTGATGCTTTCAAATTGGAGAAAATGGCAAATTGTGGAAGACATTCACCACCTACAGCTACTTATTTTGTTTACAGCCCGATATTTAAATGAACGTACACAAAATCACCGACACCTCCCCCTTTTGTTGTTATTAATCAAACATTACCACCTGATACAGGTTAATGATAGAAGGTGTGGATTTGTAGCTCTATAAATGGTATGCAATGTAAACTACAGCCTGAACTTAATTACTCTTCCAAAACAAATGCCTTGTTTTATCAATTTAGATGTGAGCTTCAACTGTATATTATTTCCAAGCTATGGAATCACAAGGGAGCAATAGTACTTCTCTCCACTCTCCTGTAAAGTGAAATCCAAGTTGGGAACTGGATTATTTAGGGGCAACATGATCTTTAAGGGGCACCAATGCCAAGACCTGGGAAATTGCATCCTTGACCTCAATTCCAGGTCATGCTAATTCCAATGACCTGACGAAGAAATCAAACACAAAATTTCCATTATTTGAATTCAAAGATAGCGGCCATTACAAGAGGTCTATCGTTTACGTACGGTAATACACTTATGCATGCTTTTCTGCTCTAGTAAGCACAACTACTTGCTGTCCTCGGTTACCTTGAATGTCCTCAGTTACCGTGAATGTTGTCGGTTACCGTCCACGTTCTCATTTACCGTGAAAGTGACGTTACCGTGGACGTCCTCGTTACCGTCAATGTTCTCGGTTACCGTCGACGTTTAATTTACCATGGAAGTCCTTGGTTACCGTGAACATCCTCGGTTACCGTGAACGTTCTCATTTACCGTGAATGTCCTCGGTTACCGTGAATATCCTCGGTTACCGTGAACATCCTCGGTTACCGTGAACGTTCTCATTTACCGTGAATGTCCTCGGTTACCGTGAATATCCTCGGTTACCGTGAACGTCCTCGGTTACCGTGAACGTTCTCATTTACCTTGATTATTATCGGTTACTGTGAATGTCATTATTTACCGTGAACGTCCTCGGTTACCGTGAACGTTCTCATTTACCGTGAACGTCCTCATTTACCGTGAACGTTCTCATTTACCGTGAACGTCCTCATTTACCGTGAACGTTCTCATTTACCGTGAACGTCCTCATTTACCGTGAACGTTCTCATTTACCGTGAACATCCTCGGCTACCGTGAATGTCCTCGGTTACCGTCCTCGGTTCCCGTGAACGTCCTCGGTTAGTCAAACTAACTAGATCCTATTTGATACACTGCAAAAAATAATAACACTTTTTGGTGTTAGAGGAGTACACCAATTTGGTGTCATTTTAATACTTTTGGCGTTTCTCATTTACACACATGGGTGTGTCAGTACACCATGGGTGTAAATAATAACACCAAATGTGTTAGAATAACACCCACAATTTTAACACCGGTGAAATATGTTGGTGTTGTCCTCTAGTAACACCGGGGTGTTAAATTTAACACCCAGTTTTTACTGTGTAACCTCCGTGGTCTCAGACACGACACGCGCAAGACGCTCCACTAAAACAATTTTGTTATAATTGCGAAGATAATGAATGGGTGTGATGAGTGATGACGTCATTCGGAAACGCCCATGTCCCCCCTATATTGTGGATGTGCAATTCAATTCAATTCAATTCAATTTATTTGTTCATCATGTGAAAAACACATGAAATGTGTTATCCATTGTACAGCATTAACAAAAAAATGACCTGCTTCCCACTTACAAAAGCCCAGCACTTTAATCAAAAGCATTGACGTTTTTCCTGACAATGCCTTCAAGGAGTAATGCAGTCACATTTGTATTTAAAAAATTCACTTTTAAAAGTTGCTCAAAGTTTACCGCTATCCGCCAAGAACTTGTAATGTTTCTGCTAAAACTTCAAAAGGAATAAAACGTCATTGTTATCGTTTGGGAATAGCACAGCCATCATTCCACATCACGGTTGGTTTATTACGATAATTCAGCCAAATTCAAGTTCGGCTTGCGTTTTGATAACCACACAAATATAAACAAAAATTGTGCAGTCCGCCACCTTGCCTGTAAAAATATATGTAACCGTCGTTTCAATTAGAAGTACCTGCGATCTCACTTGGATTCCACTTCCAGTCTACCAGGCACTTAGTGACACTTACGACAGTGTGTACCGCAGAAAGAAACAGACGGAGAAATACGAACCCTGTTTAATATGGTTTTTGTGGTTAATATAACAACATAATCTTCACGGTCCCAGTGGAACTTTTCCCTCACAAGTTGAATACGAGACGTAAACTTGAGCGTTGCAATGTATATACGGGATCCCTGCATTTAGCACCCGCGCCCCAGGGTCGACTCCAGCGAGCATTCGCTGAAGGTTACGAGCAGGCCAAACCCCATGGGGCGCTTCTTTTATACTGCCGATCTTTGCGAGGTGGCTTCAGAGCAAAGAAATGAATGAATTTGAGTCAGTGGGGAAAACGTTCATCATGAGCAAACTGGCATAATGTCTTGCTGTGACTACCACAAACTTAAAGGGATTGTAAACGTTTGGTAGTTGGAACCCACTGTTTGTTTCAATCCTAAATAGTTGTAGATACCATTAAACTAACCTGTGCAAATTTCATTTCAAAAGGTGGTAGCGTTTTTGAGATATTGCCGAAAGTCTGGAGCGGTTATGTCCACGCATGAAGAATAATCTGCAATTGGAATACACAATCTGAGAAACGTTACTGTCAGTAACGCTTCTCAGATTCAAATTTTTTGAGATAAAGACTAAGAGTGATATCTTTTTCCATAACCGCAATACTTCTTAGTGAAAAGTTTCTCACAAGGCAATATACTATCCAAAGCTGCTGTACTTCTTACCAAGTAAGTTTTTATTGCCATTAATTTTCAGAGTCATTACCAAACGTATACAGACCCTTTAACTCGCATTCATCAGAAAAGCAACTTTGTAATTGCAAAGGAGAGAAATGACTATGCACACAAAACTATGTACATTGTCTTTCTTTGGTATATTCCCAAAAGAGGAAATCAGCTAATCAGCTCAAACGTTCACATCCCTGATGAGAAGGAGACAATGTATTTGTGTGCCTTGATTTGCTCAGTTTAGCGGCACCACACTGTGTTCTGAAAGGTTGCAAATTGTTCAGAGTACTTTAAAAAATATAGCAAATGAATTTGCAAGGCAAAAGCTTCGTAGCTACAGTAAGCACGGAGCACACCATGAAAGTACATCGAAACAGGTACCGAGACAGATACCAAGACAGAAATCCACTCTAGAATCTTGAGGGAAATTACGGCCAATAAGAAGACACCTCGGGGCCTCTGAGGAAAACACGGGGGGGAGTGGGGGGTGGGAGAGGGTATCGATGCAAAACAGTTTTAATACAGGAAGCCGGTTTGAATTGAACTCGATGACAAACACATGTATTCCGCAAAGGTAAACAAAGCTCAAACAGTGAAAACAAAGTAGACTTGGAAATTAGAAAGCCGCTGACCCCTTAACCGCCTGAGCCTCCATCTACACCCATGCGTAACCTTTGTGTCCCGGCCTCGCGTCCCGGCCCGGGCTGGATTTTTAGCCCTTGTCCGGTACCGCAAATCAAAACACAACATCCAGCATCCGAAATAGTTGAAGGGTGTTTTAGCAAATAACCATATCAACTACATTATACACACACTTGAACAAAACATAGCTACACAATAAGAGCAAAAATATTGAAGTGAATATAAACAAGTTTCCTAGACATTTACATTCTGTGGTTCTCCAAGCCATTAATTATCATGTCACTGGAATCGTGACCTTGCAAGGCTCGAGCCCGCCTGCACCAGGCATTCCGAGCTGTAGGGGTACCATACTTTTACTCATTTTATGCGGTACTGCAGCTGCAAAACTATTGACTGGAACCACTTAAAAAACGAGACTTCTTTCATAAAATCAAGCTATCAGTAAAAATGAATAAGTCTTGTACCAAGACTTCTCAAATCACGGAGGATACACGCTCGAATTCTAGACCAATGGGTTGAAAACTCAGTGTTACCAATCCACGCTCAAATCCGCAGGTTAAAAAGGCAGTAGGCCCCTATACTTTTGGTAATTGTCAAAGACCAGTACCGTATTCTCACTTGGTGTATCCCATGCATAGAATAGCAAACCCGTGAAAATTTGGGCTCAATAAAATTGGTCATCAAAGTTGCAAGAAAATAATGAAAGAAAAAACACCCTTTCATAGAAATGTGTGTTTTCAGATGCCAGAGACTTTCTAAGAATCAAATTTGTTGGTGAAAAATTACCCCTTTCTCGAAAACTACCGTACATTACTTCAAAGGGTATCGTTTCTACTTTCTAACAATGTTTTATAATACCAACAGCTCTCCAGTGCTCTACCAAGTAAGTTTTTATGGTCATTAATTTTTGGAGTAATTACCAAAGGTATAACCTCCCTTCATGTCCGAATTGGCGGCTACGTTGAAGTATTGGACTAACACAATTGTATTTAATAGCCGCCAATTCGGATAAGGCCTATATAGGCCGTATGCTGAAAGATTGCGCCAACTTTTACGGACCTGCAACATAATATCAACAAGTGTCTTTACAAATACAAGCCACACGGAGTGGGAACAAGAAAATTATGATTAACTGCTGCGGCTGGGAAACGACGTTACAGTAATATATTCGATTATCGCATATTATGTAACATACATAGACTGATTTCCTTAACATCTGCAGCATGGTGCGACGGCCCACAAGGTCTTCTGGTGGTATTAAAACAATTTTATCGACCTCCAATGCATTTTCTACAACTGTTTTCAAATGTTTGGCGCACAAATGCCATTCCGGTATATTGGTCGACAGGTATACCGGTGCGGGCTATATAAAATGTTAGGCGCACAAAGGCCATTCCGGTATTGGTTGACATGGTATAGGTCCTTGTAGTTATTACTTAACTGATAAGATTCACTTTATTAGTATTAAGTGCTTTATAGTACAATAAAAAAATGTGCTCCTCAACCCCCCCCCCCCAACAAAAAAACCCAACCCCCCCAAAAAAAAACACCACAAAAAAACCCCCAAACAAACCACAAAACAAAAACAAAACACAACAACAACACCACCATCACCAGCAGCAGCAGCAGCAGCAGCAGCAGCAACAGCAACACCATCAACAGCAACAACAACAGCAACAAGAGCAACAATAACAATTTAATGTTCTTATTTCACGCTAACAACAATTTAATGTTATCTTATTTCACGCTAACAACAATTTCATGTTCTTATTTCACGCTAACAACAATTTAATGTTCTTATTTCACGCCACAAGAAATAATCAATGGCGCATTCCCCTCACATCTGCATATTAATTTCTGAGCTCTCTTTCCTACAATCAATTCTCTTCATAATTAGGTCTTCATAATAAACTAGACTTGACTCCCCTATACAGATTATTTCCCCATCCAGTTTTCCCACAGTGTTTTTACAAGGAGATACGATCCAAGTTAAAGTTGTGCAGTCACGCCGAGTTCAGACCACTGAAGTGTGAGACACCCAACATACTTCACGTATCATCGTTCAACAATCTTCCGACAACCCAAAACCTTATCCGAGGTGGTGAAAACCCAGAGAACGCCCAGCCCGAACCAAATACCAACAGTATGTGTCAACAGTATCATTTTCTTTATGCACCACAGGTCATTTTTGCTGTTTATGATTATGATTTACAAGATGCAAGGGATTGCACAATGTATGCAATGTTTAAGGGGACAAGGTCGGGGGGGGGGGCTGTGCTGGCACCTAGCCACATGCTTGTAGACAAGTGAACTCAACTATAAAACACGAGGTCTTCAAACTGAGCAAGATGTAATGCACTTTTAATAGGTCTAAACTGTGTGCCGACGTCGGTTTTTAACTCTTCGCTTCCAGACGAGGGAAGAAAACGTAGACGTTAGAGTGAGACTGAAGTCTTTTTTGTTTTACAAAATCACAACGACCTCAAAAGTTGATATACAAAATGAAAATATCTCCAAAACAGCATAATTTCCATCAAATGTAAAAAATGAATCTCGACTTAGCTCGTGTCATTTTGAAACTTGAAACCGTTTGCACTCGTCTACGTCATTTTGCAAAGGAAAGCAAATCCGCCGTTCAAGTTGTTTTGTTTCTACCGCGAGGGTTTTTAAAAGACTTTTGACGTAGTGCATGCCGCCATCTTTGTTTGTTCCTTCAAACGAAAGGTAACCGAGCAAAGGAAACAGCCTGGCACCTTTTTGAACAGTGATATTTCGTGACATATATTACGGTGAACACAGGGAACGTGACGAATAATGAGACACAAAAAGGACTCAAATATTATAGGCTAGACAATAATATTTGCTGAAATTGGTAAATTCTAAGAAAAAATTATTGGAAGGCAGTCAAATGATAGACTTTATGTAGCATTTTTGGTTGGTTAGTCTGCTTTTGCTAAGCAAGATTGATTGCAAATTGGTGTGATTTAAGTGTCGTAACGCTGTGCCCGATTTCCACTTAGCATAGCCAAATTATGCTCAGCATAAACAGGCCACAGCCGAATTGAATATTAAATTGCTGCCATCATTTTGCTTAACAAAATCAGTTTACTTAAGTAAACTTGTTTTCTGCATAACAGCTCTCGTTAGCTTTTAGCAATTTTAGTTGGTTTATGCTTGATTGATAAGCAAGATTTGTCAGTGCTATGAAATTTTTAGAGCATAAAACTTTATGACTTTATGATCAGGCCCGATTTCATACAGCTGCTCCAGCACAAAATAGTACCGGTAGCTAAGCACAATCAATCATGCTTACCAGAATAAAGTTACCACAAAAAATACCATGTCACATGCACCATCTTAGACTGGATTCCTGCTTATATTATGTTAAGCACAAAGTTGTTTAGCAAAACTGTCTGCTTATAACAAGCAGCTTTATGAAATTGGGCCATTTTATGGCACTGCTTACCGCGGAATTCTGCACATGCGGCCAATATTTACGGGGCGCGAGAGTTTGTAGGAAGCAGTGCCATGAAATTGGGCACTGAACTATCATTACGAGACTGAAGACAATTATTGGACTTTCCCCGCAGGCCATAATGAAATATCTCATTAAAGAGATTAATACAGCGCCGAACGTAACACCTGTGCACTTATATAGGACTATACCGGTACCAGACTACCAGCTGTTACGTTGACCTTATGAGGACGCTGGTCCCCCCATCCCCACCCTTGTTTATAATCTCAGACGAATTATACCAATCGAGACCAGCCATTTAGCCCATCGACATCACCGTAATGAGGGTTTATTGGCGCAAACTGAAGCCACCAATGGTGCCCTGTCAGCTCGGTTAATCCGAAAATGTACAAGTTTCACCGATGTCTGTTTTGTCTTTTTCGGTGTGGACTCTGGTGTCGACACAAAACGGGAGCGAACTACGATATGGAAAGAATGGGAGTGTTATCCAGCCAAGCACAGCTTGCCGCTATGTCGCCCAGGGGCCAGGTCTCAGCAAGTCCGATGACACATGCGCCTTGGTGTCTCAAAGATCTCCACAAGAAAAGTCAGCAGAGCTTTTCGCCAGTAGGCCTGTACTTTTTTTTTTACACACTAGATGGACCACGTCAACAGAAAAAAAACAGGAGCAATAAAAACAAGCCCCCAAAACGGTGTTTTACGAGGGTTAGTTGTCAGTGATGCCGTAAATCGCAGTGTACAACATGGCCTGTCTGTGCTACTGGCATACGACGAAGTTGACTGTGTGTACAGCTGAGAGCCTTTCCCAGGGGCTTTGTTTCGAGAAATTTTTGCTGATGTGAGCCTAAATTTCCCCACTCAAGCCCCTGCCACATGCCTACACTTTAGAAGAATAAACGAAGAGGGAAAAAAACCCCGAAGCAATTACAGTATACATGTTATATTACGGTGACTAAAAATAGCTACACTGCGCGTAGGGTGACTGTATTGGGAGTCGGACCCAAGGAAGCCCTTAATTAGCGTCAATGACTCCAGACAATAGTGTTTTAACACTAGATAATGGCGCAAATCCCATGGCACATCAGGACGGCTCGTCGCACTTGACAAACGCATCCTCATACTAAATATTGTGCAGCGACTTACTTTAAACAGTTATCCACACTCCGTTAATCATGATTTGTGGCATAATTTGCAGCAATTAAAACATCACTCACTATTAAGGGCGATCACTACAGTTAAATAAGATTAAAAGGAAAGACTAGTCAAGTTTTCCTTTTTTGTAAATTTTCAGAACCAGAATTCCCCTCACAGGAAAGCGCAGACAAAGCATGCAATTGGGTATAGACCATGGGTAGACATCGAACCTCGCTGCTCAGCGGTAAGAGCCGGGTTCAACAATGCGACAGTAACTCGTAAATTAGCTGCTGTCAACTCCGTCAACCTATTAACCACAACAACCAAGGGGCAACCATGGAGGACAGAGTAAAACTAAAACACACACCACCCTCACCCTTCGACATCCATGCCCCAACTAACAAAAAATCTACACGTGTGAGATAATACATAGGAAAAGATGTAAACATTACCAACGTCCTCCCGAAGTCGCAGCTCTCATCCTGTCCAAAGCTGGGCCGCATACTATTTTTTCCCTTCACGGACGACACACCACTTCTCGATGTTTTTTTATATTCTTTATGATTAAACAAAATTGTGTCCTGTACGTGGGCTTTACATCAGTCAGAGGCAATTGGCGCCAACTTCATACACAATGTACGTAAAATCCCGTTCCCCAGTTCTGGCGGCAGCTTCGATTAAATTCCTCCCTTGCCGTTGAAGCGAACCCACGGCACCAGACTCAACCTCCACTGCGCATCATCATAATTCCATGTTATGCAATTCATTTAGGGGGAGACTGAGGCAAGTGAAAACGGGGGGGGGGGGGGAGCTCTGTAGACACACGGCTACGTTGTCACGCACTCCGTGGGTAACAAGAGCAGTCACCTACAACTAACGGCACAACAGTGAAAAAGACAGAGGAGAGAAAATAAATTGAAGGTCCCCTTTCTGCACGGTGGTCAACGTGGCTCTGGAATGAGTGTTGTGGATAGAAACAGTTGCCCTCTCAGTTGCCTTCGTCCTGGCCGAGTCTGGCAAGCATTTCACCCATCTCGTCAACGCTGATGACAATAGGTGATGCCTTGTAACTAACTTGTGACTAATTCCGATGAGGTGTGCGTTTCGGAATATGAAAATGCTCGTTGAGTTATCACAGTTACTAAAGAGCTATCTCTTTTTGGTAGCAGACGGTACACGCCGGAGTAGCAGCTGCGATGCAAGAGAGCATTTTCCACCACCTCAAGTCAGTCCTGCGCTCGGGCCACACGTTGCAGACACATGGCACAGCAGCCGGTGTTTTTTTCCCCTCTTTTTATTTTTCCCTGTTTTCTTTCCCCTTTCTCCTCTCCCTTCCTGTAGCGTCCCGTCACCAGCGAAGTCAGCAGTCGCGACGTGGGGTTCAAAGGGCATCGCGGAACGAGTGCCTCATACAACAAGCAAGCGGCAGACACAATCAACCAATCAGAAGCGACGACGGACACTTTGCGTCATCATCATTCTCTATTACCCAACGGGCAGAGCGGAAATGTTTAATAGCGTGGCTTACCCGGCGGTTAAAACTCTGAATTAATACGTCAGTACAGCATTCCGGTCGGCGGGTTAATCCGGGCAAACAAGCCGTTATATTAGATCGCGCGCATACAATCAAAATAAACAAACAAAGACAATACCATGTGGATCTTTTGGCCTACATTGGGTAAATAAAAACAACCAAGTAAACACGATAAATCGTCTGCTCAGGACTGTAAGGTCACTAGTGCAATTTGTATGGATTTTATTAAATATAGTTTTGCATATTTTAGAGTTCCTGGTAAATGGAGTGTAATGATTAAGAGTGGTCTCCAAAGTAATTGTTTGGCAACAAGAAATATTCATTTTCTAAGTTAAACACGTTGATTTTGATTAATTTTTTTCAAATAATATTGATATGCATTTTTTAGTTTATGACCTTTTGATCATTATGAGTATGAAATTGCAATTAATGACCATATGTAGCACTGAGCCCACGAAATAAGCCATGGGATTTAGCGTTTTCTAAAAGGTTGATAATTTTGTCATTTCACTGGTCCCGGTTTGTCGGCTGACAGTCATCGCTGTTGTCTCCCTTAATTGGTAACTGCCAGCGAGAGTTCACTGTCCACACTATACGGCGAGTCCAACCTCATGCAGGAAACGTTGCAAACTGAGCCGGTCTTCGGCATTCGGTGAACAGTGATGGCTGAAGCTCTGGCCAGAATTTGTAAGCTTGTCACCGCAGCCATTTCGAGAAAAACAGCGGGAAAATATCCGATTTCTTTTCGTTTTTATGTTTTTCTTTGTTGAATCTTCTATGGATGTTTGGTTTTATCACGGAAGTAGAAATAGATATATTAATAATGCCTCCATTGTTTGCTACTATAGTACACTAAAATAAAAAACCAAGGTTGGGTTTAACCCAACCTCGTCCCCAAGGTGTGTCGAGCAGTACGAGGTTGAACGCTCTCTCACCCTGGTATTGGATCATTTGCATATCCAAACATTTTGAATACGTATGCAAATTAGAATAATCTGGCTGTGAACACACAATGGTGAATACCATTGATCTCTATTGTGAAGAATGAGTACAACTAATAACATGTTTACGTTAGACTTTTGTACACCAGTTCGTCCTGGCCGAGTCTGGCAAGCAGGGTTCAAGTAAGGATTTTCCCTCCCAGGGTTTACTATTGTAAACATGGTTGGAAGTAAAGTAAACCATGGGGACGAGGTTGGGTTTAACCTGGATGGGTCCCGTGGATCATGACCCATTCCAGGGTCAGAGTGACCCGGAATCGGTGGGACAAAATGACGCAGATGCCGAGTTAAAATTCTATTTGTTAACCAGTTTCCAGGTCAGCCTGACCCAAAATGGGTCAGGCCCCGGGTCAATCCGGGTCAATTGTGACCCGTAGTCAATTGTGACCATGGAGGTATATTTATCGCACAACTAAGGGACCATGACGTGTTCAACTTTGCGTTCAAACTGAAATACAGGCTGGCGGGTATAGTCTTCAGTTCCCATGCAAATAGACTACCATTGCAGTGTGCATGTGATCTGATATAAGAGAATGAAACACAAGTTCACGTTAACAAGACGTGTATTTATGACATAAACACAATGACACACCGAATTGGATAAATCAAACATGAAGTGCTGATCCTTGGTCAGGTGCCGTGCTAAGTTGATTTGTGACAGAAGTTAGAACGAACTTTGACAACATTAATTTGTTGTACTGGTTTCGGAGACTCAAGTTATGAAACGCGTTGCAAAGTGCACTCAATACGAAGCAACTGTGGACCTAAACTATAGGCCTACCATGCCTAATACGGTATACAATATACAGCCTAAACTTCAGGGTAAAATATATTGTTATACAATGTAGGCCTTATTAGGGCACTTGGAAATGATACAATTTTCACAAACCATATCCGTTAACAATCAGAGCGGCATGACAGTAAATAGCCGTTACATACAATGAATCCGTTAAAAAAAATATATAAAAAAATACGTCATAATGCTTAAACTACATGACGGCTGTTCGTTTGGAAAAGCCCAAGGATCCATTGAAAATACGGAGTTCAATTTCTTTATTTTGATTGCTGAAGTAGAAAACGAGAATTAAAAGATGTTCCACTGTTTACTGAGGATGTTTTCTTTAATTTCAAAGTATAGTTAGTGATATACATCTCTAGGTTATGTTATGAGAGTTGTACTGCAGAACAATAATTATTAGCAATGTGGTGTGGAGTAACATTATCGACGACGTACGCTGAGCAATGTCTGTCGACGTCTCAACTCGTCATCAAAGCCAGGGTGCGTTTGTGACGATATCATCGGCGTGGAGTTTATCTGGGGGCACGGCGATTATTAACATACCCCCGGGACTAAAACATACCCCTCGAGTCTTGTTACCCAATATGTCAATAGTTTATCGGATTTTCTTTCAAGCTGTAAAAACATATCAGTGTTACATTCTGTCTTGAAGGTCTCATACAACTTATGAAATGTAACAAGTTTCTTATGTTGGGGTCATCCTAACCAGCGATTGATGGGTACACTAAAGGTAGACAATGTAGGCCTACATTCTGAAAACTCCTGCGTCAGAATTAACCCAGATTGCGGGTTCCATGGGAACTGATCCAACTCTGGGTCAGGTTGACTCATCTCTGGGTCAGGCTGACCCGTAAACTGGCAAAACAGGGATTTTAACTCAAATTCTGCGTCAGTTTGACCCATTTATGTGTCATTTTGAAACAGCTTCCGGGATACTGACCTAGAAATGGGTCAGTCCCCACTGGACCCGGAATCCAGGTCAATTCTGACCCAGGAGATTTTTAGAGTGTCAAACTACATAGAAATAAAAGAAGGCTTTCATTATTTTTATCCTACCCCTGTGAACTCCTGTACGACAAGATTCTTATTTAAAAGATGGCCTGTACAGGTCAAAGGTCGTTGACTCAGCAGCAACGGTCTCAACCCAACCTACTTTTAATAATATTAAAGGGGTGCCGATGTCGACCTGGCTTTGGGGTAACAAATTATATTATTGGGTTACACTGCTGCGAGCAATAAAACTCGTCTAAAAAAACAACTGTTGAGCCATCGAGGTCACGATCACAAGGTCGCAATGTTGTTCCATTGCGGTACAGGGCTGCATATATCTCTTGCACAGTGATACCATAATGTTGTGCTCGGGTCACTTTGGTATCCACGTTCGTGGTGAAAACATGGGCCGATTCAGGCGGTTGCAGGAATGTTTCTGAACTGGATGTATAAAGTCCCGTCTCATTTTAATTTGAAGTTTTTTAAAGGGCGTTACACTCTAAAAACTTCCATTTCTAGGTCAGTGACCCGGAATCTGTGTCAAAATGACCCAGAAAAGGGTCAAAATGACACAGATTCCGAGTTAAAATCCCACTTTTTAACCATTTTCCGGGTCAACCTGACCCGGCAACGTGGCTCCCAGGACCCGGAATACAAGACAGTTCTGACCCAGTAGGTTTTAGAGTACACATCCCGTCTTCAAACACACCTCGGCCCAATTTCATAGAGCTGCTTCAGGCTAAGTAGCTAAGCATAACAAAATTGTGCTTACCAGAATAAGGTTACCAGCCAAACTGATATGTCACATGTATAATTTGTGACTGGTATCCTGCTTATTTCTGCTAAGCAAAAATATTTTAAGCAAAATTTTCTGCTTAAGCAGCTCTATGAAATTGGGCCCTGTATATGAATTCCATCGTCGAATTATTGGGTGATCCCGTTTTGCGACAACACGAAAACAGTATGTTGGATGTTTTGTCAGGGATTTGGTGCATGATTACAATGTGTTTATTTCGATTCAACATTATTGAAATAAGCAATTGTAATGGGTGGGAGGGGAGTGGTCTTGGCTCATTGATGGGTGGGAGGCGAGTGTTCTTGGGTCATTGATTTTGACTATATTTAAATGTATTTCTGTTTGTATGAAAGTTGTAGACCGGCAAAGGACTAATGTGGTGTTTTCTCAGCGAGTGTACATCTGCACCATCGTGGTATGATGAGTGGTATCTCTCGATCACCCTGTGCAGACCCTGGTTCGAATCCCATCAGCGCCTCGAGAGTGGATTTTATATACACTCTGAAGGTCAGAAATAAACCAGGGCGATTCCTGGTCACGGGGGCCTGACCCATTTCTGGTTCAGACTGACCCGATTTTCACTCGGAGTCTGCACCCTGATTCTGGGTCAAGATCCAGATCCTGGTCATACCGACCCCCAAATGCGCCTGGCCCTTGCAACCTGATCGGTTTTCTTTGATTTAGGCTTCTCCTACCTCAAAATTAAGCATTTTTCTCTATCACACTGGTCTCCGGGACTATGAGAGCTATGGTCGCTTTCTAGGAGATTGGTTATCAGAACAAAAAAGTTATAAAGAAACCAAGCAGGTTCGACCGCGAAATGTCACCGTGGCTATTAACTGTGACCGCTTATTTACGTGACTTCCTTGCGATTTCGGGTTTTGAAGAAGGTGCGAAACGCAGTGGACGCCCAATTTTCTGCGGTTGTTTTGAAATTTCGCTACCGCAAGTCCGTTTCAAAAACGAACTGACAAGCTATTGCAAATTTAAACTATTTTTCAAACAGCGCAGGCAACGATTTGTTGATTTTGGCGAAGTATATCGATTTCAGGAAACTTTACTACAACGGTAGAAAGTAACACTGCATTTTCGTATTCCATATAGTGTCTGAGTATTTTAAAAAAGCATTAAAGGCACTGAACACGTTTGGTAATTGTCAAAGACCAGTATTCTCACTTGGTGTATCCCAACATATGCATAAAATGACAAGCCTGTGAAGATTTGGGCTCAATTGGTCATCGAAGTTGCAAGAAAATTATGAAAGAAAATACACCCTTGTTGTACAAATTTGTGTGCTTTCAGATAGGAATAAAAACTTCTTGCAAGAAGTTTTTGTTATTTTTGTCAGAAATTACCTCTTTCTCAAAAACTACGTTACTTCAGAGGGAGTCGTTTCCTACAATGTTTTATACTGTCAACAGCTCTCCGTTGCTTGTTACCAAGTAAGTTTGTTATGCTAATATTTGTTTTGAGTCATTACCAAACGTGTACGATACATTTAAAGGCACTGTACACGTTTGGTAATTACTCAAAATATACATTAGCATAAAAACTGACTTGGTAACGAGCAACAGAGAGCTGTTGATAGTATTAAACATTGTGAGAAACGAAAATTCTATATAAAAAACACACAACAAAACCCGCAACAGCTGATTTCGGTTGTTACAACCAAAGTTGGGTTTACGTGCTGAAAAGTATGCATGGTTTTTCTCTTTCCCCCCCCCCCCCGACTCACACAACGGATGAAGTAAAAATGTTCACAGGTTTGTTGTTTCATGCACAGATGTGGTTGATCGCACAAAACATGAACACTGTTTGCGACTATTTTGCCATCTATACCAATCCTGAATAATTCATTTAACCTACATTGAAAATAATGTCATTGTGTCTGGTGGTCCTTTATAGCAGACGATAAATCTGTGGGAACCATATTTTTTCTTTGACCGACTCATTATACTTTCCCCCGTCTGTTTGTCACTGTACATGGGATTATGAGGCTTAGGTTCCCAAGACTTAATAGACTGACCTCAAAGAACTAATATAGCACAGTTGCTAGTTTGACACACTCATAATTCATACCCTTTTTCTTTTTCTCCCAGTTGGCGGTAATTTCAGACGGTGATAATTCTCCAGACGATTAGTGCCAGGACCGGCTTACATTTATTACAAATAGTCAGTGACTGAAACATCAACCTATTTTTAAATGACAACTACCAAGACAGCTCCATTGATTTCAACAAAACAAGAAATAACTCTTTTGTAAAACAAAATGGTGATGCCAACTTGACATGGCTGGCTAGTAATCTAGAGTAAACGATGAATAACGCCGGGTGTGGCAGGAGATTCTGGTGTCCCCCCCTCCCATATTAAAGGCGAATTGAGCGGAAATTTCGTCTGATAGCGCCCTCTTTCGAATCAACTTCCTTCAACCAATGTTAATTTACGGTAAGGGGACACACCGGGGGCCAAAATCCCCCATGACACCAGCAGTAGTATAGTTCATGCCAACCTCGTCCCCATGGTGTGTCGAGCAGTACGAGGTTGACCGCTCTCTCACCCTGGTATTGGATCATTTGCATATCCACATTGTTTGGATACGTATGCAAATTAGAATAGTCTGGCTGTGAACATGGTGAATACTGAATGAGTACAACTTAACATGTTTACGTTAGACTTTTGTACACAAGTCGTTGTCCAATCAGGGTCCAAGTAAGGAGTTTCCCTCCCAGGGTTTACTATTGTAAACATGGTTGGAAATAAAGTAAACCATGGGGACGAGGTTTGAGTTGATGCCCTTTTCGAAACCACGACTTTGGGCTACGGCTACGGCTAATACATCGCCTGCCCGTTTGAAAGACCCGTACCGGATACACACGTTTTCAAATTAACCGACGGAGCCTAAGTCGGGTTGTCGTAGTGGTATCTTTCCTCGCCTTCCACCTCTAAGACCCCGGTTCGAATCACGCCGGGGGCACTATGTGGACTGGGTTTTCAGTCCATACCCGACTGCGTGGGTTTTCCCTGGAATAAGTCTCTGGGATTTTCCTCCCACATCTAAAACTGAAACTTCCTTCTTGTCTTCTCCCCATTGGGTTCTTGGCTAGTTCACTTTTGAGAGTACTTGGCTTCACAACCAAAATAAATTAAATGAAAAAAAACCCGAAATAAAGTCACAGTCCAAGCCCGAGCCGTAGTTTTGAAATGACAATTTTAGACTGTTGCCATGTTTGTCACGTTCCCAGTATAACCGATAAGAATTATACTGATTCTCATCACATCGAGAGAGGGTCACCGACTATTTTGATCTTCCAACCAATTACAATTACTTCCATGAAAAGAACAAAATGGTGGCCGAACCTTCATAACGTCTACATCCAAAGGAAAACAAAATAAAAATACTTTGAGAATTCTGATCTTAATAGCTGTTTATTTTAATCCAATTTAATTCAACAATATACCGCGCATCAGTTTTCCTCCCTGATGAATAAGTGTAATTGTTTCGCCAGAAGTCTACCTCACACAACACACAAAATATAACACATAAAACGCAAATAATATTACAATAAGTACAATGGTCGAAAGGGGAATACATTTTTTTTTCAATGGATTTATTCTACAGCTGTTGGTAATTCTCATGGGCAAACAGAACTTGTCACTCCAGCTTTGCACAAGGACCACTTTGCTCACTTACAGAGGTTAAGTACGCTTTCATAAAAACAAACTTAGTGGCATGGCAGGAATGTTAACAAGACTACAAAACAAAGATTATACAAACACCGTGTTTGGTTCAATCACGAAATGGTGACTAAAAGCTTAACAAGTGGGGCAAACTAGAAAAGCCGTTTGGGAATTACAAACTTGTTTCAAGAACATTTTACCCACAGAAAAGGACAAAAGCTGGCTATTTTGTGCATGACTTAAACTTTCGTCACTTGTTAACCTCCATATTGTTCCAATTAAGAAGTTACACATTGGAGTGATGTCTGTAGGCGGTAATAATAATTATGGTTTCAAATAGCCACTCGTGAAGTCAATTAAAACAGTTTATTAAGAACAGCAGCTGAAATATGAGACAAGTGAGGGAGCCCTACAAACTGTGAAGTGAAATTTCATACTGGCAAACCACCTGTATTCAACTAATCAATTTCAAAATCAAACACCAATTTCAATTGTTTTCTTACACACGATTTAACAATATTGCAAAGTGAACATGAATGGCCATTTACTAAAAACAAAACATGGTGTGAAAATGATGATGTGGCCTAATAGCCAGAAAAAACCTCAATGTTCATAATTTCATTTGAGTGGAAGCTAATTTATTGTTTAGTATCACAGTCAACAATCAAATTAAAGGCAATTTATAGAAAAAGGAACAGGTGCTCCAAATCAACCATGGATTACTGCTCATTCCTGATCATGACTGTTTTGCACCTTTTAGTGTTTACACACATAAATACTTGAGAAACTCAGTGCTTTGGGCATCTTGATATAAACTGTGGTGAAAATAGGGGATTCAGTTTCCTGGTGTGAGGGTCCCCATACGGTGAATTAAAGGACATACAGGAATGGAGTCACCCAGGGACGAACACCCATGTGACATCAGATTACCCTAATAAAAACATGGAGGTCTCCATCTGGTAATGTCATCAAGTTGAGTGTTATCAATTGGCTTCTTTATAATAATAACTAGTTCTTATGTAGCGCATTTTACAATAACTTATCAATGCGCTTAACATTAGTGCCCTGGTCATTGGGCCAATCAAATTCCTGTAATCTTTCTCAGCTCCCTGGGGAGTATACAGCCCCAGGCTGCAGTGGCGTGCCAAAGGCTTTGTCAAACACAGTATCAACCTCTACCCTTGCTAGTAGTACCCATGCTCACCCCTGGGTGAATAGAAGCAATTATAGTCTATAGTAAAAGATCATGCTCAACGACACAAGTGTCATGACCGGGATTCGAACCCACACCCGATGACTTAACCACCAGAACTTGAATTCGATGCTCTAAAACGCTCGGTCATGACACCCTTTTATTAAACTTGCCCAATTGACCACAGATTGGTGAAACCATGGAGCTATGTGAACCCTGGGAAAATCTATTTCTCATCAACATAATTAGCAAACAATTTTATCAAACGAGGGCGCTAGATACCATTTACTAGGCAGTCTCAATGGCCCCCAGCATCTTTTGGACACATAATCTTGTTTGATTGAAACTTACCTAAAGCGGTTGCACCACAAAGTTACCAGGCCTTGAATACACAGAGGTCATGACCTCTCTGTTGCTTGCCCTAGTCTACTTTTAGCCTTGGTGCCCCTTGACTTCAAAAGTTAAAGATTTCCAATAAAGTGCCCTTTGCAAAATGAAATAGTGCCTTGCCCTCTCATCCTCCAGGATGAAAATCCAGGCCCGAGTTACTAATTAAAATGTCAATTTCAAATTGGGTATTCGTAACCTTAGGTTTGTCGTCACATGGGTCCTGTACTCCTGTTCTTTTATTGTTCATTTTAAAACTAGAACAGTGGCACATGCCTGGCGTTTCATTTTAGAGAGGGCAAGGCCATTTTCATTTTGCAGAGGGCACTTCCATTGGAAAATCTTAAAGAAACTATTATGGGAAACTTTTGATGGGGCACCAGGGCCAAGACTAGGGCAACAGAGGCCGTGGCCTTCGTGACCTTCGTGTAATTTCAGGCCCAGTGACAACAGCTCAAATTCCGAGTATTGAAGAATCACTACGGTGTATATTTAACCAAAAAGTCAATGTCGGGGACGAGTAATACTCATCATACCTAGCTCCTTAAAGGCACTGGACACTATTGGTAATTACTCAAAATAATTGTTAGCATAAAAACTTACTTAGTAACGAGCAATGGAGAGCTGTTGATAGTATAAAACATTGTGAGGAACGGCTCCCTCTGAAGTAACGTCGTTTTTGAGAAAAAATAATTTCTCAGTAAAATATTAAATCACATCTGCAGATACGTCACACACCCTGACCACAGCAGCAGGCCAGTCAAGTCTTCAAACGACTTCAGCAAGAGCAGTTTCGTCAATTGGCCTGTCCAACCAATTCCATTTCCACCCACTGCATTTTGTGTCACCTTTATTTTAGTTGATCGCCGCAGCGATCGCGATGTTTCAAACAAACTGCGCGCGGCGCGCGAAATTGCATTTTGATAAAAGTTCAAAACAAAAGTCAGTTGCCGCCGCATGCACAGTCGTAAAGCGTTAAAAAAAAAAAAAAACCAGTCTCGACAAAAGCGAAAAAGTAGAATGTAGTGTGTAACAAGGAGAAAGGTGTGTGTGTGTGTGCTGTGC
Source organism: Plazaster borealis (assembly GCA_021014325.1). Lineage (NCBI taxonomy): Eukaryota > Metazoa > Echinodermata > Asteroidea > Forcipulatida > Labidiasteridae > Plazaster > Plazaster borealis. Next base: position 939,245 of record CM037456.1, on the reverse strand, counting down.
TGTGTGCTACGCGTGTGGCAATGAGTCTGGAGTGCGATAGCGGATTGGATTGGTACCTATAATAAGCACCAAACGCGTCTGTCTCTCGCGGCGCCGCGCATCGCTTTTTTACGCGGGCAGCAGCATTCATCGTTATTTTTTTTTTTTTTATAATACTTTTTAGTATTAGTTTTTATCATGATACATTGTTCGTAACTACATTTACACTGGGCGGCTTGTTTATCGTATTTAATTGAAGATTATCGTAGCGGCGTATTCACGGCTCAAAATCGTATTTTCTACGCCCAAATCGTGTATGTTGGCATCTCTGCATCTGAAAGCACACAACTGCGTGTGACAAGGGTGTTTTTTCTTCCATTATTATCTCGCAATTTCGATGACCAATTGAGTTCAAATTTTCACAGGTTTGTTATTTTGTGCATATGTTGAGATACACCAAGTGAGAAGACTGGTCTTTGACAATTACCAAACGTGTACAGTGTCTTTAATTAACTGTACTATTTCTACTTCCATGATAGTATTATTAGTCAGTCACTTCATTTTTAGCTATGGACCATTGCATTGGAGGGGTAGTAAGCCTTGGTAATTAACAAAACGCAATTGTTCTTGAATATCAAATTAAGTACATGGACAATTAGTTAGACACAGTAACTTCACAAAGACACACATTCTGCTGAAACAAATAACTCACCACATTGCGTTCATTGAAAAGTTTTTCTGTAGCTGCTGTCACACACAGTGGATCTTCGAACACGTGCATTTGTTGAACGACTGCATTATTTTCTGGACGTCCACAAAAGCGCCCCCAATTGACAGAATAAATTGCTGCCAAAATGTTTTGATTTATTATAGCGCCCTCTGTTGAACCAGCTGGGAGGCTTTCAGTCATTTTTTGCAAATTCAGCATGGCGGCCCCACTGTTGTCCGAAGATCATCAAGGCGGATTTGTTTTTGAAAACACCAGAAGGTTTGTCGCTATTTTGTGTGTTTTTTGAATTGCAATGGTGGAGTATGGTGCGTAACATTATTACGAGTCTAGTTTTGGTTTGGGCAATATTATTTTCGTGAAAATTTGTCTCTGCGATTCATTTCAATTCAAGCAAAAGATATTCAATTTCTGAAATTGAAAATACAAACTTCAAACAATTTATTTTAACACAATTATGAATTAGGCCTAACTTGGATATTCTACCTCCATGATTACACTTAGCATTGAACCAAAGTGGCCCTGTATGTATTCTGTACTTGCTCCACTTTCCCCCTTACTGTTGAAAGTGTAATCTCGTTTTTAGTTAGTTTGTATGTAAATATTTCAATGATATCAGTATCACATGCGACTGCCACATTCTCAAGTCTGTAAAAATTTAAAAAGGAATGAAGTTTGAATAGGTTGATTGTGTTTTTTTAAAGATTTTTTAATGGATGTTGAACTTTATTTCCCCCTTTTAAAATATTCACGTCAATGATTTGGTAGCTAAAATGCTAATTATTGACCGTTGTAAGGATATAACTTGACCTAAATTAAGTCACAGGGAGGTCAAATACGGCATTTGCATTAGGCCTATATCATGTGTTTACTTTGTTCATAAAATGAGTGAAAAACTGTAGGGTTAACAGGGTTAAGGTAATTTTGGTTCTAGGTCTTCTTATGCCACACAGCATAGTTTTTTTAACACTGGTAAATTTGGGGGAAAGATGGTATGGTAGCCAACTAAGGCCGTAACTAAGGTAATGGGGGCTAGGACTGTTGGCAAGTGTGTTGATAAGGACGTCCTATGCTTCAATGCATGATGACGCTGCAATCAAGCCATAGCCATGGCCGCTATTTCAGACACGGCTTAAGTAATAATCATGTTGTAATTTAGGTCGACTTGAGGTCAATTTTACCAACACTAACCATATTTTCCTTTGCTGCAGGCAGGCCAATACAGTGTCAGAATAACTACCCGGAGAAATCTCAACTAATTTGCGTAAACACATTTTTTCTTTTCTCTCGCAGAAATGCGTTACTTGAAAGAAGTGGAATGAAACTACCCAAGGGGGTCAAAACTGGAACCACGATTGCTGGTCTCATCTTCAAGGTACAAAGAATAATCTTAATGTAGGCTATAGTAACATTTCCCCCCCCCCCAAAAAAAGCAAATCTTTTTGATTGATTGAATTCATTGATTGTTCTGTTTGCCAGGATGGAGTTATTCTCGGTGCTGACACAAGGGCTACTGAAGACACAATCGTTGCCGACAAGAACTGCTCAAAGATTCACTACCTGGCTCCAAATATCTAGTGAGTTTTCAAAACGGAAGAAATCTGCTACAAATACTTTTGTAGCAACTCGCGACTATATAATAATAATGAACTGTTTGCAACTGCAATAGACACAATTGGCGACCGGAGTCACATGACTCATAGTGGGTGTACAATGTAAACAAACCAAGCAGCCACGCCCAGAGTGCGTGGTCAGGTGTGGCTTCTTCCGCACCTACAGCAGAAGCACTGGAAAGCACTTTTCCACGCACACTGAACATTGCTTGCTTGGTTTATTTACATTGTATACCCACTATGAGTCACGTGACTCCGGTCGCCGATTGTGTCTATTGGTCGTTAAGATTGGGTTTAGTATTGCTCCAGTTTGAATGGATATATTTCTTTCTTAAATTCTTTAGTTGTTGCGGAGCTGGTACAGCAGCAGACACTGAGGTCACGACTCAGGTCATCTCTTCTAATCTAGAGCTTCACAGTCTGTCAACAGGTCGGGAGGCACGCGTCATCACGGCAAACCGCATGCTCAAACAGAAACTCTTCAGGTAATAGCCCTGCATGTAAATGTTTAGTTTTCAACCCAACCTTCCCTCAACTACATACCCTGCATTATTTTGGCGAAGTTTTGATTGACGTTAGTCCCCCAAGTGTCCTTGGACCTGGGTAGAGCCCCACCCATAACCTCTAAAACACTTCTCTGTGGAAATCTCGAAACCTACATGGTCTATACAATGTGTGTGTCAGCTAGGTGTATGGTAAAGCACCGGGCCGATTTTTATAGAACTGCTTAAGCAGAAAAAGTAGCTAAGCACAACAAAATTATGCCTACCAGAAAAAGCTAACCAGCCAAAATACCATGTTCACATGCACAATCTGCAAGTGGTATCTTGCTAATTTTTGCTTAACTGTTAAGCAATATCTTAAGCTTAAGCAGCTTTATGAAATTCGGCCCAGGTTTAAGTTCTTGGCTCTTGAACTTGTAGTGGAACAATCCATGCTTAATCAAAACTTATTTCGCAGGCAAGCAAGGAAGTTTTACTTTTGTTCACTTCAGGATACTAAGCACTCGTTGTTACACAGCTAGCGTAGAAATTTGGTGCTTACACTATAGTCGGAGAATGTTGGTTGTAAGCGCAGAATTCCATAGTAAGCAGAGCCATGAAATGTCCCCTGGTGTTATTTATTTTTTCATTTCCAAACCCAAGAGTTTGATCCAAGAATTTGTGATTGTATCTCAGATACCAGGGTCACATCGGAGCTGCCTTAGTCCTGGGCGGTGTGGATATCAACGGCCCACATCTCTACAACATCTACCCTCATGGCTCGTCCAATAAACTCCCCTTTGCTACCATGGGCTCTGGCTCTCTGGCTGCCATGGCAATGTTTGAAGACAGATATAAACCTGATATGGAGGTAAGATTTGATTAAGTGGACTTTTTTAAGCTGGGTATTTTTTAAGGGCGGGAGCCCTGTCTCTTCATCCTGTGGGGAGACAATGACATTTTTCTTCTTCTAGTATTCGAACAATGGAGGTTTGATTGAAAGAGACAAGCAATACCAGAAACTGTAATATCTCAAATGCTGTACCTTGTCTTGATTCAAAGGGAGTATACATATCAGAAGCAGTAGGTTTGCCAGCACAAGCAACAGTGTACTTTATCTTGATTCAAATAGTAGCCAAATCACATGGGCTCAGCCCGAATTCCATGACCCTGCTTACCTTAAACAAAGAATTGGCGCTTATGGAAGCAAGGAATTCCGCGCTTACCTCAAGCGTATTTCACAGGTTAGTGGGAAATTTTTTTGCTTGTGCACGTTCGTACTCCACGTTACTAAGCATTCTTCGCTTACACAGCCCGTGCAGAAACTCAGTGCTTGCCCTGTAAGCGAAGAATACAGCAGTAAGCAGAGCCATGAAATTGAGCCCTGCAGTTTTGCCAAAATTACCAAGAACACCTTCATTCAAATCAGAGAGAGTGATTATTCCAGTAGTAGGACTGTGAACATGAGCAAGTCCGTATCTTATCTTGGTTTTAATAGAGAATGCAAATCAGTAGCCAGGGAGTCTACTAGCCTTTATAACCAAGTCTACCTTACATACCTGCCAACTGTTCAGATTACAGGCCGTAACAAATCAGAACATTCATATTTCTGACAATGAATGACAGCAATAAAAAAGTTCTGGCAAAAGAGGGTGCCATTTGCTTGCGACCGTAGAGATTTTCTTTACGGGATAGAGTGATTTTTGTACATTGTTTTAAATTTGTATGTTTAAATGTAATAAGCTTTACTCGCACGACTTCTTGCGTCGCTATCTGTGGACTCGTAAAACTGGTGTTCCTATTTCTGAGGTTTCATTGTTGGCAGGTATGTACCTTATCTTGATTCAAAGAGGCTAAGCAAACTAGTTTCTTCAGTATGATTGACACTCTCTCCTTTATATTACACAGGAAGAGGAGGCTAAGACATTGGTACGTGATGCCATTGCGGCTGGTATCTTCAACGATCTCGGCTCTGGCACCAACATTGACCTGTGTGTCATCAGAAAGGGCAAAGTGGATTATCTGCGACCCTACGACGTAGCCAACATTAAGGGAGTCAGGTGAGGGCGCTGTCATATTCTATAAAGCATCATCTTTATGCAGAGAAAGTTTTCAACAAAGTATCTTGTTAACTCTTTCAGTGCCAAGATCGTATATGTACAACTATTTTATGTACTAAAAAAGTGTCATCAATTGTACATGTACGACCCATAGTATACATGTTATCAGGAGAAGGCATTATCACTCAAGAAATACTATTGACTTTGGGATGTACCAAGGCAACACAAATCACCAACAAATATTTTGTTTGTTGAGAAAGACTTTTTTTAATCGAATTTCGAAAAATCTAAAATAAAATGGGCACTGAAAGTTAAAAATAAAACTCACAACCAAAATGATTTAGTTGCAATCATATCGTCCAGACAATGCAGCCAATAACTCAATTCTTAATACCTTCTTTTTTTCCCATCTTGCTTTCAGGCAAGGGGACTACCGCTACAAGCGTGGAACAACTGGTGTACTAACCAAGAAGATAACATCCTTCATAATAGATGTAGTCGACACCAAAGTGGAGGCGATGGAAGTGTCATGATCGGTTTACTTTGCATTCCTTAGCAGCGTTTATACACATTTAGGTTAGGTCAAATCGTCTGCTCAGGACTATAAGGTCATTAGTGCAATTTGTATGGGTTTCATAAAATTGCTTTTGCATATTTTGGAGCTCCTGGTGAACGGGGTTTATTGATCACGAGTGGTCTTGCTAGTATTTGCTCGTCAAAAAGAAACATTCAGTTTCTAAGTAAAACATTTATTTGTTGATTTTGATAAAATTTTCAAATTTATAATTTTTTTAATTTAACGACCTTTTGATGAAATTACAATTAATGACCTTATAGCACTAAGCCGAGGACATATGGATTTTGTTTTCCATGTTAAGGTTTTCAATTTCAGTGTATTGCCTCAATTCATGTTCATTTGAGGTATCGGCAATCATCGTACAGTAAAACCTAGAGATGTATCTTATTGCTAAACCTGTTGTTTCAGAGGTTCCCTTAACAAATTTTGTATTTCATAATGCCACAAGCAAGGCCAAAGGGGTGCTAATTATGCTAGCAGGCATCACCAACAAGTGAGCAATGCATCGATTCAAATCCATTGTGTGTGTGTTTATGTGAATTGGCAGCGCAAAATCGTCTTGATTATAAATGAAATACTGCTTTGTTCACCGTATTTTTTTTTTGTCGGAGTGCGAAGCACAAAGAATTCACTTACTGGTAAACAGCTTTATGAAATTGGTAAGGTGTCAAAAATTCACTTGGTGAGATTGCACTTAAATTATATTTCTTCTGGCTGCGACCCTAGTTGCTTATTAGCATGACTTTATAACGGTTGATCTTCACAAATCCTTTTTGTTTAATAGATTATTGGTGGCTTACAAGGAAGACAGAAAGTTTTGAGTTTGTAAACAAGAATTCAATAAATACTCAAAGAAAAAAGAACCTGCGAGTGTCGATGTGTTGTTTATAACTAATATTTAATGTAAAACTTGTACAGAAGTTCCCTTTCACAGTTACAGAAGACCTGGATGGGGGTGTGGTTTGCATGGTTATTCCAACATGTATTTGGACCCAAAAAGTTGCCCATCTTTCAAGAGACATATTTTTGGCAAAGACATCTCAAAATGATTTGATAAGTCCTACCATCATATCCAACCTATCAAAATCAAACGTTTTGTTTGATTCTGTTTGACTGACAACTTCACTAGTAAAATGATTACAATTTGTTTATTAGATGTATAAGAGGCATAACATCACTCATCAACATCCAACAGTTTGGGTGTTGAGTTCACTACAATGGTGTTGGATTTCATTAGCGTGAGGAAGGATCCTTAGAAGCTCACTCAAAGGCATTGGGGATAAATGATGTAGATGTTTTGCAACAAGTTTCTTTCTCCAAAAAACGTCTGTGTGAAAAGTCTCGCCTTCTGATATTTTAGCCAATTAAAAAAGTGGACTAGAGTAAACACCACCTGTAGCTAACCACCTGCGTAATGAGGTGAAATTTGCACACATTAGTTTTGTTTTGTTTAGCATAATGTATGTTCAGGCACACCAAATGCCTGTGTCCCCCCCCCCACCAACCTAAATCGAGTCCAAAGATTTTGGTGCCAAGTTATCGCAGACTGGAGGAACCAATTCAACCGACGTCATCATCACAATCTTGGTTGCGCCATTTTGGGAGTCAATGTCCCTGTGTGTTATACAGTGTAGTGCGTAATGTTGGCAAAGCGCATTAACAGGCTTATCATACTTATGGGCAATTTGACTCCCGAAATGGTGAGCGTGGCAGACAGTAGCTACATGTTACATTGGTGTAATGGGTCAATAATGGGTAAAAACCGAAATAATGTATTGTCACGCCAGTGCAAAAATGTCGTATCTCGCTTAAAATAGCTTTTTGGACTGACGCGACCATATTATAATACAATTTATCTTTTTAAACAAATTTCATTATGGACACCAACCACAGTTTCTAGTCGCTTGTCTCGTCGCTCTCGTCACTATCAACATAACCTCCAAGAAGACTGAGTGCAACAGACTTGGCTTTGACCTTGGGCAGTGCTCCTCTGCTTCCCCCAGCATTCTGCCTCCTTCCCAGTCCCTCTTGGATGCTACTCAAGATGAGTTCTTCAGAAGCTTTGGCATCATCATCTTGGTGTTCACTCTCCCTTACTTCTGAACTTTCACCTTCCTGTTCTTTTCTCTCTGACGTTCTAGCTTGGCCGGTACCCACTGGTTGACTCAAGGGTGCAACTGGTTCCCTACCTAATGACGGTCCAGTGGAAGCATTCTTCAATGTCTCTGTTTGGTTTGATTGGGGGATGGGACTGGCCAAAGTAGTTTCAGTCGCTGAATTTGTCGACCTGGCCACAGGATTCTTCAACTTCACAAATCCCGCTAGAGCTGATCGCGAACTGATCTTTGCTGATTTTAATTCAAATGATTTGGCTTTCTTAGATTGTGGTTCACCATCCTGTGATTGGGAAGAACACAGTAAGTTAAAGTTTGGATTTGTAAACAAACTATGTTAAACTAGTCCATGTTATTATTATTTTTATATTATAATATTATAATATATTATAATATATATTATAATATTATTATATATTTCTGGTAATGAAACCAAGGATGCCTCATAAGTGAACTTAATCTCTGTAGCTCGCAAGCCTGAGGAAACCTGTAAACAAGGGTGCTTGCTATGTGAACCAGAAACATCAGGGTTAACCCCTACTCTTTCATGATAAGTGTGCTGGGTTCTTTTACATGCACTACCAATCCTAGTACAAGGGACATATGGCTTTATGTCCCATCCGAAGGACAAAGCAATCATGAAAGGTATCTTGCTCAGGGACACAAGTGCCACGACCGGGACTCGAACCCACACTCTGCTTATCAGACACACAGGATCTCACAACCAAAGAGCCCAACTTACATTGGTGAGGATGTCTGTTGGCCTTTTGAAAACAAGAGACGTTTGAGGTGGAGTTGTTTCCGTTTCATCATCGTCATCCGAGTCATCTTGCAGTCTTTTTATCACACCTCCTTCTGGCTTGCCAAATATCCGTCTGTTGACAGAAGAAAAATAAACGAGGAAGTTAGTGGTGTTTGAAGCTTTGCATGGTGTGGAAAAATAAGAAGTAACTACAAATAAATAGTAAATTTGCAGATACAACCTTGTGTAAAATCTCTTTTGGGAGGAGTGTTGGCTCTGAAAAGAGCCGGTGTGGTCTCGGTGTAGTGAAAACAAGCAGAGTATACTGTTCGAAATGTTGAGACCACACCAACTCTTTTCAGAGCCAACACTTCTCCCAAAAGAGATTTCACACAAGGTTGTACCCGCAGGCTTACTACGGGAATAAAAGAGTTCTTTAACGGCCGTTTAAAACCGGCAGGGTCGTGGCCCAAGGAGCTAGGGTTGAGGACTTGATTCTTGGTCTCTGTTTTGACTTACTGTACTTCTTCCTCGTCTTCTTCCTCCTGCCTCCTCAGTCCTGCCTCCGAAGCCTCTGCCTTTCTCCGTAGGATCTCGGCGTAATCGATGTCAACTTTCCTAGTGTTAATCTCCTTCAACTCTTCCAGGTTTTCCAGAATCTCCATTTCATGCTTGGAATCCTAAATAAAAAAACAAGGAAACATAAACGCATTCAGAATGGATCCACACCGAGGTGCGTATGTACAGAAACTCTTGGATTAAAAATGTGCCGAAAATGATCTGCACAAGCAAAAATTTCCCTGCTAACCTGTGAAATACGCTTGACATAAGCACAAAATTCTCCGGTAAGCACAAATTTTTTGCTTACGGTAAGCAGAGCCATGAAATTTGGCTCAGGTTGGCTATAGTGGTAATGATAATAATATTGAGTTCTTATGTAGCGCTTTATCACACCCGATGGGCGTTTCAAAGCGCTCAGTATTATTTTCCTGCAAGGTATGCGGAGCTACGTTTTTGAAGTATGAGACCTATTCTTTTACATAGCACCATGTAATGGCTCACAAGGTGCTGTGGCGCAATATGCTGCCGATCAAACCAGGAACACCGGGGAGAACCCCTTCTCTTTACGATAAGTGCACTGGGTTCTTTTACGTGCATTACACACCACACGGGACCTACGGCTTTACATCCCATCTGAAACACGCAGAAATAATGGTTAAGTGTCTTGGTTAACGACACAAAAGTCACGACCGGGACTCGAACCTGTACTCTGCTGACCAGAAACGCCAGAGCTTGCGTCCAGTGTTCTTATACGCTCGGCCACGACACGCCACAGTGGTATCTTGCCTTGCCTTTCACCTCTGCGGATCCTGGTTCGAATCCCACCTCAGACCAGAGCCTCACTTGTGGATTGTGTTTTTTAAACGTGGGAGGAAAACCCCAGAGAATTACCCACACAATCAGGTAGGGACTGAAAACCCAATCCACACAGTGCCCCCAGTGGGATTCAAACCAGAGTCCCCGAGGTGGAAGGCAAGAAGGAAAGAAAACACTACAACAATCCTACCGCCCTTACAGGGTACAATTTCATAAAGCAAGTAAGCACAAAAACTTGCTAAGCACAGAAAACTCTTGCTTTCAAAATAGGTTACCAGCCAAAATACCATACAATTACCATTGCTGTGACTGGTACCCCACTCATTTCTTGCTTAGCAAAGAAATTTACTGAGCAGAATTTTCTGCTAAACAGCTTTATGAAATCGGGCCCAGGTTATAGTGCCAGTCACATTTGAAGGTCACTGGGTTTCATCCTGGAACGACTCGCTCTACCTTTGTTCTATTCTCCAAGACCTTCATCGGGTTGTTGGCCTCCTCCTCTTCTCGGTCCAGCTTCTCTTTCTCCGTAGCTTTCCGCAGCATCTTTGCGGCTTCAAACAGTCTGGTTGCTCCGTGCTCGAGGGCATAGTCTTCATTCTCCGGATCAGTCTAGGCAGAAAGAAATAACTTCAAAAAGCTGCTTCACCCTCCTACTGTCCCTCCATTTACTATCAACCACTGTGGTTTTAAGTAATAACTAGAACAGCAGAAGCTGCCATGGCGAGCTGCCGAACGCCCGATAGAGACACAATGAATAATAGAAAAACAATCATTTGATCAACTGATGTTCAAAGAGGTGGGGACAATTAACAAGTATGTAGTTGACCATTGCCTACTTGGTTTGACATGTGGCAAAGAGGCAAACATTTTAACAAAAAGTCTCAATGCGGATCGCCGGACAGAAGCTGTTTAATTTCCAGAGGGTAATAATGTACCCTGAAAACTTTAACATTTTTAAACAATTTCCATTTGCACAATGTGGATCCAACCACATTTTGGCTTCAAGACATATGAACTGCAATTGAGAGTAAAAACAATTATTTTACACAACAAACTATCTAACACCATGAGGCAAAAACTTTAACAAAAAGTCTCAATGCGGATGGCCGGACAAAAGCTGTTTAATTTCCAGAGGGTAATAATGTACCCTGAAAACTTTAACATATTTAAACAATAGAAAAACTTGACCACAATTTCCATTTTCACCTAGTGAATCTATTCACACAAAAACAATTACATACCACAACAAATTATCTAAGGCAAAAACTTTAACAAAAAGTCTCAATACGGACGGCCGGCCGGACGGACGGACGGACGGACAAAATCGGTATTACATAGGCTCGCATTCTTCTAAAGCAGCTCGCCAATAATAATACTAATAATAATATAACGTATTCTTGCAAGGTATGTGGAGCTACGTTTTTAAGTATGAGGCCTGTTCATTTATAGCGCAATGTAATGGTTTACAAGGTGCTGTGGTGCAATACATGTATGCAGCCAATCAAACCAGGAACACCGGGGCGAACCCCTTCTCTTTACGATAAGTGCACTGGGTTCTTTTACGTGCATTACACAACACACTGGACCTACAGCTTAACATCCCATCCGAAGGACGAAGCATGTGGTTAAGTGTCTTGCTTAAGGACACAAGTGTCACGACTGGGATTCGAACCCACACTCTGCTGATCAGAAATACCAGAGCTTGAGTTCGGTGGTCTTATCCGCTCGGCCACGACACGCCACAGTAAGGGAATAAAAGAGTGGCTACGAGGTATTAACTGGCCGTTTAAAACTGGCAGAGTCATGGTCGTGCGTGCACGGCCACGACCCTGCAAGGTTTTAAACGACTGTTTAAGACCGAGTCACTACTCTTCCCATTCAATAATTACCTGTTCGTTAAAAAGTGCAATGTTAATTCCTGTAACATCCTAGGGCTCCGTTTTGCGATTGCATTGATGCTCAACGGTTGTGCGTACGCGCGCATGCTAATTAATTTTATATTCAGTACCGGTACGTATTGATTACATTACGCATATTTTAGCGCCAAGCATATGTTTAAACAACACTTCTCACACCGTTTATATCGCAAATTTAAAAATGGCCACGTGATCTCCTCTCTACCAATCAGAATGGATAAACTGTTCCGGTTATTTAGGAATGCTAGATAAACTGCCACCTGCATTATGATAATATCATGTGGTGAATGTATCTACAGAGTACACACATTTACAGTTAGCTCAGTGCACAGTTGTGCCACCATACATTATGCCTGCAGTTGAATGGTTTCAAACGGTTGATAAGAGGCCAATTTCATGGCACTGCTTACAGCAGAACTCTGCACTTACGTCACCCTATAAAGCCTATCATTCTATTGGCTGTAAGCGCAGAATTCCACGGTAAGCAGTGCCATGATATTGTGCCCAGGGCCCAATTTCATAAAGCATGTTAGCATAAAAACTTGCTAAGCACAGAAATATATTGCTTAGCAGAAATAGGTTACCAGCCAAAATACCATACAGTTTACATTGCTGTGTCTGGTGCCCACTCAATTCTTGCTTAGCAAATTTATCTGCTTAACAGCTTTATGAAATTGGGCCCGACTGGGCCTAAAGCATGTAAGCACAAAAACTTGCTTAGCACAGAAAAATCCTACTTAACAGAACCAGGTTACCAGTCAGATGCCATAAAGTTTACATTATTGCAACTGGTACCCAACTCATTTTTTGCTTAGTGAAACAAATTCTAAGCAGTATTTTCTGCTGAATAGCTTTATGAAATTGGGCTCTGGATGGTTATATCATGGGGTGAACGCATCTGCACAAGTACACAATCGACACAGTTCTATGCACAGTTGCATCAACATACATTAAACCATTGCATTTGAATGGTGTCAACCTGCTGGGAAATGTTGCCCAACAGCAGTGTGGTTAAGATATATGTAAACTAACCTTAAAGCTGATTTCTGAAATGCACTTTGGGCACTTGATGTAGAAGCGGTAGATTCGTAGGCCTAGGTACTTCTCATCCTGAACATTCTCCGTCTTGGCGTTGAACTTCTTACCCTGGTAGATGTAATCTCCACAGGTTTCACATCTTGGGAAAATAAATCAATAAAATTCACTCAGGCTTAATGAAAACATATTTAACAAAGACAATGCAAGGCACTAGAGCTTTGTTCTCTCTTATATCCCCCCAAAACGATCACAACAAAATCCACCATGTTTTTTACACTAATATGGCGAACAAAACAAACTTTTTTACAGTTCAATTACCGTGGCGGTACCGCACTCACATGTGCATCTTCATTTCAAGGTAAGCATTTTCATGGTCAAGTTGTGAATGTATCAATGAAAACAATATATATTGGATGGCATGGGTGGCTAGTGCGTAAAGCGCTCGCCTTTCATCATTGTGGCCCTGGTTCGATACCCAACTAAAGCCATATGTGAGTAGAGTTGTCCGTTGGTTCTCTCCTATGCAATGAGGGTTTTTCTCCAGGCCCTCCGATTTTCTCCCTCCTGAAAAATCAAACACTTTTGATCTCTGGCTGTGCTCCGTGGTCATATATGGGTTGATGTGGAAGGCTGCCAGAAGCGCCAGAAGAGCCTTTGCATGCCCGCAGAAAGTGTTGTAGCCACGTCCTTCTTAATTCAGCTTCTCAGCTGCAAGTAAGGATGATTAGCCTACCAAATTATTATTATACCTCATATTAAAAGGTGCCATGATGCGGACAGTATACTGCCTCTCTCTCTGAAGACGAAGTTTGGGGATCTTCGCCGGATCAAAATCCGGTGGGTAGTATTTCTGTGGGAAGAAGAATAAGTGCAAATTTAAAATGAATAATAATAAAATGTCTTAATTCTTAAATAATGGCCGTGAGAATCTGCACCATTCCTCTGCTGTGAAGCAGAGGGTAGATGACCAAGAAACTAGGCTTGACCAAGACAATCAAAAACAGACCCATGGTTGGTCTCACGTCACGTCTCAATCAATCTCAACCACAGCCATTGACTATCGTGCCCTGCTAAATTGGCTATCATGCCCTGACGAGTTGGCTATAATTTGTTGTATTCATTTTTGTTTATGTTCGCCCCAAACAATGCTAAAAGCCACTTCTACAAGAAGAAAACATTTAAGATGAAAATAACTCAGGGGAGCTGAAGGTAGAAATTAATATTCCTCGTAAAACAGTCTAGATTGTAGTATGTAGTGAAACATGCACCAGGCAAAGAGTTCCAAAGAGATGCACTACGTGGAATAAAGCTGTTGGAATGGCTCTTTGTTCTACATCTCAGCAAAGCAAGAGTGTATGGGTGGGAACAAGTAGAAATCCTGGTTTCATGCTCAAACATTCTGATAGGAGGAACAAGGTCAGACACTGGTGGCACATTTACCATGAAAATATCTTTAGAAAAGACAGAGGCCGGCTACAGACCTACGGTGGGAAAGAGGTAACGTTGATCCCAACTCTTCACCTACAAGATTAACAATATACTTGACATACACCCTGACGAGTTGGCTATGGCGCCCTCTTGAGTTGGTCGAGATGCCCCTTCAAAAAAGTCACGTCACAGCCAACTTGGACGACAAATTATGTTCACAATTTAGGCTCGGTGCCCCTTGAGTTGGCCAAGGTGTCCCCCAGGAATTTTAAAGAAACGAAGGCCTAAGTGGGGTGCCCTTTTTTCCCTACAATATCTCCACCCCCAAAAAATTCCAAAATCCTTTTGGGGATTTGTATTATAATAAAGGAGCATCTTAGAAGGAAAATGATGACATCAAGAACTTACATTAAGAACTTTTCTCTCAGACATCTTGTCTTGCTCTGTTTAATTCTCTGCTCTGTAATAAAAGAATAAAAAATGGATTTGTATTTTTTAGTATTACCACATTGAATATTTCCCATCCAATCACCACGTTTATACTCACTGCCAATGTTACAAAAATTAGTATTCTATTAATACCCAGATAAGATTATGTTTTTGGTCGTCGGCCATGAAAATGAGTGAAAATATAACAGTTTATTCAATTGAAATTCAATATAGTGTTGTTCAATCAATTAGATAGATAGTGGATATTTTGCAGGCACTGGCTGACTTTTAGTAAACACTTGCCACAAGATCGGTGCGCCCTCTTTGATGAGTACGCAAGTAGCTGACATTATATAAGATTTTAAATTACTATGATTTTTTCCACTGCTGCGTGGCTCAGTAATGAGATATGCTCTTGCCTGTCAATTAAGACGTTTCGGGATAGAGCATTGCCAGTTTTTCAATTTTTTTTTTAATAAGAATATTGTAAAGGATCTGGGACTGCCGGTAAGTACTGTACCGCGGCCACTTTTTCATTCATTATGAAATACTAAAATACTAAAAAATGAGATATCGTTTTGGTCAAAAATTAGTAAAAAAGTGGTGGCCGGATATGGAAAAAAAATTCCTGAAATGGGGAGGTTGATGGATGAAACCACCATCATAACCACCATCGCTTACAACAGACAGTTAAAACAATTAACACAGACTCGACTCGACTCCACCACCACCCACTCCACCATAGTTGCGATAATCGTAACCCTCCATCCTCCCGATGTCGCAGACCGGAGGGGTAATACGAGACAGATGTGGTTAAACGTTGGCGAAATGTGCAATTTTTACAATTTTGGCCAGACTAGTGACCAGATTTGCCCAATTTTTTCCACTTTCAAAAATCATGACCACATTCTAAGAACACGGATTTGATCTTCAATTAGACCCAGTAACTGGGGCGGTGTACTCGTTTTTAAAAACTTTTGCCATCTGCGGTCGTACTAGCGGCCCAGCTACGAGTTGTATATTACCACAGCAATCGCGCGCTGCGGAGAGTGCACACAGTATGAATTGCGGTCCAACTGAGAGCTGGACGTCATGGTGGTTTCTCCGAAATTCGTAAATTTGCAGCTCAAAACAAAATCTTGAATACATTTAAATGCCTGATGTTGCATCTTAGACATATGAAGAAGCCAGTTGCCAGAAGCCTATTTTGTTGGGTATTTTTGTCGTTCTGAGGCATTTTTTGTGTCAACTTGTTTCAATTTGAAAATCGCTGCATATGGTAATATACAAGGCGTAGCTGGGGCACTTGTACGACTGCAGATGTCAACATTTTGAAAAAACAGGTACAGCGCCCCAGTTACTCGGTCTAATCTTCAATGTGTAATGAATCCATTTTATGATTTACAAACAATGTAGAACACTTAAACCCCGCACCCACGTGACCTAGCCAACATCTCGACCAATCAGCACGCTTGCAGACTCCTTTCCATAAATGTTGAGCGCATTTGATTGGTTTGCACAATCGTGGGTTATTGAGTGCATTTCATGGACAATTCGGCCAGTCTAAGGTAAGTTTTTGTCATTTTTTTCTGCCGAATATTTTATCAATGATGTTTTAACTCGATTTTAAGAATCGAATCCACTGTTCTAAGAATGTGTGTCATGATCTTTGAAAGTGGTAAAAATTTGGCAAATCTGGTCACTATTCTGGCCAAAATTGTCAACATTGCACATTTCGCCAGCGTTTAACCATCTGTCTCACAACCCTCTGGTCTGCGACCGTCGGGAGGATGGAGGGTTACAATTATCGCAACTAACTCCACAAGTACCAGTCAGTCTATTCCTTCCTCCATGGTCTCAGAACGGCCAGAGCCAATAAAATTCTGGGGCTAATTAGGCCCAACCAGAGAAACTCCTCCGTTAAGCTAAAGGAAAAGGCGTATCTCACTCTGGTGCATCCTCACCTCGAATACTGTTGCACCATATGGGACCCAAATACAAAAAAAGGACATCTCCAGGATCGAGAACATACAACGGCAAGCAGCAAGATTCTCTCTCCACAGATAACAGAGGTGTGAGAGTGTCTCTACAATGCTGCAAGAACTAAAATGGGTCTCACTGGAAGAAAGACGGAAAAGATCAAGTCTCCTTCTCATGTACAAGATCCAGCACAAGATCGTTGCAGTCAATCCTGACCTCTACCTCACTCCCATGGCTCCTTCATCCACCAGATCACCCATTTAGTACCAACCGTGCCTCGCATCCAGCTCTACAAATACTCTTTCTTTCCTCGTACAGTCGCTTGGTGGAATACTCTTCCTGGAAGCACCTTATCTGCACTCACCATCATACATGAGGTGTTTAAGGAAGTTGTAGTATAGCAGCAAGTCCATAATTCCATGGATCCCCCTTTTTACTTGCACCTTGTATGAAAATACATGTAATTGGCACTGTATCTATGGAATGCACCTGCGCTGCGCGTGCACAACAAGTTTTTCCTTTGCGTTATATCCTGACTTACGGACTTTGCCGAGTACAGCGTAGAAGTAGAAGTAGAAGTAGAAGCTGATTTATATAGTGATACTATAGAGCGGTCTCAGGCAAACAACGAACATGAGACTGGTTCCACCACCGGTCACGCTACCGGTCACCGTGACCAATCCAATGCTCCAACCATGGGGAGCTACCTCCATGCTCCAACCGCGAGAGTCCAACACAGTGAAAAGTGAGTGTAATTTTCTCTATGTTGTATGATGAAATGAACACATTACGTTTACAATAATGCAATAAAACAAATGGTACATAATGTGTGTCAATAGATTAATAAGCACGAAAAGTATATCTTACTAACTTACATTTTGTGAAGATTCTCTGTTCGGTTCGTTTTTTTTCGCTAGCTAGCTAGGCCTCCCCTATGTCATGTATGTAAAAACAATATCCGAAGAACCAAGTATTATGCCCGCTTGAGGGCGCTGTTTAAATGATTGTTTCTTTTTTATGCTCGCGCCTTTTGAATGTGGGTTTCGTTGGGATGCACGTGTTGCACTCATCAGACCGTCCTTTGTAGAAAATCACTCGGGCATTGATTGTGGACCCCCTCTTTGTTTGTTTTTCTTTTAATTAAAGTTTGTTCTCCCGGTACATATTATTTCAGGTCTAAAGTAAGCTCAGCTCAGCGAGTATAGGATGGGTACCATCGAAGAGTGACTTTACAAAATCTATGGAGGATTCGCCCCTGACATCAACACCCAACAACTTCCTAACAAAAAGCCCTATAGGCCTACCTATACGTATCGACTCTGTAAGACGTTTATCAAAATACAACCAGGGCCCAATTTCATTGAGCTGCTTAAGCAGAAATGTTGCTTAACAATTTCTGCTTAGCAGTAATGAGCAGGATATTAGTCACAAATCGTACATGCGACATTGCAGTTTAGCCGGTAACCTTATTCTGGTAAACATAAATTTGCTGTGCTTAGCTACCTTTTGTGCTTAAGCAGCTCTATAAAATTGGGCCTTGAAAAGATGATGGAGGCTCCATTAATGCCTTTAATACACACACACACACTGCACATCATATGTCGTTAGCTATGATTACTTTTATTTCATTTCCACATTTACTTCTTTCCACTAATAAACACAAGGTACTCTACACACACAGAATATCTGTATTAAAGCATAAACCCAATACCATGATGCTACCAAAGCTGAAGTAAACTTGCATCTGTGTACGCGCCGTGCACAACTCTCAGCCAACCATAGGCCTTTGACCTCAGTGAGGGCGCTGTTTGAGATTGTGACGTCATATGCAATGGGTCTATTCTGAAGCCAATGAGAACTTGAGAAGGCAATCAAGTTGAGCTTTTTTCGAGAGGGGAAAACTGAAGTTTTGTATATACAAAAAACACACTACCACAACCTAAATAAATGACATGGTATTAGCTAACCCTCCTACTTTCTGACCATTCAATTTTCATCCTATTGATTTTGAATGATGCATATATCAGCCTGCCTTATGTCCTTTCTGAGTATTTGGCTGGTCAAGACGTAATTTTTGGTAAAATTGTTCAATTATCATTTTTTTAAATTTAATTTATGTTGTTTAATCCACTTTTGCTTGTATTCAGCGCCTTGAGGCGGAACCGACCTGCAACTGTTTGCACTTTATAAATCTCTCTTTATATTTATTATTATGTGGCGTGTCAAGGTCGAGCGGATAAGAGCACTGGACTCAAGCTCTGGAGTTTCTGATCAGCAGAGTGTAGGTTCGAGTCCCGGTCATGACACTTGTGTCCTTAAGCAAGACACTTAACCATTATTGCTTCTCTTCACCCAGGAGTACAAATGGGTACTGGCGACAGCTGGGGAGTAATTTGCGATGGACTGGCAGCCTGTCCAGGGGGAATAGAAATATTCTCAGTTGTTTAATGCCAATGAAACCGGATTTAAACACGGGCCTGGTGAGCCATATTGGCTGGGGACAGACTTTACTTATGTCATGTGGTGAATGAATCAATGACTCTACATACACATATCATTTCTGTTACACAGTTGTACACAGTATGGTCTCAAAAGGTTGGTAAATTGAATACTATTCAGAAAACTGGTAATAAGTGGTAGGAGGGTTAGTTCGTCCTGCTACAAACATCTACAAGGAGAAAAGGATGGTACCTTTACATTTCAAAATATAAACCCTTTACAACAAGTTATTAACAGCATTCCTAACACAATCTCAAATTTGTTGGGAAACCAGGGGAGGGGGAGGGGGAGGGGGAAGTGTCAGCCACCACCCCTCAGAAACCCCCCCCCCCAAAAAAAAAAAAATAAATAAATAAATAAATAAAATAAAAAATAAAAATAAATAAATAAATAAATAAATAAATAAATAAATAAATAAATAAATAAATAAATAAATACAAAAAAATAAAATAAAAAAAAATTTTAAAAAAAATATAAAAAAAAAATAATAAAAAAATAATAATAATAACGGTTCGATACCACACTTTGCCCCCACTTGGCACCCCCCAAATGAAAATATATTTGTCCACCACTCTACATACTCTAGATACCTCTACTACACTCCTGGTTGAGGAGAAGCAATTATGGTAAAGTCCATAACTCAATGAAACAAGTGTTAGGACTGGCTAGGGAAGGGATGTGAACCCACAAAACCATAACCCGTCCACCAAAATACGAATGAGGTATATTCTACTCGGCCATCACACTCCTTTAAACAATGTGTCTTAACACATACACAGCAGAGATTTCACTTAACTGTGTTAACACTAAAATAAAATGCAAGTTTTATACATTTTTATTGACTCGTAAAAATTACCCTTGACACAAGGGTAAAAAACTACCCGAATGTGAAGTCATGGGATGTGATTTTACAAAATTAAGAAACCTGAGAAAGGATTAAGCAGTCTACAAAATGTTCAGACTATATTCATCACAATAATGTATTTTTCTTTCCTTGGTGGAATAAGTATTGTTTGAAGCTTTGCATGGTGTGGAGAAATAAGAAGAAACTATAAATAAATAGTAAACTTGCGGGTACAACCATGTGTAAATCTCTTAAGAATGAGTGTTGGCTCTGAAAAGAGCCGGTTTGGTCTCGACATTTCGAACAGTATACTCTGCTCGTCTTCAGGAGAAAGCGGTGGAATAGTTTACTTCTGTCAAGAAAGTTTTAAAGGCAGAGGGAGATCTATAAGAAAATGTTCTCAGGGAAAATCACGACAAGAAAGTTTTAAAGGCAGAGGGAGATCTATAAGAAAATGTTCTCAGGGAAAATCACGAAGGACCAGCAAATTTTACTTCAGGGGTCTTAACGGGTGTTTTAACAATGAATTTTAAGGGTTTAAAAAACTACTCTAGGATCTATTCTTTCTATTTGATCCATTCGTCGGTTGATTTTCTTCGGCATTGGGATCAAAACAAAGGGAGTTGACATCGATGTCTTTGTCATCTTTGGTGGTGAAGACCTCTCCGGTTTCCGTGGTGGATGCACAGCAGTCCCCACCGTCCCAGTTGCAGTAAGCTCGATTGTTGACGTGTTGACATATGCCGTTGGCAATGTGCGTCTACAGAAACAAAAACAAGTAAATACCAATGAGATTCAAATAAAACTCCTCAAAAAAAGGTCTGACTTTGATAATAACTTTTAAGATGAAAGAGTTGTCATACTGAATTTCCAAAAGATCCTGGACAATGGTAAAAATGAGTCTTGTTTATTTCAATCAGCAATAGACAGTTCCCTGGTATCCTCTCTCACCTCAATGCATCCTTCTACACAAGTGATCCGTCTTGGATCCGGGAACCACTGACGCTGAGCGGTGCACATGATCACATGATCACTCTGCCAATCACTGTTTCTTGCATACATGGTCGAGGAGTTTGTGGTCAGTAGAGCCGGTACGTTGTCCGACAGACCGTACAGGTCAGGGCAAACAGCTGTACAGTGTGAACCTGATAAATATAAATTGGATTTTTCTCTTTATACAAAGAAATGGCATGCAATTTATAATACAGTCAAATATTTTTCCATAGCTGATGAAAAGTTGGTCCAAACCCAATGCCCTCTGCACTACTTAAATGTAAGAAAAACAAACTGACTACACTAAGGTGTATTGATATTTGTCAGTGGACTCAACTGTTATCAGGCTCCCTGTACAGGCAGTGAAAAAAACAGTTTTAATTCTCAATTCTTCAAGGGACCAGACCAGAGCTGCTAACATTTGCATCTTGCAATCAGGCGGATTTTGTACAAAAATCAGAGAGATATTTTGAATGACGTTCAACATAATAGGGAAAAAGTTTCCATAATCAGGGAGATTTTCAAATTTGTTCATCAGAACATGGAAAGATTGGTTTGTTTTCAGGGAACGGAAATTTCTTCAGAATCAGGGAGAGTTGGCAGCTCTGCCAAACTATTTTGTTTCTTCATCCAAGCCCTGGTTTGGCTACATTGGATTTGAATGGAAGACACAGAAAATGGCCATCACTTTTCTGTCACTCACCCACAGCGAAGCCACTGTCGCATCTCAGCTCAACGTTCTTGTTACTCCCTGGTTGGGGTGGATCACATGACCCTTGTAAGGACCTGCAAATGGTGAAGTTGCCATCCCACACACCCCTGCTTGGCTCATGGGTGTCTTGGATGCATCGAATGGTATTCACCACCTGTGGGGAGATGGAACCATTTAGACAAAATATGGCAAGACAAAATACGGTGGCCAATGTAAGGGGTCTTTTATCTTGAGGGCATTACTTGACTATCAAATTCACCTCTAATTCCACGCCACTATTGGAGTCGTCACATCTCAGCTGGCACTCACTGTTGAAGTTTAGGCCATCCGTGCACGTGTACATATCATTGAAGATGATCGGTGGACGCGGGCAGGTCACAGGGTCACACGTTGGCCCAGACCATGTGGCATCCTCTGTGCATCTGTACTTCAGGCGCTGGGGCCTCCGTCGGCTTCCGTAGGAAAAAGAAAAGAGGGAAAAGGTTTAGAAATTGTATTCTGTCTGTTGTGAATATACAACTTATTTTCATTTATTTATTTTATTACACTTTAATACACTGGCAAAACAACTACAAGTCATTATCTGCCATTAATTGTATGAAATACCAAGCCAGTGAGTGATAAGGAGGAACAGTTGACGAGCACCTAAACAAGGCCGTCCTACCACAATAATTGTCAACTAATACCCCGCCCGCTTTAGAAAAAAAGGGGGACCAAAAAACCCCGAAGCTTTTTAGGGCAGAACAGGCAATCACATTCAACAACAGGGGCAACAGCCGTTAACCCCCTTTATGCTTTGATCTTCACAAAATGTTACATTAGAATCAGGCCTGATTAGAATGCACTGTATACTCTGGGATTCGAACCCACAACCTTCTGCATTTTAGAGCTGCTGTTTTAACTAAAAGACCACTGAGTTTAGCAGGCCAAAGACTTGTTGTAAGGACAAGGCAGTTCTCCCTAAGCAAAGGGCAACTCTATGAGTGATTTAAACATTTGTATTGGAACACTTTCAAAGGGCACCAAGGCGATGACCAGAGGCTTTACTGCAAATGCCTCCACTGCCTCAGTGAAGTATCGGGCCTGGTTTAGTATACTTTGATGGAAGAAAAGTAGGAACGATGCGATTGGAATCCATTGCATATGACGTAATAAGCTGAAACAGCGCCCTCACTGAAGTCATAAGAAGACTCATCATTGGCTGAAAGTTATGCCTTTTAAGGGAATACTTTTGAAGGCCTAAAATTTTGATAGTTAAATTTAAGACTTTTTATAACTTTTAAAGGCCTTAAATTTTGATAGTACAATTGAAGACTTTTTAATGCTTTTAAAGGCCTTAAATTTTGATAGTTCAATTTAAGACTTTTGAATAAATTTAAAGGGCTTAAATTTTGATAGTTCAATTTTAGACTTTTGAATACTTTTAAAGGGCTTAAATTGTGATTGTTCAATTGAAGTTTTTTTTAATGCTTTCAAAGGCCTTGAATTTTGATAGTTCAATTTAATTTTGTTATAACTTTTAAAGACCTTATATTTTGATAGTTCAATTGAAGACTTTTTTTTGATAGTTCAATTTAAGACCTTTTAATACTTTTACAGGCCTTAAATTTTGATGGTTCAATTGAAGACTTTTTAATGCTTTTAAAGACCTTAAATTTTGATAACTCAATTTAAGACTTTTTAATACTTTTTGAGGACCTGCAGAAACCCTGGATTGACTGATGTAGCATTATCTTTCCATCAGTGAAAAAATATTGTATCTTGATATAGCAAAAACCTTGTATCTTGCACAAAAATGCTCCATTCAAAAATGTATCTCGGCGCATACTTGTTTTGCATGTACATCTGCGCTATTTTAAGCGAAAAACAAAGTTTTGACACTTTTGTGCACTGACACGACGATATGTAACCATAGCGACTAAAATGCTATCAATAACTTGAGTTTTACCCTTTACTGGACTGTGCAGATACGTGGTACCCAGCATCACACCGATATTTGCAGATCGTGTCGATGGTGTGGCTGCCCATTTGGCATTGCTGACTAGCAAGCATAGCATTGGGGATGATAGGCGGTGCGTCACACAAGAGCTGACAAAAAGCTTCTGGTAACGAATAGAGCCCGTCGGCCATGCAGGTAATTGTTTGGATGGTACCTAGGTAAAGTGTTAACAAAATAATGTATGTCATTGAACTTGTAATAACAATAACAATATACTCCTGGGACTCCACTTCAATCTTCCTAAGTCCAAGTGTAGGATTGTGGTGTGTCGTGGCCGAGCGGTTTAGTGCATCGGACTCGGTTCTGGTTGCCGAGTCATCAGGGTTTGGGTTTGAATCCCGGTCATGACACTTGTGTCCTTGAGCGAGACACTTAACTATAATTGCTTCTCATCACCCAGGGTCAAATGGGTACCTGTGAGGGCAGAGATGGTTCTTGTGATTGATCTAGATGAGTGCGCTACATACTTGGCAGCACAGGCTGCATACTCCCCAGGGAGCTGAGATGGTTTAAGAAATGAAATATATGGCCCAGTGACCAGGGGTAATAATGTTTGAAGCGCAATGATCATTCTTTGCGCTATGTAAGAGTTGATATTATGATATTATTAATATGTTGCATATATGTAGACCCCAAGTGGGTCCTAAAAAAACCAAGTTAGAAAAACTTGGAAATCTCTCATAGTCAGGTTAAGGACTTTAAAAAGCTTTTTGAGGTGGGATACCAAACAAGCTCCACACAAGTTTGACACTAAGCTGAGATTTGAATCGGCTCTATCTTCGTTTCTGTTGGTTGTTTTGGGCTTTTTCACCCCACTTTAAAGGGATTGTATACGTTTAGTAATTGGAACCCACTGTTTGTTTCAATCCTATATAGTTGTAGATATATACCATAAAACTAACCAGTGAAAATTTCATTTCAAAAGGTGGTATCCTTTTTGAGATATTGCTGAAAATCTGGAGCATGTCCACGCAGGAAGAATAATCTGCAATTGGAATACACAATCTGAGAAACGTTTCTGACAGAAACGCTTCTCAGATTCAATTTTGTTTTAATATAAAAAATGATATATTTTTCCATAACCACATTACTTCAAAGTGAAATGTTTCTCAAAATGCTTTATACTATCAGAAGCTGCTGTACTTCTTACCAAGCAAGATTTTATTGTCATTAATTTTATGAGTAATTAACAAAAATAAACAAACCCTTTAAATTTTGTTTACCTTGCATCTTTGCTGGTGGTACACACTTGAGTTTACACTGCTTGCCATAGGTTTTACCAAGTGGGCAAACAATCTCAGCATACGGCAGCGATGGCTCACCACAGTCAACTGACTTACATATCATGTCTGGACCCCTCCACTCACCATCGATGCAAATCATCTTCAGAATTAGACAAGAAAAGTGAACATGGTTTGGGTTAGGAAATGGATAAATTGTCCTCTTTAAAAAAAAAAAAAAAAATTCAAGGTCACTTTTAAAAATTTCAAATCAATTGGTAAGATGTACGAAGAGATGCAGATTTTTACAGTGATGGAATCTTGCTGTAGAAGTTTATTTTTCGACATAAGATTATTTTGCTGAACACAAATCAAGAACCCTGCATTCATTGCTCTAAAAAACATTACAGCCATTTTCAAACTACTGAACCAGTTCCCAGAAAGAAAAAAGAAAATCAAGGAAATTTATTGGGAAATTAACCTTGCCATCACCCCAAGTTCCTTTCACACCCGATGAAATTTTCCTGGGAAAAATGACCTCTCAGTATGCTAACCCTACTCCCGAGCAGGGGTAACTATTTCCTAGGAAATGGCTATTCCCCGGGAGTTTACCAGGGTTAGCAATTCAAGTGTCAACAGGTCACCCAGATTTTCCTGGGTATTTTCCAAGAAATCTTTTTAGTGCAAAAAGGGCTTATGAGCATCAACTTTTGATGTATTAGTTCCATGCAATATTTCTCTACTAAAACTGCTTGTTTGATTTCAAAAGGTGGTAGTGTTTTTGAGATATTGCCGAAAATGTGGAGCTGTTATGTCCACGCAGGAAGAATAATCTGCAATTGGAATACACAATCTGAGAAACGTTTCTGACAGAAATGCTTCTCAGATTCAAATTTTGTTAGATAAAAACTGATATCTTTTTCTATAACCACATTACTTCAAAGTGAAATGTTTGTCAAAATGCTTTATACTATCATTTATTTGTTTGTTTCTTTATTTGTTTGTTTCGTTTTGTATTTGTCAGATGGGAATTTCAATACAAGCATCCTTTTGGCTTCTGAAAATGCCCCCATTGGTTTGCTCCGTATCCATTTCATTATATTATTTTCATGTAATTATTTATTGTTTTCGTTATTTATTTATTTTTCTCTGAATCAGTTCTTGATTGTTTTTGATTTAAATCATTGTTCAAATTTGTTTATTGTTCTCCTTTTTTTTTCACCAATATGGAAATAAATGTCGAGTTGAATTGAATTGAATTGAAGCTGCTGTACTTCTTACCAAGCAGGATTTTATTGCCATTAATTTTATAAGTAATTACCAAACGTATAGACGATGTGACCTCTGTTTACATTCAAACCGCCCTCTGTTGACAAAAGTCATGTTTTCGCCGGGCAAGAAGACGCGTACTCATGGTAACATTGCGTGTCCTTTATAGCTGGCTGTCAGTACACAAAGGTTTTGCCCGGCGACATGCGCGCATCATGTTATGATTTTCGAATGACGTCAGAGGTCACATCGTCTATACAGACCCTTTAAACCTGAAAACCTAAATTGCTCCTCACCTCTGCATCAGCCAGGGCTCCGCCAGTTCGATATCCTTCTTTACATATTACCCTGCACGTATCTCCATCTCGAAGGCCAGTGCAGTTGACCACAGCATGAGGCACGGTCAGCATCTCACATTCCGTCCATGTACACATGTAGGACACACACTGACCTGTGGCCGGATTGAACAGCTCATCGGAACGACAAGATGACACGACTATGGGATCAAGAGTCTTCCGGGATCGTAATCGGACGGCGGAGATGGCAATGACGTCAGTCATGCTTATCAACACCTAATCAGTGACCAGAAATAATAATTACAATATCTTTAGGAGCTGTGTTTAGAAGAGAATGGGGGTTTATGTTGTACATTCTACAATTTATAATCATTTTTAAAATGTGCAACTATTCAGAAATGAATCCGCATCATTATTTCACAATTGTTTTTACCTCTTTCGTGTGAAAGAATGGCTGGTTTAAATCATGGGTCATGACAAACTGCACTGGGTTCTCGTTGCAAAGTGCTGCACGACTGACAAGAGGCTGGTCGTGGATCTCTCCATCTGGTCCTATGAGCTTTAGGGATATCATGGGTGGGGCATATCCAGGGTAGGGGTCGCCATCGGATGAAAGGTGAACAAACACCGAGGTGGCCACGACAGCTTTTGAAAACCTCGCCTGGAAATTATAAATCACAATGTTT
This sequence comes from Plazaster borealis, assembly GCA_021014325.1. Classification (NCBI taxonomy): domain Eukaryota; kingdom Metazoa; phylum Echinodermata; class Asteroidea; order Forcipulatida; family Labidiasteridae; genus Plazaster; species Plazaster borealis. The sequence goes on along the minus strand of CM037456.1, from coordinate 912,265 downwards.
GTCATAAAAGAAAGATGCCAAATTAGATTTTATTTAAAAGCATGTCAATCAAACTGGGCAAGGGGGTTTTATTAAAATACTTAAAACTTGTTGGTAAAGTGTGCAGCAGGCACAAGGCAAGACGTTCAGACTTTTCTTACCTTAATCCAGTAATTTACATCATGAAAGTACATGTCGATCGGGAACCACCCATGCCCAGTCTCCACCTCCTTCCCACATGTTGAGGTGCTTGGGGGTCCGACGAGTGCAGAGACTGGATTCTCCTTGGTCTGGTGGTCGGGGTTGGCAACAGCACTCTCTGCCCATTGATCGATGAAGTCGTCAGGCACTGGGTACTGATCGCTGGTACTATCGGTTGAGCCGGCGTTGCCCGTAGATAAAGTATGACTGCAAAGACTTGATAATCCTGGGAAAAAAAGTCAAGTTTATCGGTTCACCAATAACTACAACTGTTGCTAAAAGTTTGACTTGGTTACACATGTTTGTTTGTTTGTTCTTTTGTTGGGGTAGTAGTGTATATATGGATAGCGCGCACGCGCATGCAGTTACTTGGTGAGAGTTTATAATTCCATGTACAGCCACAGGCCTGCTTTGATTATGACCACACAGCCCCTTTAACACTAGCTCGGTGTACAATGTCTAGTAAAATCTGCTATGGGCTAGTAAACATCACTTCCCAGGTTGCCCTGTGGGCCACTTAAAAACTGTGCAACCAACTTGTTTATAATGCTCATATTTCTTCCATTTCAAATGTGAATAATAAATAAATAAATGTTTTCATTTCACTTTGAGTGTGTGTTTGACCAACAAACTGGTTTTGATTGATACCATATCAAAAAGATAAAGTTTTGACTAAAAATGCTTGAAATCTGGGCTACTAAAACTTCCTTGGGGCAAGTAAAACTCACAATTTACTAGCCGGTGCGGTGGGCTACTTTTCAAAACGCTCAGAGCCCAAGGCCTGCTAACCATGGAGTTAAGCTCAATTCTCTAACCTCAGTGGAGACGCCCTCTTTGCATTAAAGTGAGATTCAATTGTTAAAGTTACTTGTCTGATGTAAAAAATGCATCAGGAAAAAAGAATTTTACTTTGGTCTCACCTGAACTGCATAGACCCTTTGCACAACGTGGAGCGCACTTACAGGCACCATGTCTGCCATTTTGGGAGTCAAAATGTACAGAAAGGATTTGACTTCCAAAATGGCGGAAATGGTACAAGCACATTTTGTGGAGGTGCGGTCCGTGTTGTGCAAGGGGTTAATTGATACAAGTCCTACGGGAAAAAAAATCCACTGACTGATTGGGTGGGATTCGAACCAAAGACCTGCCCAACTTGCTACAGAAGTCGAAGTTGTTAACATTATTAACCAGGCCTTTAAAGAAGTAGCTGAGATGTCCCAATGTCTTACCCTTGCATGTGAAGGAGTTTTCGATCTGACATTCTTGGCTGCATCCGTCACCATCTAAGATATTACCATCATCGCATTCCTCGTTATTAGTGCTGTAAAGAACAAATAAAATCAGTCCGCTTTTTTGTTACAAGTACATTCATTACGAGAGGTGGGGAAAAAATTAAGCATGAACAATTAATTGAAAATCATAAGAAAGTTTCATCTCAATTGTACCTTTCTTTCAGACCATTGCCACAAAATTCCTGACCAAAACGACGATGTAATGGCGACGTGAAGTCCCCGTACTCATCACCCCGGAAAGCTTGCACTTTGTAGGAGTATGTGACATCATCGCTGACAGCACTATAAAAGACGAAAAACAAAAAATGTTTTTGCAATTTCACATTTCATATTTAGCAGGTGACATGGGGGAAGGGCGGGGCTAGGGGCAGGGTGAGGTGGTGGGAGCAGGGGCGGGGGTGTGAAAAGAACGACAAAAGATTACAGGTGACATGGGGGAAGGGCGGGGCTAGGGGCAGGGTGAGGTGGTGGGAGCAGGGGCGGGGGTGTGAAAAGAACGACAAAAGATTACAGGTGACATGGGGGAAGGGCGGGGACAGGGGCGGGTTGAGGTGGTGGGAGCAGGGGCGGGGGTGTGAAAAAAACGACAACAGATTACACATTTTATTTTGCAATTTTTTCATTTCATTTTTTTTAGGTGACTTAGGGGAGGGGTAGGGGGTGGGGTAGTGAAGAGAACAACAACATTTACCCTACCTGCTGCCCCCCCCCCAAAAAAAAAAAAAAAAAAAATTGACATAAATAAATAACTAAATAAATAAATACAAACTAAACCAACACCTGCCTAACATAACTGCTACATAGGGCCACCCTGTATGATCTAGCCCCCTCGGGAAATGACTTCCAATGTCCCCCACTGTTATTCTAAGCCCCGCCCACCAGATCGGGCTGTGAATGACTGTGGGTGACGAGCACGGACGACCAATTATACTTTAAATTATAGGCTAACCTCCACTATTTCTAAGAAATTTATTATAATTTGTGTACGTGTGTGTAATCAGTAATACCTCTGACCTTAAAGCAACAAGTCTTCTAAAGAAAATCTTGAAGTTTCAGTCACTTACTTATCATCAGTAAAAGTTGTGGTGCGAGAAATTCGGCTGTTTTCACCTCCAGAAAACGGTGGATCTCTAACCACCTTGTAGTTGAGGGGTTTACAGGTAACACAGGCAGACCAGTCAGCCATCGACACCAACTGCACGGCATCTAAATTAAAGTACTCCCCGGGGTACACGCGGATAGCCTGCACTTTCTTTCCGATGTGAGTCAGTCGCATCGTGTACGGCATATCGCAGAAGATCTCGATTGGGCCCATGGATTCCAAGCTACCGTCCCGGTACTCAAGTTCCAGGTTGCGCACGCCCCCAGCGGTGTTGTAGTTTGCCCAGATGATGAGTTTAGCGGGGGCGACGGCTGTTTTGAATTCTAGACGTAGGTAACACACATCGCAGACAGTCTTTGTTCCACCTATCCAAGACTTGCGACTATATTCGCATTTAATTCCAGCATCTGGTGGACCTGTTTTTAAAGTGTTTATCAAAATGAAGTAAAATATTGAAGTTATTTGCACATCGTCATTGGAGGCGGGTTGCCTCGGCCTGAGGCTTTGGATTTCTCTAACCATGGGTGGAGGAAGCAAACATTGTATTTCTCCACATTGTATTTCTGCGCACATAGTCTTTGATTTTGCTCTTTGCTTCAACAGATTGATTGATAGAGCTGGCCCAACTAGTGTGGCTGGCAGATTTTGACAAACCGGCTGATGTCAAAATTCGGCATCCGGGAATTTTGTTCCCCGGTGAGTTTCAAGGGCCGTATCCGAATTGGCGGCTACAGCTGTTGCTAGGTGCGTTGTTAAGGATGTCCTATACTTCCGCATGATGACGCGGAAATCTAGCCGTAGCCGTAGCTGTAGCTGCTAATTCGGACACGGCCATTATAAAGCCATACGGCGAGTTGTGTAAAAATCTCGTCTGAGCGCCCTCTTTTGACTCGACTTCCTTCATCCCTTGTTAATTCACCGTATGGGGACACACACACCTGGGGACAAAATCCCCTAAAAGACACATTCAGCCACATAGTTGGGCTAGCTTAGAGTTAGAGCAAGCTTTATATCAACCAAACAAATCTATACCGAAAAAAAATGAAGGAAATTATTTGAAGAAAGATCTTGAGATAAATCCTATACATGGGCACGAACGTTTTGACTATAATGGTGATCTACCCGTCATCATCAGAAAACTTGAATGACTTTTAGTTTAAGAAAAGTATGACAATAATGTCTTGGTGGTGAAGCTAACCTGTTGCTTCGTCTGGGGACGGGTACCTCGGTAGCATCTTAACAGACTCGGGGTAGAATTGAGCCGTGCTGGCATACTGCGTCAACTGACCCATCTCGGTACATTCGAGACACGTCACGTCCTCCTGGTCCCCGTCTCCGAACCTTGACATTGGAGGCAGCCAGGAGAGTGTGACGGCTCGCCCGCGCTCCGACACCACTCGCGGGCCAAGTGGTATGCCGATCGTGGACTTGGTCGGGACGGATGGATCTTGGTGGAGCCAGGATTGGTAGACCAGGTCAATGTAGCAGTGCATACGGGTACCCTGCTGGGCGGTGAAATGGTCCGTACACTCGGCATCTTGTTTGGTATCGCACGGGGGAAAACAGTCAAAACAATTAATCCTAAAGACCTATACATGTAAATCAGTTAAAGTCTAACGGTTAAATAAATAAATGAATAAATAAAAAATAGATTGCATAAAATAAAACAAAATGTATATTCTCTTTTCAGTTTCCAGGATGTAATTCGCATTTCCCGTTACTAATTGGCGACGTGTCAGGCCAAGGAACAGCGGCCACCTTGTCTATCATTAAAACACAAACACCCTTAAATACTTTGATAAGTCATGGTAACGCATAAATCACAGTCGAATGAGTTTAGGGCTTCATCGATGAGACAGCCAGTCACTTTACGGAGGCGTCAGTGTGACAGGGTTCAGGGATCTATAATGGTGGCGTCACTCTTCATGTTCGGTTACAGGATGCGTCTTTTGATTTTTGGCTTCATGCGTTCGGGGAAAATGTGAATGGACTGGATGGTCTGCTGTGGTGATTAATCGACGGCCAGTCCCGACCGACCCATAGGAGATTTACGATTTTATTCAGAAGATCTTTTGCAAACAGGAGTTGGAAAAAAAAAAATAGCCGTCGAAGGCCAGGCCTTAGCCTAAAAACCACAATTTGAAACACCAGTGTTTACTGTCTTCTAATTTACTCTCTTCAGCACATACTGGTGGGTCTATATCTAAATGACCCAATGTCACCTAAGTCAAATTCAATAAGTTCATAGTTAGACAACTCACTGCACCAACACCTGCCCAATGATGGTTAAGGGAAAGTATACCTTTGGTTTTTGGAACCGTTCGATTGTTTTAATCCTATATATAAATGTAGATATACAATAAAACTATCTGTGAAAATTTCATTTCAAAAGATGGTCGCATTTTTGAGATATCACCGAAAATCTGAGAAACGTATCTGACTGCGTATCTGACAAAAACGTTTCTCAGATTCATATTTTTTTGATAAAACTGATATCTTTTTCCATAACCACATTACTTCGAAGTGAAATGTTTCTCAAAATGCTTTCTATTATCAATAGCTGCCGTACTAACCAAGTAAGTTTTTATTGCCATTAATTTTATGAGTAATTACCAAACGTATACAGACCCTTTAAACCCAACCATAGTCAACCAACAGCGGCGTAGACATGATTTTGCCACTGGGGGAAACACGGGGGTTATTGCTTTCCAGTTGGGAACCAGAGGGGCCATGTTTTCCTCTTTTGTATCTGGATTTTTTCGTGGGGGCACAGGGCATTGGAAAATTGTGGGGTCATGAACCCCCAGGCCCTCTCCTGTGGCTACGCCGCTGTATATACTATTATTTAATCATTTCAGCAAACACAATATTAAAAACCACTGAAAAGTATATACAAGAAAAATCCAGACAAGAGAACGGGTTGAGTAAAAGTCCTCCCAGTATCTCCGCAGGAGTAAAACAGGAACAGACAGCACAGAGAACAAACGAAGCAAAACAAAAACACTAAAAAAAGGTTTCAAAGTTAGTTTAGTTATCATTAAAACTTGGTCCTAAAAGTAATGCTAATATTCATTGTACAAAAAGGAACCTGACTATTTGCCCTTCCATTCTCGGTTTGGTTTACATTGATTTGAGTGGGAGAAATCAAGATGGCCACACCATGATAAAGGCCCATTAGACGCCACTGATAAGTCAAGTTAAGTTTACCTGTGTAGCTCATGAAGTTCCTGTACGGAGTGTCGGTAAACTTGGCTCCACCGAAACAGACTGGAAGGTCACATGGTGTCGGGTCTCTGAAATATGGAAACCAAGAGAACGCATTATCATTGGAACGGTGTAATCTACATGTCTATAAGTTTGATGACGTATTTATCTTGGACTATTACTGACCTACAGAACGCATTTTCAGGCGTGGGGTTGGTGTCAGCCACCAGATCACCAAGTACCCCGGACGCCCGATGTTCCCTGCAGTCATCGACGCACTCCATGCCCTGGTGGACGTGCCACAGTCCAAGGTTGTGGCCGAGTTCATGCACGATCGTTTCCGCCGATGTCTCAGTGAAGCTGCAGGCGTCTGCTTGGAGAACAGTTCCCCCTGGACAGAATGGACACATTTTTCGACATAATCAAAGTCAATTTTCCCTTGTTTTAAATCTGAAAGATCCCTTGGTATGAAGCTTGTACGAAAGTTTAAATTGGCCTTAACATCTGCTGGCCAGAATCCAGTTTCAAAACAGAAATGTACATTAGTTCCTGCATGCAGTGCGTGATTCTATAGCAAGCGCATTTTTGTGTTCATTGTATTTCATCCTAAACTATACCAATGGCGCGCATACCTCACAGTCCCCATTGCACAAATTATGGCCGAGAGTCTTGCTTCATAATTATCATGGAGCTATACAAAAGCTTTATGAAATAGATACCATCAAATGCTACAGGGTGCCTCATATTCCGAGGATTAAGCGATCATTAAGCACAAACTGTATCCATTACGAAACATTTCCTGCTTTCCACATTAAAGGTATCGTACACGTTTGGTAATGACTCAAAACAAATATTAGCATAAAAACTTACTTGGTAACATGCAACGGAGAGCTGTTGATAGTATAAAACATTGTAGGAAACGACTCCCTCTGAAGTAACGTAGTTTTTGAGAAAGAGGTAATTTCTCACTAAAATAATAAAAACGTCTTGCAAGAAGTTTTTATTCCTATCTGTAGGCACACAATTGTACAACAATTCGGGTGTTTTTTTCTTTCATCATTTTCTTGCAACTTCGAATGACCAATAATTGAGCCCAAATTTTCACAGGCTTGTTATTTTATGCATATGTTGGGATACACCAAGTGAGAACACTGGTCTTTGACAATTACCAAACGTGTTCAGTGCCTTTACTGTACCAACCCAAATACCATGTTATTGTGAGTTTAGTGTAATGGTTTGTGCTGCATGATTCCCTCTTAATTGTATAATAGTAGAAATTGCTGTATTTGCTGCTTACGCAGCCCAGATCTCTCAATGGCGTGTCGTGGCCGAGCGGTCTAGTTTACCGGACCCAAGCTCTGGTGTTGTCAGCAGCAGAGTGTTTGTATACGAATCCCGGTCATGACACTTGAGCCCTTGAGCAAGGCACTTAATCATTATCTTCGTCAAAGGTTGGGAAGGTATTGCGTTCTGCTCTACCAGCCAGTCTCCTAGTAGATGGTACCCATGCCTACAATCCGTATGGACTGTAAAGGGGGTTTCAGCCCCATGAGTCTAGGTGGCAACGTGCCCCTGGTCGCAGTTGATTTGGGTCGACAGCCCACATGAAGTGGCCGTCTGGCATAAAAAACAAAACAAAAAAAACAACATTCCAAGAATTCACCGACTCACCGAAGAGTCCATGGACGTCCATCTCCCAAGGCATCGTAGCGACTCCCTCGATGTCTGGATCAGCAAAATTGACGAAGTAGACATTGAGATGGGAGTCAGACTCCATAGCCACTGTACCCTTCAGCTCCCCCAAAGTCAGGTAGTTCCTGTCAACATTTTATACAAATAATGACAAAAACATTAGCATTTATAGACCTTATGCACATGATGTCATTTCAGTAGGGCGCCCTCGCCTAGAGGTCAAAAGGAGGTTGTTCATTGGCCAATCCTGTGCGCCGCGCGTACAAATCTGTGCGTTTCGATTGTTTCGTCATCGTTTTACCTCTAAGATGGCGGCTGGGTGACGTCAATGCATACGGTCTATTGTCATTGCATCGCTGCAGTAAATCTTTGTTTCACTAACTTGTTAACGCGCGACAAAATGACCAATGAACGCCTTTCCTGTTAGGTGATGGGATTGTGCCTTTGATGATACAAACACGAGAAAGTTATTTGGCTATCATAGGATCATCGCAGATTTGTCATTTGAAAAAATACAGGTCCAATGAAAAGCAATTGCAGCCATTTTGGAGAACAAAATTGCTTGCAAATCTGTGCTGGCTCTACAGCCAAATATATTTATCATGACATACTCTGACTGTGTGCCAAATTCCATGCTTGTAATCAATAAAGGCACAATTCCCCCAAATATTGCCCCACTAAAAAGTAATGTCAATTACAACATAGGGTTTACATAAAGCCAGTGGAACAAGAAATACTGTTTTCTGAATGTTTCCAAAAGATGTAAAATGTTCATTTTCAAGTACCGGGATTGGTAAGTACTTTACCTGTTGATTGATCTTGGGTCGAAGCACGTCTTGGTGACATCAGTGATAGTGGGATCACAGCAGTCACCACCATCATAATCGGTGTATGCTTTGTTACACTCGCTCTCGCATACACTGTTTCCTAAATAATTAAACAAGAAAAACTGTTAGTTTGTGTTTCATTGATCTTGTTTCGCTATCTGCTCCTGCAGGTTGCTGTTTTTGCTAATGTTGATGCATGCCGATGATCTTCTCTAAACTTCCAGGGTCAAACATTTTACTGCAATTGGCCACCACATAAGGCTTTAGTTAAATGTTTAAATGCTTTATCTGCATTCATCTAAAAAACTTGTTTGATCTTAAGAGAGAAATACGTACCTATCTGCCTGTCAACACAAGAATAATCATAAAAACAGTCCCCTGCATCGTCACCAGTGACGTCATATCGACACTCAGGGTCACATGAATTATCACCGATTTGGTTGAGGTTACACAGGGCGAGCACGACTCGATTTCTCAGGGAGCTATTCCTGACTACGAACTCCGTCAGCTCCCAGGAGATGTTATGAGGTCTAAATGCCTCGTTGATGGTGGCGTGTTTCCTGATTATGGTTGCCCGGTCCACAGTGTGATTGGACCCGTCGTCCTCAGCCATCGTGATCGCTCGATACCGTATAACCTTATGGGCCCGGAGTTCCGGCTGGTCGAGGTAGCTCCTAGCGATGACCGGGCTATCACAGACAGTCACCCCGCAGGATGGTATCCTGGCGGTCAAGCGTTGCAGCTCGCCGGGGATGTCTGACGGGATCGGTACGGGTTCGTTCTCCGCAGAAATCTTCCAGTTCACCCAGTCTGCCTCGAAGCCCTCCCGTACGACCAACCTGCTCTCCGCAATCGTCCAAGGATCGGTCGGGTTGGAGTAGCTGTCTCGGAGCTCTCGGTGGTTCAAGGTCCCAGACCAGATGGCGATCTGGTCGATGGCGCCTCGAAAACCGTTTTCATCGTTGATGCTACCTCCGATGATCAGTTGCTTGCACTGGGTGAGGACTTCGCCGAACATCGGACCTGCAGTTCCTTTCCCGAAAGCCACCTATGAATAATGAATAATTCACTAAATCAATCTGGTCAACCAAACAGTTTATTACATACCCAACAGTAAAATTAACGCGAATAACAGGATGAATAGGAAACAAGAAGAAATGTTCAGTTTTAGATGTGGGTGATGGAAAACCCCACGCAATCAGAGGGACTGAAAACCCAATCCACATGCAAGGCTCTGGTCTGAGGTGGGATTCGAACTGGAGTCCAAAGGCAGGGAAAGAAACCACTGAGCCAACCTGATCCCATTAAACCAGCCAACCATTAAAGCAAAAGCAAAGCAAGTAAAGAGGCAAGCCCATAGCAAGCCTACGAAGAAAAAAACACCAAACAAAAACAATAAAGGGAGCCTGCAAGCAAGAACAAATTGCAAGCAAAGGAAAGAGGGTATGGCTAGAAAAGGAGAAGGCATTCGAGCAAACAAACAAGTAAGCAAGCAAACAAACGAGAAAGCATGGAGGTAACTCTAGCAACAGTGCCGTTATTGCAAAAAGAATATACTTGTGACATACGTGCCGATGCAGGTAACATCATGACGAGGGCAATTTCTTACCTTGGCACTGTTGACGAACAGAGTCAACCGGCTGCCGTCGAAAGTCGCTGCCAGGTGGGTCCACGTCTCCGCTTCGTACCTGCCGGTGGCTCGCACCTTACTCGGGGCCCGGGACCGGTCGCTGGTCACGGAGAAGAAAAACCGGGCATCGTGGTCTGGCTGGTCCCGGTCGGTGTCCACACCCAGGGCCCACGTCCAGTGATTCCTACTGCCTCTACAGGTATCATGAAGGCCTGGAAAAGAAGCGGGAAACAGTGGTAACACAGAAACAGATAATGCATTGACAATTTATATTGACAAACAATTTCTACCGTATTATTAAAATTACTGATCAAACAATAATTCTACAATTATTACAATTATGTATCAAACAATTTCTTTTAAAATACTTTATCAAAACACTAAACTAATAAAAACCAATTACCCACAACAATCATACACCCAACTAAAAAAAACCACACCAAACAGACACCCAAATAAAACAGACAAAATACTGTTCCGCGCCTATGCAAATTAACCAATCAAAAACCTATACACAAACGAACGAGCAAATTATAGAGACACAAACCGAAATTCAAAGATACCTCGCGATGCCCTTGCGATGTTGTTGTTCTTCGATGATCACACAAAACAACAACACGACAACAACATCCACAAGCACAAATTACACGAACGAATTCGTGCAAACTATAGAGACACAAAACGCAACTCCAGATATAGCTCGCAATGCCCTTGCGGGGTTTCCTTTTTAGTGATCACAACAAACAACAACAGCACAACAATAAACAAACAAGGATAGGTTTAATGTATCACCTTCAAACATTAATCTCAACAACAAAGAACCTAAACTGTGACATATCGAATCTCCTTCAACGAGACTTAAGCATGGAAAGATTAACACATGGAGATTGAACATGAAAGAACTCCTTTGTGGAGTACACATAATAACCACATGACAGTGGACATTGATTTTGTCTCATGAAGGTGTTATAGGTAGTTCATTTATTTATTTATCTTGCTGGTAATGTAACCAAGGGACCCTACAAAAGCGACAACAAGATACCTGTGTAAAGAAGATGTTGAAGAAATGTCTTAGATGTGGGGGAAATCCCCAAGTAAAGAAAACCTATGCAATCAGGTATTAGGGACTGAAAACCCAATCCACAATGCAGGCTTCCGGTCCGGGATTCGAACCGGGGTCCACAGAGGTGAAATGCAGAGAAGAAACCACTGAGCCAACCTGACTACCCTGTATGAGAGTCGATGGAAGAAATGCAGTGATTTATTAAGCCCCGCCCACCGTTATTCTCCACACCTCAAAAACAACCAAAACCGAGGCGGAAAAAGTCGGGTCCTTTTTTATAAAGTGATAATAGAACCTATTATAGATACTATGTCGTCAGGGAACCAATGTTTTTATTCCAAGCCTTAGTCCACCCACGGACCCGGCCCTTTGGTTTACATTTTCAGTAAAGTCTTGTTAAGTCAACAGTCGCTCTATTACCCATCAAAGCAAAGTCGATCAAAGCCCCTTTGTATTTACAACACGATGACACTTCCCAATAGTTTACGAAGCTTATAGGAATCTGATGGCTCGTTCAGACCCCCCCCCCGTTCTTGAGAATCAAATCCGGCGATTATCCACAGACGCGAAAAATCCCAAATCCATTGCATGCAGTTTGATCTTCAGAAAGATTATCCCTTTGTGGGAAAAGAGGATGACAAAACTTGCTTTGAGAAACAACGCTGATGGATAAACAACAACAATAAAAAGAAACATTGATCCGGTTTAAATTTGGTTCGAGGTCCCAGAAGTTTTAAGGAAAGCCGCACTAAAGATTAGCTACTTGAAAGCACGTATCCCTTTTTACTTGTAATTCGAACCAAAGGACCTCAAATACTTTTAAAGAGATCTGTACGTCCTGCCTCATTTGAGTGTCATTGTCTCCTCTGTGAAGGAGTGAGAGTGGAATGTCCGCTTGAAGGTTTCGGAAATGAGTCTGTTTATTATTGGGAATAGTGCAGGTGTAAGTGTGTAGGACCACGCAGGCAAGATACATAAATATTGGAGTTAAACAACTGAGCTAGTTTTGAGATATGCCCCCTTTCTTTATAACAGTGTCTTACGATCCCCAATAAATATGTGAACATTCAAGTGCGAATGACTTTTCTTCATAAAAAGTTGATACAAAACAGAAGTGCAATCTCCATACAATAATAAGATTGAATGTTTTCTTCCATTGACCTGTGTACAAATCGTGCCTGCAAGATTGATCTTAACTGCTAAGCCACGTGACAACTCATCTTCAAGACAAAGTGTACCTTTGGTTTTTGGAACCAGACGATTGTTTTAATCCTATATAAATGTAGATGCAATACAACTAACCAGCATGTGAAAATTTCATTTCAAAAGGTGGTAGCGTTTTTGAGATATTGGCGAAAATCTGGAACGGTTATGTCGACGCAGGAAGAATAATCCGTAATTTGAATATACAATCTGAGAAACGTTTCATGCAGATACGTTTCTCAGATTGAAATGTTTTTAAGTCCCTCGCTGTAAAACCACATTCCTTAAGGAAATCGTTTCTCAAAATGTTATACATTATCAACAGCTGCAGTGCTTCTTACCAAGTAAGTTTTAATGGCCATTAATTTTAATTACCAAAGGTATACCCCCCTTTAAGATTAATTGTAGTACTTTGTGAAATCAAGCACTGGTTCTCTGTGGCTCTTTTGTAAACGAGTGAAGTCACGGGTTACATGTTCTACCGTTGTAAATACATCTACACAGTACACGGCCAACCCTCCTACTCTCTGACCATTAAATGTCATCCACAGTGGTTTTGAATGATAGATAAACCATGCAAGCCAGCAACTGGGATACCATGTGGTGAATGTATCGAGACATCTACAAAGTACAGCCGAGTGAACCCAAAATACAGTCAATATCATCCACATGGGTTTTGAATGAAACTATAGGTCCTATGTCATCCTGGCAATTCTGATAACATGGTGAATGATACGATAAGTATATCTACACAGTATAGTTCTGTGCCACCTTACACAATTTGTGCAGTTGAACCAATTATTGGTAAACTTGCTGGAAAATGTTACCTGTAACAAAAGTAAACATTGTTTGAAAATTTAGTATAATTTTGTCCAACCTCGTTCCCATGGGTGGTCGATCACACCGCGTCATTTTGTTCTCCAATCATGCCTTATTGCTCACGAGCGGTATCGATACGGCGCGCTGCCCATGGTAGCGACGCTGTACTTTTCTCTCTTTATTTTTCGCAAGTTAGTTATTTTATATGTAGGCTGAGGCCTGAGGGATTCGGTACTGAAGAGCCTTCCAGAACAACTTCATAAAATTTAAATAATATCCACAACAAGCTGAGAGTCAAAAAACCCTGCCGTGTTTTGGCATGCACTAATTTATTGGGTTGTTACACGTAATGCAAAAGATTATCCTCTGATGTGGTTAAAATATCTCTTGGATTATCCTCTAAAGGATAATCCCTTCTTTGGATTATTGCTTAATCGATCGGAAAATCTGGAACATAATAAATACCTATGTACGTTAACTTTGCTGCATTTGGGGAGCTTTCTAATTGCTAAGGTTCCCTTCTTATTTTGGTTTGTTGCTGTGTACGTTGGTTATTTTTTACTTATTGTAATCGTGACACACTACATCACGCCGGTGAAAACAATTTTCTTTGTGGATAATGTGCACTGACGTTACCACGCCGCCATCTTTCTTGGAGGTAAACGATGATGAAACAGTTGCGAAGTACCGTAGCAGTCTATGGAAAACGCACAGCTATTGTACGCGCCACGCGCAGGATGTGGCAGTGAGCTGTCTTCTTTTGACCTTACCAGAGGGCGCCCTACTCAAATGACGTCACATGCATACGGTCATTCTCTATAACGGAAGATGTGGGAGGGGGGCACACGATTTTTCTATTTGTTGATTATCTTTTTAACAACCAAGTTCCAACATAGATACATTGCGTGCCAAGAATGTGACACGGGGGAAACAGTAAAAACTTGGAAACCATCTGCGGAACCAGTGACTCCTATGTGCTATATGCTATGGCCCGTTTACGGTATCTAGAATGTTGTCAACATTGTGGTGACTCAGGAAGTTGTAAAATCCTTTACAGATTATGGAAAATGTATGTCATAATTCACCGCATTACTTCTTTATTCCGGCTTGTATAGAAAGTACGTTCGAGTAGCAAGGGTCAACGTCCGCTGACAGTTAAATAACATTGACCTTTTGCTGACTGACTTAATCTTTACACTGTTCCCTTCACTTAAGATAAATACACAAGAAATGTCCTTGGTACATCGAGACAGTCTAATTGACCCAAGGGCGGTCTTGGTCAGAGCGCCGGTGCGCGGGGACGACAGCGTGGCGAGCCCCACTCAGCCACCAACACGCACTCATAAGTCGGTCACGAATTTTCCTGGAAATTTTTATAAAAAATGGAGATCGAACCTGAAAAGGGTCTTCCATGGATCTGAAAAGTTTGTTTAGTTCGGAAACTTTAAAATCGGGTGAAGTTATTTCTTGATGTTTATACATCAAAGTAAGCAACCCCAACGTGGGATTGAGTAAATTTAGTTTATTTATTGATCATAATATTGATAAAAACACGGTTCATTTCAATGCATAATAATTTACAGGCTTAAAGGCATCGTACACGTTTGGAAATTGTCAAAGACCAGTGTTCTCACTTGGTGTATCCCAACATTTTTATGCATGTGAAAATTTGGGCTCAATGGGTCATCGAAGTTGCAAGAAAATGATGAAAGAAAAAACCCCTTGTTGTACAAATTAAGTGTGCTTTCAGATAGAATAATAAAAACTTCTTGCAAGAAGTTGTTATTATTTTAGTGAGAAATTACCTCTTTCTCAAAAACTACGTTACTTCAGAGGGAGTAGTTTCCTACAATGATTTATACTATCAACAGCTCTCCGTTGCTTGTTACCAAAGTAAGTTTTTATGCTAATATTTGTTTTGAGTAATTACCAAACGTGTACGATACCTTTAAAGTCTAATATAAAATCCCCATTTGCACTGGCCACCGCATCATTCCATTATTTTGCCATGCACACTAAAAATGTAATTTTCTCATTGAAAAAATAATGTCACATTATACCGATCAGAGCCCAATTATGCTTCCTGCGTGGACATAACCGCTCCGGATTTTCGGCGATATCTCAACAACGCTACAACCTTTTGAACTGAAATGTTCGGTTAGTTTTATGGTAGATAATATCTGCAACTATAATATTTAGGATTGAAACAAACAGTGGGTTCCAATTACCAAACGTATACAATCCCTTTACGCAGCTCTATGAAATCTGACCTGATGAAGTCCAGGTTCAAAAGTGTGCGACTCGATAAACTTTTTGCCTCGCACCTGAATAATTACGTCATCAACAGGGGAAAGAACCCTTCACATTGATTCAATCGTCAGTCTCAAATTTAGAAAACAACTTTCAACTCCACCGAACTCCATGTTTTGGCGCGACGTTAGAAGAAGAAAAAAAATCAGAGGTGTCTTGTTCTTCACGCCATGTGAGCTTTGGAGCCGATCGTGCGTAACTAGCACGGCGTTGACTCTACATGGAAATGAACACTTATTTCCAATTGAAGACGTAAACCGGAAATTCTAGATGACATCACGTCTTACAGTCAAGGCCAATAGGCCGACCATGAGACTTTCCCCCTTTACTACGAATTATCAAGGAAATAAAGCTAATTGGCACACTGCCAGAAAGCCGGCTTGGTTTTGGTATCCGTTCGGCACCAAATTTTCTCTAGCAGATGTTTCTCAGCAGATGTACGGGTTACAACGAGTTAGTTATGGTGTACATTGCTACATGCAATGAGTGTGATACCGAACCTAAATTTGTTTACTTTTATATCTTAGCATTATAGGTAGTTTCTGCTTAGCTTAAGTGAGCAGACTAGCGAGTCAAACAAACAAACAAACGAACAAACACCCCCAACACCCCAACAAACAAACAAACAATCAAACAAATATTATGAATATTGTTTTCAAATTTTCCTCTTGTGTAATAACATTATGAAATTATTATTATTACAATGAGGCAATAGACTGCGCAAGTCTCACGCGTATGTTTGCCTCATGCGTGAGTTTGCCTTTCGCGCGTTAAAGCAATGTGGAAGGACCATTGATCTCTATTATATTAGAGATCAATGGGAAGGACCAAGGTGGTCCCCCAAAAATATTCGAATACGCGCGAGACTTGCACGGTCTATAGACCCAACGAACCGTCAGAATGCCGCAAATTGTATAAGGGGTTGAAGACAAGACAACTGGGTAGGGACTAAAACACCCAATCCACATGCAAGGCTCCGGTCCGAAGGCGGTATTCGAACCGGAACTCAGTAGAGTTGAAAGGCAGGGAAGACTCTTAACAACTCCTGGGTCAGAATTGACTCTGGATTCACCTATTGTGGGTCAGGTTTGATCGACTTGGAAACTGGTTTAAAAAAGGGGATTTTGACCCGGATTCGGTTTGACCTTTTTTCTTGGTCATTTCGACACAGATTCCGGGTCATACTGACCAAGAAATGGGACAGGAGTTTTTAGAGTGTGCGGGACTATCATGTCCTTCCAGCTTTAGCGTTCCCGCCCGGTACATTGGTTTGATTGGAGAGAAATTACCTGGCTGACCTACGATTATGAAACTGGGCAAGTTTTCGGAGAGGCAGGACAGACACCTCGTCCATATACAGCAATACCTAAAATCCACATTGCTTTTTTTTCTATAATCAGTTCAGAGTGGTACGCCAAAACTTTAAAATAAGACCATCTCATTTACACTGGTCTCGATTCCACAAAGAGCCAATATTGATCTTAACTACGAATTACTCTTAATTGCTAAGCAAAGTGTGATGTCACAATACAAATCACTATGGTAATGTTGACAACTCATCTTAAGATGAATCTTAGTGCTTTGTGAAATCGGCCCCTGATCACGATGTCACGTCTCTGAACATTCAGTCCTTTCGACACACGTTACGAAGAGAAATGATTCAGACGTTCTTAATAATAATTAATTTTACTTATCTTTTTTTTTTTTGCTTTGATATTTTCCTTTGAAATAAAATAAGTATCAATATAGGACAAGAAAGGTTAACTCACCGATTATAACTGCAGGACTCTTCTGACCTCCGGCGGGTTTTACCCAGAGGGCTACCGAAAATTCTTCCCTTGGGTGACTGATCTCAGCAACTCCGTCTGTAAACGGGTTGTACCGCAGGGCATCGGAGCGAGCAGTAAAATACACGGCCGTGCCGGTAGTCGAGACGTCCCTCTGCTCACGGTGACTGTCCGGTGTCCTGGACACCACACTGTCCACATTCCGCAAAAACTGGTTACTCTTGACCCGTCGAGTGGACGTGCCGCAGAATTTGCGACCGTCTTTCGCGGCGCTTTTACGGTGATGGGCTTGATCAATTGCCTCATACTTTAAATCTTCGTAAGTTAAACTTCCTCCCCGTTTGTTAAGTCTAACACCATGTTGTTGCCTTGCTAACGTAGGAACAAGAAAAACGCACAGAAGACATGTAGCAGAGAAGGCTGTTTTCAAAAAGGTCGCCATCTTAAAAGTTATTCTTGATAAACTTCAAAGGTGTAATCACCGCTCATTTTTAGGCGCCGAAAACGAAGTGCGTATATATCAAAACAGTGACTGGGTTTTTATAAACATCGCTCTTCAATGGACACAAATTTGCACATCATTTTAATTTGCATAATCCAATTATTCGGCCAATAGGTGGACGGGAATGCACGTGACTTTAGAAAATATCTCCTAATGAGTTGAGAATAGGGAAACCAGTTGGGATTGTGATATTGTGTGGTTCTTATACGTCTCTTAGGTCCGTCATTGCTACATTTAAATTGCGTGCTCAGACTTTTTTGTTGTTGGCAATTTTTCAAAATAATAGAAAGCCAGGCAACAATCACATGGAAAATAAAGCGGCAATATCTGAACGGAGTTTAATGCCAACCTTTTCAATAGTTATTATTTTATTTTTCTAAATTAATATTAATAGCTGTTAGTTTTTCAATATTAAAATGAGAACGGTGAAATATAACCTACATCTTGAAAACAAAATTAAACAATTATTTTAATCATTTTTAACGGGGCATTATAATCACTTGGTCTGAATGTCTTTAAATTAAATTTGTGTTCATTTGAAACCACCCAAGAAACCAGTGATGGGGCGTGAACCAGCGATGACGTAAAATAAAGCTGACCATTTATCTTCCAGGGAAACGGGCTATCCGTTTTATTTTTGAAGTTGTTTTTATATATGTCAAATAGGGCATAAAGTTACTTAAACTTAACTCAATAGTGACCACCTGCAGAGATTGCAAACCCAAACATCCAGCTTCTCCAAATCGGAATCAGTCCAATCTTCTTTAATTTTACAAAAATGGGTCATCAACGCACGTATTCCTGATAAGTGATTTTCAAAATATTATTGTATTGTGCCGTTTGGGGTTTTCATTTATCATTGTGCCACTTAGTTTATCGTCTAAACTTACGCACTGACAGGGGAGTTTGATTGTACATCCGATACCCAAACATTAGCTCGCCCTTCGTCGTGTAATGACGACGCATTGCGGCAGCAGCAGACACTGCTGGCGTGGTCGCGGGTGATTTGCATCGTGGGACGGTGTGAAATTAAGCCCACCATGTACCCAACAGGTCATTTTCCGAAAGAAAACGCGTACAGGTTGGTTGTTCCCGTTTTTTTTCAGCCATTAACAGTTTACTACTTTCGTTTCAAAGAATTTGGTCTTCACGAGTTTTCAATTTATTTGGAACAATGACAGGGCTTTAACCTTTCATCAAAGCCACCACTGCGCTGGTCATCAGCCCTCGAGGGATCAACCCATGGGGCTCTCCAGCCCCCATGGGTCAAAGACCGTGATAAGTATTGGATCCTTGACAATCGAAGGTAAGAGTCTCCCCTGGCTAATCTGGACAACAAGAGGGAGAACAGATCAAAGGGGATAATCCATTCTCGCACCCCACATTACGAAACACTCCAAGGGATCAAACGATGCGTGGTTTAATCGTCGTTTATGGATCTATAATAAAACAAATACAGTTTGGTCCACACCACGCGAAGTGTCCCATGCACAAATACAGGCTTCTGTTAATCTGTAGAAATTTAAATTGAACGAATTATTGGAAACGCCGGTTGAATCTTTAACCCATGGTGTTTTCAGCGCGTGTTACATTTTAAAAAAACAAACAAAATAAACTGAATAATAAATAAAATAAAAGTGTGAGAAAGTTACAAACCCTATCGATACGAATCGTGCCGAGTAAAATCTCCCCCTTTTCGATTTGGGACACAGTCAGAAAACATGAATCCGTTGAATCCTGTTTCCGTTAAAGAACTCGGGATCTTTCCCCCAGTAGCCGGGTTTTGCGGAAACACCATGGAAATAATCTCTCTATGAGTGTGGTAGTTCTGACCGAACCGATGGTATAACACCGGATTTACACCGAAGTTACATCAGTGTTACGCTGGTTCATGTTAGAATTGGAAACCCTGCATAGAGTTAGTATTTCCATGGTGCTACAGCAAAGTTTGGCAAACCCTACTACTACAACTAGATTGCGTTCCAATCATGTTTTTAAGGTCCTACTCAATTAGCTAGAGTATATTATTATTATTTATTTGTCATCATACACAAAACAAAAAAGAAGAAGAAGAAGAAGAAACATGCCATATTATAAAAGACACTAACTGATGACAGAAACTAAAAAAGTGATTTAAATCCACGTTGCCCTCAGGCATTCAGCTCCCGATAAATACAAGGTAATAAAAGTCGTTAAAATAATTATTTCAAAATGGAATTCAGGACAAAAAAGAGAGAAGCTTTAAGTAACGTGCATTCAAAGTGACTTTAAAAAGAAATAATATAATACATGGTGATGCGGAGTGCAGTTTACTGGCGCGTACGGATTGTTCTACATCACGTCGGTGCCAGAGGGTATAAAACCCAAATAAGATTAATTATAGACCCCTTGCATGTGACGTCACAAGACCCAAACAGCGCCCTCACTGAGGTCGGTGAAGACCTATCATTGGCTGAAAGTTGTGTGCGGCGCGTACGCGTTTCCTTTGTTTGACCTCAGCGATGATGGCCAATGCAATAGACTATGCAAGTCTCGCGCATATTTGAACTTCCGGGACCATTGTGGTCCCAACCATATGGAGATTTACGTGGGTAAGATTTTGTTTTGTCAATTACTTTAGTTTAACGTGGTTTATGACCATGAAAAAAATATAAGTTGTTGGGAATGTTATACTTAGTGATAAAAAATAGGAAAGTAAAATCAATTCAACAATATAACAAAGAAAACCCGAGAACTAAACTTGACCTCAGCTTCCGGTTGCTGCAAAAAATTAGGAATTTTGTGCTCACCTCCGGTCACAAAACTTGTGTAAACGCTTGTTTTGAATGCGCGATGATAATCGCCAGATGCTGTAATTACAACGGGAAGCCTTTTCATCGCAGTCTTTGGTTGTTGAGGCGTCATTATCCTCTATAAACTGCGTCAAGCGTTAATTTTACGCCCGTGTGAGCATCGCAAATCCGCGAATGTGGTTTCTGAAAAGTTAAGACCAATAAGCATCCTTGTCCCAGAGTTTTAATTTTGTTTCAATAATAATTAACACATAATTTTTGTATTTATTATAAAAACGAAAACTGATTTTATAAACATGTAATGAGTATTTTTGTTGCTCATATTTTATCATTGAATATAATTTAAAACAAAGATTGGATTTCAGAGAAAAAAATGTTCTTCGTTTGACGGGTTTTCTCGTTCCGAAACGCGCGAGACTTGCACAGTCTATTAATAGACCGTGCAAATCTCGCACTATGGAAGGGTATCGAATGCAATGTCAATTTACACCATTTTAACGTGAGGTTAAAGACTTTTTCTCACTCACAACTGAGGACTCTATCTATTGGAAAATGAGTGCATCACAAAATTGAATTGGTCATTTCTGTTCCTTTTTAAGTATTTAAGAAACAGAATCGCGCACACGTAAAACTCAATATGGGACAAACTTGGTCCCGGAAGTTTGAATACGAGTGCTGGGACTTGCCCAGTGTATACTTGTGATAATATCGAGTGCATTGAACTTGAACTAATAGCTGGGGGTCAGGTCCCGCAAACAATCATTATTTCCTATCAAGTGATACATTGCTATTTTGTACACGGTTTCTGGAAAGGAAATGCAAGTATTGCATTTTCCCCCATGCGTTTAATAGAATGCACCCCAACAAACCCAGATAATAATTGTCGTGTATCAAAATTGATATGCATAATAGGAAACACCACAAGGTATAAATTCGGGACGAGTGTTCCCGTAAACAAAAGGCAAAAGTGCCGTGTGACGTTGCATTGTAATCAACAATATTACTATTATGAATAATGTGACGACTATAGAGGGCGGTATTAACATCTCATTACTCAATTTCCATGTAGTCGTTCTCCATCGGAACTTCGTACTCGTTCTCCCTTTGAAATAAAATAAAAATATAAATAAAGATGAATGACTCACCAAATCAAAACCCTAAGCATTACTTGAGAGTACAATGTTATTTCTATAATGATACCTTTAAGTTGAATCACTTGACTGTAAAGTAGCCCTTGCGACTGCATGAACTTGCTGTTATACATGTAGTATTTTAATTCAATTAATTTTTGTTTTACACTCAAAAACTGAAAACTGAAAACGCCCTCACTTTTTTCGTTTCGAAGACTTTTTGCTTTTTCTGCCTGGGGGAGGTGGCGGATCCCGAAGTCTTTGAATTTCAAGATCTTCTGACCTATAGAGGTCAAATAATTAGTTCATAATAACCTGTTTGTATTCATTTGGGTGGTTACATCAATTGCTTTTTAGGAAGGTGTATTAGTTCCAAGTGTAGACGTTCAATCATGGCGGTAATGAGGTCGAAAACACTTCCTGTGGTGTTCAATAGAACCTTCGACCGTTATCAACTGTACGTAATGATCAATATTGAATTAAATTTTGACCGCATGAGGGCGCTTTCATCAGCAGGGAATAGACCTTTCTTTTGTTGATAAACAAACCGCGCTGGTTGGCATGGACGGCCGAATGTTAGCAAAACATTCAATCGTGTTAACAAATGTTGTGTCCAAATTCAACATTTCTGTAAACTTTCAATCAACCGAAAATACATACAATGATTGGTTGCTTTGTTTCCAACAAATTCAACACTATTTTTGAATATTTGTGTAACATTATTACAAACTGTGGCTGTCTGCTTATGCTTTGCATTTATGGCTTTCCATAGTTTTCCAACCTCGGTTGGCAAAAACTCGGGCTGTGACGTTGCAAAAGAAAGGTCTATTGTCTTGCATCACAATTACAGGCCAAGTTCGAACAAGGACCATTTGTTGACTAGAGGTCAATTTTGCCTGGTACCCAACACATGTTTTTGAGCATGAGTACCAGTTAATATCAGCCACTAGTTGACAAATAGTCCTTGTGCGAACTTTGCCACAGTTTCATCTTATTTTAACTGCCTGGATGTAGTTTTCTTGCATCAATGACGAAATACATGACATAATAATAACATCAATGAAAAAATCCCAGTTTGTTTTACTTATTAATGCATCACGTGAATTCGGTTCACATACGCCTTCACGCGATCAAAAATACGGCGAATAGAGGGCACGGCGCAGAAGGAAATTGTGGAAAATACGGCTTGATTTAAATTTTTGAGTCTACTAGTTGTCATTTTAGAAACTTACATAGAAACTTCCTCAGGTTGATTAAGCTCATCTGGATCGACGTAAGTATCATCACTATCCTCGCTCTCAAGTTTCTTCTTTGATTTTCCCTTCTCTTTTTTCTTCTTCTTTGATTTTTCTTTTTTCCTGGAAAGAAAAAAAAAAACCCGATTGAAATGGGTAAGTTAAAGGTTAATGAATCGGCCGTGTACAAATTCGCATAAGGCCGCTGGCTGTCACTCTGAAAAAAAAACCCGATCCCGTATCAGAATTGCGCCAGACTCCGGGGGTCGATTTCACAAAAGTCTTCCTACCCTAGGACTAGTCCTATAGGCAATGCTATAGAGATAGGACTAGTCTTAAGTTAAGATCATGAAGTAAACTATAATTTTTTCTCTTTGTGAAATCGGCCCCGGGTCCCGTGGGGTTGACCTATTTTTGGGGACGCAGAATCAAAGTTAAAGTCACATTTTTTAAAGACCTATGACAAATTTCATAGAGCTGTTGCTTATGCATTTTCTGCTTAGCAAAAATAAGCAGAATACCGGTCACAGATTGTACAAGTGACATGGTATTTTGGCTGGTAACCATATTCTGGTAAGCATCATTTTGTTTAGCTCTGGCGGCCTTTCACTTTCGTATTATTATACTACACTAACGTCCTGGGCCCAATTTCATAGAGCTGCTTAAGCACAAAAAGTAGCTAAGCACAACAAAATTATGCTTTCCAAAATTTGGCTACCAGCCAAAATGCCATTTCTCATGTACAATCTGTGACTGGTATCCTGCTAATTTTTGCTTAGCAGAAACTTTTTAAGCAATATTTTCTGCTTAAGCAGCTCTATGAAATTGGGCCCTGGATTATGTGTGTCCGTTTCTTGGGCGGAAAATTGTCAAAGCTTCATAAACTCAAATCTTACCTGCAAGAAGCCGTTAATTTCACCGGATTCACATTCCATGGCAGCATACATTTTACTGCGGTGGGTTTTGAACGTCATTATACTCCTCACAAATCCGTAATTCTCGTGATATAGCCTAATAATGCAGCTCTCAACGTAAAAAAATACCCGTTTTGGTCTTCTCACAGTAATTGTCTGTCGTCCGTACGCGCACACCCGCGTGTAAGACGCAGGATGCATGCCGCGCATATCGTACGTTGCGTTTGCATGTCAACGCTGTGCAGTCAAGATACTGCGCCAAAAAGTGCGAAACAAAGTTGCCGCGTTTTGCGGTATGCCTAATCGGCACCCGCGCAGACATACGCAAACACACACGCAAACAACCGCGTCTTGGTTTTTCTTAATAAACTGTGTTTAAAGTTTGCAGAATTTGTTCACGTTGAGAGCTGCATTATTTCATAAAAGCACAGATTAATGAGGAACATAATGACGTCCAAAACCCACTGCAGAAAAATGTATGCTGCCATGGAATGTGAATCCGGTGAAATTAGTGGCTTCTTGCAGGAAAGATTTGAGTATATGAAGATTTGAAATTTTTCTGCCCCAGAAACGGACCCTCGGACTCTATATCTGTGTACAGCACAGAGAAAGAGTCCTAAATAGGGCTACATTTTGCTGTGCTTAGATACTTTTTGTGCTTCAGCAGCTCTATGAAATTGGGCCCAGTTTCCGGGTCGCGTATTTGTTTTTTACACCGCAGCGAGGGGTTTTGTACTGTAACACTGTCAATTCCGTCTTGAGATAGGAGACTATGTCTAACCCTAAACCCTAAACCTAACCCTAATCCTAACCCTAACCTAGACTTGATTCAAGTCCCGTTCTCGTGCGAGAGGTCTCCAAGCATATCGCGCCAACTAGCAAACAAGCCGTAACAGTGCGCGCTCGCCGTCAAAATGTGGTCCCGAGCCGCGTGCGGAACAGGTTGGGGAATGCAGACCATCACAAAACAATAGTTTTCTGGCGATGGCACGGGATTTGGACTTGAGTCAAGTCTAACCCTAACCCTAACCCTAAACCTAACCCTTTATAGGCATAAATGTTTGTTGTCTCATCTCAAGACAGGAATTGGCAGGGTACAAAACCCCTCGCTGCGGTGTAAAAAAAATATGCTTCCGGTGTCGCGGTTTCAGCTTTCCGGCGTATTCAGTTTTCCGGGTGACCAAATACGGTAACATTATGTCATGCCATGCATGCGCACAGCAAGCGAAAGTAGTCAATTTTAGTGCCGTACTGAGTGAGTCTTCTGCGTTGCTACTCTCTTCGGTAGTAGCTGTCATAGCGGCGTCCACGAGTACATCGAGCGGTGAATGCGTGGATCGTCTAAGAGAACTCTGTGACAAGACCAATCACATTAAACAATTTGGGGTCACTGAGAAAACTACAGTACTCGCTCGCGGCGGTATTTTCTGACGATTTTTAGAGCACGGGAGACCATGACTACAGCGTGCAGAAATGTACGGCTATACGTCACCCGGAAAACTGAACACGTTAGAAAGCTGAAACCGTGATTATTGCGTGATGATATGCCCGGTTAACGTCACCCGGAAAACTGAACACGACGGAAAGCTGAAACCGCGACACAGGGTCAACCTGGCTCTGGACTGCAGGTCATTTCTGACCCAGGCAATTTGAGAGTGCAGCGCGCGCAACATTGAAGAAGAGTTTCCAGCGCCCGGTATAGCCACTGACGATACCTTCAGTTCGGACACGGCCTTCAGAATGACAGGAGAGTCGGGTTTGTCGAGGTTTTGTTACTTTATAATCGATGACAATCGATTTTAGCAAAACTATTGCCACTTATTACCTCATGCTGACGTAGCCATTACTGGACTTGGCTTTTTTATTGGACTGGCCGTCGACCTCATCATAGATATGTTCATCTTTCGCTTCGCCATCCCTCGGACTAAATCGTCAAAAAAAAAGTACCATTATTGAGTAACTTAACTCCATTTTGTTTTACTTGGAAGAAAAAACAAAGAAAAATTTAAATTGTGTCATCGTGAGAAGTAAACAAAATGGCTGAATCCCCAGTTAACGTAAGCTTATCTCACTATTAAGCTTAGCCTACTGGTAAGCAGCAGCAGCGATTTAAAGCTCAGTATTGGCGTATTTATTTAGCTACAACACTCCAATTAACAACAGAGGGCGGTGCGCATTATTTTAATTCTGACTGATCAATTTAGTCAAAAAAATAGCAAAACGAAAACCTTTACAATGCAATCTTAAATAATTTCACTACTTACGCAGGCATGGGTGGGCGTGAACTACCCTTTTTCTTAGTCTTCGATGAAGAGGTTTTTGAACCTTTCCTGAGAAAACATTAAAACAAATTAATTCAACAATAAGTCATGACAACTGGATGGTTTTTTTTCAAGTGCTATAAAAAACAACACACATAGGGACAAAACCTTTTGTGTACCGAACTTGCAATGACAAAGTCGGCAAATAAGAAAAGTTAAAATGAGCAACTTAACCATGAAATTGGAAGATTTTCTTGGACGAAAAAATGGCAGTAGACTTAACATGTAAATTCATTATGCATTGAGGTCATCACGCCGCCATCTTAGTAAAAGGATGATCAAACAATAGAACCACGCATCAATGTACGCGCGTTGCACAGAATGGACCAATAAGCAACTTTCTTGTGCCTTGACCTCGAGGTCAAATGACGTCATATGCATTAGGTCTTTTTACCTGGTATGTCTGCTGCCACCTAGCGTCCCAGACTTATTTCATGACTTGTTCAACGTAGGTTTTCCTTCTGCTGTTCAATTGCAATTTACATTTAGTTCCATAATACTTTCATAAACAAAAAGATACAATAGTACACGAAGTAATAATGAACAGAATAGCCTAAATATTAGGCTTGAACAAGCAAAGAAAGGAACCAGTATGGAGGCTGATTTGAAGGTCGAGGCGTGTACGGTCTGTGGACAGACAGACAACACAAACGGACAAAGATAGGACGTACAAAAATGAACGAACGTACAATTCAAACAACAACGCTTAATCTAGAATGGAATGAAAATGATGTTTTTGTTGAGGACCGAACGATGATGTAGCTACCCGTTTTCAGGCATCAATCTATCTCAGTTTGAAGGCAGAAATTGCAAACATTCATCCAAATGGATGGGTCACAGGAACGATATCACCAATCGGTCAATTCAATTCAATGCGGACACAATAAATAATGAGGCCTATTCATATTCATCTTAATATAATGGACATTTGCATTTGTCGAGCATGCTCATAACATTACATTGACAAGTTAAAACATTACAAATTATGCTGAATCATTACAATATTTACCGTTTTTCATTCGAGGTAATAAAACCCAATTGAGGCTCTGATAACTATTTTGGTACAACTGAGAACTGGTAGACAGGGTCTAGAGTACTTACCCGGATGTAAACCTCTTTATGAAAATAACTGCTCCGCCCGTTACCAGTGTAATAAGTATACCAACTATGATTCCAATGACAATGGATGACGAAGAGCCGCCTATTAGTTTAAGAAGAAAAAAACACACCGTAATATTAATAGACTGTATGCACACAATACGTCATTTTGGGGAGGGCGCCCTCGGCTATAGAGGTAAAAACAAAACAAAAAAACAACCCTCATTGGCCGATCCTGTGCGCCGCACGTACTTAGCTGTGCGTTTTCTTTTATTTCATCATAGCAGTTTTACCTCTAAGATGGCGGCTTGATGACGTCAATGCATAACGTCTATAGTAAGTAATATTACACTTTAAAGGCATATGCATTTTTGTCAAGCAAAGTTCGCCTCTCGAATTGTTCCATTGTGTAATACATACCCAGTAAGTTGGCATGTGTAAGGGCACCCACATGTACCCCCTCGTGATATCAGTTACAGGGTACTTCTATTGTTGTTTTATTATTTCCTTTTCTAAAGAAATCCTCAGTCAGTGGGATTGCACCAGAACAAAAAAAC
Source organism: Plazaster borealis (assembly GCA_021014325.1). Lineage (NCBI taxonomy): Eukaryota > Metazoa > Echinodermata > Asteroidea > Forcipulatida > Labidiasteridae > Plazaster > Plazaster borealis. The sequence continues at coordinate 884,607 of CM037456.1, read as the reverse complement.
CTTGTGGGGCAGCATTGTTCCATTGTGTAAAATAAGTAAGTAAAGTAAGTTTCCCCATTATTATAAATCTATCTTCTACTAGTGACACATCTTACCGGTACCGCCTTTGCAGTAAAGTTTAGCCTCCAGATACTCGGGGCTTTTGCAGTCGATTCCAAGGCATCGCCGCCACTCATGTCTCTTCTCCTCCAACTCGCAATCTGACGTGTCGTCGTCACACGGCTTAGCAAGCGTCTGGTATCCGATGCCGCATGACACGTTGCACTTACTCCAATCCGCGAATAAAACGGAATCGACGAGGTCGAAATCGTTCTCACCAAATAGAAAATCCGGGTCTTCTCCGCCGGGTTCCTGATTAAGACCTTCAGCCATGTCCATCATCGGTGCGTTGTAGTTGGGGTTTCGTTTCGGTCTCGGTTTCGTTTTGACAATCGGCCGCTTCTTCTTGATTCCATTTCCTTCAAGTCGAGCGTTCTCAAGGAGAGCAAGTCTTGCCGTCAGACTGAGTAGTTTCTTAGGGTTTAAAACGCCTCGCTCTACCGGGTTACCTCCGGTGGCTGCTTGGCCCTCCAGGAACGTATCGACTGGCATGCGTTCATCTTGATGCAGTTCGGAATCTTGCGTTTCTCTTTCTACAACAGCAACAAAATTATAAGATCAATTGTTTTGAGTTTAAGCCTCGATTTGTTATAAAAAAAACCTTTCCACAAGAACCTTATTATTATTAATATTATAATAGACCCTCTCAGTCTCAAATTATTGCGCCATGTTGAATCTGTGCTTTGATGCGTATTTTATTTCGCACTCAGCAACTTGATAATCGCACTCACACTCACGGCGAAGCTAGCGTGAAGTTACGAATCCGTAAATAAATGCCCGTGGACATATTCAACATGGCGCATGAAAGTGTCTGAAGGAAAGGTTGGTTTAACCATTAACCTCTGTAAACTCAACAATATTAACTGTTACGGTAACTTTAAAATACAGCATACACCTGGGCCCAATTTCATGGCTCTGCCTACCGCCGAATTCTGCGCTTGCGATCACCATTCTCCGCTTACCGAGCAAGCGCCGAATTTCTGCGCTAGCTGTGTAAGCGTAGAATGCCTAGTAACGTGGACTACGCACGCGCACAAGCAAAAATTCTCCGCTAACCCGTGAAATACGCTTGACGTAAGCGCGGAATTCCCTGCTTCCGTAAGCGCCGATTCTTTGCTTACGGTAAGCAGAGCCATGAAATTGGGCCCAGTTCAGTTATTAAAGCGGTCTTTGTTGAAAACCCCCTCAACGGCAAGATTACACAAACATTAAACAAACGTTCTACCATCCCAAGTGGTCGTTCAACTCTGGGCACTGTTTCCTTGAGCATACCTACTTAATCAGACAATACTGCTTGATAATTTTCTGCTAAGCAAAATAAAGCAGTATACTTGTCACAAATAAATGTCACACATGACATGGTATTTTGACTGATGATAACTAAGTACTGTTATTCTGTTAAAGGCATCGTACACGTTTGGTAATCACTCAAAATATTTATTAGCATAAAAACTGACTTGGTAACGAGCAACGGAGAGCTGTTGATAGTATAACACATTGTGAGAAACGACTCCCTCTGTAACGTAGTTTTTGAGAAAGAGGTAATTTCTCACTAAAATAAAAAAAACATCTTGCAAGAAGTTTTTATTCCTAACTAAAAGCACACAAATTTGTACAAGGGTGTTTTTTCTTTCATCATTTTCTTGCAACTTCGATGACCAATTGAGCCCAAATTTTCACAGGCTTGTTATTTTATGCATATGTTGGGATACACCAAGTGAGAACACTGGTCTTTGACAATTACCAAACGTGTACGATACCTTTAAGCATAATCTTTTTGTGCTTATCTCCTTTTTGTGCTTAAGCAGCTCTATGAAATTTGGACCTGTCTGTAACAACTTAAAAGACTCAACTTAGGCCTACTGATAGTTCTGTAACGTACAAGACTCAACTTACTATTTCTGTCTGATAGTTCTGTAACGTACAAGACTCAACTTACTATTTCTGTCTGATAGTTCTGTAACGTACAAGACTCAACTTACTATTTCTGTCTAATAGTTCTGTAACGTACAAGACTCAACTTACTATATCTGTCCGATAGTTATGTAACGTACAATACTCAACTTACTATTTCTGTCTGATAGTTCTGTAACGTACACGACTCAACTTACTATTTCTGTCCGATAGTTTGCCTGACGCAAGTTCAATACAGCATACCAGGACAAAACAGAGAACAGTCGCAGCAAACGGGAGATGGCCCTTTGTCTTCATTGGGTACTCGGATGACGAGGTAACATTTTACATAATTTGTTGTTGTCCTCAAAAACGTATAGAAGATGAGTTCCTTGCCTGGAAACTTTGTGGACACCAAACCTTCTTTTAACGTGAAAACAAGCACCATTCACATACCGCTTTTTTTGTTGTCGAAAAAAATTCGATAAAATGCGTGAAGCCTCCGCGTTGGACGCATTGCTGCGTGTGATGCGCTAGCACCGCAAACTTTTTGTAATGTTAATGTTATTATTTTTTACTAGGGCTTACTTGCATCAAACAACAAACATAAACAATACATGCCACAGAAAAATCATAGATAAAAGATACATTGCCAATAAAACAGCTCAAAGAAACAACAAGCAACAGACACATCTAGACGTTAATAGTCCAGCCAGTATAAGAGTAAAAGTGAATACGAAAGTGGCGTATAATGATAAATAAATAAATATACAAATATAAGACTACATCTTTTTGATTCAGCGAGGAGGAGCGCGTATACAAAGGTGTGCGTCCGCGAAATACGCGTGAGATACAAAATAATACACCCCTAGAATCATAATAGTTATTGACCGCCATCGCTGAAGTCAACCGTGCACGCGTGTACGCGCCACGCGCAACGCTCAGCCAATTCTTCGTATCGTGTCGTCTACACACACACATGCTGTTTGTCTGTCCTTTTGTTTGCGTGTCGGTCTGTTTGTTTGTCTGGGCGTACTAGAGCAACATTGAGGGACTATTTATAGGTAAGAACTGTACTTGTGGGCTTTTATCACATTGTGGGGTTAACCCCACAATGTTTAAAACAGAAAAGATTAAAGAAAAGGGATCATAGTCACAACCTGGGGGAAACCTAGACTTGATTCAAGTCCCGTTCTCGTGCGAGAGGTCTCCAAGCATATCGTATGGCGATAGCACGGGATTGGGACTTGAGTCAAGTCTAGGGGAAACCCCACTATGTCGCTCTACTGAGCAGATCTGTTTATATGTTTGTATATGTCTGGCTGTTTTCTACAAGCTTCTGCTCATCAAAACAGCCCCATACTCTATTTATTACGATTATCCTGCTTATTGCTAATTATTGTTATTTTATGCTTTACTCCATAATTACATGTACATGTACTTTTTCATAGAAGTATGGAAATAAATGTGTATCTGAATTGAATTGAATTGATACAGTGATCAAACAGATCCGGCAAGAAGACAAACGACTAGTGTTAAACATAGTCAAAGTATAACGTTAAGCAGATAATCAATACAGACTAAAACACTTACTTGGTGAATGGAAATTCAAATTTTCTGAACATCTGTGCGTGTGGCGTTATGACACCCGATAACTGCGCAATAGTAATTCAATTATAAGGTCGAGAGGAATTCCAGACATTTTGACTCAGAAAAAAACCACATCGAAAATAATACTTTAAAAGTACACACAAATTTAATGTTTCTTGCATTGCTACGTACTTAACAGAGAAAATTGATTTTGTTTATTTTGAAAAGGTTCAAATTATACACAACTTCTTTACTCTATAATTCTGGTTGAAATTTTGTTGTTTTTTGAAAACTACTTTACCAGTGGTCACAAGTTGTGGTTGTAGACTTAACAATATGATAACTAGTTGCATAATTGTTTTTATAGTGCATAAATAATGCAAAAAGGTCATAAATCACAGATAAATCCTCCTACTGTCTGACCATTCAAAATCATCTACTGTGGTTTGAAATAATAGATAAACTATGCCAGCCTGCAATATGATATCATGTGGTGAATGCATCTACACAGTACACAGTCAACCCTCTTACTGTGTGACCATTCCATATCATCCACTGTGGTTTTAAATGATAGATAAACTATGCTGGCCTGAAATATGATAATATGTGGTGAATGCATCTACACAGTACACAGTCAACCCTCCTACTGTGTGACCATTCAATATCATCCACTGTGGTTTTAAATGATAAATAAACTGAACCAGCCTGTAATGTGATTTCATGTAGTGAATGCATCTACACAGTACACAGCCAACCCTCCTACTGACTGACCATTTAATATCAATCATCCACTGTGGTTTGAAATGATAGATTAACTATGCCGGCCTGTAATATGATATCATGTGGTGAATAAATCTACACAGTCAACCCTCCTACTTTCTGACCATTCAATATCATCCACTGTGGTTTTAAATGATGCACTGTGGTTTTAAATGATGCACTCTGCCAGCACCCATGTACTCACACATGACATGTCCTCAGAATGGACCAGGATCGTTACTTAAAAGTAGCACTCATATGGACACCACCAGGCAAGGAGACAAGAGGAAGGCCAAGAACAACCCAGCGACTCATCACAGATTTGAAATCAAGAATGATGTCTACAAGATTAATTCCACTGGTCACTAAGGTTAATGCCAGCCCATGACATCCAAGCAGTTCAAGGGCAAGCTTACATTCGATGAATTGTCCATTTTGCTTTTCATGCAGTTCTTGCCTTATGTCAAAAACAACAACTCCAGACCTGCCAACCTTGTAAAAGAAAATTGAGTACCACATTAGCGCAGCGGCATTAAAACCAGAAGCCTGTGCACGGCGACATAACCCAGAAGCCCAACTACATGTACTGTTGGCGCTGTATGTTCCAATGGCTAGATCATAGATGTCACTCAAGGGGGCAAAACAAATTGTTAGGAGGGGAAAACAAATTAAAAATTGGCCAGGGGTTCCCCTACGGGCGGTAAGCCCATTTTGACTGATTTCTGTTCCAATATCATATATAAATCTCAATGACAAACATAATTCAATAATGTACAAAAAGTACTTTTCACCAAAAATTGGCCAGGGGTTTCCCTACGGGCGGTGAGCCCATTTTGACTGATTTCTATTCCAATAAACATATATTAATTTATATGAAAAGCAATGTTGAACAATGTTCCTAAATTATTAGTAACTTACTCGGCATGCAAATAACTTGACAATAATAATGCGAAAGGTTCCATCTTTGGTTGCCCAGTAAACGGACAAACGAAAGCCTATCGTAGAATTGTCCAGTTCCACTTCAATTCATCATTTGTTTCTCTTATACAAAGATCACAGGCCATGAAATTCACACTATTTTCCCCTAATAAAAGTAAAACTAACAGAAATGATGTATTTCCTTCCTCCATGATTAATCTGACACTTCGATCGGCGTCCATGTTGTACACTCAAGTATAATCACACGGCGATGCCGAACACGTGCGTTGTGTGCACGTACATCCATGCATACGGCTATACAATGTACTGTACCAGATTGACCGAAACTAGATTGTGCCATTCCCACCCCCTTTGTTACGCATTGGTTTATCAGTATTCCAGCGGGAGTAAGAATTTAAAATATAATGTAGTTCTAAGCACAACCTCTTTTTTATCGAAGCACATAATGATCACTCAGATGCAGGGTGTCTTTGTTCTGTTGTTTTTGCACTTGGGGTCGAACGAATGACAGTTGAAGAAATTGAGAACAAAATTGTCCGTTCGTGCTGCAGTTTAAAAACACCGCGATTTAGATTTTGCGTCTTTTGCGTATTTTCTGCATAAACCTCGTACCGCCGTACCCAGATGGGAAAATGCGTACATGATACGCAAAATGCGTACAGGTTGGCAGGTCTGCAACTCATCTACACTCCACTGTGTTTATATTTACAGTAAATATTAAAAAGAAAAGAAAAATGAGGGAACTCATCTGGATCCAGCGTGGCTCTTGACTGCCTTCTTTGTGCGTTGATACCACGACCCGATATCCGTCTGATAAAGCATGTCATTGAAAGCATCCAGACCCTCAATTGAACTGAGCACACCGTAAACAGCCTGTGAAGAAAAAAAACCCTAGAAATTAATATAACTCAGGAGAGTACTGAGACTTGAGAGTGCTTCATACACATCAGTGTATGGGGCAAAATCCAAATAATATTTGTTATCCCGATGCATAATTAACATATATTAGGCTTGCTTCTTATAAGTATGGCTGCAATTTTTATACTGAAAGGTCACATCAACTTGATAATATTGTTAATAAACAATTTTCAGTAGTCAAGATTCTGAAAAAGATATCTCACCAGATCAGCAAGGTTTGGTTTTTCTCCTCCCATGAATTTACGATCTCCGACAGCGGCAGTCCAGTCTCTGGCCGCACTGTACAGACAGGACCTTACGTCATCCTCCAGATTGTACCTCAAATAGGACACGAAAGTGGCAACAACAAAAAGAGGAAAAATAACTCACAAGAAAAATCTCTGCCTATGAAAATATGAAAAATGTACAAGAAACTCATCTGTGTTCACTTCAAAAGTCAGACTGAAAATTAAAGACAATAACCTTTTCAATTCTTAAAGGAACGTTACAGAACTGGTAATTAAAATTTTCTTTAAGATCACAGATTTACATAAAACTTACACGGTCTAATGATGATGATAGTAGAAAACATCCCTATAAATATTTCTGTCTGAAATGCCATATTTGAACAGAAATAAATAAAACTAATTTCCGATTGGAGTTTATCGCTCATGAGCGTTTTATTCATGCATTGTATAACACATGCAAATGTGTAATCAGTTTTTCACTATTTTCTCGTGACCCAGATGGCCGATCGATCTCAAACTTCTACAGGTTTGTCAGTTTATGTATATGGTGGATTATATAAAGTGCTTACACTGCCAGCAACTGTTTTGTTAGCAAAAACCAATTCTGTAATGTTCCTTTAAAAACTACATCATCTATAACCTTCCCACTCTTAGCATAAACTTTTTAACTTTAAACCATGCATCTTCATAGCTTGTGTATGGTGTTACAACTGTGCAGAGAACTTTTAAACTGTGTAAATAGATACATTCGATGCATTTTATCAGATTGCAGGTGGACACAGTTTATCTATCATTCAAAACCACAGTGGATGATAATGGTCAGACAGTAGGAGGGTTAACAGTAATTTCCAATATTATATCAGCTGTATTTTTGTTAAATCTTTTTTCATTTTATCCTACATGTATGTTTAAGGCAGCTGTTTTCGGATGAAAATAAAATCATTTTCCAATGAAGTTTAAGCATTTAGTTTTAAAGTCAAACACTTTCGATGGAGGGGGGGGGATTTAAATTTCTCAAAGAATTTTAAACCTAACCCAAAGTTTCTTTGGCTAGAGACCCTCCCAAGTCCTCCAAAATACTCCGCTCTGTGATTTGCATAGGGGAGTAGCCCATACGCATTTGTTGTTTAGCCCTGCATTGCTATATCCCACAGAAGCAAACAACTTTGTAGAAGGGATTTTGGGACCGTCCATTTTAAGGATGCATTTCCCCCGAAAAACCCTGAAATATTTTGTTGCTGGATGAAACACTCACTTCTTCTTTAGTTTCTTGGCAACAAAGAACATCCCCATAGCACCGGCGTACTTGATGACAAACTTCTCCATGAAGTTGTATTTCCCGTGGCTGGATATGTAGGAGAATGCCTGAATGGATTCAGAAGGACTGCGGTAGATGTTCGGCGGAATGTAATGAACTAAGACGTGATCCACCCATTCCCGCCACTTTTTCTCTTCTCTGAAACAAACAAACAAGTCACATCAGTTCAAGCCATTTTAGATTTGAATATTCGTAATACATTCGTTATATATTCGTTATATTCGTAATATATTCGTTATATTCGTAATATATTTGTTATATTCGTAATATATTCATTATATTCGTAATATATTTGTTATATTCGTAATATATTCGTAATATATTCATTATATTCGTAATATCAGGGATGAGATTGGGCGAATGTGAAAATTCTTGAAAAAATAGCTTGCTGGTCTAGGTCCCCCTTACAGGTTTAAAGACTCTGCACATCACCAGATATACAAAACTACAGGTTTGGACACAATCTCTCTCCTTTTGGTGATTGCTTTTACTTCTTTCAAGAAAAATTGAAGGCTCAAGGAGGTTTTGAGAAAATCTTGATATCAGCAAAAACCCTGAGAAATCACATGCATGCCTGAATATTTGTTATATCTGGTGTGTCACACCTCACAAGTAACACATACACAACTTTTTAATTGCAAAAAAAATTTAACACAGTACACTAACAAATTTCTACAGTGTTTTATAGTTTGTCTTGCATTTCTATTCAAAAAAAAAGAGAGGAAATCAGGGCCCAATTTTATTGAGCTGCTTAAGCACAAAAAGTAGTTTAGCACAAAAAAAATATGCTTACCAGAATAAGGTTACCAGCTAAAATACCATTTTCACATGTACCATCTCTGACTAGTATCCTGCTCATTTTTGCTAAGCAGCTCTATGAAATTGGGCCCAGCTGATCAGATGAAAAGTTGCATGCTTGAAGTCACAAGCCTGGTATCCTTTGTGTTTGGATGCATACTGTGTAGTCAAATAAGTGTTGAACAAGAACACTAAGGCTTAAGGCTTAACACTTAAGGCTTGCCCAGAACAATGACTGCTAGTGTCCTAGGATACCATCTCAGCTCTCACTGGACCCCATGAAGACACCCGGGTGAAGAGAAGCAATTTATGGTTAATGCCACAAGCATCATAACTAACCTAGCAACCAATGACCTTCAAACCCATACACTGATGACTCAGGCCAATTTTGAACCCATGGCTTGGGTTTGAGCTCTGCTCGCCTGTTTGAAGCCCAATAAGGACAACACATGTTTTCTAAATAACTGCGGGAGCCCAAGCCGTGGTTTCAAAAAAGGCCTGACACACAAAGTCTTACACACTGTGACCTTTGACCTCAATGTACTTACTTCTCGCTCTCAGACCGTCCAGGAGTGCCAGTCATAATCTCATACTTATTGGCAAACTCAGTCGATGCTTTCTTGTCCTGAGATTTGATCTGAGGGAAGAAGCTGATAATCCTCTGGAAGTCTTTCTCCTCAGTAGTCATGAAGGTCGTTAGGGCACTGATGATGACCGATGAATCATTCATTTGCTGCAAGCCAAAACAAAAACAAGCAAAACCAATGAATAGTTAGTTCAATTTTTGTATACACAAAGGTCTGTCGGGTTGGTGTAGCATCTTTCCTCGCCTTCCACCTTTAACCCCCCGGATCGAATACAGCCGGGGGCACGATGTGGATTGGGTTTTCAGTCCCTACCCGATTGCATGGATTTGTCTTCTCTGCATGTGGTTCTTGGCTAGTACAGTGTTTAAGTTCGCTTTTCTGAGAACCCTTGTTGGCTTCACAATTACTTAGGAAAAAAATTATATAAATTGGTATATTACAGGTGGGACAATCATATACAGCATTGTTTACACCTAAAGTTTGGGTTTCGGACTTCCTTCCATTTACTCTTCTCCACAAGTTGTTTGGACTTAGATAACATTGGAATGCCTGACCCGGCCTGTGATAAGCAATGGTGATATACCAAAATCCTTCTAAATTCTAAATCTTTCACTTAACTTGGGCAAATGAATACATAGGACAGGAAGAATTGGAACTCAAGGGTTAAACTTAAAGAAGTAAAACAATACTTTTGTTCTTAATAAATCTTGAGCAACTTACTGCTTTTTTGCCGTCTTGTCCTTCTTGCACAAGGATAGGCACTTTACGATATTCAGAGAATTTCACTTCCTTCCTCCGGATGGGATCCACTTCCACAATCTGATAAGGGAATCCATAGAAATCCAGAAAAGCCCTCAGTTTGCAGCAAAATGGACACACCTGATACTGATATAGAGTCAGCTTCAGACGAGAGGCATCTCCTTCTGAGAGCAAACGCTGACCCGTCTCGTTCGTTGTCGACCGCACCAGGGTCTGGGCGCTCGCCGAGCAGAGCAAATGTCTCCGGGGGGTTTGCTTCACCAGGACGGACGAAAACAACAGACCGGTCGCTATCCCGACTCCTGCGCATAGATTTTTCATAGATTTGCCGGGCTTCAATTCTTGCCAAAAGGGACCGGATACTTGCCTGATATTGTTGGCGCCTATTTGCGGTCTTAATAAAGCATTTTGGTTAAACTTGAGTAGTGTATTCTGTTGATTTTTAAGGTTTCGAAAAATCGCACGAGTGGTTGTGTAAGTCGCCATTTTTGAAGTGCGCCACCTAGTGTCACAATATTTATACATTGCGTCATCGTTTTTACAGATAAAGTTTGGTAACGATGTGGCGATGGATTATGGCAGTAAAACAATTGAAAAACTTAAGTCCTGACGAGCGGACACTGTTCCATAGAGAAATGTAATGCCTATCTCATGATTAAATCTTGAGACAAATACACTCTCATAGATGGCCATGCCACTCTTTCAAGGAATCACAGAAAACAACATTTCCAAGGTCAAATTTGACCGGCCTAGTCTTCATCAGGAGACAAAAATGCAGTCCACATCGCACGTCCTCCATGATTACAAGTTTTAGTTTGAAAATTTTGGGTGGAAAACCCCAAATTAATTAACATTTACCCAGGTAGTTTCCCTTGTTGTGGTTTATTACTTGATATAATTTGAAATAAAAAGTTGCATCCCAGTCCTTGCCGTTTCCCAGTATCTCGCAAACTTGGTATGAATTTGTACACTGCAGTTACAGGATGAATGGCTTCTGACTAGCACCCCGGAGAATGACAAAATAGGGAGACCGCCAACATTAGGCTAGATAGCTCAGTTTGTTGAAGGCCTCCACATTAATCCGGAGGTCGCAGGTTCAAATCCCACTCTCGCCAATTCTTTGTTCAACACTTACAACGAAAGGGGAAAACCCTGCATTGTAGTAGAGGAACCAGTAATTTCCAACAGAGGGCGCTTGACAAGATGACTGACAAACCTCCAGACTGGTGACTTGTGTTGTTAAACAGATTTTAACGACAGGCCGAATCGGAACCCAAATATCTGGCAGTTCATTACAAATTGCACAGTAATCCTGCAGCAAGTGACCGCAGGAGGTCACTGCAATATTGCCCTGTAAACTATGGACCCCCTAACGTAAAAGTTGCTTACAAAATGAGTCATTTGATCTTATCTGAGTAATCATGCAATGATCTGTATTTCGTCAGATTGTCCCACGTCATATTCTTCAGTTTTTCGACATGCTTTATTTATCGGTAAGTTGAATTTGTTTAATTTATTTATCACCACAGTACTAGGTACTAAGGTAGTAGCACACAGCCATGACAGCAGTCTACATTTCTAGTTTACTAGTATTAGTACGTAGGCCTACGTAGTACAGTCTTGCTCTATCCATGCTACCTCCGTGCTCTATCATCATTCAATAATAAAATTCAGAAGACAGTCATGGAGGTACCGTAAAGAAGTAGGCCCTAGCAGGCTATAAAGTTTAAGTTTTCCCCATGGTCGGTACGGTCGGGAAGACAGATATTCCTCCATCCATGAATGATGATTGATATTGATAATGATGATATGCTTATAAAAGTTAACATTAATATGTTAGACCCAGTAACTGGGGCGCTATACTTGTTTTTTCGAAATTGTGACATCTGCGGTCGTCTAGTGCCCCAGCTATGCGTTGTATTTTACCACAGCGATCTTCAAATTGATATAAGTTTACACAAAAAAAGCCTCAGAACGACAAAAATACCCAACAAAATAGCTTTAAAAATGCCTACTGGCTTCTTCATATGTCTAAGATGCAACATCAGACATTTAAATGTACTCACGATTTACGATTTTTGGAGAAACCACCATGACGTCCAGCTCTCAGTTGGACCGCAATTCATACTGTGTGCACTCGCCGCAGCGCTCGATTGCTGTGGTAATATACAACGCGTAGCTGGGGCGCTAGTACAACGCCCCAGTTACTGGGTCTAACATTATGTCATGTCGTCTGTCACACCGTGGAGGTACAACCATGGACTCGTGGAGTAATTAAATTAGATACTATACGGTTCAGTGACACTCACTGGCACTGCTGTACTACAGGCTGTCTAATTCTAATCTGTATAATAAATCATTTGAAGATTCTGCATGTTCTGTTAATTTTTATGCACGTTGGGACACTCCTTACCACACCTTCGACCTTGTATGCTGATTGGCGATGTTCAGTTACACTTCTGAAATTCTGATATTAGATAGGTCTCGAATTTTACACTGGACCGCAGGCCCAAGGCCAGTGATTTTAGCATTGGGCCAGTAAACTCATGACTGGACAAGTCCGGCGGTCTTACTTTCAGTCTGAATAATATAATTCTGTTGATTATCAAAGACTACTTACCCATAATATACAAATAAGATAAATCTCCTAGACTTTTTAAAATTCAAACAATTATTAACCTTTGTAGGCATTTTTTCTTCTCACTTTGATTGTGGTCCTGTACACAATATTCCGGTCCAGTAAACATTTTGAGCTACAAGCCCCGCGGTCTTGTGGGTTTTCCCCCCAAATTCTAGCCCTACTTAGAGCCTAGTACTCTATGCGGTGCCGGGACTGCAGAGTCATCGACTGTCGATCTCTTTGTTTAAGGATGTACACCTTTTCCTCTGTGAACAAAATAAGATTTTGGCTTGATACAATTTCTAGAAACTTGTCTTATCTAACCAAAGTTTGCCGTACTTTTGTTGTTGTTGCAGGTTTTCTAAACATTGCTCTATTTTGAAGGGACAACATGCTGTACGTGTTTATGGTAAACACTGGGTCGATGCTGACACTGGACATGGCATTAACCATGGAAAGGTACAATGATTTAACCCTTACAGTGCCGGCCGCATGTTGGTAATTCTGTGTTCGCAGGCCGGCCATTTTTTTAGAATGTAAGGGAACGTTGGTGGTCTGTGGATGTATACTCAGTATGACGTTTCAGAATGTTGGTGGCACTCGAACGGTAGAACGTAAGGTAGCCTGAACATCTGACGTCACACTTTGGGGCTCGTGAATAAAGTGTATTTATAATTGCGGATAAAGACAGGGGACCAGTCTAAAGTCAGTCTAAATGTAAGGGAACATTTTAGGCCTGCGGATGGATATTCAGCACGAGGTTTCAGAACGTTGGCGGCGCTCGAAGGGTTTAAATGCAGAAGTGGATCATATACTTACACATGGTTTCCCTGACAAGTTTAATATTGACTGCTTTTTCTCGAGTACACACTTCATATGTAACGCTTAAACAGTGTTTTCATCAGTTTTGAAGAAAATATTCGTTCTTGGGTGCACAGAACAAAGGAATTTCCACAAGTGTGTATGCAACACAGAACTGTGTGTGTACATGCACTGTGTATTTACTGTGTGGATGCATTCACCGCATGAAATATTGCAGGTTTGCATAGGTGTATAGGTTGTCATAGCCGAAGTTCTGGTGGTTTAGTCATCAGGTTGTGGGTTCAAATTCCGGTCATGTTACTTGTGTCCTTGAGCAAGAGTAGACACTTCACTATAATTGCTTCTCTTCACCCAGGGGTATAAATGGGTACTTCCGAGTGTAGAGGTTGATATTGTGTTTGAAAAAGCCTTTGGAGCGCCACGGCAGCCCGGGCTGTATACTCCCCAGAAAGCTGAGAAAGATTAAAGGAACTTTATTGACCCAATGACCTGGGCACTAATGTAAAGCACATTGATACTATATTGTAAAATGCGCTATATAAGAACTTGTTATTATTATTATTAGTTTATCTCAAAACTGCAGTGGATAATGTTGGATGTTTAGACGGTAGGAAGGTCAATGAGTTTATTTGACAATTTGTTTGTTTTGCTTCCTTGTTGTGACAGTGTTCAGAGGCTGCAAGAGACCTTGGCATTGGAGTACCAGCTCCCTGTGGACAAACAAGTCCTTCTGATTAGTGGTGGTCAGAGTCTTGACCCTCACATCAGGGTCTGCAGCTACAGTGCTGGAACGGTAAAGTAATCTTAACTCATGGTGTTCCTTAGTCCTAAATAGGTCTAAATTCTCTAAAACTCTCATCATGGGATGTGCTCCCCCAGGACATCATTGAACTGCCCACAGTGGAGCATTTCAAGAGAAGCCATCAGTGCCTAAAGTCACTTAAGCTTTTTACTTACACAACATATGTATAGACCCATTGCATATGACGTAACATTCTCAAAAAGGAGACAGATCATTGGACGATAGCTGTGCTCTGTGCGTAAAAACGTGCGCGTGACCTCAGCGTATCTGTAGCGTTTTGCGTTATGCAAGGGGGATCGATTGATTTCTATAGACCGGGGACGCGCCTCCGAACAATGTGCGTCATGTTGGGTGTCAAAACTCTCTTTTGTGCATGTTTGTATACGGTTTTTGACACCCAAAATGACACCCAGGATAGGCGCATGTGAGTATACTGCGCATTGTGCAATGGGTCTATAGAGCACCTTGCACAAGTGTCCACCGTTTAAGGCATCACACCTCAATCCTCGTTAAGTTGCTGAACAGGCTTTCAACGAGTACCAGCATAGAAATAGAAACGGAGAAGTTGTCTAATCTGAGAAAATTGAGTAGTAGGCACGCTCTGTGATTCGCAGAACCTCGGCCAGAGCCAAGGCGGAAAAATTATGGGATGCTGGAAGCTCGAAACGCATGGACTTACCTCCCATTGAGCTGAATAAAATGATGAACAATGGTGTCAGCCTCTCCATTCTTGTATGCCACGTTTGTACAACAACAGGACAAAGGTCTGGAATCAGGGATTATACAATAGCTAACCCCCGGAAAGGGATTCTTCAAGGGAAGTTCCTCGGAACCTGTTGTCGCTCTTTGTAAAGGTGAAATGAAGCATAGCACGGTAGGTGCCTGTCTGGCAGTCGCGAAAATGGAGGAAAATCTTAAGTTGTTTTGGGCGTAAAAAAACGTCCGCCATAAGTCTGTCCCCCGAAAACTTGCATCTACAGACGTCATCTGACGTGAAGTGGTTAAGAAAAACTATTAATTTGTTGTTGATTATTACCAATTATGTACCATATCTTTAAAACCCATACAGGATACCAATCCCATCTTTTTGTTCAGTAAGGGCACCATTGAGGCAGCGATTCCACCCATAACATCAATCACACAACAGAGCAGTGAGGAAAAACTCAGACTACAAGTTGAAGGCTTGAAGAACCTTCCGCATAGCTACAGTGCTGTAGTGGCACGGACTCAACTAGCCCTGGTAAATATGTAGAGTCAGGCTAACCCCGGACAACCCTAACCCCCTTTCAGGCCTGGAATTACACGAAGGCTACAAAGGCCGTGGCCTCTGTTGCTCCTGGTCTTGGCCTTGGTGCCACTTCAAAAAATTCCCATAGACTTTAAGATTTTCCGATGGAAGTGCCCTTTTTTAAATGAAAATGGCCTTGTCCTTTTAAAGATGAAATTTCAGGCCTGCCCCCTCCCCTCTTCTTTTGTGTGCTGCAAACAGGGGTATAAACTTAGATCTAGAGCTTGGTTTTGAGCAGCCAATCCTGACCAACTCCAGTACCCAGGCGGTTTAACTTTACCCCCCTTCCCCAAATCACAAATTGTCAACATTTCACAAGATTTTGCTTGAATTAGTTAGATTAAAAGTCCCTTGAATGATTTACTAGTATCATTCCTCACTCTAGCAAAATCCAACACCATTCTTCAGTAACTCTACACCCAAACTATTAGACTCTGATTATGGGGGTATGCCTGATCCCATGTAAAGCATAATCAGTTTACTAATGCAGTCCTCATTCCAACACCATTCAGTAACTCAACACCCAAACAGTTGGACTCTGATTGTGGTATGCCTGATCTCGTGTAAAGCATAATCAGTTTACTAGTTCAGTCCTCAGTCAAACATAAGTCAACAAAACTTGATTTTGGTGGGTTGGGGTGGTTTGGGTTGAACTGCACACCAAACTTTTAGGGTTTTTTTGCATGGGGTTTAGACATACCAATTTTACCAGAGAACACAAATTGAGGCTTTTTAAAAACCACAGCTGAAAATAAATGTTATTTGAGTGAACCTCAAACTTTGGTTTCACTGTTTGCTTCTTTTTTACAGCAATTCCACGATGTTGCTAAGGAGAATCTACGCTTGTGTGAGTGTCTTGTACATGATCAGCATCTGCAGCAGCAGGGCTGGATGGCTGTTGTGGCTAATCTTGAAGATATTACAAGGTAGAAATCAAAGTTGCATTAGTTTGTTTACTTTTTTTTTTGTCCGCAAAAGTCTGGGACAATCTAGGACCCTTTGAATAAAACCATTCAACTGCCCCAGTTGTGTATGGTGGCACAACTGTGCACAGAAGTATACGTGTGTATTGTGTAGACGCATTCACCACTTGTTATCTTCAAGCAGGCTTCGATCCTCGATTCTGATTGGTCGATCCATAGCAACAAGAAGTGTGATATAAACTTATATCGCACGGCCCATCACTCTGCGTCTTGTGTGTTCTAACTCTGCATCAGGGTTGTGACTACGCTGGTCGAGGCTGGTCGGCACTAACCAGTTCTAAAAAAGCGGACCAGCACTCATGCAATGTTACAACATTGCCCACCAGTACTTTTTTGCCGGAGGTGAAAAAAACCACCACTTTAACATCCTTTTCTTTTTTTAACGTTAGCCCCAGACACTCTCCAGCCATGTCCTGGGAGAATGATTGGCACTCCTATTGAGATCCAGTTTCATCTTATCTACTCTACAGTTTGTTATACATTTGTTTCAGTTTGTAATACTCTTGCTTCACTCAAAAGACAAGCTGCCCGCGTGGTGTCTCAGTGGTTTTATGACCTGGTTTTGTGACCCTTAGGAGAGGGTATAGTGTTCTATTTAAACTGGAAAGTGTGTTGACATCCGCTGGCTGGCTTATAGTTTTGGTTGGAATGGTAGAAACATTTAAACAGTTAACTGGAAATCACAAGTTTCGTTTTGAAAATAAACCTAGGTGCACAACATAAATAATTTGAAAAGGAGTATTATTGTGTCCTTATTGTAACATGAACAGCCAGTCAGTGTGATTACATAAAAGTTCCGGTGACATCCAAGGATTTTATGTACTGTGTAGATGCAGTCACCACATGATACCATATTGCAGGCTGGCAAAGTTTATCATTCAAGAACAAAGTGGATGATATTGAATGGTCAGACAGTAGGAGGGTTAAGGTAACAATGTTGCCAAACAAACACTGGTGTCTCTTTTTTGTTATACTTGTTGTAAGAAAGACTTTTAATTTGAAGTTTCCTTTTTCTTACAGTGCTTTTGAGCAGCGTGCTGTCGCGTTCAAGCAGAGCATGAAAGAGTTCCTTGAAGATCGCCCTCAATTGTTGCTCCAGCTGACGGAGTTTGAAGACATACTGCTTCTTCTTGAGAAGACACCACTACTGCCATGCCTGGTAGAGGAGAGCTGTATAATCAACAAGGAAATATTACAAGATGGTAGTACTGTCTCATTAATGCATTGGATTAGCAGTCAGGTATGATAACATAGTACAACAAAGATAAACAGAGTACCCTAACCCAACCCCTCCCTTTCCCCACTGAGTTACGACCTTGTTCACAAACTGAGTTACAACCTTGCTCCCAAACTGAGTTACAACCTTGTTAAACTGACAGGACAAACCAATTTCTCCCCTCCTTGCTGCAGGACCAGCGAAGCACACTAGAGCAAATGGCACAGCAGTGTTCAAAGAGCCTTGAACAGTTCAATCAACAGGTTCTAGATGCTATGTCAACAGAAATCAACAAAACTCTTGGTAAGTTTAGACAAATCTGTTAAATTTCTATGACGTGTTCCCGATATACGCCATCTTTACAGGCAACTTGGGTTTTGGCTTTTGGCTTTTGGCTGTGTCATGCGTTCTTATTTTTCATGCAGCCAAGTGGTTTACCGACTAATCATGCAAGGGATTTGATAAACTCCTCATGTGCAACACACGGTATTTAGGCACAATGCATAGTTGTGTGTTAAAAAATGACTATCATTGCCTGGTTAAAAGAGGAGTGACGTCAAGTGGAAACTATCTATAGTCTTTTGTAGTTATGCTCTGGAGAAAATGGCAATTTGTTTTCATTGTAAACATTACAATGTCTTTGTTTCGTTGCTACTGTTAACAGGTGATGTGAACAATGGGAGCATGAAGGAGGTTAAGGGTCTGGGAGAGAGGTTGTTTGGTTTGGAGCAGCTCCTCACAAACGCACAGAAGGTCTTACAAGAACAAGCCGAGATGGCACAGGTATAGCTCCAACATCCGACATCACACTTTGATGCACCGGCCCTTCCAGATACCGCCCTTTAGAACCTGGCAGTTTCCTGCCAGATGTACCTTTGACCTTGCATGCCATAATGCTGTGTGGTTACCAGGGGTCGATTTCACAAAACTCTTCCTAACTTAGGACTAGTCCTAGGCAATGCTAAGAGATAGGACTAGTCTTAAGTTAAGACCAGTTACTGGTCCTAACTTAAGACTAGTCCTATCTCGTAGCATTGCCTAGGACTAGTATGCTAAGAGATAGGACTAGTCTTAAGTTAGGGCCAGTACTTAAGACTAGTCCTATCTCGTAGCATTGCCTAGGACTAGTCCTAAGTTAGGAAGAGTTTTGTGAAATCGACCCCAGGTCTCAAAGTTTGAGGAAAAACCCACAAGACCGCAGGGTTTGTAGCTAAAAATGTTTACAGGACCAGAATTATTTTTACAAGACCAGAATTGAAATGAGAGAAGAAAAAAGTACCTACACAGTTTAACATTTGAACTGTTTTAATTTGAACAAGCACTAAGAGAAGATTTATCTCATTTGTATTACGAGTAAGTATTCTTCAATACTCAACAGAATTTAAAAATTTGTATCTGACTGAAAGTCAGCATTTGAACAAAATACAAGACAGCCGGACTTGTACAGTCATGAGTTTACTGGCCCGATTCTAAAATCACTGGCCACAGGCTTGCAGTCCAGTGTCAATTTCGAGCCCTAGTTACACACACCTACACTTGCTCATGTCTGTAGTATCAGTCTGGTATCTGTCCTTCATTGCATGTCTATCCAATGAAACCATTGGGTTTGTAAGACCAGTGCCTTAGGGATAAAGACAGGGACCAGTCTAGCACAGGTGTTGCAAATCAATCAATCAACATGAAACCCTTACTCCTTAGGTATTTAGAAATCCTTCAAAATTCTATCAGAATTTTTCAGCACAGTATGAAGTCTCCATTAAAACCTTTGCACTTTGATTGGATCTGCATGATAACTCTGACTTCCTGTTGGAAAATTACCACTAAAATACTCCACACTATAGTGCCCCACAAATGTTTGAACTCTAGGATTGGTGTATGGCAGGCCTCATGCTAAGAGTAGTTTGTGTCGGGGGGGGGGGGGGTACAGTGTTAAATCCATAAAATTTTAACAAAAGCATGAGATGGATTTGAAATAATTTGGTTGTTAAGGGTTAAAGGCACTGTACACATTTGGTAATTACTCAAAATATATATTAGCATAAAAACTTACTTGGTAACGAGCCACGGAGAGCTGTTGATGGTATAAAACATTGTGAGAAACGACTCCCTCTAATGTAAAGTAGTTTTTGAGAATGAGGTAATTTCTCACAAATATAATAAACAAGGGTGGGTTTTTTTCATCATTTTCTTGCAACTTCGACGACCAATATTGAGCCCAAATTTTCACAGGTTTGTTATTTTATGCATATGTTGGGATACACCAAGTGAGAATACTGGTCTTTGACAATTACCAAACGTGTTCAGTGCCTTTGAGCATGGTCAGTATGGATGTACTGAAATAAATCCAGTCATTTCATTCAAATTCTGCTGGACTTTCTTGGAGAGTGGAAACAAGTTAAAACAAATCAACAATTTACTGTGTAATGTTTCGGTTTGATTGCTTTCTGATCAGGGGATGGTACAGAATCAGACTAGAGCCAGCAACCTGAACGACACGTCCGTACTGCCGGATCTCTGCAAGAGTCACCAGCAGCAGCTGACTGTGATGTACAAGAAACACTGCCAACTTGTTGAGATCAGCCGACGTTGCCAGGCCGCAAAGGAAGAGCTCTGTCACAATCTTCATGTCAGACTAAGGTAAAGGGTTGTAGAAATACAACATGTATAATGAGGAGAAAGATCGGAAACTTTGCATGGTGGGATTCAGGCTAAGGTAAAGGGTTGTAGAAATACAAGTTGACATTTTGATCAGTCTTTTTAGAAGAATGCTGGACTTTGTTAAAGGGACACGTTGCCTTGGATCGGGCGAGTTGGTCTATGGAAAGCGTTTGTAACTGTTTGTTATAAAATGCATATGGTTAGAAAGATGTTTTAAAAGTAGAATACAATGATCCACATAAATATGCCTCGAAATTGTGTGGTTTTCCTTTAACTTTGCGAACTAACACATCCGCCATTTTGTGGAGTCAAAAATTTTGCTCCACAAAATGGCGTGCCGTGTTAGTTCACGATGTAAAAGGAAAACCATGCAATTTCAAAGCATATTTGTGTGGATAATACCTCAGTGTCAGTGTCTGGTCTTGTGAAAACAATTCTGGTCCAGTAAAAATTGTAAATTGCAAGTCCTGCAGACTTGTGTACTTTTCCCCCAAATTTGAGCCCTGATAGGACATACCTGTGCATGCTGTATGCAAAATTAACAAGATCAACAGATGAGAAAGCTTAAATTTGCCATACAGCTAAAAATGGCAGCACGCATGAATTGTATCAAGGTAGATACTCACAGATAACTACTCACACAGCACTCTCTGAGTTCTCTTTCTATGGGTAGGACAGCCTCGGATCCTTCCCAAAGTGAAGGAAAGTCTCCTCGAGAAAATTGCAGGCCTCCAAGCCCCTGGTCAGTGTCTTGGTGCCCCTTTGAAATATTCATGTTCCTATTTGTAGTTACAGGCCTGGTGCCTGACTCTTAAAAGTTTAAAGGCAGTTTTTCAGTGATAAAGGGCACCTTTATTGAGGGAACTTAATATTTCTATAGGGGCCTTGCAAGGGACAACAAGGCAATGACCTGGGGCATAGAGGCAGTTGTCTCTGTTGCCTCTGTGAAGTATAAGACCTGATACTTTAAGGACTTGACCTGTCTGTTCATACCAATTTTGTGTGTGCAAAACTTCCTCTTCAGATGGATCATGTATGTAGAACAGCAGATAAGTGCTGTCCACAGTAAGATGTTAGTCTATCATGAGAACCTCAAACGTCTTAGAAAGCGTCTTGAGATTGTCCGTCAAGTGTATGCTGCCCCCAAGCTGTACGCTTCTGCCATCGTAGAGGTGTATCGAAGGAGACTGTATTCTAGTCACTTCACTGCTGTAAGTTTCTTGGTATTTTATTTATAATTCCTGCCTATTATTTGTTAAATTGTTTAAACCTTTATTAAAATAATAATAGTGGCTTCTTATATAGCGCAGAAATCCGTCACGCAGTGATGCTCAAGGCGCTCAATAATTTGAAAAAAACCAAAGAGAAGAACAAAAATACATAGTAATTTGGATTTAGAGTGTGAACAAATAGGTTTTGAGTAATTGTTTGAAAGAACTAGGTGATGAGGCTTGACGGAGGGCAAGTGGAAGACTGTTCCAGAGAGTAGGGCCAGCATGGGAAAAACTGCAGTCACCCCAAGAGCGTTTGGATCTGGGAACTTGAAGAAGGGAGGAGTCTGATGACCTTAGTCTGTGTGGAGGATTGTATGCTTGTATTGAATTCTGCATAGACTGGTGAGGAGCTGTGAATTGCGTGGTAGACCAGCAACAGAACTTTGAAGGTGATGCGTTTCGCAACAGAAAGCCAGTGGAGGGATTCAAGAACAGGTGTTATGTGATTATATTTTTTGGTGACATTTTTTGGTGGACTAACTGTTCAGTTGCCTTCCGACTTAAGTTTTTGCGAACAAAACCAAGGTTGCGCAGTTGGTATCTAATTGATCTAGACGCAGATATGATGATGGAAGGACATATTGTTGTCAAAGATGATGCCAAGGTTACGAGATTTGGCAGATGGGTGGATACTAATGTTGCCCACATGAACTTGAAATTCCTTCGAATCGACTTTGTTAAGTGTTTGCTTTGAACCCAGGAGAGTGAGTTCAAACTTCGAGTGATTGAGCACTAGGCCATTTGAGTCCATCCATGTGTTGATGTCTCTGACGCAGGCCTCCAGTTGTTTTGCCGAGGAAGACATTGAGGCACAGGATGGTGAGAAGGAAACAAACAGCTGTATGTCATCAGCATAACAATGGTATTTGATATTGTGCGCATTTATGATAGTGCCTACAGGCTGAAGGTACAGCGAAAACAAGAGGGGGCCACCAACAGACCCTTGAGGAACACCATGAGCAAGATGGCTGGCTTGTGACTTTGCATTACCAATGCCTACACACTGAGAGCGATTTGACAGATAAGATGTAAACCACTGCAGAGCTGTTCCTCCGACTCCCAATGAGTTTAGTCGATCAATTAAAATGCGATGGTCAAAGGTGTCAAATGCTGAGGACATGTCAAGTAGAACAAGGGCTGTGATGTTTCCACTATCCATTTGTTGAAGTACACCGTCAGTTAAATTTGTGAGAAGTGTTTCTACGCTGTGATTTTGGCGTTATGCCGACTGATGGCCGTCAAGAAGCGAATGTTCATGCAAGTGATCTTAGAGATGAGAAAAAGCCACACATTACCTTATATAACAGATGCAAGATGACTTTTTGTTTATTGAACATACCTTTCCCAAGATAAAAAAACAACTATATCAATATGTTTTCAAAGCTTTACGATTTATCTTGTTTGACATCGAAATTCCCAACAGGCTAAAAGAAAATGTGCTTAAAATTTCTTTCTGAAGGCCACACATTCTATGAACTAGGTTCAGAACCCTCACCCAGTTGCCACTAGGTCTCCGATCTGGTGCAGTAAGCCGCTCTGACACGACACTCCCACGATGTACCCTCCTTTAAAGGGATTGTATACGTTTGGTAATTGGAACCCACTGTTTGTTTCAATCCTATATAGTTGTAGATATATACCACAAACTCACCTGTGAAAATTTCTTCTCAAAAGGTGGTAGTGTTTTTGAGATATTGCCTAAAATCTGGAGCAGTTATGTCCACGCAGGAAGAATAATCTGCAATTGGAATACACAATCTGAGAAACTTTTCTGCCAGAAACGCTTCTCAGATTCGAATGTTTTTTGATATAAACTGATATCTTTTTACCATAACCACATTACTTTAAAGTGAAATGTTTCTCAAAATGCTTTATACTATCAGAAGCTGCTGTACTTATACCAAGGAAGTTTTTATTGCCATTAATTTTATGAGTAATTACCAAATGTATACAGACCCTTTACAGGCACTGAACATTGTTGGAAATTGTCAAAGACCAGTGTTGTCACTTGGTGTATCCCAACATATAATGCATAAAATAACAAGCCTGTGAAAATTTGGGCTCAATTGGTCATTGAAGTTGCAAGAAAGTGATGAAAGAAAAAACACCCTTGTTGTACAAATTTGTGTGCTTTCAGATAGGAATAAAAACTTCTTGCAAGAAGTTTTTATTATTTTAGTGAGAAATTAGCTCTTTCTTAAAAACTACGTTACTTCAGAGGGAGTCGTTTCCTACAATGTTTTATACTATCAACAGCTCTCCGTTGCTTGGTACCAAGTAAGTTTTTATGCTAATATTTGTTTTGAGTCATTACCAAATGTGTACGATACCTTTAAACACAGAAACATTATTGATTCTATTTTCTATTAGTGGGCAGGACAGGTTTGCGATACATCCTTAGCAAGCCACCAGTCAGAGATGGCCAAAAGGAGAAATTTTGCTACAAGTATGGAACGCCACTTTCTCAATGTGCTCTTCCCAGGCCTGATTGGGGAAGTCCCTCCAACTTTTGCTGTAAGTAGAGTTTCAGTGTTTGTTCATCACATTCCTCCCCCCCGATTCTTAACCGTACCTCTTCATCTTAAACCCCCTGTATACCTGTTTTACATCCCTGTTTTCAAATTTTTCCCATATGGCCGTGTGGTCAAGTGTGCCGGACTCAAGCTCTGGTGTTTCTAATCAGCAGAGTGTGGGTTCGAGTCCCGGTTGTGACACTTTTGTCCTTAAGCAAGACACTTAACCATTATTGCTTGGTCCTTCAGGTGGGATGTAAAGCCCTTTGTCCTGTGTGTTGTGTAATGCACTTAAAAGAACCCAGTACACTTGTCGTTAAGAGAAGGGGTTTGCCCCGGTGTTTCTGGCAGTGGCTGTTGAATGAGCCGCAGCACCTTGTAAACCCTTATAAGGTGCAATACAAAATTGGTCTCATAATTCATAACAACTTCAAAACCTGTTTTAAAAAGTGTCTCTCTTTGTTTAAGCGCCTTGAGCACTTTATTGGTGGATACGATCACTACACATGACTTGATTAACCTAATCATGTTGATACAAATGTAGTGTTTATCCTCTTGAGACAACAATTTGCATCTTGGCCTTATGCAATGATGCCATCTGGTGGTAGTTGAGGTGTAACAGTGATGAAACAGTAACGATGCATGTACGGTCGAGGCTTAGTGTGGGCAGATGACAACTCATCTTTTGACCTCTATAAAGCGGGCCCCTTCCCAAGTCCATTGACATCATATTTATATTAGGCCAAATAAAAATATCTCTTTTTTTTAAAGAAAAAAATGATACATTTTTAACGATCCCTGATGAAAAAAATAAATTTTTAAATAAATAAGATCGTATTTTAGACTTTAGCACACTGAAAAAAGCACTCTGAAAAAAGCTGGCAATCATCTTGAAAAATAGCCCGGCCGGTTGTCTCGAAAAATGTGTCGGGCGGCCATTAAATTTTATTTTTTAAAGGCCCTCCTTCCTTTTTTCAAAAAGGCAGGACGCCAAACATGTTTGTTTTTTTCTTTGGCCTTGAGGTCTGTTTACTTTTTTCATTTTTCAGACTACACAACCTGAGGACTTTGACACCAAGCTCCCTGAGATCAACGATGCCGACATCAACAGCCTTAGAGAGAAGCTTCCAGAATTAGCACACATCCTTAAGTAGGTTCTCTCTTGCATGTCAATCGGAAACTTCAATTAGTGCAGCAATGTACTCTCTTATTCTCTTACCATTCAGTATCGATCACTGTGGTTTTGAATAATATATAAACTATGCCAGCCTGTAATAGATATCATGTGGTGAATGCATCTACACAGTACGAAGCCAACCCTCCTACTGTCTGACCATTCAATTTCATCCAAGCTGTGGTTTTGAATGATAGATAAACTTCGCCAGCCTGCAATATGGTATAATGTGGTGAATGCATCTAAACAGTACACAGTCAACCCTCCTACTGTCTGACCATTCAGTATCATCCACTGTGGTTTTGAATGATAGATAAACTATGCCAGCCTGCAATATGATATAATGTGGTGATTGCATCTACACAGAACAAAGCCAACCCTCCTACCATCTGACCATTCAGTATCATCCACTGTGGTTTTGAATGATAGATAATGAATACATTGTACACATTACAAACATGTACACAGTTAGCTCTGTACACAGTAGCGCCAACATACACAACTCATGCAGTTGAATGGTTTTAAATAGTTGGTCAACTCTAGAAATTGTTACCAAGAGTAGGATTACTTAAACAAATTATGCACTGTTTGGGTTGAGTTAAACTTAATTGATTACATTCTAATTAGAAAGACAAAGAACAGCATGTGACACAAGTTGGACAAGATTCTTTTCAAATAATGATGTAGGTCAGTAACATGTGTTGAGGTCTTGCCAGTTAATTCACTGGGGTCTTTCAAGGCTAAATTAAAGACTCACTTGTTCAGGGAGGCTTATATTCTGTAATTCATTTTATAGTGTTTTGTTCCCCCTTATATGGGGTGAGGGTGTATGCTTTTTATGATCTTTGTGTAATTTTTTTGCTGCATCTGTTTGTTTCGGTTTGTCATATTACTCCCTTCCTGAAGGAACTGCATTGGTTGCCAATAAATTTTCGCATTCATTTTAAAATTGTAATGCTTGTTTTAAAATGTATACACTTTTTAGCTCCTTTGTATGTTTTTGATGTTCTTTTGATTATTTGTAATTTGCTGTAACTCTCAATGAAAGTTCGCCTTCGAACATCCTCGGATGGAGAGGACGCACAAGAAATGTAATAAATTATTATTATTATTATTGATTTGCTGATTTTTATAATTGTTTCATTCTTACAGGCTGCCGGCTGAGCAGACAGAGTTGGCTTCTGAATGTGCCCTATCCAAGGGGTTATTACCAGCTCTCTCCGATGAACAAACCCAGACAAGTTTAAACATACAGGAAATAGAAGAACTGAGATCCATCGAGACCGAAGAAACACAACCTGGCGATGACTCAAAGATCCTGTCCACAGATCGTCTAACTCAGGACGGCACCATGCTAAGACCAAACTCTCTTCCAGCAGGAGTGGAACTGTCCTCCATAGATTCAAGTAGTAATAGAATTACTGTTCCAGAAACTCTTCAGTCCTTGTCATTTAGGCATGTTGACAGTTTTGTTTCGGCAGCCACCACTCCAGACTTAGAACTGAGTCCTCTGGACATGTCCACCCAAGGGGAGACACCATTTGCGTCGTTGCTGACGGCGCCTGAAGGGAATTTCTACTCGGCTGTGACAAGCCCCTTAGATGACACGGATTCACTATCCAAGCATCCTATTAAAGACAACTCTGTTTCAGAATTCGTTGAGAAGGTCACATTACTCCAGGAAACTATTCAGGAAAGAGAGGCATCCTTAGAGGAGAGTAAACAGCAAATTATAGAGATCCAGTATCAGTTAGAGAAAGCAGAGTTAAAGTTGGCATCGATGAGGGATGAGAGGAGCTTGTACGCAGATCAGTTGAAGATTTCTCAGACGGGAATAAAGTCCGTTATTCCCAAAATGGAGACCTCTGTGCGCAAACTCAAATCAGATCTCACTGAAATGAGAACTGCTGTACAGCTTGATAAACGTGCATTTCATGAAACAATTCTCACCAGCGTTTCTTCTGTTGAAGGTTTTTGCGGCAAGGTACAATCCCTCGTAAAAGAAAGGGAAGCGGCTGCAGTAAATGAAGCAGTGGAACTTTTACAAGTGCAATCAGACGCTAAGTGTAATGACTTAACAAAAGATCTTGAGAGAGCCCAGGAAGAGGTTGAATCGTGCAGACGAGAGCTTCATGATGCAAGGGAACGATTAAAAGAGAAAGAAGCAGAGCTTACGATTCTGAAAGAAAAAAGTTGTCAGGAGTTGCAGGAGTTAAGATCCCAACTAGAAGAGCAACAGAGTGAAAAGTTAACCCTCGTCAAGAGTAAATCAGAAAAAGATATCCAGGATCTTCAGAACACTGTAAAAGAACATGAAGATGCCATACGGATGATGAGAGAAACTGCGGAGGAGGAAGTTGAGATGCTTCAGGATCGTTTGGCAGCAGAAAAAGAGGAAGCTCTGAATGCATTGAGAACGGAGCTGACGGAGAAACACAACCAAGAAATGGATGCCAAGCAGCGCCATCTCCAAGACACCCAGCTGGACGAGTTGGCCAAATTCAGAAAGACCACAGAACTCAAACTGGATGCCGCCTGCGAGGAGTTAACGCAATCCTTAAACAAGACCAAGAAAGAGGAGCTGTATGATCTCAAGATGACGATGGAATCAAATCATCGGGATAAAGTCCAACTGCTGTGCAGGGAACTCAAAAATAAGCTTTTGCAGGTGAAGGAGATCCGTGAGGAAACTTCGGAGGACATTAAACAAGAGTTACGCTCGGTCCGCATTCTCCATGAACAGCTGATTGAATCAAGTCATCTTAGAATAACAGAAATGGAAGAATCTTTCACAACGTGTTCTCGGAGTGCCTCGGAAACGTCTGAAGGGAAACAAGAAAGCGATGAGCAACTTGGAGATGTTGCACAAATGAGTAGCTCTGTTATGAGAACTTTAGACAGGGAGCAGGTTGGCATGGTGGCGGAACGGCAGCAGGCGTTTAACGAAGCGGTGTCCAGAGTGGCCGTCAAGAAGGATAAGACTATTGAAGAACTCAGAAGGAAAGTAACCAAGCTATCGGAGCAACAAAATCGAAACCAAGGTATGTTCTGATAAACAGATGCTGTGAGTCTGTGAGCGGATGGGAAGGAACAGAAATACCTAGTGATTAAATCAGTCTCATTTTGCATGGTGAGGGTGCTTCGAACAGTCAACAGTTCTCAAGTTGTTCTCTTGGAAGTACTTGTACCCCCCAGTTTCATAAAATGAGGCACTCAATGTTTTCTTTAAATCTTACACATAGATCCTTTTTGTTGAGACACAGTTGCTAAATCCCTTACTCAGTGACCCTCATGGCGCTCCAACATTATTACCCCCTGGTCACTGGGCCATTTATTTCATTCCTTAAACCATCTCAGCTCCCTGGTGAGTATACAGCCTGTGCTGCCAAATATGTAGCGCAACAAGCTAAATCAATCACAAGAACCATCTCTGCCCTCACAGGTACCCATTTACCCCTGGGTGATGAGAAGCAATTATAGTTAAGTGTCTTGCTCAAGGACTCAAGTGTCATGACCGGGATTCGAACCCACACCCTGATGACAGCCATCAGAATTTGAGTCCGATGCACTAAACCGCACGGCCACGACACGCCTCGTTCTACACCTTTATACATCAGCCTCAGGAAGGCACAGGGGAAGGCTCCATGGGTAGACCTTTAAGTTAACCCAATGCTTGGATAATGTGTAAATCAATCGTCCAGCTCTTCCAACAAACAGGGATGAGAAATTTCAGACTTGAATCTGAATTAAAATTTTGTTCTTGTCTGACTGGTGAATAAAAAAAAGAAGAGGTATTTTCTTCACCATGCTCCTTGATCTACTTCTCTAGCACTGAGGATACTGTTCCCAAAAGCTCCTTGGAATCTATAACTCCAGGGGTTACCAAAAGCTGGAAATGCCATCTATTTAACATACCTCCTAGCATTAAGATCCTAGTTTTAGATTATTTAGTCAACAAAGACTCTCGCCTCTAAAAGGAAAATTTAAACTTTTTAATTACAAGATCAGTAAAGAGGTCTTCAATATTTCTATGTTCTGAATGGTGTCTTTGTCACCAAAGGAGTACCCATGAATGCAGCAATAAACAGTAAAAAAAACGTTTCTCAAGGATGAGATCATTTCAAGCAACTCTCAAGTTGGTTACTTTAAGGACATTTCACAGGCTTTTAACACAAAAGCCGTGTTCATATTATACTTTTTCTGGGTAAACTAACTGAGCAAATGGGTAACTTGACCATTTTAAGTCCAGTGCGAACAGCCCAGAAAAATTGCAGCCAGGTAACTTAACAGAGTCCAATGGGTAGTTCAACCGGCCACTTTCTGCCCAGGTAAACTAACCTGGTCAAACTAACCGAGCCAAAAAGTCCAGTGCGGACGCATCATCCCGGTAAAATCGGCCAGTAAAATACCACGTCCGCTTCGCTGCACAGACATGATCACATGACACTTGGAAGTGAACTACACATGCATGTACTGGTGATGTTCACACTCTTGTTGTTGCCTCGGCGGTATACAGAACTCAGAAATTGCATCCCTTTGCTTGCGTTGTTTTTCTTATTTATATTTGCTGTGCTTCTCTTCAACCATTGTTTACAAGCTAGGTCATGTATTTTGTCACATCCAGTTGAAGGTCAATTGCAGATCACCCTCATGTGTTTATATTTAGTCAGTCAGTTTGTTTCACAATTGTCTCGGTTTGTTTACCCTCGTCAAACAATCCAAGTGCAGACACTGGTAAGATTTACCCATTGGAATGTTACATATGGTCTCGGTTGAATATGAATCCAATGTAAACGTGGCTTTACTGGAAAGTTTTTGCACTCGGCATCTTGCCATGCAGATTCATGAGTTCAAACTTCAACTTTTGTTTCCATGTAACCAAATGACAGATACCATAGAGAAGCTTCTGACAGACAAAGGGGACATTGAATCAGAGCTGACCAAAGCCCTGCACCAAGCGAGGCAATCTGAGAAGGAACTTAAGGTTGATGTTTTCAGGAAAGAAGCACAACTGACTGAGCTTCAGCAGAGACTTGATGCTGCTGCTGATGGAGGCCCTGCCCAGTTACTTGTCTCCAGTGAATGGTGAGATATAACAGGCCTTTCGCTTAAAGGTATCGTACACGTTTGGTAATTACTCAAAATATATATTAGCATAAAAACTTACTTGGTAACAAGCAACGGAGAGCTGTTGATAGTATAAAACATTGTTGGAAACGACTCCCTCTGAAGTAACGTAGTTTTTGAATAAAAAAAGAGGTAATTTCTCACTAAAATAATGAAAAACTTCTTGCAAGAAGTTTTTATTCCTAATCTGAAAGCACACAAATTTGTACAACAAGGGTGTTTTTTCTTTCATCATTTTCTTTCAACTTCGATGACCAATTGAGCCCAAATTTTCACAGGCTTGTTATTTTATGCAGATGTTGGGATACACCAAGTGAGAACACTGGTCTTTGACAATTTCCAAACGTGTACGATGCCTTTAAAAGCTGATGAAAAATCAATAAAAAGTGTTCTTACATATGACCTTGGTTTGTCCAAGTGGTTATAAATTTGATGTAACATTGTAATAACAGCATCTTCTACTCCTCTCTTTGCCTGATAGACGAACTGCAAAGGATCAATGAACGGTTTTGTCTGTTCTACTACAATATTCTTAACTATGCGCTCTAAACATTTCATAGCAATAGAAGTGAGTGCCACTGGCCGGTAGTCATTCAATTCACGTGGTTTGGACACTTTTAGCACTGGAATGATAGCTGCAGTTTTCCAAATTTCTGGAACAATAAAACAATTAAGTGACCATTTAAACAGATTATGGAAAACTGGGGCAAGCTGTTTAGAACAGACTTTTAAAGATTTCCCTGACACTTTATCTGGACCCCCCGCTTTGCTAGATTTGACAGCACTAAACATCTTCTCTACATCAGAAATACAAATTTCTATGATAATTTTGCATATAGTCTCTTTCGTGGCATTGAAAGCAGTGGTAAAGTCATGCACGTCAAAATGAGCATAAAATTGATTTAAATTTTTCACGAAGTCCACGGGATCAACCCCTCCAGGTACAAACAGATTTTGTTTCTTGCCACACCCAGTTATTGTCTGCATTCCCTGCCATGCTGTCTTAGGGTTGCCACAGCTGAAGTTGTGTTTGATTTTATCACCAAATTGATTTTTGGAATGTAAAATGTGTTTCTTTATTTTTTTTTGAAGTTTCCGATTTTCCTCAACCTCATTGTTCAAAAAGGCCAGTTGTTTTTGTTTCAGTAGTTCGCAGATGTCTTTGGTGACCCATGGCTTACTGTTTGGATATATCTTGACGACTTTCACAGGAATAATTGATTTTTCGCAGAATTGTATAGTCGCTTATGACCTCTGTGCCCTTTACTTGCCCCCAGGAAGTTTTAGTAGCCAATATTTTAAACATGTATTGTCATAAATGTATCTTTCGGATGTATTAATGGTAGCAATCACAACCAGAAATTGTTAAATAAAGTTACATTTACACACCAAAATATAAATGAACACATTTTACACATCTGAAAAGGAAGAAACATGAGCATTTTAAACAAGTAGGTTGCACAGTTTTTAGTAGGGCAAGTTGAGAAGTGGTGTTTACTATCCCTTTAAGCAGATTTTACTAGACAGTGTATGCTGGGCTAGTAACAAGGATGAGCCGTGTATGTAGATGATTATATTGATTAATTAAATGCTTCTTGCATCGCTGGATTCAAGTTTGTTTTTGACAACATGAGAGTCTGATATGGGTTTTGAGGCATTGCATCGTGACGTATCAATGTATATTCAGTTTGCAGTTTAACACCATGTGTATATACTTCGCTGTGTAGATTTTTTCTTGAGAACTTGTCTTGCTATTTATTCTACTGCCACGGAGTAGATTCGGAATTAATAAGCAGGACAGTTCATTTCAGAACTAAGTAGTTTCCAGAGTTCCAAAATCTACTCTGAATGATCAACTTTTCAATTAATTTTTATATATATTTCTGGTAATGAAACCAAAGATGCCTCATAAGTGAACTTAATCTCTGTAGCTCGCAACCCTGAGGAATCCGTTAAACAAGGATGATTGCTATGTGAACCAGAAACACCGGGGTTAACCCCTACTCTTCCACGATAAATGTTTTGGGTTAATGTCCCATCCGAAGGACAAAGCAATTATTATTACTGGTTGGTTTATTAAAAATGCTAACATGGCGTCCAAAAAACCGAATTGCAGATGCATACAGAGAATAAAAATATTACAAGTTTCAAAATTAAAAAAGCTACACTAGGAAACAGGTATAAAAAATACAAACACAAAACCCAAAAGGTACAGTGATAAATGAACTTATAGATTTAAAAAACTAAAAACTTAAAAACTGTGCCAGCCAGCGAGTTGTTAAGAATTATGGTAAAGTATCAAAGGCACAAATACCATGACCGGGACTCGAACCCACACTCTGCTGATCAGAAAGCTTGGTTGCTCTTAACCGCTCGGCCGCGACATGCCACAAACTAACTGATGTTATACCACCAGTCCGTCAATTGACAATGTTTTGTGTGTGTTTTCCAGTGATACAATGGTGACAAAATCGGCTACAGAGGGCAGGCTTCAAGCCTTACTGAGGTCAAAGGAACAGGAATGCAGTGCTCTCAAACATCAAGTGGTAAATACAGTCTTGATATTGACAACAAAAAACTTGGACTGTCTGACCAGTCGATATCCTCTGTGATTTATATGCCAGTCTGCAATCTGATATCATGTAGTGAAGGTATCTACACAGTACACAGTCAACCCTCCTACTGTCTGACCATTCAATATCATCCACTGTGGTTTTGAATGATAGATAAACTATGCCAGTCTGCAATCTGACATCATGTGGTGAAGGTATCTAAACAGTACACAGTCAACCCTCCTACTGTCTGACCATTTAATATCATCCATTTGACTGATAGATAAACCATGGAAGTGGGCCTGCAAGCAATATGCCATCACGGCATGAACGCAGAGTAGGAGGGTTAACTATTGGTGTACAGAATATTATGTGATAGTAAACGCTGGACTATTCTTCTGAATGTCCATTGGTCTCAATGAATACTGCCCTCTTGTTTGTAAGATGTGTTTGTTCAAACAGGTGGCTTAATTTACAGAAGTGAAGAACATGTTTTTAATGAAGTGTTGTTTTTTCTTCATCAGATGCAGCTACGTGTTTCATCAAATTCTTCAACCAGGACAGAGAAAATATCCATTATTGAGTAAGCGTTGATTAAATGTGATTTTCCAGAATAAAAATCAGAACATTTCTGTGGGAATATTTCAAAACCCAAGGCCAGAGAAGAGGAGGGAATGGCTCGAAATGTAAAGTTTATGTTTCTCTTTATAATTAGGATAGAAAAAATACCCATCATTGAGTAAGTTTAGAAAACTGAATAAATTTTCTTGACTTTTCTAAAAAAGAAGGGAAAAAAAACCTGTGTGGGAATATTTTCAAAGTCGAGGCCAAGGCTGAAATTTAAAAGTTTATGTTAGCTCAACGGTTCTGATAGTCATTCTTTTTAATGGAAATGCAATTTGTCCTTAGTAAAGAGCACTTCTTTGAGGGAAATACAAATTTGTTTTGAAACATTTCAAAGGGCACCTATGGCCAAGTTCGCGCAAGGACCAATGGTTAACTAGTGTTTGTTGAGTGACATACGTAGGGCATGCGCACAGAAGTTGAAGTGGGAACGACTCTAGTCATGTCATGTCATGTCAATGCGACCAGCGGCTCAACATACGGTATCATTTTCTAATAACTGGTCCACTCTGCACTGTGCTACAAAAACGGCTATTGAACACCAGCAAAGCAACCATGCCCAGTAGGCTGGTTCCAAATAGTCGACTAGAGTGGTCCAACTATTGTCGACTAGACAGAGTTCGGGTAAACTTAGTCGAACTATAGTAAATGATAGTCCTTGCGCGAACTTGGCCAAGGCAATGAGCAGGGGCGTCGAGGCAATAAGCAATTTGCAAGTTAGATTTGAACAATGTCAAGTACAATGACTTGCTTAGTCACAAGTTAACGCTTAAATTTGAATTCCACAGACTATAGAGACAGCTGCTATGTCAAATGGTTCGGGGCAAGCTTTTGTATAGCAGCGTTCAGATGAGCAAACCCTGGTACCATTGTGCCATACACATTCATTCAGAATTGTGTATAAGTGTTCGCCGTCTCTTACGTTCTTTGCAAAAGCTTGCCCCAAATCAAGTGACACAGCAACTGTCTTTCTAGTCTGAGGAATTCAAATTTAAGCGGGAGCAATGTACCAGACATTATTCAAATCTAACTCACATATGACCGATTGCCTCCATGAAGTATCAGGCCTGCTACAAAGTGCACTAGAGTTGG
This sequence comes from Plazaster borealis, assembly GCA_021014325.1. Lineage (NCBI taxonomy): Eukaryota > Metazoa > Echinodermata > Asteroidea > Forcipulatida > Labidiasteridae > Plazaster > Plazaster borealis. The sequence goes on along the minus strand of CM037456.1, from coordinate 849,975 downwards.
TGACTACGAACAAAGATATTGACAAAATAGGGAGACCACCAACATTAGGGCTAGATAGCTCAGTTGGTAGAACCCTGGCACGTTAATCCAGAGGTCGCAGGTTGAAGTCCCGCTCTAGTGAAGTTTTCTTTGTTCAACACAAAATTCTTTACAATTGTCTCACCTCTTAGCATCAGCGTTGGAGATTTGGTTCTGATCTTCTTTGAGGAGCCGAGAGATAACTATGTAGTATTCAGCATTGAGCCGACTCTGTACTTCGTCCACTCAGAGTCACTGTCGGGCCTTGATCTGAAGCACCAGGAATCCGCCGGTCCAAAGAGGTAAACTCTCTTCCATTGTCCAAGGAGTACACAACAACTGAAATGACAAAGCCACACTCTTCATTAGTGATCACATTGTCTTCTATTTTGCTCCAGCTAAACTGTCTTGCTTTCTTATCAGGCATGCATCTTTTCAGCTGATCGGAGCCCATTATCATGGTTCTGCTTACCATAGATTTTTGCGTTCCCAGCACCCTGTAAAGCATGTATGGGCGGTAAGCGCAGGCTTCAGTGGTAAGCAGTTCAATGAAATGGGTCCAAGCTGATTCATCGTTTTTGTTTTTTCTTAGCTGTGTCGTTGAAAATGTACAAAATGTAAAAAACACAGTACAAAGTCTAACTGCGCCTGACACTTTCCTTTTTGTGTGTGTCAAACTGCAGTTACATGCCTGTCTCACCCAGCTCCATTGTTTTGCTAGAACTTGGAAATTGGGTTCCAAATCAGCAGTAAACTTTAAAAAAAAATAGACATCCAAATTGCCACCTTACTAGAATTTACTTGTTAATGAAAGTTAGTGCATGGTGTCTGAGTACAAAACAGGCAGTCCAAACACACCCAGACACCCCTCCGCCCTCTGCCTAAACAATATGCCCACCTCTCTGATATACTGGTTCGTTTTCCGGTCATGAAACCCATTGCTTAAATGCACTGTATAGTAGAACTGATTTAATAACTTAATACACTAATAATAAAAACTTGCTTTGCTTCTTTTCGATTTTGAATATTTAGGGTTAATCTTAAAATTGATTTCTATTTCTGTATTGTGCTTTATTTGTTTTAATGCTGATTTATTAACAGGCAGTGGATTATTGGCAGAGTTACGGACAAAGAGTACTGTCAAGCCAAAAAGGTGAGCCTAGTTTGTTAAAAGCTGTTTATAACCCTGGCTTTAATGCCTTGTTTTAAATTAACCCATATCCGCCTGACTGGTCACAGTACTTCAATACTGTTCCTGCCCAAGCCCATGTAGCACTTATTGCTGCATTACAATAAACATTCATTATTTACTGCCTTGCAAATAAACATGCCCCAACATACTGTATACCGTTGGAAAGAGCACCTCATTCTCTTTAATGTGATATACATTCTGCCATGTTTCCCATCTCATATCACTAGTAATGAGAGTACAAAGAAAGACACAAACTTCTTGTTCATCTACGTGTTTTCCTCATTTGTGTTCTACGTGAAATCCCGTACTTAGGCAGATATGGGTTAATCAAAAAATAGCAGATACATATCAGCAGGACATTTATGTGGGCATAAATTTAACTGAATGTATTCTCAGCAACAGTGAAAGTAATTTTGGGTTGAATAAAGAAAACATTGACAAGAGTGAGATTTGAACTTGCAATCTCAAGATTAACGTGCCGGTGTCATCGGAAAATTTGTCCCCTGGAGATTCTGTCCCCCATAATGGGAAATTAACGTGGGCTGAAGGAGAATGATTCAAAAGAGGGCGGTATCAGAAGAAGTTTGTACACAGTTCGTCGTATGGGGGGACAGAATCTCCTGCCACACCAGCACTCTACCAACTGAGTTATCTAGCTCTATATTAGCGGTCTCCCAACTTTGTCAATATTTTTGTTCGGGGTAGCCAGTCAGAAGCCATTCAACCTGTAACTGCCGTATAGTCAGGGATCACAGCCAAGTTTACGATACAACCTGAGAAGTGGCAGTAGAGGGATCACAAGGGGATGTGACTTTTTATTTCAAGTATCAAGTACTTCAAGGGAAACTGACTGGGTAAATTTAGTCAGTCAGGTTTCCCTTGTGGTTTATTAATTGACAGTGAAGGTAGTTACAAGAAGTTTCCTGATCCACTAAGCGAAAATACAAGTCTCCTGCTTTCTACTCAGAGGTAGTAGATGAACGGCAGGACAAGTTCTTATAAGAACTAAGTAGTCTCCCGGTTCTTCCTAATCTTCTCTGGGGCAGTAGATAAACAAAAGGAAAAGCTCTTTTAAGAACAATCTATACAGCAAAATACTATCACACGGTGTTACTGCAAACCAGATATATAGATTTTGTATTTATAATGGAATGAATTTTGATTAGTTCTTTAAATGATTACCGACTAATGCTTCTCTCCTTTTAACTTCTAGGCAAATAATCGCTTCAAGGTTGCTATAGGAACCAAGTTCTACCGCGTTAAAGCTAAGAAATATGATATCAAGCAAGAACAAAGCACTACAAATTAATTTGGAGAATCTGGCGAAGAAGTTAATGGTAAAGCAGAGGGCTGATGTGAGGGGTTTTAATCTTATACCCAATCTTTGTCCAGAACCCGGTCTACTTTAATGGTTGCAATGGTACTTATCTTTTAAAAAAATGGAACCAGACTATTTTTTGGACCAGCCTCGATTTGGTTACAAAGAGTTTACGGTACAAATACAAGATGGCCGCACCATGGCAAAGGTATCTCTGTATCAACCTCACTTCAAATTTATCAAAAATTGCCTTTTGTGCCAGACAAGGGGTTTAAAGTATGACCAGTGATAGAAACTCAGAGTTAAAGATAACCTGAAATATGTGCCCAGTTTACCTCATACGTGTACCCAGTTTGTACCTAAAATGTGCATGTACTTTGTAGATAGTATACCCAGTGTAAACCTTCAACATGTCAGATGATAACCCAAAACTGTCCAAAGGGCCTTTTCAATGTGATAGTTGCAAATCTGAATCAGAAAGATTGCTTAGCCTCTTTAGGCTATTTTTTCATCTTTGCATGAACCGGTAATTGCATAACCCAGAAGTGGTTATTATCCTAGAAGCTGTAAGCCTTAAGCCAGAAGCTGTAAGCCATAAGCCAAAGGGCTTTAATGGAAGTGTCTTTTTACAGTAGCTTTGATGGAATAAGGAAATCGGTCAAATGATTGAAATGTCTGATTAATCTTAGCTGTACCTTTTGTGATGCGCTGCATACGAAGTACTTACTTTTGTTATAGTCCTGTAAACAAAACCCACTACTTTCCACATTGTAGAGCCGGTGTATGGACTGCTAGACCACTGAGTTGTAAAGGCAGTGGGAGACTTTTGAACGCTAGGTGGCAGCAGACTGATCAAGTTTTCATATAGACCTTTCTTTTGTTGATAAACAAAGTGCGCCTGTTGGCATGGCCAGCCGAATGTTAGCAAAACAATCAATCGTGTTAAAAGAAAATTATGACCAAATTCAACATTTTCTGTAAAGATTCATGAGCTGAAATACCTCCCATGATTGGTTGATTTGTTTCCAACGAATTCAACATTATTTTTGAATATTTGTGCGACATTGCTGCAAACTATGGCTATCTGTTTTTGCTTTGTATTTATGGCTTTCCATATTTGTCCACCCTCGGTTGGCAAAAACTCGGGCTGTGATGTGTCAAAAGAAAGGTCTATAGTTCTGAAAACAATGGATATACCTTGTAAGTCTGCTGCCACCTAGTGTCCTGAAAAGAAATATACTACAAGGCCAGCTTGATATCCTGTACTGGCAACAGGTACAGGAATGAACTGTTACATCAGGGATAATATAATAGCCCATATGCATGTCCCCAATGCGCATGATCGGCGCGCAGAGGATTCTGGGTGAAATCCGAGTCCAAGCAAAACCGGTAACCATCATATGGCGCGCTGGGTACACGTTTATGGCATATTTACATGTAAATTACAGCAGTGGCATCCATCTTGGCAGCTTGATATATTTTTTAACTGTACTCAGTTTCCCAAGATGCATTGCGGTATATTTTCAAGATGGCGCTTGTGCATATGGGCTATTATGAATTAATTGTAGGGTCTCCTTCCGATCATGCACAAAGTAGATACCAAATGTAATGTCCTGCTCCTACAAGATAGAAGACACAAAACTCTATTCAGGGCCTTGATGGTCACCGATCTCAGGACAAAGTAGACTTCCAGTAACAGTGAGTAGTGCATTAGAAAGGTAAGCACAGAAAAGTACTGCGTAGCAGAAACAGGTTACCAGCCAAAATTACATTAAGTTTGCTTTGTTGTGACTGGTGCCCCGCTGAAGTTTTGCTTAGCAAAGAAATTTGTCAACAGGGCCCAATTTCATAGAGTTGCTTAAGCACATAGAGTTGCTTAAGCACAAAAAGAAGCTAAGCACAACAAAATTATGCTTACCAGACTAAGGTTACCAGCCAAACTACCATGTCTCATGTACAATTTGTGACTGGTATTCTGCTCATTTCTGCTAAGCAGAAAATTGTTAAGCAATATTTTCTGCTTTATGAAATTGGGCCCAGCTGTCAGCCGGCCATTAGTTATCCATCTAGAAATATTCTTTCTTTAACAATTTTTTATCCAAAACAAATTTAAAGGGATGAAGTATGTATGTTTCAAAATTTAAAAAGTATTTGTTGATGAATATGAACAGACATTTGCAGTTGGAAAGGATGCTGTAACTGTATTTTAATTGAGGAAGTAGAGACTGGCAGAATTGTTTGGTGATTGTTGTGCAATAAATGCACCATTAACAGTATCAATATAAATTGAATAGCTTTGTTTCTTTACTTGAGTGGATCTGGCGTCTCTATTGTACTCCCATCTCCTTCTATTATCCCCACTCTTAAAATGGAAGAGGCAGAATGAGAGATGGACACAAATTAAGACACAATTAACCCAAGGCCAAATTCCACAGACTTTTTATGTTACATCAATTAAATCAATTAAGAAGACTTCTTGTGCTGATGGGCGAAATGCGCAGGGCAATTTGTGAGTCAACAATGCAACAATGCAAATCCACCCTCCCATATTAATTAATATGTTTATTGAAAATTTTAAAATAATTTGGGGTTGAATAAAGACAAATTGACTAGAGCGGGACTTAAACCTGCAACCTCCGGATTGACGTGCCGGAGGTCGCAGGTTCAAGTCCCGCTCAAGTAAATTTGTCTATGTTCAACCCCAAATTATTTTAAAATTTACCCAGTCAGTTTCAATTCCCTTGTGGTTTATTACTTGATATATGATATTTTCGGACAAAAAAAAATTATATTGTGTCTGGGTCAAGACAAAAGTAAAAAAAACCCTGTTTATCATATTCATAGATGTGTCACAGACCCCCCCAAAACCTCTTTACGATCAAGATATATAAATCCTAAAAATTTGAAAATACAAACATAATATGACTACCGGTAGCTTCACATTTTAAACTAACAACCAGAACAAACCAGAAATATACACAACTGCAGTACAGTATCCCAAATCATCCAAACAAACGAGCTTTGATGACAAAATGAAAATTGAAAGACAAATAGAGCCATCATCCAAAACAGGCGACTAGAAAAGCCTTTAAGGCTATGAATTATTTATTGATCAGTAAAACAGGGCATAAATAATAATAAAAAGAAGAAAGATAACAATAAAAACTAGATATTCAGTTTTTGTGACATCACAAAAACAAGGTGTTCGAGAGTAATGTCATCAAATTATGAGTGAATGAATTGGTGTCGAGTAGTTACCTTATCAATGCAATGTCTGGATCAGGAGTTAAATTTTGTCATAAAAATTCAACTTCCGGTTTGAACTGGAAGTGAAGGTCAAACGGGTTCACACTTTGTGCAGAATAATAATAAAAAGAAGAAAGATAACAGTTAAAAATAGACCCACAATGAACTGGAAGTCAACAAACGAGAGCAAGACTCGGAGTCTATACACAGAGGTCTTGGCCAATGATGCATCACTTTGCATCAATTATTTCACTGTGATAATAACACACTACCTCGACTGTTGACTGGTTCTGTCAGGCGAAATAATTCATTAGGCAGGGCTGATTGCCTATGAATATCGGGATCTATGTACACAACTATACGTTGATGCATGCACTGTTCAATTGACTACGTAGACATAATAATGTGGGCGAGATATTAATGTTCGGGTGCTTGCAGTAACTTGATGTTAAATACTGATGTAGATAACGCACTACAGAGGAATCTGGATGTCATTTATAGTACATCTCAAGAGTTAAATGCCATGTGTCAATTTTTGTGCGAGACCAAATAAATATATCTGATCTAGTGCACTACAAGGGTTGTACAGCCGTTCTACTTCGGATAGCAGCAGATGGTTTTGGTTGTAGTTAGTGGAGTGGTTTCTTTCCCTGCCTTTCACACCTCTGTGGACCCCGTTTCGATTTCTTACTGGAGCCTGGCGTACATTGTCTGGTAAAAACTGCTACGGGCTAGTACACACCACTTCTCAACTTGCCATGTGGGTTACTAAAAAATGCGCAACCTATTTTGTTTTTAAATGCTCATAGGCTATATCTTCCTTTGCAGATGTGAATAATAAAATGTGTTAATTTGTTTTTGAGTGGTTGCATATAAACTTCTTTTGACCATTAAACTGGTTGTGATCACTACCATTTACACATTAGAAGGTAAGATACATTTATGACAACACATGTTTAAGTCTGGGCTACTAAAACTTCCTGGGGGCAAGTGAAACGCATAGTTTACAAGCCCGGTGGGTAATTCACAAAAAGCTTAAGCGCAAGGCCTGTGGAGCCTTGCATTATAGTCCCTTCTCAAACTGCGTGGGTTTTCCCCCATTTGGGGGTCTTCCTCTCACGTCTAAAACTGAAAATTCTTCATTGTGCTATTTAAAAAGAGGTTGATGTGATTTTTCCATTGGTAATTCAGATTCAGAACTCAGGACATAACAATAAATGTTTGAGTCGGGGTGAAAGTAATTCATACTGGACGCTCATTCCTCGTGTTCCACGTCGAGCACGACGCAACCTTTATAATATATAGGTAGGTGAACTTGATACCATCGCCTTAATATACTGGCTGCACCGTATTATAATCATTTAGCAATAATAAAAGGCATGTTAACAAATGCATGGGGACATCATGAGTATCGCTGTCATTCTGAACTAATGCTAAGAGTGTGCACTGCGGCCAAGTATATATTAATTCTTCCGTTGCCATATGGCAAGCAACATCTGTTGTTATGAAATGACTGAAACTGTAGGCCACATAATGACATTTTACTCTTCTCGTATTATATAAAGACATCCGAAATTACGTGGTAACTATATACTGCAGTGCTGCAAGCCGGCATAAAATTCAACATGTTGACATAATAAGCCGGTATTTCAAAGATGCTTGTGGCTCTATCACAAGCAGAGGAATTTATTATAATAGTATCGAGTGTATATACATGTACATGTATATAGACGGACAAGAAGTGTACGTCATCAGTGACTTTGGTTGGTGCAAGTGTCGAAACTGGTTTCCCGCGTTTAACCTCATCAGGCGTGCGTATAAGTGAAACAAAACGATGCGTGGATGATGTATACCTGAAGCACTGTCAGGTGGACAGGAGTAATGAAACAGCCCTCTACAGTGAGACTATATGGTGAGGCCACCCAGCTATTATTATAATCACTAGGCCGTATACCTAGTATTCATGTTGACATACGCAGTATGTGGCGTTGGAGGACTGTGAGAAACAATATATTTACGGACGTCACAAGTGTTGTTTCTGTCTGTATGTGCTCGGCATCTCTTATGTTGGATTATTACGCGTACTAGTGTTTCCCATGGGGCGAAGTGAGGAGGAAATCGCTGCATGATGTTAATTGTCTATGTGTACTTACTAATCGCCCTCACCTGGCTGTCAACATAAATCCATCAATTCACCTTGAAAAGATGGTAATTATTTTCCAATGGAAAGAAGACAAAACATCGAGGATGTCGCTCTATCGTGGGGGATGTTGTGCCCGGAGAATCGGACTCAAGTGCAACGCACATACAGCGCATTAAAAGAGCTCGCTAGTTACATTGCTTGTCTTAATCAAATTGAAAGGGAATAAAACTGGAGTGCTTGCATGCAATAACACACTGCATTCCAAATAGCACACACGTAATAGCTTTCAATTTTATTGCCTGTGGTGGGACTATCAGAAAGCCATCAGTGTGCTATGGCCGGTGACTTAGTGACATGGTTGTGTGGCGGAGGAAGCATCAACACGGTAAATGGTTCGTCAATAAATGACTCCATGAGTGATGTAATACCGAGCAATACAACAGCCACCACGGACAGCACCACATCAGGTTATACGGGGGATCCCATGTTATACATCTTAGTGGTTCTGCTATTCTACGCCACCAGCATCACCCTCTTCATGGTGAAATACATCAAGAAGCAGAGTGAGGAGCAGCAATGTGACAATGACTATAACACCTTTGTCAGGATGGAGGGATTCGACCAGAAGTTAATGGAAGCGAAAAATGTTGCGGCGATGCGACTGAAGGAGCTGGCATGCGGGAGAAAGAAACCTGTAGCGGTCGAGCAGAATAAAGTGGAGGATAAAGTGGGGGATAAAGTACTAACAAGTGCGGTCTGATACATTGGTGATTACATGCAATTGTTATAAACATGAACGGCATTATTGTGATGTGAGCCGAGAAGACCACAAAGGTGTCACATGTGGACACACATAATATACACAGAACATTTAGTTATTATTTTGTACAGTTCAAATTTACAGCTATGGAATATAATATTAATGGTAGGCCAACATGGTTTAGGATGGGCCTATTCATTCCAATCTTCACATTATCACAACCAACATGCAAATGCAAAACATGTTAAAATGCAAAACATATTAAAGGTCGGAAATGTTTCGAGAAAAACACAATATGTAGACTAATGCCGTAGGGGGGTTCACGTACGGTTTGTGATACTTGTTCGATTTATAAAATTGAAACGGGAGATTTTTTTGTGTGAACACTTTTCTCGCAATATTGAGAATATTTCGGACGGGAATATTTTCATATCGCTGTTTTAGTATCAAATTATTTAAGAGTTTTCTCTGGGATGATGCATTTTATAAAACAATAATTACAAATTGTTGTATATTAATTTATCATACATTAAAAATAATAACAATAAAAGATAACCACTTTGGTTGAAGAGGGGATCCAATGTGAAATTCAGTTTTGTGATGCACTCATTTTTCCAATAGATAGGGTCCAGTATGAAAGTGTGAACATTACAAGTCTCTAACCTCACGTTAAAACTGTAAAACGTCATTGTATTTCATACCCTTCCAGTGCAAATTTTGTCAAAATCCAAACCATCCAATACCCCCACATTTCAAATATGGGTGTGTATATTAATGTGTACGTAAATGTTCTAGTATACTTTCTGAATGTTGTTGGTATTCGATCTAAACGGCATTGAATTTGAGCTTTTGACTGACGCAAAAATTCCTCTTTGGAATGTAAAAACTCATTTGTTATTTGTATCTAACGTAATATTTCAAATTTCGCTCTGAGAGAATATCATATAAAATGACATTTTACAGCATTTTAACGTTAGGTTAGAGACTTGTATAATTTTGTTCTCCCACTTTCATAAGGACTGGATTGTATTGAAAATTAGTACATCACAAAATTAGTTTGACCTTGGATAAACTCGTCAACAGAAAATCATTACCAAAATTATGATTATTTATTACCAAGTACCTTTTCAAATCCTGTTTTGAACTGTAGATGTAAAATATTTTGTAAATTTTAAAGATTAGGTGCTGATATCATTCGATGGAGAATCTGAACTAGTTTGAATTTCGAAAAATCTACTTTGAATTTTCTGCATCGGAGCGATGGTATTCTTATACGTTTCTTACTGCAACTGATTCTACAATTTCCTTGTATGAGATGCAACTTTCTTCACCTTTGTTAAACTTTCTACATTTTTTTCTAGATTTATCAATATTTAACGCCTCTGTGTAAAAAAAACCCCACCTCCTAGTTATACATGAGACGACAAGTACATTGACGAAACTTGAAGTTACTTGTAAGCATCCCGAAAGGCGTGTCTCTGATCTGAATTATTACATTCAATCTAAGATTATTGTGTACAATTTCTAAAAATAATAATACCGTAGTAAAAATAAAATAATAAGACACTTTTTACAATCGGTCTCTGTTAATGTAACATCTTGCGAACTAAATCAAGCAACTTTTCGGCAACGGCTACGGCCGTTGGCTGTGACGTACGTTCCGGCCATAGCCACTGCCGAAGCCTTCATAATTCTGACATGGTCTGAGAGTAAATGTCAGAAAAACCCACGCGAGTTAAACATAGGTCTATAAGCCAGACAATCAGATGACTTACAGGCATGGAACTTTATCTTTGAAGGTCATTTTCGTTTTGCAAAGGGCACTTCTATTGGAAAATCTTAAAGTCTATGTGAAACTTTTGAAGGGGCACCAAGGCCAAGTCCAGGGGCAAGAAAGGCCGTGGCCTCCGTGTAATTCCAGGCCTGGATATTTGGTGTAAGGTCTACATTATTTAGAGAGCATAGTGACGTATAAGAACCACAATGAAGAATGAATTTGGGAGTGGGTTTACAAGAAATAATATTGGCCAATGCACTATAGGCCTACATAATTATGGCGCTTATTCACAGATCTAAGTGCTTTACGAACCAATGTACAAAGGCATCTATATAAAACAAAACAAAATAACAAAACATTCGGTTATGCAAAAAGATGAGTTTCTAATAATTTCTCGAAGATGATGAGAGATGGTGTTTCCCTAATGGTGGTGGGAAGAACGTTCCACAAACGTGGCACTACAACAGAGAAAGAGCTGTCACCAAAAGAGCGGCTACACTGTTAAAAATGTCCGTAAATTTACGGACTCCGTAAAGTGAAATATTCCGTTTTTTCGCCGTAATTTTACGGACTTTCCGTAAATATAAATATTAATTATGCTAATAAGCGTAATTACAATCAACCACATTTGCCCAAACACCTACACATAATATAGTACATGTAAGTACATATTGTTATTTCACCCACAACCGTGTACACATGTACAAACTCATGTTAAGGGTTTTTTATTTTACGGAATTAAAAAACTTTTCCGGAAATAGAGCTGCAGGAATACGGAACCCCTTTTTTCCGGCAGCTCTATTTCCGGGAACTGATGGGAATGATCGTGAACATTTCGGTTATTGTATAAAACAATGTCATCAGACAGATATTGATGAGCAATTTTGTTAACACATCGGTATTTATAAGAATGAGTAACGAATAATGCGTTGGTTAAAAGCAGGGTGTACCTTTGGTACTCTACAAGTTAATAACCATAAAAACTTACTTGGTAAGGGGCACTGAAGAGCTGTTGATAGTATAAAACATTAGGAGAAACGACCCCCTTTGAATAAATAATTTGAATCTGAGAAAGGCTTCAGACATGAAGCCTTTCTCGGGTATCTGAAAGTGCACAATTCTATGCAAAAAGGGTGGGGTTTTCCCCATTAATTTCTTGCAATTTCGATTACCAATTGAGCCCAAATTTTCACAGGTTTGTTATTTTATGCATATGTTTGGATACGCCAATTGAGGATACTGGTCTCTGACAATTACCCAAAGTATACCCTAGCTGCCTTAACAGGTAGCCAATGTAGCCTGGTGCATGAACCTGAAGAAGAAATCGACATTTTACACACTGATACCGACTGAAACACATCAAAGTGTTGTAGACTATAGCACGTTACAGCCTACGTCATAAAGGTCTCACTTTTTTACATGTTCATCATCGGGGCAAAATGTGCATAGTATCTGATATATAAATATTGATATTATGTAAACAATTATAATGGTCTATATTAAATTGTTGTTTTGCAACTTTCATGGCATTTTTAACAGGCATCCCTTTTCAATAAAAAATACGGACCATAACAAAAAGATATCAAATTATATAAAGGAAACCAAATGGCCTTAGCACTGCCGAACGGATCCAACGAGGTGCCATTGTGTCACCATTTTTAGTCGGTCTGGTTTAAATGTTGAGATACCATTAAAATTATTATTGTTATGATGTTGTACTTTGATCGAGAATTTTTTTTTGATAATAATGAAACCGAAAATACGGAAAACATCACTTCAAAAATAATGGTCAGGTCTTAAATTTTCCACCCCAACCAACAACAACAACCAAATACAAAGTCACTCTTATACTGACGATACCACCATCAGGAATAAATTTAAGAGCGGGCGCGGGGAAAGTAACAAGATCAAGAGGGGACGAGTGGTCACGCTGCCTTGGGGAACGAGGTTGGTCTCCCCCTTAAAAAGTACGAGCAGCTTTAAACGGCAGGATTATAAATATATGGGTTTAAAACGTTAAACAAAACTAAGACGGTACTCTCCGTTGACTGATCACTGAAATTCTGGTTTGAAGTAGGCCCAAACGACGGCACTGCCTGCATGCTATATTAATGATAACGTGTAGCGAATGCATCTTGCCCTCCAAGGCCTGATTAACAAAGCATCCAATTTTCCTGGAATGGATTTATGGTAATTGCTATCCGGCACGACGTTCATCATGCGGTGAACAGTCCGCCATTCCGTGCACGATTGGATCAGTTATTAATTATAATAAGTTATGGGTTGTATAGTCACTCTCAAAGCAGGCAATTTTGCTGGCAACTTGCAATAAATAACAGTACACGGGTTTAAGGGACAATACTTTAATAAATAACGACATTTTGTCTAAAACTTGACCTCTATTCATACACATAAACACATATAATCATAATATATTTTGTATCATTGTTTTGCCAATAAAATTTCAGGATGTGGTACAGTGTAACTATAAAAATAAACTTGACGTAATATTGAGGGTTTCACAATAAAATACGCCACCAAGCGTTTGCCTTGAGGTCATTTTCAAAGACGGCAGTCAACAAGAACTAACTGAGGGATTGAATTTAGCACAAAGGCGTGCTTATAAGTACCATTGTCACCGACCAAAGAGCGCATGCATAAAACATACATAACTTTTCTTTTCAAAGATGATTTCAATCTTCCAAATTAATAATAATAAAACAAACATTGAGAAGGAAGTTGATTTCCTTTTTAAAAACCCTCCGTAGTAAAATCGCGCAAAATTTCTTAGTAGGCTAGAGGGTCTTTAAAAGAAAATTGATCACTCCATCTTTTTTTTCTTCAACAATTTCCCAAAATACACAATTTCCCTAGCGAAACCACAGCAGCATAACATTGGAAAGCCCCTTTAATTTTGGGCAAACCATTGATCCAGAAAATGCCAGCCAAACAACCCATCACATTACAATTCCCAAAGGCCTAACACTAAAGCATACATACAAAATTAGTAGTACTAGGACGGCGTAGCGGTCTATGCATATCCCTTGGACATTTTTTATACAATTATGTTTCTGCTGGATTATCTTTTATTGGATCTTGCGGGCCTCCGTCCATCTGTTTGGAACATTTGAAAAGGGATTGTGTTCATCAGAACACAACAAGTATTGCACGCTACTCACACCTACTAAACAATTACTCCAAAAAATAATACCTTCTTTGGGTAAATTACTCTTGGTGGCGCACTTTACCGTGGACTGCCAAAAATCCTAATACACATTGCTGAGATCTCACTTTCTAAAACAATAATGCACATCGACTATACAACCCTAGACGGATACCCCTTAAAGGCAGGGTGTACTTTTGGTAACTCTACAAGTTAATGACTATAAAACTTACTTGGTAAAGAGTACTGAAGAGCTGTTGATAATATAAAACATTGTTAGATAGGACACCCTGTGAAGTAATGTAGTTTTTGAGAAAGAGGTAATTTTTACACCCAACAATTTGAATCTGAGAAAGGCTTCAAGCATGAAGCCTTTCTCAGGCATCTGAAAGCACACAATTCTATGCAACAAGGATGTTTTTTTTTTTTTTACTTCGATGACCAATTGAGCCCAAATTTGCACAGGTTTGTTATGTTATGCACATGTTGGGATACACTAAGTGAGGATACTGGTCTTTGACAATTACCAAAAGTATACCCTGCCTTTAAGAGAGAGGGGGAAAAAACACTTCTTTTTAAAGCTCTTACATACTGTTGGTCATCGAACGTTCTCAACATTTCTGGTAGAAATTTAAGCTTTATTAACATTTCTTAGAAGTTGTAGCAGACATTTTCTGCTCATTTCTTAAAACTGTCCATTCCATCACTGTACTCCTTAATAGCTGGGCAAAAGGCTTGCAAATTTCTTGCAGTTTTGTCAGCAAATAAATTATGAAACAAAAACAAAAACTATTTAGAAAGTGCTTTATCATGATGCTACCATCTTGGACATATTCCCTGCAAGCAACAGCAATAATTGAATATCAATTGTATTGTACCAAAAGGGCATCAGACTACCTTTCCCTTCCAGCCTCAACTTGGTTACATTGATATAAATGGGAGAAACAACAAGATGGCTGCACTTGCAACTTCTTTACTGGATTGTTTGTGTGTGAAATATGCAAACACTCATAATAAATTATGGACCCCCCAAAATGCTTACTGGCTAAACACTATGACATTGGCCAAAAACTAGCAGGAGTCCAGTCATGAGCAATGGGAACTACATGGTATTTTGGCTGGTGCCCATTTCTGCTATAAAGGCGCTAAGCAATATTGTTGTGCTTAACAGCTTTTAAAATGGGGGACTTTGGGGGACACTAGGTGGCAGCAGACTTACCCGATAAAACTATTCTTCACAAAATGTGAACCTGCTCTATAGAAGCGTCAAAGGTTCATTCAGAAAAGAAAGCCATAACAATAAGTCATAACTAAGACTTATATCTCATAATTATGAATTAGCATAAGTCATAATAATGACTTATGCCAATTAAGTCATTAGTTTATGACATACACAAGTCATATTTATGAGATATATCTCAGGACTCTAATTTTACCCTAGGCCAGTGGTTTTAGGTGTCGGGCCGGACAAGTCCAGCGGTCTTGTGTTTTTCAATTCAATAACAATACATGTACCTCACTGTGTAATATCTTGAACAGAAACAACTTATGTTCAATTAATGACTTTGGGTCTGCAGGGCTTGAAATTAACACTGGACCGCAGGCCCGTGGCCAGTGATTTTAGTGTCGGGCCAGTAAACTGAGGACTGAACAAGCCATGTGGTCTTGTGTTTAAAAATTGAATAATAATATCTCACTGTGAAATGTCTTTGTTGAAAAAATGCTGACTATGAATCTGATAAATATCTTTCAATATCTGTTGAGTATCAAAGTACAAAGTACCCATAAAACAAATGAGATGGATTTTCTCTTATGCTTGTTCAACTCATTTTGATTCTGGTCTTGTGAAATAAATTATGGTCCAGTAAAAGTTTTGAGCTCCAAGCCCTGCTGTCTTGTGGAATTTTACCCCAAATTCGAGCCCTGGTCTGATAAATACCTTTTCAATTCTATTGAGTAATGAAGTATACTTAATACCACGAGAGACAGATGAGATAAATTTTCTCTAAATCAGTTAAATGCAAGTTTTCAGGACTCGGGAAGTTTTTTCTCAATTTGATTCTGGGCCCAATTTCATAGAGCTGCTTTAGCACAAAAACTTGCCAAGCACAACAAAATTATGCTTACCAGAACGAGGTTACCGGCCAAACTACCATGTCACATGTACAACTTGTGACTGGTATCCTGCTCATTTCTGCTTAGCAGAAAATTATTAAGCAATATTTTTTGCTTAAGCACCTCTATGAAATTGGGCCCTGGTCTTGTACAAACATTTCTGGTCCAGTAAACATTTTGAGCAACAAGCCCTGCAGTCTTGTGGATTTTCACCCAAATTTGAGCCCTGTATCTCAAATTCATTCGTATACAAGTCAAAATTATGATTATGATTATGAGATACAAGTCATAATTATGATTCTCTTTTTCTCTCTCTCTCAAGTCCCTTTAAAGCTTCCGTACCTGCTCAGAACTAAATAATCAATTGAAATTGACCTGGTAAGTCTGCTGCCCTCTAGTGTTCCAAAGTGTCTCATTGGAACCTGCTCATTTTGCTGGCGTTTAGAATTAGTGAAAACAGCAACAGAACAAAGTTTTTAGTTATCTTAATAATTATAAGACGGGAGGGGAGGGGCACTGTTCAAGGTGATAAATTCCTTCTTATTTGTCGTCTTCATCGTCATCATCATCGAGATTCAATTTGCACTTCTGTTGGATAAAGTTAAAAGATAAAAAGATACAAAAAATCAGTCCAATTCACAATGCATTAAAGGGGGGTAATTGAACCACAAGCAAGATCTCCAGGCCTGGAGTTTCATCTTTGAGAGGGCAAAGCCATTTTCATTTTACAAAGGGCAATTTCACTGGAAAATCTTAATCTTTGTAACATGCTGGGTCTGATTTTTGGCTGATTTGACCTGAAAATTTAGAATTTAATTGTAAACAGCTATTTTTGTATAGATTCAAGAAAGTTAAAAGCTATACTTTAATGTATTTCATGAAAACAAATCTGCCAATGATGAGCGGTAGTTATTAAAAACAAACAAATAATTAGTTATTATTGAGCTCTAGACATTATCTCACATCCATCAACCATGTAGAAACAATTTTGTATGTTAAATGTATTTTCCGCATTGTCCGTGGCATATGCAAAAGTTTGTGTATGTTTTGTATTTTGAAACAGCATCATCTGTCAAAATTCATTCAGAGAAAAATGGCCATGCAACTTTAACTTAAAATGTTGTTATAGACAAACCACTTGGCGGAAAACCACTTGGCGGAGGGAGGGGGGGTGTCAAACTTATTTCAATATTCATAAAAAAGGAGAAGCCTGATTGGTTAGGCCAAGGGTTTGTGAACTGACTGTTGTCATGTCTTTGGCCTGTCTTTGCCAAGTGGTTAGGAGCACCGGACTCAAGCTCTGGGCTTTCTGATCAGAGGAGTAAGGGTTCGAGTCCCGGTCGTGGCACTTGTGTCCTTGAGCAAGATACTTTACCATTAATAAAAGAACATAAAAGAACCAAGTTACACTTATCACAAAGAGAAGGGGGGTTTGCCTCGATGTTTCTGGCAGTGGCTGCTGAATGTGCCGCAGCACCTTGTAAACCATTAGAAGGTGCTACATAAATGGGACTCATAATTCAAAACATAGATCTGCTTATGCTGTTGACAAACAAATAATGAGCACTTTGATACGCCCCCAGGTTTTTTTTATTATTTGTTTTTATATTTTGTTTTATGAGAGATCGCCTAACATCAACAAGGCCGGACGGCCACTTCAAGGCGAGGGCTACACTTAATTGGGCGTCTGACTCAAATTAACTGCCACCAGGGGCATGTTGCCTCCTACTCCTAAGGCTGAAACAGGGTTACCCCTTCACAGTCCGTAAGGATGTAACATGGGTATCATCCACTAGGAGCCTGGCTGTGGTAGAGCAGAATGTTTTATGAAGCAATTATGGTTAAGTGCCTTGCTCAAGGGCACAAGTGTCATGACTGGGTATAGAACCCTGCTGACAACACCAGAGCTTGGGTCCGGTGAACCAGAACGCTCGGCCATGACACCCCATAAAGCGCTATATAAGAACCCAGTATTATGTCTTTGTACCTGATAGTTGGTGAAGTGGCCCTGGCTCCGGCAGTGATGCTCCACTTCATCCTGCTGCCAGAAGCGACGTCCGCACAAGAAACATTGGAAAGCGGTGACTTCACGAATATACTCCTCCCCTGCAAAGAACAAAATACAAGAAGTAATAAATATTTAGTGATAAACCACAAGGGAAACTGAGTGGGTAAATTTTAATTAATTTCGGGTTGAACAAAGAAAAATTGACAAGAGCGAGATTTGAACCTGCGACTTCCGGATTAATGTTCTGGCGCTCTACCAACTAAGCAACCTAGCCCTAGAGTTGGCACTCCCTATTTTGTCAATATCTTTGTTCGGGGGTGCCAGTCAAAAGCCTGTCTCCCTGTTTTGTCAATATCTTTGTTCAGGGTGCCAGTTAGGCTTGTGACCGTCACCCCGAAACAAAGATATTGACAAAATAGGGAGAGTCAGAGGCCGGAGGTTGAAGGTTCACATCCTGCTGGAGTTGATTTATCTTTGTTCAACCAAAGAAGTATTAAGTAGTATTAATTATCCTATCTATTATGAATGTTGTGGGTTCAAATCCCACGCGAGCAAGTAGAATGCAGGACTCGGGAATGCACCAAGTATACAGTGCTTATCACAATTGATTCAAATTTGACTGAGCGCCTGACAGCAGCCACTCAAATCAGCTCTGTATTTGTTTGTTAATTTCTTAGTATATTGCTCATTTTGTGTTCTTATTCTTATACAACTGGATTTGTTACTACACCTGGAATCTACAAGTCTTTTTTCTGTGTGTCCTGGAGTCATCTGAGTTGTGAAAATAGTGTTTTTCTGTTGGAATTTTTCACTGTCTCATTTGAAAATTCTGGTGTACAAAGCTAACTCACACTTTGGTGGCTGCATGCTGTGCAGTCAGCCACCTCGTCCATGGACATTGTTCGCCCATCTGGGGACAATGGAGGTAAGTATCCTTTTTATTCTCTCCCTGCTTGCTAGACCATTGTACTGCACTGACTCATCTGTGGTCAGCTTTGTTCCATCAGCATCAATTGGGCTTAGTGCTTGCATTCTGCCAAAGTCACAGCTAGGATTCATCCAGCATCGAAAATATTTGAAACGCCCTGTGTCATATTATGACAATTCCCCAGCCACTTTTCATTTGGAAATTGTGATCTTCGGTGACATTGCTGTAAATCCCGGCCCTGAAGCTGAAAATAACTCAAACTCAGCAGAAGCTAGTCCAAACTCTGCAAATTCCTACTCACGTAACAAGCTTCTCAGTCTCCGTTATGCCCCATCCACACGTGCCTCAACTCTGCCTTCCTGTAAATTTACATTGCAGAATCTTGGCCTTTTTGTAAATCCCAGCACTGTTTACCGACCTACACATCGTGGTAAAAAAGCTGGTCGCCGTAGAACTGTTAATAAACTCCCTATACCTGAAGTTACACCCCCATCTGTTCTAGCACCAGTGACTCCTGCCAAATCTCAACTCAGCCTTTGTGTTCTGAACACACAGTCCATCTGTAACAAGTATGACGATTTTGCTGATTTTGTTCTGCAAAAAGATCTGGACCTTGTTGCCGTTTCAGAAACATGGCTGAGACCAGATGACAACCTAACATGTCGTCAGTGTACCCCTGCTGGCTACTACTTTCAACACATCCCAAGACCTCACAAGACCGGTGGAGGAGTTGCAATACTGTACAGATCTACTTTATCTGTCTCTGTGAAAAGTAACGACGTCCAATACACAACTTTTGAATCTCTTCATGCTGGGGTTTCCGGAAACTCTAAATCTGTTCGCCTTGTCATTGTATACAGACCTGAAAGAGATTCTAACGGCCAACATGTGACTTTCTCAAGTTTTCTTAAGGAATTTGAGAATTTGATTTTAGAATATCTCCTTCATCCATCGGAAATCATCATCACCGGTGACTTTAACATTCATGTTGATGACATCCACAACACCAATGCAAACCAGTTTAAGCATCTACTTCAGGCTTTCGGTCTTACCCAGCATATCAAGGAGCCGACTCATCGTCTCGGTCATTGCCTGGACCTTGTCATAACTCGTGACATCACCCCACCTATTGTCTCAAACTTTGTTATTCTACCTGGATTCTCAGACCATTATGCAGTCATGTGTAACTTGAGTCTGTGCAAGCCCAAAGTCCCAACCGTCACTATAAAGAGCCGACAGTGGAAACATGTGAATTCTCCTGAAGTGTTCCGCGACATAGGAACTCATTTAGCAAAGCTGGAAATTGATCACGGCTGGTTGGATTCCTATGTCAGCCAATATGAGAGTACTATCAGTGACATCTTGGATAAATATGCACCCTGGAAAACAAGATCAGTCAAGGTCCGAACTGAAGTTTCTTGGTTCAATGATGATATTCGTACAGCAAGAAAGATCTGTCGTCAACTTGAGCGGAAATGGCGGAAAAATGGCAAGTTGGAAATACAACGACAAGAATATCGCAACCAATGTAAAGTAGTCAGGAATTTGATCAACCAGGCAAAGATCACCCATTATTCATCCCAAGTACAAGAATCCTCAGGAGATCAAAAGAAGCTCTTCAAGATAATTGGTAAGTTGTTGCTCAAACCCAAAACCCCCGTCCTTCCATCCACTTACAATGATCAGGACTTGGCAAATGAATTCCAGATATTCTTTGTCACCATAATTTCAGACATCCGCTCATCTTTTTCATCAGTCCCTTACAACGTGCCGCAGACATTGCCACATCTTCAACCAGAGTGCAGACTATCTGTGTTTGAGCCTGCCACTGTTGCTGAGATTCAAAGGGTTATTATGAAATCTCCTTCAAAATCCTGTGAGCTGGATCCAGTGTCAACATCCATGATGAAGCAAAACATTGATATATTTTTACCCTACATCACTAATCTTGTAAACGAATCTCTCAGTTCCGGTTGTTTCCCGATAGCCTCAAAGTTTCCTACATCAGGCCGCTCATCAAGAAACCAAACCTGGACAAGGAGATATTCAAAAACTACAGACCGGTTGCAAACTTAAAATATCTTGGAAAAGTCATCGAACGAGTAGTTTCATCACGCATTTCTGATCACATCCATAATTTCAACCTGTCCGACGTGTTCCAGTCAGCATACAAGCCTTTCCATGGGACAGAAGCTGCACTAGTCCGTGTGAGCAACGATATTCTTTCTGCAATGGACAATGGTAACCTAACAGCACTAGTCCTGCTAGACTTGAGTGCTGCCTTTGACACTGTTGATCACAACATCCTTCTCTCTCGGCTCCAGAATCACCTTGGCATAGAGGACACAGCCCTAGCATGGTGCAAATCGTATCTCTACAAAGAACTCAGCATGTATGTATTGGCACCGCAATATCAGACCCTCTTGTTTTGAACTACTCTGTGCCACAGGGGTCGGTACTGGGCCCGCAGTGGTTTACGCTGTACACTTTACCGATTCGTGACATCATCCTGAAATTTAATCTGAATTACCATGTGTACGCAGACGACACTCAGCTATACATCACGTTTAAATCTTCTCAAGAAAACGCCAATGCATCTATTGCAAGACTTGAGAAATGCATCCAAGAGATTCGACGTTGGACACAACAAAACTTCCTGAAGTTAAATGATGATAAGACAGAGTTCCTTCTATTTGGGTCACGTCAACAGTTAACAAAGGTTTCAGTGCCATACATTTCCATCGGTGATGCTCGGATAGCTCCCTCACTGCAAGCTCGGAACTTAGGGGTTATTTTTGATTCATCGATGACACTTCAACCACACATCAACAACATCGTTCGTCTGTCATCATATCACATCAGGAATATTGGTAAGATTCGCAAGTACTTGGACAAAAGTGCCACTGAAAAGGTCATTCATGCATTTGTTACTTCTCGTCTTGACAACGGCAATGCTCTTCTCTACAGTCTTCCTAACAACCAGATTTCCCGTCTTCAACGCCTCCAAAATACCGCTGCCCGCATTGTGACACTGTCTAGAAAATCCTGTTCTATCACCCCCATTCTGAAACAACTACATTGGCTCCTATCTCTCAACGAATCATCTTCAAGCTGATGCTCATTGTCCACAAAGCACTTAATGGCAAGGCTCCCCACTATATTTCTGAACTACTTCAAGTTTACACTCCATCAAGGAATCTTCGATCAAGTTCCATGCTTCTCCTCATTGAACCCAAGTCTCGACACTCATGGGGTGACAGGTCTTTTTCTTCAGCTGCGCCACGCATCTGGAACTCTCTACCGCTTAATCTTAGATCTTGTCTTTGTACCACAAAATTCAAATCTCTTCTCAAAACTCATCTTATGTCACAGGTTTCAAGGACTAATTTTGTTGTGTCTGTTTTGTCTTCGTTTTGTTTTGTTTTGTTTTTTGTTTTTTTACTGCGCCTTGAACACCCAGCAGGGTGGATATGTGCGCATTACAAGTCTTATTATTATTATTATTATTATTAATTGGTGTAGGGTAAAACTAAACTATTTTTTATCCCTGATTTACATCTAATAAATAGCCCTTAATAGCAATTAAGAGCACCGAACTCAAGCTCTGGTGTTTCTGATCAGCAGAGTGTGGGTTTGAGACCCGGTCTTGACACTTGTGTCCTTAAGCAAGACACTTAACCATTATTGCTTCGTCCTTCGGATGGGACCTAAAGCTGTATGTAGGTCCTGTGTGGTTATAAAAACTACCAATGCACGTAAAATACCCCAGTGCACACTTATCGCTAAGAGAAGGGGTTCGCCCCGGTGTGTCTGGCAGTGTCTTTTTAGAAAGAAGAAGAAATTGCTTGCAGTAACCGC
Source organism: Plazaster borealis (assembly GCA_021014325.1). Lineage (NCBI taxonomy): Eukaryota > Metazoa > Echinodermata > Asteroidea > Forcipulatida > Labidiasteridae > Plazaster > Plazaster borealis. The sequence goes on along the minus strand of CM037456.1, from coordinate 827,449 downwards.
TGCTTGGTTGTAACAGGATTTAAAATGGCCTCTCATCACCAGGCATACCCGGTGGTCCAGTGGTGAAGGTATCTGCTCTAAAATGTTGTGGGGGGGGGGGGGGTTGTGCATACAAATCCCATCCAAGTAGTATGCCTGTCAATTTGTCTGCAGGAAATGGGAAAGCACTGAGCGTACTAGTGGGGCAGATAGGGGAAATATTTGGGGGAATTGTGCCTTGGATGATTACAAACATGGAATCTGGCACACAGTCAGAGTATGTCATGAGAAAGATATTAGGCTGTAGAGCCAGCACAGATTTGAATTATGACAAAAATATTGATTGAATAACAAGTAATTTTTAAAATGGCTACCATTGCTTGTTATACTACCTACATGTTTTCAAAGGACAAATCTTTAATAGCCCTATAGCCAAATATCTTTCTAATGACATACTCCGACAGTGTACACAAATTCCATGCTTGTATCGTCAAAGGCACAATCCCATCACTTACCTGCCGATAAGAAACCATGGAAGGATTTGGATAGTAAACTAAAAAAAGACAAAATAAAATTGACTTACCATATTTTTTGGAGGAATCATAGCCTTCTAGCCCAGTATTAGTCGGGTGTTCCTTGTTACTACTGTCCGGTGACTGACATGAAAGTTCTTCAGCGAGAGTCGTCGGTCTATTTGGCTTGGCTATGTGAAGAATAAGAAATAAAGAGTATTGCATGAAAAAGCATTGTATATAGTGAGCCAGTTAGACTAGGGCCAAATTTCATAGAGCTGCGCAATCACAAAAAGTAGGTAAGCCCAAAACAATTATGCTTACCAGAATAAGGTAACCAACTAAAACACCACATCACAATATACAACCTTTGACTGGTATCCCGCTCATTTTTAATTAGCAGCAAACCATTAATCAATATTTTCTGCTTAAGTATAGCTATGAAATTGGTTCCACTGGTCATGGCCATGGTGCCCCTTGAAAATATTCCCAAAAAGTTCAAAGATTTATCAATAAAAGGGCCCTTTCCAACAAATGGTGCTCGGTATGTGGCATGATGTACCCCCCCCCCATTCTGTCTTCATTGTGTTCTGGGAATCTCAGGAATTCTTTAGAGGATTTGGAGGACTTTAAAGGACTTCTGTACAAGAGGGGAAAAGTGAGTTAGAGTACAAGAACATTTTGCCACATGTCGGGCATGGTATACAAAATTACAAAATGGAAATGACCTTGCCCTCTCAAAGATGATATAATACGCCTGTGAGAAATTCTTTTTTCTCAATAGACCGTGCAAGTCTCGTAAATAGCCCCCCTAATACAAACTTAAAACTCGGGACAAGGATGCTTATTTTGTCAAAACACCATTTGCCAATTACATAGGTTTAACGATTACATGAAAAACAGTTGTTTACTAGTAACCGCAGGCCTCGAATTACACGACGGCCACGACGGCCAGTGCCGTCGATGCCCTTGCAACTGGCCGTGATGCCCCTCGAAAAAATATCCTTTTCACGGCCATATTGCGGTGCCCTTTTCACCTGATGGCCGTCGTGCCCTTTCCCCCGTTGGCCATCATGCCCTTTTAATGTTTTCAGCATACGATGTATCTTGTGCTTGTGACGTGTTTTAATGTACATATCCATCCAGCGCAATCCGCAAGGGAACTTCCCTGATAGTGGAAAGCATAAATGACGTTCAATGCATCGCGACTCTTTATCGGTTGCATACAATGCGTGCTTCCGTTGTACACAAACACCCGACGTCGTTAAGCAGGAGACCAGTCTAAAATAAAAACCATTAACCAACAGAGGGCGCTCTTTTGTTTGAACGCCCTCTTCTGGTGGAATTGTTGCACCGCATGACATGAAAAACATTGGTGAATGAGTCGCGTTGCTGCCGCGCCATTGGTTGTATGGTTGTATTTTGTTTTAAAACTTTCATGAACTACATGTAAGTGGCCTGCGTGCCTTTTTTATTTTCTCATTTTGGCCTTGGTGCCCTTTCTACTGGCCTTGGTGCCCTCCAAAATTTTGAATACTCCAAGGCCAAAGTGGCCTTGCCCTAAAAAATTTGTAATTCCAGGCCTGAACCGGAAATTGAGGTCAGGTCTTATTCTCAGCTTTTCTTTGTTGATTTGTTAAATTCATTTTACCTCCATATATGTTTCACAAGTAAATTTTACTTTTCCCAAAATATGATATAATTTGTATAGCCTTAAACTGCCTTAAAGGGAGGGTATACCTTTGGTAATTGCTCAAAAAGTTAATGACCATAAAAACTTACTTGGTAAAGAGCAATGGAGAGCTGTTGATATTACAAAACATTGTTAGAAACGACCCCCTTTAATGTAAAGTAAATTTAGAGAAAGAGGTAACCTTCACCCAACAATTTGAACCTGAGAAAGACGTCAGGCACGAAGCCTTTCCCAAGGCATCTGAAAGCACACAATTCTGTGTAACAACAAGGGTGTTATTTCTTTCATTACTTTCTTGCAACTTTGAAGACCAATTGAGCCCAAATTCTCACTGACAGTTTGTTATTTTATGCATATGTTGGGATAAACCAAGTGGGAATACTGGTCTTTGGCAATTGCCAAAAGTATACCCTGCCTTTAAACAAAAGTATTTGAAGAAACAGAATCGCGCACTTGTAAAACTCAATGTGGTTGGGACCAACTTGGTTCCGGATGTTTGAATACGCGTGAGACTTGCACAGCCTGTAGTATTGACAGCAACTTTGGGCACCCATTTTTAAAAATGCCAACGTTTTTTTCAAAACCTTTAGCTTACCATTTATGGCCGTGTCCATTGTATCTTCAACAGACTCCTTTTGCTCTCTGCTGCGCTCAGCCACCACTTCCTGCTCACTCGTTGGATCTTTCTTAATTTTCTTCTCTCCATCATTACTTGCCTCCTCTTCCTCTTCATCCTGAAAAAAGATTACTTTATTATTTAAAGGAATTTGTTATTGTTGGGACCCCAATTGTGCCCTCAGTATTCACATTATAAAAAGTTAACTTTGGGGTCGCAACCTGTAGATCGACTCTCTTTTCCATTTGTAGCTTTGAGCAAGAGAGAGCACATATATTTTCCATCTGCATTTCTTTCCATTTTGTGGGGAGCATATGGCCATGCCCCAAATGTTATTCATTGGGAGGGATAATGTCCTCGAACTCTCTGTGAGTATCATTTTGTCTTGAATTATCTTTTGATTTGAGAAATATTGTCATTTATAAGGCTATTTGAATCGGTATATATTGTAAACTTGTGTGTGTGTAGCTAGCCTCATGTTGAGCTGACCTTTTGCCTTCTAGTCTTTACAAAAGTGATGGTGTTATTGAGTGAATGCTATTTTGTCTTCAATGTGCTGTATTGCATTGAAGTATTAAATCAGTACAGGAGATCATTTTATATTTTACACGTCATCTTATGGAATTTGTTGCTTTTATTGTATTCTGGTGAATCCTCGTCCTTTTTAAATAGAGGACCGGCCTCCTTCCCGTGTCTCTACAAATGGCGTCGGAGACAGGATTGAGTATTCGCCATTTGATAAAATTTTCTGCATTTGTTCTGTCTACAAATGGCGTCGTAGACAGGATTGAGTTTTCGCCATTTTTCCACATAATAACACAAGCTGTACAAACAGGAAAAAAACATGCACCCAATGGTAGCCTAGAGGGAATAACACTTTGTTGCAGTCAGTGGTACCTGTGTACCTTAAAGAGCGGCTTGGGCACATAAATTTGTTGGGCATAGACAAAATTTTTATAATGCAATAACAGGTAGGTAGTACTGCATACATTTCGGTAAATCAAACTCACCTCGAACTTCGGCCTCACTGGTGACCTTGATCGTGACCTGGATGACCTTTCTGTTGTAGCTTTCAAACCTGCCTCAGTACTGTCTCTTTTCTGCTCGCCTTTAACTCCCCTGGAATTAAAGTGTTCCCTACTGCTGGCAGTGTGTGAATCAGTTTGAGTCTGTTCTGTTTGCTTATCCCTGATTGTTGGAGGAACAGTAAACTGTCTCGGGGGGATGGTGGGAGCCGACTTGGCGAGAAGGGGCGACATCATGAGCTGTATTTGTTGTTGTACAAGACTTTCTACATTGGTGGGCATGTGTGCGCTGGCATTCCTAAAGCTTATGGATTCGGGGATACGTTTTGGAGGAGTGTGGCTCGGGTGTTCTGGGAGTGAGGATCGAGTCTTGTTAGTGTTCGGACCACCACGTATATTACGGTCGTCTTCCCATCTGGCTTTGGGTGACTTACCACTGTGGGGGCTCCATCTTGATCGCTCACTATCTCTAATATTTCTGTACCTATCACTGTGATGGTCATCTTTGCGTACATCATGCTGGCGATGATCGTCACGGTGAACATCATGCTGACGAGAATGGCTACCCCGATCATCCCTACTACTGAAATGTCCACCAGCAGAGCCAACGGTTGACTCGTTGGTGGTTGGCCCCACCCACCAGTCAAAGACATCTTCTGGGTTTGCTTTCAGTGTGTCCTGACCCTGTCCACTCGGAGTCCAGTGATCTATCCACTGTCTCCCTCCTCGGCTGAAGCTACCTCTTCCACGGCCCCACCCCCTTCCACTTCCACGTTCATTGCTTCGTCCCCGCCAACTTGCAGCATAAGATCCGCTACTCTGTTGCTGACTAGAAGAGCCAGAAGAATAGTGTGTACCTCCGCTGCTGCTAGACTGCTGACAATAACTTCCGCTGTTGAAAGACCCTGAACTCTGCCCCTGCGAGTAATTGCCGCAGGCAGCGTAGTACTTTTCCATTTGGGCGTAAAAGTCTGCGTACTGGTTTGCCGGGGGTGCCGGCGGGTTATTCCCTGATGTGGCAAGCATGGAGGACGACACACCACCCGTGCCATAATACTGAGCTGCTGCAGCTGCTGCTGCTGAGTTGCTGCTGGTGGATGATGCTGCATTAGGAGGCTGGGCACTAGACTGGGATGTGGGCTGTTGGTTCTGGTTAGTGTAAGCAGCGATTGCTTGACTGTAGGACTGCCACCATTCTATAAAAAAAGGTAACAAATTCACTATAAAGCATGCATCCAAAGTAGATTTAAAATAAAAGTATAACAAAATATTTGTATATTTTGAAATAAGCCTTGTTTTTTAACAAGCGTATGCTATTTATTAACTACTATCTAGTACCATAGCAATTCAACTTGCTTCTTCCCATTTTGACAGAGATAATCATGACAACCAAAATAAACAAATTGACGAAATAATTATTAATTGTATTTTAGGCCTAAAAAATAACAACTTCCTAATTTGTATCTGGGCCCTATGTTTTTAAAAAGATAGTGGATATAGTGCTGGTACCGGCTAAGTTTTACTAGATGCTTTAGCCAGCATGAGCAAATCTTAATAAGTTTAGCGCACCTTTTTCGACATGTACACAAGTCGAGTAGCCGGCGTTATCGTAATTAAATTTCAGGGATTATCAATTTGACCAATTATACTATAGCGAAGTAGCTCAGTCATGTCAGTGAAGTTCCTCCCACCATGCCCACTGCTTATCAACTGACACGCTCCAATCAAGTTCAAATTGGTGAATATCGCCTTCTTCTTTTTTTTCATTCGAAAAAATAACATTTATTTTAGATTTACTCAATTTAGGCCTATGTTGTTTTAGATATATAGAATCTGAATAGGCCTATTCTTTTTATGATTTAAAAGTTTACAAGGACACCCTTTTCTTTTTCTGATTTGTGGCTCCCGAGGATTTTTGTTAAAAGGGAAATAAAGTCCGAAATTCATAATGCATTAGGTGTCTAAGTCCCTGAAAACAGTCACTGCGCATGTTCAGCGCCGGCACAATATACACTGCCTAGTTTTAAAAAACATTGAATTCTAAATTACTGTCACAGTTGTAAACAACCTTCTTCTTACCTGCCAATTTCGTCAATTGTTGGTCCTGTTGTGACATCTGCGACGATAAAGACTGCATTTAGGCGGTCAGAATTTACCACATCAACAAATCAACGAATTTTACGCAGTGGTTTTCAGCTAAAATCAAGGGTTCTACTTCTTATATTTCTACTTTCTTGAAGTGAAATGGAAGGCATTCTCTTCTGATTCACATTCTGCAGAAGTCATCCTCGTATTCAAGCTCCTCTGGGATCATTGCCGTGCACATACAATCATGAAGAGAACAAGATAATACAAAAGTACACATGAGGACGATGTTGAATTTGCTGTTTGCGGAGCGCCCTCTACTGTTTGTAGTGGTACGGCATGCCTGCAATTTCAGCCTTTCAGATTATTATTTCGGAAATAGACCTACTGTTCAAATTAATGATTAATTTTTGACATGACTGTGTGATTTATTTCCCGTAAAATATAATAATAATAATTTATTGATTTTATATTGCGCTCTCTCCAGGACCAGCCTGTTCGAGGGCGCATAACATTAAAATGGCATATACAAATGGCATAATACAAATGGCATATACAAATGGCATAATACAAATGGCATATACAAATGAAAACAAAACTAACAGTAGGGGGCCTACTGTAGCAGAATGTGACATTATTTTCCGGGTCAACAATTTTCAAGCAATGTCATCCCGTGCTTGATGGCCATCTTAAAATGTTTAATAGATGTTAAATTTGCATCGGGGATAAAGAATATTAAACTTGGTTTTACCCGTACACCGATGTGTGTAAAGCACTGTATACTCAGTACTTTCCCGAGTCCTGTGAAAAACCCAAAATATAATAATCTTGAAATGTGTTGACTTTGTCGGTCTATTGGATGATAGGCCTATTAGTTATTAATTTATTTATTCATTCAGGCTTAAAACTTTACAATACACACAAAAGACTAGAAAAACAATCACACCAAGAATTATGAAGAACAGAGGAATACCTAGAAAAACAAAACAAACAGCAGCCCGGGGATTGACCAAAAGCGAACAAAATCACTATCTAAAAGAGCAATTCCCGTAAAAAAAAAGAAAAATATTAGAACAAACAGGCAGATATAAAAAATACATGGATAGATTATTATACACTCTTATAAAAATAAATTATGTACACTGTAATAAAAACATTAGGCCTATTTAAAAAAATATGATATTTATGCTCATGTCTGATAAGGCATATCACAAATATTAATAAGAAAAGCAGATTTCAAAGGGCACAAAACCAAACAAGATAAGGGGTTGACTTTGATCTCGGCACTACAGGACTCAGGAGGTCATGGTGGAGCCGGCCTCACACAGTTCAAACGTTTGGCTGTGTGTATAGACGCCTTATATTTTTGTCGAAGTTTTGCCCAAAATGTCGCCCGACGCTCTCTCCTTGATATCATTCGACAATGAGGTGTTTCGTCTGTATGGGTGGTATGCCACAGCAGTGACTGTTAAAATGATGCTCATGTCGCTGTATGTCTCTCAATTTCGACTCAGAAGAAAGGTAGGCCGCTTTTAAATATAAATTTGGTCCACGTAGCCCATCAAGCTAGAACACTATCCATTCAGAAAGCTTATTACTAACTACACGTGCCATTATTATTACAGCCCCTATTTTTGTATTATTATCCCGATCCCATTGATACCGATCACTACTCGCCAGCACACGATCACTGACTCACCCAGTTCCTTGCATATTTCCTTATTTTGTTATCACCCAAAAGCGGAAAAGTTTCCGCAGCATGCCTCCAATCCAACTTATTTTTTTTCCTGTTTTCCATTTGGAGATAGGTGGAAAACAGGGGAGAAAACAAAAAAAAAAAAAAAAGTTGGAGGCATGCTGCGGAAAATTTACCATATTATATACCACCTATAAATATTATCTATAGTTTGCCGGATGATATTATAACCAGAGTTCAGTGCAGAGTTCAAAATAATATCCGGTCTCTTTTGAAGAACATAGTTTTTTACAGCATTAAATACCTTTGATCACATACCCCCAACCCACCCCCATAATCTCTTTCAAGAGCTTTTTTGGACTCAATAAAACAATTTCCAACCCGTCAAGCCATCTGGAAGCCATCTATCGAAGACATGATAAATTACCGCCAGGAGTGAGTACAATATCAGAAAAACCCCTCACGATGACACTATGGTACTGATATAGGCCTACATGTCAAAATTTAGAACTTCGTTTGTTTAAAGTAGAACTTTGACCAGTAGGATATCAGACTGGTCAAAGTTCTAGTTCATAAAAAATTTAGAACAGGTTATGAACTAGAACTTTGACCAGTCCTATTTACTAGCCTTTTGCGAAGATCATTTTTGGGAAAAGAGGTTTGTGTCGCATCCTCAATCACGACCGTTCGTGGATCCTACGATTTCTTAAGAGGCTTTATTTTCACGCCTCTTTTTAGGTTGTTCAAAACCCCGAGGATGTTCGTGGCGACAAAGTAAAGGCATTCAGAAGAGACGAGGATATTGAACGCGGTAGAAGGTAACGAAACAAGATTTAACCAGCATGCATCCATGATTTAACACACTAATTCAACTAGGCCATTACAATCACTGAACATGTACTCAGTTTCCCGAATCCTGTGAAAAAAATCCACAGGCATAATATTCGGTCGGGTGGGATTCGAACCCACAACCTTTGCTATGCTAGAGCATGTCTCACCACTGTCTTACACTATTCGACTTTAGTCGCACCTCTGCTTTGGGAGCAATGATGGGCGAGGATGTTGGGAGGCCGATACCCCGAAAACCCCGACAAAGCCGTGTGATAATAATGTTTCCTTTTGCATAACTTGATCCCCAAGCCCCATTCGGCATGTTCCTTCAACATATATGTTCTACTCATGTGAGGTTTGCTGTTAAGGAAAAGTTTTATACATTCTGTCAACCCTTCTGGACCGTGGTAAGGATATAATTTGACCTAAATTAAGTGAGATAACTTGGGGGCATGCTGCGAAAAATTTACAGGGAAACTCGGGTAAATCTGTTCATTTTTGCAATACTAAAATAGCAATGTAATCCTTACCTATAGGTGTCACCGCAATGACATGGAGAACATCCCGCCGTTCTTGATCGTGGGTCTCTTGTACGTCCTCACGGGCCCGACTGTCTACAACGCAACTTGGTACTTCCGTGTCTTCGCTGGGTCTCGGTTCTTCCACACCTTGGCCTACCTCATTCCTCTCCCTCAGCCATCCCGGGCACTCGGCTTCTTCGTCGGGTGGTGTACCACGATCTCAATGGCTATAAGCGTTCTCAAAACTGGTCAAATGTAACACTAATGAAGTTGAACAGGGCATTTTTAGACAATGGCGCGAATAGTTTATTTGACACATGCGTTGGCCTATAGGCCTATGCTCTAGATTGTCAAGAGAGCAGGCATAATTTCAATCCAGTTTAAATCCACTGTCATCCGTTGTGTTGATGAACTGTCAGCAATCCTCAATTAAAAGAATGTTAGATATACTACCATACCGTCACGGTACACACAATGGAAACTTCAAGATGGTCCTTTCGTCTGTTTTATACAAGATTGCACGCGCAACATTCTGTGAAAATGTGTACTTTTAAAAAGGGCGCCATTTTGAACGTAGTTCATCCTCGCCCCAAAACTGTCGAGTCATGAAATGAAGTTTTTAAAACAGCAGTGGGCCTATACCCTAGTTTTCTTTAAAATAAACAAACGACAGCAAAAGATTTTTGTTTAGCTCTCTGTGAATCAAGAACTATTTGAGGTTTCTAACATTTTAAATGAACATTTTGAGGTTTATGAACTGCCGTTTTAGACGACTATCGACGCATCCATCATGCGTGACGTCCTTAGCAACAGTCGTAGCTGCAGCCGCAAAAACCGGATACGGCATTTCTTTATGCAGTTGTTTCTGTCAATGATAAAAACGGAGCTTTGTTCCAAAATTGAATCATTGGTGAATTCCTTTCACGAATTCCATCGAGTCTGAAACAACAGAATAATCATCAAATCAAAATAATTCGCAATTGAAATAGGCCTATTTTTGTTTTGTTTTTTTAGGTCAAGAAATGTTTTTGTCAAGCGTAGGCTATTCTTGAAAGTCAGTGTTTGTTAAAGGCACTGTACACGTTTGGTAATTACTCAAAATATATATTAGCATAAAAATTGACTTGGTAACGAGCAACAGAGAGCTGTTGATAGTATAAAACATTGTGAGAAACGACTCCCTCTGAAGTAACGTGGGCTATACGTTTTTGAGAAAGAGGTAATTTCTCAATAAAATAATAAAAACTGCTTGCAAGAAGTTTTTATTCCTGAGCACACAAATTTGTACAACATGGGTGTATTTTCTTTCATCATTTTCTTGCAACTTCGATGACCAATTGAGCCCAAATTTTCACAGGCATGTTATTTTATGCATGTTGGGATACACCAAATGAGAACACTGGTCTTTGACAATTACCAAACGTGTACGATGCCTTTAAGTTATAAAATGGATGTTAGTGGTCTGAATAACTGCCTTAGTTAAACTCTTTCAAAAGTGCTCATTTTAAAAACAAACAAAGGCTATTGTCTCCCAGCTTTTTGAGAAAAATGTAAGAAATTTATTATTCGTTACTGTTAACATAAACAACTGAAAGGTTATTGTTAGTTATTAAAATACAAATCATCAAACAAAACCACTTATACATTTGGAATGTAAATAAAACCTTAATATTAAATTTGTAAGCTGAATTTCAACAAATACAAAATATTTCATTGAAATAGTGTTCTGTGGCTTCACTTTAAATGTTGAAACTCAAATACTTTTAAAAAGATTTTTAATTGAATTATAAAATACCCAAAACATAAGAGAACCCTTGCAAACACTTTAGGAAATTGCAAAATAATTTACAAAATAAAATAAAGTAAGCCTTAACAACCAAGCTTCCCTGTGAAAATCTTGCGGTGGTATTTTTCATGGATGATTGACAAAAGACCTTTATCATGGTGCGGCCATTTTGTTTTTTCTACCATTCATCCCAATGTAATCCAAACTGAGGCTGGAAAGAACAAAGTAGTCTGGTCCCTTTAAAGACACTGGACACCTTTGGTAATTGTCAAAGACCAGTCTTCTCACTTGGTGTATCTCAACATATGCACAAAATAACAAACCTGTGAAACTTTTAACTCAATTGGTCATCGAAGTTGCGAGATAATAATGGAAGAAAACACACCCTTGTCACACGAAGTTGTGTGCTTTCAGATGCTTGATTTCGAGACCTCACGCGTGAGGTCTCGAAATCAAATATTTTACTGAGAAATTAGTTTTTTCTCAAAAACGACGTTACTTCAGAGGGAGTCGTTTCCTACAATGTTGTTTATTATCAACAGCTCTCCATTGATCGTTACCAAGTAAGTTTTTATGCTAACAATTATTTTGAGTAATTACCAATAGTGTCCAGTGCCTTTAAATGGAACGAGAAGAACTGTGATTATCGCTGTGTGAGCAGGGAACCCAATAAAGATGGCCACACAATGATTCAATTGGAGACAGAGGTTGTGTGAAAATTGGCGGCTATGGCTACGGCTACGGCTAGATCGCCGCATCATCAGGCGTTGAAGTATAGGACGTCCTTAGAATCATCCTCAGAGCAACAGTCGTAGCCGTAGCTGTCAGTTCGGATATGACCACAGTATACGAGCGACTGACAACAATGAGTGCAGAATATTGTCCTAGTTTCAGGGTCCAGACTCTTGCTAGTCTAGTACGGAAAACAAATAAAAGTTGTTCATATTTTGTTCTTTTCAAGATGTATTAACACTCTATACAGGGGATATTTACAAGATATTTAACTTAACTACTTACTAAAGTAACCATTAACTTTATAGGTTGTTCAAATATGACTCTAAGCCGTTGGCAAACAGTGAGATAGTAAAAAATATACTCTTCTTTTGTTCTGATGACTAAAATATAATCCTCTAAGATACCCTTGCTGCCAGATTGATGACAATTTTATGCATTACGGAAAGAAGCGAACTAAATACTTCAAATATTTTGTTCTTAAAAAAGGCACAGAATACGGATGAAAATGGAAGTTACGTCTACAGTTTACCAAGTGTTGTTTAACAGATTAAAACAAATTAAAAAATACACAAAGTTCATTGTGTGCTGCATAATTATAAACAAAAATATTATTGAGGAAGGACCAGCTAAGCCCAATCTCACAACCCTGCTTACCACAGAATTCTGCGCTTACTGAAAATTGAATAGCGCATGAATCTATGAGTCGTAAGCGCAGCCATGGAACGGGCAACTTTTGGGGACGCTAGGTGGCAGCAGATTAGTTCTTAAAAAAGGCACAGAAGCAAACAGGAAGTGCGGGCATGCTCAGAACTACCCAAACGATGAAAATTGACCTGGTATGTCTACTGCCACGTAGTGTCGCAAAGCCTCCCCATTGGGCCTAGGGGTTGATTTCACAAAGAGCTAAGATTGATCTTAAGCTGTGTATCGATCTTAATTGCTAAGCAAAGTGTGATGTCACAAAAAACAATACAAATCACTATGGTGATATTGACAACTCATCTTAAGATGAATCTTAGTGCTTTGTTAAAATCGAGCCCAGGTCTTACTAAATGCAAAAACACATGAAGAGGTGGTCATTTAAATAAATGGACACATCAAAACCAAATTTTATAACCAAATTTCAAAAATCATTTCTTAAATCAGCACACAAGTTAATATTTTACACATTTTGATGGATACAAATATTTTGATATTTATTTTAACAAAAGACGTTGATTTTAATTATATATTTATTGCATTATTAAATTTGAGGATAAATTCATATCAAGGCCAACAATCAGATAAAATAAATTCCTTTCTTTGCGTAAACATTTCTGCATTTGAGTGTTTCTAGAGAAAGTCCGAGTTGGAAACATCAGCTCGTACGGTAGACAGCATTCTATGTGACGACCGGTTTAGCTTGTCTGCCATCTTCAAAGCATCTTCAAGATCTATGGCTTCTTTTAAGCTGGAATTAAAGGCATGCTGCTGGAAAAAAAAGAGAAAAAACATCATTCATTCTTGTTTTGCTTTTTAGACTGTCAAAAGCCCACACGAATTTCTCCTTGTGAAACAATAACGTTCTATCATCTATCTATCTTCATTATTTGGGTCTGTTGCCATTTGGGGGGGGGGGGGTCTTTTAATCATCACATATGCAAAGGGATGGTAAACAAAAAAAGAAAGAAAAAGGACTTATTTCTTACCTTGGACTCTCTTGATTTCCTCACAAATGACGGACCTTTGGAGCTACTTCCCCTTGGAGTCCTGTTCAGAGAAAACAGACCCCTCAGATTCGTGAATTTTTGTGTCCATATCGAGACAAACTCAGGATAAATAGAATAATTAAATACTAATGAAATACTAGTATACATAAACAGAAAATTCATAAGGGTTATAAATCACAGCTCAAGATACTTTGTTCAGTTTTTCCAAAACCCTTAATAACTGCTTTTCTTTTGCGACATCTGCTCAATAAATGAATCCCTCATTGAAATTTCTTTGGAATTGTCAACTCAATGTTTTTACTGACAATATCAGAGCTGCCAACATTGGCATCTTGCAATCAGGGAGATTTTGTACATCAGTCAGGGAGATATTTAGAATTACATTCAACATAATAGGGACATAGTTTCCATAATCAGGGAGATTTTCAAATTTGTTCACCAGAACATGGAAAGATTGGTTTATTTTCAAGGAACATTCTGCAGAATCAGGGAGAGTTGGCAGCTCTGTGATTCTGTCTGAGGGGCTGTCTTTATCCAAGGAACCAATCATGGTAGCTACCTTCTGAAGTAGTACTCTTCCTCCATGCCAGTACTGTCTAACTCTTCATCATGTAAGACATAGTATCTGCCTCGTCTCTTGGTGGGGGTGAGGTATATGATGGTTCCTCCTGTATCTTGAGGCTCTCTGGGAAAAATAATCAATTTTGATGACAGTTTACTTGAATCGGATTCGTGCAGTTTTCTAGCCGTTGTTTCTGTTTTTCATTCTGGGTTATTTTTTCCTCACAGACATTTCCCAACTTGTATATAGATGTTTGATTTGTTTACCTTTTCCACTGTACAAGATCTCTGCATCCAATTTGCCACTAAGCTATAAATTGATTATAATTTTTTTATAAAAGTAGGATGTGCAATTGAATTCAGTATATTTAGTATTTCAGGAGTATAAACGTTTTAGTTCCATTGGGGCTTTCAAGATCCAACAATGACTTCCAACTGGTTTTTTCCCCCCACATTGCAGTCACTAGCAAACTTTTAACTCTTGGCTTTTACTTATGAAAACTACTGACGCTAGATCTCTTTATGACAATAATAATAATAATTAAGCTTACCTGGTGGGTTTCTGGGTAGACTTTTTTGTTCTCTTCTTTTCACTGGTGCTTTGTGATACTGTACTACCTGGCATACCAGCATAAACAGGAATGGTGACCAGTGGCACATTGCCCATTGGCGTGTAGACAGTGTGGACTTGAGCAGGGACTGGTGTGGATGGAGTGTGCGCTGTAGGAGCTCGGTGAGATTGAGCCGACGTTTGAGGTACTACAACTGGCTGTGACTGTGCTTGGTTCAACTGTGGCTGTGGCTGACTTAATGATGGTTGTTGATGAAAAGCCACTGGCTGCTGTTGATTAGCCACCAATGGTTGCTGGTAAGTTACTGGATGTTGCTGGTTAGCCACTGGCTGTTGCTGGTAAGCCACTGGCTGCTGTTGATTAGTCACCAATGGTTGCTGGTAAGCTACTGGCTGTTGCTGGCTACCCACTAAATGCTGCTGGCCAGCTGTTTGTTGCAGTTGGCTTGGTTGGGTGGGATTTGACATTGGCTGAGGGATGAATACTGGCTGTGGATTTGGTACAAATTGCTGATTGGGAACTGGCTGGTGATTGACAGACGACTGCCCTAAGTGGGCCTGATGAGGAGGAATGTTCATACTAGCCTGCATCTGCGGAGGGATATTGACATTCTGGAATGACTGGGCTGGAGCTGAATTAACAACAGGTTGGGCTTGGAACTGGTTTGGCCCACTATGATTCCTCTGTTCATATTGAGCTAGTCCTGAAGTTTGAGGAGGATTGGTCGCTGAGGGTCCAACAAAATCACCTGGATAAGAATACTCCCCGTGGGTGTGTACGCCGGTCCCACTGCACATAGGGCATGGCTCTGACCTCGAAGCAGGTGAAGGTGCAGCGTGTGACCCTGGGGAGACTCTCATTGACGGGGAAGCAAAATGAGATCGGTGTAGAGATGGACGAGTCCATGATGGGGACTCCGGGTAGGAAGAAGTTTCAGGAATGTAGGACGGACTGCTCTGATACGGTGTGCTCTCAAACTGCGGTGCTGGATTCCGTAAGCGAGATCGGTAGGGGGACCCTGTTGGTAAGGCAGATTGTGTTGGTGTTCTGGCAAAGGACTGTTGCTCAGGAAAGCTTCTTGGAATATATTGCTGTCTAAGGGTCTCTCTTAATACACTCCTTGGAGGTGGTAAAGAGTCAGTAACTATTCGGTCTTCAAAATCATATTGGCGAGGTTCCCGGAGAGGTTCTCTAGGCCTTCTCAAAGATTCTCTTGACAAAGGAGAATCATGGACCCCAAGGGGAGACTTACTCTGTTCATGAATCTGATTACGCAGGTCGGCAATCTCATTTTGCAATGCAGCGAGAATTTCTGACCGCCTGCTGCCAACATCGGAGCCGACAGAGTCTAACCTATCCTTCCTGGCACTAGGCCGAGGATGTGAAGATAATTCTTTCACAAGGGGTCTTCTGGTCTTCTCAGGGGTGTTCATCTTTTCCATCTGACTCTTCATTCTCTCAATCTCCTCTTGAAGGTCCCTGATGGCTTCACTCTTTCCGCTGCTTCTGGTTACATCAGACACCGAGTCATAAACCCTGCGCGGTGGAAGGGGTACAGAGGGAATATAGCGCTGCCTTGAAACTGGTCTGCTCCTGACCGGATTAGGAACAGGATTCTCAAGTCTCAAGTGTGAGGTGCTTTGACTCTTTTTAGGTGATGAGTTTGAAGAAGGCTCTTGGTACGAGCCATCCCGATAGTCGGCCCAAGCAGGGGGTGGATTCCTGAGGGTTTTATTTGGGGTTTCTCGCCTATGTGAGGGTCTTTCCAAAAGTGGCTGCCTGTCTCTGGAATTCTGATGGCCTGGTTGCTGTTTGCGATGTTGGATACCCGATGAGTGAACTGGTGTTGGATTGGCTGCTGGACGTGGCTTTTGTTTCTCAGCTGAAGACCTTCTATTGGCCTGGGATGTAGCTGTAATCAATCAGTTACATATTTGTTAATTTTTTTACTCATAATTTTCTAAGGAAAAAATCACACTAACCTCCCCTTCCCACGTTTTTTGTACATGTTCTTAACTTCATAAAGTTTTTTGTACATGTTCTTAACTTCATAAAATTGTAAGCCCTGATTTGATTTCCACATCTGGAAATTGCACCAAAACAAACTAAACTAATGCATGCTTTATATAAGAAAGGACCATTACATAACAAAAGTGAGATTAACAATCCTTAACAAGTGCTTCAACAGAAAACAAAACTAACTTCTTAAAGTAGGAGTTTTGTCCGTTGATTTCTTCCCGGCTCTACTTGAACGAAGACTTTCCTCTTCAATCTCTTCATCCCTTTCACTGATGTCGTAGTCCGAGAACTGCGGACTCTCCCAGTCTCCACCTGGTAACCTCCTGATGACCTGTGGTGGTGACCTCTGACCAAGGGATAACTTGCTTGACCTCAGACTTTGCCTGACATATAAATGAAAACGCGGTAAGGTCATTTCATGGTTTGGTGATTACATATTAAAACTATAACTATTTTCTAATCTAAAAGATTTCTTTTTAAAGTTGACATTGTGGTGTTAATTTTAAAAGTTATACTTGCACAAAATGGCCTTAAAAACTGTATTTGTCTTGCCTTGAGCAATGACAAAATAACATAAATAAAGTCACTATCTATTTGTACTTTTTTAAGACATTGTTTTCAAGAGCACCATGAATGAAGAAATATTGTTGGAGTTTCACTCACCTTTCTCTGGGCTTTTTGAGCTGGTTCCTGCCATCGTAGCCAGCACCTCCATTCTGATTGGACTGTCGACTGCTCTCTGACCCCATAAATCCGCTGTCGGCCTCTGGCGACATGAAACCATTCTCGGGCAGCTTCTGCCTGGATCCATCTCCTCTAGTGGTGTTGTCAGGCTGTCCGAGGCGGTCATGTTTGAAGTCTGAGGGTCCATGCTGGTCATTCATCAGGCTGGGTTTTCTGATGGGGTCTTGACCCATGTTCTTGTTGCTACTGTTGGTGAGTGACTTTGGTCTTGTAAGTTGACTCTACGGAAGTAATAGACACAAACAAGTTAATAACATAGCTCTTATCCTTACTTTTACTCTTTCACGTGCCGACCGGTCGCGAGCGACTGGTTTAAATCCCTTTAGAAAAATAGTTGTAAAACAAAAAATAAACATCGCACAACCACACAGTTTTCAGAATGGGAAAAAGGGGTCTTGAGTGTGCTATTGTGACCTGTTTTTTTCGGGGGTCGCCATTTGCAAAAAACCCGAGTTGACAATTAATGTGTACATTTGATCAATTTATCACTAAAAAAATTGTTTTGGGGTTGAACAAATAAGAATTGACTAGTCAATTTTTCTTTGTTCAACCCCAAATTATTTACATTTACCCGGTCAGTTTCCCTTGTGGTTTACAACTTGATATTTAAACTAAATGGTGTAGGAAAGGGTCAATGAAATTTTCTTGCACAGAAATTGCATCATTTCTTGCATCATCTTCAGTGACTACTACAAATATTCCTCTGCTTCATGAAGTTGCGCAACGTGTTTTACAGCCTATTTGTTGACCATGTCAAAACTGTCCTGAGTAAGTTTCTTAACCAGTTCGCTTCGCAGGACACAATAACGAGCCAAACTCTTACGCAACATGCAGCGGCGTTCGAGTTTCTGTGCGTGTTTGGCGGTAGTCATGTCAACACGCCATGTATGGTGAGGGTGGTGGGTTGTGCGTAAACAGGCAACTGTTTCACAGAGTCCCTGTGGTCATGGTTCGGTGGCCCCGGTCCAAAGCACTGCAAACAATAAACAGATTAACAATGGATGGATTCGTGCCTTTGTCAAACTCCTGCTCCTTTCGCATACCAGCTAGGATTTTGTAAAGATGAATTAAACTGCATTGTCATGAGGCCTTTTTACTCTCTCCAGGATGCAGTCTGTTCGACTGGGCCTGGGTTGATGATCAGCCATTACATAATGGCTTTTAAATGGTCTGATTGCAGAAACATGACCGGAAAAAAAACCCGGCCCATTAAAACCCGAAAATGTCAATGAGATAATGTCTCTATATGTGTGTCCAAATGGAGTTCACTGACAAACCAAATTATTATGGCCAGAAAACAAATTGTTCTTGAATAATCCTGCAAGGGTACAGGCCTCAACCTTAAGCTTCAGAGGGTCAAGGCCACTTGGCCTTGAAGGCTCCAAAAAGAGAGGGGCACCAAGGCCAACTGAAAGGGCACCAAGGCCATTTTCAAACTTTTATTTGTTAATGACATGTATACTCCAACACGCTCACTTGACAAAAAATCGTTGCCCCAGAACACAGAATTCTTGGAAAAAATCATACAGAAAAAATATTAAGAAAGTTAATTCCCTGCGTGCTCATCTGAAAAAATATCAATCCCGGATCACCATCGCCCCATCTCCCCACCCAACCCCAATGCTCAATAAAATATGTTGTTCCGGAAAATTCAACCAGACCTTGAAGTTGAATATAAAATTCTTGAAAAACAATATTCTTAAAAATAAATATGATTATGAAAATTGAAAACGAATCCCCAACGTCTAATAATTGGCCTATGTAAACGTGCATGCCGAACATGACGAGGTTTATGCCTTCCGAGTTCCGGCTTAACAATCTCACCAAAAAACCCCGCGTCTAAACGTTTGCACTTTGCCGCTGCTCCAGCCAATTCGACCTCGTGCTTTTTCTTTACGTCTGTTATGGGATTGCATGATGATGGATCAATATTGAATTGATAGATTATGATAAAGATTTCCGAATTTTTTGCACCGTTAACTGCTCCGATTTTGACATTTCCACGCGTGTACACAAACGTTTGTTTGACGACGAAAAAGAAAGTTGCAACGCAGGCAGGTTGCTGGTTCACAAACATTTATCCAATACATTTATCCAAAAGAACAAGCCTTGGATACCAGCGAAATAGCGAGAAAAAAACATAGACTGAATCCTGCTCCCGGCCCCATCCCCGACACATACAGATCTCAATAGACAGAATCAATGCGAAAAAGTGTAATTCAGTGTAGGGACCTGTAGCCAGTCTATACATTAGAGTAGTCTGGTGCCGTGCTTTTAGTAGTAATCAACTCAACAACGTTTGATATGGTTGCCATGCCACATTCTCCACACTGCAAGCACTTCGGTATTTTGCGCGATGGCAAACAGCCTTATGAAAACTAGTGTGCGGGAGCGTACGTTACGTACGTCCAGAAACAATTTGACCTTAATTAAATGGGTCACAACGTTAACATTATTTTTAATAACACTTTCAAATACATAATATAATGGAGTGGAAAGGGGCACGACGGCCAAGTGGCCGTAAGGTACGTGTTTTTTAAAGGGGCATCACGGCAATTCGCCGGGGCATCGCGGCAATGGCCGCTGGTGGCCGCTGTTAAGGTTGAGGCCTGAGGGTAACAGGAAAATGATTTTTAATCTCAAAGCAAGCTGGATAAGCCTCTGCTGAAAAATAAATAATAATAATAATAATAATATTGACTCTTATACAGCGCAATTCCAAAGAATGATCATTGCGTTTTGAACATTATTACCCCTGGTCACTGGGCCATATGTTTCATTCCTTAAACCATCTCAGCTCCCTGGGGAGTATACAGCCTGTGTTGCCAAGTATTTAGCGCACTAAGCTAAATTAATCACAAGAACCATCTCTGCCCTCACAGGTACCCATTTACTCCAGGGTGATGAGAAGCAATTATAGTTACGTGTCTTGCTCAAGGACACAAGTGTCATGACAGGGATTCGAACCCACACCCTGATGACTCAGCCATCAGAACTTCAGTCCCATGCACCAAACCACGACACGGCCAATCTACATGTACTTACCTGTCTTGACTGCCTCTTTCCACCTGTAACATCTTCTGTCGTATTTCTTCTGGAATTTCTGTCATCTCCTTAAAAAGAGAATTGTTGAAATTTCTTTAATAAAAAGGATTGTACTTCTTTTGTTACAATTCAAATTTTAGCCAAAGAATAAATGAAAAAGATTTGGCCATGAAATGTCCAAAATTGACCAACCTGTGGTGTGGGGTTGTCTGGTGGGTTGCGGTGGTGAAAATAGTGAAGGGGCACCATGGTGACTATCCTGTGATGCTTGTGGTGAGTTGATAGAATAACCACTGTGGTGAGATTGCTGGGTCTCGTCAGGTTCTATACCTGGGTATACAAAAAGGCAAACAATGAAAGAAAAATGTACAAATTCTAACCGATTACTTGAATTTTGTTTACAAAATGTCCTACCTTGGCACCCCCTCCCATTACAAGCAGAATGTATTGGTGGTTTCCATTCAGTGCATTTTCTTTGAATACCTGTGTTCAGCACCCTGGAGCATGCCTGCATGATGAGGGCGCTATATACATGTTGGTATTATTAATGAAATTGGATATCATGACAAAGTTGATGCATTTGCAGTGGGCCACAAAAAGGCAAGCTTAGAATGGAAACCACCAATTTACATTCTGCTTGTGAAAGGGGAGGGGGTGCCAAGGTAGGAAAAAATACAGAATTCAGAACTTTTCTTCTCAATGTTAAGCGTGTTTGAATTACTGATCTGTCAGTATCACTACCTGTATACAGCTTCCCTTCCTTTTACAACCTATCCCAATTTAAACGCATCATCAATGTTCATCTGCCTACTTTCTGATTTCCCTCTTTTTTAATCCCCTTTCTAGCCCTCACCTTGGGTGGCCTGTTTCAGGGCCTTGTGTTTGGCAACTTCCCGCAAAAAAAGAAAGAAAGAAAATAATAATAAAAGAATCCACTTTCCCATAAGTCAGGGTGCACACTTATCAGTTTGTTCAGCCTTCTTCATGATCCAGTGCCAGCACTTCCCAGAAACACTGTATCAGTCTTTTCATTCCAAATATAGTTTTGAACTCGCCAGTTATGAAAACAGGATATTTCTAATTTATGAGTGGAAACTCAGTACATTCAAACCAATGTAGTGAATACTGTTCCTGACTAATTCAAACTGACCTCTGATTATCAAACCCTTACCACTGAACATTTAGCTTCGTTAGCAAACATTCAAAACAAATCATTTTGTTGGTTCTAATCTAAGGCAAAATCGAATCTTCAGGCAAAACTTCTTGTAAAATGTTACATGGTGCTATGTATATAAATGAGTCTTATATTTCAAAATCAGCTCCACATACCTTGTGGAAAAATAATGAGCGCATTGAGGCGCCCTCTGGTGTGATAAAGCGCTATACATGTATAAGATCTGCATATTATTTACTATTATTTAAATCAATACTAGGCTGAATGGTCTGTGAAAGTTGAACACTTTAACTCTAGCAGTGGCCACTATAATGTGTAAACTGTAATGCCACACATTTTAAGCTGTAATTTAAACTGCAAGTGCAGATAAGATTTCTAGACACAATGTCTGCAGTCAAGGTATACGCAAGGTCAAAGCTGACTTTCAAAACATTATTTTGGTCACAACTTGAATAACCACAAAGGACATTTTAAGGTCAGGTGGTGTGTTCCAGCAAATTGTCACGGTAAATGTGCCACCAGTGTGTCAAACCTGGTTCCTCCTATTAGGATGTTTGAGCGTGAAACCAAGCTTTCTGCTTCATCTCACCCACACACTCTTGCTTTGCTGAGATGTAAAACAAAGAGCCATTCCAACAGTTTTTTTCCATGTAATTAGTCTCTTTGGAACTCCTTGCCTGGTGCATGTTTCCTTTCATCCTATAATCTAGACTGTTTTAAGAGGAATATCAATTCCTACCTTCAGCTCCCCTGAGATATTTTCACTTTAAATGTTTTCTTCTTGTAGCCCCTTACAAAGAGTGGCTTTTAGCCTTGTTTGGGGCGAACTTGCATAATAAAAAAAATTATATATATTTAAAAAAAAACTCCCCAAAACCAAAATGCATTATAGTAAATAGGGTGGATTTAATCGAACCTGCTGATACACAGTCCGGAAATTGGGCTAATTTAATCGGCCAGAGACACTGCCTGTGTTACAGCAGTCAGTGTGGTTTTTTTCTTTGCTTTACTGTAAAGTGACTTCTGAAAATGTCTACTTACCATCTTGTTCATCTTCATCTTCACGACTGCTTGTTTCCTCACTGTGTCTAGAGAGGACAAATTAAAGCAACATATAAACCTCATTCCTAATATTTTCTTGGACCCTGTTCCCTCTACCCTCGGATCAGAATTACCCAATGAGTACATGAACCATGCCAACCCAAACATCTTAAACAAAATGAGGAACATAACCCTTCTCAAAATCCCAATCCCAGTCCACCAAAAATAACAATTATATTTTTACAAAATTAGACAAATAAGAATAAAAACTAATGCATTGCTTGAAGCCCGACATGACCACATCATCATGCATTTGGCAGTCAGGAAAAAAGGCTTCAAAGGGGAACTGCATGGCACATAAACCTTTAAATAAAGTGTTTATTTTGTTTTTAATTGCACTAAAAATTAAGAAAAAATACGAAATCGGCCGATCAACTAATAGCAGCTGCCTGCCTGGATACATGTAAGTCCAAACCAAATTCATTCAAAATTAGAAGAAACTGTCTATCATTATAGATCTCATGTCATCAATTTATTTCCTAATCATTGTTTATAAACATTAATGAAATTTTTGCTTTTCTTCAAAAATTGGTCATGTAATTTGTATTGCATAAATACATTAAAGACACTGGACACCTTTGGTAATTGTCAAAGACCAGTCTTCTCACTTGGTGTATCTCAACATATGCACAAAATAACAAACCTGTGAAAATTTTAACTAAATTGGTCATCGAAGTTGCGAGATAATAATGGAAGAAAAAACACCCTTGTCACACGAAGTTGTGTGCTTTCAGAATGATGCTTGATTTCGCCTCACGCGTGAGGTCTCGAAATCAAATATTTTACTGAGAAATTACTTTTTTCTCAAAAACGACGTTACTTCAGAGGGAGCCGTTTCTCACAATGTTTTATACTATCAACAGCTCTCCATTGATCGTTACCAAGTAAGTTTTTATGCTAACAATTATTTTGAGTAATTACCAATAGTGTTCACTGCCTTTAAAGCAAATTTACTGTACTTTAAAAAGAACTGACCTGGAGTTCTTTTGGAACTGCCGCTCCAGTTCTTGGCGAAGTCGTTCCTCTAATTCTCTGCTTCCATTGCTAGATTCCTGAGATTGCTGTCGGTGGGGCGGGGAGACCGTTGTCGGCGGGTTATTGCGTAGGTTATTCTATCAACAGCAAAGGTCAAGAATTGTTGTTAAAGGTCAAACTATTTTAGAGTTTTGTTTTTTTCTTTAAAGAGGCAGTCATAAGCAAGCTTTTCTTGTATGCCATCACCAAAAGGGAAATGGGTACCTGTTAGGGTTGAGATCACTCCTTAATTGATATGGGACACTTGTAATTAGTTGGTTGCCGGTAATGCATAATCCTAAGAATATGATATCAGAGGCAGATTTAGGGGTGAGCACAGTGGGCACCCCACCCTTATTTTTGCCCACTGAATAATAAACAAAAATGGTGTGTTGACAAACACAAGCGCCCCGCTGAGATTAAACTAAATCTTGAGTTATCGCTTGGACAACATTTATTTTTATTTAACCAATACTGACCTATTTGACCTGGGGGTTCAAGGCAATAGGCTTCTGGGGGACCCCAAGACCACTCCACACATCAAGTTTAGAACTAATATGCAAAGTCCTTCTTGAGTTAAGACCAATCCACACAGTTTGGAGTTGATATGAAAAGTCCTTCTTGAGTTATCGCTCGGACAATGACTACACGCACACACGCAACCTTACGGATCCGGTTTGTGGGGTCCTGCTACTGTTGTTCTATTATTCCCTTTTCTAAAGAATTCCCTTGTGTGCCTCATTTAGAACATGTAAACAAAAAATTACTTTGATAAAAGACAATCCTGGTTTTGTACTTGTCATAAGTTTAAAGCTTTCAAACTGACGACTTTAAACAAAACGGACAACCTACGAATCCTATCCCCAGAGGGAACAGTAGGGTTAACTATTGCCCAAAAAGTGGGGGGAAAGGAAGGTTCTTGGTTGGAGAAGTTTACACAATGGGAGAGGCTACGCAACGGCGCACTCAGTATTATGTCTTGCTGGCCTGACGGCCCCCGGTGGGGTCCAGGGGCGATGCCCCGGATGGGGTCCAGGGGGTGAATCCCCCTGAAGCTTTGAGCTTTTGGCGTTTTGGGGGTGAAAAATCCAGCCTCCGTATGCCTAAAAACAGACAAATTGACACACTTTTTAAGCACTTCTGATCGATATAAATCTTTTAATTTTACTGGAAATATTTCTGTAACATCAACGAGCTCAAAGAAAATTTTACTCCCACAAATCAACTAGGCCGAGTGTCAACCCCCCCACAAAAAAAACCCTGAACCACCCCCCAAAAAACCCCATATAAACGAAGTTCGCAGAGTGCGTGTTTGTACGATCGTATCGCCTATTTTTTGCTCTTAATAATGGTATTTTCATCAACAACTATTTTCATGGATTTGTGATTTGAGGATCAGTTTTATAGAACTTCTTTTGCACTGACATATTCTCGATTCAGCAATCGTTGTTCGTCGACGACGCACATTTGAAAAAAAAATCAATTAACCTTACCCCGCATCTATCGGCAAAAGTTGTCTATGTTTGAATAGTCTTACTCCAAGGCTATGTATAGTACAGAATCTGTGGGCCTGAACCACACTTTTTACTCGGTCGTGAACGTGCAGCGAGTTAGAGTCTAGCCAAGATTTATTATGAATATGGTAATTATCAACGACCAATCACAGCGTGCGGACTGTTGGTTTTAGCTTGGACGTTAGACTTCAGACTTGCTGTATCTGCACAAATACAACATGTGTTGTGTGATGAACGACCGGTGAGAGACCGAACGTTGCAGTGGTACTGCATTTTATACTGTGTATCACACGGTCACAATGCAGCATGATGCATGTTTGTATAATGTAGTGAATGATCGCGACATCGCTACAGCGACCACATTAAATTTAGCAAATATCAAGACTTGTCAAACCATTTTTACGAACTTGAAAATAATATCCCTTTAATAGGCTTTTACCACTCTGTACCCCTTATTTATTGTGAAAAGGAACACACACCAAAACACTTGCGTCATTTCTCCCTCCTCTCTCATTCCTCCCCCTTCTTTTTGTCCTTATTTTTTTTCTTCGGGGACCCTCTTGAGAAGGGGGGGGGATGGCTCAAGCCCCGCAAGGCCCCCCCCTTACGGCTATGGTTGGGATGTGATTCTGATTTGAATACTTGAATCAAATGTGAATAAAAAGTCCTCAACCGAGGGGAAGTGCACAGTGTGGCTATTTGTAATAAATCCATTAAAATGTTGCTCTCAAATGTTGGTGTATGACAACATAGATAATTTAATGAAAGGTCTCATGTCACGTTTTGAAGTATGAGACCAATTCCTTTACATAGAACCATGTAACAGTTTACAAGGTGCTGTGGCGCAATATGCTGCCGATCAAGCCAGGAACACAGGGGCGAACCCCTTCTCTTTTCGATAAGTGCACTGGGTTCTTTTACGTGCATTACACAACACATATTAAAAAATAAAAGATTGCAAGATTGTTAAAAACTTGTCAAAAAAGTTACCTTGGTCTATAACTTGTTAACCACGTTAATTCTCGTAATGGCAAAGTTTCCAAACAATCAGATGTTGTATGAAAAAGAGGGGGTACAAAAAGTGGCATAAAAATGTACCCCCCCCACCCCGTCAGATCTTTCTCCCCTCTAAGCCCAACACCCCCTCCCCCATTGAGATCGAAGAAATTCTACCAATTGCTTGGTTTTCACAATTTAAACATCTTTGTGTATAGCATGTAAAATGATAAGAGCGTTTGGAAAATACATAAGGGCAGAGATGCCAACATTGAATTCCCAAAAAGAGTAGCACCGCCGAGCACTTAAAACTTAAGTTGCAAGTCAGGCATAAAACTCACCGAGTCGTAAAAAGAGGAAAATTATGACATTTATGATATAAACTAATATTTTCAGCGAAAATAACTTATTGCAAAGCGGCCTGCTCTAGAGGTCTAACAATTAAGAATTGTATTCTCAGTCTTAAAAAAAAAAAAAAAAAAAAAAAATATTTTTTTTTTTTTTTTTTTTTATCGGACCGCAATTTGCACTAGCTTGTGCATGAAGAGAACCCTTTCCAACTAAATTCAACAAAATGCTGCAGTTTCTGTCCCATTGTTTATTCAAATGAATAATGCTCACGTTTGCACAGCAAAATAGTAATAAAAAAAATACGTCACACCACCTGACCACAGCAGCAGGCCAGTCAAGTCTTCAAACGACTTCAGCAACAGCAGTTTCGTCAATTGGCCTGTCCAACCAATTCCATTTCCACCCACTGCATTCTTATTTTTATCGACAGTTTTCATCAGATCTTGGCCTCCATTGCGATCGATGAAATATTTTCTTGTTGTCACCTTTATATAGTTTATCGCTGCAGCGATCGCGATGTTTCAAACAAACTCTACGACGGCGCGCGCTGAACTTGCGAATTGCATTTCAGATAAAAGTTATCACAGGGTCTGTTTGCCGCCGCATCCCACAGTTGTAAAGCGTTAAAAAAAACTGCGGAACCAGTCTCTACAAAAGCGACTGTAGAATGTATGCTGTACAAGGAGCCTTGCGGCTCAGTGTGTGCTCTGTGCTACGCGTGTGTCGGGTAGGCAAATCCTGAGTGCGATAGTTTATGGGATTGGTACCTCCTAAATAAGCACCAAACCGCGTGTGAATTCGGCGCCGCTCATCGCTTTTAACCACGCGGCAGCAGTCAACATTTTGTTATAGTTTTTTATTTTATAAATACTTTTAGTAGGCCTATTAGTTTTTATCATGATACATTGTTCGTAACTACATTTACACTGGGCGGCTTGTTTATCGTATTTAATTGAAGATTATCGTAGCGGCGTATTCACGGCTCAAAATCGTATTTTCTACGCCCAAATCGTGTATGTTGGCATCTCTGTAAGGGTACAACTAATTGTGCTTTGCACTGCTTGAAAATGGTTTATTTTTGGTAAGGTACCCCACCCCCCTCCCAACATACACAAAATTGTTGGTTCACATTTTATTTAGGGAAACCTGAAAATCGTATTATAGATATATGTATATATATTTAATGAGATTCTTTTTGTCTTTTTTATTCTGGTATTCCATACGCCTACATACTGATCAAATAGTTACATGTGTGAATATCAATCTAAGAACAGAAATATGTTTGGCTTTAAACTCCTCAATAACTGTAGTGCAATGAGAGAACATAATTCCTCAAAAGAGAAAGAAGTTCCCTGGAAAAATGGATGTGGTTTGCTGAGCGCCCAGGGACCTTACCATGACCAAGCTTAAGTCAGGATCTTGTATCTGTTACAATTTACAACAAAAGTGGTCGATTGGCAAATAAACAGGAAAAAGGAAAGGGACGTGTAGATTTTCAGTGGCAACTGGTGACAAGAAATGAAAATAGGTCAGCATTTACTTCTAGAGTAAGGGAGCGAGTGAATATCTAGGACTAGATGTAAATGAGACCAATCGCACCAAATATAGGCTGAAGTTGCTTTAGTTGTTTATTCTTGTCATCCAGGCGTAGACTTGAATTTGAATTATCCTTATCACAATCATTGTTTGCTTTTAAAATAAAATAACTCTAAAGTTTAACTTAATGCCTTAATGAAACAGAAAGCCCTTTATGTGCCTCATTTAGAACATGTTTGACAACAAAAAACCCCCAAAATGACTTTGATGAAAGACAATCCTGGTTTTGTACGTGAAGGAGCTTGTCATAAGTATAAAGCTTTCAAACTGACGACTATAAACAAAACGGACAACCTATGATTCTTATCCGAGGGGAAGTGCACGGTGTGGATATTTGTATAAATCCATTAAAATGTTGCTCTCAAATGTTGGTGTATGACAACATAGATAATTTAATGAAAGGTCTCATGTCATGTTTTGAAGTATGAGGCCAATTCCTTTACATAGCACCATGTAACGGTTTACAAGGTGCTGTGGCGCAATATGCTGCTGATCAAGCCAGGAATACAGGGGCGAACCCCTTCCCTTTTCGATAAGTGCACTGGGTTCTTTTATGTGCATTATACAACACATTGTAAAATGCAAGATTGCAAGATTGTTTACCTTGGTCACAGATAAATTGTTAACCATGTTAATTCTCATAATGGCAAAGTTTCCAAATAATCAGATGTTGTATATAAGAGAGGGGGTACAAAAAGTGGCATAAACATGCACCCCCCATGTCAGATCTTTGTCCCCTCTAAGCCCAACACCCCCTCCCCCCATTGAGATCGAAGAAATTCTACCAATTGCTTGGTTTTCACAATTCAAACATCTTTGTGTATAGCATGTAAAATGATAAGAGCGTTTGGAAAATACATAAGGGTACAACTAATTGTGCTTTGCACTGCTTGAAAATGGTTTATTTTTGGTAAGGTACCCCCCCTCCCAACATACACAAAATTGTTGGTTCACATTTTATTTAGGGAAACCTGAAAATCGTATTATAGATATATGTATATATATTTAATGAGATTCTTTTTGTCGTTTTTATTCTGGTATTCCATACGCCTACATACTGATCAAATAGTTACATGTGTGAATATCAATCTAAGAACAGAAATATGTTTGGCTTTAAACTCCTCAATAACTGTAGTGCAATGAAAGAACATAATTCCTCAAAAGAGAAAGAAGTTCCCTGGAAAAATGGATGTGGTTTGCTGAGCGCGCAGGGACCTTGTATCTGTTGTTATAATTTAAAACAAAAGTGGTTGATTTGCAAATAAACAGGAACAAGGAAAAAGAAACGTGTAGATTTTCAGTGGCAACTAGTACCAAGAGATTAAACTTGGTCAGCATTTACTTCTAGCGAGGGAGAGGGAGAGTGAGGGCTGAATATCCAAGACTAGGTTTGAGTTTGTATTTGTTTTAAGAATGTAGTTGAAGAATGCATGCAATCATGTTCCTTCATACTCCAGAAATACTTGCAATTACAGTTACCAACATACTCAACGTGTTGTTGATTCATGATTCATTGCTCCATGTTAATTGTATACTTTTTATTTCCAATCAGGTGATGAAGAAAGTGTGCTAGGAGCCCACCCAACAAATGCTCCAGCCCAGTAAATATCTGCAGAGAGGCATGACGAACTCCTAGTCCCAGGACCACAGCACAGGTATAGTTAGAACTAAATTTCTTGAATAATGGATTTTCAGTGATTATTTTCACTTTACTTCAAAGTCAGTCAAAGATTTTTTCAAGATTATATTTAGTTTGGACCAGTTAAATTTAGGTTATTTGGGGCTGTATTTAACCATAGAGAAAGTATAATCTAACAGACAGAGGGCACAGTTTAAATACCCATGTAGGCATGCAGAATGTGACAAAATGTACTACATTTGTATACACGAGTATGTTCACATAGGTACAAGTAGCTATAAAATGCCAATTTAGAGTTGCAGATTTTTTTGTGTGCATTCTCTAGGATAGACAACTTTTAGCAGTGATACTTTGACATAAAAAGTACTGTTTTTGAGCCTATAATTGTCAGCAAAGGAAACAAAAGATATGACTGTATGATATAGATAGAGCCAATGGTAAACATGACAGAGAAGTTGAGGAACAGAGCTAATGAACAGACCCAGCCTCCGCTGTTGATCATTTCAGTTCTTTATATTTGCTGTGGGTTCATCAAACGACCGACCTTTTCGGAGCCACTCAGAGTAATCAGTGTTTAATGATATGCATTTTTGTCAACATTGCAGGTGGTTGGGTCAAAGAAATAAATGAAAAACTAAATTCAGTTAAAAATAAAAAAACAAAAACAAAAAAAACCTAATTTTTTTCAAAACAAACACTAGGTATTCGGTATGATTGGGGTCAGTGTGGTGTTAGTGTGTGAACTATTTAATTGAATCAATGAAAAGATTGTTGATAGCTTTTGAAAATTCAAAGAAAGTAAAGTGTAAATCTATTACTTTTATACCTAAAGTTTACACAGGAAATAAATGCTAATGTTACTACTTAAGACTGCACTGAGCTCTAGAACATGTATTAACTGAACATCTATGACAATTTTCATGTAAATAGTCATAAAACTGAACTGATGGTTAGTATAGAAGACTGTCACTTACAATTAAAAAAATAGCTTCTTAGTATAAACTTCTTTAACTTCCGGTTGGACAGGAAGCCAGGTCAAATCATGCCACAAAGAACTTTCATACATCAAACATTCACAAAAAATGCAAAGCTTAAAATCATAATAGATGTGTTTCTCAAGATATAAATTTTCGAAATTTAATAAATTTTAGATAGATCAAGTTAAACTGCACCTTGAAGGCGACTTTATATATGACAATTGATGATGTCATTAGAACAGGATCTTAAATTTTGGATGTATCCCGGCTTGAATACATGCAATGTTTTAGCTTAATCACGCATTTTTGACGTAAATATAAATCTTTGTAAAGTGCACCTTTAAGGTGACAGCACGTGATGCTTGATGGCACATGATGACACTGTTAAAAAAAAAGAAAAAAAGATTTCCATTTTGTGAGGCTAAGGCGAGTGGTGCTGTTACTGTTTCGTTGTGTGCTAGCAAACTACACACTTTTGCAAAAGTTCAAAAATGCACACGATCAAGCCTAACATTTTATTGTTAACAAGGTTTGCATGGCCGGCTGTTTTAGAGACTAACAAAGCATAATGCCAAATCAGGTTGAGTGAACATTGAACAGAGACTAGACTGTATGCAGGTTTGATGGACTTTGGACCTTGTGGTCAATGGAGAGCACAGCGAGCCACGTGCTACTGGATTAGATACGGTTATGTGCATGTTTTCAGTGGTTCTTTTCATGTGGTTTATAAATGCAGGCCAAAGAATACATGAGCTTTAGCGTCCGATTTCGACCAGAAGTTAAGGTCAAATTTCTGTGAAAAAGTATGGTAATTTTCAAACCGGAAGTCAAGGTCAAATGGGGTCATACTTTGTGTAGCGTTTGCTGCATTTTTGATGACCTCTATGAATTGTTAAAATAGCTATGACTTCAAGAGTTATGATTTTTTGAAATAATAAATTTAGATTTATTGTATTTCACCAACTGATGAAGTCATCCTGATGTCATCACAACTTCTTGATCATCTTCACGTTATAGTCTAACGACATGCAAAGTTTCAAGTTGATTCAATCTTCGCAACTATGCGTTTGCTTGCGGACACGACAAATGACTCTGAGAAGAAGGCGAAAAAAAGAAAAGGAAAAAACCCACAACAAAAACAAAGAGTTGTTCCGGCGGAATGCCTGAACACCTTAATATTCCCTTCATCAGTTTTCAGATATGGTCGATGACAAAACTAACAACCAATTTCCATTACTCTTAGGAATCTCTGAGGCCTTTGCAAACCCTGGCTGACTTGCAGGATGCATTGAGTGCAGCAAGAAGGACTACAACCACTCATCAGCCAAGGTGGTGACTAACAAGAAAAACATCAGAAATTCAAAGAAAATGGCATTCAGATCCTCATTTGTAACAAAGTCCAATCATGCAGGAAGATCTGAACCAGTGGACACAAAGAAGCAGTTGGCAGTTGACCAAGCTGTGGTAGCATCTAATGGCAGGTAAAGCATAGCGGTATAGTGAAACAGCGACACAATGGAGAATTTAGGACCAGCATTACAGGCAGTGTCAATGTGGGACTGGGGTCCAAAATTTGACAGCCGGATTTCTAAGTATGGCATTTTTGCGGCATGGGGTTTATGACCCGTTTGGGGTCTAGGGAAACTTTAAGCTTCTAATGCAGTTTAAGAATACACTCACATACACTCTTTTGGAAAATGTCTATTTGCACATTTTATGACTTGTTTTTAAGCCCATAGCCAAAAACACTTTCCTGACATACAATCCAGTGATCAAAATAGCAAAACAACTTCAGTTCACTGTGCAAAAGAAATTTTGTCGGAAACAGTTCATACATGTGTTTGCTTTCCTTTATTGCAAGTTAATGTGCCCAAAGTTTATGGGGTTCATATTAATTTCTCCATAAATTGAACTTTTACACTTTTTAAGGATATTAATGGATTTTTGCTGACTGTGTGGATAGTCCAAAAAAAAATGTTATCGCCTGTAAAATTGCACATCTTCAAACAAAATGCAACAGACCCAAAAACTTCACAGTTGTTGGCTGGATAAACTAATTCTTTGCAGCACAGTCACCTACAGAATCGCTTACCCAATTTCGTCGATCTCCCTTCACTTTAAGATTTTCCTGAACAATGAGGTTAAATTTTTACAACATGGAAGAAAGATATAGCCCTTGTTGTGACCAAAGCTTTACATTTCGTTTTGTGGTAAGAGCCTAATCTGTTCGAAGATTTTCCATTTATACAGTCACACCCTTTAAAGCCACTGGACACTATTGGTAATTGTCAAAGACCAGTCTTCGCACTTGGTGTATCTCAACATATGCACAAAATAACAAACCTGTGAAAATTTGAACTCAATTGGTCGTCGAAGTTGGGAGATAATAATGGAAGAAAAAACACCCTTGTCACACAAAGTTGCGTGCTTTCAGATGCTTGATTTCGGGACCTCAAAATCTAATTCTGAGGTCTCGAAATCAAATTCGTGGAAAACAACTTCTTCTTAAAAACTACGTTACTTCAGAGGGAGCCGTTTCTCACAATGTTTTATACTATCAACAGCTCTCTATTGCTCATTACCAAGTAAGTGTTTATGCTAACAATTGTTTTGAGTAATTACCAATAGTGTCCACTGCCTTTAATCACTGAAAACAAAAATGCACAAAAATGACCCTTGTGCCATTGCTTGGCTTTTGTTATGATGTGAGGGACTTAATAATGGAGTGTTCTATTGAAACAAATGTGTTTTGTTTTTCTTTTGGTTTCAGAGAGAGTGAAGAACGTCATATCCAGATATTTGTTTCTAATCCAGTAAAGGAGATTCTCTGTCTGCAACTTCATCCATCCACCACCATCTCTGACTTGAAAGAATTACTCCAGGAAAAACTAAACATCCAAGCAAAGAATCAGCATCTTGTCACTAAGAGGGGCATTGAGGTATGAGTTTGTATCATTTGGTGCTGACAATCAACTCATTTTATGGTATCTTTCTTTTGGACAGTATATTTATTTACCACAGATTACATCAGAAAGTTTCAAGGCTGTTAGATTACCTTGTCCGTCTTGTTCACAAAAAGAGTGACCCCATGGTATGCATTCTTTGGCATTTCCTGGCAGGCAAGATACTTCATTGGTCATTATATGAAAGTTTATATTTTGTATTGTTGTTAGCACACATCAAATCAAGAATTACAAAATTGATAGCCAAACAAATTTTAAGATGTAGCCTCTGTTTTCATTTCAAAAAATTTATAAAAATCATAATAATTGCAATTCCCACAAGTCCTTCTTATATCGATATTTAAAATGTTTCAAATAAACAGACTCGTCGAACCTAACATTAACAAATAAGTTTTTTGATGACTCGTCATTTTCTTTTTTCTTAAGAAAAAAGCAAACTTTACCATAACTTCAAGTTCAGCAATGACTGACTGCATATAGTCCATGTGTTTTCATTGATTACTGAACCAACAGTTTGATAGCGTTTACCTGCATAAATGTTAAGATACTTAACAAACTTCTTTAAAACCTTCTGCAGCACTGCAGTTAAAAAAATTACTACCCCATCAGATGCATCTCTAACAAAATTTAATCCTGCAAAAAATTATACATGCACACAAAAATTTATATCTTGAAACATACCCACAGATCGATCATTTGTGAATCTTTAGAGGTATTTAAAAAAAAACTTCCAAATTGTTAACAAGGAATTTGACTGTCCAGCATGCATTTACTAATCAAATAAAAGTGACAGTGTGCCACACTATGTGTTACCCCTAGCCCTGGCGGCCTTGCACTTCCTTGTACATCACAGAGAAAGAGTCCTATATAGGGCTTGTGTTACCCCCAGATTTATCAGGAATACTTGTTTGTTTAATACAGCTTTGTGACACACAGTCCCTGATGGTCCTCGGCATTCAGCAAGATACCAACCTAGAATTACGCCAAGTCGCTGGGTTGATGGGCGGTACAAGAAAGTGGAAATTTTGGAAGTGTGAGTGTGGGTGGCCTCTCTTAACACAATAGTATGGTCTCTAAAGTTTCTTAGCATGATTTCTGAAAGTCTGAGTTATACGAGGGTGATGGGTAGCCAATGATTTAATGCAATATAAAGCTAGAAGTTCACAAAGTGTGCATGTGGTACAAGGAAGGAGAATTAAGTCAAAGTTGGTGTTGATTCATTGAGAGGGAAATGAATTTGTTTAATCCCAAAACAGGGTTTTATCCAGATTTTGGCAGTCTATAGCAAGCACATTCCATCCTCAGTAATAGTAGGTTTTCCCAGTGTATATTTCAGCAAAAAATACTTAAATTTCATTAAAATGCATTCATATTCACGTATTTTTCCCTGATTAATTTGATCAAACTATGGTTTCCTTTTAGCTACTATTGCATTCAATTTCGATTTTGTGTACACAAGATTTCGTTCTTCCCATTTAGGTTCATTTTATTAATTCTAGTTCAATTACAGATGTTTAAGACTACATTTTCACCATGCTTCAGTTGAATTTCTACTACCTGCATGGATTTAAAAGTGATGAAATTGATTGGTTGAGCAGCCTCTTGCTGCTGGCGTTTACGAATTTGAATGATTTAATTTATATTGACCATTGAAGGTTGAACAGTTCAAATTGAATTAGTCCTTTTGACTGATGAATACTGATGCAACAAAGCATTCATTTTCAACTGAAATTGAGTGACACAGGTGTTAAATTGAATGAGGGTTTGCTGAAATTGGCCGGGGAAAACCTATATTTCAGCAGTTTCTTATGAATATTCATTGAAAAAAAGAGAGAAAAAAAATCCAACATTTCTTGATCTTCTCCAAAACATTCCACTTGATTTACAGGGAAGGGGAAAAAATGCGAAACAGCCAAGACACAAGATGAGCAGGAGACCAAGAATTCCTCAGAGTCGAAGCAAGAGGATCTCAGTGAGTCTACAGAGACTTCTTCTACTGTTGCTGGCATCCCTGGTACTTCTAGTGCAGCCCAGTCCCAGAGAACCTCTGCTGGCACAGGGGCCATTCCAAAGGGCCCACGAGAAACGAAGGAACAAATGAAGCTTCAAGTTCGAGAAGAACATGTAACTCAACAGAGTGCCTCTACTGAGAAACAAGATTGCTTAGTCCTGTCCCAGAGATCCCCTTATACTGGCACAGGGGCCATTCCCAAGAACCCAAGAGGAACGAAAGAACATATGAAGCTTCAATCTCAAGAAAAACCAAAACCTCATCAGAGTGCCTCGGTCCATTTGCCGGAGGAACCCAAACCTCATCAGAGTGTGTCTTCTGCAGCAGGAAACATCAAGGAGATAACTTCAAACTGTGGCAGTAAAGGTACAGTTCAACGAGCACATTTGTGTGTGTTTTTAAAATCATTATAATCTTATTCAAGTCAGATGAAAACCAACTTACTACCTCATAATTCATGTAATTTTATTTTTTGTTCCACAGAAATTACCATATCAAATATTGATGCACTCTCCCTTACTCAAGTTTGAAATGTAAGACCATCAAAACTACTTTTCAGGGTTGTCACCAGAGCTTTTTTAGAACCGGTTAATTTTACACTTCAGCCGAGTGAAGCGAAGCCCCGAGCGCTTGCTCAAGGCGTTTAGTGGGGGTCCATGGGGTGCAACCCCTGTTGGAGGGCTAATAGGGAAGCGCCCCCTTTCGGAAAATATTTTACACACTAAAAAGTAATTTTTTTAAGGGTTCTAGACACTAAACAAATTGTTCTGTTGGCATAGAAAAAAAAGGGTAGTTAGGTAGGGATTTTTTATAATATATATATATTTTTTTTAATAATCACATTCTTTGTTACACTGACTCCTGAACCATACTTTGATTTTATTCAAGTCTGATGAGTTTCAATGATCAATTCTTATTCAATATTGAGTTATGCTGTAAATAATCCCGAAAATGTTTTTTTGACAAAAAAACCCCAAAGGCAAACTTTGACCTTCCGGTACGACCAGAAGTTAAGGTTATACTATTTTGGCGTTAACTTTTTAAATGTTGCCCCTGTCTTGATCTATCAAATGCTCAAATATGAACATCATAGCTTAAATGAAATATCGTGACGTAACTGAAGCGGTTTATGAATATCTAACTATATGTGAAGTTTCAAGTTCATGTGAAGTTTCAAGTTCATGTGAGGTTGGGAGATTTTCTCCGTATTTTCTCCTGTAAATGATAATCTTTAAAAAGTCACCGTTAAGGTGATGTCACGTGATGCTTGATGACGTCATGATGTCGTAATTGTAACCTGTTTGAGGTTTTATCAAGGTCGTAACATGGTGTAAATTTGAAGTTGATCCGTTGTACACAGGTTTGGATTTTGACCGGGAAAGGTTTTTTGAAGAAGAAAAATATTGAAGGCTTTGAACTTTTGGTACAACTGGAAATTAAGGTCATACAATTTTAAATTTAACTTTTTAAATGTTGCCCTTCTCCAGTTCTCTTGATCTATCATATGCCCAAATATGAATGTCATATAATTTGATATAGCGCCACCATGAATGTGACATGTGCTGTTAACGTTTCTGGTTTACATGTGGGACTATGCACAGGCTTCGCCACTTTGAACCTTATGATCAATGGAGCGGAACAGCCAGCGACAGCGATTTTGCAGTATACACACGCAGTTTAAATGCGGGTCATTACATAGGCTACGTGGACTTTAACGTCCAATTTCGACCAGAAGTTAAGGTCAAATTGGTATTATCTTTGTGCAAAAGTTAGAGCAGGAAATTTCAACATCCAGTTTGAACCGGAAGTCAAGGTCAAATGGGGTCACACCCTGTGTAGCGTTCGTTGAACTTTAACAGAACTCACCGATGATGTATAGATTTTATAATTCCAACGTGTGGTTCATGAGTTATGATTTTTTTCAAATATTAAACTTTGATTTAATTTAATTTGATACCCGATGACGTCATCATGACATCATCAAGTTTGTGTCGTCTTGATATTGAGGTTCGATTGTCTGATGAGTTTCAATGTTCAAGTCAATTTCAATCTTGACTTATGCTGAATTTAATTCCGAAAAATGTTTTTTTGAAGAAGAAAAACAAAGGCAAACTTTGACCTTCCGGTACGACTGGAAGTTAAGGTCATACGATTTTGGCATTAACTTTTTAAATGTTGCTCCTGTCTTGATCTATTAGATGCTGAAATCTAAACATCGTAGCTTTAATATTTAATGAAATATCGTGATTAGCTAAACTTAAATAACTTGTAATTTGATACCTGATGAGGTCATCATGACATCACAACTCAGTCACCATCTGCTAGTTATAGTCTAACTTCATGTAAAGTTTCAAGTCAACTAATATTTTGCAACTATTCATTTTCTTGCAGACAAGGCTGGACGGAAGAATAAGCAAAAATAAAAAATAAAACCCCCAAAACAATAACAATAGATGTTTGGCTGTTTCCCGAACACCTAAAAACGACCAATAACAATAGGTGTTCCGAGTGTTGCTCCGAACACCTAAAAAAGATAATTGAAATTTGCGTGTTTGGTAATTTCCTCTTCTGTTTTTACTACAAAGTTGCATGTTGGAAGTACGGAAAAGCCAATAAAAACTCCAGGAGAACATTGATCTAAAATATCTGCTTCATTTGAGGCATTACTTTAATTTTCAATGTATAGGACATACATGCACTGAACAGTAAGCGAACATTTAAAAATTGGTTGAATACTAGTTGAAAATACCCTGAAACTGTGTAGGAAAGCTTGATTTTAAAAAGCGTTCAACTTTAAATGCTGTTTTCTCCGATTGTTACTTTTTACTAGTATCTAGGACTGTGCTACTTCATGGTGTCGGTGACGAAATGATATATATTTTTGTCAACATTGCAGGTGATTGGGTCAAAGAAAGAGAGAAAGCTGACCATCAAGAACTCAAGGCACATTTCAAGACGCCGAAACGTATGACCACAGCGACCAAGCTCTTCCACTACTTCTCCAGAAACGACAGAAAAGCACCACTGAAAGGCCAAAAGCGTAAGCGGACAAAAAAACGTTGACTTCCTAAAAACCCAACGGTCTTTTTCAAGACCACCCCATCTTCCAAAGAGAGATTTAAACCACTTGTAACAGTGTATTTTATTAATAGTACCTTGCTCCACACAAA
Organism: Plazaster borealis; assembly: GCA_021014325.1. Taxonomy (NCBI): domain Eukaryota; kingdom Metazoa; phylum Echinodermata; class Asteroidea; order Forcipulatida; family Labidiasteridae; genus Plazaster; species Plazaster borealis. Next base: position 788,814 of record CM037456.1, on the reverse strand, counting down.
GCAAATATTATTATTCTTTTAAATATCAACCCATTTTACATTTCACAATAAACAATGGTTAATCGTAAATACAAGAAAGGGAAGTCATTCGCACAAAACCATAGAAAAGTACAACGCTTTTCCTGCCACTGCTCAACCATGTCCCAACAAAGACAACATAGTCTTTTAACTGATTTGGCTAAAGAAAGCGAACACTTCATAACCAACCTTTCCAATTGTTGAACTTTCTACACATCAGAAAATCGCATTGGGTAAAGGTTTCAATTTTGTTCCTACCCCCCCAAACCTACATGCCGTTCTCTTTTGAGTGATATAAACACCTTCAATCGAAGACTGAGAGTCGCATATTTAATGCATAACAAGGCTTCCAAAACGCAACCCTTCAAACCACCCTCAACTTGGCTTCCCAAATCAACATTCAATCTCACACTTGAGAACTATTTGGAAGCCACCAACTTGCTCATACTCGTTTAAGACAACAGAAAAACAATATAACAAAGAATCAACTTTATCACAGTTGAAAAACAACAACCAAATCATGATCAAACCATATGACATTGGCAGAGGAATTTGCATTGTAAACCTCACTGACTATTTGGCCGTAGGCTACCGCCATCTTGGTTCTCAGCACTATGAAGAGCTAGAACGAGATATTACACAAGAGACAAGTCAATTGGTCCACAATGCTCTCACAAAGATGGTAAACCAAAACATCATCAATCGTAAAACATATGAGTACCTCGACCCCCTCACACAGAAAGTGGCGTGCCCAACTATGTACTTTCTACCCAAAATACACAAAACTCCACCACCAGGAGAACAATTCATTGGTAGACCCATCATCAGCGGATGCACAAGCCCCACAGCAAAAATTTCTGAATTCGTGGATTATTTCCTCCTTCCAATAGTTACCTCGCAACCCACATGTCCGCGATACAGCAGATATTTTACGAAATTAGAAGAAACCCCATTTCCACAAGATGTACTTATTACTGGCATTGATGTAGTTTCAATGTACACAAATGTCCGCCAAACAGAGGCAATCACTTGAGGATCTAATTGCTTTATTATAAACAATCCAACAATGGATACACGCCTTTGGGCACTCAAAAACAAAGACACACCCACGGCTATGTCCCCATTCCCCAAACATGTGTTACAAACCCACACACATCTTTTTTCAAAAGATGTTCAAAGAGATTTACACGATTTTCTGAATCGACCTACATGCAACTGAAGAGGAAGCGAACAAGACTTCAGAAAACTAGTTATTGCTACCAAAAGGATCTGCAAAAATATCCTTAATCTCGAAAAAACAACATTCACCACTGACCAACATGGTCATAAAAGGTCATACTCTCTCGGTTGAACTATTTCCCCACCACTTCCCAGTTAACATAACAAAAGTGGAAATAGTCTAGCACAGACATCATATTTGGAACTGTATTATCAAAATACTCTTTTCAAATTACAACAAGTCAACAGATACAGCGTCACTGGAGGGGATAGCACCAACATTTATTATCCCCAACTGAAAAACAAAATTCAATTAAAAAAAAGAGGGGAAAAAAGGAAAAGCCATTAAAAACTTCAGGAGAACATTGATTTAAAAATTTGCTTCATTTGAGGCATTACTTTAATCTTCAATGTATAGGACATACTGCACAATAAGCCAACATTTAAAAATCGTGGGTGGTAGGGTCAAAACAATTTAAAAACAAAGGGGAAAACAGAAAATTTGAAATTGTTTAACATTGATTGTTCCGAATGGCTCCTTAAAGGCACTGAACACGTTTGGAAATTGTCATTTTGTCAAAGACCAGTGTTCTCACTTGGTGTATCCCAACATATGCATAAAATAACAAGCCTGTGAAAATTTGGGCTCAATTGGTCATCTAAGTTGCAAGAAAATGATGAAAGAAAAAACACCCTTGTACAAATTTGTGTGCTTTCAGATAGGAATAAAAACTTCTTGCAAGAAGTTTTTGTTATTTTAGTGAAAAATTACCTCCTTCTCAAAAACTACGTTACTTCAGAGGGAGTCGTTTCCTACAATGTTTTGTACTATCAACAGCTCTTCGTTGCTTGTTGCTTGTTTTTATGCTAATATTTGTTTTGAGTCATTACCAAACGTGTACGATACCTTTAAAAGATTTGTTTGAAGAAGTGTTTTTTAAAAATTCATTTACATATTTTTTCAATCCACAGATAAAGAGAGTTTCATGAAAATGGCAGCACACTCACAAAGTGAGTGTGAGAAATTCTTTAGACGTCTTACTAGGGATCTAGCTACTGACTGGGAAAAAGTAGCAACGCAGTGTGGATTACTGTACGGTGAAATTGAGCACATCAAACATGATAACTCCAAACTGGAGGAAAGATCATTTCAATTTCTGGTTGACCTGAGGCACAAATTTCCTGATCTGACTGTTTGGTCGGGAAAATTATGTGAAGCTCTTTGTGATGAAGACAGGAACGACTTGGTGGCAAAGCTGGAAGAGTTCATATCGAAAGGTTTGTAAAAAGGAGTTGTACAATATAACTTTCATCACAAACCTTTGAATGAGAGATAATGGTGTTAAAGAAGTCCTTAGAAGTTGTTCCACCTGACATAATGTCATTATATAGACAATTTAGGATTTTTTAATAAATACTTTCGACTATCAGGATGTGCACAAAACTCTCAAGAATACAATTTTGCGTATTTTCTCAACCCCAACCTGTATAAGATAAAACTTCTTCCTTAGTACAACTTATTTATCTTGGCCAAAGAAAAGATTTAAATAACAAGTGTAAGAGACATTAATTTCCCAAAACTTTGTTTGTTGCATTGTACTTTGACATTCCTTTATTGAGGTTTTTAAAAACTATGTAGGCCTAAATGTTTTCCTCAATGAAAATTCAAACCTATGCCCAGTTGAGTTTGCAATAACTTGTCACATATATATATTTCGGTGAAATTTCTCATTATAGACAATTTAGATTTTTTAAAAGCATCACAAATTTTCTAGCATGTGGTGTTGAACATGGATTATGTATCTTTTTACATGCCATTTTGTTAATGCTGGTTATCACAATTTGTTATCCAAGTTTATGGCAGTCAAGGACCATTTTTTCCCCACAAAGATTATATTAATGTTGAACAAAAATTACTAGCTAACTAGAGGAATAGTTTATCCTTACAATTGTGAAGTTTCATTATCTTTGACAATGGATGAAACAAATATAGCCTATTTTAATTTCAAGCAATTAAGATCAGAATTAGAAAACAAATGCCAGAAATAGGAATGGCTATATTCACCGCTATTTAGTGCTCAATGTGGGAACCTTGTACCAGTGATGATTTTCAACATCAATGTTGCTCAGTTCTTATTTGTTTTGCACAGGTGACGAGTTTGTATTTGTTCATGTATGAGTTTATAAGTTCTGATCTTGCAGGTTGCCAAAAGCCAACAGATGTTCTAAGCATTCCATTCACTGCATGATATCATATACCATGCTAGCATAGCTTTTGTAGCATAAAAAAAACCATGGTGGTTGATATGGAATGGTCAGGCTCATGGATAAATTTAATCAATGCTGTTTATCACCATTCCAGAAATACTAAGGCTATATTCTTCTCTTTGAAGGTTGTTCTGAATTTATTTGTGTTGTTGTTGAAACATGATTGAATGTTCCATATAATACTTTTTGTTTTCAATCAGATGATGGAAGTGTGCAAGGAGCCCATCCATCAAGAAAACTAGCCCAGGTCGCTGCAGAGAGCTGTAGAGAGGCATTAAGAGCTCATTATAGGACCACAGGTAGCTATGTGCAACTGATACCAAGGGAGGAGGATGACACAAAACATATCAAAGATATCTTTACAGAATTAACATTGGAGAAATCTGGAAAGAAACTGAAATCATATAAGGATATTTTCCTGCAGAAAACAAAAGATGGTAATCCCGTAAAACAGGTTATTTTGAACGGGTTACCTGGTAGAGGGAAGTCTACCATCATGGATAAGATGGCATATGATTGGGCATGTGGAGAAACACTGCAGCAGTTTGAGCTTGTGTTTGTTTTAAGAATGAATGCAGTTGAACAAAGCACAGAGCTAATTGACTCAATTTTTGAACAACTTTTAGCCGAAGACACTAAGATAGATAAGGGTGCTTTGGATTCTTTTATCAGGGACAATGAAAAGAAAGTACTGATCTTGTTGGATGGCTTTGATGAGTTAATGACCCCTATGCATGCCCTTCATAAAACCTCATTTGGTTCAATTCTAAAGATCCTCAACCGTAAGAAAGGCAGAGATTGTTATGTAGTCGTTACAACTCGCACCTCTCACTATAATAAATTGGTGACAAAGTCATTGATTCAAGAACCTTTCACACAGGTCAGGGTTGAAGGTTTTGATAAGGAAGATATCAAGAAGTATGTGACGAGATTTTACTCAGAAGAACATGACAAAGCTGAAGGGCTTCTTCAGAGGATCAAATCCTCAAATATTTTATCTGATTTGGCACAGAGTCCAATGCTACTTCTGTTGATGTGTATTTTGTATAGAGACAATTCTACACTCCCAGAAACAATGTCCCGTATCTACAGTGAGGCATTGGAGTACATATTTCAGAGAAAAACTGATATATCACCAGCTGAAATATCAAATGTAACAAATGAACTTGGAAAGATTGGCTTGCATGGTCTTCTTGCTCCAAAACAACAGCTTGCTTTTCCTGAAGAAATGTTTGAACCAAGTGTGCTTGAATCTGCCATAAAAGCAGGCATTCTTACAAGACAAAAGGTCTTGAAGGGAATAAAAAGTCACAACAGCATTCAGTTCTTGCACAAGACTTTTCAAGAGTTTTGTGCCAGTAAATACTTACAAAGATTATTAGAAACAGACACGGTGGAATTCAAGAAGAACCTGAATGAAATGATCAACTCTGGAAGTAGTGAGTTTGAATATGTTTTGCGGTTTTGTGCTGGTGACAATATGACATGTACAAGTAGCATTTTGCAAACACTGGCTGAATCCTACCAGTTCAAACAAGAACAAAAGCACAGTCATGAAGATGCATCCCTCATGCAGTTAGGCCTTAACTGCTACTTTGAAGGTCAGTCAAAAGATTTACCTCCAGTGGATTTCACACAGTCTGTTCTAACAGAAAAAGTATTCATTGGTAATTGGAACAGGGACAGTCTTAACTCACTCATATACTTTCTTCGAAATGTTCATACCCACACAATGGAAAACAAACAAACTGATTATCTTGACAAGGTACAGTCAGTAATCATACGCGATTGTCACTTGGGTGGGTGTATGTTAGATTTGGTATACTGTATGAGTTTAATGGCAAATCTTTCATCAGTGGCATGGCAAAGATGCAGTTTTTATGACAAGGGGGAAGAATTATTAGGAGCAGCCTCATATCCAATTGGTTCTGCTGCATCATGGGCCCATCACTTCAAGAAGATGAAGAACCTTCAGAAAATACACTTTAATTGGTGCTCATTGACAGGTAAAGATATGACGTATATTGCTCCTGCACTGTGTGATCTGCCCAACTTTGTTGAATTGAATCTTTGGGGAAATGAAGCCTTGGGTGGTTCTGCTGCATCATGGGCCCATCACTTGAAGAAGATGACGAACCTGCAGAAGCTACACTTGAGTGACTGCTCATTGACAGGTAAAGATATGACGTATGTTGCTCCTGCACTGTGTGATCTGCCCAACTTTGTTGAATTGAATCTTTGGGGAAATGAAGCCTTGGGTGGTTCTGCTGCATCATGGGCCCATCACTTGAAGAAGATGACGAACCTGCAGAAGCTACACTTGAGTGAGTGCTCATTGACAGGTAAAGATATGACGTATGTTGCTCCTGCACTGTGTGATCTGCCCAACTTTGTTGAATTGAATCTTTGGGGAAATGGAGCCTTGGGTCGTTCTGGTAAATTATGGGCCCATCACTTGAAGAAGATGAAGAACCTGCAGAAGCTACACTTGAGTGAGTGCTCATTGACAGGTAAAGATATGACGTATATTGCTCCTGCACTGTGTGATCTGCCCAACTTGGTTGAATTGGATCTTTGGGGAAATGGAGCCTTGGGTGGTTCTGCTGCATCATGGGCCCATCACTTGAAGAAGATGAAGAACCTGCAGAAGCTAGTCTTGTTGCACTGCTCATTGACAGGTAAAGATATGAGTATGTTGCTCCTGCACTGTGTGATCTGCCCAACTTTGTTGAATTGAATCTTTGGGGAAATGGAGCCTTGGGTCGTTCTGGTAAATTATGGGCCCATCACTTGAAGAAGATGAAGAACCTGCAGAAGCTACACTTGAGTGACTGCTCATTGACAGGTAAAGATATGACGTATATTGCTCCTGCACTGTGTGATCTGCCAAACTTTGTTGAATTGAATCTTTGGGGAAATGAAGCCTTGGGTGGTTCTGCTGCATCATGGGCCCATCACTTGAAGAAGATGACGAACCTGCAGAAGCTACACTTGAGTGACTGCTCATTGACAGGTAAAGATATGACGTATATTGCTCCTGCAATGTGTGATCTGCCCAACTTGCCAGTCAGGTGAATATGATGAAAATTATGGAAGGACCGTGAAGTCGGGTACATATGCAATTTTATTGCTGAAAATGATAGCTGAGGGTGTCTAGATTCAGAATCTGGCAGGTGCCCACCTGGCACCCTTGGGCAATTTTTTTTATTCACATCATAAGCCACGCCCACTTTTTTAATTATGTAATAATTATGACAAATGTAGTTTGTCACATAAACATATCATATTTGGTATCAAATTAAAGCTAGTGGTGCATGGAATGCAAATATACAGATGAGAAAACAATAACATAAAACGTAGGTCACTTTACGGTCATTAAAGGTCATACAAGGTCAAATATGAAGGAAAATGTCAGCAATACAGTATAAAATGTGCATATAATCCATGTCGCCTGTATCAAAATGAGACTTAACTGTCTGTTGAAAAGATGTGTACAATATAAACCCATGTACAATGCAAACCAGTCAACTGGAGAGTGCAGCAATCAATTACCACCTAATGCATGGTATGAGACCAAATATTAATCTTTGTTTATCAACACTGGAGGTTGAAACTAGATAACCTAAGCTATTACCTAAGTTATTTCTTTTGTATTTCTTGATGACATCATGAGCACCATCCCATGCCCAGCACCTGACTATGACATGGCCCACCGCCACACCTCCTGAGGTCCTGTTCAGCCTGATCAACCAGAATGGGAGGACTGTTCACCCAATCAACCAAGCACCTACACCGGCACCCACCTTAGGCGTGGCCAAAGCTGAGAAGGTAAAACAGCCTGTGATATCAGCAGCTCGTACAAGTGAAAAATGGGCGTACTTGGAGCAAAGATGGTCAGATTACAAGGCCGCCACACATCTTACAGGCTCAGAAATAGTCTTCCAGCTCGTTGAGTGTTGTGACGAGCAACTGCGGAAAGACCTCACGCGGACCTTTGGTACCCTCACCTCAAGTGATGATGAGCAGACCCTCCTTAGCAACATCAAGACTCTCGCCGAGCGTCAGGAAAACATTATGGTCCAACGGATGCAACTCCAGCACATGTGCCAGGACCATGATGAGCTAGTGCGGGCCTAGTGCGGGCCCAGGTATGCTTGGACATTCTTGGTGAATCAAAGCTATATATGTCACTGGATGAGGCAGTCAGGTACGTGGAAGCAAAGGAGAGTGGCAAGAGGTCAGCTAGTCACCTCATTGAGGGCGGCACCACTACAACCGTGTCTTCCGCCAGCTCCTACAGGAGCCAGGAGAGGGGACGCCGGCGAGCCCTGCCTACTACTATTGGACCCGCGACCTCGCTCTGCAATTTCCCGGCACATGCAATCACACTCCAGCACCACATCTACAATGAGTTCTGCGAGACGTGGGAGAAGCGGGCATCCGACACCCAACCCTTCATCGATGTCTCTATTGTAATTGTAATGTTTATACTTTCTTTTATGAAATATGAAACAAACTATGAACACATAAAACAATTGGCAAATGAAGGGTAAGAGGCAAACAGTGTATAATTAATTTTGAAATTCATATAGCAAATCCTCTACATAGTTCGGTACATTTATATATAAACCACTGACATTGAGTATAGACCTTGAAGAGGGTCTATGCATTGACGTACCTTACAGGCGAGAACTCACCAGAACAGTTTGCCACAGCCTGCCATCCTCATTTTGCATACTGCATTTTGTACGGTGTTCTATAGATGCCATGAAGTGACTTTGTTGTACATAATTATTATATTCTTGCAAAACTTATGCCAATGTTTTAGTCTCAAATAGCCTCTAAAATACTAGTCAAACTCCTACTGCCTGGCTTCACCTGCCGATCCCTGTTTTCAACCGTGGGCAGAGGTGTGAAAGGCGAGTTTCTGGCGCCTTAAAACCAGATTGCTCCGGTAGGGGTTCGTCAGCCATGAGAGGCAATCCACCTAGGAGATGGTACTCTGATTCCAAAGCCAGGCAGGAGGGGCTCGTTAACCTGGGAAGGCAGCCCTCCTAGGAGAAGTAAACTATGATCTCAAACCACCCGTCTCTGGAGAGGAGTTGCGACCACCCGAGTACTACCTTCGCAATTGAAAAGCTTAATCATGATCTCAAATCCAATGAATCATATACTTCAGTGGAGGGGACTCGTGCATGCTAGCCTAGCAAGCTTGATGATGACGCTCCCTCAAACCCCATGGTCTCGCGACTGACGGGTGCCGGAGAACCACATACTACTAAGATGTTACAGGAGCTTGTCTCTTGCCACCATGAATGTGCAAACATTTAGGGAGGACAGGAGAGCAAAGGAGCTTGTAGAAAGAATGAGGAGACACGGAGTGGCTGTGTGTGTGATCAAGGAGCACGGGATTGCATGAGGGAACCAGTGGTTAATACCAACATGATTGAGAGTTACTACCTTGTCACGGCATCGGCTTGGAAAAACAAAGCTCAGGCGGCAACCGGTGGGGTTGGGCTCATGCTGAACAGTGAGGCACAGAGTTCACTAATCAGCGTTACCCGGACTTCTGATAGGGTAATCACTGCCTCCTTCAAAAGTAAACCAGTCCTCAAAACCATGGTGGCCTACGCACCAACTGTATTAGCACCTGAAGAGGAGAAGAGAAAGTTCTATGATGATCTACGATGAGCGGTAGAGGCTGTTCCCCAGCACCACTTCCTCGCCATCCTTGGTGACTTCAATGCCCAACTGGGTCAGGGAGATGCTCCTTTCACCTTTCAACGTGGGGTTCAGCAAGAGGCTGATGGTGCTTGCGCAACGACTGGCGACAACCGTTTTCAAAGTGGTGTAGGATGCCGCATTTGGTGCACTTGTGGTCGTATGCTGTGCATCTCTTCATGCGTTCCTGTTTACATCGTCCGTGGCCTGGCTTGCTACAGTGACCGCAGAGCGAGGTCGCGGGTCCGGATAGTAGGTAGAGCTCGCAGTCGTCCCCTCTCCTGGCCCCTGTAGGAGCTGGCGGAAGACACGATTGTAGTGGTGCCGCCCTCAATGAGGTGACTAGCTGACCTCTTGCCACTCTCCTTTGCTTCCACGTACCTGACTGCCTCCTCCAGTGACATACATTGCTTTGATTTACCAAGAATGTCCAAGCATACCTCTGCCTACCTCGGAGTTGGGCAGAGAAGGCCCGCACTAGCTCATCATGGTCCTGGCGCATGTGCTGGAGTTTCATCCTTGAGACCATGATGTTTTCCTGACGCTCGGTGAGCGTCTTGATGTTGCTAAGGAGGGTCTGCTCATCATCACTTGAGGTGAGGGTACCAAAGGTCCGCGTGAGGTCTTTCCGCAGTAGCTCGTCACAACACTCAACGAGCTGGAAGACTATTTCTGAGCCTGTGAGATGTGTGGCGGCCTTGTAATCTGACCATTTTTGCTCCAAGTACGCCCATTTTTCACTTGTACCAGCTGCTGATATCACAGGCCGTTTTACCTTCTCAGCTTTGGCCAGGCCTAAGGTGGGTGCCGGTGTAGGTGCTTGGTTGATTGGGTGAGCAGTCCTCCCATTCTGGTTGATCAGGCTGAACAGGACCTCAGGAGGTGTGGCGGTGGGCCATGTCATAGTCAGGTGCTGGGCATGGGATGGTGCTCATGATGTCATCAAGAAATACAAAAGAAATAACTTAGGTAATAGCTTAGGTTATCTAGTTTCAACCTCCAGGCAGTGTTGATAAACAAAGATTAACATTTGGTCTCATACCATGCATTAGGTGGTAATTGATTGCTGCACTCTCCAGTTGACTGGTTTGCATTGTACATGGGTTTATATTGTACACATCTTTTCAACAGAAAGTCTCATTTTGATACAGGCGACATTTGATTATATGCACATTTTATACTGTATTGCTGACATTTTCCTTCATATTTGACCTTGTATGACCTTTAATGACCGTAAAGTGACCTACGTTTTATGTTATTGTTTTCTCATCTGTATATTTGCATTCCATGCACCACTAGCTTTAATTTGATACCAAACATGATATGTTTATGTGACAAACTACATTTGTCATAATTATTACATAATTAAAAAAGTGGGCGTGGCTTATGATGTCAATAAAAAAAATTGCCCAAGGGTGCCAAATGGGCACCCGCCAGATTCTGAATCTAGACACCCTCAGCTATCATTTTCAGCAATAAAATTGCATATGTACCCTACTTCACGGTCATATCGAAGTGCCACCTGACTAAATTGGATCTTTGGGGAAATGGAGCCTTGGGTCGTTCTGCTGCATCATGGGCCCATCACTTCAGGAAGATGAAGAACCTTGAGAAGCTACACTTGAGATCCTGTACATTGACAGATGAAGAAATGACACAGATTGCTGCTGCACTGGGTCATCTGTCCAACTTGGAAATCTTATGAAGAGTGGGTTAACTCAGATGACGTGGATCATTTATATGCAGACTAACTTAAGAACAAGAATTAAATCTCGGAGGTGCTGTTCTTGTATGATTTAATGGTGACTTTATAACACGCTGTACTGCATCCTTCATTTCATGTGCTGATGTACATGGTGTAAGGTTTTATTACTACGTTGAGATGAATAAAGCCCTGGTTGACTCTGCTGCATTATGATACCATCACTAAAGAAGATGAAGAACCTTCATAAGCTAAACATGATGTTCTGAAGATGTGACACATACAAATTGTTCCTTCACTGTCCAACTAAGTGGTTGAATTGATCTTGTTTTACAGTAGTTTAGCTTACACGTGTAACACACCAATGTAGTTGGTCAAGTGTCCCATGGCTTAGATGAAGTCATATTTTACTTCTTTAGACCTTACAGGTGAACACAGTCCAATGTAGTACTGCAGCTTAGTTATTTTGGTTGGTCATGACTCTTGAAGTTTACAGACCTCGCTACTGACCAACATTGTCAAACAGTGTTTCCCTATTGACATTTGCATTTATTTATAAACAATAACAAAATTCATCTTCTTTTATTATATCTCTGAATTGAGGCTTGTCCTTTTGTTGATTAAATGCCCATGTGACAAAGAAATGAATAACTTTTTTCTCAAGAAATAGTTGTTCGTTAATTTATGTGACATTTATGTCTGACTTTAGATGAAACATGAGGGAGAGGTTGGTGTAATACTGGTTTGATTTTTTAAATTTTTATTGGTCTTTTTTAATTGTCATTTTTTCTTACTTAATTGTGTTTTTCGACTGCGTACAATGGGGGTAAATCAAGAACTTTACTTAGTATTCCCATTCTTTGGATTTTGTTTATCATTATTTTGCTGTTTGTTTACTATCTGTTTGTTGTTGTTTAATACACAAAACTAAAGGATGTCATGATCCTATCAAACCACCCCGTGTTGGTGTCAACCGGTAGACACACTTACCCACACCCATGGTAGCAACCTGTACAATACCCGTAGCTTCTTAGTAAATATACATCATGCACAAAATATGTTTTGGGTGTTACTAAACAAATATTGACTGCTTTTACTCGTGTGTTGGTTAAAACTACACATTGGTGATCCCCGGAGCAGTCTATTTTCCCTCGGCTTCACCTCAGGAAAATAGAATGTACTAGGGATCACCTTGGGAGTCGTAGTTTTAACCATATAGCACTCGAAGCAGTCAATATTTGTGATATCATGTTGTGATTGCACGTATACAGTACACAGCTAGTTCTGTGCACAGTTGTTCTACCATACACAACCCATACAGTCGAGTGGTTCTGAATGGTTTGACAACTTACTAGTAAATGGTCTAATTTGGTCTATTCATTCATCATGTTCAAAAGAGGGCTGAAACATCAACATTTACCAGGTTGTTTGGTTCTTGTACTTTACATCTGAGCTTTCAATCACTGATTGGATGATTTGGAGATTAGGTTACAGTCATTTACCATCTCATTTAAAGACAAGACTTTGTGAAAGGAGAGTAGTTAGACATATCAGTGTGTCACTTATATATGTGACATGTAAATAGTGAGAAATATTATAACTAAGCCAGCTTATTGTGTTATATAATAAAAGAAACATGGTGGAAGAATTTAGCATGTAAATAGTGGCAAATTCTTTCCTACAGTAATTGTTTTTATATAATTGAAAATTCTTGTGGTGTTTTACAAGAATCTACAGAATCCAATGAATGAAGCAGTTCACCAAGATGTATAAATATAGAGCATTCCCTACTCTCTGTATTATGGAAATAATGACAAACCTTCTATTACATTTGTTTATAACCAACTCTCTTGGTGTTATACAAGAATGCAAACAAAGAAGCAATTCAAGGTATAAATCATGTTTCATTGTATGTATTAATATAGCCAAGTACATTTTTGCTCTGCTAAGTTGAGGGAAACATTATACATGGACTGGCAATGAGGTCACTAGTGCAGGTCTATCCCCACCAAGGGACTTTGAGTGACCAAATTTGGCCTAGGGAAAATAGGTCCCTCTTCTGGTCACTCACAGGCCAGAGGGGGGATAGGTGTGCACAGTGACCGAATTATGCCAGCCCATATGTGTTTTATAACACACCTTGGTCTAAAATAAGAAATAAGAAAAGAATCTTTTCAGGGTTTGACTAAACTGTTGTAATTCAACAATTAACTCATGAGCAATTAAATCATAAGCGATTCAACAATTAAAGGAACGCTTTTAGTTTCCCAAGATTCTTTTTTTTTTTTTGCTGTTCACTGTTCACATCATGAGAGGGACTGCTGTAACCAGTCAACATTATAAAGAATATTGCCCGGTTCGGGAACTATAACCCACAAATTACGCACACGTGATGTCTTGACGTGCGTCTAGTTCACGGTGGTGCAAATCTCATGCCCTATCACATTAGTTAACCACACGTGACCGTGTTTCAGCCAACCAGAATACAAAACTAGCAAGAGGTGTGTTATAAATTCTGTTATTAGTTTAAAATGAATGCTCTTAGCTATCTCGCTGTCATGATGTAAACTTTATTTGTATAATGGGGTGAACCCTTCTCTAGTGATGGGGGATGTTCCTTTTGTGGAATAAAGCAAGAAATCTAATAAATAAGTATCCAGTAAACTAATAAAAGATAATATGGAGAAATGTTACATTATTTGTCCAAAATAGACAACTTTTCTAGCTCATTCCCTTATTGCGTTATCTGTTATGTACTTAGAATAGTCAAGTGCCAAGAAGAACTTGAAAATTGTTCCATTCCAATCTACCTTTCATTCTAATTTAATTTGTTATATTCACTTTTGTGGTTGCCTGGATGTATCACCCTGATCTAGTTAGGTGTTAGGACAACAGCTGAAAACCTATCAATTGTTTTTATACTTGGCATATACTTGAGTCTTAATACGAAGACATCACTTGAACAATGACGTCATGGTTACGTCATCAGGTGTTGAATTACAAAGGTTTTTCCCCAAAACGTGCTACTAAATTTATTTTACGTTACCCTGAGGATGATTACAGATCTCGCTTAAAGGCCCTGTACACTATTGGTAACAGCTCAAAATCAGTGTCCACAATTTTGGTGATTCAACATATATGCATGAACAAACAAACCTGTGAAAGTTTGATCTTAATTGGTCATCGAGGTCACGAGAAAATAGTGAAATGGTACACTTTCACAGATTTATATATACAGGAACAAAATGTGCGCTCAAGTTGAAACTTTGCATAAGTATTCATAATTTAAGGTCATTTACAGGAAAAATGCGCTATAAAGCTGAAACTTTGCATGTATTCATTGCACCATTTGAAAGCTCTTGAAGTGTTGTACGAACTTGCAACTTAGCATATACTTCAACCAACATGCAGACGACACTTAAACAATGGCATCATGATGACGTCATCAGGTGTCAAATTACGAGGTTTTTAAGTAAAAAACTTACCATTTGCTACTTGCAGTATTTCATGAAATATTAAAGCTATGTTTATAAATGGGCATGTGATAGATCAATCTAGACATCATTGGAAAGGTCGTTGAAAGTTCAACAAGCGCTACACAGAACCTGACCGGCTCTTCTGAAAAACCTGAATCTGCCCAAGAGATGTGTTTCAGGAATGCTTTGGCTTGATGATGAAGAGGTTTTTTCAGTAAGAACACGATAAGGCACTTTGAGGTGGATTCTAAATAAAATACTCAGCTTTTGCTCATAATCCAAGTAAAACCAGTGGAAAATGAAAGAGGCTGCCAAATGTGGAAAATATTGCCAAATAATTATTTATTCAATAAAATGCCAGAAGGAACTCTTATATTATACACCTTTTGTTCCTCTTACACACAAACTCACCTGAACTATTTCTGTAACGTCCTCCAATTTCATACCAAGTTGAAAGATTTCACCCTCCAGGGCTTGGTCTGGGTCAAAGGTCATGTCCCCTCCTCCATTCAGCAGGCTGTTCCTTCGCCGGAGGGCACTGTATTCCTCTTTAGCACGCATGTATTCAGCTTCCAGCTTACCCTGGTCAGACTTGAGGCCGTCCAAGACGGTTTTCTGCTCAGACGGTGCAATCTGATTGCCCTGGAGTAACATCCCAAAGGAGTCGACCTGTGATGATACATTCAAACAAACCCAGACAGCGTGTTTGTAAAAAGACAAGTTTTGATAAATAAACAACAACAAACCTTGATCTAAAGATACATGTACAGTTGGACGGTGTAGATGATGCAATATATTTTTATTAATACAGTATTTGTGCTGAGGGCCTTCATGGAAAGCAGTGCTGGGCGCTGGTCGGAGTTTACCCTCATTAAAGATGGCGTAAAAAACATAATTAAAAAAATATAAAGTTACTGATTGTGGCGTGTTGTGGTAGAGCGGTCAAGTGCACTGGATTCAAGCCCTGATCTTTCTGATTAGCAGAGTGTGTGGGTTCAAATCCCGGTCTTCACACTTGTGTCCGTGAGCATGAGACTTAACCATTATTGCTTCATCCTTCGGATGGGACGTAATGCCATAGGTCCCAGGTGTTGTGCAATGTATGTAATTGAACCCAGTACACTTATCGGTTAAGAGAAGGGGTTTGCCCTGGTGTTTTCTTGTAAACCGTTACATGACTGGTGCCAAGTAAATAAATGAATCTTATATTTCAAACATAGCTCTGCATACCGTGTAGAAAATATAATGAGTGCTTTGAGACATCAAATTGGCCAGTGGCAATACTTTGCCAAGATGATGACATCTTTTAAGATTTATTTTCCTTGTCTTGCTGTCTTTAATAAATGGTTTTATCCCCTTTCAAAAACCTGCCAACATGACCTGAATACATTAACTACTCTTCTAAAACATTGGTCTTTCTGTGACCATTCTGACTGACTGAGTCACCTCACCCCACACCTATAATTGTTGTACCTGTTCTTGTAGGCCTTTTGCTTGGAAGGCCAGTGCCATGAGAACACCCTCCCCCGCTGGGAACCCATCCTCGCCTCTTTCTGCTTTCTCCAACGGTCTGGTTCCTGAAGGCCCTATGTTGTTATTGTTGGTCTGGATACCCATGGTAGAGTGACCAGTCTGGCTGGTTGGATGCCCTCCTGATGGGCCCCCGGAGGTGTGAGAACTGGACCAGGAAAGAATTATGAAACGGAGAGAATTTATAGAATCAGATGGTTCATTTATGGTACAACCATTTGTGTGGCTCTACGATTTGTGTGGCCCTACCAAGGGTTGCAGAACCAATGACTGGTAGCATCTATGGTGGCTGAAATGGTAGATTCAAACCAGGCATCAAAACCAACTTATCCAAGTATTTAAAGTGACTTTTGACATGAATCTTTTAATAATGGGATAATAGTTGTGGTATAGACCGAGCCAGTGTTGTTGATTCGAGTTGCTGACTTGGACTCGAGTCCGACTCGAGTCGCCAATTTCATTGACTTGCGGCTTGACTTGACTTGAGGGAAAATTACTTTTGACTTGACTTGACTTGAGGGAAAATGACTTGAGACTTGACTTGACTTGCGCAAAAATGACTTGAAAGTTGAGAATCGACTTGCCGACCGATCATCCGGTTACACGGTTACATTTTTACGGTTCGTAAAACAATTCACTCGAAAGTGCCGCGAAACGCTTACCACATAGTGATCACGAAACACAACGCCGATCCTGTGCGACACACACAAGCATAATCGTTTCCAATTTACAGGCTTGTACGTGTAGTCTTCGTTATCTCGTTACTTTGCATGCGACAATAAATGCAAGAAGCGCTAAACGCTAGAGTGCGTTTAAGAACAATTCGATAGCATGAGAGTAATTGCCTTCCATTGGTGAAATTACGCGAAAGCCTTGACCAAAGACTTAACGTGTCTGCGCATGCTCGGGAAAAGTGGTTTTTCCCCCGAAATTGCAATATCATCATCGCCGGTGTTCAGCTAAAACTATACAGCATTGTCGTCGCTGGTCCGCACGCACATTCTGTCGATAGCATGGTCAATGGAGCACAGTTCCATGAAAATTTTAGCTTGTTTACGAAAAACTACAGAACGTTTAGGCTTCATTCTACAAAAATGACAAATTTAGGATACCCTGGATGAACAAAAAGAGTATTTTACTGTATAATGTATAAAGATTTTGTCTTCTTTGGGTTTGCGGGGTTTGCGATTTTACGGGGGTGATTGCACAAAGTCAAAATGCTGTAAAGAAGACGCAATGATTTTGATCACATGCGCGGTTGTGTTAAGGAGTTATAATGTTAACTCGAAATTTTGTTTATTATTATTAACTGGTCTTTTAACAGGTTTTTGATTGTATAAGTTTGTCACAACATCATGGGAGTGGGCTTACATGTATTTCGGGACATTATGTGACTTGTGGCTTGACTTGCAAAAATTTGACTTGTGACTTGACTTGACTTGAGCAAAGATGACTTGCGACTTGACTTGACTTGAGAAAAAATTACTTGATTACAACACCGGACTGAGCAATTCTCGCACGTATTCAAACATTTTTTGGACCACCTTGGTCCCATGCACATTGCTTTAACGTGTCAAGGAAACAAACTCGCGCACTTTCACGGGTCCAAATGTTCAATACGGGCGAGACTTGCAATCTATATCCAGCATAATTCCTATCCCTATAAAGAGACGTCGTGAAGACAAATAAGGCATTTCAAGCACAAGTACTAACCTGGAGGACATGATGTGGTGGAGAGTAGCCTGCTGAGGTTGATTAAAGTTGACCATACCCGGCTTCTGAGCTGGTGAGAATGATCCTTGTAAGCTTTGTCCTGGTGCTGGACCATCTGAGTACAGACTGACTCTTGCTCCTAGCTTTAACTGGTCTATTGTGTTCTCTGCTTGAGCATATTTACCAAGTAAATCATCATAATTTTTCTGGAGCTGGCCAACAAGCTCATCTGCCTGTCGCCGAGTTCTTGACTCCTCTTGCAGCCTCAGGGAGAGATCAAACTTGGACGGATCGGAAGATAAACTAATATTTACACTGCTGGCATCGGAGTCTCTGCGAAGATTAAGTCTAGGAACACCGTTGGGTCTATGATTGCTATTAGATCTTTTGTGATTTCTGGTATCAGTCCCATTTGAGTGTCGGTGGCTTGAGTGGTCAGTAAGGTTCTCTGATCTTTGGGAGTACCTTGGAGACCTGTGGCTTCTTTGAGAACTGGTTCCGGAGACTCGTGGAGAGTTCCTCGCAGATGAGCGAGCTGATCTATTAATACTCGCGCTCAAAGATCCCTTAGGAGTCCCCTCGTGCTCCGCCACCTCACCCTCGTTGGTTTTGGGGGTGGATCGTTTCATAGGTTTCCCGACTGGTCTCGGTAGGCGGTTCCTATTGACTGCATTCGGGACAAACTGACCAATGCTCATGCTTGCAGAATCACTGTCTTTACCATCAGTCGGATCAACACCATAACTCTCTTCAGCTACTCCTGCTTGGATATTTTCATGAAAGCCATTGGCAATAATTACCGTGTCGTTAAGCTCCATGGACGTACCCTCGGAGAGAACGTCTGATTCTACTGAGGACCCCTTATCATTTTCAAAACCACTTGCCATCCTCCTACGGTCAACATCCTCCAACTTAGTAAAAATTTCAGCTGCTTTTTCATGTTGATCTGATTGCTCTAGAGGGGAACCCTCTAAGTAGTGCTCGTCGTTATTGTTTTTGTAAAAATGCTCAGAATGATTGAAAACGTCATCTGAGTACCCGAAAGATCCGTCGTTAAGTCCGTCTGATGCATAGTTAAGGTCCGGTAGAGAGGTGTCAGCCCTTGGGGTCGCCTGCATGTACATCTGTAAAAGGTCAGTGGATGACCCGTTCCCAAGATGCTGCCCATCTTCGTATAAGTCATCCTCGCTTGGTAAGTTGCTACCGGAGTCATACTGCCCTCTATGGTTCAGTAATTCGCTGTCGTTCAGAAGGCCACTTGTTTCATGCTCTCCGTCAAGCTGTAAGATTTCCCCAAGGGACTCATTGGTGAGATAATCCTCCTGGAGGATTCCATGATTCTCGTCTTGGGAGAGCACACTCGTGTTGGGCGGCTGGAGCCCTGAGAAGGCATCCAGGGGAAGATCGGGATGATCTTCCTCAATGGAATGGCTGTTCATCATGCCTTCCAGATCCTCAAAGGAGGCTGTGTTGCCAACATGGCTCCCAGCATCATCATTGTGGCCACGACCGTTCATAATACCAACACTGATCGTCCATTACATTTCAATAAAATAGAAAACAAGTTTTGACATATAAAAGATTTCTGCAGTATTTCAGATACATTTGTTCTCAAGCTTTGTAACCTTTGTTTCTAAACGACATTATGATATAGTTCGGTGGTGTTTTTTGTTCTGAGGCTCCATGAAATGTTGTTGTTCGTACGGCAGTTTTGTTCTTGCACTTGCTTCAAGTGTGGTGGTCAGGCTCATCTTGTTATAAACTGGAAAAAAAAGAAAACGAAATTGGCAACTTAAAAATGAGGCGTTTATTTTTTTGGGCCGAGTCAGTTTTGGAAAATGGGCACCAATGTCGAAACTGAGTTTTGGGAAAAGGGTTGCATCTGGCATGGCATTCTGCCAAGGGTTGCATTCTGCCAAACAAAACAATGTTGGTTCAAAGCCAGGGCCCAATTTCATAGCGCTGCTTAAGCAGGAAATAATGCTTAACAATTTTCTGCTAAGCAAAAAGGAGCAGGATGTGGCATGGTATTTTGGCTGGTAACCTTATTCTGGTAAGCAAAATTATTTTGTGCTTTGCTACTTTTTGTGCTTAAGCATCTCTATCAGAGCTGCTTAAGCAAATAAAATTGCTAAGCACAACAAAATTATCCTTACCAGAATACAGATACCAGCTAAAATACCATATTACATGTACATGTACAAAATGTAACTGGTATCCTACTTAGTTGTGCTTACCAGAAAAATGTTAAGCAATATTTTTGGCTTAAAGGGACACATTGCCTTGGATTGGACGAGTTGGTCTTAAAAAAGCGTTTGTAACCGTTCGTTATAAAAAGAATCTGGTTAAAAAGACGTTATAAAAGTAGAATACAATGATCCACACAAATATGCCTCGAAATTGCGTGGTTTTCCTTTTACTTTGAGAACTAACACGGTCGGCCATTTTGTGGAGTCAAAAATTTGACTCCACAAAATGGCCGATCGAGTTTGTTCACGATGTAAAAGGAAAACCACGTAATTTCAAGACATATTTGTGTGGATCATTGTATTCTACTTTTAAAACATCTTTCTAACCATGCATTTTATAACAAACAGTTACAAATGCTGTTTATAGACCAACTCGCCCGATCCAAGACAACGTGTCCCTTTAAGCAGCTCTATGAAACTGAGCCCAGGTCTTATTTAAATCCTGCTGTTTTGTGAGAGTGCATCTGGGCTTGTTTCTGAAAGTTTTATTTAGTTTTTGTGTAAGACCATGTTAAAAAAACCCAGCTGTGCATGTCTATCTTGTGTTATGACCTTATTGTACAAAGAAATATTTCACAGGGTATATTTATTCAACCAGTTAATGCCGGATGACATGTTAACATGCCAATGTTTCCCCGGACGTACATGTATGCCGAGTGTCATGACTTTTGTATTTTTGTGTCACATTGGATGACTTGAACAAAGGTCGTTAGTACTTTACACTACAGAGCGTGCACAGAGCACACTCAACGTTCAACACTTCATTTCACCCACACAAGGACAGGTGGCTGTCAGAAATAATGCTAAATTCGCCATTTGTGATGGGGCTACTGTGTAATCCCCAATACCAGGTTTTTGCCCTTTTGTTGTACGAAGAGGATTACGTGGCATCGAGAGGCTTTCACCATTGTTGTATTTCTGCTCAATGGATGTAAGTCTGAGCAGGCTGAGATTCCAGCTCTGGTTCTGGACACAGGCCCAATTGGTGCCCGTGTCTCATGGCCGAGGTTTTGAGGTGCGTGATTATGATATTTTCTCGAAAGAGAAACAATAAATCCTGGTGCTTCAAAAAGAGTCTTTGTTCTCGTGGCTTTGTCATGTCAGGGTTTCTTTGTGCCAGCGGTACTCTCAAAGAAAAACGATTCCGGTAATTCTGAGAAAATAATCCCACCAAGGTGGAAGTGACAAATTGGAAGATCCCCGGCTCCAACTGGTTAATAACAAGCTCACATGTACAAATGTAAAATTAAGAATCAGAAATCTAAAGATCATATATGCACAAAGTTTACTTGGGAAAAGTTACATCAATACAGCAGAAAATAACAAGAAGTGTCTGAAGCTTTTAGAGGAGAAAAAAAAGAAAAAAAAAAGGAGAAAACCCCCCAATTTTTTAAGTTCCGCTAATTACCAATGCAATTAAATGATTTAAAACTGAAATACTAGAACATTTGTATGCGGCCATCTGAATGCGTTTGCATATAATGCAAAATATGCTTTGCTTAATCAAGCCATGCTGCTGCACCCACTAGTAAATAATTTAAGTAGTGGCCGCTGTCATCGAATTTCCGAACAGATGGTGTTGCCAGAACAGAGTTTTACGATCATGGGGTTATCATTGCGTGATGCATGACATTTAGATTAGCTTGGATATTTCGAACAAAGAAGTCATCCTCCTTGAAAAACATCTGAAATCTATTTAGAAAGTTTTAGTTTTATTGGTAATAAAGTATGAACATCCATTGATGTTTTTCGAGGGGACTAGATGGTGCTCACAATTTTACCCCCTTTTTATAGTATATAAAATGTTAATGTTCAAAGGAGTTTTTTATCAAATAATCCTTGTGCAATTTGGGCATTCATTTCCGACTTCTTGAACTACTGCATATTATAGGAATCCAAGCACACATTGGTCAATCCAAGATGTATAGTACACATTATACATGTAAGTTATCACACAAGCGCGAGTGGTATACGGAAAAATATAGCGCTTCTGCGTCCCATATCCACCGAGACCGAAGGCCGAGCTGGATATGGGACGCAGACGCACTATATTTTTCCGTATTCCACGAGCGCGCGTGTGATAACGTATTTATCTTCAAGCAAACTTGATGCGCAGTTAGAACACGCAATACGCAGGGTGTGATATAAGCCGTGCAATATAAGTTTATATCACACTCCTTGTTGCTATGGATCGACCAATCAGAATCGATTATTAGGGCCTGCTGGAAGATAATACTGGATATAGGCTACATGTACAAACAAATCTTTTCAGTAAGTATTATCCCTAACCACACCTACATGTAATCCTAATTCAGCAAAATCTAACTGCATGTTTCTTTTATTCTGTTGGACTGAGGACTGTGCAAGTAAAATGATTATGGGTTTTGAGGCATTGCATGGTGAGGTATCAATGCGGTTTGCGGTAACACCATGTGTATACTTTGCTGTATAGATGCTTTTCTTTGAGAACTTGTCTCGCTAATTATTCTACTGCCATGGAGTTTCGGAAGGGTAGACTACTCCGCGGCAGTAGATTAAATAGCAAGACAAGTTCTCAAAAAACAAAATATACACAGCAAAGTAGATGCACATGGTGTTACCGCAAACCGAATATACATTAAAAATGATTATGTTTTACATTACACAGGATCAGGCATAATCACACTTCAATAGTTTGAGTGTTGAGTTTCCATGATGTTTAATTTTGTTAGAGTGAGGAAGGTGGTTGGGTTGACATAGTGGTTTCTTTCTTCGCCTTCCACCTATATGACCCCGGTTAGAATCCCACCGGGGTCACTTTAACGATTGGGTTTCAGTCCCTACCTAATTGCATGGGTTTTCCCTGGAATAATTCTCCAGGGTTTAACTCCCTTATCTACATTTAAAACTGGGAACTTTCTTCCTTGTCTTTCCTTCTCTGGGACCCCGGTTCGAATCCCACCGGGGTCACTTTAAGGATTGGGTTTCAGTCCCTACCTAATTGCATGGGTTTTCCCTGGAATAATTCTCCAGGGTTTAACTCCCATATCTACATTTAAAACTGGGAACTTTCTTCCTTGTCTTTTCTTCTCTGGGACCCCAGTTTGAATCCCGTCGAGGGCACTATGTGGATTGGGTTTTCAATCCCTACCTGATTGTGTGGGTTTCCTTTGGGATGATTCTCTTGGGTTTTCCTCCCACATCTAAAACTGAAACATTCTTCCTTGTTTTCACTCCTCTAGGACCCCGGTTCGAATCCCACCAGGGGCACTATGTGGATTGGGTTTTCAGTCCCTACCTGATTGCATGGGTTTTCCCTGGAATAATTTTCTTGGGTTTTCCTCCCACATCTAAAACCAAAACTTCTTTCTTTGTCTTCTCTCCATGGGAGAATAGTTTAGTTATTACAATAGTTCGCTTTTCTGAGAATCCTAGGCTTCCCAAACAGAATAAATAAATAATAATTAAGTAAAAAATGATCCTGGTTGACCACTCTAGGAAAATGACAAAACAACAAGCAGGTCCACGATTAGAATGCAAAGGAAAACAAAATTGTTAAATATTGGTGAGACCATGCATCTGTAACGTAAAGCAACTTTGTATGCAAGATCAGCTGTCATCCTGGGCCTGTCCACACAAACCTGTCAAACAGAATTTCCTTCAACCATCAAAAGACAGCTCAGGGCAAACACTCAAACACTTCACATAGTACATGTAGATGCTTAGTTAAACATGTATACGTAGTAGAAGTTGTTAGCCTGTGTATGTACACTGTAAATGAATTTAGATAAAGGGTGACTCAACACTAGTATTTATAGTTTGTTTCCATACAACCATTGACAGCAGAATGATTTATACCATGAAGTAATTGGAAGCACTAATAATTTGACCTGCAAATGGGACCTACTGTACATTTTACTGTTGGTGATTTTGTTTTTCTTTGTACAACAAGTCACATGTACACTGACAACAGACTCATCTGCAGGGATAAATCGGTATCAAGGCATGACCAGGCATAAATTATTTTAATGGGAGCAATTAGCTTGAAAAGAAGTAGACAATTTTGAAACTTGTACGCAGCAGGAAACAGTTATATTGGCAAGAGACAGAACCTCAATTGCTGAGGAGACAACATTGTAAAATTCAGAGAGCTGCTTTGTTGTACTATTTACCTTTGAAAATACAAAAAATTCTGTGACTGCCTAACCAGGGGCCAATTTCATAGCACTGCTTAACGTTTAAAAGCAAATTTTCGTGCTAACTATATAGCAGAAAATGTTGCTTAAGCGTAAGCGTATTTCACAAGTTAGTGAGAAAACCAAGCGGCCAGCTTGCACGTTCACCATGAATTTGCATTGTTACGACATTACAATAAGCACCGGAAGGTTAGCATGCCTTTTCGTGTGCTTGGACGTTTAGCAGTGCTGAGCGCTATGAAATGGAAACTCACGCCGTTAAGCAGCTCTATGAAATTGGGCCCAGTCTGAAAAAACCATTTCAAATTAACCTTCACACTGTTCAAAACAGTTGCAGTGCTGTTGATGGGGGGTGGGGTGGGGAAAGGGGGTGACACACCGTCCCCCCCTAAACAAAAAACCCCACTTGTTTTCATTGCACCCCCCACACACACACGTGTGTAAACACCGGCAATCGTGGACCCTCCTTTGTTCAACTCTTTGTGTTAGCAACCGTGGACCACAATGATTTCCTTTGTGATAGCAACCGTGGACCTATTATCCCTTTTGTTATAGGTCCACGGTTTGAATGTGGATACCTACCCACACACACACTAAATGTTGGTTCTTTGTGTGCAGTTGGATCATCATTATTTTTATTTTTTTATTACAAACTTGACTCGACAAAACACTGTCAACAACAACACAACCACAATATGTTTATTTTGATCAGACATCTTTAACTGTTCAAACATTTTGTTACATTTGAAATCTGATATCCTCAATAGACCCAAGAACCATTTCTTTACCCCTCACTTGCCACAAGTTTTACAGTCTGGTACAACCGCTGCTTCAAATTCCGGCGTTCCCTAAGGGTGTGCATAACATTGGTCCTTTTTATAGCTCCATGGTAAGAGTGACAATATAAATGTTCACAGATTTGCACACAACTTACATGGCAGGCCTCAACCTTAACAGCGGCCACCAGCGGCCATTGCCGCTGTGCCCCGGCGAATTGCCGTGATGCCCCTTTAAAAAACACGTACCTTACGGCCACTTGGCCGTCGTGCCCCTTTCCACTCCATTATATTATGTATTTGAAAGTGTTATTAAAAATAATAATAACTTTGTGACCCATTTAATTAAGGTCAAATTGTTTCTGGACGTACGTAACGTACGCTCCCGCACACTAGTTTTCATAATGCTGCTTGTCATGCATCGCGCAAAATACCGAAGTACTTGCAGTGTGGAGAATGTGGCATGGCAACCATATCAAACGTTGTTGAGTTGATTACTACCAAAAGCACGGCACCAGACTACTCTAATGTATAGACTGGCTACAGGTCCCTACACTGAATTACCTTTCGCATTGATTCCGTCGATTGAAATCTGTATGTGTCGGGGATGGGGCCGGGAGCGGGATCCAGTCTATGTTTTTTTCTCGCTATTTCGCTGGTATCCAAGGCTTGTTCTTTTGGATAAATGTATTGGATACATCTTTGTGAACCAGCGACCTGCCTGCCTTGCAACTTTCTTTTTTGTCGCTAAACAAACGTTTGTGTACACGCGTGGAAATGTCAAAATCGGACTAGTTAACGGTGCAAAAATTTCGGAAATCTTTATCATATCTATCAATTCAATATTGATCCAACATCATGCAATCCCATAACAGACGTAAAGAAAAAGCATGAGGTCGAATTGGCTGGAGCAGCAGCAAAGTGCTAACGTTTAGACGCGTTTTTTTGTGTGTGAGATTGTTAAGCCGGAACTCCGAAGGCATAAAGCTCATCATGGTCGGCATGCACGTTTACATAGGCTAATTATTTGGCGTTGGGGATTCGTTTTCAATTTTCATAATCATATTTATTTTTAAGAAAATTGTTTTTCAAGAATTTTATATTCAACTTCAAGGTTGAATTTTCCGGAACAACATATTTTATTGAGCCTTGTTGGGGTTGGTTGGGGCGATGGTGATCCAGGATTGATATTTTTTCAGATTAGCACGGCAGGGAATTAACTTTCTTAATATTTTGTCTGTATGATTTTTTCCAAGAATTCTGTGTTCTGGGGCAACGATTTTTTGTCAAGTGAGCGTGTTGGAGTATACATAAGTCATTAACAAATAAAAGTTTGAAAATGGCCTTGGTGCCCTTTCAGTTGGCCTTGGTGCCCCTCTCTTTTTTGGAGCCTTCAAGGCCAAGTGGCCTTGACCCTCTGAAGCTTAAGGTTGAGGCCTGACATGGTATAAAGATGGTCATGGTGGGAAACTCCCTTTTAAATATTTTTGCTTAAAATGCACTTGTTTTTGAGAAATGAGTTTTGATCAATTAGTTTTGATTAGTTTTGATCTTGCAAGTCCAAAACTCAATGTTTGAAAAACAGTGAAAACATTTAATGGTTTTTTTCACTTTTTTTTCTTGTGACTCCAATGACTGATTTAGCTTAAACTTTCACAGGTTTGTTATTTTATAAAGTGTGGATACTGGTCTTTGACAATTACCAATGTTACACATGTGCTTTAAAGGGTGAGCAGTTCTTTTATAAAATTTAGAACCTAAAAGACCGCGCAAGTTGAGGGCTAGAGAACAGAGTGGGGAAGGAAAAAGGAAGCAAAAATCCCAGGACTTCGTTTATGAATTATGAGACCGGAGAACAATGGAATATGTAATCACAACATGTACAAAGGTTTCAAAATGGCTAAAACTGCATATTTACCAAATAACATTTCTTTCTCGTCTCCATCTTTGTCTACATTCCTCTTATCTTGTTAATCCTCATTGTTCCTGTGGCACACGCCTTCATTGTCTCTCACTTGCTGCTTGCGTCCTCTGGTCCTGTCAGTTCAGCTTGGCTGCCCCACGCGCATCCATGACCCCTTATTCACTTCCTTCCTGATTGCATGACTGGAGTGAATGTCAGTCAGGAGTCGATCCCCCACAAAACCAGCACAGCCGAGTCACTGTGTCAGACAACTGAGCATGGGAACATACCTCACTGAACGTCCCTCATGGGTTGACGACTGTTTAGGAACTGTCTGATGACGTAAATGAACTCCATTCCTGCAAAAGAGAATTACATTGTAGAGCTGCAAATAACATTTCACCCAAAGAATTTTTGTGGGCTTTTTCGAAATGGAGATTTAGCACTGTAAGAGTACACAACTTTTTCAACAACGCAGCTGTTTTCCCTTGTGTACCAGCAAGACTGAAAAACTGCCCGATTATTCCCAAGAAAATGAAACAAACTTAACTGCAAGTTTAAAGAGATTGAATGCAAAGTTCAAAACTAGGCACATAAACAAATACACACTCATCAAAATGTTTCTCCATAACATAACATTACAGTCAAGGCCACACCAGGTTGTGATTGATAACCAAACTCACACAGACTTCCTCCTTCCTAATAAGTAAAGACTGGGATATTAGACACAGGCATTCCTATCTTTAGCAGACACATCCTATAAATAACCAGCGCTACACCAAGCATTGATATCCAGAGTACGTGTATTTCTAGTCTCCACACTTGTACCACTTGACCTCTTAGCTCATCTGACCCATTCTCCAACTGAGGACTAAAGTAATGTCATTTTGAATGATCAGCAAGATGTCAACATGGACTTTGGTTTCCACGCCATATGGACAGCACTGATGTGAAATCCAATGGTTTCTCAAGATTGATTTCACAGGCAACAACTCTCATTACATATTCCACGACAATACACCAAATAAATAAAAAATTAAAGGGACAGACAGGCCTGGAATTACAGGGAGACCTTTGTTGCCGTGGGCCCGATTTCATAGAGCTGCTTAAGCAGAAAATATTCTGCTAAGCAGAAATGAGCAGGGTACCAGTCACAAATTGTACTTGTGACATGGTAGTTTGGCTGGTAACCTAATTCTGGTAAGCGCAATTTTGTTATGCTTGGCTACTTTTTGTGCTTAGCATGAAATTGGGCCCTGGTCCTAGCCGTGGTGGTGCCCCTTCAAAAGTTTCTCATAGACTTGAAGAGTTCCAATGGAAGTCCCTTTGCAAAATGAAAATGGCCTTGTCCTCTCAAAGATGAAATTCTAGTCCTAAAGGGAACGTTAAAGTCTATTGGAGACCTTGTCACATCCTTAGTATAAAACTCACTTGGTGTTAAGTTTTAGGGTAAAGTACCAAGTTTTCTCAGAAGAAGAACTGTGTGTCATGTGTGTCACTAGGGTGCCAGATCTGGGCCCAATTTCATGGCTCTGCTTACCGTTCAGCAAAGAATCAATGCTTATAAAAGCTGGGAATTCCATGATTACGTCAAGCGTACTTCACAGGTTAGCAGGGAATTTTACCTTGTGCGGGTGCGTACTCCAGGTTACTAGGCTTCCTTTGCTTACACAGCTAGCGCAGAAATTTGGCGCTTGCCCTTTAAGCAGAGAATCAATCCAAGCGCAGAATTTAGCAGTAAGCAGAGCCATGAAATTGGGCCCTGATTGTAAGGGGTCACACACACATACATGTACTGTACGTAGGAGGATTAGATTAGGGAATGGAAGTGGAGTTACTTCCATAAACCAATGCTGCACTGTCCCTTTAAAAATGTAAAGCTTTTGCTTCATAGAATGGTTGACATTCATTCCGCATGAGCTCAGATTGTCTTCAACACTAGTATGCACACATGTGTGCAGAGTAGACCATAACAAACACCTTACAATATATTATGACAAGTCTGGCAATTCAAGCGTCACGCTATAACCGGTTTGACATCTGCTCCCCGAATGAGGACGGGATATTGGCAATTTTCCCCTCGTTGCAGTTCCTCCATGAAATACTGTCAATGTTTAACTCATAACTCCAGTTGCCGAGTCCACCACCCTAACACCATCTGGTCCATGCTCCCCAATCTACACCAAGACTGCTTAAATCTTTCAGTCCGATATACACAGTTTTAATCTATAATCAGACAGCGGACAAAGTATATTGAGCACATTGATTAACTCGACCAGAGTTTTGGAATTCTAACTAATAATGGATTCTATTTGAACAGTCCCTTTATCTGCAATGATTATCTACATAGCTGTCATGAAGGTGACAGTTGCTAGGGGCCTTTGGTCTTATTTGTCAGGGATCAGAATAAAATCAAGTCAATCTACATGAATACGTAGAAAAAGAAAATATACACATTTATAATGATTCTCAAGAATTTAGCCAGGGTTTGGTAAAAGGGTGTCCATTAATTTGCTGAAAATTTAAAAACTGGGTGTTCAAATTGTTCACATACAATTACATACATGTACATACATGTAAATTTAAGACAGATAAAACAGGGTGTCCAAAAGACACCCAGACACCCCTCTGGCGAACACTACGATGATTCTACAGGAACAGGGGTACATGCTGTATCAAGACCGGTTCATACTTCACACGCAAAAGCAAATTACTTGATGCAAACAATCATGTACTCGCTGTTTTCCAATTGTGTTTTGGGAAATTTGCTTTGCTTTCGCAACGTGCGGTATGAACCTGACTTTATGAGTAGCCAAACTCACAATGAAAAATCCATCTTCATACCCCAGCCTTTGATGTTTTCTTGGATTCAAAATAAATCGTAACTAGAAGGTCAAAATAGTCTGTTCCCTTTTTTGCATCAATGAAAATCAGTAGCCATTAGAAGACAGGGTACAAGACAGGGTACATGACAAAGATGGTCTCCTGTTGACAGAGTTCGTTAAAATTGTGCTTTACGCTTTTCTTTACCTTGATGCCCTTTTAAACCCTTATAGAGACCATAGCAGCCACAAGTGGCTTACCAAAATGCCCATAGCGGCCGCAAACGTCCGCAAGGTTTGACCTACACACTGTACTTCCATTCACATAAAGAGGTCAAAGTAAAGGTCATGTCTGGATATGAAATTTTCCAATGTACATGTAGTGTTAATATAGTGTCCCAATTTTAAACACAAAACTAAATTTTCTGTTTTATGTTATTTCTGTTGACATAGGCCTACATGTATGACACAATTTGATTAAAGGTATCGTACACGTTTGGTAATTGTCAAAGACCAGTGTTCTCATTTGGTGTCCCAATGCATAAAATAACAAGCCTGTGAAAATTTGGGCTCAATTGGTCATCGAAGTTGCAAGAAAATGATGAAAGAAAGAACACCCTTGTTGTACAAATTTGTGTGCTTTCAGATACGAATAAAAACTTCTTGCAAGAAGTTTTTATTTTAGTGAGAAATTACCTCTTTCTCAACAACTACGTTACTTCAGAGGGAGTCATTTCTCACAATGTTTTATACTATCAACAGCTCTCTGTTGCTCGTTACCAAGTCAGTTTTTATGCTAATATATATTTTGAGTAATTACCAAACGTGTACGATGCCTTTAAAGAAATGAACAATATAGCAATGTCTGGGCGTTTTGTGATGATTTAAATACAGAAATGAATGGTCTCTAAAGGGTTAAAAATGTTTGAGAAGAAATTATTTTCTTCTTGTTGGCTTCCTAGTATCCTAGTCTACTCATAAAGGAAGTTCCGGGATTATAGACAAGTTTTACAACATACTGTACAGTGTGCATTAAGCGTATGAACCATCCTTCAATAATTGTCATGCTCCATGCTAAATACCAGGCACTTCCTGCCAAAACTGTTAACATGATTTACAAAATTTGCTGATCAAATTGATGAGAGTAAGAAATTTTAAATAACACCTAACGAGGGCATATAATGTAGTCATTTCTCAACATTGCGAATGGTAAAAACATCATCTCTTTGACATTCAAAGATGTTTCAGTTATCTTCACTTCTAATGCCATCTGGACCCAATTTCATGGCTCTGCTCACCGTAAGCAAAGAATCAGCGCTTACGGAAGCAGGGAATTCCGTGCTTACGTCAAGCCTATTTCACAGGTTAGCAGGGAATTTCTGCTTGTGCACGTGTGTAGTCCACGTTACTAGGCATTCTTCACTTACACAGCTAGCGCAGAAATTCGGCGCTTGCCCTGTTTGTAAGCGAAGAATGGTGATCGCAAGCACAAAATTTGGCGGTAAGTAGAGCCATGAAATTGGGCCCTGGCCTAATTTCATAAAGCTGCTTAAGCAGAAAATATTGCTAAAAAATTTTCTGCCAAGCAGAAATGAGCAGTATACCAGTCACAAATTCTACTTGTGACACGGTAGTTTGGCTGGTAACCTTATTCTGGTAAGCGTAATTTTGTTATAAATGCTTCTTAAAGCTATTTTTTGTGCTTAAAAGCAGCTCTATGAAATTAGGCCCTGGACCCAGTGCCCGAATTCGGCATGGGGCATGACAATTTTGTACATCCTTACAGCATCTGTTTCTACACAGACAAACTATTTTGTGTCAATACATCACCATGCTATGATGGTTACACAGAGTAAAGACAGATTTAGAAATTAAATCTCTGTACAACTTACAAGTGAACAATGGAGGAAGAACACCTATTTTCTTTCTTCACTATTACAGAACTTTCTACAAGTTTTGCTTCACTAAAACAAATTGAAATGCCCTGTTCTGTGCACTATGTAAACAGATCAGCCCAAAGACCACTCTATTATGAGACTAGTGACTTACCATTCATTCACACTTTGTAAACTGCCATAATATCCTTGAAAAAGCAGAGTGGGTTTGAATTAGGTAATTGGTTCTTTGACAATTTGATCAAGCTGAAAGAAATTGTCAAGGTTAAGGGTTGCTGAGCCTTGCAACACTTTCATAAACTTGTCCGAGTCTGTCGGGTGTTTTATTTAGGCGTGGTAGTTCATTATTAAAAATTGTACATGTGCATATCGTCTGAACCATAGTCAAAGAGGTAACATCTTTTAGCAATTTTGTAACCTATTTTGTAACTTACGACCCTCTTTGACCTTAACTTCCGGTACAAACAGGAAGCTCTAAAATTTAAAATCCATATCTTGTGTAAACCACATGTCATAAAGTCAAAATCTTTGTGACCTCTCGGAGCTAATGACACATTTGTTATTATTACAAACATGACCCCATTTTGATCTTTTCTTCCGGTCCAAACAAAAAATTCAAATATAAAAAATACATTTCCTTTAAAACCACATGTCATACAGTCACAATCTTTGTGCCATCTTGTAGCGTATACCAAAGTTTGTACAAAAAAAATGTTTTCGTCATCGTGATGTCATCAGGTGTCAAAATATTACATTAATTCAAAGTTTATGATTCAAAATAAGCCGAAACCCCAGTGTTGGTTCGTAATCAAACTCAAGTCTAGTTGCTGTTGTGTTTGTTTCTCTGTTTTATTCCGATGCGTGATCAAGGGTCCCCATTTAGTGGGCCTGCGTGCCTGTTCAGGGTTTCCCTTTTGCACCATATTGTATATTGTTTGTGCAGTAGGCTAAAGGTAATAAACTAAACTAAGCTAAATACAGCCAATCAACAGACACCTATAAACTAAATACAGCCAATCAACAAACATCTATGTTTTTTATAAAGTAAGTCTCCAGGGGCGGATCCAGGATTTTCCAAACGGGGGGGCGTGAAAATATACCAAGCAGCAAAATGATAAATGAAGTTTGTTGCGCCTGCGTAACACAAAGCTTCCCCATTTCTCCCTCCCCTTCTCTCTCTCTCTCCCTCTTTTTTTCTTTTCTCTCTTTTTTTTTTTTTTTTATATGAAAAAGGGGGGGGCGTGCGCCCCACGCCCCGGATCCGCGCCTGGTCTCTGGAACAATGAACCAGTGAACAATTCACTGAGTTTAACACTCTTTTTACTATGTTTTAACTGCTGTCTGCGACATGGTGTTGAATACAATACTAGGGGAAAAAAAAGGAAAAATAATTTTTTTGTATGTGCCAAATTGTCACATTATGTTGTACATAGCTGATTCCTCAACAAGTACAAACACATAGTGTTAGCCAGAGGGGTGTCTGAGTGTCTTTCGGAGAGCCTGTTTTACCTGTCATTTACATACGTACATAATGTAAAAGTGAACAATGTGGACACCCAGTTTGTAAATTTCCAGCAAATTTGGACACCCTTTTCCCAACTGGCTAAAACCTTGTACAAACATGTAATAAAAAAGGTCCCATTTTGTTTGTGCTGTTAACAGTCAAACAAGAACTTGTCTGGAATTTTTCTTCCCAGGAACATTTTTTTTATCAAGTTCTTACAAGAACTTCAAAAGCCTCAAAACTTTCAAATTAGGAACCGGTTCATTCCTCAGCACCTTTAGATTAATTTCCAGGAAGGAATAATTTCCAAACCTCAAACTAACATCATGTCCTTGTCTAAACCACACATCTGGCTATAAAACCCACAAACCTGCTCTGGGCTGTGGAACAGTTTATCTTGCTGCCATAGCAACCAGATTCCACAGACAATCTTTTTATGACCCCATGCACGGGTTGGTTTGCACTATACGTACATGTACATAATGTGGTATAACTTCCACAACTGATCTTTCAATAGCTGTACA
Source organism: Plazaster borealis (assembly GCA_021014325.1). Lineage (NCBI taxonomy): Eukaryota > Metazoa > Echinodermata > Asteroidea > Forcipulatida > Labidiasteridae > Plazaster > Plazaster borealis. The sequence goes on along the minus strand of CM037456.1, from coordinate 755,320 downwards.
TTATGCACTGTATGAATCACACATATTTTTGTCACGTAACCTGGGGCCAATTTCATGGCTTGCTACCGCTGAGTCCTGCTCTTGCGATCACCATTCTTTGCTAACAGGGCAAGCACTGAAATCTAGCTGTATTTTAAGCAAAGAATGCCTAATAATGTGGAGTACGCATGCACATTTTTAAAGTAAAATTCCCTGCTAACCTGTGAATAATGCTTGATATAATTGCAGAATTCCCTGCTTCCGTTTAAGCGAAGAGCCACTGATTCTTTGATTACAGTAAGCAGAGCCATGAAATTGGGTCGAGACCTCCATTTGTATCAAGGAATCACAAAAAACGTTTGAGTTTTGGAAAGAACCTTGGTAGTAAAGAGGGCTGTCTGATATAAATTGTAGTTAAAGTTATAGTTTGAAAAGGATCAAACGAATACAGATCAAAAGATCAACAAGATGAGTTAAATTGTCCACATAATGAAATCTTGGCAGCCCATAAACCTGAAGTCAAACACTAGTTTTAACTTTGTTTGTGTACTACATTAACTTCCTTTGTGTGACAACTACATGTACGTACTTTAACAGGTTTATTTTGAAATGGCATAAAGAATCCTTTAGGACCAAAATAAATTGAAAAGTTTCTTTCCATCTCTTACACGTACAATAAAATTCCCTGAAAGTAAAACCACTTCATTTGTATTATGCCAATCTTTGTCAAAGTGTTTACAGCACACACATTTCAGGTTGCATTTCTTTGAACGAATTTTGACAGATGCTACTGTTTCAAAGCAAGCGAAAATATATACAAAACCTTTCAATGCCATGGACGACACGTGACATGTAAAATTGTTTGTACATGGCTGATGGACGGATCCTGACAATAATTCATTTTTAGTTTTTAACAGACAACTTATCAAAAATGAAAGCTTGTGACTTTCTTTATCTATTTTTAAAAACCTATTTAAAATTTAATTACATTTTGGGGTCAAATCCCCAAAAAGTTGAACCTATATGTAAATTGTGTTATTTTACTCCTAACTTAGTGGACCAGACCTGCATCCTTGAAGTATCAATGGAAAATATGCTGACAAATGACTGGAGACCCCACAGACAGAAATTTTAGCACACTTGAGTAGTTATTAATAATGACTTAAACCGTGTGTTTGATCAATAAAACTAAATCTCACTGCGCTGGGCTGGTGAATAGCCATTTACTGCAAACGATTAGTTTAAATTTTGAATGTGTGTATTAACAAAAAGTGAGACAGGCCATTGAATGGCCACAAATCAAAACAAAAGTGAAACAGGCCATGTACTTGTGTATGTATGGCCAAAATAAAAACTGTAACCAGAAAGTTTTCTTTTTTTCCTCTTAAATTTTCCCCCCTGTTACTCATTTGTAACTTTTTAAGTTTAAACATAAACAAAAAACAAAAACAATCATTTTTATGTGTACAATTTTCTTCACAACTGGGCAATTTGCCTTGAAAAATATGAAATCTAAGGTATTTTTTTTCTTCAAATGTACGACCAGTCCTGATGCATCACGGAGGTAACAAAGGCAATTGCCTCCATTGCTCCTGGTCATTGCCTTGGTGCCCCTTGAAATGTTCCAGTTTCAGGCCTGATACTTCACAGAGGCAACAGAGGCAATTGCCTCCATTGCTCCTGGTCATTGCCTTGGTGCCCCTTGAAATGTTCCAGTTTCAGGCCTGATACTTCACAGAGGCAACAGAGGCAATTGCCTCCATTGCTCCTGGTCATTGCCTTGGTGCCCCTTGAAATGTTCCAGTTTCAGGCCTGATACTTCACAGAGGCAACAGAGGCAATTGCCTCCATTGCTCCTGGTCATTGCCTTGGTGCCCCTTGAAATGTTCCAGTTTCAGGCCTGATACTTCACAGAGGCAACAGAGGCAATTGCCTCCATTGCTCCTGGTCATTGCCTTGGTGCCCCTTGAAATGTTCCAGTTTCAGGCCTGATACTTCACAGAGGCAACAGAGGCAATTGCCTCCATTGCTCCTGGTCATTGCCTTGGTGCCCCTTGAAATGTTCCAGTTTCAGGCCTGATACTTCACAGAGGCAACAGAGGCAATTGCCTCCATTGCTCCTGGTCATTGCCTTGGTGCCCCTTGAAATGTTCCAGTTTCAGGCCTGATACTTCACAGAGGCAACAGAGGCAATTGCCTCCATTGCTCCTGGTCATTGCCTTGGTGCCCCTTGAAATGTTCCAGTTTCAGGCCTGATACTTCACAGAGGCAACAGAGGCAATTGCCTCCATTGCTCCTGGTCATTGCCTTGGTGCCCCTTGAAATGTTCCAGTTTCAGGCCTGATACTTCACAGAGGCAACAGAGGCAATTGCCTCCATTGCTCCTGGTCATTGCCTTGGTGCCCCTTGAAATGTTCCTATCGAAATTTACAATTTCCTCATATCATAGAGGTGCCCTTTACCAATGACAAACTCGGATGCTAAAAGGTTTGAAGGAACTTGAAGTTTCAATTTTGTGGCCATTTAACAAATTGTGTGATAAAAACAAATGTGTAAATTTGTCTACTGTACCTCCACGACATAATTAACCCCATTTAACTCATTAAACCTTTTATAGCACAAATGAAAATGCAGGGTTACTCATCCTTGATTAACAGGCCTCTAATTGGCTTATTGACCAAGCTAAACATTCAACACAGCAGACCAGTGAGTATTCTTACAACGTAATACATCATAATTGGATTACATAACAAAAAACAGACTGAGTGACTGGAGGTATCACTTAATCAATATTAATTTGCATCCGGGGAAAAGAATATTGGTTTTACACCGATGTGTGGTCTTGTTGGTAAGTCATCAGGGCCCAATTTCATGGCTCTGCTTACCGTGGAATTCTGCACTTATGTCCGGTTATGTGCTTTCAGGGCTTGGTAAGCGCAGAATTCCGCGGTAAGCAGAGCCATGAAATTGGACCCCAGGCCCAACACCATGGCTCTGCTTACCGTAAGCAAAGAATTGGCGCTTACGGAAGCAGGAAATTCCACGCTTACGTCAAGGGTATTTCACGAGTTAGCAGGGCATTTTTGCTCAAGTGCGCGTATGTATTCCACTAGGTATTTCTTCGCTTACATACATTGTATTAGCGCAGAAATTTGGCGCTTGCACAGTAAGCGGAGAAAGGTGATCATAAGCGCATAATTCGGCAGTAAGCAGAGCCATGAAATTGGGCCCTGCTCTAGAATGGCAAAGGTTAGAATCCCACCTCAGTAATATGCCCGTTGATTTTTTTTCACAGGACTCGGAAAGCACTGTAGGTATCAATGTTATTTAGTTTGTGTAGTGACCACTGCAGCACTGTCCCTAGGGATTGTGTAAAAGTTCAGCTGGTTTCTGTGAAATTACAGGCCTGATACATAGGACTACAGGAGACCTACATCATTGGGTTTTCATTTTAAGAGTCCAAAACAATTTAATTAATTAAAAGTTATGCAGTTTCCCTTGCTTGTAATTTATTACTTGATATTTGAAATAGAAAGTCGCATCCCTTTAAAGGGTGATCCATCTGCTACCGCTGCCCAGTTTTATTTTAAGAATGCAAACAATAGTTAATTGCCTGACGTTTCGGCCATACTTAGAGTCTTTCTCAAATTACACCAAAACAAGCTTGCACAAAATCATATTAATGTGCTCTCCACAATTGCGCAATGGTAAGTGACAACTGGGGGGAGATCTCAGCAAAAAACACAGGTTTCTAGTTTCTATTCGAAAAAATAATTTCACTTCCTGATGGCTGCTTTGTGGGCGTAGGGCCAAGTTAAGAAGCGGAGGGAGTCCAGCGCATCAGCAAGCTATTTATGGTGCTAGCCCAAAGTCTGATTCTTACATAGTACACAGTCTCAAATCCTTATCCAATAGCCAAATGTGAAGGATTCAGGAGGACTGGGGTCAGTATACAAACACAACCTCGTTCCCAGGGGTGATCGGTCTCGGTGCGCCATTTTTCCCCAGCATGCCTTCCTCAATCATAACCCCTGGAATTGGTTCATTAAAATGTGCCAAAAACTAGCACATTTTAATTAGGGCTGTGGCCGATCCACTCTAACGCCCGCTCATCTATGGATTAGTAACTCGCAAAAGAGGCATCAAGTCCAAGAGCAACTGGTCCCTCTCATTCTTCTTTGATCTTGTGATATGTCTAACTGTATGCAGTTTAGGGTGACCGTGTAAAAACATGATTCATTTGAAATGGAATTGCGTCAAAATACTTGCATTTTCACACGCGTGTACTAAGCGTCCTACAATCACCATACAAGCGCTCAGAAGTTTTTACTAGCGTGGACACAAAGTAGTCACTTTTGGGAGCCAATCAGCATTGTTTTTCAGCACATCCCCACCACGGGTTAGTGACGAGAGGTATCGATACGGCGCGCTGCCCATGGTAGCGAGGCTGGTACAAACAACAATCACATCCAAGTCCAAACAATTTGGTGTGGAGAGAGAAGGCCCTACATAATGTACATTGCAGGAGAAGTACTTATAAGGATATTGTAGGAGTTTAAAAGGCCACAGCTAGCCAAACTGCCTTTGAAGGTCTGAGGAGAGTCTACTTTAGGCTACTCGTTCTGCTTTGCGGAACGAACCTCCAGAGTTCAAGGAGTAACTTTAGGCTACTCTGACCTAGAGTAATAATAATAATAATAATAAGACTTGTAATGCGCACATGACATGGGTTTTTCCATAAAGTAGGGGGCCAAAGCAGGACATGGTGTTATTTCTCAAAATGTAATTTACTTTCTATATTCTTTGCATGTTCATATACGATCCAAAACTATCCATCACACTGTAACGGAGACACCGGTGTCTCAGTTACAGTGTGAAGTGTGAAACTTGTGACTTGTTTTGCCATAAATTAGTAAGTTTTCATTGAAAATTTAAATTTCAAAGGGTAATAATATGTAAACATCATTGGTATATCGTAGGAGGTCCTGTTTTCACGGCGTCCCTGAAATCGATGCAAATCTTTTACCTCTCTGCGCGCGATGTAAACAGTCCCTAGATACAATTTTTGTGGTTTGACTTGCCAAGCAAAGAGTCTCCTCTCCTTTGACCAAAACTTAGAATTATGTGAGGCTCCACTGGCAAGTTGCACTTGTATTGCAAAAATTTGTGGTATTTTAGGCATTTCTACAAGGTACAAAAATATGTCATACTGTCAGGGCCATAAAAAAAAATTTGCCCTCCGAAAAAATTTCATCGAACAATTTTTCAATTCACAATTCACGATGATAAAATCATGTGACTTAAAATTCTGCTGAGCATTCTGGGGAAAAAAATACAGAGGCTTAAAGAAGCCATGTGCCTTATATCATTTTCTAACAGTCTGGAGAATTTTTTTTTAAACCCTCATATCATTTATTATTAATAACATTAAAATTTAAACATTGGCTTGGTGATTCAAAAATCACTGTTTATTGATATGCTTTATTATAAATGTTAAGAAACATAAAAAGATTCAAAACTTTTTAAAAAATCAGATTTGAAAGCCAAGACTTATTGACATTTTTTTTTATATATTTTTTTTTTTTAGTTTTTGCAAATTACCATCGTAATTTTTAAAATTAAATAAAACATATTTTGAATAAAATGAAGACAACTGCTGGCTATAGAGTCATACACAACGTCTCACAGAACACTTGAAGTCACTGCAGATGTTTCTTCTGCGTATGGCTTCACCAGGACACCATACTTTCTTGTTTGCCTTGAAAACAGGTCAAACTCAAAACACGGGACGCTATTGAAGTCATCGAAGATCGGTGCGTGGTGTGAAAGTTTCAATGTCTATCAAGTTTTAATATATTTTTACATACTTCTTATAAACAAAGGAAGGTAATTAGGGCATCAGTTGATATATGGCATCATTATTTTTTTTTCAATTCAAAGAAAAAGGCATAGTACATCGAAAACCGGACACGGGAGGATACTGTAATTCAGCTATTTTCAATGAAAACCTTCAAATGTTGGCCAAGCAGTAAAAGCCGACAGTTTTACGCGTAACCGTGACACTGGTGTCTTTGTTACACCGTGACTCAAAAAGTCCTGTCTCTCTTATTATGCATCATAAATGTCTGAATCGAGCAAACTGCATATATGTAATACCTGCTACATCATGTACATACATGTATGTTATGTAGCATGTATACTATGCACTTATCATGGAATTCACTAAAATTTAAAAAGCGTGATGTTTGGCTGACAATATAAATTCATATTCAGATTCACAACGGGGTTCACAACCAGTGAACATGTTGAATTTTTAAAGCCTCAGACTCAAGTTTACTTGGTCGACCATGTACGTAGTTATTGTTTGATTTTCGTTCACAAAATGATGAACTTGCCCAATCATGCTAATCCGTGAGCCTACGGCCTAGCTAGTGCAGTAGCTTCTTGAATGTTTTCATTATTTTAAACAATACAAGGTGAACAAACCTTTATATTTCCGAGAGGCTAGTTACGTCCTCGTCGTCTTGGCAACTTGAATCAGTTCATGCAGGTATCAACTGTATTTACAACCATGTTTGTCATGTTTGTAACAGCTTCCAACTTCGAACCTCGGTTACCGCGCACGAGCACAACAAGTGTGTAGCGTCCGGACGTACACAACAAAACACAAATTTTGTAAGATGAAAGATTTTACGCCCTCTGTTGTTCAAAAAATGTACGCGCGATAACGCTGCACCTGCTGCAACATGAATAATTCATGAGTTGGCAGATAATGTAAAAACAAATGTTTGATTGGATTAGAGTTGCGAGAGAAAGTGCAGTGGTAATATATTTATAATTATGCGGATACACATTCTTTATTTTGTTTCAGTTTACTGGTTTTCTGTCCTTTGTTTTAATCAAATGTTTTCGTTTTGCTGTTAATGGGTTCTACCTTTAATTCAGTATCAATTAAGTCTGTCCAATCAAAATCCGCATGTAAACAAAGTCTGACGCGTATGAAAGTGGTCAAGTACACCTACTCTCTGTATGTGAGTCTATAATATTTATAATCGTTACCAGACTATTTATTTGAATATTCATGAAGTACCTGTTTACAAAGCATTACGTTCACAGTCAGTGCACCTGTTGTGCGTGTGTGAGCGTGAGTAAATTCCTAAGAAATAATGTAATATGGCTGCCTGGCTGCCGTAGCCAACGACGCGACGCCATCGGTTCTCAACACGAAGTTCAAGGAAATGATGATTTTCTTTTCGGAAATGGACTCCTCATGAATCCAGGATATACTAGTACTTTGATGGATTATGGATCCCAATAGACGGTGAAACTGGTTGGATTTTATAAATCGTCAATATGTCTCTGCATCGGTCCGTTGTTAGCGAGCCCGCACACCGTCCGCGGTCGCGGTCAACACACAGTACAGGTGGTGGTGGTGGTGATCTGATGTCCGGGGGATCGCGAACAATGTCGGCCAATGTTCGCCGCCTCCACGAAGCTCTGAATACAACTCTCCCGGACAACGATCGGGCTTACTTCGTACATGCCCTGAATGAGTACAACTCACGCAGGAACATTTATACATTAGTGGCCAATTTGAAGTCAATCTTAGACACATCTGAGAAGAAAGTACTCTACGTCCTCCTTGGTAAGGTTATTCCTGCACCCGACCAGCCCCTCTTCTGGCAACATGCTGAGCCTTTTTACAACCAGAGAGCTCGGTCGGGGAGCATTGGGAGAACGAAAACAGTCTCAAGTGTACAGAAGCATTATTTTGATACAATGCCCTCGAGGACAAAACCGCCAGAGTTATACCAGAATGACGAACCCCATGGTAAAACTCATCGAAAAACTGCAGGGAGCAGTTGGGAGGCGGATGCAAATAAAGATGTCCGAAGGATCGTTCTTAAGAAATCCGAGACCCCAGATGGAGAACTGGGGTTCAGTATCCGTGGGGGTTCCGAACACTCTGTGGGAATTTTTGTGTCGATGGTGGAGCCGAACACCATGGCCGAGAAAAAGGGACTGCAGCCCGGCGATCAAATTATTCAAGTAAATGAGATCCCGTTGGAAAAGATAACACATGGAGAAGCTGTGAAGGTGAGATGGATACGGATGCAGTTGTCATGGAAATGGGTGCCATTTCTAAAGGAGATGGTTTGGAGAATGTTGTGTATTTTCATATTTTAGCCCAATGGTTTGCTATCAAGTTAATTTGTGATTATCATAACACCACGGTCCCTGACCAAACCACTTTATTTTCCTTAATTTAGGTCAAAATAGATCCGTACCTGCCCCGAAAGGTTGACAGAATGAATTGGCCTACAGAGAGGAACGGGTACTTTGAACTTTTCAAAGTGTCAACGTCATGAAAAATAAGCCATTTTAGGGTGTTATGTTGATCTTGACAATGCTACTCACTTTATGCTGTTTTAGTTCCTTTGGGAATTTGTGCAGGAGAGTTATGACCACTTGATGAATTGTCTTGTTGTATTTTCTTGTTTAACGGACAATATTTAGCTTTTTAGCTATCAATTCCTCAAGAGGAGTATTTTAAAAGGTGAAATAAAGTCCAACATCTATTTTTTTTTTAAACCGCCAAAAACCATAGAAAGTGGCAGGCAGATATGGACATTTTCCAAAAAATCTAGTTTTTTATCATTCAAGGAAGGTCTTTCGTTCCTTTTTGTCACAGATGTGGTCACAAATGAGCCAAAGATAACAAAAAATTAATTGATGTGGCAATCATAAATCTCTTGTCTCAGAGATCAGAGTGTTTTAACAGTCAATGAAAACAAATCAGATTTCAAAGTTTGCAGAAACAAGCAGCCAACCAGCAAGGACATAATTTTTAATGCTGGGTCTTTTACCGTTGTGAACTTGTGACAAGGATAACAATGCATAAAGTGATAAAGTGATAATTAAAATTGTAACTAAAGCCTGGCCATGAATGTTCTTGCCACTCCTGACAGGATGCTGCTCTAGTCTAAGCTGTCCTTTTGTCATAATTTTAAGATAATATACACAAATTTGCTTAAAAATTTAAAGCACAACGAAATTACTCAAAAGAAATCAGGAAGGATCACAAAGAGATTGTGTAATTTTGATCTGAAAGCCTACCTGTTTTAAAGATGGTAATGGTAGTATGCATCCTGCGAAACAGTTTCATCTGAAGTGCTCCTGTTGATTAGAAATCAAATTTGAATCTTTAAAGGCACTGGACACTATTGGTAATTACTCAAAATATTTGTTAGCATAAAAACTTACTTGGTAACGATCAATGGAGAGCTGTTGATAGTATAAAACATTGTGAGAAACGGCTCCCTCTGAAGTAACGTCGTTTTTGAGAAAAAGTAAAATATTTGAATTGATTTCGAGACCTCATGCGTGAGGTCTCGAAATCAAGCATCTGAAAGCACACAACTTGATGTGACAAGGGTGTTTTTTCTTCCATTATTATCTCGCAACTTCGATGACCAATTGAGTTAAAATTTTCACAGGTTTGTTATTTTGTGCATATGTTGAGCTACATGTACACCAAGTGAGAAGACTGGTCTTTGACAATTACCAAAGGTGTCCAGTGTCTATAAAGATTTCCTGCAGGGGACTTTTGGATATTTCTTTGGTATCTGTTTGAATGTTGCCCTCAATATGGCTAGAGATGCAGTAGATACCTGCTGTAACCTCGCTAAACTTTGATTGATTTGACATTCTTGATGAACATGACAGTTGTTGCTGTTTTCTCAACTTTAAAGTAGACACCGTATTCAACTGAAACTTTCACAGACTTTTAATAATGTATCTTTCTAGATAATTACATTGACAAAAACAAAACAATGATCTACCTTTAACTTAAAAGCACTGAACACGTTTGGTAATTGTCAAAGACCAGTGTTCTCACTTGGTGTACCCCATCAAATGCATAAAATAACAAGCCTGTGAAAATTTGGGCTCAATTGGTCATCGAAGTTGCAAGAAAATGATGAAAGAAAAAACACCCTTGTTGTACAAATTTGTGTGCTTTCAGATAGGAATAAAAGGCTTCAGGCCTGAAGTCTTTTATTATTTTAGTGAGAAATTACTTCAGTTACTTCAGAGGGAGTCGTTTCTCACAATGTTTTATACTATCAACATCTCTCCGTTGCTCATTACCAAGTAAGTTTTTATGCTAATATACATTTTGAGTAATTACCAAACGTGTACAGTGCCTTTAAGTAGGTGGGCTAAATTTAAAACAAGGTGTCTACAAGAGACCAAGACTTAGCAGTAGGCTAGCAGTAGGAATGACAGAGCCACTAAGCAGTGCTAAGGCAAGGGATGTACAGACTGGACCCTGTACATTATTCCTCAGCACTGAAATCTCCAGGGCAATTAGTTCCAGCAGAAATAATTGCCACACTTCTCATATCATGTGGGTTCGAGTCCTGGTCGTGATACTTGTGTCCTTAAGCACAACACTTAACCATTATTGCTTCGTCCTTCGGATGGGACGTAAAGCCGTAAGTCCCGTGTGTTTGTAATGGACGTAAAAGAACCTAGTTACACTTATCGCTAAGAGAAGGGGTTTGCCCTGGTGTTTCTGGCAGTGGCTGCTGAATGCGCCGCAGCACCTTGCAAACCCTCATAAGGTGCTTCATAAAAATTGGTCTCATAATTTCAAAAAATTCAAAAACCTGTCTTAGAAGGTTTCTGTCTGTTCAAGCGCCTTAAATACCTTATTGGTAGATACATGCGCTATATAAGACTAGATATTATTATTATTAATATTATTATATGAAAATTCAGGGAGGGGGGAGCTTAATTTAACCCCCCATCCCTATCAACTTTAACCCCGCCTTCCCATCTTCACCAGTTTCCCTGACCGCTCAACAGCAAACATTGTTAAATTCTTAATTACAACTTACATATGGCTCACTACTCACAAATTATCGTGCTTTCTTAGGCCTAGTTGTGCAATCATTTAATTAAAGTAGCTTAATGACAACCACAACTGTGCATGGTCCTGTGCCTTTTGTTATTCAAATATATCCTGTTGCTTCTTCACTGTTGTAAACACTCATTGCACTCCTATAATTAATTGATTTCTTAATCATTTCGTCCTTAAGTGGTTTGGTCAATTCAGTAGTCACAGTGTAATTGTGCTTTGTAGCTGACAGAGAATAGATGAGTGAGGTCAAAAGTACACAGGTAAAATATAAAACCATTTCACATACAACACTTTTGTGAAAATGATTTTATGTAATAAATTCTTGCCTTTGTCAAACACCATCAAAAAAGTCTTGAGGTTTGAGAAAAAATCTCTCTTGAATTGAGAAAATGAAAGCACACAGATACATGCATCATTTCTTTCAAAAATAAACAACTTTGGGTGAACAAAAAACAAAATTTCTTCATTGGCACATACTTCAAAGACCTTAATTTGACAAAAACTTCTAAAAGAAATATATAAATTGCAATGTGTTCTATTTTAAAAGAAAACAACGTAAAACGGTGAGATGGTTGTGCTAGTTTTGGTGCCTCTGAGAATTTATTTCAGTTTACTGGGTATTGCATTGCAATAGTTTTTAAAGAGTTTTTAAAGAATGACTGTTTTTAAAGAATAACTGTTTTTAAGTGGATTTGTTTTCTTTTTCAGAACGGTTTCCAACAGTATCAGCTTCATAAACTGTCAGTCGTACAATAAACAAGTCTTAATGTTTCAGAAAATGAAAGAAACATAATTTCTTTGAAATTACAGAAACAAACGTCATGTACCGGTATTAAAATAAAATGCTTGAGGTGCAATGAAAATACATTTTTCATTTGAAAACAAAAATGTTCTAGTATTTTTTTCTGGCTTCATGCCAAATAATATTTTGGGGAGCATGATTTTACACAATGACACCAATATAGATTGGACATTTAGATTTGTTGCCCCAGGGGATGTCTGACACAACAACTGTCAATAAAAACTGTTTTTTAAAGGGTCTGTATACGTTTGGTAATTACTCATAAAATTAATGGCAATAAAAACTTACTTGGTAAGAAGTACAGCAGCTTTGGATAGTATGAAGCATTTGAGAAACATTTCACTTTGAAGTAATGTGGTTATGGAAAAAGATATCAGTTTTTCTCAAAACAAACTTGAATCTGAGAAGCGTTTATGTTCGAAACATTTCTCAGATTGTGTATTCTAATTGCAAATTATTCTTCCTGTGTGGACATAACTGCTCCAGATTTTCGGCAATATCTCAAAAACTATACCACCTTTTGAAATTAAATTTTCACATGTTAGTTTTATAGATTTACAACTATATATGGATTGAAACAAACAGTGGGTTCCAATTACCAAACATATACAATCCCTTTATTTCTGCCATTGGCTTTAAACATAATGAAAAGTTTTGGACATTTGCTTGTCTGTGTGTGCGCGCGTACACACAATGCACGTAATAGCATTACCTTGCATTTGCAGTTGCGCCCTCAAATTGGTCATATCACTAAAATGGACGAGGCTGTAAATTTGGGGTGATCAGAATATTAAACATAATTCCATTTTTTTTACAAAACTTGAGTCATACCCCAAAACCGCAGAAGTACCTATTCAAATGTGCACAACACGCAAACAGCAACCTATTTTTTTACTGCATGGCCTCGTTCGCGCTTTATAATAAAGGAACAACTCAGGTGTAGCCTTGGGGGGGACGTCATTCTCGAAGCCTGTGAAATCATCTTCACACTGCAACAGCTGAGTCTATCTATTAATATTTCCCACCCGACCATCTAATTAAAAAAAAAAACTTACAATCACACTTACTTACTTTGTATGCCAGGGCACATACCATTCACGTAACAATGTATAACATTATTTCACAGTGTGTGTGTGTGTGTGTGCGCGGGCGCGCCGTGTTGTGTGTACAGAGCTTTTGTCCTATTTTGTATACTTAGTTTTCATTATGGATTTATGACTTCATAGATTGATGATGGCAGTCCTAAAAAGTCCATTAGAAATATAAATAATTTCAAAACTGCTGAGGAATTATTTTAACTAAACTTATGAATGAACAAAAGTGAGAAAATAGAAGTGGCTGTTGCAAACTGCTTACCGACCAAAAGGACCTATGGTATAAATGCAAAAAATAGTTAATGGCCTGACGTTTCGACCCTAGCAGAGTCTTTCTCGAAGGCTAAATGACAACACAACATACATACATAGACAGGTATACAAGTGTAGCAGAACAGAAAGTAACATATTCATACAAATTATTCATGTCCTTTGTTATTTTTCCCCCATGAATTCGTGTTTTGAATAGATCAAAATTAAATTTTAGATCACTACATGACAAACAATACTGATTTTTATGTTATTTTCTATTCAACAAAATTGTAAGTTGTTTTCTGTGAAATAAAAACACAACCTACTTTTTATTGTTACAAATTTTAATGACGTAAATGAATATCAGCCCACACTCAATCCAATGTGTCATATTATGTACAAAAAGCCTATAATTATGCAAACTTTGAAATGAAACAAGGCCGATTTATTTTCCAATCTAATCCTCTTCCCCAGTATGTGTGTCACTCAAGGATGGGAAATGCAGTGTTGTTCTTTTTTATTTAGGATTACAAAGAGTGTTTTTAGTGAGGAGTAACATCGATTAGTGATGGTGCAAGTCCTGTAGGCTTATGCCGTTTGATTATTGATTGGGCTCTGGTTGCATCACTGTACTGTGCTTTTGTTGTGCAAAGTACATAATGTAGGACTGAGGGGGGATGTGATCCTGTTTTAGTGTACAGTTCACATTGCGTGTTAACATGCTACATTATGTACACGATATCCACCGTTTACATTTGGGGATTGACTTGGGGGGGTTTTCACTTTCTAAATCCATGGAGAAATTGGAGAGAGCATTGTTTGTCTTACTTTGTATGAATTATTTCTTGCGTTAAAAAAAAACAAATTATATAAAATAAAATAAAAATCGTAATTTTTTTCATTAATTGTTGAAACCATTACTAAATCCTTCTATCCTCTTTGCCAAAATGAAGTGTTCAGAAGAACCGTGGGTTGTAGGCTCAAATAGAAATTGCATATCACTTGGTCAGGCTTCCAATGGAATCAATTTGGTGTGGAGTGACTGTAGGAGAGGAGAATATTGGCGGATTGAGGTCGCCTGTTGTCAAAATGGCCTGGGAAGTACATGTAAGGGTCAATGATAAAATGTTTGTGCATTTTTCTGCATCTTCCTTGTTAAAAATCATGAACAAAACTTGCTTGAAAGGTAATTTGTTGTCTTTATGCAAACACATAAATGCAATCAAATATTAGGGTTTTTGCTTCATTGAAAGGGGATGTTGCATCTTTGAAGCAGTTTAAATTAATTCATTGCATACTAATTAACTTGACATTCTTTGAAGGTGATCAAAACATTTCTATTCCAAGAGCAAACTAATTTATTAATAATGTCAAATCGATCACTGAAAAACCCCAATAACAAATTACACACTGGTAACCTGCACTCCTCCCCCTCCATATACATGTATCTAGGATTACAATTTGTAGTTTCTTAAAAATATTTTTGAATCAAGAGTCAATACATGGACTTGTGTATACAACATACATGTAGCTTGCTGGTGCATTTGGAAAATCTGTCCGCGTTTGCTGCTGACAGATAAATATTTATGGAGCAACGGCACTTATTTAACCTGTGACCCACCGGTCACAGGTTCAAATCTCATTCTTGTCCCTATTTGCTGCTAACGGAAAAATATTGGTAGAGCACTGGCACTTAAACCCAAGGTTGCATGTTCAAATCCCGTTTTGTCAAAAACAATTTGTCCACCTCAACATAGACAAATATTGGGTCAACTCTTTGGGTTGAAAAATATTTTGTATATTTTTGGTTTTACCCCACACCGAAGTGTGATAAGCACTTTACACTCAGTGGGATTCAAACCCATAACCCTTTCATTCTAGAGCAGAGTTTTCAACCACTTTAAAGTTTGGCTTATACTCATGAAATGAAATGAGTAACACCAGCCCATTTCAGGGCCAGCACTCCTCCCAAAAGAGATTTACACTATGGTTGTACCCGCAAGTTTACTACATTGTAGTTATAGTTACTTCTTATTTTCCACACCATGTAAAGTTTCAAACATCAATTATATAGAAGAAGTTCATACTCTCCTGTTACTGCGAATTTTTTTCACAGGTTTTTAGTTTTGTGATGTAAATTGTACAATTTACTTCTTGACAATGATGACTAAATACTTGAAATGAATTGCAGTATTTGCATACTATTTAATATCAGTGACTTTCTTAAACCTTAACTCAACGACGGGTCAAGGAAAGGTTATGTAAATAATTCATCAAGTCGATGTAGAATGCCCTGAGACTAGAATTAGCTTTGGTCAGCAGTAAGTCAGTGTTTCAAGGAGACTTATATAAACCTGTAAACTTGACCCCAGAATAACAAAACTCTTTGTTTATCATATAGAAAACCTTGGGGCTTTTCTTGTTTTTGGAGTATACATACTTCTCATTTGAAGTTATTGATCATATTTTTGACCGCATGAGGGCGCTTTCTTCACGGTATGTCTTGCATCACAATTACAGTTTCATCTTATTTTAATTGCCTGTATGTAATTTTCTTGCATCAATGACGAAATACATAAACATAATAACAACAGAAATTGGAAAACCTGTTTACTTGTTTTTCATCACGTAAAAATTGGTCCAAATGCGCCCTCACGCGGTCAAAAATACGGCGAATTCCAGTCCAGTATTTTAAAACCATTCCACTGTCTCAAAAAAGAAAACAAAACAAATATCACCCAGGCCTAACCTTTTAGCCTAACCTTTTGAACCAACATTGAATGAAACTAGGGTAATTTTTTGTTTATTTGTTATTATTATATAAAAAAAAAAAAAATTTGGGGGGGGGCACAAGAGGATGCACAATTTTTTTTGACCACTTCTGGCCAAGTTTCCATTTGCCTTTTTCTCAAACAAGCCCCTTTTCAGAGCTCTTGTTATGTCATTATTTTAAGAATCATATTAGAATCTGACATGAGTGTAAAAACAAATACATTTTTCTGCTGTGAATGGAAAGAATAGTTTTAAAAACATTGAAATTATCACATTATTGCATATGTTTTGAGTCATTCTATATTCTAAATTGAGTACATGTACATGTGTATACATGTATATTAATGTAGATGTTCTCTTTTTTTAATGAACAACAACAATGTTGAAGATTTGAAGACAGTTGTGAATGTGGTAGTAAAACATCAAAACAGCACAGCAAGAAAAAGGAAGAAAGTCGGTAGAATTAGTAGATAAAATAGATAAAATATTGGCTGGATATGACAGGACAGTTGAGTCCTTGAGTAACAAGATTTTCACATGTTATCTGTGATATTCTTCATCAACTAGAAGTGACATATGGAATGAATTACAGATGCATTTTAAAAATTGATACTGTGGCACTGGCAGGGCAACTGTGGAGTTAATGGACATCTATTGGTTGCCATTAACCCATGCTTGCCTACGTCCCTCTAGGGAAATGCCACCATGTATACAGTGGTGGCGATACCATGGTGACCCAACCGGCAACTCAATGAGTCAAATTTCCACTGCAGTTCAGTGCGAGCCACAGCACTTCGTTTTTATCAAAGGTATAACACCGAACTGCACTTAGTATATGCGGCAAAATATGAATGAAATAAACTTTGAACTTGTGGAATTTGTGAAGATTATTGCTTTGGGTCTTCATTTTGATGCCGATTTTTTCAATTTTAAGTAGAAATTATATAATTGTTTGATTTAATTTCAAAAGTAAGTCGCATTCTTAGAAAATTAAATAAACCCCCCTAACCAAAACATTCAATATTAGGTGAAGAATTGGCTAACAATTTATTGGGTCAAATGCTGGCCTGGAAATCATTCATGACGAGATGAGGGTACATCCATGAGAAATTCAGACTGTCTGGATTGAAACATGGATCAACTCTGAAGGGTCATCAAAGGTCAAAGGTCAACACCAGGGCGAAGGAGGACTTGTCTCCTATAGCCTGTTGAGTACTTTAAGACTGTCTAATTGCACAGTGTTTACATATCTACACTCTTCTGTTGCAATGTACATCATGTACTTGTATTACATGCATCTTTGGGGATGCGCCCCTCCTGCATCAATCAATAATTTGTCATTTTAACATAATGTGGCTCTGTGAAAATGGTGACAAGTTGTTAACCCTGAAATTAAAGCAAAAATCTTTGCTTAAGAAAAACTTGGGGTGGGCTGCTTAACACAAAAAACATTGCTAAGTAGAAACAGGTCACCAGCTAAAATGTGATGTGATTCATATTGTTGTGACTGGTACCCTGGTATTATTTTGTTTGCTTATTAGCAATACATTTTCTGCTTAACAGCTTTAAGAAAGGAGCTGCCTAATGGTAACCAAATTTGTCTTCTAACTTAAAGCAAAACAGTTTGCTTCAAAGCAAGTGTACTGTACTTCCAGGGGAGCCAGAATATTAGGCGGCCAGTTTGTGCGTTCACCATTGATTTGCATTGTTGCATCATTCATTTGCATACAGTAAGCACCCCGGAAGGTTGCAGCATGCCTTTTCTTGTGCTTACGGTTAGCAGTACTAAGAAACGAAAATCACATAGTAGGCACAAAATCTGCTGTTAAGCAGCTGTATGAAATTGGGTCCAGGGCCTTTAGGCCTAATTTCATAGAGCTTCTTAAGCAGAATTGCTTATAACCCTGTTCTGCTTAGCAAAAATAAGCAGGATACCAGTCACAGATGGTACATAAGACATGGTATTTTGGTAAGCATAAATTGTGTTGTGCTAATCTACTTTTGATGCTTAGGCAGCTCTATGCAATTGGGCTTGGTTATTGGCCATAACGCCATACAGTTGCGTTATATTGTCAGTCACTTGTTCCCCTGCCCCCTGTGCAGCAAATTTAGCCTCGTTATCAATTTGATGAAACCGGGCCCTAGATGAACAATTAATTGTCAAAATGTCGGAGGTGAGCGTGTAGTCTGTAGATGCATTCGTACAGCTTGGTATCTGTGGAGATCTTGTACCCAATAGTGAGTTCAGTAGCATTTTAGTTTGAAACCGAACAGCATCATACATTTATGAGCACGTACGGGTACAGTTATTGTCATCCACAGTCGTAAACAGTCCTGAAAATTGTAATTATCTGGGTAATTACAATTTTTTACTTACTCAAAAAAAGGATTGGGTAAAAGTACCAACACAAATTTTAATCTGATGTTATACTTTCCGCCCTCCCCCTCCAAAAAAAATTAAATAAACAAATAAAATGAATAAATAAATACGTAACAAAACCAATAATAATAATAATAATAAAAATAAATAAATAAATAAATAAATAAATATTTTATAAAAAATATAAATATTTTAAATGTATATATTTTATTTTACAACAGGTCGTGGCTCAGAGCAGACAGGATTTTTAAGACCAAGAAAGAACCGGTGGTCTTTTAAACAGAAAGAACTTTTAAGACCTACATGTACTTGCTCAATGACACAATGTGATTTAAGTCTTTTCTGGTCTGAGCTGACGACTCTGTGGGACAAAGAATGGATTACTACAACAAAAAAACATTTTCATAAAATCATTAATGAATGCTGTTTTTTGTCTCGGTAACATTATTCACAGGTGCTCAAATCAGTCAAGAAGCTTGTGCTGTATGTCAAGTCAGTTGGCCGAGTACCAGGCTCTTTCGTCTCCCACCAGACCTACACCTGGGTTGACCCCCAGGGGCGCAGTGTCTCGCCACCTCCTGATGTAGACCTGATGGGGCGGAGGATGACAGAATCATTAGGGAGGAAAAGCGGACTGAACCTCCTCAAAGATGGTGATGAAAAGAAGGTCAGTAGATCAATAACAAAAACCCATTTTGAATCCTAATTTTATAGTAATTCAAAAGACTGTAAAGTCAACCTTTGGGGGTTGCAGAAAGGTCCACTCTCCCCACCCCCACTCACAGACAAGAAATCTAGATCCTCCCCTAGTAACAAAATGGACTCTTTAACATGAATACTATTTATTTTAAACACTAATAATGACCTTCTAGTCTACAGGAAAGTCATTACAATGTTGATGACATCTTTAAAGGGGCAGTCCTGATACTTCATTGAGGCAACAGGGGCAATTGCCTCCAGTTTCCCTGGTCTGTAAGTGCCCCTTCAAATTGTCCAGTACAAGTTTTTCTCATTGAGGTTCCCTTTACCAAGGGAAAAGCTGTCCTGCCCATACAAAAATGGCATGAATGAAGTAATGAGGCCTCAATGAGAGACCAAAGGTACAAATTAAACCATAATACAAAATGTTCATTCTTTGGAGCTGGTGAATAACTTAAGCAAAGTGTTCGTAGATGTATCTTTTGAAATTTTCTCTTAAAAAAATAAATAAATATGTGAGAAAAAAATTCCTTTGCAGGTCTGGAATTTTTTCTTTGAGAGGGCCATGCCATTCTCATTTTCAAAGGACACTTCCATATGGCAATCTTGAAGTCTATGGGAAAAATTCAGTGGGGCACCAAGGCCAAGAGCAGGGCAACAGAGGCCATGACCTGCATGGCTCCTGTGTAATTCCAAGTCTGCCCAAACAAAGTTATTGATAATAATACCTTGTGGAATAAACACACAAACACATGACAGGCAAAGTGCAATCACCAAGAAGGATTTGCATGACCATAATATCTGCACTTTTACAATTAGCTCCCCTAGGAATCCTCCAAGGTTAAAGGTGTTCCAGGTGGTCTGTGTTTGATAATGAGATGTGTTCCGCTTCACTGCTCTTTCATTTTCTCTCAGTAAAAAATATGATTAAAGACGAGGTATTGTTTTTTCTTGGTTAACTGTCCCATGGAATATTACCTGTCTCATGTCACATTACCTGTCTCATGTCACATTACCTGTCTCATGTCACATTACCTGTCTCATGTCACATTACCTGTCTCATGTCACATTACCTGTCTCATGTCACATTACCTGTCTCATGTCACATTACCTGTCTCATGTCACATTACCTGTCTCATGTCACACGAGGCAATTTATTAGGCAATAAGCTCCAGGCAATCTCTAATAAGGAAATTCATTCACATTTCATTTTTCTCATTAATGTTTTTGGGGAAGTGAATTGCAGCTAGAAGAATGTCTCTTGTGCTGCCGAAGTGTTCCTTGTGCATACAGTGCAAGTCGTTGCCTCCAAGTTGCCTGAACAAATTTGTACTGTGTGACATGGCCTTTCTGCAATATGATATCATGTGGTGAATGAATATTACACAAAAAGTCTGTTTTCAGTTGTGCCGCCATACACAACCTAAGCAGTTGGTTGGTTTTAAACTGCTGGTCAGCTTGCTGGAAAATATTACTAAGAACAAAAAAACAAGAAAAAGAGGGCTTAAAATTGTTTGGTTTTTTTTCACACTGATCTGTTTAAAAATCTTTTGTCCCACAGTTTATAGTCTATAAAACACACAACACAAATCAGATAAAGTCAAGTTTTTGAGATTTAAAGGCACCTGGAAATAGTTTTTTTATTTTTTTTTATAGAAGAGTATATGTATATTAACAATAAAACAATTTTTTGAGTAATTGTTTGTCACAATTTATACGTTAAAAAAAATGATAAAGTTGTTTGAGGGTGACTCCGCCCATCCCTTTTTGTGACGTCAATCGAGGCAGACTTCGCCGCGATCGAACATCGACCCCCCTCGAACTTGCCTGCATTTACGTGCAAGTAGTGAGCTTGTACGTTTCGTTTGGTTATCCCAAAAAAGGGATTTTTTGTGCATTTTTCCGGCAATGGCGACCAGGGGTATTGCTGCTGTATGCAGCAAAACAACTAAAGATGTGGTCAGTTAGCATTTGTTTCCTGCAGATCCCAAATATAGGCAGTTACGGGCATCGAAAGTCAGGCTAACGAGGGCAAAGTGGTCCGCTCCGACATCGTTTTCAGCGCTGCAGCGAACATGTTTCTGGTGTTCAGATCGACTTGAGCTGTATGCCGCGCCGCGGCGCGCCGATCCGTTGTCATCATGGAGCCGCTAAAATACCTCGTATTATCCGTGTTCTCGTTATGACCGTGCTCGTATCTTCCGTTTTTTAAGACATAGAAACGCGCATGGGACAGTTCGGGACCGGTGAAAAACCTCATATAAACGTCGACTGTACACAGCTGTCCTAAGATTACATTGGTTGACGTCCGAATACGAAAACGCATCATGCTGATCAGGTACCCAGACGTAATGTACAGGGCCAGACTACACATTTTCTCTTCCAATATCCCGCGCCTCGATTGACGTCACGAACAGCGCCATGTAAACGGGGGCCTATTTTTAAATTTGTAATAAAAAAACCCAAACAATTTTTAAACCTTAGTTAATTGTTTATTCACATTCCACTCATAACAATGTATATATTAGCGACAAAAGCTTTATTTTGACAAAATACCACTGCCAGGTGCCTTTAAATGTCTGTGATGTTAGTTTGTGAATGCTGCGGCCAGAGATGCGGTTGGTTCGCCAACTGTCACCTCGCCAAACATTGATGGATTTGATGTTCTTTGTGAAAATACCATCACAATTTTAATGTTTTTATTTAATTTTAATTTAAAGTAGACATTGTATCAGCTGAAACTTGTATTTTCTTGTATCTTTATTGACAATTTGGCCTATAACTCAGCATTACATTGACAAAAACCAATCTATGACCCTACCTTTAAAGGCACTGGACACGTTTGGTAATTGTCAAAGACCATGCAGTGTTCTCACTTGGTGTATCCCAACATATGCATAAAATAACAAGCCTGTGAAAATTTTGGCTCAATTGGTAATCGAAGTTGCAAGAAAATGATGAGAAAAAAACACCCTTGTTGTACAAATTTGTGTGCTTTCAGATGCCTAAAAAATGGGGTTCTGGCCTGAAGTCTTTTAATATTACCTCTTTCTCAAAAACTATGTTACTTCAGAGGGAGTCGTTTCTCACAATGTTTTATGCTATCAACAGCTCTCCGTTGCTTGTTACCAAGTAGTTTTTATACTAATATATATTTTGAATAATTACCAAACTTGTACAGTGCCTTTAAGGGGAAAGATATAATGCTAAAATTTATCATTTAGATAGTTTTTTGATATCTTTTCTTTTGAATTTGTTTAGGTGAACCTTGTAGTAGATGATGGTGAGAGCCTTGGACTGATGATTCGAGGTGGTCGTGAGTTCAGTCTGGGTATTTACATCACTGGTATCGATGCCTTCTCCGTAGCAGAACAAGCCGAGCTCAAGGTAGGGTTTAGGATGATTATAGAATGAGTCCTACAAATTTTACCCAAAAGCAAAGGAAGTCTAGTTATTGAAATTCTTGAGGTAAAACATATATTTGTTCAATTTTGTCTCCTGGCGATGACTAGAGCTGGCGTTGACTAGAGCAGGCTAGTTGAAATGTTCAGCCCAATAGTCTGATACTCACTCTGAGGCAGTAGAGCTACATGTAGTCCCCTCGATCCACTGAGCTAAGTAGTAGTCCAGGCTGATTTCCTAACCCTATCCCCCCCCCTCCCATGGGTTGTACCTAATTAGCAGGATAGGTGTTTTTTTTTAATTCCCCCCCAAATTCCAAAATCAACTCTGAGGCAGTAGACATGATAGAATAATAGGAAGACAAGTTCTGACAAGAACAATCTACACAGTAGATACAACCACATGGTGTTACTGCAAACCATTATACAGTGATACTTCAACATAAAATCTCAAAACCTATATTTGATTTAATTCCTTTTTCGAGAGTCTTTATCCAGTAATCCAAAATAATGTTTTCTTGTGTGCGGAGGATTCTAATTTCCAAGGGATTAGGCCATGTCCGAATTAAGTCACTTTGGCTGCAGCTATGGCTGTTGGCTACAATGACAACATTCATCATTCCAGCCATAGCCACTGTCAAAGCCATCAATTCAAACATGGCCTTATATTTACTGGTAGGTCAGCTGCCTCTAAGAGTCCCCAAAGGTTTCCAATTCCTGTAGCTTCATCATGTGGTATAAGTTTGAAATACACTCACCTTGGGATCAACAGGTTGGAGATCAGGTCTTGGACGTCAACGGAGAAAACTTTCTGGACATCAACCACCAGGAGGCTGTCAACATCCTCAAGTCTTCCAAACTGATGATGATGACGATCAAAGA
This sequence comes from Plazaster borealis, assembly GCA_021014325.1. Lineage (NCBI taxonomy): Eukaryota > Metazoa > Echinodermata > Asteroidea > Forcipulatida > Labidiasteridae > Plazaster > Plazaster borealis. Next base: position 732,135 of record CM037456.1, on the reverse strand, counting down.
TGTCGGCAAGCTGCCGTACGCACGGACGACCATCGACAGGACGCAATGGATCACGGGGAACGGGGTGTCAGACTTGCCCAGTCAGGTGTCCAGACCAGGAAGTGTGGTGAATGGCGAGACGGTGCACAATGGCACCAATGGAAACGTGGTGAACGGTGATCAACACAATGGCTTTCCTGTAAGTTTGGAAAGGGGTGCAAAGTTAGGGTTACTCCAAATGATCCTGACTAGAAAAGAAAATAGAAGATAAGGGCCTTATGTTTCTGCCTCACCAGAGCCTTCCAAAAGTACTGGAATGACAGTGACAGGCATAGAATTTTCATCATTGATGAGTGGGCCACTTTCCTTAGAAATATAAATTTTGGGTTGAAAAAAGACAAATTGACTAGAGCGGGATTTTAACCTGTGACCTCCGGATTAACATGCCGCGCTCTACCAACTGAGCCATCTAGCTCTATGTTGGCGGTCTCCTTATTTTGTCAATATCTTTGTTTGGGGTCTTTCAGTCAGAAGCCATTCAACCTACAATGTCGAACTTCCATAAAGCCAGGGATCACACCCAAGTTAACAGTTTAACCTGGGAAGTGGCTGGAGAGGGATTACCTTAAGGGGATGCAACTTTTTATTTCAAGTAATAAAGGGAAAGTGACTGTTGTTTATTAACTATTGCCAGCGTTCTCCCTTAACAGTGGTCTGCTGTCCAAATGCCAGTTAAAACACCTGAGGACCAGTCAAAATTCTCTCCAAGTGGTCCGGCTGACTAGTTCAGTGTTAAAAAACATCTCCATTTATTATGAAATATGGAGGAGTGAAAAAGCTGGCAGCGTAGTGAAAGAGAAGCTACGTTGTCCTGCTGGCTATAGTCACTGACAAGTTAAGAGCGAACCCTTAAATTTAAAGATTCTGTGGGATTTGTTTAAGGGCATCAAGGCCAAGACCAGGACTACAGCCTTGTGGCCTTCCTAGTCCTTCCTCCATGGCTCCAGGTTGTAAATCTGCTTTTTTTGCAAGTAATGTTTGCCGAGCAGATAAGAGCACCGGACTCGAGCTCTGGTGTTTCTGTTCAGCAGAGTATAGGTTCGAGTCCCGGTCGTGACACTTGTGTCCTTAAGCAAGACACTTAACCATTATTGCTGCGTTTATTTCGGATAGCACGTTTCAAAGCCGGTGATCCCGTGTGCTGTGTAATGCATGGAAAAAACTCAGTGCACTTATTGAAAATAGAAGGGGTTCGCCCTGGTGTTCCTGGTTTGATCGACAGCATTTATTGAGCCATAACACCTTGTTGGTGCTATGTAAAGGAACTGGTCTCATACCTCAAAAACGTAGCTCCACAATACCTTGCAGGAAAATATTGAATGTAGGAGTCACTGAAGGACTGATATGAGCGCTATATAGGAAGCCACTATGCACTATTATTATTATTATTAAAAAACATGCCACTAGATGTCTGATATTGCAGCTTTGCAGCCACTCATTGACAACATTAAATCATAATGTCAAATATTTGATTGACCTGTTTATTGTCAGATATTTTGTTTTTAAAGGAACATAATGAAAGGTCTAGACATTATGGCATAAATGTTTCCAGCAATTAGTGGTTTTGCTACTGACTGATAACCAGGCAAACCTGGAACACCTAGTCTTTGCACAACAACGTCATTTCGTCATCTTTTTTTGTTAACAGTCAAATTTCAAAAGGGGCATAGCAGGCACCCAGGTCATGTACAACTCTACCCTTGGCACCGGTACCCAAGCCTGGGGTTTGATCGAGGACCAGGCGAAGCACCTGTTGAACGAGAACGAGCGAGGGACAATGATGTACTACCTCGGGGAGTACCAAAATGGGACCATCAACATTGACGCCCTGGTCATGGCGTTATTTGAGCTACTGAACACACATGCTAAGGTGGGTTAAGCCTTGAAGGCATGTTGGTGATTGTGGTCACACCAGTCCTAAAAGTGCCCCGGGAAAAAAGTCAGATGAGGGTATGGTTGGTCATGGTCTTATTCATCATCGACATGTTTGTGACAGGAATACATGTAGGTCTTAATTTCCTAACATGTCTCAATTAATCCTCAGCGCATTCGCAGGTTCCCTTGACGATCTTTATACAAAATTTATTTAAAAAGTACAGAAAGTAGATAACTTCCAATTCAAAAGCTCACTAATTATGTAGTTCATACCAGTACCATTCCTCCTGAGAAATAATCATAAATATGTCAAAGTCAAGGGAATATTGTTTGAAGACCCCCCAAAACCATCATTGTTTCATGCTTATTTTTATTGCCGCAATCAAAATAAGCATGTATATAAATGTGTACAAAGTCCCTGACAAAACTTGAGCTAGAGAATTGAAATTAATTTACTTGTTATTGTTGTTTTTCTGCATTTTTGTTTTTGTACTATTGAATAATGATTACTCGTAATCTCTGTTTAGTCTGTTTATTTTTGATTCAACACTCAAATAACTTATTTGTATACACTTATTAATTATACACTATTCTCTCTACTGTTTTTCTTTTCAATTTTAGTGGCACTATTTATCTATTTTATTTGTTTTTGTTAATTGGAATTAACAGCTTTTGACCTGTCTTTTATTGAATTTGATTTTCAATAAACCATATCAATTAAATAAAAAACAAAAACAATTCAATAATATGTAATATACCTGAACAAAATGTGTAATTTTATATTTATGTTTTGTTTTACAGTTTTCTTTATTCTCGGAGATTCGCAGTTTTGTGTTTCCGAGAGACATTGATCAGTTTGATTCGCTGGTGCTAAAAAGAGAGGTGGGGTCAATGAAGGTAAGCAAACCAAAATGTTCATTGCTCTAGGCCTTTCGCTTAAAGGCATCGTACATGTTTGGTAATTACTCAAAATATATATTAGCAAACTGACTTGGTAACAAGCAACGGAGAGCTGTTGATAGTATAAAACATTGTGAGAAACGACTCCCTCAGAAGTAAGGTAGTTTTTGAGAAAGAGGTAATTTCTCACTAAAATAATAAAAACTTCTTGCAAGAAGTTTTTATTATTCTATCTGAAAGCACACAAATTTGTACAACAAGGGCTTTATTCTTTCATCATTTTCTTGCAACTTCGATGACCAATTGAGCCCAAATTTTCACATGCTTGTTTTTTTATGCATATAATTGGGATACACCAAGTGAGAACACTGGTCTTTGACAATTTCCAAACGTGTACGATGCCTTTAAAGGGAAAGTATACATTTGGTTTTTGGAACCGTTCAATTGTTTTGTTCCTAAATATAAATGTAGATTATATACCATAAAGCTACATGTAATCTGTGAAAATTTCTTTTCAAAGGGTGGCTTTTTTTTATAGAAATCATCGAAAATCCAGAGCGGTTATATCCACGTAGGAAGAATAATCCGTAATTGGATTACACAATCTGAGAAACGTATCTGACAGTAATGCTTCTCAGATTCAAATTTAGGGGGATAAAAACTGATATCTTTTTCCATAACCACATTACTTCAAAGTGAAATTACTATCAAAATGCTTTATACTATCGAAAGCTGCTTTTCTTTCTAACCAAGTACATGTAGGTTTTTATTGCCATTAATTTTAAGAGTGATTACCAAACGTATACCTTCCCTTTAATTGGAATGATTAATTCAAATATTCTCTAGTAGGGCCTATAGTCAGAGTAAATACATGAACAATTTGACCACTTCTCTTTTGTGGAATAAACCAATACAACTTAATCCGAAATAAACTAAACATAGAATCTACTGTAACCCATAGCCACACATAACGTGTTTGCCTGCCATAATCTGCTTCATTGTGTTTCAACCACCCCAACCTCTGCCATTTAACAAAACACCTGTGGATCATTCAGAGTAAATATTCCTATCTTTAAAAAAATAATAGAATAGGTAAAAAAAGGTCTGTAAAATAATCAGTATGAGCCAGAGGGCAAAGCGTATGTTTATGCCAGCTGTTGCTAATTCTGTTGAGGACGTGACGGCCCAATGTCATCTAGCTTACTGGACAGTTTGTGCTGGTTCAGCATGGATTCTGAAATTGAAAGTGTGGTGTACATATGTGAAGACCAGAGTTACTTTAATTAGAGGGGATAAAGTAAATATTAAAATATTAAAATAAATACCAAGCAGATGATTCATTTTGACCTTGGAAGTAATTTACCTGTGGAGGACTTTAGGAGGTATCACTCTTTAAAATCGTGTTATAGGGATTGTATTCAATTGGTAATTGGAACCCACTGTTTGTTTCAATCCTATATAGTTGTAGATATATACCATAAAACCTGTGAAAATTTCATTTCAAAGGGTGGTAGCGTTTTTGAGATATTGCCAAAAATCTAGAGCGTTTATGTCCACGCAGGAAGAATAATCTGCAATTGGTATACACAATCTCAGATTCAAATTCTTTGGGATAAGAAGTGATATCTTTTCCCATAACCGCAGTACCTCAAAGTGAAAAGTTTCTCAATATGCATTATATTATCCAAAGCTGCTGTACTTCTTACCAAGTAAGTTTGTATTGCCATTAATTTTCAGAGTCATTACCAAAAGTATAAAGACCCTAAAGAGTAAGATTTGTGAGAATTGTTTATTAAACCCCGGACAAAGATTGTTTCTGACGGTCAAAAACAAGACGACTTACTTCTCACACACGGTTTACAAGACATGTTTATCTGAAAACTAGCAGATTGAAAATTGGAATGAATGTAGTCTTTCAAGAAGCAGTGATTGTGTACCGTCCATATGAAACAGACCATGTGTATCACATGTTAATACAAATGTGCTACAAGCTCAGTGGAGGAAAACATAGAATATCTTTACATTTGATAGAAATTATGTCTCAAAACTTGTACAGCTGTTATTATTTTACAACAATGTACCAAGGTTTGCTCTCTAAAGCCTGGCAAATGATGATTGAGCATGGCTCTATACAGGAACAGTTTATTTAGTGAGTTCCTTTTTTGTACTGTCAATTTTTTTATTATGCGTGATGATTATGATAAAACAAAACAAAAATCTCATTTGAATAGTGTAGTATCTTGCCTGCCAGGAAATGCCCTGGAATGTACACTGTCACTCTTTTTGTAAACAAAGGTAGCATTGTCTAAAAAACTTGTAACCTTTGTTTCCAAAAAGAGTGACCTTGTACATTCCTGGGCCTTTCTGGCAGGCAAGATACTACACTGGTCATATGGGAATTTTTACATTTTGTGTCATGACTTCCACATAAATTCAAGAGTTATTAAAAAAAAAAACCAGCTGAACAAGTTGTAAAATGTGCCCCGTTTTTTCATATCAAAAGTTGATACAAATCACACAGTGCAGTCTCCATAGAGTATAAGATTTAATGTTTTCTTGCATTGAGCTGTGTACAAATTATGCCTGCATGCAGACCAGGCTCTGTGGCTCTTTTGCTCTATATTTGGTCTTGGAGACTAGAGGGCTGAATGTACTCTGATAAATGAGAGAGAAAAAACCTCTCCATGTTGAAATAGTTCATTCTGTTCACAGTCATGGAGTCTGTACAACACTTGACAGTTAGGTCTGAAGATTTGTTTATGCTCAATTTAACCCAAGTGCCACACATCTCACATTTCAATGTTATTGGATTAGACCAGAACAATGATTTGTCTTGACCTTTCCAGTCGACTTGGTCTTGTTACATCTCCAGAGCATCTAGGCCTACTGTACATGCACAAGTTGTTCTACCATTTATTGTTAATACATATTTGTTGAGGTGATTTGGAGAATCTTCCAAATAGGTCTAATCTTGTTTGGTTTAAGCTGGTGCATTTTTGTGCACTTGTTCAACTCTTTGCGAATATAAATTGTATTTATATTTTAACTATATTCATAATAAAATATATTGGGCCAACTTGAATATGATCGTTATTTATTCCTGGACTCAGACAAGGAGGATGTGGTTTTTAAAGGGTTGGTGTTCTGGTCAGAATTTGAAAAATTCTCCAATCTGTAGTCGCTCAACACCTTAAAGTAAGGACTATGATAAATTTGTAGTCTAAGAAACATGGACAGAGTATTATAAGTCATGGGGTGGATTTTTGAGGATTTTAGGTGATTAGGGATATATAAAAAAAGAGATAGACCTAACCCAAGCCTTTAAGTACTTTGCTTTGTAACCATAATATATAATAATAATAATAATAATAATAACTAGTTCTTTGATAGCGCATTTTACAATAACGTCTCAATGCGCTTAACATTAGTGCCCTGGTCAATGGGCCAATAAAATTCCTTTAATCTTTCTCAGCTCCCTGGGGAGTATACAGCCCCAAGCAGCCGTGGCGCTCTGAAGGCTTTTTCAAACACAGTATCAACCTCTACCCTCGCAGGTATTCATTTATACCCCTGGGTGAAGAGAAGCAATTATAGTAAAGCATCTTGCTCAAGAATACAAGTGTCATGACCGGGATTCGAACCCACAGGCCGATGACTTAACCATCGGAACTTGAATTCGATGCTCTAAACCACTCGGCCACATGACACCCCATATATTGATAACAAACTGTTCGAGTCTCATGCGTAATCAAACTCTCGGAAGGAAGTTGGGCCAAATCATATTAAGTTTTTCGTGCGCGCGATTCTGTTTCTTTAAATAGTTTAACATAGTTTATTAATATAAAAATCATATCATATTGTTCAGAAAGTCAACTTTAGCCATGAAATATATGAAAGTAAAATATTTTTAACATATCAACATAGAAAACCCGAGAATAAGACTTGACCTCTATTTCGGTTTAGTTATAACGCTGGAATTTTGCCCTTCTGACATTCATGTTATCAAACCTGTAGATGTCTGTACTGGTATTGGTCACACAAATTCGAGCCTGATTGGCAAAACAATAAGCATCAGTTTTACTGTTAACACATTATTTGTTTTATATAGAAATTTAGTTTCTAATTATAACAAATTGCTGTGGGTATTTTATTTTCAAGAATTTTGTATAAATAGAATTCGAAAAAGAACAGTTGATTTCATTGAAAAATATACATGTATAGTCTTAGTTCAAGTTGTTTTCGATACGTGCGAGACTTTCAAAGTTTATACAAAATGATGGTGTAGTTTTTAAAATTTCATTCCTTTGTTTTGTTTCCAGGCCAGACAAAGAGGCCACTTCATGAATGAAAGGGAAAGTTCATTTGATACGTTCTCAAGTGGCAGCCATTATTCGTCAAGTTCTATCGACTCGCGGCCGATCACACCACCACATGTTCCTGCCCAGTTGCCATCCTTCGTCAAGGTAAGTTGTTCACCATTCATGCCATTATGTCATTCAGTTTTTGTTATTTATTATTTTAGCTCAATTTTTTTTTATCCTTTTGTGACTGTTCATTTCTGTATAATCATCACCATACGCCCAGGCAATGCTAATCTTGTTGATTTTTTGCACCGTTATTTTCAAGAAAAAATTTCAGGAAAATGATTAAGAAACAGAAATACATGGTTTTGTTTTAAAGCTGTACAACATGGGAAACATTGGTACATGTCAATTTGGTTCAATGCCTTTTCTTTAACCCTCATGTTTGAGTGAAAGTAGGAACTTGCAGTCTGGTACAAGCCGCTTGCGGCCGCTACGGTCTCTAAAGGGTTTATCACCCTTTACGTCACACATATTTTGTGTCATTCCATTATTTTTCAGCTTTTCTCTAATATTTTAGGAAATTTCAGGATCACTGATTGCCAACATTTATCATTATGCTAGAGGCTTGAAAACAACTTTCAAAGGTCATAGTAGCAAATTCCAAATGTCACCTCACACTTTTGTATTTAAATTCATGACCAATGGTTGACCTTTGCAGATGACCTCTGACCAGGATGAGTGGTATAATGGATTTGACCCCAGGCAGATCAATGATGATACAAATGGGCTTCCAGATTTCTCCTTACCTGTGAGTTTGTTTTGTAAACGTAAAGGTGTGGCCCTGACCTTGTCCAGTATGTCCAGGGTCAAAGTTCATAGAGCGCTTGCTTAAGCTGTTTAAGCACAAATGTTATCTCAGCACAAACGTTATCTGAGCACAAACTATCTAAACACAAAAGTTATCCAATCACACAAGTTGTTTAAGAACAGCAGTTTGCTAAGCACAAAAGTCTGACTAACCACAAAAGTTATCTAAGCACATTTTTTTTTTTTTTACCAGCACTATACTGTTTGTGACTGGTTCACAACTAATTTTTCTTTTGCATACATTTTAAGCAATAATTTCAACTTGCATCAGTTTGGTAATGATAAAGTCAGATGCACTGAGAAAGTTTAAAAACAATTATGATACAATTTGAAGCCTACATATTTTCAAAGGAATATCTTCTTTTGTTTTAAATGTTTCTGTTCCACTTTCAGGACTTTGCAATAGATTCATCCCCTCCATCACTCATCAGACCAATAAGTAACCCAAAGTCCACAAGAATTACCCCTACAAAATCATTGCAACAGTCCAACCAGCGCACCATCACTGTGGACATCCACCACCACGAGGAGCCTACCACTAGTCGAGGAAGGAAAAATGGCCAAGAGGGGATGTATAGTGGCTCGATGAAGAGCCCAAGTGAAGACAGTGGGGTTGATGTTAACGGTAGTAGAGTCAGTAGCAGAAATGTCAATCGGTAAAAAAACTTTCCATATTTTTATCTATTTTGCCCTTAATCCCCTCCCCCAAACAAATTAATAAAATAAAATACAACAAAATTAAACAAAGTAAAGTATATGTATAAAAATAAACAAAATTTAAAGAGCTACGAGGTTTTGAGCAGTATTTAACACATTCTGCACTTTTCAACAAAAACAACAGTTTATCAAAAGACCTCAAATAAGGTTCTTAGAATTCAAAGACGAGAAATTCCAAAAGGGAATAATGACCTAAAAGTTTTGATCACAATCGCTTCAATTCTGACAAAGCTGCTTCGCTTAATTTTAGTCTCTGTGTGAACAAGTAAAGCCACCATCTAACTTGGTGAAGAGTATTTTCAAACTCTACCAGAGATACCCACTGCTACCCACCCTTACCCATTGGTACCCACTACTGGAAACATGGCCCATTGGTTTTCACTGCAATGTTTCCATCCCCCACCAGGGATACCCACTGCTACCCACCCTTACCCATTGGTACCCACTGCTAGAAACAAGACCCATTGGTTTTCACTGCAATGTTTCCATCCCCCACCAGGGATACCCACTGCTACCCACCCTTACCCATTGGTACCCACTGCTGGAAACATGGCCCATTGGTTTTCACTGCAATGTTTCCATCCCCCACCAGGGATACCCACTGCTACCCACCCTTACCCATTGGTACCCACTGCTAGAAACAAGACCCATTGGTTTTCACTGCAATGTTTCCATCCCCCACCAGGGATACCACTGCTACCCACCCTTACCCATTGGTACCCACTGCTAGAAACATGACCCATTGGTTTTCCCTGCTATGTTTTCATCCCCTACCACCCACTGCTACCCACCCTTGCCCATTGGTACCCACTGCTGGAAACATGACCCATTGGTTTTCACTGTAGTAGTCAACAACCCACACCTTACCCCTTGCTTGCCTATGGTTGCACTAACCCCAATTTTGTTTTCCTCTCCCCCTGTTTATCTCCACCCCATGGCTGCTTTCACTGCATGATCCACGCTGAATCAACCTACTTTATTAATGGTGCATTCCTTTAGCTACAAGAAAAGGTATTTACTAACAGGGAATGGGGAGATACTAATGCTTTAATGGGGGGTGTTTTGATGGGAGGGTAATGTTGCCATTTGCGTGTACAACCTTTATACTCACAGACTAATGCTCACTAGGAAATCATGGGCTAAGGACTAAAGCTCCCGCCTGGGCTCCTGCCGTATTTTTGAAAATGTATACTTTCGGAACAGACTTCAAACAGGTTGACAGTTCCAAAGCATACGCCGTTGTTTCGGAAAACAACCTTTACTAAGCACAGAAACGTTTTGCTTTGCAGAAATGGATTACCATCCAAAATAATATGTTAATTAACTCTCATTGCTTGAGACTGGTTCCCTGATCATTTTTGCTTAGCAAAGATAAAGGGTTAAGCATTATTATTTTGCTTTATAGCAGCTCTTTGAAATTAAGCACAGGAAAGTACAACATTCTGTACCTGCTGCTAAAATCTTTGAATCGAACTGCCTCTACCCACCGGGCTAGCTCAATTGTCAAGTAAGACATTTGCTCGAGCGATGCAAAGGTTGTGGGTTCGAATCCCACTTGAGTGATTTGCCTGTGGATTTTTTTCACAGAACTCGGGAAAGTACAGAGTATACAGTGCTTTATACACATCGGTGTAAGGGTAAAACCAAATAATATTCTTTATCCTGATGCAAATTAACATCTATTAAATTCTGTGTGTTGTTTGAAACTTTCACAGTTGTAATAATAGAACATTACTAACCGATTTTTGTTTTCAATCCTGACAGCGTTACAATATCCCCGATCCCTCCTGTCACCATCCATAGTCCCTGTAGTCTGAGTGACATGGAGAGTCCAAGATCATCCCTAGGGAGCCCCCAGTCAGCGAGTAGCCCTGAGCCAGCCTCAACGAGGCATGGCTCGTCTCATAGGCTGCCAAGGAGTTTGAGTCTGGACAGTCTCTCAACGGAGGGCTCCTCAGTGGCTGCCGTGAGTTATAAAACAAAAATGAAATCCATTTATTGAAAATTAACTTTTAGCCAACAACTAAAGAAATATGAAGGGATTTTACCGTTTGTTTGTAATTGTCTTATCCATTTTGAGTTGATTTAATCTCTTGTTCAGTAAAACAGGGTTGTCAATATGGACCAAATAGCAACCGACCACTTTTGAGTATTAAAATATTACAATATTTTTGCGCTTTCTTCTTAAACACTCTTCAAGATAAAAAGGTGTCACAGTTTGATGATTATGTTTCTTGAAAACTATCGCCTGTAAACTCTGAAATGTTGAAATGATCTTCTTTTCACTATCAGTTGGCTGAATCACCAAGGACGACAAGTTTCAGCAATAGCGAGCATAGCATTCCCCGCAGGATCAGTGACCCTACACATGTAAGATGATGCTTCTTGCGCTTACTTTTCTTATCTTTAAAAATAACCTTTTAGTTTGGTTTCATTTCTGTTAATTGATAATAGTAAAAAACATTAGACATGGCAGTTAACTTTATGGTGTGGATAGAGCTGGTACCAGTAATTTTGAAAGCTACGCCCGGTGAAAGGTCCAAGGAGTCTCACCAATGGAGGTCCATCTAAATGGGTTTATTCTATTCTAGTTTTGTTGGGATGCCTGTCATTTCTGCCCAATCCACTACTGCTATCTGTTTGTACTTCTGTTATCTTCACTTGTTTATATTACTTTACTTGTTGATGATGAACATGTTTGGTTTGTGGCCATTTGTTATCATTTCCAGCATGTTCCCCGAGAGCAGAGGAGGAATATTGAACAGAACAAAAAGGCAAGCGAAGCCTTACTAGCCCTCAAGAAGCAACCCCGGAGTAAAATCCACCTGGTCAAGCCATCCAACCCTCCCCCTCCCCCTCCATCATCAGTATCACGCTCCAGCACTCCTCCACCTCCACCTCCTGTTCCTGCACCACCTCCTCCAAGGAGCACCCCTGAGCAATCTCACGGAAGAGGATCAACTAGGCCCCCTCCCCCTCCTCGGCAAGGCTCAGTAATCACAACCAAGTCAACGCATTCACAACAGTATAGCAGGGTCAGTTACGAGACACCGGAACAATCTGTGATATCTCAGACTCATGGGGGCAGCAAACGAGCATCACGAAGCAGCATTTATACAAACTCTAATGGGATGAACACACATGTAAGTTAGAATCAAGTCAGGTACAACTTATTCTCTCTTGTCGGTCAAATAAAACATTGCCTTATTATAAATTCTTTAAATTTGATATTTTCAGTTGGTCTCCCATTCCTCCTGTTTTTTTGACAGGTATCAGAGAGGGAGTCAACAGACACACTGAAGAGGGTCCAGTTCCCATTGGTCAACCTGAATGATGAATTCCCTGAAGGGATGGAGCTGATCAGCGTTAGGAAGACCAGGCCTAACCTGGGAATAGCGGTAGAGGGAGGAGCAGGAACCAGACAACCTGTCCCAAAGATTATTAAGATTCAGGTGAGTTTAGGGGAATTCCTGTTGAACCAGACTAATTCTTTGTGGGGGAGTTGAGGGTAACATTGTGGTACCATTTTAACCCTAACTCCCTCCCGTCATGAAAGTGTAAAAGTGTGAGCAAGTTGACACCTTTTTAAAAATGTCAACAATTAGGACACCCTAATCCACATCGAACTGACACCACTCCATTGTTTCTATTTTACTGATCTATTTTCTTCTCTTGTTGCCATAGTATGAAGGATCAGCCTACCACAACAGCAACCTCAAAGTTGGTCATGTGATCCTAAAGGTCAACGGGAGGTCATTACGCGGTCTTTCACATCAGCAAGCAACGCGTTGCATCGCATTGGCGTTCAAAAACAAAGCCAACGACAGCATTAACTTTCTGGTGATTGACTCTACCAAGTACACAATACAGTACTAGCATGAAGATAAGGTACAATTATTGGTCAATTTATTTTTGTATAGTTCAAAATACCCTTTTAACCCTCAGCTTGTCTGACCAGTCATTATCAATCAACTATAGTTTTACTGCAATATGATACTATGTGGGGAATGCATTAATACCAGGGTTCTCCCCCATGCACAAGCTAGTTTATCGGGCCGCTACGCGTGATTTGCATGCCAATTCGCGAAACATTTTGCCGACATGCAAACAAAATTTTATCATATTTTCACACAAAAACATAGAATGCTCCAGATTGCACAATAGGGCTTTTAAAACCAAAATTAAACACCGAGTAGAAAACATTCCAAAGACCTTGCTTCAATTCAGCATGCTTGATCGGCCAAACAACCAAATATTTTGGTCCAGAGTGCCCCACAGTTTTGAAAAAAAAACCTGGGGAGAAACCTAAATACACAATGCAGACCTGACACTTAACGAAGGCAATGGAGACAGTTTCCCCCATGCTTATGAAATTTTCATGTACAAATGTACACTTTGTTCATTGAAGTGCCCTTTACCAAGAATGAAGTATCGGGCCTGTAGGATATAATTCTGTGCACAGTTGTTGGTTTTGTCTAGCTTTTTTTAAAGGAAATTGCCTAACATCACAAGGCCGAACGGCCACTTCAATGTGAGGGCTACACTTAACTGATTTGGGCTGTTGACCAAAATCAACTGTCACCAGGGGCACGTTGCCACTTTCTCCTAGGGCTGGAAAAAAGGGTAACCCCTTCACAGTCTGTAAGGATGTAGGCATGGGTATCATCCCTTGCAGTTAAATGGTTTCAAATGGTGGTTCAGCTCACTTTAAAATGATACCAAGAGCAGAAAAGAATTATAAGATGATGGTGAAGTTCAGAGTTTTCTAGTTTAACACCATCTTGCAAAACAGGGTTTTAACAGTCTTTACAATACAAATAAAAGCATTATTCTTTTTGACAGCATTATTTTACTCTTGAAGTTTATATTAACATTTTTAAACTGTACCAACAGTGGCTTATTTCATCACCTTGAACACTGCCCTCTGTTCAGAAGCCTGTACAATTTTGTTTCTTGCATGCATACATTTAAGTACTGTTTTTTTTATTCAGGGTAAACTAATAAATAAGCATTTTTCCTCCTAGAATTGTTTTCATGGCATGACGCAACATGGAATCAACAGATTATAAAATACAAACAAATTGTCTATAGTTACAATTTTCTAAACTTCTTAAAAGAACACACGACGTGAACATTAGCATTTTTAATTATTTCATTTTATAAACCACGTAATTCAAATTGAGACAAAATCTTCACAGGGTATAAGTAAGGTGGTATACTATTTTCTATAAAATTGCATAATTTGAAATTTTGCCAACGTTAAACATTTTAACAATGTTAGCTGTTAGAACTGCGGCGAAGACTGATTAATCTTTTCTACTTACAACCTCGGCATCTTTTTCTACTTAAATATTTGAAATGATGTGCCTTTTTGTGAAGCTTTAATAGCAATATTTGTTGTTTTTAAGCAGTACCGGTAGTTACCTTTTGTACTGAAATCCTTTGCCTTTTGTGAACTGTGCCTACAAAAATATTTACCTTGTAAAAATAATAATCTGAGCAAATGGTGGGAGCACTTGCTGTGGCTTAGTCAGTGAGTGCGTAAGGGGTGTGGCCGCATGGCAAAATTAATCCTTTTTGAGATATGGTATGAATTAGCATTGGGCTGTTTTGTTTTGGTGTATTGACCAAAGTCACCTGACGTCACCATCTTGGTGATCTTAGTTGTGCCATTTCGAGATTCAATATCCACATGTGTTATACAGTACAGTGCACATTTTCTAAAAAGCATGTGAATGTCCTGTTTTAAATGTTTACCATAATTTTTACGTGTAATTTGACTCCCAAAATGGTGATCGTGGTAACAGTAGCCACGTGTGACGTTGGTGCATGGTGGTCAATACAACAAGTTTTAACCGAGCTGAAAAGCGTCCTACTCACAGGTTAACTGGATTTGACCAATCCTACTCGCAGGTTAACTGGATTTGACCAATCCTACTCACAGGTTAAATGGATTTGACCAATCCTACTCCCGCGTAACTGGGTATGACCAATCCTACTCACAGGTTAACTGGATTTGACCAATCCTACTCACATGACCAATCCTACTCACATGACCAATCCTACTCACATGACCAATCCTACTCACAGGTTTACTGGATTTGACCAATCCTACTCGCAGGTTTACTGGATTTGACCAATCCTACTCACAGGTTAACTGGATTTGACCAATTCTACTCGCAGGTTAACTGGATTTGACCAATCCTACTCCACAGTTTAACTGGATATGACCAATCCTACTCACAGGTTAACTGGATTATACCACTCCTTACAGTTTTGTCACTAGCTGAAACTGTGCTGCCACTCAATTGCTTGTGTTTTAGTATTTTATTCTATAGAAGTGTATTGAGGGAGTTATTTGTGTGTGTTATGGATAAGTGGCAAAGCATTTGACATTATTATGTTTTTCTGAAAGTAAAACCTTTAAAAATGATCAGTTTTATAAACTACATGTATCATTAAATCGTTGCCTTGAAAATCTGGTATAGTATTCAACTGAAAATAGAGCAATTGATAGTTTCAGTACTTTTTTTTACCTCTTTGACTTTTTTAGAAAACTACCTATTTTTATACTTGTGAAGAGAATAACTTGCCTTTGCATTACCTTTGTACATACAGAACATTCCATTAACAATGTAGATCGATGTTTAGAATGTCTTTTTTGTGTGTGCACATTTTTAACACTTTCCTAAACTTGTTACCTTTGATTTTCGTCATCAGCAAGGCTGTAGGTTTGCTTCAGACTGAAAGTATTTTCTTAGCATAGTTTTTGTTGTACCTGAAGGTTTGGCGTAAGGCGCGCTCTCTGGAATGTTAAAGGGGTTGTGTCACGATCAAAGGAGGCCTGTGGCTATACATGGAATTATGAACTCTCACCCAGTTACAGCACACGCGCGAACCCTTCATAGATATGGTACGGGGAGGGGTGCGCACAAGCAGTAACTGGTTGAGAGTTCATAACCTATGTACAGCCACACAGGCCTGCGTTGGTCATGACGACACAGCACCTTTAATTGGTTTCATTAATTGTTTCTCTTGTGTAAAAAACATTGTTGTAAAAATGAAATTCATGTCAAAGAGGCTGATTTTACAGACATTATATAAAGAATTCCAAAAGGCATTATTTACATTATCAAAAAAATGTATTTTTCTATTAAGAAGAAAGTTATATGAACTTAATTGGTTAATGGGTGCATTTTGTTTGTTATCAAACAGTAAATGCCCTTTTTCTTTGAACTGCCATAAGGTGACAACCAATTTCAACTTAAGCAAAAAGTTACCTTAACTGAAAATTACTTGCTTTTTTTTGCATGAACAGCATTGTATAGAAGCGTTGAATGGGACATTAAAAAAGGAGAAAGAAAATTAAAGTTGTAATAATGAATTATATCTCATAATTACGACTCAGTACAAGTCATCATGGCATATATCTAACAAATATGACTTAGAATTATGAGATGCAAGTCATAATTATGACTTATTCTAAGTCTTATAATATATATGTCATAATTTTACGTTCTTTTGTTTTTCTCAATGACCTTATAATGCTTCCATAGCATTTTTCTTTTTGATTAATGAGGATAAACAAAAATCTATTTAAAAAAAACAAAAACAAACAAAAAAACCTATTATACTTGTTTATTTGTTATGCTCAAAAGGCTGCCTATTGTTTGCCAACCCCTTGCTGACAAAATTTACTTCCTGTGGTGTTGTAAAGAAATATAGTATAGAATGTGTTCTCCACATTAATACCGGCTTCTGTTTCTGTGGACAATTCTTGCTCTCAAATCGTTCACAAATTAATTGTAAGCCTATACTTGTAATACTTATTCAGAATAATCAATGTTTAAAAAGTTAAATTTTTCCTATCAAAATTGTGGGGCGTGGGTCAAAAGAAATAACTGTTGAAATTGAAATTCAGTTGTCAATTAAAATAATAGTAAACAAACAATTACAAATTGTGTGTGTGTTGGCAATCCTTTTCTGTTTCAACTATACAAAGTTGAACATCTGGAAGCCAGAGAAGGCCATTGAAACCGTTGAGTCGGGATGCGTTGATCTTAATTATGGTGTTCAATTGAGGCATTACTTTGTTCTTCAGTGTATATATACACATTGAAAAGTTAGTCAATTATTTGAAAAACGAAATTTGTGGTGGGTTGGTTGGTCAAAACAATGTCGACAAAAATAATAATTTCAACATTTTTAAACAATAAGTATTATTCTAAATGGTTCATACTACTCCTGTACGTGGTTGATCAGAGAATGTTTGGATATTTTGTTGTGTTGCTTTTGAAAAAAGTCCAAGATGGAGAATGAGACTGACTGAGAGGCTGTCTAGGTGACTGCAAACAGACCGTACAATGTTTCATTGCATGGATAATTCAGGAACATTTTCGAGTACATTGGAGTAGTTTGCTGCCACCTAGCGTCTCCAAAAGTCTTCTATTCCGTGTTAACCTTTCGCACAATCACAAGTACACATACGCTATGATAGTGTAAACCGTAGTTAGCTCTCTTATTTTTAAACCAAAGTTGCAAATTAAGCCCTATTTTTAGTACAAGGCAAATAATTACAAGTCCCAATGAATTTACAGCATAGAGCTTCATTATTGTTGATAGAGTTCGAATAAGTAGGAAGTGTGACCGGGGGTTATTAGGTTCAATAGGTCCAATGAGCATTCGTACGTCAGCCTTTGGTTCAGGTGTTGGGACTGAAGCTAATGTGAACTAATGTTACAAAGTTATACCTAAACGGCTGTAATACCCGCAAGTCAATTTCGTATTGAACTTACACCATGCAAAGCTTAAAATCTTACCTACTTAAACATTGTTTTTGATGCATAATGGAATCATTGTAGAAATTACTCTAATGCTTTGGTATCTCCATTGTGGGGATCCAATAGAAAACAGCAAAATTTCCGTGCTTAGACTTATTCTGTTCATAAAGTCATTAAGTAAAAAAGAAAAGAAAGTACATCAACAATTTCTGTTGGTACAATTAAATCTTTGAAACAAAACGCTTATGAATGTGTTTGTTGACCGGTACCTAATAATATTAATTAACTTCTCAGATTTTTTTTGAAAACCAACTGTTTTGTTCCGTCCTCGAATTCGTCAAGTTTGTTGATGATATCTCGTGGCAATTTCTTGTATTCCATCCATTACTTTGAACCTACTGTAGTTATGTAAATTCCAAATTATAATTAATTTATCTTATTTAATTTTTTTGTTGAAGATTTGGCCATAATAACTTCAGTTTAGTTTGCATGAAAGTGTATTGATAAAGTTAGTGTGTTTTTGTGTCATACAAATGTAATTGAGTGTTTATTATTTCCTTTTTGTCATGTATATACAACTTGTGGACTTGAAACCATAGTTTGCCGATAATAAAGAGTGGAGAGGACTGAGATTTGTTTATGTTTTGATGTATTGTATTAGTTTGGTAATTATGGAATAGGTCGTGAACGGTCCAAAATAACTTGTGAGATAACAATCAAGTTATAAACCAAGGGAAACTGACGGGGTAAATTTTGAAATGATTTGGGGTTGAACAAAGAACACTTGACTAGAGCAGCATATATGTTGGCGGGATCTCCCTATGTAACAAATAAGTGGCAAATTTCTGCTAATGCATGGAATGCCATACTTGGGCCTAGTCTTGATTTCAAGAACATTCGTTTTGCTCTCACAAGCCTCTGCATCAAAATAAAATAGTAGGCCTATAGGTGCGTTGAGTTAGTGCAGAACTGCGTCGTCCAGCTTTATCTTTGTCATCAATATCAGTGGAAACGTCTCGAACGGAGACTAACACATGCGGCTATTATGATTTTAAAACGACTTTTTCTGGGGAAGAATAGAAACACTAGATAAACAGAAAATAAGTTGAACCAATTTAATTTTATTCAGGCCAGTAGGCAATACATTATTAATCAACTTAGTACAAGTTTGAACAAACATTGTGTGGCACACTCGGTGCCTATAAACATTATCATTGTTATCAGTACAACTATGAAATTATAAATGACAAACTTTAGTCTTAACGTTAGCTCTGAAAATATCATTAAATGAGTACTGGTATACGTTGTAGTTTTTAATATTTTACGTAAGACACAACAGTAATTTATTTTACAAAAAAACTTAACGTTCAAATCAATGCCGTTTATCATAATGAGGAAATAAATACACAGCGCCCTCTATTAAAACAATTTTTATTTCAAAACTTTACTATTATTATGTCCGGGACCACGAGAGGGCGTAAACTCTGATCACGCGACAAAGAGACTGAACACACATACAGGTATTATAATTATGTCTGTGAGACTGAAATAATCTGCCCGTCATTTTGTTGCCAACGGCTATCAAAACAAGTATACACTAACAGAGAGTATTTAAGTCGATATTTAAATCACTGATTATAAATTAATAATGCTTTTAATATTTATTTATAAGAAATCGAAAGTGCATCGATCAGTGCAACATTGTGTTGCATTGTACTTCTTTCTCCTCATGACGTGGTAGCGCGCGAATATTACTAATTAACCTTTACCTTGGATGGCAGTTTGTCCTTGTCACAGGCAACCCTCGTAAATGAATATTAACTAATAAACAAATAAATAAAACAAATACTTGAATGAATAAATAACATTTAATTACTGCAGCACGGCCGAGCCTTCAATCTGGGTCCGAATTGCATAGAGCTGCGCACAAAGTAGCTAAGCACATAACAAAATTATGCTTATCAGAGTAAGGTTAGCAGTCAAAATTTAACATGTCCAATTTGTGACTGGTATTCTGCTTCTTTTGCATAGCAGAAACTTAAAAGCAATATTTTATACAATTAAAGGGTCTGTATACGATTGGTAATGACTCTGATAATTAATAGCAATAAAAACTGACTTGGTAAGAAGTACAGCAAGCTTTGGATAGTATAATGCATTTTGAGAAACTTGTCACTTCGAAGTACTGCGATTATGGAAAAAGATATCACTTTTTATCTCATTAAATTTGAATCTGAGAAGCGTTACTGCAGTAACGTTTCTCAGATTGTGTATTCCAACTGCAGATTATTCCTCCTGCATGGACATAACCGCTCCATGTTTTCGGCGATATCTCAAAAACGCTACCACCTTTTAAAATGAAATTTTCACAGCTTGGTATACATATACAACTATGTAGGATTGAAACAAACAGTTGGTTCCAATTACCAAACGAATACAATCCCTTTAAGCAGCTCTATGAAACTGGACCCTGATGACCTCTGACACGTCCCCTTCTTCAGCTAGACTTGAACATGTCGCACAGCAGTCGCTCGATTGGTACGCTTCCTATTGTCCGTCTGAAGAAGAGTTCCTCTATGTATTTGGAGTTGATGTTCCGGATGCACGGCAGGGCCAGAAGAAGCTTCCCAAAGCGGACCCTCTGGATTGGCTGCCGTGTGCGTGTGACGTCATTAAGGACCAATTGGGACTCGTCCTGTAGAGCCTCTACCTTCTGGCATTCTCTGAGTCCTCTAGCTTCTGTTTAAAATTTAAGGGACATTATAAATACTCCCATGCAAAAACACGATCTTTTGTAAAGGTGTTTCCAATAATGATCTATCTTTGAAGAGTTACAAGTAGGTTTGATTAGTTCGTAGGGCTCCCTTCCGAGCCTTGTCAGGTGGCTCTCTTTAAATTTATTTTCTTCATATGCGCTCATTTATAAATTTCATGTATTTCATGTAGTTTATGTATTTCATGTATTACTTGTATAGTTAACCTCCGGACAGTTAATCAATTTAAATTATTCCTGTGCATACACGGCATACTACCTAGGAACTTTACTTTTCTACTCTAAACTGCAGTGTACCAGTTGATTGGCCTACCAGATGACCACATTAGTCATTTTTCTGATTTGGCTATTGTACAGCATGTGCTGACAACGTATACCTCTTGTCAGGGACCTCAGGGATAATGAGATTATGTTCAGGTTATCCTTCTTGAAATGTGCCACTGCATACAATCATGATCCGGGGAGGCGGACCAGATGGTAGCCGAACATTGATGAATGTGCACAATATTAAATTGTAACATGATTACAGATGCTAGGTCCGTTTTTGACTGATTCAACCTGAAAATTTAGAATTATCTTTTAAATAGCTATTCGGGAAAGTTATAAGCTTTCATTTCAAAAATCATCACTCAATAGAAAAAGTGTTAATAATTTGCTGAAAGGTAAAATGGGATATCTAGATTACAAACAGTAAGTTAACGCTAAGATGACAACGACCGCACACAGCATGAGGTATAAATAATGACACAAGGTCCGTGTTCAAATTACCTGGTTTAAAGAGAACTAACGCCTTAAGGCAAGCATACTCCAAGGTGTCCGTCTGTAGCGCCCTCAAACGGCTCACGATGTCTTGTAGCTCCCTGACGGTTGCTTTGAGTGCTGGTAGTCGGCTGTTGGAATCTGCTAGATTCAGCAAACAGTCCGAGCTTAGCATGGTTTCTGAAAGAAGAAGAAAAGGAAAACAATTTTTTAAAAATCAGCCTCTAGAAAGTCTGGCTTTGATTCAACGTGATTTTTTTTCTTCAAATTTGTTTAGGTGTCGTAATTCCGTTGTCAGAGGGAAATCTGTCCGCCGGAGATTCTGTCCCCCATAGCCTATATTTTGGGAAATTAACATGGGCTGAATGAGGATGATTCAAAAGAGGGTATCAGAAGAAGTTTGTACACAGTTCGCCGTATGGTGGGACAGAATCTCCGGGGGACAGAATTTTAAATTTTCGTCTTTTAAATTTTGAGTATTGTACTTCCAGTCATGGCATTCAATACGCACGGGATGCCACAGTGACAAGGGCAGACCGAAGTGTCACTACAACCACTACTCACCTATTTCGATGGGCACTGACCACTGGCACGCGCTCAGTACAAAGAGATCACTCCAAGCCTCCTCCAATAAGATCGCCTGATCCCGAAACGGAAGTGCCAGGAATGCAGGAATACCCCGCGCCCATTTGACGGTCATGAAGAGAAGGCGTGCTGCGCATTCGTACACGTTCTCTGCAATGCTGCTCTGACATAGATCGGTTTTACAGTTGTGTTGGATATCAGCAAAGCTAGATGAATGCGATGGAAGGGATTCTGTTTTAACAAAATAGAAAACACTAAAGGAAGTATGCGATGAAAACATAAATAAAAAGAATGGTCCAATGTCAAACATAGTTTGAAAGATGTTTTATAAGATTCAACACATCAGAGGAGCCCTTAGGAATAAAGTGTGGTTTCGATACAATGTAAGAGTGGTAAAGCAGTTTCATTCTGATTTCTCTTGACCTTTGTCCCCCGATGTGACGAAACAGAGGTTCATGACCCACCTGTCTTGATATGACTCCCAAATCCACCTTGCTCAGCCGTGGTGGCAGCGGTCAGCTGGCGGGGGTCAAAGGCACGGTCGGCGACCAGCAGACTATTCAGGAATGGGTTGACCAGCAAGTCCGGGCAGACCGGCATCGGTTGTTGATGCAGTCTGCCGACATAGTCGGGCGTGACTGGCGTGAAGCTGGAAAGTCGTGGGTCGTGGTTGAACGAAATCCCCGGTGGGAATGGGAGAGGATCTTCCTTCAGTGGTGGCGAGGCCCCGAGCTTCTCTTGATTACCGTGTCGGCTGTACTGGTAACACCTCGGTGCCCGTTCGTGCTGCACAGCTTTACATGTAAGAACATAATCAATGTATTAACTTTCATTATAATTTACTTTTTAGTTTTTAAGTAGTTCCAGGTTTACTCACTCGATTATGTTCACAAATAAAGTTACGCCTTGATTGGCAAAATATTCAAAATATTGTTCATTCTTCGCATCAATCGACTTGACTCCGATGATATCCACGAAAGAAAACACCAACAACAAACAAACATTACACACACAAACAAACAAGATATTCCAAGTGGTATTGTCAAACGGTGTGTTCCAACGGTTTGGGAAGGGGAGGGGTGGGGAGGGGAGGGGCAGGGTGACACAGGCTTAACTCTTGGGTGTGTCGATACCTCACAATGCTTAAAGAGTCTATGGGAAAAAGTCATGTGCACAATGAATAAATGGTTAATATCGAACATGAAGAAACTAATTCGATGATGATTTTAAAATAAAGAGACAACTCCCTTCTATTGACTGAATCTATACCAATCTATACACCGTCCATAAGCAGCTACCACACACAACCATTCCCCAAAAGAATAGAAAACAAACAATACATCATTACCAGGACAAAAATCCCTTTTTAATTTTCTTTTATGATGTTTTAATTTTTACTACCAACCGATAATCCTCCGTCACCACCAGCAGTTGTCTGCTTGCTTGACCGACCGAGACTAGACGCAGACAGCCGTGGCTGTTGGCTTGTAATCGAAGATTATAGAGCGCCGAAGGCGCAGATAGGGAACTCGGGCTGAAATAATGTTCAACGGACGCCATTTCAGCAAGCAACTCTTTTGTTGCAACAAGAGATCAGGGCCCACTTTCATGGCTCTGCTTACCGCCGAATTCGGCGCTTGCGATCACCATTCTCCGCTTAACGAGCAAGCGCCGAAATTCTGTGCTAGCTGTGTAAAGCGTAGAATGCCTAGTAACGTAGACTACGCACGCGCAAAAGCAAAAATTCCCTGCTAACCCGTGAAATACGCTTGACGTAAGCGCGGAACTCCCTGCTTCCGTAAGCGCCGATTCTTTGCTTACCATGAAATTGGGCCCAGTGTAGACAATGACCTATTGTATTGATATCAATGATATAACAATTTGCTTGCTGAAATAACGCTTATGCGTATTTCACAATACAACAATAGATGGAGTTCCACTTCCCCTATCTTGCACCTTCGGCGCTCTATAATATTTGCTTGCAATCGATATGGATGAACACGTGGCCTTTGACCTCAACTTCACATTGGCCGACAAACCGCCGCCCCCTTGTGTTACCTAATAATATGGTTTAATGGGAGACTTTTTTGGAACACTGTGGCAGCAGACTTTCCAGATAAATATTCATTGTTCTCGGAAATGTGCGCACGCTCAGACTACGTAAACGATATAAGTTTTGCTGGTAATTTTCTGCTGCCAACTAGTGTCCTAATGTCTTCCATTGGGACTCACTGATCTTGCTTTCCTCCAATCCAAAATGTGACCAAAAGCTGAGGCAAGAAGGGGGGATCGGAATAGTCTGATCCCGTTTTGATAAAAAGAAATCCAGTACTCATTACAGTTACCGCATACAGAGAACACCGATGGTGGCAGCATTTGGTATTGACCCGTTGCACTGACGTCACATACAGCTCCTGTGTGCGCATGTTCTGCCATGTTGTGAGTCAATAAATCCTTCCCACGAAATACGAAAATTGCACACCGCAACAACATGCACTATATACTGGGCCCAATTTCATAGAGCACAAAAACAACGTTGGTTACCAGAAATAGGTTACCAGCCAAAATGCCATTTCACATGACTGGTTTGTGACTGGTTCCCTGGCAGCTCTATGAAATTGGGCCCTGGTGGGCAAAATGAGGGAACATCGCGCCTCGTTGTAGCTGGTGGTGGCGTGACGCATACGCGTTTGGCGTTTGCCAACCAATGGAGTCTGCCAACCAATGGAGTCTGTAAGCTTGCGTGAATGTAATTAGCTTATTTCATGGAAAGGCTGATTGCGTGTTGGTGAGCGTGTAAAATGCGCACACGTCAAAGATCACAATGTGTCTGAATTGATGGCTTCGGCAGTGGCTACGCCTGGATCGCCGAAACGGACTATTCTTCAGCATTGTCGCTGCGGCCATAGCCATAACCATAGCCATAGCCATAGCCATATCCGTAGCCATAGCCGTAGCCAAAGCCATAGCCGTAGCCATAGCCACAACCACGGCTATAGCCATAGCCACAGCTATAGCCATAGTCATAGCCATAACCGATTGATTCGGACACGGTCTAACACACGGGGAAACTGACTGCTTACTATACTTAAAGGTATTGTACACTCAAAATCAGTGTCCACATTTTGTGTGATTCAACATATGCATGAACAAACAAACCTGTGAAAGTTTGAGCTCAATTGGTCATCGAGATCACGAGAAAATAGTGAAAAGAGACCTTATGTGTTTTCTGGGGTTTTTAAAAATATCGCGCGTGATAAAAACTATTGTTTTACTAATTTCTCAGAAACGATAGCATTTTAGGCAGAAATATTTTAAGGAACCCTTTCAACCATTACCTACTTTAAACCATGTAAGTTGTGTGTGAATCTGTGAACATTTGTGTTTTTTCGATCTTATCAATAGTGTACAGGGCCTTTAAGTCTTGTGAAAACGAAATGCAACCTTTAGGCCAGGCCGGGACCTGAGCTGCAGTCTGCTAAACACGGCCGTAAGCATTAACACATGTTCCAAACTGCATAGCATTCAGTTAAATCCAGTTTGAATTTATAAGTATCCGGTTCAATCCAGTTCAATCCAGTTTGACCCAGTTCATGCATATAGGAGCTAGACACCTGGTGACAAACGGCAGCTCAAACAAAAGGTTGCAATCCTTGAAGAGGCTTAATAACAACACAATTGACAATGTTACAAGCAGAATTTGCCACAGAGCCCCGAGAGCACTCTCCCCGCGTAGCTTTTACTCTCGAGCTCAACAGACAAAGGTCAAACATAACAATAGTACAACCCTATTCTAAAGTACTTCTAGAACAATAAAGTTAGTCACTGTAGAATGAAGAGCGTGCGGACAGCGAACGGTGGTGTTTTTGTTCTAACTCATAAACCCATGCCAATTATAACCCAACTCATCCCGTTGTGATAAACACCAGTCAGGAAGGACCAAATTGATCTGTCGATCGTCCTGACCTATTTATCCGTTAAGACAGATGATCTTGAACTCAACTGTAATTAATTTCAATGAAAAGCTGACGGCAGGAGGAAAACAAAGGCCGTCTTTATTTGATGGCGTCAACCCAACCGTCCAACCGACCTCGGAGGGTGGAACTGCCACGCGTGTGTCAAACTAGGGCTGTGCATTTATTGGTCTTGCGCCCACACGTATTCTGAAGGCCATCAACGACCACAATAGATTCTCACCACTCAACACACGAGTCATCATAATACTTTAGAAATATTATTTCGTGTTTAGTATTTAATTTATTGTTGCGGTTCATAATTAATAACGACATCGTAAACATTGTTTTATGACTGTCTCTCGATTTGGTGGGATAGAGGTTTCACGGGGATACGGTCGTATTAACAAAGGTTTTGCATTTTTATAATGATTAATAACGGAAATTTAACTTGGGAGAAGACGAAGTTAATTGTATAAAATTCTGTGTTTAACGGTTCAAAATTAATAACGACATTTAACATTGATTCACGGTTGTTCGTCAATTGGTGCGAATATTTGTTTTGATAAAAGTTTGCGTCAATTTTAAAACAAAATACAAGCATTTTTTTTAGAATCACACTTAGAGTAATTAGGCTCAGAAGAATCTAAAATAAAGAACGTAAACGCAAAGTATATCTTTGGTTTTTTTGGAACCTTTCGATTTTTTCAATCCTAAGTAAATGTAGATATACAGTAAAACTAACCTGTGAAAATTTCATTTCAAAAGGTTTTAGCGTTTTTGAGATATCGCCAAAAATATGGAGCCCTTATGTCCACGCAGGAAGACTAATCCGTAATAGACTGTGCAAGTCTCGCGCATTATTTGAACTTCCGGGACCATTGTGGTCCCAACCATAATATGGAGATTTACGTGGACAAGATTTTGTTTTGTCAATTATTTTACTTTAACGTGGTTTATGACCATGAAAAATATATATGTTGTTGGGAATGTAATACTTAGTGATAAAAATAGGACAGTGAAATCAATTCAACAATATAACGAAGAAAATCCGAGAATTATACTTGACCTCAGCTTCCGGTTGCTGCAAAAAAAAAAAAAAAAAAAATTGTGCTCAGCTCCGATCACAAAACTTATGTAAACGCTTGTTTTGGATGTGCGATGATAATCGCCAGTTGCTTTAATTAAAACGTGAAGCCTTTTCATAGCAGTATATGGTTGTTGAGGCTTCAGCGTCCTCT
This sequence comes from Plazaster borealis, assembly GCA_021014325.1. Taxonomy (NCBI): domain Eukaryota; kingdom Metazoa; phylum Echinodermata; class Asteroidea; order Forcipulatida; family Labidiasteridae; genus Plazaster; species Plazaster borealis. The sequence continues at coordinate 705,342 of CM037456.1, read as the reverse complement.
ATAAACTGCATAAGCGTTAATTTTATGCCCGTGTGACCTTCGCGAATCCACATAAGTTGTTTCTGAAAAGTTAAGATCAAATAAGCATCCTTGTCCCAGAGTTTTAATTTCGCTTTAATAATAACTAACACATTATTTGTGTATTTATTATAAAAACTAAAACTGATTTTATAAACATGTATTGAGTATTTTTGTTGTTCAGATTTTATCATTAAATATAATTTAAAACAAAGATTTGATTTCAGAGAAAAGAAATTTCTTCGTTTGACGTGTTTTCTCGTTCCGATACGCGCGAGACTTGCACAGTCTATTGGAATACACAATCTGAGAAAGGCTTTATGCATGAAACGTTTCTCAGATTAGCATTTTTTTTTAAAATTCCCTTTCTCTAAAACCACATTCCTTAGAAGGGAATAGTTTCTCAAAATGCTATACATTATCAAAAGCTGCAGTGCTTCTTACCAACAAAGTTTTTACGGCCATTAATCTTTGGAGTAATTACCAAAGGTACGGTATACCCTCCCTTTAAAGGTATCGTACACGTTTGGTTATGACTCCAAAAAAATATTAGCCTAGCATAAAAACTTACTTGGTAACAAGCAACGGAGAGCTGTTGATAGTATAAAACATTGTAGGAAACGAATCCCTCTGAAGTAACGTAGTTTTTGAGAAAGAGGTAATTTCTCACTAAAATAATAAAAACTTCTTGCAAGAAGTTTTTATTCCCATCTGAAGGCACACAAATTTGTACAACAAGGGTGTTTTTTCTTTCATCGTTTTCTTGTAACTTCGATGACCAATTGAGCCCAAAATTTCACAGGCTTGTTATGTTATAAGGATACACCAAGTGAGAACACTGGTCTTTGACAATTACCAAACGTGTTCCGTGCCTAAATCGTACATTAAACATTGATACATTCACGCATGAATCGTTTCTCAGATTTCTGAGGGTTGACTGAAAATTCAAATTTCCGTGGTGACCGTTCGCGAATTCTGCGGCCAGTTGGTGGAGCGGGAAATATTATCTCACGGATCTAATTAATAAAGAACTTTAATAAAAGTGTTTAACACTTTGTGGTTCATCTGTCCTGTCTGTTATATTACGATTGGGTTGTTAGTGTTGAATCATTAACAGGCAAAACTAGAAAGGAAAGTGATAGAAAACGTTGACGCTGACAAGTTACAGGACTGTAATCTATTGAATTGTCTCATATTGTGCATTATTCATCAAACATGACATCTGCTTGGTTTTGTATTTTCATCAACAGATACGGAATTCCCATCGTGAACTGTTCGCGATGCATGAACAATCTTTTGTGTAAATTCTGCAAATGCCTGAACCAAAATGATAGGGTTCATGGACACTATCATTTTGCCCTTTTACTATTCAGCTGATATTAAAAGGGTAACTTAAAAAAGACACCTAAAAGTTCAAATCGGCACTAGACGTTTCAACATGGGCTTTCCTGAAGACAAATCAAGCAAAGCATACCAATCGAAACGTCGAGTTTTTAATGGTACGCCACTACTATTCTTTAGCCATCGGTGCTGTCGCACTCCATGTGGCTTGACTGTTCAAATTGTAATTGTTTTTAAAATAAATTTTGCCATTGGGAGCAGTGACAGTGTTTCCAGTATGAATCATAACGAGGATAGAAGTGAAAACAGTCTGGTCACTACTTGTTGCTATAATGACAATCCGTATTGTAAACTGCCAACGGTATGCAGTGAGCATGGCAGCCGGTGAGATATTTGTCGGGTAAAAACAAATTGGGTCAATCACACACAGAATTTTACGACCGTGTTTTTTATTCTGTTACTCCCGATCATAATATTCATGAAAGTGACTGCGTTATTCTTCTATATAGGACACATTGAACAGGACACACTACAGAGGAATTGAAAACGGTTCCCGGGGTCGATTTCACAAACCTAGGCAATGCTAAGAGATAGGACTAGTCTTAAGTTAGGGCCAGTACTTAAGACTAGTCCTATCTCTTAGCATTGCCTAGGACTAGTCCTAAGTTAGGAAGAGTTTTGTGAAATCGACCCCTGGCCCTCCAAAGGAATACACTAACGACGTACACGTCTATCGGTCATTCGAGTGACACAGTACATTACCATAAACGACTGTCAAATTACCCCTATTTTAAATACAGAGTCCGTACTTATTTACATAATACAGCATAAAGCAACAAGTGTTTGACATCACTCGGTTTAATTGGAACTGGGGAACTATGGTAAACAAAAATACCATGACGTTACTTTTCATTGGGTAACGGGTGTGGTATCTTTCAAATTCACATACACAGTATTCACCATGTATAGGGAACTGCACTGTTAACGACCGTGCAGGATTCTTCGGTAACAATGGCTATATAGCTAAACTCTATACTAATCTAACTGGGGGAAACAGACTAAAAAGTGCGGAACTTTATTAATGAATAATTCATGCATTTGATTTAGATTCAGTTGTTCCCTTGAGTTGTCTTATTTTAGAGAAACAAAGTACATGCATCACGCATGAGACTGACTGTGTACAAAGATAAAGATGAAAAAGAAGTACGACGTGGCTTCGATACATACTTATACATATTTTGGTCATTTCCCCGACTGTGCAATACCATTAAATTCAACACTGACTTAAAGGCAGGTAATTGTCAAAGACAAGTATCCTCACTTGGTTTATCCAAAAAAATGCATAAAATAACAAACCTGTGAAAATCTGGGCTCAATTGGTCATCGAAGTTGCAAGAAAATAATGAAAGAAATAAACACCCCTGTTGCATAGAATTGTGTGCGTTCAGATGCCTGAGAAAGTTTTCATGCCTGAAGCCTTTGTAAAATTCATATTTTGGGTGAAAATTTACCTTTTCTCTAAAACTACATTACTTCAATATCAACAGCTCTCCAGTGCTCTTTACCAAGTAAGTTTTTAAGGTCATTAACTTGTGGAGTAATTACCAAAAGTACCCTACCTTTAAACCCAATTTGGCTCAGGCTGTATTTTGCGCTATGCACTGTGCCTGTTTGAACGCATGGTGGCTTTTATTCTGAATAGTTTTCTGCACATTATAGAAAGTGTCTGTGTGTTTTTGCCAGGAAATATCGGAATAATTTTGTGCTGCGTGGCTCTAAGATGGGCTCCTAGCTCAAATTCATTTTGTTTATCCACTCATTAGTTCCACTAGACAGAGTTCTTATGAAAATGGAGACAAAAATACAAGTCTCTACCCTCATATTAAAAGGGTGTAAAATATCACTGTGTTTGATTACCTTCAAGGGCAATTTCGGTCAAAATCCCAAAACGTTCGATGACGTCACATTTCAAATATTCTGTACATTGTGTACAGAAAATGTTTAGTTCATTCCTGAATTTGTACGATATTCAATCAAAATGGCATTGAATTTGACCATTTGACTGTCGCAAAAACTCCTCTTTGGAATGTAAAAACCCATTTGTGTTTGATGTCCGACGACGTGTTTGTTTCTAATTCACTCTGAAAGAGTATCAAATAAAATGACATATACACCATTTTGAACTGAGGTTAGAGACTTTGTTTTCTGACTTTCATGAGGACTCTTGGAAAAATGGGTGCATCACAAAACCAAATTTGACCTTGGAGCCCCTCTTTGAGATTCCTCAACAAACTGTCACAAAGAATTAAAAACAAGAGTGATTATAACTGATAGTATAACTGCAGGCCCTATGGGAACAACCTTAAGGCAATGTTGTCCAAAACTCTATCCTCCAACCAAAGAGTCTACGCACGTGACACAGACAGCTAGATCTACCAAATCGGGTCAGTAAACACCATTTTACCCAATAATCTCTTGTGTTGACTAACATCATCCGACAAAAATGATCCAACTTCATCTATTTTTGTTACTATCGACATTCGTTCAAGGTCCGTAACACAAGAGAGACAGACATATTTCACGCATGGCTTAACAATCTCTATACGCTGGTTCAAACGGCTGATCATAGGCCTATGCGTACGAGTTATTATTATTTTACGATCAATTTTTCTCACAACTGCGGTCCCTCTGGTATTGGGCGTCGAAGTCACCGTTCGATCATGCCTGGATCTATTGTGATAAAACCCCAATGGTCGTAACACTAATTATTTATTGTATTTGTCTCATCTCCAGCCGGTAGTTCTCTCGACAAAAACCAAGGATAAACGTATTATCCGCGACGATTGGTGTAAAAATATTTCATTTTGAAGTTGCAAATTCTTAGTTAGGCCTACTGGAGATAAAGAAAGATAATTCCAGTGATGCTTGCAATAACCAAAACCGAAGTAAAAGTGGTAAAGAAATATTGTTCTCTTGACAAAAACCAAGGATAAAAGTATTATCTGCGACGATTGGTGTAAAAATATTTCATTTTTAAGTTGCAAATTCTTAGTTACTGGAGATAAAGAAAGATAATTCCAGTGATGCTGGCAATATCCAAAACCGAAGTAAAAGTGGTAAAGAAATATTGATAGAAAAACTTTGAACAGGTTTAAAAACCAGTCGGAAATATAGGTTTCCCGGTCCAATTCATCCAAACTTATTTCAATTTCATTACAACATCTATTCAATTCACGCATTTTCCCCTATAAATCAATCGATCAAACATAAAGTTTTCTTTTCTTTTTAGCTACTTCATTCAATTTCGTTTTTGTGCACATAACTTCGTTCTTCTCATTCGGGTTCGTTTCAGTCATTCTATTTCATTTTTAGTCATTCAAGATTACATTTTTCCAATTCTTCAGTTGAATTTCTATCTATCTTAAATATTTACTATTGCTGAATGGTTGGCCAGCTTCTTGCTGCTGGCTTTTAAGAAACTGAATGATCTTTGCGACCTGATGAATTTGAATGATCTTATTTGACCAGTGAATGCTAAACTGTTCATATTGAATTCACTTCTTTTGACTTGAATGTTGGTGCGACGTTCATTTTCAAACGAAATTTAAATAAGCCCGGTGTTAAATGAATTGACTTTTCGTTGAAATTGACAGGGAAAAAACCTAGATTGTAGAGATGGAGAAACATAAAACTTCTTCCAATATCTAAATAAAACAATATCACGATTGAGTGACGTCCCAGTACATTATGACGTAAAACTTAAAGTTGCTGTTAGTGCTGCTATAAGAGGAAAATAACATACATTCTAAAAACTAACCAACCAGAATTTACCCGGATCCCTGGGTCCCTATAGTCCCTACAGAGGCCTGGGGGATTTTTGGATAATTTCTGCATCAGTTTGACCCATTTCTTGGTCATTCCGAGACTGGTCATGGGTCACGGCCCCTCGGAGTTGTTGTATTGTACAAAGTAAAAGAGGGAGGGACCTGAATCCTGTTTCTGCTCAGCAAATGTTGGTGGTTGGTGCTTTAGCACCACGTCCAAAATGTTGCATTTTTATTACAAAATAAGACGCTCTGTGCCAATCGCAGGAAAGCTTACATAGTTTTTCAATTGTAATTGATTAATTAGAGCTTTGGTGTTTTGTTTTTTAGGGAAGTTCGCCCCGAACAAAGCAAAAGGCCACACTCGCTAAAACTCCTTGGGCCTATTTGCTTAATACAACATGGTGACACGTGTATTCAAACGTTGACAACATTACCCCAAATCAAAGGTTTATATTATTTCTTGTTTTAGAGCCGTCATCTGAACCAGCAGACATTAGTCAATTTCTAACACTTAAAAATAAAAGCCCAAGAGAAATATTTCATCAACGTTTATTGACACCTCTTCCGACCAACTGATGAATAACTGCTATAAAAAGAGTTAAGGATTTTTTGTTTTGTAATCTCGATACGTTTGGATGTCAGATGGACGTACGTTAACACCTTTTACAATGCACACGCTGCAGTGGTCGATAAAAAAACACGGCGAAGTAAAAATAGCAGTTGGAGTTTGGTCTGAAGTAAGTTGTTTGATGGGAGGGAGCGAGCGCAACTGTTTCAACAGCCATGGCATACAGTAGGCACGCGCCAAATTGTGAAATGAAACCAAAAGTTCATAACTGCCACCAGCAAAAGCAAATGCCTGGTATGGTACAAAGGGGTCATATAAGGGAGGGCAGGTTAAACCAAAAGGAGGTTATCCCAAAACTGGGTTAGTCGATAAGGGGGTTATTCAATCGGATGTGGATTGATCCGGAAGGGATCGTTCACAATAAATAAAAAAAAATGAAAAAAAAAGTTTCCAATCATTTTTGGCAAAAAGCAACCCATTCTTTCACTTGAATGCATTCAATCACTCAATCAATCAACCAATCAACGTTTATTTCCACTATACATAAATCAAAATAAACAACCTCATTATAGTTAACAGAGACTGGAACTGTGTGGAGGCATGACCCATAAAAACACAAGCTTGTAGGCTTGGATGCCTTGTACAAAACAAAACAAAGATGGAAAGTAATTAAATAATATTACAGTTATATATACCACAGATTAATAACAGATCAAAAAAACAAATCCAAACGAGACAGGTAAACAAGCGCAAAAAACCAACAATTCGTAAGCAATTTTGACCCTTTAGTTCAAAACGCCATCCAATTTCATCTCGAGGCACGCGATTTTATATTACAATTAAACTAACTCAATTAAACTGAGGCGTTATTTTTAGACAAGCGAAATCGGCATTCAACATTATTTAGCAAAGAAGGCGCGACTAGAGATTTCTGCGAAGAGCTGCTGCAAACTTGAATTCTTAATGAGTGGTTTGTTGCATTGAATGGTTATCTGTTTTTAATTGCATGGCGCAAAAGAACAATAGCCCATACCGTCATTAAAGGCACTGAACACGTTTGGAAATTGTCAAAGTGTTCTCACTTGGTGTATCCCAACATATGCATAAAATAACAAGCCTGTGAAAATTTAGGCTCAATTGGTAATCGAAGTAACAAGAAATTGATGAAAGAAAAAACACCCTTGTTGTACAAATTTGTGAGCTTTCAGATAGGAATAAAAACTTCTTGCAAGAAGTTTTTATTACTTTAGTGAGACATCACCTCTTTCTCAAAAACTACGTTACTTCAGAGGGAGTCGTTTCCTACAATGTTTTATACTATCAACAGCTCTCCGTTGCTTGTTACAAAGTAAGTTTTTATGCTAACATTTGTTTTGAGTCATTACCAAACGTGTACGATACCTTTAAGTGAAATTAAATGACTGCGGGGTTTTTTGCTTTAAATTTCACGCCAAATAGAGTAACACGACGTTTCAATTGGCCGCTTCTTTGCCGAAAATGGACTGGGGAACCTACAGTATATTTTCAGGGCTTTAAATTCCGTGAAACCTGGTATGATTGATGAATCACATCTCGGACCAGAGCTCCCCCTCCAGCTCCAAAACTTACGATTACATGCCCCCATTGGTACCTATTTTGAAAAACTTTACTTGACTTTCCTTCACATGTTTTCTTCAGGGCGCCTTTAACTGGTACAGTGAGAATCTCATGTTCCTTTAATCAGAAATGTATTTTTTCTAAATTTCCAACTACTTGGTTTAAAGATAGGTACTCGTCAAAGTACCGTGGCTTGAAGACACCTCCGTAAACGATGACGAAATGTTTGTGGTGTTTTTGTTTTTTTATCTCAAGTGGGATTCAAACAGGGTTCCACGAAAGTCAAAGGCAGTCAAAAACACCAGTTAGCAAACCTGAGCCCAATCTGAGAATACAAAAATGACTTACCGTTTTTATTCATTCGGACTTCAAGGCACTTCTTGAATCTGCATGCCTGACACTGGTTTCTCCTCGTCAGATCCACCACGCACTTTTCGTTCTCCTTGCACACGTAGGCGAGGTTGCGCCGTACACTACGCTTGAAGAACCCACGACATCCATCGCAGCTGAACACCCCGTAGTGCTTGCCGGAGCTCCGGTCCCCGCACACTTGGCAGAGAATGTCGGGTTTTTTCCCCACTGGTGGAGGAGAAGGGCCGAGCGCCATGCACGGGTCGTGGGGTGCTTCAAAACAAAAAAGATAAACACAAATTAGCTTTTGATCTTAGAAACTGGAAATTAGGAGCAAACAAACTTAGCGCCTGATTTAAGATAGTCAAATTAGACTTGTTTAAACTGAACTAAATAATGATTGATTAAAGTCTATTTCGGTGCCTATAAGTTTTGTGCGAAAACAGTTACAACCGATAGGCCTAAACGTTTTCCCTTTATTGCAATTAGTTCAGTAAGTATATTAGTAAAAGCACAGTGTGATCTTACAGAGTATTTTAATCGCATTACCAGGAGGATTAATGAGGGGTTCAAACCTGGCCTAACATTTATTTTTCTTAAATAGTGCCGAACAAGGAGTAAATAGTGGAACGTCTTTCATAACGGAAAAGATCGGTAACATGTAAAATGTCTTCATGCTTATTTCCATAATTGATTTTGTTTGAATAAAAGTTGCACATATAGGCCTATTATGTGGAGAAATTGAGCTACGTGAAAATTTTTCATAATAATATTGTAACAGCTGGTTAATGTGAATTTGTTATTGATCAGGTTGCCGATGTTGGCATCAATGACATTCAAATATCACAGTCCCCTTTTAAGACAAAGTTATGGCGAAGTACATGACATGTCTTTAGCTGAAGTGGTTGTCAATTAACAACTGACTAACCAATAAACCAATTAACTAACTCACTGATTAACTAATCTAAATAACTTACTAACTTATAACTAGCTAACTAACTAAATTAGTTAGTTGGTAGTTAGTTACTTATTAGTTAGTTAGTTAGCTATAGTTGTTAGTCAGTTAGACTAACAACTAGCTAACTAACTACCAACTAACTAACTTACTAACTAACTAACTAACTTACTAACTAACTAAACTCACTAAACTAACTAAACTAACTAACTAACTAAGGAACTAACTAAGGAACTAACTAACCAACTAACTAACTAACTTACTAACTAACTAACTATGATAACTAACGTATCCCGGAAGAGTTCAAGGAAATAAATATACCTGAAATAAAACCTGATATCAACATAAACTATGAAGAAATGGTTGCTGGGCGATATCTGAGAAGAGTAATGAACATAAACTCAATACGAAAAATAGAATAGGCCTACACAAACATGATCAGTTTTTACTGGAATTAAAACTTACAACAATTTAAGTCTTCCATCGGATCCAGTATTAAAAGTTAACCTCTCTTGACGATCTCCCGAATAAAGTTGATTCTATACGAACAAATAGGCCTATATACCAGCAACTTATGTTCGCGAGCGGGAAATCAAGCACAAGTGGCCGATCCCTGCTGATTTCCGACCGGTGGCTCTTGCTTCAACGACTCGCTAACTCCGATATCGGCTGATCATTTGAACATCTGAGTCTACACGTATCTGTTTTTTTATTTTTTTTTATTACCAATATTAATCTAGTTATTATCATAAAACAAAGGGGCAATGTGTGCGTGATCCTGGCAGGGCCGGCTGAATCTAGTCATTAAAAAAACACAAAGACTATTTCATGAGTCGATTTACCTAAAAGAAGTTCCACCACCTTACTTGACGCGGTATGATGAGAAGCTTGGTATATTTGTTTTAATTGATTGCTGGTTAACTAAACGAAAACGAACAGCATAATATATTTTAATTTTTTTAAGAATTGTGCATCTTTTAATTTGCTAAATTAAACATATTTCTATAACAAAAATTTAAAACAAAATTGTGCCATTTTACATCAATACTTAAAACCTATTTTGAAGAGTGTGAGATCCTCAAAACTCTTTCACACCCAACGTTAAGTAAAAGTATTAGTAAATAAGTCCTAACAAAGACATTACAAACACAAGAAATCGTGATTTTTAAACTCATACAACAGTCGCCTGAAAAGTTACGGAGCCAGAAAAACAAGGATGATGTTGGCACGGAATCTGTGAGAATGTCCCCAGATGTGACTTCGGTGTTTGACGAAACGCTCACCGCGATCCATGTTGTTAAGACTGCCCGGCCTGTACACGGACTGTACTCTGCGCGGTACCCGATTACACTCAAAGGGCATTCTGATAGTGTCCGTCATTGGAAACAAATGCTGCCCATTGTCTTTTAGTGTTTAATTATCAGTATGATCGTGAATTGCACGTTATCGGATATACAAAGGTTACAATACAGTTCGCCTGGGCTTGTTGACTCTTCAGCGAGGCTATCATTAGGAAAAGTGCACCAGGCTTAGTCTTTCAATATTGTGGTATAAAGATGTCCACGGGAACCAAGCCCTACTCTTTAGTTAACTATGCTGCCTGACACAGGAGAGCCTGTTGGGAAATGGCTCGATTTTAGGACAAACCATATTTATCTATCATTCTAAAAATGTTGCAAGTAAACAATTTACATTCTGTTTGTCAGTCAAAACAAATGTTTGACACAATTTGTATCAATTTATTGTATTAATTATCCTGAACAAGAAGCAGACCAAATTAATTCAGCGTTTTTCTTTAATCATTTTGTGTATGGGTTTGACAATTAATGACACAACCCCCCGGGTTAGAAAGGCTTCATCAGCCCCCGGCAAACCTCATGATGCTTCAGTTTAATTGAGTTTATTCTTTTTGCAATGAAAAATCAATAGAGGCCAACGGTGTATCATGCAACAGGTCAATTTTCGTCAGCCTATTGTAATCTCAAAAGCGCCCTCATCGTGTTATCAAAACATCGTATATGTGTCTCTTGTAGACTCTGGGTGTGCAGACTAAACTACTTTGCCAAGGCTAATGAATGATTTGAAACCACAACCTTTTTTTGTAGAATTTTTTCAGTTCTTTTATTTTAAGGACTGTTGGAAAATGTTCCAATTATTGTGCCCTGCGGTTGACCGTCAACCTTGGGCGTTTCGGCTCGGCCCCAGACCCCATTAACAAGCGTGCAGAAACCCCCTTTCCAAGATGATGGCTAATCTGTTGACATTTTGCATCACGTCGGCAACAACATTTATAAATTTACCACAACGGTGAAATTCTTTGACGAAATAGGAAGCCGCATAATGGCCATCGACGAAAAGAAATCTCAGACATTCCAATCTTGCCTGGATTAATAACGTCCAATTGAATTTATTTTCTCACCCTGTTATTAATATCTTTGAATTTTACACAAATTTGTTTCGAATTCGACAGCAGAAAAACAAAATGGCGCGACTGTAAAGTAGGTCGATTATTCCAAAGGGCAGTTTCGCACTTATAGAAAATGAGTTAAGGGCCAGGATTTTCAACTTATACTAAAACAGACCAGTCTGGACTATTTTGATCGGTGCATGCCATAGGCCTGTACTCAAAGGTCAGAAAGGTGTGAGTAATCAATGCTGAAATGTATATCATGGGTAATTAACAGCAGTGACGTCTAGCTGGTGTTTCGGAGTGTGAACGCAACGATTTTGGATGTTTGATGAATACAATGTGAAAATCATGGTGTTATAGCTTCGCCGGAGCTATCATTGTACAGCTTTTGAGAAATCCCGATAATTTGTTTCAATCCAATCCGATGACGTTTGTTAAAAACTAACACGTTAAGGCAACTCATGTAAATGTTGATAGGTATTATGTTCATATAATACACAAATATTAATAACATTTTCTAACAAAAAAGCTTCCTTCTTTGAGAAAATTGATATGTGAACATGTTTCTAAAAACTCATTGGTCATTATTGACCTCCGGGCCTTGGGGGCTTGACCCATATGGGTCAGTGTGGCCCGGAATCTGTGTCAAAATGAGCAAGAAATGGGCCAAACTGACGCAGAATCTGAGCTAAAATCCATTTGTTAAAACCAGTTTCGGGGTCAGCCTGACCTAGAATAGAGTAAGGCCCCTAACCCGGGATTCAGGTCAAACTGATCCTTTTTTACAGTGCAGACGTAAACCCATTATTGTCCCCGATCGGTGCCAAATGAATTAATATCCAAAGTTTGTTTTCTCTACTTTTTGATAAACTTTCGATCGGGCAGACGGCTGAGAGTTTTTGATTTGTGATTGATACACACACCGTGGTGATGTCTTCAAACATCAGACCGAATGCAAACATGTCTTTGTAGGTACGCTAATGTACTCTTTTTCAAAACGGAACAAGTAAGCGGCAAATTACACAGCTTTGCTCTGCACGTGACTTGACTTGCGTGTTTATATTGTACATTGGATACATTTTACAAAAGACATTCCTGACAAAGGTGTAAACTTCTCCTCAATTTTGGAGCTAGAGCACCTGTGATTTCTCCAAGAAGTTTTCCCCAAATGTATAGGTTGGCGTTTAATATAATCAGTCGTATCCTATAATCGCATGTGGAAAATTTGAGACTCACAGATGTAGGGAATAGGGATAAAAGGGGAATCGAATTCTCTGTTATTCGAAAGGATGCACATGCAAACTGTGAATAGGAACGGTCACATCCCGTGACCCTGGGGTTATATAAGGTTATAGTAAGAAGTGAAATTGGCCATAACAACGCATTTGATCGAGTTCATCCCGTAAATTTCAAGTACAAAAAGCAACTTTAACTATTATAAACTTCCAAAATTAATTTAATGTACTAAAAAATGTATGAACAGCACAGAAATATTAGACGCCCGTGTGAATGATCCAGCAATTTTGTATTTAGCAAAATATTTAAACTTATTTTGTGCACGAGCACTAATTTTGAATAGCAAATTATCATTTTTATTATAGCAACTGATACAATTTTGTGTAACATTTTGCTATTTGAAACAAGGAATATCGTTCACTGTAGATCTAAAGCTCTATGACTGGCAAGTGATGCAGTCGAGCCCTGAAAGTCAAAGAACGAGCGCAGTATTCTCCGTATTGACTCTTAAAACCCCTGGTTCGAAATTGACTGGGTCCCGTGGCAACTGCCCCCCCCCCCAAAACAAACACCCCCCCCCCCCAAAAAAAAAAAACCCCAAAAAAACCAACACACCCCAAAATAATATAAAAACATTAAACAAATTGGGCAAAACAGTGGGGAAAATTTGGGCACAGCAAGAAGAAAACAAAGGAAGCAAAAATACTTGTTTACCCAGTATCATATATTGATACTTTTAATTTTATTTCGGGCAAATCAACCCCACTGCCCCCCCCCCCAGCCAAAGAGTCCACATTAAAATTACCCAGGAATGGGTCAAACTTACGCCAAATCCGAGTTAACATCCCCTTCTTTTCAAACCAGTTCCCTGGGTCAGGTCCCCGGAATCCCTATCAATTCTGACCGGGAGTTTGCAGTGTGTATGGTCGGAAGCCAAAGCCGCGTTCTATGTTTATTCGAATAATTTCACAACAAATAAATCATGGTTTTAAAATGTAAACGACAATGGTTTCAAAAGGCATGCTCTGTTAATCTGTCTCACGACCTATTAGTAATCATAAAAACCGGCGCCACTGCTCTGTCTACTCACCATTTTGCAATTTTTTTTGTGAATATTAAATTTCACCCCGAGTTTGTGTCAGATGTATTTTTAGGTTAAAGGAACGTTACAGAACTGGTAATTAAAATGTTCTTTAAGATCACAGATTTACATAAAACTTACACGGTCTAATGATGATGATAGCAGAAAACATCCCTAGAAATATTTCTGTCTGAAATGCCATATTAGATGAGAAATAAATAAAACTAATTTCCGATTGGAGTTTATCGCTCATGAGCGTTTTATTCATGCATTGTATAAATCGGTTTTTCACTATTTTCTCGTGACCCAGATGGCCGATCGATCTCAAACTTTTACAGGTTTGTCAGTTTATGTATATGGTGGATTATATAAAGTGCTTAACAGTTTTGTTAGCAAAAACCAATTCAATCTGTAATGTTCCTTTAAACGTTCATTACTGAATCTATCATTATCCCAATGCAGGTGGTGCTAAGCACCTAATCTGGCGACAAAAAAGACTAATTTTGCGTTTTCAATTCGAGAAGAGTCCTTGATCTTCGTAGAGACCAATAGCAATAAAACAATGGTCGTGCACGGCATTAAAACAACACTCGTATATACAACAATATATATGACAAAATGGCACCCGGAAGAGCAGGGGAGTGACACCTTCAAAATGTCGAATACTCTGGCCTAGTTTCCAAAGTGTTGTCCCCTTTCTTCCGTTTTTACATGCTAATAATAGAGTCATCTGCGATAAGAATAGGGGTGGACTGGGTATCTGCAATAAAGGCCTAAACCCCACACTGGGTTGAAGTATTTGAAATATTTGAAGTTCGTAAGATCAACGTCTTGCTGAAATCACGAGGCGTGTGCATTGTTACACGCCCACAAGCTCTGCACGCCCGTGCACAATTGAATGCCTCCATTGCCCATTCCCGTCTTTTTATCATTCTTATATGCTTGCAGAAAGTAACATGTAAATATTAAATATTAAAATATTACCTCTCTTGTTTCAACCAGAGTCTACCCTTGGAAGGTTGGAACGCTTGTGAAGCTCACCGGTAGGAGGGAAAATACATAACAAGTAGATAACCTGTGCAGACTTCTGGCCACGGGAGGTTCATTCTTGCGAGGCGAAACTGCATTTTCAACCTTCAAGTTCCGGCTGGTTAAATGTGAACTTCTGCATTAAAATCCCGTATGCGAAGTCAGGGCCCCAGACTAATGGCCAAATTTTATTTACCGCGGTTTTTTTCTAGTCGTCTGTTACATTTCCCCTGGGTTTGATTTCGTCTGAGAGAAGGACTTTTTTAAATAAATAAATGAGAGGTGTTGTCAACTAAGGAGACCAAAGTTTCTTATTTGGGGAAAATTTATTTAAAATCAAGGGCCTGGACTGGCTGTTATATAAAATAAAAATGAGGGGGGATTCTTCAAGCTGCCTTTCGTGAAATTCGATTGAATTGGCTGAGTATGTTGAAACATTTTGTTTAGCATTTCTTTAGGTCATTAAACGTCCATTATAATGCTATCATTGTCAGGTTCTCTGACGACAGTATTAGGCCTATAAAGGCACTGCTATGAAACTTTCAGAAAGAGCCTATATTTGTTATTTAGCCTCGGTCTAATACAATATACAAATTCCGCTAATACTGGTTACTGGTAATTTAAAAAACGAAAATTTGAGTTTCGACAACGGTCCTACCCAAAACGGAATCTTCGTGTGACCGAGGAAGTTTTGTGGATATCCTTGATCCACCATAATGCCAGATTTTGCTTAGCAATAAATTAGTGGGGCACCTTTTGCTATAATAGTATGTGGCATTTTAGCTGGTAACCTATTTCTGCTATTTTCGCTTAGTTGTGTGCTTACCACCTTTATGAAATTGGGCCATGATATCCATGATGCCCCGTTCAAAATAATAAAGGCCCTTTTTGAAACCACGGGTTGGGCTTAGACTCAGGCTTGGGCAGGCCCGTCAGTCATTTTGAAAGTGTACACTTTAGGTACGGGACTTCAAACGGGTGGACGGTGCCTGAGCCTCTGAGCCCAAGCCGACGGTTTCGAAAAGGGCCATTGAAACCACTGCCCTTTGGCTTTGGCTCCGGCTTTGGCTCCGGCTTTGGCTCCGGCTTGGGCCCCGACAATTATTTTGAAAACGTGCACTTTCGTCACGGGGGGCTTCAAATAGATTTTCTTTTCAGCACAAAAAGTAGCTAAACACAAAACAATGTTGCCTTCCAGAATAAGGTTACCAGCCAAAATGCCATTCTACATGTATCTGTGACTGATTTCCTACTAATTTTTGCTTAGCAGAAATTATTGCACAATTTTCTGCTTAAAGGCCCTGTACACTATTGGTAAGATCAAAAAACCCAATGTTCACAGATTCACACACAACTTACATGATTTAAAGTAAGTAATGGTAGAAAGGGCTCCTTAAAATGTTTCTGCCTAAAATGCTATCGTTTCTGAGAAATGAGTAAAACAATAGTTTTTATTACGCGCGATAAAAACTCGATGTTTGAAAAAACAGAAAACGCATAAGGTCTCTTTTCACTTTTTTTCTCGTGACCTCGGTGACCAATTGAGCTCAAACTTTCACAGGTTTGTTTTTTCATGCATATGTTGAATCACACAAAATGTGGACACTGATTTTGAGCTGTTACCAAAAGTGTACAATACCTTTAAGCAGCTTTATGAAACTAACGCCGCGGTTTCCAAAAGAGCGTGCCTATAGCCTTTAGTTACCTGTAAATAAACCTTTCTTGTTTACAACAATGAACATAGTTTTGTATGTGCGGTCTTGTGAAACACAACCGGGTTGGGAAAAATTTGGGTAGGCCTAACCCTTTATTTTTTAAATATTTTTTTAAAGAATTTTTGGACTTGTTGTTTTTGGTAGCACAATCAGTGATGCGGGTAAATTGGTAGCATTAATGTGTCGACCCCTTGCATTGGCCGCCATCGTTGATGAAACGTGCACGCGTGAAGAGCTATCATTGGCTGAGAGTCGTGCGCAGCGCGTACACGTGTGCACGTTTCCATTGTTTGTCATCAAAGATGGCGGTCAACGACGTCATGCGCAATCCATCTATTATAATTTATTGCAGTAATATTTTGTCAACCACTGGATGGCAAAACTCGCAGCTGTGACGTGTAAAACGAAGGTCTACAGTGAGCTTCGGCATGCATGAATTGGTGCTACAAACACCAAGGACTTTAAAGGCACTGGACACAGTTACTCAAAATACATATTAGCATAAAAACTTACTTGGTAACGAGCAACGGGGAGCTGTTGATAGTATAACACATTGTGAAAAACGACTCCCTCTGAAGTAACGTGGTTTTTGAGAAAGAGGTAATTTCTCACTAAAATGTTAAAAGACTTCAGGCCTGAAGCCTTTTTCAGGCATCTGAAAGCACACAAATTTGTACAAGGGTTCTTTTTCTTTCATCATTTTCTTGCAACTTCGATGACCAATTGAGCCCAAATTTTCCCAGGCTTTTTATTTTATGCATATGTTGGAATATACCAAGTGAGAATACTGGTCTTTGACAATTACCAAACGTTTCCAGTGCCTTTAAAGAAGAGGGATCCGGGTGTTTTGACGAAGCGAGGACGTCCTCGCTCTGCTTTCGTGTACAAAAACCAACGGGTCCAAAATATGGGAGATCAAAGAGAAGTACTCGGGTCTACAAACATGTGTAGGTGTGTAGGTGTGACTGGTCAACGAAACACCACCCGCCAACTTTAAAACGCCTGTGTTAAAACAAAACAAAACCAGAACACCACCCTCTTCCACAATTTTAAAATATTCCAAAATGTATGTATAACGACACAGTCGACGATCAGGTTGATTATAACTGTTGTAATCGTAAACAAAAAAGTTATTCAAACATATACAAATTCCTGCTTATCGCCAACGGCCAAAGTGGGAACAAAGAATAAAAAATGATTAGGAGAATCAGGCCGACACTTCAGTGCAGATAAATCTGAGCCATTTTCTATTTCTTGCAAGCTAAAATACGGACAACAACAGCAAGGTAAATACATAGGTTAAGTCACGGCTTACACAGTTGGAATACAGAGCAAAAAACAGACCTTTTGATTTTATTAACCCTGTAATACTGGACGGGCGGGAAAAAAACACGTCACAGTGTCAAACGGGAAATACAGCTCCATAGTTTATATACATAGACTGACAAGGCCCGAGTATGGATCCGTTTAGAACCAAGTTGT
Source organism: Plazaster borealis (assembly GCA_021014325.1). Lineage (NCBI taxonomy): Eukaryota > Metazoa > Echinodermata > Asteroidea > Forcipulatida > Labidiasteridae > Plazaster > Plazaster borealis. The sequence continues at coordinate 687,733 of CM037456.1, read as the reverse complement.
TCACAAGTCCTAACACAATTGCTCTTGTTTTTTCTTCTTCTTCCTTCTTATTCTTCCTCAAAAAATGACGCTAATCAACTTTGTGAGATTGTTTAAATAATTGTTTTTGTCTGCTGAATACACACTACACACCAACATGGTTCTGGCGACCATTTATAATAGCAAGAGTTTTAAAGACTCTAAACAAACGGAGAGGTAGAAATAACAAAGATATGCCCAAACAGTTTCTTTTGGGATCGTTCGCCATTTTTTTCTTTTGAGATCGTTCGCCATTTTCTCTTTTGGGATCGTTCGCCATTTTTTGATGATGAAATCAAATCGATGTCTCTATCATGAAATAAACATCTTTACTCTATTTATATGGCCAATTTTTCAATAGTCGTAGGCCTATACATACTGTACCAAAAAGTCAGCATTATTTTGAATGGATAAGTTACCCCGGAAAAAGCAAGATCTACTGGCATATTTTTAGGGTTAAATGTAGAATTTTAACACTGAACAACATTGCGCAATAATGCCAGTGGATAGTACTGCAATCTACGCAACATATAAGTTAAATGGAGACGATTTTTTTTTATAATACTTGAATTACATGTACTATACAGTTTGAAATAGTCAAACATAGAACACTTCTTCTGTCCAATATTACTGCGGGAAAATATCTCTGGGGTATACCTCAGTTCTTAATGTCAGTTTCTGAAATATAATTTCAGTATATTTTATGCAGCTTTATAACACAATCTGGGTTCCATTTCTTTTACATTTAGTGGGGCTTTTGGTTGTGCAGCCCTTACAGCTTTATGGCAGCTCTTATTAAAATGATCAGCTGGGAGTAGACGTTGCAATTCTCGCGTGCACTCTTTTCCCCCACACAATGCTCAAAAACCCACACAGGGTTCATGTCAGGTCATTGCGAGCGAAATTTGCACAGTCTATTGTTCCTAATCGAGTGAGCGAGTGAGTGAGATATCGCCTGTCTGTTCCACATGAGGATGAACTTTGACAATGGGATTTATCCTAAAGCGACATCTGTAAAGTGAGAATTTATGTAAAAATAATGTGTAGTTCTCGGTTATCATAAATCATTGGCCTTGACTTGCATATCTGAGCGTGTCGAATCATTTTGTTCATTCAATTGCACATGCACATAATCTGGCAGGCCGAATTCATAATAACCGATTTACATAAAGATGTGAATAAAATTTGCACAATTGGTTTTTTTTTTAGAAGACTGTTGGTGTAAACCCTAATATGGAGCCGACATTGTATAACTGCTTTGTCTCGGGTTAAGTGGAAGTCGGTGAGATCAAAAACAAAGCTACAGTATGGCGTACAACTATACACAACAAAATCCGTTAATGTAAACCGAAAAATAAACTTATGGTTCGTTCTGAACAAAATACTTAAAGAAATAAAAATATAAAAAGGTATACATGCAATAAAAAATAACAACCAGCCCTATTTGTTATTCGGGTTTACTGGAGCAACTATAGGCAACTGCTGGGGGAATCTATTCTACAAAAAAGTCCAGTAAATGAAGCAAGTAATTCGTTAAAAAATAATATACAATTCAAATCTGTAGAAACCACACCCCAAAACAGAAAAAAACAACAACAATACTATTAAGAGGGGCCCTCATGGTATATAACGTGTTTTCACATCGTAGGTACTTTTAGCAGGGTACGGCAAATCAGATAGAATGATGATTTGTGCACAGAAATAATCCAGATTGCTCTCTTTCCCTTTCAACACACTTTGGTTTGGACGGACATGATGACTGCGTTGTTGTAAAGATTGTTTATCGTAGTGTTTTGGTTTTCTGGAGAAATAAGAACAAAGCCCTGCATGTGAATTGAAACCAAAAATTTGTCTTGGTGACAAACGTTATCTTTATCTTGATGAGATAGGTATTTTTATTTGGTGTTGTATTTTCAAGGCAACATAAATTCTTGCCTTCAAAACATGTGTAGAAAGACAAATCGACACTGTGTGATGGATGGGTTCGGAGTTTCAGACAGGGAACAATAAAGGTGGGTATGTTATATAAAAATCAAAAATCAAATAATTATTAAGATCATTTTAACTGGGTATTTTTTGTTCAACATCAATGCCTATGGAGCTATGTTGTCTCTACGCACATTTACGTCATGAACCTCTTGAATTAGATCAGGATAAACTAAAAGTGGAGAAATTGAAAGATTGTATGGAACGGCCGTTTTCGAAACCACAGTTTGGGCTTAGGCCTGTGCCTGGGCCTGGGCTCTGGCTTGGGCTTAGGCTTCGTCAGTTAGGCCTACTTAGAAAACGTGTGCTGTCCTTATTGGTCTTCAAACTGGCGGGTGGAGCCCAAGCCGTAGCCTTAATCCGAGCCGTAAAGATACCGGGGTGCTTACGGAAATAACATCTGAAATAATACTGCTGTATAAAAAACGACGTATTATGCAACTTTTACTGTTGTGCGTTTTTCCAGGGAAAGGTGCAGTGTTAACCAGTTATTATAATAGCTTATTAGCATATTAGTGTTAATTAAAGGCAGCATGATCGAGGAAAAATAGTTCCTGGAATTTCCTCAAAAATCTCGATATTCGTTAATGTGGTACTTAAATTTAATGTTCTCTTTATAAAAAGCAGTTATTTTTCTTCTTGTTTTAACACACAATACAAAATTCATTACCTCTAAAACCTACTCTGCCTTCTATTAAACGTTGTTATTACTTACAAAAAAAACAAAGAAATCAAGATAAAAATACCCAACTTCAAATTAATTTTACATAAAACTGGAGAAAAAATGACAAGGCAAGTGGGTAAAGATACATTTTTTTAACCAAAGGAAAATGGCAAGAATGGTGGACTACGAATTGTTTTCACAACTCCATCGACTGTTACAGTTAAGTTCTCTATACTTTTTGAACAAATGTACACATGCAGCAGCATTTTAATATTTTTTATGCAAAAGTGCTACCGGATGCATTTAGTTAATAAACATCTGTGTCTAGTTTATACTAAGTTAAAATGAAGCAGATTCTCTACTAAAAAAAAGAAGAAAAAAATAAATTCTAGACGATGCCCATCTACTGTATACCTATTTTGTGTATAATGTTGTAGGTAAGGAGTAACTACGGTAACACCACAGTGCATCAAGGTACCCCTTTGTATTATTTTCATTAGTAAACTTATAAAAAAAATCACAAACACGAATAGCACCAATGTTGAGACAGCGCCCCCTAGGTTGTCCGAGATGGACAACAGGCAGGGGAACGCTTCAGGAATACAGCTGCTGACCCTTAGTTAAAGCACACTGGACCCGCCTTGTAGCCAAATCTTTGAGACTTTGTTCCGAAGTCACGTGCTGCAAAGTCGACAATTGGAAGCTGCTGCAGCTTGGTCGTGGTGATCTGCAGGACAGTCTCCCCTTTGCCCGGCTTGTCCTAGTTTGAAAAGAGAATGGCGACAGGTAAACTCTTTATGTAAATTTAGCCGAATTGGGAGGGGGGTGTAAATCTAAGGACAATTCCCAATCGTTCCGACTCGGGATTTGTTTGTTTACTCTATTCGGGGCCCTCCTTTCCCGATAAGGGTAGAATAAGTTCCCAATGGGAAAACAAACTGGGTGCCAACATGGTGACAACAACATCTTTGGAGTTTTGTTTACATCGCAGGGTCGTCTTCATCCAAACTATCTCAATTAGGGTATACGTTTTACCATCATGGTGTCTGATCCGATGACTTAAATATTATATCCAAGGATTCTGCTTGGCGGATGCATAGGGGAAACCTGTTCCAAAGTTGAGCTTCTTGACCAAATGATCCATATACCTTGTGCATAAGGTAAGATCGGGTAGAAGTTTTATTTTGATGAAACTTAAAGCATAATCACCAACAGAGACCCTACCTTGCAATTGTCTAGAAGGACTTCAGGCTCCATGGGCGATCCGTAGGCAAACTCCTCCTCGTTAGCTCCCTGCAGTTTGATGGCGTTATCAAACGTTCCCAATGCCTTGTCAAACCAGCCGGCACTGCGGCTGCACATGTAGGTGAAATTCTGTGTGGCTTGAGTGCTCAGAAGGCGTAGAAACGTAAGCTGTACGGTGCTGATGCTCTTGTAGGTCAACTACAGAAAACAATGTTAGAAAAGAGTAATTACCGATGGTTTTAGAGCATTTACTTAACTCTGACTGAAATTCTATTACTATCTGTCAGTAGTCTTCTACCCAACTGGCCCTTGCCACAAAACTCCACAGGCGAATGTGGAGACTGAACGAGAGTAATTTAGCAATGGTCCCTTGCTAAATTTGTTGTGTGAAAAGGGCTTTTGGGATAGGCTCGTTTGCTAAATGAACAGGTTCACCATTGTTGCTCATACACCGGTCTTTTGCGCTCAGACTTACGGACATCGGTCCGTCGTGCATCCATCCCCTTCTCTTTAGCCCTTTACACATAAGAGCAATTTAGCAAGGGTTCCTTGCTGAATTTGTTTTGTGCTAAGGGCTTTTTGGATAGGCTCGTTAGCTAAATGAACAGGTTCACCATTGTTGCTCATACACCGGTCTTTTGCGCTCAGACTTACGGACATCGGTCCGTCGTGCATCCATCCCCTTCTCTTTAGCCCTTTACACATAAGAGCAATTTAGCAAGGGTTCCTTGCTAAATTTGTCGTGTGAAAAGAGCTTTAGTCCACAGTACACAAGACATAGAAGGTATGGTACTTTGTGGCAGTCTATGGTACCAGTGTATAGGAGGGCTAAATACATATTATGGTGCTAATGAACTCTGACAAAATTTGCCTTGAAGAGTTTGATGCGGCTAACAGAAGTCCCCGCATTCAACAAAGGAAATATCCAAAAACAAACCCAATATATGATAAATTATTTATAGGGCCTACCGCACACACAGATGCTTGTCATTTGATTGGTGGAACACCCATCACATGTCATCCTTTATTTTGCCATGTACACTACCGCCACCTCCGTAATTTAATATAGGACACCTATATTGCTTTCCAGTGGTGGAGGCAGGGAGCTATGTTATCCCTTGTTTTACATGCACCCTTTTTTTTCGCGAGGACAACTAGGGGACACTGGGGTTATTGTGGGGCACACGTGTGCCGGCCGCAAGATTTTGTTTCCTACAAACTGTTTGTCACCATACGGGAAATTAACATGGGCTGGAGGAAGAGGATTCAAAAGAGGGCGCTATCAAAGGAAGTTTGTACACAGTTCGCCGTATGGGGGGACAAACAGTTCGTGGAAAAAAAATATCTCACGCGCTGGCCCCCGTAGCTACGCCGCTGTCGTTTACAATTAATTATGTTTCATTAAACGGGTAAATTACTGTCATGTATGGGTTCCTAATTCACTCAAGAAAATGATTTAGTACAAAGCTATCTTGGACTATCTATCAGTACCTACCGGGTCCACTTTAGTCTCACTGAACCACGCACCAGGCTGAGCTTTTCGGTAACCACGCATCTATAAAGAGAAATCACCAATTAAATATGAAGCCATCATCCATCCATTGACATCAATGAGAGAATATTGACCGGATATGTTATTTTAATAATACCCAAACAATAACACTGGTTTATTGTTAACATAATTCCTGCCTGTTTAGTCTGTAAATGATTGCTAAGCAAAACGTTACTAATGGTCTATCAATCTAAAACCACAACAGGTTGATTCAACTCTTGCTTTTTGAACGTGTTTGATTGTAATGCATGGACGTAGTATAATTTATTCTTTTGAGGGTATAGCTGTATGAAATCAGCTCGAAAGTGGCGAATATTGTAACTGAATCAGTGGTGCAAACAAAACGTAATCCAGAATAGATTTTCCATCTGTGGTTGCAGTCATAACATAAACAATTTATCACCACACTTCTTGAAAGCACTTTTTGGCAAACAATGACTTAACCAGATGGCAAAACCTAATGGGCCTACTAATGGTATCCCAATTGATACATAACTGTTTTGATATTAATTGTTTCATTCATTTTTTGATTAATGTGACCATTAAGCCTAATTGGTGTCAACAGTTTACATAATGACTGAAAGGATGTGTCTGCTGAAAGTAAAACATACATAAATAAATCAATCAATAAACGAAAAAAGGAAAGGAAAACAAGAAGAACTATCCCCATGAGTTGGTCACTATCAAAAGAGCAATCATCTATATTTCTTCACATTTTGGTGTAAGACTAGACTTGTAAAGGGACATATCGTTACTCCTCAATTAATTTGGACATTGTTTGAGAAAACAGTCGATGGGGGCGAACCCTGGTCATGCATGGTAATTGTTAGTGCTCTTCAGTAAAAAGTAACAATGAACCTATCAATTGGTGACAGCACCTCCATCGGGCCCGCCCGGGCAACCTGCAGGACAACCACGTGTGGTTTGTGGGGGATATCATCAATGTATAGAGGGGGTACTGAACTATGGACCATGTAAACTTTGTTTACAAAAAGAGTGACCTTGTACATTCCAGGGCCTTTCTGGCAGGCAAGATACTACACTGTTCGAATGAAATGTTACATTTAGTATCATAATTTCCACATAAATTCAAGAGTTATAAAAATAACAGCTGTGCAAGTTTTGAGATAAGCCACCTTCCTTCATTTCAAAAGTTTTTCAAAATCGAACAGTGCAATGTAAGATTTTATGATTTGTCCAACTGAGTTTGTACAAACTGTGCCTGCAGGAAGTCTAGGCTCTGTGATGTCACAGGTTACATGATCTATAGAGGAATGGGGTTGTCCCTTAGACTTTGGTCCACGTAATGGGGGGAAATGGCAATTTGAAAGTACAAATCCCAAGTTCAGAACGTATAGTTGGGGCTGGTAGGACGGAGGTGCGCAATTGATAGGTGCATAATTTATTTATATTAATTCATTATTCAAACACGATGCAATGCAATGGATCGTCTCTTGATCGTACATGTGATTTGATCATGACAAGGGAAATGAATCTTGTTGGTTTTGGAAGAAAAAAACAACAACAACAAATTACAAGAGAAGTCTTAAATTTGTGTACCACGTCATCAAACGCCGCGATGAAATCCTCAGACTTGGGGCACAGATGTAATACAATGCACATAGGAGAGAAAAAAGAGGAAAAGAAACAAGATTCCAAGAAAACAGGTTAATATTAACATTCTTAGAATAATATTAAAAGCCAAGATGCTTATTAAGAAAGTTTGGGTGAGGAGAGAGGGTATGTGAAGGGTTAACTTGTTGCATAATCCCTAATAAACCACGCCCATCTCTTTCAACAAACCATTAAAAGTTTCCCCGGTACGTCTAAACATTGTGAATTTATTTTTTCTTAAACTGATATTCCAATTTGTACAGTTTCCTTGGGCGGAAAGATTTTATGTATACGGGATTTTACCTTCCAGGTTCTAAATTTCATCACAAACCTTTTTCAAATAACCATTACAGTGTGCACGGGCTCCGAAGGAGTGGTTTAAGTCAAGTGAATAATTTGTCTTTGTTTGATGGTTTGTCGTATATTTTCTTTGACAATGTCTTTGGCAGGTACTGGCTTGGCATTTTGGTGGCCAATATAGGGTGCGTTCGAGGAGTTTGTTATCCAAGAAGATGTGTAGTTTTTTATTAACCAGAGCTTGTGAAATTTATCATGAGAAAATAATTTTCCAATCTTTTTGCTATCCACGAGGAGTTTCAGTCATAACGCACAGCATGAAAGTAGTTCGATTTCAAAGCACTAAGATTCATCTTAAGATGAGTTGTCAGTATTACCATAAAGTGATTCAGATCAATCTTAACTCTTTGTGAAATCGAGCCCTGGTCGTCTGTCGGTATTAATGCTGGGTGAAGTTGGCGTTTAAAAAGATCTTGTAAGGCGCTCTCTGGATGAGCACACCTGTTCGACCCGGGCAGCCGCACCCGAGCAATCTATAACGAACGCATCCAACTTTACGGAATGATGATATCAATTAGTGGAGGTAGAATAGTTGTCATTCATATTAATAGTATTGTAAATAACTATACATGCTTCACCCGGAGCCCTTCACTCTAAAAAAAAAACCTCTCCGGTCAGAATTGACCTGGATTCCGGGTCACAATGGTCCTGACCGATTCCTGGGTTAGTGTGACCGTAATCTGTATCAAACCAACCCACAACTGAACCAAACTGTGTCTAAATCCCATTGTAACCAATTCCCTGGTCAGCCTGACCCATGGGCCAGGCTCCCTTAACGCCGGAATCCAGGTAGATTATGACCCGGGAGTCTTTCTACACAGTGTTCCAAAATGATTGCTTAGGTTTTGCTGAGAATGCCTTAGGAATTAGTTAGATGAACGGAGAAAATGAACCAGGAAATTGAACATAGACACGGAATGAGCACGGAGGAATTAAGGATAAAACTAGAATTTACTTTTAGAAATGAAATTAAAGGGTTTTAGGATGATAATTAAGACGACGAAATGGGAATATAACAAATTGTTGGAGAGTTAGGGAAATGGAACATATTCGAGACAAAGAGATGAGGAAATAACAAAATACGTAAATATAGACATTGTATGGAAATCTAGGATACACTATAATAAAAAACAAGGATTGGGCATAGGAGAACCGGACACGTGGACAATGCACGGAGGGAGTAAAACGGTAAAAATGGGAAGGAAAATAATAACACATCTGTATTGACGAAGAAACCCCCCCAAAAAAAAACCACAAAAAAACAAAAAAACAAACAAACCCCAATACAGTCCAGAAAAGGAAAATCACTCAAACAAGAGTTAATACAGCCTTGGATAATATCAGCCTATTGACTAATTGTTTTATCTGAACATGCATTCATCAGCCACTTGCAATAATAATCAATCCAAACTTAAACTTTCCCAGAGTTGCTTTGTAAATTTCGTATCTCCCCTGAGGAGGTCTTTTCCTTTTAATTAGGTTTTACACTTTGTGAGAAGATGAATTGTCCGGCTGTGTTCTCCAACAGTGCAAAAGGAATTGTTTAAAATGTGATCTTAGAAAGTTTTATTTCAGTATCAATGGTGTGACACCTCAGTACGACTGACAAATAGACCCCCTTGCATATGAAGTCCAAACAGCGCCCTCACTGAGTTCAATAAAGACCTTTCATTGGCTGAGAGTTGTGCGCGGCGTGTATTGTTTGACCTGAGCAATATGCAAGAGGTCAATAGGGGAGAGTTTGGTGGTAGGGAATAGACTGTGCAAGTCTCGCACATACTCGAACATTTTTGGGACCACTTTGGTCCCACGTACATTGCTTTAATGCATGAAGGAAACAAACACACAGGCTTTAACGGGTTCCAATGTTCGAATACGCACAAGACTTGCACAGTCTATTCCACCTTTTGGCCTTGCCTCTTATTTTGATCGACCGACTACTGACCCATTATTATAATTGCCGAATGCCCTGTTGAGGAGACGCTGCCGCAACAAACCAAGAGTATAGAATAAGTTTTTTGAAAAGGAGATTAAGAGGATTTGGGTTTTTTATTCATTCTTAACAGAGCCCCCAGTGTTACCAAGCCACTACTTTGATATGCAAATATTAATTAAATACACTTAAAGGTCACACCTTCAGAAGATGCACAGTTTCTAATACCTCCTTATCAATTTTGATTTGATAAAAAACACATGTTCTTTGACATTTTTGCAACTCACTTTGTTGTTCTTTTTAAGAATATGTTATAAGAATGAATTCATAAACAGTCACTGGCGTAGAATTAGGGTTGCATTACGGGGTGGAAGTAAAGCATGCCAGACCATTCTTACCTCACTCTCATCCTGGTCTGGGTAGATACACGTCTCTCCTTCAGCTGTCATATTACAGAAGACCTCCAGGGCATCCTTAGTACAGCCCTGGTTAGGATCAATCCAGTAATGACCTGGAACACATCAAAATAGAAGAATTTGAAATCAAAGATGTCTAGTTTAATAATTATAATAATAATATCGACTCTTATATAGTGCATTTCCTAAGAATGATCTTTGCATTTCAAACATCATTACCCCTGGTCACTGGGCCATATGTTTCCTTCCTCTCAGCCTATGCTGCCAAGTATGTTGTGCATTAAGCTAAATCATTCACAAGAACCATCTCTGCCCTCACAGGTACCCATTTACCCCTGATGGATGATGATAAACAATTGTAGTTAATTGTCTTGCTCAAGGACACAAGTGTCATGATCGGGATTCAAACCCACACCCTGATGGCTCATCAATCAGAACTTGAGTCTGATGCACTAAACCACTCAGCCACGACATGCCAAGTTTGGGGGTATATTCCAAGATCATCTGATGCGGTCTTGGCTTGTACCTTTTAAGGAAGTACAGGGAAAGTCATTTTATTTTCCAGTCCCAGATCTTTTGTGAAAAGGAACTTATAAACAGAACCCTTGCACACTTCACATTAAAAGGTTAGATAGCGCCCTCATTGACTGAAATGCGAACTTTTCCATACAAATTTGTTGACCATACATTTGGCCACCTTGATGGTGGATTCTCTACACCATGCCCGATTTGGGGCAGAGGTTATCCCCACAATGTTCCCATACTTCAACACATTATTTTCCACTTGTACAGAAGTACCCCCCTCCCTAAAATCCTCCAAAGAAATCCTGAGATTCCAAGCACACAATGAAGACACAATAGGGGGTACACCATGCCACATATCAAGCACCAAACAGCATTCTCCTACTATAGGGCAAAACAATTATGCCTAAATCTTTTTCTAATATTTGTTGCTCTTTTTTTATAAACCATACCATCTTTGAAGTCTTTGTGGCTGAGGTAAAGATCCTTGCATGTCCTGGCCGGATTTTTGATGGTTCCGATCGGGTTCTTCATCTGTTCCATTTCCTCCTTCAGAGCACGCAGGGAGGTGAAAAGTTGAACCAAGGCTTCCATGTAGGCCTATTGGAGAATCAAACAAAAATGAAACTCAAGTTTACAATATTTTGTTTTTTACCCAACATTGATGTGTGACAATCACTGTATACTCAATGCCTTCCTGAGTCCTGCGGGAAAAAATGCACAGGCATAAAACTTGGGTGGGATTCGAACCCTGCATGACCCGTCACCATTCTAGAGAAGATGTCTTGCAACAAAACTATCAAACAGATCTGGTGACAAGAGTCCAGTTCGAATCTTGTAAGGAACTCAAGTTCCTTCTCAGATATAAAACATATTCCTTCACTTTTTTTCTCAACAATTCTTGTTTATATGGGAAAAGTAGGCGTGTCGTTGCCGACAGGTTAAGAGCACTGGACTCAAGCTCTGGTGTTTCTGAATCAGCAGAGTGCGGGTTCGAGTCCCGGTCATGACACTGTATCCTTGAACAAGATACTTTACAATTATTGCTTTGTCCTTCGGATGGGACATTAAGCCATAGGTCCCATGTACTAGGATTGGTATTGCACGTAAAAGAACCCAGAACACTTATCATGGAAGAGTAGGGGTTAACCCATGTGTTTCTGGTTCACATAGCACCCTTGTTTACAGGTTTCCACAGGCTTGCGAGCTACAGTTATTAAGTTCACTTATGAGGCATCCTTGGTTTCATTACCAGAGGTATATAATAATAATAATAGTAGTAGTATATAAATGGCAGGTTGACTCACTTCTGGTAATTCTCCGTAATCAAAATAAAAGTAGTCCTCGGCGTTTTCAGGAATTTGGTTGTCCTCAAAGTCGGCACCAGCAGCATTAGGATCATCACCAGCTTCTCGTCTTCTCCTCTTGACTGACCCTGTGTAGCTGCTGCTACTATCCGGTCCTCCAACTCCCCCACCACCGCCTCCACCCTCGTTAGGTGCAGCCGTGAATGGTGCATAGGTGCCTCCTGGGAATTCATCTGGATAGAAACCGGGGTATAGGTCTGGACGGATGTTTAAGATGCCCTGGTCGAGTAGCGCTTGGAGGTACTGAAATGGAACAGGTTGAATTTGTGGTTGGAGATCTTGCCAGTAATCCTTTGTATGCATGTAATTATTTATCTAGGGCCTACTTATTTATATGTTTACTATTGTTAACATTTATGTTTTTTGTTTGGATTTCTTCTTGATTCATGTTCATGTACTTGTTTCTTTGTAAATTTTGTACGGTTTATCTTGGTCAAATAAGTAATAATAATAATATCTTATGCAAGTGGCACTTGCAGTTGAGAGCCAGCGCTACAATGGACGTGTTGAAGGTATTTTATTAAATTGAGTTGACCGTCTTTTTTCATGTTTGAAAAGCGTGTTTTGGTTGAAGTAAAAGTTTTAACACTCACCTCAGCACTTGCTTCTGGTCCCTAAGAGAAAAAGGGGAAACAATTGTTAAATGTTGGTAGTTTACATTTAGTTTGAAAGAAAAAGCAGACAATAAAATCGTTTGGTTATTTCTTTGTAGTAAAATGTAATACATCCCGGTTTTATTAATTCTTCCTTTGATGAAAGCATAATTTTATACTCACTGGAGGTCCTGGAGGTCCCTGCAGGTAGATAAAAAACGGGAAGAAAAATTATTATTAATTATCATTGTAATAATAATTAGAATGAAAACTATTCATTTGGTACTTTAACTTGATGTATTAGTGGCTTTATAGTTGGTGTACCATAAAGCAACAACTCAAAAGTCCCTAGATGGTTGTTACACCAGGTTGGGATTCATTTGGTACTTTAACTTGGTGTATCAGTGGCTTTATACTTAGTGTACCATAAAAGCAAGAACCAAAAGTCCCTAGATGGTTGTTACACCAGGTTGGGATTCATTTGGTACTTTAACTTGGTGTATTAGTGGCTTTATACTTAGTGTACCATAACAGCAAGAACTCCAAAGTCCCTAGATGGTTGTTACACCAGGTTGGGATTCATTTGGTACTGTAACTTGATGTATTAGTGGCTTTATACTTAGTGTACCATAACAGCAAGAACTCCAAAGTCCCTAGATGGTTGTTACACCAGGTTGGGATTCATTTGGTACTTTAACTTGATGTATTAGTGGCTTTATACTTTGTGTACCATAACAACAAGAACCCAAAGGTCCCTAGATGGTTGTTACACCAGGTTGGGATTCATTTGGTACTTTAACTTGGTGTATCAGTGGCTTTATACTTTGTGTACCATAACAGCAAGAACCCAAAAGTCCCTAGATGGTTGTTACACCAGGTTGGGATTCATTTGGTACTTTAACTTGGTGTATCAGTGGCTTTATACTTTGTGTACCATAACAGCAAGAACTCAAAAGTCCCTAGATGGTTGTTACACCAGGTTGGGATTCATTTGGTACTTTAACTTGGTGTATCAATGGCTTTATACTTTGTGTACCATAACAACAAGAACCCAAAAGTCCCTAGACGGTTGTTACACCAGGTTGGGATTCATTTGGTACTTTAACTTGATGTATTAGTGGCTTTATACTTTGTGTACCATAAAAGCAAGAACTCAAAAGTCCCTAGATGGTTGTTACACCAGGTTGGGATTCATTTGGTACTTTAACTTGGTGTATCAGTGGCTTTATACTTTGTGTACCATAACAACAAGAACCCAAAAGTCCCTAGATGGTTGTTACACCAGGTTGGGATTCATTTGGTACTTTAACTTGATGTATTAGTGGCTTTATACTTAGTGTACCATAACAGCAAGAACCCAAAAGTCCCTAGATGGTTGTTACAACAGGTTGGGATTCATTTGGTACTTTAACTTGGTGTATTAGTGGCTTTGTACTTAGTGTACCATAAAAACAAGAACTCAAAAGTCCCTAGATGGTTGCTACACCAGGTTGGGATTCATTTGGTACTTTAACTTGGTGTATCAGTGGCTTTATACTTTGTGTACCATAACAACAAGAACCCAAAAGTCCCTAGATGGTTGTTACAACAGGTTGGGATTCATTTGGTACTTTAACTTGGTGTATTAGTGGCTTTATACTTAGTGTACCATAACAGCAAGAACTCCAAAGTCCCTAGATGGTTGTTACACCAGGTTGGGATTCATTTGGTACTTTAACTTGATGTATTAACTTGGTGTATTAGTGGCTTTATACTTTGTGTACCATAACAGCAAGAACTCCAAAGTCCCTAGATGGTTGTTACACCAGGTTGGGATTCATTTGGTACTTTAACTTGATGTATTAGTGGCTTTATACTTAGTGTACCATAAAAGCAAGAACCCAAAAGTTCCTAGATGGTTGTTACACCAGGTTGGGATTCATTTGGTACTTTAACTTGGTGTATCAGTGGCTTTATACTTAGTGTACCATAAAAGCAAGAACTCAAAAGTCCCTAGATTGTTGTTACACCAGGTTGCTAAGGTCAGCCCTTGATGCAAGCTGGAAAAACCACATCCCTAATACAGTTTTATACAGAAATCTACCTAAAATCACTACAAAAACTAGAAAAAGGAGACTTAAATTTGCTGGACAATGCAAGAGAAGTACAGACCAAGTGGTGTCAGATTTGGTGCTGTGGCAACCAACACATGGAAAGAGGAGCAGAGGAAGGCCAAACAAAACATACATCAACCAACTATGTGAAGACTCCAATCTGACCTGTGAGGACTTAGGCAACTGCATGCTGGACAGGAACATTTGGAAAGCCATCACAAATGTCCGATGGTAGCCATTAGAATAAATGGAATGAATGACATACGTGTACATCGAGTCGACCCCATAAACCATTGAATGCGGTCATATCAGCTCATATCAGCAAAAGAACTGGTCAACAGTAATCAAATGGGTACCGATGAAACTAATATCAGTGACAAACATTTCACTCCACAATGATCATATACAACAGTTATATAGTATTTTTTTATCAAAAAATTGGGAGTTTGACCAGCCAGACTTGGGCTTCATTTAGAATTTTGAACTCTGATTAATTAAGAGATGTTGATTTTGTTTCGGGGATAAAGAATACTATTTGGTTTTTCCCCTTGGTGGTTTAGTGGTAAGACATCTGCTCTAGCATGGCAAAGGTCGTGGGTTCAAATCCCACCGGAGTGATATGCATGTGGAATTTGTTTTTCACAGGACATGGGAAAGTACTGATTGAGTGCATTGTGCTGAATACACATTGGTGTAAGGGAAAAAAACAAATAGTATTCTGATTATTCTACAACAAAAATGTGAATTTCAGGTCAAGACAGAACAGATGAACATTGAACACTATACACCAAAAAAAATTAAAGACAAAATATATTTAAATGAGGTCTGAACTTACCGCCGGTCCTAGGTCTCCCTTTGGTCCGTAGTCACCTCGGATACCAGATGGGCCAGGGGGGCCAGGGACACCCTGTCAGAGCAATCAAACAAAAATATCCAATCATATAATGCAGTCAGAACACTCATTATACTTTGCAATTCATTCATCGCTCCAATTTTGGTGGTGTTATTATCGAGAAAAGCAGAGTTGACGAGAGCTTGGAGTTAGCGAGACTTACCCGAACACCTGGTGGTCCCTCGGGTCCCATTGGTCCTTGTGGTCCTTCAACACCCTAAGAAGGAAGTAACAAAATAATTTGGCTTATTTGTAGAAAAAGATGTATTGTAAAGATATACCTTAACCCTTTACAGACCATTCATTTCTGTATAATCTTCACAAAACGTCCAGACTTTCCTATTATTGTTCATGACTTTAATAAAGTTTTGTCAGTTAAAATGTCAACAGAAATAACATAAAACAGGAAATTTAGTTTTGTGTTTAGAAATTACGATACTTTGTTAACATACTACATTGGAAAATTTCATATCCGGACAGGACCTTTACTTTGACCTCTTTATGTGAATGGAAGTAGGTCAAACCTTGCAGCCGCTATGGGCATTTTGGTACAAGCCGCTTGTGGCCGCTAGGGTCTCTTAAGGGTAAGTCAAACAGCCCTACACACACCTCAGGGCACACACCATGGCATACCTGATGGTGTACAGAAGACTTTCAAAGTACCACCATGCAGTAAAATAAACACCATTCAAAATAGATTCAAAGTGAGTGCAACAACTAGTTATAAAAGATATAGACATTGCATACACTTGGCACGAAAAAGCTTCAACTATGGTCATTTTGTAGATCAGAGAAAATATGAAATGGACAAAAAATAACTTATATAATAATAATGACCTGACTTAGTTTGCAGAAACTGACTTATACAGAACTAATGCAACGACTAGAATGGAAGGAAAATGGAAAGCTTCAACTTGGGTCATTTTGTAGATCAGAGAAATATGAAAAGGACAAAAAAACTTATCCCGACTTATAGTCTGCAGAACCCGACTATGTTCACAGAACCTGAGGTTTCCAATAATAAAAGGAAAATAGAAAGTGCGAAAAATAAAAAACTTATCCTGACTTGGTCCGCAGTACTTGATTTAATATCCTGTGGTAAATTGTTACTTTTTATGTTGAAAAACATGCCACTGAAAATAGCGCCATATTGGCGGCTGCATCTATGGCTACGACTGTTGCTAAGGACATCCTATACTTCAATGCATGATGAAGCCGTGATCCAGCCGTAGC
The DNA here is from genome assembly GCA_021014325.1 of Plazaster borealis. Taxonomy (NCBI): domain Eukaryota; kingdom Metazoa; phylum Echinodermata; class Asteroidea; order Forcipulatida; family Labidiasteridae; genus Plazaster; species Plazaster borealis. Next base: position 671,248 of record CM037456.1, on the reverse strand, counting down.
CGTAGCGATATCAGTCAATTCAGGCATAGCCTAATTTTAACCAATGCGTCAGAAAGCAAACCTGTTCTCCTCGTGGTCCTCTTGGTCCAGATTCACCTTGTTCTCCCTTATCACCCTTCTCCCCAGGGTCTCCAATTTCTCCGGTCAATCCCATCAGACCAATATCACCCTAGAATGAAGCACCAAATATTAGAGTTTAAAATTAAATACATCATGTATGGAGGGCAGGCTGGTCTAAGATTTGAGATATTTTACAACCAGAGCCTTATTTCATAGAGCTGCTTAAGCACAAAAAGTAGCTATAGAAAAACAATTATGCTCACCAGATTTAGGTTACCAGCCAAAAAAACATGTCACGTGTAACATTTGTGACTGGTACCTCACTTTTGCTTAGCAGAAATTGGTTAAGGAATATTAAGCAGCTCTATAAAAATGGGCCCTTCTCATTTTATGGACTGGGCCCAATTTCATGGAACTACTTAAGCAGCAATATTGCTTAACAAATTTCTGCTAAGCATAAATGAGCAGCCACAAATCGTACATATTGAACATTATTTTAGCTGGTAACCTTATTCCAGTAAGCATAATTTGTATGCGCTTAGCTACTTTTTGTGCTTCCTTTCCAAGAACCTGCCATACCCACAGTGCTATAGGCCCATGGGAACAGTACATGCTGCTGTACCCCAACTTTTCAAACAATGCACATTCTATCATAAGAATAATTCTTAGCTAACCAAAACATATGCCTGAAAACATTTGAACACATAATAATTTTTTGTTTTAACCAATGTCGAATCCCCATGATTTTGGTAAAAGATCAAATGGACTTTCATGACGAATCACTGCCTGGCAATAAGTTTGTTTTCCTGATAACAAAAGGAGAAGACTCACCTTTGGTCCGATTGGCCCTGGATCACCTGTAAAACCACGTGGACCCTCTGGACCCTGTGAATAGTCAAGAATAACAACATCAAACACTCAGTCATTTATTTAGTACTTATTAATTTCATTTGGTAAAAACGTTTGTTTGGCCGCAAATAGATATGCCTTAATGCAGCTGTGAACATTTCACTTTAGGTATTTGCCCTCTCAACTCAACTTTGATTTTAACCTCCTTCCTTCTACCCTCTCCCCCCCCCCCTCCACCCCCGGTCTCCTCTCACTTTTTATTGGTCACGTTTTGCAACCCCCTGTCTGTTTTCTGCTCCTTGGTTTTGCACTCCGAGAATTTGTTTTCACCTAACTGCTTCTGTAGTACTACTATAATTATTTACTTGACTTTTTATTTCAAACAAACTCCATAAAAGGAGAGGATAAAATACAACAAAATGTGCAAGCAGATAAGTCAGCGAAATACAAATAACAATAACCCTGACACAAACAGGAGCGACTGCACACCCAATAAACTGTGCAAGTCCACGCATATTGAAAACCTCGAACGAAGACTATATTTTTCTACGAAATAAAATCTTCTTTTTAAATTATATTTATACAAAACTCTTGAAAATAAAAACACTCATAGCAAGTTGTTATAAATAATTTTCAAATTTTTGTAGTGTAAAAATAATTTGTTCAAATTACCATTGAAACAAAATTAAAACTTGGGACGAGGATGCTTATTGTTAGAAACCCCATTTGCCGATTCTCAGGTTTTCTTTGTTATTTTGTTGAATTGATTTTACTTTAATATTGTTTATCACTAAGTATTACATTCCCAAAATCATTTTTTATTTTTCATGGCCATAAACTATCTTAAACTAAAATAATTGACAAAAAAAATCCCGCCCACGTAAAACTCCATATGATTGGGACCACAGAAGTTTGAATATGCGCGAGACTTGCACAGTCTATACAGACATAGAGATTGTCAAAATGACCTGATCAGCCAACAAAGAGTGTCAAGATCATCACAGTTGAGAAATTGGTTATGAAATAAAACCATTTTGACACAATCACTAATACCATGGTTGGCACAGTCTACGTTCTTAAAGTTTAGATGAATTTTCATCAAAAAGATGGACTGACAATGGACTAACTAATGCCAGGCTTTATGGCAGTGTACTGCAATGCTTCAGAGTCAGCGAGCTATGATGGTTGCTGGTGTTGCTTGGACTCGAATTTCACCCAGAATCCTTTTCGTGCCGGTCTATTCATCAGTGTCATTTAAACTTACCATTGGCCCTTGTGGACCTCCTTGACCCTGTGGCCCTTGCTCTCCTGGGTCGCCCTATGGAATCAGACAGGGATGTACAACACATCATTGTAAATACTTCCACTTAAAAGAAAGCCTTAATTGATTTATCATAGCGCTAAAAATGATCGTAAGATTAGTTAGATTCAATCTTAACTGCTATACTAAATTGTGACATCACACTGCAAAGCGCTCTCTATGGCCCAATTTCATAAAGATGTTAAGCAGAAGATATAGTGCTTAAGCAGAAGATATAGTGCTTAGCAAATTTCTTTGCTAAGCAAAACATGAGTTGGGAACCAGAGGCGACAATGTAAACTCTTTGAAACTTTGGCTGGTAACTTGTTTCTGCTAAGCAATATTTTTTGTGCTTAGCAGGATTTCGTGCTTACAAGCTATACGAAAATGAGCCCTGTTCAAGTGTGACTTAATTCCACCGTAAGCCACTTTCACTTTACATAAACTAGTTTTTCTGGCTTTTACATTCGTTCTTCAGATACTATAATGTATTCTCAGAACTAAAAGTTTATGTCATTAGAAATACTTTTGAACAATGCAACAAGTGATTTTTTGGTAAAAATACACACAAATGTACGCCAGCTTAAAGGAACTGGAAGTAGCAAAAACTTTGTGCATTCAGCTGGATAGTGGTATTCGCATGTTTGTCATTAATCATATTTCTTTGTGAAATCGAGCTGGAAGGCTTGTGTGGAGAGTCTCCAAACACACTCAAACTCGTCTCAGATTAAAACAATCTTTTGAAGAAATCCATATGACCACTGGAAAAAAATTTTGTTGTCTCTTCACAGCCTTTTGATTCACCTAAGCTTGGATTTTTCTGAGGGAAGAAAGGGGAATGCTAGGAGTGAGTTACTGACTTACCTCAGGTCCTGAGAGACCTCTTATGCCCTGGGGTCCCTGAGGTCCTGGCTCACCCTGATACAAAACAAAATAGACAGATTGTTAGCTGTTATAATGGTATCATGGGCTCCGGATCCATCTCCGTCTCCGTCATCAATTTTGGACCTGTGTACATTCTGCATGGTGTTTACAACATCAAATTGACAAGTAGCTAGAACAAAAATGTATATTCGGTTTGCGGTAACACCATGTGTATATCTACTTTGCTGTGTAGATTTTTGTTCTTTGAGATCTATTCTACTGCCGCAGAGTAGATTTCGGAATTCGGGATACTACTTAGTTCCGAAAAGAACTGTCCTGCTTATTAACTAATACCTGGGTGGAAGGTAGGAAATCGGCCAGGACTACTACTTTCGCTAAGTGGATCGAGGGGACTTCTTGTTAATAACTTCACTTCCGCAGAGTGAATTCTCATTTGGTCTCAACGTTTCAAAACCCACAAAAGAATAATACAAACACAATTTTGGACATTGAACTCACCGGCATGCCAGGTGGTCCTGGATCTCCTCTGATACCTGGGGGTCCCATGTCTCCCAAGTCACCCTTGGGGCCTTGCTCACCTGGAGCTCCGTTTAGACCAGGTTTACCCTGGCAAAAAAGAAGAAGAACCAATCACAATAATCCAAAGATAGAGTTAATCATTACAAAAAGTTTGTACGCCGCGAGTCTCACATTCAGACATGTTAGACTTTTTGTCTTATTGACAATGTGCATGTAAAGTTTGGAGCCTGTCTATTCTGTGCGCGCATCAATCAAGTGAAACCACACATTGGAATCCGGACCGTGATTTAATTTGCTTTCAAAATGCATTTTGTTTAAAGAGTAAAGGCGGGTGTATTAGTTTAACCAAACAACAATATAAATACCTTAAAACTGTCTTAAGGATCTAAAGAACCAGGAACTTGTATGATATTTTTTATATTTGGATCGTTTGTAACTTCAAAGGCACTCTATTAAAGCAGTATCGACTTTCAGCATACCATGCCAGCTTCCTGTCCATTGGAACAGCGTTAGAGGTCACGATACCTTGCATGACTGTATCAGATTTACAAAGGCGGGTGTTTTTTTAATAAACATTGATGCAAAAGTATTACATATAGTAAGATAAAGGTTTTCTTCTAATGTTTCTGACATGATATTTTGTATACACTGTCACAGAAACAAGCAGTCAACAACAAACCGTTGACCTATGTATGCTTTATACAGTATCTCTGTGGAGCGTGTGCACGTGTAATGTACGCATTCCGTGCAAAATGAGACCAGACTATTTGTAATGTGCAGCCAAAAGTTCTTCATAGGATCATCATTAAAGCAACTTGTTAATCTTGTGGGGGGACACTTCAACAAAGAATCCATTTTACGCAACTAGCCCCTGACTACATCATGGACATGCTGCAAGTTAGTTGGTGCTGGACGAAGACAACTTTGATCTAATAGCTCCCGCTCACAATACTTTGTTGTGCCAAGAACGAGTCACATCACTTTTGCTGATGGAGCCTTTTCAGTCTATGGAACCGAACTCTGGAATAAACTTCCAAATCACATCAGGGACACAACATCCTTCAACACACTTCTGAAAGCCCACTTGTTTCAGGAGGCCTACCATCAATGACTTATTTATTTCTTCCTGTGTCTAATCAGTGCCTTTGAGCAAACCTTTGATTTAGTTACTTTATAAATTTGACTGATTGATTCGGACTGCAACCGTTCATTAATCCCCTTGATGTCACTTAACAACTGCTGGTTTGCGACAATCAAATACTTACCTAAAAATGCATCATCAATTTTACAAATACCCAGACTAAGGAAAATATTACTGATATATATAAAACCAGATGCTGCATTATGTCTAAGTTCTACTTGGACTTACCTATAATAAGACAAAAGGAAAACTTTTCTTCTTCCAAACTTACCGGTTTACCTCGAGGGCCAGTATGTCCAATATCTCCAGGTGGACCTTGAGGTCCCTTAAATCAGAAAACAAAAATAACAAGAATGAGGTCACAAAATATTTTACTATTATTATTCCTGTCTTTTATAAATACAAAAAGTAGTTACATTTGTCAACTTGTAGTGAGAGAACCATTTGAAAAGCAATTAAATGAGGTAAAATATACCACTCTTCTTTAAAAATATTACTTTGAAGACGTTCATTGTAGGAAGTGAAGTGCTAAGCTAGGTTGATTTATTTGTACTTATTTTATTTGAATTATTTGGACAATACAATAATACGAGCAGAGGCTGTCCACGGAAAGGCAAAAGTAAAAAAAACTGCCATCAAAAAAGATGTGCCCTCCCAGGACCTGCTCATTTAAAAGAATACAAATTGATATTATATAATACACAGAAAGAACACCAGCTACTGCACTAGTTTCACCAGATGTCAAAAATTCTTTACCACACTTTGCATCGTTAGACGTAACTTTGTAATTGCAAAAGATTGATCCAAATACATTTTAAGAAAAGAGGGTGAGTAAAATCAGAAATAGGTTTTCTGAATTCTAAAGTATTGTTTTAACTTACAGGACGTCCTGGGTCACCGTCTTCTCCATCCTCCCCTGGGTCTCCGGGTACACCCTACAAGGAAATAAATCACAGAACATCTCCAATAAGATTTCACCTAGAAGGTACCAATCATCATCAGGAAGAATTCAGCCAATGAGAGTAGAAGCTCCGTAGTGCAAGTTTATTCCTCTGGAATCCATATTTCATTTGATGATTGAAGTGAACAATTATTTTGTTTTTGTAGATTCATCAGTCACATGCCTCCCAAATTGATGACCGTACCCTCCCCCTTCCCAACCCCTCAACCCTACCCCCAGCTGTCCCCAATTGAAATCTTCACTTTCAAACTTCAAAATTACCCAAATATAAACTTACATTTTATGAGCTTTAATATAGTAATTTCAGTGTAGGCCTATTTAAAACTGTTTTTCTATTTACACGCAGACAATTTATTTGTTTTTACCTCCACAAAAGATTTCCTTAAGAAATGGCACGACAAGAGTGCTGAAAAGGGCCTTGTTTGAGACAAATGCACATGGAAACTTAAGTTTTAATTTGCTGGAAGTGCCCTCTAGAAAAAAAGGTGCACCCCCTTGTGCCCTCCTAAAATGTAAACCTACAGTAGTTTTGGTTCTGGCTTCATATTCCTTATAATCAACCACTGAAAGACTAACACAAAACAAGCACTCCTGTTTGAGCTTCCCTTCTCGCACTGAGTGTGGCAATTTCAAAATTAAAGTTTAAAGAGTTACAAAGATCAGACTTACAGGTTGTCCTGGTGTGCCTGGATCTCCAGGTTCACCTGGGAATCCAATTGGGCCCTGTTGATAAAAAACAAAACAATTAAAGCAAATTAATCACTATTTTTCTTTATAAATGCAATAATACAGAGTGAAGTTTTTCGGATGTTTATATATAATTCTATTTCTCACTTTACCTCTTTTACATTTATACTCAATTTACTTGTTGCTTGTTTAGGTTAAGCCCTTATTATTAAAACGAAATATAAGTTTCAATACATTTTTACATGGGATAACAGAATAGAGTTGACCTAATCAACGGAGAAATAATGAAGGAAAATTGTCTATTCATCCAAAAAGTACAGCGCTCACCCTTAACACTAGCCCGGCGTACATTGTCGCGTAAAATCTGCTTTGGACTAGTTCTTATAAACACCAATTCTCAACTTGCCCTGTGGGCTACTAAAAACTGTGCAACCTACTTGTTTAGAATGCTCCTATTTCTTCCTTTTCAAATGTGAAGAATACTTCTTTTTATGTGTTAATTTATTTATGGGTGTGTGAATGTATCTACATTTGACCATTAAACTGGTTGTGCTTGTTACCATTGATACTAATACATCAGAAAGATACATTGATGACAATATATGTTTAAAATCTGTGCTACTAAAACTTCCTGGTGCAAGTAAAATGTAGAGTCTATTAGCCCGATGGGCTACTTTACAAAAAACCTCAGCACAAGACCTGAGGGTTAAATGTTGCTGACTTGATTATAGGTGACTCACCGGGTTACCCTTGGGTCCCTGAGGTCCTTCAGGCCCTGGTGGACCATTTGGACCAGGGAACCCTGGCGATCCTGGTTCTCCCTTGTTTCCTGCATCTCCCTTAGCTCCCTGCCAAAACAAACACACACACAAACATTTGAATTTCTGACAGTGCTGTGTACAAAACCCCTAATAACACACCAACCATTTTTGTTGATTTCACTAAAACATGACGGTAATGAATTTATTCAAAGTGCTCATTGCAAAATCCAAACTTTTGCAACCCGGGCATGTGACCAATATATGCAAGTACCCCACCCTGGTAAACATCCTGGATCGATGCCTGTTGCAAACAAACTCTGTGATTAACTTCAATTGAAGATAATTGAATACACAAACCTGTGGTCCATCTCTTCCTGATCTGCCTGGTATTCCAACAGATCCCTTCTCACCCTACAAACAGCAACAACAGAAAAACAAAATTATTGTTGTGATTTGTTTTTCTTCAAATTTCCACTTCTACCATAGGTTAATATTACACAAGCAGGGCTCAAATTTGAGGGGAAAATATAGAAGACTGCAGGGCTTGTAGCTCAAAATGTTTACTGGACCAGAAATGTTTTTACAAGACCAGAATCAAAATGAGTAAAGTCTTCTTGACATAGTTTAACTGTTTTTATTTGAACAAGCATTAAGTCATGTCAGAGAAGATTGATCTTATTTGTCTTCATGGGTATTAAATATACTTCATTACTAAACAGAAGTGAAATGTATTTATCAGACTCAAAGTCAACATTGGAAAATTATTTGTTTTTGTTCAAAATATTACACTGTGAGGTATTGCTATTCAATTGAAAAACACAAGACCGCTGGACTTGTCCAGTCCTGAGTTTACTGGCCTGATGCTAAAACTACTGGCCTCAGGCTTGAGGTCCAGTGTCAAATTCCATCCCTGACAAGTATTGTGTTGGGAATTTTCTAAAAAAACAACAACAAAACATCTGCCACCTTTACATTGATCATATTACATTTGCTTCATTGAACTTATTTTGATGCTATTCAAAATTAATCGGGGCTACATTCTAAAAGCAAATGGACTCTTTAAAAAAAAATTACTTTATTTTTTTGAATCGATAATACAATTAGTGACTTACCTTTTGTCCGGGAGATCCGTTGTCCCCTCTTGGTCCTGGTAACCCTTGTCCACCCTTCAAGAAGAGAACGTTAAATCAATAAATTAGTGAAACAATTTCTATCTGAGGTTTCCACCCATGCCAAGTAAAGCACTGATAAAGAGCTTTTCTGTCATGGGCATTAAATTAATTGCATTATTTCTATTATTGTTATTTTTTCGGCCAATATTTTAATAAACATAGAGCAATACAAGAAACTAACATATGTTTACATTTACAATCTGACTATGAAAAGTAGAACAATTGTAGACCAAAATGCATTAGAGATGTAGGAATGGAACAGTTACAGATCAAGGCTTTAGGAAGTAGTTTACATTGATAAGGTATAAGAGAAGACAGAAATTTGAGTATTTAATCTTACAAATACAGGCGGCCAAAATGTGGGGTTCTTTCCACCCACTTTACTCACCTCTCCTCCGGGGGAACCTCGTTTTCCAGGCAGTCCCATTCTACCAGGAACACCCTTTGGTAAAAACAAAGAATAGATTAGTAATTATTTCATCAGTAATGCTTTCATATTTAATCTTTTATTTTTACATAGCTGTTCAATGTTATCTTACATAGAGAGAAAGGGTTCCCAGAGAATGGATTTTGGAGGTAATTCCGATCACTATAACAAAACCAAGCAGAGGTCAAAATTTCAAAATGTTAAATCAAAACCGAAGGGTTTCAATATGTAAGAAGAAGTAAACAGCATTGGACTTATATACCTTTCTCCCAATGAACAATCTAACAAAATAAAAATATGCGGTAAGATCTCAGTTCTTTCAGAAGTCCTTTGACAACAAAATCCACAGGTACATTACTCGGGTGGGATTCGAACTCATAACAGATGTCTTACCAATAAACCACAGAGCTTGCCCAGTAGCTAGAGGCAGTTCGAATCCAATATTTTAGCAACTAGTATCACAACGATTTGATAGATGTTACTTTGCATCGGGGATAGTACCGGTATACAAATATTGACTGCTTTGAGTACTGTGGTTATAACTATGACTCCTGAGGTGATCCTCGGTACGTTGTATTTTCCCGAAGCTATGCCGAGGGAAAATAGACCGCTCCGGGATCACCGAGGGAGTCGTAGTTTTAACCATAGCATGAGTAAAAGTAATCAATATCTGTTTTATAACACCCCAACCATATTGTTGTGACTATACGTCTAGGTACCAATTACAAGAAGCTGCTATTGCTATGGGTATAGTGCAATGGTTGCTATGGGCATACAAGTACATTGGTTGCCGAGGGTTTAGTACATTGTTTGCTGCATGTATAGCGCGTTGTGTTCGCGCAGCTTTCTAGTAAAACTAAGACTTATCATGTGATGAGTACTCGACACCATTACAAGTAATATAATAATATAATATCAAAGTCTTATATAGCGCACGTATCTACCAAACAAGGTACTCAAGGCGCTTAGTATATATACTTTAAACAGAAATGGGTTATTGAAGTTATGAATTATGAGACCCAATTATGTAGCACCTTATAATGTTTTTTACAAGGTGCTATGGCGCATTCAGCAGCCACAACCAGGAACACCGGGGCGAACCCCTTCTCTTTGCGATAAGTGCACTGGGTTCTTTTACATGCGTTACACAGACAAAGACCTGACCTGTGCTGGTGTAACAATGTGGACTCTATCCAGATAAAAATATTTGAAAGGCAAGTTGAAAGGCAAGCCCATTGTGACTGTTGATCAGGGGAAGGTGTATTCTAAATTAGCCCCAAAAATGTATCATCGGAGGTTGTGACACCAATACTAGTTATTTTTCTATAATCAACAAAGACTTGTATCCTTACAGTTGGACCAGGATCACCATTGTCTCCCTTGGGGCCACTGGAGCCAGGTAGACCCTGTAAGCCAATTGGTCCTGCACTCCCTGGAGCACCTGACGGGCCTTCTTCTCCCTGACAAGACAAATCAGACATAAAATGAGAACCATCAATAAACAGTAAGGTCACAAATTTAATCTTTGGTTGTAAATATAAATGAGAAAGTTTTATCTCTGGTTGCAAACAAACAAAGAAAGTTTAATCTTTTGTATCAAACAAAAGAAGAACATTTAATCTCTTGTTGCAAACAGAAATTAATTAATGTTATCTCTTGTTGCAAACAAAATAAAAAAAGTTTAATCTCTGGTTGCAAGCAAAAGAAAGTTTTATCTTTTGTTACAAACGAAAGAAAAAGGTTTCATCTCTTTTTGCAAACAAAGTAAGAAAAGAACTTTATTGTATTACAAATACACAGATAATATCAGTAATAATGATGTGACTTTATAATTTGCAAATGTGCTCAAGGCGCAATACAAAATATTTCCGCAATACAAAAACTTAAGACTATAATTTAAATCTCATAAAACAAACTAAACGAGCACCTTAAGGCCACATAAAAAAAAATTGTTGATTGTCCCCGCCCGACCCTACAAAACCCCCCCGACCCCATTTTTTTTTTTTTTTTTTAAATCATAAAAACGGTATTTTTAAAGATCTTTTCAGTCAAATTTGGCTCCCAGATTTTTCAGCTGATATTTTTTCAAAATCCATAGGTCGGAAATAGATGATTGAAGAAAGATTGTTCATGTTGGCAAAACAAGAAAAATTCTTCAAATATTTGCGTTTTAGTTTTTTGAAAATGTTTACAGACAAATTCATCTATGGATTTGAAAGGGTTTAACAAAACAATTAAAAACATCAAAATCACACAAACCCTTTGTTTTATAGTGATTATGATGATATCTTTATTCTTTTTTATAATTTGCCATGTCAAAAAAAACAAAAAAAAAACGCCCTCCCTCCCCCTCTTCCCATAAAAAAAGGACGATCAACAATTTTTTATTTTTATGTGGCCTAATATAAGAATGCTAGTTACATTAAAGGTAGGGTCATAGATAGTTTTTTGTTAATGTAATGCTTATTTATAGGCACAAGTATAAAGAAAGATAAAATAAAATTCACTTGTGAAAGTTTCAGCGGAATAAAGTGTCTACCTGCTGTGAAAACAACAAAAAACTGTCATGGTATTTTAACAAGAACGTCCAATCCATCCACGTTTAGCGAGGTGACAGTGGGTACCAAATGCATCTCTGGTCATAGCATTCGCAAACAGACACCAACCCTCAGAAAACTGAGAAGCGATTCATGCGACTGAAGGAGCCGATCCCCCCCCCCCCCACCTCGCCCCCAGTTGTTGAAAAGAGTTATTGACATGAGAGGATGTTCTTAATTAGTTCTGAATGTTATCTAAACAGTCTGCACTAGAACTGGCTACATCAACAATATCAGTCATTCCATTTGAGATTCAAGGCTTGGATTTCCCCCATGACATTACAAGGGCATAGACCTTGTGCACATGACGTCGTCTGATCATCAGTGCATACTTGAAGTACGTGTAACTGTAACAAATAGCTGGTGAGCAAGACGCAATATTGAGCCAATCGCTACAAAACATCTTAAGCCTAACGCTTAATCATGTGTATTAAAGTAGTTTTGCATCAGGCTGACACACGTGTTGAGAATAAAATCTTCTTTTTTAATTCAAAATACAAAAATCTTCATCATTCAGTAGGGGACATGGGCCCTAGTTTCCGGAAATTATAACAAAGTTCCTGCTCGAATCTGTCAAATATTTATGATAAACATCAACCTTGTGTACTTTTCTTATGTAGATGTGATCATCAAAATGTGTGTGATCTGTGACATAGATGCCCACAGTCCATCATACGGTAACCAACAGTGGATTTAATCCCATTCTCAATTTTTCAAAAACACGCCCAAACAATCAACCTATGACAATTTGATGTATACAATCTCATTCTTAGTGAAAACAACAACAATGCTTTATGTTTTGTAAGAGATTTTGATCCATTCATATTTTGATTGCAGCAAATCAAAATAAGCAAGGATGATAATTACTAAAAACTGTTTTCTCGACTTGACAGTGTTTCAGCAAGGTGTATTTCTCTGGAGGATTGGTACTGGTGTAGAATTTGCAATCTGTGAGTAGTCTGATTGACATTTATTCAGTGCTTTGTTTGTGATAAGTTTCACTCCTGAAACATTTGTCTTTAAGACCAGGAGAATTGTACTGACTTACCTTGGGACCTCGAAGACCCATCTCGCCAGGCACACCATTATCACCATCCTCTCCCTGGGAAATAAGAAACACAAAATGAAACTTATTAGCCACACTCTTCAAACTAAAACCTTCAGCCAGTAAACTTTTAAACTTCAGCCAGTAAACACAATTCTGTTCAGTTCCATTTTGGTTTGCTTGGTTTTATAAATCAAAGTGCATTAGAATCTGAAAGAGATAAACAAACTAAAATAAAAACAACACATGGCATTAAGCCATCACCTTGGAACTAAAAATGTGACCGGTGTTTTAACTCTCTGACAGTGTCGTGTTCAAAAATCCTGTTGAAAATGTTTTTGAAGAGCATTCAGAGTAGCCCAGCTTACTCGTCATTTCTGGGTTGATGATACTGCAGGATGGCATTGAGGGTATAGATTTTCAGCTGCAAGATGACGGTAGCCAACTGCAGGTAACAGTTCTCGCTAACATCATTACTTCTGGAGTTGTTGCTAAGAAGGTATGCAACTTTTTAAATTTGTTTTTGTATTTTTTAAGCTGCTCTGGTTTCATTTCAGTTCATTACCCTGGGACATTGTTGAAGCAACGCCTGAAGTGAGTAGCTACTGAAAGGCACTTCTTAAAAGTATTATATACAGGATTGATAGAGCTAACAAAATATTCACAGACAGTGTTCATGTTTTGTGTGATCAACCATATACATCAAATAATAAAACAGTGTAAATTTGGGCTTAATCCATTGTGTGAGTCAGGAGAAAATATTGAAAAACCATGCACAATTTTCAGCATGTAAACACATTGTCCTTAATTTGGGTTGTAACAAACGAAATCAGCTGTTGCATTTTTTTTTCAGATACAGTTTTCTCGAATATAAATTCATTTAAGAGGGAAATATTTCACAGCAAAAATAGTTATAGTATGAACTTTATAATCTGTACAGACTAAAATTAAACAATGATGTTTTTATCCTTACCAATCCTGTATAATACCTTTCATATCTAAACAAACAACATCCTAAAGTTGATCGACTCTCATTAGAGATCCCACAAATAAGGGCAATTAAAAACGGCTATGCTGGGCAAGAAAAAAGAAAGACAAACAATTCTGCTTGATTACTCACTGGTAAGCCTGGGTCACCACGAGGCCCTCTCTCTCCAAGCAATCCCATTGGGCCCTGGAAGAAGGAAAAGCACATCAACAAATACATGAACAAACAACAGGAATTAAGGCAGTGTCTTTTGGAGCTGTGGCAAACTATATAAGAAGAAAAGAGATAAAAATGATATTAAACATGAAATTTGCTCAATAATTTAGATCACTGGCTGGCCTGGTTTTTAAGGGTGTAATTTTACAAATACATTTAAATTTATTGCCTAATTGTTCTGCTATTGCTATTGTTCTTTTCATCCTATTTATGAATAACTATTTTAGTTTGTATTAATCTTAAGGTGCTCCGATCATTTTTAATATGGGCAATGCGCAGTATAACATTATTTTTGTTATTCTATCTGTTGTAACATACTTGACCAATTTCAAAGAGCTGCTCAAGCACACTAATTGCTTAGCACTATAAAATGTTGCTAAGCTGAAACAGTTACCAGCCAACCCTAAATTTGAAATGTATATTATTGTGACTGGTCCCTTGCATATTTTTGCTTAGCAAATGAAGTTACTAAGCAAGATTTTCTGATTAGCAGCTCCTAGTCAAGTTGGAAGTGTTTCTTTGACATCTTGTCCCTTGCTAGACACACCCACACATCTCCACTGCTTAAGCAGCTCTATGCCTCCTGGTTAACAAACACATCATATACAAGACAGCCCTAATAGTTTACAAAGTAACCACTAAATCATCTCCAGAATATATTGCTCACTGGATCTCACAACAATGACACAAAGAAACTTAAGCTTCCAGGGCAACCTACATATTCCCCGCACTGGAAAGAAAGCAGGAGATAAAGCTCTCTCTGCAGCAGGTCCAAGAATCTGGAACTCTAACCCACAATCAGTTTGATGCTACACCACAATACACTGTAAGTTATCACACAAGTGCGAGTGGTATACGGAAAAAAATAGCGCTTCTGCGTCCCATATCCAACAAGGCCGAAGGCCGAGTTGGATATGGGACGCAGAAGCGCTATATTTTTCCGTATTCCATTAGCGCGTGTGATAACGTATTTATCTTCAAGCAAACTTGATGCGCAGTTAGAACACACAGTACGCGAGTGTGATATGGGTCGTGCAATATAAGTTTATATCACACTCCTTGTTGCTATGGATCGACCAATCAGAATCGAATATTCAGGCCTGCTTGAAAATAAATGTCTAAATCCCTCTCTCAAGACCTACTTGTTCGCTTAATTCATGTTCATTGTTGTTTTTGTTTTTTTCTGACTATCAGAGTGAAGTCTTGGTGCACTTTTGTAACCTTTGGAAAAGGCGTGTTATAAATTGTATTTCTATTATTATTTATTAATACACAGCAAGAATATAGTTAGCGAGAGAGATATACAATCTAGTTGGGTGTCTAACCTCCATGCCTCGTTCTCCCTTAGACCCCTTCGTTCCAATGGATCCGGCATCTCCTCTATCACCATCCTCACCGGGTGCACCGGTCAATCCCACTGGGCCTGGTAAACCCTTCAGAAAAAAGAGGAACAGAGAAAAGATTAACAGGTGGAAGAAAAAGGGTACAATCAGAGTTTATGCAGGGATTGGATTTGGGGGGAAAATCCACAAGACCGCAGCAAGGCTTGTAGCTCAAAGTTTGCACTGGATCAAAATCTTTCTTACAAGGCAAGAATCAAAATTGAGAAAAGCACTATTACTAATTTGGGAGGCTAAATATCTGTCATTGCAGCTGAGAACCTAAAATGTAGCAGGATGCAGCTACGTGTTCAAACTGTAGGCATGCAAGGGCCTTTGGCAGCCACCCACATCGACCCACGACCACGGAGCACAGCCAGAGATTGCAGAGGGAGGAAAACCAGATGGCCCAGAGAAAAACCCTCTGGCACAGGAGAGAACCAATGCGAAACTCTACTCATGGCCTAAGCCGGAAATTGAACCAGGGCCACAGTGGCGGGAGACAAGTGCTTTACACATAAGCCACCCATGCCACCCTTGTTCATTTCACATGATCACTCGGTTTCCACCGGGTTCTCTCACTTAACCCTACTCCCAAGCATATAAATATTTTTTTCCCAGAAGTTTGCAGTGTCAGCAATTCAAGTGTGAGTAGGTCAAATACATTTAACTTGGGAGTTCTTCTAATGTGAAAGGGGCTTCAGATTAGTTTAAACCTATGTTGGTTAAAAATGACCAGTTTATGCAGAAAAATTGGTTATCATAAATGTCTAAACAGCCTTCTGAAGTTGGGACTTACCCTTGGTCCTGGCATACCATCTCGACCAACAGGTCCTGTGGGTCCAGTGTCTCCCTGAAACAAATGAAGAAACTCTTCTTAATATATAAGTAGCTACTCCAACACTTAGTTATACAAGTAATGAGAAAACTTTATAGCACTTCAATCTTAAGTGATCCTCGGAATAAAGTTCCTCTCTAAGAAATTACAGGAGATTTTTTGTATTATTATTTGTTTTTATTCAGTTGAGCAATCAGCATTATTATACTTTAAAAAAAACACACAAAATAAATATGAAATACACAAAATCAGAGGAGAAAAGCAAAACAAAACAAGCAAATAGAAAATAATTGTTATCACTTTAAAGCACTTTTGTTGGCCATTCTCGAAATCACTGCTTAGGATTTGGCGCCAGCTTTAGGCACCGTTCTCCTGTTTGAATTCTCGTAATCACTGCTTAGGATTTGGTGCCAGCTTTAGGCACCGTTCTCCTGTTTGAATTCTCGTAATCACTGCTTAGGATTTGGCGCCAGCTTTAGGCACCGTTCTCCTGTTTGAATTCTCGTAATCACTGCTTATGATTTGGTGCCAGCTTTAGGCACCGTTCTCCTGTTTGAATCCTCGTAATCACTGCTTAGGATTTGGCGCCAGCTTTAGGCACCGTTCTCCTGTTTGAATTCTCGTAATCACTGCTTAGGATTTGGCGCCAGCTTTAGGCACCGTTCTCCTGTTTGAATTCTCGTAATCACTGCTTAGGATTTGGTGCCAGCTTTAGGCACCGTTCTCCTGTTTGAATCCTCGTAATCACTGCTTAGGATTTGGCACCAGCTTTAGGCACCGTTCTCCTGTTTGAATTCTCGTAATCACTGCTTAGGATTTGGCGCCAGCTTTAGGCACCGTTCTCCTGTTTGAATTCTCGTAATCACTGCTTAGGATTTGGTGCCAGCTTTAGGCACCGTTCTCCTGTTTGAATCCTCGTAATCACTGCTTAGGATTTGGTGCCAGCTTTAGGCACCGTTCTCCTGTTTGAATCCTCGTCATCACTGCTTAGGATTTGGCACCAGCTTTAGGCACCGTTCTCCTGTTTGAATTCTCGTACTGAAAGTCCACATTTTCTAAATGGCTGACAGAGCCCAAGCTGGAGTCTAAGCCTCATGTCATAAAACCAAAGCTGAATGGAAGAAGAGTCTGATCCTTTTCTAGTAAATGAAAATCAGTGTCAATGACTACAATTTGTACACAGACAAAGATGTTGGCAGTGTTATCAAGGTCTTTAAAGGTATTGTACACTTTTGGTAACAGCTCAAAATCAGTGCCCACATTTTGTGTGATTCAACATATGCATGAACAAACAAACCTGTGAAAGTTTGAGCTCAATTGGTCATCGAGATCACAAGAAAATAGTGAAAAGAGACCTTATGTGTTTTCTGTTTTTGCAAAATATCGCGCGTGATAAAAACTGTTGTTTTACTCATTTCTCAGAAACGCTAGTATTTTAGGCAGAAATATTTTAAAGAACCCTTTCTACCATTACTTTAAATCATGTAAGTTGTGTGTGAATCTGTGAACATTTGTGTTTTTCGATCTTACCAATAGTGTAGGCCTACAGGGCCTTTAAAGATTAACTTGAACAAAATTAACAATATTATTCTTTTGTTATACAAAATGTAAACAAGTGTGTTATTGAGTAAAACTCAATAAAAAATAGTTTCATAATGTAAAAAAAACACATTTTGATTAGTGTCACGCTGGGCAAAAACGCTGAGTTTCACGAAAAGCCACTAAGCGCCTAGGAATCAAAACAGCAGTTGATGTCAAACAATGGACTCAATGGAAAATGCATAGCAACGAAGACAAAACAACCTACATCCAGCCCTGGTTGTGACATATTTTATGTCACAACATGGAAGGACTGGTTTTCTGAGGCACTGGTACTTCAGTGTTGTTTTCACTTTTCATTTTTATGGGTCTTTGGTGAGAACCATGCAGGGCGTCACCAATGACAGTAAAAAACACTAGTTCAAAAGTCAAAGAAGGGGGGGCTAGTTTTTCTGATTAAAATTTCAACAAAATTACAGGAAGGAAAACTTCACACTTATAACCAAATAATAACTAAGCACAAAATAGAACAAGAATAAATAGTCAAATTAGTTTAAGTGATTTCGTTCAAGTTGATCTTTAACTAAAATTGTGTCTGATTTGTCGGTTGTAGATGTTTGCTAAGGGAAATGCAAATGGGAGTCTTTTCTTTAATTCATGTTCACATTATGATCCATTCCAAGCTGTAGTCACAGCCACTGATTCCAAAATGGCTTTTTTATTCTCCTCCACTTCTTGGCAACTTCTTCTGAGAAGGAATCTTGTATACGATAACAAATATTCTGCAAAAAGGTAAATCTGTTTGAATGGAAATTTGGACACCGGAAAAAAATCCCGTGGGAGCACACAGGCTCTGAACTTACCCCTTCACCTTTGACCCCACGGGATCCCTCTGGGCCTCTTTCCCCAGGACGACCCTGCAGACAAAATATAAATAGATTCAATTTCATCATGTGTTGAAAGAAAGTAATAATTAGTATCATAAAATAAAAATAATAATCAATATTTATATAGCGCTTCATACCCAGTGTTTCTAAGCTCTTAACAAATAATTACAAAAACAAACAATAGCTTAATAAACATCTAAAGAAAGAGCAATCATGAAGTTGAATTAAATAGGGATATTTTTCAATCTAGTTTTGAAAGTGTTCAGTGTCGGGGATTCACGTATGATGATGGGGAGATTGTTCCAAAGTTTGGGGTCACAAACGGAGAAGTTCGTTCACCGGAGCAAGTATGGGTACGGGGATCGGGAGCTAGTTGCTGGTGTGCTGTGGATGATGTATGGAGGAAGTTTGCAGTTTGGTTGTGATGAGTTCTTTGATGTTTGATGGTACTCGTCCATTAAGAGCCGTGTAAGTGAGAAGGAGCATCTTGAAGTTGATGCATGTGATGCAAGGTAACGTATGATGACTTACCTGTAACCCTGGTGGTCCTGGAGTCCCTGAAGGCCCTTGAATGCCAGGGGCACCCTGAAAAACAACATCACATCAAATAAGTCATGAACATTTTTTTACAGCAAATAACATCTTAAATAAAATCCATGGGTGCCATAATATTGCTCTTCACTACTTTCTCTAGCACGCTGACTCTTGAAAGGTAGGGTCATAGATTGGTAAATACTCCAAAAGTTAATGATCATAAAAACTTACTTAATAGTGAGAAGCACTGCAGCTGTTGATAGTATAAAATGTTTTGAGAAAGGATTCCTTCAAAATAATATGGTTTGGAAAAAGTTTCACCCAAAAACATTTGAAACTGAGAAACGATTCAAGCTTGAATCAGTTCTCAGATTTCTGAGAGTTTGTGTCCGTTAATTTGCGTCCCATCCAAAGGATGAAGCAATAATGGTCAAGTGTCTTGCTTCAGGACACAAGTGCCAAAACCGGGTCTCGAACCCACACTCTGCTGATCAGAAACACCAGAGCTTGTGTCCGGTGTTCTTAACCGCTCAGCCAGGGCACGTCATCATACAGTATGAGGTAATTAGAGACCGATGCACTTACTGGTGGTCCTTGCTGGCCTGGTGCGCCATCCTCACCGCTGTCTCCTTCTGGTCCCTGTGGAAATAAACAATTGCAATATTATAAATTTGTGATTTTTATGCAATTTTTTTTTTAATGGCCTCACAATTCAAACCTAGCGGACTCTTTCTCCAAGGCTAACTTTGAGATATCACAACTTCTCTTTACAATTGTATATTTCAACGGTCCTCCTTCCTGCAGGTCTCCAGTAGAAGCACAAAGGAGAAACTTCACTTATGATGTGTTTAAATTGTACAAACTCCGAACATAGATAAATTAATCAAGATGAATCAAGATATCCAAAACTTAACAACCACAAATTAATAACAGCCAAAAGGTTATGACAAATCTGCTGACTTATTTATTGTATTTTATTTGTATTTATTAATTCTGGTTGTGAAGTCAAGGATTCTCAGAAAAGTGAACTTAATCGCTATACTAGCCAAGAACCCCATGGAGAGAAGACAAGGAAGGAAGTTTCAGTTTTAGATGTGGGAGGAAAACCCCGGAGAATTATTCAAGATTAAACCCAACCATAATCAGGTATGGACTGAAAACCCAATCCACATAGGGCCCCCTGGTGGGATTCGAACCAGGGTCCTAGAGGTGGAATGCGAGGAAAGATACCACTAAACCAACCAGACTGCCCCGATACCACTATGCCAACTTGACTGCCCTGATACCACTAAACCAACCTGACTGCCCCGATACCACTATGCCAACTTGACTGCCCTGATACCACTAAACCAACCTGACTGCCCTGATACCACTATGCCAACTTGACTGCCCCGACCTCACTTGAATGATTTTCAACTTTCTTCTTTGGCTGAAGTTTCAGTTATGGATCAGACAATAAATAAAGTTGGTCAGAACCTTGAAAGGGAGTTTAATTACCTGAACACCAGGAAGACCTCTTTCTCCAGGGAAGCCTTGTACGCCAGGAGGTCCTTCACCTCCTGCTACTCCAGGCTGGCCTGGGGTGCCCTGTCAGAGCAATAAAAGATTGATATATATGAATGATATATATTATTAATTGATACATATTTATTGACACTTGG
Organism: Plazaster borealis; assembly: GCA_021014325.1. Taxonomy (NCBI): domain Eukaryota; kingdom Metazoa; phylum Echinodermata; class Asteroidea; order Forcipulatida; family Labidiasteridae; genus Plazaster; species Plazaster borealis. The sequence continues at coordinate 650,802 of CM037456.1, read as the reverse complement.
CACTGGAAAATGGACATGCCAATACATTTTGACTAGAGATATCTTAATTACCTCCAACTAGCTTCAAAGATAAATAATGAAACCTCATTCTGGTGGTATTGCGGTAGTAGATGATATTAAGCATTGGAGAGAGCAAACACTGTGGTCTTACTTATAATAATAATATAATAATAATGGCTTCTTATATAGCGCTCATATCCGTCACTCAGTGTCGCTTAAGGCGCTTCAACATTCAGTATTTTCCTGCAAGGTATGTGGGGCTACGTTTAAGTATGAGACCTACTCCTTTACATAGCACCATGTAATGGTTTACAAGGTGATGTGGCACAATATGCAGCCAATCAAACCAGGAACACCGGGGCGAACCCCTTCTCTTTTCGATAAGTGCACTGGGTTCTTTTACATGCATTACACAACACACGGGTCCAACGGCTTAACGTCCCATCCGAAGGACGAAGCATGTGGTTAAGTGTCTTGCTTAAGGACACAAGTGTCACGACTGGGAGTCGAACCCACACTCTGCTGATCAGAAACACCAGAGCTTGAGTTCGGTGTTCTTATCCGCTCGGCCACGACACGTCACTTATGACATGATACTTGATGAGGAACTTATCTGGAAATATAGATATATGGTCTATGGCCACCATGAGATGAGAAAAGTCAAAATAATTTGGTTTGTGATTTGCTTACCTGAATACCTGTACTACCAGATTCTCCAGGTAGACCAGACTCACCAGGTAGGCCTGGCCCTCCTGGGAACCCACTAGGTCCTTCGGGACCCTTCTCTCCTGGTGGACCCTGTTTCATTGAAAGAAAAACAAAATTCAATTCAATATATTCATGACTGTACAATCCAAGGAGTTTGTTGGTGACAAATCCTGCAAAATGGAAAACAATGCATGTTTCCCGTTGGTAAGTCATTGTGTCACACGAGTTCGATCTGCTGCACACCCAAAGTTTTCACTACTTCTGGCTCCAAAGCTGTCATATACAAAGTTAAGTGTAATTTTATTATGCGACGTCAACAGCATCACATTTTAGAGGATTCTACAGTCTCTGTAGATCCACCACACACTCGTCTCAGTATGAAAAACAGAAAACTAACTCACCTGTGGACCGATTACACCTGCAGGTCCCGGTGTTCCTGGTTTGCCCTCAAATCCCTAGTAGTCAAAACAAGAACAATTAAAGGGATTAATGATAAATTAAAGTTTCCGAGAACACCAACTGAAGATGGGGTTCTCTTATACAATAATAAATTGGTTTTCATCTGGAAAAAGTTGTGAGGCCATCAGAGTTGGCATTAATGAAATAACTGTTCACAGACTAGGGTGTATTTGAGCTCTTTGGATAAGCTGGGCAGAGGGGTCGATTTGGCTGAAATTTTACACAAATAAAAACATAAATACCAATTTCCAACCAAACAAAGATATTGACAAAATAGGGAGACCGCAGGGGCAAGTTAGCTCAGTTGGTTGAATGCCTCCATGTTAATTCAGAGGTAGCAGGTTTAAATCCCACTATAGTCAATTTGTCTTTGTTCAACCCAAAATTAATTTCTAACATCAAGCACAAAGACTTTTTTTGCTTTCTCTGGACAATTTTGCTGTGCCCCAAATTTGACCCACTGTTTTGCTTGAACTTGGGAGGGCAGTCCTCGCCACCCCTGCTGGGTTGTATGCCTAGTTACAGTTAGTATGTAATGTGATACGTTTTCATCAAATTTTCCCCTAATTTGAATGTTTAGAATGAAAGGCTCGTTTTGTGAATTTTAACTTTTTTTTCTTACTTATGACCAACTTGAAGTTCAGAGATGTTTTATTTTTTTTCATATCCAGATTTATTATTTTGGGTAATAAGATAATGTGTGAATTATGACAGGAATGAATATACTTACTGCTTCTCCACGTGGACCAGGGAAGCCTGGTATACCATCCTGTCCTATGGGTCCTGAGGGCCCTTTAGCTCCTGGGAACCCACGGCCTCCAGGGACTCCAGATGCACCCTACAGGATCATTGGAAAAGAAGAGTCATTCATAGATCGATCTTTGGTTCTCTACTTTTATTGCAGAGAACATAGAGGACAGAAGTTTAATATTGTGATAATTTCAGAAGCAAAAGGTTATCTACAATTAACACTTATATGCAAAACAGTCATCATTTATCTGATCTCTAATTCAACACAGAAATTGTGAGAAGTACATAATTTGGTTTTGTTCTTTTCACTTCGAACGTGCATTCCGCATTGTGCAATGGGTCTGGAAATTTAACGCAGAATCGAAGTGAGCTGCAAACGACCAAAGGGGCAAGACTGTCCTTTTTGTTCTCAACATTTCACAGGTTTTTGTCTATATTTTCAAGGGGAAGATATTTATGAATGGGAATCTAAGTGTGTTGAATCTGTTTTAAACTAGTGGTTTAAACCCACTGAGGCCTGGTTCTTGATAATTTTACCTCGACGTCGTCTCGATAAAATTATCAAGAACCAGGCCTCGGCGGGTTTAAACCACTAGTTTAAAACCTCTTCACCTGTTAACTGATCTCTAACTCAACTCAGGGATTAAAAGAAGTACAGAGTTTGGTTTTGTTTTTTCACTCACCCTTTCTCCTTGAATTCCGTTAGGTCCTGGGGGTCCTTCTTCACCCTGTTCAATAAAAAATGTTGAATACATTTATATTTGAAGGTTACTTTTTATACAACCTTCAAAGTATATGGAACCTTTGTGTTTACTTCATGTCAAATCTTTGTTTTTTATTTATCCATAAATGATAAATGGAATAATAATTTTTCCTGCAAATCTCAGCTTTGTGTTTATTACTCTTCTTTACCATAACTACCAAGTATACATGTTCAACACTTATTTGTTCACTGTTTCACATTTCATTTTTAGCAGAACTAATTTCCTAGCATGAGCAATTGTGAAAAGGTCAACCAAACTTTCTTGGAAATTTTACAGGAAATTAGTCTCGTGTGAAAAGGACTTAAGGCATATATAAATTGTGGTAGATATTGTTTAAGTATTACCTTTTGTCCAAGTGGTCCCTCGCTTCCAGAAACACCTCGTTCACCTCTTTGTCCTCTGGGTCCACGATCTCCTACATTCCCTGGTACTCCTGAGGGTCCCTATATATATTCAACCAAAAATACATTTGATTATCACAGACAATGGGTGCATTCGATTAGCTTCCCCCAGTCGACCCTGGTGTACTCATCCAAATGAGCCCCTGACATGAGCTAATCGAATGCCAACTTCCCCCAGCATTCACATAATGCATCTTGGGACAGCCTACTGGAACTACTTGTCTGCATTACGTCCCAAACTTTTCGTTGATTCACAAAAGATCATAAAATAATTATTTTCAAGGTGACACAGCAACGTAAAATTATTTTACAAGCCCACATTGATACAGAGTATGCGTCTTCGAGTAAAAATTACTTCATGCTCAGAAAGTCGCTGTTTTAAGGGTGAAAATGTGTGTCAAACTTCCTGAAAGTGTTCCGTTGAATTACCAACAAAAAGGTGGCCATTGAGAAAGTTTTTCGTCATGGCGTCATGCACCTGGGTCAGCCCAAAGTAACCCGCTCCACAAGCAGGTTACTTGGGTCTGTCCCGGGTGAGCCACAACAATGACATTAAAGCTACTCGAATGCACTGGGGTCAGACCTGGGTCATCCTAGGGAAGCTAATCGAACGCACTGGGGTCAGACCTGGGTCATCCTAGGGAAGCTAATCGGGTCATTCCGCACAATGAAAGTTGCAGTTTACAAGATATACAGACGATGTGACCACTGCCATCAAGGCAGACTGGTAAAAACATTAAGTTTCTGCCTGCCGTCATGTGCGAATGCAATTGCATAAATTTGGTTTTAGGGGTTACGTCTCGAAGCTTTTACCGTTTATATCAAAAGACCCCCGGTAATAACGTCACAGGTGGCTACAGTCTGCCCATAGTGCCCATGGTGCATGTCTAACCAAGAGCACATCGCTTAAAGCACTGCGCAGTAACAGAAGAAAATTTGTTGACAATTTAGCCAGCGTATATGTCGACGTATGCAAATTTTTGCGAATACGCTGGCGTACGTGGAATAAGTTATGGGTAAGTTTTGTATAAGTTAAGAGCACGCTGAAGTACGCTGGTATACGTCGTAGTATGGCGATCGGTCGTCAAAAATGTTTTGTCCCTGCACAAAATTGTTGACGTATGCCAGCGTATGGCTCATACGTCCTGCATACCCGGGCCATAAGTTGTAGGTAAGTTATGCGATCGTTGACTCATGTTCACACACGTTACTTGTAAGTTACTCATAAGTCGACATATGTCGAGATAATGTCTGGCGTACCCAAAACTTATTTCTAACCTATGAGCAACGTGCTTTGATCCTATGTCAAACTTATCTCCACAGAACTTACTGAACGTGTTTCTAACTTACAGTTACCGTATAATGGCGTATTGGCAGCGTTTAGGGGAATTGGTACATAAAAATGGGGTTCGCAGGAGGAACCCGTTTACGTCCACGCCCACGGCCACGGCCAGGAGACTTCTTGGCAGCCTTCTTCAAAGTTTTCTTCCGCATGACGATGATGTTGATACGGTGATGTTGATACGGTGATGTCTAGTGCAGTTATGATTTGAATTGTGAGCGGCAGCCTTTTCATAGGCTACGACACGTGATCATCGGCGATACGCTGCCGCGCGCTATGCATAAGCTAGACTATCTTTGGACATAATTGTGAACGCTGGCAACACGGTAAGCATTTTTTGTTATGAAACCTTCTTTATGAGGTACTATCACGATATGTATACGTCCAACTCCGTTATACGTTATGAGTACACTATGTATATGCCCAAAATTGAAAAAAAAAGAAAACAATTCAGCGTAGATATATGCCAGCATTTTAGAGAAATTTGGATAAGTCCGCATACGCTGGCTAAATCGTCAAGGTGTGAAGTAAATATGAAACACCCTGAAAATTATATTTAACGAATGGGAAGTGTACTTACCCTTGATCCTTTGTCTCCAATTTTCCCTGAGTTTCCTTCTTTTCCAAGGTCTCCCTAAATATAAACAATTGTAACCAAATTGTGTTAGTCTTAATAAGTGTACGTTAAATTCCACAAGGTAGTAAGTTCAAAATGTAAACAAACACGGAGCTCTCAAAAAGTGAGTTTATTAAGGCTATTAATAAAAGTCCCTTTATTGTGGAGGCAGACTTCCTTCTTTGGTCTGTTTCCGACAAAGCTCGAGTATCCTTCTGAAAAGTTAAACACCAACATTCTCAAGCATCTAGTTAAGAAAATTTTGGATTATTTTAAAAAATTATTTTGAAAGGGGTGCAAAAAAGTAGGGCGTTAAAGGAAGGATATCTTTAAAAATTCACATTGGTCCAGTAGTTAGACTGCAGGACTTGCAATCACAAGGTTGTGGGTTTGAATCCTACCAAGCTAACAGCTGATTTCACAATGACTAGAACAAGTATCGTCGTCTAGATACTGAAACATAATTTGTTGATTTGTGTGATTCATAATCATAGACGTTAAACCAATGTTTGTATGAGAGAGATTGGCTGTTGCCAGCTTAGTGTTTTATATCCCCTTGTGGGAGTTTGCCGAGTTCCCTTGATGGAAAGATCATCTAAACAAAGAAACAAACAAACATTAGGAGTGCTAAAAAGTAGAGGTGTTTGAAGAAGGTTGTCATTAAGAGTTCACTTTACCTTGTCCCCTGTCCTTCCAGGATAACCAGGCATTCCGGGTGCTCCAATTTGACCCTGGACAGAACAGAAAGGGAATGCAGAATAATAAGTTAGTTACAGTATTTGAACTGGCCTATTGTCACCAGGCCACGTTCTGTGGTCTAGTGGTAAGACATCTGCTCTGGAATGGTGTGGGTCGTGGGTTCGAATCCTACCGGAGTATTAGGCCTGTGGTTTTATTAAGCAAGTTTGAGAAATTTTTTGCCTACCGGAGCTTGATGATTGATTAACCCTTTCACACGCCGACCGGTCGCTAGCGACCAGTTTAAATGCCTTCAGAAAAGTAGTAGTAAAACGAAAAATAAAGATCGCACGACCACACAGTTTTCAGAATGTGAAATAGGACTTTTGAGGGTGCTATTGTGACCTGTTTTTTGGGTTGTTGTTTTTTTTTGGGGGGGGGGGGGGTTGCCATTTGCAAAAAACGAGTAAACAATTAATGAGTCTGTATGATCAATTTATCACTAAAATAAATGGTGCATGAAACGGTTAACAAATAAATTTATAACAAAATAAACAAATAAATAAATATGATGCACTCCAATGCTGGTTCTCAAGTGCTTGTTCATAATAGGACACCACTATTAAACAAAGTGTACCCGATATTGAAGCCACATACAAAGAAAATGTTTTTCTTGATGATTCTCAGACAAGTTTTGACTTGAAGAAAGAACGACTTTGGGGACAAACTAACCTTTTCACCACCAACACCAATGGGTCCTGGATCACCGATTATACCCATCTCACCCTGTGGAGAGATATCAACAAGAAATTAATAAGAAAATAATAAACACAGATGTTTACTCCAAGAATTAACCTTGTATTAAAACGAAGAAATACATCCCTCAGACAGAGGAATGTTGTTGTAAAATCAAGCAATTAAATAGAAGTTTTGGAGGAATCGTGCCATTAGCACAAGCTGTGTCTTCTCTGTGGAATGATCCTTCTCAAGATATTCCTAATAATTCTACTGTCAACACTTTTCAAGTTGCTCTCTCGACTCACCTTTTTTCAAGACAGCTTTTTGTAGCTTCTAAATGACTGATTTTGTTGTTGATGTTACTCTGTTTGTTTGCATAATGCTCTTACAGTGCAGTTCCGACTGTAGTTATCAGGTTACTTTGCATTTATGCTTTGTCACTTGATTTCCAATTGTCTTATTTTATCTGCGCCTTGAACATCTATTTAAGATTGATTAGGCGCATTACAAATAACTATTATTATTAATAATAAGATGTGTTAATTTTGAACAGTCTGATTCAAACCACAAATAAAATAATATGAATATGAATAGTGATCACTGCTCGGCCGCAGGCTTTTTTAATTTTTAATTCATAGAACTTCTTTAAGCAGTGAACATTGCTTAACAAATTTCTGCTTAGCAAAACGTAGCAAGAAACCGGTCACAAATGGTACATCATGACAAGGAATTTTGGCTGGTAACCTTTTTCTGGTAAGCACACTTGTTTTGTGGCTTTGTTGAAGTTTGTGCTTAAAGCAACTGTATGAAATTAGGATCCTGTGTCTTTCCTATAAAAATTGTCTCAAGAATCACTAACCTTTGGTCCCATGATACCCTCTGGCCCTCTTGGACCTGATGGCCCTTGATTGCCCTGAAAATAAATCAAGCAAAAGAAACAAAGTTCAATCATAGTTTATATATTTTTGTTAATTTAATCTTCAAGCAATAAACCACAATCTTCTTTAAATTAGTTTCACATTATTTCTTTCTTTCAAATATCAAGTAATAAATCACAAGGGCACCTGACTGGGTAAATTTTAATTGATTTTGGGTTGAACAAAGACAAATTGACTAGGGAAGGATTTGAACCTGCAAGCTCTCACTTGAGCCATTTAGCCTTAATGGCAGTCTCCCTATCATGATCTAGTGGTAAGACACCTGCTCTAGCAATGCAAAGGTCGTGGGTTCGAATCCCACCCAAGTGATTTGCCTGTGGATTTTTTTCCACAGAACCCTGGAAAGTACTGAGTATACAGTGCTTAATACACATCGGTGTAAGGGTAAAAACAAATGATAATGCAAATATTTCAATCATTTTTACAATTCATAGTGTCAGTTCAAAACGTTGTATCTCGACGTGACTGTGTTTTGTGCGTAAATCTGGGCTATTCTGAGTGAGATACAACGTTTTGACAATTTCAAACTTGCGCCTAACTTCATTTTTTGCACTAACACAACAAATTATTCTTCGTTTTCTTTTTAACTCTATCCAAGTTATTTTCAACTTACCCGATCTCCTCTAAGTCCCATATCTCCTTTCAAGCCAGGTATGCCATCCTCACCCTGAATTAAAACAGAAAATGTATTTTTAAAAAAACATTGCTAAATTGCTTCCATTCTTCTTATTGGACAATCCATAAAAATGTTAACCAAAATATGTTCCTCTTGTCATATATTTTTCTCCATTTCAATAATTATATTGTTGTTAATTAAAACTGTTTTACATAAATAAAGGCATGTGTTTGATGCAATTTATTATTAGAATTCCATTTTCGTTCTGCATAAAATCAGGTTCTTCATCTTGAATATTTCTACACTATCAATCCTTACAATGAGGTATCAACCTTTTTGTCCATCTTTCCATTTTGTTTAAAACAATGATTTCAAATAGTTCTGCGCATATAATTATCTGTAACTGTTTCAATTCTGTCTTTCTTTCTATATCAATAAACCATTTCCAATAAATTGATCTTTTCAAATAAATATTTATTATGTGTTTCTCGTCAATGAATTCTCAATTAAAAACTAGCGGGGCTCACCGAGGATCCTTTTGACCCTGGAAGTCCTCTGATACCAGTCACTCCTTTGACTCCCCTAGGTCCTGCATAACCTTGCAGCCCTTGTCGGCCAGGAGGTCCCTACAAACAAAACATTCCACACACACAAAATGTTACTCAATTTCTAATAATAGACAAACTTAGTAGTGTTGCAGTTTCAATTACAGATTACAAACAAGTGTTTCAAAGTCAAGTGCGGATGAGGGGCAGAACTGACCGAGTGACCTTTGGAGGGGAAACCCCACCGGCATCACAGGTGGAGATTTGACCCCTGACCCTTACTGATAATGAGCACCACCGGGGGATTCCACTATTTTAACAGCAGGATGCTGTGATTATATTTTCTGGTGAAAATTTTGTTATTGACCATCACTTAATATTTAAAATTGGGAAATATGTGTCTGACTACATGTATAGATCCTAGCTTCAGCAAGCAGCATATACAAGTTTGGACAGCTTCACAAATGTTTGTTTTTGGTTTCCCAAATGTGAGTGACAAAAACAGGTTCTTTATTTCTCTGATGTCAACCTGAGTTTGACTTCACTTAAGACCCACAAAGATTTCAAAAGGTTAAACACAGAGAAATGATTAGGTGAATTCTAGTCTTCTTACATCACTTCCTTTAGATCCAGTTGGTCCCTCTTGACCTGGGAAACCCTGCAGAGAATCAAATAGAAATGAAAATAGTTAGCAATAAAAGTAGCTCAACAAATATACATCATTTTCTAGTGTGCCCAGAAAAAGGACGTAACGAATGTTACTGGAGAAAGGCAATAAGCAACTAATGTGCAAAATTATGTTTCAACAAAAAACTGAATATAAAAGTTTGATCGGTAGTGAGTATAGGAAGGTTAAATTCTGCATGGGAATGGGAAAATATGTCTTTTGGGTATAATTCTCGCAACAAAAATATAACAGTAAAGCTGTATTTTGTTTTTATCAGGAGCCATTTTATTGCTTTTGACCTTTTGTTACTGGGACAAAAAGTACTTTGTGTGCCCGGTAGAGGGTCGTAGAGCCTTAGGACATTCTTCTGGGTAAATGTCGATTCGATGACAGGTTTGGAGACTAAGTTCAACTTTGCTGTAATACTCACCGGAGGGCCATCAGTACCTGGTACTCCTGGAACACCTGGTTTACCCACTGGTCCTTGTACACCAGGGGCCCCCATACTGCCTTGGGGTCCCATTGAGCCCTAGGACAGAAATAAATAAAAAGTGTATTGAAATTATAAACAACTGTGAAATTAAACCAACTGAAAGTTTGTTATAAAAAAAACTTCCCACATTTTATGACAAACACAATTACTTTCAACAATTCACTTAAGTTTTTACTGAGTTTACCTGTTTGATTAGATTTTTATCAAACAATTATTTGTCTCAAATTAGTTTGTGATAGCAAGCCATAAACTCTAAAGAAACTGGAAGCTGTTTTTTACTTGGATTTTGGGTCAAATTGACACCCCCCCCCCCCCCGCCCCAAAGGGTCAAGCTGACCCAGAAATGAGTATGGCCGATACGGACCCTTTCTATGGGTCAATTCTGACCCAGCATTAGATCATAATTAAAGTGTTGCTAAATTCCATCAATCCATGAGAACAAGTTACCAAATGCAACCAAACGGATTGTTAATATCATCTCCAGGTTTGCTATATTGAAGTATACTTACAGGTGCACCAGCCTTTCCAGGCATACCAGGGTTTCCTGGCATACCTGCAATACCCATTGCACCTTTGGGTCCCATCTGACCTGGATCACCAATACCACCCTATAATCAAATAAATATATCAAAGCATTTTTTAATTTTGATGGCAGAAACATTTGCTATTTGCATTGTGTTAAATGTGTACGAACAAGGTGTAACGAATGTGACCCCTCCTCCTGTGTCCCCCCCCACCCCAGCAATATACATTCAACTCCAGGTTTTGCTGAAAGCTTATTGGATCAGTGGTAACCTTGCCCCTAATCTCCAAATGATTCTCTGGATCCACTTCTAATTAATCTCGGTGATACAATGAGCTACCTGAATCACCACTCAAGGATCACACACAACTGTCATATTTCTGAAGGGTAAAGTGTCTACAAGACAAGATTGCAGTGTACAGACTCATTCTGACTGTTCAGTACAAAAGTTTATTTAGAACAAGTAATGTTAAACCCTGCAAGTATATTGATATCAAATTTCACTACACATCTAAAGGGGTACATGGCAGTAGCAAGGAAAACGCACTGTTTACACTGATCAAAAATATATTTTTAAATCTTCTTGAAGTTAGTTTCTCTTCCGAGGGTCTGCAGATATAAACCCTTAAAAAAAAATATATAATTTATTTTTAGTTTATTTTTTTCATTCCATCTCCGGAGGCTAGCTGTTTTTTTTTTATACAGTACTTCCCCCCAGGGATTTGTAAGCAAAGGCTTTGGGGCGAAGCATTCAATCATCTGAACAGCCTGAACAAAGTCTCTCAGACAGGTGAAATTTGTCCTGTTTGTTTGCATTGATACGAGGATAGACTATACAAAAAATGAAAATATTTGATTAAAAAGATAATTAGTTATTAACTGATTAGCTAGGTTGTTTTGGTCCGCAGGATAAAGTGGAATTAAGAAGAGACTGTGTGACTTACAGGCATACCCATAGGGCCAGGCATTCCTCTAGGTCCCGTCTGGCCGCTTGTGCCTGGTGGTCCAGGCATACCATACTCTCCTTGATCTCCGTCATTGCCCTACAAATAATTGTTTGAAGAAAAAGATAATGATCACTTTAACAACAACTATCAAAGACAAATATTACAAAATGCAAATGTAGAGAGTGTCACATAGTAGCATCAATAAAACAATTATATATATTTTTTTCGGGATCAGAACAAAAGAATGCAATCAATTTTGACCTAGAAATAGAGTCAACTTGGCAACGAGAGAGAAAAACAAGATGAAAACAAACATCTTCCAAATTAATAAGAAAACAAAACTTTCCTAATTTTTACAATCTGGGCCCACTTTCATAAACTGTTGTGCTGAGCAAATTTTTCTTCAGGCAAAAAAATTTGCAGGGAACCATCTGTCACAAACAATATACATTAGATGGTATATTGGCTGATAACTTGTTTCTGCTAAGCAAGCATTTTCTGTGCTTAGCAGCTTCCTGAAATTGAGCCCTGATCTCAATGTTCTACTAGCCACTCACCAATTCTCCCTTCTCACCCTCTGGTCCTCTCACGCCTTTTGGTCCATTTCTTCCCTGGAAAATGAGACAACAAGAAGAGAATTCTACAAATCTTTTCAAAATGGAGGGATGTTGTATATAATCCGTAGTACTCTACGGTGGTGGATGGTGGTGATGGTTGTCTAGGAACTTAAATGCTCTACCCAAATTCAAGAATTTACAAAACACAGTTAATAGAAGAAGACACGAAACGACCAACCACGTTTAACTTTGTACAGTATTTTTTATGGCATTATTATTAAAAGTATTATACAGGGTTGGTAGAGCTGACAAAATAGTCGTAGTCAGTGTTCATGTTTTGTGTGATCAACCATAAACATGAAATAACAAACAGGTTTGTTATTTCACAGAGGTCTCTGTGAAAATTTGGGCTTAATCCGTTGTGTGAGTCAGGAGAAAATAGTAAACGTGTAAACACATTGTCCTTAATTTAGGTTGTAACAACTGAAACCAGTTGTTATGTTTTTTTAAGTTTTCAGATACAGTTTTCTCAAATATGACTTCATTTTAGAGGGAAATATTACACAGAAAAAAAGGTTCTGGTATTGACTCCATAATCAGTAAGCTTTCAGACTGACATTAAACAATGACGTTTTTTATCCTTACCAATCCTGTATAATATTTACCTTTACAGAAAAACATTAACAAAATCAACTGCGCCCAATTTCATGGTTTGGCTTTTAGGGTTCTGTAAGCTCAGAATTCCACCGTATCACTATAAAATTAGACCCTAATCGGCTGAAAAGTTAAATGCCTGATAACCACAGCAAATAGCCACTACTCAATGTTGAACTATTTTAACGGGGGCTATCTTAACAATCAGGATGTGAACTGCATATGTGGTTCTGAACCACAAACCATGGATCACCTACTCTGATGTCCCTGTAATACTGGACCCTGATGCTGGAGACTTAGCTGAATTCAATGAAAGTTCCAAAGACTGTGTTCAGTTCTGGCTGAAACACAACATCTAGTGTGTGTGGACACGATCAGAAGAAGAAGATGATAAGGGACCTATGTTTACAAAATGGGTCTGCACAAACTTAGAGAGAAATAAATGTCCTGGACTTATTCCTTACAAAGGATCCTTTGACACCTGGAAGTCCCGGTAAACCATCGTATCCTCGATCACCCTGAAAAGAAAATAATACTAATAATATTTGTATTCAGAAAAATTTACTGTTGGCACAGTCATGGCCGAGCGGTCAAGCATACCGGACTGAACCTCTGGTGTTTCTGATCAGCAGAGTGTGGGTTCGAGTCCCAGCCTTGACACTTGTGTCCTTAAGCAACGAACGTTAAAGAACCCTGTACACTTAATGTTAAGAGAAGGGGTTCGCCCCTGTGTTTTCTGGTATGATTGCAGATTGTGACACAGCACCTTGTAAACCATTACATGGTGCTATGTTAATAAACGGTTTTTTATACTTCAAACATAGCCCCAGATACCTTGTAGAAAAAAATAAATGAATGCTTTGAAATGCCCCCGGATGCGATAAAGCACTATATAAGAACTGCGTATTATTATTATTATGCTACATGATCTTTATATACTTTATATTCAAAACTACTATGGGTGGATAGCTGAAGCACTGACTATACACCAAAAGACACACTCCAAGCTGAGGGATTGGGGAAACTGTGCTGAGCAGGGGGATGGGGTATATCTGTCTCTCTACCCCTACCTCATCATCAAAAAGAGACTGACCTATGGCCTACCTTGGTACCCGGAGGTCCACTAACTCCACGTGGTCCGTCTTTTCCAAAGCGTCCCTGTCAAAAAGGAAGTAAATTTTTTAGCAGGCAACAAATTTAATCAAAGTTGGATAATCAGAAATCAGAATCATTGCAAGAAACTGTTGTCTTGATCATCGATTAACCATTGTTCCTTGTTAGCCTTTTTGTTAAAGAAGTCTGTGTTAAATTGAAACAAAAATTGTCGGGCCTTGAGCACCTACTTGTTAGGTGGGTAGGTTATTAGTATTATTATAAACACTTTGAAAAAAGATTATTCCATTTATTCCGATTACAGGTTTTTCTCTTGGTTTCCAGGAAAAGTGCAGTTAAGAATGACAATCATTTGGTTGACCATACCCTTTTACCGTCTCTGCCACGCTCTCCAGTGATACCAGGCAATCCGCGAGGACCTACATCACCCAGGGCTCCAGGGTCTCCTTTTGGACCCTCCCGGCCTGACGGACCCTGATGTCAAAAGAAGAAACAATGAATAATAACCCACTTCCATTTGATAGTTACAGGTTGCATTAAAACATTGCCCCTGCAGCTAGAGCCATCTGATTCAAAACACCAGAGCTATGTACTCAGGTAAACCAATGCTGAAAGGAGGTTCACTTCCTACAAGAGATAACATTTACCTCGGAATGCACTCAGCATGTATAAAATTAGGGCTCCCCCTTAACACTAGCCCGGTGTACATTGTCTACTAGAAACTGCTATGGGCTAGTAAACACCACTTCTCAACTTGCCCTATATGGGCTACTAAAAACTGCACAACCTACTTGTGTAAAATGCTCATATTTCTTCCTTTTCAGATATGAAGACTAAATTGTTTAAATGTGTTAATTTATTTTTGAGTAGGTGAATGTAACTTCATTTCACCATTAAACCGTGATCACTACCATTAATACATCATAAAGATACACTTATGACAATACATGTTGGAAATCTGGGCTACTAAAACTTCCTGGGGTAAGTAAAATGCTACTTTACAAAAAGCTTAAACGCAAGGCCTGAAAATGCTTCATGACTACTGCAGTAGATTTTGGGTTGAAATCCCATCCGAGGTGCTTGTAGATATTTGAAATCCCTTCCAAATAAATCTTTATTTCAAATAAACAATAAAGTCACTTATTGTACAAAATTACAAGGTATATTAATAATTGTAGAGAGCAATAAAGCAATACGTAGTGTACAGGGTATAAACATTAAAGGCCGGAAAGTGACAAGTGAGCTTATAGCACACAATGTTTATCATACATCAAACTAGGGGACAAATTAAATATCGTGTTGCTCTTTATCCCCCATGTAAATATTGACAATAGTACTGCTATTTAGCATAAGGGATCAATTTTTTTTCCCTTTTTTTCTTTTCTTCTTCTTCTTGGAGAGTGGGCTGTTTTAGTGATTAACAATACTTACCATCGGTCCTGGTCTACCTTCAGGTCCCTCTTGGCCTCTCTCTCCCCTCATGGCAAACTGTAATGAGAGAAATCTTACAATTTATTACCTAAACATTCAAGGAGCAGCCAAGAACATGGCTGTTTCAATCACTGCTTTTGTTGATATGCTAACACCCGGTTCAGACAAGTACATGAAAAGTTTGACGCTGAAACAGTTAGGAGGGACTACACGCGCTGAAAGTCGAATAATAGACTGTTGCAGTCGTTTGGAAAGACTGTGGAGCGTCTTGGTTTCATACGTCGATCTTGTCATGAGCCAAACTTAATGTAAATGTTATGTTAAGTTCGCCTGTCTGAAACCATAATTTATTTGGGTCGACCTAGAGTCGCTCCTAATCTATTTGGTTCGGCGTGACTCTGGAGCATCTGTCTGATCCGAGAGTAAGAAACTTCAGATCATGTCACCTTACTTACAAAAAGTATGACCTTGTAAAATCTAGGGCTTTTCCTGGCAGACAAGAAAAAACACTGGTCACATGGGAAATTTTACATTTTGTGTCATAATTTCCACGTAAATTCAAGTGTTACAAAAGTAACAGCTGAACAAGTTTTGGATTGTGCCGCCTTTCTTCATAATCCACATAAAGTTTAATGTTTTCTTCCATTGAGCTGTGTACACATAGAGCCTGCAGAAAGTCCAGGCTCTGTGGCTCTTTCCTAGTCATGTAATGTCACAGGTTACATGGTCTATACCAAGTTACAAAATGAAATAAATCTAAACATTTATTTCAACCCAAACTATCCTTAAAGGGATTGTATACGTTTGGTAATTGGAACTCACTGTTTGTTTCAATCCTATATACTTGTAGTTAATACCATAAAACTATCAAGAAAACATTTCATTTCAAAAGGTGGTAGAGTTTTTGAGATATTTCCGAAAATCTGGAGCGGTTATGTCCACTCAGGAAGAATTATCTGCAATTGGAATACACAATCTGAGAAATCTTACTGTCAGTAACGCTTCTCAGATACAAATTTTTTGAGTTAAAAACTGATATCTTTTTCCATAACCGCAGTACTTCTAAGTGAAAAGTTTCTCAAAATGCATCATACTATCCAAAGCTGCTGTACTTCTTACCAAGTAATTTTTTATTGCCAATAATTTTCAGAGTCATTACCAATCGTCTGCGGATATGAAGTCAAATTTTCCAAGGCTGCAGATGTGCGGCTAAACCTGTAATCTACACCCGTCCATTACAAATTAGATTTTACTCAACAGAGTGGGACCACCAAAGATCTGGTTTCATGCGGGATTTTCTTTGACCAATTTCACTTTAACACTTTCCCACTATCAATGATGTATTAGACACCAATTACGTTGTTAAGCTATTACCAAAAAGCCCACATCTTCTGAAATGCAATTGCAACAAAACCCTGACCTTGAGTGTGTCCTTTAAAGGTAGGGTCATTGTTTAGTTTTTATTAATGTTATGCTGATTTATAGGCACAATTATCAAGAAAGATACACTAAAAGTCACTTGTGAAAGTTTCAGTTGAATACTGTGCCTATTTATTGAGAAAACAGCAAAAACAATGTCAAGGTATTTTCAAAAACATCAAATCCACCAACGTTTAGCGACAGTGGATACCAACTGCATCTCTGACCATATTGAGGGCAGCATTCAAACGGACACCAAAGAAATTTCCAAAAGATAATTTGCAGGCGATCTTTGGAGATTCAAGTTTGTCGACATACTATTATTGATTTCCAATCAATGGGGGCATTTCAGATGAAATGATATCACAGGATGCTTACAACCATTACCATCTTTAAAACAAGCAGGCGAGAAAAAAAAATACACAATTTCTTGAGGTAATTTAATACCAAAGTATGACCCTACCTTAAAAGGGAACTTCAACAATGAAACTCAAACAATAATAGATACATTTTTTTGTCAGGGTTGGTCGCCACCTGATAAGAACATTGGCTGAAAGAATTCTAATAAGATTTTAAGCTTGAAAATAAATTCTTATCAGTTGAAACTGGGTTTAAATTGCAGTTGCTTTGAGGCAATGAAAGAAATACATTTCCGTTAAGAATGATCCTTTTTCGACAAGTTATTGTGGTGGTTGGTTATCAGGGTGGATTCTCAAAAGAAGAAACTTTCTGAGGAATTGCCTTGTAATAATCTCTAGGATCAGAACCAGACTCCTAAAATACCGTAAAGTAAAAACATAAATATGAACACACCCTTTGTTCTTCTAGGACTGCCCTGATGGATGCCATGTTAGCAGCAGCCGATGGTCCCTTCATGCCGTCAGAAGCAGATTCCGCTATCATTGCCATTAGTTGTTGCTGCAACCAAAAACAAGTTTAATCAGAATATTTTTAAAATTGCTGTGCAAAGAAAGTAGACACATGATGTTTATTGGAGCTGTGGTGCTGTTTAGGCTCAGCCTCTTGGTGTTGTTCCTTGTGGTGATGTTTAGGCCTAGCCTTTGCACTACTCCACAAAACTCCAGTGAATTGTTCCTACAGAGTGTCGTGGCTGAGCAGTATAGAGAACCTGGTTCAAGTTTTGGTGTTGTCAGAGTGCAGGTTCGGGTCCTGGTCATGACACTTGTGTCCTTGAGCAAGACACAATTATCTGTCCTTCAGATGGGACATAACTCAGTTTGACCAGTGTGTTGTGTAAGGCACAGAACCAAGAACATTTATCTTTAGCAGAGGGGCTCGTTAACAGTTTATTACTGGCATAGTCTGGTAAACGATATTCACCACATACCTCGCTGAACAGGCTATGAGGAGTTTCAAATAGAATTGTTTGGAAAGTTTCCCTTTAACAATCTGAACTTACAGGTATTAAAGCGCTAACTCCTGGTGGGCCACGGGCACCATTGAGTCCTTTTGCCCCATCTCTTCCTTGATCACCCTGAGAATAAAAAGAGAAAAATAGCCATTTAATTATTATTGAAAACAAAAATGAATGACCTGATGTTTCTATACCCTAGCAGAGTCTTTCTCAAAGGCCTTCGAGAAAGACTCTGTTTGGGTCGATACATCAGGCCATTAACTATATGTTGCATTTATATCATAGGTCATTTTGGTTGGTAAGCAGTTTGCAACAGCTAATTCTATTTTCTCATTAATTGAAATTGTATACTATAATTTGCATATTATGCAAATTTCTTAAAATGTGCACACAGAGGTAAAGGCAATTATTTCCCGAACCACTGAAGGAGACAAGTAAAGTTGGATTATACTGTTCCATTGTTTACCATTAGAAAAAGACAGTTTCTCAGAATTCTATTGTGGCTTCTGTTTTTGTTGTTGTTGTTATAATCACAGGAGGTAAACATAAAGACAAGAAGAAAAACAACTTGTGATGGCCGAACTAAAGAAGGTTTTTGTTAATATCAAGATAATGTCAGTTCTGATAAGAACCAACTCCAAACATTTTTACACAGCAACAGTGGTTCTTAGATTTATGTGAAATGGGGCCAATAAAAAACCTCACATTTTTATCTCTGCTTTAGTTTCATTCCTAATGAAAAAATTCCCAATTCAAGTTTTTATTGTGAACAAGATTATTTTCAACAGCTTGTCCATTCCCTTAAAGGTTTATTTGGTAAGCTTTGCATAGTTTTTTTTTTATTTCATATATTTATTATTTTTCAAGGGAACTCGGCAAACTCCAACAAGGGAATATAAACACCTAGCTGGCAACAGCCAATATCTCTCATACAAACATTGGTTTAACGTCTATGATTATGAATCGCACAAATCAAGAAAATGTGATTTAGTAACTAGAGGACAATACTTATTCTAGTCATTGTGAAATCAGTGGTTAGCTTGGTAGGATTTGAACCCACAACCTTGTGATTACTAGTCCTGCAGTCTAACCACTGGACCACCGTGACCAGTTCTATTAGATCTTTTGTTGATCTCAGTCTTTACCTTTTCTCCTCTGGGTCCTGGATCCCCTCTTGGTCCTTCATATCCTGGAGGTCCTGTGTTTCCCTGAAAACAAAAATGCAAATAATATTAACACTTAAATTATCCTGATATTAGAGGCAGATGTGGAGTGCCTATGAGGCCTCCATATGGGAGGATCAAGTTAGATCAGTGGATTCTTTCCCTGCCTTTCACCTCTGAGGACCTCGGTTCGAATCCCGTCTCAGACCAGAGCCTTGCATGTGGATTGGGTTTTCAGTTCCCATCTGCGTGGGTTTTCCACATTTTGGGTTTTCCTCTCAAGTCTACAAGTGGCAGGACTCAAGCTCTGGTGTTTCTGATCAGCACAGTTCGAGTCCCATTCTTGACACTTGTCTCCTTAAGCAGGACACGTGACCATTATTGCTTTGTCCCTTCGGATGGGACGTAAAGCCCTTGTGTAATGCATGTAAAAGAAAAAGGTACAGTTGTTACGAGAAGGGGTTTGCCTCGGTGTTTTATGTATGGTCAGCTGCAGAGTGCGCCACAGCACCTTTTGAACCAATACATGGTGCTATGTAAATAAATGGGTCTTATTCTTCAAACATAGCTCCATATAACTTGTAGAAAAAATAATGAGAACTTTGAGACACCTTAAGCATGATATAAGAACTGGGTATTATTATTATTATTATTTCCCATTCATCCTGTTATTGGCGCTTGCGCTAAAAACAAAATAAAATTTTGAACTTTGTTCATTTTGGAATCTTGATATGGTATGATTGAATCACTGTCATCCAAAAACCAAAAATTTACAAAAAGTTTGATGAGTGAATTTTTTCCCACATTTGTTGTTTCTTCTTCCACCATTTCTTCTGAGGGATGTGCAAATATGGGAAATTGAAAGTTGTAAAATAACCAACGTGTTTACTGAAACAATACACACCCTGGGTCCCGCTGGTCCGACTGGTCCTGGGAAATATTCCTGAAAAACAAAGATGAAAAAAATAATAATGTTAAGTTGAACAGGTAAAATAGAAAACAGCATTATTTTGTACAGAGGTTGATTTGATCCCTATTGCTTTTTCTGGTATAATTTATAAACGAAAAAGAAATCAGAGCAAGATTTGAACTGCTGAACTGAATTTTAAGTTCAAACTCCTGACTTACAATTCGTGTTTCACCGGGCTCTCCTTTTGCACCAGATGGACCTCGCTGTAGGAGAAAGTTGTAATGTTACAAACAGTTAAAAGACAATAGCAGGAAATACAAACAAAATTCAACACCCCTAAAAAGATTCAAATAAATATCAATTAATGGTCATTAGTATAAACGTTAACAAATGGATCTTCTAGCAATAGTTCATTCAAAAGGCCAAACATTATAAACAAATAATTCCTTTTAATAAAATAGGTTACAAATGTAACAGAAGTATCAACAAAACAAACAATGCAAATAAGAGGAGTTGCTAATCTTTAGTTTCATTTTTATGGGTTGCGATGGGGGGACCATAAACAAAGATGAGATGAAGTACTCTTGTCTTTGTTTTTGTTTTTAATCATCATAATCTGTTCATAATAGCAAGAGGCGCCACAACCTAACAAGTAATTTTTGTATACTACAAATTATTTGCAGAAACAATAGAGTCATTGTTTTGAATTGAACAACAATACCAGGTACGTTGGGGTTCCACCACCACCACCGCCACCGCCTCCACCATTGTTAGAGTTTGGAACCCCCTGACTCTCATAGGAACTAAGAAGTCCAGGGACATTGTAGTTATAGGAGTCCGATGATTCTACAGATCCTACACTGTCATAAATAACACCGGGTGTTGGTCCAGCTTGGCCTCCGTTTACATCAGGAGTTGAAGTCTAATTAAAGAACACAAAATGATAGATATTGTTGTTATTGTTGTTATGGTTTATTTGTTGCTGCCTGTCGTCCTTGGGCCAAAATATACTATTTATTAAATGGAAACACCCAAAGATTGTTTAACCATGGGTGAACATAATATACTTGACTAAAGTCTTTAATTCCAGGCAAGTGTTACACTACTACAGGTTTTCCTGGTCATTTTTGGCAAACAAGCAACTTACTTCACTTTCATGCATTCGTATTACAGCAATTTGCCTCTGCAGTTGAAACCATCACTCATTTCATGTTGATGCATGTGAATTGATAAAGCAATATAGTCAAACTTTTAAGGCGTTCTTTTTAGCCATGTGAAATCGGAATTAATTTGATTTAGCCTAGTAGGCGCAACTGGAGATTTCTGCGAAAAGCTGCAGCGAATATGAATGCTGTTCGAGTGGATTGTAAAATTGAGTGGTTAGCAATTTCATGGAGCAAAAGGACCATTGCTAACACATTAAGTAAACCGAATAACTGTTTTGAGGAGCTTTCAATTTTCTTAAGCAAGAGTTTTCTGTGCTTAGCACGGTTTTTGTGCTTACATGCTTCAATGAAATTGGGCCCTGGTTACCTTTGTATACGCCAATTGCCCCAGTAAAAATGAGTGGGGTATACCCATAAAAGATGTAAAACTACCTTTACGGTTGTAAACAAACACAACTGTTATGGAGTGTCAGACAGCACCATAATTTATTTATCAATTTTTTGTATCAAGGATCTTCTCTCTTTAAAAAAAAAAAGTTAACTACCCCAAAAGATCAATGTACTGAAACTACCCATCATCATCATTGTTGTTCTGCCATTTAGAGGCAGGTCAGGCACATGAGTTATTCTTGTATAGACCTCTCCATGCTGCACGGTCCTGGACCATCCCTGTCTCTCTATGCATAAATCCCTCTCTTAAAACCCTGCGCATTGATACCCCTAATGTAGCTGACAGCACAAAATCACTAATTAGTTAATAATGAATTAATTTTTCGATCAAATATATTTCATTTTTGTACAACCTATCCTCATATCAACACACACACAAACAGGAACAATGTCACTTGTCTGTGAAACTTCGTTCAGCCTGTTCAGATGTTTGCATGCTTCACCCCAATGCTTTTGTGTAAAAAATAGTATAAAAAATAATTAAAAAACAGCTTGCCTCCCAAGAAGGAATGAATTTTTTCTTCAATTTTTATATAAATATTATTTTTATGATTGATATCTTCATACACTCAGAAGAGAATATAACTTCAATAAGATGTAAAAATATATTTTTGATTAGTGTAAACGGCGTGTTTTCCTTGCTACTGTCAGCTACAGCCCCCCTTTAGACATGTACCATAGTGAAACCAAACTTTATATTAATACACTCGCAGAATAATGTCTCATCCACTTCTTCTGCATTGGTTCAATAACTTTCAACAATTTTCCTCCTCCATTGACTCTTTCCAGCACACCATCATTGGTAAAAATGTAAAAACTACCATTTTATACAAATAATCATTCTTGGAAGACACATTTTTAAGGGGTGAAATTGAGATACTCACCGGCTCGAGGGCCTTTTTAAAAATTGGCATAGGTTCATCACAGTTTGGCATGTAGGTCCGGCATTGATCATAAGCTGCAGTGGAGTCTGGTACAATAAGAAGTTGTTGAATATCACCCTAATGGGAAGGGGAAAAAAGACGGAGGACAGTCAACGGTGAGAACCAATGTTGAAAGAAGGTTAATCTGGGTGTAAAGTAGATGAGACAGAACATAGATTGAAGTTTTTAATACAGGCCCCAAAAAGTTTACAAGTTAGCAATAGCAGTACAATACTACCTTACTTAAAAGATAGCTGGCTAGAATTTGGTATGTATTTTTGGATTAAATTCATTAGAAAAGTTTGTGTGTAAATATGACATTATAAATAGATTACTGGTGTTATATAAATAAACTTAAGGACTTCTTGCCATTGTGTATTTATAGACACTGGACACTATTGGTAATTGTCAAAGACCAGCCTTCTCACTTGGTGTATCTCAACATATGCATAAAATAACAAACCTGTGAAAATTTGAGCTCAATTGGTCGTCGAAGTTGCGAAATAATAATGCAAGAAAAAACACCCTTGTCACACGAAGTTATGTGCTTTCAGATGCTTGATTTCGAGACCTCAAAATCTAATTCCGAGGTCTCGAAATCAAATTCGTGGAAAATTACTTCTTTCTCGAAAAACTATGTTATTTCAGAGGGAGCCGTTTCTCACAATGTTTTATACTATCAACAGCTCCCCATTACTTGTTACCAAGTAAGGTTTTATGCCAATAATTATTTTGAGTAATTACCAATAGTGTCCACTGCCTTTAAGAGTCACCTTTATCAACAATATGATCTAAACATTGTCAACATTAATGTTGCTCTGTGTGTTTCACACTAACCGCAAATGCCCACTCTCATTACCATACAGTCTTGATTTGACTACATTGATGTCAAACAATGAAAGACAAAATGAAAGTACCATGGCAAAGAATGGATTGGAACTTAACACACAAATATAAATATGTGTCTATTTTTCTTTGTGTCACATTGGTAATTGTCAAAAACCAGTATCCACACTTGATGTAACCCAACATATACATACATGAAGCAACACACCTGTGAAAGTTTAAGCTCAATCGGTCATTGGGGTCTAGAGAAAAAAGTGTAAAAAACCATAAATGTTTTCACTGTTTTCAAACATTGAGTTTTTGACTTGCGTGATCAAAAACAAATTGTTTGACTTATTTCTCAAAACTATTGCATTTCGAGCAAAAATATTTCAAAGGGAGTTTCCCACCATGACCATCTTTATACCATGTAAGTTGTGTGCAAATCTGTGAACATTTATATTTTTACTCTTACCAATGTTATGCACACCCTTTAAAGGTATTATACAGAATTGTTAATGACAACAAACATCATTGTTTAATGTTTGTCTGAAAGCTTACTGATTATGAAGTTCATACCATGGAGGTAGGAATACTAGAACAATTTTTTCTGTGAAATATTTCCCTCTGAAATGAAGTCATATTCGAGAAAACTGTTTCTGAAAATCTTAAAAATGCAACAGCTGATTTGCTTCAACCCAAATTAAGGACAATGAGTTGACATGCTGAAAATTGTGCATGTTTATTCACTATTTTCTCCTGACTCACAAAACGGATTAAGCCCAAATTTTCACAGGTTTGTTATTTCATGTTTATGGATGATCACACAAAACATGAACACTGTCTGCGACTACTTTTGTCAGCTCTACCAATCCTGTATGATACCTTTAAAAAAAATACACATCTTCGTGTGACAATCATCTTTCCACATTGAAAACGTCCACCTGCTGTGGGGAAGTTTCTTGAATAACATACCCGGGCTAGTGAGTGGGATTATGTTGTCACAAGCACAAATGGCCAGGCCCAAGCACTACTAATTGTTACTAGTTCTAACGGCAAGATAACCGATATAATGAAGTCACTAGAGAAACAAAATAGTGCACTGAAATTCCATATTTTTGAGTCATCAAGATTTGTTTACTGTCATAATAAAAACTTTGAGATTTTAAAAACTGTTTTCATTACAATTCTGATTGAGCTTTTTCCTTTTTCAGACTAAGACTCCACATGCTTCATCTCTCTTAAAGTTTTAGACTGAAATTCACTCGAATGGATTGAAACTAGTGACAATTACCTGCAGATGATGTGTCCCTAGTTTCAATCAATTAGAGTGAGTTTCAGTCTACACCTTTAAGATAGGATGTGGCATGGCCCCCTATTGTTTCTTAGTTAAAATTTATTACCCCAAGTCCATCGAAGACACTTCTAAACGATCGTTAAGCCTGAACAAGTACACCATTAAGGATTTTCTCAACAGGAATCTTTAAGTGTCGAGTTGTCTTTCTCATGACAAATCGTTTCATGGTATTTGTAACCTCTTGTCATTCTCACTGTCCAGTAGTATGTAACCAAGTCTTTTCCAAACCTAGGCTTGGGCTCCGTGGCTCCGGCTGATGGGCTCTGTCATCCATTTTGGAGCAGTGTGAATTAATGCACGGTGCTTCAATATCAGCCGGAGCCAGAGCCTAAGCCGCGGTTTCGAAAAAACCCGACTCTGAGACAGCCATCTTGGATTTTCTTAATTCAACTTAGTGTAAACTAAACAGAGGCTTTCGGGGCATAGAAAAGCCGCCTCGTTTTATATAGGCCTAGGTACCGTACAACAAGAAACAATTTTCATTGCAGACAAGAAACAACGAAGATAGTGGTGGTATGCTAAACGACAATTTCCTCATACAATCCCACCCCAACTCACCTCAAAATAGGTTTCTCGTGAAGGCTTGAGTAAATCTCGGCCAAAAACAAATATTCCATCCGTCCTTATATTCGCCGGCGTTTTCCTCAGTAAGTTATCCGTTTCTGTCACACCACAATCGGTTATAAGATTTGCAGTTTGTCCATTGACACTCAAAGCTATCCGATGCCAGCTGCAAAGCGAGGAAAATAGAATGCCTTAAAGTGAGGGTATACCTTTGCTAATTACTTCAAAAATTAATGACCATAAAAACTTACTTTTAGTAAGAAGCACTGCAGCTGTTGATAATGTATGACATTTTGAAAAACGATTCCCTTCTAAGGAATGTGGTTTTTGAGAAAGGGATTCAAAACATTTCAATCTTGGAAACGTCTATTCCAATTACAGATTAATGTTCATGGATGGAAATAACCACTCCATCGGCGATATCTCAAAAACGCTACCACCTTTTTCATAGCTAGTCAAGTTAGTTTTATATACATTTATTTAGAATTAAAACAATCGAACGGTTCAAAAAACCCTAAGGTATACTTTGCCTCTAAGGCCATGCAACACTGGGCTTTGTTTTGAGGAAGGTTGGAGGCAACCAACTGCACTGCATGCACAATGAACACTTTGGCAGCACAAGAGACATTCATTTAAAGGCATCGTACACGTTTGGTAATGACTCTGAAGATTTATGGCAATAACAACTTGCTTGGTACGAAGTACAGCAGCTTTCGATAGTATAATGCATTTTGAGAGACTATTAACTTCGAAGGACTGCGGTTATGAAAAAACATATCACTTTTTATTCCCAAAATATTTTGAATATTGAGAAACGGTAACGCTTCTCAGAGTGTGCATTCCAATGCAGATTATTCTTCCTGTGTGGATATAACTGCTCCAGATTTTCGGCAATATCTCAAAAACGCTACCACCTTTTGAAATGAAATTTTCACAGGTTAGTTTTATGGTATATATCTACAACTATAGGATTGAAACAGACAGTAGGCTCCAATTACCAAACGTGTACGATGCCTTTATTTCTAACTCACTATTATTCCCAGGAAAATAATGAGAAAACTGAAATGTGAAAGAAATTGTTTGGGTTACCTGTGTGACATGGCCTTTTATTGAACATCATAAACGTGAGCAACTAGTTATTATTATCTACAAAAACTTCAGAAGCTTTGAAATGGTAAGATATTTATAAGAGATATAATTTATTTGAGGGGAAAAGTGATATTTTCTGGTGGTACCATTTATGTGACAGCAATAACTTAGTTCAAAGAGTTCAAAGAGCCAGGGACAAACTCAAACTTTATCAACAATAATGTGGTCCAAAACCCTTGGGTACGACACGTTCTGCCTCAGTGAATCTAACAAGGCCACTACCTTAAAGGGTCCGTAGGCCCATATACGTTTGGTAATGACTCTGAACATTAATGGCAAACAAACTTACTTGGTAAGAACACAGCAGCTTTGGGTAGTATAATGCATTTTGAGAAACTTTTCACTTCGAAATAGTGCGGTTATGGAAAAAGATATCACTTTTTATCCCCAAGAATTAAATCTGAGAAGCGTTACTGCAGTAACGTTTCTCAGATCGTGTATTTCAATTGCAGGTTATTCTTCCTGAATGGACATAACCGCTCCAGATTTTCGGCAATATCTCAAAAACGCTACCACCTTTTGAAATGAAATTTTCACAGGTTAGTTTTATGGTATATATAGGATTGAAACAAACAGTTGGTTCCAAATAACAAACGTATATAAACCCTTTAAAATGAAAATATTGTCTCCCTGACCGGAATACTTTTCTCCCAATGAGGACATCACTAGTCGGAAACCCTTGAATGACAACGACACCTGTCGCCATAGTTTGGCTCAGGGGGTCATTGTCATCCAAGCTATATCCCAAATGGGTTATACGCTTGTGGATTGGACCCTTCTTCTCAACAGCAAACAAGTACAATTGTTCCCCGATCAGGGACGTCTTGGTTTTGGCCTACAGAGTGTGAGGTCTTCAAACTTTCCACTTGAGATGTAGCTGTCTAAACTCTCTGATCTCAAAGTGTGGTGAGTTTCGGAATATCATTTGGCGACAAGGACACCCTTTGCCCTAGTTTATTTATGATTGTATGGTTTTGGACCGTACAACAAGCACCCCTAGGCCCGTCCAGACACCAACGAAGAACTCCATACCGGAAAATATTTACATAACTGCAATCCCCGAGTTGTTGACTCTCGCTTTAGACAGAGTGCAAATGACAAGGTGATGACCTAAATGTACAGTATGGGTTCGAAAAGGAGTGGGTCACATCCAATTTTAGTTCGAGAGATAATATTGTATAAGTTTCCATATATGTTATGCCCCGTGAGGGTCTGTTCCGTTTAGGAATAAACAAAATATTTATGAGGCAGTTTTGTATTTGGTGTAAATTTACGACGAAATAAAAACCGATTTCTCCACATTTTGGTCGTTTTTGTAATGGGAATTGAGATATATTTTTTTCGGATGAAAAGATTCGTTCTAATTTCGTTTCGAACACAAAGGGGATGAATATAAACAGGGATGCAATTTAACTGTACATTTTTGGATAAAAAAGGGAAAACTGTTTATATAATTAATTTGAGATCACAAAACAACACATAACCGTTTTGGCATAACACAGTTTCTTAAAATTGAAATCATATATGACTGAAATATTTCTTGGAATGAAGGGCAAACAATCGTATCAACTTCTTTGAAACGAGTTTTTTCTTTCTTTTACGGATGGTGGACACAGCACCTATAGGTCGCTCTATACATTACATGTACATGTATATCTCCACTGTTGACACTTTGCTGTTTTGGTCCTATCTCTGTATGGTTTTACGAAACAGCATATTCAGTATTGTCATCATATCCGTAGATCTAAATCTATGATTTACGTAAAAGCAACAAGCTCTAAAATAAGCAGGGCAAATAACCCGGGAGCAGTCGGCGCTACCTGACGGGGCCCCAGGGAGGTCGAAATGAGCACACAGCGTGCATCGGTTTCAAAAGTGACGACAAGAAAGCCACCGGGCCTGTATATTTACTATAAGTATATCTCAAGTGATCGCTCATGTATGGTGTCCCCATAGGCTAGTCACAGACATTGCACACAAATCTCTTGTACCCTGGGATCGGGAACTTTTTGAACTCCGACCAGCTTGAAATCTACCATTTTGACTTCAATGAATCACATATACTTTTCAGTTGTTTGTGTGTGCGTGTGTGTTGGTATAGCGGTGCCGATTCTGGCCCGGGTTATGCGCGGACCTGCCTGTATCTTGTGTCCAATACGGTGTGTCCTTCGGGTTCGCTTCGAACACAAACGTTATCTGCACTATACGCTGTCTTGCCGAAGTAAAAGCTTTATTCTGTTAGGAAATTAGATTTAACAAAACGACAGCTCTTGTCAAGATTTTCAAGATTTCGCGGATGGCTTGAGACAGGTTGATGCGAAGCCAATCTAATAAACCATCGATCTTGGGAACAAAGAATAGTCAAAAGCACGAGTATAAACGGAAACGATCGAACGTTATTTTGTTGTTTTTAGAAATAGCCTAATAAATAGAGAACGATGTGGCTTGTCATCGTAAAAGTTGGGTTGACATCTCAATGTCTGTTGTCAAAACATTGCAGTTTATAATTGGCGCTACTTTGATCATGGAGGTAAGACATTTACCTCCATGATTTGACTCTTCTTAGCGAAAAACCTTGAAGATATAAACAAACACAAGGTTGAGGCTGTACATAAAACCTTCGCTAAAACATGTCTGTAAATAGACATCATTAATTGTAAATATCTAGAATGAATAAAGAATAATCAATCTTACAAGAAATGTTAGTTTTCTTTTTAGCTTCACGGAAAATGACAACACAGAGTGCTTCCATTCGGGGGAAGGAAAGGAGCAACTCTAAATTTTGTCAGAAAAGAGCTGGTTATTGTATTAATTTCCCAGCCTATGACATAGTGTTCGCAGCACTGAAGAGCCACAATTTCCACATCCTTTTAACAAACACTGCAAGTTGGTGTAATCCTTTTCGCAGTTCTCAGTTTCCCCTTTGTATCATCAGAATAGATGTTGATGTAGTGTTCATTTATGCATGTTGACAGCTATGAAAAAAAGCTGTTGCACAGTATCACAACAATTGGAGGAACAAATGACTTGACATGATTTCCTTGGATGCATGCACGACGATTGTATATCAAAACAATTGTTCAATGTGGTAACAGTTATTTTGTTGCGTGACTCTTGTTTCGACATTATCCGTAGACCGTAGGATTTGGGCAATTTGATGAAGCAGAAGACACCACCAACCGTAGTCAACACAGATTTTGTTTTTGCATACTTCGTATGAATCGGCACAAACAAGTTCAAACAAGATACAAACATCACTCAAGATTGACGAACAACATAGATTGGTTAGAAACAAAGACTCAGTTATCAGATGAAACAACACATACGCCACTTCATTCTTTTTAAAGAATTTAAAATTTTCAATTATCTTATTTCACATTATGTTTAAGTCATGATAATCAAAACTTAATTCACCAAAATCGTTCAATATTTTACAAACTATATAGAGCCTACCTAAGTTGACCAGAGATTGAAATGTCAATGTCTTGGGGGAGGTTTAGTCAGTGTGGTGTCTCGATGAGGACTTTGGGGGCTTATGGCGCGAAGGACGGAAGGCAAATTCCCCAATGAAGATTTTCCGGTGGAATAACAGTTTAAGGCCGGGAAGGGTCTAGTATCTGCGAAAGAAAGTCAAACCACGTCTCTAGGATAGAGGTGGTACTGGACATGTTTCTGAATTGTCTGAACTGTAAGGCATGTTTCCTAATATTCAAGGAGACATAATGTAAGGACCCCCAGCTTGACGCCGCCATTTTCAGGGCCATTCCCAAACACGTGGTTAACGAATATGAATTCGAGGGGTGGTAGGCCTCAATTTGTAGTATTTAAGTTGGGTGTCAAGAGATCAAACCACGCATTTCGTCAACTCCGTCTGTAATCACACTGGGGTCAGAAGCGGTATTGTAAACCATACAGTTCAGAACATGAGTTACAAAAAACTGACAGGCGACTCATAAAAGCTTTAGGAAGTGTTTCGTTAGAACTGCATCTCGTTTTCCACACCCCCGTCAACACTAATGAAATGCTCCATTCACTGAAAGTTGCTGAAGGAAGCACAATTGAGCAATCAGAGGGAACTGTATTCCCCCCCCCCCCCACACACACACGCACACGCACATGTATGCGGCGTGCTGTAAGTTCAACGTACACTATACATAATGTACATGAATGCATACAAAGTTGAAACTCTTGAAGAATTTATATAGGGAGCATCTGCGACTCTTTCCCTTAGCTTTGTTTGGCCAACGCAAGCCACAATAATCCCCGGAGAAATATTCGCAGGTCACGGTTGCCGACGTTGTTTGAGCACAGAGAAAGGTTGGAGATGGTAGGATAGTTCAGACCGTTTCTGTCACATGCTAACCAGGAGATGGCCTTAGAAGAAGGTCACGGGGCACACTGGCTGATCGTGGGTTCCCACCGGGGAGCTCACAGTACACCTTGAATACATGGTATAATGTTCTCAACGTGAATTCACCTAGTGTTAACACTGCCTTGTTAAACATGTACATGTAGGTAGTGATGTGTATGTCAATGTGAACATTACGTGGGATATACGCACAATACTTCATAACCTGACTTTGTGCATAAACCTTCTGCACTCTGGGTCCGGTATCGTCTAACTACCAAATCAAAGGTTTGCACAAACCATAATTCCCCCGTGCCTGGACGAAAACATCCTGAAACCAGCCAAAAGACGTAACTTACTACCACAGTATTAACAATCAGTCAGATAATTTGGGTAAGGTGCAACACCTTGTACAAGTAACAAACCCTCACTGTTCATCTTAAAATTGTTCAAAAACTGTTGTATGAAGTTGACACAACTGTTACCAATCTCTCCACGGTGAAAGTAAAAAAGTAGCCATTACAAGCAACTCATGAATCAGCCAAGGGCTGAGATGAGCACCACTCGAAAACTCGGATCGAGAAAGTTGTAGAGAACTGTGACAGTGTATCTTGTTGTCAGAATGGCGCGGAAAAAGGGGTAAAACATGCCATGATGCCCAGTAACATTGTTGACAGGTTTGAATTCTAAGTTGCCATAGAGACAAGTCGCATCCAATGGTAACAGAAGTGACAGTGTTGTAAGAAAGTATGTTGCCTATGATCGTGAGGCAGTGAAGCCATAGTCTGGAAACGTGAAATTTTAGGTAACTTGATCTTGGGAAGAATAATCTAAAACTCTGCCTACGTTTTAAGTTCAATAATGCGAGAGTGGCTATGAATGATATCAGCAGTTTTGCCTAGCTGGACTTGATACGGTACTGTACATGAGTGGGAGCCAAATCGCGCCCTTTTTTGTCAAAGAGAAGTTTGACAAGGTCCAGGCTGGCGACAGTCAAGTTTAAAGAATCATTGTCGAAAGACCGGGTCATAATGTTCTTTGATGGTTTCAACGTACATGTACTAGACAGCGGATGGAGCTATTCCATTGGATCCCCGCTGCACTGGCAATAAAAAAAATGTCAAAACTTAAGAGCACAAAGTGCAGATAATTAGCGTCTGATTGGGAGCTCAGTACCTCTCGCTGGGGTTACGGTGTGGCCGAATTTCGGCAAGTAAGCTCCATGTGACGTACACTGGTCCCCTGTCTATATCCGGTCTAGGGTATAGACGGGCTCTGGGTGAACCATTATGGATACCATTAGGGGAGTTCTAGGGCTTGTGGTAGCTGGTGCGCACAACACAATATACAAAGTCCTACTCAAGCGTGTAACCAGTGAACGAGGTCAAAGTTGAATGTTCCCGAAAGTGAGGAGCCGGTCTGTTACGTTTGCCTCTACGCGCTTTGGGGAACGTGAAGTAAAATCTCGGGGCTACATGCAATGACGCTTGTGTTAACATGTGCTGTGCAAATGGAGCTGCCGGCCACCTAGGCTCCACTGTGCCGACGACATAAACAAGGCTGGGAGTCGATGGGGTTAATAAGAAGACTCCAGGAATTCTGATGTTGATCTTACATGCTGAACGATATACTGTGTTTGTATTTTGGGTTGCGTTGCTACTGTGTTAGACAAAATGTGGCAAAGGGCAAGTCATGTCCCGGTAGGGCCGCGGCGAATTGAATAAATTCCCTATCTGGCCCCTTTCTCTGTTCAAACTAAAGATTCCAACGACACTGGAATCACGGTGAAAAGGATGGATGACAGAGTTGGAGGCGCATAGAGAGGCTTTAATGGTTAAAAGCTCTTAACATCCAGAATACCATTCTAAGCGATCAGGTGAAGACAGCAGAGCTTTTAGTAAGGCCTGAGGAAGGCGCAGCTCAAAGAAAAAGGAAGCAATGAAAACGAAGACTTCCTTCAAACCGAGAAGGTGGCCCAAATGCCCAAACTAAGAGAAATCCTGGAGCAAAGTGTTAATGATAGATATCAATTAAAAAAACACCTGTTCGATGAACTCGTATTCCTTCTGCTAGGAAGACTGAAAACATTTTCAAGAGTAAATGGACACGATTCAATAAGTCCCTCTTTTTTCACTTTTCTGTCAAGAAAGTCAGATCTCAAAACAAATTTGCAGGGGGCTATAGAAGTAACTATATATCAGGATGGGGTGTGTTCATTCGGGTGAGATTATTTTTTCGAGCACTCGGGGCATAACGGTCCCTTCGGATCAGCCATTGCATGTACCAAGGTTTTGTAATTGCCTATTGAAAGCCAATTGTGTGCTCGTCAGAGGTGACGCTCACTACATAACTTCGAAATAAACTTCAAAGGTAAAAAGAGTTTTATGATGGTTCCTGACAGATTTAGGAGTGTATTAAAAGTCTTCATCTGTTTCTTGCCAGGAGCTGCTATGAAAACTCGAGATTATGTATTTGGAGAATCAGCAGAAGCTCAATCTTGTGTTCAATTCAACACAGTTTTCGCTTATAGAGTTTACTTTTTACAAAAGACATAGTGAAAGCATGAATCCTTCACTAACTGTGTGATGGAAGTAGACCTGGGGTCAATTTCACAAAGCACAAATATTCATCTTAAGATGAATTTTCAGTATAGTACCATAGTAATTTGTATTGTGACATCACACTTTGCTGCGCAGTTAAGATTGATTCACACTTAAGATCAATCTTAGCTCTTTGTGACTCGGCCGCAGTGTATTCATCTTGGTTTGTTGGAAGGATAGGCCTAGACCTACATGAGTGGCGAAAATACCCACATCAGCGATCAAACAGATGGGTGGTTATACCTTAGGTATTATCATTTTCAGTACCTAAGGCAACTATTTCTGGTTTACTTGCTGAGTCCACATGCTCTATTGCTTAAAAGAAAAAATAGCCGAACTGAATCCATTCGTCACAATGGTTGCAGCTGTTCATATCGGCATGGTATTATTTTGAAGTTTGGTGATACAAGGTCGCCTCGCATGACCCCCACATGCCGAGACGCTAGGCATCGGGAAATCTCTGACGGGTTGAAGTATTATTCTCTGTTTTAATTCAAGACTTTTTTTCTTGTTGCTACGCGGCTATAAAACTCCAGAAAGTTAATGGCAGATCCAGGGGAATTCTGATGCATGTGCCCCCTTTTCAGCTGGGAAGACGATGTGCCCCCTGTGATTCAGAGGGTCTCTAATCAGCCAACGGGTTTGATTGATAGGGGTTCGCCCTTCCCCAAAATAAGAGAGCTGTATTTTAGGGGGGGGGGACTTCTAAAAGCTTCTTAGTATGCGAATTATTACGCTAAGCAATGACAGATCTTGCTAAACTGAACCCCCCCCCCCCCCACCCCAAGCCTATCTTTGTGATTGGTTCCTCAGTATGTTTGTTCTTTAAAATAACTGTTGCACAATTTTTGTTCTGAACTGCTTCAAACTAAAAACAGCGGGGAATTTTGTTTACGGTTTTGGCTAAAATGTCCATATTTATTTTGATGTGAAGCCTTTGTAAAAACGTAGTTAAGTAGGCTACATGGCGTTTTCCATTGGTTGGTTTCCAGGCCAAGAACGAAAAACAAATTCAGATTTGTTTTCCATGAAACACTTCGTGGTTATGCTGCGATGGTAACATAATTCACATGGTTTTTACCAGGGAGACCCTTTCCATAACGGAACGATGGTACTTAGGCTCCCACTTTTCTGTCTGCGGAACGGAAACGTGTAGCAAGTGGTTTTATTGAACCTCGTTGGTGTAAAACATGCCCACTGATAACAGTTGAAGAAAGGTGTGTTTGTGGTTTAGGTTGAGGGTTGTAAGTCTACGGTAACATTTCCCTGGGGTCCCGTCACAAGTTAAAGAAGTGATTTCAGTTATTTGAAGACAATTCAAATTAAATTATAACCCACATCTATTGTAAAGATTCAACTTTAGATGAGTTGTCAATATTACCAATTAAAGTGATTTGTATCGTGACATCGCACTTTGCCTAGAAAAGGATTGATTTGCAGGTGAGATTAATTTTAGCTCTTTGTGAAATCAGCCCCTGGTCTTTTGCTGTAAATATAAGTCAAAACCAATTTCAGGATTTCAGCACGAAACAAGACTACTCTTCATAAGGTTTAAACGACGTCGTATTTCCTACACATCCGAACATTAGATAGGCTACATCGTTGTATATCATGAGAGGCTATATAAGCAAAGTGACCCTAAACGCATGCCCCCATTTATCTTCCAAAACGTGACCCACAAACGACACCCACGAAAAAAATACACCTCTACCCGGGGCAAAAGTGCGTCTTAACATTTCAACACAAACGAAGAAAAAAAAACCTTTAAATTTTACCGACAATCACAAGAGGTTAAGAATGTTAGAAACAAGAAAAAAAACATGTTCTTACTCGCCATCGGCAATGTTGAGTCTGAACCGGGGCCATTCTTTCTTCCCAGGCCCGTTGGCTTCGTCAGCATACTGTAAAACCGCTGGGTTACCGATATCCAAGATGATTTTGGGTTCGCTGTTGATGTCGTAAAGCGAGAGTAGAATCATTTTCGACCGTTCTGGACCGCGTATTCTTACGGTCAAAAGTATCGAAAAATCCTCTGGAAACGTTTCCCCTGTTGTAAACAAAGATAGATTATGTGTACATTGTAACCGTGTTAATTCATGCAACTCCAACAACTTCCGGGTTGGAAATGACCTGGATTCTTATCCCGTGTGGCCTTGCCCATTTCTGGGTCAGTTTGATCCGTAATCTGTGTCAAATTGACCCAGAAAAGGGTCGAAATGGCCCGATTCGAATCCCACCTCAGACTGGAGCATTGCATGTGGAGTGGGTTTTCAGTCGCTGGGTTTTCCCCCATTTTGAGTTTTCCTACCCCATCTAAAACTGACATTTCAATTCCTCATCTTCCCTGCAGGACTACGGGTCACTCACAGTGCTAGTTACTTTTGACGGTCCGTTTGTTTATAACCAGAAAGATATAATAATAATTCTAATGGTAAGCTAGCTCAATGTATTCTGAAATAACACGTATGATAACCGAGAGGATATCAAACAAAAGGCCGCTGACTAATAATTTTTCTCATTATAACAACTGTGCCAAAATTTCCCACCAGTTATGAAATGCTCAGGGTACCGTGCTCAGTACATTCACAATTTATCGAAACAGTATTATAGAGTTATTCCCAGCGCAGTGGCATAACAATACATTTTCATTGGGGGGGGGGGGGCAAAGACATAATTTTGCGGCTATTTAATCGAACCATCCATTCGTGCATTTGTTCGATCTGTTTGGTTGGAGGGATCAGTCTCGGGAAACGTGTACAGGTACATCCTGTCCCCTTACCATTCCCTTCATAATAAAACTGTGGACTAAATAATAGCACCAGCCTCTTCTCCTATCTTCTTTTACTCTTATACAAAGTTCAAAAAAGGGTCACAACAAAGGGAAATGCAAACCTGAAAACATCTTGGCAACCTCCAAGCTTGGGCTGGCGTCGGTGTTAACGCTGTATGCCTCGTCGGCCTGGGGGATGGCATCACCCACACCAGGACGGCGGTCACAGATGCCCTCTGCCCCACCAACTACTCCTCGTGAACCGGCAAAGTTAAGCTTTTCTAACACGTCTACTGTGCCTGTGGAATGACAGAAACAAAACGATTGTTAAATCTCATTGGAATTCAAGTTTTTCATAGATCTCGGGAGAGCAAAATGAAAAAAAGGCCTAAATAAGTTGTTGCTTTAAAATGAAAACAGGTTTCTTCACCCATTTAGAACACAGGCTGATACGAAGTCATCCGGTTCGTGGTTCACCCATGACACCAATTTTACGTGACAACAATCCGTGAGACTCTAAGTCCCTGATAAGATCTCTGAGCTAAGTGGCGGTTTCAAGCTCTACAAGGAACAGCTGAGAAAGTGTCGGAATTTAGTTTACATACGGAAGAAAACTATATTATGGTAAAACAGTGGTTATAAAGTGTAGCAGTAACTTAAAGATACCCTATTACAGTAATATCTTAATTGATATAAAGGAGAAATGAACAGAATGCTAGACAGTGGATAGTCATTTTGAGAAGAAGGTTCCATTCAGGGTATCTGAGTATTTTCTAATTGGGATAGTTAAGGTGGTCACCAAATCGCAACAGAAGAAGAGATGCCCATCAAATAGGCACTTGGTTAGCTTGGATGACAGTAGTTACATTTTCGTGGACATCTTTATTTGTTTGAATCATTGTAGGTCTAATTCTACCTCCATGGTCTAATACGGTTATAAACGTAGATAACAAATATGGTGATATTACATCGTTGTTTAAATACATGGTGAGATATTTCAAATCAAAACTTTCTGAAAAATAGAATCACTCCTATTATCATTATATATTTCTGGTAATGGAACCAAGGATGCCCCACAAGTGAACTTAATCACTGTAGCTCACAAGCCTGAGGAAACCTGTAAACAATTGTGATTGTTATGTGAACCAGAAACACCGGGGTTAACCCCTACTCTTCCACGATAAGTGTTCTGGGTTCTTGTACGTGCACTACCAATCCACACGAAAGCTACGGCTTAATGTCCCATCCGAGGGACAAAGAAATTATGGTAATGTATCTTGCTCAAGGGCACAAGTGCCAAGACCGGGACTCGAACCCACACTTTGCTGATCTGAAACACCAGAAACACTACGTACGACATATCGGTAGTTTACAACTTCTTTCATCCTTAACTCAATATTTCGAGTTGGACGAATTACAAAATATCATTTCAAACAATCTCTCTCCTATAAGAAGGATTTCAAAGTGATGAATTCCGAGAAATATAATTTTATATTCACAAGTTTTAGAAGATCAATGCCACATGCCTCCCCCAAACGATGTCAAAACGCCTCCTTGAACCATGGTAAGGACAATCAAGTTCCCTCCGTTCCATTGAGTCAGCGCCTTGAGACGGAACCGATCTGCAACTGTTTACTCTGTATAAATCTCTCTTTATTATAGTATTATATTATATTAAAGGGCCAAGGGGGTAAAATGGTCTGCCCATTTGGGGGTTGATAAAAAACAGTATTTGTTTTTGACATTGAAATACAATGAACAAGTCAAGTGATGGCAGCCTGACACAATAGGCTATACAAACTACGGGAGGAGTTTAGTCGGTTCATTGGCACACTAGATTGGTTCTAGTACATTCGAAGATACAGTAGGGAAGCCTTGAACTCGTATAAGCTTTAAACCAGAAACTAGATGAGTAAAACACACCTTTCAATTGGTTCTTCACTGGAAACCCATCACCCAAACGCTCTTCATTTTTCGATGTCAGTTCTGATTGTGTTTTGTTTGGTGACACATTATAGTAACAAACCAATATGGGGTGCTTATTGAACACTCTCTGTACGCCAAGGGCCGGAGACTCAAACAAAAGGTCATATTTGGATTTAGTTCACCTGACTCACCCTCATATAAGAAAAATGCCCCTGCACTTGAATCAAACGGAAGGAAGAGACTTACATTTTTTCAAAAGGGTATTCTTTTAGAAACGGGAAATTCTTTGCAAGATCAACATAACTTTCACTAAGGATATCATTGGGAGACGCACATTTTTGCCAATCCGGTCCTTTAAAGACACTGCATGGTGGGCAAGCCATGACAGAAAGTTTGATTTCAACACTGTGTCTCTAATATGAAGACATGGATGTTGTGGTAACAGTTTCACCTACTATTCATCACTGGTTGCTATTACAATTCCTAAATAGAAGATATTTTTGCAAGTACCCACATAAGCTGTCCTTCCTTAATCTGATCCTCAAAGTGATGTTGGAGCAGAAACTTGTCTTCATTTCCCAAAGATGGAAATATCCAATCCCAGCTACAGTGCCTCCCTCTATAATTTCATTCCACCATCAGGAAGTGTTTTCAATGGCGCAGATTCAGGAACAAATTATAATGTAACCGTCAACGTTTAGCAACGGACACCACCCTTCATCACGGCCGGAACAGATTCATTCACAATCACAGCATGTTCCTTATTTGCCTGGGGTAGATGGGATGCTCGAAATGATTTATAATGTACCAATGGATTGGAATCTAGCCAAACTTCCTCATTTTTTTAGAATGAAATCTTGTTGTCCTCACGAGCAAGGAGACCGGGTTGGTGACTCACACACTTTGTCTTAATAGCTGTCACTCTGCCAACACTTTGACACTTGTGGGAAATGACAGTCATCTGTAAAAATGCACCTATGGTTCGGACTGTTTGGATGTGTGTTCGCAAATTGGGACACACATTATTTAAGCCCACGTGGCCTCTGCACAATGATTTCCCCTCATGCATGTTCCCTGCATGCCAGAAATCGACAGTAAACAAACCAGGTATACTTCGTATGCCATATCACTGAAACAACTTCAGATAGTAGTATCTTTAGCTCTTTATGGTATCTCCAAACGGGTATCCCTTGAAAACGATACCTGATAACGTCCTTCCAATAATAGACTATGCGAGTCTCGCGCATATCTGAACTTCCGGACCATTGTGGTCCCAACCATATGGAGTTTTACGTGGGCGGGATCGTCAAATATTTTAGTTTATGGCCATGAAAATTATATATGATGTTGGGAATGTAATACTAAGTGATAAACAATATGAACGTAAAACCAATTTAACAAAATAACGAAGAAAACCAGAGAATAAGACTTGACCTCCGTTTCCGGTTACTTGTAAGAAATTAAGAATGCTGCCCAACCGATGGGCAAAATGTGTCATTAAGATAAACCTGTGTGATAGACGCACACATTCGGGCGTGATTGGCAAATGGGGTTTCTAACAAAAAGCATCCTCGTGCCAAGTTTTAATTTTGTTTCAAAGTTGATTTGAACAAGTTATTTGTATTATACAAAAATTGAAAATTTATTTATAACAACTTGCTATGGGTACTTTTAAAAAAAGATTTGATTTCATAGAAAAATATAATCTTCGTTCGAGTTTTTGTCTCGCTTTCGGTATGCGCGAGACTTGCACACAGTATATAAGACAAACAACAGAATATCCAAGAGCGTGAACGCTTCAACCTCAACCAATTTATAGAGCGCATTATTCTTACGCCCTTGACATACCGCAAGTTCCCATTGAAGAACTGAACCAAATCTCCAGGGGTTATTCTTATGCAGGTTAACTTCACCACTAACAAGAGGCTTTTTTGATATCTTGGTTTTCATAGTGATTAACTTTGGGCCATAACCGGTGTATATTATGAATCAACTGGTTTGTGTGTGTCTACTACCACGAGAGAAAATAGCAAAAACTCATTTCAAGAGTGTAAACTTAGATCATCGTGCAGCTTTCTTGTCATCTCCGTTAAACCCGATAATGTAACGAAACCAATTCAGAAAGCATCTAGCTATGGTACCATAGCAGAAGCAACGCCTTTCAGACGATGTTTATGCCTCCAAAGAAATATTGTAACCCTTCAACCTTGGTTTGAAAACATCAACACCAATAATAATTTGAACTTTTCTGAACTGTTCTGTCAACAAGCTATGTGAACGTTGTGTCAAAGTTTACAATGGAAACCAATACAGCAACCGGGACCATCCTCAATACAATCTTCTACATATAGATTTTAGCAACTGACTTCGTTCGTTTCATGAATCTTAAACTAAACTTCAGATGTTGGTACTCCTGGGAAAAACAGTGGTCGTAAATACTGCAGTTATTGTACACATTTTGAAAAGTTTGGGGACATCCAAGGTCATCAAAGGGGCCCCATGAAGGTCGACTAAATTACCCTGTGAAGAAAACAAATATCGCCAAGACTGAGAAAGTGCAAACTTTGAAACCGCACTGCACTTAGCCTGTACTCCTGCGAATCAAGGAAGGTCAGTTACAGTTTTTGTGACGTCACTGTGACGATTTACAGAGAGGAATGGCAAGTGAGGACGCTGAGTATAGTCTAGTTTCGTAATCATTCGAAATCACTTTGATGCTGTACCGTATAATTTTAGCACAGTAAAACAAAAACAAGAATTTCAGTTTGAAGTGTATCCCTAAATTTTATGAGATTTGTTTTTGTATCAAAATACAAAATGTCGTTCATGGTATAAGCATACGTACATAAGGGTAACTATGAATAGGCCTGATACCGTCATGGTCATGTTCCTTGAATCCAATACCAGCAATGACTAATAAAATTCATTGTACAAAAAGGAACCAGACTATTTCTCCTTCCAGCCTCGGTTTGGTTACATTGATTTCAATGGGGAAAAATCAAGATGGCCGCACCATGATAAAGGTCTTATAGAAGTGATCCTTGATATCAGTTCAATCTTTTAATATAATGAAAAGGTAATTCCATTGTTTTGTACAAGAAAATGGAAAAGGTCAGCAGTGTCTTAACTCCAAGTGCGACAAATGACAACCTGTCATGTTGGTCTTTTACATGAGACACAGCCATTAGAAACCATCCCATCTCAACAGGTATCTCGGTACACTGAGGAACAATTGTTAGTACATTGTATACATCTTTGGCGAGCAACAAGTTCCTTCATCAATCAACATTGAAATATACATAACTTCTGTAACTGTCGTAAATTGTGGAGTCGTACATTAGTTTGAAAACCAAACGAATAACTTTACATCAATTCCTTCAAACATTCTCTTTTGAACAATTGAACAAACATCTTTCATTTATAAATGCATCTACAGTTCATGTAGTTCCAGCTCTTGTTTAGGCCAAGTTCAATGAACTTAAATCCAATTGATAAAGACGTGAGAACCATACTCCGAGATATTTCTTCACTTATTAAGTTATACGGCCAAAATTAAAGTGGTATTGGCTAAGAAAATCTTAGTGTTCAACATTTTGTTATGGGAAAATAAAATACTACGCGGGCTTTTTCGGAAAATGACGGTGAAACTTAGGTATAACTGTCCTTTATAAGATGTAATTATTACTGTATATGCTTGCTCTCGTTAGTTGACCAAATCTGATTTTAGCATTAACTAAGTTGGTCTCATTGGTTTCAAAGCTCTTTTTGGCCTATTGCCTGTTTATATATCTGATCTTCTATACATAAATATATTCCTGATCGTCCTCTTCGTTCTGCTGGCCAATCAAACGCAGACTCCTTTTCCACTAAATTCTATGGTCAAAGAGCCTTCCACTTTATTGCACCTTCGTTATGGAATGACTTACCTCTTCAGATTCGCCAAGCCGACTCTCTTCAGATTTTCACGGGACTTTTAAAGACTCATTTGTTTGAATCTTTATTTTTGTAACTATTGCTTTATATATTTCTTGTCATTGTTTTATGTTATTTGTTGCGTATAGAGGCTCCTGCATTATGCTCTACATAAATGTCTCGTATTATTAATTATTGGTTATTGTTGATTGGAAGAAAATTGGTGTAACATCAAACACAGCTCGAGAACTTTGAAAGTGTACAAAATTCAAGTATTATAGGTGTCATTATGAATACACTGTACATTGCAATATATAGGTCTTGTCAGGTTGTTTTGTAAGTTGTATTGGGATGTCTATTCGCGATAATGGACCCCGAAGTAACAGATGTGAGGAGAATGCCAATTCAATTTACTGACAAAATTGAGTTAAATTGGAAAGACTGAAGGGACAGCTAGCTAAACTCCCCTGAAATGCTCCTTTTACTTTAATGCATTCAGTGGAGAAACTCTTCTGGGAATTTCTCCAATTCAATGAACAGAATCACCGAAATAAAATATAAAACACCGCAAAGAGCGAGAGAGACAGAAAAAAAGTCTGATTGAATCGTTGAACTGTGTAACGTTACACTCATAATTACGAACTGCTGTCCGCGGGAACCTGCACCGTTGTTTCAACCCCCCTATAATCTGGCTACCAGCTGTTGGGGACAATTTACCGCTGTCGGGATTGCGAAGGCCGTCTATGGACGTGTCACACAAGTAAAAATAGGTGCCCACGTTGCAAAAAAAAAAAAACAATGAAAAAATCATCTGGGATTATAAAAGCCAATACCAAAACAAAAATTTCCACTTGCCATGTTTTCCTTTTTTAATGAGTGTGTTGGTGGGTACATTTTGCTGTTCAACTGAAAACTATAAAACAATACTACAACTTTATCACACTACAAGAATGTACTTTGAAATAGCTACCATTTTTGCCCAGTAATATTTTCCAACTACCTTCCATTTCTTTATAAAGTATGTAGTGAATTAAGAAATTCTACAGAAAAAAGTTAAAATGGCAGGCTGTGGTTCCAGTCGACACTACAGAATCCAGTTTGGTAAACACCTGCTTGGTGATCGCT
Organism: Plazaster borealis; assembly: GCA_021014325.1. Lineage (NCBI taxonomy): Eukaryota > Metazoa > Echinodermata > Asteroidea > Forcipulatida > Labidiasteridae > Plazaster > Plazaster borealis. The sequence goes on along the minus strand of CM037456.1, from coordinate 607,880 downwards.
CCTTTATAGGCCTACGGGGTCGACATGTCAGTTAACATTAAAACAATCAACTTTGTAAATGTTCTCAATGAACTTTCACCGCATGCGGCACTGGTGCATGTGTTCATGTTTATGTTCGTTCATTGGCGTACGATCTTGCAAAAACACGTTTGTACAAAATAATTACGTACCGTTATTGATGCTTCAGGAAGTATTTGAATCGTACACTTTTATTTGACAACCCGATTATGTTCTTTTCAATCTTGAAAGTCTGTTTCGGAAACTTCTCTTCCCGTTGACAATCACTTTTACTACTTAAAGGTATTGTACAGGATTGGTAGAGTTGACAAAATAGTCGCAAACAGTGTTCATGTTTTGTGTGATCAACCATGAAATAACAAAATTGTGAAATTTTGGGCTTATTCCGTTGTGTGAGTCAGGAGAAAATAGTGCAAACCATGCGCAATTTTCAGCATGTGGCTGTAACAACCAAAATCAGCTCTTGCGGTTTTTTTTTAGGCTTACAGATACAGTTTTCTTGAATATGACTTCATTTCAGATGAAAATATTTCACACACACAAATGGTTCCAGTATGAACTCTCAGACTAAAATTAAACAATGATGTTTTTTATCTTAACCAATCCTGTATAACCTTTAACACTATTGGTAAGATCGAAAAACACAAATGTTCGCAGATTCACACACAACTTACATGCTTTAAAGTAAGTAATGGTTGAAAGGGTTCCTTAAAATATTCTGCCTAAAACGCTATCGTTTCTGAGAAATGAGTAAAACAATAGTTTTTATCACGCGCGATATTTTGAAAAAACAGAAAACACATAAGGTCTCTTTTCACTATTTTCTCGTGATCTCGATGACCAATTGAGCTCAAACTTTCACAGGTTTGTTTGTTCATGTATATGTTGAATCACACAAAATGTGGACACTGATTTTGAGCTGTTACCAAAAATGTACAATACCTTTAACACTTGATATATCTAGAGATACCATGTATGAAGCTATTGTCAGAAACAATTTAAGAGTGAATGAAGTTGACGGCACAGTCCAAATCTGCTTAGCCGAGCCTTTGAGTCCAAAATTCAATTTTTTGAAAACAACATTGTGACAGAACTATGCTGACCATGTAGATACCACCCAGTGGCCACACAAAAAGCCTCACAAATATTTGGCATATGGCCCTCCAAAAAACCCAGAAGGCACTATCCGTGACACCACTGGTAAACAGTTTCTCACGTGTTTACCGCACAACAAGATTTTCGCACGTAATAATTGCCGTAATGCCCAACCAACATCACGCTCTCCAAACGATTATTAACAACATCCTCATTCCAAAGACAAGTCGACCACGGTGACACCTCTCGCATGTTAAAATCAACCATTCATGACAAACATACAAGTATACCGTACAAAGTCAGTGCATACATAAATTGTTTAGAATGTACTTTACCAGCCAAATGTTTGTTTTTGGGAATAGTATGGCGTTTTCAGTAATAGTTCAACCACTAGATTATGTTCCATACTGTCCACAATTTTTTATTTATACCGGTATAAACGTCTCCAGAAATGATATTAAAACACACGCCAGAAACTTTGCTTTAACTCAATCTTGGCACTTAAGAAATCGACTGAAACATGACCTGGGCCCAATTTCATAGAGTTGCTTAAAGGCACTGTACACGTTTGGTAATTACTCAAAACATATATTTATTAGCATAAAAACTTACTTGGTAACAAGCAACGGAGAGCTGTTGGTAGTTTAAAACATTGTGAGAAATGACTCCTTCAAAGTAACGTAGTTTTGAGAAAGAGGTAATCTCACTAAAATATTTGAATCTGAGAAAGACTTCAGGCCTGAAGTCTCAGGCATCTGAAAGCACACACATTTTTTGTGCAACTAACAAGGGTGTTTTTTTCTAATTCATTATTTTCTTGCAACTTCGATGACCAATTGAGCCAAAATTTTCACAGGTTTGTTATGTTATGCATCACCAAGTGAGAATACAGGTCTTTGACAATTTTCAAAAGTGTCCAGTGCTTAACATTTTGCTTTTAAGCAAAACTGAGCAGGATACCAGTCACTGATGGCACGCGTGAAACCACGGCTTGGCCTCGGGCTCGGGCTTGGACTCCGTCAGTTATGTGGAAAAAGTGCGCTTTCTCTACGGGACTTCAATCAGGTGGACGAAGCCAAAGCCGAAGCCCATGAGCAATAACCGTGTTTTCGAAAAGGGCTATACTCAACTTCCATAACTTCCATAACAAGCTAATCTTTGCTATTGTTTTTCCTTCTGCGCTGGGCAACTTGTTTTGTTTTATCGAATTTGGGTTTAGTCTTTTTAAGAAAACCTTATAGGGGTACAGTACCGGTAATGGCATGGCCCATATAAAGCAGCGCTTCTCGAGGACATGGTGGGGAAGAGATGATGCTGATTCAGCCACTCTATTGTAGAGGGCAACCCTAAACCCCGATGCCTTGGCTTCTTGGCTCTACAGCCGACAAGGTCACCGGTGATATATGCCGTAATTATGCATGTAAACTAATCTGCTCGGAGAGAGTTACGACCTGAAGCTATCATCGGCAACGGTTACAGCCTGGCTTGGAAACATAAACTTCTACTCAGTCGCCGGAGAAAAAAAAATAGATCATGAATTCTCTCTTTTGTGTTTTATTTTTTGGTTAAACGACATCTGCGGAAGGCCAAATTACGTATAACCTTGTCCGAGTTAAACTGAGGATACGTGGGTTACTGTTAAAGCATTATAACAAATGTTACCACTTTCAAATTGGATTGGGTTCACCCTGTGCCCTTTTGGTTTGTATACAATTGTGTTGCTTTTCACTCGAGTGACTGCCTGATCACCTAATATGGAAAGTTATATACCACTCTTGGGGTGAGAAAAGGGTAAACTAAACGAAGTGCACGTTTATTTATTAACAGAGACTACTTTCTTGCTCACTCGAAAACTTTTCACTTTCATGGGAATTAACATTTGCAAAAAGAAAGAAAAAAGGTAAATCACACTAAACGATTATTCGGTTTTGTTCTACCACACACACAGACAGATTATGTGGACTTGAAAGTGTTCCATTTATGTACGTTGTGACATTATTGCATTTTGAAGTGGGGGTAATTGCTAATCTCAATAGGACCCATAACTACATAATACGGAAAGTATGCGACCTTAGCATGACCTCCTCTGCGTCTGCCAGGGCTTGGGAACGAAATGTTCAAAATAATTACGTGCGCGGGATCGTACGAGAACCATGCCAGACCATCTGGGCGGGAGGGCCTCGGGGTTTCAACCTCATACTCAATGTTTATCGACCCCGTATCTACGATACTCACAATTAAAATCTTGGCACGGTGATTCCGGGCGTAATGAATATATATTCATATAAATTGTGGTCGGGGAATGGTGCATCAGTAACCAATCACAGTGCCGTACATTTCTCTATTCCACTGGGGTCTTGTCGGCGGAAATGAGCTACACCATGGGGACGAGGTTGCATAAAGCTGTCTTAAAACTGCCTGACTAGTTTGTAATACGAGACAAATGAACGACCACAGGGAAGCTTACATGGTCAATTATTCAACACACAGGTAGAGATTTCAGACAGCTGTCGTGCTATAATGTAGAAAAGTTTACTACATGCTAAAATACTGATGAATGGAATTAATATTTCTCTCAATTTCAACATTCAACATTGGTATGGTCATAGAACTAGGAGGGTGTGTGTGTAGGCCGGTAAAGCTTTCAGAATGCTTCAAGTTTTACTGAAAAGCTTGGCGAAAAACTAAAATTAAAGTCCTGTTGGTCTTTTCTGGTTTAGATACAGAATCGTTAATAAGACTCAGATTAAATGTGACCCATACAGGCCACGTAGACCCGAGGTCTTGCAGGACATTGTTTCTAGGGTTACCAACACAAATATTACATAATGTTGCCTCAAGGAAACTTGGTGGGTCGAAACCATTTTAAATGATGACTCAGCACAAATCAGCAGAGTATCACAAGATTTGATCTTCTGTCATTTTGGTCGTAGATAATGCATGGTGCAATGAAAAGGACTTGTTGATTGCTATGGAGACCGGGCAGAACACTCCATGGTCGAAATATTACCACTAATAGGTTTAAAATAATTGGTTTCCTGCGCAATCTTTCATTGACACTGAATTCTGCACGTGGTTACTTCATCATGTGTAGTAACCACACGAAGTCTTGAACAAAGCATTGAACTGTATTTAGTGGCCTGACATGGTTTTAGACCGGTGAGATGGTTAATAGAAAATGACAGGTTATCTGTTTTCTCCATCAGTACGCATACCATTTGGAAATCGAGATTCTGCAGCCTAGAATCATGCTACAATCATGTGGAACAAAATCGAAATGTCGAAGAAACACATGGTTCTCTAGGTCACACCTGTAAAGTAGGTCTCTGGTTGAAAAAACTTGTTGCCTCGTTGAAGGCACATTATTTAAAAAACAAAAATAATGTTCTCTGTAAAATATTGTTTTTGAAATAATGTATCAAAGAGCAACATTACATGTATATCAAGGAATGATTAACACTATAAGCATGTTCTGCATGGCGTCAACGTGGCAGTGAGGTCTCTGTCCCGCCCGGCATGATATGTCGCCTTCGGTCACAGACAAGATTCCAGCTGCTGAGACCCCTTACCCTACTCGCATAAGGCATCCATAGTTACAGCAGCATCGTGTTTGATAAATTATGCCAGCACCAATTTTACTGTTGGTGTAATGGTAAGCATTTTTTCAATGGTAAGGTTACCTTCTTCATAAAAATCACTTTGTTTGTGTGGTATCAAAAGAGCACAAGGACAGAGATGAGTCCTTCATGCCACGGTTCAAGGACTGGTGTGTCTACTCATACTAGAGAAATAACCGTGGTCCTTTCTCTATGGTCTACTTCAGACAATAATTTTGCTATCGCTGTTTGGCACACATAAAAGGAAAAACGGCTAATAAATCACTACATACACTTTTCCATTATTATTGGGGTTGGCCACAGCACAATGCTTTATGATTTAAAATCAATGCATTGTTTAAAACCATAAGGGTCCCTTGCAACATGAACAACGAGTAGTAGAGACTGTCCATGGATTGTCTAAACATAGGTTCCCCATGCACTACGGAGGCTGTGGGTCCCCCAGTACGTATGGCCGTGGGTCCCCCAGTACGGATGCTTGAGGGTCCCCCAGTACGTATGGCCGTGGGTCCCCCAGTACGTATGGCCGTGGGTCCCCCAGTACGTATGGCCGTGGGTCCCCCAGTACGTATGGCCGTGGGTCCCCCAGTACGTATGGCCGTGGGTCCCCCAGTATACGTATGGCCGTGGGTCCCCCAGTACGGATGGCTGTGGGTCCCCCAGTACGTATGGCTGTGGGTCCCCAGTACGTATGGCTGTGGGTCCCCCAGTACGTATGACCGACGGTCCCCCAGTATACGTATGGCCGTGGGTCCCCCAGTACGGATGGCCGTGGGTCCCCCAGTACGTATGGCCGTGGGTCCCCCAGTACGTATGGCCGTGGGTCCCCCAGTACGTATGGCCGTGGGTCCCCCAGTACGTATGGCCGTGGGTCCCCCAGTACGTATGGCCGTGGGTCCCCCAGTACGTATGGCCGTGGGTCCCCCAGTACGGATGGCCGTGGGTCCCCCAGTACGGATGGCTGTGGGTCCCCCAGTATACGTATGGCCGTGGGTCCCCCAGTACGGATGGCCGTGGGTCCCCCAGTACGGATGGCTGTGGGTCCTCCAGTACGGATGGCTGTGGGTCCTCCAGTACGGATGGCTGTGGGTCCCCCAGTATACGGATGCTTGAGGGTCCCCCAGTACGTATGGCTGTGGGTCCCCCAGTACGTATGGCCGTGGGTCCCCCAGTACGTATGGCCGTGGGTCCCCCAGTATACGTATGGCCGTGGGTCCCCCAGTACGGATGGCTGTGGGTCCCCCAGTACGTATGGCCGTGGGTCCCCCAGTACGTATGGCCGTGGGTCCCCCAGTACGGATGGCTGTGGGTCCCCCAGTACGTATGGCCGTGGGTCCCCCAGTACGTATGGCCGTGGGTCCCCCAGTATACGTATGGCCGTGGGTCCCCCAGTACGGATGGCTGTGGGTCCCCCAGTACGTATGGCTGCGGGTCCCCCAGTACGTATGGCCGTGGGTCCCCCAGTACGGATGCTTGAGGGTCCCCAGTACGTATGGCCGTGGGTCCCCCAGTACGTATGGCCGTGGGTCCCCCAGTACGTATGGCTGTGGGTCCCCCAGTACGTATGGCCGTGGGTCCCCCAGTACGTATGGCCGTGGGTCCCCCAGTACGGATGCTTGAGGGTCCCCAGTACGTATGGCCGTGGGTCCCCCAGTACGTATGGCCGTGGGTCCCCCAGTATACGTATGGCCGTGGGTCCCCCAGTACGTATGGCCGTGGGTCCCCCAGTACGGATGGCTGTGGGTCCCCCAGTACGTATGGCCGTGGGTCCCCCAGTACGTATGGCCGTGGGTCCCCCAGTACGTATGGCCGTGGGTCCCCCAGTACGTATGGCCGTGGGTCCCCCAGTATACGTATGGCCGTGGGTCCCCCAGTACGGATGGCTGTGGGTCCCCCAGTACGTATGGCTGTGGGTCCCCCAGTACGTATGGCCGTGGGTCCCCCAGTACGGATGCTTGAGGGTCCCCAGTACGTATGGCCGTGGGTCCCCCAGTACGTATGGCCGTGGGTCCCCCAGTACGTATGGCTGTGGGTCCCCCAGTACGTATGGCCGTGGGTCCCCCAGTACGTATGGCCGTGGGTCCCCCAGTACGGATGCTTGAGGGTCCCCAGTACGTATGGCCGTGGGTCCCCCAGTACGTATGGCCGTGGGTCCCCCAGTATACGTATGGCCGTGGGTCCCCCAGTATACGTATGGCCGTGGGTCCCCCAGTACGTATGGCCGTGGGTCCCCCAGTACGTATGGCCGTGGGTCCCCCAGTACGGATGGCTGTGGGTCCCCCAGTACGTATGGCCGTGGGTCCCCCAGTACGTATGGCCGTGGGTCCCCCAGTACGGATGGCTGTGGGTCCCCCAGTATACGTATGGCCGTGGGTCCCCCAGTACGGATGGCTGTGGGTCCCCCAGTACGTATGGCCGTGGGTCCCCCAGTACGTATGGCCGTGGGTCCCCCAGTACGGATGGCTGTGGGTCCCCCAGTATACGTATGGCCGTGGGTCCCCCAGTACGGATGGCTGTGGGTCCCCCAGTACGGATGGCCGTGGGTCCCCCAGTACGTATGGCCGTGGGTCCCCCAGTAGACGTATGGCCGTGGGTCCCCCAGTACGGATGGCTGTGGGTCCTCCACATGGCTTTGGTAGACATCTGCTACCAAAGGAGATTCCCCGAGAAAAAGAGCCCCTTGCCAGTCTACCGGTACTTATCAGAAGATAATGATTTGTGTTTGGGTGCCACCAGACAGTAGGTTTAATGACCGGAATAAATCACGAAATTGGTGACAGACCACCAGCTGCACTTGTTACGTAAACAATACTACGTCCTCATGAGGTCATGGAATGCGGTTAGGCTTATCGGGGAAAGCTCCTGTGGTACTCTGTATAGCTGGACCTCCACACAAGATCCCAATCGAGAATGGTATCCCAAGTTAGCAATTTATTATGAATCAAAATGGCAAATGGTATTTGCTATGCCTTTCACCTTCGTAGACACAGATTCCAAACCAAACTCGAACTGATACAATAAAGTGTTCCTTCCAGTTTTCATATACGAACACGTATTTCCCATCTTTAGTTTTGCTCTTATATTATTGAGTATTTCTCAATCATCTTCATCAACGGTGTTGCCAACATTTTCAGCTTCAGGGTTAAACATGCAAGGATTCATTGAAGTATAGAATAAGTACAATTTGAAAATCATACGATTTGTACTTGTCTGTTTATAATTGGGATCAAAACAACCAAAGTACCGCCGACAGTGGCTAGAAGTCGAGGCCCAATCGCGAAGATTTATATAGAGGCAGACATTGATCAAATAAACACAAGAGTTCATTCTTAAGTACGGTGTGTCTATAGGCGACGAGCCACACGACGAGAGGGTGTCCCCCACACCCACGTGTTCCTACAATTTAACACTCCTTTCCTCTGGTAGAGAATTACCCCCCCCTAAAAGAATATATATAAAATCATCTTAGGAATTCCTGAGATTCCGAGAACACAATGAAGACACAATAGAAGGGGATACACCATGCCACATATCATCAAGCACCAAGTGGGGGGACACGATGCATTTTTGATAGCAACGAATATTTGTGATCCACAATTACATTTGTACATCGTGGCATAATACGCATTATAAATGTGCCACGCCCTCTGTGTGCACAATAAGCTTCAAGACAAAGTCAAAAGAGAAATATTTGAATGCTGTAATCGAAACTCTGTTGAAATCCTCTGATATTCAACTCCTTTGGCTGGAATTCGAATAATTGGATCACAGTTTATGTTATTATAACGTATATAAACATGCATAGGAAAACAAAACAACAATTAAAGTGATATTTAACTACGATTTTGCTGGGGGGGGGTTCTGAAAAAGATAGCCTACTCTTGAACAAATAAACAGGTACAATTTATGTATTCTTAAAAAAATCGGTGGTACAACATTCCTTTCGACGACACCATAAAACAAAATCACACCTTAGACATTTTTGAAACTAAATTTCCCATTTACTTTTTAGGTGCATTAATGTGGAACTTTGTGGAAGGTGGGGATTTTTTCTTTTGCTTTTTACAAATTTCATAAACTGAAACCAAATAATCATCCATACCATTGATAACGGTGAGGTTAGTCTTAAATATCAACCAAAAAGGAGTGACTGGGTGAGACTTGGAAGACTTATCCAAGAACTATCTGGAAAAATGTCTGACGTCATTTGACGTATATCAAACTAATATGGAATGCCCACCATGTAGTGCTAATTATGATCATCAAATAAAAAGCCCAAAGCGCAAGCAATGAACTTGGCTTAGCTCCCAAAATGACATCTGCACTTCCGCTGTAATAAAAATGCTTCGCACAAACTGTTTCAATTTCACACATGACATAACACAGTTTGGCCCGAATTTGGATGAAAATTCATCATGGCGGCACCCACGCACCCAACCAGGTTAACTTTTTGCAACGTAAACAAATACGAACTCCACTAGATTCAGTGTACGAAACAAATATAGTCATGACTACAATAAGGTTTTGCTGTGAAGTTTGATAGGGTAAGGAAACATGGAATGAATTTGAAGATTCAACGTACCTTGTGGTAGTGCAAAGACTCCTTGAGACGAAGCTGCATTTACTGATAACAGAACTAGATAAACGCTGATTACCAGGCCTACTATGCTGCCCATCCCTAGCGGGCATCGCACAAAAGTCCGATCCATCCCTTTTAAAAAAATAGAAAATCGCCGAATCTGATACAAGCTCCAACTACGACATGGGTGCGCCAAGCCTGACACTTCGAAGAGGTTCTTCTAAAAAAAATTCTCTAAGATGTTGATAAGGGTTGATAAGGGTTTGTCTGCCAGCTCTCTCTGACCAACAAAAAAGTTGACAAAGTCCAGCCGAGCAGAACTTGTCGCAACAGAGGCAGCCAGACGATTTTCACCGTACCCCACAACAGTATACAGTGCCGTCGCCCGGTTTTCCTTGCGGGTTGCAACAATTCGCCTTCGGATAACCGAGTCCTGTCCCGCGCCCTGGCCAGTCAAACACCTTGTCAGGAGGACCAGTATACACCTTACGGACTTGTGATAGATTCGAGGTACCCAGACGGCTGAACTATAACTTTACCCAGCGAATCATAGCCCAGAGAAGTGGAGCGACCAAGGAAATCTCATTTTGCACGGGGGTGAGGAAGGAACCCGTCGGAGGGAACACAAACAAACAAAAACACTATCTCGAATAAATGTTCCTTCGCTATGTAGGCTTAATTTTCAGCATCCGACACCATATGAAAAATAGTTTATTAACAGAGTGCTTTTCTGCCTTCGAGATAAGTTTCGAACAGCAAATGAATCATCTGTGACAAACGCAAACAGATCATCCCATTAAAGTACTTCCGAGACAACCCCTACATTCTTACAAGTTGCATGAGTCTTAACCTTTAACCCCGCCCCCACGGTGTGCTCCACGCTTGTTCTTCTAACACAAGTTCATATTAGAACCACTGAGATATCAGGAAGGTAACCACGATCAAACTGACCATACACATTTTCTGACTACTTTCAATATTTTCCTTTCGGATGCCTATACGTTTCTTCTATTTAGATATACAGACGTACACTGGTGCTACTGATTGTACTGAACAAAATTGGGACCAGCTGCTCGGGACAATTAAAGAGTGATGGTGTTAGTGATTGTTTAAGCATAGAGAAAGGGAGTCCTTTCTCTCTATAAGGTTTAAGTTAGTCTTCATTGACGTTATGACTAATTTCAGGTACACGGGGAGGCATTATCTTCCTATATAGCTTCCTTTACAGGATAAATCAACGAGCGTTTTACAACACTAATTTATTCTATTTGTTCTATTGCTCACCTGCCACAATCAAGTGATCAATGGTTTTATCACTGACTTAGGAGGTAAGCCTTACAAATTAAAAAACATTATACGCAACACAGAATAATAAAAGCAAAAATAAGTTAGTGGCCTGACATTCCAACCCTAGCAGAGTCTTTCTCGAAGGAAATTTAGCCTTCGAGAAAGACTCTGCTAGGGTCGAAACGTCAGGCACTCACTTATTTTTGCATTTATACCATAGGTCCTTTTCGTTGGTAAGCAGTTTGCAACAGCTAACTCTATTTTCTCAATAATAAAAGGCCTTAGCTTTTATAAGAAAGAGTGAAAACAAAATCTAAACAACTTGAAATGCATGCTAAGCCCTGACAATATATAGTATTGTTCTATATTTGTGTCTATAGAACGGTAACCATTCAATTTCAACAATAGACCGTACACAGTCCCGCACGTACTCGAACTTCCGGAACCAAGTTGGTCCCAACCATCATTATTGAGTTTCACATGTGCGCCCTTCTGTTTCTTAAAATGTTAGTTCAACGTAGTTTATGGCTATAAAAATCGTATCATATTGTTGGGAAAGTAAATTTAGCCATGAAATATATGAAAGTAACATACATTTAACAATCAACAAAGAAAACCAGAGAATAAAATTTGACTTCTGCTTTCAGTTACTTGTAAACAATTAAGAATCAGTGCCCAACTAACGTTGATGTTATCAACATAATGTAGGCAGGCCTAATGGCAGCACAAAGTATCCTCGTCCCATGTTTTAATTTTGTTTCAATGTTAACTAACTACCGGTAATTGTTTTACATAAAAATTGAAATTGTATTTATGACAAATTGCTACGGGTATTTTTATTTTCAAGGATTTTGCATAAAGTAGAATTTTCAAAAAGAAGATTTTATTTCATAGAAAAATAATAAAGTCTTCGTTCGAGCTTTTTTCTCGTTTTCGATCCACGCGAGACTTGCATAGTCTATTAAGATGTTCACTTAATGCACTTTGCACTGAACACCACCCCGTTCAGCCTTTAATGTGTTGCCTAACGTGCTTATAACGGTCAACACAAAACACAGCTCGTCATAAACGACAAATAGGCCTACTAAAAGTACACATTATCGGTTACACACACAGCTGCAAATAGAACTGTTGCTTTACATGTGTTTTTTGCTCAGCAATGTTTGTGTATAGTTACACAATCACAGACAACAACTGGCATTATAATTTACCGGTGGTTCTGCTAACTATAGAGCAAGGAACAGCTATACCAACTGAAACAACCAACTGACATCGAATATAGTTCGAATCGAGGACAAGCATCGAAGTGGGAGACGCCTCTGGCGGTCGTTACAAGAATCCAGACAAACTATTGGGTTCTAGACCCTACTTATTAATAATACCCAGCAGGTATAATTACAATCTCAACGGTATTATGCAACTGGTTTCGTTTAATGTAGTTGAATGGTTTGATATCATGGCCGCAATATCTGTGGTTTTCGGTGCTTATTCCCGGGGCGAATGGACATTCTTTAGGGTCACATCGAGGTTATGGGTACGAGTATGACATTTCACAAGAGTTGTATTATTCAAGAACTTTTTTATTAAAAGTGCAAAGACCTTGTGTTGAATCTTCCTCATTGGTTTTCGTTTTCATCTAGGTGATAATAATTAGCGGCAATTAATTTTTCGTCGATTGCGCCGATGTAGTGTGTACAGTGAACCCCTAAATATGTTGTACAGGGTTGGTAGAGCTGATAAAAAGCTGATAAAATTGTCGCAGTCAGTGTTCAAGTTTAGTGTGATCAACATTATACATGAAATGATAAACCTGTGAACATTTTAACTTTGGTTGTAAAAACCGCAATCAGCCCTTGTTATGTGTGTTTTTAATTTTAGGTTTTCAGATAGTTTTCTCAAAAAATAATGAATTAATTTCAGAGGGAAATATTTCACAGAAAAAAAAGGTTCTTGGTTGAACTGCATATTCAGTAAACTTTCAGACTAAATTTAAACAATGATGTTTTTATCTTTACCAATCTTGTACAATACCTTTAATTATTTAATTTTATAATCATTGAACAACAATTTACATTATTTTGTACAAAGAGATGGAAAGAAAATATGATTATCAGGTGAGAGCTTCTTAATAATGATTGATCTTTTCGTCTCTCTGTAAAATTATAACTTGACCATAACTCTTGCCTTTGAAATTTTGTGTTGAATCTATTGTACAGCGTTGTTTATGTTTTTTGTTGTAACATTCTTGTTGGCCGGAGGGCCACAAATTGAATGAAATAAACCACTATAGGCCCTATATAACTAACCATGTGCAAGTGTTCTGTCGAAAAACTACTATTAGTATCTAGAAGGAAACAATCAATTTAACTTCACCACTCGCCACGTAAAAAAAATGTACCGGACCCCGTATTTGATTACATTGCTCACCAAGGGGGCATTTTATTCCCTTTTTACAGGAGCTGCTCAATCTGGTTTTTAAAATACAAATTAATTGAAAACACCAACTTTGACATGAACGACAGCTAAGTTGTCGTTTGCAGGGACAGCAAACACTTGAATATCACTAAGCCATGATATAACGCTGACTTTCAGGTGGTGTTTTAACTAATACCACATTAAAGACCTCGTCTCGTACCCGACGGGGGCTTCCTCTGACCCTGAACTTTTTACATAATGTTAGCAACGGGAGAAATTGTTTTAGCAAATACCCTGCAGGTTTGATTTGAGGGAATAAGCTGTGACGTAACATGCGGAACTTGATATTGGTTGATGTCATTCAAATTGTGTTGCCTTTTTTTTAGAAAATAGAATTAACTGTTGCAAACTGCTTACCAACCAAAAGGACCTATGGTATAAATGCAAAAAATAGTTAATTGCCTGACGTTTCGACCCTAGCAGAGTCTTTCTCGAAGGCTAAAAAAAAAATAGAAAATAAAAATAAAGACTCTGCTATAGGGTCGAAACGTCAGGCCATTAACAATATTTTTGCCTTCTTTTTTTCAAACCTTTTGCCACAGTATATGCCTAATGTATTATTTTTTGTTGGGGGATGTTTGACTTTTTGACATTTTGGACTTTGTATAGGGACGTCAGGATTGAACTGCACAGCTACGAGGGGGAAAAAGAAAATACAAAAAAAGTGTCTTGATAAAAGCACACAATTGGCACGCACCGTAGACACCGTTCACGCATATTGTGAACAGACCTTGACACTGGGCTATCGCGTGGGTTTTCAAAATCTCTCCAGGCCTTTCACTGCTTCCCCTCAACACTGTCCACCCATAAATATTAATGGTGTATCCCAATAAAGACATTCGTACTGGTAGAGAGACCATTCATGTATTGCTCAGGCCAAAGGCTAACATTCATTGTACAAAAAGGAACCAGACTATTTATCCTTCCAGCCTCGGTTTGGTTACATTGATTTGAATGGGAGAAAATCAAGATCCGCACCATGATAAAGGTCTATTGGCACACACCCTGGACTAAAACTCCTGAGCTCGACATTTTGAATAAAAAGTCCCTTGTTCCTCTTATTTATACCCTTCAAAGGTTTCCCTGCTCAACATCTAAAAAGAAAACCCATAATCCTTTTTAAAGAACATATTAAGTTTAAGCTCCCCCCTCCACCCCAAAGGAGATATTGGACTCGGGCACATTATTTTATATTTAGCCGGCCTGTCACCTAGGCACATGTGTAAAGCGGAAATAATAATTACGTAGATACACGTGCTTATTGATGCGTAAGATTTCCTAATACAAGATTTTTAATCACGCATCTTGGTCAAGGCTGTGCTAACCACCTCATCTCACCTTTAGTCTCTGCATGTTTTATAACTAATGGTAGAAACTGTTTAATACCGATAATGCACGTCTTATCCTCACCTAGAAAAGAAGATAATGCCAGCTGGCATACGAAAAAAGGCGCCCTCTCTCGACCAACGATGGATGAATTTTTTTCTTGAGTCTCTTGGGATTTCCTTATTATCACAACAGTAAAGATGAATTTAAAGGCACTGGGGTTGATTTCACAAAAGTCTTCCTAACTTAGGACTAGTCCTAGGCAATGCTAAGAGATAGGACTAGTCTTAAGTTAAGACCAGTTACTGGTCCTAACTTCAGATAAGACTAGTCTTATCTCTTTGTGAAATCGGCCCCTGGACACGTTTGGCAATTATCAAGGACCAGTATTCTCACTTGGTGTATCCCAACACATGCAAACAAACGAACTACTCGAGCATTCAACACATTACTCACACAGTGTGCTCTGATAGCACATGCCACGCAGGCCAACAAAATAAGTAACTTTTAAAATAGCAGATTGTTTACAGTAACAACATAGGAGGTTTGCAGTAACACCATGGCAATGATCTCACTATGAGTTATGAGGTTCTGATAAGAGATGCTTTGAGTCGTTTTGTTAACGGTTGCTGTGGTTTTTCGTTAAAGCCTACAGATAATTATTTTCGGTCTCGATGTAGGATGCTTGCTTTAGGCTATATCTCACAACGAGTAACGTACTTGCTCTATGGCCACACCCACTCAACTTAACACTATGAAAGTGGCCATCTCAGTTACCAGAAGAATTGAGCTGTCCTCAATTAGGCCAGGCCTAGACTAGAGTGGATAATTCTAAGTGTTTTTAAAACATGGAAGGCATGGAAGGTCATGGAAGGTCGTGGTAGGTTGGATTCTAAACGAGGTGCCTTTACAATTTCACACACACCAAAGCTAGTTACAGACAATGCCAAAATAACCACGGCTGCATGCAGTGCAACTGCTTGCAACAATTTTCAACATGCTTTCAGATAGTTTGATGGGGTTGCCCACACACAACTAGATTTGCTTACCTGGTGTTCCTTTCCAAGATATCCATTTAAACAACTGTGGAATTATGTCTGAAGCTCAACGGCTGAAATAGCACAGAAAGGCACATTTCGTTTGCCAAGGTTTCCGAATGTTTTAACTGAGGACTTGCCTTCAGCAGGTAAAGCATCGGGAGGTGAACATCAGAGCACTTCATCTTCCATTAGTAAGTTAGTGCAAGTGCAAGTCATTAAGTTTGGATAAAATAAGACCACAAATGATTCACTTATACTAAACCTTGATACTTGATACTTGATACTTGATGAATAACCACCTAGAAAGCTAACTGCTTGTCCAACCTCGTTACGCGGTTTTAACACCTGTTGATTATTTCAACTGTCCCGCCCAAACTCTTAAAAAGGTAGGTCTTCTTCCGAAATGTCCGAGAGAGGACGGACGGTCGGTGTGCGCAGACGATTTTTTTGTGTGCATCGTCAGGTAGCTAGAGTTCTTGAATAACTTGTGAATCGTTTGTTGTTTGGTACCATACCAATTCATGGAGAATATTCAACGCACGAGGGCGTGGTTCAAAAATAGCGGGTTTGTTTAATTGCTCGTCGTCTGCTTCGAGTGAACGGGAGAGATCATGACTTCATAAAGATTGGGGTATTATCTCTTTAAAACTTGGTATTTAATACATACAAAGATTTAAGACTCTAAAAACCAAACTATACCGGGGAAATGCACAGCTTCAGCATAAACAACAGTGTAAAAATGTAATAAAGGCCAAAAAAGATAAGTAAGTCAAAAGCGCCCTCTTTCGACGATAATGTAATCAACAAAATAAGGCGAATGTCAAAGTGCAAAAGGTGTTTGTTCCGGGATAGTTCGTTGTCAATTTCAGCATTTCCGCACGTCCGTTTATAGAAATTTGATGGCAAGTATGATCAGATTCCATAACGAATGAAATACAAACACGTATGTGTTATTTTATGGGTTTTATAGCTTCTTGTTTGATTGTGAACAAGGTGTGCCTTCACAAAGACTCCAACATCTGTCCAAGACTAGAGACTAGTAAAAACTAACTAAATTAAAGCAGACGACATTGCACGTAGTGATTGTACTGTCATTACTGTTACTTAGTTAGCCATGGCAGTGCTTCGTTCCTGTTGGGGCAAGGCAGTTTTTCCTTTGTAAAGGTCACCTTTATGAGAGAAATACAATATTGTAGTTTTACTGGAACATTTCAAAGGGCACAAACAAAGGGCAGGGCAAAGACAGTGGCATGGAAGCAATTTGCGAAGTATCAGCCCAGTCGCCTGCAGCTAGCTTAGCTAGAGCACTAGATGAAAACAAAGGGGGTGGGGTTGTGGGCTCAAATCCCACACCCGGGCCCAGGTAGCCCGTGGATATTTATCCACGATACTCAAAAATTGAAGAAAATGTTGTTCATGTTTACTGCTTCTTTGTTTTGCCAAAAAACATTGCCATGTTTTGGTCCTATAATACTATTACTAGACCCAGTAACTGGGGCGCTGTACTCCTTTTTCGAAATTTTGACATCATCGGTCGTACCAGTTACTGGGTATAATGTCCTATTATATTTGGTTAGATTAAATTTGAAGAGGTGGCAGTTGGATTCGGAAACTTTTCCTGAAAAGTAAACCCAAAACTAAAGAGTTTGTGGTCTTTATTTCATGCTACAACATTTCAGGAATGCTTAGAATAGTTTTGTTCACAACTGCAGTGTTTTCAATAATTATCTTTAGGGCCTATATGCAATATCACTCCACCTTGTCCAGATTTTGATTTTTGTTTGTTGGAAGAAACATGACCCAAGACGGGAGAGTTAAAATGATTGTATACTCATGATGGTGTTGGACTTTCTTGGGATAAAGAAAGATCCGAGTAAATCAAGGGTGTATAGGATTGAGCTACTCATAGAACTATTACATTGTTGGGCCTTATCTGAATTAGCGGCTACAGCTACGGCTATGACTGTTGCTAAGTGTGTTGCATAATAATGCGGAAATCTAGTCGAAGCCATAGCTGTAGCCGCCACTTTGGACTCGTCCTTCTGCAGTCGGTTAATAGTGGAGATGATAGCGAAACAATCTCATACTTTAGATAGTCTTGGGTCTAGAAGTACGACGTTCAAAGCCAGATTAAAATCCTTTGCATTAAATGCTGTTGGTGAAGAGTTGGGGTCAGTAATACAACCTCTTTCCCTACGTAGGTCTGCAGCCAGCCTCTGTCTATGTGCTCCCAGTGTGTCCGACCTGGTTCCTCCTATCAGGATGTTTGAGCGTGAAACCAGGCTTTCTGCTTATTCTCACCCATACACTCTCGCTTAGCTGAGATGTAGAACAAAGAGCCAATCCAACAGCTTTATTCCACATACTGCATCTCTTTGGAGCTCCTTACCTGGTGCATGTTTCCCTCCATCCTACAATCTAGACTGTTTTAAGAGAAATATCAATTCCTACATTCAGCTCTCCGAGTTATTTTCATCTAAAATGTTTTCTTCTTGTAGCTTATTACCAAGAGTGGCGTTTAGCGATGTTTGGGGTAAACTTGCATAACAAATATGATATAAAAACGTTTCCAATTCTTACAGCTTGCATTGTCTCCTACATTGTAGATGATCATATGAGATGACAAAATGCTTCGCTACAAGGTGGTTACATTGGACATCCACAACACGCTGATGCGTGTTAACAAGTCAACCGGACAGCAGTACAGTCGAGCAGCACGTCAGTATGGCATCAAGCTAGATCCACTGGTTCTAGACAAGGCTTTCTATACAGCCCTCAGAGAGCAAAGAGCAAAGCATCCGATTTATGGAATGCACACAGGTATTAAACACACTAAAACCCTCACAAAGTTTGTCACAATTTCCTCTGAGTGAGTTGACAAACCATGTGAAAAGCAATCAACTGCATTGGTTATTTAGGGTGGCACGACTGTGCACAGAGCTAAGCGTAAGTGTGCATTTACCACAAAACCACAGTGGATGATATTGAATGGCAAGACAGTAGGAGGGTTGACTGTGTACAGTGTAGATAAATTCACCACATGATATCATATTGCAGGCTGGCATAGTTTATCTATCATTCAAAACCACAGTGGACGATATTGAATGATCAGACAGTAGGAGGGTTGGCTGTGTACAGTGTAAATACATTCACCACATGATATCATATTGGAGGCTGGCATAGTTTATCTATTATTAAAAACCACAGTGGATGATATTGGATGGCAGGACAGTATGAGGGTTGACTGTGTACTGTGTAGGGCCCAATTTCATAGAGCTGCTAAGCACAACAATTTGCTTAGCATGAAATTTCTTCCTTGATAAAAACAGGATTACCAACCAAATTTCCATGTGTTGCATATTGCTTGTTACTGGTATTCAGCTGTTGTTTGCTTATCCTGAAAATCACATGGAAATTTTGTTGGTAATCCTGTTTTTATCAAGGAAGAAATTTCATGCTAAGCAAATTGTTGTGCTTAGCAGCTCTATGAAATTGGGCCTAGATGTATTCACCAATATCATATTACAGGCTGGCATAGTTTATCTATTATTCAAGACCACAGTGGACGATATTGAATGGTCAGACAGTAGGAAGGTTGACTGTGTACTGTGTAGATGTGTTCACCACATGTCATATTGCAGGCTGGCATAGTTTATCTATCATTCAAAACCACTGTGGACGATATTAAATGGTCAGACAGTAGGAGGGTTGACTGTGTACTGTGTAGATGCATTCACCACATGATATCATGTTGATGGCTGGCATAGTTTATCTATCATTCAAAACCACTGTGGACCATATTGAATGGTCAGACAGTAGGAGGGTTGACTGTGTACTGTGTAGATGTGTTCACCACATGTCATATTGCAGGCTGGCATAGTTTATCTATCATTCAAAACCACTGTGGACGATATTAAATGGTCAGACAGTAGGAGGGTTGACTGTGTACTGTGTAGATGCATTCACCACATGATATTATGTTGATGGCTGGCATAGTTTATCTATCATTCAAAACCACTGTGGACGATATTGAATGGCAAGACAGTAGGAGGGTTGACTGTGTAATGTGTATCTATGTATTCACCACATTATATCATATTGCAGGCTGGCATACTTTTCTGTTATTAAAAACCACAGTTGACGTTATTGAATGGTCAAACAGTAGGGTTTCATTGCACACCGATAGAATTTGTCAATCTTTTTTGTGTTCCCTTGGTTCACAAAAAAAAGATGAGGAATAGGGCCTACTATTAAAAATCTTACTATATCAAAAAGGGGCCAATCTTTTTTTGCCCTTCTAAGCTCTGTTTGATTAAATTGATTTGAATTTCCCATAAAAAGTTGGCTGTGCACATTTGAGGCCTGTGCACACTGTAAGGTTTTTGCATAAAATTGACTGATACTGTATCTTGAAGAATTTTTTGTATTTAATCCTGGTGAACACCAGGATTGATGCACTTTGGAATCAAACGAAAAGACGAATTGGCATTTGTTGTCATGATTTTTGCACTTTTTGGTGAATTCAGGTATGACGTCAAGTGCATGGTGGAGTGAAGTCATCAGAAGAACCTTCATGACGAGCGGACAGGTCGATAACCAGACGATAAGCAAAATCGCCTCCACACTGTTTGAAAACTTCAAGACACCCTCAATGTGGGACGTCTTTCCGGAAGTCAAGTCGACACTCACCTCTCTAAACAAAGAGGGGGTTTGTCTAGGCGTGATCTCCAACTGTGATGAGCGACTGATGGACGTTCTAAGATCCGTTAATCTTGCCTCACATTTTGCTTTCATTTTGCTCTCCGTCTACACCGGGCATGAGAAACCCGATGCTGAGATATTCCGAATGGCGATGGAGAGGTTGAAGGCCGAACCAGAGGAGTGCCTGCATGTCGGTGATAATGTGAGTCAAGATTATGAAGGAGCGAGGGCTGTCGGAATGTCGGCCATGATTGTGGATAGGGATGGTTCGTTGGCAACGTCGCATCCTCATGTTGATTCAGGACACTTCATTCGGGATCTTTCAGAGCTGACATTGATAGTGAAGTCATGAAATGTCAGAGTTAAAAACACTGATAGTTAATTCTCTGAAAAACTGAGACTCAACCTTGTTTGGAGTTGTTCACAAATATAATTTTAAACATGCATTGATGAATGAATGCCTGGATGCATGGACAACTCTTATCCCAAATTTACAGTGACTTCTATTTTTAAACATGTGTGCTTTATTACATTTTTAAGATCAAGTAGCTAATTGGCTAAGGTTTGGATATACTGTGTGGTATACTTACCATGCAGCTTTTTTATAATCAAAATGGATTAAACTTTTAAAAACTCATGTCATTATGTATCAATACACAATAATTCAAGAGTGCTGGAGGCTAGGCAGACATGCAAATACTTGCTTTGCTTGCTCATAACCCCTGATATTGTATAATTTTCAATTGTCTTAAGTATGACACAATTCACTTAGGCCTGTGTTCGATCCACTGTACTCACAAACTCAAGCATGGTAGCCACAAAAGTATTAAAGGCATCATACACGTTTGGTATTGTCAAAGACCAGTGTTCTCATTTGGTGTATCCCAACATATGCATAAAATAACAAGCCTGTGAAAATTTGGGCTAAATTGGTCATCGAAGTCGCAAGAAAATGATGAAAGAAAAAACACCCTTGTTGTAGAAATTTGTGTGCTTTCAGATAGGAATAAAAACTTCTTGCAAGAAGTTTTTTATTATTTTAGTGAGAAATTACCTCTTTCTCAAAAACTACGTTACTTCAGAGGAAGTCGTTTTTTCACAATGTTTTATACTATCAACAGCTCTCTGTTGCTTGTTACCAAGTCAGTTTTTATGCTAATATATATTTTGAGTAATTACCAAACGTGTACAGTGCCTTTAAGTCATAGAGCAATTGGTCCCCTCTCATTCCTGTTTGATCTTGTGACATGTTTAACTAAACACATTTTAGGGTAACCTTATAAAACAGGAATCATTTGAAGTGGAATTACATACATCAAAATACTTGCATTGTGAAATGCATGTATTAAGCGCTCAACATTTTTTAATAAACGTGGGCGCAAAGCATTCATTTTCAGGAGCCGATCAATAATTGTTGTCGGTGCTTCCCTTCCAGGGGTTACTGATAAGAGGTATGGATATGGCATGCTGCCCATGGTAGCGAGGATGTAGCAACAGGACTAGGGTTAACCCACCAATCTCAGTGAAAAAAACTGAGGGCTCAGGAAAAAAACCTTAAGGATTGGAATTGTAGGAGACTTATAAGAACATACAAGCAAGATTGATATGTCAACTGTCTCTTTTCTTTTATTCATTTAAACACATCAAGAAACACACAGGTGTCAAGGTTTAAAATGATTGTTATGTAACACAAACAGTAAGAAAAAACCAAAGAGTATTTAAAACATTCCTGTACGTGTCTTGTGTAAGTGATATGTTTGTCACCCTCTTAACAATTATTAAATTTATCAACTAAAAGTTTCCATGAACAAGGCATCCAAGTGTAAAATATTCAGGTATTAAAGATGTTTAAAGTTAATTCTTAATGTCTTAAAAAGCATCAGAAGACCATAGACTGTGCAAGTCTGGGGCATATTCCAACTTTAGGATACCTTATATAACCTTGTATATAAAGGTTTTCGTGTGAATTAAACAAAATCATGCACTTGAACATGTCCAACTATTCAAATACATGTAATACTTGCACAGTCTATTAACCACAGTGCAGCCATCTTGTATAGGATTTGAAACTTTGCATGGTGGGAAGAATACAATCTAATGAGGTTTGCGGAGACGGCATTGTACATATGAGTTGTGGTGGTTCTGAAAAGAACTGGTGGTTTGATAACTCATGTCGAGCCATCAGTTCTTTTAAGTGTCACCATAACTCATCGAGTATTGTGTACATGGTGTCTCCGCAAACCTCACTAGTCGTTTTGTTGTTAACGAACCAAAGTAGGGAGGGAAAAACAGTTATTTCAATCAGGAAAAATAGTCTGGAGCTGTATTTGATAGTTTTAGACTTTGCACCATTGATTGATATTGCACACATGGAACAAGACTAAAGCCCTTTTCACACTACACTACAAATACTTGCTTTGCTTGCTCATAACCCCTGATATTGTATAATTTTCAATTGTCTTAAGTATGACACAATTCACTTAGGCCTGTGTTCGATCCACTGTACTCACAAACTCAAGCATGGTAGCCACAAAAGTATTAAAGGCATCATACACGTTTGGTATTGTCAAAGACCAGTGTTCTCATTTGGTGTATCCCAACATATGCATAAAATAACAAGCCTGTGAAAATTTGGGCTAAATTGGTCATCGAAGTCGCAAGAAAATGATGAAAGAAAAAACACCCTTGTTGTAGAAATTTGTGTGCTTTCAGATAGGAATAAAAACTTCTTGCAAGAAGTTTTTTATTATTTTAGTGAGAAATTACCTCTTTCTCAAAAACTACGTTACTTCAGAGGAAGTCGTTTTTTCACAATGTTTTATACTATCAACAGCTCTCTGTTGCTTGTTACCAAGTCAGTTTTTATGCTAATATATATTTTGAGTAATTACCAAACGTGTACAGTGCCTTTAAGTCATAGAGCAATTGGTCCCCTCTCATTCCTGTTTGATCTTGTGACATGTTTAACTAAACACATTTTAGGGTAACCTTATAAAACAGGAATCATTTGAAGTGGAATTACATACATCAAAATACTTGCATTGTGAAATGCATGTATTAAGCGCTCAACATTTTTTAATAAACGTGGGCGCAAAGCATTCATTTTCAGGAGCCGATCAATAATTGTTGTCGGTGCTTCCCTTCCAGGGGTTACTGATAAGAGGTATGGATATGGCATGCTGCCCATGGTAGCGAGGATGTAGCAACAGGACTAGGGTTAACCCACCAATCTCAGTGAAAAAAACTGAGGGCTCAGGAAAAAAACCTTAAGGATTGGAATTGTAGGAGACTTACAAGAACATACAAGCAAGATTGATATGTCAACTGTCTTCTTTCTTTTATTCATTTAAACACATCAAGAAACACACAGGTGTCAAGGTTTAAAATGATTGTTATGTAACACAAACAGTAAGAAAAAACCAAAGAGTATTTAAAACATTCCTGTACGTGTCTTGTGTAAGTGATATGTTTGTCACCCTCTTAACAATTATTAAATTTATCAACTAAAAGTTTCCATGAACAAGGCATCCAAGTGTAAAATATTCAGGTATTAAAGATGTTTAAAGTTAATTCTTAATGTCTTAAAAAGCATCAGAAGACCATAGACTGTGCAAGTCTGGGGCATATTCCAACTTTAGGATACCTTATATAACCTTGTATATAAAGGTTTTCGTGTGAATTAAACAAAATCATGCACTTGAACATGTCCAACTATTCAAATACATGTAATACTTGCACAGTCTATTAACCACAGTGCAGCCATCTTGTATAGGATTTGAAACTTTGCATGGTGGGAAGAATACAATCTAATGAGGTTTGCGGAGACGGCATTGTACATATGAGTTGTGGTGGTTCTGAAAAGAACTGGTGGTTTGATAACTCATGTCGAGCCATCAGTTCTTTTAAGTGTCACCATAACTCATCGAGTATTGTGTACATGGTGTCTCCGCAAACCTCACTAGTCGTTTTGTTGTTAACGAACCAAAGTAGGGAGGGAAAAACAGTTATTTCAATCAGGAAAAATAGTCTGGAGCTGTATTTGATAGTTTTAGACTTTGCACCATTGATTGATATTGCACACATGGAACAAGACTAAAGCCCTTTTCACACTACACTTTAATCCGGAGAATCTCCATGCTAAGGAAAAATTTGACACAGAGATTCTCCAGATCAAGTGGAGCGTGCACACTACACTTTTTGGAGCTAAAAGGTCTCCAAAACTGACTTAATCCGGGTAAAATTTAACCCTGCTCAGGATTAGGGTTAACCCACCAATCTCGGTGATAAAAGATGACTCAACGCAAATTCTCCGGATTAAATTCCAAAGTATGAACACACGCCTGGTTTTCCTGTTTATGATGGCGGCTGGTGGAGACTTGTCAACCACCGCCGCACAAGGTGAGGTCAAATCGAACAAGTATAATGTAGAAACTCCAATAGCGTGTGGTTTGTGGTTAAACCACGGCACTCTTATTACATAAGACCATACAAAACAGACTACATTGTTTTGCAGGCTTCTTGCATGGTTGTATTAGGGCTGTACATTACTTTCAATTTTTCATCACAATGTCTGAAAAAACACAAATAAAACGGACCAAAATCTGGTCCAGTGATTAACTTGATGTTCTTGTGAAAGCATGGGCTGAAGTCACAGGTCAAAAACTCTCCGTGTTAACAAATGTGTAGTGTAAACATGGGTTGCTCCGTGCTAGTAATGAACTTGGTTAACTTATCTCTGGATCAGTTTTAAATTTAATCTGTGTAGATGACTTTTTACACGAGTTGCCAATTACACAGATCAAAGATGGGTAGTGTGAAAAAGGCTCAAGATAGTAGCACCATGGTGAAGGTTCATTACCCCCCTCCCCCCAAAAAAAAAACCAAAATCCCATTTTGGAAGTTGTCTGACTTTGTAAGACATGGCCCAATTAACATTGTAAGACATGGCCCAATTAACAATCAGGCATACAACTGCAGTTTCTCAACAACAAAACAAAAACAATTCCTTTGGGCACAGTTAGGCTTTTGTGTTTTTCAATGTCACAACTGAGAAACTATGAAGGAGGAAATCAGCTGAATAATATCTTAGTATTTTAAGAGGTGTATCAAACATTTGGCTGATGATGCAATAGAGTGGACGGTTTTGAAGGATATTGGGAGATATCTATCCAAAGAAAATATGGGATCAATGTTAAAGAAGGCCTCTAAGGTCAAATGCAGTTTTGCCATGCAATCATTTTTCAATGGAGAGTCCTAATGAAAGTGGACAAAAGTTACAAATCTCTAACATCCCGTTAAAGGGAGGGTCTATCTCTAGTAATTACTCCAAAAAATAATGACCATAACAACTTACTTTGTAAGAAGCCTGCAGCTGTTGATGATGTATATAACATTTTGAGAACAACCCCCTTCTTAGGAGCGTGGTATTAGAGAAAGGGATTGAATTGTTTCATGCATGAAATGTTTCTCAGATAGTGTATTCCAATTACGGATCATTCTTCCTGCACATAACCGCTCCAGATTTTCGGCGATATCTCAAAAACGCTACCACCTTTTGAAATGAAATTTTCACAGGTTAGTTTTATCTACATTTAGGATTAAAACAATCAAACAGTTCCAAAAACCAGAGATATACTTTGCCTTTAAAATGGTGTAAAATGTCATTTTATTTTATTCTCTTTCAGAGCAAAATTTGAAACATGACTTCATTGGATATCAACGACAAATGGGTCGGCACATTCCAAAGAGGAATTTGCGCGACAGTCAAAAGGTCAAAGTCAATGCATTAAAATTCAGGAATGAACTAAAAACTTCCTGTTTAAATATATGAACGTCATTGAATGTTGAACAAATTCAGGTATAAAATACAACGGCATTTTAAACTGTTTTATAGTGAGGTTAGAGACTTGCAATTTTTGTTTTCAACTTTCAAAAGGACTTTATCTTTTGGAAAATGACTGCATTACAAAACCAAAGTCAACCTTGGAGCCCCTCTGTAAGCAAAGAAGCTTCAAAAGTTATAGTCGCAGCTGAGAATTGTTTTCTAAAACTCTATAATGAAAGAACAGCAAGGTATAAATAGAAATACAATTTCTTATAACAAATAGCTCTATCTGTTACTTCAAGTATCACATATATAGCATCTGCAGTTCTAAAAAGAATATAATCTGTTAAGTAAGATAATAATTGAAACACTTCCTGACTATGTTAATTTGTAACAATTGATATCTCAATCTTTACTAAATACCAATTTGTCACATTAGGTTTAATTTGTGTGAGTGATTAATATCATAGTTTAAATTAAGTGGCAAGACCGTGTTGTATTGAGGGGTTGAGGGTTCAAATCCTGGTCTGGCTGTTTTGTGACTAAGACACTTGGTGATAGTTGTTTAAGTGCCCAATAGTAAACAACTACATACAATTGCAAAGGGAAATGACTTATTGATTACAGCTACATGTGAGAAGACTTATTGCCGGTGCTGCATACTCCTAAGGAGTTGAGATGGTTTCAGGAAGGATTTTTGCCTGATGCACTGCAGTAGTAATGTGTATTGAGATTTGTTATGAATTTATTAGTGTCACAATCTTATCATGCCTGTTTGCTTTCTAAAATAATAATTATTTAAATAACTTATTTTTCATGATAATTTTTTCCAAACAATGAATGATATTGAACATCATTTTAACATTCATCATCCGGTTTTATAACTGTGTCATTATTAACAAATTTGAACAAAAGAAGCATTTTAAGTCAATTCCAAAGGACATCATTGCATTAAAAGCACGTAATATTGCACAAATATCAGACATAAAACTATCTGTAAATATTTCTAAAAGCTCACATCATAAGATGCCATCTATAATATAACTTATTATATATATACATATATCTACTGATATTATCTAATAAACCAAACAATACACATTGAAATGTGGTGTGAAATCATTCAAAGTACAGTAATGAAAGCAGTTTAAAACAAGGAAAACAAATGAGGGCAAAAGGGGTCAACTTGCCCTCAGCATTGTAAAAGATCTTGAAAAGATTGAAAGTTTGTAACACTACACAAGCTCGGTTAACAGATTCTGACCACATTCATGGTAAAGTAAAAGATTATCCTTACACAAAGCAGTATGATTAGGCCTTTACATAAATTATGCATTATTGTCAAAATTGAAAGTTACAGTCATACCATGGGAAAATACTCTCGCCACGCCCGTCTCAAAATTTCAGATATACCACTGATGGTGACATAACTTCGGTATACAAAATAATTGCTTGGGCTACATTGAAAGCTCTGACTGTTACCATAATATAGCATGGACATATAATTTAACACAAATTACATACTTCACAAGTCCGTTTCATATAAAAATGACAAATTAGATTACATTAAAGAAAACGTTATATTATAAGTTAGTGATCTTATTGTTATAATTAGAGAAGATGCCATGCAAAACCATCAATGGTATTGAACAATCAACAGGAAGTAAAACAGATCATTAAACAAAAATTAAATAACATTTCTTACAATAAAGCAATATTTCTTTAAAAAAAATAAATATTGCAAAAGGTAACAGATTTACAACATAATGTTGAGCACCGTAATTTTCAGACTATAAGCCACCCAGAACATACAGCACTGGAAAATCTCTGAAAAATTGTTCAGAGGTCAGTGTATAAACCGAATGGAATAATATAAGCCGCATCAGAGATGCCCGGAGTGCTTTGCCAATACATGTTGGTGTTTAAGCCGCCTAGAATATAAGCCGAGGAGCATGTTGAAGGCCTGAAAATCAATTCATAAGCCGCGGCTTATGGTCCGAAAATTACAGTAAATATCTTGACCAATACCGAGTTTATGAAACAAATAAATAACATGAATACTACCCTGCTTTTGTTTTTCACTTTACCTGACATTACGAATGTCCTCACTTGGCCACCATACAACTGGATTTGAAGAGATACAAAGAATATAGTTACTGTAGGAATGCATTATTGTTACAACTTGAATTCAAATCTTGACATGTGTTGTTGCACAAAGTTGTTTCAGACCTGAGGGCCCAATATCATAGAGCTACTTAAGCACAAAAAGTAGCCAAGCACAACAAAAAACTTATCAGAATAAGGTTGCCAGCCAAAATACACTACCACATGTCCTATTTGTAACTGGTATCCTGAACATTATTCTGCTAAAAAGTGTTAAGCAATATTTTCTGCTTAAGCAGCTCTACTTTGATACTTTGTTCTGTAAGGTCAAGGCAGTTTTTTTCAGGGTACACCTATCTGTTTCTACTGAAATGTTTCAAAGGGGCTCCAAGGCAATGGCCAGGGGCATGGAGACAACTGCCTCAATTGATGGCAGGTGTTTCAAATCTTCTTGATCTACAGAGCATGTCTTTTTGTTCAAGATATTAAACATCACTGGTGTCTAAAAAAATCCTATCCAATCCTCCAGTTTTCAAAGACAGAACAGTCAATTTCATAGTGAAAACTTCATGAAATAGTTAGGTTTTGTTTGGAGGGGGTCGGGAACGACTGTTAACTGTTTTGGTTTTCCCTTTTTTTTTTTTTTCAAGGCTTTCGAGATGATGTGCTGATGCAGGCGCAAATCCAGGGGGAGTCCGAGGGGTCCAGACTAATTTTAGGCCAATCCTCAGTGTTTAAGTGTTTATACCTCTACATTTGTAAAAGATAAAACGTAATGGATTTTATTCATATGGGGCAAAGTTTTAAATCCCAACTAAGACAAAGTGAAGAATGAGTGAATACATACCCCCATCATCAAGAGAAAAAAAGAAAGGAAAAAAAAGGGAAAATAATCTGAGGCATTCCTCTGTGTCTACACCCGCTGCCGCTTACCTTAGCAAATCGATTGGCAGAGGGAAGATTATGGTAGAGTTCTTCTCAGCGGAGATGGTGTTGAGTGTCTGCAGGTAGCGTAGCTGGAGAGCACTGGGTGACTCTGCGATGACGTCAGCAGCCTCCTTCAGAGCTCTTGAGGCGTTTCGCTCCCCCTCGGCTGCGATGACCTGTCATGCAGAGAACGAGATGCGAAGATGAGACAAGATGACTTTATAAAGATGATATCATAAGTCTGTCTGTGTTCTTTAAACTTTTAAGTCTAACTTCAATCCGTAATGATTTTAATCCTGGTAACATTTTTCACAAATGAGGAAAAATTATCAAACAAACATTAGTCCTCAATGGCACATCAAGCAGGATGTTTCTTATATTATTCTTGTATAGATTTGCGTCAAGACAAAATTATTACAGAAACCTCATTGTTGTCTGAAAGCACTCGTACAGCGTCCTTTTTTATGGAATATGTTCATTTCACACTGACAAGTTTTCAGAGAACGGATCTTTAAACAAACCAGACAAATATATCACAAACTAAGCACTTGCATTTATCAAAAATAAAAAAACAGGAAAACTTTTGCTTTTTTTTCTCATTCCTGCAATGAAACAGGACTTTCTCTTGCTATCCACAGCACGATAACAGACATTTTTGTTTTAGTTGAAAGCACTGATAAGCTAATAACATTTCAGACAAAACTATTCCTAAATTTGAACAGGTACTGACCTCCACATGCTTATTATAATTGTTTCAATAATCACCAATATCAACTGCCTGCACAAGCCTGAAATAAACTAGCTTTCAAGTTCAAACTCCTGCAACTTACCAGCAGTGTTCCTAAACTGATGTGGTATTTTCATAAGTTCTAGCATTATTCATTGATGTATTGGATTGATATGGCTTGAATTACAGTAAGGCAAAAACCACACAGGATTGTGTTTCTTATCTACAGAAACTCGGTCGTTAATTGAGTGTATTAAAAAAAGGAGGGATACTAATCTACTGAACGAGGAGATTACACCTTAGAGACTATGACAAGTCTAAAATCAATGCACACCTTCTGAAACTAACACCAGTCAGAGATGCTTTAGCCGCATTTATGAAGGCGCGAGTGTGGTGTCAATCTCGTATCACATTACCATCTTCCCTAGTCACTATCCAAGGATACGCAGTCCTGACAGGCATCTTAATGGCCTGTTAAAGCGTTAGGAGAGGTTTTTTCCTCCTACTCATTCTTTGAAAGATTAGATGACAGTAGCCATATGTTGCATTGTATTGCAAGTTGTGAGTCAGGATCTATAAATTTGCTGAAAAAATGTCAAAGCACGGTGGCCATATTGTTTGTACTTTCAACTGTTACATGACAGACGAAGCAAATGACTCCATCTTTAGCGGTGTCTGAATTAACGTCTTTGGCATGGCTGGATTGCTGAAAAACCCTATTCTTCAGCACTGTGGTTGCAGCCAAATCAAGCGATTCGGACATGGCCTTAAACTGACTTTGGTTCTAAAATTTCATAATTAATGCCGCCAAGGGGAGGAGGTCGGGGGTTGACCTACGATCCAAACTGACCTTCGCCCTGGCTTCTCTGGCAGCTTCAGCCTCTGCTGCCATGGCTCGCTGAAGCTGAACAGGCAGACGAACGTCCTTACTGGAGTTAAGAAGGAAGACAAAAAAAAACACAAAAAGATCCATAAATCAATATTGTCATGGACATTAGAAATGATTAGCATAATGGAGCCCTTTTATTACGAGGGTTAGGGAGCCTGTAATAAGGTTCATGTACATGTACACTGAGACACAATTGAGGGAAATTAAACGCATCAAATTCAAGTGTTGTCTTTAATTAAAATGAATAGGTCATTTTCTGATTTGTGCACTGTGGCATGTAAAGGAAAAAAGAACCCCAGGGTTTGTTTCAAAACTGTGGGGCATTCTGGACCCAAAGTTTGGAAGTTGGGCCGAAGGACCCACTGAATTGAACAAGGTCTTTGAAACGTTTTCTACATAGTGTTTAGCTTGGTTTTAAAAGCCCTAATACGGCCTGATACCCTAGCTTGTGCATGGGGAGAACCCTCAATCCAAGTTTAGATTACAGCAGGTTTTCGGAGATCCTTCAAGTTAAATTTATTTTTTTGTTTCAGGGGCAGATCAAGTCAATTAGGAGATCTAGGAGGGAGGGTTAGTAACTCAATAATTTAATTATTATTATTATTTCTTTTTAGAGGGGGATGGGGACACAGAGACCTTCTTCGGCATGTAGCCTTTCTCAGGCATTTGAAAGCACACAATTCTATGCAATGAGGGTATTTTTTCTTTCATTATTTTCTTGCAGCTTCGATGACCAATTGAGCCCAAATTTTCACATGTTTGTTATTGTATATATGCATTAATAATGTTGGGATTCACCAAGTGTCTTTGACAATGGCTGCTTATGATTTTGAGGAGCTAATTTGAACATCGTATTGGCGTGACTAACACTCCAAATTAAAACTAGACCTGCAGGTACATTCAGCATGACAGGTGGCCCATCACCGGTATCCGGCGTCTGAACCGATGCATTGCAGCTTGACAGATATAGGACCCGCCATCGTATTATTTCTAGTAAACTGACAAGAGAGACAAGCCAGTTCACCCAGTTCATTGATCTCATTGATCTGAATCAGTCCCTGAAATATATACACAGTCTGCCATGATGGACTGACTTGATTACAGAGCTGCCATCTTGAAATTTTAACTATTGTGATGCCCTGAAAGTGAAAGTGAGGCTTATTATTATTATTATTTTTTTGTTTAAAGATGGTATCTTTTGAATACCCATTTGATTTGTGATCTACCCTTCCTCCATGGTCTATAGGCCTACACAGTTCATTTCAAACCTATAGTTTCTAGTCATAATTGGACGACAGCATGGGCTGGATTAAAGTGTTCAGTAAGCCCATCATAGCACCAGCATTTTGGATACCCTAGGCACCACCCAGGGCCAATTCCCATAGCATTGGATTTAATTATAATGTATTACATGTATTGTACAAATCTGTAGCCTATTCCCAAATGTCCAGAAAATTTAAAAGCATTTTATTGAGTGTGTTTAATATTCATTGCGCCATTCTGTATTTAGGATGCGACTTAAAGCAATGGAAAGCCATCGGTATTTGGAAGAGTAAAGAGTCATTCCAGTCAACTACCCCCTTCCTTTTCTAAACCTTAAGAATGAACAATTAAACATGTCTTAAACATTTATCTTCATTTGATTATTTATTTATGAATGTATTCCTCAAAAAAGAAAAATGTGAAAATAAGAATATATCAGTAATTAAATGTTGCTGTTGATCAAGCTAAAATTGACTTGATTAAAAGGTGACGTATCTTTTAAATGCCCTCTAAGAAGATTAGTGGGTATAGAGGCTTGCTTAACAACACTGAGGTGGTCATGCATTCTATAGCCCAGTTCACATTACAGAGCCAATTCTCAGGAACTAAAACCCAAGGAAACTCCTGGGGAGTTTTGACCCCCACCCCATCCCCATGTTCATTTCAACCCCCACCCCATCCCCATGTTCATTTCACACTCAATGCAATTTTCTTGGGAAGTATGAACACTCAATATGCTAACAATTCAAGTGTGAAAAGTCTACCAAATTTTCCTGAGAATTTCCTGTGAAATTTGCTAATGTGAAAGGGGCTCATCAGTTTCTAAATTCCCTAAACCTTTAGTTTATTACAATGTGAACAATAATCATTTTTTTACAAGATTGAATTTACATGTGCATTTATAATAATATGATAATTTCTTCTGACATCAGTGTGGTATAATGCCTCATACCAGTGGATCAATATCAGACAAATACATCAAGAACAAACAATCCCTCAAGACATGCTCGGCACGTCGGCGACTCCATACAGCCAACCGTAGTGCATCAAAGTTCAGCATCATGGGGTTATTTTTCAGATAGAAAATCTCACAATTGTCAATGTCAGATTTGTGTTGGATCAGATTGTCCCTACGGGGTGACGTTATTTCATTCTAAGAGCAACATTCTTTACATTTGTATTTTTATACCTTGTGTTTGGCCTAAGAGACAAATTAAAATATGCCTTGAGCACCTTTTTAGGCAGACTTTGGTGCTATATAAGATTACATTATTTATTATTAATATTGCAAAAATAGCAGTAAATGGCCTGACGTTTTGACCCTAGCAGAGTCTTTCTCGAAGGCTAAATGACAACACAACACATAAACAGATATATATAAGTGTAACAGAAGCAGTCAAGTAGAAATACATGAATAGAGAGAGAGAGAGGCAGAAAGCACACAGAAAAGGCAAGGGGTGAACAATGAATAGGGAGACAGGGGGGGGAGTTGGAGGGAAAAGGCTGATATTATTATTATTATTTTGTATTCAGTGAGAAGAAAAGTTCACAATGGGGGAGGGGGGTTGCTCATCCCCATCCTCACTGGCAAATGACCCTCTGGATCCACCTCCACAACACCATTCAGGCTTCCAGAAGTTTTCAAAAACCAATTTTTTAAGAACTTGTATCATAATTTTTCCTAAACATTGCAAACAAAGGATTGTTCAAAATGACAACCCCCCAAAAAGGTGTGCATTTTAATTCATTACAACCTTTTTATTACCAATCCATTATAATTTCTTTTAAAGTTTTTGACAAATAGCAATATAATGGTATCTTACACGAGCTGTAACTATGAAATCAAAGATAAGAATTTGGAGTAAATTCAATGGTCCATTAGTAATTACGTTCCTTGAAATAGACACAAATGGGCTGATAAAAAAATCACATAAATCATTGTAAGTGGATCCTTCCTGAATGCATAACGATCCACATGACTACGAACGATCCTTACGTATATTTCCATTAAGCAAATTTTGGATGAAAAGACCTTTAGATCTTTAAAGGCACTGAACACGTTTGGAAATTCTCAAAGACCAGTGTTCTCACTTGGTGTATCCCAACATATGCATAAAATAACAAGCCTGTGAAAATTTGGGCTCAATTGGTCATCGAAGTTGCAAGAAAATGATGAAAGAAAAAACACCCTTGTTGTACAAATTTGTGTGCTTTCAGATAGGAATAAAAACTTCTTGCAAGAAGTTATTATTTTAGTGAGAAATTACCTCTTTCTCAAAAACTCTGTTACTTCAGAAGGAGTCGTTTCCTACAATGTTTTATACTATCAACAGCTCTCTGTTGCTTGTTACCAAGTAAGTTTTTATGCGTTTTGAGTCATTACCAAACGTGTACGATACCTTTAAAGGCACTGCACACTTTTGGTAATTACTCAAAATATATATTAGCATAAAAACTTACTTGAATGGGCAGGATCAAGCTTTTCGGAGCAGATAGGGAGAGCGTATCTAACCGGTTTCACTCTGAGAACCTTCACAAAAGGGTTCCAGGTGTTTTGAAAGAGCTTTCGTGTACAAAACCAATAGGGACGTCTCAAACAAAAAGTACACAAAATTGCAGAACAAAGAGAAGTCCTTGAATACCAGTTTGACAAACATGTATGTAAACCTGAATATGTCAATACATTTAAACTGAGGACTTTCACAAAAGGGATCTAGTAAAATGACATGCAGGGGACAGTCTTCGCTTTGCTTTCATGTACAAACCAATGGGGATGTGGCTCAAGGTTAGGGGGTACTCTTGAAAAAAGCCAATCTTCAAAATCTATATGATGGCGATATAATTCAATTAAAGTTTCACTTGATGCCTGTAGGTATAGTATATGACAGTCCATTAATTTTACAGGGTATCAAATTGATGTGCCTCAGATGCATGGTAGAGACCTAGTGATAACAAATTGCTGATTGCGGGTCTAGCTTGGGTGTAACAGGACTGCATTATTAGAGTAGTATCATGACATGGCATTTGTATGTCAGTCTGCAATGTATCCTGTACAGTGTTGCACACTTTTGGCAAAGGAAACCTGCTTGACTCGGATTGTATTATGCTGGCCTGATTCCTAACTAAATTACTAAAGAACATTGTCACCATTTTATGATTTCTTATTTAACAGCTAGTATGACTACAAGAGGGGAGGCTAAGGTTTAGACCTAATTCTGAATGTAAATTTAAAAACCCTAATTTTGCTCTCTGTCCCTTCCCAAAAACACATCCTCAATTAAATTAATGACACTATTTTTTGTCTTTCTCATTTATTTCATTTTTCATTTATAAATTCTGGTTGTGAAGCCAATGACTCTCAGAAAAGCGAACTTAATCACCGTACTAGCCAAGAACCCAATGGAGAGAAGACAAGGAAGGAAGTTTCAGTTTTAGATGTGGGAGGAAAATTATTCCAGGGAAAACCCACGCAATCAGGAAAGGACTGAAAAACCCTCAGATGTTTCTTTTAAGCTTCCGCAGTAGCACTTGATGCATATTTTTAAACGCATACATTTCCAGACATCTACATGTTGTATTCAGAGCCACCTGTCATTAGTCTTCATACCTGCAATGCTATTATCACTGCACTCGCAGAGAGACGCCGAGTTAGAGAAAAGTAGAAGAAAAAAACAGAAAGCCCCTGAATATGCCTGCCGGGCTCTCTGCCTTGCATGCTGATATTGCAATGTGATATACCAAGGGCCTTCTTGATGATCACACACGCTGGTCGATATATGCTACATTGATGCCCACACTCTGCTCTGCAGTTGATAATGGCTTAATTAAAGTGTCGAGTAACCCACTGGGATACGGGGTAATGATAGCACCCTCCAGTGGGTGGCTAGGCGCAAGAAGGAATAGAGGGTTAAGTCAAAGTTTTGTTTCTGAAGGGGTATGGTTTATGCAGGACTGAGGGTCTTTTGGGTCGTTATATAGCTTTATTTACGTGTCAGGACACACCAAGATTATATGTTGTTTTTGTTTTTGTTTTTGTGGGGTTGTTGTTAAATGAAAGGCAATACCAAGTTGAAGAGGTTTGTTTCTCTGAAGATTTTGTTTGTACAATGATGATCATATTCATGCAAGTGTTCAGGGCTGAACATTTCTTATTTTAGAGGATTTGGGGTATAATCAGTTTTGAGTCTCAGGAAAAAAACCTGTTTTTGTCCAGAGAGTGATTCATTATTTGGGGGTCGGATGTATTTCTGCCACTTTTTTTGCAGGATTGAGGGCATTTTAAGGATGTAATTTCAAGATGAGGAAATTGAGCCGATTGCTCTCACTAACAAAAAAACTTCAATGAAATGGATAGCCGACCCTGTTTTTTTTAAATTGGACCATCAGACTATTCAACAAAATATTATTTGAAGCAGATTAGGAAACAAGTGAATTACTCATTCTTAATAATGTAATTTGAATTCCATGTACCCCTATCTGTTTCATAGCACTCCGCACTTATTGTTAAAAACAGAAGCTCAGTACACAGATCTCAGACAACATGTAAAAAATCACTAACGTACGCGCGCGTACAGGTCCAAACTTTATGTTTACTTGCGTGTACTGACTGTACTAATGAGTTTTAATACAAATTTGATTCAATTCCATTCAATATTGAAAAATGAACGAAAGTTTGTAAAAGATTTCACAATTCTAATGTACTACCTCTGCAATTTTCCCCCATCCTATTTATTTGTTGTTTAAATGCACTGTTAAGAGATGAAAACTCCATTGGTGCATGTCAATAAACTTTGACCCAAATTCACATTATTTGAAAACACTGCCATCCCCCCCTCACAAAAACACAATTAATATTTGTTTTCCTTGAAACCAAATAAAAAAGTCAGAATCTGATTGCAATACCAGCATCTTCTTCAAAATCTTCTTTTTTGTTTACTTTCATTTTTAGATTAAATTATTTCAAAGACTCCCAACTCCGACAAGCATACAACAACAAAAACAAAAAACAAAAAAACACCTTGTTGAAGGCTTTTCGATATAAAAAATACTTTTCATGCAGGACTCCTGAGAACTTTCCCTAAGTCTTAAAATTCTCCGACCATTCTAGAACAACTGCAATGTTTTGTCGGCCAACAATAACTTCCTGCGGTTCGGTGCCTGGAAGGGCCATCAATATAAACAAACACTGTCGCTGCCTTTTTAAGTGTGCGTACTGAATTGGCAACAAGATTTAGCTCAAGGAGGTTTAGCTAGCCAGTTAGTCACAACTGGGGTGAAATTGAAGAGGGTTGGGAGAGCAGAAAGTGGCAAGGGGGTGGGGTTTAGCAAGGGAGGGGGTGGGAGAGCAGAAAGGGGAAGGGGTTATTATTGTTTGTAACTATGATTATTTTGCACATTACTGATAACAATGATCAAGCCAATATCATAATTTACACTGTTACTTGAATGCATCTGATGTTTGAACATGCATGATGTTCTCATATGCTTAAATTCACCTTCATATAAAACCTTTTAAAGGCATCGCACACGTTTGGTAATTGGAGCCTATTGTTTGTTTCAATCCTATATAGTTGTAGATATATACCATGAAACTAACCTGTGAAAATTTCACTTCAAAAGGTGGAAGCGTTTTTGAGATATTGCCGAAAATCTGGAGTGGTTATGTCCATGCAGGAAGAATTATCCAGTGCATTGGAATACACACTCTGAGAAGCGTTAATATTCAAAATATTTTGGGGATAAAAAGTAATATATATTTTTCCATAACTGCAGTTCCTCAAGTAAAAAAGTTTCTCAAAATGCATTATACTATCCAAAGCTGCTGTACTTCTTACCAAGTAAGTTTTTATTGCCATAAATTTTCAGAGTCATTACCAAACGTGTACGATGCCTTTAATGAGCATTTCAAAAAGTTGCGGAAATGTTTTTGTAAAATAAACTATATGGAGGAGCTCAGGGTAAGTGTTCCAAAGGCATAGGCATCGGTGTGTTTTGTAGGCCGAGGCACCAGTGATCTGCAGGCCCATCACACTGGCATAAAAATGTTCATTTAAGGGGAGGGGGGGGGGCCAAGCGGGGGAAAATATATAGTTTTTTGTGTTTTATTTTTCTTTACTTGTGGTTTTTTTTGTGGGGCCTCTTTAATAGGTTGAGCCTTTCATTTGTGCACTTTTCCAATCTCATTCAGGGTTTGGGGGGGTGGGGTGGGGTGGGGTTGGGGGTGGGGGTGGGGGGATAAAGGAACATAATGCATGGGATTGAGCACTCCAATGTGTAGGTGTACGGGTGTGTGTGTGCATAAGGTACCGCCTGAATATAAACACAACCATTCTGACCTCTGATGCTAAAAAACAATCTTTCCTATCGGATATGATATGATTTGCTGTCATGTATTAAGGCAACTACTACGATTTACCAATCATCATTCATGTTAAACTGATGGGAAAAGAAAATATTAGACTTCCAGAAGCTGTTTGATCCATAAACCTGTGCTGTGCAGGACATCGGCTACGTAATTCAAGTTGTGTGAATAATGACAATTTTTAGGTTTTTGTCAACAAGAGCGAGAAAAAAGGTTTTAAAAAAAACTTGTTCCCAAACAGCAAATAACTTATAACATTTATGAATTAAATGACATTAAAGTGCATGAACCATAGAATTCGCATTCAGCGAACTCGAGATACTTCTGATTTTATGCAAAACTTGTATATCTGTAAAACTTAATTTGCGCATATGGTGGCTCTGAGAACATCGTACAAGGTAAATTAATGTTTATATGTTCCGTTTTGAGTTCCATGGTTAAAGGTATTGTACACGTTTGGTAATGACTCAAAACAAATATCAGCATAAAAACTTACTTTGGTAACAAGCAACGGAGAGCTGTTGATAGTATAAAACATTGTAGGAAACAACTCCCTCTGAAGTAACAGAGTTTTTGAGAAAGAGGTAATTTCTCACTAAAATAATACAAACTTCTTGCAAGAAGTTTTTATTCCTATCTGAAAGCACACAATTGTACAACAAGGGTGTTTTTTCTTTCATCATTTTCTTGCAACTTCGATGAACAATTGAGCCCAAATTTTCACAGGCTTGTTATTTCATGCATATGTTGGGATACACCAAGTGAGAACACTGGTCTTTGACAATTACCAAACGTGTTCAGTGCCTTTAACTCATATTACAATGCCCTTTTACAAATCTGGTTGTCTAAACGTTATTAGTTTATAGAACTAAAAAAAATTAACATATCAATTCTTGAAAATGTCTTTCTGATACCCATGCAGCGTAAGTAATTCCATGGAATTGCCCCTCTGTATTTTCCAGCGAGAGTATTTGATGACGCGTGGTCACACATAGGTCTGTAACTGAATACAGCATTCAGGGAGAAACTATATAATGGTATTAGCCGTTCACAGTGCCTCGGCTTTACAACAGGGATCCCAGGAAAAGGAAAAAAAAAACACCCTGGAAATGATCAATCTCATATAGAACAGCGGCTGGGGGTCAATATGATTAGGCGCATTAAGGACTCCGGGAGAAGGCGAGAGTTTCAGCAGCAAGGAGACGGTGTGGAGGGAAGAAGATGCTTCAATTGAAGATGCTTCAATTAAAGATGAGACAGTGTAGCGAGATGGTCTGGGAAACAACAACATAAGATCTGCTATGGAATGAATTAGCCTTTATCAAATTCCACTCAAAGAATTAGGTACGCCAGTCCTTGGCAATTAAAACACACGAGTAGCTCACCTTAATACTTTTACATAAAGATACAAAATAAGTGTGTACCTCTCCCCTGATTTACGTATTAAGGGAACAAAAAGAACAATACAGGTTGTCATTGTACACTTAAATGTAGCAGTTCCTTGTATTAAATATATGTGAAATTCCATGCATTTTTAACTGCAATTTACTGCTTTTTTTCCTTTTAGAAATTGCAAATAATATTCTAAACACAATCAGTCAGGGCATACGCAAGTTCAAAGCTTCCTTCCCAAACTTTAGTTTGGTCACACTTTGAACTTTCACAAAGGTCAATTTAAGGTCATGTGGAGTGTTGTAACCAAGGATAGGTCTCACTTAATCGGCCCTGCCAATACACAGTCCGAAAATTAGGCTGGTGCACTACTATGGTTGAGCGTTCCAATCCTTAAAACAATAAGATTTTCAAAATTACACCTGAATGCAATTTGGAACATGCACATTTCTCAATCAGAAAGTGATATAGGAAGGCACAAAAGACATAACAGACTCACTGCCCATTTTCATCCACCCCCACCCCTCCCACCGGAATTTGAAATTAGGCGCATGTAAGATTTATTTTGTTGGGACATTAAAGAGGGTCTCCAAGGTCAAATTAAGTTTTGTGATGCACTCATTTTCCAATAGATAGAGTCCTCAAGAAATTTGAAACATGATATCATCTGACAGCAAAAACAAATGGGTCTGTACATTCCAAAGAGGAACTTTTGCGTCAGTCAAAAGGTCAAATTTGATGCTATTTTAATTGAATATCATCAGAATTCAGGAATGAACTGAATATACCTTGTAAAAAAAAGGAAAAGACCATTATTTGAAATGTGACATCATCAAACGTTTTGGGAATTTAAAAAAGAATTCACTGGAAGGTTATCAAACACAGTGACATTTTACACCATTTTAACGTGAGGGTTAGAGACTTGTAAAACAAATTTCCTCATTTTCATTAGGACTCTATTGGAAAAAAAGTGAATAAAAAACCTGAATTTGACATTGGAGTAAAACATTTTTGTTTTAATTTGTAGTTGCGGGGAGAAAAAACATCCCTCCCTTCTGTCCTTTTGTATTTCCTGAATACTTTCAGTTACAAATGTAAAACAAAAACATTCTAAATCTCTTCCCGAACATCTTACGTCTCATTCGATTTCTTTTTGTTCTTTCTTTTTTGGTTAAGGTCTTCATCTTCCGGTACAATCTCTAAACCTTCTATGCCACCCAATCGATGCTTTTCTGAGGCCAAAAATTGATCTGCTCTGACAGCCTCTAATGTGGGTGCATCAAACATGGCTTACGCATCATACCCCCGGCATGAATAATGGCAGAAACCAAAATAGGCATCAGTTCCAGTGTTTAATACTGGAGAATGGTGACTAAACTAAAGAAACTTTCACCAAGGCCTTTTCATATCTGTGTGTTTTTGACGGTATCGGTATTAATACAATAATATGACAAGTCCTTTGAGGGTATGATATCATAGTTTTTTGGAAGAGAGCATTCATTGCAATCCTCTGGTTTCCAAGAATCCGGGTCACACATATTGTGCCATAGAACCCTGTAGGCTAAACAAAGCACTTCATAATTCAAAACAGCTCTGTCGTAAAATAATTAGTATTGTGAGACACCCATTGATGAAGCGGTTTGTATTATTACATCAGGGCCAGATAAAGTAATCCTTCAGCCCCAGGCACCAGTGTCCTGTAGGCCCTACTGTTCCGTAGGCTGTAGGCCCTATAGGCACTAGTGTTCTGTAGGCCCTACTGTTCCATAGGCTGTAGGCCCTATAGGCCCTACTGTTCCGTAGGCCCTACTGTTCCATAGGCCCTAGGACCTATAGGCACTAGTGTTCTGTAGGCCCTACTGTTCCATAGGCTGTAGGCCCTATAGGCACTAGTGTTCTGTAGGCCCTACTGTTCCATAGGCTGTAGGCCCTATAGGCACTAGTGTTCTGTAGGCCCTACTGTTCCGTAGGCTGTAGGCCCTATAGGCCCTACTGTTCCATAGGCCCTAGGCCCTATAGGCACCAGTGTTCTGTAGGCCCTACTGTTCCATAGGCCCTAGGACCTATAGGCACTAGTGTTTCGTAGGCTGTAGGCCCTATAGGCACTAGTGTTCTGTAGGCCCTACTGTTCCGTAGGCCGTAGGCCTAGGCTGTAGGCCCTATAGGCACTAGTGTTCTGTAGGCCCTACTGTTCCGTAGGCTGTAGGCCCTATAGGCACTAGTGTTCTGTAGGCCCTACTGTTCCGTAGGCTGTAGGCCCTATAGGCACTAGTGTTCTGTAGGCCCTACTGTTCCGTAGGCTGTAGGCCCTATAGGCACTAGTGTTCTGTAGGCCCTACTGTTCCGTA
This sequence comes from Plazaster borealis, assembly GCA_021014325.1. NCBI lineage: Eukaryota > Metazoa > Echinodermata > Asteroidea > Forcipulatida > Labidiasteridae > Plazaster > Plazaster borealis. The sequence goes on along the minus strand of CM037456.1, from coordinate 565,908 downwards.
GGCTGTAGGCCCTATAGGCACCAGTGTTCTGTAGGCCCTACTGTTCCGTAGGCTGTAGGCCCTATAGGCACCAATGTTCTGTAGGCCCTACTGTTCCATAGGCCCTAGGCCCTATAGGCACTAGTGTTTCGTAGGTAAGGGCAGCTTACAATGTATAATTACTGGAGCTTTCCCAAAGAGATGCAGTTAGAAATTTACATAATTATTCTTGCATGTGTGAGGGTGGGTAGGTATACAAATTCAAACCGGGGAACTATAAAAGGGGCAATAAGAGTCCCAGTTGGGTGAAGGTCCCAAGCTGGGAAAGATGTACAAAACCAATGAGGGCTGTTCATTAAAGACAAAAGTACAAACAAAAGAGGGGCAATGGGAAGTCTCCGATTGCAGGAGTTTAAACACTATTGGTCAGTGGGAGGGGGAGTACTTTGTTCGTTGTATTTTCGTCAACCCCTATTAGTCAATCCAGCCCTGGTTATTATTATCATAACAGGAATGGGGCATCATTGAGTTGGGAAGCGTAAATTCATTCCAAATTATTGTTTAAAAAAAATATATCATGAAGTGATGCTGCATCACTGGTTTTGGGAAGAATAGAATAATTTGTATCCCCTAGTTCTTAATGAACACATCATAGGCCTACAACCAATCAGTAAGAACTTCACCAAATTAGAAGTTTAAGGTTTTTTTTTACGGCAACTGTGACTTTAAGATTTGTCAGAGATTTGTGCAATATTTGCCACCTTGGAATAATCCGGAATGATTTGTTTTTCTCATAATGAATCAATGCCAACTTTAAATTAAGAAAGCTTCCCGATTTAAAAATCAACAGATAAATTTACCTAGTAATTATCAGACCTACATGAGGGGCATCTTGTTTCTCTCTGCATTTTTTGACAGGTAATTTCTTATAAATTCTTCTTTAAATCTATAGACACTTAAAATTTAATTTACTCTCCCGAAAACCCCCAAATGTTTGCCGTCCCTTAAGGATAAACTGGATTATATAGTTGTGTTCCTTAGATGGCCTGCCGGGAGCAGTCTAAATGAAGCACCAACGCTGTGGCATTGGAGAGAGCGATCCAATAACCATGAATAATTGTCAAACTTGATATAGAGCATAAATTATTTGCTCCGCTGTGCAATAATGATTCTTCATAGGAAGAATTGAAGTGGGTTTTGTTTTTTTACATGATTGTCAAATTTGATTGAAAGACTTTTATCGCAGACGACATTACGTTTCACAAAATTAGTCTCGGAAGTGCTGTCAAAGATGGAAAAGGTAATCATGAAAAGGGATTGATGGGATAGTTTTACAGACTCGGTCATAAAAAGGCACAGGCTAATTTTCCTGAATGAGGGCACTTCTTGTCTGAACATTTTAAGTGACATTAAAGCAAAGACCATGGCAGTATATTCCAGTTTTTTTAAGGTCCTACAAGCATAGAGCAAATGCTACAAGAAATCATTTTCATGAAAAAGCAGTTCCTTTGAAAAAATAAAAGTTATGGCAGATTTTTCTGTGCTTCTAACTCAATAAGCCTTTTTGAGATATGGCGGACACAATGCTACAACACTATAAGGTTTAGGTAAATTTGTGTGTATACACCCAAACCAAACAGTACACTCCTATCACGTCCGCCATACCTCAAAAAGGCTTATGCCCTCTTACTATTATAATTTGTAGATCTGTAGATTGTTATGTTTTACCGATACACCAATGTGTGTTAAGCACTGTACTCAGTACTTTCCCGTGTCCTTTGAAAAAAATCCACAGGACTCCGGAAACTTAGTGATGAGTATACAGAGCTTAAACACATCGGTGTATGGGTAAAATACCACTAATCTTCATTATCCCCGATGCAAATTTAACATCTATTTAGATCTGTATACTTACATTTCCACTCGTTCAACTTTAATACCCCATGGATCTGTAGCTTCGTCTAAACTTGACTGGAAATAAACAGAAATACGAAATTTATAATTCTACCCAAGTGATTTTTACTTCTTCTTTTATATCTGAAACATATATCATTTTCTTGTTATTGTTTTGGGGGCGAATAGATCAGATCTTCATCATAGTGTGCGGGGAATGAATATATCTAGCAATTTTGCATAGCAAAGAGTTGAGACTGAACATGTTCTGTGCACACTGAATGCTAACAATTATCGAGTAGCAAATGAAGATTTATAGCATTTTGCTATACAATGAACATCTTCATTGGTGTGGCCATCTCGCATTTCCTCCCTTCAACCCAATGCCACTAAAAAGAGGCTAACAGGAAAAAAGTATGTTCCCTTTACACAGGGCTAGACAAATTTAAACTGGACCACAGGCCCGAGGCCAGTGTTTTTTAGCATCATAGGGCCAGAACCAGACAAGTGCGTCGGTCTTGTATTTTTGAATACTACCTCACCTTTCAATAATTAAAAATATCTTTCATTTCTGTTGAGTATGAAAGTATTACCCATAAGACAAATGACACAAATCGTCTCTCAGTGCTTGTTTAAAATAAAATCAGTTTAATTGTGGCAATGTGTAGATTGTTCTCATTTTTGATTCAGGTCTTATAACAAATTTTCTGGTCCAGTGAAAAATTTGAGCTGCAAGCCCTGTGGTCTCATGGATTTTTTTCCAAAGATTCAAGCTCTGCTTTATATGAAATGAGAACAAAAATGTATGTTTTCATTACGTATATACAAGGAGCCTGATAATCAAAACAAATCTCTCTTAGCAGAAAATTTCAAGAAAGAACAGTTTTAATGGTTTGCACATTTTTGAACAAAATAATATAATTATACAATTTACACACAACAAAATGTTCAGTACAAGTTGTCTTATTTGTGGACCTGAGTGATTTTTGTTAATATCATCTGGATAGTGTTGGTTCACTGATTAAACAAGAGTCAATCAACACGGAATGTGGTACACATTTCGTATGCCAATTATTGTCCTGGTCAAATTTGGGTCATGAGCCAAGCGGGTGTCCCGGCCCGCGATCCTGAAGAGATCAACCCAAAGCCACGCTTCGTACAATTTGCTGACAGATTGCACAGAGGGATAGGTAGCCTGAGAAAGCATCTTTATCAACCATCAAGCATTGATGATGACACAAGACCAGGCTAGAGTAAAAGTCAAGAGATCACGGCTGATTCCACCTGACAACGGCCACGCTATTGATACGGCCTTAAGTGCAAATTTCTACAGCTTTTATTTACAGGGACGGCGTTCTCTCACAGCTTGATGCTGGCACTGAAGCTTACACTGTTTCTTCTAGACTACAATGTGTATGTTTCTTCCCTTAACTCTGGCAATCACTGATTTGACGGGGTATGGTTTTGATTTTATCAGAAATGCACCAGAGACGTTTCTTCGCCTGTCTCGCATCTGCTTGACTTAACACTGTGGAATTGAGATGAGTTGGTACATTCTCAAATCTCAGTATCATTTCAGGAAGGCAACGAAGCAAGTAAATTCTGATAGTGGTTATAGAGACAGCTGGTGGGTTTGGTTATGGGTAGCTATGTTTGATACTGAATACAGCATGGGTAGATCATGCAAAGGGATGGCTGGGTGTAGCAAAAAAAGGGGTTCACCAATATTGGCATTTGGAAACGCAAATAATATTTAAATCCTAGTTTTTATGAGATTATGATAAAACTATAAAATGATGTGTGAAACGTTCATCAAAAGTAAATGCTGAATTTTTCAAGCAAGCAACTCTGATAGGAATAAACTATATAGTAAACTTTTGGGTACCTACAAGCATGTGTAAATCTCTTTTGGGAGGAGTGTTAGCTTAGAAAGGTGACTGTGTTATGGTCTCAGAATTTCAAACAGTATACTCTGCTCATCTTTCTCCTGAAGCATAGGGATAGATAGCTCAGTTGTTAGAGCGCCGGCACGTTAATCTTGAGGTCACAGGTTCAAGTCACGCTCTCGTCAATTTTTCTTTGTTCAACCCCAAATTATGAAAAAGAAAACCACTTGACTGCAAGACTTGTTTAGTTTTGGGTTTACTGACCAAACGCTTTACTTACTGGACTCTAGTCAGTAGTCCAGCGGAAATGTCAAGCCCAGACGAAGGATAAAGACTGGGGACCAGTCTATAATCATCAGCCTTCTTTTGAACTCGGTGAGAGGTCGCTGTTTGAGCTTGCAACATGCTCACTGAGACAACTCAGTGCCAAGCTAAAATAATACGCATTCCAGGCATGAAGTTTATCCATCAAATATTCAAGTAGTAGTCTCATTATCTGATGATTTATCGCTAGTCAGTCGATTTAGTCACTTAAAGGGTCTGTATACATTAGGTAATTACTAATAAAATTAAAGGCAAAAAACTTACTTAGTAAGAAGTACAGCAGCTTCTGATATAAAGCATTTTGAGAAACATTTCACTTTGAAGTAATGTGGTTAAGGAAAAAGATATCACTTTTTACCCCCCCCCCCAAAAAAAAAAAAAATTAAAAAAAATTGTGTATTCCAGTTGCAGATTATTCTTCCTGCGTGGACATAACTGCTCCAGATTTTCGGCAATATCTCAAAAACACTACCACCTTTTGAAATGAAATTTTCACAGGTTAGTTTTATGGTATACATCTACATCTATATAGGATTTAAACAAACAGTGGGTTCCAATTACCAAATGCATACAATCCCTTTAAAACCACTATAAGATATCTATAGAATTCCTCCTATCGACTTCTCTTATTTTTAAATCATCCCAGAGGCTATCTTCTGTTTATCAGAAGGTTGCACATTCACGTCCAGGAAAATTAATGAGAAAGTCATTTCCGAATTTACGTGACACAGCAGTGTGACTTTATTATGCATTCTAATGAATATATTCATTGCGTTTAATGAAGCCATTCATAAAAACGAGGAAAACAGATTTGAGCAACGACCAGGAACAGGGTCTCGGCTCATTGGCTTTCTGGATAACACCTCCAGGATTTCTTCATTTAGGGAATTAAAGAAGCAGGGATTTCTTGTTGGTCATTGGTGAACCCAATCATTTGAGATGAAGTGGTGCTGGTAAAATAATGAGTGGAAAAAGCTTATTAAAGTGGAAATGACTGCAATAACCCCAGTTTCCCATTAAAAAGGGTGGAAAATGGTTTTTAATCACATTTGTGCAATACATCTTGTATGCATAATGTGTTTTTTTTTCTTTTTGTTCTCGATACTATTAGTTTTTTCAATTTCTTCTGTCAGGTCTGTTTTGTTTCATTTATTTTAGTACACATACAACAGCGCAAGCGCCAATAACAGGATGGTGTTTAGGAAACAAGAAGAAATGTTCCGTTTTAGACGTGGAAGGAAACCCAAAATGGAGAAAACCCACGCCATCAGGTAGGAACTGAAAACCCAATCCAAATGCAAGGCTCCAGTGTGGGATTTGAACCGGGGTCCACAGAGATGAAAGGCAGGGAAAGCAACCACTGATCCAGCCCAATCCCACATAACTACAGAAGCAGACTTTGGGCCAGGATGACGTTCCAAGGAAGGCCAGGTACCCTTTTCCTGAGCTGTCATCGGGCATGCCCTGACAGCAGACAACGTCACAGGATGATTGTATTTTAAAACAAATAATACACAACTACAAGGCTTGCTCATCAGGTTAGGCTGAAGTTCCAAGGTTGGCCAGCTGCCCATCTTCCCTATCAGCACCCTTCCCCTTCCTGCCTTCAGGAGCTGCCACCGGGCATGCCCTGACAGCAGACAATGTCACAGGATGATTGCTCTTTGCCCAATTCAAATAGCGTACAATTTAGGATCGATTGAAGAGTGCAAAATGCTTCGTTTAAATTGCTTGAGCTGTGAGACGGCTTATCTGGCGCTTGCAACTCGCAAGAAACAAACTAAATTATCTCGCAGTGTTATTTATTGACATCTCGCACGCACATCTTAAAGGGAGAGTGCACACCGTAATTGTTCTGTCGTAGGAGTGACTTAATGACCATCCTCTAGCAGTAAATGCACCATGCAACCAACCTGTGAACATTGGTCAGTCATGTTGCAGTGAAAACAACAAACACTTTACGGATTATTTCTACATCAAACATAAAAACTACAAGGAAAAATTACCAGGTGAATTTTATATCAATTTTGGGGATAACAAGCGGACAAATTTACCAGCACAAGATTTAAAGAAGCAACCTCCGGATTAACTTGCCAGCGCTCTACCAATTGAGCTATCTAGTCCCAATGTTAGGGTCTCTCCATTCTGTGGATATCTTTGTTCGGGGGTGCCAGTCAGAAGCCATTCAACTTTAAACTACCGTATGACCAGGGATCACACCCCCAAAATGGATTAAATTATGTCAGTGCTATCATACCAGCACTTGGTTGGCAGCATTCAATGTCAGTGATTTGTGGTATATCATGCCCAATATGTGTTAGAGGGATCCTCCCCCCCCCAAGTATGTTCCTTACTCTGATACACTCTTTTCTTTTTGTAAAGAAGTACATCATCAAAAATCCTCTGAAGAATTCCTGAGATTCCATGAGCACAATGAAAACACAATGAGGAGAAGGGGGGGTGGGGTACTAAGCCACCAATCGAGCACCTGATGAGTTCCATCTTCAATATGCCATGTCCTCCAATTTGACTGAAATATTGTTTTCTGGAGGATTGATACTGGTATGAACTTTATAATCAGTGGACTTTCGGATTGAAACTAAAGAATCATTTTTATTGACAAATTACCAATTCCTTTACTTTGTCTTCAAAGGAAACTTGCATTAAGAATCTTCTCCTCTATACTGCTCCTTTAACAGAAAGCTATCATAGTTATAGATGGTAGGTCCAGATTGTGGTCGATTTGACCCAATTGAAAATTTACATAGCTATTTTTTATAGAATCAAGAAATTTATAAGCTTCCATTTAAGATATTGCACACAAAAATCCACCAATGATAAGTGGAAGTTAATTAAAAACTGAAAATTAATTATTGTCGGGAATAAGTTATAAGCTTCAATTTAAAGTAATCCCCCCAATTATCCACCAATGATAATCGGTAGTTAATTAAAAAATGAACATTATCTCAAAAGTACAAACAACTTTGCATGTTACACGTAATTTGGGCATTTTCCGTGGCATATAGGCCCTATGAGAAAGTTGTTCATTTTTGAACAGCATCATCAGTCAAAATTCGTTCTGAGAAAAAATTCTTTGAAACAAATTTTTTTGCCGAAAATCAGGCCATTTAGGTAATGGGAGGGGGGTGGCGGCCGGAGGAGGTTGGCAAATCTCACTAACACTACTTTTTATTTCTTTGCGAGTGAAGATATTTTTTGACTAGATGGTTTTGTGAGTGCTTTCTACATGGCAGTCACATGTAGGCCTGGTAAGATAAGGCCCTTGGGTAAGTGAATTTTAAAATTCATAAAGGTTGTCTCATTCATCATAGATTTTGAGAGTAGGTTACAAAATAACCTCAATCATGCTATGTAACCATCCATTACAAACAGATTAGTCGCATCTTCCGTCGGGGACGCGCGCACACGAACGACCCACACACTCGGCATTCATAAATTTCCCCATAGTGATCTCACACACACCCATATTTACAACGATCTTGTGACCGTTTTGAGAAAACTATCAATAATTGCACACCAACCTTCTGAAAAGGGTAATACATTTTATTAATATACCGGGTATTTTTTGCCAAATAAGCTACTAATATTCCGTACCTCGTACACATTGTGTCATTAGTGGACCTGGCGATTTCGCTGACGGCCTTTTGGCCGGCATGAATTTACACGTGTATGCTGCGTGTGTGGCAACGCGTTTTTCATGTTGATCTCCACCATTGTGACGGAGATCCACGGTTCACATACACAGAACACACGCATACCCTTGCGCTCTAAGTAAAATGCTCACCGACCATGATATGCAGAATTTTATAAGCTTCGTTTTGATTGGTTATTTATTAGCATTGATAAAACTATACCCCCGTACCATCGACCATACAAATTTCTCCTTTCATGAACCTTTCTGCCGCGATCTGCTCAAAGTGACTGCGCGATGTGGTCATGCCAAGTACACAACGTATGTGGTGTGTGTGAGCGTGTCTATCCATTGAAACCGAGGACTTTAACAAAAGGGATCCGGGTGTTTGACAGAGCGAGGACGTCCTCGCTTCGTTTTCGTGTACAAACCCAATGGGGACGTCGCTAAAAAAAACTATGTCCAAACAATGGGAGAACAAAGAGAAGTCCTAGGTAAGCGGGATTTACAAACATGTGTGTGTGGGCATGTGTACGCATTCAAACCCAGGACTTTAACAAAAGGGATCCGGGGAAAAGGTGTACCGAGGACGTCCTCGCTTTGATTTCGTGTACAAAACCAATGGGGACGTCGCTGAAAAAACTATGTCCAAACAATGGGAGAACAAAGAGAAGTCCTCGGTTTACACCTTACACATACATGCGTGTGTGTGTGTGTGTGTGTGATGGTACGAAGTCAGCATGCGCGAGCGTGTTGTTGCCCTTGGAGATGTCTCTGATTGGACGACCTCGCTAAACGATGTAATGCGACTATCACAGTAAAAACTGTTTGTAATGCTTCGCCATGTATCCTGTATACAGATAGCATTCATGAATACCGACTCCTCATGGTACAGAATGGGGGCCAGTCTGTTTTCCCTTCCAGCCTCATTTTGGATTACATTGATTTGAGAAAGAGGAAAACAAATGGCTAAAGGATTAAAAAAAGTCAGTGATGAAAAACATAAACCACTAAATATTTAGGTTGTTTTTTGGGTGTTTTTTTTTCAAGTGCGAACAAATATCTATTGAGAAAAATTGAGTATTCCAGAAAGAAAAAAACCCATCCAAATCATTCCTTTAAGTTTGGTGAAATAAAGTATTTAAGACTTAGCATGTTTGTTCCGAAGGTTGGACAGACGACACTTTGGCTGTTTAGTCACTTCCCGGCCATGGGGGAAAGGCCGCCGAGGGCAAGGGTCTGAGTATGAAGTCAATAAATACATATATATTTTGAAGGACTTTATCACTTCTGTATTTATGATGGTCTTCTACTCTGAATGCCCTCGATGCAACCTCCATACAGTCCTTCATGTCAAACAGAAGTGTTTCATCGTGAAGAAATTGTGTAGGTCAGGGAGAATAACACGTTGACGGAGACTGCGTAAATATCATGCAGATAAACGGAAATATCACATAGATTATAGGCGCTGGGAGGAAGAACACTAAGTGCATTGTGTTTTTCAATATTTATTCCGCAACATTGCTGCGGAGGGAATCAACGCGTTGTTAGGGACATCAACAAAAGTATGGAGTATTCTTTTCTTTATTATAAGGGGCCAGTCAGAATAATTGTTTGAAAACAAATTAAAATTCTCCTGAAACTGTGGGGACCCATCCAAAGAAAACAATTGAAAATCAAAAGTTGCTTTTCAATTAAAAAATAAATGAATGAATAAAAACAAATAATAAAGAAAGGAACACAGAATTAAAAAGTTTAAATCAAACATTTTGGGGAAAATATTTGTTTATATTTTATTTAAATACATTGATAATTCCAAATGTACCCTAAAATGAAAGACTTGGCATAGACTTCAAAGTTGGTGTGTGGATTGGTCTTGGGATCATCCAGAAGCCTATTGTTTTTGAACCCAAAAGGTCAAATGTCAAGGTCATTATGGCTAAAACAAAAGGAATGTTGTCCAAGCGATAACTCCAGAAGAATGAGATTAATTTCAGTGAGGCATTTGTGTTTGTCAATACACCATTCCTGTTAGGCAAAGTAAAAAAGAAACATGTTTCGCGTCCCCACCCGCTTCCTTTTTTGAGGTCGCCTGGAATTATTTTCAATTTTTTATTGACAAAAAATGAGAAAAAATATATACAAAATGTCAACGAATCCGTCGAAAAATAAATCTTACGTATCCGTAGAGTTCTGAATCATGTGTTAGAGACTCTCTCAGTCCCCTTTTACATCGTCATAATCGTAACGATACCATTCCCTTTGCTAAATGTGTATTGCAAAAGTCAACAAACTGCCGTTGATTTTGAAACGTTATGAAACTTAAATGCGACTGGCACGAGAGGCTACGCAATCTCGATTTCGTCGCAGTCATTACGTACTGTAATAATAACGGGATCGAGCACCAAGACCAACAACGTTTGACCAACGTTTGGGTTCAAAAACTAGGCTTTGTTGGGTTCTCTTAACAACTTTACAACAACGATAAGATCAATTGCTACAGCTGAATTGGTACTACACTGATTTACTCGGCGCGACCGATCAGCTGTTTTACATCATATTTAAAGGAATTTGTGCGATAGATTTTCAATATCATCAATGTAAAACATGGTGCTAAACACTATTAAAACAATGTAAATATGTTTTAACATGGTGCTAACACTAAAAACAATGTAAATATATTTAATTCTTGTTTGTCTAACAATTGTCTCTTTTAAATTATATTTTCATTTAATAGGGAAAACACCATGGATTGCCAGAAATCTCAAACGGCGGCAAATTTGAAAAATAAAAAATGAAAAAATAAAAAGGCCCTCTTCCTCCTTTTTTTGAAAAACCCGGACTTGAAACATGTTTTTTTTCACTCGGCCTTAAATTAAAGGGTCTGTATTTGTTTGGTAATGACTCTGAACATGAATGGCAATAAAAAATTACTTGGTGAAGAAGTACAGCAACTTTGGATAATATAATGCATTTTGAGAAACTTTTCACTTCAAAGTACTGTGATTATGGAAAAAGATATCACTTCTTATCCCAAAAAATTTGAATTCCAATTGCAGATTATTCTTCCTGCGTGGACAAACCACTCAAGATTTTCGGCAATATCTCAAAAACGCTACCACCTTTTGAAATGAAATTTTCACAGGTTAGTTTTATGGTATATATATACAACTATGTAGGATTGAAACAAACAGTGGGTTCCAACCTCCATGGTTCCAATTACCAAACATATACAATCCCTTTAATGAATGATTGCTGGGCACCTTTGAAAAACAGTGTTTCACAGAATACAAGAAATAAATAAATAGAAATGAACCGTCATCTTTTATTGGTAATCATACGTTTATACATGTAGGCTAGATATGATGGAAGAGCCAGAAATAAGAAGGCATGGGGTCAGGGGATTTTCCCTCCTTCCAAAGTTTTTTGTAATATGACCACTGTTTTATGGTATTTTTGGTGTCCGTGTCCCGTCCCACCCCCCCCCCCCCCCGGAAAAATAAATAAATTTATAAATCAGAACTGTATGTATGTTTTACACTGTTGGCTCCCCATACTTGCAGAAGAAGAAAAAATTGGCCATAAAAAAGATACAGATTTTCCACTAAATGAAGTGGCAAACATGTAATAGCATTATTTTTATCAGCGAAAATGTCAGTTCCTAAGCTTACAGGCTCTACACTTATCATGCGTTGTATACGAAATTACCTATAGTGATGTGAGTATAATATAATAACATAACCACACAGTGTGGCGATCGTTCTGCAAGACATGTACATATTATTATTGTATTAGTTCTCAATCAAATTCATATATGTAGATATTGTGACGTGATGAGTGCCCTTAATGAATTATGTCATCGCTCCTTTTGTTTATTAAGAGTCTTACATAATTTGAGTTGCCAGGTAACGCAATTGGGATGCCTAATGCACTGAATAAAACAGGGGAGTAGATGTTTTAGAAAGCTGTTGGGTTTTTTTTTAGGGGGGGGATCTGTAAATATGAAAACGTATTTATTTTTTATCTGGATTGGCGGATATTGGTTGCTGGTTAATGAGCTATGTAATAAATAGTTAATTAATTTAGAAATTGACGTCACTTTTCTCATTACGCTGAGCTGGCCTTTTTAAACCAGCTCTATAAGAACAACCTACATGTACATGTACATGGACGCCATGTGTTTCAATTATCCACTTATATTTTTCCATATTCATTTTTCCCCAACTCATTTACAATTTTTCCATCAAAGCATTCACTTGCCATCTGTATTGTATTTAGTCAGTCAAAGTTTTGTTTAGACTATTAATTATTTGATTTCTTTTCTTTAGGCCCCAAATGTTTTTTTGTATTTTTTTTACAGAAAGTGGCAATGGACTGTGGCCAATTTCATGGTGATATTTTGTCTAAATCATTTCTGAGGCTGTTTGTTTTTTAACCACTTCACGTTGGTATTCCAAATCTGTCATGGTCCATGTTATAAGCATATTTTTCTGCTTACTTTAGCAGAAACATTTGTTTACTAAGCGCAAGCGCATTTCACAGGTTAGCAAGAAAACTTGGCAGCCAGCTTGCACATCCACCATGAACTTGCTTTGTTTGTGTCACCCATTGGCTTTAACAGGGCCCAATTTCATAAAGCTGTTTAGCAGAAGCAAAGTGTTTTGCTAAGCAAGAAATGAGTGGGGTACCAGTCACAGCAATGGTAACTGTATGGTATTTTGGCTTTTAACCTTTTATTAAAAGCAAGAGTTTTCTGTGCTTAGCAAGTTTTTGTGCTTACCTGTTTTATGAAATTGGGCCCAGTAGGCTCAGCTGGAAGGTTAAGCATGCCTTTTCCCACGCTTACAGTTAGCAGCACTTTGGAAATTGCACAGCAGTAAAAGATAATGAAATTGGGCCCTGGTGTTTTGGCATTAGCATATTCTCGTTTGAGAGGCTTTCATTTTGGTAAAATCTATTGCAATTCTGCATTTTATTAATTTGTTACTTCTTCTAGAATCATCCATGTTGTTGTTGTTGTTATTTGTTGATGTTGTTAATTGTTGTTGTTGTTGTTGTTGTTGTTGTTGTTGTAGTTTTTGTTTGTGTGTGTGTGTTTGTTTTTGTTTTTTTGTTTTCTTGGGGGGACTGTTGGAGGAGGTGGACAGCGACAGGCCAGGATTTTTTCATTGGGGAGGGGGAGGGGGCCATGTTTTTCCTTTTTTTGAGGGCACTACTTGCATCTGAATTTTTTGCGGGGGGCACCAGAATTGTTTGTTGTTGTTGTTGTTGTAATTATTGTTATTATTATTATTATTTTTGTGGGGGAGGGGGTCATGCCAATATCTTTTCTTTTAATTATTGGGGGGGGGGGTGTTTAAAGTACAATAGACAGTTTAAGCTGGTAACCTCACCTGCATGAAGTGGCTGATGCCTTCTCGGTCGGAAAGAATCTCTGCCAGGTTCTTGGTACCCAGCACGTTGCGCAGCGTGGTCTGGGCTAGGAGGCGTGTGGATGCGTTGGCGTTTTCAACGTTGGCAATAGAAATGGTTGCATTTTGGACACGATAGTAGACCACTGCGTCCACTGATACAGTTACACTGTCTCTCGTCAAGACCTAATGAGTATACAATAACAGTCAAAAACAGTCATTGGTTAACGTGAAAATAATCATTTTCACAGATTTGCACGAAACTTACATGGTTTAAAGATGATCATGGTGGAAAACTTCTCTTGAAATTATTTTGCTGGTCGAAATGCTATAGTTTTTGAGATATGACTAATTCAATTAGTTTTGATCTGGAGAGTCCAATACCTGATGTAAGTGAAAACATAGGACTATAAGGTTTTTCTCCCACTATTTTCTCAGTGAACCGATTGAGCTAAAACTTTCACAGTTTTCATCCATGTATTTGTTGGTTCACATAAAGTGTGGCTACTAGTCTTGACAATTACCAAGGCTGTCCGCATGCTTCAAACCAATGCATCACATCATGCTTATTGGGCAAAAGGCCTGAAACTATCTCAACTCCTTAGGAGTATGCAGCCTCTTGCATTTTACATCATTAGGGCCTACTACCTCAGGTCAAGGGCATTCCTGAATCATTTCAACTCCTTAGAAGTATGCAGCTCCAGCTGCCGAAAAGGCAGACTGAAGCTAATCACAATAATAATGTCTACCCATCACAGACAGCCATCTAGGTGATGGAAAAGAAATAATAACATGTTCAGCTTTGGCTGGCTGTGCTTAGCTAACTACTTGAAGAAGGACCATATCTGCAATCGGCCATTTGCGAGTTTGATTTGAATAATGTCTGGTATGATGATTTGCTCAGTCACAAGTTACCGCTTAAATTTGAATTCCTCAGACTAATGAGACAGTCGCTACATGATTGAGGGCAACAAGCTTTTGCGTAGTTACATAAGAGATGGTGAACACCCCCATACACAACTTAAAATGAATTTGTATGGCACAGTAGTACGAGGGTTTGCTCATCTAGATTTTGCTATACAATGGCTTGCCCCGAACCATTTGACATAGCAACTGTCTCTATAGTCTGAGGAATTCAAATTTAAGTGGTAACTTGTGACTAAGCAAGTCATTGTACCAGACATTATTCAAATCTTACTCGCAAATGGCTTAGTAATATTCAACTTGTGCATTTTTGACAAAAACAGGCAGAATCTTAGCCTAATAATTTGTTAAACTGAGTTCTTTCTTTGGAGATAATAAAATGGAGAACACATGATAGAGATAAATAACCCTACCTCCTGTGGAGGAACATCGAAGGAGACAGTTCTTAAGTCAACCTTGGTGTAGCTTTCAATGCATGGGAGAATGAAGAATATACCTGCAAATACACAACACCAAAATGTTGAAAGAAAACGTCCATATGGGCCGGTTTCAAGATTGTTCATAAAGGTTTTATACAGGAGTGGTAAAGCTGACAAAATAGTCGTCGACGGGTTCATGTTTTGTGTGATCAACCATATACATGAAATAACAAACCTGTGAAAATTTGGGCTTAATCCGCTGTGTGAGTCAGGAGAAAATAGAAAAAAAAAAGGTAAACACATTGTCCTTAATTTGGTTGTAAAAACCAAAATCAGTTTATTTATTAATGGTTTATTAAAATACTGAAATACAGCGGCTAAAAGCCGAAATGTTCAGTTTACAAAAAACAGTCATCAAAAATCTCACAAAAAGCACCAGCAATATTACATAAAAAGAATGAAATATCAAATAGTTATTAAGAAAAACATGAAAAACACACGCAACAAATTTGTGACAGCACAATACTCAAAAAGCCCCCCAAAAATTTGGTTAGATTAAAATTCATCCATTGCTCAAGAACCAAAGAGCCTGTCCACAAGAAAAAAGTGTCAAAGTGGAGAAAAAGGCAACATTTTTAAAACCAATATGGCTATCTACATTACAGCAATTATTATTATTGAAATTGAAAATATTACACTGCTAAAAGGAATGGCAAATCACAGTTGGTAGTAAAATATAGTACAACTTTTGGTCATCCAATAAAACCAATTTACATTAAAACCATTCATACTTTTATAGTAATTGTTGCGTTTTATAAGTTTTCAGATACAGTTTTTTCAAATAATTTATGACTTCATTTCAGAGGGAAATATTTCACACTGTACAAATGGTTCTTGTATGAACTTCATAATCAGTTAGCTTTAAACAATAATGTTTTTATCAATATATTTGGTTTGCGGTAACACCATGTGTGTATCTACTTGCCAGGTAGAGTTTGTTCTTAGAGAACTGTCTTGCTTAATTCTACTACCGCGGAGTAGATTGTTCGGGTGTTCGGGAGACTTCTCAGTTCTGAAAAGAACTGTCCTGTTTATTAACTATTACCTGGGCGGAAGGTATAGAAATAGGCTGGGACTACTACTTTAGCTTATAGGATCGTAATTAACTGTACTACCGCGGAGTCAGTTCTTGGATTGGTCTCAACGTTTCGACTAGCTTGCTCGATCAGGGGACCGAAGAGGTAAGAGATGAGTGGGCTTATTTATAGGGGTTCAGAGGATCCAGTGTAAGTCAATCGATGCTCAGATTGGTTGAGTGGTTGGCGGGCTCAGGGCTATTGTTAGGGTTGCCCATTGTGTGAGAAACCCCTTGGGTGTAGTGAGGCGGATCAGTAGGCTGGGGGTTGTTAGAGGAGGAGGGTGGTAGGATAGTGTGCCAAATACTGCTGATGAAATAACCGATATCTTGTGGCACAGTGTCGTGTCTGTGTATTTCGATAGCTTCCCTTATACGCCTTGTTTACCAATGTCTCTCAGGTGCTATGATTCGAGCCTGATCCCAATCTATGACATGGTCTAAATCGGTGGAGTGTTTAGACCATGTCATAGATTGGGATCTATTATAGCCTATTATAGCTGTATACTACTGCCAAACAGCGCACCACAGCAACAAGAGTCCTAAAGGAATTAACTAAGATGGGTGAAGTGTCCTCTCAAAAAGTAAGAGCGCTATTAGTGCTATATAATACGTACTCTCTAGTAATGGCTGTAAACTGCGTCTTCAGCGAGGAGTCAAAAAGATATATGAGAGAGCGAGTGAGTGTGCAGCCAACCTTGTGTTACACATGCGCGAGTGGAGCCTGAAAAAGCACCTGGTGTTGCATAACAAAAGGAATGCCTGAGAGCCGCCTGGGCGATTTTGGAACAAAGAAAATTACTAAGGTCTACTGCAGGCCTATCCACAACCCATCAAAATCCAACTGCATGTTTTGTTGATTCTGTTGGACTTGAGGACCGATGACGTTTTACATGGGATCAGGGCTTTAACCACAATACCATGTCCAACACCGAGTTTGGCAGTTCTTTTGAGTTGCCATTATTGTGTTGGATATAGTTACAGGGAGGAAAGATCCCAGAGTCAAGGCACAATGGTTAGTTAAGGCTTTAAAGTGGACTCTGTCTATTGTACTTCCGAATAACCATATTGTCATTGCTAGATATGGTACAGTTTTTGGCGATCAAAATACCAAATTTACAACTTTTTTACCTGAAAGCTCACTCTGTATAAAGTATGTACTTCACCGGTTGCTTGAAAAACCCCAACCCTTCCAATTTACATTGGAGGATTGTAGAAGATTGTGGGCTTTTAAAAACGTAAGGCATTTAAATCATAATAAGCGCAAGATACTTTATGAAACATTTAACTTAAAAAAACCACACCACACTTGCATCCGCCTATCTACTAAAATTATAAAGCATCATGGCCTCAATCCTTCACTCACTTTATACTCTTTCCACCTGCAGGATATTGGGGATTGAGGTTATTATAAAGAGTGGGTTCATTTGAAGGGCTCAGTGCCCCCCCTCCCTGACTTCTCCCCACTCCCCCTCCCCAATATAAAGAATTTGTTCGTAAATGGTGTTGATAAACTTCCATTGGTCCCCCTCTAGTACTTTGTTATTGCAGCTGGCCTTTAAACTTGGATTTGCACACAGCTGCAAAACAGAGTACTACCTAACCAAATATCTCTTCAAATTTTCATAAATAAACAAAATAAAAAATGTCATTGTTTATGGATAGATGCCCACACAGAAACACGTCTCATTATCTCCTCTGTATTCTTGTACAAAACGAGGTTTCCATTTTCACTTTTTCAGCCTAGTTAGAATAGGAGGACGGGTCAAGACCCAGAAGTTACTGCCCCCACTTTACAATTTACCCGTCCTGTGCAGCACGAGCCAACTTCTTTACATACAAGAACAACAACTCCTAGTTTTTTTGCAGTTCGTATATGCAAGATATCAGTAATTCCAGACTAATTTGCCTTGAAGATTGATGTACTGCCAGTCTCAACAGCGTCAGATAGAAAGCTTTCAGCCAATTATTGTACCATAAAATAATCTACACTGCGGGCTCAACACAGTGCATTATTTATATTCATAAATAAAAATATAATAAAACATAAACAACATCTGTTTGGAATATCTTGTCAGCCGCTCCCTCTTTGTGTCTCTCGTCTCCCTGTCACACATATCACACATAATTGCATATATGTGTCCCATTAGAGATAAATTGCTTGTGACAAGCATCTGGAAGTGAATGTTTGAAGGGGTGACATATTAGACTGGAGGGACGCTGTGGGCTCATCAAAACGTTAAAGACAGTGGTGTTATTTTCACTGACTATTCCTAGAGGGACATTGTACATTTTTCATCCAAAAGCTTCTTTAATAAACACATTTGAGCTGGTTTCAATTGTGCTATAAAAAAATTGATCTAAAACACAAATATTTGTTTGAAGCCACCAGTCTTCTTTTTATTTCCTTGTAAACAAAGAACATTTCACAAAACTTTTCAACTTTTTTTGCTCACACCCCTTTTTTCTCGAAAGAATGAGCACACTTATCAACAAAATTTGTGATTTTTGTGTGAAAACTATAGAGGAGGGTTTGTTTAAATATTAAGTATGCACTTGTCCAATAAGCAATAATAATGTAGTTTATGTACCATCACTTTCACATAGGTAGGAACTATGTTGATTGAATTTTTTTTTTTTTTTTTTCTTAAATTTCTTAAAGGTATCGTACACGTTTGGTAATGACTCAAAACAAATATTAGCATAAAAACTTACTTGGCAACAAGCAACGGAGAGCTGTTGATAGTATAAAACATTGCAGGAAATGACTCCCTCTGAAGTAACGTAGTTTTTGAGAAAGAGGTAATTTCTCACTAAAATAATAAAAACTTCTTGCAAGAAGTTTTTATTCCTATCTGAAAGCACACAAATTTGTACAAGGGCATTTTTTCTTTATCATTTTCTTGCAAGTTCGATGACCAATTGAGCCCAAATTTTCACAGGCTTGTTATTTTATGCATATGTTGGGATACACCAAGTGAGAACACTGGTCTTTGACAATTACCAAACGTGTACAGTGCCTTTAAATTTCTTAAATATTCGCAAAGCTGATAAAAATGAGCGCACTCTTCCTAAACCAGACATTAACCGGTGACTGTAGAGTATTTAAAACAACAAATTCCAAATTTACTAAGCAAAAAATCTTGCGTAGAAGATAAAGGTTACCTGCTTAAATGCTATGCAATATATATTTGACGATGACTGGTTGTAAACACCACTTTTTTGCTTAGCACTATTTTCAGCTAAGAATCTTCCTTTAAATGGGGCCTATTAGAATCGGTATTCCTTGAAACACATTACACTATACGCTTGCTTTAAATAAGACTGCATCCAGAAAGAGCGTAATTTGGCCTCCTGTGATGAAGCAGACTATGATCTTAATTAAGAGACTGTTTGAAACACGTCCATAGTTCTATAACATAACTGCAACTCCTTTGAGGGCTGGCTTAAAGGGTCCGTTTACGTTGGGTAATGACTCTGAAAATTAATGGCAATAAAAACTTACTTGGTAAGAAGTACAGCAGCTTTGGATAGAATAATGCATATTGAGAAACTTTTCACTTCGAAATACTGCGTCTTTATCCTCAAAAATTTGAATCTTAGAAGCGTTAATGTGCAGTAACGTTTCTCAGATTGTGTATTCCAGGTTATTCAGTATTGCAGATTATTTTTCCTGCGTGGACATAACCGTTCCAGATTTTCAGCAATATCTCAAAAACGCTACCACCTTTTGAAATGAAATTATGGTATATTAATACAACTATATAGGATTGAAACAAACAGTGGGTTCCCTTTAAAGAAACGCTTTAAAGAGGAGTTCCAGGAAGTTTGGAAATATTTAGCTTTTACATTTTTCCAATAGATGGAGTCCCCGAGGAATATAAAACATTATTATGAGTCCCTTACCTCACGCTATAACAGGGTAAAAATGTCTTTTCCTCGAAACACTCCCAGCTCGAAATCTGAAAACGCGAGGTCAAACAAACCCCGCGACGAGGAACTTATGACGTCATCGGCGTCTAGTTAGTTTGGACCTGCCTATATGAATGCATTGAGCTAACGCAAATACACCACCAAACTTCACAATTTGCAATCAATACGGCCGTAAATGTGACTTTTTATAGGACGATTGAACAGGCAAATAATCAGCAAGCCAATTTACAACGGATGTATGATTTTGGGGTTTTCGATCTTTGAGAGGCAAGGCGATTCCGCAGCTCGGCTTGATTTTCAGTACATCGCTCTACACGTCAAATTCAACCCTTACATACACACACGGCACGGCGATTCCCGCAAAAAACAAAAACAACGCAGACCGCGTCATTATTACGGGGAGACCCCTATACACAATGCACAATCAAGTAGTCGCGTGTTTATAGACTTAACGTTTCTTTAAAGGTTATTCCCATGACATGGCAATAATCATCGATGGTGTGCACACATTCAAACCGTATACAGCGTTGGTCCGCACGCTCATGGTCTGCGGAGTGAGCTGATTAAGTTTCATGGAAATTTTAGCTTGTTTATTAATAGCGAAAAACTACC
The DNA here is from genome assembly GCA_021014325.1 of Plazaster borealis. Classification (NCBI taxonomy): domain Eukaryota; kingdom Metazoa; phylum Echinodermata; class Asteroidea; order Forcipulatida; family Labidiasteridae; genus Plazaster; species Plazaster borealis. The sequence continues at coordinate 545,740 of CM037456.1, read as the reverse complement.
CAACGTGTAGGCTTCATTTTACAGTTACACAATTTAGGATACTCTGGGTGGACAGAAAGAGTATTTTACTGTATGATGTAAGTTTGGTTTCTTCTTGATTTTTTTTTTCCAAGCAAAGAGACATTCATGTGTGTGTGTTTTTATAATGCTAACCATGAGTTTTTAGCCGCCAATGACGTCAAGGGGTCAATGCATATCATTATCATAGATAAACAGTTTTTGACTTTCGGCTGAAAAAGTCGCGTGGAGAGGTGCATATTTGACTTGAACTCTTTATTACTAAATGCAAATTTTAAGTGTAAAATGATTATTAACAGGTATCTACGATGTCTATTCGACCATAAAAAGGTAATAACTCAAATTTTGAGAGCTTGCTAGAGCCGCTCTTTAATGTCAAATTTAGGTTTTGTGATGCACTCATTTTTCAAAAGCGAGAGTCCTCATGAAAGTCGGGACACAAATTACAAGTCTCTAACCTCACATTAAAATTGTGTAAAATGTCATTGACACTCTTTCATAGCAAAATTTGAAGCGTGACGGCTTCCAACATTAAAAACAAATGGGTCTGTAAAATACAAAGAAGAATTTGTTGTGCCAGTCAACAGGTCAAATCCAATGCTGTTTTGATTGAATATCATCAAAATTCAGGAATAAACTGAAAATTCTCCATACAAAAACGTAAAGACCGTTTATTTGAAATGTGACATCATCAAATATTTTTGGATTTTGACAGAAATTGCACTTGAAGGGCATCAAACACAGTGGCATTTTACACTGTTTAACCAGAGGTTAGAGACATCTAAGGTTTTTTTCTCCATTTTCGTAAAGACTCCAGGCTGTCTATTCGAAAGTGAGTGGATAACAAAACTAAATTTGACCTTGGAGCTGGATTGTGGCAGAGAGTATATTCACTCCCATCCTATGTGTTTTTCGATAAACTTGCCAACCTGTGAACCTTACATTTACCAACATGTACTTTTTCAATATGAGTAGTCAAGCCTAACTGTCTTTTTAGTGTTGTTTTTGTCCTTGTCATGTTAAAGTCTCTGTCTGTCCTATAGGGAAAGTATATAAGCAATTTTGCTTCACTTTTTTCCCAGACGGGGATGAAAGTCACTCCTGACAAGAAGGTCTGAAACTAGGATCCAAATTTGATGAGGTATGTTGAAATAATGCCATTTTCACCTTTGGTAGACCCTAGAGTTACAAGTTCCAAAAAGCTTTTAGGAATAGCATTCTTCAGTGCTTGAGAAGTAGATCAAAGAGCTTGACTTCTTTCTTTGTATCTGAAGAGGCAGTCACTCCTTCACTGAGCAGACATAAAATGTCTAAATTCATACAAATGTCGGACATTTCTCATCCCTACTACATCATGTTATGCACGATTCCATATTGTACCCATATAAAAGGCTTATTTGATGCCAATTTATGCATCTATATGTAATTGTAATTGCTGGATGTAATAGACTCACTTGAATTAAATTTAGGTGGTCCTGTCTCTACTGGAAATCAATGGGGAAACAAATGTCTGGGGTTTTATACACATTCGTACATGCTTACTTTGATTACAGCAAATGATTAAAAGTAATCATTATTAGCTGTTCCGACATAGTGATCAGAACAGCTATTGTTTTGGTCGAGATTTGTATTTGTTTTTCTTCTTATTATTCTTTCCATCCGTCAAAAACCCTTTTTGATTTGTACACAAATTTGTGACCTCCAAAAGTCATACTTATAGCTTAGTACAAAAGAGTCAGATCCTATATCATATCAAAGCTTGGGTCTTGAAGTTGTCGTAAATGTAATTAGCTTAACTTAATTAATTAGTTTACTAAGTTATAATGACATGAATATTTAATTAGCCAATCTTGAGACCACCATATATCAAAAAGTATACGTCCGATCGTCAATTTTGATTATGACTTGTGGGATTTTTTGTATAACTGTTTGTAGACTAAAATGCCGGACGCCGTCACCATGACATAATTTATTGGGTGTTTTGTATTCCGTGTAAAAACTGATATCTTTTTCCATAAACCACATTACTTCAAAGTGAAATGTTTCTCAAAATGCTTTATACTATCAAAAGCTGCTGTACTGCTTACCAAGTAAGTTTTTATTGCCATTAATTTTCAGAGTAATTACCAAACGTATACAGACCGTTTAATACCCTCATTCTTCTTTCAGAGACAGAAGTTGCCTGATTGAGCAATCTCATGCAATAAATCTTGCATGAAGTGTTCTAGACATGAAATGACTGCAGGCATGACCAGTTCCAATGTAGACGATTGTTTATTACTAGCATATGATGTCGACTTCTCTTGACTCTAATCCATAATCGTCAAGAGCAACATCGCACTTTCAAATGTCACGTATCCAAATTTCGCTCTATTTAAGAGAACAAAATAATGTACACAGCTCCAAAGTCTCATGTCAGAACTGACCCGGGGATGGATCCGTACAGATGGGCATTCCCAACCTCGTTCCCAGGGGTAATCAATCTCGCAGCGCCATTTTTTCCAGCTCGCGCTGCTCGCTCATAACCCCTGGTAATGATCAATTACAATGTGCCATTATATGGCACATTTTAATTAGACCAAATATATGGCACATTTTAATTAGACCCAGAATCTGTTCAAAAACACATTACCGATCCAGAATCCGGGGCCCAATTTCATAGAGCTGCTTATTAAGCACAAAAAGCAGCTAAGCACAACAAAATTATGACTACCAGAATAAGGTTACCAGTCAAACTACCTTGTCACATGTACAATTTGTGACTGGTAACCTGCTTATTTCTGCTCAGCAGAAAAATGTTAAGCAATTTTTGTCTGCTTAAGTATAGCTCTATATAAAACTGGTCAGTGTGACCCAGAAGCTTTAACAGATTACGTTGACCCGGAATGAGTACCGGGCCTCTCTACTGGCTGGTCAACTTTAAATTTAGGACCTCTTTACTGCACACTTCAAAACAAATTTACTTGTAAATGAAAGATAAAATAGAGTGCCAGATTCAAAATGTCCCACTTTGTGGAGGTCTGCTGTCGAGTGTATGTCGGGTTCCAAAACAATTTGAAGTACCAGGCATATTAGTAGAAAGTGGAAGCACTGTTTTCAGAATGCAAATGTGAAGTTATAATGGTATGGGGTCTGGAGACCGCCCAGATGCCCTTGAGTTTACAGTGTGTGCTCTCAGTTTCAATTAGAGCATTTTCTGGCTAGTTTGTTCCCCACCACTAGATGTGAATCAATTATTTATTAATTTTATTCATATAAATTCAAGTCTCACGCAAAATAAGAAAACCTCAGAAATACGGGCCAGTGAAATAAAGTAGGCTGGCAGGCCAATGGCGTGGCAAGATAATCAGTCCCACAGTGGTGTCACTGAAAAATTTAAGGGCAAAATTTGGTGTGAATTCAACATACAACTAACACTTATAGGCAGAGGAATCAGTTACCCTTTAAAATTGGATCAATTTTAGCTTCACTTTAACGGTCAACTTCATTAGAATTAAAGGTAGGGGCATATTTTGGTAAAGACCCTGAAAAGAAATTGTGTAACTTTTATCCATACGCCTTGTTATAAAGATGGTAATGGTAGTAAGCATCCTGCAAAATGATTTCATCTGAAGTGCCCCGCTGTTGATTAGAAATCAATAAAAAGTATGTCAAATAATTTGAATCTCCAAAGATGGCCTAAAGGCGACTTTTAGGGATTCAAAGTTTTGTGGTGTTCATTTGTGAATGCTGTGGCCATAAATGCAGTTGGTACCCGCTGTCACCTCGCTCAAAGTGGATAGATTCAACGTTCTTTATGAAAATACTGTTGACAGTTTTTGCTGTTTTCTCAACAGTAGACACTGTATTAAGCTTAAACTTTCACAGTTGACTTTTATTGTATCTTTATTGATGAATTCGGCCCTATAAATATTACATTGACAAAAACCAATCTATGACCCTACCTTTAACTACATCTACACAGACATCATGTTGATGTATTGGTCCCTGTTGAATCCATCTTAGATGGTGATGAGGTTTGTATTACAAACGCAATCGTTTTGTTTTATTTGATTTCCCTGTTAAGACTTATTTTGACGCACTGCATGGATCACTTTTCCCCGGTAACTATGAACGGAGACGGAGGTGTCCGTTACAAATTATGTGAGGGATTTCTTTTATTTCAGGATTAATTTCTGGAATATTTGACTTTCTACAAATCAGTGAACAGGGATGTGATGTATCTGCGATGTTGGCAACATTATGTTTTCAATTAAAAGCTAATGGCCTGAAGTTTGTTAAAAATTAAGGGGAGGGAAGTTAGAAGCTGTGTCCATCGCACCACAGGGGATTGTAGCTCAACATTTTACTGGACCAGAATTTTTTTTCACAAGATCAGAATCAGAATGAGAAAAAACAATCTACAGTTTAACAATACAACAATAAACTGTTTTTATTTGAACTAGCAAATAGAGGAGATTTATTGTCATTTTTCTTCTGGGCACACATGTACGTATAATTTGACACTCAACAAAATTGTAAAAATATTTTATCAGACTCAAAGTCAAATTTTGAACTGTTTTTTATTCACCGGCCTATTATTTTTTTTAATCAAAGATATTACACAGTGAGGTATTATTATTATTCATCTGAAAGACTGCCACATATCGTCACCGTTTTCACGAAGAGCCACATATCTTAAAATGACAAATATAGATTATTACAAGAAGGGGCCTTTATCTCAATTAATGCATTTTTGCGTTTTCACGAAGAGCCATCGGCCCAAAAATGCATTGTAATACATTGCAACAACTGCAGGTCAAATCATTTTTCCGTTTTCACAAAGAGCCACTTATGTTCACGCGCGCATGATCACGTGACATACGCGCCCCTTTCCTATGTAAAAACACGTTAACCAGTTGGGTGTTTAAGTAGGCCAACTCATTTTTTCGGTTTCACGAAGAGCCACGTATCTTTGACTAATTACTATGGCAATTAGCCAATATATTTAACAAAATTAATTAGTCAATAGGGAGGTTAAACTTATACAGAATCATATGAGAGGTCTTTGAATGCAAACCGTGGCTTTAGTATTGCAGATTTTGCAGTTTTAAGCCAAGCACAGTGTAAAATGTAAATCTCAATCAAGCGTTTGTAGCTCTTCGTGAAAACGGTGACGATATGTTCGGTCATGAGTTTACTTGCCCGACACTTAAATCACTGGCCTCTGGCATGCGGTCAAGTGTAAATTTCAAGCCCTGTTATGGTCTCATATTATACCAGACCAAAGTATTGCAAAATCTGGGTCACAAAGAAATTGAGATGGGTCGCCACAATTATTCAAAATTGATCCTAACACTTTTTATTATTCCGTCAGCAACAAAGACTGCCATACAATCGATCTTTCATCAAAAACATGGTATTTTTCCTTAACTTTTATTATCAGTTGAGCTCAATGCAATTACTTGATGGGTCTGTCCAGACCAGAGCTGCCAATATTTGCAGCTTGCAATCAGGGAGAGTTTGTACAACAGTCAGGGAGATTTTTAGAATCCCATTCAACATAAATAGGGAAAGTTTCCATAATCAGGGAGATTTTCAAATTTGTTCATCAGAACATGGAAAGATTTGTTTGTTTTTTCAAGTAACTTTCTTCAGAATCAGGGAGAGTTTGCAGCTCTGCCATACTAGGCCATATGGTGTGACATTTTTATAAAAAATGGGAGGTAAAAATAAAAAAGAAAAAAGAAAAGAAAAAAAGGGTCCAAATAACACCCAGTACTACAGCAGGTTTAAGCCCTATACACTATTGGTAAGATCGAAAAACACAAATGTTCACAGATTCACACATAACTTGATTTAAAGTAAGTAATGATAGAAAGGGTTCCTTAAAATATTTCTGCCTAAAATGCTATTGTTTCTGAGAAATGAGTAAAACAATAGTTTTTATCATGCGCGATATTTTGAAAAAACAGAAAACACTTAAGGTCTCTTTTCACTATTTTCTCGTGATCTTGATGACCAATTGAGCTCAAACTTTCACAGGTTTGTTTGTTCATGCATACACGTTGAATCACTCAAAATGTGGACACTGATTTTAAGCTGTTACCAAAAGTGTACAATACCTTTAAAGTAAATAGGTAAAAACTGTCCAAAACGATGACCAGCCAGCACCCCCCACCCCCCCCGGCTAACACGCTGTCTTGTAAATAAAGACAGTGATTGTATAGTATTGACAGGAATTGGCAATGCAAGAGCACTGTACATATATAGGCCTACTAACGGGTATGTTAAAAGGCAATTATATCATGCCTCTTTTCTTGCAACGTTGAAACCATCGCCATGGGGTATACAACTCGGTACCTTGCTTATCCGCACATAAATAATACAAGTTCTACTCACAAGGGGCTGTAACGTGTGCAGGGAAGGGGAATGAAACTCATTTGCTGGATAGAGACCGAGTGATAAAATAATGTGTAATGGAATGGAAACTAACCGACACATCTTTTCGACTGCATTTGACAATTTTACTTTGTCTTCTAATTCCTTAATATCCCAAGCGATGCTCATTTATTGATAATTTATAAAGCAGATATTTGATGAATATTTCCCCTGAAGATTATCACAGGTTATTAACAAGTCTACAAATTAAATTAAGCAGAGGGTCAAAGAAAAGGTATTAGACTAAATTGACATTTGCTAATTTTCCCATGTTAAAAAGAAAATCTACAATTCTAAAACAAAGCGATGTATTTCTGTTTCATATTAATTTTTCATTAATGGAATAGATTTTGGGGAATTTGGGATGACTTACCTGGACCTTTTGCTCCCCCGGGAAGGAGACGACCAAGGCGAAATATAACAGCACGTTCATACTCCTGAACCACCTATAACAAATAACAATTAGATGACCAATTACCGGCAGTTATTATCGTTATTGATCTATCTTTCTGGTATCGAAACCAAGGAACCATCAAAAGCACCTAGCCCTGTGACCCGTAGGTCTGAAGATACCTGTGTAGGTAATGAAACCACGGGAGCCTCAAAAGGTACTAGCACTAGGACCTGTAGGTCTGAAGATACCTGTGTACATTGTAGGTAATGAAACCATGCAAGGGAGCCTCAAAAGGGACTAGCACTAGGACCTGTAGGTCTGAAGATACCTGTGTATGTAATCAAACCAAGGGAGCCTCAAAAGGTACTAGCACTAGGACCTGTAGGTCTGAAGATACCTGTGTAGGTAATCAAACCAAGGGAGCCTCAAAAGCACCTAGCCCTGTGACCCGTATCAGAGCCGTATATTGAGAGAGTTGCGACAACTTGCGATTAGAAGCCATTTTGTCTCCAAAAAATGGATTGGCAAATACAGGGTGCCAGACTAGTCTGCCCATTGGGTTGTACTGCATTTTGGAACAAAATGGCGTCCAGCAACCACGTGACCGGAGAAAGCTGGTCCCTCCATGTCGCAACTCTCTCAATACACAGCTCTGACCCGTATAGGTCTGAAGATACCTGTGTCGGTAATCAAACCAAGGGAGCCTCAAAAGCACCTAGCCCTGTGACCCGTATAGGTCTGAAGATACCTGTGTAGGTAATCAAACCAAGGTAGCCTCAAAAGGGACTAGCACTAGGACCTGTAGGTCTGAAGATACCTGTGTAGGTAATGAAACCAAGGGAGCCTCAAAAGGGACTAGCACTAGGACCTGTAGGTCTAACTTGATACCTGTGTAGGTAATCAAACCAAGGTAGCCTCAAAAGGGACTAGCACTAGGACCTGTAGGTCTAAAGATACCTGTGTAGGTAATCAAACCAAGGGAGCCTCAAAGGGACTAGCACTAGGACCTGTAGGTCTGAAGATACCTGTGTAGAGATGACGATGTTCAGTTTTAGATGTGGGAGGGAAAACCCCAATAAGGGTAACCCACGCAATCAGGTAGGGGCTGAAAACCCGATCAATATGCAAGACTCCGGTCTCGAAGGTGGGATTCGAACCGGGGTCCACTGAGGTGAAAGGCAGGGAAAGAAACCACTGAGCCAACCTGATCCCCTATTGGTGAGATGAGAACTAATATTGCTCTTGCCATTTGGCAATTAGTCTATAGTTGTCTAAAGCCCTTTCAGACACCATAGATCAAATTCCCAGGAATCAAAATCATGGGAAATTTCTGGGGAATTTCAACCTCAACACCACCCCCTGTTTTTTTCACAGTGCAATTATTCACTGGAATACTCAATCCCAGGGTTTAGCTTACTTTTCAAACCCAACTTCCAATCAAGTGTACAATTTCCCTGTGAAATCCAGGGTTAACCAGTCAAGTGTGAATAATAATAATATTAATAAATTTATCCTCAATACATGAATATCACACAAAGATATAACAAATTAATTTTCAACAGCTTACTTTTGTATTTAACAGTTCATTAAACTTTAGATTTCCCTAAAGATAAATGCTAATGGTTTAACTAATGAGCCACAGCAATGTGGTAAGGAAAACAAATCTCCTGGTCGCTTATCTTCAATCAAACAACAGTGTGTCATCTCTGTCCCGTCAAGATTAAACGTAAATTTAAATTAACCCCTCACCCAACTGCCCTAGGCGGAGCAGTAAGAGCGTCATCTTCAGGTTATTGATTGAAACGTTTAAAGGCACTGAACACGTTTGGTAATTGTCAAAGACCAGTATTCTCACTTGGTGTATCCCAAATAACAAGCCTGAGAAAATTTGGGCTCAATTGGTCATTGAAGTTGCAAGAAAATGATGAAAGAAAAAACACCCTTGTTGTACAAATTTGTGTGCTTTCAGATAGGAACAAAAGGCTTCTTAGTGAGAAATTACTTCTTTCTCAAAAACTACGTTACTTCAGAGGGAGTTGTTCCTCACGTGTTTTATACTATCAACAGCTCTCCGTTGCTCGTTACCAAGTCAGTTTTTATGCTAATATATATTTTGAGTAACTACCAAACGTGTACAGTGCCTTTAAGGGGCAGACAAACTATAAGAACCTCCAGCTCTTGGGAGGTGTGGGTTTGGGGGATTGTCAATTCTCAAACTATGAAACTACATGTTGTTTCTGAACAAAATTCACATGAACTTTTTAGGCTTCAAGGGTGGACGTGGGGAGGGGGTGTTGGGGGAAGCTGGTTCAGCCCTGTGGGGCATACTAACAGGGATCCATGATCCATCCAACCCATTAACAGTTGCACATGATTTGACAGGTGACATTTGTATTCTAAATAATATTTTCTCAAATATATTGGGAACCCCAGTGTGGAGCCCGTAAAGGGACAATTTTTTCTCTCTTTTTTTTATCTCGTTCCCTCAAAATGTTATTTCATTTCAGCAAAATATTATTTTGTTCCTTCGAAATGCTATATCATTCCCTTAAAATATTAATTTTGTTCCCTCAAAATGCTACTTTGTTTCCACAAAATGTTATCAATTGAGGGAACAGATTTCTTATGGTCTTTTTATTTAAAATCACATTTCTCCTCTCCAGAAACCCTTGGGCCTTGTGAGCAGTCTTAAAGCATCAATTCATTTAGAGTAAATTCTAGATCACCAACACTGAACTTTATCAACCCATCATCAACTTTCTCAACACATAACTCTATCCATCCTCCCCTCCAATTTATTTTTATCTGATCCAATTGCATCGTTTACTCATACCCGTTCCGCATCTTTTAACAGGACCTGATTTTCTGCTCCGTTGAACTTTGCTCAATTACGATGCCTCAACTCCCCAACCCCCCCCCCCTCCCCAAACACCCTCCGGCTCATTAGAAAATATAAAAAACCTAATCTGCCCTTTCAATGTACTCCATCTCCCGTCATCTCGTTCAATCAATACCATTCTTGCTTTTCAGGTATTTTTTTGAAAACATAGATAGGCTAAACTATCCCATTCTAAAATAATTTATATAGTACAGCTGAATATAGACTGGTTTGATGTTGCTTTTATGTTGAAGTGACATGAATTTTGTAGTTATTTTTCTTCTTCTAAATTCAAATGCAGTAAAGAATGTATAAAAAGAAAACTGAACTTAAAAACAAAGTTGGTATATGTTCAATTTTAAAGATAGTTTTGGTAATTAGTTTTGCCACTGATGGGTTAATTTTTTTAAATGTTAATCCATTACATGTACCTTCACAAAATGCTCTGAAATACTGTCACGTTCAAGACAGTTTGGCTTTTTAAAGTGATGTTGACAAACCAGAAATGAAATAAACAAGTATTTTGTGGTTGAACAAAGAAGAGAAAAAATTGAAATAAACAAGCTAAACAAATTGTCAGCATTTATGAAAATGAGGGAACTATCAATCTTCAATAAAAATGAACACATAAATTTATCTGTACATCTTGCAACCTACAATTTGAGTGATAAACCCATTCTCCAAAATCAAATTTTTACACAAAATTCCCCAAAAATTGTATTCAAATTTGGCGATAAAAAAACAATGAGAAATGAGAACCACACTGAACAATAACAAAGCAACTGTGCCAAGCCCCCCAGAGGTTAAAATCGAAGATCATTCCGATTTGGAACACCGGCTGCGGACTGTGCCTGTTTCACTTCCACAGAGTTTACTCGGTCGGGGATAAATAAATGAATTGTGGACCAACCGCATAAATTATTGACAAGGGAATGTGAACCACACAAGTGTTGTGGCGGTAACCTAGAAATGTCAGATGTGCCCCGAGCTAACTTGATAGACTCTACCCTTCCAAGGAAAAATGTGAGGTGTTTTTGTGAAATTGAGTGGAACTTAGTAAGTGGGACAGGGGCGTGCGGGGCTATCAAATATGGGTTATTGGTAGATTCGGAAAGTGCTGTAAATGAACAGGATCAGTAATTATCACAAAATTATTTAATTTTCAATTTCAATCGCAGAGCTCACTTTTTATAAAGATGATCCTCAAGAGAAATATTTCCATTTGAAATACTAGCAAAGTCTAGAAAATTATTGATTTATTTGCAGGTTTATTAAGCCAGGGTAGCCTTATAAGTATTACACTGTATGCCTGGGGGCCCTGAATACAAACAGCACACAGTAAAATAGTAAAATACAGAATAGCGATTCATCAAAAACAGAAAACAGAGTGTAAAAAATTAAAACAAAATGTACAGGAATAAAGGAGTTCCTAGGTAAAAAAAGAGTAAAACACATCACTTAGCATGGTGCGTGATAACATAAACATTAACTAAACAATAACATTTGAAGACCCACCCCCACACCAACCACCCAAGTCACCCATTGCTTATTTCAATGTCTGCAATCCAAACCAACCCAAAATGCACAAAATTCCTGCCTATAACACAAACCGTTTTTATTCTTTTCTCCAAAGAGTGACTTCCAAAGTTCTTTTTTGTCCGGGTGCATTTAATGAAAACTAAAGGACGGGAATTAATTCACTCTCTCCATATTAATATAAATACTTTTCCTTTAAATTAAGTGAAATTGAGCCGCTGTCAAGGTTGATGATGGAATTGTGTGTCTCTTTTTTAGAGTATAAAGAATTTAAAATAGCCTTTTAATAACGACCTAAATATGCACAGTCGAAAATACAGGGATAGAGCAAAACGTGTTGCTAAAATTGACATTCATACAATGTGGACAAAATCTCTGATTAAAAACTGCTGTTTTCTTTAAAAAATTAATTTTCACAGGTTGGTCAAAAAGATCAAAATAACAATTTTGTACCAATTCTTTACACGCTGGCAGTATAGGGTAACATTTTATTGTGTCGTATCCTGCAAATTCTCCACTAAATGCCTGCCTGGTTGACATTTATTGGCATTGGCTGCTCCAGTCTTAATATACATTTCTGTGTGCACTGTAAAAACATTCTTCAGATTAATTTAATTAGGTTAAAAATCATTCAATACTTAATATGTGGATCCAAACGTGGGAAGCCATGCCACTCAATAATGCAGTTTATGCATATATCAATCAGCAAGCTGCTTCAAAATTATTAAAATGAGATTCAAATTCTCAATTTGTATTTCGTATCAGCGTAGGAATTGAACATCAGTGGGATTTCTGATTAAACCTCGTTGGCGATCCCATCAAATTATAACGGCGTAGAAAAAAAAATTACAAACAGTAAAATAAAAAAAGGGGAAAATAGCCGGAGGGTTTGGGCTTGGTTGTGTCAGGGGTAGACTGATGGGTGATTTATCAGCGTGGCTTTGAGATAACCAAAGCGTATTAAAAATCATGGGTCAGTATTGGGTTTTCTTATTTCCTCCCTAGATTAAAAAAAAATGGATTAAAGAATGAAGCCTGAACAGTGACGATTTCACATTTAGTCAGCTTAGAGCTAAATGGAAAATACAATTTTTGTGGATTACAAAAAATGTATAATTCACAAAAGGAAAAATGTTGAGGGTTAAAATGTGTGGACTTAATAGTTGTCAGTTTGTAGTGCACGCATGCTTAGAGTTAAAAGGCCTGTAGTTTCTGTATTAACTTTGGGCGTTATTTTTTAAAGACATTGTGAATGTAAGAACTTTTCATTCACAGTTTTGAGTTTAAAGGGGGACTGTCCTCACGATCATAGCAGGCCTTAAGGTGTACATAGAATTATGAACTCTACTTCCCAATTACGGCACGCGTGCAGGTCGTCACATCACAAAGGGCGCTGGCATGTGCGAAATGGTGGATAGCATGCGTGTGCAGTAACTGGGTTAAAGTTTATCATTCCATGTACAGCTACAAATTGATGAGGCTACGTTGGGCAAGTGTTTTTTCCCAAAAACATTTAACCCTAACCCTCTAGCATGTAGTGTCTTTGGCTAGAGACCTACCTATCTCCTCCATAATCCTCAAACCTACGGTAAATCAACACCCAAATATTTGGACTTCAGGAATCAGATTTGACGAATGTCAAAATTCCTAAAAATAGCTTGCTGGCCTGGGTTCCCCCCATCCTAGACCCGGAGCGACCCAGATGTTAAAATTAAGATTTACAAAACTACAGGTTTAGACACAATGCGGACTATTTCTTTCTCCCTTTGGCGATTGTTTTACTTCTTTCAAGAAAATTTAAAGGCAAAACGAGATTTTGAGAAAATCCGAAAATCAGGACAAATCCTAAGAAATTACATGCCGGGGACTTAGATAAGATAGGTATGCCAGTTCCAATGATAAGCAATTGTTATTTGGGTTTACAGTCAAACAACGTTCTGAATAGAATTTTCGAGGATTTGGGATCCTTAGGGTGAAAGACTTGAAGAATAATGCTAGATCCTCAACAATTATATCAATTAGACCTTTTTTGTGATCTTCTTCTTCAATATCTTCTGTGTATTCTAGATGCATCTTTTTTTTATTTTCCTAAACGATTAAAAGGAACTTGTGACTTCCGTAAAGGTAGCGTCATAGATTGGTAAATACTCCCAAAATTAATTACCATAAAAACGTTACTTGGTGAGAAGCACTGTCAGCTGTAATGATAGTAAAAACTATTTTGAGAAAGCATTCCCTTCAAAGTAATAATTATGGTTTGGATAAGTTTTCACCTAAAAACATTTGAATCTGAGAAATGATTCATGCATGAATCGTTTCTCAGATTTCTAAGGGTTGGCGTCCTTGCACTTTTCAAACAAAGTTATTTTTTTTACATTTCTATAAATGTGCATAAATCCCTTTAGGATAAAGGGAGGGGCACACCGGGCGAGGGTCTGCCTGGGTCTGCCTGGGTCGCAGGCCTGGGTCGCGGGGCTAGGCGTGACCCCTGCCTGGGCGGCGCGGAAATCCTCCAAGAAGACGGCAGAGTACGGGGTTGGAGGCCTTCAGAGGAGAACTCTCGTGGGGGCCTGCGGAGCTCAGTTTTATCTTGCAAAGGATCGGGTGAAGAGGAATAATAATAATAATAATAATAATAGGAAGAAAAACATCTTAAAGGAAGTAGCGTTTCCCTTGACTTGAGATGAAAGGCAGGTAAAATTCAATTTAATAGACCAATAATGTTACCATGGTGATGTGAATGCTTGTATGGAACGAGCAGCTAATTGCAGCATTATATACTAAGAGTAGGGGGAAACATACATGAAAGAGAAGAGTTGTTTGTAAAAGGAATACTGAGGACACAGGGTAGACCTTATCCAAAATGTATCAAACAATTTGAAATTATATTGGAGGTTGGCATAGTTGTATATCATTCAAAACCACAGTGGATGATATTGAATGGTCAGACAGTACTAGAACGAGAGTTGACTGTGTACTGTGTATGCATACCATTGTGATATCATATTGCACTGGGCTGGCATTGGTTTTCTATCAGTCAAAACCACAGTGGATAGGCCTAATATTGATTGGTCAGACAGTGGGAGGGTTGACTCACTGTATATGGATTCATGCCAAGATGGCATACCCGGTATTGCTGGCAGGCCCACCTCCATGGTTTATTTAGCAGTCAAAACCACAGTGGATGATGATATTGAATGGTCAGACAGCAGGGCTCGAATTTGGTGAAAAAATGTTTACTGGACCAAAATTTATTTTACAAGACCAGAATCTTCATAAGAAAGAGCTTTCTACAAAGTTTAACATGTATATTTGTTTTTATTTGAACAAGCACTAAGAGAAGTTTATCTCATTTGTGTTAATGGGTTAGTATATTTTGATACTCAACGGAATTGTATTACCAGACTCAAAGTCAACTTGAACATACTTTCTTTCTGTTAAAGATATTACACAGTGAGGTATTTATTATTCAATTGAAAAAACACAAGACTGCTGGACTTGTCAGGTCACGAGTTTACTGGCCCGGGGCTAAAATCACTGGCCTCTGGGTCTGCGGTCCAGTGTCAAATTGGAGCCCTGGACAGTAGGAGGGTTAAATCAGAAATTGAAACAACCCGGCAGGTCAACATTATACCCGAGTCATTGCAAGATCTTCCAAGGACCCATGAAGAAGGTCTTTCAAATTTTGAACTTATTGAACATTTACTGACCTTGATGCAAACACATAAGGAGAAGGGAAAAGTAAACAAGACGATAACCATTGAAAGAGCGGTGAGTATCCAGCCACAGACACCAATGCCCCCTTCCGGTTCACCAGCTGGGAGAGTAAGAAGAATAACAAGATCAAATAGTAACTAAATCATACAAATTTATGAATGCTCTCATTATTCTCTGCTGGTGGTGGCACAACTGTGCATGAACTATCTGTGTGCATTCAATCAAAACATGAAACCATACATATTGCAGACCGGCATAGTGATGATATTAATTGACAGACAGTAGGGGTTGGTTGAGTAATTACGTCATGATATTGCAGCCTGGCATAGTTGAGCTATCATTCGAAACCACAGTGGGTGATACTAAATGGTCAGGATAGTAGGAGGGTTGACTGTATGCTGCATTGATGTATTCACTATACATTGCAGGCTGGTAAAGTTGAGCTATCAATCAAAACCATCTGGACGATCTTGAATGGTCAGATAGTAGGAGGGTTACTAAAATAACTTACATGATAGCCATGCTGTAGTGCTTATTGTTGTGCCCAGTTTCATAAAGTACCAGCTGTTTAAGCACACACATTATAGCTTATCAACAAATTTTTTTTTAAAATATTTCAAGCAGAACGGGTTACCAGCCAATAATACCCATTGTTTGAATTGTTTGTGACTGGTTCCCTGTTTATTCCTGCTTAACAGAAACACATTTTAAAAACTTTATGAAACTGGACCCTGTTCGTCAGCAGTCAAAATGTAGGCCTACAGAAAATATTATTGCAGAACTAGTCCAGGCTCGATTTCACAAAGCACTAAGAAAGATTCATCTTACGTCGCATGAGTTGCCAACATCACCATAGTGACATCACACTTTGCTAAGCAATTAAGATTGAAATTATCAATCTAGCTCGATCTTTGTGAAACCGAGCCCGAACTTCTAGAACCAAAGACTCTCATTAGAGCAGTGACCTGGTCACTGCATCGATGTGCTGTTGTCGGGAGGATGGAGGGTTACGATTATCGCAACTATAGCTGTTAAAATGAGCCTCAAATTTAAATTTCTAGGACACCTGGGGCCGGTTAAACAATTAAGGCACATCCCAAACAATTATAATTAAAAGCAAGACTCCAAAGTTTCAGAAAGATGTTTAATAACAGACTTTTAAAACTAGTACTACTGTATCCTACCGTGGTACCCGAACGGCACCTCGCCAACCAAAATGACAATACACGTTGTCAATTTTATGTCCCCCAAACACTGAAGAAGAAATTCCCCTTGGCCCTTAGCTTTATGCTCCGCACTCACCTCCGATCACTTCTGCCCGATGGTCTGGGACCGAGGTGTACCCAGTTGTATGCCCGGTGACAGCTTTCCTGTTATTAGAATCCATGAGTTCCACGTTCTCCGTGGGTTCCGGCACGACACGATTTGACATGGGAAACAGCTTTCCCCGATCATAAACCCCACCAACTCACCGCGCTGAAGCACACACTCCCCGCACTACAGAGGTTCTCTCTCTCCCCCTCGCGATGCACGGTGGAAAAAAAACACCACAAATTACCAATGATAATTTATTACGATTTCACGTGCTCAGTACAAATGGTACAACAGTGATGAAGCACGTAGGTCAAACGTTCCCCTGGGATGGATCGTTGCGATAGCGCCCCTAACTAGTACCCCACCGCGGTCGCCACATCGTTGATATCTCCCTCAATAATAATAATAATATTCCCGCGCTGCCTCACTCAAATTTCGATCAAAAGTCATTGAGCGCGTGTAAAACAAACCCAGTGAAAGTCGGTTCTACAGTATCCTTGATACGCATACAATTTGCTTAAAGATTCTCTAGCAAAAATCTTGTTCAGTCTGGGTACACTTTTTTTCTTTCTGCTTCTTTTTAGCTCTTCCTTTACAAAATTGTAGAATTCTGAGGTTTTGTGAATTGTTTTCAAAATTTTGCAAGTCCTCATGCTATCGCGCCGATGTTAGAGGAGTTCAACAGCGCCATCTATGGACGAAATTGATTGAGGAGAACGCAACAACCTATTTTTCTGGGCTCGTAGTTTACCCAAACTAAAATAAGGGACATTACAGGGACACGTTGCTTTGGATCGGGCGAGTTGGTCTATGAAAAGCGTTTGTTACCGTTTGTTATAAAATGCATATTATGGTTAGAAAGATGTTTTAAAAGTAGAATACAATAATCCACACAAAAATGAGCCTCGAAATTGCGTGGTTTTCCTTTTACTTTGCGAACTACCACGGTCCGCCATTTTGTGGAGTCAAAAATTTGGCTCTACAAAATGGCGTGCCGTACGTGTAAGTTCACGATGTAAAAGGAAAACCACGCAATTTCGAGGCATATTTGTGTGGATCGTTGTATTCTAGTTTTAAAACATCTTTCTAACCATAATGCATTTTATACAAACGGTTACAAACGCTTTTCATAGACCAACTCGCCCGATCCAAGGCAACGTGTCCCTTTAAACCCCGAAGATACAATGCTCGACATCGTCCTATCAATTGTACATGACGTCATTTGACACATACACATGTTAGAAATAGCCATCATTACATCAAGTTAGTATGCAATTTCAGGGATTTTTGACCACTGCTGCATAGTTCAATCTCCCACACTTTGATGGCAAACAATGGAAAAGTGCACGCGTGTACGCGCGCGCACGACTCTCAGCCAATGATAGCTCTTCATAATGGTGTTCTATAAAGGACACTTATCTGTTTTCTCGTGCCTGTGGAGAGGTCCCTCGTGCGTGTGGGCAAAACCCTCGTGCCTGTGAGCAAAACCCTGTGTCTGTGAGCAAAACCTCGTGCGTGTGGGCAAAACCCTCGTGCCTGTGAGCAGGCACGAGGGTTTTGCTGGCATGAGGGTTTTGCCCACACGCACGACGAGGGTTTTGCTCACACGCACGAGGGTTTTGCCCACACGCACGAGGGTTTGCTCACAGACACGAGGGTTTTGCTCACACGCACGACGAGGGTTTTGCTCACAGGCACGAGGGTTTTGCCCACACGCACGAGGGTTTGCTCACAGACACGAGAGTTTTGCTCACAGGCACGAGGGTTTTGCTCACACGCACGAGGGTTTTGCTCATAGACACGAGGGTTTTGCTCACAGGCACGAGGGTTTTGCTCACATGCACGAGAGTTTTGCTCACAGGCACGAGGGTTTTGCTCACACGCACGAGGGTTTTGCTCATAGACACGAGGGTTTTGCTCACAGGCACGAGGGTTTTGCTCACATGCACGAGGGTTTTCCTCATAGGCACGAGGGTTTTGCTCACACACACGAGGGACCTCTCCACAGGCACGAGAAAACAACAGTGTGTCCTTTATATAACACCATATCTTCACGCATGCACGTTTCATCAACGATGTGGCGGCCAATGCACGACACGAGAGTTTTGCTCACAGGCACGAGGGTTTTGCTCACACGCACGAGGGTTTTGCTCATAGACACGAGGGTTTTGCTCACAGGCACGAGGGTTTTGCTCACATGCACGAGGGTTTTGCTCACAGGCACGAGGGTTTTGCTCACACACACGAGGGACCTCTCCACAGGCACGAGAAAACAACAGTGTGTCCTTTATATAACACCATATCTTCACGCATGCACGTTTCATCAACGATGTGGCGGCCAATGCAAGGGGTCTATTATCCCTAAAAAAATTTGACCATCCGCTCAGGAGTCAAAATCATTTGCAAACATTTTTGAGGGCCTCCGTGAGCGCTTAGTTAGACCATGGTGGCACTCCTGGTAAATTGAAGAAAAATGTGTGTTAATATTTCAAAAGATTACTCGGACTGAAAGACTTATACTTCTAACAATATTTTGTTTTAATTGTCACGTTGCTTTTGCTCCTTGCTCTTTGTGTTACACATTGATCTTAATATAATAGAGATCAATGGTGGTAGGCCTACATGACTTATTTATTTTGTGGGGCAACCCCTATGCCGTGCGTGCGCCCCCCGACAATCCCAGCGGCAATTCGCTCTAGCGCCCTCAATCGCTAGAAGTGACACATTGGCAGTGTCGAGTAGCAACAAAGGACGCCATTTTAACCGATAGCGACAAATAATGATTGACACAATGTTTTTAAAATAGAGTTTGGACTCTGGAATAATACTGTAAATATACAAAACGTCAGCCCAGTATGGAATTCATGCAGTATAGAACGGGAACAAGCTTTCAGGGGAGTTCAGCCGTCGGACAGAATGACGATAATGGGGGAATGAGCGTGGAAGATCTGGTGTTTTCGATGAGACAAGATCTTTTCGATGACGACTCGTCCGCCGTCCCAAAATCAGTTAGTTCGGCAGCGGAATACGGCGTCAACCCGGCCAGTGCGGTCACTGGCGTTCACGTTCAGCCCGGTGCGGTTTCTGTGCGGGTAAATGGTATAGGAAATGAGGCCGACCCTCAAAGAATCAGACATTTTGCTGATCAAAGAAGCAACGAAGTTGAGCAGTTTTATCAACATGATAAACAGGTTGTTAATTTCAGGCAGAGTTCACAAGAAATGGTAAACAACTTCAACAACAATTTTGAATTTATGAAACTGAACTTATGTAATTTATGTAAATGATTCAGACTTTTAAGAGTAGATGAACAGTGCTTTATTCTATTTCTTATTCTATTTCCACTGAACTCGTGAAATTGAATACTTGATGTCTGGATCTGGATTAATATTCTCAATGCTCTTATTTAATAAGAGCGTTGAGAATATTAATCCAGATCCAAACGAGCCAAACGAGAATAGTAAACTTCCGGGTACAACCATGTGTAAAATCTTTTTGTGGGAGTGTTGGCTCTGATGGTCTGAATAGAGCCGGTGTTGTCTCAACGTTTCGAACATTATACTCTCCTCGTCTTTAGGAGTTCTTCTTTTCAGACCATTAGATGTAATGTTGGCTACTTCTAACTTGTGTCAAAGGGGGCGCTACAAGATTTGCTGGCGTAATACTTTAAATAGCGTTTAGTAAAACTTAGCTGGTACTGGCACTATATCCACTCTCTTATTTAAACTTTACCTTACAATACATAAGTGTTGTTTGAAGCTTTGTATGGTGTGGAGAAATAAGAAGAACTCCTGGAAACGAGCAGAGTATTATGTTCGAAACATTGAGACCACACCGGCTCTTTTCAGACCATCAGAGCCAACACTCCCACAAAAAGATTTTACACATGGTTGTACCTGCTATTTATTGATAGTTACTCCTTAAAATACATGTTACTGTTTATACGTCTGTCAACTTTACAACTCATTTCAAAAAGAAGGACTAAGTTGAAAAACAAAGCAAAATTGTTACAGTTGCAAATAGATTTTTTTCAGCTCCTACTCTTGGTAACATTTTCCAGCGAGTTGACCAACCGTTTGAAACCATTTGAATGTACCGGTTATGTGTGGTACCACACACAAGACCACCTGTGTAGATGTGTGTGCTGTGCATTTACCACATTTCATATTGCGGATTGGTCTATCATTCAAACCACAGTGGAGGATAATGAATAGTCAGATACTAAAAGGGTTAATTTGTGATTGATTAAAAAAGTTGAGTTCTGTCAATTTAATTGCTTTTTTTCTTCTCAACACTTAATAGATTGAAGACCAATCATACTCTGGAAATGGGTACCATGGTTTGCACATCCAGCCGAGCCACATTACAAGTGTAAGCAATAAACCGGCGAATGCCCCACAACAGAACTATGTCCCGAACGGAATCGTCAGACACAGCCAAGCACAGCCTCAGCAAGCTTCGCAATTTTACCAGCAGTTGCGGATGAGTTGGGGCCCTCCCCAGCAAAGTGAAGAACACCAGGTAGCAATGTCTCCAAGTGGTGAACATTACCATCAGTCATTAGAGTACCAGGGAATATCCATGGTACCCACAAGTAATGGAGCAGTGGATTTTGAACCTGACCTTAGTCCTCGTATGCTTCCAAAACCACCTCAGGAACCACGCCGCGGGTCAAGGACCCGGAGCAGTTTACGTCGGGCTGCGAACCTCCTCCTTAATCGCAGTCGCCAGAGTCTTTCTGACGGCGAAACGACTCGTAAACCCACGCCTCCAACCACCCCGAGGAGCGAAATGGAACAGCGCAAGGAGGCGAAAACACAAACAATCCGAGAGCGGCTCCAGAAAAACAAAAACAAGATGGGTGAACTGCTGCGTTCACCGAATTTATCTCGCATGCGCCGGTCTAGTCAGGGGAACGTCAGCACTGACAGCTCTCTCTCCCCTACAGATAGGCCGCGGAGTAAATCCAGCAGCAGAAAATACGCAAGTGCAGAGAATCTTCAGGTAAATGGGCATCATAGAAGTGTAGAGAACCTTAGCAGCAGACAGGGTCCTCAGAGTGGATCTGACAGGAACTATGTTCGGACTTATGAAGGCAATTCCAGCAGGTCGGAGGATAATGATCACGACTTCATTCACTCGAGGGTTCCATCGCCGGGGTACAAGTTAAGGAGGCATGCCAGTGGTCCTGTGTATCAAGAGTCGGATAAGATGACTAACAGCTATCATAGAGGTAGTAGTGTGAACAAACTCACTTTGTGTACCTGTAACAATTATTTTGAAAATACACAACAACCTTTTAAGCTGATCTAAAAAAAACAAAAAAACAAAACTTAAACAACCACAACAACAACAAACAAACAATCAATCACCTCAATGAACCAAGACAAAAAGTTTAGTATTTGCTCAAAAAACACCAACAGCAATAACCTGTATAACAAACATTATATGTACACAGTTTGAATATTAAATGTGATCATTTTGACAGAATGGAACAAACATTTGTACAAAAATATGCAAAGCACTTGTATTGAATACCATAGCAGGCCTGGAATTTCATCTTTGAAAGGACAAGGCCATTTTCTTTTGCAAAGGGCACTTTTTGAAGGGGCACCAAGACCAAGACCAGCCTCTGTTTAATTCTAGGCCTGGCATTGTTTTTAAGCAGTGTGAGATGTCCTTTGCATTCATACCACGTGTATATCTTGAGGAATTGTTTTGGTGGTTATCGTGCTCAAGTGATTTGGAATACAACATTTTTATTTTATTTTAATTTCTGATGCGTGTCGTAGCCGAGCAGTCAAAGCACACTGGACTCAAGCTCTGGTGTTACTTATCAGCAGAGTGTGGGTTCGAGTCCCAGTCTTGACACTTGTGTCCTTAATCAACCATAATTGAATATTTTTATACATGGTTGTCAGGGTTCTCCCCAGGTTTTTTCATGTTTTAATGTTTGGCCGAAGTGCGCTGAGTTGAAACAAGGTCCTCGGAATGTTTTCTACTTCGTGTTTTTCTTGATTTTCAAAGCCCTGAGCTGTGCAATTTGGAGCATTTGATATGGTTTCATTTCATTTTTTTTTTTAAACTACCGTAACAATTTTTTTGGGGGGTATCAGCCTTGTTTTCTTGCATACCGGTCGAAATTCTTGCGTATCGGCACGCAATTCTTGCGTATTGACCCGATACGCTAGCTTGTGCATGGGGAGAACCCTGGTTGTACCTGCATGTCTACTGCTATATTCTTATGAACCACACCACGCAAAGCTTCAAACATCACGTATTATTAACTATTATTGCTTCATCTTTCGGATGGGACGTAAAGCTGTAGGTCCAATGCGTTGTGTAATGCACGTAAAAGAACCCACTTACACTTATTGCTATGAGAAGGGCTTGCCCCGGTGTTTCTGTCGGTGGCTGCTGAATGGGCCACAACAAAAAAGTCAAAAACCTGTCTAAAATGTTTCTCTTTGTTCAAGTGCCCGAAGTACCTTATTGGTAGATATGTGCGCTGTATAAGACTCCAGTATTATTATTATTATTATTATTTTAATTTGTAGGTTACCACACTGCAGACAGTGACACTGACTCAGGAGTTGTCAGGGTGAATGGCTACAGTACACAAATGCATCCCAGGTATGGTTATGGCCCAATTGAGTTACATGTACTCTGGCTACTGTTTAAGTATAGCCTGTCTTACTTTTAGTGCAACTGTAAGACGTTATTATGCTTTATTACTTCTTCTGGAACAACCACTGTGCTTACATCTCATGAAGACAAAGTCAAGTTTGTGTATGAATGAACTGGCTGCTGTGATCCTTAAAGGCACTGGACACGTTTGGTAATTGTCAAAGACCAGTATTCTTACTTGGTGTATCCCATAATTGTTCATCGAAGTTGCAAGAAAATGATGAAAGAAAAAACACTCTTGTTGTACAAATGTGTGTGCTTTCAGATGCCTGAAAAAGGCTTCAGGCCTGAAGTCTTTTTAATATTTTAGTGAGGAATTACCTCTTTCTCAAAAACTACGTTACTTCAGAGGGAGTCGTTTCTCACAATATTTTATACTATCAACAACTCTCCGTTGCTCGTTACCAAGTAAGTTTTTATGCTAATATAAATTTTGAGTAATTACCAAGCGTGTCCAGTGCCTTTGAAGGGGTAAAGAGCCAAATAAAAAAACACTCCCTGATGCTTATTTGTTTGTAAAGGATTTATTAAAGTTATACAAGAATGCACACATTTCCGAGAACAAGAGATTTATCTGGTTAGTCTGCTGCCACCAAGTGTTTACAGAAGTTTCACGTTTAATTCACTTACATTACACATTGATATGTATTCTCCAGCAGAACTGATGGTCACAAAGGCATGCCATCGACGCGAGACACGCTGCGTGCGATACAGAAAAAGCGTGACACTTCGGGTCCTTCGAGCAGACACATGAACAAGTCTTTGAGTGGACCCCTGAAAGCCGATCATAGTATCCAGCCAGTACGCACAGCGGATGAGTGGTAAGTAACCAGACCTTTGTCATATCACCACCATCTTGGATTTCCACATTGTCCTATCAGTCCCAGAATGAGGCTGAGTTGGAAAATAGTTTGGTGTCAATTTTCAAATTCGTAATATATTGTGTTATCATACTGTGTAACAAGATACTAAAATAAGGTACCAGACCACTATCATACAGTGGCCTTTTTTCGTTTTTCCTACATATTAGTATACATGTATCACTTTTTTGAATCAGTCCCAGAATGAGGCTGAGCTTTTAAATGGTCTGGTGCCAATTCTCAAGTTCTTAACCGCAACCTTGTATCTTATGTTGTTGTTAGGTGCTACACCAATAAAGTGACAATTTGGGGTTTCTTGGTACAAAATCAGCTGGTGCCCATGGAAATTGTGATTTTATATATTCAATAAATTTTATTTCAAAAACAGCAGGTCGCCAATGGACATATCGGGTATGTGGATAGAACAAGGAGCTCGACCCAAACGTTCCAGTTCAGTGGAGTCCTTAGAGACCGAG
Source organism: Plazaster borealis (assembly GCA_021014325.1). NCBI lineage: Eukaryota > Metazoa > Echinodermata > Asteroidea > Forcipulatida > Labidiasteridae > Plazaster > Plazaster borealis. Next base: position 521,440 of record CM037456.1, on the reverse strand, counting down.
GAAGTGAAGCATGAAGTATTTCCAGACAGTCAGATTGGGATGTGGTCACAACCATCTCACAACTCTAGACCAGAGAAGCAGCAACGAAAACCTAGGGCTTCTTCGCTAACAGGATCCGACCAAAATGATGGAAGGCCCTCCAGTCGTGGGCCTAGGCCGGCTTCGCCAGCTCGCTCAGTGCATTTCGAAGACAGTGACTCGCCAAGAGACAAACAAGAGGAGAGAAGGAGACCTCATTCAAGATCACAGTCAAGGACTAAAGTTTCTCGGCCTGAGAGCGGCTCTGCCAGTACAAGAAACCATTCAACCCAGGGAGATGATGGTTATAGTTACGCAAAACCAGACAAGAGTAACAAGCATAACAGCTTCTCGGACAATGAGGATCCATATGCCACCATACCTGATCATCATTCAAGGGTTGTGGTTGACATTGACAATCCATATGAGGAGATCCAGATCCAAGATCGCCATGACATCAACAGGAATCACATCTCTACCCCGTCCAGGAATGCTGGGAATCAAGACAGGAGCTCTGAATGGGAGGACTCCATCGACGGACTCTACGCAAAAGTCGAGAAGAAACGCCAAAGCAGAAAACATGAAAAAAGAGGAGTTAACGGCACTACACAAAGGCAGGAAGTTATCAACGATTCAAGAGGTACGTTTGCAATTAAAGCTGGGTCTAATTTCAGAGCGTTGTGTAAGTAAATGTTTGTGCTTCCTATGGGTGAACTTAACATTTTTCTATGTGTGAATCACAGAAAATGGTGAGCCGATTTATGCCAAGGTAGACAAGACGAGTAAGAGACCACCATCAGGTGCAGCCCACAGGCCCAGTTCAAGGCAACGGTCCAACTCGGACAGACCAAGTAACGAAAATCCCTGCATCGCGAGGGAGTTTGATGACAGTATATCGCAAATGGGTAACAAGGCGAATAATGACAGACACTTTAAGAGGTATGTGTTTGTAGAGAGCTCCTTTGCAAGAGCTTTTCAAAAACGGTTAAGACATTTTGTTTAGTTTATTCAAATCAAAGCATTAACCAAGCTGAGGTTGGGAGGAAGGATAGTATGGTACCTTGTTTGTATACACCATAGCAACTGTACCTATCAATGATGCCCACACAAGTAGTAGATCGGAGATATAGTCTGGTAACTTGTTTGTATACACCAATCACCATAGCAACTGTCTATCAATGATGCCCGTGCAAGTAGCAAGTCGGACATACAGTCTGGTACCATTTTTGTATACACCAATCACCATAGCAACTGTCTATCAATGATGCCTATGCGAGTAGCAGGTTAGACATACAGTCAGGTACCTTGTTTGTATACACCAATCACCATAGCAACTGTCTACCCATGCGAGTAGCAGGTCGGACACATGCGCTTTGCTCGTCCTCGCATCACACACAAAGAATGATGCAGCAGTCCAAATGGCGGAAACCAATTTACATTTCATAATGTTGTCTTTTTTTTAAGGTTTTGTGCATTTTCATGGTTTGTGAAACTCATTCCAACTCAAAACTTTCAGGAACAAAAAATGTTGATTATTTCCCATTAAGTATCCCTCACACTTCAATCGGCAGACTGAACCTTTAGGTTATAGGAAAATTTGTATTTTCCTCCGCAGTCTAGCCTTCTCCATATCCTTGCGCCATATCTATATTCTGTGCCTTGAACACCCAGCAGGGTGGATAAGTCTTATTATTATTATTATTATTATTATTATAATCCTTTGTATATCTTTTGTGTGTAAATTTTTATTGGATTTGTGGAGAGAAATAAAATAATAATAATAATAATATCATTGCTTGTGTTTATAGTAACCTGGAGGATTATGCAGAATTAAGTGGATCTCGCCTCTCGATCTCATCTCGTGCCTCCATCTCGTCTCGTGCCTCCGTCTCAGACAAGATGCAGAGTATAGGCAAGGCGACTAAGAAAAAGCTGAGCTCTATGAGGCGGGCACTTAGTCTAGATCGCATCAACACCACCGGGAACGATAACAACGATGATGAGCAACCAAAGGTGGCTTATTGTTTTCATTTATTGTTTTATTTTCAATAAGAGTGTTTAGAGTTTCTCTGGTCTCAGTCATTTATTCATCCCTAAACCTGCCCCCTCACCCCCTCCGAATCCTAATCTGAGGGCTTGGAGAGTCTCTGTGTTCGCCAGCATACCGGTCTATTTTTTCAAAGTTATAATAATCCTTTAGCATGCATATTTTTTCTTTTTAAACAAAAGCCTCACTATTGAATAATCTTGAACCGTTTGCCATTTTTCACTTTTAGTTGAAACGTTCTCCATCGTTGAGGTCCCTCACTGGGCTTTTCAGCAAAAGCAAAAAGGACAAAAAGCAAGATGATTCGGACAAACCTGGAAAATTGAATAAAAGGTAAGAAGTAGTATAAAACAAATTTTTCAAATTGATCGTTCGTTAATTTCCAAGTTTCTGTTTGAGGGATTGTCTAAGGGAGAATGATAACTTTGAATGTACAACTTGTGTTTCTAATTGTAGGCGCTCTGCTAGTATGAGTGGTCTGCCGATACGACCCCAGCGCTCATCTGAAGAGACGGACGTGACCTCACCGAGTCACATGAGGAAAGTCGGCAAACTACTCCACCTCAACTCTGATGGGTCACAAGTTGTTGAGCTGGTAAAACCCCCGAGTGGACCGTTTGGTTTCTACATCGCTTGTGGCACTTCAAATTTTGGCTCAGGTAAGTATTCACAAAGTTCTGTTTTTTGTTAACTGTAAAAATTATTTTATTGAAAGAGTATGTTGGAATCCTTTTATGATTTTTGTCAAAGTGTTGGAACTGCATTTCAACATCTTTTTTAGGAAGATGAAACAAATTCACATTCAAATAGTTACTACAATCTTCACCATCTTTTTCAACCCATACCGTCTTCTGCCTGACCTATCCACCCATATCTTGCGTCCTTCGGATGGGACGTAAAGCCGTAGGTCCCATGTGTTGTGTAATGCACGTAAAAGAATCCAGTGCACTTATCGTAAAGAGAAGGGGTTCGCCCGGTGTACCTGGTTTGATTGGCTGCACATTGCGCCACAGCACCTTGTAAACCAATACATGGTGTTATGTAAAGGAATAGGTCTCATACTTCAAAAACGTAGCTCCACAATACCTTGCAGGAAAAATATTGATTGTTGGAGCGTCACTGAATGACAGATTTGAGCACTATATAAGAAGCCACTATTATTATTATTATTATATAGGTGTCTTTGTTACCCGATTGGGAGATGGATTTCCAGCAAAGATCCTGGCAGGTCTCCTTGCAGTGGGTGATGAGATTCTTGAAATCAACGGAGTAGACATCCGAAACCGGCCTCTGGACGACATATATGACATGATGATGGACAATAACAAGCTTACTTTGAGGCTGGTACCAATTGCTTCCCGTGGCACATGGACAAATAGATCTTATAAAGTGGATGTGTGACCTTTCAACTTTGACCTCTGCTTTCAAGCAAGAAGACTCATGGAAAGGTATGGGAAAATAAAAGATCTGTTTGGATCTGTTTGGATCTGTTTGTACCATACAATGCAAAATACCAACCAGCTTTAGTGCTAGGTTTGTAAAGCAAGTCTTTCCCACAGCACATGGAGTAACAGGTGAGGTTAAAGGTCACAATCCTTTGACCTCTCAGGGAATGACCTTTTGATAAGGGCAGTATAAATCATGGGAGACAGGTGTATTGATTGTGCTGTTTCAGTTTTGCAATAGAATAGAACAGCCATCTTGTTTTTCTCCCATTCAAATCAATTCATAACTAAACTGAGACTGGATGGACAATAGTCAGATCCCTTTTTGGATACCTTGAGAATCAGGCAAAATCATTGCTATTGGATACGGGGAACATGTCCAATATGTTGGCAGTGTGTGAATGTTTTTTGTATAAATGATTTGTGCCTCATTGCATACTACATGTAGTCGATTTTTTAAAAACCTTTTACATACCTGCCAGTTGGGGAAATATTTAATTAGCTGGAAGGGGGGGGGGGGTTCTGCCACTTTGTAAATATTGCTTTTGTATTATGGATGCTTAGGATAATGTATGTTTTTATGTTTTTGTAAACAGCATTGACTATTAAAATCATAAAGGGTAGAAAATTTCAATTATCAATCAGCATTTTTTTGTTGTTCAAGTCAACGAATAAATCTTGCAGATTCAGATCGGGAATTGTCTTTCACCAATCAATTGGCCAAATTGGATAAATTTTGATGGTCGCGAATTACGCTTTAAAAGTATTATGGCCCAGACTTAATCAACCAAATATTTTCATGCAGTCGATTCATTGTGTGCCTTGCAAAAAACGAAGCTCTTTGTGCCTACTAGTTTTATTTTTCATAGTTCAATGCGCTGACATTCCACTAGTTTTGCCTTGCTGTGCTTCAACAGAACTTTTCTATGCGAGAGATTTCAAACTTTTTTTTAACAAATAATATTATTGGAAGAAATAGTATAATATTAAAATTATTATAATCAGGGAAACGTGTCCTCGAACTTATTGAAGTTTGATGATTTTTGTCAATTGGAATTAGAAATTTGTTAACGTTTTGTAAACAAAAGTGTTTTTACCAGATATGTGGCCTACAAAATTTATATTGCCTCACGCATATATGTACATAGCTTTGAGATTGGTTTAAATAGCAATAACTTCATATTTAATATCAGATATTACATCTATTATTAATATAGAGGCTGACATAACTTGTATATTTCTCTGTTAATTGGCAGATATCAAAACAAATGTATCAGTTTGTAAATCAATTTTGTTTTATAAAAAAGATAGTTGTATTTAGAATAACACACAGGTATTCAAACTGTAGAGTATTTAGTTGATATCATGTAGTTCATGACAATGCATTCATTTAAGTTCATGGTATGCAGTTAATCTCATGTGGCCCAACATTATGGAAATACCATAGAAAAAAGCCACAGAGAACAGTGAGTTCCTGTACCGCTCATGTAACCGAATCGTTCTTTAAAGCGTATCATCGGAAATCCAACATATGCCAAAATCAAATTGTAGACAGTGCATCAAAATAGCGCACCTGAAATATGGCGGTGTCTTTTTTGCATGATCCGCAGCTTTAGCGCGCCAACATATAAAATAAATAATAATCATCATAAAATACGTACATGATGTTTATGTATGTTACCAACTTGTGGTCTTTTAAAAAGTTAATTACAGCTTTAATTACGGCTTTACGGCTTTAACCAGGCTGAGTAACGCAACTGCATTCACAGCAATGATAACCAAATGCGTTTTGGCACAGCCGAGGCATGCCGAGGGTCGAGGGTAAACTATTTGACAAACAGCGAGGTCGCTGCTGTCTGTTTTAATTCTATAGTAAATACCTAAGGTATCGAACAGCAGTGGTGGCGAGCTCGCCGTTCTCTGTTTAAATTCTGTAGTAAATACCTAAGGTATCGAACAGCAATAGTGGCAAACTCGCTGTTCTCTGTTTTTGATTCTACAGTAAATACCAAATTTGCACATTCACATTAAGTAGTTCAAGTTTCGTAGAACTGTTCGGCATAAAATTCTAATTGACGTACATGTATCTCAAAACTTTAAAGTTGCTATTTATTTGTGTAAATACTTGATTTATTTATGTTTGTTTTATTTCATTTTTTTGTTTTTATTGAGGGGAGAAATAAGGTTTAGAATTAAATAATATGATACAAAACAGCACTAGCCTACCAAGAAAGACCCCATTATGTTCTAGCTTAAAGCTCTGTGGTTCTAGCTAGGTCACCTTTTTGTAAACAAGGTTACATGGTTATAGGTTTTGAGGCATTGCATGACATGTATCGATATGATTTAGTTTGTGGAGCACCATGTGATTGTATCCACTTTGCTGTGTAGATTGTTCTTGTAAGAGCTTGTCTTGTTGTCTTTTTTAATGCCGCCAAGTAAATTTCAGAATTTGGAGTAGACAAGGTCTAATACAGATTGCACTGTGACGATTTACATTTACCTTTACTAGTTAAAGCACTCTTATTCAGAGATACGACCCTATATTTTCTTACTATTACCATGTCCCGCCGGTGAGACAATGAATCAATATGTAGTGGTCACTTCAGTGGGTCCATGGCAATCATTTAAACCTACTGTTATTAGCCGCTGAGATATGACAGGTTTTTATCAGTAGACGAGGGCATAAGTCCAATTTGCATGTGACTTCAATTGGTAATTTGGCTTATCTGTTCAGGCTAAACAGAAAGATGATTTGGTGAGCGTCATTTTTTCAAACTATTTTTTTTGCATTCTTTATGATTTCCATCCCTCTCTTTTTACTAAGTTATTAATCATGATACACAGGTTAATTATCTCTCTTTTCCTCAATATTATTACCTGAAACGTCCCGAGGTAAAAAAAATAAAATAAAATAAAATAAGTAAAGAGACTTTTTAAGTTGGAGTCATGACACAAACCATTTTATATTTTTATGTGGCCTAATTTTGAGCCAGTGGAACCTTATTATAATAATCATGGTTGGCATTCCAGCCCATTTGTATTACAAATATTCATAAGATTTGACAAGGCATAGGGGCATGTACTAATTAATATTCATGTTTTATTTATATGCCTTGTGTGTCTTCCTGTACTTATAAATATTCATGAGAGCTTTCATCTGGTTTGTAATTCCAAAGTTCAGGGACTTACAGTGTTCAGTTTTACACTTCAAAACTTATATTAAAACACACCTTGAAAAGTCAATGTATTAACTTTGCATGCTTGATTTAATTACCATTGACACTATTTCTTTAATCTAATAAGCAGAACATTGATTAACAACTAAGCAAAATTTATCCAGGTAGCAGTCACTAAATAGTTAAAATCACGTGCCATGTGAGCTGGTGATCCATTTCTGCTCAGCAAAATTGTGTAGAAACACTTGAAGTAAAATTGTATTTATTCTTGTAGATGCGAATGTGTTTTTACCTACAGCAAGGGCCAATTTTAAGGCGCTTTTTAACAAGAAATTCTGGGCTGATGACCCTTATAGCACATAGAATCATGCGTTTAGAGGGCGCTGTAAGTGTAAGCGCAGAATTCTTTGGTAGACAGTGCCATGAAATTGAGCTCAAGTCTTGATTATGTACAAAGAGATTATACCAAGATTTGGGGTATGAATTATCATATATTATAGCAATGTACACTAGGTTTAGTTTCATGAAAGTGTGCATACTATGTGTGCATTATTTGTTGTCAGATTGTGACAATCACTGGGGGAAACCCCTAAATAGCATACAGCGTATGTTTACAACAGTCTTGTCACGTTCTATTAAAAAATAGACCTATGGACATGGATTTACAGCAATACGATATAACATTATGTGTGAGACTGGAATTAAACTGAATCTTTAAAGCAATTTTTATTACAATGAACTAACTATTGACAAATGAATCTTAACATTTACACACATACACAAGTGTGTAAACACCTGCAATCAGGGACCTCCTATTTTCACTCTTTTGTTTTTACTAAAAAAAAAAACATGTTTTGGGCAACAGCTCCCATTGATTTTGTACACACTCTCCAACCGGAGACCCTACTGTCCTCTTTTGTTATATAGGTCCCCAGTTTGAATGTGCATACCTACCCACACACACACACTCACGCATTTCGTAGCTTGCCTAACAACTATGAAAGACGTGTCTGAAATCTTACTTTGATAACTCCCCAAAACTAAGAACCTAGAAATAATAGGACCTATGGAGCAGTTTAAAGTAACAAATTTATAAGAAATGCCTAAAAAAGATTGCCGCAATTTCTTGATATTAATTTATGAAAAAGAACAGTCTACAATTATTCATAACCCCGTCCAAATACACCTAGTGCAATGATGGGATAAATGTAAACTGGAGTTCAAATCTTATTTATTTCAAATTTTAAGATTTGTTTTTCACTTCCGTCCGAAGTAAGTTAAGTATTCAAACAATCACGCTAAAAAATTAAGTGTAAGAAAATCATGATGTTATAATTATGTATTATTTAAGTATTCAGATGTTATTAGTGTTCATTATATGAAGTCATTTAATTATGAGGGATCTTAAGTATCCAGTAATTGTAGAATAATAATTTTGTATTAATTATGATACTATTCAGACTGTATAATTGTTGATGAAAGTTGTTACATAGTTTAAAGTATTGTCTAACTCTAAACACAATTTGGATTGATAGAAGTTAGGCAATAAGAAGTGTGTTATTAGAATAATATTAATCATACAAATCATGAAGACTAAACATGGAACCTTGGGGAAACTCATCAAGTGACTTGTGCACAATCAAAACTCATGCCTAGACTTTGAATTGTTCAACTTGTGAAAGTAAATTTACGCATAGAATTTGGAGGAAAAAGGCGGCCCAAATTTTGTTGTTAAGCGCAGAAAAATTGCTTAGCAAAAACGGCTAGTTACCAGTCAAATACCTTGTTGTGTGTGTTGTTTGTGACTGGTTCCCTGCTAATTTTTGCTCAGCAAAGTGGACACAGCTTTCATGCAGCATGCTAAAAGAATTGGTAATTTCTTAAGTACAATATTTTCAGCAAAGTAAACGCCACTCAAATCACCCAACAATTTTTTTTTCGTTTTGTATAATTCCTAGCTGTGTGTTTATAAACTCCAATGTAAATAATAATTATATTTTGTGTAAATACATTAATTGTTGCCATTGGCCCTAGACTTGTGCCTTTGTACTTATTATGTAAGTAAATACATTATTTGGACACAGGACTTTTAGTATCATGGATGGTTCAGTGTGTTGTCTTCATAAATCAACACCATCATTTCAATTTCTGGTGTTTAAAATTACTTTGATGGTGTTAAATTTGCTGCACCTTGTAAAAACTCCTTTCCAATGATACTATGTGTATTGTGATGTGGGATATTTCTAAGGTTGGGGTTATGTGAGTGATATTTGCACCCATTAGTTATAGATACCGTTGGAAAGTGCTTTCATATTGAGTTTAGAAACACCAATACTACCATATCAACAACAAAAAGGACCTTTTCTCATTCCGAAAACAAAATATTTTGTTATGTCATTTACAATTAAATTCCTTGTATTTATTGTATGTATATTTTTTATTTGTTTGAACAATTTATTTTCCTTGGGTAATTATTATTATTTTTAAAATTTCAGTTGTTACCTTTTTTCACTCATTATTATGAGTGTATTCAAAAATTCCTGTATATTACTACATTTATTTAGATTGTGAAATTAATGAAATATGCCATGTGTGTTGGCAAAATTATTATTAAAAAGATTAATTTTTATGATAAAGTAATCTGCAGTCCTCTGTTTTCTTCATCTTTACATGCATTTTCTAAACCTTAATTGTGGTTACATTTAAACATATATCCGCCAGCGACAGTTCAAATTTGAGTAGCCTGACACAGAAGCCACCAGCAGCTGGTGACCATTTCGTCATAACCCCCCCCCCCCCCGATAATATTCCCAACGGATGACGAAAAGTGCAAAGTGCGCTGAACTCGCACATACATTTTTTTACCGGTGGCCAAACTAATCACCGACCCTTTCCAAGTTAATGGTGTTTGCGGCAAGTTAGGACATAACAAGATTATTTGTACTGAGTGATAGCCTTTTATTTATGATTATGCTCAAAACATGTTAATTAAAAAAGAATTACCAGCTAAAGCGAAAAGGTACACACAGAAGGTTTTAAAACTATTTTGAACATTAATATGCTAATTAGGTGGGCGGGACTTTACGCTACTTATGGCCACACCTTTTTTTCTTCTTTTGTCTAAAGTGCGAATGCGCGGTGACCTAAGAGGTCATTGCATCACGTTCGCGCTGTGGTGTACGACGACAGCTAGCCGGTAAAAACGAGGGATATTTATTTGCTACAAAACTCATTATTTTCAAGAAATTCTCCTCATAATATGACAGTGTGACACAGACATTTACTTTGTACAATGCCTGGGGAAGATGTAAAGCCTACTTCTGGGTTGTTGTCAAGCCATCCGCATCTATCTCCCGAAGATGAAGCTCACTACGCTAAGTTGTTCGATCAGCTGGACGTGAATGGCGATGGGCGAATCGATGTAGACGATTTGCAGGAAGGTTTTGAGCGACTCGGAGTTCATGTGGTACCCGGTCATGCCCAGGTAATTCTAGGTCACTCAATAATTTTGACTTTAAAAGGATTGCTTTATTAATATTTTAAGCAGGTTTTATGAAGGCTGTGCCAGTGTTTGGTGTCTTTGTTTGCCTGTCGTGCTATGGAGGTAGGATTAATCGTACACCATCATGATCATCATGTGGCTTGGTGGCCAATTTAATGTTGGCAACAATGACTATTGTTGACATTGTTGAATGTTCAATTCGACTTCATGACCACCGAATTTACAAATTTACAACGCCTAACTAGACTAAAAAAGAGCAAAAACTTGTTTTTATGTTGGTCTAGCCCCCACCCTCTCGCCCAACATATGTTTATGCGGAATGGGTGTTAAATTCAAAATCCTAATTAGTGGGGGGGGGGGGGGGTGAATACGTTTCTTCAAGTTCTCGAGTTTCTTCCAACTCATGTTGAGAGTGAGATTAAGAAAATCTAACTGTAATATCAATCAGGTAAATTTTCCGCAGCATGCCCCCAAGTTATCTCACTTAATTTAGGTCAAATTATATCCTTACCTATCCAGACAGAAGAAGGGTTGACAGAATGTATACAGAAAAGCACAGGCACTTTGAACGGCTACAAAGTGTCAAAATCATGAAAAATAAGTCATTTTCGGGTCTGTGGTGGTCTTGACAGCGCTGCTCGCTACACTCCGTTTTAGTCACTTTGCGCACGAGTGCGCGACTTTGCGCAAGATTTTCGTCCGCGCCGTGAAATGTGCTCTTGAATTTTCATTTTTAAAGGTCAAAATTTAGCGTTTCAGCTACCAATTCTGACCGAGGAATATTAAAAAAAGGGAAATGAAGTCCAACATCCATCAAAAAATCAAATAAATCCCTTAGAAATTGGAGGCATGCTGCAAAAACTTTTCCATCAATCATTTCAGAAATGTTGGGCACAATCTTTGACCTTTGACTGCTTTTGTTTTTTCCGATCATTTCTCGTTTAATAATTACGTACGACATTTATGTAAAAAATTAATAAAAAACATCTAAAAAAAAATTGTCTATCACTAAATTACGTAAACAGTAAACCGGTGTGCCCCTTTAACCTTTGGAGGTAAAATCTTGTTCCTATCAGGATGTATTTTACAGTAGTGGTAAAAATTATAGTTGAATGTTTGCACAACACACGGGACCTATGGCTTTACATCCCATCCGAAGAACGAAGCTATAGGCCTATTAGTTAAGTGTCTCGCTAAGGGACACAAGTGTTTCAGGACTCGAAACACGCTTGACCGCTCAGCCACGTCATGCACATTGTTGCCATTTATTGTCAGAAGACACACAATTGTAAGACTTTTTACTACAGATATCTGTTCCCAAAGTGTTTATTCATTAGTATGCGGATAGGCCATGAATATTGAAGAAGCAGAAGATTAAGAAACAGAAAAGAGTTTGTACTTACTGCCTTGCAAAGCAACAGTGTTCTAAAACTTAGGAAAGGTTTATCACATTGGAATCCAATACAAGTTTTCCTGAAGATGAAAGCCTTTAAACAAATCAACTGAATCTCAGACGTGTCAGCATAAATAGTACGTTGCGATAATCAAACCCACGATCCTCCAGAGGATTTACATGTACATGTACATGTAGGGTAAAGCAACAGAAGTACAAGTTGTGATGATCAAGACCCTCTTGCTGACGGTTCCCCAGCTGGAGGGTTAAGAAACAATACGGGAACCATTGGGTAGGGGGGTTACAATTTAATCATAACAGCATAAAGCATAGCACTCTACAAAAACCGTAGCAACAAACGTTCATTGTACTAAAAGGGCTCAAACTTGGGGGGGGGGGGAAATCCACAAGACAGCAGCAGGGCTTGTACATGTAGCTCAAAAAGTTTACTGAACCAGAATTGTTTTTACAAGACCAGAATTGAAATAAGAGAGAGAGAGAGAGAAAAACAAAAAAAGGGAAAAAAAACTCAAAATACTTGCACAGCAAGTAACATTTGAACTGTTTTAATTTGAACAAGCGCTATAGAAGATATATCTCATTTGTATTTTGGGTAAGTATTCTTCAAAACTCAACAGAATCAAAAGATATTTATCAGACTGAAAGTCAACATTTTAACCGCCGGATTTGTCTAGTCATGAGTTTACTGGCCTGATGCTAAAATCACTGTCCTTAGGCCTACTGTCCAGTGTAAATTTTGATCCCTGTGTAAGCTTTCAGATTAAACATTTTGAACTTGCATGTTGCCAAAACTAATCATGTTTTTTGTTTTTGCTCTGCAGAAATTTATGTCCAAGAGTGACCAGAACAAAGATGGTCATCTGGACTTTGTGGAGTTTGTGCAGTATGTGATGGAGCACGAGAAACAACTGAAATTAGTATTCAAGCACATTGACCATAACCAAGATGGTCACCTAGACGTCCATGAAATCTTGGCATCGTTAAGAAAGCTAGGGGTGTCTGTCAGTGAAGAAGAAGCAGACAGGCTGATGAAGAGGTAAAGTACTGATCCCAATCTCCCTGCTAACTTAGTTTTATAAAGCTTTATTAGTCCAGAGTGCACTTTGAAACTTGTGTTCTCCTTTTTTATTGCAGTGTCTGATTTTGATTTTAAACAAAACACTCCTTCACCTTTGGCAGTTACACCCCTTTTAATTTCACATGCCCCGCCCACCCTGCTCTGGGTTAGGTTGGCTTCACCAATTGCTCTTCATTCTCAGAAGCTATTTCTTTAAACGCTCCTTTCACAGGCATGCCCTGGCCATAGATCAGTATCTTCAGTCAGCAAGTACAAAAGTTAATTTTGTTCTCTGCTGAAGTTGAAAACTGTTCACCCTGGCATTCAATCATCAAAAATGCATACTTGTGCTCCAAACGTACAAAGAATGAAGTTTGTACCATTCAGCACAAAGTATGGACAACAATGTTTACATACTGTGGCGGTGCTTCCCCCCCCCACACACTTTGCCACCTCCCTCTTCACACACACTCGTACTCAAAAGGGTGTTCCAAGGAGACTGAATATTTTGTTCGGTGCTTGCAGCCGTTGTCCCATTACATCATCATCATGCCATGTTTTATTACAAACTTTGCTAGACAATGCTCTCCGGCTCTCCCCACTTTGATATTATTTTGATTTCTGTTTTGACCCATTTGGCAATCAGATATTAGTCTGCCCCGAAAATTCTTTCTTGCCCCACTCTTGTCCCCAAATTGAAGAGTCTTGCGCTGCCACTGTTTATATACAAACAAAATTGTCAGCTCTTTTTTGATTAAGCCCAATGTTTTTTTTAAAGAAAAACCCCCCATGAAATCAACTTTTCAGATTAAAGGGCTGTAAAGGGTGTTCTGTGCCAACCCATTTGGACGACGATGTGGAGTGTGTATGCTAGTAAGTGGGAGTTTCAAGATTTTACGTTCCGTTTGTTTGTTACAAAAATAAATTGTTATACATTGTTCATCAGGCACCCTTCCCCAGCCCTCACCCTGGTTGATATGATAGTTGGGGGCATGGTAAGCTTGCATGATCTGTATTCATTTTGCATCTTTAGTTGTTTTGGTTTATGTTTTTGTTGATTTTATGTTTTGCTCTTTTCCCGTTATAAACCATTGCATGAAACTAATTTAAATGACCTTTGTTGCTTACTCAGTTGCTTCCCCCCCCCAGTTAATTTTTTTTTGAATACTGTTTCCCTTTGTGATTAGTTTTTGTTTTGTTATGCATGTATTTTGTTTTTCAGATGTTATATTCTGTTATTGTTCTACAACTGACACTATGATATTTTGGTTGTTTTGCGTACGGCATGTGGCTAGATGACCTCTTTTGTTGATTTTGTTTGTTTGTTTGTTTGCACTGTTTTGATTTTTGGCAACTTTTTCGTTGTTGGTAGACTGTAGCAGTAGAGACGCACAGTGTCCTGGGTGCACACTGCACACTCATTGATACAGAAACAATCTGGACCCATCTTCATGGAGATGCTTAAAGGGCACATTACCTTCAAATCTCTCAAGAGTTTTCTCTTTGGAATTACTCCTTATCCTAAAGTGTTTTGTATTTAGTGAGTACCGTAATTTTCTGCGGATAAGACGCGTCTTATCTGACTTTCGAAGGTACAAAAAAGTCACTGCGTCTTATCTTCTGGTGCGCCTTTTCTGATTTCGATTGAGTTCATTGTGATGATTAGCCTACAATGTGAAATCTTACATTTATACTGCAAAATAGTTCCTTTATTTCGTCCAGGGTAATTCTACATGTCACATTTTTCTTAAAATAAAACCTAAACTGTTCACATTTTTTACGAAACTTACCGAAGAACGAAGTCACTGGCCGTCGCGAATGAGTGACGATCAACGCATGCTGCACACAGTACACAGCTATATTGTATGACAGGTACTAGTTTTTATTAAACAAGTCGTTTTTTAATGTTATCGTGAATTTCGCCAACAGAGGGCATACGTTCCTAAGTCTGTGATGTGAAAGCATTATTAAGAAAGCGCCCTCTAGCGTTCGTTGGTTCTTGCATTTATTGTAGTATTAAAAAAAGCGAGATAGCAAAGACTAGCAGCAAATTCATTGGGAAACGTTGGGAAAACGTTAATCTGCGCGCGCTTTTTGTGTAAAACGAAAAACTGTAAAGCTGTGGTTTTAGAATTCTTTTTTTAAATGAACATGGACAAAATAATAATGAAAAAATAGCAGTGATGTTTTACTCGCCTTCGTGATTATAAAATTACGATCCCTTTGCGCTATGGTAAGTGTGTTTATACCATCACAATGATCCCTGTATGTGTTGATGTACAACCACTGCCAGTATTTGACTTTGCGAGCATGTATAATGTGAAGAAAAATTGCGCCTTGTGCGGCGGAGCGCCTTATCTGATAACCTTTGAATCTTTTTCAGGTAATTTGAGGTACTGCGCCGTATGCGCCGAGCGCCTTATCCGCAGGAAATTACGGTAATCATTTAAAAAAATCAAATTTGCCTCTGGAAATACAACCAGCGAAACATACCGTCCGCCATTTTGTGGTGTCAAAAATTTGGTTCTGCAAAATAGCAGACCGTGTTCTGTCATGAACTACAAAAAAAACCACCACAATTTCAAGGAAAATTTATGTGAATCATTATATTCTACTTTTAAGATATCTTTCCAACCATATTCATTTTATAACAAACGCTTTTTATAGCCCAAAGCACCTAATCCGACAGCAAGGTGTCCAAGAGTAACTATAAATATGAATAGTAAGGTGTCCCTTTAAGTAGGTACACAAACACAAATCAGTTTGGGAACTATTCACAAATAATCAAATGCTACATGTAAATGACATGTTGATGCTGTAC
Organism: Plazaster borealis; assembly: GCA_021014325.1. Classification (NCBI taxonomy): domain Eukaryota; kingdom Metazoa; phylum Echinodermata; class Asteroidea; order Forcipulatida; family Labidiasteridae; genus Plazaster; species Plazaster borealis. Next base: position 505,957 of record CM037456.1, on the reverse strand, counting down.
ATGTACATGTAGCTGTAAACTTGTTTCTGTTGCGTATGTTTAGCACCCTTTGTTTATTGTGAGCACTATAAAGCAATGTTTTAGAGTAAATAACTTTATAACATTGGCTGAACCTTCATTTTACCAGGGTTCTTCCTATGCTCAAGGTAGTGTATCTGGCTGATACATGTATACATGTGAATTGCGTACCAAAATGCGCAAAATTCCTTACTCATTGTCATAGAATTCTATTATTATTTTTTGTTTTGATTTAAGATCATATTCACAAAAACCATACAAACCAAACATAAACATCACATAAAATATTATGAGGACCTTGGACTCAATTCAAACGTTGCAAATTTTGGGTCCAGAATGCCTCACTGTTTTGACAAATTCTGGGGAGAATCCTGCCACCTTCATCATGTGTAAAGGTAAGAGTTGAAGTGTGGAAAGCACTGTTTTCCCTGCCCATTCAAAACTAGAGCGGCCTTGCTACTTTAAGTCAACCTCGTTCCCAGTGGTGTGTGATCTTGCTGTGCCATTTTTTCCCAGAACGCCTTGCTCGATCATAACCCCTGGAAGTGTGACTTTGAAATATCCAAACATATTGGATATATCTTAATGAGTCTTGTGGTTGATCCATTCTGTGTTAGAGACGTACGTAGAGCGCGCTGTCAAAAGCGGTATCAAGTCAAAGAGCAACTGGTCCCCTCTCATTCTTTTATGATCTTGTGATATGTCTAATTGTATGCAGTTTAGGGTGACCGTGTAAAAACATGATTCATTTAAAGTTGATTGCGTCTAAATACTTGCATTTTGACACGCGCGTACTAAGTGTCATACAAGCGCTTGAAAGTTGTTAACAAATGTGCGTGCAGATTGGTCACTTTGGTTTGCCAATCAGTTTTTCAGTGCTTCCCTTCCAGGGGTTTGTGACAAGAGGTATCGATACAGCGCGCTGTTCATGGTAGCGAAGCTAACTTTCAGTGACCACCTTGCCCATTTTGTTGCCAATATCGTCACCTCGCTGTGAAGATTTGCCAGTAAATACTGATCGACAAATGGTCACACTTTGTGTGAGCGCTGCATTCCTGTCAGTTTGCAGGCTGCGTAAACTTTGCTTTAGTGCAACTTGACTTTTTACCATACCACTCAGTTCATCAGCCAGGGCAAACACCAAGGTGAAGTACTTAAAGAAATGTATACGAAACTCTGTCAGGAAAACACAATTAAAACACCATTTTGTGTGTGTCAGCGAGCATATCAAACAAACCCACATCATTGACTGTACATGTACACACTAAAACTAACTGCCTGGATTTACATTTGGTGTAGACTTTGTACATCAGGAGTATTGATAAAGGCTGCATAATTTGTTGCTGTTTATAGCTGTTTGAACTCTTGCCATTAATTTGCCAGGATAAGTGGCAAAAGTAGGGTATTATTGCTATTATTATTAATATATATTTTTGGTAATGAAACCAAGGATGCCTCATTTAATCACTGTAGCTTGTTTACAGGTTTTCTCAGGCTTGCGAGCTACAGTGATTAAGTTCACTAATGAGGCATCCGTGATTTCCTTACCAGAAATATATAATAATAATAATGATAATAATAATCAAGAATGTTGATGAGCTTTCCGAGTGTGTGGGTCACACTTCATCATGCAGCATTACATGAACATATGACACGGTTGGTCCCTAACACTAAACACCCAGAATGTGCAGTAGACTGGGGGATGCTGTATTTTTACAGATGGTGCTCATTTGTCAGCGCCTTGCATCCTGCCAGCGTCCCAGAGTCTCTGATTGCATCCTTACAGACCTCCAGAGTCTCTGATTGTAATTATATCTGTTTGATATTAGGAGAAGCATTCCTTATTTGCAACTTGAAGAAATAGTTTGGTGATATTATAAAAGAAAGACAGATTTTAAGTTCAGAGTTTCTTTGCTGGTGTTACCATCTATCACTAAACACAGGACTAGAATTGTATGGAGGTCAAGGAGGTCATGACCCCTGTTGCCCTGGACTTGGCCCAAGTGCCCTTTCAAAAAAATTCCCGTAGACTTGAAGATTTATCCAATGGAAGTGGCCTAAATTGCAAAATGTAAACAGCATTTGCCTTATCAAAGATGAAATTGCAGACAATGTAGACAATAAACGCGCTGAGGAAATGTTAGAGCCGAGGAAGTTGACTTTTAACAAAAAAGGTGACAACAAACTCTTTTGCGAGAAGTGTTGGTTCTGAGAAGAGCCGGGGTTCGAGATATACATGAGTCTCCTATCACACAGCATGCTCTGCATATCTTCAGGAGAAAAACTTCGCTCAGAAAAAAGAAGAAGACTGTCATCTTTGAGAAAATTATGTATCAATTTGATCTTTTTTCTCTCATGTGCAAAGCAAGGGAGTTGAGTATTCTGGAAAAAAACAATAACAAATACAACGAAACACATCACACTGAAAAAAATGTATAAAAGGCAATTCTTTTTGAACAGGATGTACATGTACTACTCCTGTAATTGTTGTGTGTGTAGTAAAAAGGAAATGTGACCCACTGTAAATCTTTCAAAGTGAAAGTTGTTGCTCGTCCATAGGTATTTGTAGGGGCTTACCCATTTTTGTTGTCTATCCGCTTGTGTGTTGGTTAAAAGGTTGTCAAGTGACAACCTCCCTAATTTCCTTCCTAACTAGCCAAAAGCCCCTTTCACACTACTCTATTTCCCGGGGGCAACCCCAGGGAATATAGGCCGGCCCTTTCACACTTGGATCGCTTTACCCCTGATCTACCCCGGCAAATGGGCATACCCCAGGGAATAGCCACCCCTGCTCTGGAGGAGGGGTAAGCGCTAAAACCCTGGGGTATTCTTGAAACGTGCAACCGGAACCCCGTAGAATAGGGACCTAGACAGGGACAGTGTGAAAGTGCAACTGGGTAACCGTGGGGTAAAAAAACTCCTGGGGCCTCCCCAGGGCTGTATTCCACAGGGATAAGAGACGCAGTGTGAAAAGGGCTAAAGAGACATGTGCATAGATCTAGAGTTACAATTAACGCCTTCCTAGCAAGCCTGGAATTCCAGCCATGTGGAGTAATGCCACAGGCAAGAAATTATCTTCCCTGGAGCTAGAGAGTGAGAGAGAGAGAGAGAGAGAGGGGGGGGGGACAAAAAAAGAAACTTTACAATAAGATTCTAAATTTAATGCAATAATTGCATCAGTATGAAAATATTATTTTGTTTTTTTACTCGGATGTGTGCACTGTATACTAAGTCCTGCAGGAAAAAGTTGTTGTTGCGGTACCTGCTGCTAATTACAGGTTTCAAACTGGCCTGTTGTCACCGGGCACGCTCGGTTATCTAGTGGTAACGATAAAGACATCCCTGCTCTAGAATTTACATAAAATTTAAGAGACAGTAAGGCCGAGGTCAGCGCGATTAGAGGAATTGTCATCATCTCCTGTCTTTGTGAAATTCAAAGACCCAATTTCATAGAGTTGCTTATTGCCAAACAGATTTCTTAACAGCAGGCGAGGGAACCGGCCGCAAGTAAAACACATGATATGGATATATAGCTAGTCTGGTAACTTTTTTTTCCCACCCCCGGGGACATTTCTATGTGGATGAACCTTCACACAAAATTGAATATTCATGATTTGTTTACCTTCCACATTGTTCTACGTGACCTCCAGCTAGATAGACCTCCATTGCCATTAGCTGGTTGAATAACGTATTAGGTTTAGACTAGGTTGGGAAAGGTTGTACACCCTTTATTTGAACTGGGGAGGTTTGCTATGCACTAATACGGTACCACATGCACTAATACCACAATGAATTGAATTGAATTGAATTGAATTGAATTGAATTGAATTGAATTGAATTGAATTGAAATGAATTGATGTTGGCAGTCTCCCTATTTTGTCAATATCTTTGTTCGGGGATGCCAGTCGGAAGCCGTTAAACCTGTAACTGCCCTATAGCCAGGGATCACATCGAAGTTTACGATACAAGCTGGGAATTGGAAGCGGTTCCAGAGGGACCACTTTAAGGGGATGTAACTTTTTAAATTCAAATAACAAGTAATAAACCACAATGGATTTGATTTTGAAAGTATTTTGTCTTCTTCGGAAGTAAATCTGGGGATTTACAAACAGAAAGTGCACTTTCCTGGAATGAAATTTCACATGGACTACCCCTGGATAATCTCCATAGTAGTGATAAGAGTTGCTACAGGTCAGGCATGTTGTTCTGTATTGACTGTTAAGCACAGGAAAAGAGTTTAGCATCATAAACAGTGCCTAGAACTGCTTGGGGGCGGTCACCCATGATTGCCTTTACCATGGATACTTGAATTCCGTTTCAACCATTGTGCTGTTTGGCAGATGTAGGACTCTAGTTCTTCAGTACAGTAGTGTTTACTACATGTATGTAACACATCATGACTTCCAATGTGGGCATCATGTTTGATATGATGAGAAATAAATAAAACTAATTTCCGATTGGAGTTTATCGCTGTGGCGTTTTATTCATGCATTGTATAACACATGCAAATGTGTAATCGGTTTTTCACTATTTTTTCCTTTTGTGTTCCTTTGTTCTGCTGATAATGCCATGACATGGGTATTGAAATGATATCCTTCACTGTGTTTCTGCACCAATACAACACACATTCACTGCAACAGAACTGCTAGAGTTCCCAATGGACAAAGTGGAAATATTTCTGCCCTCAGTCTCATGCATAAGGCCAAGTTAAAAAACAACACCAGTTGATCCTCATCGCCCCCAAGCCGCATCCCTTATTTTTTTTTCCGCCCCTAAAAGACTAAATTGTTCATGTTTTTTTGCTTCATCTTGGCACCATTCTTTTGACAATTGATTTTATTTACTCATATTTTAGACTTCTAAGTTCTACAAAGCCAGCAAATTTTTAGTCTTGAAAAAAATTAAACAAAATAAAAAAGATTTCATTCTCCTGTTTCTGAAAACCCCCCAGGACAATCAACTGGTGCTTTTTTAAGACTTGAAGGTTTGCATGGTGAAAAGACAATAAACATAAGAAATTTGCGGTGACAATGAGATCTCTTTTGAGTGATTGGTGGTTCTGAGAAGAACCCAGGGACTCAACGCTTCGGACAGTATACTCTGTCCCTCGTCAGGGAACTGCGTGTCTTATGTTTGGTGTATTTGCTTTACTTGGCCAAAGACTTGGTGTTTCCAGAAGCGTATATTAACTTTGAGCCAGTCTTTTTAAATGGTTTCCTTGGGATACTACATCATATAGGAAGCAGTGTAACTTCTATAACAGTTTATGAATGAACTGTTAAATTGTGGTGAAATATGACGGTAATCTAAGAAACGATTCATGCATGAACCGTTTCTATGATTCAAATGTTTTGGGGTGAAAAATTGTCCAAATCATATAACCATTACTTTGATGGGAATCCTTTCCCAAACCAGTTTACATTATAACACCCCTTGCAAATATTCTTTTGATTGGTTTAGAGCGCGTCACATGCTAGGTCTTATTTTTACTAGAAACCACACGAACCGCTATACACGCAGCAAACAATGTACTATACCCATAGCAACCAATGTACTATTCCATAGCAACCAGTGTACTATACCTATAGCAACAGCAGCTTCACTGTACCTTGACTTCTAGGCACAATTATATGTATGGGGTGTTATAAAACAAATATTGACTGCTTTTACTTTTGCTATGGTTAAATCTTTGACTCCTTCGGTGATCCCCTGAGCAGAGGATCACCGAGGGAGTCGTAGTTTTAACCAAAGCACCTCAGCAGTCAATATTTGTATACTATAATAGCTTCAGTCCATCTCAGCAAGTAAGTTTTTATGGTCATTAATTTTTCAGTGTTTACCAATCTATGACCCTACCTTTAAACTTATGATTGATTTGTTGTTGTTTTTCTGTCTTCTTTTCAGTATGGATAAAGACGGTTCGCTTAAAGTAGACTGGAATGAATGGAGGAATTACCTTTTGTTACATCCTAGCGCAGATCTTAGAGACATTTATACCTACTGGAAACATGCAACAGTAAGAAGACACTCTTATCATTTTTCATTTTGATTTTTCTAAAAGTTATTGAATTACTCGCCCCCTTTGAATGAGATGTAACGCTGTCATCCCATACAGTGTGTTGTGAAATTCACGTTTAGAGAACCCAGTACACTTATTGTAGATAGAAGGGGTTTGCTGTGGTGTTTCTGGTATGGTCTGGCACCACCTTACATGTATCCCTTTCAAGGTGTTGTATTGTGGTTTATAAAATCGTCCCTGCCTGATTTGATAATTCGATGATAGGAGCATGGACATCGCACATTAAAAATGTACACTATTCACTCTTTAGCGACCATTAATTTCTGTATGCCCAGACATGACTAATACTGTTGATATTTGTACACAATCTTTCCTTGTTAAAGTGTCTGAAAAACTAACATAAAACAACAATTTTGTTTTGTTTTAAGAAACATAGATACCATGTTAACATGGGAAACATTGGAAAATTTCAATTCAGGACATGACCTCTACTTTGACCTTTTTTGATTGAGTTGAAGTAGGTCAGATCTTGTGGCCATTCGTGGCCGCTATGAGCAATTTGGTAAAAGCTGTTTCCAGCTGATATGGTTTTCTACATGGGCAAATTAGAATTTTGATAATTGTCAAAAACAAAAGGTTTTTATGTGTACCACAATGAAGAATGTTCAGTCAATAATGAAGGTGGCTTTACTGGTGGTCCAGTTTTGACAGTAGTTGCGATTGGGGGGGGGAGACGACCCTGGCACAGAGCTGTGTATTGAGAGAGTTGCGACATAGAGGGACCAGTTTTTTTTAGTCACATGTTTGCTGGGCGCCATTTTCAGTCCAAATGTAGCACAACCCAATGTGCAGTCTAGTCTGGCACCCTGTGTGCACACATAAGTTTCGGGTTTTTTTGGACTGAAAATGGCTTCTAATTGCAAGTTGTCATAACTCTGTCAATACACAGTCCTGCCCTGACAATAAGGACTGATGATATCTGACTAGAAGACTAACAGTGCATGGGTTTATGTACCACATATTAACATTCGTCTGACTTTAATATATTTTAGTTTATAGATATCGGTGAGACGTTGTCTGTTCCGGATGAGTTCACAGAAGATGAGAAGCAGACCGGGCGCTGGTGGCGTATTCTGCTTGCTGGAGGAGCGGCTGGAGCCGTGTCTCGGACGGTCACTGCACCCCTGGACAGACTTAAAGTTATATTCCAGGTCAGTCGATCCCCCAAAAAACAAGTTTTCATATATATTTCAATTTATTTTCAATTTATGTTTTTCACACTTGCTCTAAGTTGGGCAAAAATTCCTGAGGCCACTCAGGTGGGAATGGATCCTGCACCTGTTATACTCCTACCTAGTTATCTTGACTGCTGAACCACCAAGCTTACCTGGTTGTTATTTTTATAAAGCTGATAAGCACAACAAAGTTTGCTCAGCGTAGAAATATTTTGCCTATCGGCTTGCAATTCACTAGCTTGTGCATTAGGAGAATTCCTGTAATTGGAAGTAGGTCTTGTAATTCATTAATGAACAATTACAACTTTTCTTTTTCTATTTGATTTTTCCCGACAGGTGATTGGGTCGAAAAAGAACAATCTTAGCATAATCTCTGGGTTTCAGCACATGTACAGAGAGGGAGGTCTGCTTTCAATGTGGAGGGGAAATGGTATAAATGTAGTGAAGATTGCACCGGAGACTGCACTCAAGTTCTTCGCATATGAACATGTGAGTGGGCAATTGAATTTATTATTGATTATATTCCAATAATGATGATTATTTTTATTTCTTCTTTTCTGGTATTGGGGACCCTCAAAAGTGCCTTTTACTTTGACCCCTAGACCTGAATATACCTGTGTAGAGAAGATGATAAAGAAATGACAAATAACACAAAGTCTACTACTTATCTACAGTCACGTTTAGTTTTTCTTATGGTTGTAACTTTGTATAAATACCTGAAATCACCCAAAATAGTGTTTCAACATAGGGAAAAGGCAGGTAACTTGTTCTGCCCATTTTTTATGGAAATTTGAGGGTGATTTAAAGAGGAATTTTAAAAACCCAACAAATGAATCAATTTACATTATATTCAGTATAAGCCTGCATGTCCAGTCACATGTTGAAACACTTTGTGGGTGGTTTCAGGAACTTGCACAAAAATTACTACCATTGGGAAAAACTGCTGACGTGATGGATGCAAAGTGGTATATTGTATTGTTTTTCCTGTCAAATGTCAGTTTTAGATGTGGAAGGAAAACCTTTAATAGGAAACCCACATAGGCATTTGTGTCCTCTGAAATGTTCCAGCACCATTATTTCCCTCAATAGAGGTGCCCTTTCCTATGGAAAAACTGCCTTGCCCTTGCGAGGTCAAAGTATCATGGCATGTCGTGGCCGAGTGGTTAAGAGCACCGGCCTCGAGCTCTGGTGTTCCTGATCAGCAGAGTGTGGGTTCAAGTCCCGGTCTTCATGAATTAGTTCATTGATTTATTGTCGGGGCACAATTTAGACTGAACAAGTTTTGTGCAGACTGAATGCTCATTATTGAGTAGCTTTGCAGCTGCTGATTATTGAGTAGCAACTGATTCCTTTTTGTGTAGCATTTTGCTTTGCTATACAAGGGAAATTGTTCACTGAAACAATTGTTTTGTTGTTTTAGATCAAGAAACTCATGAGGATTGAGGGTAAAGAGTTGAGGATACATCACCGATTCGCGGCTGGTTCAATGGCCGGGGTCATATCACAGTCTATCATCTATCCAATGGAGGTATGTATTGGTACTAAAGACCATAGTCGGAGTTCCTATTCAGCAGAAACAAGATTTATATGGGCCAAATTTTATCAAGCTGCTAAGCAGAACAAATTGCTAAGTGCAGTACAATTTTGCTCAGTAGAAATTAGTAACTAGTCAAAATGTCATGTGGTTTAATGTTATTTTAACTGGTAACCTTCTTTTTTTTTGCTTAGCTGTTTTGTTTTTTGCCGAGTAAAGAAATTGGCAAGGCACTTAGCCACTTTTATGAAGTTGGGTCATGTTTGCAATGATGGCAGGGTGCTAGTCATGAGCAGTGCTAAGTAGATTTGTCCCATGTTTGTATCAACCATTACAAATTGAACATTGAGGAGGCTTAGCTCAGTTGTCATCTGTGTCTGCTGTGCAACGCGCTCTTCATCAGCTGTGGTCATGCAGATTGTGGGTTCGAGTCCCGTTTGTGACGTTTGAGTCCTTGAACAAGACATTTGTAATTGCTCCTCATCACCCAGGAGTAAATGGGTACCTGCTAGGGTTATGATCGATGATGTGCGCCCTATTGGCTGCCTGTACTTCATGTACTCTTAAGGAGTTGAGATGGTTTCAGGAATGCATGGGAGCCGATGAAAAATTAGTTATGCTGCCCTCAGACAGGACATCCTATGGTAAAATCTATTGATTGATTCCCGCCTGTCAGGAACATGTCGCAGAGGTAGGAATGTTTCTACTCTTGCGACCTTTTGATGTTATCTGACAGCAACTGATGCCGATCGTCTTAACATCATTGTAGTTATACTCGGGTCGTAAGCAATTGGCGTCTGATATGTTCCTGACAGTCTTAGCTCAGGGACAGCATCATCCTGAATAGTCAGTCGCTGACTGTTTTTGTGTCATCGCAAGGTGGACCTGAGGGCTGCTCAAGGCACTGAGAGGGCCTACCTGGGTTGTAGAAGGGCATACAAGTATATAAACACATTATTATTCAATTATAATGATGATGATGTTTTGTGCTTATAGGTACTGAAGACGAGGTTAGCAATAAGGAAGACTGGTCAGTACAAGGGCATCTTAGACTGTGCAATGAAGGTATACAGGACTGAAGGCCTTAGGTGTTTCTACAAGGGATACATACCAAATGCACTAGGCATCATACCATATGCTGGTATTGATCTAGCTGTCTATGAGGTGAGTGCACATTCAATCTGTCACCCAGGGATTGGACTGGCTTTCTCAAAACCCTAAACTTTGACTCAATTTTTCAATAATGAGATTTGTATATTTATTGTAAAAATTAAAAATGTTCCCAACTAAGTTTCAGAGTTTTTTCTTTTTCCATTCGAATCTAGAGAAAATGCTCTAAATGTTGACATGAAAATCTCAAATTGGTCAGTGGGGTCATTTTCGACCTTTTCATGCTATAGTCAAGTAGCATTATGCATAATTAGTCAAAATGTGTAGCAAATCAAACGTTAAGAATTGTGCACGGATGCATGGCGGTAGTGGCAGCTTTAAGCACTGTCACTTTGCCTAACCAAGATAAAACCTTAGAGACTCTGTGATGCCTCACCTATCAAACTACTGCCCTGTGACATTGTCCATTCAAGTGTTTGGGAATTATCTTTGTCTAATATTAGCAGATTGAACTTGTTAACCATGGAAACTCTCCTCCCACAGTAATACACCAGGTCTTTAGAAAGTTCACATCTTTGTTTTTCGTTAACATTAATTTTCTTCATAAAATTGTGCTTTTTGTAGGGTTACTATAACTTGCTTACATGTTATATTTGTAATTTTTTAAGCCAGTACAGCATTTCACAGCAGTTTGGGTGCTCCACTACAGGAGGGTTTTACCTCCTCTGGTTGCAACCCACATTTGTACTTACCGTAATTTATTTTATGACTTTATTTATTTACTTGTAATCAATGTTTTTAACAAACAAACAAACAAATAAACAAACACTCTCCATTGAGCTAAAATCACTCTCTCAGTTTGAATTTGTTTCTATTAGACGGTGAAAAACCGATGGTTAAAGAACCACCATGAGTCTGGTGCCCCACCCACGTTAGTACTGCTGGCCTGTGGAACATTCTCCAGTACCTGTGGACAATTAGCGAGCTATCCACTGGCCTTAGTTAGAACAAGGTTGCAAGCACAAAGTGAGTATGACTGCTGAGTTCCCCAAAATGCATGGTCTGTTGAATTGAAATTGTTACATAGCTATGAATCATCATGAGATGTGTATAGACCCCCTTGTATATGATGTTACAATCTCAAACAGCACCCTCACTGAGGTCAAAGGAAGACCTATCATTGGTTGAGAGTGGCGCGTACGCGCTTGCATGTTTCCATTGTTTGATCTCAGCGATGGCGGCCTATGCAAGGGGTCTATTGGTGAACATTTAAAGTGATGTTACATTTTTGCTTGTAGGGATTTTGATGGATCCATCAACTGCCTAAATCCTGAGCCCAATTATAGAGCTGCTAAAGCAAAAACAAAAGTAGTGCTTAAAACTTTTCTTCAGAGCAAAAATAAGCAGGATACCAGTCACAGCTGTAACATGTAACATGTATTTTGGTAACATTATTCTGGTAAGCATAAGTTAGTTTTGCTTAGCTATTTTTTATGCTTAAGCTGCTCTATACTTTTCTATTCCTTTGTGATGTCTTTTTGTGCATTATCTTTTAATATTTTCTGGTTTGCTTTTATATTGTGTGATTGTATATATTATGATATTATTGAAGCTGCCTGCTTAACTTGATTCAAACGTTTACTAATTTATTAACAAGTGCTGTGAGGCCTTGCCTTGGTTGCTTTAGATATGTTTATTGTTGTTTGTTAATGTTAATCCTTGTAACACTTTGTGAAGAGTTGACCAACCCTTTGAAACCATTCAACCGCATGGGTTGTGTATGGTGGCACAACTGTGCCCAGAACTAACTGTATACTGTGTAGATGCATTCATTGTGTGATCTTGTTGCAAATTTAGCATAGTATAGCTATCATTCCAAACCATAGTGGATGATATTGAATGGTCAGACAGTAGGAGGGTTGACTTTGTACTGTGCAGTTATATGCAATCACCACATAACATTTTATTGCAGGCTGGCATAGTTTAGCTATCATTCAAAACCACGGTATATATTATCAGATGTAGTGTAGGAGGGTTAACCTATCTTAAGTGCAGTATTAGTGCTTTGTGAAATACTGTTCCCATACTATTAGCGACTGTTAAATCCCTCACATTCGACCAAGAATATGGATATCAGAGAATGGAAACTTTGGAATGCTAGGTGGCAGAAGACAAACCAGGAAAATGTCTGACTGATGTTAACGTAGTTCTGTTCATGCGCAAATTTACGAAAACATTGGTAAGTTTCCGCTACCTAGCGTCCCCAAATCTCTCCCGTTGAGTTTAGATGGGGTGAACAATTAAACAAGTTTGCCATTTTAGAATCTTAACATGATAAAGCGTCTCCTTTCTTGTCTTTTGGTTGCAGCTTCGCAAGAGAGTTCCATGGTTGGACTGTTCCGTGCCATCTATACCCAGGAGGGCGTGCGAGGCTTGTACCGCGGCATCGCGCCAAACTTCATGAAGGTCGCGCCCGCAGTCAGCATCGGCTACGTGGTGTATGAGAACGTCCGACAGGTCCTGGGCGTAAGAACGTAACGATGATATCTTTCAGGGTGTACAGTCTCCCGTCTGTATTTTGCTGTATATTTTGGTACTCTTAGTTTGTTCAGCGCTGCGACTGACTTGGAGGGAAGCGGTTTCTGCAGGGGTCGGTGCTGTCTACAAAACACTGTGTATTAAATGTGTTTTTGATTAATCTCAATTTGCATCGCGCTGATTTGGGGGTCAAAATATTTTTGTTTTTAAATTATTTTATTTGTTAAATAAGCTGAACTGAAATGATTAATGTGTCGCCACCATGTTTTTCACGTATCGAGTATGCAATATCAGTAATGCATTCTGAAAAACAGGCACCAGACTATTTTCCTCTTCCTGTCTTAATTTGGTGAGATTGATTTGAATTGTTAAAAAACATGATTACGCCATGACATTTGTCGGCTATTCACCTTCGTTTCGTGGTTTAATTTCAACTAGCGAGCAATACTAAAAAAAAAAGGCAATCAAAATAATTCTTTAGGCATATGATCAAATTCCTGCATGGAAAACATTTGGGTTTATTATGATAGTATTAAAGTGAACAACAAGCAGTCAGCACAAAGTTGCCTTTGGTTTTTAGTTCCAGTCAAACCTTTTAGATTTGTTGTTTTTGAGTTATACACTTTTTTCAAAACAAAGGTATTGACTCCAGGCTTTGAACTCCATCTTTGAGAGGGCAAGGCCATTTTCATTTTGCAAAGAGCAGCTTCCATCAGAAAATCTTAAAGTCTATGGCAAACTTTTGAAGGGACACCAAAGCCAAGACTAGGGAAGCAGAGGCCATGGCCTTCGTGGCCTCCATGTAACTCCGTGGCCTGGACTGCTTGCAGGCAATTCACACAAAGACACTGTGCCACCCTCACCATTTTGGGAGTTAACCTGTAAATGTGTAAACGCCACGTCACCTAAAATTCACACTACACTGTATTATAACATACAGGGACATTGACTCCTAAAATGGTGCTTGGGTCAATAGACAAAATACAATAGTTGAAATTGGCACATGTAATGTAGAGCGCATTGATTTGCCTCTGAGATGGTTTATCGGTGGGCAAAGCCTCCAAGAAAGTGCATCGGTGGGCAAAGCCTCCATGATGGTGCATCGGTGGGCAAAGCCTCCATGATGGTGCATCGGTGGGCAAAGCCTCCATGATGGTGCATCGGTGGGCAAAGCCTCCATGATGGTGCATCGGTGGGCAAAGCCTCCATGATGGTGCATCGGTGGGCAAAGCCTCCATGATGGTGCATCGGTGGGCAAAGCCTCCATGATGGTGCATCTGTGAGCAAAACCTCCGAGAAGGTGCATCGGTGGGCAAAGACATTATTTGCAAGAGCTCTTTATAATGTACGATCTTTGAAAGATTTTGCGTGAAATTACTCTTACGAGTGCAAATAGAACTATGCAGAGCATGTAATCATCGCATTCGGTGATGCATGTATAACAGGCGCCCTCTGTGGTTAATATGTAGAGAGCTTTGATTTGCTCTTATCTTTAAGATGTCTCTCTGTGAAGTTTCCTATACTAATTTTTCTTTTATTTTCAGAACTTTTTTCGTGCCTTCGATCTGTTTCTTTTTGTACTCGACATTCAAAAGTTGTTGAGCTTCATGTAAGCTTCTCTGCCTTATATATTAATTAATAAAGATGTGTCTGAGTTGAGGATAGTTGGATACTGATAGCAGTGGCTCATCGTTGTTGTTTACTCTACCAATAACCACGCCCTTTACACTGACCCCGCCCATTTCTGACCTGGTTCATAAGTCATGTTAAAATCGTCTTTTGTGCTCGCCAACTACTTTATCTGCTCAAAAAAATGCTACTACGCAGTTAACACTAAGTATATAATTCTCATATCGGGATTTTACAGTTTAGTTTCAAAAGATAGAAGATTCTGTTTAGATATTTTACACAGTGATTCAAACTGCCGATTTTGGGAGTCGAATTGCACATAAAAGCTATGGTGGGCATATAAATGCAGCGTTGCCTAAAATGCGCACCACACTGTAGGACACTTTGTGACAGTTACTCTCAAATGGCGCAAGCAAGATCTGATGATCACGTCAGTTGAATTGGGTCAATAGTCAATACACACATACTTGAGCAGGATGCAAACCATATCCGTTCTCTGTGGTTTTTATAATGTCATGTCTTGTACTGTGCGTTAACTGATTGGTACCATTTGCGCAAAACTCAAATAGGCTGATTACCAACATGATTACGTATGGCTTATGACATCACAAGGTTGAAAGGTCAATATGTCGCCAGATACTGAAGACGATCCCAAGAACACATTCATAGTTAAGGGGCGATTTCAAGGAAAACTGCAAGAAAGTTGATAGCTGTTAAGTATATTTATCAGCTGAGCTAGCTTTTTGAACTGTTACAAGATATCTTGTATACATAATGGTAAATTATCAATTTTAAAGTTGTTGATAAGTATTATAATGCAACATTTTGTCTATGTTAGCTCGCAGAATAATCGTCCCTGAACCAATCTCCAGTGGGGAATTTTCACCTTTTACCTTTGACCCCACAAGGAGGATTACACACGCATGTAGATAAAACCCCAAGCCAATTCTAACATTTCATGACATTTTTTCCCTCTTAATGCCAAAAACCAAATTTTTTAATTATCAAAACTATTTGCTGTAAACAAAAATAGAATAAGAAAGACTCTGAGGACTGGTCAGTACTTGATAGAATACTCAGGCTGGGATTTAAAACTTGCATTTCAAACGAAACGTCAAATAAGATTTTGTTTCGCCAATCCAGTAAATTTGTCAACAATCTCGATAAATCCGTCTTATAAATTGTCTTTACTGGTTTTATTTAACATCAACCCGTGTCAAAGTTTAAATTTGTATTTATTTATATTATTAGAGGTTTTGGTGTTGGGGGATGCGATATAAAGTTTATGGATTTTTATTATTGTTCGGTAGAAGAAAATGTTATGATAGGAGTGTAAGATTGTACATATCAAGAGTTGAAACATATCACCATCGTCTGCAGCCCCTACTTTGGGCCTGAAATAGCAGATGGATCTCTACCGAAGGGTCCTGCAGTAACAAGGATCCCGAGGTCAAACCCTAACCACAGAGGGTTCTGCAGTATCAAGAACCCCAAGGTCGAACCCTAACCACAGAGGGTTCTGCAGTAACAGGGACCCTGAGGTCGAACCTTAACCACAGAGGGTTCTGCAGTAACAAGGACCCCGAGGTCGAACCCTAACCACAGAGGGTTCTGCAGTAAAAGGGACCCCAAGGTCGAACCCTAACCACAGAGGGTTCTGCAGTAACAAGGACCCCGAGGTCGAACCCTAACCACAGAGGGCTCTGCAGTATCAAGAACCCCAAGGTCGAACCCTAACCACAGAGGGTTCTGCAGTAACAGGGACCCCGAGGTCGAACCTTAACCACAGAGGGTTCTGCAGTAACAAGGACCCCGAGGTCGAACCCTAACCACAGAGGGTTCTGCAGTAACAGGGACCCCGAGGTCGAACCCTAACCACAGAGGGTTCTGCAGTAACAAGGACCCCGAGGTCGAACCCTAACCACAGAGGGTTCTGCAGTAACAAGGACCCCGAGGTCGAACCCTAACCACAGAGGGTTCTGCAGTATCAAGAACCCCAAGGTCGAACCCTAACCACAGAGGGTTCTGCAGTATCAAGGACCCCGAGGTCGAACCCTAACCACAGAGGGTTCTGCAGTAACAAGGACCCCGAGGTCGAACCCTAACCACAGAGGGTTCTGCAGTATCAAGGACCCCGAGGTCGAACCCTAACCACAGAGGGTTCTGCAGTAACGAGGACCCCGAGGTCGAACCCTAACCACAGAGGGTTCTGCAGTATCAAGGACCCCGAGGTCGAACCCTAACCACAGAGGGTTCTGCAGTAACAAGGACCCCGAGGTGGAACCCTAACCACAGAGGGTTCTGCAGTAACAAGGACCCCGAGGTCGAACCCTAACCACAGAGGGTTCTGCAGTATCAAGGACCCCGAGGTCGAACCCTAACCACAGAGGGTTCTGCAGTAACAAGGACCCCGAGGTCGAACCCTAACCACAGAGGGTTCTGCAGTAACAAGGACCCCGAGGTCGAACCTTAACCACAGAGGGTTCTGCAGTAACGAGGACCCCGAGGTCGAACCCTAACCACAGAGGGTTCTGCAGTATCAAGGACCCCGAGGTCGAACCCTAACCACAGAGGGTTCTGCAGTAACAAGGACCCCGAGGTCGAACCCTAACCACAGAGGGTTCTGCAGTATCAAGGACCCCGAGGTCGAACCCTAACCACAGAGGGTTCTGCAGTATCAAGGACCCCGAGGTCGAACCCTAACCACAGAGGGTTCTGCAGTAACAAGGACCCCGAGGTCGAACCCTAACCACAGAGGGTTCTGCAGTATCAAGGACCCCGAGGTCGAACCCTAACCACAGAGGGTTCTGCAGTAACAAGGACCCCGAGGTCGAACCTTAACCACAGAGGGTTCTGCAGTAACAAGGACCCCGAGGTCGAACCCTAACCACAGAGGGTTCTGCAGTAACAAGGACCCCGAGGTCGAACCCTAACCACAGAGGGTTCTGCAGTAACAAGGACCCCGAGGTCGAACCCTAACCACAGAGGGTTCTGCAGTATCAAGGACCCCGAGGTCGAACCCTAACCACAGAGGGTTCTGCAGTATCAAGAACCCCGAGGTCGAACCCTAACCACAGAGGGTTCTGCAGTATCAAGGACCCCAAGGTCGAACCCTTGCCACAGAGGGTTCTGCAGTATCAAGAACCCCAAGGTGGAACGCTAGCCATTGGGGAAATGTTGGATGGTAGACCTGTGCCCAGTTTCATGACTCTGCTTATTGCAGAATTCTGTGCTCTGTAAGGGCATAACTCTGTGAATTCTTAGCTCTGTAAGCACATAATTGAATTCTGTGCTCTGTAAGCGCATAATTCTGTGTATTCTACACTCTGTAAGTGCAGAATTGAATTCTGTACTCTGTAAGCATAGAATTATGTGCTCTGTAAGCGCATAATTCTGTGAATTCTGTGCTCTGTAAGTGCAGAATTCTGAGTTAAGCAGAGCCATAATTTGGCCCTTATCCCCACATCTTTCCTACAAAAGTCATTTTCGAATTTTCCTGAAAGTTCATCTTTTCATGTATTAAAATCAGAATTTTTATCAAGTTTTTTATAGTCACTTTAACAAAGTCTCAATATTGAGACAGTCAGATGTTAGAGTATCTCTTTTCTTCCTTGTTAATAAATATATATGTATGTATTTAACCTCTTACTTACTTCATTCAGTTTTCTTGTGACCGTTTCCCTAACCATCTCAAATCCCTTAAAAATTCAACAGATGGTTTCACTTTTCTTGACTGGATATTGCAATGCAATCAGGCAGAGTAATCTAAAGGTGTTGTGTTTAATACCACTGTTAAAAATTCAACCCATAACCTACTTTATCCCCCTCCGATACGCCTAACTCTACTGCCTAAAACCCAAACCCAATCTGTACCCCAAACCCAAAACCAACCCCAAACCCTACCCCAAACTCAACCCCTACCTCAAACCCAAACCCAATCTAGGTGCACCTGACCCCTACTCCCAAATCCTACGCCAATCCCCTCTTGACCCTTACCCTCAAATCCAAATCTGACCTGTGTAATTGAACAATACAGACCTTAATCCATAGGAACAGAGCCAGGAGAATGCTGTGTCGGTTATCAGTGCATATATGTTTTGAGGCAATTCATACATGCTGTCGTTTAATAACTTTATGGCAAAACTTCAGCTTTCACGTTGGTTGATCTGGTAATTTCGCCATACAGGCATGTCACATGGTATTAATACTCTATGTCCACAGCTGACATAGAGGGCGTGCACAGCAGACACAGATGATAATTGAGTTTTACTCTGTGTTCTATTTCTATATTGATACTCTATGTCAACAGCTGACAGAGAGGGCGTGCATAGCAGACACAGACAATTGAGCTCAGCATTCTTCATGTTGTTTAAGCCGATGGTGCAGCCATGTTGTGTTTCCATTGTAACCAAATAGAGAATGGGAGAGTGAAATAGTCAGGTCCCCAATGGTACAATGAGAAGCAGTAATGATTGCTATCACACAAAGGGAACACTACAAAGATGGGTGCTGCATGGCTCAACTTCAAAATTCGTTTCACATTTTTTAACTTTAAAATAGAGAATAATTGTTAACAAATTCACTCATTCCTGTCTAATTGTATGAAGACAATTTTTCGAAGCACTTGTTAATTTTGTTAATTTTTATATTTTGTTACAATGTCAGTTACTGATGTATTTATGAATGAAATAATTCAATTCAGAGTAATAAATATTAACAGCCATTGAGCCAAAGTTTTTTTTTTTTTGTCTTTACATCGTTTGTTGGCTCACTGGAAAATGTAGTTACAAAGATTAACAGGGTTTCAGACGGCCTTGTTACCAGTGGGAGCGCCATATCGGTACTTCTCGTCACTAAACCCCTTAGCCTCCTTTCCATGAGCAGCACGCCGTATCGATACTCCTCATCACTAACCCCTGGTAGCAGCCTCACTACCATCGGCAGCACGCCGTATCGATACCTCTCATCACTAACCCCTGGTAGCAGCCTCACTACCATGAGCAGCACGCCGTATCGATACTCCTCATCACTAACCCCTGGTAGCAGCCTCACTACCATCGGCAGCACGCCGTATTAATACCTCTCATCACTAACCCCTGGTAGCAGCCTCACTACCATGAGCAGCACGCCGTATCGATACTCCTCATCACTAACCCCTGGTAGCAGCCTCACTACCATGGGCAGCACGCCGTAATGATACCTCTCATCACTAACCCCTGGTAGCAGCCTCACTACCATGAGCAGCACGCCGTATCGATACTCCTCATCACTAACCCCTGGTAGCAGCCTCGCTAGCATTGGCAGCACGCCGTATCGATACTCCTCATCACTAACCCCTGGTAGCAGACTCACTACCATGAGCAGCACGCCGTATCGATACCTCTCATCACTAACCCCTGGTAGCAGCCTCGCTACCATGGGCAGCACGCCGTATCGATACTCCTCATCACTAACCCCTGGTAATCACTAACCCCTGGTAGCAGCCTCATACCATGGGCAGAACGCCGTATCGATACCTCTCATCACTCACCCCTGGTAGCAGCCTCGCTACCATGGGCAGCACGCCGTAATGATACCTCTCCTCACTAACCCCTGGTAGCAGCCTCACTACCATGGGCAGCACGCCGTATCGATACCTCTCATCACTAACCCCTGGTAGCAGCCTCACTACCATTGGCAGCACGCCGTATCGATACTCCTCATCACTAACCCCTGGTAACAGCCTCACTACCATGGGCAGTACGCCGTATTAATACCTCTCATCACTAACCCCTGGTAGCAGCCTCACTACCATGAGCAGCACGCCGTATCGATACCTCTCATCACTCACCCCTGGTAGCAGCCTCGCTACCATGGGCAGCACGCCGTAATGATACCTCTCATCACTAACCCCTGGTAACAGCCTCACTACCATGAGCAGCACGCCGTATCGATACTCCTCATCACTCACCCATGGTAGCAGCCTCACTACCATCGGCAGCACGCCGTATCGATACTCCTCATCACTCACCCCTGGTACATGTAGCAGCCTCACTACCATGGGCAGCGTGCTGTTTATAACTTTTGAGCGTTTTGTATTGTGCTTGTAGGTCGCTTAGTATGCGCGTGTCAAAATGTAAGTATTTTGACGTGATTCCATTTCAAATGAATCATGTTTTCACAGTTACACTAAACTGCATACAGTGAAACATGTCACATGATCAAATGAGAATGATAGGGGATAGTTGCTCTTTGACTTGATGCCTCTTTTTTCA
Organism: Plazaster borealis; assembly: GCA_021014325.1. Taxonomy (NCBI): domain Eukaryota; kingdom Metazoa; phylum Echinodermata; class Asteroidea; order Forcipulatida; family Labidiasteridae; genus Plazaster; species Plazaster borealis. The sequence goes on along the minus strand of CM037456.1, from coordinate 485,620 downwards.
GGTACCATACTTGATAAGCCACAGGCCTTAATGAAATGTGGCATATACTGACAAATTTAAATTAACAAATACCAGGGGTTATGAGCAAGCAAGGCGTGATGGAAAAAATAATGGCGCAGTGAGATCGATCACCACTTGGAACAATGTTGGGTTAAAAAAATACATGCATGCACGCTGGTCATCCAATACATTACTGCTTTTATTTGCTCCTCTTTGTCAACATCACAAGACTCAAATACAAATTGTCTGAAACATTTGTTGCATTGTGTTTTGAACTTTGACCCAATTGTGGCTTAAAGGTAGGGTCATAGATTGCTTTTTGTTAAACGCTGATATATAGGCAAAATTATACAGAAAGATGCAAGTTTCAGCTGAATACAGTGTTGCGGTATTTTCACAAGAAGGTCGAATCCATCCACGTTTAGCGAGGTGACAGCGGATACCAACCGCATCTCTGGCCGCAGCATTGAGAATCATGCATGAATCGTTTCTCAAATTCAAATGTTTTTGGGTGAAAAATTATTCAAACCACATTACTTCGAAGGGAATCCTTTCTCAAAATAGTTGATACTATCAACAGCTGCAGTGCTTCTCACCAAGTAAACTTTTATGGTTATTATTTTTTTTATTATTTACCAATTTATGACTGTACTTTTAAATCATATGGTATGTTTTAGGCTTCTTGTAAGAGCCAGCCCACGGTCTCCCCAAGTCAGTTGAATGGCTCAATACATCATGCTGGTGACTCACCAGAGTCAGCCACCACTACCCAACTCATAAAGTGGGGTGTGGGAGGTAGACCTGGGTTAGTTCTGCAAATTTGTTTTAAAGGTGTTATACAGGATTGACAAAAAAGTCACAGACAGTGTCAATGTCTTGTGATCAACCATATACATGAAATAACAAACCTGTGAAAATTTGGGTTTAATCCGCTGTGTGAGTCGGGAGAAAATAGTGAAAAACCATGCAGAATTTTCAGCATGTAAACACATTGCCCTTAATTTTGGTTGTAACAACCAAAATCAGCTGAGTGCGTTTTTTTAAATGGTTTTCAGATGGTTTTCTGGAATATTACTTCATTTCAGAGGGAAATGGTTCTAGGAAGCTTGCAGACTAAAATTCAACAATGGTGTTTTTTATCCTTACCAATCCTATGTTATACCTTTAAAAGATGGCTATGTGCAGCGGCGTTTAATTATTTACGGTCAAACAATTACTATTAACAGCTCTGGAAAATTGTACTTTGGAAAAGAATGGAATAAGTAGTATTGCATTGAAGCCTAGGTTGGCAAAGGGTTTGCTTTCCTTGACCTATACTCATTATATATGCAGCTAGTTCTAGAGTTGACCAGAGAGAAAAGATCAAGTTCAGCCTTGTCCGAATCAAAAGACTTCGGCTACAGCTATGAGGGGGGTGCAAAGACAATGTTTCATTTCAGCATTGTGACCGTTACCACTGCTAAAGCAATCAACTCAGACCCGGCCTTCTTTAGGGAAAGTGATACAAGTTAAAGGGATTGTGTACGTTTGGTAATTGGAACCCACTGTTTGTTTCAATCCTATATAGTTGTAGATATATACCATAAAACTAACCTATGCAAATTTCATTTCTAAAGATGGTTGCGTTTTTGAGATATTGCCGAAAATCTGGAGCGGTTATGTCCACGCAGGAAGAATAATCTGCAATTGGAAAACACAATCTGAGAAATGTTACTGTCAGGAACGCTTCTCAGATTCAAATTTTTGGGGATAAAAAGTGATATCTTTTTCCATAACCCCAGTACTTTGAAGTGAAAAGTTTCTTAGAATGCATTATACTATCCAAGGCTGCTGTACTTCTTACCAAGTAAGTTTTTATTGCCATTAATTTTCAGAGTCATTACCAAACGTATACAGACCCTTTAACTCAAATTAAAAATTACAATGAACAAAAAAGAAGAAACAAGAAGTAAAAACACGACTTAAAATAAATCTCATTTGTATCTTGTCCACATTAATGAATGGACGAACCAGAAAATTCCAGATGGAAATTCCTCATGTAGCATATTTACATTTTGTGCAAAATATGTAAATATGAAACTTAACTTATCAGAAACGGCCAATAAAATTAAGAGACATTGAAATTTATATATGATACGTAACTTATCAGAAACGTCCAATAAATTAAAAGACAGTTAATATTTATATATGGGTGATAAGATATCGCACTAATTAAATACATTTAATATTTTTATGAACATTTATGTACAATTAATGTATCCACAGTGGAGTTGTTCATGACACTAAGCACACCATTTTTATTTGACATGGCAAATTTACAAATAAATACAACTCAACTGCTGCTGTAGCATGGCTGTTTTTGGCATGGTTGGATGCATTATTAAGTTTGTGCCACAGCACCTTGTAAACCATTGTATAGATATACAGTCAACCCTCATAATAAAGAGCACTGTTATAAAGAGGTTCTGCTTATAAAGAGTACACTCTGAAGTCCTTAATCTCATTTCTACTTTTGTTTTCTTCTTTTTTTGCTGTCCTCTTATAACAACGTTCCTGTTATAAAGAGGTAATTTGACCAGTCCCAGAACTCTTGTTCTATCGAGAGTCGACTGTACATGTACAATGGGTCTGATAAATCCAAACATACCAGTAGTTCTGCATACCTGTAGACAAAATAATGAACGCTTTGTTACGCCCTTCGGGTGTGAAAAGTGCCATTTAAGAACTGCGTATTATTATTATTATTATTATTAGCACACTTGTATTGTAAACTCCTCTGCATTTTTCACTCGGTCATTGGTCGCCATGCATTTTCTTAACTTTGGTTGTGCTACAATGATGAGATAAGCCCGACCAAACTGTAACCGAGATTCAGGCCCAGTTTGGCCAGGTTTCAATTTGGTCGATCTTGCAAAGTAAAATGTTTCTATGAAATTTGTCTTAATATTTCAATTTTTAAGAAGCAAGTTCTGCAATCACCAAAAATTAAAGAATGGCTGTATATTTTCTTTTGTGGTGGTTAAATTTCAAGAGAAATGCAAAAGTCACGAATTGTTACAGATTCGTTTTCACGTTGCTCACTAAAGTTGTTTCGATAGGTGAAACTTGTTTCAGGTGAGAGTCGCCAACCGTTGTCAGAAACCATGTTGGCCTTTGTGCAAACACACCGAAGATCAGGGTGCCTCGACAAAGTGTTACATGTTGCATATATTATGCAAATGTTTAGTTGCCAGCTGTACCAATGAAATGCATTGACCTGAGTCTAATTTGCATATGACCCCTCTGTCGGAGACTGGATTTTGTTTGCCACTAGAGGGATCACTGAGTAGAACACAAATGTCCACTACAAAAAAAACTTCACAATTTTTGTACAGATACATTTTAGTCACAGTTTAGCATACAAATAGAGTTTTTTTAGGCCAGTGTCGACTGGAAAGTTGGAGCATCTTTGGATTCCAGCCAAAGTATTTCATGGTTCGTGGTTGAGCTTGCTCTTTGTGTCGTCTCTCATGCTGACGCGGATTGACTTGCCTCTCTTTGTACAGCATTGGTGGTTGAGTTGTTGGAATTGTGTAACTTGGTTAGAGTTTCAGTGTATCCTGTCTCCGTCAACCTGTGGAAAGAGACACCAAAACTATTCAGCCAATTGCCTTTTGTCACCTGAAAGTTCCTGTGCACAAAATTTGCTAAGCACAGAATAATTCTGCTGAGCAGAAATGGGTTACCAACCAAATTACCTTGGAATGTGCATTGTTTGTGACTGGTTTCCTGTTGAAGCTCATGAATTTGCAAGGCACAGAGAAATCTTGCTTAGCAGACGCAAGTTACCGGGGGAATGCCTTCAGTCTGGTGCTTTGCATCCTTCATAGTGTCATACTAATTACATATGAAAGGGAACAAGACAAAGAGTATTCAACTGATACTTACACTTCATCCATTTCCATTTCATCTTCATCATCGCTAGGGAGCCTCAAATAAGGATTGTCCGACCCTGGGCGGAACTTGTAAGCCGTGATGAAGAAGAAGATGTAGGTAGCCAGCTCAAAGAAGAATTCATCCAGCCACATGTAGCGAAACGGCACTGTAACCTGCCAGAACATAATCATAATCACAATGATGAGGTCACCACTCCTGACATACTCAAACCATTTCTGAAACTTTCTTAACCCCCCATGTGAGCAAACAATTTCAAACAACTACCCTACTGCGTTCATAACAGCGAGATCTCCCTCCGTTATAATATACCTGCGCCTTGAACACCCAGCAGGGTGGATATGTGCGCATTACAAGTCTTATTATTATTATTATTATTTATTACCTGCACTGCCTCAAATTCCGATCAAAATTTCCAAATGAGCATGCGTGAAAAAAAACAAGTTAAAATCTCGAGCAAAACGCTTTTCTCACAGAACTGTTTTCACCTTTTAGAATACACTATACTTTTTAAATGAGCACCAGAGGGGATACTCACATACAATTTTCAAATTTATACACCTAGGTGAAGAGAAGCAAATATGGTTAAGTTTCTTGCTTTACTGACACAAGCACTGTAACCAGAATGGCTATGATTCATCACACTAACGTATATTGATGATGAAGCCACAGGACATTGAGCTTGGTACTAACATAGACCAGTTGGCTAAAAAATACATTTTGTATCTATCTGAAATGTTACCTTCAAGAGATAGACGATGATGCGGGTGAAGTATATGTAGCACACAACCTGTAATCAAACAAAACAACAAATTTAGATCCAAAATAACAAATATTGTCAACATCTCCCAGCGAGTTGACCAACCATTTGAAACCATTCAAAAGCACAGGTTGTGAATGGTGGCACAACTGTGCACAAATCTAACTCTAAAGGTATGTACTGTGTAGATTCATTCACCATATCGGATCTGGGTCCGCTTTATTTTAAAAACAGAACCTCTTAGACGTTACAATTCAGGAGGTTTACAGACTCTGTGCATCACCACAAATAATTGGGACACACTTTGTACTCTTTATTTTTCCCTTTGGTGACTTTACTTCTTTCAAGAAAATTTGAAGGCTCAAGGAGGTTTTGAGAAAATCCTGAAATCGGGAAGAATCCTGAGAAATTGCATACCTGATAATTTTACAAGAGCGTAACGATATAAATGCTCTGTTAAGAATATTTATTAATAATAATAATAATAATATACAGCACTTATAAAGCGAATAGTATCTGAAAAAAACAGCCATTCAAGGATGCTGGTTCACAAAGAGAAAGTCCAGGATTTAAAATGCTTGTTGGAAGAGATGAGTCTTACGCTGTCATTTGAAGATTTATGGATTATTCTGTGTTCTTAGGTTAAGTGGTAGTAAATTCCATAGACGAGGTGTAAAGAAAAGATAATGCAAACAAAACTGTGTGCATTGTAATTTACATACAAAATTGACACTTAAAGATATTCTTACCAAAATGTAAAAATGTCGGAAGAGTTTTAACTTGGATAGACTTATGGCAGCTGTAGACCAAAAAAGAAAACAAATGGAATATAATGTCAATATCTACAGAAACCAATATAAAACAAGGAAGCCGAAAGACAAAACTTAGTCAGATACAAAAGTTTATTTCTGGACATTATCTTCACCTGAACTCCCTTGAGTGATTTCAAGGACCCTTCCTCACTCACTAAAAAACCCCAACATAATATGATTACTCGACTCTGATTATGGTGGTTTGCCTGATCCCATGTAAAGCATAATCAGTTTACTAGTTCAGTCCTCAGTCCAACACCATTCAGTAACTCAACACCCAAACTTTTGGACTCTGATTATGGTGGTTTGCCTGATCCCATGTAAAGCATAATCAGTTTACTAGTTCAGTCCTCAGTTCAACACCATTCAGTAACTCAACACCCAAACTTTTGGACTCTGATTATGGTGGTTTGCCTGATCCCATGTAAAGCATGATCAGTTTACTAGTTCAGTCCTCAGTCCAACATAACTCAACCCCCAAACTGTTGTACTATGATCAAGCCTAGTGTTAGAGAGAGCTGGACCGCTTAGACCAGTGTCAGCCTCGATGGATGATTTCAAGATCATGTTTGGACAACCTCTAAGGGGCATCAGGCTTCCAGAGAAGGACACAATCAGCTGGCTCATTATGGCGGAAAACATGACCGCCTTAGATGAAAGAATTCCAAGATACAAACTTCAATGGGTACCTTTGCCGTCTGTGGTCGCAGCCTCTTGAAGATGCCGTATGGACCAGATGACCGGATACAAGATGGCGCCACAGCACAGGATGTCTACCAAGACGAAGACTGCCTTCCACGTAGAGTACTGTGACTCGCCCTCTTCGGAGGTGTCGGTGATGATGTAAGCAACATTGGCTAATACCTAGAGAGTATTTCAAAAAATGTAATTTCATCAATCTGGTAAGCACAGAAAAGTCTTGCTTAGCCGAAATGGGTTACCAGCCAGAACACTGTGTAATGTACATTACATTGCTGAAGACTGGTCCTCTGCTAACTTTTGCTAAGCAAATGAAAGCAATGTTTTCTGCCTACAAGTTTCTAAAACGGCCTTGGGTTTTGGTATAACATCTCTGAGTTTGATTTATTGGAATGGTTCGTAACGAGATTTCTTAGTCGGAAATAGTTCTTAAAAAAGTTACCTGCAGTGGGATGACTGTGATGAACAGCTTCTTGTCTTTCTCCGAGAGTATCGGCTTGACGAAGGCCCAACCCGAACCGATCAGAGCGATGTTTAGAAACAACAAGGCTCCCTTAGTCCTGAGACAAAAGAATTGATCACTATAACAACATCCAAGGCAAATGTAACAGAATAATAACGTTGACATTATGGGAAAAACTAACAACAACAAATTTGATTGAATTAGTTGAAATAACTCAGGGCCACTTGAGAAGCTGTTAAGCAGAAAACACTGCTTGGCAAATCTATTTTTTTAAACAAAAAATGAGTTGGAAACCTGTAGCAATAATGCAAACTTTATAGAATTTTGGCAGGTAACCTGTTTAAGCTAAGCAATTTTTTCTGTGCTTAGCATGTTTTTGTGCTTTTCAGGCTTTATAAAATTGGGCCCAGATAGTTTACATTTCCAACTAGAAGATGCATCGCATTTTCCAGATATGATATTCGGCCCGTGGTAAAAAGCAGGAATATAGTATTGAGTACAAGGGCTGACCTATATGTACATATGATTTAGGCTTTTACAGGTTTTTCGGGCTATTTATTTTAATAAATATTTTGCTGATTTTTCTGAAGGCAAAATAATCAGAAATTTTAAGTAGGAAGAATATCATGCTTGATTTTCACTGAGGAATTCTGAAATCTATCTCAACTCCTTAGGAGTATGCAGTACCGGAAAGCATATTGGCACACATGCAGCTACAATCGACCATATCATCGGTCTCTATCCATACTGGTACCTAGTTACTCCAAGGCGTTGAGAAGCAATTATGGCCAAATGCCTTCCAATGATATCCAGAAAGTACCTCCAATGAAAAGTATTACAACTTAGAAAATGGATATTGTGACAAGATCACTTGACGGAGGGTGGAGGGGGGTTGGGAGGCTTAGGTCTGCGGAGAATTTAAAACTTACAAGTAGGTGATGTAGAAAAGTATGGCAAACGCCTCCATTGGGGAGCCATCCACTGCGATGAAGTGATAGTCCATCTGTAAAGATTATATAATGTATGACATTTGTAACCAGGCAATGTGGACTTTGCTCATCATTGGACCCTCATAAAACTTCTTGGACCTAGAGGTTTTTTTCTTGGGCCTTAATCTCTTGAGGTTTCTGTCTCAGTCTCAAACCTTTCCAAGTCACTTTTGCTCTCGTTCTCGGACTTTGTGGTTTGTTTTTCATGGTTTTGGACCATGTCTGATTTCAGCTTCAGCAGTGACTGTAGCTGACTCACTGATAAGGTCTATTCATCAACATAGCTGCAGCAGCCATTCACACAGCCATAGCCAAAGTCACATGATTCAGACGCAGCCTTGGTCTTGGACCTTCAGGTCTTGATTACTGTCTCGATCTCGGGTAAAGTCTCACAATGTAAACCTTGCCAAAAATAGTGCTATGCAAATTTAAATGGTAAGCAATAATTTGACAGGAACTGGTCAAAAAACAATATACATTCCATGCTATTTTGGCTGGTACTCCGTATGTGCCAAACAAATTTGAGAGCTTAGTAGCTTTATGAAATTGGTCTCAAGTAAAAAGTTGTTCTATGTAAAAGAAATCTCACACAAAATTAGCCTTTCTCATGAAATATGCTCATTACATTCACACATGCTTAAAGACACTATTGGTTGGCTAACGCCATAGGTTTGTGCACTAGACAGACGAACAACTGAGTATGCACCTGCCACCATCAGTCCCGTTCCCTCATTTTGCCAACCAGTAGTGTTAGTGCGCCTGCGCTACACAATGTATGTGCAATTTACATACTTCATAGGAAGGGTCCATTCTTACCGCATGGAACATGAGGGACAACGTCTTGAGTACAACCAGTAGGAACATGAGATAGTGTATCTTAAAGACATCCTCTTTGTGCTGGCGGAGGTAGATGAACCAGTAACAAGCTGAGATGAAGTAGACAAAGGACATTGATAGGAAGAGGGTTGGGAGGGGGATGTCCCCTGCTGACAGATAATTGGGCCCGTTGTTCTCCTCCACAATTTCAACCTGATGCGAGGAAAAATAAAAATAAGCAAAAGTTGTTTCACAACTGATCAAGGGGTTTTGACAGCATGTGAGCATATGCTATTTGTTCTGTCATCATCTGCTTACAAGTTAGCGCGTTTTTTGCTATGCATTACGGTAAGCGTTGTTTAAGAAAATGAAAATGTCTGCTTATGGGCTTTATGCAATTGGTCCCTGGTATTATCAGAGTGTGGGTTTGGATCCCGGGTCGTGACATTTGTGTTCTTCAGCAAGAAACTTGCGAGAACTTTGTCATGGTTTTTGCAAAAGTCAATTGGGCTTGTTTTGATTGCAGCAATTGAAATAATATGCAGTGCTGGTTTGTGGAATTTTAAACTGCTATTTTTTTCAACTTGAATAGTATTTCAGAGGGAATTATTTCTCTGGGGAATTTTCTAATCGACAAGCTTTCAGATTGTTTTTCCATAAAAACCATGTCGATCAAATCAATACTTACAGTCAGATTTATTGGAGAGTTTTTGCAGTGATGGAAAAACAGATTGTAAAGCCCTTCTTCGGAGTCGTGTAGAGCATACACACGGAACTGAGAAACATAAGAAACAAATTTAGCGTTGTGGTTGAGCGGACTTGTGCACAGGGCTCAAGCTCTGCTCTTGTCAGAGTAATAATCCTAGCTCAGATAGACAGAGCAAGGGGCAGGGGGTGGGGGGGGGGTAACAAAAGAGATAAACATCAACCCACAACTTGTGAGTTATTTTTGACAGCACTATGTCCATGAGTGATCTCACGTCACAGCAGTCTGCAGGTCAGCCAATTCTAATCTGACGCAACATCACTCGATTGACAAAGTACATCGATGTCCAATCCTATCATGCGGCTGCTAGTGCCTACGTTCAATTAACTCAAGCATTCTGATCTGATCCACTCACAGAAAACTCACAGAGCAGCCAGAGTCAACTTCTCCCTTCCTAAACACAACCACACATCTCCACTGCTTAAGCAGCTTCATTGGCTCTCGGTTAAGAAACGCATCATATACAAGACAGCCCTAATAATGTACAAAATAACCACTGAATCATCTCCAGAATACATTTCAAGCTCACTGGATCTCACAACAATGACACAAAGAAACTTAAGCTTCCAGGGCAACCTACATATTCCCCGCACTGGAAAGAAAGCAGGAGATAAAGCTCTCTCTGCAGCAGGTCCAAGAATCTGGAACTCTAACCCACAATCAGTTTGATGCTCCACCTCAATACACATTATTTAAATCCCTCTCTCAAGACCTACTTGTTCGCTTAATTCATGTTCATTCTTGTTTTTGTTATTTCTGACCATCAGAGTGAAGTCTTGGTGCACTTTGTAACCTTTGAAAAAGGCGTGTTATAAATTATATAAGTTATTATTATTATAATTATTATTGGGGATTATAAAATTATCCACTCACACTGGTGTAGTAGTAGTCCTTGCTCCGGTAGATGGGGACATGGTTGAGCAAGGGGCACTCTACAGGTTGGGGGCTTTCAGTCGGCAAGGGTTGAGCTGTGACAAGAGATGCCGTGGTAGCGTTACCCCTAGTCGGTAGGTTGGGATCCATGGTATCCGTTTGCTGATGAGTCTTCAGGACTGGTAAGGCAGTGGAACTAGGGTCTGTTAGGATAAACACAACTCAAAATTAGTCACTTCAGTGTCGTCATAAAATAATTTCAAGGTCGAGTAACTTTGCAAGACACCATCCCCAGCCTCAAAATTAAAAGGGGGGGGGGACTGTCGACACCATAGCAGGCCCATGGCTGTACATAAATTATGAACTCTAACCCAGTTACTGCACGCACCAAGCGCACGCTGCTCATCACATCATAACATGATAATGAGGGCGCCCTTTGTGAGGTAATGGCCAGCGCGCATGTGCGCAGCAACTGGGGTAGAGTTCGTAATTCAATGTACAGCCACAGGCCTGCAATGATGATCTCTTACCATCTCCAGCTTCTCCCTTGTTCTTTTCCGCTGTTCCACCCTTCTCTCTCAATACTGACTGAATGAGGCAGTCTGGAAGCTCCTTGGACATTGGGAAGATATGGAGATGACGTACGCTACGTCCTCTCCTGTTGATGTTCAATCTGCTCGCAAAAAAACAAAGTTTTAGAAGGTAAGAAAATGTCATTATCAGTCCAATAACATTCAACAAAAATATAATTAATTTCAATCTGAAAGTTCACAGAATACAAAGTTTACAACCGTACCAATCCTCTGGAAAAACATTTTTGTCTGGAATGCAGCCAAAGTGGAAAGAACAGCATCTGAAGACATCCAAACCCACCGTTGCTTATATTTCAGGTGCGGCAATTAACGTTAAGTTGACATGATCATGCACAAAATCCCAGACTATACACGAACCATTTACGTAGTATTTCATTGCAAACATATGCAGTGGCTTATTAAGTGATGAACACCAATAACAAACCAACCCGGAACTGATCAGTGACTTACGTGAGATTTGTGAAGTTAAATGTGAAGAAGACAACGGAGACGGAATCGTTCTCAGCGACTCCGCTGTTGTTCTCCAAGATGCAGTGTGGATCTGCATGGTCCTCCTGTATGATTGCACAAAAGGATAAATTACAATCCAGAGCGTTTTGTTCATTAACTGCAAATAAACTGATGAAATTTTGACGCAATAACTAGCCCTGGGCCCGATTTCATAGAGCTGTTTAAGCACAAAAAGTAGCTAAGCAGAATAGGGTTACCAGTCAAAGCACCATGTCACATGCACCATTTTTGACTGGAGTCCTGCTTATTTTGCTTAGCAGAATTTGTTTTTGCTTGAACAGCTCGATGTAATTGGGCCCTGATTATGTTTAATCCAGGGAAGATCTGAGCAACAACTCTACAGGGCCCAACTTCATAGAGCTTTTTAAAGCAGAAAATTACACTTGGCAAATTTGTCTGCTCAGCAAAAAATAGCAGGGGACCAATCACAAACAATATACTTTCATGGTATTTTGGCTGGTAACCTGTCTCTGCTAAGCAAATATTATTTCTGTGCTACACAATTTGTGGTCAACAGCTTTATGAAATTGGGCCCTGGTCCAAGGACCCTAGAGGTCTGAGGGACTTCTCTCTGAATGTCCAACCCACTCATACCAGGTACGAGGCACTCCCTGGTCTAAGGACCATAGAGGTCTGAGAGACTTCTGTCTGAATGTCCAACCCACTCATACCAGGTACGAGGCACTACCTGGTCTAAGGACCCTAGAGGTCTGAGGGACTTCTCTCTGAATGTCCAACCCACTCATACCAGGTACGAGGCACTCCCTGGTCTAAGGACCATAGAGGTCTGAGGGACTTCTCTCTGAATGTCCAACCCACTCATACCAGGTACGAGGCACTACCTGGTCTAAGGACCATAGAGCATAGAGGTCTGAGGGACTTCTCTCTGGATGTCCAACCCACTCATACCAGGTACGAGGCACTACCTGGTCTAAGGACCATAGAGGTCTGAGGGACTTCTCTCTGAATGTCCAACCCACTCATACCAGGTACGAGGCACTACCTGGTCTAAGGACCATAGAGGTCTGAGGGACTTCTGTCTGAATGTTCAACCCACTCATACCAGGTACGAGGCACTACCTGGTCTAAGGACCCTAGAGGTCTGAGGGACTTCTCTCTGAATGTCCAACCCACTCATACCAGGTACGAGGCACTACCTGGTCTAAGGACCATAGAGGTCTGAGGGACTTCTCTCTGAATGTCCAACCCACTCATACCAGGTACGAGGCACTCCCTGGTCTAAGGACCATAGAGGTCTGAGGGACTTCTCTCTGAATGTCCAACCCACTCATACCAGGTACGAGGCACTCCCTGGTCTAAGGACCCTAGAGGTCTGAGGGACTTCTGTCTGAATGTTCAACCCACTCATACCAGGTACGAGGCACTCCCATCGCTGATTGATTTATCAAGAGTGAATCCAACGCTTTTCTGCTCAAGCTTTGCATTCTTAATGACTAGCGTTGATATGTTGATGGAGAGCTGGCCATGCTTGAAGAAACCAAACGTGCTGACGTCTACAAGATTTCTTGCATCATCCTGAAAAAAAAGATGGGAGGTTACATTTATACATTAACCAGATCCTATTCTTGGTAACATTTTCCAGCAAGTTTGACAACCATTTGAAACCATTCAACTGCATCAAAGTGCATACTGTGCGTACTGTATAGATACATTCACAACATACATCTTTACTTGCAAGCAGGCTATTTACCCAGATTTTTGCATTCACAACATATATCTTTACTTGCAAGCAGGCTATTTACCCAGATTTTATCAAACAGTCGGCCAATACAAGAGTAAAAATATCAAACTTTGATTTAGCATCTCTTTAATAATTTTGTTTAAAACATACAAGGCTAGTATTAAATTGATAATCTAAAATGAAAATAAAAACTTTGCAGTTATAAACTTACTATAGTTTTAAACTTGCCCAAGTTTACTGTGTGCTTAGTTTATCCTACGTAATCGGATGCTTAATCCTACGCAATCGGATGCTTAAATCCTACGTAATCGGATGCTTAAATCCTACGCAACCGGATGCTTAAATCATACGTAATCGGATCAGTCCAAAAGCGAGCGCAGGAGTGTCTTCAGAAATTTGTTGGTACTCCGTAATTTGAATCATGCCGAAAGATCAAAATTTGTCCATCTGGTCGAAAGTAAAACATCGTAATTCCTGTATGGTAAAATATTGTTACAGCAGACTCACCTACATATACTACATGATTATTCTGGGCACATACAATTTTCAAATCAAAGACTTCGTAATCGATTAATCGTAGACAAATTTAATCAGATTCAGACAACGACGTATTTTTTCAATGTCAAAGTGGAAAGTCAACAACAAACACTACAGCACAGGTACAGGACACATTTCACAGTATTCCTTCTCACAGTGTACTGTTGGTGAACATGTTTTTTTTCTGATCTGAATCTAATCTGAATCTGAATATAAATTATGATAATAAAAACATGAAAAATAAACGGCAAAGCCAAAGCATCCCAAAAATTAAAGGAATTAGGCCTATCACACCAAGAGAAAGGTGCGAAGTACCGCGCTTAATAATAGGGTATTTAATCCTACAACTACTCTAGTTTAGTAAGCATTGACACATGAACTGTAGCCGCCCGTAGCGTACAATTTATGGAAATTCAAATTTATTCATGATCATGTACTCTACTCTACGTGTGGTGATATGTGAACAATGTTTTGACAATAGAAAAATTGTAACAAAAAAATAACCAACTTCAGAAAATGGTGTTCGATAGTTTCTGCCGACAATGAGAACATATAAACAAAACATAGAAAATGTACACTAACCTTCAGTTTCAATTTGTGTTTTCGGGTCTCACAAATACTTGCGATCGTTAGAATTACAATCAAATAACGAAATAATCGAAACAGATTTTTCTCTTCCATGTTGTCAGTCAGATGATGATAATAACGCTAGAGGGCGCTACCCAAAAGAGCAAAACCGCGAGCCGGATAATTAATAAACTTTACCTAGTTCTAATGTCTTCTTATGTGTTGCAAGCTTGCAAGCTAATTCTCGGCTCAGTCAGAAGGCACATCAACTGGGCCAACAGCTCAGGGTTTTTCCCACGGAGGACTGAAAGAAGTTAAGTACCCGCGTTTACAGGCTGCAGCAGTTGTAATTTTGTGTGGTAAGTTTTAAAATAATAACCATAAATGAATGACCCCAAGATATCGTGAAAAACATAAAAATAATAAATTTTATGACGAATTATTCTTTGCTAACCTACAAAACTATTTAAATTATAATGCCATTTTAAAAACAAACAGTTGTTGGAATCAATGGAATGTCACGCCTTCTTATTTACTTTTTTAGTTCGACACCAAAAATCGACTTTTAAAAAGTTAAATCTTGCAAACTCGGCACCTGAGGCTGATATCAAACTCGCCATTAAACAATTGTTTTTGTCTGGCAGCTTTTGACTCACTAAAACATTTAATTATATATCATATGCAAGAAGAATGCATGTACACCAACAATTTACTTTATTGTTATGAATTGGTTTTAATTTCTGACTATTCCTGCTTACAAAATACAAAATAAGCCGAACCCTAACTAAAGAGTAAAGCCTTAAAAGGTAAATACATTATTACAAATAAAAACCCCAAATTTAAACAGATTTAAAGGGATTGTATACGTTTGGTAATTGGAACCCACTGTTTGTTTCAATCCTATAATATTGTTGTAGATTATAATTATATACCATAAAACCATAAAACTGACCTGTGAAAATTTCATTTCAAAAGGGTTTTGAGATATTGCCGAAAATCTGGAGCGGTTATGTCCACGTATGCAGGAAGAATAATCTAAATCTGCAATTGAAATACACTACCTGAGAAACATTACTGCAGTAACACTTCTGAGATTCAAATTTTTGGGGATAAAAAGTGATATCTTTTTCCATAACCGCAGTACTTTGAAGTGAAAAGTTTCTCTAAATGCATTAGGCCTATACTAAAGCTGCTGTACTTCTTACCAAGTAAGTTTTCATTGCCAATACAATAGTTTTTAGAGTCATTACCAAACGTATACAGACCCAGTATAACACTAGAGGGCAGATCATACAGGCCAGTCCTGATTCCAAAAGCAAAAGCTATTTTGAATCTGACTGCATAATTTTTCACTGATTATGAAAAAAAAAACATGGAAATGAATGATGCCAAATCCGTCCATCACTTTTTCACATGTTATGACCAACAATTTTAAATATATCTAGGACAAGCATTACCATAGAACAAATCTGTTATTTGCTCTATGGTATTAGGGGCCTACTATCTGAAAAAGTGGCGGTTGGATTCGGTAGTTTTCCCCGAAAACATTTAACCTTGTAAGTTGTCTGGGTAAAATTTTAACTGTCAATAATGAATGTCGCAGATGCTTTTTAAATTGTTATTTGTTACAATGAGTATTGAATTGGTGGTTGAATTCGGCAGTAGGGCTAAACATTTACACTAGACTGCAGGCCTGAGGCCAGTGATTTTAGCATCAGACAAGTAAACTCAACTACTGGACAAGTCTGGCAGTCTTGTATATTTCATTTCACTGTGTAATATCTTTAAGTTGAACAAATTCTGTTGAATGTCAAAATAAACTTATTCATAAGATAGGCCTAAATGCTCGATCAATCTTCTCTTGGTCGTAGTGCTTGTTCAAATAAAAACAGGTTATGCTAAACTTTGTAGACATTTTTTTTTCTCATTTTGATTCTAATCTTGTAAAAATAATGTGGTCCAGAAAAGTTTAAAGCTACAAGAGCTGTAGTCTTGTTGTAAATTTCCCCCCCATTTCAAGCCCTGGTGCATCTTTTGCAACTTATTTCTTTTCATTAATTTCACTTTCAGAAAGACAGTTACACTCTTGTTTCAATCACGTTTTCTTTTAATCTCTTAGTCTTACAGATTCAATATGGAAAAGCACAGAGAAGTTCTTCAACGATTATGTCGACTCTGTGGGGAGCGGTGTATATCATCAGTAGACTCAAAGAAGGGAAAAGTTGCGAAGCTCTGCTCTAACTACATCGAGAAAATTGCTGACACATTTCAAGTTGATATCTCCCATGATGATGCAAATACTCACCCCCCACACATGTGCCACACATGTTATACTTTCCTTTATGTTTCTGCAAAGAAAACGGCCCCAACCTGGGCATCCCATAAGAGAACAGGTGTCTGCCCTGTGTGCACTTATTCCACCCAATATCTAAGAGCTGGTCGTAAAAAGAAACAGAAACATCCAGGGACTGGCCGACCTAGGATAACCCCCACAGAGTTCTTTAACAGTATACCCCAGTCCCCCACAGTCTCAAGGGAGAGGATGCTTAACTTTGAACCACTGTCCTATACTTCTCCGATACTATGTAAAATTTGCAACAGGTCACTTAACAATGCCTTAGAGACATGTTGCATGCATTTATTCTGTTGCGAGTGCTTGACAGTACGCTATGAAACATCTGGAAAATGCATTCTCCCATGCCCAACCTGTCAAGAACCAGTGAACTTCAAGCGGGTAGTTGCCCCCCGTGGATATTTTGCCTCGTTATTTTTAAGTACAGTAATGAAATGTAAGGCATGCAAAGTCGGTATTCCGTTGGGTGATATCTCATCTCATGTTTGTGATCCAAAAGTCAGTGGTCCCGCTGTTAATCCAAATTTAATGTTTTTCGTCGTCAAACCACACGAGCAACAAGGTGGTGAAGTCGTGGAGATGATGCACCGTCCATTGACTGCACCGCTAACTCCTCAAATGGAAGAACTTGGCGCACATATCCTCAAATCCAAGCTGGCACAATCTTCAGACGGGTTTAGCACTCAGTACAAGACCGGTGGCTTGGTGAGCTTAAATAGTTCTGGTTTTCAAATTCTTTTCACTAAAAATTCTCTCATATCGAAACAGCCCAGGCATGAAAAAAAGGTTTGACAAAATGAAAATAGGCCTAGTTGAAAGATTTTATTTTTTATTTTTGTTTCCCCCTCTCCCTTCTACAAAGCCTCTGACAACAGTATGCATTCCCAGTCCTCGAAAAAGCAGTGAGGTTGCCTCTCATAAAACTCTGCGACGACGCTCGGAGATTTTAAACGTGACGCGTAACCTTCTTTGCATGGGAACCTCCAGGCGGCAGCAACTTGATGAGCTGAAGTTATGCAGCATGCGAGACAATCTTCAGGAGATGTTGAAGGAACTGAAGTTAAACTCCATCAGGCTACCCAACATGCAGCTCCTTGCAGCGAAGGCGCGTTTCGGAATCTCCTGGAAACGCATCAGGGAAATGAAACGATGGCTGAAGAATTACAACATACTCACAGAAAGTGAGAATGCAATGCGTCGACAACAGAAAGACATCGTTGCGAATAACATCATCGCTGAGAACCTTCCCTTCTCATTCCCGGATGAAGTCAACGGAGGAGTCACTATAAAGCCGGCTGCCTGCGTAGGTGTGAAGTCCCTCGTTGCTAAAGTCACCCAACAGTTTGAGGAATACCATAAGTAAGAAAAACTCAGTTTATCTTGTGTTTTAAACAGTGTTTCATTTCATTTCATTTCATTTCATTTATTCTGGTTATGAAGCCAAGGACTCTCAGAAAAGCGAACTTAATCACTGTACTAGCCAAGAACCCAATGGAGAGAAAACAAGGAAGGAAGTTTCAGTTTTAGATGTGGGAGGAAAACTCCAGATAATTATTCCAGGGAAAACCCACGCAGTCAGAATGGGACTGAAAACCCAATCCACGTAGTGCCCCCAGCGTGATTCGAATCCGGGTCCTTAAAAACTTCAAAGGGACAATCTACTCACATTTCTTGTTCTTTACTTCAGGTCTGGACAGCTCACATGGCACGAGGGCAACATTCCAGCCAACGAGGTCTGGGTTAAAATTGGAGGTGACAAGGGAGGGGGAACCTTTAAACAGATGTTCCAAATCGCCAATGTCGATTGCCCCAACTGTCTTCGGCACACCGTCGTTGCTTGTGCGTTTGCAGCAGGGGATAAATACGACAACCTAAAGACTGGTCTGTTGCGCTTCCGTCAACAAGTCGTTGATCTGCAGTCCTGCACTTTGAAGAGTCATAAAGTCAGACTCTTTATGTTTGGGGATTACGAGTATCTCTGCCGGGTGTACGGACTCTCAGGGGCATCAGGTAAGTAAGATGTTTTAGTCTTTGAAAATGATCCACAATTATTGGACAAATTGTCATCGTTTTCACGAAGAGCTACATCTGTCAAAAGGCGTGATTGAGATTTACATTTTACACTGCTTGGCTTTAAACAGCAAATCTGCAATACTAAAGCCACAGTTTGTAGTTTAAGACCTCTCATATGATTCTGTAAAAGTTTAACCTCTCCACTGACTTACTAATTTCTTTAAAAATATTGGCTAAATGCAATTAGTAATTGGTCAAAGATCTGTGTCTCTTCGTGAAACCTCAAAAGTGAGATGACCTACTTACAAGTCCATTTGAAAAACCTTGTTTTACATTGGAAAGTCTCTAGTCTTGCTTCCAAGACCCTTCAGTTGTGTAATCATGAGTACATGTTCTCATGAAAAAACCTTGTCCTTGTTAGAGGGCATTATCATTCCTGTAACCGCTATCACCCCATGAACAACTGGCGGCGAGCGGTTCGTTGGGTGATAGCGGTTAGGTTTTCGTGATGACATGTGTTCGTGACAATACAAGAGGAGTGTCTTGGAACCAAGACTAGAGAGGGACTTGCTTGTTACATAATCACACACACACTCTGACATAGGTGACTCTTCAACAAACTGAAAAGTGATTTGACCTATATTTATGCTCTTCTGTTGCAATGTATTACATGTATCTTGGGGGATGTGTGACTGTTCCTGAAAATGCAAAATGCATTGAGATATACGCCTCCTCTCTGTATTAATCAATAATTTGTTGATTAAACATAATGCCTCTGCATAAAAGCAGTGACAAGATCCCTGTAATTTGAAACAGTGTTTTTGGCTTGGCTACCGAAAGTCCCTTCTCTATGCTCCCAAGTAGCACCTTTGGCTAGAGACCATTTCTGAATCTACCACATCCTCCACTGTGAGCCAACTTAACAACAAAATGTTTAGACTAAGATAAGATTGGTATACCTGGCTCAGTGATGAGCAATTATATTTTGGGCCTATAGACCTTTTATCATGGTGCGGCCATCTTGATTTGTTCCCATTCAAATCAATGTAACCAAACTGAGGCTAGAAGGAGAAATAGTCTGGTTCCTTTTTGTACAATGAATATTAGCTCCCATTGCTGTTATTGGATACAGGGAACATGACCAAGATGGTAGCAGCATGATAAAGGTTTATAGTCCTCAATCCTGAATAGATAACTTTCTGATTTTGGGAAGATTTGTTGAGGGTTAGGGTAAGAATGCCCAGTAGTGGAGCACAAGACGACTCCACATCTTGCCTGGCCACTGACAAGTGACAAACCCCATTTTTTTGTACACAGGACGACATTGCTGTCTCTACTGTGAGGTCTCCAAAGATGACATGAACTTGGCCCAGGAGGAAAGGCCACCAGCCAGGCAGAGAACTCTGCACACCCTGAACAACGACCTGGCCAGATTCATGGCTGATGGAAGTAAACTCTCCAAGGCAAAACTGTTCAACAACGTGATTAGTGTGCCAATGTTCAGGATTCCACTTACACAGGTGAGCTTTTTTTGTTTTTTTTTGTACATGGCAGCTGTTACAGACTGATCCGATAAGCTTCGCCCACCACGCTTAGCAAAAAGGTTGAGGCACCTGTTTCCAGATCAATCAGCCCTGGGCATCAAATGCACAATGCCTAATAATAATAGTAACAGTGGTTTCTTATATAGAACTTAAATCCGCCACTCAGTGATGTTCATCATGGCACTCCCACAGTCACTGGGCCATTTATTTCATTCCTTAAAGGGTGGGTATACCTTTGGTAATTACTCCATAAAAAGTTACTTGGTAGAGAGTACTGGAGAGCTGTTGATATTATAAAACATTGTTAGAAGCGACCCCCTTTGAAGTAATGTAGTTTTAGAGCAAGAGATAATTTTTCACCCAAAAATTTGAATCTGAGAAAGGCTTCAGGAGTGAGTGAGGCCTTTCTCTTGCATCTGAAAGCACACAATTCTATGCAACAAGGTTTTTTCTTTCATTATTTTCTTGCAACTTCAATGACCAATTGAGCCAAAATTTCACAGGTCTGTCATTTTATGCATATGTTGGGATACACCAAGTGAGGGTACTGGTCTTTGACAATTACCAAAAGTATACCGTGCCTTTAAACCATCTCAGCTCCCTTGGGAGTATACAGCCTGTGCTGCAAGTAGTGCACCAAGCTAAATCAATCACAAAAACCATCTCTGCTTTTACAGCCTGTACCCATTTACCCCCTGGGTGTAGAGAACAAATTATGGTTAAGTGTCTTGCTCAAGTACACAAGTGTCATGACCGGAATTCGAACCCACACCCTGATGACTTAACTACCGGAACTTGAGATTGATACACTAAACCGCTCGGCAACGACATACAGCATATCAATGATCCAATAATGGCCACTTGTTTGTGGTTTGAAAGGGGATTTTGTCAGAAGTTTTTGCAGTAGAGGATCCAAGAAGAGATGAGGTCGCTTGCCAAGAAGGCCGGACAGACAGCCACTCATCCAGAGTGCTATCAAACATAACAAGCAAACTGCCATACTCATCCAGTGTGCTATCAAACATAACAAGCAAGCTGCCCCACTCATCCAGAGTGCTATCAAACATAACAAGCAAGCTGCCATACTCATCCAGTGTGCTATCAAACATAACAAGCAAGCTGCCTCACTCATCCAGTGTGCTATCAAACATAACAAGCAAGCTGCCATACTCATCCAGTGTGCTATCAAACATAACAAGCAAGCTGCCCCACTCATCCAGTGTGCTATCAAACATAACAAGCAAGCTGCCCCACTCATCCAGTGTGCTATCAAACATAACAAGCAAGCTGCCCCACTCATCCAGTGTGCTATCAAACATAACAAGCAAGCTGCCATACTCATCCAGTGTGCTATCAAACATAACAAGCAAGCTGCCATACTCATCCAGTGTGCTATCAAACATAACAAGCAAGCTGCCCCACTCATCCAGTGTGCTATCAAACATAACAAGCAAGCTGCCTCACTCATCCAGTGTGCTATCAAACATAACAAGCAAGCTGCCATACTCATCCAGTGTGCTATCAAACATAACAAGCAAGCTGCCCCACTCATCCAGTGTGCTATCAAACATAACAAGCAAGCTGCCCCACTCATCCAGTGTGCTATCAAACATAACAAGCAAGCTGCCTCACTCATCCAGTGTGCTATCAAACATAACAAGCAAGCTGCCTCACTCATCCAGTGTGCTATCAAACATAACAAGCAAGCTGCCCCACTCATCCAGTGTGCTATCAAACATAACAAGCAAGCTGCCTCACTCATCCAGTGTGCTATCAAACATAACAAGCAAGCTGCCCCACTCATCCAGTGTGCTATCAAACATAACAAGCAAGCTGCCCCACTCATCCAGTGTGCTATCAAACATAACAAGCAAGCTGCCATACTCATCCAGTGTGCTATCAAACATAACAAGCAAGCTGCCCCACTCATCCAGAGTGCTATCAAACATAACAAGCAAGCTGCCCCACTCATCCAGTGTGCTATCAAACATAAAAAGCAAGCTGCCATACTCATCCAGTTTGCTATCAAACATAACAAGCAAGCTGCCCCACTCATCCAGTGTGCTATCAAACATAACAAGCAAGCTGCCCCACTCATCCAGTGTGCTATCAAACATAACAAGCAAGCTGCCTCACTCATCCAGTGTGCTATCAAACATAACAAGCAAGCTGCCCCACTCATCCAGTGTGCTATCAAACATAACAAGCAAGCTGCCATACTCATCCAGTGTGCTATCAAACATAACAAGCAAGCTGCCCCACTCATCCAGAGTGCTATCAAACATAACAAGCAAGCTGCCCCACTCATCCAGTGTGCTATCAAACATAACAAGCAAGCTGCCATACTCATCCAGTGTGCTATCAAACATAACAAGCAAGCTGCCTCACTCATCCAGTGTGCTATCAAACATAACAAGCAAGCTGCCCCACTCATCCAGTGTGCTATCAAACATAACAAGCAAGCTGCCTCACTCATCCAGTGTGCTATCAAACATAACAAGCAAGCTGCCCCACTCATCCAGTGTGCTATCAAACATAACAAGCAAGCTGCCTCACTCATCCAGTGTGCTATCAAACATAACAAGCAAGCTGCCCCACTCATCCAGTGTGCTATCAAACATAACAAGCAAGCTGCCATACTCATCCAGTGTGCTATCAAACATAACAAGCAAGCTGCCCCACTCATCCAGTGTGCTATCAAACATAGCAAGCAAGCTGCCATACTCATCCAGTGTGCTATCAAACATAACAAGCAAGCTGCCCCACTCATCCAGTGTGCTATCAAACATAACAAGCAAGCTGCCCCACTCATCCAGTGTGCTATCAAACATAACAAGCAAGCTGACCCACTCATCCATTTGTGCTATCAAACATAACAAGCAAGCTGCCATACTCATCCAGTGTGCTATCAAACATAACAAGCAAGCTGCCCCACTCATCCAGTGTGCTATCAAACATAACAAGCAAGCTGCCCCACTCATCCAGTGTGCTATCAAACATAACAAGCAAGCTGCCATACTCATCCAGTGTGCTATCAAACATAACAAGCAAGCTGCCATACTCATCCAGTGTGCTATCAAACATAACAAGCAAGCTGCCCCACTCAACCAGTGCAGCGTTGTCACTACGCCAGTCGGTGCCGGTCGGGCCTGCCGGCACTCGGAGATTCCCGACCGGCACTTTTCCTTGCTAACAGCTTTACCGACCGGCACTATTTCGACTGGCAATGCTGAATATTTCATTACTTTGTCATCAGAAGCCAACAATAAATTCCAGTATTTATGACAAAATACATCGCGTTTCGTTTTAATATCCATTCCTGACAGTCCCTGACAATTTCTGACAAATACTCACCATAACTTCTCATTTTCGTGCGTCTTAATTTATTTTGTCCCGGTCTGGTTGTACCGTATCAACTACCGTGCAAATATGCAGCAATGTGCTACGTAACGTCTACCTTATTCGCGGGACTGCAACTTTTCACGTGTAGTAGTTCCGCCCCAACTTGACAATCGCCCAACTATAGTTGGGATCGCAGTGAGGGATTGCAGTGAGGTTACCGTCAGAGCTCTATGGGCGATCACAACTATAGTTGCGGCTCCCCAACTGTATCACTCAAGGTGCTATAGTTTGGGCGATTGCCAAGTTTGGCAGTGACGGATCATTCATAGTGATTTTCCCTTTGCCTGCACGTGCAATTCCACTGGCGCTTGTGTATGATCTACTGTATTATTGTGGACAGCTGATTGTGGACAAGCCTATTAATTTGTTGTTTATACAATATAAAAGTTTTGAGTTCATCATTTGCTCGTAATCATGCCGCTATCGCAGCGAAGTATTAACAGTTTCTTTAGAATCTTCAATAAATCGGACAAACTTGGCAGCATGGGGTAAACTTACCTATTGAATAATAGAATAATCCTGTAACTGTACAATGAATGAACGAAGCTTGGCAGGCTCAACACGCTATCGCCGTGTTGCCTCGATCTTGCTGTCAGCTGCTTGTTGTATTTTCTGTATCTCCATGGTTCGTTCATCCATGGTTCGTTTGGCGCCTTAAGTTTTAAGGCATAAGGTAGGGGTGGTGGTGGTGCCATTTTGTTAAGTAAATATTTTGTTAAAAATTTGATAGAAATTATAGCAATTGTCATTGTCTCTTTTGATGAAACAATACATCATGTATTGTTTCATCAAAAGAGATGCTTACTGCAATGGCGTCCATTGCAACGCTCACTTCACATTTTTAGCGTGAATTTTACCATCTTGAAAAAAAAATTCCGACCGGCACTAAATTTGGGCTAGTGACAACACTGATCCAGTGTGCTATCAAACATAACAAGCAAGCTGCCCCACTCATCCAGTGTGCTATCAAACGTAACAAGCAAGCTGCCCCACTCATCCAGTGTGCTATCAAACATAACAAGCAAGCTGCCCCATTGTTACCCCCTCGATCCTCCACTGCTATGCCTTGTGATCAGTTAATCAATGAAGGCATCGAGTCTATAGGAAAGTTTACAAACAAATCAAATAGACAACCAAATCAATTTTGTTTCCCTTTTATAATCATGTTGTTTCTAAAAGGTCTGCCCACCCGGACTTCACATCAGTCTAGGGTTATACCTCAAGCACTTCAACAGCTTCGAGAGAGCTTGTCACGATCTTGACATGGAAGTGGCAGCTGTGTTGGCCGTGCAAGAAGAACATCAATCTGAGGCAGACAATCCAGCTCTTGGCTCTACGTTCAAGAACGTTGTCTCTGTGTTGAAGAAGGCTGGACAGTTAGAGCTGCAGGCAGAGGCCTTGGATGAAGAGTTTCAGCTCAAAGAAGAGGAACTCATGGATACCATCATAACATCTGAGGAGGAGGAAAGTGCTGACATTGAGAATTACATCGCTGAAACGACTGCATTGCGAAAGCAAAAAGGACATCTGGTAAGGCATCTTCACGCTGAAATAAAAGAAGTGCGTGTATAAGTAGGATTTGAAACTTTGCATTATGGGAATACAATCTGGTGAGGTTTGCGGAGACACCGTGTACTAAAAACTCTCTCTATGAGTTGTGGTGGTTCTGAAGACAACCGATTGTTTATCAACTAGATGTTTCAATCAGTATGCTCTGATTATCTTCAGGAGAATATTGGACGCTATTACTGGATGCTGCTTAAGTAATGCCAAGGAGGTTTTGCTAACAGGTGGGCTTATCTCAATGGTGTGTAGATGTACTTAAGCAGCATACAGCAATAGAGTCCAGCATTCTCCTGAAGACAATCAGAGCATACTGATCGAAACGTTGAGTTGTTAAACCACCAGTTCTGCTCAGAACCTCTCCAACTCATGTAGAGAGAGTTTTATGTACACGGTGTCTACGCAAACCTCACTTAAAGTGCGTGTTTGTAATTTCCAGCGAGGGGTTTCACTAATGACTAATTTATCATTGTGACTTATTTATTTCAGTTGGCGGAAGTAAAGGCCCTTCGTGAGAAATCAGCGCTCAAACCGGGTCAAGGTCCCCTAGCTGGTTTACTCGACAGTGTACTGAAGGAGTTCCGGGTGCAGCGACAAGCCTTCGGTTTTGTCGGCAACCACGTCCACAAATGCTGCAAGGTACGCAGTGTCAAAATGAAAGCATTAATTCTTCCAAAACTTCAAACTTTCCAAAAATGCATGTAAATATTTGAAAACGTCTTCTTTTACTGCAGGAAGAAAATATCAAGCGTCTGACTGATGCAGTGGTCAGTAAAACTCAAGAACTTTGTCCTTCACTGAAGGGGGAAGCTACAGTAATTGCTACAAAGTATGCCAAACTATTCAACCTGTTTGGTACTTGTCATAGGAAGTACAATGTCGCATTCGTCCTCAATGACCAAGCTATAGATGCATTGAGCCAAGACATCCGTAACTACCTGGCGTTCTTCCGCTCCTCTTTTCCAAGTGAGACCGTCACTCCAAAGATGCATCTCCTTGAGGAACATGTCATCCCATGGTTGCGGCAGTGGCGCTTCGGCTTAGGTTTCCATGGGGAGCACGGTGGGGAGTCTGTCCACTCCCATTTTAACACCCTCCGGCGTGATGTACGAGGACTGAGTGCAGACGTGGACATACTGCGGTCTGTAATGCAGACTCACTGGGTCACGACCAGCCCAGCCTATGCTGTTTCAAAATAATTAGGTGTACATGTACACGCAACAGCGGAACACCTATTGTTTTTGATTGTTTTTTTTTTCAATAGTTTTACGTCTTCTTCTCGGAATCATTTGTCTGCAAGCAAACGCATAGTTGTGAAGCTTGCATCAACTTGAAACTTTGCATGTAGTTAGACAATAACTTGAAGTTTCAGGAGAAGTTGTGATGTCATGATGACGTCATCAGTTGTTGAAATACAATAAATCAAAGTTTATTATTTAAAAAAATCATAACTCAAGAAGTACAAAAGCTATTTTAACAATCCATACATCATCAGAGAGGTTTTTGAAAATGTAGCAAACACTACACAGAGTATGATCCCATTTGACCCTGACTTCCTGTTCAAACCGGAACTTGAAAATTTCAAAAAATCATATCTCAAGAACTAT
This sequence comes from Plazaster borealis, assembly GCA_021014325.1. Classification (NCBI taxonomy): domain Eukaryota; kingdom Metazoa; phylum Echinodermata; class Asteroidea; order Forcipulatida; family Labidiasteridae; genus Plazaster; species Plazaster borealis. The sequence continues at coordinate 459,118 of CM037456.1, read as the reverse complement.
TTTAGTCAAATTTTCACATCAGGTTGTATGTCATTCAGCCTTCGCAAAATTTTCAACGGAGATGTTACCAATTAGACCTTAACTTCTGACGAAATCTGACGTTAAAGCTCACGTATTTATTGGCCAGCATTAAATTATTTAAAACCACATGAAAAGTAGCATGTGCTGGCTGTTGCGCTCCATTGACCACAGGGTTCAAAGTCCATCAAACCTGCATACAGTCTAGTCTCTGTTCAAAGTTCACGCAACCTGATTTGGCATTACGCTTTGTTAGTCTCTGAAACAGCTGTCGAGGCTTGATCGGTGCATTTCTTGACTTTTGCAAAAGTTTGTAAATTGCTGGCACACCACGAAACAGTAACAGCACCACTCGCCTTGGCCTCACAAAACGGAAATCATCATTTTTTTAACAGTGTCATCATGACGCCATCAAACATCATGTGCCGTCAACTTAAAGGTGCACTTTACAAAGATTTATATTTACGGCAAAAATGCATGATTTGGCTAACTCCTTGCATGTATTCAAGCCGGGATTTGTAACATCCAAATTAAGATCCTGTTTTAATGACGTCATCAATTGTCATACATGAAGTCACCTTAAAGGTGCAGTTTAACTTGATCTATCTAAAGTTTATTATTTTGAAAAATCAGAAACAACATCTATTATGATTTTACTCTTTGCATTTGTTTGTGAATGTTTTATGTATGAAAGTTCTTTATAATTGTTAGTGACATGATTTGACCTGGCTTCCTGTCCAACCAGAAGTTAAAGAAATTTATATTAAGAAGCTCTTTTTTTATTTTAAGTAAAAGTCTTGTATACTATCAGTTCAGTTTTTTACTATTTACATGAAAATTGCCATACATGTTCAATAATACACGTACTAGAGCTCGATGCAGTCTTAAGTAGTAACGTTAGCATTTATTTCCTGTGCAAACTAAAGGTAAAAACGTAATAGATTTACACTTAACTTTCTTTGAAAGTTCAAAAGCTATCAACAATCTGCATGGATTCAATTAATTAGTTCACACATTAACACAAAACTGACCCCAATGATTCCCGAACACTAAATTGTTTTCTGTACAAATATTTGTCCATCCTTTGTACTAGTTATTTTTTCTAACTTCAAATTATAGATACAATTTTTCAGATTACCGGTAGTTTTTCTTCTATTTTCCCTTTTTTATGTATTTGTTTTTGCTTCAAGAAAAATCCACAAGATGACAGGGCTTGCAGAACAGACCTACTAGACCAGAATCATTTGAAGAAGACCAACAATATTTAGTAAGCATTTGTACATTGGGTGGAAATAACTAGAAACCGCTGTATTTTTCGGTCAGCAGGTTATACTGTAACAATGCTAAAAATACTGGACTGGGTCCAGAAGTCCAGTGAATATTTTTAGCCCTAGGTTCGATTCCACAAAGCACTACTGACTGGCACCCCCGGACAAAGATATTGACAGAATAGGGAGACTGCCACCATAGGGCTCGATAGCTCCTTAATCCGGAGGTGCCAGGCTCAAGTCTCGCTATAGTAAACAGAGTAAGACTACTGACATGATCAGTGTATCACTTAGGCAAATTAGATTATTAATATAAAACTTCTGACTAAGACAGCCAAAACAATACACACAATTTTGAAAAGAAAATATAACTATTAAAATGACTCATCTAAGATCTTGTGTAGCAGCTTGGAGTCGACCTTAAATATCTTGGGTAATTCAATAAGTTGCAAACAAGATTGGTTGTAAGCAACATAATTGCATCTTTGGAATTCTGTTAAATGGTTGTCTACATTTTCTAACTTGAACTGTCATACATGTCTTAAAGTAGCAGGACACTAAGACCTGAGCCCCATTTTATAAAGCTTGTGAGCACAAAAACTCCGCTAAGCACAGAAAAATTGTGCTTAGCAGAAACAGGTTACCAGTCGATATGCCAAAAAGTTTCAATTGTTGCAACTTTTGCCCCACTCATTTGCTGCATAGCAAAGAAATTGGCAAGCAGTATTTTCTGCTAAAACAGCTTCATGAAATTCGGCCCTGAACTTATGTATATATGTTTTTTCTTTAATTCATGATTTACTTATCTTTACTCTTAATAACCGTACTGTTGACCCGAGCACCAATGCCAAATATGGCTACTGTCTGCCCTGCTCGCCATTGTGGGAGTCAAATTGCACAAAAAATTATGGTGAGCACGTAAGCATTATTTTAGTGAGAAATTACCTCTTTCTCAAAAACTACGTTACTTCAGAGGGAGTCGTTTCTCACAATGTTTTATACTATCAACAGCTCTCTGTTGCTCGTTACCAAGTCAGTTTTTATGCTAAAATATATTTTGAGTAATTACCAAACATGTACGATGCCTTATACAGCGCCCTCTCTGATGGAACAAATTTGTTCCATACAAGAGTTGAATGAACTTTCAGCTCTATTATTGGGCTCACCCTCCATTGTATAAGCGTACCCCCTTGTTTTAGTGAGTGGATTAGTCCAGTATTGCCATATAAGGTATTGCAGGGTCAACTTGTTATTGGAGTGGTATGCAGGATGTCTTGGCTAGTAGAATTGTGTGCTGAGATATGTGGCCCTGTTCACAACCCTTTGAGAGGCAATTGTGTTTTTTGAGCAACAAATAAATAAAGTTCAGACCCTGTGTGAAGTTTGTGGGCATCATTTTTGTTTCACACAGAAGAGAGACTGTATGAACCATGTCCACAAAGATACAGAACTAATGAAAATGTTGTAAACTAAATGCTGTCTCCATCTGTACATTTTTCATGCTATTTGCTTCACCAAACCCAAAAATTTCAACTTTGACCTCGTAATAATGAATATGCATATCTGGTAATCTCATTAGCATATTTTTCAATTAAACCTTCATTTGCATAATAAATTAATAAGAATGGTTTGGTAGTTGTTAGGCTAGTAGTTGTACATTTTGCTAATTAGTCTTGCATTTACTATTTTCTGACATGAGAACAAATCAAATAGAGCATTCTTATTTCATGGGTGAAAAGAGTGAAATGCTTGGATTTACTGAAAAAAAATGATAATAATTTTTAATCAGTGGAAAAATAATAAACATGCATTTTCTTCCAAATTTTTTAGACATTTTTGTTGGTGAGATGCTTGGTAATCATAAATGACTAATAACCAGTTGGTACTCACTAGTATATGTCTCAGCCCAAAGTATATTGATTTACTACTCTTATAACCTTTGTTTTTATCTTTTGTATGAATATTAAATACCTCATTTGCATAATCAATTAATTTTTTGCAAACTTTGAAATTGTTTACAATTTGTCTGATTCATACTCTTTATGATGGTGTTTAGTTTATTCTCATATGACTTCATTCAGATAAGTTATGGGCAATTATTCATGTGTACCACATTCTTAAACAGTTTTTGCCAAATATGTGCTGTTTAAAAAGGGTTAAGTCGTAGTTGCGAGTTATACAACTCTACTAGATGAGAACAACAGTAGGCCTACTAAAAAAGTTAAAGATCTAAGTCTAGTTTTATGCCGATTTGACTCAAAAAGTTTAGATTTAAATTTTAAATAGCTATTTTTATAGATTCAAGAAAGTTGTAAGCTTTCATTTTAATAGGTAATGTACAAACAAATCCGCCGCAAAGTGCTAGTTAATTAAAAACTCAAAATTAATTGTTATCAGGATCCCTACTATCTATTAAACGGCCATCAGCCACAAACAAGCAATTTTGTATGCAAAAGTTTTTGTAAGTGTTTTTTGTTTTGAAACAGGATTATCTGTCAAAATAGGTTATCATAGATATGATAAGGAGGGAGGGTGTGCAGTAACTGGTTGAGAGTTCATATTTCAATGCTTTGATCGTGACGCCACAGCCCCTTTAATTTTTTTACTTCAGTCAGCACAAATACATGTATAATGTGTGATTAAAACATGTTATTTTCCCCTACTTTAGTGTTTCAAGATCATGTTAAATTATGACCGAAAATAATTGTAAACATTTCAATTGCACTTCTGTAATAAATACAATGCTAATAAAATTGTTTAGAAAACTTTCAAAAACTGCCAGTGGCTCTGTTTTCTCCTAAAACTATAAGTCAAAACCTTTTATTGTCCAAAGCCTCAAATTTGCATTTTTTTTTTTTAAATTATGCCCATTCAACAATGATTAACAATTAAAACTTAGCGGACTTCCCTCCTTCTTATCTTTATACATACGTCACATTATTCGTGTTGAATATTCATACCTAAATAATTAAGCATCAGCTGGTGGTCGGGTATCCTGTCTGTCCATTTAATTACGGAGATTCGCCCAATCTTCAGATTGCGCTGCTCATTTTGTGGATCTTTGCTTCGCGTTCGTTATTCGCAGATTGCGCGCTCAGTCAAAGAACTTTTATACAACATACAAAGTGGTACAAAAATAGACTTGCACAACAGGTACACTTGCAAAATAAAGAGGAGGGGATAGACGAAGGGGTCGGGACGGGTATGTAGAAGGGAGGAACATATGACTCTGGGCAGGGGAACAATCCATTCTAAGACAAGAAGGGGAGGGGTTTAGATGAAGGGGTCAAGACGGGTATGTAGAGGGGAGGAACATATGACTCTGGGCAGGGGAACAATCCATTCTAAGACAAGAAGGGGAGGGGTTTAGATGAAGGGGTCAAGACGGGTATGTAGAGGGGAGGAACATATGACTCTGGGCAGGGGAACAATCCATTCTAAGACAAGAAGGGGAGGGGTTTAGATGAAGGGGTCAAGACGGGTATGTAGAAGGGAGGAACATATGACTCTGGGCAGGGGAACAATCCATTCTAAGACAAGAAGGGGGAGGGGTTTAGATGAAGGGGTCAGGACGGGTATGTAGAGGGGAGGAACATATGACTCTGGGCAGTTGACCAATCCAATCTAATAAACTCATGGCACATGGTTAGATGAAGGGGTCAAGACGGGTATGTAGAGGGGAGGAACATATGACTCTGGGCAGGGGAACAATCCATTCTAAGACAAGAAGGGGAGGGGTTTAGATGAAGGGGTCAAGACGGGTATGTAGAGGGGAGGAACATATGACTCTGGGCAGGGGAACAATCCATTCTAAGACAAGAAGGGGAGGGGTTTAGATGAAGGGGTCAAGACGGGTATGTAGAGGGGAGGAACATATGACTCTGGGCAGGGGAACAATTCTAAGACAAGAAGGGGAGGGGTTTAGATGAAGGGGTCAAGACGGGTATGTAGAGGGGAGGAACAGATGACTCTGGGCAGGGGAACAATTCTAAGACAAGAAGGGGGAGGGGTTTAGATGAAGGGGTCAAGACGGGTATGTAGAGGGGAGGAACATATGACTCTGGGCAGGGGAACAATTCTAAGACAAGAAGGGGGAGGGGTTTAGATGAAGGGGTCAGGACAGGTATGTAGAAGGGAGGAACAGGACTCTGGGCAGGGGAACAATCTATTCTAAGACAAGAAGAGGAGGGGTTTAGATGAAGGGGTCAGGACAGGTATGTAGAAGGGAGGAGCAGGACTCTGAGCAGGGGAACATCCATTCTAAGACACGAAGGGGGAGGGGTTTAGATGAAGGGGTCAGGACAGAAGGGATGAACTCTGAACAGGGGAACATCCATTCTAAGACAAGAAGGGGAGGGGTTTAGATGAAGGGGTCAAGACGGGTATGTAGAGGGGAGGAACATATGACTCTGGGCAGGGGAACAATCCATTCTAAGACAAGAAGGGGGAGGGTTTAGATGAAGGGGTCAGGACAGGTATGTAGAAGGGAGGAACAGGACTCTGGGCAGGGGAACAATCTATTCTAAGACAAGAAGGGGAGGGGTTTAGATGAAGGGGTCAAGACGGGTATGTAGAGGGGAGGAACATATGACTCTGGGCAGGGGAACAATTCTAAGACAAGAAGGGGGAGGGGTTTAGATGAAGGGGTCAGGACAGTATGTAGAAGGGAGGAACAAGACTCTGGGCAGGGGAACAATCCATTCTAAGACAAGAAGGGGAGGGGTTTAGATGAAGGGGTCAAGACGGGTATGTAGAGGGGAGGAACATATGACTCTGGGCAGGGGAACAATTCTAAGACAAGAAGGGGGAGGGGTTTAGATGAAGGGGTCAGGACAGGTATGTAGAAGGGAGGAACAGGACTCTGGGCAGGGGAACAATCTATTCTAAGACAAGAAGAGGAGGGGTTTAGATGAAGGGGTCAGGACAGGTATGTAGAAGGGAGGAGCAGGACTCTGAGCAGGGGAACATCCATTCTAAGACACGAAGGGGGAGGGGTTTAGATGAAGGGGTCAGGACAGAAGGGATGAACTCTGAACAGGGGAACATCCATTCTAAGACAAGAAGGGGAGGGGTTTAGATGAAGGGGTCAGGGACAGTATGTAGAAGGGAGGAACAAGACTCTGGGCAGGGGAACAATCTATTCTAAGACAAGAAGGGGAGGGGTTTAGATGAAGGGGTCAGGGACAGGAAGGAGGAAGGTGGGAAAGGTGTAGGTGAATTTCTGCGGTGTGGGGGAGGGCCTAAAATTTTTGGACCCTTGAGGTTGGTAGCTTAGCCTGCGGGGCGAGGGAGGGTGGAGCTAAAGTTTGGGGACTTATGAGGGCCTCGGTTTCATCTGAAAACTTGTTTCTATTAAAACGGAGGCATTTGTTTAACTCTTAGAATTTCCCAGTCGTACAAATTAAAATATATTTAAATTTCTTCTCCGAATATTTTCGCAAAATTCCCTACTTTCGGCAAATACCCACTTTGACTTGAGCAGCATCGTTTATCTGCCAAATTTACAGAATTGAGCGCTCAATCTACAGAATGGTCAAAATCGAGCACAATCTTCAGATTGAGCAAATTCCTAAAATGCGCTTAACATTTATACACACATCCATCCGCTGAGGACACTCTGACGACTACACACACAATACGACATACTTCAGTACAGACTATACGTGGGTTGTTGTCAACAAGAGAATTATCTAAGTTTTAACTTTAAATGGTCAAAGATCTTATTGAGTGCAGTGGACACCGGATTCAATGCAATACAAAGGTAGGTTAGATGACAATTATATATTTAAATGCAGTTAAATAGATTTCCAAAAAGTTCAAATTTGATCGTGTTTTTATCTCAATCTTGTTTATCAAAAAGCAAACCAAAACTGTACACAGTGACAATCGGTGAGGGAATGGATAGCTCCATGGTGAGGCTGAGCAGAGCCATTCACAACAAACACAACATTTAACAAGCGGGCTCTCCCGTGAGTGACACTGACAGTGTGACACTGACACTGACAGAGTTCCCTTGGCGGGAAGATCATCTAAACAAACAAACAAACAAACAGACAGTGACACATTGACACAGCAGTAGAGTTGTCCACAACTAAGACCCATTGATTAACCATGTTTTGAACTGGGCCGGGGTGCTGTAGGGCCTACTCCTTTTTTGAAATTTTGACATCATCGGTCGTACTAGCGCCCCAGCGTGCCATTGTAATTTCCCCGAAGGATCTTCAATGTGGCGATCAAACGCTCGACAGTATACATGGGTGCCCTGCCTTAACTGTGATGACCACGCGGTTGAGGCAGGGCGCTTGTCAAATTTAGACAGGTGTCCTGCCTCAACCGCGCTGTTATCACGGTTGAGGCAAGGCACCCGTCTAAATTGAAGATCCCTTGGTGAAAATACAACGACTAGCTGGGGCGCCAGTTAGCCCAGGTTGGACTCCTCCATTGCATACAACGCGACGGAGTCCAGGGTATAAAGGTCCTCAGGCATTGCGACAAAATTTATAACCATTTTTTATCATATTTTTACCTTTTTGAGGAAGCTGAAACGTGACTCACATGTTCCTTGTGTCCTGAACCTTACGCCTGCTCTATTCAGAATTGCCAATTTTATCCTTGGATGACATTATTGTGAAAATAAAATGGAAATTGACGCATTCGTTGTGACAACCTTAACTGACATGGAACCAAGTCCACAAAAGAGGGCGCTGTCTAACCCATAACACTGAACGCTTTTTCTTCCGGGCGGCAACACGACGGAGTCACAGCGCCAGTGCACAACTTGGACTTATTTTCGGAAATAATGTCATTCATGGATGTATTTGATAGGTTTTGAACTGAGCAAAAGTGTAATTTAATGGCATCAAGAATAAGTGAATGGAGTTTCAGCTTCTCAAATTAGGTAAAAATATTTTTAAATGTTACTCAAAATTTTGTTCGCATTGTAAAGGATCTTTATACCCAGGACGTCAGTGCAGTGGCACTGACTGACGTCCTACCAGGGCTAGGGCGCCAGTAGGACATAATGATGTCAAAATTTCGAAAAAGGAGTACTGCGCCCCAGTTACTGGTTCTAACCAAGACTACTCCTCCTAAACTGAGGTTGAATCTGCTTTCAGTCCTGGAGAAGTTCTGCCCCAACTTGACAATCGCCCCAACTATAGTTAGGACTGGTCCCAACTTGATTGTACTGTTACAGTTGGGGCGCCCAAACTATAGTTGGGATCGCAATATCGCAGTAAATACAGGGTATCATTTTCCCCATTTGACTCAGTCTCCTCGTCCCCTATTCCTAGAACTATATCAGGTTCGTGGAGGTGATATAGTGGAGGTGATATAGCGGAACGAACCTCATCATAGTTCTAGATAGGTAGGAGTACCCATCCCCCATACCCCCATTCCCACTGGCTGTCATGTTTGCAAAGTACATTGCAGTAGTTACATGTAGGTTAGCATCTAACGGATGGCCGGTGGCGTGGGCCGGGAAGTTGGTTAAGTCAATGCGTGTGATGGAGTGATGATAGCAGAACGAACCTCAGTCATAGTTCTAGGAGTAGTCCATGATGACATTCGTGACATCCATAGTCTCATACTTCATAGTCATACAGACATGTTTGTAAGCCACCCTCAGGTCTACTCCAAGAACTACATGTATAAGGTTCGTTCCGCTATGGTCTCCATAGCGGAACCGACCTCATAGTTCTAGGAGTACCTCAGGTCAGCCCTTGCAATGACTTGAAACAGTCGGCGACTGAATTTTCAGGATGATTCTGTGCCTGAGCATGCTGAGCTAAGATCGTCGGAAACATTTCAGTCGCCGATTAATTTCAACCTAAGAATAACTACGATGATGTTAAGACGATCGGCATCAGTCGACGTCCGAAAAAAATCAACAGTCGCATTGAGAGTAGACAAAGTCCTACTTACATGTATGCGACATGTTCCCAACGGGCGGAATAACCAGTCAATAGATTTTACAGATTGCGTTACGCGTTATTGGTTCCATCGCAGTGCAAACAAAACGCAGGTCGACCTGTTGGCAGCTTTAGAGTAGACGAGAGGAGAGCTCTAGATCATACAAATGACAGTCATGAAAACAGGACCTTGCAATGTTGTCACTAGCCTCACTAAGTGGGGCTATAACTTGTCTTGTAATGTTAAGAAGAGACAATTAGAAGTTCGCTTTTGTTAATTCAAATATTAGAAAAGAGCCTCGTCTTCAGGCCTGGAATTAGTCGGAGGCCTTGACTTTGGTGCCCCTTCAAAAGATTTCTATGTAGACTGTGGTTTTCCAATGGAAGTGTCCTTCCCTTAGCAAAATTGAAATGAACCCCCTTCTGGTTATGCCACTGTGCATCATCACCTGGCCCTTTGGCTTAGGGTTTAATTAGTCCATCCTGGGGCCGATTTCACAAAGCACTAAGATTCATCTTAAGATGAGTTAGCAGTAATTACCATAGTGATTTGTATTGTGACATCACTCTTTGCTAAGCAACTGCGATGGATTTGCAGTTACGATCAATCTTAACTCTTTGTGAAATCAAGCCCAGTCCATCATTTAAAAACAAAACCCACATTTTTACCAAAACTTTTCTTTAAAACATTTTGGACGATCTGTCGTAGCTCTTTATATAAATCTAAGGGACATGACCAGGACTACAATTAATCCACCTACAGCAGTGCCAGCTAATCAGTGATTGGTCTATTTGTTCTCATTTTTGTCTGTAGGTTGTCATCAGTGACGTAATGCCCAGTCTCGGACAACATTCAAAGTTATGCTGAGTAGTTTTAGGATAGGCAGATAGAGAGCTGGATTCCAGCAGCGCTGTCTGACGCGGATCACCATCATGAAGTTTTTTCATCAGCTTCAAGTCCTTCTGTGGAAAAACTTTGTATTGAAGAAGAGAAGCCCCGTAAGTTTACCCATGTTATTTCGGAAGTATTGTGAATATTTGGCTGGCTAAGCCTTCTCCAGCAAAGACCAAACATTCACTGCCTTTCTGTTATAATTCACTGTCAGATTTTTAAACCAAGGACCTGGGCTTGATTTCACAAAACACTAAGATTCATCTTTAAAAGATGAGTTGTTAGTATCACCATAGTGATTTGTATCGTGACATCACACTTTGCTGATTAGTTAAGATTGATACACACTTAAGATCAATCTTGGCTCTTTGTGAAATCGGCCTGGACCCAAATACATAGAGCTGATTATTGGCTGAATTTTTTGTTTTCTATGCAATTTCCATTTCATAGCGCTGCAAAATGTAAGCACAAAAAAAGGCATTCTAAGGCCGTGTCTGAATTGGCGGCTATGGCTACGTCTGGATCGTCATGTAATCATGCTTTGTGGTATCTTAGGATGTCCTTGGCAACACCCTTAGCAACAGCATAGCTGTAGCCACCAATTCAGATACAGCCTAACTCTTAGCTTTTTGCAACAATGATGTTCCGAATTTCACCCCCAAAAATAATCCAAACACCCATAAAATGTACACTTTGTTGACATTTATTGCAGGTGACTACAATATTTGAAACTCTCATCCCATTGGTACTGTTTGTTATACTCCTCTTCATTCGAAGGAAGCAGCCATCACAACCTGTGGGTCAAAGTAAGTTTCTTGACCCTCGACACCAAATCTCCGTCCCGACATCATGAATGAAACTATTGCTAACAATATCCAGGGCCCAATTTCATAAAGCTGCTTTAGCACAAAAAGTAGCTAAGCACAACAAAATTATGTTTACCAAAATATGGTTACCAGCCAAAATGCTATTTCTCATGTACAATCTGTGACTGGTATCCTGCAAATTTTTGCTTAGCAGAAACTTTTTAAGCAATATTTTCTGCTTAAGCAGCTCTATGAAATTGAGCCCAGAAACTGAACAGGGTGTGTGTGGTGGCACAACTGTGCACAGAAATAAAACGTTTTTTCTATTTTTTTTTTCATGTGTGTGTACTGTGTCGATGCTTTCACAACATGATATCATATTGAAGGCTCACATGGTTTATCCAGAGGTTTCTCCATCATTTAAAACCACAGTGAATGCTTTATTGATGTCTCTAGTTAAATATTTGCCTATGAGGCTAGTCAACTGTGCATGTTACTTGCCCCCAGGAAGTTTCAAGTATTTATTATCATCGATGTATCTTTCTGATGTATTAATGGTAGCTTTCACAACCAGTTTACTGGTGAAATGAGGCTACATTCACACACTTAAAGATAACTTCACACTTTTAAAAAATTGTTATTCACATCTGAAAAGGAAGAAATATTGAGCATTATAAACAAGTAGGTTGCACAGTTTTTAAGTGGCCCACAGGGCAAGTTGAGAAGTGGTGTTTACTAGCCCATAGCAGTTTTTACTAGACATTGTATGCCGGGCTAGTGTTAAGGGTGAGCCCTGTCTTATGTTTTAGATTTTCGCATCTCCTTAAGGTGATCCCTCTCCTGCTGCTTCCCAGGTTGTATCATAAACTTGAGTGTGATCCCTGGCTACACGGCAGAGGTTGAATGGCTTCTGATTGGCACCCCCAAACAAAGATCCTGACAAAATAGGGAGACCGCCAACATTAGGGCTAGATAGCTCAGTTGGTTGCAGGTTCAAATCCCACTCTAGCCAATTTTTCTTTGTTGAACCTAAGTTTAATTTTAGATTTTCTGTGACATTTCCCCCCCTGATTTTGTTGGTTTGTTGTTGTTTTTTCCCCCATGCAATGAGACTATATATTGTTTTCTGATATCAATCTGATCTTCAATTCTCTTTCCCCCAGCCTACTTCTCAGCGTTGCCACTACCATCGTCTGGAATCATTCCCGTTCTACAGACGTTCTGTCCGTCCTATGAAAGGGATCCTTTTGGATTCCCTAACCATCCAAACTCTGGGTAAGAGCCTTCAATTTCTATCAGATAAACAATCACTACAAGTAATCACCCCTCAAACCCTCAAATTTGTCTTTTACAAAATAAATGAAGGACTTACAAAATATAAACGAGGCATAGCATTGACTAGCATTGATTCATTAGTCTCTATTTTGTGTGGATTTTGGGTGGGGTTCACCCCTACATGTCTTTAGTTGCGGATTCAAATTTGCTTGTTCAGTTCAGTTGTGACCAAAAAGACCAAGCAAAAAAATAATTAACCCTTACAGTCTTAATTCCTCCTATATCCAGTTGTCAGAGTGAAGGATTCAGAAGGACTGGGGGTAGGCCCATTAATCATTGCATATATGTAAACTTTGGGGGGGGGGGGGTGTCTGGCGAGCCCTAATGCAGAGGAAAATTCGTCTGGCAGTAGCCATATCACAGTGTCAGAATTTCATAGAGTTGCTATAAGCACAAAACAATTTTGCTTAGGAGTAAGGTTTAATACATGTTAATTAAGCACTGTATACTCAGTACTTTCCTGAGTCCTGTGAAAGAAATCCACGAAGGCATATTACAAGGTTAGAATTGGAACCCACGACCTTTGCCATGCTAGAGCAGATGTTTTACCACTAGATTACCGAGCTAGCCCGGTGGCCAGAGGCAGTTCGAATCCTATATTTAGCATTAGGTACTGCAATGATTTAATATAATAATTTTGCATCGAGAAACAAAAATACTATTTAGTTTTTGCCCTTACACAGATGTGTATTAAGCACTGTATACTCAGTACTTTCCCGAGTCCTGTAAATAAAAAATACAAAAGTTGACAAGCCAAAGTAGCATTACACATGTACCATCTGTGACTGTGTTCCTGCTAGTTTTTGCTGAGCAGAAAATTGTTCAGCAAAATTGTCTGCCCTTGAAGCAGCTGTATAAAGCACAACAATGAAACTCCCCTTTCGAGACCTTCTTAAGGTTTCATGTTTCGTACAAACTTTTAAGGGGCCTGGAAATACATTGGATAATGGAGCAGTATGTGTTCAAACTGTCAGTGTTCAAAGGGGGGGGGGAACAATCTGAGAAATAACTTTTTTTAATTTTATATATTGAATATTTAGCTGCCCACTCTTTCAAGAAAACAGAAGAAATAATACATAATTTGTGTTATTATTCCATTGTACTTGAAATTAATTAAAATCCTCACAAACTGTCTGAAGATTCAGTGTCATCCACTGTGGTTTTGATTTTGAATGATATAAAACTATGCCAGCCTGCAATATGATATCATGTGGTGAATGTAACAGTACACAGTCAACCCTCCTACTGTCTGACCATTCAGTATCATCCACTGTTTTGTTGAATATGGTTGAATAATATAAAACTATGCCAGCCTGCAATATGATATCATGTGGTGAATGTAACAGTACACAGTCAACCACCCTCCTACTGTGTGACCAATCAATATCATTCACTGTGTTGTTGAATAATATCAAACCTTGCCAGCCTGTAATATGATATTGTGTGGTGACTGCACACAGTACACAGTCAACCCTCCTACTGTGTGACCAATCAATATCATTCACTGTGTTGTTGAATAATATCAAACCTTGCCAGCCTGTAATATGATATTGTGTGGTGACTGCACACAGTACACAGTCAACCCTCCTACTGTGTGACCATTCAATATCATTCCCTGTGGTGTTGAATAATATCAAATTTATGCCAGCCTGTAATCATATGGTGAATGCATGTTGGGCCTACACAGTTAGTTCTGTACACACTTGTGCCACCATGCACAACTCATGCCAGTTGAATGGTTTCAAATGGTCGGTTAACTCTTCAGAAAATGTTACAATCCCATTGAAGGCAATGGTTTGTAGTGCATGCCACGTTTAGACAGTTGATCTGTGATTTTAATAGGGCGTATCCATTCTATTTCTCCAGCATTCAAGAAATGCCATCAAAGTAACAATGAACAATATCAGTAAAACTGACGGGATACTCCCATGTTGTATTATTATTATTTGTATTTTTCTGTGTGGGGGGGGGGGGGGGTTTCCTTCACAATGCCCTAAAACAGTCTTTCAAGGTGAGTGCCATAATGAAATAGAGAAAAAAGTTGGTAAGAGAAAGAAAAGATGTATCGAACAATTTTCGGAATGGAGGTCAATTTAAATTAGGTTGTATTCAAACTCAACTTTCTCAGACGTGTCTGTCTGGATTTTTTCTTTGATCAGCACTGACTTTATACAAGTACATGCTTTTTAGCTTACAAAGCAGTGGTTATTTTGGCTGGTAATTAGGCCATGTCAGAATCAATGGCTGCACTGTGATCTTCACGTGTACAAGTGTTGAAGCATAGGAGGCCCACAGCAGTACTTTGTAACAAGATTTTCCTAATTTCAAAATACCTTTTTCTAGATGTAATACAGTTTAAAGTGTTCTTTTTTTTCATAGTGTGCCTGCCTTGTGGAACTCATTGCCCATCGATATCTGTTGTTTTAAAACATTACATCTTTCAAAAAAACCGGCATGCAGTCAACAGTTTTCTCCTTGATTCAACCCATACAACTCAAAGTGTTACATGTAATTGTTCATTTCTTGAAATTTTTGCCGTGTATTTCCCGTGTATTTTGCCTGTCTATATTTTTTAGAAATATTTTTGTCGGCCGACTGAACCGTTTGGTTACAGGAAATTTTGTATTTTCCTCCTCTGTCTAGCCTTCTCCATTTATTCTTAGGTTTTATTTTATCTCTTCTGTGTTTAAGTTTATTGAACTTGTGGAGAGAAATAAAATTATAATAATAAAATAACAAGGCTAAAAATTGAAAATGCTCCTTGAAGAGCCTGTACTAGGCAGTTCATGACCAAACAAATATATCCTGGGTGCAATTTCATAGAGCCGCTCAAGCAGGAAATTTTGCTTAACATTTTTCTGCTCAGTAAAACTCAAAAAGAAACCAGTCACAGATGGTACATGTATTTGTGGATTGGTATTTTGGCTGTAACCTTATTCTGATGTAAGCAAAATTGGTTTTTGCTTTAAAAGCAGCTCTATGAATATGAGCCCTAGTTTGGGTGTTGATGTCTCCTAAATAAATTCAGGGATAGAAACTTTGATCTTTGATCTGAATATAGACATTGTCTCTGCTTTTGAAATTTATTTACTGAATTAAAAGATATAACACCCAGAGCATGCTCTGTGGTCTGGTAATAGTTAATAGTTAATTTCTAAAGTGCTTTTTACACTGGGAATAACTGCACTTAAAAAAATGAAATGAAAGTAATAGCCAAGCGAATTAAGCGAATGGCATCAACACAATTAATGAACAACCACATTTTCCTCATAGCCATATATATTTCAGAGGTATAACTAAGGGGGTGGAGGAGGGATGCGAAGAGCCTAACTGAAGTCTAACCCCCCCCCCCCATGTGCTTCCCTTCCCCCTGTTGAAAATCTGGAACTTTTAAATTAAAAATTACCAGAATAAAATATAATTTTTTAACAGCTTTTCATGTAGTAAATTCAATCTTTAAAAGCGTTTTTTTTATATAAACACGCAGACTGTAATTGTTATTTCTCCTTGTCAAATTATCTCCATAATAAATAGTACAGCAAAACAAGACTGCTTAAAAAGGACTTCTTTAACAAAAATGCAAACAGTGCCCCCCTAGATGGTGCACCCCCTTGTGCCTGTCTAAAAATAAACCTTAATTTCATGGCTGCTCAGTTATTAGAGCCACTTGAAACAAAATGTAGTACATGTATGATGCAATCTTTAAGTTTTGCACGTTCCAGTTTCAGATCGACTATTGATTTAATACAAATAAGTATACATCAGAAAAAAAGTATCCCTAAATTAATTAAATAATAACAAACGAGATGACCTAAACTTGTGTGTAGTAGCTCCTCGTTTAAGTAGCCCCTGTACTTGATCTGTCAATAAAACCCACCAGAAAAATAGACCCGCATCCCCGTCACTGTTGGTAGAGCCGCGTGAGTCGCCCCGCTGAACGTTGCGGTGACCCTGACCACACCCCAGGACGGTTTGACCCAGCAAGGTTAACGTCACGGGAACTCCTGCAAATGTTACATTAAACTCTTTAAAAATAGTAGTTAATGGCCTGACGTTTCGACCCTAGCAGAGTCTTTCTGGAAGGCTAAATGACAACACAACACATTACAGATCAGTGTAACAGAAGAGAGAGAGGCAAATAGCACACAGAAAAAGCAAGGGTAAATAATTAATAAGGAGACAAAGGGGGAGGGGGTTGGAGGGAAGGGGCTGGTTTGACCACAAGAAGTTGGAAGCACAGAGGACAAAATCAAGGGTGGGAAGAGGGAGAAAAAAGTAATTAATTAGTGAATGAGGCAGACTAAAAAGGAGGATATCTGTGGGGAAAATGAGAAGGCAAAGACAGAAGTTTATTAGTTCCATGTTTGTCTCTAACAAAAGCCACATACCCCTAAAAAGGGAGTAATTTCCCCCTAACATGTTACAGTTGTTAAATTAATCAATACATTCCACACTGCAATTAAACAAATTTTTGTCATGTATAATTATATCTCTTGGGCAGCTGGGACCCCCCCCCCCCCACTGCAAAACAAGTCCATTGTGCCCCGATTAAATGTCATGCGTCAATCCCAGACAATTTATTGTGCATATTGAGTGAGGGCTGTACTCTGTTTATTGACTTAAATTCATGTACACAGTCAGAAGCATTTGTACACGAGATGCTGTCTGTAGCAGTGAGGTTATTTTGTTCAGACATACAGGTACTGTGCAAACAATCTATAGGTCTGTGCTTACAAGGTACAGTGTTGAGTATGACAGTCACCCATAATGTATGTTGTACTCATTTTGAAGCATTATGCTCTTAGGAAGATGCATTACATTTGCCATCCATGGCCTTTAAGATGCATGCATGTACTATGCAGGCCAGGGCTGCATGCCCGAGGCCAGTGATTTTAGCATTGGGCCAGTAAACTCATGACTGGTAACATAGTCCAGCGGTCTTGTGTTTTTGTTCAAATGTTGACTTTTAGTCCAATTCTGTTCAGTATTGAAGAATACTTACAGATAATGAGATAAATCTTCTCTTACCCCAAGTGTTTGTGTTCAAATTAAAACAGTTCAGATGTTAAAGGTATTGTACACTTTTGGAAACAGCTCAAAATCAGTGTCCACATTTTTTGTGATTCAACATATGCATGAACAAACAAACCTGTAAAAGTTTGAGCTTAATTGGTCATCGAGGTCACGAGAAAATAGTGAAAAGAGACCTTATGTGTTTTCTGTTTTTTCAAATTGTCGCGCGTGATAAAAACTATTGTTTTATTCATTTCTCAGAAACGATAGCATTTTAGGCAGAATAATTTTAAGGAACCCTTTCTATCATTACTTACTTTAAATCATGTAAGTTGTGTGTGAATCTGTGAACATCGTGTTTTTCGATCTTACCAATAGTGTACAGGGCCTTTACTTAAACTGTGTACTATGTAGGGTTTTTCTCCCTTCTCATTTCAATTCTGGTCTCGTGAAAAACAATTCCAGTCCAGCAAAAATTTTGAGCAATAAGCCCTGTGGTCTTGTGCATCCCCCCAAGTTCAAGCCCTGCAGGCCTGATATCAGGCATATGATTGCTGAGTTTTCCTGATTTCAGGATTTTCTCAAAACCTCCTTGAGCCTTAAAATTTTCTTGAAGGAAGTAAAACAATCACCAAAGGGGGAAAGAAATAGTGCACATTGTGTCCAAACCTATAGTTTTGTATTTCAGCTGACGTAGAATGCCTTCTGAATTGTAAACATCTGAGAGACACCAGGTCTAGAATAAGGGGGACCCCGAACCGCAAGCCATTTTCCATTTTCTTGTAATTATTTCAACTTGCTTAAAATAGTACTTCCTTGCCATTTCCTCAAGTTTCGTTGAGATGACCTTTTTTTATCGAGAAGTGTTTTCCTAAATAAATGTTTTTATATACACGTTTTGATTTAATTTTTTCCCCAGATATTGTTATTTTAATATGATTGAAATTAATTCCTCTTTTCTTGTAGACACATTTCCACCTCATTGATGTGGTCGAGTGTCAATTTTTCTTTGTTCAACCCAAATGAAAAAAATGAAGCCTCCAAAGCAAAAACAAGCACAAAACAAGAGACTTCATCACTGGGCTGCCTCGCATGCTGGAACAAATACTCAGTGTTAAAGGTATTATACATGATTGGTAGAGCTGACAAAATAGTCACAGACAGCGCTCATGTTTTGTGTGGTCAACCACATATGACAAAACAAACCTGTGAAAATTTGGGCTTAATCCGTTGTGTGAATCAGGAGAAAATAGGGAAAAACCATGCACAATTATTTAGCATGTAACCACATTTTCCTTAACTTTGGTTGTAACAACCAAAATCAGCTAATTGCGTTTTTAGGTTTTCAGATACAGTTTTCTCAAATATGACTTCATTTCAGAGGGAAACATAACAAAGAAAAAATGGTTCTAGTATGAACGTCATAATCAGTAGGCTTTCAGACTAAAATGATGTTTTTTATCTTTAATAAAATAAATAAATAAATAAATAAATAAATAAATAAATAAATAAATAAATAAATAAATAAACTAAATGCTTTGTTATGGTGGGTTGTGGCTGAGCTGTCAACCACACCTTACTCAACCTCAGGTGTGTCTGATCAGCAGTGTGTGGGTTCGAGTCCTGGTCTTGACACTTGTGTCCTTAAGTAAGACACCTAACCATAACCATTGCTTAGTCCTCCGTATGGAACGTAAAGCCATATGTCCCTTGTGTTGTGTATTTAATGCACATAAAAAGAACCCAGTACACTTATTGCTGAGTGTAGGGGTTAATTGCCCTGGTATTTCTGGCATGTTGGCTGCTGATTGCACCACAACACCTTGCAAACCATCCCCTCTACCATTCTGACACTTTCTACCATCCTATAAACCAAACAAGGTTTCACTGTCTATTCGTGGAATGTAGAACTAAGAAGCAAAGATTATAGAGCACAAAAGGCGCAAGATGGGGAACTGGAGCTCTATCTATTGTTGAAACGTGAAATTCGCACGGATGCCATTTCAGCAAGCAAATGTTTTGTTTTATCATTGATAGCAGTGGTCAGTGTCTGCACTGATCTATCAAAAGAGTTGCTTGCAGAAATGGCGTCCAGTGTGTCACCCTCATCTAAAAGGAGAGTAACTTTTTTGTGACAATACGTATCAAGTGAACTCAAATAAATAGATAAAATGATCACAGTCTTTAACTTGAAATAAACAAAGTCGTTTAATAAAAGGGGAAGTAATATCTTCGGGAATGTACAGGAAATTACAGATTGTGGTTTCCGGAATTTAAACACAACTGTTCTTCTTCCAAGCGTTCAGTTTGTGACTCAAAAGTTAGAACTTTTTTTTAAAAATCTGAGTCAAAAGTGGATGTTCTTTCAATACCACAAATGTTTACAAATTAACTTAAATTACGGCGCAATTCTATTAAAGAGTCACCGATGTGACGACATCCAACTACTTCAAATCTCTTGAACTGATTTACATTGTACAGATATATACAACAAAATAAATGTTTAACTTAAACCCGGGTTCTGGCTCGGTTTCTTCCCTGCTTGGCGACCCAACCCCTGTAGTCAGCCAGTGGAGGACTCAGGCTCACTGGGTGTCTGCCTCAGTAAGATTGATCGTCAGGGTGAACAAGGGTTAAATTGTCATGATATCTAACTTTGTAGGAGGGCTTGGTTCCAGGCTGCGGGCTGCCGGTGGAATTCAGTCACTGGTGGGGTTACATGCAGAAGTTCGCCATGGCCTTTTCTGCCCACACAGAGTCTCTTTATTCGGTCGAGTCTGCCTCTAAACCTGCGAGGGCTGATCCCACTCGCTGTGTGGTTACGTGCCGACCCACCTTCTTTCACTCTATCTCTCCCCACTTAGGTGCGACCCTGCTCGGTCGAAGTCATGTTCGATACTCATTCACTTTCACTCTTCCCCTACCCACGGAACCTTCCCTCGATTGCCACACCTTCTCCCAACATACTGATCATGTTTAGCATGTGACCAGTAACAATACCCAGGACCAAATAAGGAATACTACCAACCCCGACCTCACAACAATAAATGAACTTTTACTTCACATCAATCAATACAACTTAAAACGGTCTGGGCTGCTGGACCAACTTACCATGAACTGAAAAGCATCGGTCTGGGCTGCTTGACCAACTTACCATGAGCTGAAAAGCATCGGTCTGGGCTGCTTGACCAACTTACCATGAGCTGAAAAGACGGCGGTCTGGGCTGCTTGACCAACTTACCATGAACTGAAAAGCCGGCGGTCTTGGCTGCTGACCAACTTACCATGAGCTGAAAAGACGGCGGTCTGGGCTGCTTGACCAACTTACCATGAGCTGAAAAGACGACGGTCTGGCTGCTTGACCAACTTACCATGAACTGAAAAGACGGCGGTCTGGGCTGCTTGACCAACTTACCATGAACTGAAAAGCCGGCGGTCTTGGCTGCTTGACCAACTTACCATGAGCTGAAAAGACGGCGGTCTGGGCTGCTTGACCAACTTACCATGAGCTGAAAAGACGACGGTCTGGCTGCTTGACCAACTTACCATGAACTGAAAAGACGGCGGTCTGGGCTGCTTGACCAACTTACCATGAACTGAAAAGACGGCGGTCTGGGCTGCTTGACCAACTTACCATGAATTGAAAAGCCGGCGGTCTGGGCTGCTTGACCAACTTACCGTGAACTGAAAAGACGGAGGAATTTTGCGCGTTCATCCCTTCTTCGAGTAGGCAACAATAACTGAACAATTTAAAGAACGCAGTAGAAAAATGGAAATACTTTGACACAGTGCACATTTCACATATTTCAGCCTTAGTTCCCCAGCTTGTTTCTTATCCTCTCGAAATCTTTGCTATGAAGGTACTATAAAAATAGGTCTCGTAATTCAAAAACTTAGCATTTCTACCTGTCTCAAAAACAAAAACATAATAAATGCTTTGACACGACCGGACCGTACATATAGATAAAGCAATATATATATAAAATTATTATTATTATTTTATTTTATCACAACATGCAAAAGAAAGATCACATTTTCCTTTGTGCCGGTAACTCCTCGAGTCAGGCTACGTCAGGGTCTTTCTAAAGTGTCACAATCAGCCTTTTGAAAGTATATTTTTGTAGAAATTATTTTTAGGGTTACGCCAAACATACAGATTTAATTGTAGGCCCTTAATATGCTGGTTCATCAGCTAACTCATGATCAGTGAATCCGAACACTTTGTGAAATCAAGCCCTGGTCTCAGTTCCATCAAGCTGTCGACGGTGGTAAACGTAGTTTTTCACTTTCATTAATAGCAGAAAAAAATGTGCTCTTAAAAGCAAAAGTGCATGTCAGAAGCAATCAAGAAGATTTGACATCACATGTGCACATTCACAATGAATTTGGGCCGTTGCATCAGCTATAAATACACTAATTACAGACATTTTTTGTCTATGCTTACCTATAAGCGGTGGTTATGAAACAAAAATTCTGCTTACAGTTTTTTTATGAAAATGGACCCCAGTCATCATAAACTAGTCTGACTTCAAAAGCGACAGTGTAGTCCAGGCATTTGGATTAGGGGTATTCTCGGGGTATTCTCGGAGAGTGTAGTCCAGACATTTGGATTAGGGGTATTCTCGGGCACAAGTTCTTTAATGAGAAGTTCCCTTCATACCTAGCTCTCCCACAGTTTCAACCAATCAAAGGGTCAGAACCTCAATCTGCCTCCATGATTAGGGAAAAATAAACTACTGGGAAAAACTGTACATTCCATGTTAAAGGTAGGGTCATAGATTGGGTTTTTTTCAATGTATTATACTGTAAAAGTCACCTGTGAAAGTTTCAGCTGAATACAGTGTCTACTTGTTGAGAAAACAAAAAAACTGTCACGGTATCTTCATCAAGAACGTTGATTTCATCCAAGTTTATTGAGGTGACAGCAGGTACCAACTGCATCTCTGGCTGCAGCATTCACAAACGGACACCACGGAAATTTGTTTATTCAAATTTGTTGACATACTTTGATTGATTTCTTATCAATGGGAGCGTTTCAGTCAAAATAATTTCGCAGGGTGCTTATACAATCTTTTGTATTTAGTGAAAACAACGGCAGGGCTGAAAATTAACACTGGACCGCAGGCCAGAGGCCAGTGTCTGTAGTGTCGGGCCAGTAAACTTATGACCAGACAAGTTCGGTGGTCTTGTATTTTAAATATTTCTCAAGAGGATTGGTACAGGTGTGAACTTCAATAATTATTAGCAAGCTTTCAAATTGAAACAAATAAATTCCTATTTGGTTTTGTTTGAATATTTGCCAAATGCTAATCTGTTACTTTGCCTTTTAAAAGTTGTTGAATATCACGTTTCAGATAATGTGCATACAGTTGTAATATTAAACAGTGGGAGAAATTATGCATTGATTTGTTCAACCAACTGTTGTGTGGGGTTGAGCCAATGGCTGTCCTAAATAATTACTATATTACATTGTCATTTAGTTTGCACTTGTATTCAACTTTTGCTTGCCAGATGCAATGGAAAACGCTGAGTAGACAGTAATGGATTTATTCTCATGTACACAAAGTACCTTGACCATTGGATATGGGCAGGTTACACAATATAAGGACAGGCCTGGGTTTAGTTTTTCCAATGGAAGTGCCCTAAATTGCAAAATTAAAATGGCCGTGTCCTCTCAAAGATGAAATTCCAGGCACGTAACTTTAGACAAAATACAGGTTTGGTAATCGCAAAGAATTTTATTAAAACATCATTCCAATACTAGTCTTCTATAAATATACTTCCATTTGGATTTCTGTCAAACGTCGAGGAAATAGCATTTAAAGACCCTCAAATCATCTTTGATTTAGATAAATAATTTCAATTACTGCAATCAAAATAAGCTTGATTTGAACGTGTAAAAAACATTCCTGGCAAAACCTGGTGATGTTTTTCAAATACTATTTTGAAGAACAATTATGTTTCTTATAAACTAGAGGATTGGAATGAATATGCACCCAAAACCATTGATGCATCATACATGTCATACATGAACCTTTAAAACTGAATCCCTGAATTAAGTTGTAGATTGACAACCCGGGTTCGATTCGGGTGGGGGGGGGGGTCACAAGACTGCAGGGCATGTAGCTCATAATGTTTATTGGACCACAATTTTTTTACGAGATCCAAATCAAAATGGGAAAAGACACGACAAGACCAGAATCAAGCTACCCGAATCAAAATGGGAAAAGACACGACAAGACCAGAATCAAGCTGAGAACACAGTTTTATCACATGAACTCTTCTTATTTGTCTTTTGAGTAAGTAAACTTTGATGCTCAACAGAATTGAAAGATATTTCTCAGACTCAAAGACAATATTTTAACGTAATTTTTTTAATATAAAGATATTGAGTTGAAGAACACAAGATTGCCAGACATATGTCTGGTCATGAGTTAAGTGACCTGGTGCTAAAATCACTGACCTTTGGTTAGGTTTATGTTTATTTCAATGCTGCCATAAATCACCTGAATAATACAAAAAGTTGTATAATCAAATTGACAGTACATGTACAAAAATTGATCTATAAGTGAACATTAAACAAAAAATGGCCACATCTAGGACCAGGGTGAAGCAACAGCTTTTGTTCCCCAGCCTATTGACGGACAGACAAACGACAGGCATACATGAAAAGACAGCACATAAACAGGGTGTAAGACAGTAATCAAGGCCGTTATAATTGACAGTACATGTACAAAAATTGATCTATAAGTGAACATTAAACAAAAAATGGCCACATCTACATGTAGGACCAGGGTGAAGCAACAGCTTTTGTTCCCCAGCCTATTGACGGACAGACAAACGACAGGCATACATGAAAAGACAGCACATAAACAGGGTGTAAGACAGTAATCAAGGCCGTTATTATCCCTATTAGATTACATACAATATTAAAATTACATAGAGTATTTTAGCATGGTTGTCCTCAAGCCTGCGCTCCAGTGTAAATTTCAAGCCCTGTTTAACAAAATCTGCAAATTTTCAACAACCTTGTGAGGTCTGAATATTGCTGGCAATTAGAACTATCAGACTGTGTAGCTTCATTGGAGCATAGAGCAAGCACCTTGCTCTATGATTGGAGTAGCCTTGGAAACGATGCAGTGGAGCATTGAACAAGACATCAAGTATTTAATGGCTGACCAAACTCTGAATAAATAAACACATGTTGAAATGATCCTTATTTCAGCTTGTTTTCACTGTAGTTGTCATCATGTATATTTATTTGTGTGTAATCTATCTGGATGAATATTCTATCAATATTTTATTGGTCACAGTTATTTAATGGCAAGATACTTTGGTAATGACCCAGACAAGAGATTGAGTTATTTTTATCGAAAGCCTAGTTATAAATACGGTAATGGTAGAAAGCATCCTACAAAATTATTTCGTCTGAAGGGCCGCTGTCAATTAGAAATCAATAAAAGTATGTCGAAAAATTTGAATCTCCAAAGATGGCCTAAAGGCGACTTTTGGAGATTCAAATTTGTGTAGTGTCCGTTTGTGAACGCTGCGGTGCCCGCTGTCACCTCGCTATATAAAACATGGATGGATTCAACGTTCTTAATGAAAATATCGTGACAGGTGTTTTACTGTTTTCTCATTAAGTAGACACTGTACAGTATTCAACTGAAACTTTCACATGTGACTTTTATTGTAGCTTTCTTGATAATTTTGCCTATAAATCGACAGTTACAAAAACCCAAGCGATGACCCTACCTTTAACCCTGTAGAGGCCAAAGCTGCCTCAATCAAGCTTGTATCAACAACAAAAGAACAACAGTAGCTACAAATAGCCATAAGGTTTGACCTACTTCCATTCCTACATCCGTTCAATCTCAAAGTAGTCTTCCTGAATTGTCAATAATTATTATAATAATATAATGCCCATAACGCCTGTCCCTGCTGAGGGACCATTTAGAATAATCAATGTTATAAAATTTCAATCTTTTTTCAAAATTGTTTGGACCCACCCACCCACTCCAAAGTTCAATGTTTAAAGGCACTGTACACGATTGGTAATTACTCAACATATATATTAGCATAAAAATTTACTTGGTAACGAGCAACGGAGAGCTGTTGATAGTATAAAACATTGTGAGAAGCGACTCCCTCTGAAGTAACGTAGTTTTTGAGAAAGAGGTAATTTCTCACTAAAATAATAAAAGACCTCTTGCAAGAAGCCTTTTATTCCTATCTGAAAGCACACACATTTGTATAACAAGGGTGTTTTTTCTTTCTTCATTTTCTTGCAACTTCGATGACCAATTGAGCCCAAATTTTCACAGGCTTGTTATTTTATGCATATGTTGGGATACGCCAAGTGAGAACACTATTTGACAATTACCAAACGTGTTCAGTGCCTTTAAATATTGACAGACTATTTAGTATACCCTACACACTGAAGAACAAAGTAATGCCTCAAATGAAGCAGATATTGTAAACAAATGTTCTTCCAGCTCGGGTGTTTTCAATGGCTTTTCCTGGCTTCCAGGAGGCAACTTTTTTAGTTAAAACAGAAGAGAAAATCTTTGCCATCCGTCTACCCGTTAGGCACGAAGGTCAGCTATCGAAACAATGCTGACTGTTAACAATGGAAACACACAGACAGTTCTTCTATTATTTGAATTGAAAACTGAATTTCCATTTTCAGTTATTTCTTCTGACCCACCCACCCACAATTTCAAAAAAATATCAAATTTGTTAATTATTGATTATTCTGAATGGTCCCTAATGCCCTTTTTTTAGGACTAAAAAAAGAGACAGGAAAATTAGAGGATCAGAAAGAAAAACAGCAAGCTTCAAATTTAAATACCAACAAAACTAAAATGTACTACTGAACGGTAGACAGATGAGTTTGTAGGCGACCGTGAGTGTCTCCTTAACAACCTCAGATGCTATTCCACATTTCAGCTGCAGCTACTTGGAATGAACAAGCTCTGTCAGAATTTGTAGTGTGGTAGAAATGATGACAAGAGACTTTCATTTGGAATGTTAATTTCTAGAAGGAATATATTTTCCCACGCAAACATATATCTGAAACATGAACCACCCATAGTTTCTGTTGCGTATTATTTCTGCAGGCATTGTTACTGGACAAATTGTGTCAGAAATCAACAAACATATCCATGTCTGGGCGTTTGATAAAATAGTCTGTATTACCATGGAGGTAGGAAGAAATTTTGGTTTTAAAAATATTTACTGTGGAACAACAGTTGGTCGTACAAATTCACAATGGCGTCCAATTGACACAAGATGCTCATGTTGCTGACTTTAACAGTACACCATGATTGCATACATGCACAGGATGTAGTAAAGGGAAGTTACATCATTTATTTTGTTTAGTCTTGAGTAAATTTACTCCCATTCTCTAGTTGTCTATTACACACAGGGTTTGAATTTTCCACTGGACCGCAGGCCTGTGGCCAGTGATTTCAGCATTGAGTCAAGTCATGACGACGGGACAAGTCCAGCAGTCTTGTATTTTTCAATTGAATAATATCCCCTCACTATGCAATATCTTTAATAATATAAAATCATGTTCACATGTTGACTTACATTGAGTATTGAAGAATACTTGCCCATGAAAAAATGAGATAAAATTCTCCTCGTGCTGTATGAACAATTTCTCTCATGTTGATTCTGGTCTTGTATAACAAATTTTGTGAAAACAATGAAAAACGTTTCACATTTTATATAATAATAATATGCAGTTCTTATACCAGTAGTGCTTTATCACACCTAGGTGTCTCCAAGGATTGTTTTCTTTTCTACAAGGTATACAGAGCTGCTTGTTTGCATTGACACAATATGAGGATGTTCTGTACAAAAAAATGAACAAGTTAATTAGTTATTAACTTATTAGTTATATCTTTCCATCAGCTACTATTAACTTATTAGTTATATCTTTCCATCAGCTACTATTAACTTATTAGTTATATCTTTCCATAAGCTACTACAGTAGGGCTGTTTGTGTGCTGGGCATGAACTTTGTAATCAATGAACTTCAAGATTATAAACGAAACAGCTCTGCATTTGTGCACAAATGCAATCATGTCTAGTTAGTTATATCTTTCCATCAGCTACTATTAACTTATTAGTTATATCTTTCCATCAGCTACTATTAACTTATTAGTTATATCTTTCCATAAGCTACTACAGTAGGGCTGTTTGTGTGCTGGGCATGAACTTTGTAATCAATGAACTTCAAGATTATAAATGAAACAGCTCTGCATTTGTGCACAAATGCAATCATGTCTAGTTAGTTATATCTTTCCATCAGCTACTATTAACTTATTAGTTATATCTTTCCATCAGCTACTACAATAGGGCTGTTAGTGTGCTGGGCATGAACTTTGTAATCAATGAACTTCAAGATTTCAACGTGTACTTTGACTTTAAAGAGGAGCTTTAAAGACGCACGCTCGTCAAAACAAGGAGCGTTTTTTGTTATTGCGCCCCCTGCCATTCGTCCTATGAAAGGCGGTTTTCGTCGTTTGTTATAATAATAATAATAATAATAATAATGGAGTTTTGTAAAGCGCCGGTATCCACCAGAAAAGGCGCTCATGGCGCTCGCTCATGGTGCTCGCTCATGGTGCTCGCTCATGGTGCTCGCTCATGGTGCTCGCTCATGGTGCTCGCTCATGATACAAAAAACAGTATAAAAGAAAGGGACAGAAATAAGTATGTTGAAAATCACTGGTCAACATTTACTTCAAAAAGATGAGTTTTGAGAGCAGTTTTAAATGATGATATTGTATCAGCAGTCCTGATGTGGTAAGGAAAACTATTCCACACTTTTCCTGCAGTAACTAGGAATGAACGTGCTCCCCATGTGTTCTTTGCCATGTGTTCTACCAGGAGACGTTGATCGGCTGGTCTGGTAATAAAAACAACACCCTCTGCTGCGTGGACGTTATAACATGACAACGAGCAAATTGCTTCCTCCTTAAACTATATGTTTAATCCAAAAGAGTGCCATGGGATTGTTGACATCCAATTGTGGTATTTTTTGTAACCTAACGCAGATATGTTGTTCTAATTAGTTTCAGTGTTGTTTGTATTTGAATTGGTCTCGGTCTACCCCCAGTCTTTGTTTTTCGTCTACAACATGCCTAGTTTGTCCTCACAAATCCACGATGGATGCTGCCCTGTTTGAAAAGTATTCATTGTAGGCTATGAAGGTTTTTATTGGGTTGAGGGGCTAATATAAACAAACATTTAAAAGTTACATTAGGCCTAGGCCTTATTCCTGCGTCACCGCATTGGCCAATTTTGGTTAGTTTTTCATTTTGGTCGCCATAGACTGTATAGTAGTTGACTTCAGGCTCTGTACGTGTTGCACAATATATTGTGAACAAAACAGGGAAAACAAGACCTTGAACTTTACTCATATCAAAATGTATGAGTGCAGACCCGAAAGTGCCATCGCAGATCATCATTGTTATTGGACGTTTGAGTCTTGTACATTGTCAAACATTTTTTTAAAGATTATCGGTCTCACAAACAATTGTTTTTAACCCAACTGTTTCAACTGAGCAGTTGTGCATGTCTTTGCTTTGCATCTGAATTACTTTGTTCATTTATGTCCAAATGTTTAAAACGAGCGACCATAATTGTGACCCGCTCTGTGAAAATGAGTCAGATGTTGACAATTTAAAGAATTGAGTTATATGCATGGCTGGAAAGAACACACCAGCAGCAGTTATTTGGTATATGTCTAAGCTTGGGGTGTTAATTGCGTTGCTGAGTTACTCCCGTTTGAAATTAGCCCATGTATCATTTTTTGTTAAAAACGAATTACAAGTAAATTGATGTTTTAAACTACCATTTCGCGCAAAAGGATACAAATTAGACTAAAGTATGATCACAAAATTGTTGTATTCATAGCTTTATTGCCTAAAAATAAGTGTTCTGAAAGTTTACCATGATATTTTTGATATTTTCCTTATTGAACTGTCCATTACATAATAATGCATTGGGCGACATCTGACTCATTTTCACAGAGTGGGTCACAATTATCAACCATTCCCTGAAAATACACATTTGGCAATGAAACAATTCTACCATGCATTTGTTTACTTTTACCCTTGGCCTACTCCTAGAACTACACGAATTATGATGACTTTTGTAGCAATATAATATTAATTTTATGTATTATTGACTAATTAGGCCTAATTCACTGAATGGTGTTCACTAAGAGGTGAACTCCAGACTGTGTTTGGATCAGTGTTTACTGTTTGTATGGCCATATCATCACTCCAGCGCTGCGCTGCATGCATGCTATCTATAGGCTACACTCAGATCTACTTTCAACAGTAAGTAGCTGCATATATAATGAGCGTTTCAAATACCGCGCGCCAGCATCCGTTATACTCACAGACATACTGGGTGTGTGCTGCGCTCTATCTGCGCTTAGAACTCAGAACTAGCTGCAACGGCTTTTCAAATACCGCGCGCCCTTTGCTATTTTTAGACTCATACCGCGCGCCCTTTGCTATCTTTAGACTGCTTGGATTCTTATGTCAGCCAATATGAGAGTACTATCAGTGACATCTTGGATAAATACGCACCCTGGAAAACAAGATCAGTCAAGGTCCGAACTGAAGTTTCCTGGTTCAATGATGATATTCGTACAGCAAGAAAGATCTGTCGTCAACTTGAGCGGAAATGGCGGAAAAATGGCAAGTTGGAAATACAACGACAAGAATATCGCAACCAATGTAAGGTAGTCAGGAATTTGATCAACCAGGCAAAGATCACCCATTATTCATCCCAAGTACAAGAATCCTCAGGAGATCAAAAGAAGCTCTTCAAGATAATTGGTAAGTTGTTGCTCAAACCCAAAACCCCCGTCCTTCCATCCACTTACAATGATCAGGACTTGGCAAATGAATTCCAGAAATTCTTTGTCACCAAGATTTCAGACATCCGCTCATCTTTTTCATCAGTCCCTTACAACGTGCCGCAGACATTGCCACATCTTCAACCAGAGTGTAGACTATCTGTGTTTGAGCCTGCCACTGTTGCTGAGATTCAAAGGGTTATTATGAAATCTCCTTCAAAATCCTGTGAGCTGGATCCAGTGTCAACATCCATGATGAAGCAAAACATTGATATATTTTTACCCTACATCACTAATCTTGTAAACGAATCTCTCAGTTCCGGTTGTTTCCCGATAGCCTCAAAGTTTCCTACATCAGGCCGCTCATCAAGAAACCAAACCTGGACAAGGAGATATTCAAAAACTACAGACCGGTTGCAAACTTAAAATATCTTGGAAAAGTCATCGAACGAGTAGTTTCATCACGCATTTCTGATCACATTCATAATTTCAACCTGTCCGACGTGTTCCAGTCAGCATACAAGCCTTTCCATGGGACAGAAGCTGCACTAGTCCGTGTGAGCAACGATATTCTTTCTGCAATGGACAATGGTAACCTAACAGCACTAGTCCTGCTAGACTTGAGTGCTGCCTTTGACACTGTTGATCACAACATCCTTCTCTCTCGGCTCCAGAATCACCTTGGCATAGAAGATACAGCCCTAGCATGGTGCAAATCGTATCTCTACAATAGAACTCAGCATGTATGTATTGGCACTGCAATATCAGACCCTGTTGTTTTGAACTACTCTGTGCCACAGGGGTCGGTACTGGGCCCGCAGTGGTTTACGCTGTACACTTTACCGATTCGTGACATCATCCTGAAATTTAATCTGAATTACCATGTGTACGCAGACGACACTCAGCTATACATCACGTTTAAATCTTCTCAAGAAAACGCCAATGCATCTATTGCAAGACTTGAGAAATGCATCCAAGAGATTCGACGTTGGACACAACAAAACTTCCTGAAGTTAAATGATGATAAGACAGAGTTCCTTCTATTTGGGTCACGTCAACAGTTAACAAAGGTTTCAGTGCCATACATTTCCATCGGTGATGCTCGGATAGCTCCCTCGCTGCAAGCTCGGAACTTAGGGGTTATTTTTGATTCATCGATGACACTTCAACCACACATCAACAACATCGTTCGTCTGTCATCATATCACATCAGGAATATTGGTAAGATTCACAAGTACTTGGACAAAAGTGCCACTGAAAAGGTCATTCATGCATTTGTTACTTCTCGTCTTGACAACGGCAATGCTCTTCTCTACAGTCTTCCTAACAACCAGATTTCCCGTCTTCAACGCCTCCAAAATACCGCTGCACGCATTGTGACACTGTCTAGAAAATCCTGTTCTATCACCCCCATTCTGAAACAACTACATTGGCTCCCTATCTCTCAACGAATCATCTTCAAGCTGATGCTCATTGTCCACAAAGCACTTAATGGCAAGGCTCCCCACTATATTTCTGAACTACTTCAAGTTTACACTCCATCAAGGAATCTTCGATCAAGTTCCATGCTTCTCCTCGTTGAACCCAAGTCTCGACACTCATGGGGTGACAGGTCTTTTTCTTCAGCTGCGCCACGCATCTGGAACTCTCTACCGCTTAATCTTAGATCTTGTCTTTGTACCACAAAATTCAAATCTCTTCTCAAAACTTATCTTATGTCACAGGTTTTCAAGGACTAATTTTGTTGTGTCTGTTTTGTCTTTGTTTTGTTTTGTTTTGTTTGTTTTTTTTGGTTTTTTTACTGCGCCTTGAACACCCAGCAGGGTGGATATGTGCGCATTACAAGTCTTATTATTATTATTATTATTATTACTCAGCTGGGTGGCGCAAAGCTGCATCCTCGAACCCTTCGGCATTGTAAGAGCAGGGAAGGCCAGGTGTTCATGGGTTCAAAGGTGACTTTTCGTGGCACGAATTTGTCAAGCTCGTTTGACGAGCGTGCGTCTTTAAGGTCAAATTCAGTTTTGTGATGCACTCATTTTCCATGAGTCTACATGAAAGTAAGGAAACATTTACAAGTCTCTAACATCATGTTAAAATGGTGTAAAACATCATTTTATCTGATCATAGATCTGATATTCTTTCAGAGCAAAAATTGGGAACATTGCATTAAAATGTTTTGATTGAATATCATCAGAATTTCTGGAATGAACTGAAAATTCTTTGTATGCTCTTCTTCATATGTTTGAAATGTGACGTCATCGAATGTTTTTAGATTTTGACAAAAGTTGCACTTGAAGGGTATCAAACAATGGAGGTATAATTTTACCTCCATCATGTCCATGATCAAACATATTTTTTCCCCATTTTCATAAGGACTTTTTGGAAAATGAGTGGACCACAAAACTGAATTTGACCTTGGTTGGAGCTGCTCTCTAAGCTTTACACCTGCACAGTTTGACTTGTTTGTTTCTTTGCTCATTCATAGTAGAAAAACAAACGCCACTGAAATCTGTCACTCCATGTTACATGTATACTTGTTCAAACTTTAAATCCACCCTTGGGGATTCTAACAGTCCAATCCAGACCTTGATTACACAGTGTATGATTGACACTTTCACCACCTTTATTAATGCTTGAGCAAAGTTTGACTGAGAGTGTTTACACACAAAATATTGTTTTGTCGTAGTTTTCATTTTGAGGGTTTTTTGTACATGGATTTTTTATTAGAATGTGTCCCTGAATTTGGATAATTCTGTCTCCATGACTACAGCTGTGTCTGACAATTTAAAGGGATTGTTGTATTTTTGTGGACTCCATTTAATAGAGGTGTGGTATTCTTCCTACTTGAGTCTGATTTCCGATTGTTGCCCTTGGAAATATCAGAAAAACTGTGATTAAATAACCTGAAAATTCAGCCTATACCATGTTCATGTAGGTCAGCCCTTGTACTCAATAAAATTGTCTTACTTTTTTTCCTCCAAGGACCCCCAAAAAATAACAAAGCGGCATTTATAGCGCATTCTCTCGAGGAAACTTTTCAATTTAAATAAATATTATATTTGGTTAATATATTCTTTATCCCTGATGCAAATTTAACATCTATAAAATTTTAATAAAGTTATAATACAAAGATACATTAGAGACAATAAATACCAGACCAGCTGTAAACAATGATTACCTGCAGTTTTTCAGAAATGTACCTCTGCATACATATCATAAAATGGATTGTTAATTTTTATGATTGGTTTTTGGAAGAGTGCATTCTTTCTGATTCGCTAGTTTTCACGACACTTCATTTACATACATGTATCACAAAATCCATTCTTGTACATGTACAACTTGACATCGTTATTTCTATAACCATAGAGTTATACTTAATAGAACTAAATGGCACAAAACAATAATAACACGGCCCGACAAGAAGCATTGTTTTGCTATTGAGGAAATATTGCTGACCCATTTTATAACACAGGTCACGCACAAGCTCACACATATACATGTAATTGGACATGTATGTAATTCATGTTGGGACTCTTTGGTTGTTAATTTTTTTAATTTTTTAAAGTTTTTACTGTATGTGAGCATTTGAATTACCCTTTTTGGGATATAATAAAGATTAATTTAATTGAATTGAAAGGGAGCGGCAGAGGGGTTGATTCGCCCAAAATTGTACACAAATTAAATTGCTAAGTACCAATTTCTAATACCGGGTAAAATGTCTTTTTGGTTTATCTCTCGCATTTTTTCTTGTTCTTGCTTTGCCTGAATTGTCCCCACTGTTTTGCCCGAACTTGAGAGGTTTATTATTTCATGTAATGGTTGACCACACAAAACATGAACACTGTCTGCGACTATTTTGTCAGCTCTACCAATCCTGTATAATACCTTTAAATGGGTGCGAATTCTTTTGATTGAAAACTGCAAATAATAATTTCATATTTTTGTTCATCCTCAGGGTTGAAGATTTTCTGAACCAACTTGACAAAGTGGTCAGAGAAAATAATCTCTTCAACAGCGACTTCTCGTTGGAGCATATAGCTGTAGAACTGGACGCCTTTCATCAACTAATAGGTGACGACGGGTCTATAGAGCAACACTTTGTAGATACCCAAGGTTTGTTCAATCTATTTTATTTTATGCTACAACAAGTAGAATAGATTACATAGGTGGATAATAATTAATCTTAATTGATTAACTTCTGCATTGGACTCAAGTTCTGGTGTTGTCAGAAAGGCGCTTGTGTCCTTGAGCAAGACGCTATAATTGCTTTGTCTTTCGTTTGGGACGTAAAAGGCCGTAGGGTCTCGTGTGTTGTGCAATGCACCTATTAAGGAACCCAGTAGGCCTACACTTATCGATAAGAAAAGGGGTTTGCACCGATGTTTCTGGCATGGTTGACTGCAGGGCACTGCATCACCTTGTAAACCCTTACAAGATGCTTCATAAATGGGTCTAATAATTCAAACATAGCTGTGCGTACTTGTCTTCAAAATTAGGAGTCCTTTAAAAAGCCCTTCAAGCATATAAGAGCTTTGTAAGAACTGTGTGTTATTTTTATTATCATTGTTAAAGAGGCACATTGCCTTCAAATATCTCCAAATTTTGCTGTTTTGAATTGATCCTTATCCTTTTCAAGAGTTGTTCATGCACAAAAACACCTACAGTGTGTTGTAATTAGTGAGTAGTGATTAGAAAAACATGAATTTGCCTCTTAAAATACAACCAGCGGAACATACGGTCCTCCATTTTGTGGAGTCAAAAATTTGGAGTCCTCCATTTTGTGGAGTCAAAAATTTGTTTGTACAAAATAGCGGACCGTGTTCTGTCATGAAATTACACAAAAACCACGCAATTTCAAGGGACATTAACATGCGAATCAGTATAATCTACTTTTAAAATGTTTTTCCAATCATATTTTTTTCAAAACAAACACTTTTTATAGCCCAAAGCGCCCAATCCGAAGGCAACATGTCCCTTTTATTCTGAAAGCTTCCTTAACTTTGTGCCAGTACCAATAGTCTGGCCGTAGTGACACACACGCCTATTGTGATAGTTTTTTATTTCACTTTCGTCTTTCTCCAAGGCAGCCCAGCTTTTGTTTCATCCAGTGTTTCCTGGTTATCTGTTATTAATAATTACCTCTGATTGGTCGAAGACTGGGGCTGTATGAACATATGTTCATTTAGTGTGTAATATACTAAGCTAAAATTCTCTATGCAATTAATACCTTCAAGCTACTGTACACACGTCACAGGGGGGGGGTCTCTACCTGACAAGCCCTGCTTTTAGGAGACCCCCATCACTTAATCACAATTTATTTTGTATTTATCCATGTATGTATTATTGATTGATTGAGTGGAAATAAAGTATTGAAGCCTATGATACAAAGACCAGCTCTGTGAACTAGCGAACAAATGGCACCTAAACAAGCATATATTGTTGTGTCCTGTTGTTTTTTGTATAGACGTGTTTTCCTTTTTATTTGCCGTTTTTTGTGGTCTTTTTGTTGTGGTCCTTTTTTTTAGTGAGACTTTTCTTTGTCATGTTTTTTTTTTCTGTGAATTTTATCATGTATTTGCATTTCTTACTAAATATTGGGGTTGGTATTTATATTTTGAGATATAAATTATTCATAATCAAGGCCCATCCTGTCGTAAAGGGTGATGGAGACGTCCATCACAGTCATCTTTTTACGGTTGAGTTGAAGTAAAGCAACCATTGTAGACAGCAGAACCCCACTCTATTAATTGTGTATCATTGTGTATATCATGATATGCCTGAATACACTATTATATTGTCCTGAGAAAAATGTGTAAAAACAAGCTGTTCCCAACTTTTGATTTTCATAGTTCAATTTGCCAAATTCATATTTAAAAAAAATAATTTATTTGTTTTGCAGACTTCAGTTTGGGGGATATTCTGAAGAATGCAAGCGATCTAGAATCCTACTTTGTCCGCAACCTCAGTATACCGAGATCAGATGTTCGTCAAATCCTGGATAAAAAGCTGAACGTCACTGAGGTAAATCCGGAGGTGACAGTTTCAAATCCTGCCATGTTTTGGCTGGTACCCCATCTTGTCATTTATCACTGCTTGGCGTTATTCAGCAATGCATTGCAAATTAAGTTGGGCACGACTTGGCCTCATCTCTGGAACCTCTATCTCTTTGTCACTCTGTTGCCTCATTGAGCCTCTTGTAGAGGTATTATAATGGCGGGTGCTCCAATGACCTCTCAATGGTTGTTCCACCTAACTGGACCATTGGCTACACCTCAATGTTGCCTCATTGAGCCTCTTGTAGAGGTATTATAATGGCGGGTGCTCCAACGTCCTCTCACTGGTTGTTCCACCTAACTGGACCACTGGCCACACCTCAATGTTGCCTCATTGAGCCTCTTGTAGAGGTATTATAATGGCAGGTGCTCCAATGACCTCTCACTGGTTGTTCCACCTAACTGTAACTTTGGCCGCACCTCAATGTTGCCTCATTGAGCCTCTTGTAGAGGTATTATAATGGCGGGTGCTCCAATGACCTCTCAATGGTTGTTCCACCTAACTGGACCATTGGCCACACCTCAATGTTGCCTCATTGAGCCTCTTGTAGAGGTATTATAATGGCGGGTGCTCCAACGTCCTCTCACTGGTTGTTCCACCTAACTGGACCACTGGCCACACCTCAATGTTGCCTCATTGAGCCTCTTGTAGAGGTATTATAATGGCAGGTGCTCCAATGACCTCTCACTGGTTGTTCCACCTAACTGTAACTTTGGCCGCACCTCAATGTTGCCTCATTGAGCCTCTTGTAGAGGTATTATAATGGCGGGTGCTCCAACGTCCTCTCACTGGTTGTTCCACCTAACTGTACCGTTGGCCGCACCTCAATGTTGCCTCATTGAGCCTCTTGTAGAGGTATTATAATGGCGGGTGCTCCAATGACCTCTCAATGGTTGTTCCACCTAACTGGACCATTGGCCACACCTCAATGTTGCCTCATTGAGCCTCTTGTAGAGGTATTATAATGGCAGGTGCTCCAATGACCTCTCACTGGTTGTTCCACCTAACTGTACCTTTGGCCGCACCTCAATGCTGCCTCATTGAGCCTCTTTTAGAGGTATTATAAAGGCAGGTGCTCCAATGACCTCTCACTGGTTGTTCCACCTAACTGTACCTTAGGCCGCACCTCAATGTTGCCTCATTGAGCCTCTTGTAGAGGTATTATAATGGCGGGTGCTCCAACGTCCTCTCACTGGTTGTTCCACCTAACTGGACCACTGGCCACACCTCAATGTTGCCTCATTGAGCCTCTTGTAGAGGTATTATGATGGCGGGTGCTCCAATGACCTCTCACTGGTTGTTCCACCTAACTGTACCTTTGGCCGCACCTCAATGTTGCCTCATTGAGCCTCTTGTAGAGGTATTGTAATGGCAGGGGCTCCAATGACCTCTCACTGGTTGTTCCACCTAACTGTACCTTTGGCCGCACCTCAATGTTGCCTCATTGAGCCTCTTGTAGAGGTATTATAATGGCGGGTGCTCCAACGTCCTCTCACTGGTTGTTCCACCTAACTGTATCTTAGGCCGCAACTCAATGTTGCCTCATTGAGCCTCTTGTAGAGGTATTATAATGGCGGGTGCTCCAACGTCCTCTCACTGGTTGTTCCACCTAACTGTACCTTTGGCCGCACCTCAATGTTGCCTCATTAAGCCTCTTGTAGAGGTATTATAATCGCAGGTGCTCCAATGGCCTCGCACTGGTTGTTCCACCTAACTGTACCGTTGGTCGCACCTCAATGTTGCCTCATTGAGCCTCTTGTAGAGGTATTATAATGGCAGGTGCTCCAATGACCTCTCACTGGTTGTTCCACCTAACTGTACTGTTGGCTGCACCTGAATGTTGCCTCATTGAGCCTCTTGTAGAGGTATTATAAAGGCAGGTGCTCCAATGGCCTCTCACTGGTTGTTCCACCTAACTGTACCGTTGGTCGCACCTCAATGTTGCCTCATTGAGCCTCTTGTAGAGGTATAACAATGGCAGATGCTCCAATGGCCTCTCACTGGTTGTTCCACCTAACTGTTCCGTTGGCCGCACTACACGTTTCTCTGCCCGTTCACATCCCTATACTCTAGCTGTCCCCAAAGCCAATACTCAGTTCAGTGGTACTCATCAAGCTTCTTCATGTGTATTGCCTCATGCCCAGTTCATACTTCATACGAAAGCAATGCAAAGTGAGCAGGGTGTCTGCGGATCCTTAAAAAGCATTAAAAAGGCTTAAATTTTATTATCTAAATTTAAAGGCCTTAAAAAGCATTAATAAGTTTTAAATTCAGTTCTCTGAGGTCTTAAAGGCAGTGTACACAGTTGGTAATTACTCAAAATATATATTAGCATAAAAAGTTACTTGGTAATGAGCAACGGAGAGCTGTTGATAGTATAAAACATTGTGAGAAATGACTCCCTCTGAAGTAAAGTAGTTTTTGAGAAAGAGGTAATTTCTCACTAAAATAATAAAAGACTTCAGGCCTGAAGCCTTTTATTCCTATCTGATGACCAATTGAGCCCAAATTTTCACAGGCTTGTTATTTTATGCATATGTTGGGATACACCAAGTGAGAACACTGGTCTTTGACATTTACCAAACGTGTTCAGTGCCTTTAAGTAAATTAAGCGACAATCTCCCGTGTTGTTTCTTTTTCTTCTTTTTTCTTTCTTTTACACTTTGAAACTTGTGTGCATACATACATGAGGCCTAGTGAAAAAACTTGCAGGCGAGTGACAGACAAATTTCTGACTTTTTCATTTTTTCAGAATCTCATCCCTGCCTGTCTTACTCACACATTTTGGTCTTAAATTTGTTAAGGGTAGCAAGGAAATACGCTTTACTTTCTAAATTTGCGTGAAGTATGAACCAGGCATCACTTTTGAATCCACTATCTGTATTCTGCTTCCTCTTAAAACCTGTCCCAACATCAATGGTCATCTTTCTAATTTTTGATTTCCTTTTCTGTTATATCCTTTCCCACTTTTTAGCCATTGCCTTGAGTGGCCTGTTTTTATGGCTGGCAACTTCCCCTAAAATAAAACTATTTTTTTATTTTTTTGAAATGGATATGGATTAGCCCCAGAGAAATATTTAGACTTTTTGAAAAATGAACCATTCTCCATAGCTCTTCAACTTGCTGTATGGCTACCACCCTGAGAGTACACCAACTCCCCTCAATGCAACCTTGATGTCCTACAACATCACTGACTTCAAGACATTCCTCAACCATCGACTCAGGAGCCAGTGTTGTGGGGCGGTCTTCAAACGGCTGCCAAACGATCAGCTGTACAGCTTTGACGGTCTGCTGGGTTTACTGACACTGCAGCCGGTGCCACTCCTCGCCAAGTTGCAGCAGGATCCAGATTTTGGTCCGTCACTTAACGGCACAAACCATGATGTTGCCATGAAGCTTACAAAACAGTACAAGGTATAGTTATTGTTGTTATTGTTGTTTTCTTCTAGTTCTAGATTTCTTACATCTACTTACATGGTAACAAATGTTACAGGCAATTCCACAGTGATTTGCGCTACATTGACACAGGTATCAGCAATAGGGTTTTTTGAATGATTTTAGTGACTTAAAATGTTGAAATTTGTGACAATCAATAACACAACAAGTCAAGAAAATCATTTCTGATATTGCCCAACGTGTCCGAGCCGTCAAGTGCACTGGACTCAAACCCTGGTGTTCTGACCAGCAGAGTGTGGGTTCCAGTCCCGGTCTTGACACTTGTGTCCTCTTGTGTCCTTAAGCAAGACACTAAACCATTATTGCTGCGTCCTTCGATTGGGACGTAAAGGTGTTGGTCTAGTGTGTTGTTTAATGTACT
Source organism: Plazaster borealis (assembly GCA_021014325.1). NCBI lineage: Eukaryota > Metazoa > Echinodermata > Asteroidea > Forcipulatida > Labidiasteridae > Plazaster > Plazaster borealis. The sequence goes on along the minus strand of CM037456.1, from coordinate 419,119 downwards.
TGTTAACGGAACGAAAAGTACACAAGTTAACAGAAGGGGTTGGCCGGGTGTTTCTGGTATGGTTGGCTGCAGATTGCGTAACAGCACCTTGTGAACAGTTACATGGTGCTCTGTAATGGGTCCTTTATTTCAAACATAGCTCCTTTATACTTTGTAGACAAATTGATGAGGGTTTTGAGATGCCCTCGGGTGTAATAAAGGGCTGTATAAGAACTGCGTATTATTATTATTATCAACTGAGCGTGCGTTGCTTTAATTGCTGCTCCACAATAATGCACGGAGAGTCTGACTCCAAAAATGGCACAAACAAGACTTATCGTTTGATCACGTCAGGTGAATTGGGTCAATTCTTCTAGTAAGACGAATGAATTTTCTACTGTCACACTACTACCTTCATGAAGATATTTTCTTTTTCTGGCCAGCACAAACTGGTAGAACGTGTTGAAAACGAAGGCCAAATTATGGCAGCCACATAAAAATATGACCGTGTACATGTAAGTTTTGTATATTTAAATTTGTACGCATTTGGCACTATTGCACAAAACGAATTACAGACACATGGATTTCTAACCTTACACAGTCTGTTACCCTGACTTCTCTATTGCAGAGGGTGCTGCTTGGTCCTGCAGAACTACAGGACGTCATGTGCAATAAAGACATAATCACATCACTCTACGACACCGATACTGGACAATTAAATAACTCAGTAAGTTTAAACAACTTGGTGTATTGTTTTATCTGTATCAAACAAAAACCTCTTGTTGTTTTTATGCCACAATTTCCTTGATGTTACAATAATTTTTTACATGCACAAGAGAGATGATCCTGCCTCGAAGAATAGCTTATAAATTCGCTGTCAAACCAATAACAGTGATGGCTTGTATTGAAGAAAAGTTCCCCATTGATTTTCCATATGTTTTGATGCCCAATTCCTTGATTTACTAATCAGTAATACATAGTACATACATGTACATGTAGCAGGTATTACATATGCACTTTGCTAGATTCAAACATTTATGATGCATAATAAGGGAGAGAAGACTTTTTGAGTCACGGTGTAACAAAGACACCAGTGTCTCGGTTACGCGTGAAACTGTCCGCTTTTACTTCTTGGCCTTTGTTTGAAGGTTTTCATTGAAAATAGCTGAATCACAGTATACCAATGATGTTTACATATTACCCTTTGAATTTTAAATTTCCAATGAAAACCTACTAATTTATGGCAAAAAAGTCAAGTTCCCACTGTAACAGGAAACTGAGACACTGGTGTCTCCGTTACAGTGTGATGGATAGTTTTGGATCGTATATGAAAACAAAAAATCCGAGAAATTTAAGTGATGCATTAAACGTATGAGCTATCCCCACCACTTAAACATGCAAAGAATATAGAAAGTACATTATCTTTTGAGATATAACACCATGTCACGCTTTGGCCCCCTTATTTATGGAAAGACCCATATGTGTGTTGTGTTGTCATTTTAGCCTTTGAAGAAGACTCTGCTAGGGTCAAAACGTCAGGCCATTAACTATTTTTTGCTACAATAGTCTTACAAGTGAAACCATCGAAACTCAACGAATGCAATTTAAAAAAAACCCATTACAGGATCACTAAATTATTATTTCATGTTGGGTTGAACAAAGAAAAATTGACTAGAGCAGGATTTGAAGCTGTAACCTCCAGATTAGTGTGCCAGCACTTTTCCAACTGAGCTATCTAGCCCTAATGTTGGCAGTCTCCCTATTTTGTCAGTGTCTTTGTTCGGGGGTTGCGATTCAACAAGTAACTGCTGTATAGCCAGGGATCACAGACAAGTTTACGATACAACCTGGGAAGCAGTAGCAGAAGAAAAACTGACTGGGTACTTTTTAAATAATTGAACAAAGAAAACCTGACTAGAGCTGTAGTAAAAAAAAGTTGTTCAACCCAAAAAATATTTTAAATGTACCCAGTCAGTTTACCTTGTGGTCTGGTACGTTCAACAGTAAGTTGTTCCAAAAAAATCCCCCCCCCCAAAAAAAATTAAATAGTGCGTTTGATAAATTTATTTGTGTCTGCAATGCCCCTTTAAATGATTAATTTCTCACTCACAGGGCCATGTCATGAATGATCTGTGTAACAGGCAAGATGCTCCCATTGTGTTTGAGGAGTTATCGGAGGTCTTAAAGGAGCAGTTGGACTCTGATGCCCTGCTGGAAAAGGTACATCAGCCATGTCAATAACATGTGACCAGGGTCATTTTCTTTTCAAGATGATATACATTTTTGCTAAGCACAGAAAAACTTCCTCAGCAGCAGCAGGTATCAACCAAAATAGCATGTCATTCTTAATGTTTATGGTTAAAAAGTGTTGAGCGAACTGAGCATGGGAACCAGTCACAAACATTTGCTGTACACTGCATGGATATTTTGGCTGGTAACCTGTTTCTGACAAAACAATTTACTATAGTGCTCCTCTTCCATTTGGAATAGTTTCTTTGAAGGGGCACCTCACCTTCAAATCTCTCAAAGTTTTGCTGTTTGGAATTACTCCTTATCCTTTTCAAGAGTTGTTCATGCACAAAAACACCTACAGTGTTTTGTAATTAGTGAGTTGTGATTAAAAAAACATAAATTTGCTTCTTGAAATACAACCAGAGGAACATACGGTCCGCCATTTTGTGGAGCCAAATATTTGGAGTCCTCCATTTTGTGGAGCCAAAAATTTGTTTGTACAAAATAGCGGATCGTGTTCTGTCATGAAATTACACAAAAACCACACAATTTCAAGGGACATTTATGCGAATCAGTATATTCTACTTTTAAAATGTTTTTCCAATCATATTCTTTTCAAAACAAACACTTTTTATAGCCCAAAGCGCCCAATCCAAAGGCAACGTGTCCCTTTTATTCTGAAAGCTTCCTTAACTTTGTGCCAGTACCAATAGTCTGGCCGTAGTGACACACGCCTATTGTGATAGTTTTTTATTTCACTTTTGTCTTTCTCCAAGGCAGCCCAGCTTTTGTTTCATCCAGTGTTTCCTGGTTATCTGTTATTAATAATTACTTCTGATTGGTTGAAGACTAATGGTGTATTAACATATGATATAAAGACCAGCTCTGTAAACAAAAACCACACAAAATCAAGGGATGTGAATCATTATATTCTACTTTAAAAGTATCTTTCCAATTTAAAAACAAATGTTTTTTATAGCCTAAAGCCCACAATCCGAAGGCAACATGCCCCTTTAACATGAGTGTGAGATGTATATGGACACAACAGTCCATATGTTAAACGAATCAATGTTTATCGCTTCATTTAATTACAGCTAAATATAACGAGTGAAGACCTTGTGGAGACTAGAGTTAAAGCACTGGCTGTCATAACAGAGGTAAGAATTTTGTTGCTGAAAGTTAAAGGGGTCGTATCCACACACACAGATACTTGTCATTTGATTGGTGGAACACGTGTCATCCATTATTTTGCCTTGTATTACTGCTTCGATGCTCCATAGTTTGATATTGGATAGTTTGATATTGGAGTCCAATATGAATATTTATTGGACGTTTCGCAGCATTGTTTCCAAATTAATCATTCCCTGCCCCTTTTTCCAAACGAGGCATGTGTCTACATAGAGGCGTCCACGTTGTTTAGAAGTTTTTTTAGAGAGTGGGGTGGACGAGTTTCCGTGTCTATTTTGTGTTTATGGTGCAAACATTTCAACTAACAAGGATCTTTGTGTGAGTTATATAAAACAAATTTTGAATGCATTTCGTTTGTCATTGTCACAGAATATAATAACGAGGTGAAATCTGGCTTTCCATTTCACTTTGCTTCTCACTCATGAAGTGGAATAGTACTGATTTCACCTTGTGATAATATTCTGTGACAAAGCACCCATATGCATCTAATATCTAATATTGTTCAATCTGTCTCAACTTTTTACCAAAAACAAACTCTGAAAAAACAACCTGCCTACTCAACAAAGTGACCTGTGGTATAAATGCCAAAAGTGGTAGCAGCCTGAAGTTTTGACCCCAGGACAATACTGCACCATGCTTGGCAGTAGGGATCACCCCAGGGTTAGCATACTGAGTTTTCATTTTTCTCAAGAACAATTGCATGAAGTATGAAACAAACACTGTTTGGCAGTGGGGTTAAAGTCCCCAAGGAATTGCCTGTTTTTTTTAATTCCCTGGGAATTGGAGCCTTTTGGGAACACTAGGTGGCAGCAGACTTACCAGGTGACTATTACATGTACATTGTATTTGGAAATGTGCGCATGCTCATCAGAACTGCATTATGCAAATTTACCCGGTGAGGGTGAGTCTGCTGCCACCTAGTGTTCAAAAGTCTTCAATTGATTTGATAGTATGAAAGTTGCTTAAAAAGTGGCTGTCAATCTGCCAACATTACCAATGCTGTACACATTTGTCTCCTTGTAGCTTCATAAGTTTGCAAAATTCCAAGAAACATTGAAGGATCTTTATAACTTTGCGCTGGACCTCCCTGGGGATAGCTGCCCCGAGGACCCCCTCCCAACCACCACCACGGAGTCCCCTCCCTCATCAACAACACATTACACTTCAGCCATGAAAGCATCCACCTCCACTCAACCATCACATGACAATGATTGGGTGAGTTAACTCATTAATATTACTGAATAATAATTGGTTGAGTAAAATCGTAAACATTCATGGCCCCCTAAATAGTGATAGGCTGGGTTAAATCATAAATATTCATGATCCCACTGAATAGTGATTCCATGAGTTACCTCATAAATATTCATGACCCCACTGAATAATGATTGGTTGAGTTTACTTAGACAGCCAACTTTCATTCAAAGTTTTAAAAAAACAAAGTAAGACAATTAATCATCTTTAAGTGCAAGTTCACCTTTGTTTTTGTAAAAACAAAAAAGAGGACATTTTTGGTTTTGTCAGGATTTTTGTTCGCTTTTGTGTCTGGCTTTTTTGATTCTGATAATCCAAAAGATGAACAAGGGTTTTGGCTGCATTGTAAACAGGAGCATTTCTCTGGAGGATTGGTACTGGTATGAACTTTATAATCAGTCAGCTTTCAGATTGAAGCTAATACTAAAAACAAATTCATATAAATACCAATCCAGGATACTGACAACATTAAAGGGGACACAAATTCTTCCGGCTTGTTCGACGACGATATGTACAATTCAACGACACCTCGAATGATTCCATCAACACTCAAACCTGAACCGTTGATTGACCTTGAAGAATCAGAGAAGAGAAAAACGGGTTAGTAACAGTTCAAGTTGTTATCAGGAGTCAGTATCACCGCGTTTACACTTGATCCAGCAAGGAGGATCAAAGGAGGATCAGATCCTGCAAGGGCGATCACGCTGATCGCTGACGCGTTCACACTTGATCCTGATCTCGCATTGATCCCCCTTTGCCCGGCGCCTGTTGAACGAAAGTTCCACCTGCTCGTGTGAAAGGTCAACTGAACAAGGTCATTGATTATGTGCACACACACATTTTGCGTGCGTTGCCAGGTGGTGAATTAGCGCTGGACGATAATGAATTATTTTACATATCGTCGGGTAATATCGCCGATATGACGATATATCGCCAAGATTTTTGAAAATTGAAAGTACCTATAGAACTGAATAACAATGACCCAATCAGAGTTTTACCGCAGGGATGAAATGAGAAATCAAATAAACAAGCAAGACCTGACTGAATGAATACACAAACCGCCGAGAAAAATCACTGAATTAACATCCATGAAAACAGTACACCTTGTGCGCTTTTCAACACTGCTTCCGACTCCATTAATTCATGGTTTCTACCTCCACGATTGGGATGTTGTGATCTCTAAAAGCTGGTGCCTCGATTTTTATTTTTATTCGCTCAAAATTGACATCAAATACACGTGCATGTGAATACGTTCACCTGACGTTTCCCCCCCGACACGCAACGATTACTCAGCTTCGCTCCCACAGCAACACGCCGTACCTTGACCCCCTCATGATAAAGTATATCATCATTATGATAAAATCTCATCATCATTTTACGATATGTAAAATAATTCAATATCGTCCAGCGCTAATCACCACCTGGCAATGCACGCAAATGTGTGTATGCACATAATCAATGACCTTGTTCAGTTGACCTTTCACACGAGCAGATGGATCTTCCGTTCAACAGGCGCCGGGCAAAGGGGGATCAATGCGAGATCAGGATCAAGTGTGAACGCGTCAGCGATCAGTTTGATCGCCCTTGCAGGATCTGATCCTCCCCTCCTTTGATCCTCCTTGCTGGATCAAGTGTAAACGCGGTGTAAATATACCAGTAACTGAAGTTTTGAAAGCACTGTACTGTACTTTATCTTGATTCAAAGAGAGTGAGCAAGCCGCTAGTAGCAGAAGCTTTGCAAATATGTTATACCTTGTATTTTAAAATAGGGTAATAAGCATACCAGTTCAAACATCATGCTGTACCTTTTATTGATTCAAAGAGAGTAAGCAACCAATATATGAAATTATCCCAATATTGTATATGGCATGCCTTTTCTTTTCAGTACATTAAAGGTTTTAATTAACCGAGTCAATGTGTTAAGAAAGAAATAATTTTGTTTTTCAATGGTTTACAGAAAAACCCAAAGATGAGAAATCGCGGAAACTTGGCCAGCTGTACATGCTGTGGGCCAAGATGCAGTACGGCCTGTGTGGGGAGAGGTTAAAGGTCAATGACGAGGCCCTCGCTAAGGGAGACTTCAAGGCTATGCACCTCAACAACCATCAGAAGAAGAGTCTCGGGCTTCTTCTCCACGTCCTCTTCAGCCATCCCAAGATCTTCTATGCGCCTAACACAACCGACGTCAATGACCTGATTGATAAGGTGAGCGTAAAGTCACCCACAGGTTGACCTGCGTTTTGCTTGTGCTGCGACAGAACTGTTGGGATCAAGCAGAAAATTTACACACAGGTCACTCAAAATGATAAATTGTGTGAATGTTGTTGAACAAGAATCACCCCGACAATACAATGCTCATGTCACCCACGATCGAAGACTGGTTGCTAAAGCATGCTCGGAGTTGATCACCAAGCACGTGTTGGGGCGCAAGTTTATGCGGGCGCTAATAAATGCGTATAGCATTTATTACATACAGTGCTCAATGTAAAATCTATTATATGGTTCCCGCCTGTCGGGAACACGAGTAGGAATTTTTCTACTCTTGCGGCTGTTGATGATTTCTGACAGGGACTGATGCTGATCGTCTTAAAATCATCGTATTTATACTCCGGTCGTAAACAAAAGGAGACTGGTATGTTCCTGACAGTCTTAGCTCAGGCGCAGCATCATCCTGAAAAGTCAGGCACCAACTGTTTTTGTGTCATCGCAAGGTGGACCTGAGGGTGGCTTAAGAATTCAGTTTAGGCTTCGGATTTGTCAGGTTTTTTCATAAATCTTTGTGCCTCTTTGTAGAGATGTGAACTTGATCTTTTAAAACCAAACATAAACATTAAGTTAACAAACTTCTGAAGGACCTTGTTTCAAGTGTGATTTGGTTAAACTTGCAAAATTTAGGTCCAGAATGCCCCACAGTTTTGAAAAATCCTGGGGATAACCCTGATGGCCTCCATTACTAAGGTTAGACAATGGAAACGTGCGTGTGTGTACGTGACACAAACAACTCTCGGCCAATGATAGGTCTTCCTTTGACCTCAGTGAGGGCGCTGTTTAAGCTTATGACGTCATATGCAAGGTGTCTATGGAATTGAAAGTCTAATTGCGTCTTAAGAGAAAACGGCAGCTGACAGATTCTTATTATTGTAACAGGCGAGTGACATGATCCACATGATGCAAAACATCACCAACTACGCTCGACTCTGGAGGAACATCTCCAAGGAAATCCGTACCTACATGCACATGGACTCCACCCAGCTAGCCCTCAACTGGCTCGGACAAGTAAGTAAAACTGTAACCTTTAAAATTACCACTGTGCATAAAGCCCTGAGCCCAGTTAAAGGTATTATACAGGATTGGTAGAGCTGAAAAAATAGTCACAGACACTGTTCATGTTTTGTGTGATCAACCATTATATGAAGCAGTGAAAAACCATGCACAGTTTTCAGCATGTAAACACATTGTCCTTTATTTTGGTTGTAACAACCAAAGTTTTTTTTTAAGGTTTCAGATACAGATTTCTCAAATATGACTTTACCTCAAAGGGAAAGATTTCACTGAACAAATTCGAACTTCATAATCAGTAAGCTTTCAGACTAAAATAAAACAAGGATGTATTTTATCCTTACCAATCCTGTATAATACTTTTATGCAGAAAATTGCCTTTAGCTTCTTTTTGTGCTAAAGAAAAATTAGCAGGGAACCAGCCACAAATAATTTAACATTGCATGGTATTTTGGCTGGTGACCTGGTTCTGCAAAGCAAGATTTTTCTTTTTTGCTGAACAGCTTTTTGAAAATTGATCACAGGTCCCAACGTCGAAGCAGACGAAATTACTTAACAATTTTTATTTGCTAAGCAAAAGTTAGGAGAGAATCAGTCAAAAACAGTGGACATCACTTTGAATTTTTGCAGGTAACATGGTTGTGCCAAGCAAAATAATTGTGCAAAGCCAAATTGAATGTTTCACAAAATCGCAGTGAGATTGAATGTTGGCACCTTTTCAAAACTGAGGTTCTGAATTTGACAGGAAAAGAGATTTTTAGTGATTGTTGATCTGTAGGAATTCAAACCTCAGATTCAACATTGGCCTAATGAGGCAAGCAGTGCAGTTTATTCAACATTTTCAATTGAGCATCTAACATTGAATATTGTCTTGGTTGGAATTAGAAATGCCAACTTCAACCAGAAAGTTTGAATACAACTGAGATATACAGCGTGTATTTAAACAATTGACAGGTCATACCCATAGCCCGGTTGGGATTCGAACCTCAAACCAGCAAACACTGACGGTGTAACAAAGATATCCTAATGTGTATGATAACATTGATTGTTTGTACCCAACATTGTACAGGTGAAGCGTATGAATGGTTCGGACAAGGTGAAGTTATTGTCTTTTTTTCTTTACTTAGTTCTTGAAATGCTATTCCTATGGAGTCACGTCTATTGATATGTAAAATCATGGTTTTCGCTTTTACCTAATTTTTCTCTGATTGACCAATCTCTCTCTTATCTATTAGTCTTATGTGCGCAGACCACAATGTGTCCCTTTAGTGGTGAAATTTATGCATACAAGAAAAAACGGCCTCGAAAGTTTTAGGCACACAAAAGACGGAAGAAGCTAGTGACAAAGTTGCTTCAGTACAGAACCCATACCAAAGCTCCAAATACCATTTGGACCACTGGCCAGAGTCTAGTAATTTAGGCATTGGGCCAGTAACATCACAGTCGAACAAGTCTTGCAGTTTAGTGTTTTTCCTAACCCATACTTCTAACATCTGTACTTAAGCTTGTCAAGTCAAAACTTCCTTCTACAAGTTTAGCAAAATATTAAAAAGATAAAAACGTTATTTGGTCGTGTTAAAAGTATTTGTAGTCCAGTAAAATTGTTTTAGCTACAAGACCTGCCTAGGGTTGGGACATTAACCATTAAACCTTAAAAAGTGCTGAATTCCATTTCCAAATTTTGTTTGTACAAAGCAGACAGTAAAACAAAATTAAATTACAAAATTAGACTTCCTTTCTTTTTAGAATGTTAGCTCCAGACACTATCCATGGAGAATTATTAACATCCCTTTTGTTGATGGGAATTTGTGATCTCTTAACCGCTACCATTTGTAATACATTATTTTCAATCCCCTACTTTGTGTGATACCTTTTAATCCTGGAAAGTGTGTTGACATCTGCTCCTTATTTCAGGTTGGCTCATTGTTCTTATTCTCACTAAGATCGGAATCGGTAGAAACAGTTAAACGCTAAACGGAAGTCACAAATTCCGTTAAACCGTTCAGGAAAATAAACAGAGATGCACAACCCTAGACATGCTATCTGGTGGAGATTTTCATGAAGTTCAAGCCCTGCTGTACATTAGCTCCGTGATATTTCAACTTTATGGCATTGTTATGTGAAAAGCATGTCAGTGCAACTTAATTTTGTAGAATGCAAATTGCATACTTTCTGCCTAAAATGTCTTCAGATTGTATCACTTTTGTCTCAATTAACCAATGCATGTCATCATGTACTCTTGCGGCCTCCAGCATGTTTTATTTGAAGCATCAAGCATAAAGAATGGGTGCCACTTTCCATTATTCTCTGGAGAAATTAACCAATCAGTTACTGTCAAATATGTCTGCACTTTGGATTCTAGACACATACTACTCAGGTGGGATTCAAACCCATGAACCCTGCATTCTAGACACAACAACCCTCAGGCATAGTACTCGGGTGGGATTCGAACCCATGAACCCCGCATTCTAGACACATACTACTCAGGTGGAATTCAAACCCATGAACCCTGCATTCTAGACACAACAACCCTCAGGCATAGTACTCGGGTGGGATTCGAACCCATGAACCCTGCATTACAGACACAACAACCCACAGGCATACTACTCAGCTGGGATTCGAACCCATGAACCCCGCATTCTAGACACATACTACTCAGGTGGAATTCAAACCCATGAACCCTGCATTCTAGACACAACAACCCTCAGGCATAGTACTCGGGTGGGATTCGAACCCATGAACCCTGCATTACAGACACAACAACCCACAAGCATACTACTCGGGTGGGATTCGAACCCATGAACCCCACATTCTAAAGCAGATACCTTCACCACTAGACCAACGAGCGTGCCCGATGACAATAGGCCAGTTTGAATCCTGCAATTAGCAAAACCAAAATTATTATTCCATATCCCCGATACTAATTAATACGATCTATAAAATCATATGATGAGTTTAAAAGCCATTTACAACTTGTCATGATAACTCAATAAATAAGGTTTTTAAATATAGTTTGCTTTTGTAATTATAACTATTACATCTTGTACATTAAAAAATTAAAGATATTGTCGCTAAAGTCCAAAGGGATTGTGTCCTTTAAAAAAAAAAAAATTAGCAAGTGGTACAAGACTTCTTTTCCCTGTGCCTCAGACGGAGCAAGCTGGTTTGTTTTGTGGCCATTGCTGTTATATTTTGTAAACACAATAATGCCTTTCAGCTGAAGTCCAAATAATGTGCCATTTCTTTTATTATAAAAAGCGTAGAAGTTGATAGAAGACGTGTTTTGTTACATACCTCAGGTGGAGCAGTGCGGTTTGTTGTCGGTAGATTTTATAAAAACAATCACATACCATAGTCTTAAAGTAGAATGTGATGTGATAAAATGGATATTGGTTTCATGTTCCCCAGATGGAGCAAGATTTCTCCAGTCATCCCATGCTCCTTCAGAACATCACCATGGTAACCTCATCAGACTTCGCGGAGCTCCTGGTCAACGACTCCTACATCAATGTGACAAGCATAGAGAAACGTCTTGACGTCATAGACAATGCTGCGTGTGGGTGGCTAAATCTAGCCGGCTCGGTTGATTTCAACATCTATCAGGCGTTTGCGGATGAAGAGTCGTTGATTGACTACATCTTGAACGACGCACTGGAAGAAAATGTTACTGTCTTCGCGAGTAAGCACTCATTGTCTTTGCTTGTTAATGTTGTTTCTTATCTCATGTGACGACAGTAAGAGCGCAGTGTTTATAACGTTGAGAATAAATCTCTTTGTAGAGCTACGGTCTGTTTCATACTCCCCAGGAAGCTGAGAAGGTTTGAGGAATGAAAGTACATGTAATGACCCAGTGACTGGGGTAATAGCGTTCATGCGCCATGAGCAATATTGGCGGACAGTAGTGCTATATAAATTTCCATTGTTGTTTTGTTACTATTTCATAAGAGGACAATTGCATGGTGTGTTTTGTACATATGTCTGCTGTTTTGTGTTTAAGCTTTTGTTTATTTAGGTAACCCCTTAATCTTTTTTCTCATTTGGTAGTTGTCTCCTTGCTTTTTTGACTTCATAGACCCTTGCGTATGATGTCTCAGGTTTATACGGCGCCCTCACTGAGGTCAAAAGAAGGTTCCACATTGGTTGACATTCGTATGAGACACTTGCATGCACACATGTTTCCATTGTTTACCCACGACTGTACAAGGGGTCTATTTTAGTAAACTTTACAGTAAAGTATAGGAATAATTGTGAGAAATCAAATCGTTTCCTCTCGTCAAAGGTCTTGTGTTTGAAGTGGACGATGATGGCAAGTTACCGCCCCACATTGTCTACAAGATTCGCCAGAATGTCTCATTCACCGATCGCAGCGATCTGATCCGTCGACGGTTCTGGGCTCCCGGTTCAAATCACAGATCGACGCTGGGGTACTACACATTCGGCTTTGTGTGGATACAGGACATCATCGAGAGGGCCATCGTGAACAAGTGGGTCGGACGTAGAGTGGTCGAGCCAGGGAACTACGTCCAGGAGTTTCCATACCCGTGTTATATCCGAGACAAGTGAGTATAACTCATGTCGTAAGGTCACTGCATGGCACACACACATCAGTTCCATGGTAAATTATGGTAAAGTATCTTGCTGGAGGACTCAAGTGCCACGACTGGGACTCGAACCCACACTCTGCTGATCAGAAGCACCAGAGCTTGAGTCCGGTGCTCTTAACGGCTCGGCTACGACACTCTACAATTGTGTTTGATTGTTTGCCCTTGATTGTTTTATATTTGTTGTTGATATTGATTGATTTTCTTTACAGTTTCATGTTCATTATTGAGCACATAATGCCGATGATGTTAATCGTATCCTGGGTGTACTACGTAGCTATGTTTACTCAGAGTATCGTCTATGAGAAAGAGGCCAGACTCAAAGAGGTAGGTGTATTTATTCATTTTTAAATTTATATTTTAATTTACACATCCAACAGCGCATGCGCCAATAACACAGTGATAGGAAACGAGAATAAATGCTCAGTTTTAGATGTGGGAGGAAGAGCCCAAATGGGTAAAACCCATGCAATCAGGTAGGAACTGAAAACCCGATCCACTTGCAAGGCTCCGGTTTGAGGTGGGATTCAAACCGGGGTCCACAGAGGTGAAAGGCAGGGAAAGAAACCACTGCGCCAAACTGATGACATTCATCTTGTTTTCTTTGTTTTTGTGGTTTTTTTGTTGTTTTTTAAATGTTTGAAAGTGCCCATGCCTTAGCATTCGATTCCAAGGAGACTTAAAATAATATGTGAGCTACCGTCTTTTGCCCGAGTACCGCGCCAAATTTCATAAAGCTGTTAAGTACTCAAATTTGCTTAGCACAGAAAAATCTTGCTCATCAAAATCAGGTTACCAGCCAAAATGTCACATAATGTATGTTACTTGTGACTGGTCAGATTAAATTGTTAAGCAAGATTTTCTGCTTCACAGCTTTCAGAAATTGGGCGTGATGAGGATGAATGAAGGAGGCGTTTTAAGGCTGTATCTGAATTGGCGACTACGGCTATGGCTAGATTACTATGTCATTGTGCATTAAAGTATATGCTGTCCTTATCAACAGCCATAGCTGCTAATTCTGACATGGCCTAACTTTTATTTTGGTTTTGCCATATTTCTTTGTCTTACATTAAACTCAATGGAACCAAATTGAGGCAGGAAGGGAAAATAGTCTGAGCCCCTTGATATGAGTTAGATTAATCACTCTCATAGGCAGTGTGTATATAGGGAACGTGACTTAAATGGATTGGATTATCTTGATTGTTATTAGGTGATGAAGATGATGGGTCTCAGTAATGCCGTCCACTGGGTGGCTTGGTTCATTGTCGGCTTCACTCAGATGTCTGTCACCATCGGGGGTCTCGTCTGCATCTTACACCTCAGTAATATCCTCGTTCATAGCAACCCCTTCATCATCTGGCTAACAATGACCGTCTTTGCCATGGCAACCATTTGCTTCTGGTATGTATAATTTTGATCAGAATCTACAACATAGAAATTTATTCCATCAGCAACATAGGATTCAACTGGTTCAGATGGTATCCACAAGTAATATTTCTCATTATGTCATATCGGTTCAGCGACTTGTAACTTAGATCTGCTTTGGCTTGATTGTAAACACTTATGAACTCTTATAAACTCTTACCCAGTTACTGCCCCTGCGCATGCTGGCTGTCATCACAAAGGATGCCGTCATCATTATACTGAAATGTGACGGCCAGCTCATGCGCATGCAGTAACTGGGTCAGAGCTCATAATTGCATGCACAGCCACAGGTCTGCTGTGATCATGATGACAGTCCGCCTTTAAAGCAAGGTCAGATCGAGGTCATTGGTTGTTTGAATGTTTAGGGCCTTGTTGCAATTACAGAAAACCTGTTGAAAGGGTTGTGTAATAATTACACCCATGCCTTTGAATAGAATAAGAGTTTTGGGGGTTTTTGCTTCTGTTTTTTTTTAGGTGTTCGGGCATTAAGCCCGAACAACTCTTTGTTTTTGTTCGTTTTTTTGTTGTTTTTTTTTGTTTTTTTAGTTTTGCTTATTCTTCTCAGTGGGCTTTGTCCGCAAGCAAACGCATACTTGCGAACCTTTGATCAACTTGAAACTTCATGTGAAGTTAGAACATAACTAGCAGAAGCTGAGTAAGTTGTGACGTCACGATTACGTCATCAGGTGTCAAATTACAAGCCATTTAAGGCCAAAAAGTGACCATATGCCAATGCCTGTATGTCTCTGAATATTATAGCTACAGTATTCATATTTGGGCATATGATAGATCAAGACACAGGCAACATTTCAAAAGTTAACGTCAAAATCGTATGACCTTTTCTTCGAGGTCATGCCCCTAGGTCGAAGTTTGCCTTTGGTTTTTTTCTTGAAAAACATCATTTTCAGGCTTATTTCCGGCGTAACTCAAGATTGAAATTGAATTTTACATTGAAATTCACAAGACATTTGAACCTAAATATCAAGACGACACAAACTTGAAGATCTCATGATGACGCCATCAGGTATTGAATTACATCAAATCAAAGTTTAATATTTGAAATAAAATCATAACTCATGAACGACATGTTGGATTTTTACAATCTATACAACACCGGAAAGTTCGTTAAAGGTTAAACAAACGCTACACAGAAAGTGACCCCATTTGACCTTGACTTCCGGTTCAACCCGGAAATTTAAAATTTCATAACATTCGTATCTCAAAAATTACTTATCATTTCAGAATAAATTTTGCATCAGGTTGTAGAACATTGAGCCTGCTCAAACTTTTGCACAGAAATGACAACATTTTGACATTTACATCTTGTCTTATAACCACCGGCATTAAAGCGCACGTTTGTGTTGACCCACTTTGATAACGCGGGACAGTGTAATAGCACATGTACAGATACATGTACATTGAACGTGTAGTTAAGTTTACATCAACTACATGTAAGAATACATTTAGCATCGCTGCATGTTACCTTGTTTATTGCGCACCACGGCATAAAGATAATCCATCTAACTCCTGAACCACATATTGGATTTTTACAATCTATACATCATCTGAAAGGTCTTTATAAAACCTAACATACGCTACACTCATTACGGGAATGCTCCATTAAAGCCTTTCCGAGTTTGAAGCCCCAAACTCGGAATTCCACATCCTTTTTAATGAACGACTTGTTTACGTTTGATCTACGTGTGTCAATAAACTTATCGGATTAGTAAGAGTTAATCCTTTTAACCAATGTAAGCACTAGGACTGGAAGTTTGTAAAAAATAAATATACTACAGAAGGCCGTTTTCTTCTTCTAAAATCCTAATATATTGTTAATATGTACAAAAAGTTAACATAGTTTCATGTTTCAATCATGAAAAAGGACCAAGTACGACCTGAGAACCGATCTTGTACGTCGCCTGCGCTGCCTCGAAAAGGCCGAGGTACGTGCGGATTGATTTGTACTGATTGTGCATTTGTTGCTTCGTCATGTCGTAGAGCATGGCCATGTCTTGTAAAATGATTATGATTGCAACATTTATAAAGAAACTAAGTAAAGATATTTAGTTTATTTGTATACCAATTTGTGTTTTGTTTGATTTAACCCAAAAAGTAAAGCAATTCGCGCAATGGTGCACTGCACTATTTTTTCTCTGGCGTAGTTTTATGTACACGTACGACACATGTAAACCCATTGAAAAAGTGGTACCATCATAAAGCTTGCTGTCTGCAGATTCTATTTTCATTCATAAAATTTGTCAATCGCGTCATAATAAGCCAATAGCAGTGCTTGTTACAGAGCTAAAACAAGTAAACAACTATTTCACTTGTGCTGTGTGGTCATCTCTTACGGGAAATGTGATTCGCCAAGTTGTATCACATGATCGGTTTCATCGTCTTACTCCCTGAACGTACATGTACATTATCAGTACAGTTTGCACGCCGATATCGAGAGCCAGACTATCTAGTTCGTTCATGAATTAATGCACGCAAAACCTGTTCGACGTGTACCGAGGGAAATCTTCGGTGTGTCGGAGCCAGAGTTTGACATCAATTTAGGCATTTTGAGTTTGAGTTTGTACCCGTAGTTTCTGAATTACTACAGTATTTGTTTTTTTAAAACAAATTTGTGATATTTTACGACAGAAATGTCACAAAATGAGACCGATTTACCGGGGACATATTCGACCGAGCGGTGTGCGCTGATGCGTGTACTATGTGTGTGTCGAGTTTTCTTTCTGTGCACAAACAACTGGTTTTCTCGGAATAATTTTTTTTTGGTCGGGCAATGCTTGGGTCTAAATCCCCTCTCCTGGGGTTCTATGGAGGGATAATCAATACAATCTATATACCATTGGAAAGCTGGATTATTGGACAATATGAAAATACTATAAACTCAATTTCAGTTTTTTGCTACTTTGTCCGGGTTTCGTGGGAACAGGTCACCGTTTAAGAAGTGTACGTTGCCTCAGAATTAAGATTACCTACGGCAAATGTTCCCGTCCGTCCAACAGACGATCGTTTGCACGTAAACATGTACAGGCAGAAACAACTTTCTCAAAAAAACTTCTTAAAAAACGGCTCTCACTTCTAAAAGATTGGTCTTAACGTAGAGGAAGGTCTATTACAGCCCACCCCAGTGTCTAAAACGCTAGGTTTTAAAATCAAAGTACGAGCAAGTCGTACCACATTGATTGCAAATATCTCCCCTTATAAACATCACATACTACTCCTACATACTTCACCCTATTCCTTAAATTTGTGGAACATGATGGGGCTTACCAAACGATTATTTTGATCGTGTATGCACTGTGTTTAAAATAGTCACCTCATGCATATAATAAACTGGGCATTCCTCTTTTGATTTTGCATTCAGTCGGGTACCGGTGCCCTTTACATTTCATGATCAATTGTGCCTGAACTTGTTTGTAGATGGTAGCATCGAGTCAGTAGCGACGCACATGTAATTTAATGCATTTTTTCGATATGTTTTTGTGTTCGTCATTTTCGAAGTAATTTACATCTGAACAAAAAAAATCCTATGCCTTTACTGTTGTTGGCCCAATAGTCAACATGTGGTACGGAAAACAAATTGCTGGCTGGCGCCGCACAAAGCATGGCGGGTCTGTATCCCATGTTGGATGGAGAACTCTGCAACCCTTGCTCTATGCATGGAGGAAGGCTCTATGCACGCTCTATGCATGCTACAACGGACTGCTCCACGCATCACTGGTTAAAAGTAGTACCGGCTTCTTACACTCTTCGTCCAGTTAATGGGATTAAAAGTCTATGTTTGTCGAAGGGATTACAATGAGATAAGGAGTTGAAGTAGGTAAACTTTGAAAAGGATGTTTTAGCTTTAATGGAGCATTCCCGTAATGCTAATTGTGACCCCGTTTAACCTTGACTTCCGGTTCAAACCGGAAGTTGAAAAGTTCACAATTCATACTTTAAGAAATATTCAAACATTTTACAAACACCTTACTCACAATTTTAACATCAGGATGATGTCCTTAAGTCCTCTCAAACTTTTCCACAGACATGTTACCTATTTGACCTTAACTTCCGGTTGAAATCCGGTATCGAATGACTCTTAAATTAAATTGCGTGTGAAAAGAATTGCACTGAAAACACATACAACGCGCTATAGTGCTGAGATCGTTCCGGGTGTTATCACATGTTGCATACATGCGAGTAGCGTGATCTAATTAGTTATGCACACGTATAGAACAGTCTGTCATGCGCAGTTGTTAACACATTTAATGTGTGTAAGTAATAGGCCCAGGTTTTCACCCCATATGTTTAGAGTAAAACCCGAAGAATAGGTCATTGGAGCAAAGTGGAATGTTGACGGTCGGCTCTACAACTTGCTCTGTGAGCTTTATAAAAGATTGACGTCATCAAAAATTAATATCGCCGTGGATCGCGTGAACTTAAAGGTGCAGTAATACAAGATTGATAAATGCAGAAAAAATGTGCAATCGAGCTGAAACCTTGCATGTATTCAAGTTGGGATGTGTTACATTTAGAATTTAACGTCGCATTACGATGACGTCATCAAGCTTTACGTGAGTCGGCTTAAAGGTGCACTTTTCAAAGATGTATGTTTACGGCAAAAATGCATGATTAAAGCTATAACCTTGCATGTATTCAAGCCGGGATTTGTAACATCCTAAGATCCTGTTCAAATGACGTCATCAATTGTCATATAATTATGAAGTCACCTTAAAGGTGCAGTTTAACTTGATCTATTTAAAGTTTATTATTTCGAAAAATCATATCTTGAGAAATATATTTATTATGATTTTAAGCTTTGCATTTTTTGTGAATGTTTTAGGTGTTAAAGTTCTGTATAATTGATGATGACATGATTTGACCTGGCTTCCTGTCCAACCGGAAGTAAATTAAATATATATTAAGAGGCTCTTTTTTGAATTGTCAGTAAAAGTCTTGTATACAGTACAGTTTATGAATATTTACATGAACATTTAAACAGAATGTTCAATTAATACACGTTCTAGAGCTCAATGCAGTCTTAAGTAGGAACGTTATCATTATTTCCCGTGTAAACTAAATGTATACACGTAATTGATTTACACTTTGAAATTTCAAAGGCTGTCAGCAATTTTTTCATCGACTCAATAAAATATTTCACACATTGACACAACACTGACCCCAATGAAATCCGAACACCTAGTGTTTGTTCCAACAAACACTAAATCTCTAGGTTTTTTTTGCTCTTGTTATTTAACATGATAAAAAACATGAACAAAAAATGGGTACAGAAAAAAAGGTTTAACGAAAAGCAACTTCAAGCTGATTTACATGGTTTACAGGCCTGGCGAGGCCATTTCCATTTCACAAAGGCCACTTCCACTGGAATACCTTAAAGTCAATGGGAAACCTTTGAAGCGGCACCAAAGCGTAGACCACGGCTATTGAGGCCATGGCTACAGTGGCCATGTCCTCCAGGCTTGAGTTTATTTACGAGATATGAACCTCAACAAGAGTGTCTTCTTGTTCTCTCCATTTTCCAGTTTTCTTGTGAGTGTGCTCTTCTCTAAGGCCAAGCTTGCTGCAGCCTGTGCGGGTATCATCTACTTCACTAGCTACGTACCCTGTCTGTATATTGCCATCAGAGAGGAGAGCTTGGCCTACGTGGATATATCCAGCACCCTCAAGACCTGTGTGGTGAGTTTGGAAAAGTATTGGATAAGTTTTCCTGTCGCTGTTCACAGTTTGCGAGAAAAAGAACATTTGTAATATGCTGCATTTTTTTAAGTTGGTGTCTAGTTTAACTGATATCATTGTTATATTATTTGGATAGCAGTTCTACCCCCACTACCACAAAACACACACACACGCACACTTTTGTTAATCCAGTAAATAGAGGACTTCTCTTTGTTCTCCCATTGTTTGGACTCGGTGTATTCTGGTAAGCATAATGTTGTTGTTGGTAGCTTCTTTTTGTGCTTATGCAGCTTTATGAAATTGATCCCTGATTACAATAATATCTCCAGCCAAACTATTAAGGGACCTTTTTTCTCGCCTAATTTCACAATCACAGTCTCTCCTATCTACCACCGCCTTTGGTCTGGGCGCTCGTTACTTCGCCCTGTATGAGGAGAATGGAGAGGGCGTCCAGTGGGAAAACATCAACAGGAGCCCTGTGGAGCATGACTCATTCAATCTGCTACAAGTCATCATTATGATGCTGGTGGACACAGTGATTTACTGCTTGCTGGCATTGTACATTGAGGGTGTACATCCAGGTAGGTAGACAGGGGACTAGACTTTCATAACAGTGCAGCCATCTTATCTCGCCCCCCCCCCCCCATTCAAGAAAGTGTAATCAAACAGAGGCTGGAACAGTCTGGTGCCTGATCTTAAACCCTGGACCACGTCGAACACAGATTTTGTAGAGCATTCTGAAAGAACAAAAATATTGCTGAACAAATTGAATGGGAAACCAGTCACAAATTGGTCACAAGTTGGACACAAGGCATGCTGTTTTGGCAGGTTTCCTTTTTCTGGCAAGCAAAATTGTTTTGTGCAAATAACTGTTGCCCTTTTTTAGCAGTTATTTGAAGTTGTGCCCAGAGCACTTTCACATAGCAAACCGATTCACCAAACTGCACTAGCGTGGACAGTTTTCAATTTGTGCTTGGGTCTCAAAACTCAGAAGAGAAAATTGCAAGAAAATATTTATAATACTTCATGATTTACCCATTCCTTTTTTTCCCCCTGCAGGATCATACGGTCTACCCAGGCCGTGGTATTTTCCCTTTCAGCATTCCTATTGGTTCGGCCATCGCCATGGTGACCAGGACCACACCAACTGTTTGGACTGTGTGGTCAACTGCAGGAAAAGTAGACACTCACCGCTGTCTGTGGTGGAAGAGCACCAGGCGAGCGCCATGGAGAACACGTCAAATGGTAAAAAATACGAGTAATTGAAACATTTCTGGATCTCAGCGAAGCACCCTTATGTTCTACCCTTTTAGGAGACCATTCTTTTCTGTAGAATCATCACCGTACACCCCTGCATGGCTAATGTAGACCTTTATGCACATGGTCTCTTTTGAATATTGGGCGCCCTCTACAAACAAGCCATTTGTGGCTGCTATGGGGAATTTGGAACAAGCCATTTGTGGCTGCTATGAGGAATTTGGAACAAGCCACTTGTGGCCGCTATGGGGATTCTGATACAAGCCACTTGTGGCTGCTATGGGGAATTTTGGAACAAGCCACTTGTGGCCGCTATGGGGATTTTGATACAAACAAGCCATTTGTGGCTGCTATGGGGAATTTTGGAACAAGCCACTTGTGGCCGCTATGGGGATTTTGATACAAACAAGCCATTTGTGGCTGCTATGGGGAATTTGGAACAAGCCATTTGTGGCTGCTATGGGGAATTCGGAACAAGCCACTTGTGGCCGCTATGGGGATTCTGATACCAGCCAATTGTGGCCTTAACCGGGATTTGGTATAAGCCACTTGTGGCTGCTGTTGGGATATTGATACAAGCCACTTGTGGCCACTATGGGGATATTGATACAAGCCACTTTTGGCCGCTATGGGGATATTGATACAAGCCACTTGTGGCCGCTATAGGGATTTTTATACAAGCCACTTGTGGCCGCTATTGGGATATTGATACAAGCCACTTGTGGCTGCTGTGGTCTCTAAAGGATTTAGTTTGCTTTAACAGTGTGCTCGGTTCATATTCAGGAGTACTAGGAATCATTAATTGTGTATGTGGTTTGTTTGTTCTAGGTTCCTACATGGAGGCAGATCCTACACATCTACCCCTCGGAGTTAAAATTGAACACCTTAGCAAGGTAAGACTAGAAGGTCAACTTTCAAAATGTGTCAAGAATTGTCATTGTTGAGGAATTTCCATTTTGATTATCTTTGGTAATTTCCGTTGCAGGTTTACAAGAAGGGAGGCAAAAGAGCCGTCAATAAACTGAGTTTAAATTTCTACGAGGGACAGATTACATCCTTCCTTGGTCACAACGGAGCTGGGAAGACCACCACAATGTAAGTTGCTACATCGTGGGCCCACTTTCATAGAGCTGCTTAGGTACAAAACAATTGTGCTTACCAGAAAAAAAGGTGCCCAGCCAAAATTGTACCACTTGCGACTGGTTTCCTGCTAGTTTGTGCTAAGCAGAAACTTGGTTAGCAATACTTTCTGTTTAAGCAGCTCTTTGGTTGGTCGAGTTGGCATAGTGGTATCTTTCCTCCCCTTCCACCTCTGGGACCCCGGGTGGAATCATGCTGGGGTTTTCAGTCCCTGAACTGCGTGGGTTTTCCCTGGAATAATTCTCTGGGGATTTCCTCCCACATCTAAAACTTAAATTCCTTCCTTGTCTTCTCTCCATTGGGTTCTTGGCTAGTATAGTGATTGAGTTAGCTTTTCTGAGAGTCCTTGCTTCATAACCAGAATAAATTAAATAAAATGAAAGCGCTATGAAAATGGCCCTGTTCTTCACAGATGAGAAATTCAGACTTTTATCTGAATTCAGACTTGTTGTTGTGCCTGCCTGATGAAAAAAGTAGCCATTATTTTCATCAGATATAAAGAAACCATGCTCTTTGATCTACTTCTCTAGTACTGTGGCTGCTGTTCTTAAAAGCCTCCTGAAATCTATAACTCCAGGGGTTACCAATAGGTGGAAATGCCATCATTTCAATGTACCTCCTAAATGTTGGATCCTAGTTTCAGACCTTTTTGTCAGCAATGACTCTCACCCCTGGTTCTTATTCTAGTCTTGATTTGCCATCATTGGAAAGTTAACTGGAAATTATTATTTTTTTGTCAGACATCAAATTGTTCTTTAGATTGTTCACATTTTGACACCTCATCTCTTTGTTTGATGCAGTTCAATTTTAACTGGACTGTTCCCACCCACCTCCGGCACGGCACACATCTACGGATCCGACATACGCACTGATATGACCACGATACGCAAAAGCCTTGGCATGTGCCCTCAACACAACGCCCTCTTTGATAAGTAAGTGCCATGTAAAATCCCCCCCTTTAACTTCTAAAACAAAATATAATTTCTGTTTCGTAAATAAACCCTAAGGAAACTGACTGGATACATTTTAATGGATTTTGGGTTGAACAAAGAAAAATTGAAAAATGGCTCAGTTGATAGAGTGCCAGCATGTTTCCGGAGGTTGCAGGTTCAAATCCTGCTCTAGTCAATTTTTCTTTGTTCAATCCAAAATGAATTAGAATGTACCGTACCTAGTCAGTTTCCCTTGTGGTTTATTCCTTTATATCAATTAATTTTGTATAATTTTGTATTACAATTCCAACGTTTTCTTTCAGACTTACAGTGGAGGAACACATATGGTTTTACTGCCTGCTGAAAGGCATGGCAAACTCCAGCATCAAGTCTGAGATTACAAAGTAAGTTTGAAATCTTGTCAATGGATGATCATATGTGATGCGATCAAGCTGAATGAGTCGTTTGTCGGAAATATCAGTACAGAGAAACAAGCCAAAACAGGCCAATAGGGTTGAAATTTTCAAAAATATTTTTGTTGTAAATTCAAATGCCAAAATATATCTTATTTTATATTGGCAACTTCCTTCCTGATAAATAACATCAAAAAGGGATTGAAATAAGCATTGAAAGAAAATGTGCCGATGTAGTTTCAATAAACAACTCAACTTTCAACCCCCTTTTCTCTGTTTTATTCTCTCGCATCTCTTGGTGTTTCTCCTTTCACAACTTTTGAACCAAAGGTGGTATCAACATGGGGTTTTAACAGTATTAAAGCATAGATTATGCTCTTTTCATATGTAGTAAAAAATGAAAAATTACCTGGGTCAACAAAAGACTGATTTTGCTTGATCGCATCACATATTCATAACAGACCCCTCGCATATAATATCACAAGCTCAAATAGCGCCCTCACTGAGTTCAAAAGAAGACTCGCTTGGTGTATGTTCAGGAGCACATTTCAATACGGTTCATTCACCAATACAGTGCACCCTCTAAAGTTTACACTGGACGGGCCATTTTCCCCCAAAGCGGCCGACTAGCACCCTTGGGCCGTTTTGGACCTTCAAATGGCGGACGTGAATGTGAAAAAAGATTCACAAGCCTCTCAGGTATATGATCTTATGATAGCGGTTAACACAGAAAGACACAATTGTTTTGCAAACCATAACTGAACTTCAACAATCAGGGTCATGTTGCCGGCACTACAAGACAACAAAAAACTTGTCCTATGATGCACTCTGACAATGGCCTCTCCCCTGGTAAACTGTAGAGGGCGCAGTGTATTGCAAATTGCTAGACCTCAGCAGTGGCAGTGTAGACAGGGGGTCTGCTTGCTTGTAAATTCCTCCGTCTTTCCCCAACTCTGCACTGCAAATAAGATACATATGTCACAATGTTTTTCAAATTCGTACACAAAACTTTCAGTAAAAAAACTTTGATTTTAGTTTTACCTCATTATTTGTTATCACCTTTTACAAAAAAGGATTATCACTGACATCGGACTGTTGAAGAAACGTCACCAGGTGGTCAACAATCTCTCTGGTGGTATGCAGCGAAAACTCTCGGTCGCCATAGCATTTGTAGGAGGTTCCCGTACTGTGATACTAGATGAGCCCACAGCAGGCATTGACCCATGTGCCCGCCGCGCAATATGGGATCTTCTGATCAAATACAAGCAAGGTACGTACTGTGATACTGGATGAGCCCACAGCAGGCATTGACCCCTGTGCCTGCCACACCTTATGGGATCTTCTAATCAAATACAAGCAAGGTACGTACTGTGATACTAGATGAGCCCACAGCAGGCATTGACCCATGTGCCTGCCGCGCCATATGGGATCTTCTCATCAAATACAAGCAAGGTACGTACTGTGATACTGGATGAGCCCACAGCAGGCATTGACCCCTGTGCCTGCCACACCATATGGGATCTTCTAATCAAATACAAGCAAGGTACGTACTGTGATACTGGATGAGCCCACAACAGGCATTGACCCCTGTGCCTGCCACACCATATGGGATCTTCTCATCAAATACAAGCAAGGTACGTACTGTGATACTGGATGAGCCCACAGCATGCATTAACCCCTGTGCCTGCCACACCATATGGGATCTTCTAATCAAATACAAGCAAGGTACGTAGGCTACTGTGATACTGGATGAGCCCACAGCAGGCATTGACCCCTGTGCCTGCCACACCATATGGGATCTTCTAATCAAATACAAGCAAGGTACGTACTGTGATACTAGATGAGCCCACAGCAGGCATTGACCCCTGTGCCTGCCACACCATATGGGATCTTCTAATCAAATACAAGCAAGGTACGTACTGTGATACTGGATGAGCCCACAGCAGGCATTGACCCCTGTGCCTGCCACACCATATGGGATCTTCTAATCAAATACAAGCAAGGTACGTTCTGTGATACTGGATGAGCCCACAGCAGGCATTGACCCCTGTGCCTGCCACACCATATGGGATCTTCTAATCAAATACAAGCAAGGTACGTACTGTGATACTAGATGAGCCCACAGCAGGCATTGACCCCTGTGCCTGCCACACCATATGGGATCTTCTGATCAAATACAAGTAAGGTACGTACTGTGATACTGGATGAGCCCACAGCAGGCATTGACCCCTGTGCCTGCCACACCATATGGGATCTTCTAATCAAATACAAGCAAGGTACGTACTGTGATACTGGATGAGCCCACAGCAGGCATTGACCCCTGTGCCTGCCACACCATATGGGATCTTCTAATCAAATACAAGCAAGGTACGTACTGTGATACTGGATGAGCCCACAGCAGGCATTGACCCCTGTGCCTGCCACACCATATGGGATCTTCTAATCAAATACAAGCAAGGTACGTTCTGTGATACTGGATGAGCCCACAGCAGGCATTGACCCCTGTGCCTGCCACACCATATGGGATCTTCTAATCAAATACAAGCAAGGTACGTACTGTGATACTAGATGAGCCCACAGCAGGCATTGACCCCTGTGCCTGCCACACCATATGGGATCTTCTGATCAAATACAAGTAAGGTACGTACTGTGATACTGGATGAGCCCACAGCAGGCATTGACCCCTGTGCCTGCCACACCATATGGGATCTTCTAATCAAATACAAGCAAGGTACGTACTGTGATACTAGATGAGCCCACAGCATGCATTGACCCCTGTGCCCGCCACACCATATGGGATCTTCTAATCAAATACAAGCAAGGTACGTACTGTGATACTAGATGAGCCCACAGCATGCATTGACCCCTGTGCCTGCCACACCATATGGGATCTTCTCATCAAATACAAGCAAGGTACGTACTGTGATACTGGATGAGCCCACAGCATGCATTGACCCCTGTGCCCGCCACACCATATGGGATCTTCTAATCAAATACAAGTAAGGTACTTCACTGTTTTAATAGAGAGAAATTTGGCGTGTCCTGGGCGAGTAGTCTAATTCACTGGACTCAAGTTCTGGTGGCTAAGTCATCAGGGTGTGGGTTTGAATCCTGCTCATGACCCTTGTGTCCTTGAGGAAGACACATCACTTTAATTGCTTCTCTTCATTCAATGGTAAAATGGGTACCTGTGAGGGCAGAGATGGTTCATGTGATTGGTTTAGCTTGGTGCCCTACATATTTGGCAACACAGACTGTATATTCTTCAGGGAGCTGAGATGGTTTAAGGTTTTAGATGGAATGAAATCAATGTCTCAGTGACCAGGGGTGATAATGTTGGAGCGACATGAGCGTCACTGAGTGACGGATTTGAACGCCATACAAGAAGCCACTGTTATTGTTATTATTATCAAATAACTTGTAGAATGTAGTGGCTGATCGATCTACCGCATCTAACTTAAAGAGGGGCTTCAAGGTCAAATTCAGTTCTGTGATCTACTCATTTTCCAAAAGACAGAGTCCTTATGAAAATGGTGAAAAATCTCTAACCTCACGTTAAAACGGTGTAAAATGCCACTGTGTTTGATCCCTTCAACTGCAATTTTTGTTAAAACCCAAAACGTTTGATAACCTCACATTTCAAACATGGTCTGCACCTTTTTTTTTTACAGAGAATTTTCAGTTCATTCCTGGATTCTGTTTATATTAAACCAAAACGGCAATGAATTTGACCTTTTGACTGGCGCAAAATTCATCTTTGGAATGTACAGCCCCTTTTTCTTGTTGATGTCCAATGACGCCATGTTTCAAATTTAACTTTGAAAGAGTATCAAATAAAATGTCATTTTACACCAATTATGATGCTAAATCCTATCAGCTTTTCATCTTTGCAGACTGTTGAAGTGAGTTGGGTTTTAAGAACTTGAGTCTGATTGTTTAATTCTGATTTATTCCAGGCCGTACTATTATCCTTTCCACTCATCACATGGACGAGGCGGACATTCTCGGAGATCGCATCGCCATCTTGTCTCATGGACAACTCAAGTGCGTTGGCTCCTCGATGTTCCTGAAGACGACCTTCGGGGATGGGTATCAGTTGACCCTGATTAAGAAGCCACTTGGATTTAACGAGAATGTTAATCGGTCGACTACAACAGACACTCAACAGCAGAGAAATGATTCCTTCGTTTCCAACTGCTCTGAAGAGGAGGTGGGGAGGTTCATCCGACTGCACGTCACCGGTGCAACGCTGTCTGCAGAAAACCTTCGAGAACTGACCTACACGCTTCCTTTGGAGGCAGAAGAGGAGGGCACTCTGACATTGTTGCTGGAGGAGCTTTCGGAAGAGAGACTGGATGGTCTTGAACTCGCTGGGTATGGGTTGATGGACTCCTCCCTGGAGAAGGTGTTCCTGAAGGTGGCAGACAAATATGGAGTGAATAGATCAGGTGAGAAGGTTACAACCCTGCAGCGAGGGACCTGTTTGGTTGCAATGTCCATGTGGTACCAGTACGATGTCAGCACATGCTGAATTTTTTCTCCATAGGTTTAAGAGGGTTTATTTTGCATTTTTTCTTAGTGTGTTAACATGTCCAGGTTTTGCCTGGGTTAGTTTAAGCTTATTTGTTTCCTCAATTAATGAAGTTTTATAATTTGGATCATCTACCATTGACAATTGACAGACCGATTTGTACACAAAGGATGCTGGCAGAGTTTTGTCCTGCCCCTTTCAACCAAATCACTGTCCCAAGTTGATTGACACCCCCTCTAGGACGTGTGGCATGGTCCAGCTTAGGATATCATGGCATATGAGCTCACCAGTGTGTACGATGTGGTTAAGACAATGGAAATATTAAAAAACGCCAGCATGTGCTGACAGTGGCCCTCACTGCAGGGTTTTAAAGGGGCTCATTGTCTTCAAATCTCTCAAAATTGTGCTGCTTGGAATGACTGCAAACTGTTGGACTCTGGTTATGGTGGTTTGCCTCATCCCTTGTAAACACTGGTAAAGCATAATCAGTTTACTTGTGCAGTCCTCAGTCCAACATAACTCAACATACTGCTGTACTCTGATTATGGTGGTAATGTATGCCTGATAAAAAAAAGCATAACGACTTTAGTGCAGTCCAACAGAATCAAAGAATGCAGATGGGTTTTGAAGGGTCGAGGATGCTCAAGGTTAAACTTCCTTATATTTTTGCTCGAAATGCTTTAAAATTGTTTGAGAAATGAGTAACACAATTCTTTTTGATCTCGCAAGTCTGTAACCTGATGTTTGAAAACAGTGAAAACATATAAGGTTTTTTTCTTTCTCACTGTTTTCTTGTGACTCCAATGATCGGTTGAGCTTAACTTTTCACAGTTCTGTTATTTGTTGTATATTTTGGGTCACATAAAGTGTAGCTACAGGTCTCTGGCAATTATTAAATATTGGCTGCCAACATTATTACTCTCTGTCCCTCGGCAAGATTCACTTGTTCTATAGTTGGGAAGTTATGAGTTCAAATTTAGCAGGGACGATTTCATAGAGTTGTTTAAATGCAATAATTTGACAAGTCATGCAAAACAAATCATGCTTAGCAAGAGCAGGTTACCAGCCAAATGCCATGGGATATATCTGGTTTAGTGACTGGTCCCATGCTGATTTTCGCTTACTAAATATATTCAGTAAGCAATATTGTGATTGTTTTGGTCAACAGACGGAGATTCCGATGGCCAGACTTCCTTATCGTCGGATTACTCAACAACAGACCATCCCCTCCTGGCACAGTCATCAAATGCTGCAGCCACACCCCATGGAGAAGTGGAACTGTCCAGTGTTGGAGGAATGCATCATAGTGACAGTGCATCAGAGGACCTCTTCATTGGGGAATTCCATTCACTGACTAGGGATGGTTACAGTCAGTTGCCACAGGAGGAAACACAAAACGGTAAATCCCGATCAGAGGTTGTGATTTGATGACAAAGCAACTTTTTTTCTTCATTAATGCCTTTTACATTTAATTAAAACTGTGCATGGCGGGCAAAACAACAACTGCAAGACAACCCAAGGTAAAACAATTCCCAATAGTATCAAATATTTCTGGAAGAAACTAAAATCGAGAATGTAATTTTGTTTTTAAGTGCCCCAGTTTCACAATGAAATGTTTAGCATGAAGTGTTGCTTAGGGAATTTGGTTGCTTATAGCAAGATAGCAAGGCACCAGTTGCACCTATGTTTGGTTTAGGGCATTTTGGCTGGTAACCCATTCCAGCTTAAAAAACAAAAATTATGTGCTAAGCAATATGTTGTACTTACTGGCTTTATGTATTATGCAAAAATTGGCAGGGAACCAGTTAGAAACTGTAGGTTGGATGCATTTTGGCTGGTAACCCATTTCTGCTAAGAAAGACTTTTTTTCTGTGCTAAGCAAACGTTTGTGCTTAACAGCTTTGTGAGTTTAAAGCCCTGGTCATTATTCATTTGACTACACAGCAACTCTTGGACACCTTGAGGACACCAATTCCTACCTTCTGACGGGACTCTTCCTCCAATGCAGCCAGTTCCGAGCCCTCATGGTCAAACGCTTTCACTACACGCGACGCAACTGCAAGAGTCTGTTCACCCAGCTCATCCTGCCGGCATTCTTTGTAAGCATCGCTATGAGCGTGGCGCTCTCCGCCCCGCAAGTTGGCAACTTCCCTCCTCTGGTGTTGACACCATCGCAGTACCACCCTTTGACCTATCCCGATGATGCATATTCATTATATGCAAATGAGGCTTTGAATAGGAGGCGGACCTATCACATTTATCGGTCAGTTGACGGGGATGCAGATCCGACACAGCTGACAGCAACCTTCAGGTAACGGCAAGATTGTGTTTACTTTTTAGTTGAGAAGTCATCAGTATATTATTATGATTATATATTTCTGGTAATGAAACCAAGGATGCCTCATAAGTGAACATAATCACTGTAGCTCGCAAGCCTGAGGAAACCTATAAACAAGGGTACTTGCTATGTGAACCAGAAAAACCGGGTTTAACTCCACGATAAGTGTTCTTTGGTTCTTTTACATGCACTACATGTACCAATGCTAGTACACAGGACCTGTGGCTTAATGTCCCATCCGAAGGACAAAGCAATTATGTTAAAGTATCTTGCTCAAGGACACCAGTGCCCTGACTGGTGTCGTAGGGGATTTTGTCCCCCGTGTATGTGTCCCCCATACCGATAATTAACATGGGCTGAAGGAAGTTGATTCAAAGGAGGGCGCTATCGGACCAAATTTCTACACAATTTGCCGTATGGGGGGGACGGAATCTCCAGGGGGACAGAATCTCCTGCCACACCGGGACTCAAACCCACACACTGCTGATCAGGAACACTAGGCCTTGAGCCTGGTGCTCTTAACCGCTTGGCCATGACATGCCATCTGTGTATCTGGTCAAGATATTATGATAGTAGGTGATATTGACCCAATTCACCCGAGGCCATCACTTGTGATAAATCTTCTTCATGCTATTTTGGTAATCAAACTCCATGCCTGTTACTGTGTAATGTGTATTTGAGGCGATGCGCAGGTGGTTAGATGCACATCATATCTTGACATGCAATCTAACTCCCAACATGGCATACCATGGGCAGACAATAGCAGCATGTGATGTCAGTGCAAGAGGTCCATATAAGGGCAAAGCAAAGGTAGCCATAGTATTTGTCAAATAAATGCAACATGACCAAACAGAGGCAGAAAGGAAAAAAAAGTCTGACTTTTCAGAGTGTGAGAGTTTTGCATAAAGTGAACTTGACAAAGATGGCTGTCAGATAGCACTTTGCACTAATGCTAAGAATAGAAGCTCAGTACCAGGATCTCAGACAACGTTTCACATTTTTACTAACAGACGCATGCGTACATGTCTAAGCTTTATGTTTACTCGCGTGTACTGACTGTACTAGTACTATTGCGGTTTGGCGCGCCAATGATGCGGGGATCGCATGAGTGGTGGAATGTTTGTCTGACAGCCAAAAGTGACGTCATTAGTGAAGAGTGGAATGAAATCCGCAAGGACTTCTTTGGAACATTTTTTTTAAAATCTCTATTTCAGATTTCCAGCTGGGATCGGAGCGAGCTGCGTCCTGAAGACTCCTTGGAACGGCACATTAGATAGACTTGTCCAGTCAAACAACTACTCCTCCAGCGTCAACCTCCGTGGGAAGTACTTTGACAGGATGTGTGAGGAGTCCTTCAAGAAGGGGGAACCCCTGTCCAACTATGTCCCCAAGCCCCCGCAACCGCTGCCCCCACCGGATGAGTCCGAGTTTGATGGTAAGTGTGGGGGACTAGTAATCATAAGTAGGTATTTTTGTGAGGGTACCGGAGTATTCTTTACACACAAGCCTCATTTTGAGTCTCATTTTGAGTCTCATTAACTTGTGTGTAGAAAAACAACTTGTATTGCCGGATTGTTCTGAGCTTACCAGTTGGATTTTCTGGTGTATTGGTCGTAGTATAAATGTCTACAGTCTTGAACCACATATTGATACTGCAAGTTTCAAGTTTTAACAAAGTTGTTTGGGATTGGGGGAAATTTTTTAAAATTTTACCACAGAGATTGAGATTTGGATTTTCTGGTGTATTGGTCGTAGTATAAATGTCTACATTTCTTGAACCACATATTGATACTGCAAGTTTCAAGTTTTAACAAAGTTGTTTGGGATTGGGGGAAATGTTAAATTTTACCACAGAGATTGAGATAACATCTCAGATTCATAATACAGACACTAAGTTGTTGAAAAAACCCATGTATAACATTAATTGTATTGTTAACCATTTTAAGCTCTTTTCACATTACTGAGCCAATTCCCTAGGCCCTGGGAATAAAACCCCAGGGAATTCCCCAGGGATTTTTAACCCCACCGTGATCATTTCACACTTGATGACATTTTATCTTTGAGGGAAAAATGAACTCAATATGCTTACCCTGGGGTTTTAGTTAAAACCTTACTCACAAAGCAGGGGTAGCCATTTTCCTGGAGTTTGCCGGGGCCAGCACTCTTTCGTGGGGATTTTCGTGGGACATTTGTCTAGTGTGAAAGAGCTTGAGTGTTTTTAAAGTCTAACTGGTTTGGGTAACTCTTTTATTTTAATAGTCGTAGTAGTCAGAGCATGTTCTTCTTTAACACCACTATTATTCTAATGCATGACACCATCCTGCTTGACCAGTGATGCGTTATTTAAACCAACTTCCTTAATTGTTTTTTTATTTGTTTTTTGCTATTGCTTTCTCTCCCTGTGTGTATGTATGGACAATGTTGTAGATGGTGATGAAACAGATAAGCGTAAGTACTTATTTACGTTCTGGTAAAAAAACAGCGGCATTTTTTTACCTTTAAAGGGGAAGTCTGCCCCCTCATCTCTGCATTTGAAACGGTACAGAAACCATGATTTTATCTTGTATTCGCAACTGCAACCACTGCAACTTTTAAAGTAAAGGGACTGGAATGGTATTTTAAGCATTGTAGGTTAGTCATTGCAAGTTTCATCCTTTTTCAGTTTGGTCTGGTGTTTTAACTATTTTATGATTTGCAGAGCTGGAGTGCCACCTGCTTTTAGTTGTATGTAGTTTGA
Organism: Plazaster borealis; assembly: GCA_021014325.1. Lineage (NCBI taxonomy): Eukaryota > Metazoa > Echinodermata > Asteroidea > Forcipulatida > Labidiasteridae > Plazaster > Plazaster borealis. Next base: position 386,125 of record CM037456.1, on the reverse strand, counting down.
GTATTATGTTCTGGCCTGTGCTTTGTGTGATTTTGCTTGCGATAAAGGTGTGCATTGTACTTATTTTAACAACATTTGTTACATGCAGGGTTTGTGATGTCCCTTTGCCACTAGGCATCCCTTGATGTCCCTTTTGCCAGTGGGCGTCCCTTGATGCTTTTGCATCTGGGTGTCCCTTGATGTCCCTTTGCCAGTGGGTGTCCCTTGATGTCCCTTTGCCAGTGGGTGTCCCTTGATGTCCCTTTGCCAGTGGGCATCCCTTGGTGTCCCTTTTGCCATTGGGTGTCCCTTGATGCTTTTTCATCTGGGTGTCCCTTGATGTCCCTTTGCATCTGGGTGTCCTTTGGTGTCCCTTTGCTAGTGAGTGTCCCTTGGTGTCCCTTTTGCCAGTGGGTGTCCTTGATGCCTTTTCATCTAGGTGTCCCTTGGTGTCCCTTTGCCAGTGGGTGTCCCTTGGTGTCCCTTTGCCAGTGGGTGTCCCTTGATGCCTTTGCATCTAGGTGTCCCTTGGTGTCCCTTTGTCAGTGGGCGTCCCTTGATGTCCCTTTGCCAATGGGTGTCCCTTGATGTCCCTTTGCCAGTGGGTGTCCCTTGGTGTCCCTTTGCCAGTGGGCATCCCTTGGTGTCCCTTTGCCAGTGGGTGTCCCTTGGTGTCCCTTTGCTAGTGGGTGTCCCTTGATGTCCCTTTGCCAGTGGGTGTCCCTTGGTGTCCCTTTGCCAGTGGGTGTCCCTTGGTGTCCCTTTGCCAGTGGGTGTCACTTGGTGTCCCTTTGCCAGTGGGTGTCCCTTGATGCCTTTGCATCGAGGTGTCCCTTGGTGTCCCTTTGTCAGTGGGCGTCCCTTGATGTCCCTTTGCCAGTGGGTGTCCCTTGATGCCTTTTCATCTAGGTGTCCCTTGGTGTCCCTTTGTCAGTGGGTGTCCCTTGGTGTCCCTTTGCCACTAGACATTCCTTCATGTTCCTTTGCCAGTGGGCGTCCCTTGATGCCTTTGTATCTTGGTGTCCCTTGATGACCCTTTGTCAGTGGGCGTCCCTTGATGCCTTTGCATCTGGGTGTCCCTTGATGTCCCTTTGCCAGTGGGCGTCCCTTGGTGTCCCTTTGCCAGTGGGCGTCCCTTGGTGTCCCTTTGCCACTAGACATTCCTTGATGTCCCTTTACCAGTGGGCGTCACTTGATGCCTTTGCATCTTGGTGTCCCTTGATGACCCTTTGTCAGTGGGCGTCCCTTGATGCCTTTGCGTCTGGGTGTCCCTTGATGTCCCTTTGCCAGTGGGCGTCCCTTGATGTCCCTTTGTCAGTGGGCGTCCCTTGATGCCTTTGCATCTGGGTGTCCCTTGATGTCCCTTTGCCAGTGGGCGTCCCTTGATGTCCCTTTGCCAGTGGGCGTCCCTTGGTGTCCCTTTGTCAGTGGGCGTCCCTTGATGTACTTTTTGCCAGTGGGCGTCCCTTGATGCCTTTGCATCTGGGTGTCACTTGATGCCTTTGCATCTGGTTGTCCCTTGATGTCCCTTTACCAGTTGGCATCCCTTGATGTCCCTTTGCTAGTGGGTGTCCCTTGGTGTCCCTTTGCCAGTGGGCATCCCTTGATGTCCCTTTGTCAGTGGGTGTCCCTTGGTGTCCCTTTGCCAGTGGGTGTCCCTTGATGTCCCTTTGCCAGTGGGTGTCCCTTGGTGTCCCTTTTGCCAGTGGGCGTCCCTTGATGCTTTTTCATCTGGGTGTCCCTTGTAGCCCTTTTTCTTCGTGATATCGGTAAATCGCAATATCAATTAAGTATCGCGATGCATTTCCTAGTCGAGACGATCTTGCAACATTAAATCTCCTAGTCGAGACGATCTTACAACAATAAATCTCCTAGTCGAGACGATCTTGCAACAACAAAGAGCTGCAAGCCACAGAATGCAACCGTAACATTCCCCAACAGATCCGATCCGACTGGGTTTCTTCGAAAAAAACAACATCAAAGCCTTAGTGATGAGGCGGTCTCACACAGACTACCAAAAAACTATGACATCAATCCAGGTGTTATCACGTGTTGCATACATGCGAGTAGCGTGATCTAAGTAGTTATGCACACATACAGAACAGTCTGTCATGCGCAGTAGTCAACACATTAAATGTGCGTAAGTAATAGGCCCAGGTTTTCACCCCATAGGTTTAGAGTAAAACCCAAAGGAAAGGTCATTGGAGCAAATTATTAATTAGACACCTGTGTCTACAACTTGCTCTGTGAGATTTGTCGAAGATTGACGTCATCAATTAATTGCGATATTATCAAATATTGCGATATATTCTTGACGATACATCGTGGATGAAAAAAGCTATATCGCCCAAGCTTACTTTACAGTGATATGTAGTACACAGGAAATCTCCCCACAACAATTAGAATCATAGTGTGATCATAGAATTACATAAATGAACTAGAGGGCGCACAAAACCATGTGACATGGCCCGACAAGAATCATTTTTGGCCATTGAGAAAATGGTGCTGACCATCGTATAACACAGGTCACACACCAGTTCACACAGCCTACATTTTGTAAGTGGACATCTGTATGTAATTTACCCATTGGGATTCGAACCAATGGTGTTTAGTTAGAGTGCTCCCTCTGGATCTATTATATAACTCTATAGGTGCGATCCATTTTTACATTATAAAAATTCTATATAATCTAGCACCAAGTCAAATTCAAATTTCTGATAGCTAAAAAGCCAGTAGAAAATTAGACATCTTGAGTGTAAACATCCAGCCATCATCATTGGTTATTCAGTTATTTATTTATTTATTTTTTGTGCCACAAAACTGGTGGTAATAAGTTTTTTTGTTTTTTTTTCAAAGTAGTATGGCTCACATGTGAATTTGTGGGTTAAAGGTAGGGTCATACTTTGGTAAGTACTCCAAAAAATAATGACACAAAAAACTTACTTGGTGAAAAGCACTGCAGCTGTTGATAGTATGAACTACTTTGAGAAAGGATTCCCTTTGAAGTAATTTGGTTTGGATAATTTTTCACCCAAAAACATTTGAATCTGAGAAGTGATTCATGCATGAACCGTTTTTCAGATTTCCGAGAGTTGGTGTCCATTCGCAAATGCTGCAGCCAGAGATGCGGTTGGTACCTGCTGTCACCTCACTAAACATGGTTGGATTTGATGTTCTTGTGATAATAACGTGACTGTTTTTTTGCTGATTTCCTAGCTGAAACTTTCACATGTGACTTTTATTGTATCTTTCTTTATAATCTTGCCTATAAATCAGCATTACGGTGACAAAAATCAATCTATGACCCTACCTTTAAACCAAATAGGGGATGTACATGTAGTCAGGCCTGTGGTTTCTCAGGATTTTTCCTGATTTCAGTATTTTCTCAAAACCTGCTCGAGCCTTAACATTTTCTTGAAAGAAGTAAAGCAATCACCGAAGGGAGAATGAAATAGACTGCATTGTGTCCAAACCTGTAGTTTTGTATTTCTGGTGATACACAACCTCATGAATTGTAACATCTGAGAGGTTCTGGGTCTAGAACAAGGGGGACCCCAGCTGTCGATTTCACCAAACTCTTCCTAACTTAGGATTAATCTTAGGGCTTAGGATGAGTCCCAGCCTTGCACTGTAACATGTAAACCTTAAGATTAATCCTAAGTTAGGACGAGTTACTCGTCCTAACTCGAGATAGGATTAATCCTAGCGTTTCGTGAAATCGGCTTCAGACCCACAACCTCCTGAACTGTAATATCTGAGACGTTCTAGGTCTAGAATAAGGGAGACCCAGACCCACAACCTCCTGACTTGTAACATCTGAGAGGTTCAGGGTCTAGAATAAGGGAGACCCAGACCCACAACCTCCTGAATTGTAACATCTGAGAGGTTCTGGGTCTAGAATAAGAGGGACCCCAGACCGACAACCTCCTGAACTGTAACATCTGGGAGGTTCCGGGTTCTGGAATAAGAGGGACCCCAGACCAACAACCTCCTGAATTGTAACATCTGAGAGGTTCTGGGTCTAGAATAAGAGGGACCCCAGACCCACAACCTCCTGAATTGTAACATCTGGGTGGTTCTGGGTCTAGAATAAGGGAGACCCAGACCCACAACCTCCTGAATTGTAACATCTGGGAGGTTCTGGGTCTAGAATAAGGGAGACCCCAGACCGACAACCTCCTTAATTGTAACATCTGAGAGGTTCTGGGTCTAGAATGAGGGGGACCCCAGACGAAAAACCTCCTGAATTGTAACATCTGGGAGGTTCTGGGTCTAGAATAAGGGGGACCCCAGACCCACAACCTCCTGAATTGTAACATCTGGGAGGTTCTGGGTCTAGAATAAGGGTGACCCCAGACCAACAACCTCCTGAATTGTAACATCTGAGAGGTTCTGGGTCTAGAATAAGGGGGACCCCAGACCAACAACCTCTTGAATTGTAACATCTGAGAGGTTTCGGGTCTAGAATAAGAGGGACCCCAGACCAACAACCTCCTGAATTGTAACATCTGAGAGGTTCTGGGTCTAGAATAAGAGGGACCCCAGACTCACAACCTCCTGAATTGTAACATCTGGGAGGTTTCGGGTCTAGAATAAGAGGGACCCCAGACCAACAACCTCCTGAATTGTAACATCTGGGAGGTTCTGGGTCTAGAATAAGGGGGACCCCAGACTCACAACCTCCTGAATTGTAACATCTGGGAGGTTTCGGGTCTAGAATAAGAGGGACCCCAGACCAACAACCTCCTGAATTGTAACATCTGAGAGGTTTCGGGTCTAGAATAAGGGGGACCCAGACCCCCATGCCATTTTTAAGGAATTTTCACATTCGTCCAGTCTCATCCATGATGTAGTGAAATATTGCATGGAAGCCTTGGCAAGTGGCCATGAACCGCCCAAGTATAACCACTTCACACCACATGACGTCTATATCTGCAAAAGAATTTTGGACAGACTTATTGCAAAAGTTTTTTAATGCCCAGAACAACTTCAGTATTTTCTCGATTTTTTGCTGACATGCAGGTGTGATGACTTTTTTTGTTTTCCCACCCGAACTGTCTATATATAGTGTGCACAGGCAGGCACCTATCGTGATGCTTTTGTATTGTCTTGCCCTTTGTTTTACTCATACAAAGACCGACAACAGGTTCTGGAAAACGTGCCTTGTAAAATCCCTTTTCGGGGTTATTGTGTATCCCAAAGATTCCAGACCTTTGTCCTATTGTTGTACAAATGTGGCATACAAGAATGGACAGGCTGCCACCGTTGTTCATCATTATATTCAGCTCAATGGGCGGTAAGTCTGAGCATTCCTAGATTCCAGCATGCTGTGGCAGATTTTCGGTCGTGGCTCAAGGCCGAGGTTCTGAGTATCACGATGAGTGCCTACTAAATTTTCTCACATGAAAACATCAAATGCTGGAACTATTTACGAGAACATTTGTTGTCCTTCCTTTTTCAAGTCAGGGTTTCATTGTAGCAACGATATTTTCAAAGGAAATTGGTTACTTAAGAAGCGGTCAAGCTTTTAAAATGCAGATTTTTTTTAGCATGAACTTTTTCCTCTGTCCCTTCTTCCCCCTCGCCTCCCCCTTCACAACCCACCTCAAAAGCCTTCCGAACCCTCCTATCAAAATACACTCTTCTGCAATAGTGGCCCTGATTTGACTATTCTTTTTTTTCTCAAGACTCATATTCTTCTTGAGAAAAATGCTTTTAAGATCACTAGAAAAACAATTTCAAACTGCAAGCTTTCCTTGGCTGAACTGCTGTAGATTTCTTAGCTTGAAAAGTCAGCCTGGTACTATTTGCTTGACTCTGGTTTCACAATAGAGACTTCTCACTGACGTCACATTTCTATAGCAATGTGGAAGGTCTGTCATGCTGGTGTACTTTGCACACACATGTAGGATATGCCCTTTGCGTAACGCCATCCAGCATTGCGTCTTGTAGCACATGTTCGCACAGTTTTGGTAACGTGTGTGCGTGACGTGCGCTTGTAAGAATTCCAGCATGGCGAGCGATAAAATACTGACGTGATCTGAGAAGGGTCTACATGCTAGACATTTGGAAGTTGTTTGCACGTGGGCTTCGAAATGGCCATCATGACACTTCTGCTTGAGGTTTTTCAAAGCCTCATGCCCACAGAAAATCATGAAGGCAATTTTGTTTTCCACAAAAACTATCTGTGCCATAGTAGTGTAGAGTTTGGAGTTGTCAATGGTATATGGGGTTGACATTTCCCTCAACAACTGGTGCCCTTCCCTACAAGCAAATACATTTATAAAAATGACCTTGATGATTGTCAGCCATCTTGTCTGATTCCCTGACTTCACAACATGTAATTATTGAGGATCGCACAAAATTGCTTCCTGAAGAGTTTTTTTCCCCAAAACCACCACTTCAGAGAAATTTCCCTGAAAATCCCCATAAATTACAGAAGTTGATTAATGATGAAGTGATTGCATGTTATTGTCTTAGAACCTGAGGGCATGTCGTACATCAAGGAGAAGACGTGTCAGTGTGCTAAGGACGGCAACGGGTTTGTCTGTCCTCCGAATGTTGGCGAGCCTTTGCCAGGCAAGAAAAAGGTCATAACTAGCGATATTCTCCTAGATGTGAGCGGCAGGAACATGTCTGAATATATCATCTACACCACCAATAAATTCAGACTCAGGAGGTGAGCGCACTATTCCAGTTGCATGGCTCCATTTTTGCCGAAAGATTTTGTTTAATTTTGTTTTCCATGAACTAATTTTGACAGATATTGCTGTTTCAAAATGAAAAAAAATACAAAATACTTTCTCATATGCCACGGACAATGCACAAAAAACTTTTAACATAAAAAATTGTTTGTACATGACTGATGGACATGAGATAAATGTCAGAATTCTGACAATAATTCATTCTTAGTTTTTAAATAAAAACTACTTATCGATGGCGGATTTTTGGGGTGAAATACTTTAAATGAAAGCTTATAACTTATTTGAATCTATAAAAATAGCTATTTAAAATCGATATAAAAATTGTCTAATCGGCCAAAAATCAGACCTAAAATCTATAAGTGACTCGTCCATTGATTACTCATTGAGAAGTTTTGCACCCAAGAGAAAAACTCACTGTCTCTTTGTTGAGAACTAAATCTGATTTGAATTGTTACTTATAGATATGGAGGTATTTCATTTGGTAATGTACGCACGTTTGTCCCATCAAAGTATGGAAACATCGTTCCTGATACATACCGCAGTATTGCAGTGCGAAATGCGGCCATTGTAAGTAGGAGAAATGTTGTTGTTGTTGATTTTTGTGGGGTTTTTTCCCATTACATACCCAACAGCGCAAGTGCTAATAACAGTATGGTGATTTGGGAACCAGAAGAAATGTTCAGTACTAGAAAACCAAAAATGGGGAAAACCCATGCAGTCAGGCATGGACTAAAAACCCAATCCACATGCAAGGCTCTGGTCTGAGGTGGGATTCGAACTGGGGTCCACAGAGGTGGAAGGCAGGGAAAGAAACCACTAAGCCAACCTGATGCCCCTAATAAACTTTGTTTTGAAGCAGTCATTTCAATGAGTTGGCTGCAGGTCTGGCTGGTCTACCCAGCCGCGTCCCTTCCACAATATATCTCGGTCATGTTCCCAGTGTTTAATAGCATCGTTCATACAGATTCTCAAAGGAACCAACAGGGACCAGACTAATGTCCCTTCCAGCCTCAGTGTGGTTACACTGATGGTCAGAGATGAGAATCTTAAGACATTTATTTGAATGTTGCTGTTTTTTTATGTCTGCCTGTTGGGAAAAATAGCTGTTATTTTCTTCAGATGTAAAGAAATCATGCTCTTTGCTTTGACTTCTCTTTTAAAACATGGATCCTAATTTTAGATTTTGTTTTATGTTACTAGATGTTACTGGAGGAGTGTCGAAGGCTGCACCTTGGTAAAAACCAATCAATTGTCTCTCTCTGCTTTCCTTTATTAGGCTTGGTACAGTCACAAAGGGTACCATTCCCTTCCGATTTACCTCAACGTCCTCAACAATGCCATCTTGCGAGCGAACCTTGACCCCAGTATCCATGGTAACCCGTCTGCCTATGGCATCACAGTCATCAATCATCCTGTGAATAAGACAGGATGGCAGCTAGAGGAAGAATTTGTGTGAGTGTCATATGAAAGTTATTAAATAATGGACTGCTTGATTTTGTATTTATTTTTTCCCCTGCTTTGACCTTCCTAATGTAAATGGGGCTGGGTTGTTCTAGTGTAGTTGGGGCTGTTATATTTTTCTGTGTAGTTTGGGTGGCTGTATCTTTTGTGTAGTCATGGTTTATGTAGTGTAGTTGAGCTGGTGTGTATCTGTGTAGTTTTGGATTTTTTCTCTTGTGTAGTTTGGGTTGTTCTAGTGTAGTTGGGGCTGTTATATTTGTCTGTGTAGTTGGGGCGGCTGTATTTTTTGTGTAGTTGTGGTTTTTGTAGTGTTGTGGAGCTGTTGTATTTCTCTGTGTAGTTAGGGCTATTTTTCACTGTGTAAATTGTGTTGTTGTAGTGTAGTTGGGGGCTGGTGTATTTGCCTTTGTTGTTGGGGCCGGTAATATCTTCTGTGTAGTTTGGGTTGGTGTATCTTCCAGTGTAGTTGGTGCTGGTGTATCTTCCAGTGTAGTTGGTGCTGGCGTATCTTCCAGTGTAGTTGGGGCAGTTTGACAAAAGTCCAAATTTCTTTGAGTTTTGGTGCTTACAAATTCCAGAACAAATCAATTTACCAAGATAAGTACATTTTTTTTCCTAGTTTTCTTGTCATTAGCCGACAAATTCACAAAGCATATATTTTCCTGTTAAGGTTTGTTTGGTGGCCGTAACTAAAACGGCTAAGATCTGACGCCAAAGTTTCTCGGCCTAGAATTAACTGGACTCACTATCTGAACTTTATTTTGATGTTTGTTGCAGTAACCGAGAGTCCACCAACGTACTGATTGCAATCTTCATCATCGTTGCTATGTCCTTCGTACCGGCTGGCTTTGTCGTCTTCCTAGTGATTGAACGCTCCACCAAGGCTAAGCATCTACAGTATGTCAGCGGCACCAGACCCCTGGTGTATTGGGTCTCCAACTTCATATGGGACATGGTGAGAGATTTTCGCTCCTAACATTATTTGTTATTGTTTTTATTTCTCTGCTTGGTCTGTTGTGGCCAAGCCATCTAGTGCACTTGACTCAAGCTCTGGTGTTTGTGATCAGGAGAGTGTGGGTTAGGGTCCTAGTCTTGACCCTTAGGTCCTTGACCCTATCAGTTTTGCCCGTAACTTGTTACTGCTGCATCCAATTACCGCCACATTTTGGGATCTTTCCCAATATTTATCTAGGATCATCTAGCTTTAATGTTGTTCTCCCTATTTTGTCAATATCTTTGTTCAGGGGTGCTTGTCAGAAGCCACCCTGCACATTTTTGCTAAGCAGAGAACTGTTATGCAGTATTTTCTGCTTAAGAAGCTCTATGAAATTGGGCTCAGTTAGCACCGTTCTACGATTTATTGTTCACTATAATGAAGTACTTCTTGAGCTTTTTTTGTAATTTTTTGTTCTTTGTGGAATTGTTTTTTCTACAGATGACGTATCTCCTGCCAGCCACGTGTTGTATCCTCATACTTATTTTGTTTGACTTGCCCGCTTACTCATCATCAACCAACCTGCCTGGGGTCATTGTACTCTTTCTTCTCTATGGGTAAGCTGTCTTGTCTTGATGTTTCCTTGCCTGCCCCCCTGTCTAATCTCCCCTTCCTCAACAACTGTCCCCTCCCCCTTACTCCACACCAATCAATACTACAGGCACATCAGTCAGAGATTATAAGCAAATGTGGCACTCCTTGCCAAAATCAGGCAGTTCTTGCCCAAACTCAAAACTGAGTTTATTCAGGCATCAAATAGATGAGAAGAAGAGATTTCAAAAACGCCTAATTCAGACTTAGATGTACAAGGTAAGTAGTCCTCATTATATAATGAGGACTGTTTAAGGCATCACATCACATTGATATCCAGGCTGATGTTTCAATTATCTTCACTTTTAATGTCATTCCATGATTTACAAGAAGTGTCTGATTCTGGCATGGGGGCGTCACAATTATTACTTTTCTGTTTTGCCAGGTTTTCAATGACTCCCATCATGTACCCAGCATCCTTCTTATTCACGGAGTCCAGCTCAGCCTTCGTCACCCTCATAGTCTTAAATCTCTTCACTGGTGTCACTACTCTCATCACCACCTTCATCTTGGAAATATTCAACACTGATTCTGTAAGTTCTTTTGGGCTGTGAGTCAGCTGGGAAAATACTTTGTCTGAAACAGCCTTTTCAAACTGGCAGTGTCATGGCCGTGTGACGCTCAACCTCGACCCTACAAGGTTTAAAACGGCCGTTTAAGACCAAGTCTCTACTCTTTTATTCCCATTCATAAATGCCCTTTTTGTTAAAAAGCATAATAATGTTGTAAAATGTTTAAAACTTTTCTGTGAATTTTCAATTCCTGTCACAACCTCGAGCACCGGTTGGCAAAGGTTAAAATTGCATGTGACGCTCAACAGTTGCGCGTATGCCTGTACTATTAGATTTTACATTGAGTATCGGTATGTAATGATTGCGAAAGCTTGTGCTCCATTCGTACGTTTAAACACTCCTCACTGTGTTTATGTCGCACATTTAAACATGGCCATATGATCTCCTCTAGACCAATCAGAATGGATAAACTGTCCCGGATGTTTATGAATGTAATATCAATGATATGAAAGCTAGAGGGGATGGAATTGATGTGTCGTGATTTCTTTGTCGTTTTCTTGATGTTCAGAATCTGGAGAATATTTACTCAAGGTTGGATAAATTGTTCCTGATGTTTCCAAACTACTGCCTCGGAAAAGCACTCATGGATCTCTCATTTAATGAGTACATGAACGAGTATTACTACATGATTGGTGAGTCACTTTTGAAACCATCGTTCCTATTGAAACACTTGTACATATGGGAAACACTCATCTCCTTCAAAACAGTCATCTCTATCAATACACACATCTTCCTGAAATACTCATCTCCATCAAAACACTCATCTCCATCAATACACACATCTCCATCAAATACTCATCTCCATCAAACACTCATCTCCATCAAAACACTCATCTCCATCAAAACAGTCATCTCTATCAATACACACATCTCCATGAAATACTCATCTCCATCAAAACACTCATCTCCATCAATACACACATCTCCATCAAATACTCATCTCCATCAAACACTCATCTCCATCAAAACACTCATCTCTATCAAAACAGTCATCTCTATCAATACACACATCTCCATCAAATACTCATCTCCATCAAAACACTCATCTCCATCAATACACACATCTCCATCAAATACTCATCTCCATCAAACACTCATCTCCATCAAAACACTCATCTCTATCAAAACAGTCATCTCTATCAATACACACATCTCCATCAAATACTCATCTCCATCAAAACACTCATCTCCATCAAAACACTCATCTCTATCAAAACAGTCATCTCTATCAGTACACACATCTCCATCAAATACTCATCTCCATCAAAACACTCATCTCCATCAATACACACATCTCCATCAAATACTCATCTCCATCAAACACTCATCTCCATCAAAACAGTCATCTCTATCAGTACACACATCTCCATCAAACACTCATCTCCATCAATACACACATCTCCATCAAATACTCATCTCCATCAAACACTCATCTCCATCAAACAGTCATCTCTATCAGTACACACATCTCCATCAAAACACTCATCTCCATCAATACACACATCTCCATCAAAACAGTCATCTCTATCAGTACACACATCTCCATCAAATACTCATCTCCATCAAAACACTCATCTCCATCAATACACACATCTCCATCAAATACTCATCTCCATCAAACACTCATCTCCATCAAAACAGTCATCTCTATCAGTACACACATCTCCATCAAATACTCATCGCCATCAAAACACTCATCTCCATCAAAACAGTCATCTCTATCAATACACACATCTCCATAAAAAAAACTCATCTCCATCAAAATACTCATCTCTATCAAGCACTCATCTCCATCAAAACACTCATCTCCATCAAAACACTCATCTCCATCAAAATACTCATTTCTATCAAGCACTCATCTCTATCACAACACTCATCTCTATCAAACACGCATTTCTACCAAACACTCATCTCCATCAAAACACTCATCTCCATCAAAATACTCATCTCTATCATGCACTCATCTCTATCACAACACTCATCTCTATCAAACACTCATTTCTATCAAACACTCATATCCATCAAAACACTCATCTCTATCAAACACTTATCTCCATCAAACACTCATCTCCATCAAAACACTCATCTCCATCAAAACATTCATCTCTATCATAACACTCATCTCATCAAAACTCATCTCCATCAAAACACCCATCAGCATCAAAACTCATCTCCATCAAAACACTTGTCTCCATCAAAACATTTGTCTCCATCAAAACAGCACTCATCTCCATCAAAAGTCATCTCCATCAAAACTAATCCACATCAAAACACTTGTCTCCATCAAACCTCATCCACATCAAAACACTTGTCTCCATCAAAACTCATCCACATCAAAACACTTGTCTCCATCAAAACAGCACTCATCTCCATCAAAAGTCATCTCCATCAAAACTAATCCACATCAAAACACTTGTCTCCATCAAAACTCATCCACATCAAAACACTTGTCTCCATCAAAACTCATCCACATCAAAACACTCGTCTCCATTAAAACTCATCCTTATCAAAACACTCGTCTCCATCAAAACTCATCCACATCAAAACACTCATCTCCATCAAAACTCATCCACATCAAAACACTCGTCTCCATCAAAACTCATTCTCATCAAAACACTCAACTCTACCTAAACACTTGTATCCTTTTAAACACTGTAGTTTAATACTTACTGGTACTTTATGGTGTATGCAACAATTTAAATTTGAAGGCAATCAACTTTCTAATGCATGTGCCATGTTTGTCCACTTGAAGGCATGAACAAAGAAATGAAAAGTCCATACAGATGGGAGCTGTTGTATCGTACCTTCGTCATCATGGCCACAGAGGGCATCGTTGCTTTCATCTTCACACTGCTATGTGAATATCGTTTCTTCATCAAACCAAGGTAAGTGATCAGGGCCTAATTTCATAGAGCTGCTTAAGCAGAAAATATTTCTTCCAAGCAAAACAAATCAGGATACCAGTCACAGATACCACATGAAACAATGTATTTTGGCTGGTAACCTTTTTCTGGTATAGCATAATTTGTCTGTTGAAGCAGCTCTTTGAAATTGGGCCCTGATACCAGTTTCAAAGACCTAAGCCCAATTTTGTAAAGCCTGTAAGCCGAAAAAACAATTTCCAAACACAGAAAGGAACTTTTCTAATCAGTACTTGTGCTTAACAGCTTTATAAAACTGTACCCTGCAAGTTAGAATTTGATGCTTACCATAATTGATTTGCTTAGCAAAAATGAGTTGGGAACCAGTCATAATGCATGGTGTTTTGCTGGTAAACCAGTTTCTTAGCAAGAGTTCACCGGTGATAATCAGTTTTGTTTAATTGGACGCCCTGATAACTTCGCGGCCATAGTTAGTCCAAAGACTTTACCCAGGTTTCCATTTTTCACTGTCAATGTTGGAATAAATGCTTCTTTTTTTTACGTCAAGGCGCAGGAAATCAGCTAAGAACTGTTCCAACGATGAGACTGAAGAGGATGAAGACGTCTTGGAGGAGAAGCAAAGAGTCCTAAGTGGGCAGGCAAGGAATGATGTATTGTGCATCAAAAGTCTCTCCAAGGTAAACAAAACAGGGGCCAGAAGTTCTCACATCCAACTTTAAGTCTCATTAAAGACAACATATCATCGAGAAAGTGCAAAAACCCTGTGTTTTGATTTTTGTGTGAAGTATCTCCACCATAAGCCTTGCTCACTTTGCACAAACTGGCTCCACTGACTACCAGAAGCCCATAGGAGTTGCATTGAGCTACATGTAGTGTTTCTTTGATTATTTTTGCAAGAAAAATTAGTGGATTTGGCTTTTACATATGTTCTTCAAAGACAAAGGTCTTCTCAGAAATGAGAAATGCTTGTGAACGATCGATGAAATGGATAATTTTTAGTAAAATTACAAACAAATGTATGCCAGCTTTGGAGCCAGACTTTTGCAACAACAAACAAATAAGAATTCAATAAAGGATTTTCATCTTGATTTTCCAACCCAAAATAGAATCCATTAGAAACCTTTTTCATTTATTGACTGACGTAGTGTTAACTTTATTTTAACTCACCAAACAGATGTACAAGACAAAACGATTTGGTTCTCACCTGGCTGTAGACAAACTGTGTCTGGGAGTTCCACAAGGCGAGGTAAAGGTGTTCAGGGCTTGACTTGGGTTGTGTTGTTAATGTCACAATGTTACTAGATTTGTCTTGTTTCCTGTGTACAAAAGCAGTATACACATACCACTTCTCAGTATACCAAAAAGGGTCCAGACTTGTTTTTTCCTCCCAGCCTCGTTTCGGTTTACATTGGTGTAATGATAGAAATAACAAGATGGCTGCACAAAGCTCTACACGCAAATCTACTGTTTTCCTCAAAAGGTGTGGTTAAATCATTGTTCTAAGAACCTATTTTCATAATTTCAAACTGCGGCTTCAAAATGATGGTGAAGTTGTGATTTTCAAAACTGAAATGTTCACGTGTATAAACTTTGAAGAAGAAACAAGCGGGTGGGGCAGTTATTTATTTATTCCAACAGTGCAAGTGCCAATAAAAGGATGGGTAGAAGATGATGAAGAAATGTTCAGAGGAAAAACCCAGGGACTGTTAACCCACTCCACACAAGACTCGTTCTAAGACTTGTTCTAACACTCGTTCTAACACTGTTCTAACACTCGTTCTAAGACTTGTTCTTACACTCGTTCTAACACTCGTTCTAAGACTCGTTCTAAGACTCGTTCTAACACTGTTCTAACACTCGTTCTAAGACTTGTTCTAACACTCGTTCTAAGACTCGTTCTAAGACTTGTTCTAACAATCGTTCTAACACTCGTTCTAAGACTTGTTCTAACACTCGTTCTAAGACTTGTACTAACACTCGTTCTAACACTCGTTCTAACACTCGTTCTAACACTCGTTCTAAGACTCGTTCTAACACTCGTTCTAACACTCGTTCTAACACTCGTTCTAAGACTTGTTCTAACACTCGTTCTAAGACTTATTCTAAGAATCGTTCTAAGGCAGGAACAGATACCCCTAAGCCAACCTGACCCCAAAAGTGAACTCTTTGAAAAGAAAAACCTCGTATAAATGAGGAAGGATTTGAACTAGGGGTCAACAAATGCCAACCCTTACCTCCCTGGATGATGACAAAGCGACACTAACTATTTTGTGTTTTGAGGGTTTTGTTTTTTCAAATGGCCAAACTATTAAAAGATGTTGTTTCTGTCCTACAGTGTTTTGGATTACTCGGTGTGAATGGAGCAGGGAAGACCACAACATTCAAGATGCTTACTGGGGATGTGTCTATCTCTGAAGGAGACGCCTTTCTAAGAAGTCACAGGTAACTGTAAGAAAATGTTTCCCTTTCTTCCCAGAAAAGGGTGAAATAATAATGCCACATGAATGGAAATAAGTTTAAGTTATTGGCTTTTTGGGACTATCCTTTGATAATTTTGTGCAGTTTGTCTTACTTATTTTCTTCTTTCATTTATTTATTTCCATTGTTATCCTCCTGTTACAGTGTATGTATTTTTGCCCGGTTCTTGCTATGTTTTATCTGAATAAATTCAAATCAAATCAAATCAAACGATTGACTCGCTTATTAAGCCTAGTAGTTCGCTCACCTGAGAATCTGTATCTTGCTCTGCCCCCGCCCCTTCCAGCACATCCACTAGACATGACACAACAATAAAAATGGTGGAACCTTGTTTACAATGTTGGTAGATAAATGATGGCGCTGTCCGATTCAGTGACACTATGACTGTTGACTTGAGATACATACAAATGTACATGTTTTATAATAATAACTAGTTCTTACATAGCGCATTTTACAATAACGTATCAATTTGCTTTACATTAGTTGGGTCTGCATCTGTTCATTATATTGGCAATTTTGCCATTTTGACTGGGTATGTGTGACAAATATAAAAGGTACCAAAGGAGCCATTCTGACTTTTATGTTATTGTAGATATATATGGCAGAGTGAGACCGCGAGGAAGTTCGGGTTTTTTCAGGTCCTCTTCTTCAGCAACTTAGTGTTTGCGGCTGTGATTGGTCAATGCTTTAGGAGGGGAAGGGGTGAAGTTAAATGGATTTGTCAACTTTTACAGTACTTCAAATGAACATATTTTTCTCGAGAGGATTGGTGCTGATATAAACATTATAATCATGGAGTGTTGAGGCTGAGGGGTTTAGTGCACTGCAATTAAGTTCTGGTGGCTAAAAAGTCATCAGGGTGTGGTTTTGAATTCCGGTCTTGACACGTGGTGTCCTTGAGCAAGACACTTAACTATAATTGCTTCTCTTCACCAAGGGGTAAATGGGTACCTGTGAGGGCAGAGATGGTGCTTGTGATTGCTTTAGCTTAGTGCGCTACATCATGGCAGCACAGACTGTATACTCCCAAGGGAGATGAGATGATTTAAGGAATGAAATAAATGGCCCAGTGATCAGGGGTAATAATGTTGGAGCACCTTGAGCGTCACTGAGTGATGGATTTGAGCGCTAGACACGAAGCCACTTTTATTATAATCAGTAAGCTTTCAGATTGAAACTAATTTATTTATTTATTATTGTATTCATTTTTTTTTTACATAATATATAATTTATTTTTTATTTTTTACTTCAAACCCTGTACTTTCACATCTTTTTAAAACTGATTTCACTGGTGCTCTGCTCCTTTCAGTGTATACAAGGACATGCTGAAGGTGCAACGTTTGATCGGGTACTGCCCTCAGTTTGATGCACTCTTTGATGAGTTGACTGCCAGGGAACACCTGAGACTCTACGCAAGACTCAAAGGCATCCCAGCTCGGCAACAGAAGCAGGTAAATAAAACTATGGCTTTGGCTAACATAGCCGCTCAAGCCAACAGACACAGCCAAAGCTGTTGTGTCAGACATTGCCTAATGCTGTATTCGGTCATGGCTATGGTTAGCCTAGCCCCTGACGCCAACAGACACAACCAAAGCTGTTGTGTAAGACATTGCCTAATGCTGTATTCGGTCATGGCTATGGCTAGCCTAGCCCCTGAAGCCAACAGACACAGCCAAAACCTTTGTGTCAGACATTGCCTAATGCTGTATTCGGTCATGGTTATGGCTAGCCTAGCCCCTGAAGCCAAAAGACACAGCCAAAACCGTTGTGTCAGACTTTGCTAATGCTGTATTCGGTCATGGCTATGGCTAGCCTAGCCCCTGAAGCCAACAGACACGGCCAAAGCTATTGTGTCAGACATTGCCTATTCGGCTTCTTCTCTACTAAACCAATTCCGTACACTAAATATTACTTTTATATTACTCAAGCTGTATTTTACACAGTGACACTTATGTCTTTGTTCTAGGTTGTTGATTGGGCAATACAACGAGTAGCTCTCACTCAGTACGCAAATAAGCCAGCGGGCACTTACAGTGGAGGAAATAAACGCAAACTATCAACAGCTATTGCACTGCTCGGCCACCCACCGGTAATATATATGGTAAGTGTACAATGCACATCTAGGGCCTGGGTCCAAATTTCATCAAGCTGTTGAGCAGATAATATTGCTTACTGAATTTCCGCATTAAGCATCAATTACCTTGGTGAAGATGTCAATAATGTCAACTCAATAGCATTTTGGATGGTAAACCGTTTCTGCTAAGCTGATGATATTCAATCAAAACGACATTGGATTTGACCTTTTGACGGGCACAACAAATTCCTCTTTGGATTGTATACAGACCCATTTGGTTTTGATGACAGCACGTTTCAAATTTCACTTAGAGAGAGTTTCAGTTAAATTAAATTTTACACAGTTTTAAGGTGAGGTTAGAGACTTTTAATTGTTTCCTGACTTCCATCCATTGGAATCTATCCATTGAAAAATTAGTGCAAAACTGAATTTGACTTTGGAGCCCCTCTTTAAGAAACAATATTTATATTAAAAGCAAAGTTTCGTGCTTCACAGCTATTTTTAAAGTTTGGCGGGGGGGGGGGGGGGGGGGTACATGAAGTGTTTGTATCATAGGTACTGTATTTATTTGTTGTTGTTCTGCGGATGCCTTGTTTTGATTAATTGTTATTATTTTCCTTCTATATGTTTAGGATGAACCAACCACGGGAATGGATCCACATTCCCGGAGATTCCTGTGGGATTTAATTCACTCCATCGTCAGGGAAGGAAGATCTGTCATACTCACATCACACAGGTAAAAGGAAACCTCATCAACGAGGTGAAACAAAACCTCTACCAGGAGGTTTCAGAAAACCTCTACAAGGAGGTTTCAGAAAACCTCTTCAGCGATGTTTCACAAAACCAAATCAGGGAGGTAAAACAAAACCTCATCAAGGAGGTAAAACAAAACCTCATCAAGGAGGTTTCAGAAAACATTTCTTGAGGGGTCAAAAATGTTATCGTTTTTGTTGGTAAAGAATAAATTGCAAGGTTTCTCTCTGTCATATCCATGACAGTAGTATAAACTTACTGTGAGTCATCTGCTCTGGAATGTTGGGTTCTTGGGTTCAAATCCCACCCAAGTAGCCTGTGGATTTTTTTCCTGCAGGACTTTACAAGCAAATGATATGATGGACGTAGTTTTCAGTTTGCTGGACATCAATTATTGTTATTATTATTCAAAATTGTTGCTATTGAAACCGAGGATGCCTCATAAGTGAACTTAATCACTCTAGCTCGCAAGCTTGAGGAAATCTGTAAACAAGGGTGCTTGCCATGAGAACCAGAAACACCGGGGTTCGAATCCCATTTGTGACACTTGTGTCCTTTGGCAAGACCCTTAACTTGCTTCTCATCACCAAGGAGTAAAATGGGTACCTGTGATGGTAGAGATTGAAAATGCGAATGATTAGCGACCTGTGCGCCCGTTTGGCTGCTGGCGCTGCATACTCCAAAGGAGTTGAGATGGTTTCAGAAATGCTTCACTCCCAATTAACAGTGTAAGGTGCTTTGATACAAGCTCCTAACAAGTGCCCATTATTATTATTGTTATTAAAAGTAAAACCAAAATAATAACGTTGACTTTTGTTCCCCTTACCCCCAACTCCTTCTCCAGTATGGAGGAATGCGAGGTTCTCTGTACCCGTCTGGCCATCATGGTAAACGGCGAGCTACGATGCCTCGGCAGCGCCCAGCACCTAAGGAACAAGTTTGGAGATGGGTATTCCATAACCATCAGGGTCAAAGGTCAAAAACCTGATCTCCGACATGTCATGAGATTTATCGGTCAGACGTTCCCGCATGCAGTTCTGAAAGTAAGTGAAGGTTTTAGAAAATTCAGAAAATATGTGATCCTTGCTGGCTTGGTGAGGGGCAGTGCCATCATAACACCACGGGGCTTGAGCCCCTCCCCCCCCCTGCTCAGAACCTTTGGCTTTCCCCCTTGAGTCCCCCAAATGAGATTGAAGAAACAGTTTATACATATTGTTTGCATAACCTGTAAACTTAACATAACCTGTATCTTAATCAATGTAGCCAAAGAGGTCTCTAAGAAAAACTGTTTTCTTCTTTTCTTCTGTTGCTGTAGGAAGAGCATCACAGCATCTTACAGTACGAGATTCCACTGGAAAACGTCTCCCTGCCAGAGTTGTTCAGTCAACTTCAAGAGGTGCAGGAAATGCTGCAGATTGAGGACTACTCCATCAGCCAAACGACACTAGATAATGCAAGTAGTTTCCAACTAATAAATAAATAAACTGATTCATTTATATTTTGTGAATTCCATATCAATATGTTCATATGCGCTACACATAAACTATACTCCATGCTCAGAGAGGGCACGTTATGCAGCCGATCCAGAAACACCGCAGCAAATTCTTTCTCTTTCATTGTTCTGGATGTTTTATGCACGTTACAAAGTGCACAGGAACTGCAGTTTTATACATCCCATCGGACAGACATAGGCTTGATGTTAAGGAACCCTATCATGTCCTAGACAAGCCACCAACCATGACAATACATGGAATGGTCTCCACTCTCTCATCCAATTTAATATTGACTACATTCATTGGTGCTTAACTTAGCATTTATATCAATAGCTTTTTCATTGAGCTGACGCCCGGGACAACTATTTCAAGCTTTACTTTTACCAAGTTGTTTGTCTTATACATGAACAAAATAACAGTGAAAGGTTTTTTATTTTGGAGTGTTCTGTCAAGAAACATTCACAGCATCATGTGAGCCTTTTTGGAGGATTTAAAGGCACCTGGCAGTGGTATTTTGTCAAAATAAAGCTTTTGTCGTTAATATATACATTTTGATGAGTGGAATGTGAATAAACAATTAACTAAGGTTAAAAAATTGTGTTTTTATTTTAATTACAAATTTAAAAATAGGCCCCCGTTTACATGGCGCTGTTCGTGACGTCAATCAAGGCGCGGGATATTTGAAGAGAAAATGTGTAGTCTGGCCCTGTACATTACGTCTGGGTACCTGATCAGTATGATGCATTTTCGTATTCGAACGTTACCCAATGCAATCCTAGGACACTCAGTGTACAGTCGACGTTTATACGAGGTTTTAACCGGTCCCGAACTGTCCCATGCGCGTTTCTATGTCATAAAAAACGGAAGATACGAGCACAGTCATAACGAGAACACGGATATACGAGGTATTGTAGCGGCCCCGTGATGACAAATAGGATCAGCGTGCCGCGGCGTGGCATACAGCTCAAGTCGATCCGAACACCAGAAACATGTTCGCTGCAGCGCTGAAAACGATGTCGGACGGGACCACTTTGCCCTCGTTAGCCTGACTTTTGATGCCCGTAACTGCCTATATTTGGGATCTGCAGGAAACAAATGCTAACTGACTCCATCTTTAGTCGTTTTGCTGCATCCAGCAGCAATACACCTGGTCGGCATTGCCGGGAAAATGCACGAAAAATCCCTTTTTTGGGATAACCAAACGAAGCGTACAAGCTCACTACTTGCACGTAAATGCAGGCAAGTTCGAGGGGGGTCGATGTTTGATCGCGGCGAAGTCTGCCTCGATTGACGTCACAAAAAGGGATGGGCGGAGTCACCCTCAAACAACTTTATCAATTTTTTTAACATATAAATCGTGACAAACAATTACTCAAAAAATTGTTTTATTGTTAATATACATAAACTCTTCTGTAA
The DNA here is from genome assembly GCA_021014325.1 of Plazaster borealis. Classification (NCBI taxonomy): domain Eukaryota; kingdom Metazoa; phylum Echinodermata; class Asteroidea; order Forcipulatida; family Labidiasteridae; genus Plazaster; species Plazaster borealis. The sequence continues at coordinate 364,728 of CM037456.1, read as the reverse complement.
ACAAAAACAAAAAAACTATTTCCAGGTGCCTTTAATATGGAATTGGCCTGCCAAGTAAATGTTTGTCTGAAGTAATTGGGGCATAAATGAAGAATTGTTTTGAATCTGGAATTATTCTCAAGTGTTTGAATGATAAATACAGAACATAATTCAGTGTGGATAAATTTTCTGACGTCTTGTAATTGTGTTTTTTTTAAGCAAACAAAGGTTTTCCTCACGGCTACCATAGTGTTTGGTCGACAAAGCCTGTCCATCAAATTAATACTTCATCTCTGAAATTGTGTTTTTTGTTCTCCATTTACTTTATTTATTTCTATTTGATTGCCCGCCCTCAAGTACATAAAGATTGCACCTTAAGGAATTATTTTAAACTACAACATTAATTTTCTCTTCTTTGTTTGATTATTTATTGTGGTAGGTGTTCGTTAACTTTGCCAAACAGCAACTAGAAAAGCAGGATATGATTGACTCAAACAACCATCGCCGTAGACGAAAACAGCGTCAGATAAAGAAGACGAACAAAACCGAGATGGAACCTCTTCTACTAGATGATGAGTTCCTACTCCAAGATGACCGTGAGGATGCGCCGTCCAATAACTCAAGAGGGTCGTTGTCACGACAGCTGAAGAAGAAATTCTGTCGACCATGGAGGATGCTGAGAACCACGCAAGAACCGGTTTCCTTCGAGGATGAAGAGTTCTACGGGCAGGAATCGGATGATGATCTCTTACTGGATGTAAGCAGCTGCCGAGGAGGGGATGACAGACTAAGAGAGGGGAACGATAACGATGATGACGATGATGAAATACTACAACTTGATGATTCTCAATTGAATCCTGAGAAAAAGTACCTGATGAGTTCCAAACAACCGAGAGTCAGTACAAATAGAGTGGGACGTTCCGCAGATAATGCCTGCTCACAATTTGATGTAGATGTAGATAGAGAGCACTTACTGACAGACCATGACGATGATGATCCTATGCTGCCATTAAATGAAACAACAGTAAGTCCTGCTTGTGTTATTATATCATGTATTAAACCACAAGGGAAACTGACTGGGTAAATTTGAATTAACTGTGGGTTAAACAAAGAAAAACTGACCGCATCGGGACTTGAACCTGCGACCTCCAGATTAACGTGGCGGTGTCCCAGGGAAATCTGTCCCCCCGGAGATTCTGTCCCCATACGGAAAATTAACATGGGCTGGAGGAGGAGGATTCAAAAGAGGGCGCTATCAAAAGAAGTTTGTACACAGTTCGCCAAATGGGGACAGAATCTCCTGCCACACCGGCACTCGACCAACTGAGCTATAGCCCTAATGTTGGCGGTCTCCCTACCCTGTCGTTATCATTGTTCGGTGGAGTCAGCCAGAAGCAATTCAACCTGTAAGTGCTGTGTAACTAGGGATCACACCTAAGTTCATGATACAATCTGGGAAGGGGTTGCGACTTTAGGTTTCAAATATCAAATAATGGTTTTTTTTATTGAAAGGTATGAAGAATAGAAATAATAAGAATAACACTGTGTTCTTATAGCGGAACTATCCCTGAAGCTAGATCAAGGTGCTTTACAACATTATCCCTATTCATGAGGCATACATTAACCATTCTCAAACTTTCTCAACTCCCTGGGGATCATACAATTCAGCGCCAGGGGGTTAATCCAACGTAATGCAGTCTCATGCCTCGCAGGTTTCAAATAATACACCTGGGTTAAGAGAAGCAATGTATGATTAAGTGTCTTGCTCAAGGACACAAGTGTCATGACTGGGATTCGAACCACCACCCCAGTTGACTAGGCTATTAGAACTTTAGCTCTGTGCTCTAGACCACTCGACAGTGCCAACATGAAACATGATTTTGTTATGTCTTTATGTCGAGGTTATACCTCGCTTAAAATAACCTGGATGTATAAAATCAGTGGACACCAAGATACAATTTGTTTCATGGACACTTTTTTGTGAAATACAACTTACTTTCAGAATTGAGTTACGGCCTTGTTGCGCTGAGACAACAATTTATAATATATCAATTTGGCAGTAAAAGTACCCCAACGGGGAGAACAGAAAAGGAATATTTTCAGAATGCATTTGTTGACAGTTAATCATTTTCTTTCTTTATTTTCAAACTTGTTTATTTTGTTTTTATTTATTTTTGTTTACAGGTTAGGTTATCCTTGATGGACATGGAGGTATGATGAAGCTTAAGGGATGTGTTCTATTCCAAATCATCCTCTATTGAATTAGATGTAGGCTGCCATTGGTAGATAAGATCACATCAACGACAAGCACCAGCTGCTATCTGTGTTGATGTAGGGTATTATAATCAGTATTTTTAGAGCTATTTTTTCAATGAGATTTGGCAATCTACTGGCTCAGTAGTGTTGTAAGGGCTATAGTGGTCCTCAAGCATCATGAGATAGGGGCAGAGCCGTATATTGAGAGAGTTGCGACAACTTGCGATTAGAAGCCATTTTGTCTCCAAAAAATGCATTGGCGAATACAGGGTGCCAGACTAGTCTGCCCATTGGGTTGTACTGCATTTTGGAACAAAATGGCGTCCAGCAACCACGTGACCGGAGAAAGCTGGTCCCTCCATGTCGCAACTCTCTCAATACACAGCTCTGGATAGGGGCACAGTAGAGTGCCCTCTAGTGTTCGAGGGCATATGGCATACAATGTGCGCAGTAGAATTTCAGTCAATTCAATAGAAATGAAGTAGGCCTACCGCTCTAGATAGGTTGAATTGTAAACACATTGGTCAGATTGAAAATAAAAATGTTCACAGATTTTCACGTAACTTATATGGTACAATGATGGACATGGTGAAAAACTACCCTTGAAATATTTTTGCCTGAAATGCTATAGTTTATGAGAAATGAGTACAGGAAATAGTTTGGATATGGCGAGTCTGAAATCTGATATTTGAAAACAGTGAAAATGTTTTTTCTTCTGGTGACTCATTGAGCTTAAATCTCATTACTAGGTTTGGTTAGATTTTTGAATCTCACCAGTAGAGGTTAAACCCATGACGAAGATTTACATATTGTGAAAAAGGAATATATTGACCAGTTGAGTTATATATTCCCCATGAGTATGCCGTAGTCAAAACGAAGATTTACATAAAATTGAGTTATATTTTCTCATGAATATGGCATATCATAACATTAACACATTAGGAATATTTACCAATGAAGTAACGTTGCCCATGGATATTCATGAGATGCACCTCACCTAAACTAGAAACAGTATCGACCAATGAAACAAGTTTATATGCTCATGATTATGTATGATGTGTATGGTTAAGAGTGATTTAATGCATGTACTACTAAAACAATGCACCTTGACTTTTTTTACAGAAAATTACGTAACGTAATCAAGTGAAAAATGAGGTTGTACTCGAAAATTCTTAGTGATGAAAAAGTATAATTGTTTATACTTTACAGTGTTGAAACACAATATTGGAGAGGTTTGCGATAACACCCTGGAAGTAATTTCAAAGAGTGGTGTTTTTTTCAGAGCCACGTCTGAAAACTCAAAGATATTTCAGCAAACCTCCCTGGATTGTCTTGGTTATTTGTTTATTGTAGACTTGAAAAATTAATTAGATTAGATTAGATTATTTAAAAAAAAGGTAAGACAACCTTTCACTCCAGTCAAAATTTACCTGAAACCATTCTTTGCAGTTGCCCCCCCTCCCCTTTTGACCTATCACTGCAACCCTGCTATATTGTGGTGGGGGTCGAATTTCAAGAAATAATCTCCACTGGAGTCTCTTGTAACTCAAACATTTTACTGGACAATATAAATTTATAATTTCTCTTTCTAGTATTTGCTGAACTTTAAAAAAAGTATGTGTGTGGGAAAAACCTTACACTGCTGGCTTGGGTCACTGGCCCAATGGCCAAACTTCTTCCATAATAGGCTGCCTTCCTTTGATCCCAAGTGAGGGCGCTATTTGAGCTAGTGACATCCTTTGCAAGGCACTAGTGTGCTAAAATTACAAGACTGTGATCGAGTGAGCCCTTTGAGTGTGTCCGTATCCAAATTGGTGGCTTTGGCTACAGCTACAGATGTTGCTAAGGGTGTTGCTATGGACGTCCTATGCTTCAACGCATGATGACTTGGAGAGCCAGCCGTAACCATAGCCGTAGCCATAGCCGTAGCCACCAATTCAGACATGGCCTGTTGCTTACTTTGCAAGTCTGTACTGCAGGTGTGCTACAGTTCCAACTAAAATCTAAATTATTACAAGAGAGGTCAGTTCTTTGTGTGTATGTTTTTTTTATATTAAAGCTATTTATTGTTAGTGTGTACTGGGTGAAGTATTTATTCTAATTTGATGAACTTTTTGCCTTATTAAAGCAATGTTTTCAACAACAGTATGATGTGTAATGATAATAGTAGATCAACACCAGTTTAAAATAATTATGAGCCAAACCCTTAAGCAAAAGTGGTTAAATTCATTTTAAAGGCAGTGGACACTATTGGTAATTACTCAAAATATTTATTAGCATAAAACCTAACTTGGTAACAAGTATTGGGGAGAGGTTGATAGTATAAAACATTGTGAGAAATGGCTCCCTCTGAAGTGGAGTAGTTTTCGAGAAAGAAGTAATTTTCCACGAATTTGATTTCGAGACCTCAAAACTAGATGAGGTCTCGAAATCAACTTGCATCTGAAAGCACAGAACTCCGTGTGACAAGGTTGTTTTTTTCTTTCATTGTTATCTCGCAACCTCGATGACCAATTGAGCTCAAGTTTTCACAGGCTTGTTATTTTATGCATATGTTGAGATACACCAAGTGAGAAGACTGGTCTTTGACAATTACCAATAGTGTCCACTATCTGTAAAAGAAAGGAAGCGTTTCAACTGTTAATATTGTTAAAAATCTATGTTAATATTGATTTTCAAATGGGTTTTGTATTTAATAGAAACATTAGTGTCAACTGAACATTGTTTTTTGGTTTCTTGACATGTACGCTGCATAGGGTTGCTATTAGAATTTGGTTTCTTGACATGTACGCTGCATAAGGTTGCTAGCTGAGTTTGGTTGCTTATCAGGATTTAGGCCCACCCAATCCCATCAACAAGGTGGAGAGTGAGATGAGACTAAGGCCGGATCCAAATTAGTGGCTACGGCTATGGCTGTTGTTTCTAAGTACGTCCTATACTTCAATGCATGATGATGTGGCGATCCAGTGGTAGCCATAGCCGTCAATTCGGACACACAGTCTCGAACTAAGAGTAAATGAGTTTGCAGCCCTGTGGTTGCTAAATAATGTATGTACTATATTGGAAGTCTGTAGCCGTTAACATTAATTTGTAAGGGAGTGGATCGCATCGCATTGTTTCAGTGTACTCTCAGGACAAGAAAAAAAACCCATGTATAATTGTTCAGGTTTTTTATCGATCCTTACCATGACTTTAATTTATTTATTAATTGGTATATTTTGTTTAAAAGATATGTCCTTAAAGTGCACGGTGGCAGGTGCTAGTTGCTGTAACTACGTAAACCTAAAGAGCATCTCTTATTATCGTGAATTAAAAATGATAACTACTTCTTTTGAGATTTTCTTTCTTTCGATAATCAATTTTCAATTGAATTATTTGAATTGCATTTTCCATTCTTTCTGTTTATGTCATGAAATATTCATTAATTTATTTTCTTTATTTAGATTTCATTGTGTTCAAAAGATTATCTTTTGTCCCTTAATGTTTGACACTGGAAAGCTTTTTAGACACGTTTGTTTGTTTATTGGGGTGTTGGATTATTATTATTATTTTTTATGTTTTGTGGGGGGGGGGGGTTCGGCTTGGGTTTAGGTTGTATTTCTTTTTACTGTTTTTATACTTGTTTTGGAGTATTTGTTTCTTTCTGCATATCGTATTATTGTATGCATTGTTTCTTGACAAGCTCTTTGCACGTAGGCCTATGGCATGGTTGCTGTCGCCACACTCTTCCGGCTGAATGATACGGCCCATTTACAATATTATTATTATTATTACAATACAGCGCGCCTTCAAGTGTTTGCACTAAAAATTCAAAAAGTGCATCACGGGGAAATAGGAAGCGTTAGGGCCAAGTCACACTGGGTCCATTTTCTTTAAGCCTGTAAGCAGACTTTAGCACAATTTATATTTCACAAAGACTGCTAACTTAGCAAAGCAAAAGGCACGCTAGCTTGCCGGCGGTTCTTGTATGACGCAGCATCGCAAACCCATTGTGAACGCGCACGCACACACGCGCTGTCAAATCTTCTCCCTCGCTCACCGTTATTGAGTCAATAAGCGTGCAAACGCCGCGCGTAGCCTTCTTGAAATTGACGTCGCCTTAAAAAATGGCGCAACTATTGGGTTACTGTGATCATGAGGTCGGGTGAATTGGTTCAATAAGTGGGCAGAGAAAACCTTTTTATTTATGGTTTATCTTTGCTCGAGATAGTTTTAAGCTTTGTCTCAATAAACAAAAACGCGTTGAAATACTTGGTTGAAGAGCCAAGTGTCGGTGGAAAGATCAAAGAACAATTCAGTCATTTTTACTTATTAAAGATCTAAAAGGTGAGACGTCATTTTTTTGTCGTCGGAGTAGATAATTATATTCATATCCTCTCGTTTTCAATAAACACGTGGCAAATTGTTCACAAGTTATTAACAAGTAAGCAAAAAGAAACGGTGTGTGTGTGTTCGGGAGGTTTTTTCATCCTAATTTCAGATCGGGCTTGTTTCGATTAATCAAAACTATTAGCAACTGTGCTATGGTTTTCTTTGTGGTCTTCAAGTGGGCACGGTTTATAGGTCTGTACACGTTTACTCTGAAAATTAATGGAAATAAAAACTTACTTGGTAGGAAGTAGGCCTAGGCCTACAGCAGATTTGGACGTTATAATGCATTTTGAGAAACTTTTCACTTCGAAGTTCTGCGGTTATGGAAAAAGATATTACTCTTTATTCCCAACATTTTGAATCTGAGAAGCGTTACTGACAGTAACGTTTCTCAGAGTGTCCAATTGCAGATTATTCTTCCTGCGATAACCGCCCTAGATTTTCGGCAATAGGCCTATCTCAAAAAACAATATAAATTTGGTTTGCGGTAACACCATGTGTATATCTACTTGCTAGGTAGATTTTGCTCTTTGAGAACTTGTCTTGCTTCATTCTACTGCCGCTGCCGCAGAGTAGAATGTTTGGAATTCGGGAGACTTCTCAGTTCTGAAAAGAACTGTCCTGCTTATAATATTAACTACTAGCTGGGTGGGAGGTAGGAAATCGGGCGGGGCGGGACTACTACTTTCGCTATGTGGATCGGGGGGACTTGTCTCAACGTTTCGACTAGCTTGCTCTAGTCATCGTCAGGACCACCTTTTGAAATGAAATGTTCACAGGTTAGTTTTATGGTATAGTCTTCAACTGTATAGGATTGAAACGAACAGTGGGTTCCAATTACGTATACAATCCCTTTAAAGGCACTGAACACGTTTGGTAATTGTCAAAGACCAGTATTCTCACTTGGTGTATCCCAACATATGCATAAAATAACAAGCCTGTGAAAGTTTGGGCTCAATTGGTCATCGAAGTTGCAAGAAAATGATGAAAGAAAAAACACCATTGTTGTACAAATTTGTGTGCTTTCAGATATAGGAATAAAAACTTCTTGCAAGAAGTTTTTGTTATTTTAGTGAGAAATTACCTCTTTCTCAAAAACTACGTTACTTCAGAGGGAGTCATTTCTCACAATGTTTTATACTATCAACAGCTCTCTGTTGCTTGTTACTAAGTCAGTTTTTAGGCTAATATATATTTTGAGTAATTACCAAACGTGTACAGTGCCTTTAAAGAGGGGCTCCAAGGTCAAATTCAAATTGTCTGATATACTAATTTTTCAATAGATATATTCTTCATGAAAGTGGAAAGAACAAGTTCGCGTTAAAACGGTGTAAACTTACTTTGTATTTGATAGGCCTACCATTGCAGTGCGAATTTTATCAACATCCAAAAGTATCCAATGACGTCATTATGTCAAATACAATGGTCTGTACATTTCTGTACAGAATCGTTTTTTGTTCATTCTTGACTTTCCATGATGTTCAATCAATAAGGTTTTCATGGAAATGGGGCAAGAATTCGATTTTCAACGATTGCCGTTTTTGTAATTGTATACTTCATACATGGTTCTCAATAATTATGTCCGAAGATTTAATAGACCGTGCAAGTCTCGCGCATATCGAAAACGAGAAGAAAAAAAACTCGAATGAAGATTATTAATTTTTTCTGAAGTCAAATCTTCTCTAATATTTATACAAAAATCTTAAAAATACAAATATCCATAGCAAGCTGTTATAAACAAATCTTCAATTTTTGTATAATACAAATAATTTGTTCAAATTAACATTGAAACAAAATTTAAACTTGGGACAAGGATGCTTATTGTTAGAAATCCCATATGCCAATCACACCCGAATGTGTGCGTCTATAGGTTTAATGACAATATGCCCGTCAGTTGGGCAGCATTCTTATTTTTTTAACAAGTAACCGGAAACGGAGGTCAAGTCTTATACTCGGTTTTTCTTCATTATTTTGTTGAATTGGATTTACTTTCATATTGTTTAACACTTAGTATTACATTCCCAACATCAATATTATAATTTTCATGGTCATAAACTACGTTAAACTAAAATAATTGACGAAACAAAATCCCGCCCACGTAAAACTCCATACGTTTGGAACCACGATGGTCCCGGAAGTTCGAATATGCGCAAGACTTGCCGCAGTCTATTGTGGGGAAATTAAACAACTTGGATCAAATTAGGGTGACAGAAGATGACACGAACCCGATGAAGGGATTTTTCCACGCTATTGTGATAGTCCTGAAAAATAAATTACTCATAGTAATTAAGACAAAAACGGATGTGTTTTGTGTTTTGCTTGAATTGTCAAAGTTTTGTGCACGTAAAGGCCTAGCCTTTTTAAACATTTTGTTTGGTCCATTAATTTTGTTTGTATACTTCAAAATACACCAATCCAACAAAAAGTGACAAAATATCATTTTTCTAACTTATAGTGATAATGCGATACGGCCAAACGGGTAGAACCCTTTGTGTTCATCAGATCATTCCTTTCTTTATAATGTATTCTACATTGTTTCTGCTTGTATGCAATATGGGTCATAATACTGTTTGCAATGAAACAATAGGGAGATCATTTACTTTAGTCTGTTCATCTCGATTCATTTGTAAGAAGACCTACCTTTTGTTTTTTAAACATGTTACCAATTTCAAAATGGTTCTAGAACTTAACCGTGCGTCAGACGGTTTGGGGGGGGGGTCAATATTTGGCTTCCGGGGTACGTTTTTTTAAAAGGCTGATCAAACTAGAGGGGAAGAAAAAGTAAAAATGCAATGTACTTCGGCAAAAGCCTGGATGCATGGTGGAAAACAAAGCCATATATTGCATAGGACGACTCTAGAACGACTGTGGGTGGTGAGGGACGGACAGGAGGGCTTGGCCCTGTGAGAAGACCGAGTGTCTGAACGCTGTTCTGCTGTATATGTTCGGCAGCCATCTTAGATTTTGTATTTTCATCCAAGTTTTGTTTCAATGGAGAATATGCTAATTTCAAACTTTTCAGGACAAGAAATACCATAGAATCGTCAACCAGGCCCCAAGACGTACACCTAGCCCCAGAGTTGGCGGTAATATTATTATTATTATTATTATTATTATTATTATTATTTTATTTGCCATGACCGTACAAAACAAACTACAAGACAATATATCCCGAGATTGGCGAGGGACAGCAAAAGCAAATACATACTATGATCCGTTGCCCCACATCTGGGGTACACAAAAATTTAAATAAAGATAAACATTATTGTACACAAAGCAATAATAAAAGCAGATAATTATACAAAAGGGGAAAAATTGTAAGAATAAAAATAAATAAATAAATAAATAAAAATAAATAAATAAATAATTACAATATACAATATTGCACTGGGCTAAGGCAGACAATTAAAAGGGTGGACCACAAAAAAGACGCCCCGCAGCGACCGGCCATATACACAGCAAGAAAAGAGACACCTCCCCAAAGCTGTTGACAGAGGAGTATAAAAACCGCAAACCCCAACACTAGCCACACTCTCCTCCCCGGAGGGAAAAAATATATATATTACATACAAATAAAAATATAGGAAATAGTAAAAACCAAATATGCGAAAGAGTAAAATAAAAATACGGACAGTAAGCCCTGCCCACCCAGATAAAAGTAATAAAAACTATTCAAGTAGAATCACGAGATTGACAGACAGAATATCTGAGTGAATTGAGGAAGCTGTGGAAAGGCAACAACAAAAGAGAATTACGACTGCTTTCTGGTAAACCAGACCAAAGTCTGGGGAAAAGATGAGGGGCGGACAAATGTAATGCATCAGTTCTGGCATACAGGTGTGAAGGTAAGAACATCAGGATATCTATGGTTGACAGAAATGACGTCTGATATCGTTTGTAAGTGGACTAAAACAATAGGCCTACACATTTTGTCCCTCAAATGAATAAACCCACATTTATAGCGCACCCAACGATGACCCCTATAACAAAATATAATGTTATTTTTACTGGTTATGTCAAAATAAACAAGTTATTTTCATTAATACAAGTGAACCCATCGCTCACCATTTGGAAATGATGCAAACCTCCATGCATAATCTAACCATAGTGCTAGTGGACAGTTTACTACGCAGTTTAATAATTCCCCAAAGCATTTACGTGACAGAATAATGACTAGGTTGAAAGTTAAGAAATGAAACCCAACCTAAATGGTTTAGTCTTGAAATAGACACGACATGTCGTGACATAACGACTGCAAGAGGCTAACATAGCCTTGCACATGCGCATTGTAATTTCAACCATTCGCAGTTTAGCTTCACACGTCGTGTGTTGCATTAGTCTTGGTGCAAGACGTTCTTACGTTGTTGTTAGTGAAACCGTGCACGCTCCACATACAGTAGTGTGCGCTGCGCGGATAGCGGGGAATCGCTATGGTCGAGTGATAAAGAACAACAACGTCTCGCACCGAGACTAGTGTTGCATATGCCTCGTTGTGACACGTGCTGTCCCTGGACGAGACACCCGCAACCAGACTTAATTCACATGGTTATTATCAAAACAGCTGTCTTTGTTAAGGGCGGAGACCAGACTTCAGCCATCGACCATGCCGTCCGGTGGATTCACGAGAACATCCGACTAACAATCACTGATTTTCACCCAAAATATATATTTTAACGAACCCCAATCATTGTAAAAATAGCGGAAGTTTTATCAGTCAGATGTCGGCTTTCAAGCTAGGCATTGTCCGGCTTGGACGGGCAGCAGGAAAGGTAAGATTTTGGGACCTACGCCCAGCTCGTCCTGGTCTTGTCGACTTGATTACCTTTAAAGGGCATGCATGCCCTGTCATTTTGTCAGTTTTGTTGTTCGGTTGAAAAACTGTTGATTTTTAAATGAGGGAAATTAAGAATACTTTTTATTTTAACTATGTTTTCAATAATTACGTTACATTTTTAAGTTGACCTCGGTTATGAATTCGATAACTTAATGCTTGTATCGTAGGAGGTCCTGTTTTCAGGGCGTCCCTGAAATCGATGCAAATCTTTTACCTCTCTGCGCGCGATGTAAACAGTCCCTAGATACAATTTTTGTGGTTTGACTTGCCAAGCAAAGAGTCTCCTCTCCTTTGACCAAAACTTAGAATTATGTGAGGCTCCACTGGCAAGTTGCACTTGTATTACAAAAATTTGTCGTATTTTAGGCATTTCTACAAGGTACAAAAATATGTCATAGGCCTACTGTCGGGGCCATAACAAAAATTTGCCCGCCGAAAAAGTTTCATCGAACAATTTTTCAATTCACAATTCACGATGATAAAATCATGTGACTTAAAATTCTGCTGAGCATTCTGGGGAAAAAAATACAGAGGCTTAAAGAAGCCATGTGCCTTATATCATTTTCTAACAGTCTGGAGAATTTTTTTTTAAACCCTCATATCATTTATTATTAATAACATTAAAATTTAAACATTGGCTTGGTGATTCAAATATCACTGTTTATTGATATGCTTTATTATAAATGTTAAGAAACATAAAAAGATTCAAAACTTTTTTAAAAATCAAATTTGAAAGCCAAGACTTATTGACACTTTTTTTTAAATTTTTTTTTAAAAAAGTTTTTGCAAATTACCATCGTAATTTTTAAAATTAAATAAAAAATATTTTGAATAAAATGAAGACAACTGCTGGCTATAGAGTCATACACAGCGTCTCACAGAACACTTGAAGTCACTGCAGATGTTTCTTCTGCGTATGGCTTCACCAGGACACCATACTTTCTTGTTTGCCTCGAAAACAGGTCAAACTCAAAACACGGGGACGCTATTGAAGTCATCGAAGATCGGTGCGTGGTGTGAAAGTTTCAATGTCTATCAAGTTTTAATATATTTTTACATACTTCTTATAAACAAAGGAAGGTAATTAGGGCATCAGTTGATATATGGCATCATTATTTTTTTTTCAATTCAAAGAAAAAGGCATAGTACATCGAAAACCGGACACGGGAGGATAAATGTAAATTTAATCGGCAATGTTATTGTTATTGTTTAATGTTAATGTTAATGTTGTTTTGAATTTTCGAATGATAGGGGGCCTATCACTTGCCACTCACTGCACTGCATGCAGCCAGATTGTTAAGATCGTGTAACCCAAAACAAATATTCTTCCAAAATAATTTGATCATCCTCAGTGATCAAAATTATCATGGTGGCATAGATCTGGTTTCCTGCCATGTAGTAAATTATATATAACTTATTAAAGTCACCTGGAAATAGTTTTTTAAAAATTTTTTTAAATAAGAGTATACAGTGTTACCAGGTATGTATTTTAACAATAAAACAATTTTTTTAGTAATTGTTTGTCACGATTTATATGTTAAAAAAATAGATAAAGTTGTTTGTGGGTGACTCTGCCCATCCCTTTTTTGTGACGTCAATCGAGGGAGACTTCGCCGCGATCGAACATCGACCCCCCCTCGAACTTGCCTGCATTTACGTGCAAGTAGTGAGCTTGTACGTTTCGTTTGTTTATCCAAAAAAGGGATTTTTCGTGCATTTTTCCGGCAATGCCGACCAGGTCTTTTGTATTGCTGCTGGATGCAGCAAAACGACTAAAGATGGGGTCAGCTAGCATTTGTTTCCTGCAGATCCCAATATAGGCAGTTAAGGGCATCGAAAGTCAGGCTAACAAGGGCAAAGTGGTCCGGTCCGACGTCGTTTTCAGCGCTGCAGCGAACATGTTTCTGGTGTTCGGATCGTCGGCACGCAGATACGATTTGTCATCACGGGGGTGCTAAAATACCTTGTATTATCCGTGTTCTCGTTATGACCGTGCTCGTATCTTCCGTTTTTTAAGACATAGAAACGCGCATGGGACAGTTCGGGACCGGTGAAAAACCTCGTATAAACGTCGACTGTGCACTGCCCTAGGATTGCATTGGTTTATGTCCGAATACAAAAACATACTGATCAGGTACATGTACCCAGACGTAATGTACAGGGCCAGACTACACATTTTCTCTTCAAATATCCCGCGCCTCGATTGACGTCACGAACGTCGCCATGTAATAATAATAATAATAATAATAATAGTGGCTTCTTATATAGCGCACATATCCGTCACTCAGTGACGCTCAAGGCGTTTTAACGTTCATTATTTTCCTGCAAGGTATTGTGGAGCTACGTTTTTGAAGTATGAGACCAAGTCCTTTGCATAGCACCATGTAATGGTTTACAAGGTGCTGTGGCGCAATATGCTGCCGATCAAACCAGGAACACCGGGGCGAACCCCTTCTCTTTTCGATAAGTGCACTGGGTTCTTTTACGTGCATTACACAACACACGGGACCTACGGCTTAACGTCCCATCCGAAGGATGAAGCATGTGGTTAAGTGTCTTGCTTAAGGACACAAGTGTCACGACTGGGATTCAAACCCACACTCTGCTGATCAGAAATACCAGAGCTTGAGTTCGGTGTTCTTATCCGCTCGGCCACGACACGCGGGGGCCTATTTTTAAATTTGTAGTTAAAATAAAAGCACAATTTTTTAACCTTAGTTAATTGTTTGTTCACATTCCACTCATAAAAATGTATTATATTAACGACAAAAGCTTTATTTTGACAAAATACCACTGCCAGTGCCTTTAAGTTAAATATAACAAAAGTTATAACTTTACACAGTCATAGTCATAGTTTATTTAGTTATAAATATCTAATTTCTTTTTTATTATAAATACTGGCTTATATAAAATATAAGCCGGTGTCATGCCCAAAAATGTCTGCCGCCAATTAGTGTCAGCTCATAAGCATACTGTTAGCTGATTGGTGATTGGACATGCGTCTTTGAAGTCACATTTCTGTACGGAGCCTTTTCATGACCAAGTGTCTGCACGCGTTAGCATGCATACATTAGTTCTAGTAGTTGGCGTACCTTGCTTACTTCAATTGAGCTGCCAATAAGATGTTATTATCTTTTCATCTGAATTTGTCTTTTACAATTTTGTTTGAAGAGTCGGTCGATCTCTTTATTATTTGTGATTATAAGGATTTGTAACACTTCATCATCTTTTAACATGATTTAGCACTATCTATTCTGACATCTTGGTGAGATTTTATTTCATAGTTTTTAACACAAAGTGTTTAAATCTGCAGATAATTACACGCTCCTCAGAATTTTGTTGAGTGTCTCTCTTGTTTAATATTTTGTTAAAGTATCCTTGTCTGTTTGCACATGTGACGTTTATACACGGCCTATATAAGGTTTACTGCCTCAAAATTCCGACCATTGCTGCTTAGTATTGCAACCCAGTGCAGTCAACTTACGCTGTAGGTTTCTCTTTTAGAAATTTTGACTTTGACGGTCTTATCTATCTCCCCAGGCAAGGCAGGCAAACACTCATGATTAGACTCTGTTGAAGTGATTTGCTATGATTTTCTGCAGATCCCCTTCCAAAACTTGCCCAAATGATGAAATAAACAAGATAAAGACTGGAAAATCGGTACTGGTTTCTCAATTAATATGTCAAAGATGAACCGAATGATCATCTTCTTTGCTCCAAATCAATGTTTTTTAGGACCAATACCTTGCAGCGGTACGGAACAATTATTTCTCTGTCTGATGCATTCTGGGATCTGGATGTTGTGCCCATTCTAGGAACTTGCACAATCTACAGATTGGGCAAACAATAATATGATGTCACTTTTGCTCAAAACATCCGGATGTCAGACAGGTATTCCACCATACCAAAGCTGCCAACTCTTTCTGATTCTGCAGAAAGTTCCCTGAAAAACCCCAATCTTTCTATGTTCTGATGAACTAATTTGAAAAAGTCCCTGAATTACCGTGATTGGTGTAAAAATCTCCCTGATTGCAAGATGTAAATGTTGGCAGCTTTGCCACACTTAATAATGATAATAATAATATTTAAAATTTATATTGCGCCCCTTACATATAAATGATCAAGAGCGCATAGCACATGTTAAAATGCACAGAATGGAGGAAAATATAAAGATAAAAGACTGGTCACCAGGCCAGTGCCCAAACAACAGTATGGGGAAAGGTCTGTCCCGCCAACAGAGAACTAAAAGTTACTTATTACAATTACTCATAGGTCTATCCCTGCTGGCATCGGTAATGTTTTGATCTTTTCAGGAGACAGACGCCTCTAACCCTACCTTATGTAAAACAAATCTAATCTAACTGGCAAGGTGACCATAGAAGAAAGACAAACAAAAGACACAAAAACAAAACCAACTCAAGTAATCACCGCATGTGCATGCACCAGACCGCAGTAGTAGTACAGTCAGTACACACTTGAGTGAACATAAAGCTTGGACTTGAATGAAATGTGACACGTTGTCTTTTATCCAGTATTGAGTTAATTATTTTTAGCATTAGTGCGGAATGTTAGTTGTAGTTGTCATACTGTCATTGACTTCAACTGCTGGTTACATATTGCCTAGTTGCTTTGGTGGACTTTGGTAGACTTTGGTAGACTTTGGTTGACTTTGGTTGACTTTGGTAGACTTTGGTAGTCTTAGTAGACTTTGGTAGACCTTGGTAGGATTTAGTAGACTTTGGTAGATTTTGGTAGATTATGGTAGACTTTGGTGGGCTTTGGTAGACTGTGGTTGACTTTTGTAGACCTTGGTAGACTTTGGTAGACTTTGGTGGTGGACCTTGGTAGACTTTGGTAGACTATAGTAGACTTCGATATACTTTGGCAGACTGTGGTAGACCTTGGTAGACTTTGGTGGACCTTGGTAGACTTTGGTGGACCTTGGTAGACTTTGGTAGACTATAGTAGACTTTGATATACTTTGGCAGACTGTGGTAGACTTTGGTAGACTTTGGTAGACTTTGGTGGACCTTGGTAGACTTTGGTAGACTATAGTAGACTTCGATATACTTTGGCAGACTGCGGTAGACTTTGGTAGACTTTGGTAGACTGTGGTAGCTAATAGCAAGCTTCATTACAGCTCATTCATTTTTTTGTGATGTTGAGCCTTGTTGCTCTATTGATTAGTGATGTCTCCTATCACTGTTTGTATTTTTCACTTTTTTTTCCAGATGAAATACTCGTTGTTGGATGAGCAAGATATCTCACTAGTTGAGCGTTATGCATTTGAGGTAAGCCAACATGAAAGTATGCTCCTATTGACCCATTCACCTGACGGCACCATCTTGGTTGTGCCAATTTGGGAGTCAATGTCCCTACAGTGTGTACTGTTACACGCTTACCATAATTTTTGCCTGCAATTTTACTCCCAAAATGGCCACCTTGGCAGACAGTAAGCCCTGTGTGATGTTGGTGCCGGGGGTCAATTCACAAGCTATATGAGATGAGATGAGAGGGCCCCTCTAACCAAGGAAGGATCATCCTTCAAGATTCAACCCAATATAAGGGGGGACTTCCAGTGTTAGTTTCCAGGAGATATTCGGGCTATACATGGAGTTTGACTAAGTTAGCCTGAACTCTGTCTAGGTTGGACTATGCTAATCAACTATTCAGAACAGCCTACTGGGCCTGGTCGCATCGCTGGTTATCAACAGCTGTTTTTGATAGTTCTTTTTAGCGGTTGGGTTGGTTTAGTGTTAACCATTGGTCCTTGATCAAAACATTTCTTGGATGAACGAGATACAAATGTAACTTTCTTTTGTTTAGATGATTCTAAGACAGACTATTCACCTGGCAAGTCTGCTGCCACCTAGTGTCCCTTCACTCCTTGAAAGTTCCCCATTGTCCCAATTTTAATCTCTTGATTATTTTATGATTGGTAAATGTCATGTAATTGAGCCTTTGTCTCACCTAACAACACACAGGCAAACTTCAATTTTAATCAAAATACCTAATCTCACTTTAAAACAAGTCCAACTCAAGAAAGTTAACACAACACCTAAACTGTTTGACTCAGTGTTACTTCTGATCCCATACAAAGCCTAATCAGTTGACCACTGCATCCCTGAGTCCAAACCATGGGCCAACAGACCAAGACAATAATTATGAGCTGTTGAATTTTGCTGGGTTTAGTTTGTCATGTAAATCCATATGCTGAGAAAAAAAGAGACTAGTCTAGTAGTTTAAGACAATTAAAGCAGTGGTTTACTAATTACTTTTCTGATTATTCTAGGCCCGTGTCGATGTTTGCAAAGATGGCAATGGAGCCAATGTTTTTGCTTACACTTACGACGTCCAGAAGGGACGCAATTCTGGATGCTACCTCCAAGATCTACTGTGGGAGAGGCATCATGGGACAGTACCAGCAGGGTGTAGGGTTAAACACAAGAATGGGGTAACAGTAGGTGAGTTATTGCAGGGTTTGCTCTGAACGTTTGCAGTCTGTAGACAGCCAGCTGGGCCCAATGGGACAGTACCAGCAGGGTGAAGGGTCAAACACAAGAATGGGGTAACAGTAGGTGAGTTATTGCAGGGTTTGCTCTGAACGTTTGCAGTCTGTAGACAGCCAGCTGGGCCCAATGGGACAGTACCAGCAGGGTGAAGGGTCAAACACAAGAATGGGGTAACAGTAGGTGAGTTATTGCAGGGTTTGCTCTGAACGATTGCAGTCTGTAGACAGCCAGCTGGGCCCAATGGGACAGTACCAGCAGGGTGAAGGGTCAAACACAAGAATGGGGTAACAGTAGGTGAGTTATTGCAGGGTTTGCTCTGAACGTTTGCAGTCTGTAGACAGCCAGCTGGGCCCAATGGGACAGTACCAGCAGGGTGTAGGGTTAAACACAAGAATGGGGTAACAGTAGGTGAGTTATTGCAGGGTTTGCTCTGAACATATTTTATACATTTTACACTTCTAAAAGCGAAGAAATATGAGCATTATAAACAAGTTGGTCTCACAGTTTTTAAAAGCCCACATGGCAAGTTGAGAAGTGGTGTTTACTAGCCCATAGCAGTTTTACTAGACAATGTACACCGAGCTATTGTTAAGTGGAGCCAAGCATTTCTCATGTACCATCTGTGACTGTTTTCTGCTAATTTTTGCTGAGCAGAATAAATGAGCAGAATATATTTTCTGCTTTAGTAGCTCAACAAAATTCGGCCAGACAGGTTGCCTTTTTATTGGTTCACTGGAGTGTTGGTAAAGTTGTACAATGTACAGGTTTTTGTTTGGTTAAATTGTCATTTGAAGAGCTTGCAAGCAGAGCCACATGCAGAGCTTGTTCACTTGTTTTCAGGTGTTTGGTATTTGGCCAGAGGACCATTTGTTAAAACACTAACCCTCCGAATTCCGCCAAAGTCCACGGACTGTAGTCACAACTAACAGTTTCATTACTGAGCCAGGCATCAATCGTCATTCATTCATTCAGTCGATGCGGAGCTTCGGATGATGGCCCTCCAAACACGTTGGTCTCTTATTGCTGTTCGCAGCTCCTCCCGTTGCAGGCCAGAGTCCCGGCACAAGGTGTCCACATAGGTGGGTTGTAGTCTGCCACGGGAACAGTGTCCCTGAGTAGCGGCACATAGCACCAGCCTGCTCACTGCCAGCTCAGTATGTCTGAGGCAGTGACCTGCTAATCTCGGCCATCTTGTCCTAATCTTGGTGCTAACTCTCGGTAGTCCACCGTAGAGCTCCTGGTTTGTGATATGCCTCTCCCAGTGTATCTGTTTTATACAACAAAGCATTCTTGTGTAGCAGCCGTCCAGTCTCTTGTCTAGACGACCGGTTAGTGT
This sequence comes from Plazaster borealis, assembly GCA_021014325.1. NCBI lineage: Eukaryota > Metazoa > Echinodermata > Asteroidea > Forcipulatida > Labidiasteridae > Plazaster > Plazaster borealis. The sequence goes on along the minus strand of CM037456.1, from coordinate 345,440 downwards.
CCATTATTCACATCCGTAAAGCAGAACTGATTCCACAGTAGCAGTAAAGAACTTCACCTTCAGGCACTGGGACATCTGACTTGACCATATGTTCTTCATGGAGTTGAGTGCCTTCCAGGCAAGAGCGATACGACATTTCACATCTTTCTCAGTGTCATTAACCCAGGAGCCCAAGTACTTGAAATCTGTCACCTGGTCCAGTTCTGAACTGATGGTTGTCTTTCAGGGAGTGGTAGTGGTGCAGTTAAATATCATGTACTTTGTCTTCCTGTCTTCCTCTTATCCAAGCCCAAACATTTTGAGTGGATATTGGATTTTGGAGGATATGGTAGGGTCTCTAGCCAAAACCGGTCAGAGCTGAGGGTTTTCCAGGGAGAACGCTGACTGTTTGGAAACCAATATTTTTGTCTGACTTATGTGCTGCAAGGTGTTGATCTTGTTAAAAAAAACAAAACAAGACTTTACACTTAGAGTGGACACTTTGGTTTTGATGGGCTAGGAACAGCACTGGTTCAAAGCTACACCATCAATACGGGCGAGTCGCGAAAGAGTGCGCCCTCTTCAGTTTGCCCAAAAGATGCTTTTTTCACAGTGCATCATAGAAAAAAGATCAGCAAGTATGTATGCGAGTCGTAGTGCCTGTCATATGATCCTGATTGTTTAAGACTGCTTGCGGTTTATAAAGCAGCAGTTGTATTTTTGTGTTTGTCTGTGTTTACGGCATAAGGTGGTATTTTGTGTGTGGCTGGTGAATGTTATTCACAGTTAAGTCAGCTGTTTAAAGGTCCCAAACTGCCTGTGTGGTGCTGAGTTGCGAGTGTGATTGTTTTCAGTCGATTGCTTTGGGAAAAAAACAACCTCTCTAGGATGGTACTGTAGAGGGTGCACTTTATTATGAATCGCCCGTATTGTGCCGTCACTCTCTGCACCCTTCAACCAGCCCTTTCTTAATTCATACTCAACTTTTGTTTCCTTTTGCACTTTTACAGATAATCGTTTAGACAATCTCCAACTCGCTGCTATCAGTCCGTCGTCGGCGTCACCCACTGTAGAGCCGAACAGGGTCCTAAGAGGAGCTGAACTCCAAGAACATAGTCTTTACTGGATTGCAATACAGCAACTACCAACAGATTCATTTGAAGAGGTAAGTGAAAAACAACCAGTTTCTGAAGTACGATATAAAAGAACCGAGTGTTATTATTGGGGTGTCATGGTGGAGTGGTCTAGGGCAGTGGACTCAACTTCTGTAATTTACCAAATTTGGGTTTGAATCCTGGTCTGGTCAGACGCAACACTTGTGTCTTTGAGCAAGGTACTTTATCATAATTGCTTCTTTCTACTCAGGAGTACAAATGGGTACCGGTGAGTAACCTGTGATGAACTGTCGTCCTGTTCAGAGGAATAGAAATATTCTCAGTTGTTCAATGCCAATGAAACTAGATATATCACCAGCCTGACGAGCCATAATTGCTTGGGACATACTTTACTTTACTTAATTATTATTATTTCTTGTGGCATCAGGTGCCTGCAACAGTCCATCATTATTTCAACGCCAATGGGGAGATTATTGAAGGTGAAGATGACAGCTCGTCATATTATGAATGCCACTATCCACCATGCACAAAAATTGAAACAGAGGTGAGTTCACGATGGATCTTTATCGTAGGCTGTGTTCGAATTAGCGGCTACAGCTACTATGGCTAAACCCTCACGCCATGCGTTGGAAGTATAGGATATACTTAGCAACACCCTTAGCAACAGTCCTAGCCATACATGTAGCTGTAGCGGCCATTTCAGATATGGCCTTGGAAATAGAACTAGAAGAATGCTTGACTCACTTTATTTTACATGTGTAGGCCTGATACTTTATAGAACTAACAGAGGCAAATTGCCTCCATGCCAACTGGCCATTGCCTTGGTGCCCCATGAAATGTTCCAGTAGAAATTTATATTTCTAGAGGGGTCCTTTACGAAGGAAAAGTTGTGTTGCCCTTTACAAGATTGAAGTACCAGGCCTGCATGTGTATTAGGTTTGCCTGACATGCGTGTTACTTGGTATCATTACGCCATGTACCATAGAGGACACACCAGGTCCCAATTTCATAGAGCTGCCAAAGCAGAAAATACTGCTAACAAGTTTTTGCTGAGTGCGAGTAGCTGCATACTAGTCACAAATAGTACATGTGACATGATATTTTGGCTGGTAACCTTATTCTGGTAAGCATAATTTTGTTGTGCTTAGCTGCTATTAAGCAGTTTTATGAAATTGGGCCCTCGCCATCGAGTTTTTACGGTCATGTGACAGCCAGGTTTGCCTAGTTCCCAGTAATCAATTGTCATTATGATCACTTATTCTCAGTGTTCAGTTGGAGGCTAGACTATTGTTTGAATTGGCAGCTACAGCTACGGCCGAGGCTCGCGTCATCATACGTTGAAATATAGAACGTCCTTAACAACACCCTTAGCAAAAGTCGTAGGTGTAGCTGTAGCCACCAATTCAGATACTGCCTACATTTTGGTTTTTGCTTTAGAGTTGACGACAACTTTGTTTAAACAAAATGAGGAACTGTCGGTCAACAAAATGGAAGCTTTGCCCCATATTAAAATATTTCATTCTTGAAGTGGAAAGTTCATTTTAAAAGGAAAAGAGAATATTAACTGCATGAGGAAAAGTCAGTCTTGCAATTGCCAATACTGGTAGAAGCTTGTGTACCCCCGAGAATGGGGCAATCTCAGGGTTTGTTACATTTTTCTTTTTTAAATTGTTTACTCATTCAATAGTTGCGAGAATTCAGCATCTGTGGCCGTTGTCAAGAAGTGCGATATTGCGGGACGACCTGCCAACAGAGGGACTGGTCCCTACACAAGAAACGCTGCCGGGAACGCAAGAAAGCCAAGCCGTATGAGCGTCCACCGGATCGCTGAGTGTCGTCTAGAACCAGGATATCTCTTTGTATTCTATTGATAATGACATTGCCACACTATTGCTATGAACCATCCCAAAATACATAATGTGTATTATTTTAGATTTTTTACCCATTCACTGATGTGTAAAAAAACTAAAAAATATATTCTTTATCTGAGATGCAATCATTACATGAATTAAAATAAACATGTATTTATAAGTCTTTCCTCCAAGAGGCCCTTGACAGTCCAAGAAATATTTTAAATAACAGATTCTGGCCACCAAAAAATTCTCAGAAGAAAGAATTATGTGTAAATTGTTGTTCTTGTTTTCTTTTTCTCCTTAAGTTTGGCTTCCTTTTTGTTTTGTTTTTGGTCTCTTGTTAATATTATATTGATGACAGTGTCCCAGAAAAGATATAATTCAAATATTGACAAGGTGGAATTAATACTTGGATAAAGTCTCAAAGATGTGAAGACCAAGGCCCAGTTTCTGTAAGACATGAAAAGCACAAACATTTGCTAAGCCTGGAAAAACCGGCCGCGTCCAAACCAAGCAACTGCAGCTCTGGCTGTAGCAGTTTTTCTGCAGTAGCAATGTTTATGCATTGGCCATCCCGGCATTGTCAATCCTGGTACTGGCCATTCGGGCATTGACCATCCGGGCATTGGCCATCCGGGCATTGGCCATCCGGGCATTGGCCATCCCGGCATTGGCCATCCTGGCATTGGCCATTACGGCATGGCCATTACGGCATTGGGCATTACGGCATTGACTATCCAGGTATTGGCCATCCGGGCATTGGCCATCACGGCATTGGCCATTCTGGCATTGGCCATCCCGGCATTGGCCATTCTGGCATTGGCCATCCCGGCATTGGACATTACGGCATTGGCCATCCTGGCATTGGCCATTACGGCATTGGCCATTCAGGCATTGGCCATTCAGGCATTGGCCATCCCGGCATTGGCCATTACGGCATTGGCCATTCAGGCATTGGCCATCCCGGCATTGGCCATCCCGGCATTGGCCATTACGGCATTGGCCATCCCGGCATTGGCCATCCCTGCATTGGCCATTACGGCATTGGCCATTCAGGCATTGGCCATCCCGGCATTGGCCATCCCGGCATTGGCCATTCCGGCATTGGCCATCCCGGCATTGGCCATTACAGCATTGGCCATTCAGGCATTGGCCATCCCGGCATTGGCCATCCCGGCATTGGCCATTACGGCATTGGCCATCCCGGCATTGGCCATCCCTGCATTGGCCATTACGGCATTGGCCATCCCGGCATTGGCTATTACGGCATGGCCATTACGGCATTGGCCATTACAGCATTGGCCATTACGGCATTGGCCATCCAGGCATTGGCCATCCCGGCATTGGCCATCACGGCATTGGCCATTCTGGCATTAGCCATCCCGGCATTGGGCATTACGGCATTGGCCATCCCGGCATTGGCCATCCCTGCATTGGCCATTACGGCATTGGCCATCCCGGCATTGGCTATTACGGCATGGCCATTACGGCATTGGCCATTACAGCATTGGCCATTACGGCATTGGCCATCCAGGCATTGGCCATCCCGGCATTGGCCATCACGGCATTGGCCATTCTGGCATTAGCCATCCCGGCATTGGGCATTACAGCATTGGCCATCCCGGCATTGGCCATTACGGCATTGGCCATTCAGGCATTGGCCATCCCGGCATTGGCCATTACGGCATTGGCCATTACGGCATTGGCCATCCCGGCATTGGCCATCCCGGCATTGGCCTTCTGGGCATTGGCCATCCAGGTATTGGCCATCCTGGAATTGGCCATTATGGCATTGGCCATCCCGGCATTGGCCATTACGGCATTGGCCATCCCGGCATTGGCCTTCCGGGCACTGGCCATCCCGGCATTGGCCATTCCGGCATTGGCCTTCCGGGCATTGGCCATTACAGCATTGGCCATTACGGCATTGGCCATTACGGCATTGGCCATCCCGGCATTGGCCTTCCGGGCATTGGCCATCCCGGTATTGGCCACCCGGTATTGGCCATCCCGGCATTAGCCACCTCGGCATTGGCCATCCTGGCATTCCGGCATTGGCCAGACACGGCCTTACTTTATGGAAGTGATTCACCAGGCAAAATACCATGTACTTCATACTGTCATGTCTGGTGGCCCGCTATTTTTGTCCTGCTTGGCAACTTTGCAACATAATATTTCCTGTTAACAGATTTACAGAACTGAACCCTGATTTCCTTCAGTTTTGAGAAACCCTTTTTCTTATTGGATGAAATATTGTTTTCTTACCCATATTTGAGTTGTACATACATTTATGCATATTTTGTATTATAAAGGTATTTTTTTCTTTGTTGAATCGTTTTTCAATGTTAAGATCGTGAAATTAAGGGCTAGGTCAAGATTGCATGGGCTTCAGAAGTAAGGTGGGGGGAGTGGACGCAGCCATAAGTAAAGCGCGCCATCAATGTTGGTACCTTCTCATTCACAAACGAGCTGCACGAGTGTGCGGAACTCCTTCACATACAACAACCATACACTTGTGCACAGCCGTTGCTGTGTGTTGACTGCATTACCACTGTATTTTGTACACAACGCTGTCAAAATACAAACCTGAGTGATGAGTGATTTGGAAAAGTACAAATATCGATTGGTGAGAATTAAGTTGTTTTCGTTTTTTCTTACAATTATCAAGGAACATTCTTTGTTCTGTCCATGAAAGGAAAAAACTTCAGGGTAGGACGATAAGTTGTTTTAAAATAGATGGACTTTTTGGCAGTGTTTAGGGGTGTACAACACAGGGTACGCCCCTCGCAGTGTAGTTAACTGCAGACACTGTGATCGTTGTGTTGTTGTTTTTCTCTTCTTTTTCCTTGAGGATTATTTTAGTGGTCTAAGGACTCGTTTACAAAAGCATTATTTATCATACATTCATATAAATTGAACTTGAGAAGGATTAACCCTCTAGTAGAATGGCCAGGTTCCAACATTTATGGCAATTGGGATTGTCTAATATCGCGTCCAGTCGATTGCGTCATATCGCGTCCACTCGATCGTCATATTGCGAAACAAATAACATCTACTGTGGTGCCATTTTGGGGGTCAAACGTACTCTATAAATGTTCCATTTACATTTGAGGGCAGCGCTTCTATGGTTTTGGCCATTATTTTTGGCAAATCTTGCCAGGCATGCAACTTTTCAGCTTATCAGCTGTTTTCCTATAAGAATAGTTCAAAAACTAAATTCAAAATCACTGTGCAAAGTTAAGTGTGGTTGGCCACGTCTCCTTGTTTTACTGGAAATTTACAAAGTGGCTCATCTATCTGTCCTGAATGTCTGTTGAAGCTTGTGAAATAAGATGTGCTGACTTTTTATCTTTGACCTCTTTTGTGAGTTACCTTTGACCTTCTGGTCGGTGTCACACTGTGCAGTTGAATGATCAGGTATATTATACATCAGTACCAGCTACCTCGTGTTATCCAATCAGTTATACCAACGCCTTTCTTTATCCTTGATTAGGAAACCCTGGGGACCAGCATTACGTGATTTTGACCCTCAAAATGGTGCATAGAGAAGTGAAGTTAATATACCCTATGGCATTAATATATGTAAGGAACTTTGGAAATGCCATCTCACTTTATTAGATCCTGACATAGTTGTAAATAACGAGATCTTGAAGGTATGATGTTGACTTCTCAAAATAATTTGATTGACAAATATGACTTCTTGGATATCGGATGTTGACTTATCAAGATCATTCATCTCAGGATGACGACATCTTGAAACAATCCTGACAGATAATGATTTTTTCTTGGTATGTCATCATTAGATTATAGGTTGTCATCGTTGAAATCTTGTTCATAGGATGTCGTCGTCATTGGATGATCATTTTGGGATGGCACTTCCAAAACTTTGTTCGTGTGACATGTAATTAGAAAGTTCTGATGCTAATATGTCATGTGAAAACTTGCAATAGAGCGTATCAAACGGCTGCAGAAGATATTTTATCTGAAGCGCTTTAAAATGAAAAAAACAAAAAATTGATGGACAAAAATAAGGTGGTGCCATTTTTAATAACCTTTCCACAACTCTTCTTAAAAATAAGGTATATTTCTCTAGTATTTTTCTCGATGACAAAGGAGAAATATTGTGTCTAAGCCGAGCCCTCGTTAATATTACCTTTAATTGGTATTCATTGAATTATGAAAGAATAAAAATATCAAAGTTTTTAATCATGTATTTTATGAGTGAGATTTATTCTAATGATGTTACTTAACCATGTCATTGAATGAAAACTGCTACCCCTTGTGGTTTTTTTCTACAATGTTTTACTTATTTTTTTCTAAGTATCACTATTTGCCAAAATAAAGCTCTTTTCCTTTATCAAGTTAAGTGAAAAGGCATTAGAAGAGACTACTGCATCATTTAAGAGCCTAAAATTACAACGTACTAAGTTGCCAAAATTTGATAAAAATGCTGTACTTATCCCTTGTGATTTTTTCAGTTTTTGGCCCAAATTTTAGTATTAATAATGTACTTACCCCTTGTGATTTATCCAATTTTTGACCCGAGTTTGACAAAAATGCTGGACTTAAGCTCTTGTGATTTTTTCAATTTTTGACCCGAATTTGATAAAAATGCTGGACTTGCCCCTTGTGATTTTGTTCAAATTTGATAAAAATGCTGGACTTATCCCTTTGATTTTTTTTCAATTTTTGACCTAAATTTGGTAAAAATGCTTGGGGTATCCCTTGTGATTTTTTAAATTTTTGACCTAAATTTGGTAAAAATGCTGGTCTTTCCCCTTGTAATTTTTTCAATTTTTGACCGAAGTTAATTGGTAAAAATGCTGGGCTTTCCCCTTGTTATTTTTTCAATTTTTGACCCAAATTTTGTAAAAATGCTGGACTTATCCCTTTGATTTTTTCAATTTTTGACCTAAATTTTGTAAAAATGCTGGGCTTTTTGACCCGAATTTGATTCAGTTGTTGATCAAAATTTGTATAAAAAAAGCTGGATTTTACTCCTTTTCAATTTTAGACCAAAAAAATGACAAATAATGCTGTACTTACCCCTTGTGATTTTTAAAAATTTTTTTACCCAAATTTTTATAAAAATGCTGAACTTGCCCCTTGTGATGTTGTTCAAATTTGATAAAAATTATGGACTTATCTCTTTCATTTTTGCAATTTTTGACCTAAATTTGATAAAATGCTTGACTTATCCCTTGTGATTCTGTTCAAATTTTGACCCTAATTTGGTAAAAAATGCTGGACTTATCCCTTATGATTTTTTTAAATTTTTGACCCAAATTTTAGTGACAATGCTGTACTTACCCCTTGTTATTTTTTTTTCAACTTAAGACCCAAAAATGACAAAAAATGCTGGACTAACCCCTTGTGATGTTTTTTAAATTTTTGACCCAAATTTGATAAAAATGCTGGACTTGCCCCTTGTGATTTTTGTTCAATTTTTGACCCAAATTTTAGTAACAATGCTGTACTTGCCCCTTGTGATTTTTTTTTCAAGAATCAACCATCTGATTTCAAAGTCAGAAACTGCAAGAGAACTTAAAATTTACAGCAATGGTAGCATGAAGACTGTCTAGCAAACTTGTTATAACCAAAGAAGACAATGGGATGAAACAAAAACTACTAAAAACTAAAATTTCAAAGTGCGTGTGTTTTTGTTTGTTTTTGGGCAGCAGAAATGGGAGTGGTGAGTGGGAGGAGGCCCCCCCCCCCTATGCCGAAGCATACAGAAAAAACAAACAATGACTAAAAACCTTGAATTACAATTTGTTAAATGATTCTTTATTTACCACAGTACATGTAATTACAGTTGCATTGTAAAGTGCCAATTTACCCCAATGATTAATTTAGTTTTACTTGTTAGAAAGAGTGTCACAGCATTGGGGGTTGAACAAGTTAAGTTTTCATGCACATCTAATTCAACCCTCTAGTGTTAAAGAGACATTTATCATAAATATTTTTGATGTTTGAGAAAAAATGTTAAAAGCCATGTTTTGAGAAATTTTCGTATTTAAGCACTAATTTTGTGTGGCTTTCATATTTAAATTGGATTCAAGTCCAATTTCCTTTGAGAAAACTGCATCTCAGACAGACCAAGATTCTCAGGGTCATGCTCGACACCAGTCCAAACTTTACACATACTGTCTGGGCTAAAATAGTGGGCTGTTTTTAGTTAGGATGTGCAATAATCAAATGACGGTAGTAATTGTTGTCAATAACTATGAGAATGGTTTACCATTCGCTGATGTAGTGCCAAGCACATGGGGACTATTTGGGGGAATTGTGCCTTCGATAATACCAGCATGGAGTGTAACACTTAGAGTGTGTCATGAGAAAGGTAATTGGCTACAGGGCCATCACAGATTTGTCCTTACATTGATGAAGAGCAGAACAGAAGCATTTGTGATACCCAATGCAAAAACCAAACAATTTTGTTGTCAAACTTAAGTAACACTTAATTAAGGGCATGTAAGGTAATTTTTCTCAACATAATAGAACATTTTAAACATCACATCACTTTGATACTAATAAACTTATAAACACTTTTAAGGTCAAAGCTTTCCCCGTTCTAAGTGAAAATAAAATCCACATTACACACACCATGGGCTGGAATCGAACCCAAGACCTTTGGCAATGTACAGCAGATTTCTTAACCTCTTTTGTTGTTCTAAAGAGGTTGGTTCAGATCCCAAAAGCAATCATTGTAATTACTGCATTTGTAATTAAGAGCTCTGAAATTTCTGTGTCCTTAACCTATGTCATTATGAAACACCGTATACTCAGCGTTTATGGAGTATTGTCAAATTTAAAAAAACAAATCTGATATGTTATTTTACAACTTTTAAATATCAATTATTCTCTTAAAGTTTAAATTATTTACATTTATACAAAGAGGTTTCCTTCATTTCAAATATCATTCGATTTGGCCAGTGCATTTCTAAATTTCAAATTTAATTTATTATTTGCAATACACGAAACGAGCCAGTGACCAGGATGTAATTCAAATAAATGAAAGGTTGCCTAATATTTCAAATACAAATCTAATTTCCTCCAACAATCATGCGCAAAACATTCATTCCGCTTATGCTGCAAACATCTACGGTCATTCACCAGCGAGGTCAAGCAGTCTAGTGCACCGGGACACAAGGTCAAGGCATAAGTCTCCTTGAAAAAGACACTTTAACTATAATTACTCCTCGTCACCCAGGAGTAAAGGGGTACCTGCAAGGGCAGAGATGGTTCTTGTGATTATTTGCTTAGTAATGCCCTACATACTTGGTAACACAGGCTGCCATTTCATTTTATTCCTCAAACCGTCTCAGCTCCCTGGGGGAGTCCCAGGGAGCTGAGACGGTATGGGGAATAAAATAAAATGGCGCAATGACTGGGGAGAAAATTCTCATGCGCTAATGTCATTATTATTATTCAACTTCACATCTGCAAAACCCATATGAGGCCATGTCTGAATAGAAGGCTACGGCTACGGCTGGAAGTATAGGATCACCATAGCAACATCCTTAGCAACAGTCATAGCCATAGCCGCCAATGCTGACACGGCCAAAGAAGGAGTAAACTGGGTTTTTATCTTGTCATTCATGACAGTTGTTGAAATGACCTAAATTCTCATCTTTCCACCTGCAGAGGCCCATGAACAAAACAACGTGTCCATACAATATTACAAAACCTATTCTAAAATGGGATACAATATGAATCGAGCTATGCTCATAGTTTAGCCTGTGGTGGCACTCTGCTCAAGACATACTGCATGTCCAGGAGACTCTCTGCCAGCTTTTGTGCGAATTTCTGCGAGTCCGTCTCGCGGGCCGTGTTAAATGCCGTCACGCCGAAGTTAATGTGATCCTCTTGAGGGTTATAGCAGATGCCGTAGCCATCTGGGACGACTGGGCCAAAGAGCATGGTCACATCATGCTTAGCAGGTACCTAAAGTGGGGAGGGGAAAAAAAACATTGTTTGAAGCATTATCAATACAAGAGTGACACGTTTGTTGTCAGTTTTTGTTTGAATGTTTGAACAGAGGTAAGAGAAATCCTGAATAATGGAAAGTGAGTCCGAACAGGCTCTGCCCTGATCTCAATGAACCTCCTGGGTGCTATTTTTCAGAGGATTTAAATTATTCTCTAAATCACTAAAAATTGATAAAAATGTGGGTCTCCCCATGGTCTAGAGGATGATGACTCCTGACCTACAGAGGATTTACAGACTCTCTACATTACTGCAAATAAAGGACGACGGTAGTGGGTCTTAGTCTCATCTTGGTCTGTTGACCCAATTCACCTGACGTCGTTATCACAATAATCTTGGCTTCACCATTTCGACAGTCAATGTGCCTGTGTGTTATACAGTGTAGTGCACATTTTAGGTGGCGCAGCGTTAACACACACTTACAATAATCTATAAATGCAATTTGACTCCCACGATGATGAGTGGGCAAACAGTAGCCGTGTGCGACATTGGTGCAAGGGGCCGACATAACTTCTTCCCCAAAACTCTTTTAACAAGAAACCTTACACAGAAAACTCTGTAATCAAGAAAACTGTATCGAACCACAGGACTGACTTCGGCATACCTGACTTGTTGAAAGACGGAAGTGTATACTAGTCTGGTAAGACGTGTCCATGAAAATGTCTGGCACGTTGGTACCCTGCTCAATGGCAATCAGCTTCAACCCCAACAGATGCCTATCAATAGCATCTCCATTAATCGCCTAGGAAACAACGATCCAAACTTGTCAAATGTTACAATAAACATTAACAAATGTTACAAAAAAACAATAAGAAATGTTACAATAAACAATTACAATTGTTGTAAGAATGTTTACATATAAAGTGCTACTTCAAGCCAAGTAGGGCTCTCAAAGCGCCTTTCATTTTTATTACCTCATTCCTTAAACCATCTCAACTCCTTAGGAGTATGCAGCACCGGCAACCAAGTTAGCACACAGGTTGCTTATTATTCACATTAACAGTATCTGCCCTCCCACGTACCTGTTTACTCCCAGGTGATGAGAAGTAATTATGGTCAAGTGTCTTGCCGTGACCAGGGTCTGAACCCACAGTCTGACAACACCAGAACTTGAATCCGGTGCACCTAGGCGGCTCGTCTACGACACTCACCATGTATATATTAAATTGTATAGCATTTGAGCTGGTCAACTATTTCTGTTAAGTAAGATTCTTATGCACTAAACAAAATTCCCATCCTAAGCACCTTTATGAAGTTGGTTCTAAGACCAGTGTATATTTGAGATCTCAACAGTCCATGACAGATTTGAGGGCGTTCAAGCCCCAGAATGAGACCCAAAAACCCAGGTATTTAAACGCACACTGCTGATCGATGAGTGATTTGTCTGAATTTTAAACTTGATAAATTGACTCTACTCACAGCATTGGTGTTTTCCCTATGTACTTGAATGGCTTTCCGCATCTGGTGTGCTTTTTCACTTGGCTACATACAAAAAGACAAAATAAATACACATTTTAATCTAATGAACACTTCAACAAAGTGAATGTCTTTATAACAAATGCTTCCTTGGCCTCAATCCTCTGATATCCTCCTCTACCATGTCACTCCACACCAAATTGTTTGGACTTACATTTGAATGCCTGAACCAGTGACAAGCACTTGTTATTTGAGCCTAAAGCCCTCAGTCTTTCTGAATCATTCATTTCAGCAAAGAGGATATAGACAGATTTTGGAAGGTAAAGGTTTTGATAAGAAACAAGGGGTGTGTTTTGGCGACCATGACCAGATCCAAGTTTCTGACCTGAAATTCATTGACCGAAACAATTTCTGAGAGCTACGCAAAAACTGGTCGGTATCCAGAAACAGTTTGTGAGGTAAGTACATTTTAATTTGTTGCTGTCAGTTGGACGGCTGACGTGCATCCACCTAGACATTATGTTGTGTAGCGTGCACAGGCATGCACCTACCGTACTATGCTTGGTTTCACCCTTAACAAAGAGGGACAGTCAGGAAATCATACTTGTAATATCCCTTTTGGGGGTTATTATGTAATCCACGATTCCAGACATTTGTCCTTTTGTTTTACAAATGTGGCATACAATAATGGACAGGCTGCCTTCATTATTTATCATTGTATTCAGCTTAAATTTGAGCGTTCCGAGATTCCAGAATACCATGGTAGATTATCGGTCTTGGTTCATGGCCGAGATTCTGCAAATCACAGTGAGTGCCTGCTCATATTTGTTCACAAGACAACAAAAAATCCTAGTGCTTCTTATGAGAATTTTTGTTTTCTTTCGTTTGTCAAGTCAGGGTTTCATTGTGGCACTGATATTTTTCAACGGAAAACGACTACTCCTGAAGCTCCAAGAAGTTAATACCGGCGTGAAGTGGTTAATGATTCATCAAGAAGTTAACACCTCACCTTCTTTGTGTGATCCATCATGATCCTGACAAAGTTATCAGATTCAATGGAGGCAGATCTGATGGTGTCCGTCCGACCAAACTTGTATTTCCTTAAAGATGCACTTTCATATGTTGCAGTAGAATGACCATAAATTCTACAAAAAAGATAAAGCCCTCGTCATTATTGACCGAATGACATTGCCTACCGCAGAATTCTGTGCTTATGGCAGGTTGTAATGACATTGCCTACCGAATGACATTGCCTACCGCAGATTTATACGCTTATGGCAGGTTGTAATGACATTGCCTACCGAATGACATTGCCTACTGCAGTATTCTACGCTTATGGCAGGTTGTAATGACATTGCCTACCGAATGACATTGCCTACTGCAGTATTCTACGCTTATGGCAGGTTGTAATGACATTGCCTACCGAATGACATTGCCTACCGCAGATTTATACGCTTATGGCAGGTTGTAATGACATTGCCTACCGAATGACATTGCCTACCACAGTATTCTGCGTTTATGGCAGGTTGTAATGACATTGCCTACCGAATGACATTGCCTACCACAGATTTATAGGCTTATGGCAGGTTGTATTGACATTGCCTACCGAATGACATTGCCTACCGCAGAATTCTGCACTTATGGCAGGTTTTAATGACATTGCCTACCGAATGACATTGCCTACCGCAGAATTCTGCGCTTATGGCAGGTTTTAATGACATTGCCTACCGAATGACATTGCCTACCACAGTATTCTGCGTTTATGGCAGGTTGTAATGACATTGCCTACCAAATGACATTGCCTACAGCAGAATTCTACGCTTATGGCAGGTTGTAATGACATTGCCTACCAAATGACATTGCCTACCACAGATTTATAGGCTTATGGCAGGTTGTATTGACATTGCCTACCGAATGACATTGCCTACCGCAGAATTCTGCGCTTATGGCAGGTTTTAATGACATTGCCTACCGAATGACATTGCCTACCACAGCATTCTGTGTTTATGGCAGGTTGTAATGACATTGCCTACCGAATGACAATGCCTACTACAGAATTCTACGCTTATGGCAGGTTGTAAAGCACATAATTATAATAGCCTGTAAGCAAAGAACCATGACATGAAGATCATCAAGGAACCCTACACTGTTACTTTGCCTGTTGAAAAAGAAACATTCTTGAAAACACCTCAACTCATTAAGAGTATGCAGCACCGGAAGCAAAAGTGGGGGCATATTTAGCTGATCCATCACAATCATAACACCGTCTACCAAGGTACCCATGAACTAGAACTGATGGATGCTCTGAAGGGGCTATCAGTGTGGGGAATCATCAAGAGAGAGACACAGGGTGAGATGTGGAACAATGGATTGGTACAGAGAAAGAACACAAACAGTCAAATCAGGATTAACGACACATAGGGATATGGCACACAGATAGTAAGAGTGGAATTCCATTCAATCTCACACTGAAATGACTTACTTGAAGAAAGCAAGTTGAATGGCCAGCTGTATGAAGGCATCAGGGCTGATCCTCTGGGATTTGGGAAAGTCTTTGCCGAATGGTTCAAAGGAGAAACATGAAATCTGGACATCGTTACCAAGGCTGTGGAAAACACAGTTGTGGAACATTTGAATACTGATGGTTAATACTTTCGAGATTGTGGCTTTCTATATAATCATGAGCAAATCCCAAAACAAGGCTGATTTTACTAACTTGCTGTTTTTGTTTATACAGGTCCCAATAGATTTATTATCGTCAGATACGACTTGGCATACTTATTAAAATTCTTCCTTGCACTTTCTCAACCCCCCCCCTTGGCGAGCTGCTCAGGTATTATCAAACACACTACCCTAATACAGGTACCCATTTATACACCTAGGTGAAGAGAAGCAAGTTATGGCCTCGTGTCATTGTTTGCTTCTCTACATGGAGATGTAGTACTGTACCTGTCAATGTTGCATTTAGCATCTTCGATGACTTCTAATGTAGCCCTGTCTAAGTTGAACTCCAGTCTCTTGGGTGCTGCTCTGTCAACTGACAATGTTTCCCTCGACTCCAGTGGGGTATTGTGGCTAACAAAATGAAATATAATCTGTAACATTATCCCAGTTTGAGATATGACTTTGGTGACGAAAAGGAAAAAAAGGAAAATGGTCACAAACATGCAGCTTTATGCGATGTTTT
Organism: Plazaster borealis; assembly: GCA_021014325.1. Lineage (NCBI taxonomy): Eukaryota > Metazoa > Echinodermata > Asteroidea > Forcipulatida > Labidiasteridae > Plazaster > Plazaster borealis. Next base: position 329,901 of record CM037456.1, on the reverse strand, counting down.
CTGAAATATATGATGAGCCCTTAATCAATGGTATGGTTACACATTCGTTTAACGATTTTTCACAAGAGAAAATTCACCCTTCTTTGACCATGTACTGCCTCTGAACTAAATAAAAGCCTTTGGATTCTTACAGGAAGAGATCAAACTGGGAGAACGCTAAGCGAGTCACTATCCGCGCAACTCAATTGCGAGATCGTTTTATGGTCACTTGCGGCCATTTTATTATGAGTCTTTTTTTTTACGTGTGTATGGCAATATGATATCATGTTGCACTCGTGTATGGCAAACGCCATTTAGATCAACCAATAAAAAACGGCAGAAATGCTCAAAGTGCACCTACATCTTGCGTGTCATGTAATATCATTTGCCTTACATGTGTGTCAAGTGGTATCGCTATGTCGTGTCCATAGTGGGGCCCCATTTCATAAAGCTCTTTACCAATATGCAAGTAAGCAGAAAAAACTTACATAAGCATATGTGCATTTCATTAACGATTCAGATGATTTGACAGTGCGTGTGGGCGTTTACAATAGATTGGCATTGTTCCGTCACTCATCTGCTTACAAGAATTGCCGTCAAGTTAGCAGCTTTTTGCCTCACTTATGGTTAGCAGTGTTTAAAACAGTGCAGAAAACATCTGGCTATGGTATTTTTCATAGCACTGTTAAAGGGTAAGCAAATATTCATGCTTACTTTAGCAGAACATTTTGCTTTAAGGGCATGCATATTTCACAGGATAGCAAGAAATAAGGCGGCCAGCTTGCGCATTCACCATGTATTTGCAATTTTGCATAATTCATTTGCTTACAGTATTAAGCATCAGAAAGTTAGCATGCCTTTTCCTGTGCTTACGGTTAGCAGCACTATGAAATGAAAATCGCACTGAAAGCACAAAACGGTTAAGCAGCTCTATGAAGTACGGCCCAGGATACAGAGCGCAGTTGACCTCAGCGTTCTACGGGTTTTAGTTCAATGATCCTTACGCATAGTGTAGACTATGATCAATCAGGGCTGTTATGGGTGGTCCTTCAGCCGTGCAGTGTTCATATTGAAGACCTATGTCACCATCAGCACCGACGATAAACTACAAAGAAAATAAAGAAATAACTTGAATGGTTCATGGTTAGACTGCATGGTTTCCATTCAGAAAGGTGTAGGTTCGAATCCCCTTCCCTTAAAGTACTAAACTGATCCATCATGTGTGTAGATGGTCAGACTGCACGGTTTCCATTCAGAAAGGTGTAGGTTCGAATCCCCTGCCCCAAAAGTACTAAACTGATTCACCATGTGTGTAGATGGTCAGACTGCTTGGCTTCCATTCAGAAAGGTGTAGGTTCGAATCCCCTGCCCCCAAAGTACTAAACTGATCCATCATGTGTGTAGATGGTCAGACTGCACGGTTTCCATTCAGAAAGGTGTAGGTTCGAATCCCCTGCCCCAAAGTACTAAACTGATCCATCATGTGTGTACATGTAGATGGTCAGACTGCATGGTTTCCATTCAGAAAGGTGTAGGTTCGAATCCCCTGCCCCCAAAGTACTAAACTGATCCATCATGTGTGTAGATGGTCAGACTGCATGGTTTGCAAACCAAGGCTTTCTGTTTGAATCTAAAGCTGATTGCTACTACAATGCCTAGACTAGGTACTGCTGAATCAAAGTTCATTCACAACATGCAGTTTATCAACATTAAACCCTTGTTTGGATCTGAGAGAAATTGGTTGTTTTTACTGAATGACACTTAGGTTCATCAACCACGGCCCAATTTCAAAAAGCTGCTTAAGCAGAAAAAAATTGCTTAACAGTATATTCTGCCTAGCAAAAATTTGAAGGATACCAGTCAAAAATAGTACGTTACATGGTATTTTGGTAGAAAACCTAAATCCAGTCAGCAGAATGTTGCTATGCTTAGCTACTTTTTGTGCTTAAGCAGCTAACTATTGCTAAAAAATATGTTGTGCTTAGCAACAATAAGCAGAATGACAGTCACAGATGGTACATGTAACATGGTTTTTTTTGCCTAGTAACCTTATTCTTGTAAGCATAATTTTGTTGTGCTTTGCTACCTTTTGTGCTCAAGCCAGGGGAGGGTCTAAACTCATAGAGCTGCTTTATCGTACCAAAATGACAAAATGATTGCACTTCCCAGAAAAAGGTTACCAGCCAAAACACAATGTTAAATTTATCGTCTGCAACTGGTATTCTGCTTAGCAGTTATTATTATAGAACCACAAAATAAGAAACTAAATTACAACAGAAGGGACAAACAACTTACCTGCAGTGTCTTGTCAAACCACCTATTGCAGCTATTGGCTGTGCTGCCACCTCCATACAGAGCCTGCTTAGCGCAGTGATGGGCAATATTAATCCAGTTATTATTATAGAACCACAATCTAAGAAACTAAATTACAACAGATGGGACAAACGACTTACCTGCAGTGTCTTGTCAAACCACCTATTGCAGCTATTGGCTGTGCTGCCACCTCCATACAGAGCCTGCTTAGCGCAGTGATGAGCAATATTAATCCAGTTATTATTATAGAACCACAATCTAAGAAACTAAATTACAACAGATGGGACAAACGACTTACCTGCAGTGTCTTGTCAAACCACCTATTGCAGCTATTGGCTGTGCTGCCACCTCCATACAGAGCCTGCTTAGCGCAGTGATGAGCAAAGTTCTCAATATGCTCAGTTTCTTCAGAGTACACAGACTTATCCAAGCACACCATGAAGATGCTGCGTTTAATCTCTTCAAAGGAAGCACGGTTGATCTTGTCTGGCAGAAAACATAAATCATTCAAACTACAGTTTCAAACGAAAGATATTGGGTGCTTTTCGGTGGTCTCCGCACACTCCACGCACGGAGAGTGTGGAGATCATAAATATTCACTGATGCAAAATTAATACCCTTAACGTAAGTGTTCAGAATTGTCTCCGTAGGCTACATGTACATGCAAGGAGAGTGTGCAGATCATAAATATTCATTGATGCAAAACCAATACCCAACGTAAGTGTGCCGAATTGTCTCCAAGCGCTCCACGCAAGTAGAATGTGGAGATAGATCATGACAGCCATTGTGTTGGCCTATACCCAATACTTTCCACATTCTCCATGCACAGTCCAGATATCAAACTCAGACATTTGTTTTTAAAGGTGTTATACAGGATCAGTAATGATAAAAAACTACCCTTGTTTAATTTTAATCTGAAAGCTTACTGATTATGAAGTTCATACTAGAACAATTTTTTCTGTGGAATATTTCCCTCTGAAATGAAGTCATATTCGAGAAAACTGTATCTGAAAATCTAAAAAAATGCAACAGCTGATTTCAGTTGTTACAACCAAAATAAGGGAAAATGTGCTTACATGCTGAAAATTGTGCATGTTTTTTCACTATTTTTTCTTGACTCACACAACGGATTAAGCCCAAATTGTCAGAGGTTTGTTGTTAATACATGTATGTGGATGATCACACAATACATGATGATGTCTGGGACTATTTTGTCAGTTCTACCAATCCTGTATAATACCTTTAAATTCGTAACATGGGACTTGATGTAAAAGTTGGCACAAACAATGAATAGGCCTACTAACAGCCATCAGGAGATGTAGTTTTTGTATGGCAAAACAGTGGATTTCCAGTTACCTTTAGACATCTTTTTGTAGATTTTCCCCCACACGTTACGATGTTCAGAAGTTAGAATATTAAGGGGTACGGCTGGGAATGGAGACTCAGCCACAAGCCTCTTGAGCTGTGAGTGGATCTCACTGAGTGGTAGGGGCTTCCGTTGTGAGTCATAAACATCCAATGAGAACAGCTGTTACAGAAAACAACAACAGGTGTGTGATAGATGTTATTATAGTTTTTGAAGAGTGAAGATTTTTTGGAAAAATTGAACAGAGTTACCGAGCAATGGTTTTTTGTGTTTTCCTCCTGTGCGTTTTTATCTATAAGACTCAAATAATTATGCTGGGCCTCATCTGGATGCAGAGAGTGACCAATGAACATCTGTACAGCGACCTCCCCAAGTTGGGGAGGTCGCTGTACAGCCAGCCAAATCATCATCTGGGAACCAACCCGTGAAAAACTGAACTGTAATCATTATCCCCCAACAATATTCATTATCCCGCTGCTAAAATATAGGATTCGAACTGCCTCTAGCTACCGGGCAATGTCGGTGGTATCGTGGTAAGAAATCTGCTCTAGAATACCAAAGGTTGTGGGTTCGAATCCCACCCAGGTAATATGCCTGTGAATTTTTTTTCGCAGGACTCAGGAAAGTACTGAGTAAACATCAGTGTATGGGTAAAACAAAATAATATTCTTCATCCCTGATGCAACATTAACATCTATTAAAAATGTTTGTGTACAAATTTGGTGAGAATGATCTAATGAAGCCCAATTTCAGTGATGACTCACATGATTGTTGTAAGCAACTACAATGTGACGAGGTGCATCCGGTTTATTGGGCGGGTACAACACCACAGAGTCTTTCTTCACTCCAGGAACTCGGCAAGATGACAGGATCTTGTAGTATTGGTCCATGCACAAGGGTTGGCCACCCATGTAGTCAACTGGTAAGGAGTTACTGCCATGACAAAACAATTATATCAATCAACAAATTATAGGATAAGGGCCATTCAGAATAATCAATGTTTGATTTTTTTTTCAACCAAAATAACTGGAATCAAAATTGTCAACTTAAATAATGGAAGAAAACAAAACAAGAGAAGAAAAACAAGTTAAGGGAAAAATTAAAATACAGAAGCCTCCTCCAGATTATCCGTCGTGTGTGTCGATTCCATTGTTATTGGTCAACCTTGTTTTGATAGCCGACCTTTGCAGGATGGAGAGATGGCAGGGATTTTCTCTTTTCTTACAAGGGTTAAAGTATAGGATAAATAACAGAAGTTTTTAGACCTTTTTGTCTTACACGTTGCCAATTTAAATATACAGTAGGGTTTGCCCTTTACTTGTTCATTGACTAGCCAGTAGGACCAGTTAGCTTGTCATTTCACTAGTCACCAAGCTTTTTCACTTGGCCATATTTCATACTAAATAGGTTTACTTTTCAACACTGAAATAGTCAGCCAGACCACTTGGAGAGAATTTTGACTGGTCCTCAGGTGTTTTAACTGGCATTGGCAAGTGGACCACTGTTAAAGGAGACAATGCACAGACACTGGTCTTGTACAGGACCTCAACTTAGCTGCTTGTACTAAACCTGCAACAACAAGTTATCTTGCAGATAAATATTATGAAACTGAGTGAAGCAAGTATTATCTATATTTGTCATCATGATTGGAATCTAAAAATAGACTCACCACCTGACCACAACATCACAAGAACAGTATGCAAGCAAGCACATGTACAATATGTGGTACACTTAAATATACACACTGACATTGTAGGCTGTGATTAGTGACTGGTAAATATTCAAGGTGATTGGTAATTGTCCAAAACAAGTATCACCACTTCATGTGACCCAACATACTTACACAAAATAACAGCCTGTGAAAGTTTATGCTCAATCTGACATCGGAGTCGCATTAAAATAATGAAAACCCCCATTGTTTTCACTGTTTTCAAACATTGGGTTTGGGACTCCAAGATCAAAACTAAATGTTTTGCTCATTTCTCAAAAAACGCACAGCATTTAAAGCAAAAACATTTTTTAAGGGAAGTTTTCCATTATAACCATCTTGATACCATGTACCAATGTTGTGCACACCCTTTAAAAATGGAATAGCCCAATTTTCTGATACGCTGTTACATAATATCGTTATAACATCCTGTGATGTCATCGACTACTTTGCTCTTCCTAAAAAGCTTCATCCTCAAACAATTTAAGAACCTCCATTAAAACCCTGTATGGCACAAATGAAGACCTGATGCTTGGTTCTTTAAAGGGCAAGGGCACAAAGGCGTTTTCTCTTTGGTAAAGGGCACGTCCTCTATGAGGAAAATTGTACATTTCTATTGAAACATTTCAAGAGACACCAGGCAATGACCAAGGGCAATGGAGGCAATGACCAGAGGCACCAGGCAATGACCAAGGGCAATGGAGGCAATGACCAGAGGCACCAGGCAATGACAAAGGGCAACAGAGGCAAATGCCTCCTTTGCCTCCATGAAGTATCAGGCCTGCTAATGGTTTCAATACAATGAAGCATATGTGTGTGGAAGAACCTCTACACATGTAATTAGGGTAATTGGCCGCTAATGCTCCCATATTGCTCCCATAATCAAAGGGTGACCCTACATGATTGTGGTCACACTGTAGTCATTTGTCACATTACACGCAGCACATCAACAAAGGCACAATCTCCATGCATGTGGTAGTAGTGCATAGCATACCTTCCCAGTTCAAATAATGGTGTACAAACTTTCCGAACCTAGTCTAACCCCAATGTTATTCAACCAATGGCAATGGAGGTCTATCTAGCTAGAGGTAACATGGGACCATGTGGAAGATAAACAAATCATGAATATTAAACTTCCTCATAGTCATGTCCCGGAGGGTTAATTCGGATGTCAATTGTTTTGACTAAAAAGAGCTTATAATCTTGGACTTTGCAAAGGTTACACGACTTTTGCACAAGCCCCCATGGACCAATTTCATGGCTCTGCTTACCACGAAATTCTTGGCTTACAGCCCATATAATTACAAGCTTTACAGGACGCTGTAAGCACAAAAATCCATGGTAAGCAGAGACATGAATTTTGGACCCTGACAGTGCACTAACCGTTATCATCAACATCAAATAGTTTGACTTTGATTACGATGGTATGCCCGATTCAATGTAAAGCATTGATCAGTTTACTAGTGCAGTCCTCTGTTCAAAGTGGTTCAACAGAATCAGAGAAAACATGCCGTTAGATTTTTGAAAGACTGAGGGTGCCTAAAAGGGCTGACTAGGTCTCACATTTCAGCAAGCAGGAACTTGCATTTGGTGTATTGCTTCATCAGGGACATTGTATTGATATAAGCTATCATGGATACCTACTACTTGTAGCTAGGTACAGTTTGTGATAACATCCAAGGACATGCGAGGGGTGATATATCGGACAAATTGCAGGGTGGGCTGAATGTAGTTGACAGGAAACTCAATAAAGTGTACCACTTTACATGTATTTACTGCTACGCTAGTAGTTTTTCCAATGCTTGTAACTTTTTTTCAAGTACATGTAGGCCTATGTATCTAAAACCACCCAAAAGTGTTTTAATATGTGAATGGACATGCAGGCTTAAGTTACTGAAAAAAATTAGTGTTGATTAGTATTATTAGTTTTTAATTAACATTTAATTTCATTAAAAAAATGGACGGAAAAGGCAAGTAACTTTTTCCATCCATTTTCGATGACAATTTGAGGGTGATTAAAATAAAATAACAAAAACATAAACTTATTTGCAGTATAATTCTGCATATTTTGGACTCTTTTATATTGCATCCTTTGAATTCAAATGTTCTCGTCTCTCGTTTATTGTTATTTTTGTTTCCGTATGCGAGGATTAAGGGGGAGAAATTTGCCATAGATTGACTGTTGAAATTTGATTTTTGAAATCTGTGCCTTACATTGATAAATGAATCACTTCAATACAAGCTCCATTGTGTTATTAACTTGGTAAGGATTATTAATTTGTATTACTTTACAAATAACGAAAACAATTTCAAAGAAATAAAACTCTAAGCACATTTAATTATTCCAAACTCGAGGTGTTTTGGGTAAGGGAACTTGTATTGTTACATAAAAGAAATCCAATCCTGACAAACCTCAACATTCAGATTTAAACTCTGATGATAAGATAGGTGTCTGGCCTAATGCAAAATATGGTTAGTTTGTTTATACAGTTTCAAATCATTCAAAACCAGCCAAAATCAAGCATGTTTGCGAGACCTCATGACCCTAAAATGACAGCAATGAAATTATAAATAAATGAATTAAGAATCATCTTCATTACCTGTCAATGAGCTGTTTGAAATCAACCACGCCCGCAATGAGCCTGGAAGCAAAGTCCAGCTGCCCTTCTACACCCCTGTAGTTCTCACGAGGAAAAACCACGCCAGGACTAACATGCATAACCACTGGAGACCGGAACTCCAAGTACGCTTTGTCTAACCACCAATCTGAGAGCTGAAACATAAATAAAAGGCTGACCAGTCATTTCCTTTGCGACTTAGATTATGGAAATTGTATGAGGGAACAGTTAGATCCCAAACCTCTTAGTTTGGAAACAATATGAATTTGTTTTCTTACTCTTCAAACTTGTTTCCTCTTTTCAAATAAAGAAACTTCTTACCCAGTTCTCCATCTTCTGCGATCTTAAGATGAGTCCCATCTGCAACTTTTCTCCGTAGCCGCCTGGTTTTCCAAATTCTGATACAACCTGAGAAATGAAACGTCAATTAAATTAATCAATTTATCACATTTGAATAGAAAGATAAAGTAACCAAGTCTACTGAACTACAATAGAAATCAATTTGACCAAAAGCAATTTTGGTTAGGAGTTAAAAGAGGGGTTTATACAATCTGTTCACTCAAGTAGGATTTGAAACTTTTCATGGTGGGCAATCACTGGGCATACAATCTAGTGAGGTTTGCAGAGACACAATGTACATGAAATATCTCTCTATGGGTTGTGGTAGTTCTGATGAGATCAGTGGTGTAACAACTTGGTGTTTCGTTCAGTATGCTCTGATTGTCTACAGGAGAATGCTGGACTCTGTTGCTGTGTGCTGCTTAAAAGGATTGCTGATGAGGTTTAGCTAACATGCAGGCTTAGCTCAATGTTGTGTGAAGACAGGAAACTGGGACTGGATAAGCTTGGGCTTAGCTCAATGATGCGTACAGCAATCCTCCTGAAGACAATCAGAGTATACTGATAACCAAATTGAGTTGTAAAACCACTGGTTCTTCTCAAGGTCAGGGCTTTCATAGAGCTGCTTAAGCACAATAAGTAGGCCTACATTGTACATTTAGCTATTAAGTACAAAACAGTTACGCTTACCAGAATAAGTTTACCAGGTCAAATGCCATGTCACATGCACTATTTGTGACTGGTATCCTGCTAATTTTTGCTTGGCAGAAATGCAATTGTCTACTCAAGCAGCTCTATGAAATTGTTTTCCCAAGAAAAAAGGGCAAAATATGTGACTCTTTTTAAGGGGCACCAAGGCCAAGACTAGCGTTCCACTTATCAAGAGCCAAGATTCATCTTCAGATGAGTTTACATTGTTATCATGTTGATCTGTACTGCGACATCACCTGATGACAATGTGCTTAGCAATTCAGAATTAAGATTGATCAATTGCCTTGGGCTCTGTTCAAACATCATATGTGTGAGTATTTTTTTAAGCTTTGCATGGTGCGGAAAAGTAAGAAGTAACTATAAATAAATAGTAAACTTGCGGGTACAACCATGTGTAAAATCTCTTTTGTGGGAGTGTGGTCTCGATGTTTCGAACAGCCTATACTCTCCTGAAGACGAACAGAGTATACTGTTTGAAACATCGAGACCACACCGGCTCTTTTCAAAGCCAACACTCCACAAAAGAGATTTTATACATGGTTGTACCCGCAAGTTTACTAAGGCAATAAAAGAGTGGCGACGAGTTCTTAAACGGCCGTTTAAAACCGGCAGGGTCGTGGCTGTACGATAAAGGCCCGAGCCGAAGGCGAGGGCCTTTATCGCCTGGCTACGACCCTGCAAGGTTTTAAACGGCCGTTTAAGAACGAGTCACTACTCATTTATTCCCATTCATAAATGCCTTTTTGTTAAAAAGTGAAAGAATAAGGAAAATCGGTGGTAAAAAGACAATCTCTGACATCGAAGTTTGTACATTTTCAAAAACTTTTGTAAAATTCTGTTTTGTGCGCGTTGGGTTGTGTGTACGCACGTGTACAAAAAGATTAGGCTACGTGCGGGAACTATAGCCTCGTAGTGCATTCCGCGTAAGTAAATTGGCGGAGCTTGCGCGTCCAATATGCGAAGCCCAGCCGGTTATAAACACTCTTGGCCGTGCATTATCATTCGTTTAAACACCCCCACGTGATGTGCTCTCCACCAATAGGAATAGCGAAACTGTCTGGGGTATTTATGAATATTTATTTATAGTTACTTCTTATTATATGTGTGCTTCAGTTTCTTGCGTCACAATGGGAAAAATGCATGTAATGGTTTCTTGTAGCTCAAAATTTGTTAAGCATTTTGCTTCAGACGTATACAGTGCTTAACTCATTTTAGATCAATAACGGCACTTGCTGAAATCAAGCGCTGGTCAAAAAGGAGGAAAAAATAAGAGTGTGGCATGACTACCGCTTGTGTTGCCTCGTAATCTTCGGCACTAAGGATTGGTTTGAGGGTGAGCAGATATCTGTACAGGGTTTGTTGTAGAGGAGGTACAGGGAGATTGGCTAGGGAATTCTGTTGGGCAAACATCCTTCCTGGTTGGGCTTGCCGCCTGCCGAGCATTGCAGCCGTCTTTTCAGCAGCCTTCATGATGGGGCTGATGTTGGCCGATTGTCGCATCTGTATTTTATGTATGAAGACAGAAGGGAAATATGATATTTAAGTCAACACCTTCAGGTAACATGCGCCATCTTGTTCAAAAGGTAGGTTTTGTATTTCAAACACTGGTTGCCATCTGTGACTCAGGGCTCGAACTTCACACGCGTCTTGGAAGTTGCCTTATAGTTGGAGCTCAAACTTCAGATAAGCCTTGGAAGGTGCCTTAAAGTTGGAGCGTCGAGTCACAGATGGAGTCACAGATGGTAACCAGTGTTCTAAGTAAACAAATCTGCTCCCCCTCCCTCAATTGAACAAGATGACGCATGCTACCGTGAATGCATTTATTTCAAGGCTGATCATGAACCTCCCACACACTTGCAAGAATGCTAGGCCAATATTGCAAATTATGGTGTAGTTCAAGTCAACAACAACTTTCGGAACTACTTTTTTTCTCTTGCGATTGATATGCTATTTGGCGTCCGTTTTGTTGGGAGTATTTGTGTAAAACTTTCTGTAAAAACACAACAAATCTTGTTTTCTGCGCTGAAATTCATTGAGAACTGTAAGTAGTTATCCTCTTAGGGCCCCATAATGAACCGAAAATGACAGTTAGTTGAGTATTTAATTATGTAATTACTTTTGGAATTAAAACTTTTAGTTGTCGTGCTTTTTCGCGCTTGATTGTCAAACACGTTGATACGGCCCTTGGGAAATGTTCAATTACGCGAGGGGAATTGGATGTTGTGTGCAATGGCGAAAACGTTGCGCTTGTACACGGTCAACAAAATTTGTTATGTAAACAAGGTCAAATATTTGGAACTTTGACCTTCCATAAGTCCGGTTTTCATGAACCGATCCCCACAAATAAAGTAGCAAAATGAATGTCTCAAAGAGCTCTATCCAACTAGACTACTTACAACTCAATCAGATCAAATCTCAAAATTTGTAAATTCCACTACTCAAGAGTCAATGGTATTAAGGTGGGTTACAAAAACTTCCCAAATGACCACATATGGAGGTAAAAAAAAACTCCATTGTATCATTATTTACAAACAAATAAACAGGGTAAAAACGTACAACTATAAAATGCACATAGAAAAACAAAGACAACACAAGTATGGCTAGGTGAAAATTTGCAATTTATTGTCATCCGAGAAGCAGTCAAGCCCCAATAGCATAGCCAGATAGCAGTATCAAACAGAATGAGATTGCAGAAAAAGGAACAGAACTCAAAAGATAACAATACTCACAAAGTGTCTTGTTACAACTGACAACATTGTAAATTGTATTCTCGGCACACAACTGCCAAACAATCTGGAAAGCGAGTGCTAGGACCCCTGACCAAAGTTCAACACAAAAAATCAACAACAAGGTTAATGAACTGACAAGACCACCGAAAGAGGGCGCTATACCATCACATGTGAGGTCAACACGGTGTGATCATCAGCAGTCAGCTCACCTTATATCCGTGTTTTTAGTCTTTTGAGACAATATCAAGGCAAGTTTCATTTATGTGAATTAATTTGGACGCATAGATGTAAGTAGTAGCATATTTCCTTTAGTATACTTGTGTAAACTGCCGGTGATTGTAGTTTGAAATACTGGACAGTGGTGTCCAGCCCAGTCACACTGCTGAGTCAGTGTGATTCTCCCATTGAACATGTTGAACCATAGAGTAAGGACAGAGAACTCTATGGTTGAACATTGATTGACGTACAAATATTTTGATTGATGATGATGGGTTGACCGAGACTGACTCTGGACAATACAGACCGACCACAGACCCATCATTCTGAGATGAATCCATGTCATGGAAGAAGGCAATAAAGACTCCAAGAGCAAGACACTGACAAGATGGAGACCAGTCAGTACACAATTCAATATCACACAATTTTCCTCCATCATCCATCCATTAAGATTAAAGTTAAACATTAATGTAAACAGATCTAGACCCAGTAACTGGGGCACTGTACTTTGACATCTGCGGTCGTACTACTGTACTAGCTAGTTTAAAAAACATTTTTTTAAAGGGGTACAGTACCCCAGTTACTGGGACTAGTAGTAGTACCAGCTGTACTCAGTAGTAAACACCTGCAAACGGGAACCTCCCCGAGTTCTAATTTGTCCCTTTTTTGTTAGTACTTTTTGGCAACAGCTCCCATTGGTTTTGTACACACTTTCCAACTGGGTACCTTTATCCATGCTTAATCCAACCAGGAACCCTATTGTACTCTTTTCTTATAGGCCCCCGTTTTGAATGTGTACCCTACCCACCCACGGCAGTTACAGGGTATTCCCATTGTTGTTCTATTATTTCATTTTCTGAAGAACTCCTCTAGCTCTGTAGGTTGCATTAGAACAAAGAAGACCTTGTGGGATAGCATTGTTCCATTGTGTAAAGTACCCTGTAAGTTGGCATTTGCACAGATGCATTTCTGCCAATTGGTTTTTTGGGGGGATGTTATTAAATATTTAGGATTTAAAGCAGGCTTCGAGAATTACACGAAGACCACAGAGGTCATGCCTTCTGTTGCCCTAGTCTTGGCCTCGGTGCCCCTTCAAAAGTTTCCCATAGATTTCAAGATTTTTCAATGAAGAAAGTGCCCTTTGCAAAATAAAAAAGGCCTTGCCCTCTCAAAGATGAAATTCCAGGCCTGTTAAAGCCTACATAGCAGATTTTTGTGGCAGGTGTAGGCATTGCTCTATAATTGGTAGAGGTGCGTGAGAAGGGATATAAAATAGGGTGACTGAAATATGGCTAGTTTTCTATGCCTCATCCGCAGCATTAGCACACCCATAGTCCAGCGCATGACAGCAGGCTGCAAGTACTGACTGCAAATTTGGTCGTTGTTATACGCATTCACAGTGATGGTAACTGAACTGGTTTTAGCACAGTCTTGTCATGCTGAGGGTACACTATTTTGTGCTGTTTTTGTTTTGGCGGTGAGCTCCTCATTCTCTGTTTTAATTCTATGAGTTACTCCACTTGGTACATTCCCCTATGAACAAAGAAACCTCAATTCACTCAATGAAATTGCATTAATAATTTCCATTCCATCGATCCTACATTAACTCATCTTGATGGCTTGTTTCTTGTTTGGTTTCTTTCTTAGTTCCTGAACCATGTCATCAAGTGAACCAGAGGCTACTGCCCCAATAGCACAAGCAGGGAATGACATGCATGGATATGTCATCCCATGTAAGAAGATTAAAACTCCCATGACACTGGGTACATGGGAGAAGTCTCAGGTAATAAACTCATGAATGCATTCAGGACGGTCCCTGCAGCACTCGTGATGAAGGAAATGGGTGTTTGGGACATTTCTATATCTTCTCAATTTGACCACATCAATATTGCTTTTTGAGTGTCTCGATACATTGATATTTGTTTTTTAACTAATAACTAATACTTGATGTGGTGCTTTTGTGGGAGCACAACAGGTTCATCAATGATGACTTGTAAGTAGTCATAAGATTCTTTAACCCTCCTACTGTCTGACCATTTAATATCATCCACTGTCATGCTGTGGTTTGGAATGATAGACTTTGCCAGCCTGCAATCTGATATCATGTGGTGAAGGTATCTACACAGTACACAGTCAACCCTCCTACTGTCTGACCATTCCATATCATCCACTGTGGTTTTGAATGATAGATAAACTATGCCAGCCTGCAATACGATGTCATGTGGTGAATGTAGCTATGGTTATTTCACCATACCATTTGTGGTTGAGTGGCTTCAAATGGTTGGTCAACTCACTGGAAAATGTTACCCACAGTATGAGGATTAAACAGTTTGTATATGAGTCTTTTAAAGTCATCCAAATATTTGTCTTGATGGTCTAATATTTTGTAACCTCAACTGCAGGCATACAGCGACTACTTGGGCTTCATTCAGTCATTGAGTGATTCAGTCAAAGGAATCAAGACCAGTGAAGCTGGTGAACCCTCTGAGGTTGGTAGATATTCAGCTGAGATGTTTCTAGAATCCATCCAAAAGCAAACCTAGATTTAAATAGAGGTCATGGCCTTGTAACAGTAGAACCATGACCATGGGCAACATGTGCTCTAATTGGTACCCCAAGATGCATGGACGTTAAGATTGTGCAATGAACCCCTTGCATTGTCAGCCATCACTGAGGTGAAACATCTTAACCCTTTAGAAACCACAGTGGCTGCAAACGATTTGTACCGAAATGCCCAAAGCGTCCCTGTATGGTCGCATGATTTGACCTTCTTCCTCTCAAACAAGAGCGTCAAAGAAAAGGTATCAGGGCTGAATTGACATTTTCCAATGTTTCCCATGTTAACATAGAATCTACAATTCTCAAACAAAACCATGTATTTCTGTTCCTTAATAACTTTCCTGATATTTTTCCTGAAAATAAGGGTGCAAAAATCATCAAAATTAGCAATGTGTGGGTGTATGTAGATGATTATACAGAAATGAATGGTCTCTGTATAATGTTAAAGTCTGTGGAAACATTTTGAAGGGGGTAGCAAGACCAAGATGGTGAGAGGCAATCGATCCATGACCTACTGTGCAATTTAAGGCCCTGGCCCAATTTAATAGAGCTGCTTACAAAAACTAGCTAAGCACAACAAAATTATGCTTGCCAGACTAAGGTTACCAGCCAAAATACCATGTCACATTTTTGCTTGCCAGAAAATTATTGAGCAATATTTTCTGCAATATTTTCTGCTTAAGCAGCTACAGGCTTTGTTTTGGGTTTTTTGTGGGTCTTCAGTTGTCTGTGAACTTTCATTCTCAAAATGTTCACCACCTCTTTAAGTTTTGTTCAGAATCATTCAGTTCATCATCTTGAAAATTAATTCCACATCACACAGAATGTCAACAAACCAAAGATGTATTGAATAAATACTACCATGTTGATTAAGGAGGAAATCATGTCTTTTTCCCCAGACTTGTGAAAAATTGCTGTCATTGTTGGAGACATTAAACCATTGGATTGATGAGATACCACCGACAGATCAACCTCAACGATTCGGTAATAAAGCCTACAGAGACTGGCATAAAAGAGTTGCAGATGTAAGTATCGCCTTAAACTTGATGTTGGCCAAGTGAAAACTGCATGTTAATTTCATTAATTAGTTAGTTTAACAAAATCCAATCTTGAAAAATTCCTTAAATCTCCAAGGAATTAAAAATCACTGTTAAGAGTTTGTACAACTCTGTGAGTGTACCCTGGCTGTCTTTGAGAATGTAGCAATTCCGCCCAGGTCCATCTGATGGAACAGAATCCCCAAGAGATATTAAAGTGGTCAAGCAGTTTGGAATATGGAAGGAAGGTCTTGGGTTCGAGTCCCACCTAATGCGCCTGTGGATTGTCTTCAGCAGGATTCAGAAAGTACAGAGTATATAGTGGTAAACTAAATCATATTGTTTCACAAGACCATTACAAATAATTTGACATTTTGATAAGGTTAAGCCATTTCTAAATCTATCAGTTTTGTTCCTGTTGACAGAATTCAGAGTCCCTAATCTTAACAGTAGTACCTGTAGAGCACCACAATGCAGTCATAGAACTCAAGGCCTACTTGGAAGATTCCTTTGGCAACTCTGTCAGGATCGACTATGGGTCTGGACATGAGATGAATTTTGCAGCCTTCCTGTGTTGTCTCTACAAGCTGAGGGTCTTATCAGAGACTGACTCAAAGGTCGTGGCGTTAGACATTTTTAACAGGTAGAACCATTGTGAGTATTTGTTTCCCATATGAATCCTCTGGACAGTCAGCCAAAGCTCAGGTTTGATAGCAGTGGAGATGACTGCCCCATACTTCTGCTCATTGCCTTGAATCCCCATGAAATAATTCAGTATAAATTGATATTTCCCTCCTCTCAAAAGAGGTGTCCGTTTGTGTCAAGCCTGGAGGTTCAGAGAGAGATTGGAGTCTAACTTATTTACGTACCAGTTTTATTCTGGTCTTTTGAATGGGTATCTTAGATACAATTGTTGTCAAGATGCTATTGTTGAGGTCAAAATAAATATGTGCTGATCAGAAGGTCTTTCTTGAGTTCCCTGATGGCTTATTTGCTTCGGTTCCAGGTATCTAGAACTGGTCAGACGATTACAGACTACGTATCGTATGGAGCCAGCAGGAAGCCATGGGGTATGGGGTCTTGATGACTTCCAGTTTATACCATACATCTGGGGCAGTGCACAGCTAATTGGTAAGACTTGGAAAGCTTGCTAGAGTTTCACGTCGGTGAATCCCACCACAGACACAGAAAAGCCTGACAGGTTTATATAAGTTTCCCATCAGGGCCAAATGGGAGATTTTTTGGGGATGCTACTGGTGGCAGCCAAATTACGAGGTAATCCATTGTTCTCAGAGGTTTATTCGTGCTCAGAATTTATGCAACAATGGAAAATTACCCAGTATATCTGCTGCCACCTAGTGTCCCAAAGTTCCCCTTGTAATAAAGCTGTTAAGCAGAAAATGCAGCTTCGCACAAATGAGTGCGGAACCGCTTGCAATCACTGTACTTCACATAGCATTTTGGCTGGTAACCTGATTCATCTAAGCTAGATTGTATAACTTGATGAGTTAACTTTCTCTCTTGACAGATCATCCCAGTATTCAACCAAAGGACTTCCATGACTGTGGGGTAGCACAATCTAATGCCAAGGAATACATGTACATGAGATGTATAGAGTATATTCACCAGGTATGCAGTTTGTTTTTCTGCGTTGTTGGTTTCTTCATTCTAGTTTGGAGAAGCTTTTTCAAACTCCTGCTTAAATTAGTGTTAAGGGGTTAATCCAATACATTTCTGTCTCAGCCCTCTCATGTTCCCATTTATACACCTGGGTTAAGAGAAGCAGTTATGGTTAAGTGCCTTGCTTACGGAAACTAGTGTCATGACTGGGAATCAAACCCACTTTCTGCCATCAGAACTTGGGTCTGATGCATGAGACTGTTCGGCCGGGACATACCACTCATATAAAAGACTTCACAGGTTTTGATACATTCAGTTAAAATGCTGGAGGTCCATGGCTCAAAGTGATTAACTAGATTCTAAGTTTGTTTTCCTTGTCCAACCAACAGTGTAAGAATGGCCCATTCTTTGAGCACTCACCAACTCTTTGGGGAATGACCAGCGTTCAACACTGGCAGAAAATCAACACGGGTCTGGTGAAGATGTACAAAGCAGAGGTAACTATTTGTTTACTTCGTATAGTCCACATTTATGGTTACATTCACTACGTCTGGGAATTATTTCATTAAGGATATGGAACACAATGACTTTCCCCTGCAGTGAGGCTGTTATTTGCTGCTTCTTCCTATATTGTTCCTACTTATTTTCAAATGAAACGATTTAACCTGTTTTGTTTTAGTGACATAAATGAGACTGGAATAGTGAGTGGTCAAATAACAGCAACTAATTTATGTACTTACCAATTGTTGCCCCCCTTTCTTTTATTTTTTCCAGGTATTGATAAAATTTCCCATAGTACAGCACTTTCTCTTTGGTACCATCTTGACCCTTGACCTGGCCACATGAAGACCTGCTCCATGGTGCATGAAGCCAAAAGACACCCAGAACGATGCATTTCTTTACTCCAAGATGGCAACTCACTGGAATCCAGTCTAAAGGATCTATATATAGTTGAAATAGAAAAGTACATCAAATTTTGTGCATATATGAACTCTACCAGAATCAGCACAATGCCTGTAAACTACTTTATGAATTGAGTTGTTTATGTAAATTGGGTGTGACCTTTATGCAAATTAGTACATGACCTGTTTCAATGGAGGGGACCACATGTCACCTTTAGAATACATTTAGACAGAGGAGTGCGCATGACATTGCTAATTAATTTTGTGAGTAGAGAAACTAAGAGTCATAGTTCCAAGTTAATTGTTTTGGGGGAAAGGGCGCTTAACAGCCTGGGGAAGGAGGTTGGGTATAGGTAAAGCCTGTGCACAACCCTTTTATAAGTGTTTCTAACATTAACTTACAAGATTCTAGAAGATTTAATGGTTCTTGCAGGCCTGGAATTACATCTTTGAAAGGGCAAGGCCATTTTCATTTTGCACTGTCCACTGAAAAATATATTGAATTCGGGGGGAAACTTTTGAAGGGGCACCAAGGCCAAGACCAGTGTGACATTTCCAGGCTGGTTTTTGTCTGATGTTTGTGAAGTTTGATATCAGTGTGGCAAACCACTAGAGAGGTAGATGATTCTCTTGACACGGAATACATATACATTAGACTGTAACAAGTGTAAAACAGAAGGTCTTACAATACTTCAAACAAACTGTAAATCTCAAATTTTGGTGAAAGGTTTAGGTTGGAGTCATTGCAATTAAGTGTTATCAAGGCATTTGGGGTATACAGGGTCCCTTCCCTTCCGAAGAAAACTAAAAAGTGCACAGAGAATGGATTTGTCAGATCTGTTAAGGGAAGTTTGAAGTACTGTTTGTTACCCTGGAATTGTTTGAGCATTATGGCCTTTTAAATATGACACCCTTTGTCAATATTTTTTTATTTTTGTGTGTGTGCTTTCAGAAAGTGTACTGAAAATATGTTAAATGATGTTGGTGACGCAACATGTAACTGGCATCTATTTTGTTTCAGTTCTCAGATAAATGAGATTTGGTTCAAACATGGTTTGGATTTGACACAATTAAAAAATTTGAAGTTTAAATGTCTGGGATGTGTCGTATGGTTCTCATTTATGGTTATGTTATTTTTTGCATAGCCATCTTGTAATGCATTGGAAAAAGAACAAATCATGAAAACATGATACAAGTTTTTCTTGGTTTTTTTGTGTGTGTAGATGAAGACCCCCCCCCCCCATGGACATGATCTTACTTTCTCCTACTGCAAGAAAAGTAATGATTAGAATTCTCTGGAAAATAATGCACAAGTTAGAAAGAAGAGTTTAATCCTCTTTACTTAATTTATTTTACGAGAGGTTTTTTTTTTTTTTTATGTTTTAAAAATAAGTTGGCTTTTTAGTAATTATTGCTCGTAAAACATACGCCAATCTCTTGCTCTGCCAAAAATTGTATCCAATAAAAGGAACTCCACCAACCCTGCATCTTTCCCGTCTTCTGAAGACACAAAAATACAAATTATTACGAGGTGTTTACTGACAATAATTTCTCAAACCGGCTAGTATTATTCTCAGTGGTCCAGGTCCACGATTTAGCGCCCCCTAGCGCCCAACCTTGTCAGAGGGCGTGGGCAAAAAACATTCGGCAATCAATGTTTTGGGATGGGAAGGACAATCATTATGACTAGCTTTATTGTTTGACACTTTACTGATATCAAACTGAAAGTGACAGGAAGTTCAATAAATCAAAGAAAAGCAGGATTTCCCGTCGTAAATGAGGAAATATAATTGAGTAAAAAAAAAGGGTTGGCTGTATGAGGATTTATAATTTATTTCCGCAAGTTCCAGAAAGAAATAGTTTAACTGCAGAGGATATGCATTCGTCTTTGTTATTTCACAATTTCTGAAATTACTAAAACAGAATAAAGGTTACCACGGGCTTTTTCCAAATATTGGCTCAGGCTCCGGGTCCGGCTCCGGCAAGTTCCGTTTATTGATACAGTGTAAAAGGTACACTCACTCCGAAATTGATGAGCCCAAGCCGGAGTAAGCTTGGATTAAGTCTCGGTTCCTCAATCATAAAAACCATGGCCCATTTTGAAACCAGCTCCGTAGGTAATTTTGAAATTAGAGAACGGCCCAAGCCGAAACCTAGCCGGAGCTCAAGCCGAAGCCCAAGCCGGAGCCAAAGCCGGAACCTGTGATGGGATTTACCCTTAGGGCCTACCAGTTGAACAAGGAAACAAAACTTAATCTTCCAGGTATCATGAAGCGTAGTTTCTCCCAGGGCCCTTTGAATAACTGTTTTTGTTCAATTTGATTGTCAGTCACCCGGACAGGAGTGGACTGTTTTTTTATCACCGTACATCGTTTCCTTGTTTGCAAACTTGTCCTTTTGTATGTACACCAGTTATTTAAACCCGAGCCTTTATCTGGGATGTGTGTATAGTTCAGCATTACATACATTGAGATATGTCATACAATTTGACTTGTATTGAGAGGTCTGGTACGGTGTGGGTGATTCGGCGGGAATTCCCCGTTTTTCCCCCCTGACCGTGTGGAGTATGATATTTCTACTTGTTGAACTTTATCTCGACTTCTGTCTGACTTGGCTATTTATACGTCACTGTAAGGGTAGTCGTGTGGGCTTACGCAAGGGCCCTAGTGGGGTCTTTAACCCCACAAAGTACTTTGTGTCCCTAACAAAATGTTTTCAGCAATAAAATGCATTGCTGACAACATCGAACAAACTATTGCATTCTGTTGCATTCTGTTACATTTTTGTTGCTATAGAATTACCCCAGCGAGACATGTTTTTCCATTCTCATGCAGAATTTAACATTCCTATAATGGCATTTTGGTTAACAGAAAGCAGATTAAACTTTCTTGCTCAGTTTTCTTGAGACACAATCGTGCACATTGCTTATATACACCCTTAGGTACTCCGGTGAAACTTCCGTCACGTCCTTCTTCCAGGCATACGATATGCGTTGGGCATCGGAGGTAAAAACTATATGAAAGGGAGTTTACGAACAGTGTGTATATCTATGACAATTGCAGTACATTGTTATGTTTAGATATAAGCCTATTGTTACATGCATTGTTACTTCCCACCACGATATAACTACAAATAAATCCATTCTATCGTTTGGGCAAAAAGAATTAATAATAATAATTACACATTAAAAAAAGTCAACCTCTTTAAAGGTAGGGTCATAAATTGGTAGTTGTCAACATATTGTGCTGATTAATTATAGGCACAATTCTAAAGAAAGATACAATATTCTAAATAAAAGTCACATGTGAAAGTTTCAGCTGAATACAGTGTCTATACTTGCTGAGAAAACAGCAAAAAACCTGAAAGCGGTACCAACCTGGGTGAAAAATTATCCGAACCATAATTATTACTTCAAAGGGAATCCTTTCTCAAAATAGCTTATATTGTCAACAGTTGCAGTGCTTCTCACCAAGTAAGTTTGGTCATCAATATTTTGAGTATTTATCAATCTATGACTCTACCTTTAGCATGATGTTATTTTCTTGTGTATATTATGTGACAACACCCATGGTGTAAATTTTAACACCCCATATTTTGCAGGTTAGGAGATTCAAATTTCGAAATACTTGTAATGATTTCTAATCAACGGGGGCCACTTCAGATGGGATAACTTCACTTATAGGCCTACTACTTACTATTGTATATTATCTTATACTTTTGTCTATACCACTAGTCCCCCACTACTAAAAAACAGTCTCCTTCAACTTGCAGTTCAAATCGAAAAACAGTATCAACTTTACACAGTATAACGTCACATGATTGACGACACTATTAACTTACTAAATCAGCGATGACAGACTTTCATTTTCTAGTTTTAGGTTTTTGCTACAACAAAAATACACATCAATTTTCACTTTCCGTGTTCTTCGACATTTCCTCCTCGGTAATGCAGGTTTAGGGTCATATCAACTTACAGCGTTTTTGTGAATCGAAAATGTGCTTTGACTGTATCTCTTCCGTTGCGCTCGATTTATTTTTGAGAGATGCCTAGGCCTATGCCCAAATAAGGAGTTGTTTTTATATTTCGTTTATTTCCTCTTAAATTCATGAATTTGTGATGTGATTGGATCATGTGGTAATCGTTCGGTGGAATGACTGAGGGGATCAACTCATTTTATCGTGTGGTTTTATTTATAATCAAAATAACAAACATCCTCTTCCAGTAATGTTTGACTTTTTAATCACTGATTTTGAGAGATGTCTGGTGAAATCTGTGAACTACTATAATCATTTAACTTGTGGTGATCGGTTAAAAATAACCCACAAATTATCAGATTTTATCTTTTTAAGGTCATAGGGAATGGAGAAGGAGATATTTGTTATTCACATTAATCTAATTTTCAGAGATATCATAATAAAAAACTTGTTGAAACTAGCGTCGAATGATAAGCACAAACTTTTTTTAAGCACAAACTTCACAGGGAACCAATTAAACTTGTGCATTACATACCTGAATGTGGCTGGTAACATGTTCTTGCTAAGCAAGATTTCTTTGTGCTTACGAATTTCTGAATATTTCAGCAGATTTATGAAACCATGCTGGCATGAATCTAAAATGTTGCTGAACACTATTTCTTTTGCCATTAAAGCGCAAACTATAGGGGGGAACCACTCACAGACAATACGATTCATATGACAGTCTGGCAGGTAACCCGTTCTGCTCAGCACAGACTTTCAGAGCTAAGCAGTCCTATGAAAATTAGGTCCATCCATATCAATCAAGACTCGATGTCACCTGCCGTGATAATCCACAGCAGCACAGACAAAGTAATTAAGATCCGAACTACGGGGACTTGAAGATAATGAAATAATACCCGGCTTGTTTCCTAATAACAAGCGAGGGCATCTAAAAGAGAGTTTTAAATCGACGATTTCCTTGTGTTGGACATGACTCCTTCCTCCATGGTTAAGTTGACACTATTTGGTCATGTTTTCAACGAGAGGGTGTGGGTGGGAATGGGTGACATTAAGTTCAAAAACCCGTTGGGAAATGTTGATCAGAAATGACCAGACAAAGTTTGGGTAAAACCACGGAGGCAGAAATCAATCATTCCCGGAAAGTATTAGACAGACCGTCTGTAAAAACAGTTGTATTTCTCTGTGTTTGAACCAGTGCTCTGACTTAAAATGCCTATCCAGGAAATTTAAATAACAATAATAATATCTCACACACAACATGTTATCATTAAAGGCATCGTATATACACGTTTGGAAATTGTCAAAGACCAGTGTTCTCACTTGGTGTATCCCAACATATGCATAAAATAACAAGCCTGTGAAAATTTGGGCTCAATTGGTCATCGAAGTTGCAAGAAAATGATGAAAGAAAAACACCCTTGTTGAACAAATTTGTGTGCTTTCATCAGATAGAATAATAAAAACTTCTTGCAAGAAGTTTTTATTATTTTAATGAGAAATTACCTCTTTCTAAAAAAATACGTTACTTCAGAGGGAGTCGTTTCTCACAATGTTTTATACTATCAACAGCTCTCTGTTGCTCGTTACCAAGTCAGTTTTTATGCTAATATATATTTTGAGTAATTACCAAACGTGTACGATGCCTTTAAATATTACAACGAGGAAATTAGGAAACTTGTTACAACATTGTTTATAAGGTAGCTTATATAGACCAAGGAAATGACTTGAAAACCAATGCTGTACCATTCCCTTTCTGCTATTAAATATCATCCATTAATATCCTGATGGGAGAGAGTAAACATTTGACCACGTAACGACAACAAAGCAGAATTTATAATTATACATAATACTTGAAAGAAAATCTACCCTGACATCGGCTGTGTGAAACCTATGGTAAAACAAGCCTAGACATGACCCCAAGGAGATCGTTCGGTCGTTTGTGAAACCCTTTATTAGGGCTTTCATCTATACCACGGGGCGGTGGTTATCAACTTGTAACACCAGACATGTATACTTTACAACAAAAAGGGGATGGGGGGAGACTTCCCGCAGGGACATATTATTATTATTTAAATAGTGCTTTCCAGTTTTCTATGGCACAAAAACAGCAAGAATAAAAAAACGAACAAAAACAAGAGGTGTTCCGGGCGGAATGCCCGAACACCTAAAAAGAGAAAATCAACTGACTAGTTGTATGTCTGTAACACGGAGCGAGCATGGTTATAATTAACTCGAGAAGAAAAGATGTTGTGAAATAATTATGTCTCAATGTTTAATATCTTCACTTGCAAATCAGCAGGTCAAGCAAAGAGGTTAGCCAATGACTCATTGGCTGGGGAGGGGGGGTGTTGCGGGTCAAACAGAGTGGCATCATTATCAAAAAGGGAATATGACGTCATGTCTGATACGCTGGATGTTATAATTTATTCTAATTCGCCGCATCTGGTCGGTCGTGACCCCTGGACTTAACTCATTTCCTGGTGAGAGATTCATGATGATACTAGGCCTACTTTAGTATAGCTGGGGGATGGGGACTGGGGATACTCCGACTGAGGGGATGTACAAATAGACCAACAGACTCTGCTCCGGGAGAGTATGGGGCTGCTCCTAAACATGGTAGAGTATGCTCACCTATAGTTCACTGACAGAATAAATTATTTGCTCTTGTTCGGAATCATACGCACTCTATGAATCAACCTAGAAACTAAATTACAACACCAACATTTAAGTTAAAAAAGAAAGAAAAAAAAGAAACCAACAACAACAACAATCCTCGCTATATTGAAAACAAAATCATGTTTAATAGAATTCATCAGACCTGTAGAAGATACTCTGGAACTAGACTGGGGACCTAATTAAAGGGCTTTGAGGTGTGGAGACGTCTGAATGAACATGGGATAAAAGGCTCATTCGGGGACTCATTGAGGGTATGAGTGAAACTTCTCACTGACCTCGATCCCAAGGGTTGTAAGGGGGTGGGGTGTGAGGGGTACATCACCTGCTGGGATGTGTCTTCTCCTTCAGGTAAATGGTTGAAGGTAGGGTCACCGTTGGTATAAATACTCCAAAAATGAATTACCATAAATACTAACTTGGTGAGAAACACTGCAGCTGTTGATTAGTATAAACTATTTTGAGAAAAGATTCACTTCGAAGTAATACGGTTTAGATAATTTTTCGCCAAAGAATATTTGAATCTGAGAAACGATTCATGCATGAATCGTTTCAATAGAGTCAAGGAAAGTTTTTCCACCATCACCAAGATGTAAGTTTTGTGCATCACTGTGCACATTTATATTGTCAACCTTAATGTTGTGCAATGTGCACACCATTTTATGAAAAAGTGTACGTCATTTAGTGAATATTTGTACCCTTTTAACTTTGTAACAAAACTTCAATCGTGAGTCTTGACGATCAATTCCTAGAACAAAAATATATACGGAAAGGTTACAGAGGACAGTGTCTTGTTCACGGAAACATTGATGATGCATTTTGCCTTCCCATTTTTTTCTGGGAAGAGCGGCCTCGAGTATTGTTCATTAAATCGATGGGCAGCATGCACTCCCACAACTGCCGTGTGGCAACTCATGCGAGTAAGGCGCTTGAATGCATGCGGTGCTCCACGTAAGTCCTTCTCTGGGAATTCAGACGTGTTTGGCGACGGCAAATTGCTCAGATTTATTTAAGGGGGTAAGGTAAGATCCTACGATATTGTTTTTTGAGGCATAAAGTATTCCCTCAAAAACAATTCTCTGGAAATAGGAAGTGGTCAATATTTCCAGAAAACCGACGGGAACCGTAGGTTGCATCTTACTGCACCACATGATTGAAATCTTGGAAGAGGTGTTAGCTAGGAACCACAGAGCCAGTTGAAATTATCGACGTTTCGACTACGGTGCTCAAGCCTTCATCAGGATAGTGACGTTTGTTACGCTGAAATGCATTTTGCTTATTACTCTTCCAAACTTGACGGCTGTTTCTTTTGATGAGACGACGGCCGTTTACAAAGTATTTTTTACCAGGAAAATAAATTGGAAGTAAACGCTCTAATTAAAAAACTGCAATTATTTCTCTTTTAATCATCACAAAAAGTACCCAATCATTGTCAAACTCCGCAGCAGTATTGGACTATCCTGGCGGTCCACTTTTTGTCAGTCTTGGTGCAAGACGCCGTTTGTTGGTGGAATTTTTCAGCTTTAATGTTGGACCATGGGTTGGACGCTGGGATATTACAATATTAACAACATCGAACTGAAACAATAATAAGAACGTCTTGCATCAAGACTAATTTTGTCACAGCGATTCTGAGCAAAGTGCTCATAAGTCGTCGTATAATATAATTGCAAGATCATGCAGCGATCAAAATAAACCACGCTGGGATATTACAATATTAACAACATCGAACTGAAACAATAATAAGAACGTCTTGCATCAAGACTAATTTTGTCACAGCGATTCTGAGCAAAGTGCTCATAAGTCGTCGTATAATATAATTGCAAGATCATGCAGCGATCAAAATAAACCACGCTGGGATATTACAATATTAACAACATCGAACTGAAACAATAATAAGAACGTCTTGCATCAAGACTAATTTTGTCACAGCGATTCTGAGCAAAGTGCTCATTGCAAGATCATGCAGCGATCAAAATAAACCACGGTTATCCGTGTGGAATTAAAAGATAACACGCAGAGTATTCAAGAGTTGTGGTTGTCCCTTCCGATAAGAAGTGACGTCATACACTCCTAATTACGAAGTATTTGATATATAGGATTTGTGATTTACGTGCTGTAAATAAACGCGTCGGAATAAGGTTTACGTCACAGTCACGTTTTGACTGTATTGTGATGTAATAGTTTCATTTATTTTAATGATTATTGTTATACCGAATCTCCCCTCTTGGAAAGTTTGATTACGTAATTGAATACTTGTCGCAGTATAAAGCCCAATAAGGCACACGTAACCCTCGCGGTCTGTCGTCCAGTGGCGTGTGTGATGGTCATCATGGCTTCATTTAATTTGTTCATAAATGGTTGAATGCTTTAGTTTACCGGTGTGAGCGTTTGGTTCCTTGGAGTATGAGTTGGAGATTCGGCAGCCATATGTACATTGTAGCATTGTAGCCTAATGAACATGGAGTTGTTGCGCCCTTAACGTGTTTCCTCATGTTTCATGTTGGTGAATATGATCCCGTATGGTTGGAAACTCCAATCATCATTATGCTGATATTGAACGCAGTAATCGCTTTTTATGACACAAAGTTCAAGAACTTTAGTTAAACCATGTGCATCTAAGTAACAATAGAAACCTTATATATTTCTCGACGTTACATCATTTTCTTTACTTGAACAGTGCATTCCTTCAAATCCGGAAGGATATTAAAGGAATTTAATTTGGCTTGTGCAAGGTTTTGGGAGAAACATAGCTCATACCAACAAGAAAACAAAAAGTTATGTTTAATTCTAGTTCCCATGCAATATGGAGGGTATGCCATTACGCAGGCAACTGAATGATAAACCTTTCTCCTGACAGAGAATACGAACTGAAAATTTAAAAAAGAAAAACCAAAACCACTACAACTACAAGTTTTCGAAAAATCATAAAGGCGCAAAGTTTATGTAGGCCAAGATAAAACATAATATCCTAATAAATTATGAAATGAAACCGTCATAAATTACACTAATTATGTTTGTGTTCAACCCGTTGATCGAAAATGAAAGAAACCTGCAATAGATTCACCATATTGTCGAATTTTTAGTATCGAGTTAGGCCTATATTTTCGGTTTCTTTATTTTGATTATTTTACTCAGGATTTGCGTCAAGAAAACGGCCATAGGCTAGTTGTCACATTATATCATCGAAGTATTTCTTGAACAACACCGGACAAAACCAGAGGCCAAACTCGTCCCTGCAGTTGCTGTACACTTCAGATGCATTTCCATTGGAATAGAATCACAAACTTGAGCGTAAATAAAGGTTCTTTATAACCAAGCACTTCCAGTAAATTACTGGTCTAATTGGGCAAAAGTTCCGGTCAAAATTTCCCCGGCTGTCAAAATGGATGACCGAGAGGTTTTTTGGTAAGATGTGCTGTCACTTGTAATGGATGATTGTTTATCTTTCGGGGAAGTTTCGTGTACCATTTCCTTGGGTAAAAGTCACCGAGTGTCATGGTGATGGCTTGTACTATAGGTAGGCATCTTTTTTTGTTTGCATGTGAGCCAAATCGAGGCTAGAAGACCAACGAGGTCTGATCCCTCTATATTCTTATATTATGCAATTGCACACAAAGAACTTAATGAGTTAAACTGTGACTGATTGAAGTCCCTGCAGGCTAATTAGGTTCAATTGTGAATATACGGATATGACTGCATCTACTACGGTCTTGTCCTCAATCGGGCAAGGGCGACAAATTTACAAAAATAGGCTGGTACTTTTTATAAAACAAGATGACCCGTGGTCCTACTTCCCTGACCTTTTACAACTCCCTATAGGGAACGTGACCAAGAGGGTAAACTTCCTGCTACTGATCCCCATTAACCTTGGCATGGTGGGGATCATGACGACAGAGTTTCCTGATGTAGGAGAGGATGGCCACAGAGTGGGGGGGGGGGGGGGGGGTGCATGTAATCCTCCTCACTGATAATAGGCGCGGGGTAAACGAACCGCGGTCACCCCGGTCTGTTTTCGAGTCCGCAGAGACGGTTGTTGACTGCTATCTCTCCAACTACAAAACGGTTAATTTAATCATGACAGTGACACTTTGTAATTAGAACAAATGGGAAATTGATCTTGTTTTGCTTCGATATTAAGCGTGAAGAAGAACAGATGTAGAATGAAATTGCAGAAGAAGGGACGGATAATCCTCATTTAAAATTACACAGAATTTTGAAATCTCATTGTTTTCCCCCGTATTAAAATGCACGTAAGAGAAATCAAGGTTTCAATGCAAATAGGTTGTTCCCATTTCTGCCGTATCACATGATCGTACGGTCAAAGATTAGGAACCACATGCATCCAATGACGAGAAGCATGATGTCTGAGGTACGCACCTTTCCGTTTCAACATGCATTAATGTCATACCTCAGAGTAATTTTCAAAACATGTAACTGTAACATGTTGTCTAATCACAAGAATAATCTCCTTTAACCTTTTCCACATTTGCTCTTATAAGAACTTTTCCTCGGTTTAGTTTTGTTCAATAAGACCTAAAAAATAAAAGAGCGCCACCAAGCTTCGGCAACAACAATCAGGCCAACTGTCAAACCGACCGGTGACGGCTGTTTACTGTCACATCGCCTGAAAAATAACAAATCTGGGCTTTTGAGAACATCCGCCGACAAAAGTCTAAATGAATTTTCTATAAGGGGTTTTTTCCTGATTAAAATGTTTTTGATTAATTAACTTAAAGTCAGGGTTGCTAGCCCGGTCAAATATTGAGGGAAGTAAATGTTTACGTGACATATCCATTTGATTAAAACTCTAATGTGGTGATTGGTAAGTGTCACCTGTTAGTGAATTAAAAAAAAACACCTTGTAATTTGGAATTGTTTATCTGTATGCCTTTTCAGAAGTGTCAGAGTCCAGATTGTCGAGTCCGAGTCACAAACATAAAGTCAAAGTTTCAACTCCGTGTCCAACTCCGAGTCATTGATCGGACTCAAGGGGATTCCTATCTCGAGTCCGAGTCTGAGTCAGGAGTCACCCTTAGCACGCTTCTCCCAAAGATTTGTGTTATATTATTGTCCTTATCTTTTCTTTCTCTTGACCACAAACAACAAATAACCAACTGGCTGGAATGTGGATTTCAATAATTTTCCAAGAAAGTGTTGGTTTAATAATGAGAGGAGAAACTGAGAAACCAAACTTCATTGCTGTGATGGGGTCCTAACCGGACGCTCGATGACAAACTCATGGATGCCCGGTATGGGTTTGAGGTAGGTACCCTGTATACAAGGTGACATTGGCAGTGCTATCATCATGACACATACAAAGGGGACAGATTAACTTTCCTCCAAGCCTCGGTTTGACCACATCGGAGAAAAGCACAATTACCGCAAGATGCAAACTAGGGCGATGTGGAGGTCTTGAATAGAGTCTAACTCTAAACAATGATTGAGAACTCAGTCAAAAGGCCATAAGCCTTTTTGAGATATGGTGGACACTATAGGAGTGCACTGTAGGAGTTGGGTGTATACAGACAAATTTACCCAAATCAAACAGTGTTATAGTAATGTGTCCACGCGTATTTCAACATTTTCTAAGAACCTTGGGTTTACACGTCATTTAAAATGCGTAATTTAATATTCTTTTAACGTTAATGGGGCCGGACGATCGAAAACGTTCGACTCTTGCAAGTCTTTATCGAAAATGGGTGGGAAAAAAGTAAAATGCAAGTTCTGAGACTTGTACCCTTCACCTACGTTCCATATTGCGGTCACGACCAACCAACATCTGACCTTTATTCAAAGTTTCATTGACTGAGTGAGTGGCAGGCATAAAAGCCACCGTACAAGGCCACATTCTTTATGATTAATATTATTATTAAATTCAACTGGTATTTAAAAGTGCCACTAGACTGTGACCGTATGACCTGGGTGACTTTGTTACACACGAGAGCCCCAAGGCACTCTATAGTACACTCGTTTCACTGTAATTTCCCCCAAACCCACAATAGCCTGATGGTGAACTACTTGTGGGTTTAAATCCTGAACGAAAAGAAAGGAGATTATCCTACTATTTCATTTACGATGGCTGATTTTCTTTCGTCATAAAAATGTACTGAGTGGGTTTGGGCGGGGCGATGGACGGTAGTTTTAATGGGACCTATAAAGATCAATTATAAGTCCGAGTTGGGTAACGGTGCCAATTAACGTATGGGGGGGGGGGGGGGTCATATACGGTGCAATATGTGTTGCTCTATATAAAGGATCCAACAATTAGTAAATAAAAACACCAAAGTAAATGTAGCAACTATCCGGGCGCATACAAAGTGGTCAATCTGCTGGGGAGGATGAAATTAATTAACGGCTGAATTTGAGGACTGAAAAAGATGATCAGATACGGCCATCAAAAACAAACCTAAATGGTAAGGGGACCTATAAGATGTTTCAACCATAAATCAACTGGTTATAACTACGATAAATGACATACGTATTATAAGTATCGGAG
This sequence comes from Plazaster borealis, assembly GCA_021014325.1. Lineage (NCBI taxonomy): Eukaryota > Metazoa > Echinodermata > Asteroidea > Forcipulatida > Labidiasteridae > Plazaster > Plazaster borealis. The sequence goes on along the minus strand of CM037456.1, from coordinate 298,654 downwards.
ATGGTTAAACAGGTCTTCTTCTTTTAATGAAAATCAGAACATTGCAGACTCGTGATTGCCAAAATACACTGATGCAATTAGCCTACATAAAGATGTGATAGTTCTCCTATAGACCGAACAAATACCAGACTATTATTTTACCCAGCCTCGATCTGGCCACTACATTTATTTAAATGGAGAAACAAGATGGCGCCACCATAAGAGAGGTATAATGTATGATGTTACACAATAATACTCTTCAAAAACATGTTTTTAATGGCCTCGTTTGGACCTATTGTAGAGTTTTTCTCAAAGGCTAAACATGTTTAGCCTTTAGACTCTGCTAGGGTTGAAACATACACCATTGACCTTTTTTGCATTTATACCACGTGTCATTTTTGTTGGTAAGCAGCTAATTGCATTTTCTCAATAATAGGCATATTATTCATCCACAAAAAGAAGAAACAAATCGTCTAATGGAAAGAAGAAAATCTCAATGCGTTCACACATTCTCAAAAATGCATCCCTGTGAGACTTCTTTTGTTCTTTCCCTTTGTCCATGTACTAAACATCCTCCCATAGACTTTGTACACAACATTTCTTGTGGAGCACCGGTCTTTAAATAATTCTATATGGAGACCTTTTGTTCTCCCCCTTTTTTTGTCCTCGGTCTTCATAACTTAGGTACCGAATATGAGCACACAGTGTGTTCGGTGGATAAACACATCACTTTTAACGGATCAGACATCATAGGTGTTTGCATCTTTATTTTGTGTATGGACATACGGGCCATTTTAGCTATTGTCCACCACATGGTTCTTAAACAAAAACATTTTTATCGCGTTCCAAAAGTTCCCACGGCTGTCACGCGTTGTGGGATTTCACTAATCGGTCAAGAACCAGCATAACCCGCCCTAAACAAAACAGGTCTGCACGTTGGAACGTCCACCATAAGCTCATGGGTGACAGAAGTTAGCCGGGTACGGCGCAACGGAATCAAAAGAGGCCTTCGGGGCAGGTTGACGTTTTATTCGGCCAGTATTTTATTATTTTGTGTGTTTGGCTTTGACACTTCATAGCTGATTGTGTGTTGATGTAATTATGACAATCTGCCCGTGGTGACTTGTGCAAGCTCTTTCAGAGTGGAGTGCAAGAGACAAAAAGCGCAACAGGCTGCTTCTCGGTATACACCTATATAAAAGGACCAAAAGTTAAACCCTGAGGCACTCGATGTAGTGAGCTAAAACAATATACAAAGTAAACATGGATTTGCTTTGTCAAATCCAATTAGAAAACTAAAGACAAGTGAAATACAAGCTCTGGGAAAAAATCCCCTTTAAATTTCTGATGATACTCTTTTGAATACCAAGTAAAAAAAACCAAATATAAGGTGTATTGTGACAAATAACCAAACCGAATCAAAGGACGATGCGCAAATGGCCTTGTTATAGTAAAGTCTGTCGACGACAAAGAACATGTTTCTCCTTCAAGCGACAAAGGACCCAGACTGTACAATAAACACACTGCATCACACACGGACTTTTACAAGTCTATGAGTCTGGCGAGACTGACGTGACCTCAGAGTGACCTGGTTCAGACCCAACGCTTAGGGGTACATTGTTGGCATAGTTTGACCCCTGAGGGCGCGGATGTGTGACCCAATCGGGGTCACATTGAGGAGAAAACACAACCTCACATCATGTCTCATGCGAAAGACATTTCTTTCTTTTTTGCGGCCCGGCCACCCAAGGCCCAGGTTGATCGTGAGAGGAGAGAAACCAAACCCATGAACTCTGAATGAACCGCGGGGACCGGGAGATACGTTAACCCAAAAGTGACGGAAAATCTTGTCAGGAATTTCAGTCAGCTTGCTGCTGCACTTAATTTATGGCATACCTAACCTCTTGCAAATAATTATTGGAGTCTCTGGAGCACCCAGACAAGTTTTCTACACTAACCCATGTAAATGTTTTCCTTTTTTTCTGTTGCAGCATTTACTATTGTGTAACACCTCTATAAATCATTTTTGCCCAACCATGATTTCATCCTCGCAACTATCACTGTAAGTACAAACGGACATTTTATCACAGTGCAGACATCGCATTTCCTCCCGTTTGAAACCAACGCCAATAAACCGAGGTTTGGAGGAAAACACAGTATGGCCCCTGTTTGAATTGGTGGAGATAATAAGTACGATCGTTCTGGTATACACAGGACGCACGACAAAAATACCACGCTGAATTAACTCAATACAAACCTTAGGGAGGTCTTCTGTATAAATACAAATTTGTGTGTACCACATTGAAGATCTACTTGAACAACAAGAAATAACTCAATGATTTTACGTCAACCGTTGTCTGGAATCACTGTCCATCTGTTCTAAGGAAGCAGGAAATGTTACCCGATATTCATGTGTTATTGGATCATACATTTTATGTTGAAATTGATCCCATGCAAAATGATTCATTCGAGTTTTTGAATGACTAAGCCTCATGTTTCGTTAAAAAAAACCTAAAAACTAAAACAATACATTTTTTAAACCAAATTGTTAATTTGACATTTTGTTGTAATCAAAGTTAGCAGTGGCGTAACCAGACATTTTCCTTTGGGGCCAAGCGGGGCAAAGACATATTTTTGGGAATATTTAATGTATCGAATCATTCATTGTGCATTGTTGTAAAGATCCTGGGGGTGGGGGCAAGGGTTCTGAGCAGGGAGGGGGGGCTCCCGCCCCCCGCCCCTGGCCCTGCCCCCTCTGGTTGCGTTACCGGAAGTAAAAACTATAGGCGAAACCACAAATGGGTTGTGAAAGAGGTTTAAAATAAAGGTCGCTGCTGTGACAACTTATTCTGTCATCGAAATATTCGTCAGTGTATAGTGAGACTCATCAAGTGTCATTATAGGAAAGAAATGAAATGATTTATTTCACTTGGTGGTCGTAAATCGTCGTGTTAATTATTCAAACTGATCACACCGCGACACCACAACCGTCTGACCTAAATGTGAATCACAAACCCACAGTTTCTTTGTTTCATGTTGCTAGAAAAACCTCAACTTGTCCACAGTTCAGAGTCCATCGTGACCAGTGCTTCACAGCTGTCATAAAACAAAATGAATCCAAGAGCAAGAATCCTAAGATTCTTAACAATGATCTCGAGTAATTAGTTTGAAGGGGAATGAACGGGAATGTGTTTTTGTGGTTGCGTAGAGCGGTGTGTCATCATCGCCGTTGTTCCCCGTCCACTTCTCCGCCACGTTTCCCACGCCACGTGCGTTTCGTTTGACGACAAATCATAACGCACGTGACTGTTGCTTTCAGGCCGAGGTCAACGGAACATTTTCTCGGGGAAACGTAACATATGGAGCGGCGGGGGTACTCGGTTTGATTCTGAGGGTCGCGCGTCTGTCCCAAGGGGGTAGCGTGAATTTTGATTTGACACTGAATAACCATAGATAAACAAACAAGGACCCTAATTTAACCAGCTCTCGTTTTTGTCCTTTTTCTGTCAGTAAGTGCGTGAAGAATATTGTTCAACACAATTAGGGGATTTTGCACTGTGCTGACTGCTGTGCATGCCTGCTTGACTTGAATATAAAATGATGGTGACAAAACAAGTATTACGCTCTAATTAGTTAACAAGATTCTCTCGTTTGGTTCTCGAACTGAGGAAGGTAGGGCGAGGGGTTGGGCTTTGGGATGTGTCCCATCCAAGTATATTACATGATTTTTTATTTACCGTTTTGGTATTAAAAGGCTGTTGTGAGAATTTGAAAATGGGCACTCGTTTTTCAATGTTTAGAAGGGCCTACCTGATGATTCAGAAATTCAGAATATAAACGTTTAACATATTGAATTGACAACTGTGCAGTTATTTGTGTTTGAATTCGGGGAAACGCTTTGTAATGCATTCAAATTGTCTATATTTAGGTAGTGTTTCCGCCAACTTAGGAAGTCGATCTGAAATGTGGTGACGATTGGTATTGGTAAGAAAACTGCCCAACAAATGAAAGTAATTTTGTACATAATTGTGGTATAGGAAACCATAGTTGATGAGGGTTGGCAGGAAATAATGCCATAATGGACCAATTTGAAATTAGTACAAATTGAGTCATAATTGCAAAAATGGAAACTGTCTAAAGGCAAGACTAGAAAAGATTTGAAGAAATTAGACAAAATAGAACGCATTACACTACAAAGGCATCTCGGCGTCAAGGGCGGATTTCGTAAAAAGTGTCTGCGAGTACAAAAATGGAGCACTTTTAAATTAATATGTTTTCAGGTCGAGTACACAGTAGAGAGTGCAAGTCTCGCGCGTATTCGATTATTTTTGGACCACTTTGGTCCCACGCACATTGCTTTAAAGGGACACGTTGCCTTGGATCGGGCGAGTTGGTCTATAAAAAGCATTTGTAACCGCTAATCGCTATGGTTGGAAAGATGTTTTAAAAGTAGAATACAATGATCCACACAAATATGCCTCGAAATTGCGTGGTTTTCCTTTAACATCGTGAACAACCACGGTCGGCCATTTTGTGGAGTCAAATGTTTGACTCCACACAAAATGGCCGACCGTGTTAGTCGAAAGTAAAAGGAAAACCACGCAATTTTGAGGCACATTTGTGTGGATCATTGTATTCTACTTTTAAAACATTTTTCTAACCATATGCATTTTTTAACAAACGGTTACAAACACTTTTTCTTTAGACCAATTCGTCCGATCCAAGGCAACGTGTCCCTTTAACGCGTGAAGGAGACAAACTCGCCCCACAGTGTTCGAATACGCGCGAGACTTCCTCAGTCTATAACATCAACCATGCCAACACCAAACGCAATGCGCATCACACTGCGCCAATAAACATGACCTCATTTCAAATAAAAATACTTCAACAAGAGGCCCTTTTCGAAAGCACGGGTCAGTTAGGCTCTTATAGGTCTATAATTGCAGTCCTGCACGGAACATTTTCGAAATTCTAGACGGAGCCTTAAGTCAGAGCCAAAGCCGAAGATAGTTTCAAAAATGGCAACAAAAGTCGGCCGAGAGGGGAAGGCCTAAGTGTCCCGACGGTGGTATATAGCTGTCAACTATGACGCATCAAGCATCTGTTGGGACATACTATCAACGCTAAGTGATTTCCTAAAGCAATAATGTCAAGCATGACTCATGCCACGTGGAATACCCCCAATTATAGGATGCGTTCAGTCGCTGGTCTCCTTCCAGACGATTGCTTTCATTACTACCCACAGGAGAGCAAATTCAGTCTGGTTCAAGGCTATGTTTTCATTTTGACGGACCCTCATATCAAAACAAAGGACGCCAATAAAGCATGACGTTCTTTGAAGCCATCACAACAACACAAAGAACGGTACAGTAATAAAGCACACCCCATGATTCTTTGAAGAAAGAAACACATCACAACAAAGGACCTAACTAAAACTTAAACACAGCGTATCTTATAAAGCTATCGCAACAAAATAGATGACGAAAATAAAGCGCAAATTTACGCCATCACAACAATACAAATCCCATAAATAAAGCATAAGGCCCTATTAACCATGATTTTTGTTTAAGCCATCACAACGAAGGACCTAACTTAAACAACACAGAGTAATCATGGTTTTTTTAAAGGCAACACAACAAACAGTACGTAAAAAAGAACACATTAACCATAACATTACGTCATCACATCAAAAGCTTGTAAATTGTAAATAAAGCACGAAATTAATCGTGATGAAAAAAAAGCCATCACAACAAAAACAGAGGACGTAAACAAAGCCCAACATTAAACATAAGTCATCACATCAAAAGACAGGTTGTAAATAAAGCACACAATTAAGCATAACTTTACGTCATCACATCTAAAGCTTGTAAATAAAGCACGAAATTAATCGTGTTTACAAAAAAAACCATCACAAAAAGAACCACACAACGCATGACGTAAATAAAACACAGCGTGATTTTACGGCATCACAACGAAGCAAATGACGTTAATTAAACACACTAATTAATGATTATTTAATCAACAAAACGTATCAAAGAATACAGTAAAATGGATCATCATATGTACGATAATAAATCACACAAAACATGATCGTCTTTATAGCTTACATTACAACAAGACAAAGAGAGAGCCTAACTACCGCATCAAGTTATTACGTTTTCTAAAAAACAACAACAAAACAAAAGACGTAAACAAAGCAGACGAATGATTTATAAAAACCCGTAAAAAAGAAAAAAAAAAAAAAGACGTTAGGCCTAAAGTTAAAAGCTGAGCACCACGCTATTCAAACTCAGTCCCAATTTCATCCCAAATTCTTTACCTCAGAATAATGATAAATTAAAGCAGTTTTGAATTCCATTCATAATGACAGTAAAAATGTCATTTGCAACGGTCTTCACAGTTTTCGTTTTGTAGATTCCGTTTGTGAAAACTTGTGGTTCTCGGAAAAGAGCGTGTTACGGCCGGTATATCCTGTGCGGGGGAGTGAGTGTACGGTACAAACCAATACACAAACATTTAGAAAGGTTTGTTCACATGTAACTAATGACTTACACTGCAAAAACTAGGAAGTTAAATTGACAACTTGGGTGTTGTCACATATAGATATCAAAAAAGAATACAAATTTACACCACAAGGTGTTAAAATAACACTAATTGCTACAAAACAATTACATTTGTGTTATTTTAACACCCTAAGATGTTAATTTTGATTCTCTGTTCGGTATCTTTATGTGACAACACCCATTGTGTCAATTTTAACACCCCCGGTTTTTTTTGCAGTGTACTTACCAAGTGTCGGTGGCGATTCTTTAAATTTACGTGAGCCAATCAAGTTTTACACGTTTCTCAGTGGAATGTTTTAAGAACATTACATTTACATTACGATTTACATGAATTGGTCTTCTAAATTAATAAACAAATTATTATCTGAATTTTTTTCTTCATGTGCAAAAATAATGAATAAAACAATACAAGCCACATATTGAGTTCTCTCCAGTCTGTATTTTGGGTTGTACGGTTGTCCCATTGCATTTTCTTTGGGTTGGATGTTTTGTTGTACGTTCAAGTTTTCCTCTCTTTTGGAAATACATTATTTGACGAAATGAACCGGGGTTCACGCTAATAATTTGTTTTAAGCTCGCGGACAATACTGGTAACAGTCGACCAGCATCGTACTTTAGGTGAAACATATACATGAAAATAATAACAAACCAGTGAAATTTTAAGCTCCACCGGTCATCGGAGCCACGAGAAAATGAAGAAAACCCCCTTGATGTTTTCACTGTTTTCAGACATCGGGTTTGTGGACTCGTGAGATCAAAACAAATTTTTGATTTATGTCTAAAAGAAATTTGCATTTCAAGCAAAAATATTTTTAGTAAACAACCATCTACGTTTTGTACAAATCTGTGAACTATTTAGTCATTCTTGCATAACGAAGTTGCGATGTTATGGCATTGTTCTGAGAATTTGAATAAACACTGCGACAACAGAGACATTTCAAAGATGTAGACATCCTCCTGATTCGGTATTAGACAAAATGTTCCCGCCATTCTGATTAATTTGCTCTCTTTCAAGTCAGTGTAACCAAATTGAGGCTGAAAGGCCAAAATTATCTGGCCCAATTATGATAATTGGTGTGATGAAAATCAGTATTCAGTTATTATCTCTGAGACAGGGGACGCGACAAAGAGGGTATAGACGACAAAGGTATTGTGTCGACAGATAATAATTAATTCGAATGATCAACGTTTACAATGAGTCACACCGTGACTCACGCTGCTCTACCTTTTCATATTGTGTTTTATTTTTTATCAACAAGTCTATTTATAATACTTCATCTTTGGTATGTTGGGTTGGTACACGTGGTCGTGTGGTGGTGGTGGTGGTGGTGTGGGGCGGGGCATTATTCACGCTTTGTGGTTCTTGTTAGTGAATTAAAGCACTCCTAAATTAATAGTACTGAACAACATTGTTCAGATTGACTCGAAATATAAATTGATCTCTATCAAGTTGTCACCATCAGGAACATGTACCCTGTGAAAAGTAACAACAACGAGTGCTGATTCCTACAATACCGAGAAGGTATCTGACCATTTCATCCCAGCCTCGTCCGGTTCCATTTTATTTCAATTGGGACAAAAAGAAAAACAAATAGCTTCGAGATAAAAAAAAGCCACAGTGCTAAATCGATCAATGGGTAACGATTGTAAAATATAGATTTTTGCGCCGAAATACTGAGTTAGCGATGTCTTCATTCTTTTAACTTTAGAAATATATTTAATATCCAATACCACAAGGCGACTTTGTAACTATTATAGGCAGTTACAAAATAAACTATTTTTGTCACATTTGTTGACCATTATTTGTTTTAATGCGCCCATACAAATTTGCAATAATCATGTTTTAATCTTAAAATAGTCTTTCTGTTCTATATTTACACCACCGAAACAAGGCTCATGGTCTTATGACATAATCTATAGCCTCTTTCCAAGCCACTGGCATGCGTTCCGGACTGAAGATGTCCACACAATAAGACCCCCGCATGGTTTAAATAACGAGTAGCACCATAAAGGACTTTACAATAATTAAAATGTGCAAGTCATGAGGGTCTTAGAACGTACGAAAGAGATTCTACTGTCTCGCCGTGGAGGACAAAAATAGACAATGATCAAACAGTAAACGCTTATCGTCGGCTTATCTAATTTATGAGGGTTTAAAGAATAAAACCATATCATGATGCAGACATCTTGTTGGCCTTTCAATGTAAATGAAACTGAGGCTTGAATATGGAAGGAGTCTGGTGCCTTCTTGTTTAAACGAGGACGGCTGTTCATTGTTTTGGATACAGGGAACGCGACTTCGGTGGATAGGCAGCTTCTTATTTTAACCGCTGGTTTGGGACTTTTGAGAACAGACCTTAACCATAGCAATATAGCAGGGTTTTCTCATGCAGTCAAACCGGGAGTGATGAACAAAGGCTATCCATATTTGAATGACAGTAATAATAATTGATTGTTACTGTACACTTCTGTACTGAATTTTGAAACCAAGAGCCATTAAAATTGCTGTTACCCATAGGCCTGAATGCGTGACGAGAAGTTGTTGACAAAATCTCAATCTTTACAACAACAAAGTAAATGCGGGATTCGTTAGCCATTGAATGCTTCACAACCCCTAGTTCCGCCGCAGGAAATCTCCACATCACACGAATAGACCACAGAATCAACACCATCCACTGCATCCCTCACTTTTAATTACACCAGGCAGAAATCAAACTCGAAATCAATTGATACATTCATTGCACCGGAGTTCATATGCCTCCGAGGTGGAAAACATAAACAGCCGTAAAGCAGATCATATCACAGAAAAAAAACAACTTGCTGACGTAGTTCAGGAACTCGTTAAGCCACTGTTTGTTTCAGGAAACGGAAGCCAATATTTATTTCGAGCGTAATGAGGGGAAGTAGTTACACCCACGATCAATGTTTTCATTTCAAATTTACATTTAAAACAACTATTTTGTGTCTACTCTCAAGGTTAATTTACATATTGATGCCGATTGAGGTATAATTTTTATGTGCCGGCTTGAATCGCAAACTTTACCGCATGCAATGCTAATGATGTTGTGAAAACTTCAGGGGAAAAAACATTGTTAAGAAACCTTTATAAACTAAATATTATGACTTGTAACAGGAAACCTAAAACTAGCAAAACTTATAACGTTATTGCCAAGCCGTTTACAAACAAGTAAACAATAATTACAAGCAAACAATGATAATTGTGGATAATCTAAAAGAAGAAAACCAAGCCAGCACCGAAAATGACGCAACCACAAACAAGCTTTCATAATACATTACAAGACTTCGGTCCAATTTCTAAGAGTTACAGTGAGAGACGTGGTATATTGGCTGGTAACCCCATTCTGGTAATCATACTTTTCATGTGATTGGCTACTTTTGTGCTTAAGCAGTTCTATGACATTGGGACCATGGGAAAGCCTGCAAAGACTTTCAGATTCTAGTCCGATGTTTGGCCGATTTGACCCGAAATATTATAATTAAATTTTAAAGACGTGTTTTTGATAGATTCGGGAATAACAGTTATAAGCTTTCATTTAAGGTATTGCACGAAAACAATCCACGAATGATAAGCTGTAATTAGTAAGAGATAACTATTAATTGTCGGGATCCCGAAAAGCATACATAAGAGAAAGGGACTAAAAAGGCACTGCAAGAGTCAAACAACTAATGCATTCGAAAGAACAGACAAACAATCCATCATTAACAGTCAATCAAGAAAGGGACGAACCGAGCAAGTGCCCAAATCTCTCAGCACAAAACGAACTTTCTTACAAAGACATGAACAGCATCCAAAGTCAAATGACCACAGACCAACAAACAAATGGATTCAAAGGAATGGATAAACTAACGGATGCTGTAAATGAACACGCTTAAAACTATAGCAAATCTCTAATCAAGTTAAAATAGTCTTTCTATACGTATACAAACAACCAACGAATTGTGTCCTTTTTTTAAAAAGCAATATCATTTTGAATTCACAAAACCAATCAACTGTGTCATTAAATTGTAATTATGACTTTGCAGAGATACCCGCCAATGGCAGCCATAAATAGTTGGTTTCCGGTCATAACGTTGAGATGCCGTTTCCGTTTTGTATTTCCGGTCCCCGGATTGACGAAGACCATTAAAAAATACAATGCATTTTGAATGAGTGGATTGGGATACATAATGAACGTCTATATAGTCTGTCAATTTTGTGAATTCGATTTGCATTTTAAGCGCTCATGACGGGTCGGGGCTTACAGTACACAGCGGTAACAAACTCATTATATAGACGACGCAAAACTGCCTGTTTCGTTATCCTAATTGCGTAATACTGACGTCACAATGTTTACAAACAGTACGACCCTAATGCATGGTTAATAGCAGTAAGCAAAACAAATTGCTTATCATAGAAATATAAATGCTTTGCAGAAACTGGTAACCAATCACAATGCAACATAATGTTACACTGTAAGTCCCCTTCGGGATAATAGATTATCTTCAGCATTTTAATTAAAGCGGTCGGGTTGGTGTAGTGGTATCTTTCCTCGCATTACTAGGTCCCCGGTTCAAATCCCGCTGGGGGCACTATGTGGATTGGGTTTTCAGTCCCTACCTGACTGCGTGGGTTTTACCTGGAATAATTCTCTGGGGTTTTCCTCCCACATCTAAAACTGAAAATTTCTTCTTTGTCTTCTCTCCATGGGGTCCTTGGCTATAGTATAGGCCTATAGTGATTAATTTCTGGCTTCACAACCAAAATAAATGAAATGAAAAGCATGAAGGATGTTTTCTTTCCGCTATGAGTAAGCATCCCTATAATTTGCTTTATGAAATTGGGCCAAGTGCATTTACTGTATAGGCTATGTAGACCATGAAACATTTGTTGTTAGGACCTTGTACATTCCCAGGCCTTTCTGGCAGGCAAAATATTACACTGATCATGAGAGAAACTATATACATGCTTTACATAATTTCCACATACATTCAAGAATTATAAAAATAACAGCTGAACACATTTTGAGATGTACCCCTTTTTATGTCAAAAGTTGATAAAAATAAGACGGCGCAATCTCCATGAAATGTTAGATTGTATGTTTTCTTTCATTGAGCTTTGTACACAATCGTGCCTGCAGGAAGTCTGTAGCTCTGTTGTAAACATGTGACGTCACAGGTTACATAGTCTATATGTCAAGGTAGCTTATCAAGACATTTAACACACCTATCTTTATATGTTTCTCTAACGCAAACGCAGCGCCTACACTGACAACAGCAGAAAATGTTGGGCTATTATACGCAAATGTGCCTGATACGTTTTCGCACAAGGAGCTCTATTGTAAACATGGAAGTTTTGTACCTGAGTCATTCCATGTCAGACCAACGCACTTTTTCACCTTATGTCTTCCAATTTTTATAAAAATTGTTGTGCTTGTAGGTCCTAATGAGCAATGAATACACACAAATTTTTCGCCCGATCCGACCTACCATATGGTCAGGGCAGAAACCACAAAAATTGACATTTTTTGAGTAAAATACCACCCTTTTGGTTCAAATATGTCAAAACCATGTCAATTTTCATCGAATATATGCAAATTTGGTATTAAAATAATGAGAATTGCATGCTCAATTCAATTCTTTTGTCAAAAATAAATTTTGTGAAAAGTAGGTCACCCTGACCGTTAATATGTCATCATGACCTTTGACCCAATTTTTGTAATAATGTATCATTCCGAAAATCAACAAAATTAAAATGACTTGATAGAGCATGTCTTCTTCTATCAGAATCCACTAACAAAATACTTGGGCTCTTCAAAATTTACGACTTTATGACTATTTTTGTACAGTTGGTAGGTTATAAATTAGTCAATTTATAGATTTTACATTAGAAATCCACCAACACAACTTACTGTTCTGTTTCAATTGTTACTAAAATTATTCTTGGTTGGGGAATTTCTCATGTTGGGGGCTGATGTGGTCTAACTAGAATCATACTTTAAACTATCAGCAGTGGCATACCCAGGATTTGGCTTTTTTTGGGGGAGGGGCGCTTATTTTGTTTTCTTCAAATTTCTTAAGAAGATTGTAAAAATAAATGACAACAAATCAAACAAACAAATTGACAACCTTGGAGGGGTGTGCTCCAGCCCCCTGACCCCCCTCCCCGCCCCCTCCCCGCCCCCCCCCCCCCCTCGGTTGCGCCACTGATATTTAGTTATCCCACGAGCACGTTTGGACTGCGAAACAATGCAATGCTGCTGTGACCCACATGCCACCGACGCACTACATTATTCTGTGTTCCACGAGCGCAAGTGGGATAGCGAATTTATCTTCAAGCAAACTTGACAGCAAATGCGTTTGTGGTGAGGATGTACGTGCATAGTGTGCATGCAGCAGGAAATAGAAGCACACAATACAGCAGTGCAATACAGCTGTGCAATATTATACAGGGCCGTAGGAAGCGGTACGGCCGGTACGGCCATGGCCGTACCAATATTTTAGGTATTTATATATATTTATTGTTTTACTTTTTTTCTCTTTTTTTTCCCCCATCGGAATCAAGTGAAAAAAAGAAGAAAAAAGAAAAAAAAATCTTGGAAATAAAACTTATTTAGTAACAAGTTCATTTTCCGTTCTGCGCTGGCGATTGTTTACCTTAGCTAGCTATAGGCGATTGAAGATGGAAATATGAGTACTTAAGAAATCTAGAGAGTAAACCAATACAAAATGAATCGTATAGTTTGCTTAAAAAGTGAGGGAAAAGTGGCCAGGAATTACATCATATTGCACCACAGAGCATCTAGAATGAAAAGTTTCCCGGGGCCCTTAAGCGGGCCATGGATTCCAAGCCGTAATGGCTTCGCGCTATGAGTACTTAAGAAATATTATTAGAGAGTAAACCAGTAAAAATGAATTTTATAACTGGCGCAAAAAGTGAGGGAAAAGTGACCAGGAGTTACGTCATATTGCACCAAAGAGCATCTAGAATGAAACATTTCCCGGGGCCCGTATAAGGGCCCCGGACCCCACGCTGTAATGGCTTCGCGCTCGCATTGACTCCTAACACTGCTTCTCAAATGGGCCTGACCAATGTATTTGAGCTTCCTACGGGCCTGTTATATAAATATCACACTGTTGTTGCTATGGATAGACTAACCAGGATCTACATGTAGGATTCAAGTTTGCTTGAAGATAGTACTCAAAAACGCAAACAAAGTTACCTTACGCATTCTTCACTGCGCTTCTTAAAATTTAATGACTCTCACAGACTTGGCATTTTGTTCCTTTTAAATGAATTTCACCTGGATGTGAGTCCGCTGAACTGGGTGCGGGTAGAAAGCATACTGTTGCGTACCCTGAACAGTCACTGCTGATGAAAAACGACTCTTAAGGAATTCTCAACACTGTTGCACTTCACTCTTGCCACAAAGTCAAACTGTATTCCTGGAATATTCACCTTAGCCTACGAATACAGCTTGTCAATTTGTTTGTTTGATTTTTTGGTCATTTATTTTTAACAATCTTCTAAAGAAATTTGAAGGAAAACAATGAGCCCTCCCCCCATTTTTTTTCTTCTAAAAAATAGCCAAATCCTGGGTACTCCACAGCTGATAATTTAAAGTATGATTCTGGTTAGACCACATCAGCCCTCAACATGAGAAATTCCCCAACTAAGATTAATTTCAGTAACAATTGAAACAGAACAGTAAGTTGTGTTAGTGGATTTCTAATGTAAAATCTATAAATTGACTAATTTTCAACCTACCAACTGTACAAAAATAGTCATAAAGTTGTAAATTTTAAAGAGCCCAAGTATTTCTTAGCGGATTCTGATAGAGGAAGACATGCTCTATCAAGTCATTTTAATTTCGTTGATTTTCGGAATGATACATCATTACAAAAATTGGGTCAAAGGTCATGATGACATATTAACGGTCAGGGTGACCTACTTTTCACAAAATTTATTTTTGACAAAAGAATTGAATTGAGCATGCAATTCTCATTATTTTAATACCAAATTTGCATATATTCGATGAAAATTGACATGGTTTTGACATATTTGAACCAAAAGGGTGGTGTTTTACTCAAAAAATGTCCATTTTTTGTGGTTTCTGCCCTGACCACATGGTAGGTCGGATCGGGCTAAAAATTGGTGTGCATTCATTGCTCATTAGGACCTACAAGCACAGCAATTTTTATAAAAATCAGAAGACATAAGGTAAAAAAGTGCGTTGGTCTGACATGGAATGACCCACCTGTGTTTTGTATAACAAATACTTGTACATTCACTATGCACAAGACCCCAACATCTACAACAAAAAATAACAATTCTAAACGGCGGATTGTTACTAAAAACTCCACACCGTTTGGATCTTGAAAACCATTTGACATCAGTCAATTCACCACTCAGAGAGCAATGGAATGGAAAGAATGATGCTTGGAATTACACTGAGAGACCAGATACCCAACCAAACAATCACAGACACCAACAAAGGGTACAGATATCACAAAATATGTCAACAAAACGAAATGGAAATGGTCAGGTCACGTAGCGAGGATGACATACAACAGATGGATAATAAGAACCACAGAATGGCAACCCAGAGTAGGAAAGAGATGCAGAGGCAGACCAAAGAAAAGATGGAGAGGATGATAAAGTGAAGATCGCAGGGAAGACCTGGACCAGAATGGCTAAGGAAAGAACATCATGAAAGAATCTGACATCCTGCAGTGGATGGGCAACGCCTAGGTACAATTACAGAAACATAAATATATAGTATATCAACGCATTATTTCCTAAGGGAACCCCCCTCGATTATACCATATGTCATTCCTGCTCCATCCGTTCATTTACAATTGCGGTTAATTCTCAAAAAACACGTTTGATCATCCAATTTCCGCTCACAACAAACTTCATATCCGGCCAGAAATGACGTCAGCAAAGCTCTTTAAATATACAACGCGTTATACACACTGAAGACACGGAGGGGAAGATGCCTTACAAAGCATCATCACCATGGTAACACAGAGAACCTCTTCGATGACTAAGCTATTAGCAGACGATCGCCAAGTGGAAGAGAAGAAGCACGGGAAAGTGACACGACCAAAATATGACCGGTCAGGTGGTGACGTAGACGGGGTAAATGCGTCACTGCTCCTCCGTTGATCACATTGAACATGTCGACGAGGAGGTCGCATGCAATGTGTTGTGTCGCTCTCCGCAAACGCCCACCTTCAAATAATTTTTGAAGAGATTTTGCCGCCAGACACGAGGACTATTTGAGAGCATAGCTGAGGGCGAAATACTATCGCAGTCTTGCTTATCAATTCCCAGTACAGTAAATGTATTCCATCTGGGTATTCTTGAAAGAAATTGTGCAACATTTATTTGCTTTTACGCGTTTACCATTCCTTTCGCTAAGATGTATAGATCATGTAACCTTTGTTTACAAAAGAGTTACCTTGTAAAATCCAGGTCATTTCCCACCAGCCGAGATACTACGCTGGTCATACATTATTTGCCATAATTTCCTCATAAATTCTATTGTTATAAAGAGCTGAACAAGTTTTGACATGTGTCCCCTTTCTTCATATCAAAAGTTGATAAAAATCAGACAGTGCAATCTCAATAAAAGATTTAAAGTTTTGTTGATTGAGCATTGTACAAATCATGTCTGCAGGAAGTCCAGGCTTTTAGTGGCTCTTTTGTAAACACGTGACGTCACAGATTAGGGCCTACACTTTATAATTTGTCATTACGATTTGCACAGAGGATATAACATAAACATTAAAAACCAATGTTTGTAATGTTGGTTTCTTTGAATTGATAACTTTTTTCCATGAGATTAATTTCTTTAGATTTTTGTACAAAAAGGAACCTTAAGTTGAACAAAATGTACGGGTGTGTGCTTGTAGTTTGTACCAAATTAAAACATGTTCTAATTCCGGGCCTTGAAACGCCGTAGGCCTCGTATCGTTGATCTCATGATCCATGTGATTCACCGAATCGGAACGTTCCTGGGCGGTATCGGTCCGTTGACTATGCTTGAGTTGAAATAGTAGCATTATTAAAAGGTGAACTCTCCTACAAACACATGCAATGGGTATCTTTCATTTTCGTTGTAAAGAGTGACTAATAAAAAATACTACTGTTTGTAAGTCGACCCGCATCCATGCACTAGTCACGGGATCACATACAATGGTAATTGTTGGATCACGAGATGTTGATCAATAAAATTAGCAAGAAGTCAGACAAAGAGTAAGGACATTTCACTGATGGGAATGTTATTTGAGAATAATAGTTAACGAATCCCCAGCGTTTTCTTTCTCTGTTCTATTTATCTTTTTCAACTTGGATACACTCAAAAATCTCCCAGGTCAGGATTGATCCGGATTCCGGGTCCAAGGGGGCCTGACCCAATCCGGGTCAGGCTGACCCGGACAGTGGTAAAACATTTGGGTTATAACTCGCACTCTGTATCATTTTGAGCTATTTCTGTTGCTCGGATTCTGGGTCATAGTGACCCAGAAATCAGGCCCCGCGGGATCCGGGTCAATTCTGACCCATAAGATTTTTAGAGTTTATCTCTTGATAGACACTACTAAAAAAGGCTGCCCCCATCACCAACTGAGTCACATAAAGGAAGACCGAACAAGATAGCGTTACAACTCCAATAACTATGTAGATTATTCATCTGAAAATATAAATTGAATATTTGTAAGGACTAATTAACATGTATTGGACTCTTTTAAAGAAGCAACATGGTGGCTCTAATTATGATGACACCATATTTGTCAAGTCCATTGGGTGTAATATTAACGCAACCAAGTCTATACCACCAATGGACCAGACTATGTGCCCTTCCAGTCTCGGTTTGATGTTAAATCAAGAGACTCAAGATGGACGCTCCCGATAAAGGTGTGTTGGCTCAAATAGCCGTCATCGGAATACTGTATGCACTTCTCAATCCATCAAAAAAGCAACATTTGTTCAACCAATAATACCAATAACATTAATATGATATATAATAAAATAAAATAAAATTACCAATAACTCCAAAATGGATATTCCCTTTGAGTCAATTGGAAGTTTTCCTACGTAAGCTTTCAGCTTGATGCTGGTACCATGGAGGAGGGTACCAATGTCGAGTTGCCCGCCTACTGAGTTATGTTTCACCGGACGTCCGAATGGCATCCTGACCTAACCATTAACAACAAATGAATACGTCAAATAATATTTGTCCTATTGTCAGCTTTTTGTATTTTATTGAAAACGTGGTTTCCCCTTAGAGGTTTCTCCGATAATTATTGACTGTGTAGAAATAATACATTCATTAATCTACGTTAATGATGCTGTTCAATGTTTGTGAAACAATGAAGGACTTTTGTCAAAATTACTCAACACGTTTACGGTAGCGCACACTGGGTCAATCAACTGTTAATAGGCACAAAGCGTACACTGGTCTGCGAAGATTTTAGCTAAATTCAAATAGAGCGGCACGGAATATATCTCAATTTTCATTCTATTGTTATTTTGAAATTCTGAAGACCGGCAGAGAACACTGTCTGAAACGTCGAGACTTTACTGCATCTTAACCCTGGTTCTTCTCAGAAACAACACTTCTCCCTAACATAACGGTTTTTACCAGTAAACCATATCACTCAGTCGTTACCATGGAGGTAACGTTACCCTGTGTTTCAACAGGCTCAATTCCTTCCTAAACACACAACATTGTGCCTGCCAGTAACATGACACAACCTTATAGAATGTTTGTAAACATTATTTTGCTAGCTTTAAACTATGGAGCCCTAAACGTTCCTGACCCCTCACTAACGTCATTCCAGTCAAATTCTAATCACATTACTCAATTTTCAATATAATTCTAGCGTCCCAATAATAATACGCATCTCCATGAACACACTGACCGTTGTGTGGTACTCTCACAATGCTCTCTCAAACAGCTGGACCGATTAGTCATAGAAATGACCTTTAACCTCTTTGTTCATAAATGGATGCACTGTGTTATGTTGAGTCATCCCGGCCAGTGATATTATTATTAAAATATGCGCAAGAATGGAATTTACATTATGTGTGCACCATAACCTGATCACCATATATGACTTGAAATCGTATACCAACCCCAACCCCTGGTGAGACTGAATTAAGACTTTCCCATTAGCTGGCAGAATTACTCACAGTTAAAATGACCATGTATATTGTTATTTCCTAAAACCAGAAATGACGGGTTATTTGAAGTATTTAAATGCGGTTTGAAACATTTTTGACCGTGGTACATTTCATTTCACGGGATGTATAAACGTTTGTTCATCACAGTAGTGATGAGATGGTTTCAACGAAGTGTGGAATCGGGTTTCCTTAGAAATTCATTCAACTTAAAGGGAAACGGATAGAAATTTGATACTGAGGTTTAGGAAACAACGCAAATGTGGCGTAACCTTTACTAATTTCTATACGAAAATATAGAAATAATAATTTGAAATATTTCGATTGTAAAAGTATATAATAAAAATGCTTTTATATAAGGCCTGATGTTTTTAAGATTTTGAATCACCCGATTAACGAATTTTGGGTTGAAATGATATAAGTGACAATAGATTAATCACGCAGCGATTTGTGATTGTGACGTCTGTATGGATACATGGTGAGTGGTGATGATGACTGCAGTATTACATACGAGGTGTGTGTGGTGAGTGGTGAGTGGTGGTGATGACTTTAGTAATACGATGTGTGTGGTGATGACGTTTGTGGTGATATCAGTATAGTGATGTTGTGATGATTAAAGTGAAATCTTACGGTAAAGTTCTGTACGTGTATGCAATGTGGTGACGTAGAGTGACGTATATGCAATATGGTGAGTGGTGATGATGACGTCAGTAACATACACAACATGATTACACTTTTGTGATTACACAGCAGTTTTTAATCCTTTACTAATTACATGACCTTGAAGAATGTGCAGTAAAGGCAACAAAGGAGAAGAGTTGACATTGTTTTTTTAAGTCTTCAAGGAACGAAGTTATCCAAAAATTCAACGCAGTTAGGCCGTGTCGAAATGCTTTGGTTTTATATAAATTTAATTTATTTAAATGTAATCTATTCAGTTCATTTTTAATCTAAAATAAAATGTGTGTGTGGATCATTTCTGCAGCGTGACAAAAGGAAAAATCCGTCCCAGGTGTCTGTTTCAATTTCTCATCTTCAATAAAACACATCGTAAACTCAATTTGTAAAAATGTCATCATAATAAAATGCACACACATTAATTTAAAGGGAAATCTTTGTTTTATTTTTTATTTTTTGAAGAGTAAATCCAGTCCAATCCGTTTGTTTTCAAATGAACACAACAAACAAAGCTACCAGTACCAGTGAACATTTTTATCAAAATATCGGTAGTCGCGGTTTTGTTTTGGCCAAAACAACGCACACTTTATACTGGTCATAAATGTTGTCCACCACGTTAATATTGAGCTTGTGTTTGATTGCCAATCAAAAAGGCAATTGTGATTTGGACCTTTTGAAATTCCACTTCCTCGACTTTGACAATATTTCAGACAAAAATATTTATCTACACGCGAAAAACTCCCAGGTCAGAATATTATTATTATTAAAATGGTTTGTTAAAAATACTGCAATACAGCGGCTAAAATTGACCTGGATTCCGGGTCCGGGGGTCTGATCCATTTCTGGGTCAGTTTGACCCACCCCGAAGCTGAGAGTCAAAAGTCCAGATTTAAACCAAGTTACGGGTCAAAAACTGACCCAGAAATGGCTCAGGCCCTCTGTGACCCGGAATCCGGGTCAATTCTGACCAGGAATTGTTTAGGGTAGTGAGGATCAGCATGACTTTGTTCCTATAATGAGCGAGCCTTTGTTTTTTAAAATGCAGGTTTTATTTTCCATGCCTTCTGCTCATTAGTCTTATAATGAATTTATTCCTTCGGAAATATTTACTTGTATCTTGCTTGACATCCTTGCGTTGATGAAAAGCCTTATGCGCATTAATCTTGTCCTAGTCGATAATAAACTAATAAGGGGCTTATGACTGGCTCTAATATGTCTGGAAGGTGACTTGCAAAATCACATGGTGTTATAAAGGTTCACCGTTTCCTTAAAAATGTGTTTAGATTTGCTTTGGCGAATAAAGCAAAATCTACATCTTTTAGATTGTATACTATACTTCCCTCATAATATCAGAGATTCTAGTTTATTTATCACATTTCTTATTAAATAAACTCATCAAAGCTCAGCAGCCTACAAGCAAACTTGATTGATTGATTGACTGATTCACTGATTGATTGACTGATTGATTGATTGATTGATTGATTGATTGATTGATTGATTGATTGACTTAGTTATCTGTTATCACTAAACATTCGGCTTTAAGGGCATATCAAACTTACTGAGCTATTCCTGAGTTACATGATGAAAGTCTGTACCAAAGATTCCTTAATTTTTTTTTAAAGGTACAGAAATATTTAACTTTCACGATGGAAAATCAGTTAATCTAACATTCATTTTGTTCATGTTAATTTGAAATTAAAAATCATGTTGTCAGTAATCACGTGTCCAAACTACAGCCGCTCAATCATTATGTACAATGATTTCTGAACAAGATATCTGTGTCAGTTGCATAAAGCCACTTACAATAATTGTGTTTATTCAATTTATTCAGTGAATTTCAGTTTAAGACCGGTCAACAGATACGTACATGTACATAACATGACATTAATATATTGAGAACCTGTTTTTGCTAGAAACGACCAAACAACCATTCAGACTTGTAAACAAGTGCCTTGTTGCAATAGTTGTATAAATCCAGTGTGAATTTACATCTCCCACACCACAGCAGATATGATGTTGGGCAGTCCAGACCATGGTTATTGATCGCTTTGTATTTTATGGAATATTTACAATGGTTGATGCATTTACGTAACTGTTTGTTCGATACGAGTGGGTGATTCCAGGAAATGCTCTTTCAGCGAGGCTAAAACCAGACCTGGGCCATTCTACATCACGCAGTATTTTCAGTTTGGGGTTACAACAGTACAATTACACACTATCCACAACAGGATGTCACAGTGTTGAACGCGACTCACATTTGAAACTATTGCATTTTTAGGCACGAGTGTCCTTGGAAATATGAGAGGAATGTTAACACTTTTTGACTGTATCCGCAACATAATAAAATGCTCCTAAAGAGTCTCGTCGTTTCGATCAGTATGCTCTACTTGTATTCATGGGAAACTTACTTGGTACTTGGGTGTATCCTGAAGTGTGAATATAACAAGGGTAGTTGATGAGTGTTAACACGCTCAACTTTAAACCTCAAGACTTTATACTGTACATCTCAACCCGATCCTTCTCAATCAATCATTTAAATCAATTTATATAGAGCCGGTATATCCATAAAAAACATGTGCAAAGGTGCTTTGACAATATAATACATATATACATTACATAAATGCTTAGGTGGACAAATGCATTTCGAGTCTCTTCTTGAAAATGTTCACATTTGTGAACGTTTGGATGTCTATGTGAAGGTCATTACATAACATTGGTGCCGAACTGGAAACACAGCGGTCATAAGTTTCCATTTGGGACGGTGAAGAAGGTTATTTGAAGATTGCTTTGTATGGTGATTGGGAGAAGTTTCTCAGATCCAACCCCTCCCGAACGAGATGATTGTTAATGTTATACCTGTAAACCTATTCAGTTAGTATACTTTATACACTTTGCAAAGCTTAAAGGGACACGTTCCTTGGATCGGGCGAGTTGGTCTATATCAAAAGCGTTTGTAATCGTTTGTTATAAAATGCACATGGTTAGAAAGATGTTTTAAAAGTATAATACAATGATCCACACAAATATGCTTCGAAATTGCGTGGTTTTCCTTCTACTTTGCGAACTAACACGGCATATTTGTGTGGATCATTGTATTCTACTTTTAAAACATCTTTCTAAACATAATGCATTTTATAACAAAAGGTTACAAACGCTTTTCATAGACCAACTCGCCCGATCCAAGGCAAGGTGTCCCTTTAACACATCTACAAAATGCTGTTGAGATATTAGAGTTGTTTAAAGATGACTAAAGCCAGTTTATTCACCATCGTCACAAAAGTGATGCAATGGTTTCTTCGTCGTTCTTTTATCAACTTTGTCTACATCTAAGCGTTAACAAAATGGGCTCCATTGAAAACATGTGACGTCGTGGGTCAAATTTTAAACCAAACAAAACAAACAAGCACTCAAACTTTGCCTTGTAAATTCTTCATTTATTTTTATTTTCTATAATTCTTTACAACACAACACAATAATGGCCCACACGAAGAAGCCGCTGTTACGGAGAGAGACCATGGGATCACGAAGGACACACGTCAGGGCCATTATGATTGAAACCGCCCGCCTATAAAAGACGGTTAAACACGGTCCGTGGACAAAACACCCCGGAAGGTTGTTGGGCTAATATTCTGTAGGTCATCATGCTAATTAGTGACCGTCATGAACGAACCGATGACAGAAGGGAGGCTGTATACCTGAAGTATTGTTTACTCGGAAAAATGGGTTTTAAATTCCCGTGATGGACAAGCATTTATCGAGGCCAGTCGGTTGTGACAAGTGAAGAGTTTTCCATATAAGAAAACAACAACAATGGATTTGTTTTTAAGTTCTGGAGATCACGTAGGCACTCCTAAACTCATTTTAACCTTGCAGGAGTTTGTTACGCATGCGTACATCACCATTTCAGCATCCCAAACATGGGGGGGGGGTATGATGACCCATGACCCGGTTTGCAGGTACACATGTACATTGAACAGATCTGCAGGGACCTGGTTTGCAGGTTTTCGTCAAATTTGTATTGAAAGGTTGACCCGGGTTTCTGGTAAACTGACCCGTTTGGCAGGTCAAATTAAGCCGGTTTGCAAGTCAAATGCAGGTAAATGGGTGATAACTTGCGTTAGAATAAAGGTCAGTCTTAGAATATTGCAATAATAGTGAAAGTGAAGGGTTCAATCTTTTTGAAAACATCACTACTCAAAAAAAAAAAAAAAGGCATTCTTTTCAGGGTTGTTGATGCAAGATCGGTAGTTGGTGTCTTGGGCTATGAAAATGCAGTTTATGGACAACAAGTTACATAGCAAATTCTAAAACGCATCCTGGTTCTAGATAATGTTGTGTTTGATTTGGCAAAGGTTAAAGAAATAATATTGCGTTTCTGGCAGCAAGAAGGAAACGAAACATTACAGCAGCATAAATAACACTATGCATTGTAGTATTTCTTGTTAATGGTATTCTCTGGATCTGCCTTCAGGTCAAATTAATCTCTCGGAGTGTCATGCTTTGGAGAAATTTGGATATACATGTACATGGATATCTTGATTACACTACTGATATCATACGGTAATCATCTTGTTATCAACCAATGAATATTGCATATAATGATTGTTTCTTATGGTGGAAAAGGACACTAAGAGTTCGATCGGGTCAGAACGTACCGGTCTTCTTGGTTTAACAATTCCAAAAGGTATCACATTGGATTGACAAGGATAAAAAAACAACATTGTGTAATTTTAGTCTGAAAGCTTACTGATTATGAAGTTCATATACTAGAACAATTTTTTTCTGTGAAATATTTCCTTTGAAATGAAGTCATATTCAAGAAAACCGTATCTGAAAACTTAAAAATATATAGAAACCCCCAGATGATTTCGGTTGATACAATAACATTAAGGACATGTGTTTGCATGCTGCAAATTATGCATGGTTTTTCACTATTTTCTCCTGACTCACACAACGGATTAAGCCCAAAGTTGCACAGGTTTGTTATTTCATGTATATAGTTGATCACACAAAACATGAACACTGTCAGCAAGAGTATTCATTCATTATCTTCAGTTTGTCCGAGTCTTCACTTTACTAAAGGTTTCAAGACATGATGAGAATTCGAAGGGGAAATGTATAACATTCCCACACACACAAAATAACATAAACAACAAAAACTTTCTCCTCCTTTGCAAGCTCCTTTCCCCTATTTTGAAATCGCCGATAAATAACATCTCTTGGCCGTCATTTTAATTTAACATTAACAAATGAACGGACGAATTGTACCTAAATAATTGCAAGAGGAATTAAAGTTTGAACTATCCACCACTCCTCTCTCTCTCTTGTATTTTGCGGTCGGATGCAATGCACGTAACCTAGCAACGGATGTCTTGCTTGATGCCCATTGCCAGTAAGCAAGGTCATCCTTGACGCAAATTGATGTTAATTATTACCAGGATCAGACATAATTATATTTAGAGGCTGAAAAGGAGGGGAAAATATTTGAAAATCCTGTCTGGGAGGAAGCGCATGCTGATGGAAATTAATGACTTACCATAGCACGCACCTATAACCATTGCAATCAAACTCAAATCCATCCAACTGATTACAAAATCACTAGATTTCAATCCAGACCATTCATTCTATCGATTCAACTGAATACAATTCATTTCGACTCGAACCAAATAAATTCACCGTACATTTCAGCATCATTCTGGTCAAAGATTTACTATTTTTTTAAATACAAGTGCATTTTCGATTCATCTGAGCTATGATATTTTTTAAAACAATCAGTTGATTTAAATAAAACTATCTATTAATTTAAATAAAACAATCAATTAAAACAAAGGGGCAACCTGTGACAGATCAGGTCACACATACTGAGGAAGAAAAACGAGACCGTCATAGGGAAGACCCCTAGCAATGATCCCCAAACTGACAATGCACGATAAACCAACAAGGGAAACTGTTAAGCCTTTGGAACAAGGCTGTAACATACCAGGGTACAAACAATTACACAATTACACCGTAGGGAAAAACCCCAAACTGAAAACAGCCTTAAAGTCTGTTAAAATAAATCACCTTTAATCTCCCATGTTGGCAGACAAGACCCGATAATGTGCATTATTATTAAAGCCTATCACGCTCCGTGAGGTCATGGTGGATCCGGAAGGACCTGCCCCTTGCGTACTTCCGCGTTGCTGCAATATTGGTCATCCCTCCCCCACATGCCCCATGCAAAGACTACATTTTTATTTGATGAATAATCTCCTTTGTGATTCAGACGGCAATCTGATGACCATAGGCGGAGGAGTAATCCTTTACCATTTGCGGCTGTTTATTAGTGGTCAACAAGCACGAGAAGGTACCCTGCTCTGAATCAACAGCGTTGTGGTGAGATTTTATGCATTTCCTACATTTCCATTATGCAATCGCAGACCTTGCTCGACTTCAAACTGGTAAATACCGGTACACATCAACGCACACAAAATTCACCTTGTTTTCCATTTCGCGTTTGGTTCTTAGTAGTAGATTTTTATGTGGGGGCTGGGGACGTCACCTGTTTACCGAATTATAATTTGTACAGGCATTTATACTTCGATTGGATGCTGCACTTACGCCTTTAGGGCAATCTATCGCCTCGATGCCCGGATGTATCATGCGTATTGTTCGGTCCCTGGACTTTGTCTGTTTACCTTAAATGCAAACTCGCAAGGGGCATGATTCGTCGTGTGTTTATATTAATACTGTGCTGGGCAGGAATGCATCTTTACCATCTTATAGACACCTGTGACAGTGCATTATGGAGGAAGATTTTCTTACTCCGTCCATGCATGGAGGTAGAATGGTCCATGAGAGGATAGCCTCTGACACTTCCTCCATGCTCTGACCATGGAGAAAGCTCTGCTGCAGCTTCACTCAACACAATGAACTACATGTACTTACATGAACTTAACACCATCACCCACTTATCTTACGAAATAAACCTTCATCAAACAGGCTCACCCGTCCTTCAAGCTCATTTTTGCCAACCGCCACACCTAACACCTGTACATAGATCTTATACAATTATCTCTTTAGCAAACAACAACCGCGTTTACAAAAGTCAACCGCTCCTCTTGTTGGACATTTGCAAACTTTGTGACTTCGTGACTCAACCATGGTGAACCGTGGAGGAACACTGCGACATCCAAGCCAGTCCATAGCAACCAAATAAATACCCGACTTTGACAATAAAGCATATTCCAAGTATAGGCACGTAAATATCCCATTTTGCCGAAATAAACATTGCCACAATTAGACACTTACCATAAATTATGTAATTCCTACAGCCAGAAGTTAATTTAAAACCCCCAAACAAGTTATAAACCACAAAGGGAACGAAACCCCAGACAATTCTTATTCCTAATGTCTATTATAATGAAATATGTGGGTCTTTTGTAATGTCAGTAAACAACCGATTTCCTTTCATTGCCTCCTAATAATAACGATAATGCAGGATGTGGGAAGTGGCTTGGGGAGGGGGGGGCGTTATCGACTTGTAGTTTACGGAGGTTTGTTCGAACCAAATTCTATGGTTTGAAGGCCTGACAACAAGTATCATTTGAGGTAAAAGCCCTGTGGGGTGCGTGTGTCATGCCACGGGAATCTTGGGCTGGAAAACAGCGTGTAAAGATCACCGGAAAAAGAGCTGCATCAAAAGCCACATGTAGATGATAAACTATTGTATTTCGAATGGTACTAATTTTGATGATTTGAAGCTAATACGAAGTAATATCGGTGCAGACAAACACCCCACCCCGAAACTGAAGGTAATTTAACTGTATTGTACCATGGAGGAAGGAAATACTCCTTCCTCCATGATTGTACGGTACACGATCAATAGGCCTACATTGACTTATGTCACTTTCCTTGTCAATTTTAGACAAAACTTGACATTTTTTACTTTCCAAACCAGCAGTATAAACTATAGGTGGGGAAATCAACATACATATTCCAATATAGAATTAAGCTTTTGGTACTAACAATAGGCTATATAATGGGACGATTAAATCCTGAATATTCAATTGAAAAACAGAATAAAGTGTGATCATGAATCACGGATGTTTAGAAGAGAAACCTTGCCTGCCATAATACCCTCCTGAATTGTTTACAACATTCCTGGACGGTTGTTTCTTGGAACATTCAAATCCTCTTATACAAATCTAACCTTGCAAGAGTTGACGATTCCAAGTAAAGAGTCGAGGCCTCGACATGTTAGACCGCGGGGTTCAACGGTTCGATGTAGATTAACTTACACATCACTCAGTGATTTCTCTGAAGTAAGTGCTGTGGACAAAACATCAACCCCTGAGGAAAGCTTGCGCGTAAGTTCCTTGATTACCACTCGGGGCCCTGTACCAAGGACCACCCAATCACAACTATATAAATGGTTCAAACCAATGTATCCTAAACCAAGGCTTGACGACAGAAAATTGGTCTGGTGCCGTTTTAGTACGATGTCAATCAGTATTGCGTTTTACTGTTGCGTGCATGAAAACCATAACAGGCATGATAAAAGCACAGTGGACACGATCATTTTATTTTAATATACATGTACGATAAGATGACTAAATAATTTCCGAGAATTTAAGATGACTCTTTCCAATTCAGGATTATTGAAATACAAATTAACGTCATTGGTAAATATGATTTTAAATAAATAAATAAATGAATAAATAAGTAACGCAGTGTAGGTAAATTTGCATGTATGAAGTCTAAGACGCGCCTTTACATTGTTCAACCATAGAGTTCTCTGTTAAGTTTCAACATTCTGTTTAAAAGAAGGAACAAAGCGACAAGATTAAGAATCAAACCACAGCTGAGGATTTTAATAAAAGGAAACTACAGTTCAAAACTATAAACAGAAAACTCAATTTTCACAAAAATACTGCTTCTGTCACCAAAAAATAATATTTTTATAAAAATTACGTTGTTCTTGGGGGAACTGGCACTGTGGATTCCGTGGAAGATTTTTTTTTTTGGGGGGGGGGTGCTTGGTCATTTTCAGAACCTGATTAATGCACACAAACTACCACATAATCCCATAATCCAGGAATTTGTAATGCAAGGATGAGTCAACCTTTCTCTGATGTTCAACTTTGAACGACTGACAGAAGTGAAATTATGTGGGTGTGAAAATGATGATAATCTGTTGGCTTTTCAAACATGGCTCCCGAACAAAGCATTGACGTCCACATTGGAAAGAAACCTTTTGAATTGAAACAATTATGTAACCTTTTGGATGCAGAGAAACCACAGTGCGTTTTCAAGCCGTGTGTAAACAATACGCATATTTGGGTGCACGCACCTACACACTGTACATGTACATACAATGGGGAAACAAGATACATGACTCATCTGTTCCTTTGACCTTATGACGTATTTGTAACACCTCCGGCCAACGTGTCCACCAAAATGGTTGCTCCCATTAAACGATTAAACCCATGCTCTGTGCTTTTAACATTTTTAACTCAAAGAAAATGACAGGGAGTTCAAATGCATTGCAATATCCCGCGAACTCAAAAGAAAATTTACAGGGATTCAAGTTTCAAGGGATTCAAGCATTACATTATATCCGAGACAGCAAAACCGGGCTGAAGAAAATCTCTACTCAACGGGGGTCACGGTTGTAATTTGTAATCACTGTGGAGCAATTTCAGCAACAGAAGAGAAATATGGGGGGGGGTCAAAAAAACGAATTTTGTTTGTTGTTGTTGTCATCCGTGGGGAGGTGGCCAGCAAATTTGGTCCCAGTAAAAACATTTAAAAATATCGTGGGAAACTGAAATGTTCACCGAGAAATATTGTCATTGTCGACGCGTGACGGTGATGGGTGGGGGTCGGGGTCGAGTTTTAGGTCAGTCCCTTAACGATGTTACTGACATCAACAGCGTCAATCTAAAACAATAAGGGAAGCCACGACGACCGTTATTAGCAATATATCCTGTAACGTTACGTAAGACTTCTGACTAACTTAATGAGGAAAGCTTGTGTTAAATGGGTTGTACGTCTTTCCAATTGAAAAGCCAAACATGGCAGTTTCGTGTCGACCACAGCCAGAAAGCAGAGAGTATTTTCAATATGGACACCCGAGGCTTTGCTAAATCTAATCAACGTAGATAAATGTATTGAAAATTAAATATTTGGATAACGTGTTCTGTTCGTTATTGAGCATGCTAATGTGTTGAAAGTTACGGAAACGTTAAAGGATCATTGAGAACAATATTAAAGATCATATTATGACTTATATCCATAATTACGACTAGTTAGTGCAAGTTATAATTATGACATGAGTAGCATAAGTCATACTTATGACTTACATCTCATAATTTTGACTAAGTACATCCATGGTACATCACGTCATAATTACGACTTATATCTCATAATTAAACTTAGCGTATGTCATAATTATGACTTGTGCCAAAGAAGTCTAATTTATCGTCCAATCCGTTCCTGTTTAGATGTAAGCTCCCTCCAGCATGACCTTGATGAGCTGAGCACTTGGAGTGTCTCCAATGGTATGACGTTCAACCCCACTAAGTCCAAAATTATACATATTTCCCGTAAACACTCTCTCAACCCCCCTGTTTACACCCTTTCAGGTTTTCCCTTGCAACCCACAACCTCTGTCAAATACCTTGGAGTCACTCTGAATGCTCAGCTCTCTTGGAATAACCATATTAAGAATGTTGTTTCAAGTGCCAATAGAACATTGGGCCTCATTAAGACCATTGCTTTCAATTCTTCTGTTTCAGCCAAGTTCTGTCTTTATAAATCTCTAGTTCTCCCTATTTTAGAATATGGTATGCCAGCATGGCTCCCTCATACATCTCTCCAGACTCGGGCCCTTGAACGGGTACAAAAACGTGCTACTCGATTTATTCTTGGGCAGAGGATGGGTGTGATGTCTTACCCCGATAGACTTAAGTCCCTTAATTGGTCGTCTCTGTCAATTCGTCGTAATTTTTCTGTTTTGTATTTTATCATTAAGTGTAAGTTTAACCTTATTTATTGTGATGTGGCTGACATCATTTCTGTCAACCATAGATATCCTGACGTTGTCACCTTCAAACACCTGTATGCTAGAACCGATGCTTTGCATTTGTCTGCTCCTCATCTTTTCCCCAGACTTTGGTCTAGTTTACCAGAAAACATTCGTAATTCCCTACTGCTATTGCCCTTCCACAGCTTCCTCAAATCACTTAGATATTCTGTCTGCCAATCTCATGAATCAACTTGAATAGTTTTTATTATTTTTCTTCAGTGTGGGCAGGGCCTTCTGTCCGTTTTTTGTGTTACTCTTTCTTACTTGTAAATTTTGCACTATTTTATTTGTTTTTATTTTAATTTAATTATTTATACATGTATAATTCTCCGGGAAGGGGAGTGTGGCTTTTAATTGCCTGCTTTTGCCCATTCACTTGTGCAATATTTTAAATAGGTTTTTTTTAGTTTGTATTTAAATCGTTTTTATTTATACAAGTTTATTTATTTACTTATATATATGCTTCTTTATCTTTACTTTTACTGTTATTTTACTTATTTATTTTCGTTTTATAAGTTAGTTGTTTATTATTTATTATTTATTATTGGTTTTGTATAATTATCTGCTTTTGTTATTGCGTGTACTATATTATACGTTTAAATCTATATTTATTTCATTGTGTACCCCAGATGTGGGGCAACAGATCTACGGATCATAGTTCGTATTTGCTTTTGTTGTCCCTTGCCCATCTCGGGGTATATTGTCTTGTATTTTGTTTTGTACTGTTATGGCAAATAAAATAATAATAATAATAAAAAAAAGTAATTAGATAAATAAAGTAATAATTATGACTTTAATTTTATTCCACTTTCAATGTCCCCATAACGCTTCCGTAGAAAGTGAACTATTTTGACACATTTTGTTCTAAAATGTTAATATATTCTAACCATATCCATTTCCCTCAAAATCAAGAAATTAAAGAATTCAAATTTTACAAAACAAAAACTTCCCCCAGCCAACTGATGCTTCTTCATCTCCACTGACAGTCACTAGATTGGAATTTGTGCTCGTAAACGTAGCACAAGCTTTAAACCGCCCACTGAAAACCGAATATGCGTATCATTTGTTTGCATTTTGACGAATTCGGGCAAACAGAACACTCCCGTGTTTCCTACGTGGGCGGCCAAAGTATGGAGCTTATTCCTGCATGGAAAGGTGGGTATTAATGTTAATTCAATCACTGGTGAACGATGGAGGAAGAAAAATGAGAATTCACTGTATGACGACGGTTGAAAACATTCGCCATCCATGAATTCTATTTGTTTTTATCACTTGCATAAAATGTATTCTCATGTAAACAAAGAAAAGTAAAATTCCTTCCAGTATTGGTTTCATTGTTTTGATTTGCAAGATTAATGTAGCCAGGGCTTCTACACCAATGATCAGATCATTTTAATTGCTGTGCAATGCGGTACCCAAGTCCCACTTCAATTTTGCAATAAAAACGAGTCAAAAATGTTTTAGAATAAGTACACTTTTTCTTTCTAGCGGAAAATCCTCTGGTTTATATAATAATACCACATGCTCCTTAGTTTGTGGTAAATATAACTTAAACGGGTGTTCATTATTTTTCAGATTTTTCAGGAAACCGTACATTAATTTTTCTCTTTTTTTCTTTTTCTGAGAATCGTTCGCAAAGTTTAACCAAAATTGGTGTTCTTTCTTTTTTCCATAAAAAGGGAAATACCGTACATTTCTTTTTCTTGTTTTCTTCTTCTGAGAATCGTTAGTAAAATTGCACCGTCTGCGATTCACATTAAACTGGACATCTGTTAAAAATAGCTGGCTGCTTCCATGTTCCATCAGGCAGGCCAACATTTCATTGTAGAGACTACATCATTGCATCAGATTGACGAATGCACATTTTGCATTAATGGTGTCTGTGTATCTATGCATGAGGATACCATATGACCATGATACGACTAACATAGACAAGATCAGCTCTCACAAGTATGTCATGGCTGCAATACTTCCTTCCAAAAGATAACAACTTACTTTCTGTAAAAGGGAACTTCCATGGAGATGTTTTCTTTCGAGGAAATGGTTTATTTTAAGGGTGTGAAATTAAAAGTAACGATTGCAGCTTACAGAATTGAAACGTCGATATGTCTCAATTACGTGAATTAAGAGATCGTGTACACTCTATGTGATGGGTGATTTTATCAACATGAATAATGATTACTCATTGACAAAATCACCCACCTAGAGAGTAGACGATATTCTATTACTAATAGATATACTTCTTGGCGTTGGCATTTGAAATCCCACAAGGAAATGAAAAACTGATCAAGAGATTGCTTGGCGACTTCTGGTTTCATGTCACTTTGGATATTCCACCCACCACTGACTTTATATCACGCTGCATGTTTCGGCATGTTCCCTATATTGTTTTAACAGTAATGAATGTAGATTCTCACCATACTTGAAAGGGCCCGACTATTAGGCCCATCCGGCCTCGATAGAGGACAAACAAGATGGCGGTATACACCATAATGTATACGTCGTCTTAGGAGGGGCCTATATGATAAGACAGGCCGTCACAGAACACACGGACAACAACCAGAGATAAAACAAACACACTGAACAGCAGGTACATTTTTTGTTTTCGACCACAAAAAGTAGTCAATGTATTTGGGTTCAAAAAATATATACAATCTCGAATGGATATTGAATGTTATATGTCCACTATAGCATATTGATGTTGCTTGACAAGAGACACAAGTGGACGGCGAGCAATTTTAATTAAACTAATAATTTACTAATTAAGACAAATACAGTTCCAGCTTTAATGATTAATTATTTTGTTGTACTTCCATACTCCCTCCCGTTATAAAAAATGAATTGGTCCATTTCAGCCTACGCCCACCACACATGTAATGACATTTTTAAAGTGAACTAGTCTGGCAACCAGAATGATGCAATTCATAATATATAATATTTATGGCAAACAGCCAGATGATCATGCGACGCAGTGGATCGTACCACACACAGACACAGGCAACCTTTGGAATATCGGTGAACTTTTCACCTGCGAGTACACATGTGGTTAAAATAAACACAATTGCCACAGTCAGGGCGGCGTATGGAAAATTACTGCCTGATTAATCATAGCTTGGTAGGATACACAATATAGGGCAAGTACGAGTCACGTATGGCATTTCAATCAAGACAATCTACACCCTCTTCACAAAATTTGTCACAAAATTACATTACGTGAATATTTCGTTAGTTTATGGCTCTCATTTTGTTGATTTTTGTGAGTTTTTTTTTCACTGTCCGTAAATTAACCGGACATGAGGCATAGCTTCATCATAAACTGAACATCCGTCAGGATTACGCGGAATGTCACCGGTTAATTCGAATATCCACATTGTGGCTGTACTTGACTGCATAGTGAGTTTCTCCCAAGGGAAGCACTGACACATGCTTCGGGAAGTTGACACAAAATAGCTATGTCCTGTCTAGCGGGAAGGGCTTTCGACAGATAATTTTTTTTCTCAGTCGCAAATAAACCTTGGCATCAGGTGAATTTGTCTTCAAATCGAACCTGCTCAGTGTTAAGTTGAAACAAACACAACTGTATTACATTATTAAAACAGGTGAAACTTGGTATCTATCTCATGACCGGAAATTGTAACAGCAGGAAACTAAAAGACACCGGAAACCACTGGAAGTTAGCTTTGACCCCCATAATATTGGTAAACCTCACAGTAAAAAGAGAAAATGGTACATGTATCTGGTTTTCTTTATTCACACGGCAAGCGTTATGTCACCACATGACCTCGATTTCCCCGCGAAATAAATTCCAAGCATTCAGCCATTCAATGTGCACGCTAGCTGTTCTTTTGTGTGAGCGTGCTGGGGCATTGTGTTTGGTCAGGACACGCCTGGGCGTTGTGAATTCGCTTCCCGTGTGTAACAAAGGATGCGTGTTTCCCAAAGCAAATACTGGGTCTTTTGTGAGAGGCTACGGGTTTTATTTGCCACGTTGACTGTGAATAGAAAATACCCAAAATGATAGCACCAATTCATACAGTTCAAACTTACAACGCACATTTGATACAGAATATTGTTTGAAAGCTAAAAATCCACAAACTTGGACGAACGCATCATTATTTTAGACGTGTAATGTTTCCTTAGGGAAAATTTACACGTCTAAAAAGCAAAATCAGATAAATGCCCACATTTTACAAGAAAATAAAGTAGCCACTGTGTTACATTTACAAATAATAAAAGCAACATTTCTTTTGACCAATACCATAGGTAAAAATTGCTCGCATCCAAAGGCACAAGATCGAAAACAACAATTCATCATAAATCAATCAAATCAACATGTTATAGGTGACAATACAACAACAAGTTCACAAAATGTTTATAGTCCAATCTGCAGGTTAACAGGCAGCAATGGGCATCTGAAGTTGCTCAAATGGTCTTGGCATTGAAGATCCATACGACGACTGTTGGAGGTGATTATTTCCACTGGACGACGAGGAAACAAGGTTCGTTTGGGGGTTCGATTCCCCCGATAGTCCATGAAAACCCGACTTGAAAATGGTGACTAGACTCGTGATAGATCCCTGTTCGGAGTTCGGTTTCTCGGCCTGGCTCTCCGAGTCTTTTTTGGGTCGTTTCGGCAGGATGGATTCGCAAGCCTCTCGTAGTTCTTCACTGGAGTCCGATCTCTTTCGTTTGCATGCATTGCAGCCGGACTTGGACGGCGGGGAATTTGTGTTCTTTTGTCCCAACACCATTCGTTCTTTGTCTGGTGATGGGGAGCAGGAGGAGTCGGGGCTCTGCTCCATAGTACTACTTGCCGGTTCAGGTTTCTCCTCCAGTCTAGCCTGCACCGGTGAGATCTCGGCTGCAGCAGGCTGGCAGTTTTCTTTGTCCTCCGTTGGTCGTTGGGTGGCATTCTCTTCCGCACAACTGTCTGTGCGTTGACAAGACGAAAGTTCCTGGGTGGTGGGTGCCGATTCACACTCATCATCACCCCAGTCAGGAGCTTCAGTACAATCCTCCTCGTCCTCAATGGACTCCCTTTCCATGGAATGCAACTCGGCAGTTCTGGACATTCTATTGCACATTTCTTCGTAGTACATCGCCCGTGCTGAGTGAAGCACCGAAGCGACGAGCAGATTTTTCCTGAGGTTTACACCGCCACGTTGGCCACGCGACCCGGTGATCTTATTGATAGACATGGTGATTAATTGTTGGGCTTCCATGTTTTCTGCTTTCAAACACTCCTTCTTAAATAAATTCAGCAACTATGTCTTGTTATGATCCACGAAGTTGCCAGACTACACTGGTTAACACCTCGGCCTGCTGTGAACGTTTACAAATCGTCAAGTTGAAATAAATAATGGTAGTATTTGGGCGACGTGGATGTGTACCCAAACGCACCAGATGAATGAATGAAAGAATGACGGTTACTCACTGGCAAGTCTTTATCCGGGCCAAAGGCGTCACGTCCGCTGACGTCACTAAATCAATCGCGCATCCAATCACAGGCCGGCGCACCAAAAATAGATATGAGGTATCCCACGTGACCATACAATGAATGGGACTCGGCCCAATCATCGATCGTGATAAATAATACGTCATATGTCCTTTATGGAAGGAATTTCCACATGTCACGTCAACACCTTGCCCGTAGCGCCAAAACAACGTTGCCAGGGAAGGTTGCAACCAGGAATAAAAGACGAGTAGTTGGCGTTGAATCAAATATTCAAAACAATCACTCTCTCACATCACACGGATACATATTTTCATTCTTCAGATTGAAACAAAACCCTTCTACATCCTAAACATATAGAATATTTTAGGTTCTTTTCCCAGAACAGATCAGTAAATGACTAATTTTATTCTTAACACGAAATGTATGTCAGAGGGGCTGTCCCGAATTACACAATGCAACGTGCTGGCAACAAAGGGAATTTTGTGGAATGCCACTGTATGGAGTTCCGAGTACACCCTGCCAAATAAGGCAAGTAGTCAAGGTTATGATATGGCGCGCTCTGATTCTAATGCTTGTAAACACACGTTTCCACGTTTCTACACGATATGACAAGACCGCCAAATTTAGATTACTGCTCAGGAGCGGGCCGTGTGGAAACCCCCCAAAACAAGCCTTGACGCGTAGTAGTTGGATTCCACTGAATTGCGTACATCCATCATCGTATATTTTGTGTAGTATTGATAAATATAAATATAATTTAAGTCAACACCGTACCAAATTGTTTAAAAAATACAAGGCCGGACAATTGCATGTTTCTTTGTTTGTAGGCCTACATGTATGTTATTGGTAGATGCATGTGTTTTCTGTTTACAATACAATTTGGTCAGAAAGCCTAATAAACATAAAACAAAATGAAATAAAATGGAAAGTCCCATGTGAACAAATGTTTAACGTCTGTAAAATTGTTCACTCATCAATCAAAAAAATGTTCAATCAAATAATAAATATTTCGCTTGACCCTCTACTAGTTAGTACTACCTCAGGAAATGTGCATTAAAACAGTTAACAAACCGACGATAAAATAACGTGGGCGTATTTCTTTCGTAACCTACATTGCATTCAGAAAGCCATTTTTGTCCCAATTCCGACACCATTTGTATTAAATGATGAAAGAGAAATTGAATATAACCAGTATTTTTCTAAACAAATTAGTCATCTAGAAAAGTGACGTAATCATATATGATTAGCCAACAAATACGTGTCTCAGTATGACAAAGAAGAAAACCCCCACAATGTGTGAGTAAAGGGGATTTACTTAATTAATTTGCATCAGACAGCTTATCTTAGGTGAGTCAGGAAATGAGGTGAACGAATACGTCTTGAGTCAATGAGGCAAGCCACAACACGCCTTGAGTCATTGAACCATTGCCATTATTGTCATCGTCTTTGTCTTGTTCCCTCAGTGCAAAAGCAATCTTGAATACTGAATACTAAAAAAGGCCAGACTGTTTCAACCAACCTCTTTGCGAATACATTACGTCATGCATTGCTTAGACGAGATGGCCGTACATTGATAGTCTTAGTTCAAGGCGTATCATTCCCATGAGTCAATTTCACGTTTTTACCATGGATTGTTTATGTGTTCAATGCTTTGGGGAGGTAAATCCCTGGTCAATCCATCGCAAAGTTTAAAACAAGACTCGGCCCGCCCCCTCAAAGATGCGGGGGAAGGGGAGGGATGTTGCAGACAACAAGTGTGGGCAGATGAGAAGGAGGTACCAAAGGTTTATGCTCTGATCGCCGTCTGCCCGAACGGCACAATAGTATTGCTCTTTGAAACCATTTAAACGGTAATTTAATGAAATATGATTTTATATAAGGTCATGCTAATTTGTTAAATTGTCTTAGGCTTACATAATTTAGGTCAATCAAGTACAGTTAAAAATAAACAAATACATAACAGATATCAGCTTGTTAAGTCATTTTGTTTATTCAGTTTCACTATCAAATAATTTACATGTGAATGAATTTGCACCTCCTACAATGACTCTCACTTATCAAACTTATATTAAACGCACTTAATCGTAATATTAATAATATCAAAACACGTTCAAATGCAAATTTAAATATTTTCTAAACCAACTATTTTCTCTGTCCATGTCACACTGAATAAAACGGAAACAGAATTTAAAACAAATTGGACAAAATTCCCAGGCTTCAGAATCAGAAGTCAAGAGGTTCCCGGTTTGGTTTGTTGTTTTTATATACGGTGCTTCCCACTGAGGTATTTAGCGCGTTTTATAGACTGTATGGGAAAACCCCAAACACACAACACAATTCGACCATGGCTCGA
Organism: Plazaster borealis; assembly: GCA_021014325.1. Taxonomy (NCBI): domain Eukaryota; kingdom Metazoa; phylum Echinodermata; class Asteroidea; order Forcipulatida; family Labidiasteridae; genus Plazaster; species Plazaster borealis. The sequence continues at coordinate 260,374 of CM037456.1, read as the reverse complement.
CCTACAGTACAGTGTTGCATACCCTGTCTTTTCATTTTAGCAGTGCAATGAAGTGTGCATCATTTCACAATAGTAAATTTCATGGATACATCACCATAGTGATGACTTGATCAGGGTCGTTTAGAAAGCGATGAGGGGAAAACGAACAATACCTCCTGGTATTATAATGTGCCACGTAATATGAAGTGAAGGTCGATCATAGTCGCCGAGTCGTGTACGTGCGTATCAAGCCAACAGATTTTCCTTTGTGGTATATACATATATTTTCTTTCAGAATTTAGTCATCCTGTTTATGGCAACGAGCAAATCAACAAAGATGTGATGACTAATTAATACGCAAACATTTTGGAAAAAAAAACAATTATGAGGAGATTCGTTAAAAATTATGTACCGGTGACAAACAACGCAAGTAAAGCAAATGGCAACGAACATTCTTCAACAGCGTGATCTAAAGGAAATTTAGCAAGCACGATGCACTAAAAATGGCTGAAAATTCAAATACCCCAAGCTGACGAGTAAAGCGAAAAAGACGTGACAAAATTTTAAATGGGCAATTCTAACTGTAAACGGAAGACTGAAACGAGCCCTGAATAAAAAAATTCACGTCGTCAAAATGCCCACGATTACATACCTGCAACAGTCGTATGTTTACATCAACATCCCCGCGACTAAGCTTCCTGATTCGTATGCAGACAGATATTCTTGTCAATCTGACACATCTGACACATCAAAGTGATTGATATATTTACCTAATTTAAGGAAAATCGATAATTACACCCAACTGACAGAGGGTTCAAGGCTACTGCATTAGTTAATCCAAATCAATTATGTCATTATTTTCTAACTGACTGTGATAGGTCACATCATTTATTAATTTGAACACTGTTAATCTCATAATAAATAAAAACACATAGTGTTTTACGGTGTTACAAGTTGCTAAGTCATTTATAAATAACAGTTTAAAAACTACCGGGATTGTCTATCTTTGCGTCTCTTAATAACACTAACCATCTACAACCCTTCAAAATCCAACTGCATGTTTTGTTTTATTATGTTGTACTTGAGAACTGCACTAGGACAAACTGATTATTTAGAAGGTACCAGGCATTGCCATAATCAAGAGTCAAAATTTTGGGGTGTTGAGTTACCATTAATTTGGTGTATTGCATTTGTGTAGAGTGGATCCTGTTAGAACCGATCATTCAATGGAGTTAGGGTTTTAAGTCATGTGCATGAACACTGTTGCTTTAATAATGGCTTTCGCGAGGGACACCCGTCTGCTTGAAGATTTTCATCTTTGAAAAAGTTTCCCAAAATTATCCAAACAATTAGTGTTTAATCTTGCTTTTACATGTTAGTTTCCTTTGTTAATTTGAACGATAAAATTGGGGTTTTGTTGGTCAATTCAACCTTTTGGGGTAATTTTATCTCTTCTCTGACGGGTTATTTTGATAAAGTTCTTGTCAAATGAAAACAAGAACACAAATACAACAAGCATGTGCAGCTAAATTTATGTTTTTATTAAATTACTTTTAGGATTATGTTGTTATAAAAACTAACACTTGAATGACTGTCTCATTCAAAAACCAACGTCATACCATGGACCTGCCATGTCATACCGTCCAGTGAAGGCCTTATAATTTGGCGTCGTAGTTGAAACTCTACAGGCTTCGGACATAACTTGGTTTTGGTTTTGGAAGGACAATGGAAGGACAAGGGTTGCAGTTCGTGATCTGTTCAACTGCCAAGGTCAACCATTTCAAGAGTCTCAATTTTCCCTGGGGGAACGATCCAAAATGGTTGACCCACCGTCATCGGTGACCCGGGCCAAGATCATCAAGTATGACCAAGTCGACCTTGAGCAAAGCTGGTAATTAGTGAACTCAAATCCACATTAGGGACTCAGTTTAATGACCTGTGTCACGGTCTACTCGTTCTAATATCAAATAGCAACAACATCATGATTTTGCAAATTGATTTTTTTTTCTGAATTAGTAATATATTTTCGGACAATTTGCACAAATTATAAAAAATCAAACTTCGTGAAACAATTCTTGGAAAACAAATGTTGCAAAAGTTATAAAAATGTTGTCATTGTTACAAAAATGTTGAGGTCCGCAAAAATCACTTTGATCACACTTCCATCAGTCTCGATAGAAGACATTAACAAAAATCCATGATGGCAAAAATATTATTCTAACAGCTTTCTGTATTGGATATAAAGGAAAATCCACCTGTCAGCAGACATCATTTTAAATCAGCTTACATGGTAGAGCCCCGTAACGCAATCGCTTTTCGAATAATATGCAAAATTTCAGACTTTTAAAGCCCACTTAGAAATCAATATCGAAGAATTCACCACGGTGTTTTTCTTAGACGAGGGATCCCATCGCATCGGCTTCCGATTTGGGTCTACTTACTGGCGGCAATTTCCTGTGGGCTTCACGAAGTCCTCAAGTGCTACACAATCATATCTTATTGGTATTACGGACAGGATGGCATCATAAATGACAATTCCCACTCTGATATTATTATTATTTATCATGAAGGGGCAGGGGACCGTTGCGTCTATCTTCAGTTTAGAAATCGCAAACAAAACAACCCACAAAACTAAACAAAACGTTGTTCGACGCATTGTATCAGCAACAGCTACGCTGTTAAGACGTCAAATCTGCGTAACTAAACAAAACTCAAAATAACTTCATTGTTATTTTCGCAACTAATTTAGGTATATTTTATCATTTACATGGCTTTCTGCGAACCGCCTGGAGTGTTATATTTTACGTTTTTTTAGGTTTTGAAAAAGTTGTTTAATATTATCATAAGTAGATGGAATGGGAGCAAGAGACGTAACAATAGTTCTACAAATCAATATTAAAACATGAAACAGCAGTTGATTCACAACCACAATACACCGCCCACACATTTGAATGCGGGAATAATGAGCTGAATGGAACCGATAGTCGCAAGATGCGATCAACATCCTGTGCCGGAGCGCAAGGGGGAGATAACAACGACGATACCGTTGAGCCATCACAGACTTCCTGTTGTCGTCGCGGGGGAACCTGGAACAATGTTCAGCCGGGCAACTAGCTTTGTCCGATTCCCGGGCCCCAGAAATTACATCAGAAACGACTTGGGAGCTAGTAAACTGTATCTCTGAATGCTCTTTAACGTTCGGGAATACATCGTCAAAATTATGATGTTGTGCAATTGCAATTGTTCAAAATGTCGTTTTCTATAGGTCAGGAGGACCCCAGAGAAAGGTGGAAATTGGATGGCCTTGCCACAAAACACAGGAACGACAACTTCATGCCTAGCTCTCTAGGGATGCAACCTACAAAGTTTGTCTCCTACCAAAACATAAGACTGCTTGGTGCCGAGTGGCACAACAACAACGATACATTTCACCCCCATTATAAACTGTCCAGCCTCGTCAGATGTATATGTTCAACATTATCAAAGCTATGAGTGTGCCCAAAGTTCAAATATGCTCATATCCTAGGCAGTCATGGTCCTAATCGCCCACACAGCCCACCCCCCCCCAACTCATAATTTAAAGCTTCTTTACCAAATGAGGATATCACTGTCCCGGATCAGGAAACAGTTTACACAAATTGGTACCATCTTCCCCCTTGAGGATATTGATAGTCCCTTATCAAGAGACCTTTAGATGAAGACACCTGTTATATTATCCCAGTGTGGGTAATATTCTACACTAATTGGATCTACTCTCTCCATTGGGGATATTGATAGTCCCTTATCAAGAGAACCTTAGATGATGACACCTGTTATACTATCCCAGTGTGGGTAATATTTTACACTAATTGGATCTACTCTCTCCATTGGGAATATTGGTAGTCCCTTATCAAGAGAACCTTAGATGATGACACCTGTTATACTATCCCAGTGTGGGTAATATTTTACACAAATTGGATCTACTCTCTCCATTGGGGATATTGATAGTCCCTTATCAAGAGAACCTTAGATGATGACACCTGTTATACTATCGCAGTGTGGGTAATATTTTACACAAATTGGATCTACTCTCTCCATTGGGGATATTGGTAGTCCCTTATCAAGAGACCTTTAGATGATGACACCTGTTATACTATCCCAGTGTGGGTAATATTTTACACTAATTGGATCTACTCTCTCCATTGGGGATATTGGTAGTCCCTTATCAAGAGAACCTTAGATGATGACACCTGTTATACTATCCCAGTGTGGGTAATATTTTACACAAATTGGATCTACTCTCTCCATTGGGGATATTGGTAGTCCCTTATCAAGAGACCTTTAGATGATGACACCTGTTATACTATCCCAGTGTGGGTAATATTTTACACTAATTGGATCTACTCTCTCCATTGGGGATATTGGTAGTCCCTTATCAAGAGAACCTTAGATGATGACACCTGTTATACTATCCCAGTGTGGGTAATATTTTACACTAATTGGATCTACTCTCTCCATTGGGGATATTGGTAGTCCCTTATCAAGAGAACCTTAGATGATGACACCTGTTATACTATCCCAGTGTGGGTAATATTCTATACTCATTGGATCTACTCTCTCCATTGAGGATATTGGTAGTCCCTTAGCAGGAGACCTTTAGATGATGACACCTGTTATACTATCGCAGTGTGGATAATATTTTACACTAATTGGATCTACTCTCTCCATTGGGGATATTGGTAGTCCCTTAGCAGGAGACCTTTAGATGATGACACCTGTTATACTATCCCAGTGTGGGTAATATTTTACACAAATTGGATCTACTCTCTCCATTGGGGATATTGGTAGTCCCTTATCAAGAGAACCTTAGATGATGAAACCTGTTATACTATCCCAGTGTGGGTAATATTCTGTACTAATTGGATCTACTCTCTCCATTGGGGATAATGGTAGTCCCTTATCAAGAGACCTTTAGATGAAGACACCTGTTATACTATCCCAGTGTGGGTAATATTCTACACTAATTGGATCTACTCTCTCCATTGGGGATATTGGTAGTCCCTTATCAAGAGAACCTTAGATGATGACACCTGTTATACTATCCCAGTGTGGGTAATATTTTACACAAATTGGATCTACTCTCTCCATTGGGGATATTGGTAGTCCCTTATCAAGAGAACCTTAGATGATGACACCTGTTATACTATCCCAGTGTGGGTAATATTCTACACTAATTGGATCTACTCTCTCCATTGGGGATATTGGTAGTCCCTTATCAAGAGAACCTTAGATGATGACACCTGTTATACTATCCCAGTGTGGGTAATATTCTACACTAATTGGATCTACTCTCTCCATTGGGGATATTGGTAGTCCCTTATCAAGAGAACCTTAGATGATGACACCTGTTATACTATCCCAGTGTGGGTAATATTTTACACTAATTGGATCTACTCTCTCCATTGGGGATATTGGTAGTCCCTTATCAAGAGAACCTTAGATGAAGACACCTGTTATACTATCCCAGTGTGGGTAATATTTTACACAAATTGGATCTACTCTCTCCATTGGGGATATTGGTAGTCCCTTATCAAGAGACCTTTAGATGAAGACACCTGTTATACTATCCCAGTGTGGGTAATATTCTATACTCATTGGATCTACTCTCTCCATTGAGGATATTGGTAGTCCCTTAGCAGGGGCGGATCCAGGATTTTCCAAACGGGGGGGCGTGATTTTTTTTTCAGAATGAAAGACCGCGCCATCCCCAGACAGCATTTTAGAGAGAGAATTTGAACATAATTTTTCTATAGAGATGCACTAATGAGTATGACTTCTGATTTTTTTTTCTTCTCTCTTTTTTTTTTCCTGGCAAAAGGGGCGTGCGCCCCACGCCCGGATCCGCGCCTGCTTAGCAGGAGACCTTTAGATGATGACACCTGTTATACTATCCCAGTGTGGATAATATTTTACACTAATTGGATCTACTCTCTCCATTGGGGATATTGGTAGTCCCTTAGCAGGAGACCTTTAGATGATGACACCTGTTATACTATCCCAGTGTGGGTAATATTCAACACTAATTGGATCTACTATCTCAGTTGGGATATTGATAGTCCTCTATCAGGTAATAACCCCCATTACCAGGTCTTAATAACAATTTCCACTGATTGGTCATCTTCTCCCACATGAGGATACCAAAAGTCACTAAACAGCAAACCTTTACTTGATCATGGCACCTGTAGAACTTTCTCAATTATGAGTTCATGAGGTGACAACTTGTGCAAATAATGCTCAATTGACACATTAATCATTACATGTTACAAGTTGAATGATCCTACTCTTTTTTCGATATCACGGATCAATGTTCTAACTTTGAGAGATCGGATTGAGAAGCAGTGCTTGCACCTTTGAGGTCTGTGGTTCGAATCCAAAATCATACCGTGGAGTGCCGTTTTCAGTCCCTACAAAATAAGCCAGGTCTTCCAGGTCATGGACTGTTCTCTCACGTTTTCTACTCTTCTTCATAAATAAGTAAGGGTTGAACAAAGACAAGTTGACTAGAGTGGGAGTTGAACCTGCGACCTCCGGATTAACATGCCGGCGCTCTACCAACTGAGCTATCTAGCCCTAATGTTGGCGGTCTCCCTATTTTGTGTTCGAGGGTGCCATTCGGAGCCCATTTAACCTGCAACTGCCGTTTAGCCAGGGATCACACCCAAGTTTACGATACAACCTGGGAAGCGGCAGCAGAAGGAATTTTTTCTTTGCTCAACCCTAAATTATTTAAAATTTACCCACTCAGTTTCCCTTGTGGTTGATTACTTCTTCTAAAACATGTACTATGCTGTCGCTATTGTACACTGCCGGTTGCACTTGTCTTATACACACTCCATTTGACTCATGGTCTGTCAGTGTAAGCTTACTTTATGCAGGAATTCTTAGCAGGTTAAAATGTCTCCTTCATCTTTATGAGAGTCTTAAAAATCAGAAACACCAAGAGCAGTTTGAAGACGTTTTTGTCGCTTTGCAATCTCTGGACCCATTAAACCAGGGACCAAATCATTCACAGCTTATGTGAAGCACTAAGAAAACAAATGTCACATGAGGGCGCTTTCACATGTTACTTGACTTCCAGCTCCAAGATGACAACACCAGTAACAGCATACAAATTTTACTTTTTCGACAGTTAAAATTAAATCCAAATAAAGCACAACATAAACAAGATTTCATATTGTTTTTTTTTTGGGATCGAACTTCATTTCATGTCGACCAATGTAAAGTCATTATATTTAGCGTTAAAATGTTTTCATCAACTATGGGGTAGGCCTACAGCTCGTTGGATCTGGGGTCTGAGTGACGATAAAGAGATCAGAATTGCCTCCTGGGGAACAATGAAGAAAAACAAAACAAAACAAAACAAAAATAATCAAAATCAAAAGCAAAAGACAGTGTTTACTCCTATGATTGGGCAAGAATGTCATTTTGAAGGAAAGATAATTCATCAGATTATTCTGAACCCATCAAAGTCATGTTAACCCAACAATAATAATTCCTCACAACAACCAATGGAATGGGATTTGTTTCCCTATCTGTATGAACGACAATACTTCGTGGCGAAGTTATGCTACAAACTTTTACAGGTTTCCAAAACTCAAGGGGCAAGACTACGTAAGTCACAGACATCTATCATGATCTACTAACCCTTCTAACTTGCTGGAAAGTGTTTCCAAGTAGGAGGGTTAATCGTCACAAGTTACAACATATTAGTGTAGGACCAGTAACCCAGAATCCTGCTCAAAAGTTAAATCTTCTGGACTTGAATGAAATCCAAGTCTAATAAATAACAAGCAAATTGAACAGAAATTTCGTTTACAAAATCACAGAAAATCTCAGTACAGCGTCTCAAAACATATCAAACGACAATGCAGTCGCAATTGTGCAGAAATTACTAAATACAAAATCATGGTAAACTGTCAGTACTTCATCCTACTTTCTGACATGAAAAATGCATCAAACCCTGTTGGATAATTGTAAGCCTTGAGATAAACTGCTTTGGGCCTGTCAAATTGGGCCCAATTTCATGCCTCTGCTTTATACCACTCAAAGATTCACATGCTATACAGGGCACCACAAGCATAGAATTATATGGTATCGTGCCTTGAAATTGGGCCCAGACCACTACACACTTTGTCATCTATCTCATAAAGTACAAGTAGATATCACAAGAATAATGGACGTGTAGCTTTTCCATAAGGCACCAGCCTCAAGCAGGGTTCATGCAAACATTTGTAAGAAGTGATAATTAGTGTAAACATTTCATATAGAAGCAGTGTGGATATAGATATTATACACAGAATCATCACACACTGGGAATCTAGTTTGGATTTGCTTACCTCAGTCCTGATGGTTCGACTCCCTTGAGTGGGGCATGTATTGATGTAGTGATCAAAGAGTAGTTGTGCTTCTGATATCATGAGGTGCTCATCAGCATCCAGACTGTACTCCAAGCCTTTCACCCCACCAAAAACTATCAACAGATGCCTGTAGCAAAAACAACAGCTTAGATATTGAACAGACTGTGGCATACATTGAGGCTGATCAAGAGAGGGTGGGGCTTGGGCTGTTCCTGAATTAGCAGCTATGGCTACGGCTATCAACAGATGCATGTAGCAGAAACAGCTTAGATATTGAACACACTGTGGCATGCATTGGAGGCTGATCAAGAGAGGGTGGGGCTTAGGCTGTGCCTGAATTAGCAGCTATGGCTACGGCTATCAACAGATGCATGTAGCAGAAACAGCTTAGATATTGAACAGACTGTGGCATACATTGGAGGCTGATCAAGAGAGGGTGGGGCTTAGGCTGTTCCTGAATTAGCAGCTATGGCTACGGCTATCAACAGATGCATGTAGCAGAAACAGCTTAGATATTGAACAGACTGTGGCATACATTGGAGGCTGATCAAGAGAGGGTGGGACTAAGGCTGTTCCTGAATTAGCAGCTATGGCTAGGGCTATCAACAGATGCTTGTCGCAGAAACAGCTTAGATATTGAACAGACTGTGGCATACATTGGAGGCTGATCAAGAGAGGGTGGGGCTAAGGCTGTTCCTGAATTAGCAGCTATGGCTACGGCTATCAACAGATGCATGTAGCAGAAACAGCTTAGATATTGAACAGACTGTGGCATACATTGAGGCTGATCAAGAGAGGGTGGGGCTAAGGCTGTTCCTGAATTAGCAGCTATGGCTACGGCTATCAACAGATGCATGTAGCAGAAACAGCTTAGATATTGAACAGACTGTGGCATACATTGAGGCTGATCAAGAGAGGGTGGGGCTAGGGCTGTTCCTGAATTAGCAGCTATGGCTATGGATGCGGCTAAGGGTGTTGCTATGGGCATCCTATGATTCAACACTTTTTCCCATGACAACCAAGCCAGAGTCGCAGCCACAGCAGCTTATTCGGACACTGTCTTATCCAGTGTGCCATAAAATAAGCAGGTGTTGAATTCACTTTGCCCCTTTCTCCCCTCCTCCGCAGAGCTTATTGTAATGAAGCTGTCACAGAAGAAGCTAAAACGTAATCACTCCGAAAGCATTAGGGTAGCTCTTTATAGACCAATCTGTACGCGCAAGATCTGCACGCCATGCTGTCATTGCTGAAGTGCTAGCAGTGAAAGGATTTATTGTTTATTCTCGTTTGATCATGTTTTTGTCATTGTTTTTTTCTGAAAATTATTTAATTTAATTACTTTGGAAGAGCCTTGGTCTTTCATTGAGTATAATAACATTCACTTTATGCTTTAAATTTGCCCATTTTATTTTATTTCTATGTTTATTTTTGTTTCTTTCTTCCTTTTTACATATTGTAAAGTGCTTTGAGGCTTGCAAAAGGCTCTCTATAAATCCATCATAATTATTATAATTATTATTATTAATATTATGCACAACATTCCTGCAAAAACATAAACTATTTGTTCATTGTTTGTTTTCACTTAAGTGTAACCTTCAAAATTGATGAAATCGTAACAGGTTGGTTGTAGGATCTGTTTGTTGAAAAACTAGAGGATGGGAATGAATTTACTCTTCCTTCAAATTACCTGAACTGAGAGAGCTGTAGTTTATCCACGTCCGTGCCTCTCTCTGATGTACCTAATGTAACATCATAACCCTCTTGGTAAGGTCCTTCTGAGAAGACAGAACTGAGGCCAGAGGCTAATCTTACTGAATAGCCCCAGTACAGTCCAGCCTCAGTCCGTGGTGCTGATGGTGACACTACTTTACCCGTTAACGTCTTCCTCTCTACATCAATATCCAACAAACAAAAAGGAAATGATAACGGTTCGACTACTAAAGGTGTCCAAGAGAATCTATGACTGGATCTTGTTCCCTGACTTCATCCACCAGGTTAAAGTCAGGCATTGGCACTTAAGGTCAATAGTTTCATTGCACAAGTCACACACTAATAGGTGCATAGCACGATCATGGTCTTGAACTCACACACATAATAACTGGTCCTCCCTGCACTTTGCTATTAAAACGGCTGTTGGTAACCAGTGATGCGATCAGCCTCGATAGGCTGGTCAAAAATCATCAACTGGACAAGTCCAACTATCGTTGACTAGCATGCATTCGATCACAGTTAGTTGAACTATGGTTTATTATGGTCCTTGATTGAACTTTCTCATAGATGTGCAGATGGGGCAGCAGCAGCTTAGCTGGAAATGACCAAGACGCTCTCACCTGAATTAATATAATCTTCTCCATCCATCTTGACTGTTACTCTCAGTCCTGGTTTGAGATTCCTGTCTATCTGTACCTCCTAAAATAGACAAATCAAACAGGACAAGAAAGTGGATGTGAGTTGGACTTACTAAACAAGAATTTCACTTATATGAAAAGAGATTGACTGCATCAAAGCTATCTAAAACACATCTGTTTACCACTACTTCAACAACCATGAAGTTGTTTAGTTCTTTTTGCTTCAAAAATACTTTTTATAAATCTTTATCAGGGCTCGAATTTGGTGGGAAAATCCACCAAACCACAGGGTTTGTAACTTTTACTGGACTAGATTTTTTTAATTATACACTGCGAGGTATAATCATTCAATTAAAACACAAGACTGCTGGACTTGTCCAGTTGTGAGTTTACTGGCCAGACACTAAATTCAATGACCTCAAGCTTGCAGTCCAGTAAAATTCGAGCCCTGCTGTTTGCTTCTTTTTTTGTCTCTCTGATTTCTCTGTTGAGGCCTTGGTGGAGAGCGCTTTATAAACGACTAATTATTATTACCTTCAAGAGTCCAACACTAACAAAGGATCCCTTTCCTTGCCGTATGGTGCGATCCAGTACCAAACCTTCCCTGTATGGGCAAACTTCATCAACACGTATATGGTGTGGACAGTCTAAAGGGTTAAGAAGTCCTGAAAGAAACCAATAACATCTAATTTTACTATCCATGACAATTCAACATAATAATGGATTTACCCCCTACTCTTGGCAACTTTTACCAGTGAGTTAAACAACCATTCCAAACCATATAATCGCAGGGATTGTGTATGATGGGGTGTCACAACTGTGTGTACTGTGTAGATGCAATCACCACTTGCAGGTTAGCATATCTATCATTCAAAACCAAAGTTGGTGATACTGAATGGTCAGACAGTAGGAAGGTTGACTGTGTAGATGCATTCACCACATGATATCATATTGCAGGCTGGCATAGTTTATCTATCATTCAAAACCACAGAGGATGATAGGGAGTGGTCAGACAGTAGGAGGGTTGACTGTGTACTGTGTAGATGCAATCACCACATGATATCATATTGCAGGCTGGCATAGTTTATCTATCATTCAAAACCACAGTGGATGGTACTGAATTTGTCGGACAGTAGGAGAGTTGACTGTGTACTGTGTAGATGCAATCACCAGATGATATCATATTGCAGACTTACATCATGCACATACTTTATCTATCATTCATAAATACCTGGGACAGTTTATTCATTCTGATTGGTTGAGAGGAGATCACATGGCTATGTTTAAACATGCTTTATAAACACGATGAGGAGTGTTTAGACATGGCCTGAGGAAATTGAGTAAAAAGAGGGCACTACCAGATGATTGCATGGAGTGTGCAAATTTCACAGCCCAATTTAAGTTTGTAGGTCGCATATTTGGCTTGCGCAAATTTGAAAGCTTACGTGCAATAGTTTGAAACTTAAGAATGCAAGTTCGAGACTTTCAAGAGGAGCTACTTTGCGCTTAACATGGATAGAAATTTGAGATGAGGTAAGCAGCTGAGGCAAAGCTGTCAGATTTGTTCTCAACTTTTAAAGGCTTTTGGATGTTTCGAATGGAAAGTATTTATGAATGAGAATAAAAGAGTGGTGACTTGGTCTTAAGCGGCTGTTTAAATCCTTGCAGAGATGTCGCCGATAAAGTACCTTGCCTTCGGCTTGGTACTTTATCGCACGGCCATGAACCTGCCGCTTTTAACTGGCTGTTTAAGACCTTGTCGTCTACTGTTTTATTCCTTTATTCAAATCCACAGTATCATTCAAAACTACAGTCGATGTTGTTGAATACTAGTCAGACATTAGGAGTGTTAATCAGGGAAAGTAATATCAAAATATGAAGAAACCAAGCAGTAACCGTTACTAACGCACTCACCTGCAAACTGTAAATCTGCATGCTTTGGGAAGAAGTTTTTTCTGAGATACCTAGCAAAAAAAACAAAAAAAACGATGCATATATCATAACAAATTCATGTTTTTCTCTTTACCTGGCTCAATTTATTTTTAAAAACATTTCCATCGTTCCAAGACATTCTCACCTACACCTCCGTTCTCCCATCGAGTAAAAACCTGATTAGAACATAGTTTTAGAGTCTTAATAAGCTGTTTGATCAAGAGAAATTAAAGTTTGCAAAGTTGTGACTCCTTACTGTGGACATTCCAGATACTGGAGAATTCTTGCGAGTTGTACATTAGGATTTCCCTTCTTCCCAATGCCGTCAAAGTTTCCATCTGTATTCCTGTGGGTCAAACATAAATTATGCTTATTTTGGGGGACAAGAAAATAGTGTCATAGATGATACTTGTTTGCATAATGAAAGTTTTAAGGTCAGGGTTGGTTTGTTGAAACAAACTTCAATTTAAGTTTAAAGATAGGATCAAAGATTGGTTTTTGTCAACATAATGCTGAATTATAGACACGATTGTCAATAAAGAAACAATATAAGTCACCTGTGAAAGTTTCAGCTGAATACAATGTCTACTTATTGAGAAAAAAACCAAATAGAACTGTCACAGTATTTTCATCAAAAACGACGTACCCATCCACCCATCCACTCAGGTACCAACCGCATCTCCTGCCGCAGTATTCAAAAACGGACACCACAGAAATTTGAATCTCCATAAATCACCTTCAGATGAGTTTTGGGGATTACAATTTTTCGACATACTTTTATTGATTTATAATCACAGTGGGCATTTAAGACAAAATCATTTCACAGGATGCTTTTACCATCTTTATAACAAGTAAGCTTTTGGATAGAAACCTAGAAAGTTTTTCAGGGTCATTACCAAAGTATGACCCTACCTTGAAAGAAAAGTATTTAATTTGATTATTATAAAAAGAAGATTATTTTCACACTGAAAGCTCACTCATAATAAAATTCATACTTGTACCAGCCAGGCAGAAAAATCTGTCCATCCTCAATAGACTGTGTAAGTCTTGCGCATATTTGAACTTCCGGGACCATTGTGGTCCCAACCATATGGAGATTTACGTGGGCAAGATTTTGTTTTGTCAATTATTTTAGTTTAACGTGGTGTATGACCATTAAAAATAAATATATTGTTGGAAATGCAGTACTTAGTGATAAAAAATAGGAAAGTAAAATCAATTCAACAATATAACGAAGAAAACCCGAGAATTAAACTTGACCTCAGCTTCCGGTTGCTGCGAAAAATTAAAAAATTTGTGCTCGCCTCCGATCACAAAACTTATGTAAACGCTTGTTTTGGATGCGCAATGATAATAGCCAGATGCTGTAATTGCAACGCGAAGCCTTTTCATTGCAGTCTATGTTTGTTGAGGCGTCAGCGTCCTCTATAAACTGCGTCAAGCATTAATTTTACGCCCGTGTGACCATAGCGAATCCACGTAAGTGGTTTCTGAAAAGTTAAGATCAAATAAGCATCCTTGTCCCAGAGTTTTAAACTTTTCTTCAGTAATAATTAACATAATTTGTTTGTATTTATTATAAAAACTAAAACTGATTTTATAAACATATAATGAGTATTTTTGTTGTTCAGATTTTATCATTGAATATAATTTAAAACAAAGATTTGATTCAGAGAAAAAAATGTTCTTCATTTGACGTGCTTTCTCGATACGCGCGAGACTTGCACAGTCTATACTGTAAAAGTCGAGGAAATAGCATTTGAAGACTTCTGAATCACTGTTGGTGCTTATTTTGATTGCCGCAGTTGAAATAACTTGATATGCGTGTGCACAAAATCTGACAAAACTTAAACCGTTTGTTATTGTCTTCTTTAAGAGGTGACCACAGAATTTGATGGACATTTGATGAAAAACAATGGGGTACTTTCCGTTTAAATTTATAATCACAAGTATCTTTGAGCAGAAGTTACTTGACTTGAAGAACAAACAGTTGAAACTTACGATGCAGGCATTCCTGATTCATCAAAGATGATGACTTCATCAATGCAAAATACAACCAGGGCTCTTGCAATCTGAGTACATCAAAAATGACAAATGAACAAGTTGTCAAGCAATTTTTAATACAAAATGGCTATTTCACATCAAATTTTGATACTTAGTTGGTAGTGGTGCATCGTGGCTGAGCGGTTAAAAGCACAGGACTCAAGCTTTGGTGTTTTTGATCAGAAGAAAGTGAATTCGAGTCTCGGTTGTGGCACTTGTATCCTTGAGCAAGATACTTCACCATAATTGCTTTGTCCTTTCGATGGGACATGATGCCATAGGTCTCGTGTGCTCGGGTTGGTAGTGCATGTATTGTAAAAGAACCCAGAACACTTGTTGAAGAGTAGGGGTTTACCCTTATGTTTCTGGTTCACATAGCAAGCACCCTTGTTACAGGTTTCCTGCGTGCTAAAGTGAATCAGTTCACTTATGAAGCATCCTTGGTTTCACAGAAATATATATTATAATAATACATTATTTGAATGAATACATCAGATAGCAGATGCAGCTGTCGATCCATGGCGGCGAGGAAGGGAGTACAACTCCAGCAAAAAATTAACTGATGCCTACCTGTCCTGCTAGGTATGTCCTCAGCTGGGGTGACTGTGCATTGTCTAGGATAGAGCCAGGGAGAGCAATACTTACAGTCCAAGGACGACCTATGGGTAGATCGTACACAGATGACTAAAAAATGCAACTTCATGAAGTTATTGTGATGTATTATTATTACAACTTCAAATAATGAGTTTAATTTTAAACTTTACATCTCAAAGAGTGCAGGCATTAGCAGCTGATGAAAAACACTTCTCAACTCATCACGTCATATCAGGGCCCGACTTTCTTTGATTTGAAAAATGGGTGCTGTTACTTGAACCATCTGCAAGGGCAGATTGAAGAAGACTTTTGTTCAACAATTTGTCACTCCACAAAATGGAAGTCAAGAAGTAAGAGACCATAATCAATCGGCCCCGTCAAGAACACACTGCCAGGCATACCATACTTTATGTGCAATATGCAGCAGCAAAAATAGGTAAACATTTTATGTGGCGCACCATTTTTTCTCTAGGGGGGCACTCCTGGCCAAATAAAACTGTAGTTTCCGTTTGCATTTTGCTTCAAGAAATTCCTTTCTAGCGCTCTTGTTATGCCGTTTAATATTATTTATAATTTTGGGTTGAAAAGAGAAAAATTGACTAGAGCGGAACTTGAACCTGCGACCTCCCAATTAACATGCCAGATTAAATATTTGTTATAAGATAATTTGACGACGGGAAGGTAAAAATAATATGAGTGCAAAACCTTTTCAATCCAAAAATATAACATGGCTGTGTGGCTAAAGTTTCAGCAAGATTTAATCTGTCATGTTAATTGGGAGGTCGCAGGTTCAAATCCCGCTCTAGTCAATTTTTCTCTTTTCAACCCAAAATTATAAATAATATTAAACGGCATAACAAGAGCGCTAGAAAGGAACTTTCTGCGCCTTGAACACCCAGCAGGGTGGATATGTGCGCATTACAAGTCTTATTATTATTATTATTATTAAGATTGTCAAAAAGTGTGCCACTAGATGAGCTAGGTTTGAGGGGGGGGGAGGAGTTCATGTACCAACCCAAGACCCTCCTTTCTGCCTCCTTTGCTTCAGCATCTTCTCTCTCCAGTCTCTCTGCTTCTTCTTTTTCTTGCAGCCTCTCTAACTTGTCATCTTTCAATATTTTCTTCTTCCCTTTGTCTGGTAATATGTTATAAAGTGACAAGAACGAATGAAAACATGTTGTCTGAAGTTAGCAAAATATAAATGAGTTGGTAAACAAAAACATTGAAAATGAGCCTAAGAAATTGCCAGGTATAAGGAATCCTGAAGTTAGTCATCGTTATGATGTCTATATAAGGAATGAATGAATAATCTATCAATAATTGTTCTTTTATAAAAAATTATTCACCACTGTAGGCCTATTGAACTGGGTACCATTATGGTGGAACAACACTCAACTGTGCACAGAGCTACAAGGTATACTGTGTGTGTAGATTGCATTCACTGATGCATGATTGCAGTATGGCATATTTTATCAATCAAAATCGCAATTGTGTTAATAGTGAATCACACATTGTGAATAATACTGAAATTGAATGGCCAGATTATTGCAGAAACTAGAAAGCTAAAAATAAAATTAATTCTCTGCATTCATTCGTACTTACTCTCGTCCCTCCATTTCTTCCATTCTTTCGGCTGGAATATAAAATAACAAAAATAAATATCATATGATTATGCCAACTCACTATTGGAATAATTCATTGTTTTTATCTCGAGTCATTCTCAATATTAATAAAATAATTGTCTTTGTCTTCACTGAGGTACTCAGGCTCTAAGTGTGAGCTACTTGCGATTAGGGCCAAGGATCGGAGGAAGTCCAGAGTATTGGCACTGTAACTAAGTTGGTTACAAACAACTTCACACTCGTAACAGCACTAGTTATGTTAAAGCGTAGAGGTTAAAGCATAAAGGCACTGAACACGTTTGGAAATTGTCAAAGACCAGTGTTCTCACTTGGTATATCCTAGCCCACCTTGTTGAGCTGTAATGGCTCTCTTTTAACATCGGTCTTATAACACTCACCATTACATAATGGTGAGTGTTATAAGACCGATGTTAAAAGAGAGCCATTACAGCTCAACAAGGTGGGCTAGGTGTATCCCAACAAATATGCATAAAATAACAAGCCTGTGAAAATTTTGGGCTCAATTGGTCATCGAAGTTGCAAGAAAATGATGAAAAAACCCCCACCCTTGTTGTACAAATTTGTGTGCTTTCCAGTTTCAGTTTCAGATTGAGATAGGAATCGTAGGAGGTCCTGTTTTCAGGGCGTCCCTGAAATCGATGCAAATCTTTTACCTCTCTGCGCGCGATGTAAACAGTCCCTAGATACAATTTTTGTGGTTTGACTTGCCAAGCAAAGAGTCTCCTCTCCTTTGACCAAAACTTAGAATTATGTGAGGCTCCACTGGCAAGTTGCACTTGTATTGCAAAAATTTGTGGTATTTTAGGCATTTCTACAAGGTACAAAAATATGTCATACTGTCGGGGCCATAAAAAAATTTTGCCCGCCGAAAAAGTTTCATCGAACAATTTTTCAATTCACAATTCACGATGATAAAATCATGTGACTTAAAATTCTGCTGAGCATTCTGGGGGAAAAAATACAGAGGCTTAAAGAAGCCATGTGCCTTATATCATTTTCTAACAGTCTGGAGAATTTATTTTAAACCCTCATATGATTTATTATTAATAAAATTAAAATTTAAACATTGGCTTGGTGATTCAAATATCACTGTTTATTGATATGCTTTATTATAAATGTTAAGAAACATAAAAAGATTCAAAACTTTTTAAAAAATCAGATTTGAAAGCCAAGACTTATTGACACTTTTTTTATTTTTATTTTTTTTTAAATAGTTTTTGCAAATTACCATGGTAATTTTTAAAATTAAATAAAAAATATTTTGAATAAAATGAAGACAACTGCTGGCTATAGAGTCATACACAACGTCTCACAGAACACTTGAAGTCACTGCAGATGTTTCTTCTGCGTATGGCTTCACCAGGACACCATACTTTCTTGTTTGCCTCGAAAACAGGTCAAACTCAAAACACGGGGACGCTATTGAAGTCATCGAAGATTGGTGCGTGGTGTGAAAGTTTCAATGTCTATCAAGCAGGCGCGGATCCAGGGGGGGGCGTGGGGGGCGCACCCCCCCCCATTTTAATATAAAAAAAAAAAAAATAGGGGGAAAATAAAAAAAAAGGGAGAGAGAGAGAAGGGGGGGGGGAGAAATGGGGCAACAAACTTCATTTATCATTTTGCTGCTTGGAATACTTTCACGCCCCCCCGTTTGGAAAATCCTGGATCCGCCCCTGTCTATCAAGTTTTAATATATTTTTACATACTTCTTATAAACAAAGGAAGGTAATTAGGGCATCAGTTGATATATGGCATCATTATTTTTTTTTCAAGTCAAAGAAAAAGGCATAGTACATCGAAAACCGGACACGGGAGGAAATAAACTTCTTGCAAGAAGTTTTTTATTTTATTATTTTAGTGAGAAATTACCGCTTTCTCAAAAACTACGTTACTTCAGAGGGAGTCGTTTCCTACAATGTTTTATACTATCAACAGCTCTCCGTTGCTTGTTACCAATTAAGTTTTTATGCTAATACGTGTTTTGAGTCATTACCAAACGTGTACGATACCTTTAATTAAGTGTAGTGTGAAAACTGTCAGCCACGTTTTTGCAAATTGTCACGTTGTTTGTTCTAAAAATTACATTATATTGCTTCTAATTCCATTTTACAATTTGATATATCAGATAAAGATGACGACCACATACCTTGGAAGAATCCAAAGGTCGTTTAGCTGCACTTTTCTTCTGTTTCTTAGACTTTGGGGACAAAGTTGAATCGGCCATGTTTTCTAAACTCTCAGTGGCACAATTTGTTACCAGTACAATGTACCGCACGTGTTTTCCACAACTGACTATTGATGGCGCCCTTTACCAATAACAGTGTCGTCATCATTGCAGTAGACTCGCCACCGATCGTTCGCAACAAAGTTTGTAATTATTAATAATGTCAAGGTTTTTTTTTTACTCATATTTCACCACCAAGAATAAAACTTCACACTTCGTAAAAGAATTGACCTTTTCATGTTTTATTGTAAATTATCATTTCATTAAGAAAAAAATCATTCAAAATATTAATCTGTTCATCTTAATGGAAGAAACAAAACTTTTAATCAGAAAAAGGCTCACTTCATACAAAAACCATCATAATGTAATCAGATCAGTACACGGCTATGCATAATTATTGGATCATCACCCTACACATTTATACAAAATCATGACATTACTCTGAGTAAAATCTGGAAGTTCTTCATTTATTCACAGCTCAGGAACAAAAACTCATCCAAACTAAATCACAAGTATTCTGGTAAACAGTGACTGTTCTTTACCTAATATATTTATCATTGTAAAAAATGAGTAAATATAGTTTGCAAACTTGACTTTAAAATAAAATAAAAGAGAAAGAGACAGAGAGAGACAGAGATAGATAGAAATGGTGAAGAAAATATGGGCAGTGTGACAGCACCGATTAATATCATATTTTGGCGGAAATCAAACGCAAGTGTGAAAATCGTGTTTTAAATGTGCTCCTATTTTTTTGTATTTCCTGCAACAAATTTCAAGTACATACCGAAACCTAAAATGCATTACATCATATATATTATTTTTAATTAATGCTTTTTTGCAATCTATTTAATTTACTTTACCTTTAAGTGATAACCAAACAGCAGCCTATTGGGGTCGTGCAAGATTTCAATTAAGTATGACTTTGGAATGTTGAAGTCCCAAAATTATTTTGAGCAAAAAAACAAAACAAAAACCCCCAAAACAAAAACTTGATAACAATTCAGTTGCTTTATCTGCATCCTACAAAGGGAAAGAGAGAACAAACAAAAAAGAAGGAACAAAAGAAGAAGAAAATAATCTTTTAAAAATAACGTCCCAGAATCACTCTTTACCAGTATACTGCACAAAAAAATAAGCCACTCCTTTTTTTCATCGAAAAACATGTCCTTAATTATTATCGAAATACTGCCGGCATTTTTTTGTTTCCTTTTATACAAAAAATGTGACCCGAAATTTCCTGTACATGGGGTCATGATGTTCTCCTGCTGCTCATATTAATATACCTTCCAAATTGAGTCTGTACAATAATGATGCTTATTAAGAATCGGTTTTATATATTTAGTTCATTCTATGTAACTACATGTATACATAAATTCTTATACATAATTTACACATAAGGTTGCTTCCAGTACAAATTAACACAAAAGAAACATACAGAAAGATTATGGATTAAGTTACATTTACAATTTCTTTTTTGATTTCACATGGTTGCCATCTTGGTGAAGTTCCTACAACTCTTTACATCACCTTTATTGCCTCACTCTGAGACTCTTTGATTTGCATATACATCAGCTCCAAGATGGCCACCATGTTGTACTTAAAGGTGACACCAAAATTAAGCCGTTTTAAGTAAGAAAACAAAACCATCTTTCATGTATTTTGTACTCACAAAGATGGTTTATAGATTAAAAAACACCCTTTTAAATGTTTGAGTTTAAAAATTTAGATACAGCTGTTAATTGCCCCCCAAACTTCATAACATGTACTTGGTTTAAATTTACCAGTTTGCTCTAAGACTTGCACATGGTATAAAGAAGCCAAATAATTATATATAATTATCACTGCATCAGAGCTTAACTCACAAAGCAGTTTAGCTGAAAGTATTTGTTAAGGACAATATTCGAGGGGCAACAGTCACAATAATGGAAATTACATCACCTTTTGGCTGATAGGCTGTTTCTCCTTCGCAGGATTTTTTCCATCTGCCGTTTGCAGATTTAAGTGTTTAAACAGCTTTTTAAAATTAGAAAATAATATTTTGGTTTCACCACACACCGATGTGTATCTTCGATGCAAACTATACATCTATTAACTTTCTTACAAATGTTTAGCTCAGCCAAAATTAGCAGGAAACCAGTAACAAATAGTGACTATGACATGGCATTTTGGTTGGTAACCTTGTAGTGGTAAGCAGAATCGTTTTGTGATTAGCTTTTTAAATTTTGTGCTTGAAGCAGCTTTATGAAATTGGGCCTTGGTCATGAGTTCTTAAAATCAACTGCCTCATGATGTACATTGCCACAAAATTATATTACTAATGTAATAGTAATAAGGATAATCAAAATCAACATGGTAACATGCAACCACCTTGTTGGAAATGGATTTCTTCTTTCCAGGACAAATTCCTCTCGACATCCTTACAACTGATACCACTTTATCAAAACGGTAACTTACAAATATGTCTTCTCTTTAGTAATAGATCTTCTCAAGGTAAGCACTAAAAACTTGGGATTCCATCAAATTAGCAAAAACTCTTCTTTACCTCAAAAGCAGACTTTACAAAAAACAAACGATATGCAAAAATAAAGTTGCCACCACACATGGCAAAGTTAAGTGTAG
Source organism: Plazaster borealis (assembly GCA_021014325.1). Classification (NCBI taxonomy): domain Eukaryota; kingdom Metazoa; phylum Echinodermata; class Asteroidea; order Forcipulatida; family Labidiasteridae; genus Plazaster; species Plazaster borealis. The sequence goes on along the minus strand of CM037456.1, from coordinate 238,596 downwards.
TAAAATATATCAGTTTAGCTGTATACAGAGTTAGCATGCTTGGCTGTGGCTGTAGAGCCAGATAGATGCATTGATTAAGCCAAAGCCAAAGACACTATTCAGACACAACCTTACCCTGTTTTTGTCATTTGTTTATTCTGGTACCAAGGCAACACTAGGCCATTTTGATTTGAGTATTAAGGAAGGAGTCTGGATAACAGACTTTCCAACCCTCTTGCACAAAAAAATGCAAGCCGAGAAAATTCCTTCCAATTTTAATGCTATATATACAGTATTGATTAAATTTAAACAAAAATAAACTGATGATTTGTAAACTGATAAGCTAATTTTTTATTAACTGTTTACCAGTACCAACGGGAGACAGTCAGCGCCACTAAGTGGCTTGCAGATATTACAGGCAAATCACCTGTTCTGGAAAATGTGCATTATGATAACCAGTGTATTGAATGATGAATACTATGTAATAGTATACTATTCAAGCGTATTGGTGGCTGGTCTGCGAGAGCGGACCAGCCATCAGACAGTCTTGTACCTGCTTTGACTACACTTGACCTGTGTCAGTGTTCAAACCTTTTGCAGGATCTCCCGACTCACACCTTAGCACCAAGGCTATACCACACCATGGCGCAATTTCATAAAGCTATTTAGCAGAAAATTGCTTAGAAGCAATAAATGAGTGAGGTATCAGTCCTATTCTTGCTAAGCAAGTGTTTTCTGTGCTGAGAAAGTTTTTGTGTTTACAAGCTTTATAAAATTGGGCCCTCGGCCCAATTTTATGGCACTGCTTACTGCGGTAGTTTGTGCTTTACATTGAAATCTGCGCTTTAGAGGGCCCTGTAAATGCGCAGAATTCTGTGGTAAGCAGTGCCACCAAATTGGGCCAAGGTATGAAGCTGCCACCTTTGTCCTAAAGTCTCCAACTGCCAGAGCAATTTTCTGTCAGAGATACTACCTTGTGTTCCCAAACCTTGATAATTAATGCCATATCGAAATATGCACATCATATATAAACAGTCCATTATAGTAGTTTGCCCATTGTCATTTACAATGAAACCTGCCTTTGCTTGAGCGTTTTCAAGCCTGTTCTTGGCTTATCCTTACTTAAGTTATTGAGTACATGACAGCCATGAGTTGTTTACATACAAAAGAAGAGGAGAGTTAAAGTAATACGAACAGAAAGTGTTAAAGTGGGAAGATGAAGTTTAATTATAATACACCATTTTTCTTTGTACACAAACAAAATATGCTTAAAAAATTAATTAGTTTTTTGTTGCAATCTCTGCATAATTGATTTACATATTAGACATGATTACAGGTTGTTCCTATTAAAACAAACAATGTGTATTTATTCAGATACTCTACATGATTTCAACCTCACAAAAAATAAGATTTATAAATTAGTTACCATTTTGAGATGCATTATAATTAAACAAAATAGTAACTAAAAGCTGGGTGCTTTATAGTACAATGAAGCCGTGCTTCTCATACCTCGTTGTAGGTGGGTTCTGTATAGAGAGGAAAGTTTATTTTGATAACAATTATGTAGTGTCCCTCCCAAGGCAACCCAACTTAAAAAATAGAAGTTTCTTTTTCAAGAATATACACACGACATGGCTTTGATGTCTATGTTCAACCTCCACAGCTAATTGGCTAGGTGTTGACCAAGTTGCCCTGGTCACTGCCTTCTGATTGGCTTAGACACCAGCAGGAAATGCAGCCCCCCTTACCCAAGCTAGTATTTTCCGTTTGTTTTTGCAATTCCTTTCTCAATGAGCAGAATCTACAGTTCCCTTCCTCGCTAAAAGCAAACATACTTTATGTCATTTCTTAAGGCCTGTGGGAAGAGCACCACACATTCTTAATGCCTGTGGGAGGAGCACCACACATTCTTAAGGCCTGTGGGAGGAGCACCACACATTCGTAATGCCTGTGGGAGGAGCACCACACATTCTTAAGGCCTGTGGGAGGAGCACCACACATTCTTAATGCCTGTGGGAGGAGCACCACACATTCATAAGGCCTGTGGGAGGAGCATCACACATTCTTAAGACCTGTGGGAGGAGCACCACACATTCTTAAGGCCTGTCTTTGCAAATTTACTTTCCCTCCCTTTTCTTTGAATTCCACACAAAAAAACAAAATTGTTTCATTACATAAAAAACAATAGTTTTATATCACAATAAAAAAGGCATCATCATAATTTTGTTTCTACCAGTGGAAATAAAACAAGTTGTGTATGGTGGAAATGCAATCTGGAGAGGTCTGGGGTAGCACCATATAAATATCTCCTCTGTGGTGTCTCGACAGATATCATGTACCCAAGCAGCGTTTTGATCAGCAGGATTGTACATGAAGGACAGTCTATGGACAAGCATTTACTTCTGCATGACTTCTCATGCAATTTATTTCAAAAAGGAGGGTAAAATAAACTTAGGGTAGGGCTTATGGAAACACACCCCATAATTTTAGTATTGAACTTGTAAAATGGAACTGTAACGAGACCACTTGCACATGTCATAGGTGCATCCAAACAGCCTCCACACTGAGGTCAAAGGTAGGCACATCATTGACCGATTGTGGATCAACAATGGAAGAAGTCAACTGGCCTCATCTTGGAGTGCCTTATAAAATGGAAACCTTCTTGTCCGTCACTGGTTTATGCGAAAACAGGACAACTTGAACCATACAACAGAAATGGCTAATTAAACTTGCCATTTTAAGGAATGAAAACATTATCACAGTCTATCTTGCTGATAAAACTAAACATGAAATCGTGTACTTTTAAATTGAAAGCTTTTTTAAGGGCTTTCATTTCTTCACACACTTCAGAAACCAGCTTTCTGAACCCAGCACCTGTCAATAGCCTAGCGTTGTAACACCTGGCTCTAACAAAAAAATCTAGAGAACACGCCTCTGGAGGTTATGCATTATTATAAAGTAGTTGTTGGACAGAACATGATAGTTATGGCTCAAGGCACCTGGTGATATAAAAGAAGAAACAAAAGTCCCTTTAAAAATGGGATGCTAGAAAAACATTTAAGATTATAATCACCACCACTGTAATTATTCTCCCATTGAAAGAGCAGCATTCAACAGCCAAGAAACTTGTTAACATAGAAAGTCTTGGGAAGATGTTTTCTGAGGGATAACAGTCCTACATGACGACTTCTCCATACTACTGAGTAGAAGGCCTTGTGAGAAAACCTTACCACACTATTGAGAAAAGCTCTTTGAGAAGACAATGCTAAGACTCAGCCACGCTGTTGAGAAGGATCTCTGAGAAGTATGTTGAAAAGGCTCTCCCATGCTGATGTAAAGCCTCTTTGAGAAGACCACGCCAGTGTTGAGAAGGCTCCTCCTTAGTGTTGCTCCTCTGATAAGACCCTCTCACAGTGCTGAGCAGACTCTGACATGCTGTTGAGATGGAACTCTAGAAAGACACTGCCACTCTATATTGTGAGTAGTCTCCCAAACTGTTTAGGTTTTCCAAGAAGACCCTGAAAAGACCAAACTTCTACACTGCTGTAGATGCTTGCTAAATATGCCGAGAGGACATTGAAACTATGATGACAGGAGTTTAACACAACGATGAGCATTTGTTGAACTGTTCACGAGATTGTCGCAATCTTGGAAACTCTCTCTCATCACTGAGATGTCTCTTTCCTATCAGGATTGAGCCTTCCTTTATCCACCACACAGCCTTTGATGTCCAAATGAGAAGTGTTACTTGAACTGCACACTGATACTAGACTTTGTGTTAGACATCCAATGGAAAGAGAACTAAAGTTGGAAACGCAGCTGTCCAAGAAGGAGCCTTATACCATAATCCAAATCAATAAAATGTTCCTATACATGAGATACATCACGAACAACAGCAAGATTCCTGGATAGTAATTTGTTGTGACGATTTGACAGGAAATTGTTTGAGTAGATTCGGCCGTTACATCTGTGCATTGACAAGTAGAGTGTATATAAGAATTCTTGTTCTCCACTAGAAAGACTAGTCCCTTACTCCTCCTCCTCAACGTACGTTGATGGGAAGTACCCAATCTGCAATGAACAAGAAGAGAAAAGCAATGAGAGACTGTGCAGAGGAAGGAACAGCAAAGCAAAAGGAAATAGACATACCAAATGGAAAATAGATCAAGTGCCAACAAGCAAGTTAACATGCCAACAGATACCATAATTTCCTGCGTATATGACGTGTCTTATCTGACCTTCAAAGGTCAAAACAAAATCACTGCGTCTTATCTACTGGTGAGTCTTATCTGATACCAATTGAGTTCATTGTGATGATCACTATGTGAAATATTACATTTATGTTGTAAAATAATTCCTTTATTTCAGCCAGGGTAATTCTGCTTGCTATCATTTTTCTTAAAATAAAACCTAAACCGTTCATGTTGTGTAGTTTAACAAGCTTTGATGAAACTTGCCGAAGAACAAAATGCTGCTGCCCACAAATAATATTATAATACCGTTCAGACCAGCAACGATTCAGATGTACACAGTACACTGCTATAGTGCGCACACCAGTGACAGGTACTCGTCTTTATTAATCAATAGCAATAGTATTACTCTTGTAGTACCGCGTACCAAAACAGTTAGTTATGGTGATAGACATTTCAGGAAATCTGTTGCCACATTGTGGAATTCCCTCCCTTTAGAACTCAGGGAAATTAATACACTTGGTAAATTCCAAAGATCTCTTAAGACTTACTTATTTAAAGCCGAATATTATTAAGGGGGGTCACCGTTTTGTTTTTCTCTCCTGTGGGATTGGGTGGGGGATCACACTGTTTACTTTCTCTTGTTTCACAAATATTGTTTTATTGTCTATAGGTTTAATGTGCATTTCAGTTTTTTAAAGTTGACTTATTGTGGAAGCGCCCTCTAGCGTCCGATGGTTCTTGCATGTATTGTAGCTTGCAAAAGAGCGAGATAACAAAGGCTAGCAGCCCATTCATTGGGAAACGTTGGGACAACGTTTGTGTGTGTGTAAGCCATCGAGCTATGTTTTTAGAAAAAAATCTTTAATACGAAAATCAAAAAAAATATTAATAACAAAACAGATGTGATGTTTTACTCGTTTTCGTGATTATAAAATTACAATAGATCCCTTTGCGCTATGGTAAGTGTTCTTATACCATCACAATGACCCCGTTTGTGTTGATGCACCAGCAGTGAATGGGACCTGGGGAGCCTGTGCATAAAAAATGTTGCGTCTTATACGGCGGTGCGCCTTATACAATAGCAATTGAATCTTATTTCGGCAATTTAAGGGTATTACGCCGTGCGCCTTATACGTAGGAAATAACGGTAAGCCACATTATAATAAATCTTACTTTCCCCCGAACACATCCCTTCCACCAGCCTCGCGTTCCGCCAGCCTTGCTGACAATATCAACGATGTCATCTTTTTGCAGGGCTAGCTCACACGATTCACGCGCTGTGAAGCTGAAGATGGCCCTCGCATGACCAATGACTGTGAATCGCTTGTTGGGGCCCTGTCGGTTCATTTCAGGTGAAGGAGCAGCCTGTTTTGCTTTGAAGGAATCCACATGGTTGTTGTCTGCTGCATGGTTGAATGCTGGAGTTGCAGCTGCACTCGGTCCTGGAATTTGGAAGAAAAAACCCCATGGCTTTTATCGAGTGTTAAAGACCAAATAGTAAGTAACACAGACAAATGACTGCACACTGGAAGCAACAAAAGATACATTTGCATTTTGTGGTTATTTTAGTCTGGTACCATGTATACAGACTAACATTGATATTTTAAGATTTCATTTCATAAAGAGGCAACTGACTATTATTTTGTTTCAGCCTCATTTTGGTTGTTGATGGGCTCAATGGGAGAAATGCAAGATAATACAGCTCTTTTTCCTTTGAAATACCAATCATTTCTGTACAGTCATCACCATACGCCCACACATGGCAAATTTTGTTGATTTCTTTTTAGAAAAATGTCCTTTAAAAAGGTCTGAAAAAATACTATTAAACAGAAAGCTGGTTTGGTTTCAGAAACTAAATTACCATGTTACCATGGGTAACATTGAAAAAAAGTCAATTCAGGACATGACCTTTACTTTGACCTTTTCGGTTGGGTGGAAGTAGGTCAGATCTTGCAGCCATTTGCGGCCACTATGGTCATATTTGGTATAAGCCACTTGCTATGGTGTCTGAAGGGTTAATATATCAAGGAATGCCATACCATTTTGGGGTTGCGCTCGTAGGGGGATCTTGAGCGTTGAATGAAGACCATTGAAGACTTCGCTCAGGCTGTTATGGGTATAAAACTTGACAAGTTCTGGTAATGTTTGAAAGTCGCAGGAGTCTTTGTCCACAAGTCCATACTTGCCCATGTAGAACAGAACTTTGATATGCTTGACCTGGTTGTCATGCCTTCAAGAACAAATATAACAAAAAGGGAAGGGAATTTAGGATTTCACAACAAATTCCTTTAAAGGATAATGCAAGCTTTTTGTTGAGATGATTTTATGGATCTAATGCAACGTTCTAAAGTTCTCCAGCATTTCTTGGCTGTGAAGGTTGGTGCACTTGTCTCAATTTCGCTGTACTGCTTACCGGGGCCCACTTTCATAGAGCTGCTTAAGCCCAAAAAGTAGCTAAGCACAACATAATTATGCTTACCAGAATAAGCTTACCAGCCAAAGCACCATTTCCCATGTACCAACTGTGACTGGTATCCTGCTCATAGTTGCTTAGCAGAACATTTTTAAGCACTATCTTTGCGGTTCTATGAAATTGGGCCCCAGGGGATTGTAATAACTAACTCCCAATGAGTATCTCAAAATTCTCATTATTTTTGTGACGGGTATGCAGAGCTATGTTTCAATTACGATTCCCATTTAGAAGCGTATAGAAAAAGCACCTTGTAAGGGTTTACACGGTAAGTAGTGCAATCTGCAGCCAACCATGCTGGAAACACCAGGGCAAACATCTTCTCTTAATGACTCACGTACTGAGTTCTTTTACATGCATAATATACATCATACTGGATAAGACTGGACCTACTGCTTTTCTTACCATCCCAAGGATGTCGTACTTTATTTTGCCATGTGAACTGTTCCAACACTCCAAAATTTAATATAGGAGTCCTATATTGATAAATATAGGATGCTTGGGATGCTTTGCAGCTAACCTTTGAGCATACTAATAGATTTTACATTGAGTCCGTATGTATTGATTGCTTTAAACGTTAATAGCGTGCACCTAACCTTGCGCAACAACACGCGTGCGGCTATGAATGCTCCAGCTATGTCTTTATCAACCGTTCCATACATTTTTGTTGGAATAAATATAAAATGTTTAAAACTTTGTATTTTTTATTGATGAAATAAATTATAAATTCTATGAAAGTATCAAATGTATTAGGTGTATAAAACAAAAATAGCATGCACTTTATTCATACAATAAAGCAGAATATAATTGAAATCTGGACTGGTCCATTTCACTCAGTTTTGCCTCGTCTTAAAGAACAGTCCAGATATCAATTCATTATTATATTTTGATATAATGTACTCATATGCATCCAATATTTGTATATTTTTATTATTACTATTATGACAAAGCAATGATAGTTAAGTGTCTTGCTCAAGGACACTGACCCTGACACTGAACACACATTCTGAAACCACCAGAACGCAGTTGAGTCCAGTGCATTAGACTGTTCAGCTGGTACACTCCCATTCTGCACTTCTGGGTGCTCTATACAGCATTAAATGCTGTGAATGCTGTAGGCCCAAATAGCAGAACTTCACATTAAGCAGCGACAACACATTTGTTTACATCCTCATTATATTGCTCATTGTTTCAGAAACAGGATGGACTTAAAAAAGAAGGAATAAAAATCACAGGTCTGTATCAAAACTTACTTGATAGTGATGGCATGTGTTTGAAATTCATCTTTGACGCTATCTCGTACTAGGTAGCAGCTGTCTGGTTTATCCCTTAGCTGCTCAATGGCCGTCCCACGATCCATCTTACCGACATACCTACAAATACAAACCATACTATCTTAAAATGGGGAGGATATCAGGTTGGTGTTAAATGTAGGGTCATAGATTAGTAAATACTCAACAAATTAATGACCACAAAAACTTACTTGGTGAGAAGCACTGCAGCTGTTGATAGTATCAACCACTTTGAAGAAGGATTCCCTTGGAAGTAATATAGTTGGGATGATGTTTTACCCAAAAACATTTGAATCTGAGAAACAATTCATGCATGAATCGTTTCTCAGATTTCTGAGGGTTGGTGTCCGTTCGCGAAGGCTGCAGCCAGAGATGCGGTTGGTACCTGCTGTCACCTCGCTACACAAGGATGCATTCCACATTCCGTGACAGTTTGTTGCTGTTTTCTCAGCAAGTTTAGACACTGTATTCAGCTGAAACTTTCACATGTGACTTGTAGTGTATCTTTCCTTGTAATTTTGTCTATAATTCAGCATTATGTCGACAAAAACCAATCTATGACCATTCCTTTAAACCATCACTAATTCCTGGACAGTATGCTAGAGTGCGGTTTCTACAGGATTAATTTGTACATTTTGTAGTGAACAATACTTACCATAATTTCTTTTTAAAAAAAGAACCAATAATTGCGACTTTTAATAAATAAAACCTTGCTGTTGCCACAGTACCCTCTGTCGAAATGTTCCAATAGAAGTTTCATTTTCCTTACGGGACAAATCGTCAGGTACTTCTAGGTCTAAGGCCTAACAATTTTAAAAGTACATCACAATAATCAATGTCTCCAACACTTTACTCTATCAGGCTGAAATAAAGGGGTCAAATGTGAGCAGTAAAATGGCACCATGTCCCTTTGGTAACACAGAGTGAACTTGTACATTCAAGGGCATTTTGCATAAGGCAAGATACTTCACTGATCATAATGAGAAATGTGACTTCTTATTTTTTATTATCGAAACTACCAAATAAAACCAAATATACAAATAAAACTGAACAAGTTTTGAGCAATTTCCCTAAAATGTAACAGTTTGTTTTCATCCATTGCACTTTGTATAAGTTCAGGCTCTGTGGCACTTTTGTAAACATTTGATGTCACATGGTCTAGTTCTTGGACCTACCATTGCTGTTCCATTAGTTTGGACTTGGAGGGGCTTTGACTCATTGGCTGATGTGGATGACTGTTGCCTGTGAGAGTTGTGGGCTCATAACTTGACCTCTGCAAACCAAAAAGTGTTTCAACAAAATGAAAAGGGCTTAAAAATACAGTTTAACGATTGGATGAAGCCCCTTTATCAAGCCGCCATTATCTAGGTCTTGTTGCCTGTATCATAAATGCAAATTCTCATTACACAACAAAACCATTGATCTTTCTAGCCACTATCTGGTTACACTGATTTGGATGGGTGGGGTGGGGGGGGGGGGTCCAAGATGGCCAACTATGACAGATGAAATGTTGCGAAATATGCAGCTTCAACCAATCTGAGGTCCCCTTATAACCACCAAGGTGATATATGTCACCACAAATGCAAAAATTACAATTTCGACAAAATGCTTTACATGCAGAAGAAAAAAGAAGATCTTTAGAAACCCTGTTCTGGGAAAAGTTCTTTGACCAAAGTTGAAACTTTGGATGGCTTTTAGGAAGGGGAAACAATTGAACACAGGGGCCAACATTGGAGATGTGTGGAAGTTAGTTTGGAGGGAATTATTGAATGATAAATATTTGGTAGTAAGAACACAACATTAACCCAATTCCTGCAAGTAAATTCTTAGGATCCTCCCTCACTCCTAACAAAATCCAACACAAAACGTTTTTTAAACACGACACCCAAACTCTAACTACCGTATTGGTATGCCTGAGTGCATGTAAGTCTCCAGTCCGACAGAATCCAACAAAACGGGCCATTGGATTTTGATGGGTTGGGGATGGTTAGGGTTAACTGACCTTCTACATAACCAGTTAGAATGAGGACCCAATTTTATAGAACAAAAAGCAGAACAAAATTATGATTACAAAAACAAGGTTACCGACTAAAATACCATTTAATCTGGGGCCAACTCTATCAGGCAATTTATAGGTAAGCAATATTTGTTAACTCACTTATTAAGCAGGAAAATAAACCTCGGCACAATTTGTTAACAATTGAGGAGGTTATAAGGCATGTGTGTGTACCAGTATGGCAGATATAAGTGAAGCCATAATGGGATTGTGCCTTTGATGATACAAGCACAGAATTTGGCATTCAGTCAGAGTATGTAATCAGAAAATTTATTTGGCTACAGGGCCATCGCAGTTTTGTCCTTTGACAAAATAAAGGTACAATAACAAGCAATGGCAGCCATTTTGAAAAAAAGAAAAGAAAAGTGCTTGTTATTCTATCTAATTTTTTTCAAAGGACAAATCTTTGATGGCCCTATAGTCAAATATCTTTCTTATGACATACTCTGACTGTGTGCCAAATTCCATGCTTGTATCATCAAAGGCACAATTCCCCCAACTATTTCCCCTATCTGCCCCACTCTACTGAGTAGTCACAAAGGTTTTGCAGTGTTGCATCAGGCATCTTCTATACAAGTTTATTTGCATTGAAACGATAATCATAAAATAAAATAAAAAAGTCCACGAAACGGTCGTTCCATATGCAGAAAATGTCTGCTAAAAAACTTAAAGAATATGGCCCCAGAATGTAAATTATAATAACCTCCAAAAGTGCTCCTCCTTTTAACAGAATGAACTCATGGCTTGCAGCTTAAATCAGCGCTTACTTTTACAACATAGTCACAAGAGGGTGCTATTTGGTCATCAGTATATATTTTTGGTTTTCTATGATGTATGCATGCACTTAGAGAAGTATTACAAACAGTGTTCATGTAACCAAACACACAATATGATCACAAACAAAATCTTAGAAGAATAACGTGTAGGCAGTACCAAGGGAGCTTTTTCTTTATAAGTAATGAACTCAAAATGTATCATCTGTATGCGTGGACCGGCGCGATGACACGCAGTGGCCCTTGCTCCGACATTTCCTTCTTTTAATGTCCGTTCCTGTTCTTGTTCCACGTTGTTTTGCATCCCATCATCAAGTATTATCGTCAGTGTTTATAAGTGTGCCGCTGGGTGAATTCTAGAAGGAATACTGACTTTTAGAATCAGTTTTCTAATCTTGAGTCAACGAAATGGACCTCCACAGTAATCACGTTGTGTACAACATTGTACTTGCGTTAGCCATATTGAACAGTGTAGCTGGTACCCATCAATACGATGCAACAAGTGACCATCACCGCGTACCAGTCCAATATGGCCACTGCAATGAAGCATCACAGAATCACCGTGACTGTCATCAATATTCACGTTCTAAACTCTTCAAACTCAGGCCGGACACAGGTAAACAATCAACTGAATTACCTCATGAATTATTGTGTACATTGGAATCTCTCAACATTTGTAAATTTAAGAGAAGAAGAACTAAACGGGGGACGAGAGCAGGTAGTCGCGGTACTAGTCGACCCCATGGAATAAACGTTATTATTGATAACAAACGTCAACTACTCATGAAAGACTGTGACAATGGGCGATCTTACAGTTCTTACCCGTCTAATTTAATCCAACTAGCGCAAGATAATCGACAACAAGTGCAGCCAATAAAAACACCAAGTTTTATTCTGATCAACGCAAGATCCCTTGTTCAACGCATTGATGAACTCCAAATGATTCTTAATTCCGATCATACCGAGATCGCTGCTATCACCGAGACATGGTTTCCACCAAGTGTCAACCCATGTTATTTTGATGTTCCAGGCTACACCTTAGTCAGTAAGCCCCGGAGGACCAAACGAAGGGGAGGTGTCGCCCTTTACCTGCATGACTGTATTCAGTTTAGAAACCTCACAGACATAGATGTTCCCGAGGAACTTGAGGCATTGTGGGTCTGGGCCCGCCCAGCCCGCCTACCCAGATCAGTGAGTGGACTACTAATATGTGTCGTGTATCATCCGCCATCATCACCACACGATGCTCTGCTGATTGATCATCTTTCTACCTCACTGGGCTCCCTACAGGCCAGATATCCATCATCGGGTGTTGTAATCCTTGGGGATTTCAATCAACTAAATACAGAACAAGTGTTTCGTTTAACTGGTCTTATTCAGACTGTCAACACACCAACCCGAGGTCAAGCCATTTTGGACAAAATCCTAACGAACATGCAACACCACTACCGTATTCTGCAAATAACTTCACCTATTGGTCTAAGTGACCACAACTCGGTTCTCTGGATTCCGTTGGAAGCAGACAAGAAACAAAACTCCTTTCATCAGAAGATTGTTCGTCCAATTAGAGAATCTGACAAAAGGAACTTCGGACAATGGATCACTGAATGCAATTGGAATGATGTCCAATCGGCATCATCTACATCTACTAAAACTGACGTCTTTTATCAAACTATTCAAAGTGCCTTGGATCAGTTTCTCCCAACGAAGAATGTCTCAGTCCATTGTAATGACAAGCCGTGGATAACACCTAAACTCAAGTCGCTCATAGTTAAACGACAGAAAGCCTTTAATAGCGGCAAACTTTCCCTGTGGTGGTTACTACGCAACAAGGTGGTTAGACTCATTAAACAAGCCAAACTTGCTTTTTATAACTGCAGTGTGGCTAGACTTAAGTCCACCAACCCAAGACAATGGCACCGTGTAATCCAGAAAATGAGTGGCCTCAATTCACGCAAAAACTTGATTCTACCTGGTTCCTCCCCATTGGACATAGCCAATGAGATCAATAAGACCTTTATCGTTGCTACAAAAGACATTCCGGCTCTGGATCATGCTCCTTTACCTGCATACTTGCCTTCAGATTCACCACCTCCTACCATCACCCCTGAAGAAGTCTACAAGAAACTGAATAAAATCGAAATTGGCAAGAGTGGGGGACCTGACTGCTTTCCACCCCGTCTCATCAAAGACTTTGCTTATGAACTTTGTTTTCCATTAACAAATATTTTCAACTGTTCATTGCGTGAGGGAATTGTTCCTGACATCTGGAAAATGTCTTACATCGTTCCCATACCTAAGTCTAATCCTCCCACATTGAACAATTTACGCCCAATTTCACTCACATGCATTTTTGCCAAAATATTTGAAGACTTTGTGGTTGATTGGATACTGGAAGACATCAGAGTGCTTATTGATAAACATCAATTTGGGTCACTGAAAGATTCTTCAACTACACATTATTTAGTCAAACTTGTGGATGACATTCAAAAGGCCGTTGATGTTCCTAAGCATTCTGCTGCCTTGATCACTACTGATTTTAGTAAAGCCTTTGATCGTATTGACCATCAGATTTTAATTGAAAAAGTCATTCATTTAGGTGTGAGAACCTCTATTGTGCCATGGATTTGTAGCTTTTTATCTCCTCGTTCACAGGCAGTGCGGTATAATGGGACACTTTCAAACTGGGAAACCGTCAAAGCTGGGGTCCCACAAGGTACCAAAATTGGACCGATTGCCTTTTTGGTCATGTTTAATGACTTTGTCACTGATCATCAAGAGGTTACTCACTATAAGTATGTTGATGATATGACCCTTAGCCAGTCTTTTAAAAACTCTGAGAATGCTATTGGTTTGCAAAACGAATTAGACTGTCTCCAACAGTGGGCTGACACTAACAACATGAAAATCAACCCTCCCAAGTGTCAAGCTTTGAATATTTGTTTCCAGCGCACCCCAGCTGTACCACCTAGTTTTCATATTGGTAATTCAGCCATCACTAACACAACTTGTATGAAAATTCTTGGGGTCCATCTTCAAAGTAACCTTAAATGGGATACCCAGATAAATTCTATGTGCAAAGCCTTTAATTATAAATTGTACCTTCTGCGCCAATTAAAACGGTGCTGCACGTCTATTGATGATTTATTGAGTGTTTATATCATGTATGTCAGACCAACTATTGAATATGCTTGCCCTGTCTGGTATTCAAGCCTCAATAAGTCTCAGCTTGGATGCCTAGAAAAGTTGCAGCGCAAGGCCCTACGAATTATCTTGACATATGATTACTGTAAAACTAAGTCTTTTGCTGAAACTTATTCCCAGCTTGGCCTCCCTGCCATGGATGCAAGACTTAAGCAGCTCTTCGTTAATTTTGGTAATTCACTCCTCACCACTGACAGATATAAACAATGGCTTCCCCCACCTAGAAACAACAACCTGAGAAATTCCGATAAACTTTGCTCAGTTAAATGTAGGACTAACCGTTTCAGAAACAGTTGCATCCCCACCCTAGTTGAGCTGCTCAATCACCAATAATTTTACTGGCCTGTAGACAATTTGTTGTCATTGTGTAAAAATATTTTTATTGTATATCTTTATACAGTTTTTAAATTTTATATTCAAATCTTCTCTATTTTTTTAATCTCTTATTGTATATTTGCTGGTTTTTACTCTTTGATGTTTGATTGTATTTTTATATTGTAACTTGAACACAATTCAGCCTTTTGGCTGCAAAGTTTGATTTTTAATAAACCAATAATAATAATAAAAGATGATTACATGTACAATAAAACAAAGACAATAGTTTCATTTACAATTCTGCCAAGTATGCATGCATACATTCATGAAGGGTATCACCAACCCAAACACAAACATTTATGAGAGAAACAAATAATAATAATAAGAAATCATAAAAGAATGACGTGTGCGCAGTACTGATAATCACTACATGTAGAAAAACATTCTGCCAAGGCTGGTACATGTAGATGATCATGTAGTGTAGATCTTGTGCAACTGACGTTATCAGATGTACTCATTCAGAAACTATTCAGTGGTTGCAGTTATTTTCGCCGGGCACCAGCTGTTCAAAATAGTCGGTACGCAAAGCAATTATTGGACCATTCCAGAGTTACTTGCATTACATTGAATGTGAGTCTCATTAACTTGCATTGATGAATGATTTTCAGGACTTTTTCAAAGTAACTGAAATCGCTCAGAAATCATAACTCCTGGTACCCATACAAGCAAGTCCATGTAACTATAGTATCTGTGGAATTGCAATTTTCACTTCCTACTCTGTTGCATGATTCTTATGCAGTTTGTTTTAGTCATACTCAGTCAAATTTCATAGAGCTGCTTATTACAGCAGAAAAAAATGCTGAACAATTTTTTTGCTAATCAAAAATGAGCAGGATACCAGTCACCGATGTGACATGGGCCCAATTTCATAAAACATATAAGCACAAAAACTTGTGTTTTGGCTGGTAGCCTTATTCTGGTAAGCCTAATTTTGTTGTGCTTAGCTTCACTTTGTGCTTGAACAGCTCTGTGAAATTGGGGCCTGGTGATCTGTAAGGTACATGTAGTTGCACAGGATCTTTTTCGAAGATGGTTGTGGATGGGACCAGATGTTAAACAATATAGGAGGAAGAGGGGGAGGCAGGAGGAGGCTGGAGGAGGAGGAGGATGAGGTGGGAGGAGGGGGGAGGAGGCGGGAGGAGGAGGGAGGAGGAGGAGGAGGAGGATGAGGAGTAGATTGAAGCTTACCGCTCCCTGACTGGCTGTACTATGTCTCTTTGGAACCTGGGAGAAACCAAATGTTGATGTAAGGATATTGGGCAATATCAGAGCAACAGGGAAATGATGGACAGTGGTTAATGCATTACTTAACAACAGCATACAATGAATCCACATAATATGATTACAAGTACAAAGCAGCACCAAAACTTAACCCCATATCCGCCAGACTGGTCACACTACTTAACACTGTTCCTGTCCACGCCCACGTAGCACTCATTGCTGCATTACAAGACACATTCAATATTTACTGCCTTGCAAGTAACATACCCCAACAAACTGTATACTGTTGGAAAGAGCACATAACTTCTCTTTATTGTGATATATATTTGCCCATGTTTCCATCTGATACCACTAGTAATGAGAGTATAAAGAAAGACACAAAGTTCTTGTTCATCTATGGGTTTCCATGTGAGTAAGCATTTACAGTGTTTTTGTGTTGTATGTGAAATCCTGTAGTTAGGCAGATATGGGTTAACGCTATAGACTGGAATGTCTGGACTATCCCAATGCAAATGCATAAAGTCACCCATTCCCAATAAAAGATTAACTGACAGGAATCTTTGGCAAAACTTCAATGCGAAACTCCAGTTTTCTGGGTCCAGAATCTGGGTCCAGAAAGACATCTGTCCATTGCAGTGCATACCAACGCGCAAACGCATTTGTACCCAATGTTTTGCAACAGTTTGAGGGCGAAATCTACTAGAAGAAATGTGTTAACTCATGAAAGCCTTATTTTTCCTAGATGCATAAGTGCGGTGCGTATTCTTCATGAGATACATTTGTAGGGTCTCATGGAAGGGACAACATAAACTTTCTTTATCCCTGATGCAAATTTAACTTCTATAAAATTGTTGTGTTCCCCGCTGCTAAAATATAGGATTCGAACTGCCTCTAGCTACCGGGCAATCTCGGTGGTCTAGTTGGTAGACATCTGCTCTAGAATGGTAAAGGTCGTGGGTTCAAATCCCACCCAAGTAATATGCCTGTAATTTTTTCACAGGACTCGGGAAAGTACTGAGTATACAGTGCTTTACAGACATCGGTGTACGGGTAAAACCAAATATAATATAAACTTTCTTGCCCCAAATTGAAATAAAGGGAAAGGGTACGCAGTTTTAAATTTGGGTACCTACCACAAACTCTGAGGGAAAGTAACCTGATGCACAGGTCCTTAAGGATCTTCCTTTCCACCAGGTGACATCCTCTTTGTCTAATACCTCGATGACATCATTGCGGTCAAATGTAAGAGCTTTTAAGCTGCTTGGTGGGGCGGGTTGGCCTCTGTAGGTTTTGCTTCCTTTCACCATCTGTGAACCTGTAGAGAGGAATTGATAACGGATTACGCATTTTTGAAGTGATTTGAAACCAAGGAATGAAGCAACTTATAAACTTATAAACCATTTTAACTCCTTAAAAAATGGCTCCAAAATTGCAATGAGCTGCTTAATAAAGCACAAAAAGTAACAAAGCACAACAAAATGATGCATACCAAGAATAAGGTTACCAACTGAAATATCATTTATTCAGAATTGTGTATGGGCATTCGCAATCTCTTCTGTAACTACGCAAAAGCTTGCCCGAAAATATAAAACCTAGCAACTGGCTTTATAGACTGAGAAATTCAATCTGAAGCGGAACTTTTGACAAAGCAAGTCATTGTACCAGACATTATTAAAATCTAACTCGCGAATGGCTTATTGTTTAGGGACAAAAGTCATATATTTTGAACCCCCCTCACCCACACAACCAATCACCATCCCAAAACCCATTATTTAGTTTTACCTGAGCTGCTCGGTCTTGAGGATCTCCTTGCATCACAGTATTGGAGGCTGTCAGATTTTAGGCACTCTTTGTGTACACAGATTTTGCATTCGCTGCATTTGTACCCCTGGAAGAAAAGCCCTCTGCGGTGCAAACAAATTTCAGGACAGTTTCAAAAGAAAGTTAACAAAACTTCAGACACTATAAACAATTCTCTGCATTATACAGAATACTTTTTAATACTTCTGTTTAAACCTTGATGACACAGAAGCATATTTCATTTTCTTCCACCCATCCTAATGAAAACAAACTAAGGATGGTCTTAAATGGCGGCTACGGCTTGGTCCTCAAGTGAACTAGATAGATAGATAGATAGATAAAACTAGTGTTGAAGTATAGAAGAGTTCCGCGACATAGGAACTCATTTAGCAAAGCTGGAAATTGATCACGACTGCTTGGATTCCTATGTCAGCCAATATGAGAGTACTATCAGTGACATCTTGGATAAATACGTACCCTGGAAAACAAGATCAGTCAAGGTCCGAACTGAAGTTTCCTGGTTCAATGATGATATTTGTACAGCAAGAAAGATCTGTCGTCAACTTGAGCGGAAATGGCGGAAAAATGGCAAGTTGGAAATACAACGACAAGAATATCGCAACCAATGTAAAGTAGTCAGGAATTTGATCAACCAGGCAATCATCCCATCACCCATTATTCATCCCAAGTACAAGAATCCTCAGGAGATCAAAAGAAGCTCTTCAAGATAATTGGTAAGTTGTTGCTCAAACCCAAAACCCCCGTCCTTCCATCCACTTACAATGATCAGGACTTGGCAAATGAATTCCAGAAATTCTTTGTCACCAAGATTTCAGACATCCGCTCATCTTTTTCATCAGTCCCTTAAAACGTGCCGCAGACATTGCCACATCTTCAACCAGAGTGTAGACTATCTGTGTTTGAGCCTGCCACTGTTGCTGAGATTCAAAGGGTTATTATGAAATCTCCTTCAAAATCCTGTGAGCTGGATCCAGTGTCAACATCCATGATGAAGCAAAACATTGATATATTTTTACCCTACATCACTAATCTTGTAAACGAATCTCTCAGTTCCGGTTGTTTCCCCCGATAGCCTCAAAGTTTCCTACATCAGGCCGCTCATCAAGAAACCAAACCTGGACAAGGAGATATTCAAAAACTACAGACCGGTTGCAAACTTAAAATATCTTGGAAAAGTCATCGAACGAGTAGTTTCATCACGCATTTCTGATCACATTCATAATTTCAACCTGTCCGACGTGTTCCAGTCAGCATACAAGCCTTTCCATGGGACAGAAGCTGCACTAGTCCGTGTGAGCAACGATATTCTTTCTGCAATGGACAATGGTAACCTAACAGCACTAGTCCTGCTAGACTTGAGTGCTGCCTTTGACACTGTTGATCACAACATCCTTCTCTCTCGGCTCCAGAATCACCTTGGCATAGAGGACACAGCCCTAGCATGGTGCAAATCGTATCTCTACAATAGAACTCAGCATGTATGTATTGGCACCGCAATATCAGACCCTTTTGTTTTGAACTACTCTGTGCCACAGGGGTCGGTACTGGGCCCGCAGTGGTTTACGCTGTACACTTTACCGATTCGTGACATCATCCTGAAATTTAATCTGAATTACCATGTGTACGCAGACGACACTCAGCTATACATCACGTTTAAATCTTCTCAAGAAAATGCCAATGCATCTATTGCAAGACTTGAGAAATGCATCCAAGAGATTCGACGTTGGACACAACAAAACTTCCTGAAGTTAAATGATGATAAGACAGAGTTCCTTCTATTTGGGTCACGTCAACAGTTAACAAAGGTTTCAGTGCCATACATTTCCATCGGTGATGCTCGGATAGCTCCTCGCTGCAAGCTCGGAACTTAGGGGTTATTTTTGATTCATCGATGACACTTCAACCACACATCAACAACATCGCTCGCCTGTCATCATATCACATCAGGAATATTGGTAAGATTCGCAAGTACTTGGACAAAAGTGCCACTGAAAAGGTCATTCATGCATTTGTTACTTCGCCTTGACAACAGCAATGCTCTTCTCTACAGTCTTCCTAACAACCAGATTTCCCGTCTTCAACGCCTCCAAAATACCGCTGCCCGCATTGTGACACTGTCTAGAAAATCCTGTTCTATCACCCCCATTCTGAAACAACTACATTGGCTCCCTATCTCTCAACGAATCATCTTCAAGCTGATGCTCATTGTCCACAAAGCACTTAATGGCAAGGCTCCCCACTATATTTCTGAACTACTTCAAGTTTACACTCCATCAAGGAATCTTCGATCAAGTTCCATGCTTCTCCTCATTGAACCCAAGTCTCGACACTCATGGGGTGACAGGTCTTTTTCTCCAGCTGCGCCACGCATCTGGAACTCTCTACCGCTTAATCGTAGATCTTGTCTTTGTACCACAAAATTCAAATCTCTTCTCAAAACTTATCTTATGTCACAGGTTTTCAAGGACTAATTTTGTTGTGTCTGTTTTTGTCTTTGTTTTGTTTTGTTTTGTTTTGTTTTTTGTTTTTTTACTGCGCCTTGAACACCCAGCAGGGTGGATATGTGCGCATTACAAGTCTTATTATTATTATTATTATTATTATTATTATTAGAACTTCCAAAGCAACATCCTGCAGCCGCATCTGCCACTTCGGACATGGCCTGAGGCTGTATCTGAATTGGCGGCTACGGCTACAGCTACGACTGTTGCTAAGGGTGTTGCTAAGGAAGGCCTATATTTCAATGAATGATGACGTGATGAACCAGCCATAGCTGTAGCTGTAGCTACTTCTAAAAAGAAGTCTGATCCCTTAACATGAAATGATAATTACAACTACAAATGTGTATACTGAGAACCAGCCGTCGATTTCACCAAACTCTTCCTAACTTAGGATTAATCCTAGGCAATGCTAAGAGATAGGACTAGTCTTAAGTTAGGACCAGTACTTAAGACTAGTCCTATCTCTTAGCATTGCCTAGGATTAATCCAAAGTTAGGAAGAGTTTGGTGAAATCGACGGCAGGTAAAGGTGGCGACCAAAGAGCTCAAGATTTGACTTTACCTTAGAAGTTTTTGACAGACTTTACAGTACGCAGGATCGTTGAAGCTTGTGTAGACATACTTGTGTTGACTGTTTGGCAGGGGGTTAATGTTATCCCTAAAAATGAAACAAGAACAGCTTTTACTCTTTTAAGTAGGAGGAATCAAGGCCCAAACACTCAAGATTGCATACATCAATAAATTGTCTTATTTTGAACAAAACTACAGCTCTACAACAAATGGCCTTTGTGCTCAGGCTTGAGTGGTAAAGAAGAGAGGGGTAAGGAAAAGGTTAATGAACTGACTGTGCTAGCCTGATGTTCTCCACCCATCTTAGCATCATATCTTCGGTTTTACAGTACACTTCAACAGGGGACACGTCATCATTGTTATTGTTGACTGGTGTAAGCCAGAAGCACCAATTCCACTGTTAAAAAAATAAAAATAAAAAAAATTGTTAAACATTAGTAAATACCAACTCCACTGTCAAATCAAATTGTTTACCGTTTGGCAATATCATTTCCACCGTCATATATTACAAAACTCTTTAGATTATTGCTTAAAATAAATATTTGCTAAGCAAATATTGACGGGGAACCAGTCTGGAGCAGCATAAACTACAAGAAATTATTTTGGCTGATGAGATATTGCTGCTAAGCAAGGCTTTGAAGAGGTTTTAAGCTAAACAGCCTTATGACATTGGGCACAGGATGTGAGTCACTAGCAGGACATTTTGGTCAAGGCTTCTTCACATCCACAGACTGGGGGGGGGGGGTGGGGTCAGTTAAGAGTCAACTTGTGAGGGTCATGGTGTATGAGGGTCAAGGGATTAGAGAGGGACTGTTGGGCGATTAAAGGATTACATAGCTTACTAAAGATTTGATTTGAAGTCATTATACTATTATAGGCCATGTAACCTGTGACATCACATGTTTACAAAAGAGCCACAGAGCCTGGACTTCCTGCAGGCATGATTTGTACACAGCCCAATTGAAGAACACATTCAATCTTATATTTTATGGACATTGCACTGTCTGATTTTTATCAACTTTTGATATGAAGAAAGGGGGCACATCTTAAAACTTGTTCTGCTGTTTATTTATTTTTTTTCTCTTGAATTTTTGTGTGAATTATGACACAAAATGTAAATTTCCCAAATGCCCAGGGCCCAATTCCGCGCTTACGTCAAGCGTAATTCACAGGTTAGCAGGGAATTTCTGCTTGTGCGCGTGCATAGTCCATGTTACTAGGCATTCTTCGCTTACTGCTAGCACAGAAATTCAGCACTTGCACAGGAAGCGGAGAATGGTGATCACAAGCTCGGAATTCGGCAGTAAGCAGAGCCATGAAATTGGGCACTGGTGTAGAATCTCGCCTGCCAGGGAAAGGTCACTCTTTTTGTAAACAAGGGTTACATGGTCTATAGCCATTGGTAATCTCAATAGAACTAACAGTGCATTATCTCCCCTTTTGTTGTTTAGGTATGGTGAGGAACAGTTTCAAACTTAAAAAGGGGCTCCAAGTGCAAATTTAGTTTTGTGATGCACTCATTTTGCAATCTTACGAAAATGGGAAAATAAAAATATAAGTCTCTATTAACCTCACGTTAAAATGGTGCATAATGCCACTGTTTGATCCCTTCAAGTGCAATTTTTTTCAAAATTCAAAAATGTTCGATGCATCACATTTCAAATATATGGTCTGTAAATTTTTTCTACAGAGAATTTCAGTTCATTCCTGAAATCTAATGATATTCAATCAGTAAGGCATTGAAATTAAGCTTATGACTGGCGCAGAAATTCCTCTTTAGAATGTACAGACCAAATTGTTTTTGTTGTCCCATGGCGTCATGTTTCAAATTTCACTCTGAAAGAGTACCAAATAAAATAATATTTTACACCATTTTACCACGAGGTTAGAGACCTGTAACTTTTTCCCCACTTTCATGAGGACTTTATCGATTGGAAAATGAGTGCATCACAAAACTCAATTTGACCTTGGAGCCTCTCTTTAAAGTAAGTGTTTCTTTTTCAGAACAGAACAAGCTCACCTTTCCACTCTTTCCCTTAGGAAGATTGTCTTCAATCTTGTACTTTTCAAGATCAATGATGCAGTTGAACTCATGATTTTCTTGCCCCTGGTAGTCACAAAAAAAGGAGAGGAAAAAAAAAAAAAAATAAATAAATACAATAACTTTATTTTAGCTGTACTGAACAGGAATTTATGGACTTTTATCAAGGTGCAGCCATTTTGTTTTTCTTCCATTTAAACCAATGTAACCAAACTAAGACTGGAAGGGAAAATAGTCTGATCCCTTTTTATAAAATGAGAATTCAAACTATAAGTATCATTATGTATACGGGTAATCTGACAAAGATGGCTGCAATGTGATAAAGGTCTATAGACACTGACCCATTGGGATTGTATCAAGGGTCAGGGTACTTCACTTCTGGGTCGAAAATACTGCAAATCTTACCACTCATACTTTCAGAAAAAGAAAACAACTTTTAAAAAAGGATGTTAAATTTGCATCGAGGATAAACATTGATGTATGGGTAAAACTTGCTCCAGTAACAAAAACATTGTGATTATGATTTATTTGATATATTTGTTTACAATAGTGAATATTAAACTAGCTTCATTATTGCAGTAAACTAAAGACGTCCATCTTGGTTTATTGACAGCCCTGGGGGACCAGCTGATACAAAATGAATCATAAAGAAAATGATGGCGTTAGGTGTTGGTCCATTCAACATGCAGTGTGCCAGCCGTTATGTAGCCATGGTTACCCTTGCTTTCAGTGGATGGATGACATCATGCTATCAGTACATGTATCAAACTCAGAAACAAGCTTCTGTCCAAATTTACAAAGTATTTAAGTTACTTGAAGGAACAGTATAGTACTCGCACTCAACAAACTTGAACCCTTTAGAGACCATAGCGGTTCAAAAAGGTTCAGAATAAAGGTCATGACCTGAATTGACATTTTCCAATGTTTCCCGTTAACATAGTATCTATGTTTCTAAAACAAAACAAAACTTTTAAAAGAAAGAATGGTTCCAATCAACAATTAAACCATGCCTGGGCAAAATGGTGATGATAAAATGAATGGTCTCTAAAGGGTTCAAGAGAGAGATCATCATTATGCTACAAAATGTTTCCTTCAAAATTTAAACTGAACTCAAATGGAAAAGGCATGGTTGAAAAACTGTTATTTAAAAAAAAACGTTCAACTTTCACTAATATTTAATAACACCGCACCGTAAAAAATTCCTTTAATAAAAAAAAGTTTTAAAAAAAAGTCAGGCCATTAACAATTTTTGTGCATAAAAGAAAAAAAAGAGTGCCAACTAGCATTATTAAAGTTGAGCTCTCTTTAAGCATGTGCCTTCCTCCGGGGGATAGGTAACTGATGTGATTATTAAATCTCCAATTATTGCTCTAATAGTGGTTACAACGTCTCCGCTAGAATTTAAAGGATCATGGGTTTGAATCCAACCTGAACGGCCTGTGGATTTGCTTTGCATTGCCATACAAGTAAAACACAGAGAATACTGAGGTCAATTATCGTATCTGTGTCTGCTGTGTGCACGCCATCTATGTCAGCTGTGGACATAGAGTATCAATATAGAAATAGAACACAGAAAAAGCTGAGCTCAATTGACATCTGTGTCTGCTGTGCACGCCCTCTATGTCAGCTGTGGACATAGAGTATCAATATAAAAATAGAACACAGAGAATGCTGAGCTCAATTGTCATCTGTGTCTGCTGTGCACGCCCTCTATGTCAGCTGTGGACCTAGAGTACAAATATCATGTGACAGGCCTGTATGGCAAAAATTAACCAGATCAACCATTGTGAGTGCACAAATTTGCCATTCAGCTATTAAATGGCAGTGCACACAAATTGCCTCATTTGAAGCACAGATAACTTGTAATACAATGGAAAGCACCAAGTACATCAGCAATCTCCCCAGGTTTTTTCAAAACTGTGGGGCATTCTGGGACAACATTTTGGAATGTTTGACCAAAGCGCGCTGAATTGAAACAAAGTCCTCAGAATGTTTTATACTTCGTGTGTTTCTTGGTTTTCAATACCCTACTGTGCAATTTGGAGCATTCTACATGGTTTTCTTTTCATGTTTTTTTGCGTATCGGCCAAATTTGTTTGCGAATTGGCTGAAATTTGTGCGTATCGGCACGCAATTTGCGCGTATCGGCCCGATACGCTAGCTTGTGCATGGGGAGAACCCTGTACATATAAACAGTGTGAATATGTTGAGCAAAACTAAATCATATTGTTTTCCTTAAGATTTATCATTTGTAAAACTAGCTTTATGACATGTACAATAATCCCTCAGGAATGAAAGTTGGCTTCGAGTTACACACAGGCTATGGCGTCTGTTGCCCGGGCCCCAATTTTATGGTTCTGCTTACTGCGGAATTCTGTGCTTACAGTCAACATTCTCTGCTTACAGTGTAAGTGCTGAATTTCTGCACTAGCTGTGTAAGCAAAGAATGCTTAGTAGCGTAAGTTTGTACAGGGGCCAATTTCATAAATCCTGTAAGCAAATGTTTTCTGTTTACAATGTGGCCAATAGAATTTCATTTTCATAAACACTGCTAACCATAATCAAACCAAAAGACACGCTAACTTGCCGGCAGTTTCTATTATAAGCAAATGAGTGACGCAAGAATGCAAATCCATTTAGAACGCCAACACGCGCTGTCAAATCTTCTCGATCGTTCATGAGATACACTTTTGCTTGAAAATGTTTTTCTGAAAAAGTGAGCACACAAATTTGCTTACTGGTTAACAGCTTTATGTAATTGGGCCCGATGTGCACAATACAAAAATCCTTGCTAACCTGTGAACTGTGTGCAGGTGTTCAGCTTGGATTTGTATGTTTCCGATTGAGGTAAGCAGACCCTAGTGTAATTGGGCCCTAGTCTCAGCCTTAGTGCCCCTTCAGGTTCCCAGAGACTTTTTAGGTTTTCCAATGGAAGTATCATTTGCAATAATGGCCTTGACCTCTCAAAGGTGAAGTTCCAGGCTTGTTATTATGCAATTAAACCTTTTGGTTTGGGCCATGAGTCTGCAACAATCCACAAGTTTCACAATAATTTCAAACTACATGTATGTACAAAGATTGGTACAACCCACATACATCATTTTGTACAGGAGCACTGTCTGAAGTACACCCATTCTAATCTAGTCTTGTATTGGTAATTGTTTAAGTCTTTCAAAATATTATTTCGTCAGAACCTGAAAAGAAAACCTGATTCCCTATGGCAATATTTGGACCAAAATTACCTGTATATAACAAGAGTCAATGTTAAGGTTGACTAAAAGGTACATGTACATACAAAATGAAGAAATCATAAAATCAAAATGAAAACCAATCCAGTTAGAGTGGGGGGTTGAACTTTTAATATGTCAGTTCATGCAGTGATGTCATACACAAGGCATACATACATACATGTACTGATAACAATCAAAATAGAAGAAAGCATGTTTTAAGGTCTATTTACACAGTCAGTGAGCGACACATGCCTATTGCAGCACCAATTCAAATTGTATGGCAATATCAAACAGTCCAGTAGGGCTTCAAAAAGGGGCTTGAATTTCAAGAAAATATCCGCTTGGCCACAGGGCTGTCAGTGCAAAACTTTCACTAATCAAGATATATGCTTTCTTTAAGTTTTGCTTACTATTACATTTTCAGTCTCTTTTCAAGCCATTTTAAGTCACTAGCCAAAGAAAACAGATACAAAATAGAGTTTCAATAGAGCGCAGCATATTAAAGGGCTGTGTTTAAGATCAACAAGTAAAACGAATGTTTCACCGCCGTGAACTGTTTGTGTAAATAGGCTTTAATGATAAACTCACTACAAAGCTGAAAAGAGAATTAACAGATAAATTATGCTTGTCAGTCTTCAAAATATGGTTTTATTTTAATACAAAAAAAGGCGTGTTCATGCCGTTGTGAACTGCAATGGATACAACACAAGTTGGGGACAAATACAACGTGCTGAAGACATTTGTAGTACATACCCAGAACTTTTCCATACCGAGCTACAAAGTGCAGGTGAAGGAACAGAAGAGGAGAGGTCAAGGGTTGTAGGTCAAATTGGAAAAGGTCAAATTGAAGAAGTCATATTCAAGAGGTCAACACAAAAGGAAAAGTTTGAAAAGATCCTATAAGTGTAAGGACTTATTATAAAAATAGAAACACAACTTGTCTCCATTTGGTGCAACGTCAAAGGTCCAAATTAAATTAAAAATTGATACACCAAAGGTCAGCACATTCAGGTCAAAGGTCAGGTCACGGTCACCACTTACCAAAGGTATACACTAATGTGAAAATGTGCTATAAAAGCAAATTGCACTAAATAATATACGTACCACACATAAAGTGTACAAATAGTGCATTACTGAAAACAAGCATCAAGAAAATAATCTTAAAATATCAATGATACCCAATCTTCACCCCAGCACTGGGATCAAAACTTATGTCAATTAATCCTACTAGCCAGTGACAGTCTATTGGGCCCAGAGTGAGCCTGCTTCTTCTCCTCCATTTAAATTGTTGTATGTAAATTGTGTCCTTATTTAAAAGTACATTTTTAAGATCGATATTCGAAAGCAGATAATGAAGGAGATTGTCTGGTATCGTTCAGCTTTCTGGCAGTGATTCTAAAAGCATGCTCCTCCTCAACTTTGCTTGCCTTTCCAATTTTTGAAATACTGAAATTTGGGGACAGATGTGGGAGAATGTAAACCGCATTGTTGCTCCTTACGCACTTTTGCAACAATAGGAACAAAAAAGAGAGCAACTGGTAATTATCAGTGAAGCCACCATGCCGAGATAGTCTGGTCCCAAAACGTCACCCAGACTTGACAGATGATCACTGATTTAACAATTTGCTTACATGAAGCACATAACAGAATGTTTGCTATCAGGGCCCAATTTCAAAAACCTGTCAGCAAATGCTCTCTGCTTATTTCATAAAAACTGCTCACCATCATGACAGTATGCAAAGCAAAAGGCGCTCTAGCTTGCCGGCGGTTCTTGTAAGCAGATCAGTGATGCAACAATGTAAACTCCACTGTGAACACACACAGGCTCCGTCAAATCTTAAGGTGCGGTAGCTTGCCAAAAAACCTTGTAAGCAGATCAGTGATGCAACAATGTAAACTCTACTGTAAACACACACAGGCTCTGTCAAATCTTAAGGTGCGCTAGCTTGCCAAAAAACCTTGTAAGCAGATCAGTGATGCAACAATGTAAACTCCACTGTGAACACACACAGGCTCTGTCAAATCTTAAGGTGCGCTAGCTTGCCAACAAACCTTGTAAGCAGATCAGTGATACAACAATGTAAACTCCACTGTGAACACACACAGGCTCTGTCACATCTTAAGGTGCGCTAGCTTGCCAGCGGTTCTTGTAAGCAGATCAGTGATGCAACAATGTAAACTCCACTGTAAACACACACAGGCTCTGTCAAATCTTAAGGTGCGCTAGCTTGCCAACAAACCTTGTAAGCAGATCAGTGATGCAACAATGTAAACTCCACTGTGAACACACACAGGCTCTGTCAAATCTTAAGGTGCGCTAGCTTGCCAACAAACCTTGTAAGCAGATCAGTGATGCAACAATGTAAACTCCACTGTAAACACACACAGGCTCTGTCAAATCTTCTCGATACATGAAATACATTTTTGCTAACCTATGTTTTTCTGCTACATAGTAAGCACACAAATTTGCTTAGCAGTAAACAGTTTCGTGGGCATGTGATGATGTATATCATTTGACATTGGTTCCCTGCTACCGTCTAGCAAGCAATTTTGTTAAACAATTTCATGTATACTAAGCATTTGAAATTGGGCCTTAATCCTGTGGATAAGTTTAATGAATAAAACTGGTATTATTACGATTTTGTTACTTAATTGTGAATGTCCTCAGAGAGTTTGTTTCTAAAAACTTGCGATAATTATGACAGGAAGGAGAGTGTCAATCTAAAGTGATCCATAATTAAGAAGGGCTGAAATTTACCTTTCCACTCTTGTTGCAGACTATTATGACCTTGTCGAAGACGAAACAGTACCTCTGATAGCCCCCTGCCAAGAGGCTGAAAAAACAAACAGCACAACAAAACTTCAGAGACTAATCTTACAATAATTATAATTTGGGAGTCTAATCATTCTTACTTGAAGCTGAATTTCGAAGGTACCCATGTAGCTACATGCAGCTACAACACAGCCAGAGATCGAAAGTGTTTGACTTTTCCTGAGGGAGGAAAAGCGAAGAGCCTAGAGAAAACCCTTATGGTACAAGAGAAAACCAGCGCACAACTCTATTCACATAATGCCCTTAGCCGGGGATTGAACTTGGGCCACAGTGGTGTGTGGTGAGCACTTTACACACTGGCCACCCATACCACTAGCCATGGACGATATCACCATAATATTGTCAAGATACAATATCAAAAACAATATCATCAATATCAGGGTTGGTTTTGAAAAATATCTAAATATCGTGACAAAGCAAATATTAGCATAAAAACTTACTTGGTAACAAGCAACGGAGAGCTGTTGATAGTATGAAACATTGTAGGAAACGACTCCCTCTGAAGTAACGTAGTTTTTGAGAAAGAGGTAATTTCTCACTAAAATAATAAAAACTTCTTGCAAGAAGTATTTATTCCTATCTGAAAGCACACAAATTTGTTCAACATGGGTGTTTTTTCTGTCATCATTTTCTTGCTACTTCGATGACCAATTGAGCCCAAATGTTCACAGGCTTGTTATTTTATGCATGATGTTGGGATACACCAAGTGAGAACAGTGGTCTTTGACAATTTCCAAACGTGTTCAGTGCCTTTAAAATATCGACGATATCATGTGTTTTTTGCTGAAAGTTGCTAAAATAATCAAAAGTTCACCTTAATAGGCTTTCCGTCTTGGAAATGTTCCTTAAAGGGTTCCGCAAAAGGTGTCTAAGTAGCATTAGCTATTGAGTATTTACGGATGGCCGGCGTGTAAAAGACCAATTTTGTTTGGGTTTGTATGCTGCAGAACCGGAATCTGAAGTTGAAATCAACATTAGACTTTGTACAAATCGCCGCAACCGATGAATACGAAGGAAACTGAAGACTCTGTTTATGTTTTCTCATCTAGCCATGGTATGGTCTCTCTTCATGTATGGCAATCGCTGACTGAAAGCAGGACGAACGTGCTTGGCACAGGTTGATTGGCTGATTTCCGATTGGCCGAATTCCGATTGGCCGAAACGCTCTCAATCGGTGTGAATATTTATGACGTAACGCTTCTCACAGCGCTGCTGTTACATAGTAATCATCACCTCAATCCCGCGGATGTGCTATCCCCCACCACCGTTCTATCCTAGCGTGCTATATTTTATCATTAGGGGATGAAGGAACGATGTGTTGCCGTGGGTGCGAAGCTGCAGGGGAAATTCCCTTAGTGAGCAATCGCTGTGTGGTCTAGGAAATGTCGGACAAATGCCGCGTCGGGTGCATGCACTTCCTGCGTGTACTTGATGTCGATTACGAACGAATCGGAATACAAATCGAGGCACCAGCTTCGAAATGGATGTAAGGTGTCTGTTTTCATGGAATATGGACATTAATTTAGTGATTTATCTCGGCGGTTTGTATCCATTTAAAGTCATGTCTTGTTTTTTTATTTAAATTTTCCATTTCCACCCTGCGGTAAAACGTTTTTCCGCGTTTAATTTAGTCATTGTTATCCAATTCTATAGGGTGCTTTCAATTTGCAAAAATCTTCACGATATATCGCCATATCGGTGATATTTACCCAACGATATATATCGCCAGTCAAAATTTTTGATATCGTCCAGCGCTACATACCACCCATGTCAACAAGATTGAGCCCAAAGTCTTGAGGCTTTTAAGCAGAAAATTGTGCTTAACAATTTTGGCTTCTAAGCAGCAATTTCCGGAGGACTAGTCATTAACAAAATATACATAACATATTGTTTTGGCTGGTAGCCTGTTTCTGTGCCCGATACTTAATGGATGAAATGTAGGCAACTGCATCCATGCCCCTCATCATTCATTACCTTGAATTCACTTGAAATGTTGCAGCATAAACAAATTCAGACATTTTAAAAGAGGATCAGAGACAGACTCATGATTCTTTAAAATTATACACCTAATCCAGAATAGATTAGAAGAAAAAATGTTAACTTTAAATCGATAAATTACATGAAATTTAAAAACACTTACGTCTTTTTTGGTCCACCAGGGTTTTTTAGTTTGAGTTCTCCGTCTATCTGTAGACGACCGTACTCATTGACATGAGGCCCTTTGTAGCCAACCATGCTAGTTGAGAGAAAACATGAAAAACAAACCCAATGAAATTAAAGGGATAATACATTATTGGCTTTTGGGAAAAGTAGGTAAAATCATTCCCTCTTGCTTGTAGACTAAAGTCAATACAAAAACAAAGACTTGTTTGACCTGAAACTTGGATCCAGATCTTAGGAAGTGTCTTGAAAATATCTTCCACTTTTTGATAACCCCTGGAGTTTATGAACCTTAAGGAGATTTGGGGGCAGTCTCTTTAGTGCTACAGAAGTAGATCAATAAGCAGGATTTCTTTACATCTGAAGAAAATTACAGCATTTTTGTTTGTAAAGTTCTCATCCCTGATTTAACTGTTTTTATTTGAACAATCACTAAGACATACACAGTGTAAAAATTATCAATCACTACGACATACACAATGTAAGAATATCTCATGTGTCTATTTAGGTGTCCAGCATACTTCATTACTCAATAGAATTGAAAAGTATTATGAGACTCAAAGTCAACATCTGAACATAATTTGTTTTTTGTGTGGTATTACCATTCAACTGAAAAGCGCAAGACAGCCAGATTTGTCCAGTTAAGAGTTTACTGGCCCGACACTAAAATGACTGGCCTCGGGCATGTGGTCCAGTATAAACTTCAAGCCCTGGACACAGCCTATCTACCTACCTCTTCTGGATGTCTTTGTTGGTTTGCATAACTTCATTATCTCTCTTCACCTCATTCACATAGAGGCATATATCCTAAAAATAAAAGAAAGAGATGTACAACAAAGTCCATCATTAGTCCAAGGTCCAAAGACATGATAAAAGTAACTGATTACCTACGATTTGTTAAGTTTTCCTTTTTTTTGTTGCTGCTTATTTTGTGGAAATTGTTAGAGTGGATGTTTGGAACCGTAACTACATGTACGATGGTTTGCAGATGCATGTCCGAGGACAAAAATGCAAAGCCCTAGTATAACGCCCAACTTTGAAATTCCTTACCCGCCCACTGATTTTCTTTATTACGCTTGTGGAGAACAGCGTTTTGGTTGCGCCTGCAGTGCCTGTGCTTTTTTTTCCACAGGACTTGGAAAGCCCTTTGTATACTACCCAACTTTGAAGGTCCTTACACGTAGACTACTTTCTTTATTACGCTTGTGAAGAACAACGTTTTGGTTGCGCCTGCAGTGTCTTTGCATTTTTTCCACAGGACTTGGAAAGCCCTTAGTATACTACCCAACTTGGAAGGTCCTTACCTGTAGACTATTTTCTTTATTACGCTTGTGGAGAACAACGTTTTGGTTGCGCCTGCAGTGCCTGTGCTTTTTCTCCACAGGACTTGGAAAGCCCTTAGTATACTACCCAACTTGGAAGGTCCTTACCTGTAGACTATTTTCTTTATTACGCTTGTGAAGAACAACGTTTTGGTTGCGCCTGCAGTGCCTGTGCTTTTTCTCCACAGGACTTGGAAAGCCCTTAGTATACTACCCAACTTGGAAGGTCCTTACCTGTAGACTATTTTCTTTATTGCGCTTGTGGAGAGCAACGTTTTGGTTGCGCCTGCAGTGCCTGTGCTTTTTCTCCACAGGACTTGGAAAGCCCTTAGTATACTACCCAACTTGGAAGGTCCTTACCTGTAGACTATTTTCTTTATTACGCTTGTGGAGAACAACGTTTTGGTTGCGCCTGCAGTGCCTGTTCTTTTTCTCCACAGGACTTGGAAAGCCCGGAGTATACTACCTAACTTTGGAATTCCTCACCTGTAGACTGCTTTATTTATTATGCTTGTGGATAACAACTTTTGGGTTAGGGCTGGGAGAACCTTTACACAAAAATAATCATATTTCCTCAGCATTTCATGCACCTTAGCTGTTGTGACTATACACAATATTTTTCTCACCTGCATGATGTCCAGTGCTGTTTCAAGTTCGGGTTTCTCAGGATGCGTCTTCTCTGTGTGTTTGATGAGTTCCTAAATTGATAAATGAGTAAAATTAGTAAAGAGTTCTTATTAACATCTTGATGAGTTCTTGAAATCATAAATGAGTTCTTATTAACGTCTTAATGAGTCCTGAAATGATAAATTAGTAAAATAAGTTCTTATTAACATCTTGATGTGTTCTTGAAATTATAAATGAGTAATGAGTTCTTATTAACCTCTCTAAGAGTCTCTGAAATGATAAATGGGTAAATCGAGTATTGAGTTCTTATTAACATCTTGATGTGTTCTTGAAATTATAAATTAGTAATGAGTTCTTATTCACCTCTTTAAGAGTCTCTGAAATGATAAATAAGTAAAATGAGGAATGAGTTCTTATTATCATCTTGATGTGTTCTTGAAATTATAAATGAGTAATGAGTTCTTACTAACAACTTGATGTGTTCTTGAAATTTTAAAGAGTAAACTGAGTAATGAGTTCTTATTAACATCTGGATGTGTTCTTGAAATTATAAATGAGTAATGAGTTCTTATTAACCTCTTTAAGAGTCTCTGAAATGATAAATGATTAAAAAGAGTATTGAGTTGTTATTATCTTTGGAAACGATTCTATAATGTGGCTTCTTTTGACCACATTGAGGGCGCTCTCAAAGCTTTTGTGTCTGAATTAAGTGTATCTGACAATGGCCGTTGTCTGCAGTGATACACTCATGGCTACTGCCAGAGCTATCAATTCCAACACGGCTGAGGCCTATAAGAAGAAACTCCTTTTAAGATAATTATTCCAAGTATTTAGGAACTAAGAGTGTAGACTCACCCTTAGCAGTAAGTGGTACTTCATACATCTCTGCATAGGAATGCTGAGAAGGTCCCGCAATCTGAACTTGTTTTTGTTGGCTCTAAACTGACATTCCTGAGAACAAAAAAGAAATCAAATGACAACTGTTATTAATGGATTTCTGCTATGATTAATTTTATGAGTAGATTGTAGTCGAATGTCATCGAGTGTCATGGCCACAAAATTTAGTGCACCATATTCAAGTTATATCACCAGCAGAGTTCGGATCATTAAAAAAAAAGACATTCCTTTCGTTTAAGATATTAGCCCTAGATGATATCCAGGGAGAATGAATAACATCCCATTTGTTGGTGGAACAGTCTTATCTTAATCCCCTATATTTTATATCACATTATTTTCAATCCCCTACTCTTTGTTAATACATTTATTTTGCTTTATATGCTACCACAACTGTGGCCTGTGGTTTTGTGACTGTGAAGACTGAGTAAAGTGTTCCATTTTTAATCCTGATCCATTCTGGAGAGTGTTGTCATCTGCTCTTTTTACATGTGGGCTGATTGGAATCGGTAAAAACGCTTAACTGGAAGTCACAAGTTCCGTTTATCCATTTAGGGAAATAAACATAGATGCAGGATTGGTCTGTGAACTACTCGGGAACTATCTATCCACTATTGAATCCATCAAAAAAATGTACATAAGACCAGCAGTTAAATTTGGGATACACGTTATCAAATTTCTTCAGACTTGCCTCAATTCTCTGTTTGGCTGTCGGGTCCTTCATGACGTCATCAATGACTTCTTGCGCCGGCATGAGATTGGAGCAGTAGAAACCGTACTGTAAAAAGATCTCCTTGTGTTTAAGGAAGACCTGGCTGATGGTCATCTTGTTGGGTGAGGGCTTGGGATTGTGGGAAGCAGATAGGTCTGCATTGAACTGACAGTGGTCGTGGTGGAGCTCCTCCATGTTCAGGAAGATTTTCTTCATTTCCTTGGGTGGGATGCAGTGACTAAGGGGCTTCTTGAAACCCTGGGTGGTGTTAAAGTTTTCAGGAAAGGTTGGAAAAGTGAATAATGAAACAAATTTTGCTTACAAGTACACAAATTGATTCAAAGCTAATATTGAGAAAACAATTAAAAGTCCAACATGACTAAACAAATATAAACAGCCAATGAACAACATGCCATGTGTGATAGTTGTTGGTGCCATGTACATGGGATGACTATATCATCAATTCCCTGCAACCATAAAATCCTGCAAATTATACCCTGTAATCTGATGACACTTTGCGCAGTCCCAGGCATTCCCTGGCAGGAAAGATACATGTACTCCACTGGCCATATGAAAAACTTTACATTTTGCATCGTAACTACAACAACAAATATAAAATTGGAAAACAAGGGTTGAAAAAGTGTGAAAATATAAGCCCCCTTTCTTTGTATTGATAACATAATGTCGTGTGCAAAAGTAAGTTTCTATATTTTCATCCTTTTTAAGCTGTGTACAAATTGTGCCTGCAGGAGGCCCTGTAGTTCTTTTGTAAGTACACAATGTCAGAGGTTACATGTACATGTTCAATACTTACATTGACTAACATATAGAGTGCATCTACGTATTTCTTTTCCGTTTCAACAATCTCCTCGATGCAGTATTGTCTCTTGCCTTTCTTCTGCAGTATTCAGAATGAGAAGAAATGGGGAAAACAATAACATAATAACAAGAAATTCAAGAAAGCTTTGATTTTCAAAACATGTTAGCTTGTTGGTTGATGGCAACGATCCACCAGCCTTCAAGCTAATAATCTCAGGATTGTTGATGATGATGTTGTATGCTGTGTCGATCTCTTAATAAAGTATGTTAGCCAATTGACAGCCGAATCCCCAGCCTGATGAAGGGCTGCGATGCCACCAATAAGGCCAAAGTGTGTGCAGTCTGATATCATATGGTGCATCATCTGGGGTTTACTACAGTCACAAAGCGGGGATGCTGAGTAGCCCCACCTGTGTAGACTGCAGTGGCAAGGCACCTCCCCCCCATCAGTGCGGAACCGTTTTAGGAGGTACGACTGACCGCGAGAGGGTCCATTCAGGATTGTTGAATTAATCCAAGGATGTGTCTAGAATTTGAATGATTAACTTGTTTCGAATTAAAAAAACTCCAAAAAACCCGGATCCTTAAAGCCTCAACTTGGGCCTCTTTCAAAACCTTTGGCTACGGCTTAAGCTCCTATAGCCATCTTGAAGCCCCATACAGAAAGTGCCTGTTTTCAAAATAAACTGCAAAGCCTAAGCCGGAACTGAAGCCAACACTGTGGTTTCGCTAAGGTCCATAGTTAGGAATTAGTTAGACAGCTACAGCTACAGCTTTGACTGTTGCTAAGGGTGTTGCTAAGGATGATTGTATACTTCAATGCATGATGACACAGCGATCCAGCTGTAGCCGCCAATTCAGACACAGCCTTAAAGTTACGTGTAAGTTCAATGAAGGGGAAAACATTCAAGACAGCCATATTACAGTACCTCTGGTTCTGGCTGCTGTGACATTGTTTTTTTGGCTTTATTCCGAAGCGACACCAAGTCATCGTATATGCTATCTTCTTCACCTTCCACGGTGTCATAAATGTCGCCCTCATTGGCCAAATCATGTTCACTGTAAATGAGAAAAGAACGCCAGATTAAGGTGTGTTACATTGTAAAAGTGGTATTGTAGAAGTAAGAGTGCTAACTGCAACTTTTTTTTTCCACTAATTATAACAAAAGTATTTAATCTCGTCCTGTGCCCGGAAGAAGGATGTAACAAAAGGGGAACTGGAAAAAAGGCTGAAAGTGATATTCGTGAAAAACTGTGTTTCAAGAAAACTGAGTGTGAAAGTTTGATCGGTTTTCTTCCCTTCATAAGTCATTATAGAAAGGTAAATTCTGCATGGGCGTGGGAAAACATGTCTATGGGGTAATTCTTGCAACAACCTAACAGTATCGCCATTTGTTTTTTAAGGGGCAATGTTATTGCTTACGACTTTCTGTTGCTGGGACAAAAAGTACTTAGAAGAAAAAGAGAGCCTTCTTGCCAGGTACCCAACATTCTTATATGTGTAAATAAGAAACTACTGTACAATGAGTTTTTTTAAAGTGGCTTTTCCCCATACATACACCCCGACCAGTCCTCTATATGTGGGTTGAGCAAACCTGGTGCAAAATCAATGGAAGATGGTGCCTCTACCCTCAGATAAGGGCAAAACACTCATAGTACATGATAAACATGGTGGAAGATGGAGCCTCTACCCTCAGATAAGGGCAAAACACTCACAGTACATGATAAACATGCTGGAAGATGGTGCCTCTACCCTCAGATCAAGGCAAAACACTCATAGTACATGATAAACATGCTGGAAGATGGTGCCTCTACCCTCAGATAAGGGCAAAACACTCATAGTACATGATAAACATGCTGGAAGATGGTGCCTCTACCCTCAGATAAGGGCAAACCCTCATAGTACATGATAAACATGCTGGAAGATGGTGCCTCTACCCTCAGATCAAGGCAAAACACTCACAGTACATGATAAACATGCTGGAAGATGGTGCCTCTACCCTCAGATAAGGACAAAACACTCATAGTACATGATAAACATGCTGGAAGATGGTGCCTCTACCCTCAGATAAGGGCAAACCCTCATAGTACATGATAAACATGCTGGAAGATGGTGCCTCTACCCTCAGATAAGGGCAAAACACTCATAGTACATGATAAACATGCTGGAAGATGGTGCCTCTACCCTCAGATAAGGGCAAAACACTCATACATGTAGTACATGATAAACATGCTGGAAGATGGTGCCTCTACCCTCAGATAAGGGCAAAACACTCATAGTACATGATAAACATGCTGGAAGATGGTGCCTCTACCCTCAGATAAGGACAAAACACTCATAGTACATGATAAACATGCTGGAAGATGGTGCCTCTACCCTCAGATAAGGACAATACACTCACAGTACATGATAAACATGCTGGAAGATGGTGCCTCTACCCTCAGATAAGGACAAAACACTCACAGTACATGATAAACATGCTGGAAGATGGTGCCTCTACCCTCAGATAAGGACAAAACACTCACAGTACATGATAAACATGCTGGAAGATGGTGCCTCCACCCTCAGACCAAGACAAAACACTCATAGTACATGATAAACATGCTGGAAGATGGTGCCTCTACCCTCAGATCAGGGCAAAACACTCATAGTACATGATAAACATGCTGGAAGATGGTGCCTCTACCCTCAGATCAAGACAAAACACTCATAGTACATGATAAACATGCTGGAAGATGGTGCCTCTACCCTCAGATCAAGACAAAACACTCATAGTACATGATAAACATGCTGGAAGATGGTGCCTCTACCCTCAGATAAGGGCAAAACACTCATAGTACATGATAAACATGCTGGAAGATGGTGCCTCCACCCTCAGATCAAGAGAAAACACTCATAGTACATGATAAACATGGTGGAAGATGGTGCCTCCACCCTCAGATCAAGACAAAACACTCACAGTACATGATAAACATGCTGGAAGATGGTGCCTCCACCCTCAGATCAAGACAAAACACTCATAGTACATGATAAACATGCTGGAAGATGGTGCCTCCACCCTCAGATCAAGACAAAACACTCATAGTACATGATAAACATGCTGGAAGATGGTGCCTCTACCCTCAGAAAAAGACTTAACACTCATAGTACTTTTAATCTCAAGGTTGAATGAAAGACATAATGTTTCTAGGGGATGAAACAGAATGGACTCACTCGGCAAGATCTTCTAGATTCTTATAAATATCTTCCTCTTCAGCTGTTTCCTCTTCAAATTGAACGGCGAAACCTCTGCAGATAAAAATATATATTAATAGCAAAATAAAAACTATAAATAAAAATATTTACATATTTAATATTTTTTCTATTCGCCCCTTTTTTGTTCTTGGATGAATATATTGATTAAAACTTTATACCATTAATGGAGGTGGCCAAGCAGTCTAGTTCACGATACTCAACTTCTGGTGTTCTTAGGGTTCGAATCCTGTTCACAACAGCTGTCTCCTTCAGCAAAACACTGACATATTAACCATGATTGATTGTTACTTTGGATGGGACATCAAGCCATGCCCTTTTGCTCTTAAATCTATAGACTTGTGTTGCTCTGGTTCTTCCAGCAAACACTGTACATTGGAATCCATCATTTGTACCACAGTGCCCTCTTACCCTACATGTACAAAGTGCTTCATCCATGGCATGTGCCATTCAAAAATATATTCCCACTATTTCTGAAATTCTGAAATGCCCCTTGGGCATAATTTCTTTAGGTTAAACTAAAGCCAATAAATGTCTTGTGTATCATTGTTATTATTATAAACTGGTCTGGGTTGAGAAGTTTGTCTTCAAAGAAGGACAAAGGGACCCACAATGAATACACACTGGATGTTACCACCTCCATGATGTTACCAATAAAGCAAAATAGACCATGTACATGTACAAAGTGCTTCATCCATGGCATGTGCCATTCAAAAATATATTCCCACTATTTCTGAAATTCTGAAATGCCCCTTAGAGTTATACAAGTAACAAGTTTTGAAATGTGCCCCCTTTCTTCATATCAAAATTTGATTAAAAAAAAGACAGTGCAATCTCCATGCAATCTGTTCTTCCATTGAGCTGTGTACAAATCATGTCTGCAGGAAGTCCAGGCTCTGTCATGTCTGTGGATCTTTTGTAAACATGTGAAGTCACAGGTCACATGGTATTAGGTTATCACTAGGAACTCTTTAGTGTTCCTTGCTGTTCCTCCATTAAAATGTTTGTCTGCATGCACAGTATGTACTTCCTTGAAATATTTTAAAATTATTCCTAATTTTTTATTGAAGCTGTTTCTCTCTTTTCTGAAATGTTCTTAGCAAAAAGTTGTTACCGGAATTAATAATCCATATTCAATGGAAAGCATTTCAACATGACCCTAAAAAGCTGTCACTTTCAAGAAAACTGTGTTACTGACTGTGTCTCTTTTAAGACCCTTTTAGACTTGATGAATTTCCATAAAATACCCAGGAAAAAACAGTGTATGAGAAATGTAAATTCTTTCTCGCAAAATGTGTACGTAACTTATGAGAATGTACTGTATGCACTTAAGTTTTTTTTGTTTTCTTTCATTTGAAGCACATACATGTACATGTACTGATTGTTAATTCACAATGTTCTTCCTTTCTGCAGGGCTAGGGTATTTGACTAACATGATATCTTGAGGAAGTTATTGAAATAAAGAGTTATTCAATTTCATTTGAAAGTGTGAAACATAGAGTCTACGTACTCGCCTTTTTTTTTTAGACAAACAACAACAGGACATACATAGGACACTGTGTTGAAATCCGTGACAGATAATTCTAGTTTCCTTGTACATGTACTCAAGGAAGGAATAACAAACTCTTGGAAAACAAAAATACATTTTACATGTTGTATGTTGTCCAGGAAAAGAGAACAGAAATTTCAGCATAATTTTGATGAATTAATAAGGGGAAAGTGGGTACATGTTGGTGTGAGTGTGGCGGAGGAGAGAGTGGGCATGTTTATGATGTTTTTCATAAAACAACACAAAAAGTATCTTTTGTGTCGGACCCTTGTGTAAAAACATTTGTGGGAAATATAATCTCTTCCATTCAACACCCCCAAAAAGCAACCATTTCCTTATTTATTCAAAAAGTTAAGCAATCCAAACGGATTTTTTTTTGAGAAGGATGTAGTCATGCAACCTTTTATTATGTCCAATTGCCAAAGTATCATTTGTTAGCAAATCACACAATAGGTAGCATTGTCATACATGTATGAGTTCATTGTAAACCCACAAGGACAAGACCGAGAGTTCTTTCTAGCTTTAACAAAGACTGAGTGTTTGATAGATCATTCGCTTTAGATGATTAAAGTACTGTACACGCATCTATTCACATTGTAAATGAGCCGCCTTGCATACATGTTTCATATCTGTACTAGTACACTTTTTGATCTCGGGTTTAAGAACAGACCAGAGCACAAGTGGGCGCTATCGTTTACGTTTGGCCAGAGCTGTGTTGAGAGAGTTGCGACATGGAGGGACCAGTTTTCTTTGGTCACATGGTTGCTGGACGTAATTTTCAGTCCAAATGTAGCACAACCAATGTGCAGTCTAGTCTGGCACCCTGTGTGTACACATGTAATTGTTTTGACTGAAAATGGCTGAGCACTCATCGCAAGTTTTCAGGCTGCTAGTGGCACTGGGTATGCAGGGAATAGATCCTGGCGATTGCTCAGGTAGACTGCACATTTTGTCCCGCTGCGGACGCGGCATGACAATACCATGCGAGACGCATCAATATGCCATACAGGTACAACAAAAATAGCATGTGACACGAATGTACGGCCAAATAGCGACACATGTTGAGCATTTAAATGTTTGTTATCGGCATGATTGGTTGATATAGCCATACATGTGCGTCACGTGATATAATTTTGCTACGTAAACAACGCGGTGTAATTATACTCCCATACATGTCCATTAAATAGTCTCACAACTGAGCCAACAGATGTTGACTCGCTCAGCATTCTTTGGGTTCCATTACTCAAGGGTTAGGATTGCTCTACTTACTGAACTCCTCTTTGAATTGCCAGGGGTGACTGTGAAAGCTTGGACAATGTGTAGATTACCTGTAACAAATCAGATCAAAAGTGCGTCAATTAATTTCAAACATCAAGTAATAAACCACAAAGGAAACTGATTGGGTGAATCTTAATTAATTTTGGGTTGAAAACAAAAATTGACTATTCGGAGCGGGATTTGAACCTGCAACCTTTGGACTAATGTGCTGTCGCTCTACCAACAGAGCTACAGTACATATATGTACATATCTAGCCCTGTGGCGTGTCGTGGCCGAGCGGATAAGAACACCGAACTCAAGCTCTGGTGTTTCCGATCAGCAGAGTGTGGGTTCGAATCCCAGTCGTGACACTTGTGTCCTTAAGCAAGACACTTAACCACATGCTTCGTCCTTCGGATGGGACGTAAAGCCGTTGGTCCCGTGTACTAGGATTGGTAGTGCACGTAAAAGAACCCAGAACACTTATCGTGGAAGAGTAGGGATTTAACCCGGTGTTTCTGGTTCACATTGCAAGCACCCTCATTTACAGGTTTCCTCAGGCTTTCGAGCTACAGTGATTAAGTTCACTTGTGAGGCATCCTTGGTTTCATTACCAGAAATATATAATAATAATAATAATAAATAATAATAACTAATGTTGGCAGTCTCCCTATTTTATCAATATCTTTGTTCAGTGGTTCCAGTCAGAAGTCGTTTAAGCTGTACATTGCAATTGCCATAAAGCCAGGAATCACATTCACACTCAAGTTAACACCAAAGGAAGTGACAGGAGAGGAATCACCTAAAGGGTTTTATTCAAAATAACAATTTCATTGCATTTACTTTCTAAAAGCTGTCCATCACAAGGTCTAAAGGAAGATCAAACGGATGAAATGTTGACATAAAATACTTCTGATTTATGTAATTCCAAGCCAGGCTTTAAGCCAAAATTTGAACTAAAACAATTGCACAAACATATTTCTCATTTGCAAATAAAAAATTATATTAAGTACACTGTACAAGTAGAGTAAGCCAAACAGCACCCAAACATCCTCTCGCTAATGTCAACAGATCAATTTTTGAAGACAAACTAAACACTTTACATGTAGAAGAGTGTGACAAAACATGTAAACAATGTAAACATAAAACGAACACGCACATTTACATTCATGTACATGTAATAACAACATTTACACAAAACCTTCACACATCTTACATTGTACATGTTTATATACATGGTACAATGTATGATAGTTGCTTTTCTTGTCAAGTTTCAATATTTAAATTCTTTTAATAAAGGTAGGGGTAGAAATTATTTCGTCTGAGGTGCCCACATTTTTTTAAATTGTTATTTTATGTACTGCACGTTTGCCTCAAACAAGGCTAAAAGCCACTCTTAGAAAGGGGCTACAGGAAGAAAATAACTCATGGGGGAGCTGAAGGTAGGAATTGATATTCCTCTTAAAACAGTCTAGATTGTAGGATGGAGGGAAACATGCACCAGGCAAGGAGTTCCAAAGAGATGCAGTATGTAGAATAAAGCTGATAGTAGGCCAGCCAAAGTGTGAAATTACACTTTGGACGGCATAGCTTGTTAATGGCTGGCATCCATGCTAGATGTATGGATCATGGGCTCAGGAAGACGATTAGGGTAGATGCCAAGCTTGATTGTAAATTTTAAGGTCATTTAGAGGTCAAAAGGTCAAATAAGGTCAAAAATCAATATTTTCGAAATTTGTATACAATTTAACCAAATTTGATAGATCTATCCATAAAATGTATTTTTAACTTCATGTTGATATAACAAACCTATGTAATTAACGAATAAACTTTGACCTTGTACACAAATGTATAGCAAAACAAAACGTAAAAGTGTGATTTTCTTGAAAAGTGTATTCTTGAGTATACCAAAATTGTTTGCACTCCCCATCTCAATGGTGCATATATTTGTTTCAAACAACTTGTTTTTGAAAGGTCAATATACCCAGGCAGTTTTTGAGAAAGAATTTTTTTTTTCAAATAACACCTTCATGTGAGGTCATTTTGAGGTCAAAAATTTCAAATATGGTCAAAATTTTGCATTTTTGATTTTTTCACCAAATTTTACCGCAAGTGGAAGAGCTACATTGTATCCATAAAATCTAGTTTCATCATCATATTGACATGGCAAGTCGGTGAAATTATAAGTTAATCTTTTGTCTTGTACACAAATGTATAGTAAAATTAAATCTAACAGTGCGATTTTCTCAAAAAGTGCATATCTTGAGCATAAGAAAGTTGTTAGCACTTCCTATCCCAACCCTGCATATAATTGTTTTAAAAAACTTTTCTTGAAAGGTAAATATACCATGGCAGTTTTTATTTAATTTTTATTTAATTTTTTTTCTTCATATTACACCTTCTGAAGT
The DNA here is from genome assembly GCA_021014325.1 of Plazaster borealis. NCBI lineage: Eukaryota > Metazoa > Echinodermata > Asteroidea > Forcipulatida > Labidiasteridae > Plazaster > Plazaster borealis. The sequence continues at coordinate 195,036 of CM037456.1, read as the reverse complement.
GGTAAATTGAAACAAGAAACGCGTAGGCTGTTCATGCAATTAGTTTGATATAGCAGTTTTATAGTTTGACATGGTGTTCAAAAACTGTATGTCTGATATCAAAGTTATTTGTACTCCCATGATCCATACATCTAGCATGGATGCCAGCCATTAACAAACTATGCTGTGGAATTCTTTTGTAGAGCACTTTTTCAAGTTTGGCTGGTCTACTATTAGAAATCAACAAAAGTATATCGAAAATTTGAATCTCCTAAGATCGACTGGAGGGCGGAGGCGACTTTTGTAGTTTCCGAGGTGTCCTCATACAGCCAATGATACCTGCTGTCACCTCGCTTAATGTGGATGGATTCAACGTTGTTGATGAAAATAACGTGAAATATATTCTAATGTATTCAACTGAAACTTTCACAGGTGACTTTTATTGTATCTTTCTTTATAATTTTGCCTAAATCAGCATTACGTACGTTGACAAACCTTTCTTTAAATGATGATTTCATAGTACATATATATTATTTGCAAGTACTGGGAGTGATGCAAAATGTCCATTACAGTTACACACAGCACAACACAAGGACACAAACAGAATTGGGCCCATGGTGATAAATGAGAAACGTTCATTTCTCATTATTGCGTACAAATAAACCGAGCAATTTGTCAAACAGACTACTCTGCGATCAAACGGTAACCAACGAACCAAACACAAATTTCACTATCTTGATCATTAAACAAACCTCCCAAATCCATTAAATGAACTTCCGTTGTGTAAAAGAAAAAATGCCATTAATAATGTTGAGGCCTATGCTCGATTGCATAATTTAGCGTTCTTCTAAACACTAAGCTACAACGAGACTAATATGACATGTAGGCCTCGACGGTAATCACCAACTAAGAGCTGACATCTTCAGAGCCAAGACGACCAGGTTTGTTTGGATGACATCTGACTTTTTTTCTTCCTTTGAATGAATTAGAAGCAATATTGGGATGGATGGAAAGGTTTGGCGGACGTTAATGAGAAGGCGTCAAGGTTGGGATGACAACTTGACATTAGCACTCCTTGTGGGACACTAAAGGGCCTGATGTATGTAATAAGCATCATCTTTGTCTAGCTCCTCTCATCCAATAGCAACCACAGATACGGATTCTCTTAAGATAAAGAGCACCAGACTATTTTCTCTCTGAACCTCAGTTTGGTTTCATTGATTCAAAAAGGAGAGAGAGAGAGCTAGAGAGACTGAGAGACAAACAAGAGAAGGTGCTTTGAATAAAATAATGTCATCTAATTTGCATTTTACAAGCACTTTTCAATCAATTTTGGTAAAGATTTTGTTCTTTTAGAAGCTTTTAAAATGACCATCCTGTTTCTGTTTTAATCATGGAAATTGAAAACATAGTGAAAAAAGAAAGAAATACACACACGTAATGAAGATAATGTGGATTTCAAAGATAAAATTATCTCTACAATACTGAATTCAACCATGCTATTGTACATTGTACACATTACATTGTGTGCCATTGTAAAATGTGAGCCTAAAAGTGTGATATCAGGGGAGAGCAGGGAACCAGTGACATGCAAATAACGCATACTGTAGTTTATTAGTTGGTAACTTATTTTTAATAATAAATCCCTTATCACACTTTTGGCTATTGGGTTCACTACAAACCTACCCGACAAAACATTGTATGGCTTATGAAGTCTGTACTTGTACATTTATTGGATTTTACCAGTTAACGCCTGAGGATGTGTGTACACGCACAACTTTTATGAACCAGAAAACGGATGACTGATTAACCCACATATATACTCCCGAAACATTTTTCTTTTTCTGGTACATATACATGTATGAGGTCAAAGCTAAGTGACAAACTTATTATACCCGGACGTACCATTGTGTAGCAATACATGCACAGGCATGCACTCACAGTGCATTGCTTTGTTTCCTACATGTATAGGGCACTGGAATTCATGCTCGAAATCTCCCCTTTTGGGCATTACATATATTGTGTAAACCCTGCATCAAGACCTTTTGCATGTTTTGGCCCTTTGTTGTACAATACAATGGAAGATTACGTGAGGTTGATAAGCTGCCACCATTGTTTATTGTAGGGAGGTACAATGTAAGTCAGAGTGTCGGCAATGACTTTTAGGACGTTGCACTTTTCTTGAAAGAGATGAAAAATCCTGTTGCACTTAATGCGAACATTTGTTGTCTGTACATGGTCATGGTTTCATGGTGACAGAAATATTCCCCAAAACAAATTATTCCGAAAGCTCTGAAAAATTAATACCGCACAGAGACACGGTAATGTTTTCGTAATATCGACGTGAAATGGTTAAGAAGAAAATACAGTATACACTGTACATTTAAATGGCCACCAAGGTCAAGAACATAGCCCAAATTCCTCAAGCTGTTAAACAGTGAATATGCTTAGCAAAATTACTTGTATTTGATAAGCAAAAATGTAGAGGGAACCAATTAGGAGTAGTGTATTGCATGTATTTTTTGCTGGTAACTCATTACTGCTAAGCAAGTTTTTTAATACAGCTTTATGCAATCGAATCTCAGGTAACATGGCCCGCTATGCCTTCTTCTCACCTTCCCAAAATCGGAGACATCAAATAACCCACTAGGATCAAACAGATCTTGACTTCTGAGGTTGAAGACATCAGAACAGGCTTGCAGGAATGTGCGGATGTTCTTCAGGCAAAGAAACTGTAAAACAGAAAAATGGGTGGAAAATGATTTAATAGATTTCTTACAAAGTGTATCATATGTACATGTATCTAAGATGCATTGATTCATTTCACTCACACTGAGAAATTCAGCACAACGATTTCTTACAACTTACATGACCTTTGACCTTCTCTACAGCTCCATAGAGCTAAAAGGTGGTTGTATGTAAACATTGTGTGTTAAACCGTGTTCGAACTGCACACAGTGGCTGCAGCTCGATTGTCAGATAAACATACCTTGAAGCATAGAACGCCCATAGCAACATCCTTAGCAACAGCCACAGCCTTAGTTGCCAAATCGGAAACGGCCCATTGGTAATGTAATTCTAATTGTATGAAAATGTACTTCAAGTACATAACCAAACATGTATGTAAAACTTACTTCCTTGAAAATCCCTGACACTCCAAAATCCAAACCCGGTGTGTTTGATTTTGTTGGACTGAGGACTGCACTAGTTACATTTAAGTCTTACAGGGATTGGGCATACCCCCATAATCAGAGTCCAACAGTTTGGGTGTTGAGTTGGTGGTGGATTTTGTTATGTAGTGAGGAAGGATGGATCCAAATACATGTAGGTCACCCAACAGTGTGAGGTTTTTAATTTTGTGTTCACATGAACTGGCACTTGAACTTTAAATAGCTTCCCGTTCCTGCTTCGATAACAGACGTGTAGGAATTAAGTCAAAATGCTTTGATCTAGACTGTTAAAGTCATGTTGTAAAACAATGTAGGCCTAATTGATATAAATTTTGGAAGAAGTTCCTCCCACAAATAAAACAAGTTATAAGTATGATTGTTCTGGTTTATAAAATTCATTAATTAAAAGATAAACTAAAACAAGTGGCTAGAAGGCCAAAATTGTTAACAAAAAAGATTAATAAGTTAAGGTGTAAAAATTAATCAATATAAAAAACTTCATCAATGCAATACAAATACAAACATCATTTAGGCCTACTAATAGTACAGGAAAACAAATAAAAACACAAGTAATAAAACAATCAAATTACACCAAGTCTGTTAATTATCAGATAAACTTGAGCATAATATCTTAGATTTTAGAATGGCAAGCAAAGTCCAACACCAGCCTACAGTATCCATAAAAACCATGACCAACCTCTAGGCACACCATGACCAACCTCTAGGCGCACCATGACCAACCTCTAGGCACACCATGACCAACCTCTAGGCACACCATGACCAACCTCTAGGCACACCATGACCAACCTCTAGGCACACCATGACCAACCTCTAGGCGCACCATGACCAACCTCTAGGCGCACCATGACCAACCTCTAGGCGCACCATGACCAACCTCTAGGCGCACCATGACCAACCTCTAGGCGCACCATGACCAACCTCTAGGCACACCATGACCAACCTCTAGGCACACCATGACCAACCTCTAGGCACACCATGACCAACCTCTAGGCGCACCATGACCAACCTCTAGGCGCACCATGACCAACCTCTAGGCACACCATGACCAACATCTAGGCACACCATGACCAACCTCTAGGCACACCATGACCAACCTCTAGGCACACCATGACCAACCTCTAGGCACACCATGACCAACATCTAAGCGCACCATGACCAACCTCTAGGCGCACCATGACCAACCTCATCAAGGCACACCATGACCAACCTCTAGGCGCACCATGACCAACCTCTAGGCGCACCATGACCAACCTCTAGGCGCACCATGACCAACCTCTAGGCGCACCATGACCAAACTCTAGGCACACCATGACCAACCTCTAGGCGCACCATGACCAACCTCTAAGCGCACCATGACCAACCTCTAGGCGCACCATGACCAACCTCTAGGCGCACCATGACCAACCTCAAGGCACACCATGACCAACCTCTAGGCACACCATGACCAACCTCTAGGCGCACCATGACCAACCTCTAGGTGCACCATGACCAACCTCTAGGCGCACCATGACCAACCTCTAGGCGCACCATGACCAACCTCTAGGCGCACCATGACCAACCTCTAGGCACACCATGACCAACCTCTAGGCACACCATGACCAACCTCTAGGCACACCATGACCAACCTCTAGGCGCACCATGACCAACCTCTAGGCGCACCATGACCAACCTCTAGGCACACCATGACCAACATCTAGGCACACCATGACCAACCTCTAGGCACACCATGACCAACCTCTAGGCACACCATGACCAACCTCTAGGCACACCATGACCAACATCTAAGCACACCATGACCAACCTCTAGGCGCACCATGACCAACCTCATCAAGGCACACCATGACCAACCTCTAGGCGCACCATGACCAACCTCTAGGCGCACCATGACCAACCTCTAGGCGCACCATGACCAACCTCTAGGCGCACCATGACCAAACTCTAGGCACACCATGACCAACCTCTAGGCGCACCATGACCAACCTCTAAGCGCACCATGACCAACCTCTAGGCGCACCATGACCAACCTCTAGGCGCACCATGACCAACCTCAAGGCACACCATGACCAACCTCTAGGCACACCATGACCAACCTCTAGGCGCACCATGACCAACCTCTAGGTGCACCATGACCAACCTCTAGGCGCACCATGACCAATCTCTAGGCACACCATGACCAACCTCTAGGCACACCATGACCAACCTCTAGGCACACCATGACCAACCTCTAGGCGCACCATGACCAACCTCTAAGCGCACCATGACCAACCTCTAGCCGCACCATGACCAACCTCTAGGCACACCATGACCAACCAACACCATGACCAAGTCTGAATTCAGATAAAATTCTGAAATGTCTCATTCCTTAATACAGAGCATGGTAATGCAGTAGGGCACATGGGGGAATCATGCACAAGGACTAACAAGTACACCAGGGCAGTTTTATAAAGCTGTTCAAAGCAGAAAACTGTGCTACCCAGTTCTTTTCTGCATACAAACAATTATCTGGGAACCAGTAACAAACATTATGGTATTTTGGCTGGTAACCAGTCCAGCAACAATTTGGAAGGTTTAGCAAATTTGTTGGTCTTTAAGGCTCAATGAAAATAGACTCGGTGAAACAAAAACGTCCACAGCAAATCTGATTTTGCTATAGTGGATGTTTTTCAGGAGATTTAACAGCCTGCCCTTGCCTCAATCACTTCCCTTACATATTACAGTGTCCTCAATTCTGTACATACTTTAGGAAGTTGTAAACACAGACAAAAGAGCATGTCTTTAGAAAAATATTCTACGTTTATAATATTTTTCCACCAGACAGACAGAAGTAACAGGGTTTGCCCTTAATGTTTTAGTGACTAGCCAGCAGGACCATAATTGCTGTTTCTCAAATCCGTAGGCTTTTTTTTCACTAGTCAATTTGTTGCAAAAATTTGTGCTTTTCAACACTGAACTACATGTTATGTAGCCAGCTGGACCTGGCCATTTGGTGGGAATTTTGACTGGTTCTCATGTGTTTTAACAAGCACTCGGCCAGCAAACCATGGTTAGGGGAGAACGCTGCATAAACGAAAGTCTGAATTCAGATAAAAGTCGGAAATTTCTCATATCCCTTGTCATGTACTTGTTGAAACCATGCTAACAAAAGCAGCCTTACACTTCAAAAGCAAAGTGTTTGTATTGATCCTTCATGTTCACAAGTCTGCCATGTAATTTAGCTGATCTACATGTATAATCATTTACAGGACCCTGGATCATGCGGAACTTACCACAGGGTATATCATGACACTGTCTTACATGTGTGTACATGTACATTGTACAGTACACTGTATGAACTGTAAAATATACATGTAAGACACATTTCAAACACATTAAATGTGTTTAAGCGTTACATACCAAGTGTGGACCTGAGAACAAGAGGTCACTATGTGGACTTACACAAATCCACACAGTATTTTTTACATTGTTGAAGTATGATTTTTCTTAAAGGTGGGGTCATACTTTGGTAATGACCCCAACAATTTTGTTTTCGTTATTTTTATTAAGATTACTTAATACAGATGATAATGGTAGTACATGTAAGTATCCTGTGAAATTGTTCCGTCTGAAATGCCCCTGTTGATTAGAAATAAAAAAAACCCATTTGAATCTGAGAAACCAGTGGTAGTCCATGTACGCATGAATCAATTCTCAGATTTCTAAGGGTTGGTGTCCGTTCGTAAATGCTGTGGCCAGAGATGCGGTTGGTACACATACCTGCTGTCACCTGGCTAAACATGGATACATGTAGATTCAGCATTCTTTTAACAGTACTGTGATAGTACCGTGTACTGTTTTCTCAGGAAGATGTACATACATTGTGTAGACACTGTATTTCAGCTGAAATTTTCACATAATGTGAAACTTTCAGCTGAATACACCAGACTTTTATTGTACCTTTCTTGATATTTTTGCCAATAAATCAGCATTTTGTTGACAAAAACCAATCTACCTTTAACTGCACAAAACAAAGAAATGTTCAATGAGTGTATACATGTACATATGCAACACAGAGCTGTGTGCATGGAGATTGGCTCTTGCAACACGGTTGACCATAACACTAACAGACATGACAGCTAGATCTTGAAGTGGCCGCTGGGTTTTTCCCCTTAAAAATATGTTTTCCTATTTTAATATTTTAATTGTAAACTGGAATCTTGATTTCAGTTATTTCTTAAACAGTAATTTCTTAAACAGTTATTTCTTAAACAGTTATTTCTTAATTTTAAAAACATTGATTATTCTGAATGGCCCCTACATACAATGTACAAGTAGACCAATATCCTGGTGTATGGGTTGAAGAAATAAGTCTCTTTGAACTACAGAACCAATTCCCAGGAAATAAAACCCCAGGAAATTCCTGGGGAATTTATCCCCACCGTCAATTCACCCTTTCTTGAAAAAAATAAAGACTTATTTTGAATAGTGCACACTGTATACGCACACTAACATGTAGAACGTTGTACACTTTACATACTTGTTCATGTACATGTAGGCCAATCCCCAAGCAGGGATACCATATGTAGCTATTTCCCAGGGTTTACCAGGGTTTACCAGGGTGCTATTCCTGGGGATAGAGGTTGGAACAAATGAAAAGGTACACAGTGAACACGAAACCCATCATAGGCTTTCAAACAGTTCCATCAGTATTCAGTTGCAAAATAATTTGTAAAAATACCTTCAATACTCTCTGGTTTAACATTTAAGGACCATGTTTACTAATTGAGAAGTGTCAGCGAGTGTTAAGTTACTGTCAGTGTTCAGGAGGATCCATGTCAATTGATAACAACGAAGGGTATCCAAGCATGCTATCTGACATAAACAATCTTGCACTAGACACGTTGATGGATGTTTAACATCCCCTGTCTGTGGAGAATGGTTGTCGATGAATGTGCCAACAAGGCACACCCACAGCAGCCTACATTTTATAGGTCGCTAGCTACCATTCTGCGCACAATTTCAATGCCTAATCTTGTCCCAATACTTTATTCAGAATGACATTTGTTACTATGACCAAAATGAAGTGATCACATGCAGGGTGGTCCATGTGTACCAGTACATGATGTAAACTCCAAGCAGGGATCCACTGCAAGGAGCACTTAATGTTGGTCAGTATACGTAAAGCGCCAACTGTATGCACAAATGATACGCTATTATTTGAATCGCTCACTTTATTTTGGGCTACATTAAGGCCATACTCTGATTTATGCGCCCTCTATCATGTACATGTAATTAAGTCTTGACCCAATAATTCTACACAGAAGAACACCGAGGCCCACCTTTCTAAAGCTACTAACCTAAGCATTTTACATTTGCTTCACACTGAATTATTGTACTGGGCAGAAAGTTTACACAGAGTCCAGCCAAAACTCTATCACTCAAATTGGTGCGACCTACTTGGCTAGCTTGCTTGGCAAACAAAATGACAAACCAAAAATATGTTCTGCATGAAATGTTTGTCAAAATTCAATAAAACCTTTTTGACATTCTCAAAGCATCAAGGGAAATAACTGAAATGCCCGGATGTGGATGACAAACAAAACTTTGTCGTGTGCGTAATTTGAACGGCGGATCACGTAAGTTGGCAAGTTTCTCACGTTTTTCTTTAATATTTTAAAAAGTTTAGGTTTTTTTTACTCGTAATACAAGAAGTATAATGAGTGGCTGAGTTGGTATAAATATAGGTAAATCCGGAGAAATCATTGGGGATCCCCTCGGCCAGTGCTGCCAACGAACAGCGTAGGACCTGGCATTAGGACCGACCGGTCATACATGGTACATGGTATTGGTACATCCTGTTTACGTAATGTACAACGCACGACAACTATTGTGACTTTTGTTGGCAGCACTGGCCGAGGGGATCCCCAATGATTTCTCCGGATTTACCTATATTTATACCAAATCAGCCGCTCATTATACTTCATGTATTAAGAGTAAACAACTACGAAAACATCACGACTAAACTCTTTAAAATATTAATGAAAAAAGTGAAAAACTTGCTAACTTACGTGATCCGCTGTTGGAATTACGCACACGACGATGCTTTGAGAATGTCGAAAAGGTTTATTGCCACCTGATAGACCAATCCGTTTTTGGTCATTTGCATAACATACATACATACTGACCAAACCTGTACTCCCCCCCCCAAAAAAAACCCCCCAAAACCCCAAACAAACTAGGAATCAAAACGCTAACATACCATGAGCAAAGGTTTGATCTCTCGCTGGTGCTTTGACAGGACTTTTTCGCATTAAAAAAATGCATTTGGAAAAAAAGGGGGGGGAGGGGAAAAAACGTGATCCTGGCTTGGATTAGTCTACCCATGCAAGGTTCACATACAATACACCACAACCATGGAAATTCACTGATCACATGCAATAATCCACAGTGGTGAACCCCTATACTTGACCTACTCAACAATGCATTACATGTACGTGTGTATCATGGCACTATGAATGTGGTCCTTTCTCTCTATGGAGATCTACATGTACATGTACAAACACAAACAGGATGAATTACAACTGGGTTCTTTTTGGGGTATTCCCCATTCCACTGAAAATAGAATACCAGTCTGTACACTTTTGAAAGAACTTAACACAAGTTTAAAAAGTACTTACATTCATACACAGTACATGATTTGCAGGTACAGTGTAACAAATGAAGAATTCCAGGGGCCTTAACCCTTTAAACTCAACCCTTTTTTTGTCAATTTTGCATGTGCTCAGGTTATTTATTAAAACTTAATAATAGAGAGGTTTCGCAAGCGTACGGATACAGATACAGATACAGATACGATAACCGTATCTGTTCACGTTGGATGCGTGTCAGATTTTGTTTCGCAATCATACAGTAATGTGTCAGGCCTAGGCCAAAGTATAGACACACGTTGGCATAGGTTTTGCGAGCAAAACAAATCCAAAAACATTTTATGTATGTTCTTGTTATGATGGATAATTTGTTTGAATAATAATTGTGTTTAACTGTTCGTTTTCGGACCCACACGTTAAACGCGTGCAAAGAAAGTTTCAAGCAAGCACAGCAAAATAGAGACCCTGTTTATACTGCATTTTTACCCCCATATTTTGCTTACAATGATTAACACATTTTTTCTAAATCATGAATGAGACCTTTAAAAGCGATACTGGGGAAAAAGTTTTTAATCTAGGGCAAGAATGCAACTAAAATCAGCAAAACGGTATCCGTTTTTTAACGTACGTGTATGAGCTCCCGTATCCGTTGTTAACGTCCATGCAAAACACGGAAGTCACGGTTACGCGTCACGTGAACACACAAAGTGTTGACGTATCCGTATCCGTATGTGTATCCGTAGCCTTGCGAAACCTCTCTAATGAGGACTGTTGGCATGAAACAACTGTGGTCTTTTAAAAGCTACAACAGGGTGAAGTGACAACAGTCATAACAACGTACTTCACAAGTTAAATGTTACACATATGTCGTCTGATACAAAGATTTGCTTGGAAACAAGCCAATGTTCAATTTAGAATCACTCAAAGAGTGAATACAAAGTTTTCTTCAATATGATGTGGTACAGGCAATTTTTTGTGTACAACTGTTGCAACCTCCAGATCGGCAAACACTGTCACATCACACACGTGCCATACATACTACTAGACGCCCCCCTTGCATACGTAGCCATCGCCGAGGTCAACCAAAGGCAACGCGCACAAGTGTACCCTTCTTGGCCAATGATAGACCCTCCTTTTACCTCAGTGAGGGTGCTGTTTGAGCTTGTGACATCACATGCAAGAGGTCTATTGAAAATTATGTACAAGTGTTCACCATCTCTTAATGTGCACAGGACATTGGTGTCAAACAGCTTTGATTATCTTTTTAGCCTGCATAAAGATATTGTAACAAATAAATAAATAAATAAAACCCTATTTATTAACTTGTTACTACTTGTCGACCTACATGTAAGAGTCAATCCTGAAATCGCTATATCTTGTTATTCTGTGTCATCAATGCCCAGTTTGAAGGCATTAAGATTGGCTCAGTGGTTTCTTTCCCTGTCTGCCACTTCTGTGGTTCCTGGCTCGAATCCCGCCTCAGACCGGAGCCTTGCATGGGGATATCTGATTGCATGGGTTTCCCCCAATGGGATTTTCCTCCCACATCTTAAACTGAACATTTGTACATCATCACCTATTTATCCTGTTATTGGCACACTTTGCACCGTGTTGGATGTGTTGTAAAATTTGTTAAAATACAAAAAATAAATGACCCCCTCCCCCCAAAACAAGTAATAACTAGATACAAGAATTTGTTTGACAACAAATTCGAGGTGTTCGGATTTTTGGCCTGAATTAACGAGTCACCTGATTCAAGTAAAGCTGACTTGAATGAACGTGACCTGTGCTGTTTGTTATTGTGAAACAGAATGAATAGCTATTAAAGAATTTTTTTTTTCTAGAGTTTTACAGAACTTCCAGTTTTTTAATAACGGTTATGAGTTAGGGTTAGCAATCCGTTATTATGGATTCACAATCCGTTGTTACAGATTTCGGGTTAGTACAGATTCGCAATCTGTATAATAACGGATCCGCGATCCTTTATTAAGTAGCTACGTTATAGTAAGAAGAAAAAAAATTATCAAATATATTAAAATTTTACATCAAATTAAAGGTCTCCTCAGGAGAAATTCGATGGTGCAAACCCCACTGTCATGGGTGCTTTCGTTAATGAGTTATGCCTTCCAAAAGACAACAAACCCGCGGCACCCTTCTGGCCGCCGACTGAGGTAAAGAGATTGTTAAATTGAGACCACCCACACTACTAAAGCGTGACCAGCCCTATCTCTAACGCGCACTCAAAGGTTAAAAAATGAGATTTTACCGAGTACTTGGTTTAATTAAAACCTCCGTAAATTGCATGCGCGACCTCGCGCTGGAACAAAATCCAACTTTTCATACTCAAAAATGGACAAGGATTAAACTGATATAGGTTTGACAGCATACCCCACCGTCGCTAAATGTATACTTTCCTTTAAAATAGGAAATTTAGTCAAAATTTGGCCCAAATGGTAAAAAAATACATAAAAACCTTATTTCTTCACCGATTGAGACGGGGAAAAAAGCACCGTAAACTTCCTAATCCTCTTTCTATCAATAGATGGCGTTATTTTGGGGGTAGAAGCCAAGAGAGGGCGGTATTTATTGAAAAACGGTGACCAAATTTTTCTATCAAAAAGTTCAAAAATGGCTGCGCTCGCGGTAGTTGCGTCGGTGACCATGCTCTGAATCTTTTGATGCTTGAAAAAAGTGAGGTAAATTTGTGCCTTTTTTCAAAAGGATTATGAAAGAAGAGAGTTTTATTGACCTACAGGAGTAATTTGAAGCTCAGACAGCATGTTAGGTCGAAGTAACATTAATTTGAAAAACCTCTTTTTTGTGTGCGGCCAGAATAGGAAATGTTAATATCGCGCGACCTATAACATAGCTATATTAAGCATGATGGTTATTACGGATTCACAGTCTGTTATTATTATTATTACTATTATTATTATTTATTCGGCCAAAATACGCAACAATCATACAGACATACATGAGAGTAATCAGATAATACAATATAGAATATAGAAACAGGATGTGTAGTTTGTAAATGAACTGACTGAAAATAATAAATGGATTTAAAAAGCACGAGTAGGGGATATAAGGTTTATTGCTATCACCGCCCGGCCGACCCCGATGAACCGCCGAAAGGCACCGTGGGAAGGAAAAAGGGGCAAACAGTGCTCCCTCTTCCCTCCCACAACGCCCCCCCCCGGCCACTCATGAAGTACGGATTCGCAATCCGTGTAATAACGGAAATATGGAATGCCCCCTCTTTTTTAACGATGATTGTGAAATAAAGCTTACCGCAGTGTAATCACCGTGTCTGAAGGGCAAACTCAGCGGGCCTAAAGAGCTTTTGGCAGGCATTGTCACGTTTATCAACGTGATGTGAGTCTCGGTGTTTGATGAGAAGCGAATCTATGTCGTTCTTTTTGGTTTAGCTTTTTGTCATTTATTTAAAGTCATGCAAATCTCTGAAGCAGGTGGTTATCTCAATGAAACCTCCTCTTCTATTCCTTATTTTCCATTAAGCCATCAGACGGGCAAAACATAAATAAATTCACACTGAACTTTGAATGAGTTTGAGATTGTACGTTCGCGACAACGTGTTGTTAATACGTACAAGAATAAACAACGCAATAATGTTCAATGGGCTTTCCAAATTTGCACACAATGTATGGCTGCCTGTTGTACAGTGGCTACGTGTGCACGTCATACGTTTCCGGTTTAAATGTGGGACTCTACACAGGCTTTCTGGACTTTGAACTTTGTATGATCAATGTAGCGGAACAATCAGCCGCAGTGATTTGCAGTATCAAACGTGGGCTTTAACGTCCGATTTCGACCAGAAGTTAACAGGCGTCGAAATAACCCGGCGCCTCGGCACTATTAGCGCTTGGTCCCCAATAAAAAGCCCCTTGACCCTCTATTTCTACAACGGTCCCATTTGGTCCCATTCTTACATGAACAGTTATAAAAAATAACTTTACACCCACACGGTTTGACAAGAAAAATTGTTTGACAAGTCTTGATAATTGCTAGATTTAATGTGGCCGCAATCGCGATTGCGATCGTTTATTTCCAGTAAAAACACGCATGCATTATTATTAGTCTGGCTCTATAGGAAGGCGAGAAGGGAAACACACAACTTGAATTTCCAGGGGCAAAAGTTGCGAGGTGGAGTCTAATTTTAACCTCGTTCCTGATATATTTCTTGCAAAATGTTAACCTCGTACTCATAAACACATCGCTCTCGCCACGCAATTTTCCCAATGTGCGTTGTCGATCGATCTTAAATCACGAAGATTTCAGTGCAAAAAAAGTTCTATAAAACCGATCCTCAAATTACGAAACCATGAAAATTGCTGTTGATGAAAACAGTATTATTAAGGGCAGAAATTAGGGGAAAAGATCGTCCAAAAACGCAATTTTACAAACTTCACTTCCGTGTGTTTTTTTTGTTTTTTTTCCCAACACTTCGAAAATTGTGTGCATGTAAAAAAACTTGCAGGCGACCCAAAACGTTGGTTGATTCATACATGCTGGTAGTTTTCGTGATTTTTGTGGGTGCCGGGGCCAGGCAACAGTGCAATATTGAATTATAAAAAATTAGTTCGGGAAAAGCCCTTAGTCCCAGGGGGACAGCTCCTGGGCCGGTCCTTTTTTTGCTCACCCAGGGGCTAAATTTGGCCCCGGTGTGTCGGATGTCTATTTCTACCCCTGAGTTAAGGTCAAACTGGTATTATGTCTGTGCAAAAGATCGAGCAGGCTCAAGGACCTACAACCTGATGTAAAAACTTTGACTAAACTATGAGTGGATCTTGAGATATTAATTTTTTGAAATTTTCAACTTCCGGTTTGAATCGGAAGTCAAGGTCAAATGGGCTCACACTCTGTGCAGCGTTTGTTGAGTATTCAAAGCCCATTCCGATGATGTATAGATTGTAAAAATCTATTGAGGGGTTCAGGAGTTATGATTTTTTCAAATATTAAGCTTTGATTTAATGTATTTCAATACCGGATGACGTCATCATGGCGTAACTGAAGCGGTTTCATCTCCTAATGGATATCTAACTATATGTGAAGTTTCAAGTTCATATGAGCTTGGGAAGGGTGCTTTTGTTAGCGGACAAGGGACGCTGAGAAGAAGAAGAAGAAGAAGAAGAAGAAGATAAGAAAACTAGAAATGTAGTGTTTGTAAAATTACAAACACTAGGTGTTCGGGTTTTTGATGAAAGTTAGATGAAAGTTAGTAGTATAGGCTTATGACCGTGATGATGTCTCGAAGACATTTTTTTATATTCCCATTTCGATAATGAAAAGGATGGCGGAGGAAGGTTGTGCAAACTTGGGTTTGTGAATAGTTTTTATTTTTCTTGGCAAAGCATTTTGCGTGGAGATACTGATTTTCAGCCTGTACTTTGAGTGGGTGTTTAATTATCGAGCGCAAAAGAGACTACTTTTCCATATAGGTAATGTTATTGTGATTTGATACAGATTTTCGAAGATTTAAAATATCAACACATTAAAATCCATTTAAGATGTATTCTTAATGTGTAATATGGTAAGCATCAAAAGGCAAAGGTGTACATTTCAACCTAAAAGCCATTAAATAACGCCTTTTCAAAGCACTGTACAGGCACTTCCGGTTTAGACAGGTCAAAAGGTAAAGAAAAGGTCACCAACATATCCATTTTTGTGAAGTACAAAAAGCCCTTTCATATGATGTATAGATAGCTTATGTGGTTGAGGAAATATGAACTTATGAAATATTGACGACTGTAGACTAACTAACCGAAAGGGAAATGTATGTTGAAAACGCCTTGAACACAGACTACACACGAAGCTACACAGCGCGCTCTAGGGACGAGCACTGGAGCGTGACTCTGCACCGCTTGTACACTACACGTGTTGTACATGTACTCTGTGTAAAATCTTTATGCACGACCAATGGGGGAAATACGTAGTTCTTGAGAAATGAATTTTGAAATTTTCAACTTCCGTTTTGAACCGGAAGACAAAATTAAATGGGTTTGGACTCTGTGCAGCGATTGTTGAGTGTTCAAAGCCCATTCCGATGACGTATAGATTG
This sequence comes from Plazaster borealis, assembly GCA_021014325.1. Lineage (NCBI taxonomy): Eukaryota > Metazoa > Echinodermata > Asteroidea > Forcipulatida > Labidiasteridae > Plazaster > Plazaster borealis. The sequence goes on along the minus strand of CM037456.1, from coordinate 179,167 downwards.
TAAAGATCCGTTGAGGCGTTCTCGAGTTTTGATTTTTTGAAATAATAAACTTTGAATTTTCATAATTCAAGAATGGATGACGTCATCATGACGTAACTAAAGCGGTTTCATTTCCTAATGAATATCTAACTATATGTGAAGTTTCAAGTTCATATGACCTTGGGAAGGGTATTTTTGTTAGCGGACAAGGGACGCTGAGAATAAGAAGAAGTATCAATAAGTAAGAAAAAAACGAACAAAAACAAGAGGTGTTCCGGGCGGAATGCCTGAACACCTAAAAAGAAAAAAAAACGAACAAAAACAAGAGGTGTTCCGGGCTGAATGCCCGAACACCTAATAATCAGAAAGTATGGCATCACAGATTCTTTTTATAAACATCTTCAAGAAGCAGTTTGGTTCTAATTTTCCCCCAAAGTTCTAACAAAGAGAACTAAAATTCAGACAGTATTGGGGCAATTCCAGCGTCACTCGCATTTCACTTATTTGCATCCTTTCACAATCTTAATGATGTAGTTTTTACAATACAGGGAATTACTCTTTCATTTTTGGTTTGGCAATACTCGGTATATAAGGCAATAACCCAATGGTATTAAGAAAATTAAATGATTCTAAATATGAGCATGACAATGTTGGACAAAACCATCACTCGCATTTTGTGAAATGGACATGCCAAAAATTGTCTCGGTTTTAATTGAAAAGTTTCCTCAAACCAAATGTACCACAACCAAATGGTTATATGTACTAGATACCTACTATACTGAAGTATAAATGGGGGTAACAAATATCTACAACAATTAACTGTATTTAAGTTAGAGGGGAAAAGTGCCGTCACTCGCATTTCCATCACTCGCATTTCACTTTGTCCGTTCATTAAGTTTTGAACAAAATTAAGCTTTTCCTCCACAATTCTTATCCAGTCTTGGCTAAGTCTTTTCAAACAACCTTTATAAACATTTTGAGGGTGTTGAGTGCTCAAAATACTAATTACAACGAACAAAATGTATTTTCTGAAATATTTACAAATGTACTGTAATTTAATAATCCAAAGTCGCACAGGCACTAGCTCTCTAGTTTCTGCAGTCCCATACTAGATTCCTTAAGTTGTTAAAGAATCTGTAACAACATGTATGTTCATCCATATGTACAATCTGAATTGTAGCACACAACACAGGAACCTGGTCTCTGGTAATAAACCGCCCTATGACTGTTATAGCTGTTTCAGTGGGAGAAAAATTTAATGGTCTCTGTCTTTTGAAAGATACATACATGGTATGTACAAATGTACATCCCATTACTGTCCTCAATGCTATCTTTGTATGCATTCTTATAATGGAAAGTGATATTGTCAGTCGCATTTCATTTGTCACTTTTATTTCATTTGTCACTCGCATTTCAAATTTCAAGGGCTCTCTATTATAATATGCTGGGTATTTTGTTTTAATACTTGTTGTATTTATACTTGGTATTAGTGGGAGAAGCAAATTATCAATTGTCAAAAATATAATCACTACCAGTTTAAAAAAATATTAAAAAACAGATCTCTCCGTCACTCGCATTTCATACCTCTCTTCGTCCACATTTTTTGTGCACCTACAAGTTTTCAAGAAAAATCATGAGCAGATTTATTTTATATTTCTTGTAATGGTATAAAGTCACACTACTAAATTGCATTCTAATTTTGTGACACCTTCTTTTCCCAAGAAAAAAATGCAAACAAATGAAATGGCACATAAAGTAGTTAAAGCCAAACATAACAAGGAAGAAGCGTGACATATTTCATAGAAAACGATAAAGATTTGACTAAAAAAGTTTATATCCTGGTCCTTACACCTATAAGCAATAACTTAAAAATGAAAAGGAAGTTCAGGAATGAATTTGATTTTTTGGGGCCGTTTCCCTGTTTGCATGGAATTGCCCATTGGCATTTTCTCTCCCTGATTTACATACATAATAAACAAATAAATATAATATTTGGTATAACTAGAACAGCAGAAGCTGCCAAGGCGAGCTGCCGAACGCCCGATAGAGAAACAATGAATAATAGAAAAACAAAAATTTGATCAACTGATGTTCAAAGAGGTGGGGACAATTAACAAGTATGTAGTTGACCATTGCCTACTTGGTTTGACATGTGGGAAAGAGGCGAAAATGTTAACAAAAAATCTTAATGCGGATGGCCGGACAGAAGCTGTTTAATTTCCAGAGGGTAATAATGTACCCTGAAAACTTTAACATTTTTAAACAATTTCCATTTGCACACTGTGGATCCAACCACATTTTGGCTGTAAGACAAATGAACTGCAATTGAGAGTGAAAACAATTATTTTTTTCACAACAAAGTATTTAACACCATGAGGCAAAAACTTTAACAAAAAGTCTCAATGCAGATGGCCGGACAGAAGCTGTTTAATTTCCAGAGGGTAATAATGAACCCTGAAAACTTTAACATATTTAAACAATAGAAAAACTTGACCACAATTTCCATTTTCACCTAGTGAATCTATTCACACAAAAACAATTACATATCACAACAAATTATCTAAGGCAAAAACTTTAACAAAAAGTCTCAATGCGGACGGCCGGCCGGATGGACGGACGGACGGACGGGGTACGGACGGACAAAATCGGTATTACATAGGCTCGCATTCTGCTAAAGCAGCTCGCCAAAAACTTGACCACAATTTCAATTTTCACCTAGTGAATCTATTCACACAAAAACAATTACATATCACAACAAATTATCTAAGGCAAAAACTTTAACAAAAAGTCTCAATGCGGATGGCCAGACAGAAGCTGTTTAATTTCCAGAGGGTAATAATGAACCCTGAAAACTTTAACATATTTAAACAATATAAAAACTTGACCACAATTTCAATTTTCACCTAGTGAATCTATTCACACGAAAACAATTACATACAAATTATCTAAGGCAAAAACTTTAACAAAAAGTCTCAATGCGGACGGACGGACGGACGGACGGACGGACAGACGGACGGACCACGGACGGACAAAATCGGTATTACATAGGCTCGCATTCTGCTAAAGCAGCTCGCCAAAAATGAGTCATCATCAATAAATAAAACAACTTAACAAATAAATTTCACACCACCAAAATAAAAACCCCAACCACAAGGTTTTTTTTAAAGGGTGGTCGGCCTGACTGAAGGTTATTACATGTACGTGTCCTTGTTAAATTGTTAAGGTCAAAATGGCTTATAATCTAGACTCAGCCAGTAAATGAAAAAGTGACACTTCATGCCACAACACAAATTTACCTTGATTTTTGAATTAAGAGACCGGTATATTTATAAGGGTATTACAAGCTGCTGCGGCCAGTTCAGCAGCCACTGCCTGAAACACTGGGGCAAACCCTTTTACGTGCGTTACACACCAGATGGGACCTACAAATGTACGGCTTTACATCCCATCCAAGGGAATTTTGTTATAATTTTTGTTTAGGTCACAGATCAAATTCATACAAATCAAAAAGATAAAACCATTTAGAATGCCCTAGATTGCACAGTTTGGCTTTTAAAAACAAAGATAAACTCCAAGTAAAAACATTACAAACACCTTGTTTCAATTCAGTGTGCTTCTAAAGACCCAATTTCCAAAGTTTGGGTCCATAATGCCCCACAGTTTTGAGAACCCTAGAGGGCCATGGTGTTAAGGTATGGGGCGCCGTTTGTCAATTAATTGTTTAGCGTTTTTGACATGTTTTAACCATGGTTTGTAACAATTGGATGTAAACCATAGAAATTGCTGTAATTTTTGTTTGTGGTTTACATACCATGAATATACAATCAAAGCTTATAAATTATGGTTTATAAACCATGTAAAACTGAAGCCTCACAAAACATGGTTTATAAACTATGATTTGTAAACCATGAATTGTAAGCACCTTAAAAACATGGTTTATAAACCATGAAATTTTAAGCACATTTCAAAACATGGTTTATAAACCAAGAAATTTTAAGCACCTTTAAAACGTGGTTTATAAACCATGAATTTTCTAGCATCATGATTTACAAATCATGGTTTATAAACCATGAAAATTTGAACACCTTAAAAACATATGTTTATAAACCATGATTTTGTAAACCATGAAATTTTAAGCACCTTAAAAACATGGTTTATAAACCATGACATTTTAAGCACCTTAAAAACATGGTTTATAAACCATGAAATTTTAAGCACGCTTCAAAACATGGTTTGTAAACCAAGAAATTTTAAGCACCTTCAAAACGTGGTTTATAAACCATGAATTTTCTAGCATCATGGTTTACAAATCATGGTTTATAAACCATGAAAATTTGAACACCTTCAAAACATGGTTTATAAACCATGAAAATTTAAACACCATCAAAACATGGTTTATAAACCATGAAAATTATAGCACCTTCAAAACATGGTTTACAAATCATGGTTTGTAAACCATAAAAACCGTGTGTTCAAAAATCATGGTTTGTAAACCATAAAAAACCATGTGTTCAAAAATCATGGTTTATAAACCATAAAAAACCGAGTGTTCAAAAATCATGGTTTATAAACCATAAAAAGCCATGTGTTCACAAATCATGGTTTATAAACCATAAAAAACCGTGTGTTCAAAAATCATGGTTTATAAACCATAAAAAAACCGTGTGCTCAAAAATCATGGTTTATAAACCATAAAAACCGAACGTTGTTTCATCCAACCTCCTTCCCAAGCACCGAACTGAAGCTAACAAAGTATTGGGCCCGAAATAGCCAGTCTTAGATTATGGGCTTAAACTTACACTTTTACTCATCAAATTCTTTTCAAAATTAGTTTTAGTATTTTACTAAACAGCGTAAAGCTGACATCTTGCATACACGGATATTGTCTACGTGTTTGCGGCTTATTTTCTAATTAACGATTTGTTTTATTTCAGTCTTCGTCCGGATTAATTATAACGGATTCAACGACAGAAATGAGCCAAATACGTGGCTGGCTATTTCGGGCCCAATACTTTGTTAGCTTCAGTTCGGTGCTTGGGAAGGAGGTTGGATGAAACAACGTTCAGTTTTTATGGTTTATAAACCATGATTTTTGAACACACGGTTTTTTATGGTTTATAAACCATGATTTTTGAACACACGTTTTTTTATGGTTTATAAACCATGATTTTTGAACACACGGTTTTTTATGGTTTATAAACCATGATTTTTGAACACACGTTTTTTTATGGTTTATAAACCATGATTTTTGAACACACGGGTTTTGATGGTTTATAAACCATGATTTTTGAACACACGGTTTTTTATGGTTTATAAACCATGATTTGTAAACCATGTTTTGAAGGTGCTATAGTTTTCATGGTTTATAAACCATGTTTTGATGGTGTTTAAATTTTCATGGTTCATAAACCATGTTTTGAAGGTGTTTAAATTTTCATGGTTTATAAACCGTGATTTGTAAACCATGATGCTAGAAAATTCATGGTTTATAAACCATGTTTTGAAGGTGCTTAAAATTTCTTGGTTTATAAACCATGTTTTGAAATGTGCTTAAAATTTCATGGTTTATAAACCATGTTTTTAAGGTGCTTAAAATTTCATGGTTTATAAACCATGTTTTTAAGGTGCTTAAAATTTTATGGTTTACAAATCATGGTTTATAAACCATGTTTTGAAGGTGTTCAAATTTTCATGGTTTATAAACCATGATTTGTAAATCATTATGCTAGAAAATTCATGGTTTATAAACCACGTTTTGAAGGTGCTTAAAATTTCTTGGTTTATAAACCATGTTTTGAAACGTGCTTAAAATTTCATGGTTTATAAACCATGTTTTTAAGGTGCTTACAATTTCATGGTTTACAAATCATGGTTTATAAACCATGTTTTGTGAGGCTTCAGTTTTACATGGTTTATAAACCATAATTTATAAGCTTTGATTGTATATTCATGGTATGTAAACCACAAAAAAATTGACAGCAATTTCTATGGTTTACATCCAATTGTTACACACCATGGTTAAAACATGTCAAAAAAACGCTAAACAATTAATTGACAAACGGCGCCCCATATTAAGGTACAGGAGCTTTTGTTTGACACTGTTCTGATTTTGAGGCTGTTTTAACCATTTTAAAGATATCGTACACATTTGTAATGATTCAAAACAAATATAAGCATAAAAACGTACTTGGTAACAAGCAACGGAGAGCTGTTGATAGTATAAAACATTGTAGGAAACGACTCCCTCTGAAGTAACGTAGTTTTTGAGGTAATTTCTTACTAAAATAATAACAACTTCTTGCAAGATGTTTTTATTCCTAATCTGAAAGCACACAAATTTGTACATTTTCTTGCAACTTCGATGACCAATTGAGCCCAAATTTTCACAGGCTTGTTATTTTATGCATATGTTGGGATACACCAAGTGAGAACACTGGTCTTTGACAATTTCCAAACGTGTTCAGTGCCTTTAAGTACCATATTTAATTTCAAGCAAATTTGAAAAACTCACTTTTCAATTCACAAGATTTTTCCTCCCAGTCTAGGTTGGTTTAGTTACATCTGAGATTCGCTCTGGCAACTTCTTGACATGTACATACTATTACAGGCCTGCTTGAATTAAACAAGGAAATTACATGAGTACACAAGGCCTTGACCTCTGTTTCCCTGGTCTTGGCCTTGGTGCCCCTTCAACATTTTTCCATAAGAAGTGCCCTTCCTTCACAAAATGAAAATGGCCTTGCCTTCTCAAAGATGAAATTCCCAGCCTGCATAATCCGTAACAACCATGAAAAGGTGAAAAACTTACCCCAGGGACCAATTTCAGAATTTCATGTCACCATATAGCCTAGAGCATTTTCTCTAGATTCAGATGGAAAAAGAAAAAACCTCTGAAACGTTGGGAACACTATTACTCTTCATGATATACCACAATCTCACTTTTGAAAATTGGGTCAAAAGTGAGGGTTCTGCCAGCTAGCCAGTTACTGAAATAAATTGAAAAATAACAAATATGGCCAACTTTATACATGTGATAAGTATTTCTTGACACATGAGCATCCGTAACTTGAACCACTAGAAACTAACAGTTACTGGCATAGACACATTACAAGGGCATGGTTTAGTCTCTCTTCATTGCTTTTGCTGACAACGACCCTGACACACAGCTCAAGTACCAAATGATTACGCTCATTCCAATCAATAAACGGAGTGTAAAATTACAGCTCCTTTGGAGTCCAGGTTTTCACTTGTACTCTCACACGTGCAACACGATTACTCATTCAATGCAGCAATCATCAGTCACACAAACTACGCTTGATGGTGTGGCACTAAGACCTTTCAAGTAATTAATTCTACATCGCAGATTTAAGTATTTTAATATATGTTTTGTTCCGTCCACCGGTGGGAAGATTCCAGTGAAGTATAGTAAAGACCAACCTCAATGAGAGAAAAGGTTCACAGCGGGGTATTCACACTCGAATGCACAGTATGCTGTTTTATAGAATGAGGATTTGATGAGTTTATAATTAAAGAGAATGACACATAATCTGCTTCTTGTTTGTTTTTACCCATACACCGATGTCTATTAAGCACTGTACACTCAGTACTTTCCCCAAGTCCTGTGTGAAAAAATAATAATAAAAAATACAGGCATAAGGTGGGATTCGAACCCATGATGCCCTTCTAGAGTATTACCAATTTAACGTCTATTGACATATAACCTTCCATACTTAAAAGTATGAAAGCTTAAACTTCAATGTGGCCATCCACAATTTTAATGTATGTTTCCAGGCTAAATTATTGTTTAAAGATGTAAAATTTAGTGTAATTCATGTTTGGGTTGAAGAAAGAAAAATCTACTAGAACTTGATTTGAACCTGCGACCTCTGGCATGTCTGGATAATCATGCTGGCGCTCTACATGTACATGTAGCAAATGAGAGCGTAGCTCTATGATGCAGTGTTCTCCACACACGTATTTTGGGAGGGCGGGCCACCCTCCTTAAATTTAGGCCGCCCTGCCAAAGAATTGGCCGCCCTGCTAAAATAGTTGGCCGCCCTGCCAAAAAAATGACAAACATACTATTTTTAGCCTGCATTTAATAAGATCAAACGAGAAGCCGACGAGCCATGCCCGACTTCCAAACTGCAGCATCAGAATTGCGATCGTTCATTTCAGTCAGTATACAAACGTTAAAACACGATGCACACACAACCACATGGTTCCTACTGCTGAGATCCACCACACACCGCACGTGCATCGGCCCATCAACGTTCGTTCGCCCACCGTGGGCAGTCCATGCAATAGCGCATACACAACACAACGGTCCAAAGTCCAGGCTAACCAAGATTCTGCTCGCTGTGATTGGCCTTTGATTGTTGTTGATAATTACCATATTCATAAGAGAACTTGCTAGACTCCAACGCAGTACACGTTCACGAGCAAGAGAAAGATATGCCACACAGTGTGCCGCACGCCTGCAGATTGGTACAATGTACAGCCTAGAAGGATATTCAAACATGGATAACTTTTGCCGATAGAGGGCGATGCAGGGCAAAGTTCATTGAATTTTTTCTCAATGTGTGTACTGTGCGTTGTTAACCGATCGTTGAATCTTGATGATTTTATTGCAAACGAAGTTCTTAACAACGGAACCTTTAATCACTAATTCATGAAAATGGTTGTTGATGAAAAAAGTATTATTAAGGGCAGAAATTAGGGGAGAAGATCGTCCAAAAACGTGTTGTTTTTTTTCGTGGTTTTTGTTTTCGTCTTGAAAATTGCATGTGTAGGCTATCCGATCACCAGCTTTCTAAAACCCCACACTCACTGTGCGGCATATTATCCCTTTGATGTTTTTGGCGCGGCACACAAAGCAAAGTGTATAACAAATTGTAGGTTTTGAATTAGTTTTTCAAATAAGGTTGTTCCGACCGAAATGGATGTTAATCATTCTCCTTAGGTAGTGTCCGGGGCGGGGATTTTTAAGAAAAGGATTATCTCAAGTGTTTTTTTGCTTTCACTTCCGATGACGTCATATACCAATGGGCGCCATTTTGATGACGTCATATTGACGGGCGCCATTTTGATTACGTCATGCCGCCCTCCCAAGAAAAAAGTCTGTGGAGAACACTGTGATGGTGGTCTCCCTATTTTGTCAATATCTTTATTCAAGGATGCCCGTCAGTCAGAAGATCAACAAATCACAATCAAGTTTACGATACAACCTGGGACTGAGAAGGGACAGTAGAGGGATCACCGTGTGACTTTTTACTCAAGAAATACGTAAAAGAAATCACTCGAAAGTGCCGCGAAACGCTGAACACATTACGATCACGATGTACACAAGGCATGATCCCGTGCCACACACGTTTGCGTATCATTTCCAATTTACAGGCTTGTAGTCTTCGACATTGCGTGCGACAATGAATGAAAGAAACTTTGAACGCTAGAGGGCGTTTTAGAACAATTCGATAGCGCGAGAGTAAACGCCCTCTATTGGTGAAATTACGCGACAGCATACAAAACCAAGTTACAAACGCATTGACCAGAGACTTAACGTTTCTGCGCATGCTCGGGAAAAGCGGTTATTCCCCCGAAAGTGCAATATCATCATCGCTGGTGCGCGTGCTAAAACCTAATACAAAATTGTCGTTGCTGGTAGGCACACACATTCTGTCGACAGCATGGTCAACGGAGCACATTTCCGTAGATATTTTAGCTTGATTACGAAAAACTACAGAATGTGTAGGCTTCATTCTACAAAAATGACCAAATTAGGATACCCTGTATGAACAAAAAGAGTATTTTACTGTACATTATAATGTAAGATTTGTTCTTCTTGAGTTTGTTTTGTTTTATTGTTTTGGGGGGGTTATTTTGCGGGGTGATTGCGCGAAGTCAAAATACTGTGTTGAAGACGCAATGTTTGTGTGGTTGTGCTAACGATTTTTTTTAACTCGAAAGCTGTAATTCGGGAAAAGCCGCTAGTCCCCCAGGAGGACAGCCCCTGGGCCGGTCCTTATTTTGCTCACCCAGGGGCTAAATTTGGCCCCGGTATGTCGGATGTCTATTTCTACCCCTGAATATGTCTTTCAAATTTTCTCTATGGATCTGGTTTCCCTGATCCAAAATCATATGGAAACCAAAAACAGCAAATTGGAAAGACGTCTTTTTATGATGTGAGAATTCAGAATCTGAAAAGACATCTAAAAAATTACATTTTTTTATGATAATTTAAAATGAGACAGTGCATGGTTACTTTAAAGGGTGTGCACAACATTAGTAAGAGTGAAACAATTAGTTTGGATATCCCCAATCCAAAACTCCATGTTTCAAAACAGTGGAAACAGTTTGTTTACACTATTTTCTTGTGACTCAAATTTTCTTGAAGATCAAGCCCTGTGCATGAAGGGTTCTTCCCATGGGTATGCACAAGCTAGCATACCGATATGTGCAAATTGTGTGTCGATACGTGCGAACTAGGGCTAATATGAAAAGAAAAGAAAGAAAAATTACCACTATTAAAAAATTATTATTTAATTTTTTATTATTTTTTATTATCATTATTATTTTATATTAATATTATTATTATTATTATTTTATTTTTTTATTTTTTTTTTGGGGGGGGGACTTGAAATCAAATTCACTAAAATCATTAAGATTAACACCATTTACAATGTAGAAATCACCAGATTGCAGAGTATCTAGCCTTTTAAAACAAAAGATTAACACCAAGTAAAAACATTCAGAGGACCTTGTTTCACTTCAGCATGTTAAGGCAAAACTTCAAAAATTTGGGTCCAAAATGCCCTGCAGTTTTTAAATGTCTTTTTTCTAGTTCCAATACCATGTGCTGCACATCACTCACTTGGTTCCACGTTATTAACACACAAACTTTAACATATATAAAAAGCCTGGGAAATATTTATGCATGAAACTTTTGAAAGTGCTTTCATTTCTCATTCTGCAATAACTAAATTCTTGTTTTGTCAGACAACAATGCCGTGGCTTACCTTGTTTATTCTGCTTTTTCTCAATAGTGCATCGATACAAAATGTTCACAGGTTAGTTTCTTCCACAGAGAGAGACAGAGAGACTATGGGGAGAGACTGTGCTGCCCAAGTCTTAGCATAAGTGCCTCTTCATTGAAATTTAAAAAAGTTCCACAGACAAGAGTTTCTTATGGATGTGCCCTCTTCCAAAGGAGAGTAACTTTGGCCCTTCAGGGGTAGATTTTCAGCACTGTCTTATTTCTGCTATCCACTCGGAGCGCTCAGTCTGTTCTCAAGAATACATTAATGATTGTGACAGTCACCGAACTCATTGTCGTTCACGACTTGATAGGCCAAGATGATGATACTAGCATGGTTTGCCCTCAACTTTTTCAGTGACTAGCCAGCAGGACCAGTTTGCTCGTCATTTAACTGGTCCACCAGCTTTTTCAATTGTCCATATTATACTAATGGATGCCTTTTAACAAGCCAGCCGGACCACTCGGTGAGAATTTTGACTGGTCCTCAGGTGTTTTAACTAGCATTTGGCCAGCGGACCACTGTTAAGGGAGAACGCTAATTAGCAAATTTATGGAGATTTTTGAGCAGCAGCCTTTTGCAATTCTAGGGAAATTGTTGACTGAGCAGTGAATATCTAGGCTAACGACTTTCAATTTCAGGTGAAAATTGAGCATTGTCACAATGTTGCATTTCACTTTGCAATTAAAAAAATGTGTTTGTGGATTTCAGAAGAATGCAATAAGACAAACTTCACATCAATTACAGAAAGTGACCTGTAGAGTAGCCTATTAGCAGCCAGCAAAGACTTTGACTTTAAATGTTTTAAATTGATTTGTCTATGGAAAACAGACATGTTTATGTCTAAAGTTAATTATTAAACTGACCTGCCAAATTTCCATACTAATTGGCTGCAAAATAAAGTTGATAATTTCAGTATGAAAAATGTGTGATTTTTGTTTAACTTTCATTCTCCCTTGAAGAATATACTGTAACCAGTAATTTGTATTCTTTACAAATAAAACAGGAATATTTGAAGTTTTTTCTCCTGGTCAAGGAAAAATGAAAACTTTATTTGAATATTTTAATCGGCACCAGTCATGCTAGTAGGCCCAATTTCAAACAGCTGATTGGCAGAAAAAGTTGCTTAATAATCTTCTGCTAAGCAAAAACAAGCAGGATACCAGCCACAGACAGCACATGTACAGTTCATGGTTCATATGTTTTGGATAGTGTTCCTTAATCTGATTTACAAGCAACATTGTTTTGTGCTTAGCTAGAAATTGGGCCCAGCTGCCACAGCTGCCACAGCTGCCACTGGTAATGAAGTTGGTGTTTAATTTGAAGTCTGGCTGTGCACACGCACTAACACAATGTGCATGTACATCATGTACATTTAGAACAATAATGTACATCATACACCGCATACATCCTTGTCATTTGATTAGTGGAACACGCATCACATGTGTACTTTATTTTGCAATGTACTTATTGCAGCGACTAGTGATACTCCAAAATTTAATATAGGAGTCCTATATCATTGATAAATATACATTGTACATTGTATAGGACACTTGGGGCACCTCGCAGTGTCATTTCCAAAATAGTCGTTCCCGCCCGCTCGTAACAAGATCGTACAATGCATGTGCATTGTCTCAGAATACAATCACTGGGTGAAATCTGTCTTTCCAATTTCACTCGACCTAACCTAGTAAAATGGAAATAGTCCAGATTTCACCTCGTGATAAATATTCTCTGACAATGCATTCATTATATGCATCCACTATTTGTATAATGTTATGTCTTACAAGTACACACAAGTTCCTTAACTCTTTCATGCGACGACCGATCGTTAACGATTGGTTTAAATCTAGAGCTTCAGAAAAATAGTTGTAAAAAGAAAACTAAAGATCGTACAAGCACATTCAAAATGGGAAAGAGGACTCTTGAGGGTGCTATTGTGACCTAGTCTTTTTTTTGTTGGGGGGGGGGGGTCGCCATTTGCACACAAAAAAGAGTAAGTTACAATGAATGTGTCCATATGATCAATCACTTATGGTGCATGAAAGGGTTAAAGTACATGGTACTGTGGTAGCCATGAAGTGATCACATTCGGAATTATTGTTCTCCTACTGTACCAGACAAAAGAGAACAATGCTTTAGGCCTATGTGTAAAGCAACTTTTACACGCTAAGTACCCACTCACTGTCCTTCACCTAAACAACAGAATAACATTGTAGAGTTGACCTCACATGCCCACCAAGGATTTCCGGGAGAAAAGTGACACATGTACACATAGTTGGACGTACATGTACTGTATTGCCCGACATAAAATGTACAAATCATATCATGAAAAACATCTTTGAACGATTCACCAAGGCAAATATAGGATTTTACAGTTTATTCTTTTGCTAATCCTTAGATAATTGAAAAATGTTTATAAAAACACTCTGTGTCTTCCACTATCTATGTGACATCAGTACATAATACATGCTTGCAAGAGGGGCTGTGTCGTCATGATCAAAGCAGGCCAGCGGCTGTACATGGAATTATGAACATTCACCCAGTTACTGCATGTTTGCCTTCCATAATATGATCAGAGGGAGGGCGGGCTTTTACCATGACAACACAGCCCCTTTAACTTTAAACTAAGTTTGATTAAACAATAGAAAACATGAATTTATCGAGCTACATGTACAAACATATAAATGCTCGATCATAGTCAGCATGACAGTGATTGAATTTGACATCATATTTTATGTAGACACAGCAGAATTGGTTTGTCCAACACATCTAATGTAGAAACCGTATTGTGCTGTCTGTAATAATTCATTACACCTCTGCTGGTAAAATTTAGCAAACTAAGCTAATGAATAAAATTAGCATGAATTTTAAAACATGTTATACATTGCATTGTGTATTCTTTTCACAACAAACACAGTATCTTGTACACATGTACCACACTAAGTACTATGTATTTCTGGATTGTTAAAATCATAAAATTCACAAACATGTAGAGAACTGACAGTGGAAAATTGGCTTTTCACTAAAGAAATTAGGGGCGTAACGCGACTGATTAACCCTAAAACTCTAACTTTACAAATTAAACGGAGCAGGAAAAGAAAATGAAATTTTCCACATTAAGTAAGGTTTAAAATAAGATCCTGACCATTATCATGTGTTTATAAATTTTCAATTTTTTTTCAAATACAGTTTGTTTCCAATATTGAACATTTTGTTAATCATGCACGCCCGCTTCTTTTTTTAGCCCGCTTTGGTCTTTCTTTCATTTTATTCATTTTTTCCTCATCAAAATTTCTGGGGAAAAAAACCCCAGTTCGCTCCCCCAATTAATATTTTTGCTGTTGAAAAATATGACTGAATTTGTAGACTAGAAAAATTATGCTGGCTCCCTTTACCTTGAAAGGCAAAACGAGCCAGTGGCCATCTTGAAAAAACTGTTATGGAAGCCATTTTGAAAAGAAAGAAGACAAAACAGGGCATCCTCCTCCTTTTTTTCCAGAGGCATGACGCTAAACATTTGTTTTTCTTTTTGCCTAACAACAGTGCAGATGTCCGAGACACCAACATGTAATAATATTTGTACTTTTTGTTCCCGGTACTTCCTACATGCAAACATTATTATTATTATTACTATCTTATTTATTTATTTATTTTTAGGGGGGCATGGGGAGGGCCTTAATTCTGAAACACAATCTCTGGAGAAACATTTTGTTTGCAAATTTATACAAGGAACATCCCCTCAAAGCGTTTGAGATTATTCATCCTCCGATTAAATAGAGTCACGCCATCAGTGTTAAACTAATTAACTTTCCTGTATTTTCACCATAGTTAGTTGATCACTACTGCAGGCGTTCTAAAACCTAATTGTGTGACGACGGCCTGAATGCATGCGTGTCAGAATGAGCAGCGTGTTTGACACATTGCATTTGCCCGATCAGTCGTCTAATCTAATTAATTAAAGAGATTCTTTTGATATTGCACCATTCTTGGATCCAATCAATGCCTCAGGATATAAGCCACATGGTCATTCACCTTGGATACAGTCAACGATTTGTGAGAAAAATCTGACACTTTTAAAAATGCACATGTATGGAAAGTGTGAAAGTGTATCAATTGTACGGTAATCATGGTAGTATTTTACACAAACTGTACCCAACATCAACTTCAACAGCATAAATACCGTAATTTCCTGCATATCAGCATATACTGTAGGGCGCAGTACCCTAAAATTACCCAAACAAGATTCAAGTGATAATGGCCCACCGCGGTATAAGACACATTGACGCAACATGACTTTTCACACAGAGGCTTGGTTATTGTAATGGTATGGACACTTACCATTTATGACGTACATGTAAAGGGATTGTGATTTTTTTAGTTTTTTTCGTTTGACAGATTTTTTTATAAAACATAGTTTCATGGCTTTTCTTTTTACACAAGAAGTGCACACGCAAACACATTGTCCCAACATTTCACAATGAATGGACTGCTAGTCTTGGTTAACCTCGCTTTTTTCCATGCTACAATGCAAGAACCAGCGAACGTTAAAGGGCCATTTCACAAATTACGCTTTCACTATATGTGGCGTGTCGTGGCCGAGCGGATAAGAACACCGAACTCAAGCTCTGGTGTTTCTGATCAGCAGAGTGTGGGTTCGAATCCCAGTCGTGACACTTGTGTCCTTAAGCAAGACACTTAACCACATGCTTCGTCCTTGGATGGGGGGGACGTTAAGCCGTAGGTCCGTGTGTTGTGTAAATGCAAAAAAGAACCCAGTGCTTTCGAAAAGAAGAAGGGTTCGCCCGGTGTTCCTGGTTTGATCGGCAGCATAGACTTGGTCTCATACTTAAAATAATGAACGCTAAAAGCGCCACTATTATTATTATTATTATAAGAACGTACGCCCTCTGTTGGTGAAATCTAACAGTGCATGATAACATACAAAAACGACTTGATCAATAAAAACTCTAGTACATGTACATGTCACTGGTGTGAGGGCTATAGCAGTGTACTTTGTACTGCATGGGTCGTCGCTGGTTGTGCCGATATTATTATTATTATTGTGGGCAGCAATGGCCAGTGACTTTGTTTTCTGGTAAGTTTTGGTAAAACTACAAAACTTGAACAGTGAAGGTTTTATCTTAAGAACAATTATAACAAGTAGGATTTAATTACCCTGGACGAACGAAAGGAATTATTTTACAGTATACATGATGTAAGATTTCATATACATGTAGTGATCATCACAATGAACTCAAGCGATATCAGATAAGGTGCACCGTTAAATAAGACGCAGTGATTATTTTGGACCTTTGAAAGTCAGATAAGCCGCGTTTTGTATGCAGGAAATTACGGTAAAGCACTAACAATTGATAAATGCAAACTAATTTTGCATCCCCTGATAAGGTTACCAGCCAAAATACCACACCAGGTGTACTGTTTGTGACAGGTTCCCTGAGCACTTCATCTTACCCTTCAGCAGAAATTTGTTTAAAAGCAATTCTATTAAGTGCAAAAAGCAAATAAAATTGGGTCCTGAACACATTACACATGTATATACTTGTGTACCTCGAAAGATTCAGCTGGGTGAGATTGTATACAATGTAAAATCCTGACAATTGGAAAACAGTTTCCTCTTGGTGTATGATGAAGTTCACTGATTAAACAGCATGTTACATTTTAGAGGTTCACAGACTCTCTAATGTAACAAACAGATATCTGAGAGTTTGGTGATTTTAAAAACAGGGGCAGAGTCTTTTTATTTCTGAGTAGCAATTTATTCAAAAAAACTGCGGGAAGATCGATGAAAAAAATTGAAATCAGAAAACAATCCTGCCAAAACATCAGGGTTTGAATTTAACGGTCGTTCGTTCACCAATTGCATGTGAAAACAGCGGCGGGCAGTCAAATTCCTTCCTTTACTAGCCCGCCGGGAGTGTCAAAAAAGTGTTCCGTTTAACAATACATGAGGGGAATGGTGGTAAAATCCCCAAAAATATTATTTTTAAGTTTGTAAAATGGTTTACCAGTCAAGTCTTGATATTTGCTAGATTTAATGTGGCCGCGATCACGATCGTTCATTTCCAGTTTACAAACATTAAATAAAATACATAGGTATTAGTCTGGCTCTCTTCTCCATGTTCCATACACAATCTGCAGGCCAGTTGGGAAACACAGAAGTCAAATTTCCAGGGTTGGAAGACGTGCGATGGAGTCGAATTTCAACCTCGTTCTGGTTATATTTCATGCAGAATTATAACCTTGTACACATAAACACATCGCTCTCTCCGCACAATTTGTTCCCTATGTACATGTACACCGTCGATCTATCGTTAAATCATGAAGATTTCATTGCAAAAAAAGTTCTATACAACCGATCCTCAAATTAATCACGAATCCATGAAAATGGTTGTTGATGAAAAAAGTATTATTAAAGGCCCTATACACTATTGGTAAGACCGAAAAATACAAATGTTCACAGATTCACACACAACTAACATGATTTAAAGTAAGTAATGGTAGAAAGGGTTCCTTAAAATATTTCTGCCTCAAATGCTATTGTTTCTGAGAAATGAGTAAAACAATAGTTTTTATCATGCGCGATATTTTGAAAACAACAGAAAATACATAAGGTCTCTTTTCTTTATTTTCTTGTGATCTCGATGACCAATTGAGCTCAAACTTTCACATACCTGTTTGTTTGTTCATGCATATGTTGAATCACACAAAATGTGGACACTGATTTTGAGCTGTTACCAAAAGTGTACAATACATACATTATGTACCTTTAAGGGCAGAAATTAGGGGATAAGATCGTCCAATAACGCAAGTTTGGTAACTTCACTTCCGTGTTTTTTTTTTTTTTTTTACACTTCAAAAATTGTGTGCATTATGACATGTGGACTAGTGAAAAAACTTTGGGTGACCCAAACCCCTGATCATACGCCTGAAGATTGTACATGAACCCACATTGTAAGATCTACTGTACAGGTATGTAATGTACGTGCATGTACATGTATGTTGCCACTGATCTTTTCGCGTTCCCTACTTTTAACAACAATTTCAACATGGTACAGTAGCTCCATCGTATATACAAAGAGGGCACTCAATTTGGACTCTCCAGACTTGGTTTGGGTCTAACAGTGCAACCTATATTGGGACAGTATCAGGATGGCTACCCAATCATTCCATTAGAAGTAAATTACATTAGAAGCAAGATCTCCTTCGTGGAAACATCTTTTTTTTCCTGCTATACAAATCAATTCAATGCAATCAAACCAAGGCTGAAAGGGCAAAATATAAATAGTCTGAACCAATACTTGACAAAAATGGGGGCTGAATGATCGAAATAGTGTGTGTACACTGTACAAGAGCAAACCACATTCTCCAACTCCACCATTAAGCGTATATTTGTTAAGCAGAGAAAAATCTTGCAAACGGGTATCAAAAAAGTGCAACTAGTCAAACGTCCATGAAATATAATACACCACTTGTAACTGGTTCACCGCAAATTTTTCCTTAGCTAATCAATTTTTCACGCAAAATTTTTCGCTAAAAAGTTTCATGAATTTGGATTAAGTACGATTACTACTAACATTACATGTACTCCCAAGTCGTTCCTGAATTTACACCCATACACGTACATTTTGTAGACATGACTACAGGGTAAAGCGAAAATATTTTTTCATCACAGCAAGTGCGAGAATGATATCATGCCTGAGGCAGCAGCCTGACTTTTAAGGGTCACTGCGAATTGTGAAGATATAGGGCTGATCTGATTAAATTATGACTCATATTATTTCAAGAATTATTGTGTCACAATATGTGGGTCAGAGGATCAGTCATACATGTAGGGTTAGATCATTTGTGCATTTTATCCACCCCCTTATAAACAAATATAAACAAAACTAATTACATAAAATGTATACTGATAAATCATAATAAAAACAATGTATTTTCAGAGTCCAAGTACTGAACAAAAGTGACAGTTGCTCTTTTATAACAAAAATTGTGCATTGCCCTCAGAAAACAAAATCTGCAAGGGGTAGACAATACACATTGGGGCAAACATTATTACATCACAGGCATGCCGAACAACCGCTGTGTGCTCGAAAACATTAATGGTTGGATCTTTAAAGGGCATCCATCACCAGCCTGAGTAACCTGTTTAATTTGAAGACAGCATAGCAGGAGGTTGAGCTATGGGATGAGGAGTGTCTTCAAGCACATCATTTGCTTCTAAAGATTACACAGTGGGCGTTTGTGGTTGACACCATCGCTATTGATTGAGGAGGAAAAACTGGAGGGGACCAGGAAGTGCCTGTAGTGTAGGTTTACCCATGGTACACCCATGGTACACCATTTACAGTGTAGGCCTACACAGGACCCAATATCAATAAGCTGTTGAGCAAAATATACTGATTGGCAAATCTCTTTGCTAACAAGCAAAAATTGAGCGGGAAAACAGTTGTAACAATTTAAACTTCTTGGAATTTTGGCTGGTAACCTGTATCAGCTGAGTAGGATTTTTCTTTGCTTAGCATGTTTTGTGCTAACAACAGGCTTCATGAAATTGGGCCCAAATCTGTATGGTGGTTCTTGGAAGTCTTGTTTCTGTTCTTAGTTTTAAAAACAAGTACTAGATCACAAGGGAAACAAACTGACTGGACAAAGAAAAGTAGTTCTTATTTTTATACCACATTTGCAGCCTGTCATCACAAAGACACTGCTAGGGTCGAAACAAGAGGGCATTTTCACTTTTTACATAGGCCCCCCTAATATTTTAAAGTTGACATCAGTATGAAAAATCACAACTTCTAAAAGTATGGGTTATGAATAATTAGGCCTATTGATCTTATTTTTCAGGCTAAAGTAGCACTTTGGTATGGGACACCTCACTTGTGAAGAAAATAGTCACCACCAGCCTCGCTGCCATGGGCAACTTGCCATACTTGTATCAATACCTCTCAACACTAACCCCTGGAAGGGAAGTCCTAAAAAACAACGCTGACTGGCTACAAAGAAGTGACTACTCTGCGCGCACGCTTTTCAAAAATGTTTGCGCACTTGTAGGGCACTTGTATGGCGCTTAGTACAGGCGTGTCAAAGTGCCCAGGTGTAAAGATGGCGAGAACTATTGCTGATAGCAGGGAGCTATTCAAATACAATTTAACAAACCACTTGGCTGGTGAAATGTTCCAGAGCTCAGTAAATTTGTGTGCCCCAAAATCCCTAGAAATTGGAAACATAATAAAACTGCTTTAAATTTACATTACTTCAACCATGGACATGATGGAGGTAACAACTCAAAAGCCATGGAGAGAATTGTACCAGAAAAAAAATTGTTGTTTTCCCCAGGTTTGCACAATGCACGTATGTTTTGTGCACGTTTACACATGTGGCAACTACCACATACTGGCTGACACACTTGTTCACAATCTGAAAAGTACATTGTCAACATGATAAACAAGAAGGATACCTTAACAGTTACACATCAGAATTTAGACAGCTTGGATTACATTGACCCTAGCAACCCAATGCCTAATCAGACTCTGGCCACAATGCCACCCAGTCTTGTTTGATAGTGTTCAGATCCAAATGGAGGGGCAGCCAGGGCCTGATGAAAGACCCACTGACTGGACCACTGGCCCGAGTCTATTAAATTCAGCATTGGGCTGGTACATGTACATAACCTCCCATGAATCAAACTTATTCATTTCAGAGGGCTATGTGTAGCAACAAGGTAATAACCAGGAAGCAATTTGCCTCAGTTGCCTCCTTGTTGACGTATCAGGCAGTCAGATTGAAATGACCACTGCCCGAGTCCAGTAAATTCAGTCCTGGGCTGGCCTGGTAACCTCACATGAATCAAACATGAACATAAAGGGGCACCACGGCAATAACCAGGGACACCAGAGGCAACTGCCTCTGTTGCCTCATTGCTGAAGTATCAGGCAGGCATGGTACATGGTAACATACTACAAAGTATTAGGGCTTGAAATACATATTACAGTGCACCCACTGGACCACTGGCCATAGTCCAGTCATTTCAGCATTGGGCAACATTGTCTGGAAAGTAATGATTTACTAAACGTAAACTTAAGCTTTTCAATTAAAAGACTCATCCATCACATCACACGAATAAATAAATATTTAGCCTAGATCTTGTAAAATATTTCTGGTCCACAGCTACATTTACAAGAACTACATGGCTAAGAAAAGAGAAGATTTTCTTAAATTACAAGCCTTCCAGGCTTGAGGAATATTTTGTAAATGTAACATTAAGCGAGAATATTCATGCAGTTGCATTGGCCTGAGAATTGAAACTGTGTCTACATGTCTGCGCCTATGTGAGATCAAAGACAGAGTACCAGACTCTCTTGGAAAGTTGTTGAGCACTGAGAAGACAAGGTCAATCAACAATTATGGCTAGAGTGACAATAGACTACAAAATATATATTCATAGCAAACACCACGAATGAACACTTAACTTGCAGGTTGTTTGCATAATTGCGTGTACAGTACATGTTCCACTGCATCACAAGGACAGGCAATGTACAAGTAGCTGAATTTATTTTTACCTGCAGTACAAGCATGTGTCAGATGTGTGCATGTCAAGGTGTTTTTCACAAGAATCTGCAAACAGGGTGCCAGAAAGACTTATCAACTTCTTCACATACTGCACATTGTACATTGTAGATAAAATTCTGCATTCAAAATTCAACTAAGACGTTAACATTTCATCCAGCTACTGTAACATGGTCTTCATTATAGATATTACATATAATTTATTGTGACTGTCCACATTTTTAAAAATATGGAGATTTGATTTCCACTGGCAAATAGGTAAAGAACAAACAATGTATTTTACAATACATGTATGTACGCACAAAGTGCAACGAACAATAAAAGACTAGCATTAAAATACGAAAATACAATGGAAGCAAAGAACAATGAACATTAAAAAAACTACCATAAAAACAAAAGGTAGAGCACATGAGAAGATTAAAATCAACAACTGATGGATAAATTAATGTAGAGGTGGTCTGGGGTTGACTGGCAAAGCTCAGTAGACAAGGGAGACAAAAAATACACTACAAGTTACATGTACAACGCCGCTCTGCTGAGCAGTAGCATTGAACGTATGAATGGCATTGGGAACAAATGATTGTCTGGAGCAACAATGGGAGGCACAGGACATGGAGATGGACACCTGATCTTTTGAATAAAAGAGAGAACTTATTGAGGGAAGATCTTTACGAATTATGCGCTGAACAATCTTCCTAAGTCTTTCCAATTATGAGGAAAACAACCACATTAAAACTTATTGCACATTTCATAATGTAATGAAACATACACCATGTGGTTTCATACTTTGATTTGGGAAATCAAAGTACATGTAAGATCTGAATATCTCAGGGACAATTTCATCAGTTACCAGACAGAAACTATTCTTGAGGCTAATTACAGACAGTAAACTTTCAGACTGATACTCATTCAAGATACTTTTAGACCATTACCAACAATGAATATAGGGGATCAAGTTGGCATAGTGGTTTCTTTCCCTGCCTTTCTCCTCTGTGGACCCTGGCTCGATTCCCACCTCCGACCGGAGCCTTGCATGTGGATTGGGTTTTCAGTCCCTACCTGATTGCCCGGGTTTTTCCTTCTTGGGGTTTTCCTCCCACATCTAAAACTGAACATTTTTTTCCTCGTCTCCTATTCATCGCACAAGTTATTGGCACTTGCGCTGCTGTATAAATCATCCCTTTAATATGGAAGGCGGGAGACAAGAGGCAGAGAGTCTGTGATTAAACAAGTACACAAGGTTGTCCCTAAGGACTCATGATGAGTAAGTATTCCAAGAATGTTTTCAAGGAATTCTGCTTTCTTGAGATGAATGCGGGTAGAAGGTAGAAGGTCAAGGCGTAGCCAAATAGTGTCTCAATTAATACCAAGGACTTGGTAAATTATCTAAGTCTATTTTAAGAGCATGTATGTGTATGCTTGTCGGCATAAAAGCTGCTGAAACTACTGACTACATGTACAAATGTATGTTCAGGTAGGGGCTGCATTGTACTATGCATTTTAATACTGGGATGCTTGAAGTGGTTCGGATTATCAGTGAATAAAATTTGTACCTGGGAAATTTGGTCTGGCTTACTGTAGACATTTTTCAAACATTTAAAGGAAAATTTGATGGGTTGGGAAACACGGAATGATTTGGTCCAGCACATTTTGCACAGCAAAATATTTAAACGGAATATGTTCTGTGCACACTGAATATTGAGCCCTCTAAATAAATAATGATTTGCTCAGCAGAACTTTTTAAGCAACATTGTTTGCTTCAGATCTGCTCTATGAAATTGGTCAATGGATGATGTCTGTAAATATCTGCCCATTATGCAAAACAAAACAAAAAATATTTAAATAAATCAGTTGATTTGTTAGAACACAGAACAAATCTAATCAGTAAATTTCACAAGAACACTTTTTCAACAGATAATTATTGTTCATTGACGAGAATGAGTCAGTCAAGTTGAGCATCATGTATAGTTTTGAATCCTTCAATCCAAGTCTCCTGAAAGGGTCTAATTAAGTTAATTCAACCAAGTCCAAAATAAGTCCCAAGACCTAAAATGGTTGAACTTAAGTCCAAGTCATGAGTACTGAGTAGTGAGTAGGCCTAGATCCATCCTTTGGCGGAAAACCCTCCCACATCCTCCAAGATACTTTGCTCAATGTTGATTAAAAAAAAAAAAAAAAAAAAGTACACAACAACAATATAATACTTTATTCAGGCATGTCACAATACAAACCGAAAATACACATTAAGTAAAAGACATAGCGTATAAAAATATAAAATATGAAAAACTACCCCATCTAAATATACATCAAGAATAGAGGTACTATAAAAATATTAAAACTGCCCCATCCCGATTTACAGCATGGATTGAAATATACAGCGACGTTTAAAAAATAAACATGGCAAAGACAGAACACACAACAGGCCAAATAAACCAAGGAGCAACAGACAAAACAAAAGATGGGCTGCCTAGGAGGAAAACAAAAGTGAAATAAAACACTATCACCCCAGGGGTGTGTTACTCCGAGAAACAATGTGGAATTTGTATTCGTCCTCGTATTTTTAAAACTAACATTGTTAATTTGTTGTTACAATGGGGCCCTCCTGTGCCATACTCTATCCATGGCTTCCAACAATGATTTTAACATTCGATCATACATTTCTTAACCATGTCATCTTTTAAATGTTACTCTCTCTAGTATACATTAGGTATAATTTACCCGTGGTCTCCTCCTCAAATTGTACCCCACTAGAATCACTGGTTAAATGCCAAACCAACAACAACCCTTAAAAATAATATTTAAACCAACAGAAACCAACAGAAAAACTTTTAAAAAAATATTTTTAACATCAATAAAATCAAAGTTTAAAATGTGCACGTAGTTGGATGATGAAACAACTGCCTGGAGCCTGCAGTCATCACAACCACATGTGTAGGAGGAGTAGGCCTGAGTGGATAGGGTTGGTTTGCCCTTACTAGCCACCAGGACCAGTTTCGTTAGCTTGTCCTACCGTTGTTTTTTAACTAGTCTATAGAATTCTTTTCAAATAGAAATGCTTTCCAACACTGAACTCGCCAGCCGGACCACTTGGTGAGAATTTTGTCTGGTCCTCATGTGCTAGCATAAGGAAGAGTGCTGCTTTACAGACTAAATTTGTAACAAGTTACTTCTGTTGTAGTCCGAGTTACTTGACCAAACAACGCTTTTTTAACATTTGGACATTATCTGGCGTGTGCAGGGTCCCAGTGAACAATCGTCTGTTTGTTGACCAACAATCTTCAGATGTGCTCTAAAGACTCTGCAGATTGGGCAAATCGTACAATGTGCAGATTGTGCAAATCCATAGAATGCGCTCCACGAGCATCAACGCAAAACAGAAGTCAAGCACGATCCATTTTGGACATTGGTTCAGAATTTAAGCCAAAAATTTCTCCTTTTTGTTGAGAAGCAAAAATCACAATAACCAGCAACATCTCCTGTGTACATGTACCTCAGGTGAAGTTAAAGTATAGGTCTGTGACAGATTTTTGGGAAAGTTTTTCGTTTGTAAGCGGCACCAACAAACACAGACCCTACATACGCCAAATAATGTCAAATGTGAAAAAAGCGTTATTGGGTCCAGTAACTCAGACTAATGTAGATCTGTTGTAACAAATTGGCCTTCTCCATAACAGTGGTTTTTCCATAGATGATTCTTTGATAAAGTACAGTGTGTAAGGTTTATTTTAGCTCATAAATAATGAATAAGTGGCAGTCTGTTTCGATATATTTCCCTTAAGGGCCTTACAAACATGATGTACTGCTGGCAAGTACATATGCAGAGGGAGAAACCATGGAAATGATGCCGATTCTGACCATTATCTTTTCACTCACTATGATCAATACATAATCTTACTTGGTAAATAAGATGTGAAAAAGTGGCAGTCGGATTTAGCATCTTTTCCAAGAAATATGCCAATTTCAAAAGTTTATAAAACATTAACTGTACAATACAAAAGCAAATAATCTTTAAAAATATTACCTCAGAATAGGTATAATAATTAAATTATCATCTATAGATCAAAGTTATGAATGGAGTGAGACTGTGACATGATTGGTGCGACTGCAATAACAAATTATGGATACCCCTGTACTGTGTGGGGGCAGAGATGGTTCTTGTGATTGATTTAGCTTGGTGTGGTACATATTTGGCAGCGCAGACTGTATACTCCCAAGGGAGCTGAGATGGTTTAAGGAATGACATAAATCATGACCCAATGACCAAGGGTAATAATGTCGGAGCGCCAGGAGCGTCACTGAGTGACGGATTTGAGCGTTATATAAGAATCGACTTACTATAACTAGTATAAGTATAAAGATAACCTTTTAGGACATAGTCATACTAGGCCCTATAGGTCTTTTATTTATTGTAAAAATATTGCATCATCAGGCGGTACGAGATGGCATTGGCTTGCTAACCTCTCTATCTGTCTATCATACCACTGAAATCTTTAGGAATTTAAAGAATTTCCAAAACTAATGAATTGGTAACTATTTTTAAACATTTCAAATCATCTTAAATTAACAATGCATCATCAATATGATCATCTATATTATTTATAAACAACCTGCCGAACAAACAACACTAACACTAATGACTAGTACTAGTACATGTAGTATACTGTATAGGCCTAGTATACTATTACATTAGTAAGGAAACACAGACACTAACTAACAGCACTCAGATTAGTTTAATTAATCATCACTGATCATGGAAACCAACAATGACAATCGATCCATAGAATAAACAATAAACTACCCCCCCCCCCCAAAAAAAAAGGGGGGGGAAAGAAGAAAAAAGAAAGAAAGAAAGACAATCAGTCAAGATTGCGGAAGTTTCATTTGCCCGTCCCACCAACAACCCAGCAGAGGACGTGAGTCGAGATTGTATTACCTGTGACATCTGTGGCCGCAAGCAGATTTCTCTGGTAAGATCCACGGCACCCGGTCTAAGGTGGTTAAGAAGTTGACACAGGACAACACCATCACGCAAGGTTTGGGCAAGATCAAAGACTTGAGCGCCTGCCCAAGTAGTTTTATGAGTTGGAGGCAAAGCCCCACATTGTATCAACCACGCGGCACACATTCTCCACGCCTCGTCCATTTTGATTCCGCTAAAATTAATTTTTTCACAACTTTTCTCGCAGTGTCCGTCGTATTTTACAACAGTACTTCCTGTTTTGACTGGTACACATGCCTACGAATCACGTACATGCAAATGTATGTTTCGTGTCTAGAGTGTTAGCGCGGAGTACCAGGTAAAAGTGAGTGGAGCTTGCTGCATGCACTATGCAAAGATAGACGTCACGTTATGTACACGTTAAGGACGGTGCGACTCCCGCCCTCTACCGATTTCATTTCCGAGTCAGGTGTGAAACTTAAATGCACAGTTTACAGAAAACGTTACAGGAATGCAAACATTAGCCTACAACAAAACGGACAGGCTAAAACGATCGGAGAAAAAATCGTATAAAACCACAGGGGGCGTCCTATCAAAATCCAGTTCCTTCGGCCGGGCCGGGTAGGGGAGAAGAAAGTGGGAGAGTTCGATTCGAGATGGATTGACTTGCTCCCACACTGTATGCGAGAATCATTATCGTCAAGACCGGCCACTTTTATTCGGTACTCGAATACGGCACTCGATCGCGAGAGTGTCAAGTCGTAGCAATTTTCTTGTCAAATTGTAGGGGAGCAAAGAAGCAAGAAAGGAAAAAAACAAGAAAAAACAAAGAACCAGAAGAAGGCAGAGAAAAGGAAGACACAGTATAAGTTTTTGTCTAGCTCAATTTTGACTTGCAATAAAAAAACTCCGCCCCCCCCCGGCACAGGCGTCACAGCACCGAAAATAATTCGCTTTTTGATGTTATCGTGTTTAGAATACATGATCCCGTTGGTAAATCTTATTTTCACCGAAACCAACTTCCGTCGGGGATCATGCTGGTGTGTTAAGTTCAAGACTTGCAAAATTAATGTGATTTCCTTTTTTCGTAAAAGAGCTTCATTTTCCCCTCTTCGTCAAAAATTGAATGTTTCGAGGACCCCCCCCCAAACCTGCCTCTCAGTCGTCACTGCACACCTCTCATGGGCGGATCAATCTGGGGCCAATTTCACAAAGAACTAGGATTCATCTTAAGATGAATTGTCAATGTTGCCATAGTGATTTGTATTGTGACATTACATTTTGCTTATGATCAAATGTGATTAGACTTGCTCTTTGTGAAATGGTGAAATTGAGCCCTGGAGTAATTGCCGGCCACGCAGCGCCGAAACTTGTGTAACATTAGGGTGCTCCATTTTGTCTACGGGGCACATCTGGCCAAGTAAAACTGTAGTTTCTGCTTGCATTTTTCCTAAACAAACCCCTTTATGTCATTTACTATTGTTAGATCCTGCCCAGTGAACGCAAAATACGTGTGTCTGCATTTAAATAGAATAAAAACAATGAACATAATTTTTATCCGGGTAACTTTACATCTCAAAAGTCAAGATTTCCAATGGGGTGGGGGGGGGGGAGGGGAGGGGGGGGGGCGGAACACCCGGGGGCGAGATTTGTTTTCCTACGAACTTGTCCCCCGATACGGCAAACTGTGTACAAACTTCTTTTGATAGCGCCCTCTTTTGAATCATCCTCCTCCAGCCCATGTTAATTTCCCGTATGGGGAGAACAAGTTCGTAGGAAAAAAACAAATCTTGCACCCGGGGGTTGGGGGGACACGGACATGGATTTACGCCATGCCACTCTGGGGGCCGCGGCCAAGAGTCAGTCGTAGGCGTTGCCTTATTTACCGGGGAGGGGCACCTGCACCTCCTGAATCAATCACTGTTCGTATCCTGATCATTCATACTGCCATACTGCCCCAGAGTCAATGTTAACACTCTACAATAGACCACTTCCTATAGCTACCTCATCATAGAGGAAGGAAATTTTCCCTTCCTATGCCTCCAATTCTACCTCCATGGCCTAACTGAATAGACTTTATTTTGACGGGCGGAGATGATCACGTTCCAATACAAGACTTGTGCAAGTTTATCATGCCCTCATGGGTTTGATGCCCTGTCTCCAGTAAGTTGCATTATGTACAAACTGCAGAATGTTACCATACTTTGTCTGTGCACAAACAATGGGTAATGCGTGGCTACTCGACCCTGGAGACCGTCTGTGAGTCTGACATTGTGTATGCTGTCAGCAGTGTCATCTGAAATGCAATAATTTGTGTTCCCATTTCGACGTCTCCAAAAGGTTTGTAAACTGTAATTCATCATAATAACAGAACAGTAAAACTTTAATCATTCCACTGCAATCCCTGTTATTTAAATTACTGTAGTTTGTCGGAGCTGTTCAATATCCGTGCTCTTTTATTAGTGTTGTTTTATTTGCTTTACTTCAGACTAGACATAGAGTGAGACTGAGAGAGCAGACGACACATATAATACGGCAACCAAGTCACTAGTAGAATATGTCAAAAAGCATTACGCCAAAAGCACTGAAATGAGTTTTGAAAGTAGCATATTTTTCACGATATTTAAAAGGTTGGCTAAACTTAGCCCACCTTGTTGAGCTGTAATGGCTCTCTCTTTTTTAATTATCGATAACACTCACAATGGTGAGTGTTAGAGACCGATGTTAAAAGAGAGCCATTACAGCTCAACAAGGTGGGCTAGGCTAAACTGTACCTTAATTTCAGTCCTCGCATTTGGAAAGAAAACCGAAGTTCTGGAGAAAATAAATAATATAATGTATGTTTTTATCAGCACCATGGTTACATCATTCTTTTCCTTAAAGGCATCGTACACGTTTGGTAATTGGAGCCTTTAAGTTTTGTTTGTTTCAATCCTATGTTGTTGTAGATATATACCATAAAACTAACCTGTGAAAATTTCATTTCAAAAGGTGGTAACGTTTTTGAGATATTGCCGAAAATCTGGAGTGGTTATTGTCGACGCAGGAAGAATAATCTGCATTGGAATACACACTCTGAGAAGCATTACCGCAACGCTTCTCAATATTCAACATATTTTGGGGATAAAAAGTGATATCTTTTTCCATAACCGCAGTCCTTTGAAGTAAAAAGTCTCTCAAAATTCATTTTACTATCCAAAGCTGCTGTACTTCTTACCAAGTAAGTTTTTATTGCCATAAATTGTCAGAGTCATTACCAAATGTGTACAATGCCTTTAAGTCCTGGTTGTATTTTTGAGTTCTGATTGATTCAAGAGGTTGCCAATAGTACTCCCATGGTAAAAGTACCCGATTGACAAGAATGTTTAATATTTTCTTTCCTTATTCACACAGTGTAAATGAAAAGACACAAGACTGACCCCGAATCGAGACAGTTTATTCATTTGCGATACCAGGACACTGCTGTGGTGATCTTTAAAGAGCAGCAAAGAGAGGCCCGCCAGCGAGTCACATCACCCTCAACATCAAGCTGCAGTACAGCATGGGAGGATAAACCGGTCACCGATGGGGCAGGCACATCGGCTTCATCGTCAACATACAAATACAGTCGCTATGGCAACGAGGCAGTTATTGTACAAAAAGAAGGCAAGATGGTGACAAAGAAAGACTCACTGAATGTTCAGTCTGCAATCTGCATCGTCATGTGAAGGTCATTCAAGACTGGAAGTCCAAAACCACTGCTGTGCGGTCTACTTCCTGAGGTCATCTTCGTCGTCATCAAGATAATTAATTGAGAGGGTTTTATTTAGTTACCAGCTTGTTGCAAGAAAGTATGATGGAAAATGCTAGACGCAGTGTGCTCTGCAAAGAACAATAAAGCCTGACTCACAGATTCAAGACCAAAATTTTCTTGTGTCAGTGCAAAAATGTTGTATATCCTAACATAGCACAAACGTTTTGCGCGAGTTTGAAATTGTCAAAATGTCGTATCTCGCTTAAAATAGCCCAAATGTACACACAAAACAAGTACGCGCTAAGACACAACGTTTTTGCACAGAGAATTTTCGTGCGATATATGTTTTTGCAAAATCGAGATACGACGTTTTCGCACTGATGCGCTGATTTGTTGTCTGTAGGCCTGGAATTTCATTATCGCAGTGGCAAAGACTTGAAATTATTTTTAACAATTCCTACGTAAAGTCTGTGTAGTGAACTCCCTTCAAAGAGTATGGCCACACCCTTAGAATTCCAATCCTGCACAGGTACTCAATCTCAACTTCTAGCAGTTGTTTGTGATGACCTGTATGTTAGGACTATTATGAGGATTGATTTCAAGTCTAGTACTAGCCTAGAGGCAAAGTCACTTTGCAGGAGTAAAATATGCCCAGCTGTCTGATTTTTAACTTGTTTACAATTTCAAGAGGCACCAAGGCCGAGAACAGGGCCCAATTTCATAAAGCTGTTAAGCACAAAACATTGCTTAGCACAGAAAAATATTGCTCAGCAGATAGAGGTTATCAGCCAAAATGCCATGTAAAGTATATTGTTTGTGATTGGTTCCCTGCTAAGCACCATTTTCTGCTAAACAGCTTTACGAAATTGGGTGCTGGACCAGAGTTCATAGACCAGCTTGGCAAATAATTTTCCGCTGAGTAAAACTTGGCATAGGACCAGTCTTGGGCAATACACTTGACATGATATTCTCCAATGGGAAATTTTAATCAAACTTTTCGGCAAAACAAATTGATAAAAAGTCCAAGCTATGCATTTCGCAATGGACTCTGTTGCCTGCAGTGTAATTCAAGGTTTGTCAGTTTTGCATGCAAACTCTGCATTGTGTGTGTGTGTGTACTTGAAGTCATTAATCATAAGTAAAACCAAATGTTTCGCATACTCAATGTTTTCCAGTGTATGAGCTACATGTATATTTGTACAGTTTTATTTATTTGTTTATTTATTTTGTGAGTTTGAATCCCATTCAAAGTACCAAATGTTTTAGCAAGATACTTAAACAGTAACTTCTTCTGACCACCAGAGGGTGACAAGCAGTTACAAAATGGGTACCTGCAAGAGTTGAGGTTGTTTTTGACAAGTTAAATGGGCCAGAATTTGGCTGCCGGAGCTGCAGAATGCTAAGGAGTTAAGACGGTTTCAGGATTGTCTGTGGCCCAAGCAGGGGTAGTATTCATGTAAGGATTTAAATTTAAGGTAAACTTAGGAGAAAGGAGGTGGGGCTCCATGAATGATTGATGACGGTATGGGGGAACAAGCTCAGAGCCTAAGCTATGCGTGATGGAAATGGACATGATCAAGTTTGAGTAGTGGTGGTACTGAGAGCAGCCGATTTGTACTACATGGATGCTCTGGTCATCGTCTGGAGAATGCAGATTTTACATACCCAGTTGATGCCTGTTGTTTCTCTTTCAATTGGAAATACTTTACTGGGGCAGATAAGGGAAATATTTTGGGGAATTGTGTCGTTGATTGTAAGCATGGAATTTGGGTTTTGAGTTGTGAACAAATATAGGAAGGCCTAAATGTAGAATAACAAGTAATTTTTATAATTTACCAAAATGTCTGCCATTGCTTGTTATAACCTATATTTTTTCAAAGGACAAGTCTGCGATGGCCCTATAGCCAAATATCCTTCTCATGTCATATTCTGACTGTGTGCCACGATCCATGCTTGTATCATCAAAGGCACAATCCCATCACCGACAAGCAATGTTAAATGTAAATTCAAACTAAAGAGAGTCTACAGATTTTTCAGAGCTGAAAACCCCAAAAATGCCCCATCTTCCATTGACCCACCAACACGGTTGGTGCTAGGGTTGTACACACTTGTCAACATTGTTAATTGTTAACATAGCACATAGAAGCAGAGTTAACTTCTTATTACAATCCAAATTCCCTCATTGCCCCGAATTCATACTTAATCAATATGCAATTTCCTTCCTTGCCCCGAGAGTCTTCAAAGGTTAAACTAAATTAATAGTTCCAATAAAGTACAGCAGTTCTTCCAACCAGCTCACCTTGGCCCAATTTGGGCCAGCACAAAACAGTTGTGCTAACCAGGCAAATTTTGTTACCAGCCCTCCCCCCCAAAAAGGGATCAAAACAACACACAAATAAAACAAAGGGAATGTTACTGTAGTTTGTCAAAAAGAAATAACATATCCCGCACAGCAAGACTTTATAGAGTGTTCTTCAATTTTCAATGGCCCGACTGAGCAACAAAAATGAGGAAATCAGCTGAAACAATGCTTGCCTGATAATACAATTTTGTTTACTGTTGTCTTCTTGCTACTTTTTGTTAAGCAATAATCTTTGGCTTCAGGTTTTATGAAATTCAAGGTATTATACAGGATTGGTAGAGCTGACAAAATAGTCGCAGACGGGAAACCTGTGAAAATTTGTGCTTAATCCGTTGTGTGAGTCAGGAGAAAATAGTGAAAAACATGACGATTCCAGCATGTAAACACATTGCCCTTAATTTTGGTTGTAACAATCGAAATCAGCTTTTGCAATTTTTTTTAAGGTTTTGAGATACAGTTTTCTCGAATATGACTTCATATGAGAGAGAAATATTTCGAAGAAAAATGGTTCTAGTATGAACTTCATAATTAGTAAGCTTTCAGACTAAAATTAAACAATGATATTTTTCATCCTTACCAATCCTGTATAATACCTTTAAAGGGTCTGTTTACGTTTGGTAATTGTCATAAGACCAGTGTTCTCACTTGGTGTATCCCAACATATGCATAAAATAACATGCCTGTGAAAATTTGGACTCAATTGGTCATAGAAGTTGCAAGAAAATGATGAAAGAAAAAACACCCTTGTTGTACAAATTTGTGTGCTTTCAGATAGGAATAAAAACTTCTTGCAAGAAGTTTTTATTATTTCGTTGAGAAATTACCTCTTTCTCAAAAACTAAGTTAATTCAAAGGGAGTCGTTTCTCACAATGTTTTATACTATCAACAGCTCTCCGCTGCTCGTTACCAGGTAAGTTTTTATGCTAATACATATTTTGAGTAATTACCAAACGTGTACGTTGCCTTTAAGCTGCAAAATGCATATACTGGATGTTTTCAATGTTTGTTTTGTGTGTTAAAGGTATTGTACACTTTTGGTAACAGCTCAAAATCAGTGTCCACATTTTGTGTGATTCAACATATGCATGAACAAACAAACCTGTGAAAGTTTGAGCTCAAATGGTCATCGAGATCACGAGAAAATAGTGTTTTCTGTTTTTTCAAAATATTGCGCGTGATAAAAACTATTGTTTTACTCATTTCTCAGAAACGATAGCATTTTAGGCAGAAGTATTTTAAGGGACCCTTTCAACCATTACTTACTTTAAATCATGTAAGTTGTGTGTGAATCTGTGAACATTTGTGTTTTTCGATCTTACCAATAGTGTACAGGGCCTTTAAGTGTTGTTGACACATTATTTAATTAAATCAATGCATCAACCTGTTCAAATTTTTCTTAAGTTAACCATTTGTTTTCACATTATTATCGAATTTTAAACAATAATATTTTTTTTTAAATTAAGGGTTGATTTTTAGGCATATTTATAAACGTTTAATGATGTTGGTAATAAAGTCCTCAAATGCAATGACAAATTATATTGAAATACAATCTTTCCAATCTGTTTTGTGCTAGTTTATTGTTTATTAATTATTTTCAAATTTATAAAATAAGAGTAATGTTATTATTTCGGATATCTTCGACATTACAACTACCATCCACACAACCCATCGTACTTCTCAAGAAAGAGATCGACCATGATTTGGTTACTACTCCATTAAAACTGGTAAAGACTTTCCTGCAAAGCGGCGATTAGCTGTATACCTGGAATCCGTTCGATCAGAGATTTGTTTTTCGAACTCGCCCGTTTTCATAAAGCTTTATCTGCTTACATTCTCAATAAGCAGAATTAATTGACCAGATCACACATTGTGCCTTGGTTTAATCACAAGCACAGTGAGCGCCCGATTTACGCGGTTATACCGACCCTGTAAACCAATCCATTTTACAATCCAAATTAACGTCCTGTAACATGCCGGCGTTTTCCGCCAATGTTATTATTTTTTACGATTTTCTCGTGTACGCTTTGGCAGGCATTTTGTGTAATACGGCAAAATCATTGCTCGGAGATTTCCGTGGTGTGTTAAAAAGAAAAGATTGCTGTTGGCCGTATATCTGCGTCCCACGAATGGCATAAAACGGACCCCCAATGGATGTGTTTATAACAATCACACATTATATTGACTCTGATCACCACAGCACGCTGCCGGTTCAATGACAACATATCGAGCCGTTTCGATGAAAATATGGTCTTATCCATAATAGCACCCTTTACCGTGGAAGTTCAATAATCTCGTGACGCCATAGATCATTTGGCACGACCACCTGTTTCGTTGTTTGTACCGTCGCGACGGATTTACAAATCATTATATTAAAATTGGATGTTGTGGATTCAAAAGAGACTAAGTAGTTCTAATGGATTTATATAAATATATATATAATTTTTTTTCCAGAAATATTTAGTTGACATACTAGTTGTTGTTTTTTAAAACATAAAAGCACTTTTGGAGTGAAATTGAGGACCTATCGTCCTAAAAAATATTCTTGTTCCAAATACCGCCACTTTTCGAGAATAGTTTAACTTTAAAGGTGGACAACCTATTCCTGGGCTACGTCTGTATTTAATCACGTGCTATTAATAGAAAACAATATTTGATAACAGTATTTAGAATGTCAGGGAATAGTTTGTGTTAAAAGCCTTTAAAATATATATTTTTAGAGTCACCTAAAATAGTTTTATAATTTTCTGAAATATCATTTAGAATCTAGACGGTGATAGGAATATTGTTTTGGAATATCATATGTGATATCTGACGGCATATCTATAACATTTTTTTAGAATGATTCAGAGCAATGTTACCAATGTCTTTGTTTAAAAGCCCCGATCACCACATTCTGAACTCCTGTGTCCCTGCTCTACAACATCGAATACACTCATTATTTCAGTAGGCTCAATGCCAAAGACGATCATCATGTTGCGGTAGTGGCAGAAATTCGACGGTTTTTTTATGAGGACAAAATGGTCATCGTCTGTCAGTTTCACTCCGACACGGGCCGCTAGGAGACCGACGTACGCATCTTCCATAGCAATAGGGGTTACCTGTCCGAACTTGCTCACCATTCTCTCGACAACATCCATGGAGATCATGTAGAGAGGGCCTCGGGCCATGTTTGGGAAGACATTACCGGGATAATCAGGGCGTGGAACGAAATACGGATCGAGCTTATCCCGAATCGGGTGATCCTCACGGAGCAATTTGCCGACGTACAGATTGGGAGCGCTCCCGAGTTTCTCCTGGATCCAAAGAATGACGAGTGGGACGTGGATGTAGACCTTTGTATTGGTCTTGAAAATATACTTCGGTTGGCAGGTACGTATGATGTCCTTAGAAGCCCACTGGAACCCAATCATTACCTTCCGGGTCTCTTCGGTCTTGAGGTCTTGGAAGTCACCTTGTAGTACGTCACCGAAATGTTGTGCTTCCCGTTTGATCTGCTCGTCTTTACTCTTGCTTCGGCCCATGACGAACACTGTCCGCCACGTCATTCCGAGATTATCCGCCGTGGAGACTCCCTTCCGGTGCCCCCATGAACGCCGGATGGCGGTCCGGGCAAGGACTTCCTCCGGAGTAGTCGTCACAAGGAACAACATGTGCGGTTTGTCCGGGCATTGCAAGTCCGGTTTATAAATCAAATCAACGGGGAACTCCTTGGGCTTCGGAGCAGGCAGCCCTTGCTTTATTGCCGGTGGTTTGTTAGGAAAATCAATTTTCAAATCGCTCGAGTCTATGTCGTCCAAACCTTTAAGCTTGTTCGACGGGTGTAGGCCCTTTTTAAAGTCTAACATAACGCCATCGTCAGCACCATTACTTGGGGTGTTCACCATTTGGTCAACTACATGATGGAACTTTGGGTTTTGAGCTCGTCCCCCCATACCATCATCATTCATGGATCCCCCACCTCCTTTCTCTCTCGTTATGATGTAGAAGATAAACACGATGGCAGTGACGATGATTGCCCAAGCGGTACTTGTCAGCCGTCCAGTTATCGGGTTGATAAACGTTGGGATACCGTTCCGTCTTCTCTTGTTCTTCCCGTTGTTGTCCATGATGTCGGTGGGACTGGAGGTCGCCGATGAAGCAAGAAGGACTTTCGATCTTCCCCACGTTGAGCCTTTTACAGGCTCCGCCGATTCTATAATACCACATGCAGCGAAATGCCTGTTGGATATAAAGTCCGCCGTAACCATTGTGAACAATTCTGTAAATTTCTTCTAGCCTCGGGCGAAAGAGCAGTTTCAGCAAATATTTGCATTTGCTTTTGTTGATTAATAACTCCAAAACATCTGTATGAAAGTCTCCTGCACTGATTGCATAAAGTAAACTTATTTGCATTAATAATCTGGCCAAATAATCTCCATGGTTGTCGACTGTGGCGCATTATCGTGAAACGTGGAAGTTCTCTTCCGGCAAACCTCAACGAATACGCAACTCATCAATATTATGCAAATGTTGGACGAAACACCTGTTTTAGTTCGACGTAACACTCTTTGATTGGTAAAAAAGATGGGTCGATACGCAACGCGTGAATGATTTCAGCAAAAATGTCTACTGGTGTGGTACTGTAATAGTATGCGGCGTAGGTGTACACCAAGATAATTTACAGTGCTCATAATTAACAACAAATTCCATACGCTTATTGAAAAAAGCCCCCAACCAAAACCTGACTCAATAAAGGCAATTCTACACCTCCGTATAATTTGAAACCGAAATGAAAACAGAACAATTTAGGAGCACAAATTTTATAGAGGTGTTTGTAAACACCTTGGTCACAATACACAGTTTAGATTGTAAATGCAACATGTTCATGGGCATGGTTTGAGCTAATGAATACTCTCCAAAGATTAACAAAGATTACAATGTGCCCGTTGTCGTCCAATAGCATCACCGAAAAAGCTGTTAAAAAAACCACAAAAACACTATTTTGTGCGAAAGTATACTTCAAAAATTGGATCAAAGTTTGTTTATGATAGGCCAGACAGAAATACATCACAACAGAAAACAATAATCTCAAGTCTTCAACAAAATTGTCCAGGAAAACTCTTTGGTATTTCTTGGTTTATACCCAAAGTTAACAAAATGATGAAACATGTTCGAGTTTGGTAATTATTATATCAAGCTTTAAACAATGTGGTCGCTAGCAAATGGCCAGCTCAAACTTTACAAATACAATATGTATTAATCAGGAATAGTTACAAGTGAGTACTTATTGTGCAAAAAATGGACATAATCCACGCTGTGTTGAAATAATTTCAGTTCAATAAAAAAGTACTTACATTTTGTTCTCACCTCCCACAGACTTTGAACATGAAACTGTGTCCTATTTTCGCAACAGAGTAAATACTTACACATTGTTAATACAATAATTTTTACAACTTGTGTGTTTGCTGCATTGTGCAGACTTGTATATGTGATTAATTAGGTGTTCGGGCACTGCTTGAAAACCCCCTGTTCCTTTTTCACTTCATTTTTTTGTGACTGGCGAATGTTTGAAACCTGTTGTTGTGACGTTATGATGAGGTCATCAGGTGTCAAATTATGTTAATTCAAAGTTTATTATTTCAAAAAATTCATATCAGTCCTGAACTTCATAAACGATTCTCACATCTAAAGTTTCACATTCACATCATCTATAGTTTTGAACACCAAAACAAAAGTTAAAATGACATGACCACATTTTGACCTTGAAATTGAAACTGGA
Organism: Plazaster borealis; assembly: GCA_021014325.1. Taxonomy (NCBI): domain Eukaryota; kingdom Metazoa; phylum Echinodermata; class Asteroidea; order Forcipulatida; family Labidiasteridae; genus Plazaster; species Plazaster borealis. The sequence continues at coordinate 140,772 of CM037456.1, read as the reverse complement.
AGTTGATATAAAAAATGTAGGTACATGTATGCAGTCAATATGAAAGGGAATTTGGACATTCCACTGAAAACTGTGGAAACTTCATGTGTTAACACTTGATGTTTACTCAACTCTTTATACATATGTTCCCGAACACCTAGTGTCTATCTACCTCAGTTTTTCTGTTGGAATTGCTAATTAATGATTTTCTTCTTGGAAATTGCAAAACAATAGATCTCTTGTTCGAGGAAAGAGGAGTCATCATTAGAAAGAACGTTATTCAGTTTACTTTGTTTCATGGTCGTTATTTTACAAAGACCTGAAAACACACGAAGTAATTTTATAGAATCAAGATTGTGTCGACCTGTATACCGCACTCAATTTGCTGATAAAAGTAACATTTTGATCAACTGATCTTCTAAAACAATCACGGCACTGATGGTTGGCTCTTTTCGTATAAAATAGTTCTATTTTAAATGTTCATAAGATAGAAAGTCACTGTTAATTTTTAATCAGTTTTTTTTTATAAGAGCAAACTTCGTCTGTTTTCTCTAAAATTGATTTCCAACTTTTCCCCTTATATATGGCACATCCGTTTTAAAACTGTTGTGTGGACTCTATCAAAATCACAATCTTTACTTTTAGCCAATTTTGTTTAGGTTCATTGTTTTAGCCACCTGATTTTCTGGGTGCCCCCATTTTTGTTTCCAAAATGTCTTAGACAGCCTGTTTTATTCGTAAGTTGTTTGTGAATGTATAAACATTCTGCGTTTTAAAAATCTCTCATCAGTTGTAAAGATCTCATTTCTCTCAAAACCCTCTCAAAACCCATGTGCTGCTTCCCTATCTTAACCCCCCCCAAAAAAACCCACCCCAAACCAAACAAACAAACAAACAAACAAACAAACAAACAAACAAACAAACAAACAAACAAACAAACAAACAAACAAACAAACAAACAAACAAACAAACAAACAAAACAAACAAACATTATATATAAACATCAGGGCTCAAATTTAGGGGCAAATCCACACAACTGCAGGGCTTGCACATGTAGCTCAAAAGTTTACTAGACCAGAGTTTATTTTTCAAGACCAGAATTAAAATGAATTGAAGAAGCACAAAGAGAAGAGCAATCTCATTTGTCTTATGTGTAAGCGTACTTTGATACTCAAGAAAATTGAAAGATATTATCAGATTTATAGTCAACATTTTTCACAAAAATATTACACAATGAGGTAGCCAGTTGTTATTCAATTGAAAAACACAAGAACACCAGGCTAGTCTGGTCGTGACTTTACTGGCCCTTCGCTAAAATCACTGGCCTTGAGCCTGCAGGTCAGTGTTAATTTTGAGCCCTGTGTATATATACATATCCCTTCCTTGTAAGACATATGTCTGATAAATGAAAACAAAATAAAGGATTATTAAAAAGATAAAGGATTATGACTTGGAAATAATATACGAGTTGTAATCTAACACATCAAAAATAAATATCTTCATATGTATATTATAAGGTGTCTAAACTTGCCTCGTCTTATCATGCTTTTAAGTACTTCACATATTTAACAAATAATGTACAAAAGTAAATTTAAGTAAACAAAGAAAAACAGGTTTTTATGAGCAGAATATTTAAGGGGGGGGAGCACAATGGGTGTGCTCCTTTTAAGACTGAACCACAAGGCCTTATGTGCAATGTCCAAGAGTATTTTGTTACGGTTGTTACCAGTGTAGGTTGTGGTGGCAACCAGTCAGGAGGGTCATGAAAAGGCACTCTTGCACTCAACAAGCTTGGTGAGAGCCTCAGTGAATTGCACCATGCCGTTTTGCAGGACTTGCTTATTCTTGGAGACCAATACAAACCTCTGAAGTGAAGAATTAGTCAGGCCTGCAAACCTTTCTTTGTCCTGCTGTATATGACAGAAGAGGTAGTGAAAAAACCCCTGATTTAATCAGTTTGAGACTACATGTATTAGGAGGAGAGAAAACTTTGTGAATACTTCTTGAAAATACAATACAAGCAGCACAGGATGAACTTTTGTATTGGGGCCATTCACAAATAGTGAATGTACAAACTGTGTCCTTGTATGGTTTCTAAAAATAAAAATAAATGTTGATTTTGTCTATTTGTCTCATGCAACTAATCGTTGGTTAAGCTCACATTAACATTGTTCGTTTTGTTCAAATCGTTGCAAATTAGAATCAAGTGCCAGCCAATCTCACTCCCAGCCATCATATCACATGTCATACAGCTAGCTTCCCAAGCATGAAGCGACAGTGGAAGTATAGATTTGAAATCAAGTTGTTATATATATGTACAAGGGCGAGAGTCATTGCTGATAACAAAGTCTGAAACTAGGATCCAAATTTAAGGATGTATGTTGAAATGATGGCATTTCCACCTTTTGGTAACCCCTGGAGTTTAGATTTCAAGGAGCTTTTAGAAACAGTATTCTCAACACTAGAGAAGTAGATCAAAGAGTAGGATTTCTGTATATGTGGAAAAAAAAAGAAGCTGATTTTCTTCACCAGGCTGACCTAAAAATCTGAAATTTCTCTCCCAGCATTCGAACACAAATAATGCGGGTAAGAACTCGACAAAATGTCAACAATTGTGAACAGACCCTTAAAACAAGGGAAAAGTATGCAGTGACCACAAGTACCAGAATATGCTTTTCTGATATATTTGAGTGATATGAAAACATTTCTTAAACTTAGCAGCTTATAAGAACTTTAGTGCAAAACTTTCGACTGTGCCCAGGAAGTCAGAGAAGTCTTTATTCTCTGCTTACCACAAATTTGGCACTACATGTTTAGCTGTGTAAGCAAAGAATGCTCCATAAAGTTAAGTACATTAGCTTAAAGGTAGTATCATCGTTTGGTTTTTGTCAATGTAATGCTGATTTATAGGCCAAATTAAAGAAAGATACAATAAAAGTCACATATGAAATTTTCAGCTGAATACAGTGTATGCTTACTGAAAAAAAACAGCAAAAAACTATCACGGTATTTTCACAAAAATGTCACATCCATCCACATTTAGCGAGGTGACAGTGGGTACCAACTGCGTCTCTGGCCGCAGCATTCGCGAATGGAGGGAGGGGGGGGGAAACCATTTCAGACGAAATAATTTGGCAGGATACTTATTACCATTACCATCTTTTTAAGTAAGCTTTTGGATAGAAATTACACAATTTTTTGAGGTCATTACCCTACCTTTAAAGGCAAACATTACTTGACAATGTGAAATACGCTCTATGTTAAAGCACACAGACAACATTAGTAATTGTCAAAACCTGCACTTTAAAAGACCAAACATATACATGAAATAACAAACTTGTGAAACTTTAAGCTGGGTTGTTGTAGTGACGAGAAAATAGTTTTAACCTTAATGTTTTACAGTTTTCAAACGTCAGGTTTTGGTCTTGTTAGATCAAAGCTAATTTTTTTACTCATTGCTCAAAAACTATAGCATTTCAAGCAAAAATGTTTTGAGGGAAGTTTCCCACTATGATCATCTGTATACCATGTGAAGGTATGTGCAAATCTGTGAACGTTGTATTTGCAATCTTACCAATGTTGGGCACAGCCTTTAAGCATGTTTTTTTTCTGCTATTTGCACCACTGTGAACGTTGAGGGCAAAGTCACAATTCTGCTGTCCAATGGATGGATGTACAGTCCCGAATCCCCCTTTTGTTTAAAAGGAAACTTGCTGCAGAATGATTTGAACTTGGAGTCCAGTAAATTTGCCTTCCTTTTGATAGTGTGTATGGTGTGAGCTGGCACTTCAGTGCTTTGGCACACTTCTAAGAGAGGTCTACAATGATGCCCTTTTGTAAATAAGGGGGCTAATGATAGCGCTCTCCTTTGTTTGCTGTGTAGGGTATAGTGGTCAAATGAATGGCTTTCAAACCCCTGGGCGTGGCGTGAAATGTACCCAAGGTACTGTTATAGTGTTAATAACGGGCATTGCCCTCAGTTCAGTATCCTACATTCGTAGTGTCCTACCTTGTGTGTTTCTGACAATTATCTGACATGTATCAGCGGTGAATTTATTTATTAGTGCATATTTTTTTCCTTCGGTGACCCTGAGGCAAAATTGTCACTAATAGTTAGAGCCATGAAATTGTGCGCTGAATTCAAATGAATGATTCTCACCGAGATAAATTCATGCAAGAAGCTGTGAAGTACTGTACAAAGATGCTTGAAGGGTGTTGACTGCATTAACACACAAGAATCTGGAATCTGAAGAATCCTGACGTCAAAAAACACAAAAAAAAACACATCAAAAGTTTTAATATGTTTTGTTTTACCATACGGCAATGTTAGATAAGCACTGCAGGGCTTGAAATTAACACTGGACCATAACCGTGAAGCCAGTGATTTTAGCATCGGGCCAGTAAACTCACCACCGGACAAGCCCGATGGTCTGGAGTTTTCCAATTGAATAATAATTGGCTACCTCAGAGTGTAATATCTTTGTGGAAAAACATTGACTATGAATCTGATAATATCTTTCAATTCTCTTGAGTAACAAAGTAGGCTTACACATAAGACATATAATGAGATGGATCTTCTCTTAGTGCTTGTTCAACCTATTTTGATTCTGTCTTGTAAAATAAATTCTGGCATAGTAAAACTTGTAAGTTACAAGTCCTGCAGTTGTGTGGATTTCACCCGACCTTCAAATTTGAGCCCTGCACTGTTGTAAACTCAGTGCTTTCCTGAGTCCTGCAGAAACATATCCACAGACTTACTACTCGGATGGGATTTGAACCCATGTCCCCTGGATTCAGGAGCTTAAGGACTAGGCCAATGATGAGAGGCCAGTTCGAATCCTATAATAAGCAGCACACAATATACTACATGCAACAAGGTCATATCTAAAAACATGACATGGCCGAGTGGTCAAGTTTTGGTGGTTAGGTCATCAGGGTTCGATTCCCGGTCACCACACTTGTGTCCTTGAGGATTATGTTAATTTGGTGCACTGCATACTTGGCAGCACAAAATGTATACTCCCTAAGGCGCTGAGATGGTTTAAGGAATGAAATGACCCAGTGACCAGGGGTAATAATGTTTGAGTGCCTTGAGTGCCACTGCCTGACAAATTTAAGCAATACATCCCAATCTATTGGTTTTGCGCTTACAGGTCATACCCCATCATGACCTTTATGCACTGATGTGATGATGTGTCATCTTCCTGTATTACAACAAAACTGTGCCCTTTGAAGCTGTACACACAAGCATTGTATACCTAGCTCTAAGCCAATCATCAGTTTAGCCCACCTAGGGGTAACACCGGACTGAGAATAATATGAACCTGTTACCTTTCTAGACTCTTGATGATCTGCTCTAGCATTTGGCAGATAAGCTGCAGGCAGTTGAGACATTCTCCTGGTGTTGGAACCCCAACCGTCCTGTCCGTCTCCAGATCATGGGGGACACCAAGACCCTCAAAGATCAATGCACTGTTGGGACAAAAAGGGGTTTCCCGGAGGTACAAATTAATGACACAAATTTTATGTGTGAGTCAGTTTAAACAAAAAGGTGCTGGTGAGCACATTCGACTTAATCACAATTATTCCACAATCTCAACCACCCGTATACAACCCTCATCATCTCAGGTACCCATTCATCCCTGGGTGCCTTCTCAACACAAACCTCAATCACAAAAACCCCCATACTCTTAGGCTCTCTCATACTCTCTGGGTGACTGAAGGTCAAGACACCCACCTCAACACTAGACAACCCTCATCTTCTCAGGTACCCCTTTACCCCTGGGCGACTTCTTAACACCAACCTCAATCACAAAAACAACCCCCATACTCTCAGGCTCTCTCATACTCTCTGGGTGACTGGAGGTCAAGACACCCACCTCAACACTAGACAACCCTCATCTTCTCAAGTACCCCTTTACCCCTGGGCGACTTCTTAACACCAACCTCAATCACAAAAACAACCCCCATACTCTCAGGCTCTCTCATACTCTCTGGGTGACTGGAGGTCATGACACCCACCTCAACACTAGACAACCCTCATCTTCTCAGGTACCCCTTTACCCCTGGGTGACTTCTTAACACAAACCTCAATCACAAAACAACCCCCATACTCTCAGGCTCTCTCATACTCTCTGGGTGACTGAAGGTCAAGACACCCACCTCAACACTAGACAACCCTCATCTTCTCAAGTACCCTTTTACCCCTGGGTGACTTCATAACACCAACCTCAATCACAAAAACAACCCCCATACTCTCTGGGTGACTGAAGGTCAAGACACCCACCTCAACACTAGACAACCCTCATCTTCTCAGGTACCCCTTTACCCCTGGGCGACTTCTTAACACCAACCTCAATCACAAAAACAACCCCCATACTCTCAGGCTCTCTCATACTCTCTGGGTGACTGGAGGTCAAGACACCCACCTCAACACTAGACAACCCTCATCTTCTCAAGTACCCCTTTACCCCTGGGCGACTTCTTAACATCAACCTCAATCACAAAAACAACCCCATACTCTCAGGCTCTCTCATACTCTCTGGGTGACTGGAGGTCATGACACCCACCTCAACACTAGACAACCCTCATCTTCTCAGGTACCCCTTTACCCCTGGGTGACTTCTTAACACAAACCTCAATCACAAAACAACCCCCATACTCTCTGGGTGACTGGAGGTCACGACACCCCCCTCAACACTAGACAACCCTCATCTTCTCAAGTACCCTTTTACCCCTGGGCGACTTCATAACACCAACCTCAATCACAAAAACAACCCCAATACTCTCTGGATGACTGGAGGTCAAGACACCCACCTCAACACTAGACAACCCTCATCTTCTCAGGTACCCCTTTACCCCTGGGCGACTTCTTAACACCAACCTCAATCACAAAAACAACCCCCATACTCTCAGGCTCTCTCATACTCTCTGGGTGACTGGAGGTCATGACACCCACCTCAACACTAGACAACCCTCATCTTCTCAGGTACCCCTTTACCCCTGGGTGACTTCTTAACACCAACCTCAATCACAAAAACAACCCCCATACTCTCTGGGTGACTGGAGGTCATGACACCCACCTCAACACTAGACAACCCTCATCTTCTCAGGTACCCCTTTACCCCTGGGTGACTTCTTAACACAAACCTCAATCACAAAACAACCCCCATACTCTCAGGCTCTCTCATACTCTCTGGGTGACTGGAGGGCAAGACACCCACCTCAACACTAGACAACCCTCATCTACTGAGGTACCCCTTTACCCCTGGGCGACTTCTTAACACAAACCTCAATCACAAAACAACCCCCATACTCTCAGGCTCTCTCATACTCTCTGGGTGACTGGAGGTCAAGACACCCACCTCAACACTAGACAACCCTCATCTTCTCAGGTACCCCTTTACCCCTGGGCGACTTCTTAACACCAACCTCAATCACAAAAACAACCCCCATACTCTCAGGCTCTCTCATACTCTCTGGGTGATTGGAGGTCAAGACATCCACCTCAACACTAGACAACCCTCATCTTCTCAGGTACCCCTTTACCCCTGGGCGACTTCTTAACACCAACCTCAATCACAAAAACAACCCCCATACTCTCAGGCTCTCTCATACTCTCTGGGTGACTGGAGGTCAAGACACCCACCTCAACACTAGACAACCCTGATCTTCTCAAGTACCCTTTTACCCCTGGGTGACTTCATAACACCAACCTCAATCACAAAACAACCCCCATACTCTCAGGCTCTCTCATACTCTCTGGGTGACTGGAGGTCATGACACCCACCTCAACACTAGACAACCCTCATCTTCTCAGGTACCCCTTTACCCCTGGGCAACTTCTTAACACAAACTTCACTCACAAAAACAACCCCATACTCTCTGGGTGACTGGAGGTCATGACACCCACCTCAACACTAGACAACCCTCATCTTCTCAGGTACCCCTTTACCCCTGGGCAACTTCTTAACACAAACTTCACTCACAAAAACAACCCCATACTCTCTGGATGACTGGAGGTCAAGACACCCACCTCAACACTAGACAACCCTCATCTTCTCAGGTACCCCTTTACCCCTGGGCAACTTCTTAACACAAACTTCACTCACAAAAACAACCCCATACTCTCTGGGTGACTGGAGGTCATGACACCCACCTCAACACTAGACAACCCTCATCTTCTCAGGTACCCCTTTACCCCTGGGCAACTTCTTAACACAAACCTCACTCACAAAAACAACCCCATACTCTCAGGCTCTCTCATACTCTCTGGGTGACTGGAGGTCAAGACACCCACCTCAACACTAGACAACCCTCATCTACTGAGGTACCCCTTTACCCCTGGGCGACTTCTTAACACAAACCTCAATCACAAAAACAACCCCCATACTCTCTGGGTGACTGGAGGGCAAGACACCCACCTCAACACTAGACAACCCTCATCTACTGAGGTACCCCTTTACCCCTGGGTGACTTCTTAACACAAACCTCAATCACAAAAACAACCCCCATACTCTCTGGGTGACTGGAGGTCATGACACCCACCTCAACACTAGACAACCCTCATCTTCTCAGGTACCCCTTTACCCCTGGGTGACTTCTTAACACAAACCTCACTCACAAAAACAACCCCCATACTCTCAGGCTCTCTCATACTCTCTGGGTGACTGGAGGTCATGACACCCACCTCAACACTAGACAACCCTCATCTTCTCAGGTACCCCTTTACCCCTGGGTGACTTCTTAACACCAACCTCAATCACAAAAACAACCCCCATACTCTCAGGCTCTCTCATACTCTCTGGGTGACTGGAGGTCAAGACATCCACCTCAACACTAGACAACCCTCATCTTCTCAGGTACCCTTTTACCCCTGGGCGACTTCTTAACACCAATCTCAATCACAAAAACAACCCCCATACTCTCAGGCTCTCTCATACTCTCTGGATGACTGAAGGTCATCACACCCACCTGAAGTCAGTGTGTGACAACAGTCGTCTCAACAATAATTAACAACCCCTACTCGATTTAAGGTATCAATTTACTCCTAGGGATCGTGGTTAGCACACTAACCTCAACTGGCGGATTTTCATCCAAACTGTCTGGAATACCTGAAAGACGACTTCCTCACTGACCACTTCTTTTGTTTCCAGTGGTAGCTGGCTCTGCTTCTTGAGCTCCCCTAGCCTCATGATGGACTGCAAAACCTTGTTATTGTAACTAAAGGTAAAGGTAAAATGATCAACGGCATCGCAAATTGAGAAAATAAACAAACAAACAACGTGACAGAAATGCAATATAGATCTGTCAACATTTTCCAATGACCCTATTGCAAGTATCAAGTAGTAAACCACAAGGGAAACTGACTCAGTAAGATATTTACAAAATAGGGAGACCACCAATATTAGGACTAGATAGCTCAGTTGGTGGAGCGCCGGCACGTACATTTTGAAGATGCAGGTTCAAATCCTGCTCTTGTAAATTGTTCTTTGTTCACCCGCAGTGAATCACCTACATGTACACCTGAGGAAGGGGGTGGGGAAAAGGGGCAGGGGTGGGAGGAAAAGACAGGGTAGAGGAAACAATAGAGTGACAGGATTTGTATGATGTTCTCTCTTCTTGTTTTCTTTTTTTGCAATCCCCCCCCCCAAAAAAATATATATATATATAGATATATAAAAAATGTATGAGAATGAGTGGGTTACTCCACTGCCATAAAAGCTCTAAACAATAGAAGTAACACATATCAAAAAGGGAACACTTGTAGACTCACAAACTCACCTACAACGCTGTTGGAGTCTTCGACAAAAGAAAATACTGCTATTAATCAGCTGTTTGATTCTCTGCAGTCCGATATGACGATCTAATGGTCACAAGAAATAAAAAACTTTTACTGCAATTGAAAGTACTACATTAAAAGACCTGGGCTTGCTTGCGTCTTAAAGAGGGGCTCCAAGTTCAAATTTAGTTTTGCAGCTTAAAGAGGGGCTCCAAGTTCAAATTCAGTTTTGCAGCTTAAAGAGGGGCTCCAAGTTCAAATTCAGTTTTGCAGCTTAAAGAGGGGCTCCAAGTTCAAATTCAGTTTTGCAGCTTAAAGAGGGGCTCCAAGTTCAAATTCAGTTTTATGATGCACTCATTTTCCAATAGATAGAGTCATCATGAAAGTGGGGGAAAAATTATAAGTCTCTAACCTCAAATTAAAATGGTGTAAAATATCATTTTATATGATACTGTTTCCGAGCGAAATTTGAAACATGGCGTCAAGGGAAAGCAAAAACAAATGGGTCTGTACATTCCAATGAGGAATTTCTGCGATAGCCAAAAAGGTCACATTCAATGCCGTTTTGATTGAATATCATCAGAATTCAGGAATAAACTAAAAATTCTCTGTACAAAAATATAAAGACCTTTGTATTTTAAATGTGAAGTCATCAAATATTTTGGATTTTGACAAAAAATGCACTTATAGGGTATCAAACACAGTGGCATTTTACACCATTTTAGTGTGAGTTTAGAGACTTGTATTTTTTCCCCATGTTCATAAGGACTCTAACTATTGGAAAATAAGTGGATCACAAAACTGAATTTGACTTTGGAGCCTGTTTTTATGCCCAGAGTGGAAACACTATTCAAGAGGGCTGGTGGAAAGGCAAACTTGCAGCTGTTTGTGTGAAATTCAGGGCTGAGAGTCATTGCTAACAAAAAGGTCTGGAACTAGGATCCAACATTTAGGAGGTACATTGAAATGATGGCATTTCCACCTATTGGTAACCCCTGGAGTTATAGATTTCCTTTTGGGAACAGTATTTTCGGAGCTAAAAAAGTAGATCAAACAGCCATTTTTTGTGTGGAAAATAACAGCTAGTTTTGTTGCCAGGCAGACATAAAAAAGTCTGAATTCAGATAAAAGTCTGAATTTTCTCATCCCTGGAAACTAGGTGTTTGTTTAACCTGCAGCTTGTACCACTCAATTTTTATGTTGATTTCTGTTACTTTTCTTATCTATTTTAATTATCTTTCTCATTTTTAAAACAATATACTTCTGTTAGTGAGTTATAAAAATAATTTGGGAGGCTAATTATCCTTACTCGCAGCTGAAAAGCTGAATTGCGAAGGACGCGGCTACAACGTGTTTGATTTGCAGGCATGCAAGGGCGCCTGTGGCAGCCAGCCACATCGACCAACATATGACCAGGGAGCATGCCAGAGATGGAAAGTGTCTGATTTTTCCAGAGAGAGGAAAACTAGAGGGCCTGGAGAAAAACCCTTGTGGCATAGGAGAGAACCAACGCACAACTCTACTCACATATGGCCTTAGCAAGGAATCGAACTAGGGCTTCAGTGGTGAGACCCAATTCTATTTGTAATCATGTATCTTTGCATAATTGGTACTGTTGCCCTAGTTTTTACTTAATTGTCTGCAAGGACAACAGCACCATAGCGCTAAGAAATGTAGTATAAAGCGAGGTATGTCTATTATTATTTAATTCAAAAGAAAATATCCCTCAGACAAAAACACATAGACTGATCAAACATTACGCTAGCCAGTAGAATATTCAGCTGACTAGCCCTGGGGGACCAGAAATATATCTTCTCAGTGTAATCCAGTTGGTTAAGTCATTGCTTCCTACAAACCACTGACTGCCAAGACGACTTGCTTTGCATCAAATTCAAGCCCCCTTCAAATGACAATGTTAAAAGGAAACCTTAGAGATGGACCAGAGAAAAAGTCAGCGAACTTTTGAAACGCCAAGCTCATTGGTCCCGCTGGGTAGAGACTCAAAAGAGGTACAGGGAAACCCTGGTGCTGCACTCTAACTTCACGATTCAGTCATCCCACTTGTGTACTACTTGACCCTCAAAAATGAACCTACTTTCAGTCATTTCATAAAGCTGTTGGAAGCGCCTCTTGTCCTCTCTGTTCAGGAACATGCCAAAGACAGCCATCCAGTGTCTGCAAAAGAAGATGGACACAAAATACAGCTCATGTTTTGTTAACCTTTGTGTGCATGTAATATGTAATTTATGACTAGTAAATCACATTTATGTAAGATGCTGTTGGCAAGGGGTCAAGTCACACAAGCTGCCTGTACTAACCCAAATTCACCCAAAGACATCATCGCAATAATCTTGGTTGCGCCATTTTGAGAGTCACTGTCCCCGTGTTATACAGTGAGGTGCACAGTTTAGGTGACACAACCTTTACACACTTACCTGTTGACTCCCTAAATGATGAGCCTGGCAAAGTCGCCGCGTGTGACATTCCTTAAAGAGAATTTGGGTTAGTACGGGCAGCTTGTGTGTCTTGACCACTTGCCAACAGCATATTACATAAATGTGATTTGCTTTTCACTACTTCCGGCTCCACAGCTTGCATATGTCTGTGTGTAATTTCATGGAGTCACTAATTTGATTGTTCAAAGGTATTTCTTAAGACAACTGATAATTCTGAAAGCACATTGAGCCGTTGCAGAACCAGCTCCAGTCATTTTTTCCCCTTTCTTACATACCGGTAAATCCTCAAAGAAAAACTAGCTTAATACCGTACTTTCTATAGGCTTCCAGTAATCATTGGAACCAGTTTTATTAAAGGGTCTGTATACGTTTGGTAATGACTCTGAAAATTAATGGCAAGAAAAACGTACTTGGTAAGAATACAGCAGATTTGGATAGTATATTGCATTTTGAGAAACTTTTCACTTTGAAGTACATGTACTGCGGTTATGGAAAAATATATCACTCTTTTTATCCCCAAAATTTTAATCTGAGAAGCGTTATTGCAGTAACGTTTATTAGATTGTGTATTACAATTGCAGATTATTCTTCCTGCGTGGACAAAAATGCTCCAGATTTTCGGCAATATCTCAAAAACGCTACCACCTTTTGAAATGAAATTCCCACAGGTGAGTTTTATAGTATATATCTACAATAATATAGGATTGAAACAAACAGTGGGTTCCAATTACCAAACGTATACAATCTCTTTAAGTGGGTACGGCACACAGCTCTCAAAAAACAAACCCACTAAGAGTAACAAATGTTTTGACTATGTTTTTTTTAACAAAAAGAAATCATTGCAAACTGATTACCAACCAAATTGACATAATGGTACAAATGCAAAAAGTGATAATGGACCAACATTTTGACCCTTGAGTTTCACCCAAAGGCGAACAAATATCCTATTAATTTTTGGTGACTCACTTGTCATAACACTGCATCACATCCTCGAATGTCCAGGGTGGTTTCCTCAAGACAATCTCCATCCTGCAAAAGAAGGAAAGATTGTTAGTCTTGGTTATTAACCCTCTTACTCTTGGTAACATTTTCTAGCAAGTTTGAAAAACCATTTAACTGCACAGGTTGTGTATGGGGTCACTACTGTGCAATGAACTGAACTCACTGAATACATGTGTGCACTGAGTTGATGCATTCAACACGTGTGGTCAGATTGCAGGCTGCTGTGAATTTATCATTCCAAACCAAAGATGGATGATATTGAATGGTCAGACAGTAGGAGGGTTGACTGTGTACTGTGTAGATGAATTCACCACATGATATCATGTTGATGGCTTGCATGGTTTATCTATCATTCAAAACCACAGTGGATGATATTGAATGGCACTGAGAGTGCATGCTGTGTGCCCTATCAGTAGTGGTAAGTACGGGTGACTTTTATTCTGTTTATCTAAAGTGACAAATTTAAAAGTCACTTCTCAAGCCATGCATCTTGGGTAAAACTGGCTTGCTAACACAACATACGGTGTCAACTGGTTACAGAAATATGTATTCAAGTTAAACAAGAATAGCATTCTCACAACATTAACATGTTTTACACTTTTAGTTGACTTGATTCTGAAAAGCAAATGTTGACGATTTATTTTTGTGTGTGAATAACACTTCTTTTGACACTCACCAGAGGTCTTGGTACGCCGATTTCATCTCTGCCTGAAGCACCTCAGACAGTCCACTTTGAAGAACCTCCTTCAAATCACACACTAACTTATCACACTGTATCAAAGACACACAAATAATATAATAATAATAATAATAATAATAATAATAATAATAATAATAATAATAATAATAATAATAATAATAATAATAATAATAATAATAATAATAATAATAATAATAATAATAATAATAATAATAATAATAATAATAATAATAATAATAATAATAATAATAATAATAATAATAATAATAATAATAATAATAATAATAATAATAATAATAATAATAATAATAATAATAATAATAATAATAATAATAATAATAATAATAATAATAATAATGAAATAATAATACAAATTCTGCCAATAAAGCGCCTTACATCCATGACTGGATTTCAAGGCGCTGTACACATTAAAACAGCACCAAACAAAAGGATGAAATAATCAAAAAGCATTAAAAGGTGACATAAAATATTAAACCGTAAACTGGACCAGCCAATAATTAAAACTACACACCACAAAAATTATAACAAATTATCAAAAGTACCCCTCAAATGAAACCTTTTGTTAAAGGAGTCCTAAATGGGAGCAATAAAAGCATCAGCATACAAATATACAGCTATTAAGTATAACATTTAAAATGCTTGATGTTATAAAAACAAATTACATACAAAGGTCTGTACAGAGAATACATTTACAAAACAACAGGAGAAATACAATGTAATCAGTTAAAAGCAGTTTTAAAAAGATGAGTCTTCAGAATGTTCTAAATGATTCAGTGAATTTGAAGCGCGGTAGACAGACACACAAAGATCAGAAAGGATAAAAAAATAAAAAAACAATAAACCACAAGGGAAACTGACTGGGTAAATTGGGAATAATTTTGGGGTTGAACAAAGAAACATTGACTAGAGTTATCTAGCCCTAATGTTGGTGGTCTCTCTACTTTGTCAATATCTTTGTTTTGGGGTGCCAGTCAGAAGGCATTCAACAAGTAACTGTTGTATAGCCAGGGATCACACCCAAGTTTATGTTACAACATGGGAAGCGGCAACCGTTCTAGTAAATTTTTCTTTGTTCAACCCAAAAAAATGAAGACCTAAATATTTTGTTGAATTTTGATCGGAAAAACTAGCCCCCCCCCCTTCGATTTTTGAACTTGTGTTTTTTTCTGCTGTTGCATGGTTCCCGGCAAAGGCTCATAAAAATGGAAAGTGAAAACGAAACTGAAGTACCAGTGACTCAGAATAATAACATAAAACCTGTCCATGTTGTCATGTAAAATACGTCACAACATGGACTGGATGAAGGTTGTTTATCTTTGTTGCTATGCATTTTCCATTGTCTTGTTTGGATCGAGTCCATAGTTTGATGTCAACTGCTGTTTTGATTTCCAGGCACTTAGGGTCTCTTCGTGAAACTCTGCATTTTTGCCCAGCGTGACACTGATCAAAATGTGCTTTTTTACATCATGAAATAATTCTTATTGAGTTTTACTCAATTATATGTAATTATTATACACTCATTTTCCTTTCTATAACAAAAGAACAATAATGTTAATTTCGTTCAAGTTGATCAGGTTTCACAGGTTTGTTATATCCTGCATTAAATAGTGTCATATAAAGTGCGGATACTGGTCTTTGACAATAGCCAATGTTGGCTTTGTTCTTTAATCCTCCTACTCTTGGTTATATTTTATGGCAACCATTTTTTTTTTCCTTCTTCCATTCAACAGTATAACCAAAGTGAGACTGGAAAGAAAAATTACTTTTGTCTCTTTTTAAGAAGTTTGCAGGCTCTGAAAATGTATTTTATTTTATTTTGTTTTATTTATTAATTCTGGTTGTGAAGCTAAGGATTCTCAGAAAAGCGAACTTAATCACTGTACTAACCAAGGACCCCGTGGAGAGAAGACAAGGAAGGAAATTTCTGTTTTAGGAAAACCCAAGATAATTATTCCTGGGAAAACCCAAGTAGTCAGATAGGGACTGAAAACCCAATCTACATAGTGCCCCGGCCGGATTCGAACCGGGTCTTAAAGTGGAAGGCGAGGAAAGAAACCATGATCTAACACGACAGCCCAAATAACAGCCACAGTATGTTCAGTAAGGCCTTACCAGTTCTTTCTCTGTTTCATCTGATATTGGTGACTCAACGGGAGACAGCAATCCAGGGGAGTTGTGTTCCAACAGAAGACTTCCCTCATTACTCTGAGCAAGCAGTGGAGATTCAGTCTTCCCAGCCAATAGGAGGTTTCCGCCATGAGCATGATACAGCGGAGATTCAGTCTTCCCAGCCAATAGGAGGTTTCCGCCATGAGCATGATACAGCGGAGATTCAGGCTTCCCAGCCAATAGGAAGTTTCGGTCATGAGACTGACTGAGTGGTGGAGATTCAGTCAGGAAAGGGTGCCGTTGCTGAAGCACTGTTGCTAACGACTCTAAAGCTGGAAGCAGAGTCTACACAGGGAGAGAGAGGAACATACAAGATTTCAGCTAAAAACAGGCTGTTCAAAATACAGAGTAGGGCATCCAAATTGCTATCTAAGTGGATTATTTTGAATGATTCAGACTGTAGGAGGTTTGATTTTGTACTGTATGCATTCACCACATGATATCATATTGCAGGCTACCATCAGGCATAGTTTATCTAACATTCAAGTGTATGATATTAAATGGTCAGACAGTAGGAGGGTTAACATGTAAATGGAAGAGATGCAAGGTGTCCACTAAAAGGCAGTCCAAAAGAAATCCATACCTGGAACCCATACCTAGAACCCATACCTGGAACCCATACCTGGAACCCATACCTGGAACCCTTACCTGGAACCCATACCTGGAACCCATACCTGGAACCCATACCTGGAACCCATACCTGGAACCCATACCTGGAACCCATACCTGGAACCCATACCTGGAACCCATACCTGGAACCCATACCTGGAACCCATACCTGGAACCCATACCTGGAACCCATACCTGGAACCCATATCTGGAATCCATACCAGGAACCCATACCTGGAACCCATACCAGGAACCCAAACCTGGAACCCATACCTGGAACCCATACCTGGAACCCATACCTGAAACCCATACCTGGAACCCATATCTGGAATCCATACCAGGAACCCATACCAGGGGACCATACCTGGAACCCATACCAGGAACCCATACCTGGAACCCATACCAGGAACCCAAACCTGGAACCCATACCTGGAACCCATACCTGGAAACAGAGGCTGGAAGGTAATCAAATGGTCAGATCATTTGAAATGAGAAAATGAACAAATGAACAAATGAGACCGTGACAAATGGGACCGTGACAAATGGGACCATGACAAATGAGACCATGACAAATGCGACCATGACAAATGGGACCATGACAAATGAGACCAAGACAAATGAGACCATGACAAATGAGAACATGACAAATAAGACCATGACAAATGAGACCATGACAAATGGGACCATGACAAATGAGACCAAGACAAATGGGACCATGACAAATGGCCAGACTATTGATTGCCTTTGGCTATGGTTTGGGAATAATCGGTTAACTAGTCATAGCTGCAGTCGTAGTCGCAGCCCCAATAGTCAGACAGTGTTATAAGTACCTCTGCATTGAAGGCCTTGATGTCACTGATGATAGCTTTACTGCACAGATGTTTATCATTGCTTAGCAACACAAGCAGATCTCTACCAACTAGAATGAAAATTTAGAAAAACATATTCACATAAGAAAGAGAGCATTTATGGATATTGATGGCTGGCATGATTTAAACTTTGAACTTTTGTTGAAAACTCCTCTTTCCTCCGTGTACATGAAACAAACTGGAGTTGACCAGTATGTCCCTGAATGTAACCCAACGGTCAACTCTGGATAGGTAGAGGTGGAATTCTATCATCAAAAAGGTCTCAAAGAGACAGCCACCACTCATAGGACTACGACAACAGTGTATGTCATGGCCGAGTAGTTAAGAGCACTGAACTCAAGCTCTGGTGTTTCTGATCAGCAGAGTGTGGGTTCGAGACCCGGTCTTGACACTTGTGTCCTTAAGCAAGACACTTAACCATTATTGCTTCGTCCTTTGGATGGGACGTAAAGCCATAGGTCCCGTGTGTTGTTATAAAAACTATCAATGCACGTAAAAAAACCCAGTACACACTAAGAGAAGGTTCGCCCTTGTGTGTCTGGCGGTGCGTTTATCTTCAATCATGATTTGAAGGCTGCACTCAAAAGGAAGAAGAACATATCCCTGGGAACACATGCTCAGACTTACTCACCTTTTTTCTGATACTTTAGGCAGCATTGTAGTATCCAGTCATCGTTGCACGTAATCTCAAACTCCGCCTCATCAGTCACCTGACAATAAGTAATAACAAAAGTACATCAGAAGAGGTTTCCAATTAAGGGCAGGCACGTAGGAACCGGGGGGGCCACTGGCCTCCGCTGAAAACATGCTGAAAATATGAGGGGGGGCCGGGCCCCCTAAAAAAATGTTGTCCGGATGATAAAAATTGGCTTGTTCATAATGTTCTGAGGGAATAGTACCGCAGTCTGTAGGCCATTTAATCAGATCACATTGACAAAGTGGCTATTTGAATACATTTGCTTATGGAATCTTGAATTTTTTAAAGTTTCTTCGTCGGTGCTTCCGCCCATGCAACAGACGCAAATTGAACACGTGCGCAGAAACGCCCGGCCCCGATTTTTTTTTATTTGTACCACACAGTATGTGTATGGGGTCAACAGTGAAGGGATCCTAGGAGGTGCCATTCCTTATGCGTGTATACAAAAGCTAGCCCACCTTGTTGAGCTGTAATGGCTCTCTTTTAACATCGGTCTTATAACACTCACCATTACAGCTCACCATCCATACATGTCTTAAACGCGTAGTTTAAAAGTACGAGCAAGTCGTACCTCTTTGATCGCAAATTTCTCCCACTTAAAAACATCACATACTACTCCAACCTCCCTCACTTTGTTCCTTACATCTGGCGAATTTTTGTGACATATTTCAGGGCTCACAAAATGATGCCTTTGTCCAGATATGAAGATTTGAAAATGGCAAAAAAAAATTGTGTACAAAAATTACATTGAAGTTCGTCTCGCAACGGGGCCGCCATCTTACGTATGATTCACTGCCTGCTGATCGTGAGAAGTCAGGGCACCCGGCTGATTGTTCGTGCGTGTGTGTATGGCGTATCATGAATATGCATCAGATGACGTCACGGGAAGCTGTAGTACTTCGGAGGAGCTCGATGTGTGCGCGCGTGCATGACAAGTCATGAATATGCATAAGGTGACGTCGCGCGGCGCTTGCTGTAGGCTAAAAAAACTACAATGCTGTTTTGCGTTCCTCGCTCGTGCAACGATTGTTGACATTAAGACCATCTGAATCGGCGGCTATGGCTATGACTGTTGCTACAGATGTCCTATGCTTCAACACATAATAATGCTCTAATACAGCCATAGCCATAGCTGTAGCCGTAGCTGTAAATTCGGACCGGCCGAACAACACATTGTATTTCTGTTTATTTAAAAAAACAAAAACATAAACAGTGGTTATCACTTCTTCCAAGAAAGGAACAGACATGGATAAAATGACAATTCCTTTGGCAACAACCCAAAATCCCCAATGGAACATTTCAAATGGAATAGGAAAGTTCCAGGTTTAGGACATTCTATTTGTAAGAAGGGATGTGCGCTTTGAACGAAGCCGACAGATGCTCATCCCAGACAAGTCGGCTGTTGGGTGTACCTGCCTTTCTCATAGGTTCACCTTTGACCCTTGGATGGCCATTTGTGAAACACTTGTGCAGAAAATGTATGGCTCTACTTCCAGTTCGGCCGTTATTCTCACTCTGAAACGAAGATGATATACATGTTCGATTATGATATTGAAATGGACAGGGGCAAAGGTGACTCTGGTAGGAATTGAATCTGCCCCATCAGCAAAAATAACAAAAATCACCAGAGGTGGGATTTGAACCCATTACCTTAAATATTATCAGAAAAAAAGTTAACTCCCATTTTCTAGCTTACAATAAACACATCAGACAATCACCCTGTAAACAATTTTTTTTCAAACTTAATAGTGGCCACGCTCTATTGAAAAAGAAAAAAAAACCTCTTTCAGCAAAGATATCTACCAGGTTCATTTTGATTGCGGCGGCAATGCAACCGTTACTTTGTGGGAATTTATATGTTATTTTCCTTGACTTTGACGGTATTCATTTCAGGGTTAATACTGGTTTGAACTATTTTATTATCAGTGAGCTCTCAATTAGAAACTACTAAATTTTTTCTGTGATAATTACTAATCCAATAACTTGTCTCTAACTGTTTGATCACATCTTGTTTAGCTCACCTAGTGATGGATGCTAATAATAATAATAATACTAATACGCAGTTTTTATATTGTGCTTTATCACAACCAATGGTGTCTACAAGCGTTTTTTTGTCTACAAGGTGTGTGGAGCTATGTTCAAAAATAAGACCCATTTATTTACAAAGCACCATTTAATGGTTTAAAGGCATGATATCTGGCCCTTGAAAAAAGCAAGACACTTAACCATAAATTGCTTCTCTTAACCCAGGTGTCTAAATGGGAACCTGCGAGGGCTGAGACGGTACTTTGTTGGATTAACCCCTGAGCAGTAACATTGATTGATGTTTTATACTCCCCAGGGAGTTGAGAAATGTTGTTATTGGTTAAAGTATGCCTGATTAACAGGGATAATGTTGTATTAAAGTGCCTTGATGTAGCTGACAGGATATGCGCTAAATAAGAACCCAGTATTTTCATTACATAAAGTTCTGCACTGGAATAAAGAATAACATGTACATCATTTAAATACCTTGAGTCTGTCCAGTTCTTGCATGACAACCCAGGGGACGACAAATACCACACTCCCCAATCCTAGAAACCAATATAGAAAAGGAATTTAATTTGACAAGTTCTGACTGCTGGGCTTTTGCCTCCCTCTTTCAGGCTAGTTTATCTATCATTCAAAACACCAGGCTGGATGATATTGAATGGTCAGACAGTAGGAGGGTTGACTTTGTACTGTGTATGCATCCACTACATGATATTACATAATATTGCATGCAGGCATAGTTTATTTATCATTCAAAGCAACAGGTTGGATGGTATTGAATGGTCAGACAGCAGGAGGGCTGACTTTGTACTGTGTATGCATACACTACATGATATTATATTGCATGCAGGCATAGTTTATCTATCATTCAAAACAACAGGTTGGACAATATTTAATGGTCAGAGAGTAGGAGGGTTGACTCTGTACAGTGTACCGTAATTTTTGAACCATAAGCCCCGGCCTATGAACTGATTCTATGGCCTTCAGCGTGCTCTGCGGCTTATAATCGGAGGGGCTTATACACCGATGTAAAATAAGCTTCGGCAAAATTAAAACAGCAAAGTTCTCTGACTTCAATGTACTTACCAACGGACTACAAAGGAAAGGGTTCTGACTAACCTGCCGCTGTTTCAAACCCTGTCTTCGATATGAAGATTGGTCACTTTATGATGTAGCTAAAATTCTGGGGGGTTTATACGCTGACCTCTAAAAGCTTATATTTCGAAAATGACAGTACTAGACTGATATCCCATTGCAGCTGTCTTTTTTTTAAAAACCCTATTTAAATCACTGAACCATACTGAGGCTTGAGGGGTTAATCAGTCTGGCCCCTCTATAGCATAATGAGAATCAGTATTCATTACTGTTATTGCAGACGGGGAACTTGGCAAGGATTGTTTTGGTCTTACCACTGACAGAATGGTCGAAGAGTGTCCTGACAAAATGCATATCATGCATCCAGATGTTTGTATCTATAACCACATGGACACTCGTCTGTAAGCAAATACAAATAATAATAATAATAAAATAAATGATATCACCCAATACCAGGGCCCAATTTCATAAAGTTGTTTAGCAGAAAATACTGTTTAGCAAATTTCTTTGTTGAGCATAAAATTTGCGGGGTACCAGTCACAACATTGTAAACTTTATGGAATTTGGCTAATTTGTGCTTACAGGTTGTATAGAGCTACTTAAGCTCCAAAGTAGCTAAGCACAACAAGATTATTGCTTCCCAGCATAAGGTTAACCAGCTAAACTACCATGTCACACGTACAATCTGTGACTGGTATCCTGCTTGTTTTTGCTCAGCGGAAAATTGTTTAAGCAGCACTATGAAATAAGCCCAGACCTTTTACATGGGAAGGTTCATCAGTTGGGCAGCAAACACTCAAAAGGGGTAACACTGCATATTTTGAAAGCATGGGTAACGCCCAATTAATGATTTGGTTCCATATTAAAGACCCTTCCCCTAAGCATGCCTGAAATTACAGGACCTGGAGGCCATGGCCTCTGTTGCCCAGGTCTTGGCCTCGGTGGCCCTTCAAAAGTTTCCCATAGACTTAAAAGATTTTCCCAATGGATGCCTTTTGCAAAATGAAAATTTGACAAACTGGTATTTGACAAACTCAAACAAAAGTTGGGTGATTGGGTTAATATATTATAATTTCTTACGACTTTTGTTATGCAGTTTGCATTAGTTTCTACGTTGACTTTCTCATCTTGCTGATTTGGGAAGTCAATTTCCATCAGAGATAGAGAATCATCCTCTTGATTTGGTGCTAGTGGTGGGGTTGAGGCTGGCTCTGTAATAATACATGAAAATAATAACACTGAGATTATGTGAAGTAATACATATATATTTTCTTTTTAAATACATACCTCTCCAAGGATGAGACCTTTATCATTAGTAACTGTATGATCCATTGTACAGAAGTTCACATCTTGTCTATAATTGAGAAAATGGCAAGAGCCAAACATCAAACTACCTGTCTTTGACTTCTTCTTCTTCTTCTTCTTTTTTTGTGGAAGGCTCGGGACTGAGGCGGTTGCCTGGGAATCAGGGGTGGGGACTGGGCTAGTATGCTGCTGATCAAGAGATTCCACCCCTTGCTGTGACTTGGCAGCAAACTTTCTATCTCTCTCCAGCTTTAACCCACGATCATCCCTTGGGAGGTCAGGCACCGAGAGTTGTTGCACCTTGGTGTTTTTCCGACCTTCCCTGTCAGATGATGAAAGACTACTCACTGAAGGCTTCTTCCCTGTTATCCGAGGATAATTTTGCGACTGAGCCAGTACTTGTTCTGGCAGCCTATTTGAGAGATTCGCAGTCGATTGGGTAGGAGGGTGATTGTCTGCTGAAGATTGCGATTTAGTTCGTTTCTTCTTTTTCTTTCCCTTACTTGAATGAGAATGGATGGCAGTTTCCGTCTTTGAACCTGATGATATTGAGCTAAAATCTGAGGGACCTCCCTGGCTTGGAAGTGAGCTCTGAATCAGTGACTCAGGAGTTGAGGTACTAGTGTATGTGCCTGGTAGACGGCCACTCCCTATTGGTATACCCCATGGAGGTGACGGCCAGGGGTTGGCAACGGTTTCATTTGACAGATGCCTTCTCTTGTTGACATGCTCGCTCCTGGAAATCTTAAGCTGCTGGGGATTAACCTTGCCATCTTTAGTTCCTTGGGAAATTTCACTCCCCTTCTGTCCGAGTTTATAGAGACTCTGCCTCTGGTCAGTTCTGTACTTTTCAATGCGCATCCTGACACTCGGTATCCGGTTTTCAGTTGTGATTCCTTGATCAACAGGCATCTTGCTTCTCAGTTGTCTGACCTTGGCTAGAGGTTTGTTGCTGCAGGTTTTCGGCAAGACAGTAGAAGCCAACTTTGATTCCTTACGAGTGGGTTGTCTTGATGGGTTACTGATTTCTGAAACTGTTGAGATGGATGTGTCATCCTGCATACAATGATAGGAGAGCATTTTCTTGGTGTATGAAATCAAAATTTAATTCAATGAAGGATCCAACTTGCAATATTTTGGGGTCTCTAGTCCTTCCACCTCTATTGTTTTAATGTTTTAGACTTAAACTTTTTAAAACAAGAATGATGGGAGTACTTTCTTGCAAATCAAGGATCTAAAGTCCTTGTTTTGCAAATGAAAGCAATACAGTCTATTAATTTAAATTTATCGAAAACGAAAGAAAGAAATTCATTCAGAACATTAGAACCAAATTTCATAAAGCCTGTAAGCAGATGTTTTCTGCTTACCAAGCGGCTATTGACTGAATTTCTATTTCATAAACACTGTAAACCTTAAGCAAAGCATAAGGCCGCTAGCTTGCCGGCAGTTCTTGAAGCAGACGAGTGACGCAAAACTGCTATGATAATATAGTAAGCACAAAAATATGCTTACCGGTAAACAGTTGAATGAAATTGGGTACAGATATCCGATACCTATGGTACATGTAGTAGCCTGCCAGGATGGGATTTTCATACTTACGCTTGAACTCAATTCAGGCAACTTCCAGGTGGTGGCGCCAGTCAAGACATTGAAATAGTACACCCTATCAGGGTAGGAGTTAGAGTGCTTGACGATCCATCCCTCAGGTAGATGGGGCTTTTCCTTGACAACACCCATAAGTTTGTGGGAGTCACTGCTTGTACTTGTGCTAGAAGAATTGCCTGCCTTGCTTGGAGGAGGCGTTTCTTTGATGAAGCCCATCAACTTGTAGAAGTCACTGCTGGACCCAGTGGGACTGCTTAAATTACTCATTTTGTAGTTCAATTCTGTTAAGCCTGTTGTTGGAAAGTGTAATAGAAAAAATGCTAAACCAGGTTTATTGTTGAAAATGACAATGTGCACAAGGAATTTGTGTGTGTTGCGGCTTGCCCCAATCACTTTGTACATGTACACAAAACCACATTGTATTTGTCATCCGCATTTTCCTTCATTTCCAATTAATGCATTGAGAATGTCAAAAAGGTAATTGTGTTGTCAAAATAGGGCCAAGAATCAGAAGGAGTCCAGAGTACTGACACCATTTATGGGGCTACTCTTGGCCAATATAGTTTGGGCGATCAGTAAACGTTATGGCTGCCGAGGATGTTTAAACATGTGTAATTGTCAGCTCAGAGTTTCTTCATAAAATTACACATTAAAAAGAGCCAGCACTAAATCATTTTAATGTACTCTCCACAATCACGTAATGGTAAAGTAAACAATGGGGAAATATCCTGGCAAAAACGCAAGCTCTCATTTGACAGGTCATGTCGTCAGTCCCTGAAGATGTTAAAGCCCACATAACAATGCCCTCATAACAACATTGTTATGTCAATATTATGTTAGCCCCATAAATAGTGACAATATGCTGGACTCCCTCCGCTTCTTGGCCCTATGCCCACATAGCATCAGGAGGTGAGATTATTTTTTTGAATAGAAACTCATGTTTTTTGCCAAAACTTTTCCCCCAATGTTCACTTACCTACAGCGCAATTGTGGTGAGTACATTAAAACAATTTTGTGTAAGCTCATTTTAGTTAAATTTTATGAAGAATCTTGTTTAAACATCGTTGGCGCCATGATGTCTACTGATGTGCATAATCACGAGCGCTGATTCGATTCGCTGAAACAGTGGCATTACCTTTTTTGTTTCATGGTTTTACCTTGCGCTGCTTGCTGCAAGTTTTTGTTCCGCAGTGATGGTGCTGTGTGTGATGAGTAATATGTTTTATCGAGTGATTGCCAGCTCGGAGATTTTCATAAAATTTTACCAAAACAAGCTCGTACACTTTCGTTTTAATGTGCTCTCCACAATTGAGCAGTGGAAAGTGACAATGGGGGGAAAATCTCGGCAACAAAACATGGTTTATGTTAAGAAAAAAATCATTTCACCTCCTGATGCTATGTGGGCGTTGAGCCAAGAAAAAAAAGAAGCGGAGGAAGTCCAGAGTAGAATTATTGGTACATGTATGTTGTCCTCACAACAGTGTTTATCGAATTCTTGAGCATTTGGCTTGCCATATACTTGCCATTACGGCCGGCCGAGGTTAATGTTCATAGTTGACCTGGTCCAACTGAGAGCTATACGTGTCATGGCAGTTTCTCCGATGCTCCGATCGACCATGGATCGACTTCACAAAAATCGTAAATTTTCAGCACAAAACAAAATCGTGAGTACATTTAAATGCCTGATGTTGCATCTCTGACACATCAAGAAGCCAGTACAGTGAGTAGGCATTTTTACAGCTATTTTGTTGGGTATTTTTGTCGTTCTGAGGCATTTTTTGTGTCAACTTATATCAAATTGAAGATCCCTTGGGTAAATACAATGACAAGCTGGAGCGCTAGTTAGCCCAGGTTGGACTCCTCCGTTGCATACAACGCGACAGGGTCCAGGGTATAAAGGTCCTCAGGCATTGCAACAAAATTTATAACCATTTTTTTATCATATTTTTACCTTTTTGAGGAAGCTGAAACGTGACTCACATGTTCCTTGTGTCCTGAACCTTACGCCTGCTCTATTCAGAATTGCCAATTTTATCCTTGGATGACATCATTGTGAAAATAAAATGGAAATTGACACATTCGTTGCGACAACCTCAACTGACATGGAACCAATTCCACAAAAGAGGGCGCTGTCTAACCCGTAACACTGAACGCTTTTTCTTCGGGGCGGCAACACGACGGAGTCGCAGCGCCAGTGCACAACTTGGACTTATTTTCGGAAATAATGTCATTCATGGATGTATTTGATAGGTTTTGAACTCAGCAAAAGTGTAATTAAAGGCACCAAGAATAAGTGAATGGAGTTTCAGCTTCTCAAATTAGGTAAAAATATTTTAAAATGTTACTCAAAATTTTGTTCGCATTGTAAAGGATCTTTATACCCAGGACGTCAGTGCAGTGGCACTGACTGACGTCCTACCAGGGCTAGAGCGCTAGTGTGCTACTTGCTAGTACGAACGCAGATGTCAAAATTTCGAAACAACAAGTAAGTACTACAGCGCCCCAGTTACTGGGTCTACCCTGACCCTAACAAAGTATCACAGTGACCCTAATAAACAATAACACTACAGCATATGTACACAGTAACACTAACAGAACACTAAACAGTTACTCAATTCCCAGCATGCTTCATTCATCCTTATCATCTGACTACACGATTATGAGTTGAGACAGTCGATAGCAGGGATAGCAAAACCGTTTCATCAAAAACTTACAACCAGGCAAGAAATTCAAAATGTATTTTGTGACAATTACTTACCTTACTCTTGATGCAAGGAATACCTCCATGTAAACTATCTCATCTACAGACACTGCAAATCTTGCTCGTATTCAATCATTTTAAGGAATCTTTTAGGTTTATGCTCTGACACCGAACACAACTTCCCAAAACACACGACATACGTGTGTATCAATGTTCATTGCAAAAGACAAACACATGGTGGCGCCCTTCAAACTCTATAGAACAAGTTTTGTTAAAAAACCTTTTTGTTCGCATTAGTGTAATCTCCTGCAATTGGTATGATATAAAAATTGTCAAGAGGGAATGACCCAGTGTACTACCCGAGGAAACTATGGCTGGAGTATTTAAGATTATTTTGTACCTGTCAAGGCTAATACACGCTATATGATTTTCTCCAATCATTAATTTTTTTTCTGAAGGTGATGACCGCAAAACATGCAGTGCGCCATCAAGAGGTTGTAATTAAGGAAGGTTTTGTGAGAGGATGCACTTTGTTTGTTTAGTTTTCACACAGCGTACGTTTGAGATTTTGCAGTTTATATCAAGAAATTCAACATTACGATTCCGAAACAGGTATGATATATAAAAGAGTAATTGTACTGGATAATTTAACCTAACATAGATCTCCTATTCACTCCGGGAACACAGTTATTCCGGAACAGTGTCCTCTCCCTCCGAAGTAGACTACAGTCATAACGTTACATTTTGGTTAACGTTTAACTAACTCATCGTCATCTTCCGGTGTCCTGTGCAGAAACCTCGCACATTCATTAGCCCCAACTTGACAATCGCACCAACTATAGTTGGGACTGGTCCCAACTTGAGTGTTCATGTTGGGGAGTCCCAACTGTAGTTGGGACACTAGTAATTGTACAGGTGGACGGTTAGGACTACATGTATATAGGAGCAGGGGAGAAAGGTTATCTCATCTGCATTTGCAGGTTTGTTGTTTGTGACTGATAGCAGAATCCCCCCCCAAAAAAGGTTTAAGGTCGATCAAAACAGTAGACTTTTTCAGGGTATATAAGGTGGACTGTGGAGTAATTATTCCCACCTTCTTTTGGTTTTGTTTTTTTGAAAAGGTTGGCACCCAAACCACAGGCACATAATGACATTAACACTCATCTACTATTCTAAAGCCAAAACTGGGCTCAATACCCACATAATTAACAAACAAGTTGTGGAGGGAGCTCCATGCCGGTATGCCCGCATGTTGCAGTCCCCACAATCGATCACGGTTCCTTTCGCGGATGCTATCCTGTACAGCCTGTACTGTAGAGTTCTATGGGCGATCCCAACTACAGTTGGGACGCCCCAACTTGAAGTTGAACACTCAAGTTGGGACGATTGTCAGGTTGGGATGGAACACCACTAAAATTAAAGTAAGGCCTATCAAAATTATGCCATCTTAAATAAGTAAATAAATGCTGTTCATTCAAGCTCACACACCTGTCTTCGGCTCTGCTTCAAACAAGAACTTTCAAACCACTCGAGTTTTATAATGAGTCTAGACTTGCAAACAGCATGGTGCCCAATCTTATGCTGCCATTTGGTTAGTTGTGAAAAAAGAAAATCAATCCTCCCAAAGTTCATAAGAGCCAGGATTATTGTAGCTATCAGTTAGTCTGGCAGGAGGAATGTTAAACATTATGGGGCAGAGGGTATCCCCAACCCCAAATGTTCCCATACTTTAACTCTTTCACCTGCCGACCAGTTGCTAGTGACCACTTTAAATCCCTTCAGAAAAATAGTTGTAAAACAAAAAATAGAGATCGCACGGCCACACAGTTTTAAGGATGGAAAAGAGGACTCTTGAGGGTGCTATTGTGACCTGATTTTCGGGGGGTCGCCAGTTGCGAAAAACGAGTAAACAATTCATGTGTCCACATGATCAATTTATCACTAAAATAAAAGGTACATGAAAGGGTTAACACACTATTTTCCTCTTGTACAGAAGTACCCCCCCTAAAATCCTGCAAAGAATTCCTGAAATTACAAGCATACAATAAAGACACAATAGGGTGGAGGGGGGTACACCATGCCCCATATCAAGCACAAAATGGCTAAACAATGTATTTGTTTCACATGACAAAACTCATCCATAACCAAAAGTGAAACATAGTATTTGTTTGTGTTTTAAAACTTTCAGTTTTAACAATTTACTTTATATCTCATGCAGATTTTCATCAAACACTCTAACTTAAATAAGAGAACCTTTGACAATGCCCAACAAGGCGAAAGGATCGCAGCTGAAGAGAGCAAGGAGTCAGGATTCACTCCGAGGAGTCTCTGATCACACCAAGAGCTGCATGTGCCGCACAGTGCTCCCCAAAAACACCAAAACCAAGTCCCACTGTGGCTGGTACGACTTCATTGACTACGATCCATGCATTGATTCCGACAGCTTACTCAACGAGAAACCCCATGCCAACTGGACACAGGTGAGCTCATACATGACCTGTTGTGTCAAAATGAGATTTCTGTTATCTGTTAACAGCTACAGGCGTACAACTTTATAGGAGTAACCTCAGAATACTGTCTTTGAATTTATACGTCGTCCATAAACTGCTGTGTAAATTTTAATTATCATATTGTGTGAGTGGGAAAAAGACTACACCAAGAACCAAAATCAGATCAAACATTATGAGCCTTTGACAAACTTTTGGCACAAAACAATAAAAACGATGCTGTTCAAGGGTATTATGTACACAACTTATTTTGATACATGACTGTTTGAAGAGTTTAGTTTAAGTACCTAGAGTTTGATGTGAGAGCTGATAAACCTTTGGTTACTGTTAAAGTTTATCTTTAGGTATCTTGTTTGTTGTACATGTTTTAGTTTGAGCATTGTGGGGAAAATAAGTATTTGAGTTACACAAGGCACTCAATGAATCTTTCCACAGTCTTTGACAGAATGAATGAGTTGTAACCATCTAAAACTAAATTACTTTTGTTTTCTTTTCCGTTGAACTTACAAAGGTTGCATATGGAGAAGCAACTCAAGGCAAGGTCCTCCTCTCCGAGTACCGAGCCTATGTCAGTGACGAGACCCTCAAGGGCTTCTGGACTGGTCTCATTATCTGGCAACGGGATCAAAACGGCTTTGTCCACTGTCCGTTCCCTGGCTGCTGCGTCAGCCTTACAGGAACCTCAGCCGTACACACACTCATGAACCGTCACTGGAAACACCAGCATGCTCGCCCTTACCTCTGCAATGTCTGTGGGTCCAGCTATGCAACAGACGGAGCTCTCAAAGTCCACTTCTTCCGGACCAGACATAATGTAAATGGGCGGGGTCGGAGTGCAATAAAAGCAAATACATTCAAAGGTCCTACTCTCCAGAGTTTCTCAGTCCACAGAAGGGAAGCAATCACACGCTACATACACAAAGTAGAAAAACTAATGGACGATACTCAAAATAATCAACAGGGAATTGGGCCTTAATTTAGCAGGCCTGGAAATTCATTTTCAAGAGGGCAAAGCCATTATTTTTGTTTTTCAAAGGGTGGCACTTCTATGGGACAATTTTAAAATCTATGGGAAACTTCTGTCTGAAGGGGCACCAATGCCAATACCAAAATGAAGGCCATGGCCTCCCTGTAATTCTAGGGCTGATTTGGGATTGTTTTTATTCAGTTTAACGCTGGTTTTAATAAGCAAAGAAATGTTGTTCTTGCTCTTCTTACTTTTCCTGTATTTATTGATTTTTGATTAATTATTTAAGTGGAAAATGGAAATAATCCACCAATTGATGTTTTTATTTGTGAACTAACAATTTACAACTGGGAAAAACTCCAAATTCAGACTGGTGTGCAAGATTTTTTTTAATCAATCCCTGTTTTATCGGATGTGGAATTTACATTTCCTTTTGATCCCGTGAAAGCATAATGAGAATATAGCAAATTCAAGATGTATTATTGTATAGAACGTTGAAATATTTGAAAGTCTTAGGTATCTTTCGCGTGGAAAACAAATACAATTTATTTGTTTCTTTTATCTTTACGATTAAATTGATGGAGGCTGTCACAGGGTTGATTTCTCCAAATCTGGGCTTTTAAAATTTAAAAGGTAATTATTAATTTTTTGTTATGAACTTTGAGTGCTTTGGATTTTTGTTCTGCCGTGAATGTTTAAGACACAGCTGTTTTCGAACTACTTAAATGTATCATAAAAAACAGCCTTTGGTATTAATGCAAAAACTGGTGAAGTCCTAACGTATCGACCTGAGCAGAGTATTTCTCGAAGGTTAAATTGCCAACACAACATAAACGTGCTAGTACATGTGTGTTAATGTAATGGAAGTAGTCGGAAGGCAGTCCCTTTTTCTTGGAGGTATTATACAGGATTGGTTAGAATAAAACAAAACTAATTTTAGTCTGAAAGCTTACTGATTACGAAGTTCATACTAGAACCATTTTTCTGCGAAAAAATTCCCTCTGAAATGAAGTCATATTCAAGAAAACTATCTGTAAACCTTAACAAAGGCAATAGCTGATTTCGGTTGTTGCAACCAACATTAAGGACAGTGTGTTTACATGCTGAAAATGGTGCATGGTTTTTCACCATTTCCTCCTGACTCACACAACGGGTAAGCCCACATTTTCAAAGGTTTGTTATTTCATGTATATGGTTGTTAACCCAAAACATGAACACTGTGTGCGACTTCGACCAATCAACGATTAAGGTTCTTGTCATACCAATAATACAAAACAAAAACAAAACAGTGAACAAGCTTAAGCTCAAGACGTGTATCACAGGTTGTCACAGACGATCGATTGCAGAAGATGACGTAACCAAAATTAATCTGAAAAATAAAGACAACGCCCAAGCAACAAAACAAGCACAAAATAAATAAATTAAAAAACATCCACCCAACAAACAAACAAACAAACAAACAAACAAACACCCCAACACCCCAATTAAACACAAATTAAGGACATATTTGTACACGATTATATAAGGTGTATTTTTGTTCATGGTATACTTCAGAATTAATAGCAGATATTTTTGTGTATATGGACTAAGTAAGTCGATCACTTTTGATAAATTTGTTTACATGTATATATTATGGAAAGCCAATGTGTATATTTTTTGCGAATTTATGAAGTTATATTTTCCTTAATCGTCAGTATGAACTCTTTCAATTTGGAAATAGCTACTGGACAGTGTTTTGTCTTGTGAAATTTTAGAACGTCTGAAGGTTTTTATTTGTTTCCATATCTCAATTACTGTGTTGTCAACACTGAAATAAATACTAAAAGTGTTTTCAATAAAATTTGCGAAATACTGTAAATTGTTTATTGGTTAAGCTTTGTGAACATAAGAGTAAAATACTAGTATGTAGAAGACTAACGGTGAAGTTGAGAACCTGGGCTCGATTTCTCAAAACACCAAGATTAATTTTAAGATGAGTTGTCTATAACCCATTTTGTATTTTGACATTACACTTTGCAATGCAGTTAAAATTATTGATTTTAATCTTAAAGGTAAATTGATTCCTTTTTTGCCAACGTAATGCTGATTTATAGGCAAAATTTAAAGAAAAATACAGTAAAAGTTTCATCGGAATACAGTGTCATACTTGCTGAGAAAACAGTAACAAAAACCTGTCACGGTATTAACGAACGTCGACTTATCCACGCTTAGCGAGGCGACAGCAGGTACCAACTGCATTTCCGGCCGCAGCATTCACGAACGGACACCAACCCTCAGAAATCTGAGAAATGATTCATGCATGAATCGTCAAAAACGATCCAAACCATAGTACTTCAAATGGAATCTTTTCTCAAAATGTTTATCAACAGCTGCAGTGCTTCTCACAAAGTAAGTTTTGATGGTAATGAATTTATGGAGTACTTACCAAAGTATGACCCAACCTTTAAGATCAAGTTTAGCTTTTGGTGAACTCGGGTATAGTACTACATGTATAGGCCTAAGTACTATCCGAACGGCTAAACAATATTATGCAGTCTGTACAAGGCAGAAATGTACACCTTGAATTTCGTAAGACGAAAGTATTGCATGTTCGATCATTATAATGACTCCGCAGTAATGACGTCAGTTTTACTCAAAATACCTGGCTGAAAAACAAACATTCCACCACTTACGCGATCCCCACATTATCGACCCGCAAAACTGGACTTATCCTTCAAACATTAATTTCAGTATTAATAAACACCATTAAATGGTTAACATCCGAATTTAGTAGGGCCTATGTCTGCAAACTGTGCAGCCATCGGGTCAACTGACCCCTTTTTCCTATTATTTTACCACTCAATCCAACGTAACAAGACTAGGCCTATCATACAAACTTCCTGATTACATTTTAGTATCAACTTTGACTCGAAGTTTGATCTTCATTCACCATAATTGTTGTTATTACAATAGCATGTTTCAGTCAATCTTGGAGCCTAACTCAGTGCTGTGCTTGGCCTTGGCACTAAACCGAATAAGTCAACAATTGTCAGAAGGCCTACACGCGAGAAAATATAACAATTCTTTGTCTTTTTGCCAATTAACTCAAATAATTAGAAAACGATGAATTAAATTCGACAAAAGAGCGACGTTTAGCGCAATTTTTTTGATTTAGGTTCGACACTGCCGTGCTACACGGTAGTTGCACGACGTGGTGACAAACGTCGCACTCTTGCCGTGTCAAATCAAATTGAATTCTCAGTCGGGCGATTCTCTTTGGGAATACGCATGCGCAAAGCTTTTGAAAAACGTATTATGTGTATTTTCAAACAATGTGAACGTTAGTATACCGGGATGGAATGGGAAACAACTTCTGACTGGAACAAACATAATCTGTAGATTTCAGAATTAAACTAATCGATTTTGTTTGACACTCTTGCTTAAACAAGACGATGAACGCCACTCACCAACGATGGTAAAAATAAGGACAACATTTAATATCGGGAACAATATCATTATGATTTTTTTGTCGTTAATATTTTAGTGCCAGAGCTCGTATGCCATTGTGAACATGACTCTTTAGCAATTTCTCCCTCGTCACCATTTTGAATTACTTTAAGTGCGGCAAACTATTTTACTAAATTCGACGTCTGTCACCATTTCGTTTAAATTGCCGCACTTTTGCCGTGTGAAATTCACTTGAGTTTGACACGGCAAGAGTGCGATGTTTAGCGCAGGCTTAGAATGTAATAGTGTGTCATCCTCTATGTTGTTGCAGATTTGCAGGTAGTCTACAATGTAAGCGAGTGTAATAGTGTATGTTCTTCTATGTTATTGCAGATTTGCAGGGAGCCTACAATGTAAAAGAATGTAATAGTGTATCTCCCTCTATATGTTCAAATTGCAGATTTGCAGGTAGACTACAAATTAAGAGAATGTAATCGTGTGTTTTCCTCTATGTTATTGCAGATTTGCAGGTAGCCTACAATGTAAGAGAATGTAGTGTATCTTCTTCTATGTTATGCAGATTTGCAGGTAGCCTACAATGAAAGAGAATGTAATAGTGTGTCTTCTTCTATGTTATTGCAGATTTGCAGGTAGCCAACAATGTAAGAGAATGTAATAGTGTGTCTTCTTCTATGTTATTGCAGAGTTGTAGGTAGCCTACAATGTAAGAGAATGTAATAGTGTATCTTCCTTTATGTTATTGCAGATTTGCAGGTAGTCTACATACAGAATGTAATAGTGTGTCTTCTTCTATGTTATTGCAGAGTTGTAGGTAGCCTACAACGTAAGAGAATGTAACAGTGTATCTTCTTATGTTATTGCAGATTTGCAGGTAGCCTACAATGTAAGAGATTGTAATAGTGTGTCTTCTTCTATGTTATTGCAGATTTGCAGGTAGCCTACAATGTAAGAGAATGTAATAGTGTGTCTTCTTCTATGTTATTGCAGATTTGCAGGTAGCCTAAGAGAATGTAATAGTGTGTCTTCTTCTATGTTATTGCAGGTTTGCAGGTAGCCTACAATGTAAGAGAATGTAATAGTGTATCTTCTTCTATGTTATTGCAGATTTGCAGGTAGCCTACAATGTAAGAGAATGTAATAGTGTGTCTTCCTCTATGTTATTGCAGATTTGCAGGTAGCCTACAATGTAAGAGAATGTAATAGTGTATCTTCTTCTATGTTATTGCAGATTTGCAGGTAGCCTACAATGTAAGAGAATGTAATAGTGTGTCTTCCTCTATGTTATTGCAGATTTGCAGGTAGTCTACAATGTAAGAGAATGTAATAGTGTATCTTCTTCTATGTTATTGCAGATTTGCAGGTAGCCTAAGAGAATGTAATAGTGTGTCTTCTTCTATGTTATTGCAGATTTGCAGGTAGCCTACAATGTAAGAGAATGTAATAGTGTATCTTCTTCTATGTTATTGCAGATTTGCAGGTAGCCTACAATGTAAGAGAATGTAATAGTGTATCTTCTTCTATGTTATTGCAGATTTGCAGGTAGCCTACAATGTAAGAGAATGTAATAGTGTGTCTTCCTTTATGTTATTGCAGATTTGCAGGTAGTCTACAATGTATACAGATTGTAAAAGTGTGTCTTCTTCTATGTTATTGCAGATTTGCAGGTAGCCTACAATGTAAGAGAATGTAATAGTGTGTCTTCTTCTATGTTATTGCAGATTTGCAGGTAGCCTACAATGTAAGAGAATGTAATAGTGTATCTTCTTCTATGTTATTGCAGATTTGCAGGTAGCCTACAATGTAAGAGAATGTAATAGTGTGTCTTCTTCTA